>CM076462.1:10573943-15373943 GCA_038419695.1 Scomberomorus guttatus
GTGTGTTTCTCTTTTGTTTTTTTTTCTTTTAAGCAGAGCAACAGTTTCCTAAAGACGATTCCTTGGCAAATGACAGTCAGCAACACTCATGGAGGGATTAGTGTTGAAAGAAAAGAACTAATGTGATAATTAATTTGGAAATGGTGCCATCTATGAAAGTATCACTCATAATAGCAATATTATAAGAATAAGTGATGTCATAGAAGATTAAAATACCATAATGTAGGGTCAGGTCATTGTGAACTCACACAGTAGGTCTATATGGGAACACCAATATTAGAATAGTTCTATAGGAGAAAAGTAAAGGCACTGCTAACTCGCAGACACTCACTGTATATTATTAAATGCATTATAAATCATGATCAAGGCACAAACAGATGAAAGCAGAAGACACACATAAGACACTAAGAATATAATCTATATTACATGACACCATAAGACATTAAAATGCCATTATGTAAAATAAGGTCATAAGATCACAGCTGACTACCATCACATTATAAGTGGGTATCATCTGTGAAATTGTATTTAGAAACAGCTGCGTTTGAGCTAAATCCTAATGTCAGCGTGCTAACACGCTCACAATGAGAACGTTAACATGCTGATGTTTATCTGGTATGATGTTTGCAATGTTCACTTTCTTAGTTGAGCACATTAGCATGCTAACATTTTAAACACAAACTACAGCTGAGGCAGAATGTTGTGAGGCTGCATTCAGACCAAAGACAGGCCTGTGTTTAACAGCGCAGGGGGCTACGTCAGGGGAGATGTGTTGCCTCATGTACCATTTGACAATAAATTTTGATCCAAGAATTCCATCTGATAAAACTGATTTAGTTTAAAGGCGTATCAGATGCCAAAACACCACACAATGATTTCTAATGCTCACAGACAGGATGTTACAACTTTTATCTTTTGTTGTGACGATTGCAAAGTTAAAGGTGCAGAAACACTGGATCCACTGACTGACGTCAAGTCGACGGATCCTATTCATTTTGTATGGAGAGCAGGAGATCCGGCTGTGTACGGCACGGTGAATTGACGGATCAATCGTATCTGAATTTGCATAATCACGACTCGACCTCAACTTTATGCAAATGAGTCCGTCCAGCGCAACACACCCAGCTCTCGAAACTCAGATTAAACTGTCAAACTAGGCAGTGCTGATCAAATATGAATGAAGCATTGCCTATTTCGTGCCTAAAATGTTACATACACATACAGTTTTTTCATGTACTGTTTAACTGTTTGTGACCAGGCCGCCATGTTGAAAACGGACGAGGCAAAACCAACTCGCACTACATCAACCACCATGTCACCACCAGCCGGAGCGTTTAGTGGTCCAGTGTGTCCAGATGCGTCCTCACCTGAGTCTTTGTGTCTGCACCACAACAGTTGAATACATCGTTCACAAAGGAATGTACACTTGCATGTATGTGATTGGCCAATGCAGCACCTTAAAGGATGATGTCACATTGCATGGCAGCAACAGTTGAACCCGGTTCAACTTTTTTTGCCGGAGCCCTCTGCGTCGGCACCCCCGCTGCACCAACGCACTGCTCCCACTCAAATGAATGAGATGATGCAGAACTAATGTCAGTCTGAACGCAGCCTTAGTTTTGCAGGTATTTGGTCATAAATCAAAATCTTGGACAAAGTAAAATTTTGATGAGGGCGCTACTTGTAAAGTCAAAAGATCACCAAAGTTGCTTTTCATAACAATTCATCCTGAGGGTCAGGGGGGGATGAGCGTGTGTATCAAATGTCATGACAATCCATCCAAAAGTTGAGAGAGGCATTTCTCTAAAAAACAAAAATGCCAACCTCATGGTGGCGCCAGAGGAAATGTCAGGAGGGTCACCAAAGTCAGTAGCATCCATCCTCTGGGTACCATCAATGCTTGTACAAAATGTCACGGCAATCCATCCAACACTTGTTGAGATATTTCAGTCTGGACAAACTGACTGGCCAACTGACATTGCCATCCCCAGAGCCACCTAGAAAAATGTACAGCAAGGTAAAGTCACAAAACCCACTATTACCAGAACAGAGCGTGAGAACGGAGGAATATTATTACATGATACTGTAAGACATTAAAATTTCATCATGCAAGATAAGGTCATAAGTTCACAGCTGAGTATCGTGGATGCATTATAAGTGGTTATTCTATAGCATGTTATAGCATAGCCTATAACAAATAACACAGACAAGCCTGTATAGAGATATTGCATATTACATGATGTCATAGAGGTTAAAAATCTATCCAAGTACACTGTAAAGTATCATACACAGTCTATAGGCTGGCTATTTCCCTGTAGAGGTATAACAGGAATATTGTTGTGTTTTGTCACCAGGGACTTGGCTGCCCCCTTCCCTGTAGAGGAGAGGAGTCTGCTCTGTCTCATTAGCTTTCAAAACCACATCCATATAGAGTGACTGCGCACGGCTACTTCAAGTAGGCACAGAGAAACCCCTTCTGCACTCACTCGTCATTTTAAAGTTATTCAGAAGCCACACATACCGGCATCACATTAAAAGTAATTTTCAATGATTAGGGTTTTCATGAGCCAATCAGTGCCGATTAGACTCGGGGATAGAAGGCGATGTGAGGTGACTGTCTGAGTGAGCTTTGATGGGGCAGATCAGAAGGTTATTCCTCGGTCTGAGTCAAAGTGAATGTAGGATGAGAGGTGTTAAATATTGAGGATCACCCCCCCCGCCCCTCCCCCCCCTCCTCCCCCTGTTAGATCTCTGGCTCCAGTCTCGGCGTTATGTAAGGATTTTTCTCAGGTTTTCGGGGTGTGGAAAAGATTGCGCTCCGGCTGCCAAGGAGGGGAAGTTAACTGTGCGATGCGTGCTTTCATCATATAGAGGTGAGGCACCACAGTCCACTGTAGCTACCTGCGTCAACTCCAGCTGAATGTAAAGTGGCTGAGAAAACCGATTTGAACCGCAAATTTTCTTTACTGAGCCTTCAACCACAGAAGGCAGCAGTTGTATCACAGTATAAACTATACTTTAAAAATACATTTTTATATTCACACAACTCCGTCTTCTTGCATGCAAATCAGTTCACAATATCACATGGTGGAAGATCCAATTAGTGGAATTTATCTCTGTTTTTTTTTGTTATTACTACAATTAGTCAGCAAGAATTGATACAGAGTTATTATGGTGATATGCAATACACCCAAATAGATATTTGTGTGATTATAAAACATTATCCGATTTTTACAAAACAGTGTTCATGCAGCTAATAAAGACATGGAGAAAGTGACATCAGCTTTGACTCTGTAGCCTATAAACCCATCAGTTTCACCACCAGTACAACAGGATTAAGATTACAGCATGTGTTGCCTAATCTTTGTCCAACATAAAAACAAGTGGATTAGGAGACACAGAGGTGAAGCCCAAAGCTGTAGGTCATTTTAGCCCATATTGACTTATGTTTTATAGTGGTAAGTAGCTCATTTTAACAGCTCTGCTAGCATTTTTTTCCCCTCAGATTACAGATTGTGTTAGTGAACGTCACAAAATAACTGGTGCTAAGCATTGTAGACAACAAATAGTCTCTAACTAAGCAGCTGGTGGAGGAAGAATTCAGATCTGTTACTACTTAAAAGTAGCAATACAACAATGTGAAAATACTTCAAGTAATTTACTTAAAGGATAAGTTCACAGTTTTTCAAGTCTGTCCTAAAACAATAATCAGGTGCCAAACAATAGAAAACAATACTTTGTCTCAAAGCAACAGCTCAGTATACATTTTGATGCTGCCTAGCAGTTTGAAAAATAAACTACAACTATAAAGTATCACTGCAGTATTTTGCTCTTCACAGACTTTAGAAAGACCGATCTACCAGGGAGTCAACAAGCTGAGATCATATTCATACACACTTTTCCATATGTCTTAAATGTCTTCATTTCGATCATCTAAAAACAAGTCTTCGAAAGTTCTTGGATTGAAAAAGTATTTTACATCTCAAAATCAATTTAGTCTTCACTATTCCAAATGTATTTCTTTTTTCCTTTAAGACTGAAAATTGAGCCTGGTCATGCAGACTCAAATTCTATTGATTTCAGTTATCCATTTACTTCACTGATAAATTGGTCCTTTCGTAATTCTAGCTAGCATGCAAACATATTTACCATTAACTAAATGAAACAGAACTGAAAGAAATCGTTTCTTGTGTGCTTCTTTGAAATAATGGCTCTGTGTTCTTAATGGGTTTTTGCTTTTTGTTTGTCCTTTTGTTCTTGTTCTTTTACAGCATATGTGCAGTTTTTAATCACACCAAAGTCAGTTTAAACTTCAACACAATTTACAGAAGTTGAGAAGTTTCTCTAAATAATGTATGTTTTAATGGAGCATTGGTTGCATTAATGTGAAAATTCATTCATTGTGACTCTTTCCAAGTCACTGCAAATGTTTTTTTCTTCCACAGAACACATGACTTTATATTTATTGTTTATTTGACTCTCAGGTTTTTTTCTTTACCTCAATTTCTTTCTCTGCACCGTAAAACTGTACAGAAGCGTTGGCCCTACTTTTTTGAGACTTATATTTTTTGAGTTCTGCAACAAATGAGCATTTTAACGCTTGACGCGCACACTACAACAGCTGCAAGCGACCCTCCAGTGACCAGAAGCGTTGAAGCCTCCCCTGGCCTGGCCTAAATTTTCTTGGGCATAGAACTTAGGTTGAATCCTCGGGGAGCCAAACAGAAACTGGTGTAAATGAGGTTAGCGTTTCAGTCACTGTGTTTGTGTGACCAGAAGCTAGTTCCACAGTTAGTTCCGCAGTTCCAGCCTCTACCCATCTGCCACTGACCCTCGTTTTGCCAGAAGACCGATTGCGGTATGTGGCTGCCAGATTAAGCTGTGGTGACATAATGATTTTGTCCCACATAAGGGTGATTTGACATGCTCTGCATGCCTGTCTGTTGCTTGCAGGCTCTGCTCCTCAAATCCCGGCACTCTGCCTCTGCCTCATTACTGTCAAACACATCAGGAGATGGTACCTCCGTTTAGTACACATTAATGTGCGTGCATATATGTGCCACCACATCCAAGGAAAATTCCTTCAGTAATGTGTGTCACAATCTCTGCTCTGCACTTCTTATTGGGAGCCTGCTATTTGTTCTCATCTGCATGATTTCTACTTGCTATCCATTATTCATGTTTTTTCCACACACACACACACACACACACAACTTGCTTTTTCTCGCTTTTAGGCTTTTTCTCATGTTAAGTTTTTATTTTCCCCCAGCTTCCCTTCTGTGTTTGCTCTGAGCTGTGCTTTGATGTCATGTTGCCGGCCCAGCCCAGCTGTCTGGACCAGGTGACTTGGGAATTATCTTTAGTTTCTTAATAACAGTTTGATACTTTAAATTCAGTTGAACTTAAATATTTTTTCATGTGATATATGCTACATACAAATTCTCAGCTTATTCCCTGTATTGAAGATTTGGACATTTTTAACCAAATCTGAATAGAGTATGTAATAAAAAAAGCCCCACTTATCCCATTTTCAACCTTTTGAGGGCTAGTGATACTTTAACTTTTGGCTCATTAAAATCGATATGTACACCAAACATCACTGTGGAGTGATTTTTCTACAAAACCCTTGTGATTATGGATCTCTAATAAGGTACTGTAAGATGAAACTTTAATGATCCCCATGGGGAGATTGGGCAGTGCAGTGAAACAAAATGCAGCAATGCAGTGTACGTAAAGAGGCTATGGCACTCTGCTTCTTGCTTCCCACAGATACATAATGAACATAAGTACATACTTTCAAGCATAACGATGTAAAATGTGGGGAATATAGCTTTGTGCTGAACACTGCCACTTACAGATTCCAGTTTGGATGTCCATTTGTTTGTACTCCTCATGTTACCTCCACATGAACCTGTTTCATGTTTTTTATCCTTTATCAAAGGAGTGATAGAGAAAGAGAGATAAGAAGGAGACAAATGAAGAGGACGTAATTCCTTCCAGATAACAGTGGCAATACTGTAGGTAAAGTGCAGGCTGCTGAAAAATGCTCTTATCCTCCCTTCCCCTTCCATATACACCTCCTCCTGCAACACCACCCCCCCCCCACCCCCCTCCCCCTCGGCCTTGTGCATCTCCTCACTTTCATCTGTGCTGCACTGTAAACAGAGCTTCTTACCATTTCAAAGCTCATACCTGTAATGTCTCCTCTCTCTCGCCTCCCATCTGCAGCGGTGTCAGGGCCAGGCAGCGCTGGGAGGGACAAGGGCGGCAACACAGCGCGCATAGAGCGGAACTCGACCTGAGTGCACAGGTGGTAGGATTTGGCCAGGGGTAAAGAGTGTATGAGGGATGATAACGAACCACAGTAAAGGACAGAGACAATCCTATTTAAAGAAAATGATATGTGAAGTATAAAGGATTACACTCCATACAGTACAGAAGGTTAACAAAGAGGTGTATTGGAGTGAGCGCATAGTCTGACACATGTATCCTTAGCTTGTTTATAGTAAATAAATGTGTAAATGTGGGAGGATTTCAGTGAAATAAGCGAGGAGGTGGCTGCATGTCATTATGCGTGTGGTAAGGCATTTGTGTTTGTATTTATTAGGCAGGCATTTGGCATTTGGAAGGCAGCAAGGGGCTTTGAAGCATATTGTGTGCATCCCCCTGTCTGTGTGTGTGTGTGTGTGTGTGTGTTTATGTGCCCGCCTCTGCATGTGTGTCTGCACTGATATGTGAGTGGAGGTGGTGAAGTGCATTAAGAGCCTGCCTGGCACTCTCTGTGGAGAGACAGGGGGCCTGTTCCAGGATAAAACTAGACTTAGATCAGCATGTTGAGTTTTTTTTGGCAGAATTAGCTTCCCGAAAAAAAAAGTCATTTGCATATTGATTGTGTATCTGATCAAGCTGAATGTCAGAAATAACTGTTTATTACAGTCGAGGGACTAATATCAGCTCTTGTGGCACATATGGTTTCATTAATACGAATCCTTTGTTGCAAAACTAACTTTGGCTGCGAGTAAATTTGATGGCTTACCAACTTTAATCCTTATTCATATTTATGGCCTGTTGTTTTATGTTTTCCCATTTATTTCTTATATACATGTTTTGGCAAGATAAGCATTTTTTTTTGTCCTGTGCTAATATAGCAAATGAAATTGAATTGAATTGCATGAATTGAATGGATGTGTAGGATGAGAGTGAGAGTGAGAAAAAAAAGGGGGGGGGGGGGTGAGATTAGAGCGAGTTTGACGTAGGGGCAAAGAGAGAGGGATTAGTAGAGGGGAGAGTGAGAGAAAAAGTATTGCTCTGCCAGGTGAGCCGTGAGGTGCGATTATAACACACTGGTCACAGGTCAATCAGGGGGACGCCATGGGGCTTTTCACCTCCCGCAGCTCGATCACCATAGTGAGCCATCGTCCATTTGTGCCTCATTACCCGTCCTTGGATCAGCATGTTCTGAAACAAGTTGCTGATGAGAGAGGGCAGCAGCTGATTGAAGGCATGTTGATAGATGATGATGGAGGGGTGAGAAACAGGATTGTGGAGTCTCAGTCTAAAAATTCAAGGTCTGGAGAAATTCTTGCGGGGTTACCAGAGAGTTTCAAGGTAAATGCCCCACTGCTTGCTCTGTTTTTGAATCAAGATTGACCCACAAGCCCCTGCTTTGAGTTTCTGCCTGTAAGTCTCAAGTACATTTAACCTATAGTATCATTATAGTGGTAATTTCCTAAAACAGCTGGGCAAACGCTACTCAAACAGGAGCAAATAGTGTATTTGTTGGGGACTATTTTCAGTCATGGATTTATACGCTTCCGAGACAGGACAGTGTACTGTGTATGGGATTGGTTTAAAATAAACTACATGTTCATTGTAATTAGGAAACATGTCACCCAGTGCAACAGTGTGGCTCATTTATGTGTTTTTAATACTATATTCTATAGCACAGAGGAATAAGATATATCAGGCTTTAGCTACACACACAATACTTACTAGTAGATTCAGTTCATTGCTGGTTTTGTTGACAATAAGAAATAAAGAATATCAGCAGACTTATCCTTTAAGCTTGGAGCTAACTTAATCGCTATTGCAAACACAGCCACAAAGGTGCCGCCTGCCAATTAGCGTCAACCCTATATGTACTGTTTATTTTCCTCTTATCCCTGTAGGTTAGCTTAAACTTATGACCACAGTTATTCCTTGTAAATGTGGTTAATCTGTCTTTGGCATTTGTTGCCATGGTTGCTGAGACTGCTCCCCTTGATATAACAAATGATTTACCAGCTTTGTGTTTGATAAATGTAACTGCTATTTGGGCACACGGTCTTTTGTAGCTCTGTTTGCTATCTCATCTTGCTTTGAAAACACATCCAATTGCTATTTTGTTGCAACTGCTACTAATATAACCCAACGTTTGATTTTAATTACTATCAAGGCAATCGTTTTCATATATAAGCCAGAACATATGGATGAAATGTCAGATTTTAGCAGTGAAATCTACATAAATACACATTTTATTGAGAGCAGGAGCATTTGCAAGTCTCTTCACTTGGTTCATTGAACACTTGACTAGTGCGAGCGCTGCCTTCATTCTGTACGTGGCTTCAAATACAGCCAAGGACACCTGACGAGGCCAACTTAAAGATACGTATTTTACATTTACACCAGTGGAAATCTGCTTTAATGTTCTCTTTGGTTAGAAAGAGAATGATGTTACAGTGGTGCAACAAAAACATTATATTATTGCCAGCTATCTACTAACTGTCTGGAGGTTTTGATCTCTCTCTCTCTCTCTCTCTCTCTCTCTCTCTCTCTCTCTAATAGGATTCCTTTACCTCATATGCTCTGGTGTTTCACGCACAGTCCCAGACCACCTGTTTGATCAGCCTCCAGTGGCGTGAAGGTGCAGCCAGCTAAGACCAGACTGCAAAGACTGATATAATTGTCCCTTTCTGAGCAAACCGTGATATCTGTGTGCTGATGAAATCTTGTGAAAGAAGCCTCGAGGCTGCCTTAAACTGATACTGAATTGAAAATAAGTCATTATCTATTTATTTTCTTGTTAGTTCCAGTGATTTTTGTAACAAGACTGAAGGCCTTGGCTCTGTGCTGTGAGCTAAATGCTAATGTCTGCATGCTATATAACATGCTCACAATGACAATGCTAACATGCTGATGTTTAGCAGGCATGATGTTTACGCGTTAGCATGCTAACATTTGCTAATATGCACTAACAAAATATGGCTGATTGGAATGAAGTTTTGCAGCTATTTGGTCATACCCTAAAGTATTGGCCAAATTAACATTTTGACCTGATGATGGCGCTCTACTGAGGGTTAAGGGATCACCGTAGTTTTCATCCTCTAAGGACCATGAATATCTCATTTGATGGCAATCGATCCAATAGCGGTTGATTTATTTCAGTCTCAACCAAAGTAGTGGGCTGACAAACAGACGTCTCTATAGTGTGGTTAAAATACACACCACGTCTTAGTCCAAACACTTTCATCTCAGCCCTCTCTTGAACATTTGAAATGAATGGAACCATCATTTTCAAAATGGCATAAAAATTTCTCCAAACAGCTTGTGCAACATAAGCTGAACATTTTTGTAGAAAAGCTCTGCTTGCTGCTGTAGAGTGCAACTGACTTGGTTATTATCAGTGAATAAAATATAGGAGAGAATGAGGTAAATAGCAGACTTCTGAATCCCCAGCGCAATAATTTTTCTGCAAAACACCCAAATTATACTTGGTGGTATTAACACTGAGAACAAGGGTGGGCAGATAATGACAGAAAATTACTTTGGGTTGAACTATTCCTTTAAAGCTATTGAATCTCAGGTGGCAGGTCGGCTCTCATTTGCATCACCGCATTGCTTCCCTAAGCTCTTTTGAAGTAAAGTGAAGTGAGAGTTTATTATTTATTATTCTTGCCTTAAACTTGAAAATGTATTAGTATGACAAGCATTACAGTATATTCTTTAATAATAAATACTCTCTGTGGGGAATTACTTTTAAAATGGCATCCAGTTGTGATGCTTCAGAGTATAAAAAGTTAATTTGATGATCTTGCAGATTCATAAAACAGGAAGGCAAATCAGCAGAGACTAATTGCATTCTGTGGGCGAATTACAGCCTAATAAATGTATTTTTCATTGGATTCCTTGCTTAATTTGTGAAATTTCTAAACTCTGGGCCTCTTAGATTTGATAGCCGGTTTTGATTTTAGACACAAAGTCAATTCATGTCCAGAAGTCATGAGTTAATGAATTTTATTGACGAAGCAACTCACATTTGCTTGGCTGGTTATAAATTACACAGTTTGATAGCAGCAAAGCAACCTAAATGTCTCTTGCAGTCAGTTAGTTGACTAACTTAAAATTATGTTAAATTGGCCATGTTACGAAAAACTTACTTTTTCAGTGCTTGTGCGTATATATTTGGGTGTCTCATGTGCCTACTAACGCACAAACTGTGAAATAAGACAACCCAGTCTTAGCTGGTGTGACCTGGCTTGCGCTGTACTCTTGTGATTCAACAAGCAGGTTTGATGCTCCTTCTTATGTCACTTGGGGCTTCAAAATTGTAGCGCCCCTCACCCATGCCTCTATCTGAGTCTCCACCCACCCACTTTCCTGAGGTCCACCATGTTTTTCTCATAAGCGCCGCCCGGGACCCGGCTAAACTCAGCTGAGCTAAGTTAAGTTAAGCTAAGGGTGAAAAATTTGCACGTATGGCGGGGGTGGAGCGGGGGGACGGAGCCGCTGTTTGCCAACAGACGGCTGCTGAGAGCCGGCCGAGGAGCAGAGCTGGAGAGTTTATCTTCAAATGTGGATTTATCTTCAAATTCGCTTCTCAACCTAGCAGGAGCTAAGTTGACCCCGCAGTCACACAACCCCCTCAGCTGCTGTCATCAATAATAAACTTAAAAGCCGGTGAGTTTATATAATCTTAAAGTTACACAGTATGTAGATATCTATGTGTATAAAAAATTACGTCGCTGCTGTATTTATGCATTTAGATGATGTTATTTTGCACCATGTTTCTCCAGGGTTCACGCTCAACAGTTGCCATGGTAGCCAGCACACACGTGGAAGAGGGAGGGGGGGGGGGGGTGAGGCGGGTAGGACAGGCACTCCAACCAGCCTTTCTGAACAGGGCTGTTTAGACAGGATGAGAGGGCTGCTGTGGTGCTTGATCCTTGTGGTATTTCGACCAAAACATGTCAGATACATTTTATTAAGACCCCAGGCAACTGTGTTAACTTGTGGGCCCTTTTAACACCCAGTAAATTAAAGTTGCAACTTGTGCCTGCAGCAGAGCCCTGTTTTCTAGATATCTTGGTAATAAGGTCCATTTGAAATATTGAAATGTTTAGAAATTCTGGTTCTCAGCCCAATTAAAGTATGAAACTTGCATGTGTTATGAACTGTTGTGCATAATCTAATTTGTGGTTTAAAATTCATTTAATTGCATGTATAAACCCCAAAAACTAATCAGAGCCATATGTTTTTGCCTCTCAATGTTTTTTTTTACTCATTATGCAAATTCAGTAACTGGATCAGATTACAAAAACAGAGTCTCAGACAAATAAATGTTAAGAATAACAAAGTTCTGCTGGATATACAGTACTGTGTTATTGAATGTGTCCAGTCTGTGTACATATGCATTGATCTGACCTGTAAAAGCAGCGATACAGTTAAAAAGTGGGAAAGGTTGGAAGGGCTGCTTAAACAGATGATGGATAGTGGCGGAGGAGGGGGAGACGTGCAGGTGAGATAATTAGAAGACACTAAAGAATGGGAGCAAAGATGTGTGGGGTAGATAAAGGAAGAAGAAGAAGAAGAAGAGGTGAAGGACAGAAGAGCAAGATAAGAGAGAAAAATGAGCAAATAAGAGAAACAGAACACTGATGTAGAGAGAGATTGTTGAGATTATTTAAGTTGTCACATTTGCTTCATCATTTGGTTTGAATCAAGATTTTGACCTTTATGCCATGTCTCTCCACTCCTTCCCCTTTCCCTTGATTTGTGTACCAAAATGACCAAATTTACCATTTGTGACATGTTTAAGTGATGCTGAAAATATATTTATATTATTTGTTATTGGGCTCTATCTTTGCTGCAGGGGTATTTTTCCACTCCACTTCTCAGAAATCACTTGTCAGTGTGTCCACTGTGGTGATGTCTTTTTTTTTTTTTTTTCCTGTTGATGAAGTTGGAGTATATGTAGGCGGTGCTGTTTTGTTTGTCTGTTTATCCAAGGTGGCTGTTGCTGTTACATGATGTGCCTGCAGGAACATAAAATGCATCAATTTCTGTGTGGCACAGAAGGACCTTCCAGACACCATCTTTAAAACGAAAAAAAATAAATAAATACTTGCTTTCTTGAAAAGACTCCATATTAAACCACTTTTGTTACATTTAGTCATGAATGTGAATATGATGCATAGTTTCAGGACATAGAATGATAAAGTCTGAGTTGAATGATGATTATGATAAAGCGATAAAGAGCTTTAGATAAAAAAAAAAAAAAGCGTTATATAAATGCAGCCCATTTCATGATGAAACCAGAAAGAATTACTACCCTGCAGTTCCCCTACAGAGCATTTTGGTTTTAGTTCACTCTCACTGCTCCAACTGCATTGTTTTCAGCCATTGCAGTCAGCTGTTTTAGCAAAGCTCTGATAAACTGACTGTATGCTTCCTGCCCAGCACCAAATATTGGACAGCTGTAGTTATTGCAGGTTTAACGGATATAAAATTTTAAAGTCAGAATTCAATGATGACTGCACATTTTCTCCAACGTGTATTTTGGAGAAAATGTAGCAAATGTGTGTTATCTAATGTAAGCAATATAAATCATATAAGCACTAAAAATACTTATACATACTAATTTTCAATGTTCTCACAAGGGTTGGACTGACTCCCCGCTGCCTCTCTACAATACAACCCCCACCCCCTCCAATACAATGACTCCTCCCTCCCTCCACACAAAACAACCCCCACCACCACCACCGCCGGTAGCCCCACCGCCTTGGCCGGTAATTTCCCATCGAGACAGACCTCGCAGTTTGGCAAGTGCTGCCCTCACATCCTCCAGAGGGAGGGGCGGCAGTGAAGCTGAGACCGGTGATTTCTGTTTGTTTGTTTGTTTGTTTATGTCTGATTAGTTCATAACTCTGTTACCACCTCTGTCCTGTCTTCCAACACCATTTTTTTGTATTGTTTTACACTTGTTTTGTTATCACTTTATTGGCCGCACACACACACACACACACACACACACACACACACACAAAGACTAGGCCAGAAACAGCAGAGTGGCAGCCAACTTTGGTGCATTAGCCTTCCGGTGTTGTAGTGATAGATTTACACAATACTCAATCTCTGACCTCTCAGTCTTGCCAAAGCAGCAGAGGACGCCCACATTTCTCTTTCTGTCTCCCTTCTTCTCTACCTCGCTCCTCTCATCCTCCTGAGTCTCCCTTTCAGAAGCAGGCCCACAGAGTCCTTTTTTTTTTTTTTTTTTATTTCCCAGACTCATCTTTTGCACCTCTTTGTGTTCATTAAAGGAGAGTTTGATCTGATTTAACCACTGAGCTCTGCTGGAAGACGAACAGAGAAAGAGGGCGCTTGTAAGCGTTAGCACTGCCAGTTTTTTACATATTGTATACTTCCTGATAGGAGGCCATGCAGCCTGAAATCCACTCACACGTCAGCCTGGGCAGGAGAAACTGGAAAAAACCTTGAATCCATGCCTGCCTGTAATCACTGCAGCTTTTCTAGGAGGAATCAAAAAACAAAATAGTAACTTGTTTGTTGCCAACTGTGCTTTTGCTCCGTGTTTATTATTACTACCATTTTTTTTCCCAGCTTCTATTTCTCTGCCTGCCTCTTTCACACAGACCACGTTCTTATTATTTATCACTCTTCCCACCTCGCTGCTTATCCTCCCTCTCTTCTCCTTCCTCCCTACCTTCTGTGGCACTCTCTCGCTTAAAAGCATGGCTAGGTGGAAACTCTCCTCCCAGTACCAGTGACCCAATTACTCTAAGTTGTCCCTCCCTGGTAGGATGTAGCTATGTCCCTCCCTTGAGAGTCAGCCTGCAGCACACAGACGATCCATCACTCTCCCCTCCCACCTCCCTCTCGCCACATTTATTACTGTCACACACACGCGCCCGCCCGACCGCGCGCGCACATACGCACACAGGCTTACAGGCATACACATTCCCCCACATGCACAGATGCGCCAAAATGCTCTCCAAAACAGACATACACATCAATAAAACACAAATGCGTGCATAAGTAGACATATGCATGGAATTTAATTTGCATGAATATACGAACATATTGTTGCATAATTACTGGTGGGCGTCTGACACAAGTTGACAATTATTTCTTTTTGCTCTGACACCTCATCACACCTCCACTCTTTGTTTGTGTAATCCTGTCTGTTTTTCCCGCAATTCTGTCGTTAGAATTTAATGAAGGGGGGGGCAGGCATCATGAAGGCAGCATGTAACCATTAATTTGCAGAAATCTCTCTCCGCCGCTGCTCCTAGGAAAAAAAAAAAAACCTGTGGAAAACTAGGTTCTGGCAGGTGGGGTTGAGTATAAAAGGCATTTATTATTCTGTTCACAAGAAATTGTGTAACTGTGATCGATTTTACAGTTACTGGAAAAACATATTTCAGAACTCTACGGACACCAACTTTTTATATTAATAATCTGAAGTAAACATTTTTAATTGTGGAATTTTTACTTGATAAAGGCAATTAATCAATTATCCAAATAGTTTGTGATTATTGTTCTGTTGATTGCAATTAATGTACTGATTGTTTCAGCCTAAACACATGAATAAACTCACGTTTCTGCTTTTTTTTTTTTTTTAATTAAATCCTGTTTATCTATTGATCGCTTCCCATGATAAAAACAGTTTAAACGCTCTTGCAGCTCAGACGCTCTCATCAACAGTATTAGGAGTATGATGTGTGAAGTATGTATGTATGTATGATGAGGAAACAGCCCCCAGCCCCAGCAGAATATGAACACACAGTATGTGACAGTTTGGGGATGTTAGTCTTTCTCAGCAACTAGCAACTGTCAAATCAGCAAAGAAGGGGAGAGTAAATAGGGCGTGTTGGGGAAACATGATTATCTCCAAGCAAGAAACTAGACCACTCAATAAACACTAATAGATTAATGGAGACCACGGGGTACGGCGCTCCATCTCTAATTCTGGACATTAGTTTAATGATCAGAAATGCTGAAACAGGCTTCGATTGAGTTTAGCCAATGCATTGCCTGCTGGACCTCTAATGGGTCCAAAGTAGGTTTCTACTTCTGTCTCTCTCTGTCTCTGTTTGTATATATATATGTGTGTGTGTGTGTGTGTGTGTGTGTGTGTGTGTGTGTGTGTGTTTTCCTGCCTCTAATTCTGTCTCTGTGTGTCACTCTCTTCCCTTCTGGCTGTGTAGCTTCTTGTGGCTCACAGGCTCCGTGGTGATTGACAGATGCTGGGAAGCGAGGCAGAAGGGTTATCCGCCAATCTGACAATCAAAGCTCGCTTAAAGTAGCACCACCCAGCTTCCAACGGGAAATAGACCCAGAAGTTGGGAGGAAAGATGTACTGAAGTGTAATGGATGATTTCTGGATGATGATGATCTTAAACCTTTTTTTTTTTTTAACCAAGCAAGCTGACAAAGAACACACTCGTGCTGCTTGCACACACTGTACAGTTTGATAGATTCACTGTTGGGTGCATCATGGCTAAATGACCCAGAGATGATGGAAGACAACCCAGGGCGGTCTCAGTATGGGACCTTGTCTGATGTGGAGGCCCCCCGAGAGACACGAACTTGCTGCTTCATGTTCTCCCAGCATGGCAGCTGTCTGAGCAGGTGGACTGGCTGAACTTTGAAAATATGTCCCGCTGAGCATAAAGCGGACCGAGCAGCAGGTTATGGTCAAGAAATCTGGGGACCTCCCTGGATATCACCTCCATATATTACTTACAAAATTGGTCCTTTGATGCTGGATCTGCTGAGACTTCTTTTCATTTTTGCTTTTCCTTCCTCATTGTTCTCGCCTTGCTTGTCGTGGATGCCCATGGCTGAGCATGAAATTTGGCAAGATCCTCCTGTGGTGCGGCTGCTCTCCCTGGACAAACATGCTGGGCTGAAGATATTCCAGATGGTGGTACTGTAGGTAGGAAGTTGTGCTCAGTCTCAGCCAAGCCCCCAGGGACAGCACTGAGCCACAATACTAGTGGCCAGTCAAAAGTCAAAATTTGCATGTCCCATGAAATGCTTGGGCTCATAAGACATTCTCCAATTTGTAATAGGGTCTGTATAGAGTGTGTCATTCCAGTTGCAATATATCTAGTAGTGTAGGTTTGTTGGCTGTGTTATATGCTGCTGGGAGCTTTGTATGTTTTCCAATTCATGAGAGGTAGGTTGTTGGGCTCAAAGCTTCCCACAAATGTAGCAAATTTCCCTGAACGAACTTATTAGTGGTGTGACTTTATGAATTGAAGTGCAACTAAGAAGTGTCATGACTGGATGTAATGCATTTAACAGTGCTAAACTGGTCATATATGTGAAAGAGCTCAGCAGCTAGCCGTTATGCTACTTTTAGAGCGTGCTTGGTTTCAGCTGCCCGCGGCATAGCACAGGAGTAGGGTGTCGTTATCGGATTTGCAACAAGGGAGCGTAAGCCTACAGCTTGGTGAAACTAAAATTGGGACTGAAAGGCAGAAGAATCACCACCGTGGAAGAAATCCAGGAAGAATCGCAGGAGGATCCGGACAAAAGATGACTACAGGAAAGTTTCCAGGAATAGGTGAAGTGCTGGGACAAGTGTGTCACATCTCAAGGAGAGTACTTTGAAGGGTATTAGAACGGTACTGCGGAAAGATTTATGACAGTATTTTTGTGTCTCCTCGTATATATATATATATTCTGTTCCTATCCAGAGAATAGACACCAGCACAGAAATAGACGCAAGCCTCTACCCAACACTACACAACGTAGAGTCAAGAGGTTGCTTAGCTAGCAGGTTTCGCTGACGTCTGGCTGAGCTCAGTTAAGTTTCACATTGAAAAAACGATTACCGGCTTAAAACAGTGCAGAATATTTGTTAGGTCCAAGAAAAATGGACAATATTATTTTTGTCTGTGTACAGGAAGGTTCAGTCAGAGAAGGATACTAATGTGAATGTGCTATGAGCCCAAAAACATAGACGCCTGAGGACTTTCTTGTCATACAGTATGTGGCTGGTGAGCAACTTTGCCATTGGAAAGAATAAGGGTATTTAGAACAAGGTGGATACAACACAGAAACATAGACTGACAACTCCAAACGCTCTTGTTCCAGACAAAAAAAACAAACACTTAATGATTGTGCCTGTTGGCTGAGTGCCTCTAACAGCCCCACTTCATTCATCTCAGCCACATGCTTTAGAAGGAAAAAAAACAAGCTAGCACCTAGTTTACCTTACCATTAGTCTGGTTGATAGAAAGGTTAGCAAGCTGTTCAGACAGCTGAGAAGCCGCAGAGGTGATATTTGTGTTACGAAGTGAAGGCTAAGCTGTCTGCAGCAGAGCAGTTTAGGTGAAAAGCAAACAGTGAAAGAACAAATTGAGCTAGAAGGTGGAAACATGTCAGCAGCAGTCTGCATTATAACTGCAAGGCAGACCCCCAAGGGTCGGACAACCTTCACCTTGCCCCTTTGATTGAAAAATGACTTGTGCGGTTCATGTTTTAAGAATAAAAATGAATAAATAATCACTGCCGGTGACACCTGAGCAGCAGTAATAAGAACTCAAAATCAAGTAAACCAGAAAGATTTATCCGAGCTTTGTTTAAGTGTTGATGTCATTGTTAGAGATCTCCTCCACTTGTGAGTCCTCTTTAAACACAAGTTGTCTGGCACAATAATGAAGCCATCCTTGAACCTTGACATCAATCATCAGCGTATACAAAGTAACCAATGGAAAAGAATCTTTTCACAAATATGAGTTCAATATGCTATGCCTCTCTTGTATTTTCAGACCACCGAAACAAAGTGACCGTTTATAATTGCATTCAATACCAATAATCAATAAATTAACACATTTAAAATCAGTGGTGTGGAAAAACTTGTGCTATATACAGTATGAGTAATCCACTTGGGATAGAGGGGCCTGAATCTCACTGGGGCCACCAATGTGCAAAATACCGCGGGGTGTTTTTAATAAAGTCACCCACCATGAGGCCATAGTCTGACGGTAGATCAGACGTTAATCCTCTGGGCAGCTTTTCAGAAAGAAATGATTTTGTTGGTGCTCTGAAACATCATATCACATTTCCAAACATTTTTATGTAGTGGGTCCTCAAGGTGCAAATTATGTCTCTGAGGCACAGAAGACTGTTTCAGCACACACTGTGCTGTCTGTAAACACCAGCAACATGGGAGTGACGCTGAATGCTGGCTAGCTGTACCACAAATTCTGTTCCAAAACACTTCCTGTGGCAGATCCCTGAACCTTTCTGTTCTCCCTCACTGTCCCCTCTAAGCCTCATTTTGTAAAAGAAGAAAGACCTCTCTTATGTTGCGCCCTTCTTTACAAAAAAAGGAAAGAAATTAGAGAGATTGTGTGAGCTGGGTTAATTTGATGTTGTGAGGACGCTGTGCATTGCACGGTTCATATTCCCCTCCATGTATCTGTATTGTGTGGTATATTTCCGTGGGTGTGAGTGAGTGTGCTCACTAAATGAATGTGCGTGCCATTTTCTCTGTGTGTGTGACTTTCTGAGTCACTGTGTGCACACTCATTTCAAGAGTGGAAATGAAAGCCTTGCATGTGCCTGTGCCTGTGTGTGTGTGTGCGTCTATCTATCCAAACGTCAGTGTGCCAGTGTGAGTGTGTGCGCGTGTGTGTCACCGTGCTCCTGTATGGGAGCTCAGCTAGACAAAGAACCCATTGAGTCATTGCATGAGACTCCCATTACAAGCAATAGCTCCTATTTTCAGAGCTCGCTCGCTCTCATTAGGGGCTCACACTGCAGACAGAATATGGCTGACATTTAGCCATTATGCTCTGCCACCGTCCTAGCCTGTCCTAGCTTCTCTGCACTAATCGACCGTGTTAACGAGCGGGTTAAAGACCACGGTAAGCGGTATTAATGGCAGGCCTGTGAATACAGTGAAAGAAAGGAGGCTTTTGCACAAATGGAGCGGGCTGAGGCCAGCTCAGAATCAGAAGTGGGTTTAGTCAGGAAACCAGGGGCTTTGTTAAGTCTCTGAGGAGAGCTGTGCTGGCCATGATCTCAGGAGGTTTTAAAGGGGCACTGCACCTTAGATTCAGAAAGTCCAGTGGCAAAGCAATTAACACAGAAGCTCTTGATGACTCCCGCACGTAAGGCAAGGGAGCAGAAAGCAGTGTGACATTTGTGTCTGAGACACGCAACTGTCCTGCTCTGCTAGTGAACATGATAATTCCTCTTGTCAGGATGTGATTATCTGCTCTGGGCTCACTCCGGTCTATTTCCCCCCCAATTATGGTGCTCTGAGGGAAAAAGCCATCAGGACGTGAAGGCAAGGTGCCAGAGCCAGCAATGCTTTGCTACAGGCGCGTCCTCGCAGTAAGAATGGGACGGAGATCTTCTGTTGCTGCGCGTTAACGACGAGCGTCATGATGCTCCTTAAAGGTCTGAGAATGTTCTGCTGTGATGCTTCTATCGGCGACGGCCACAAGGCCACCGCAGTAATATAAAACTGTCCACTGGCATGAGACGAAATAACTAGGAGCAGAAAAGTGAATGTGAGTGTGAGTGAATGAGATAAAGTGAGAGAGAGAGACACAGAGACGGAGGGAAGGGGTTGCTGAGCTGACTGTGCCCAGTCACCATGGCAACCCCTTTGACATGGTGACATGGTTTACTCTGTGACCATTTATTTTATGTCTATTTATAAAAGCACACTTCACAATACATATACAGTATGTTGTATGTATGTCATATAGATACATACTGAGTACATGCGTGTGTGTGATTTTTTTTCTAGCCTGCAAGTATTAATGCACCTTGAATGCTTGCAGTAATTATGACTGAGAGCTGGTGTTTGGTGGAAAAAGCTGCTTTACAGGGAGTTTTCAGACACCTCGTACTGGTAATTACTTTGAATTATTACCATATTTTATACTGTGTGGCCCTGGGATACGCTTATATGTGCTTATATGACTGTTCAGAGGTGCACAATGAAAAAGTAACGCTTCAGGGCACATTTCTGAACTTAAACACCTCTTGTCTTACAAGAAATTCCCCTTCTGTGGTGGCTCTGTGTGCTGAGGAGTTTGTACGCTATCAAAGAAGGACTGTCAGTTGTGAGTTGTGCAGAATGACCAGTAGGTACTGCCTGAGGGTGGGTGACATCTGTACAGCCTGACAAACTGTGACAAAACACCTGCGGCTTCACAACCTCTGCGCACGAGGCGCTGCATGCATAAAAGCCGATCCTGGCTAAATTTACTGTGTGTAGTGATATTATACTAGTGATATAGATGTATTATGCCTGTGTATATACACACACGAGCGCGCACATACGCACATGCATACAGAAACACATGCACATAGACAGACAGACATGTTCTCACCAGGCCCTCAACACCTTGAGAAACACCTGAGGTGATATAATTTTCCTCTGGGTTCTGCAGGGCTGCTGTGTTTGTATTTTAGTAGAAGTGTTGTTTTGGCCTCAGGAGATACCAGAAAACCAATACACACTCACGTGGACAACCGTGTATACACACACACACACACACACACACACCTGCACAAATACGCATGCGCCTGCTCACACACATGCCAGGAGGGCTGCTTTTGAGCTTTGGAAAAAAAAAAAAGCTGCAATAAGATTCATAAACACACCAATGAATTAATAATAGTGCTGTCAGAAGCAACTCTATATCTGGGCAAAACTCTCCTCACACGACACCTTCTTGTCACTCACTCACTTCACAGACAGTCATGCAAAGCAACAAGTAAATTAACATTTTCCTTTATATCTCCAGTACTCTTAGGCAAAACTGGGAACTTCAATTGAAATGTCAATAATTCCTTTTAATGTCATTCCTTACACAATGGCCTCGTGTAAGTGTGTTGGCATAGTGAATGATCTGAGTCCACAGAAGCCACTGACAGCACAAAATATTGATTAGGGTTTTAGGTGAAATGAAAAACAAATTTTCTTTTATACTTTCCATGTGTACAGCATGATTCTCCTAAGAGGTCAGCCAGCAAGGTAACAAGAATGAGAGTGAAATGTTAAGTAGAGTAGCTACGCGTTTAACACGATGTGATCTTTTGTCAGATTAATTAATGTAAGTGCAAATAAGCATGTGCTAATTAGGGTTTATGTATAAGAGCCTGTGAACTCAGATTTACATCTTCTAATTTAAATAATCTTTGATGGAACGCGCGAGTGGAAAAGACAGATGGCACAGTAGATAAAACAGTCATAGTGTGAGTTCCAAGAAATGGTTTCAAATGTCAGGGATTTTACAAGTGTGAGTGGAGTGTGTGATAGACTACTGCTTTTATCATCAAACACCGGCTTTCACATGCAGTATTAATGGAAACAAGGGTAGAAGCTGCACTGGCCATTGTAAAAAAAACAAACAAAACAAAAAACACCTTTTAGAATGGACAAAAGATTAGCTCCACATTTGTTTTTGATCTTAAAGGATATGGCTGGCAATTATCTATATTTTTCTTATTGTCAACAAATCTCATATGTAGAACTGGTCCTACTTACAGGTATTGCGAGTGTATCCAAAGCCTGATATATCTTATTCCTCTGTGCTGTAGACCTCCATTGTTGCCACAAGAGGTTGTGATATGTTACACAAAAGCCTAGTGAAGCTCTGTGAATGGAACCGCAGTCCCGTGCATGCACAGTGGTGTCTGCCGTGCACAGAACTACCCTCCGGAGACTGAAAATGTGATCACTATTATTATTCTTTGGAGCTGTTTCTAAACAAACTACTACTACCACTCTTTGTGGTGAAGGAACATGTCACCCTGTCCATCTGCACAAGAATTGCAAGTTTACCAACACGCTGAGAATACGCAAAAACCTGCACATTTGTAAGAATTACACTTCACACTTCACATTGTAAGCGAGAAAGTAAGCACACTGACTCCGACCTGCGTTCAGCGTCTCTGTCCACAGAAGCAGCCGTCTCAGCAGCGGCTCCTGGGGAGCTGAGAGGACAGCGGCCGGGCCAAACTGCCTTTACCAGGCTGACTGACAGAAATTTACTGAACCAAAACAGTTTGCATGTCAGCTCCATGGGAAGAAATCGTTGATTTTATTTCCCCGTCCACCGGGCAAGCTAAGAGACAGACTGGGAGTACTGATCAATCAGTATAGAGATAGTTAATGAGTTCAAAACAGACAGAGAAGAATAAAATAGACTCTGGTCAGTGTGGATTGATACGTTTGATAAAATGGGAGAGTAACTGTTCCTTGAGATGCAGAAGTGACCGATGTCAAAAACGCTTCTAAAAACACTTGAGGATGCCGCATCTCGGCACCTGCCTGTGGTGTTGTAGACTGTCTATTTTATGTTTGAATAGGCCTTGTAGTGTTGTAGACAGCCACGTCTATTTCATGTTTATGTTATTCCTGTGTAAGAAAGACATGGTACTGAGACAGTTCACCTGGCCTGTCGCTGTATATCGTCGGTGGTGCTGAACCGTTCGACTGCTGTCCTTGGTGCTGAAACATTTGAATGTGAATAGCAACCTGTTTTCTTTTTTTTTCTGTTCTTCAGAACAAGTTTATCTGACAAAGTGGCGAAGTGTATGTTTTCTTAGACATACAGTAGGCTTGCTTGGCCCAATAAGTGACAAATTGTGTTTATGGATAGGATATATCAGATATTCTACAGTTGTGAATACCGGCTGATACACATGCCAACATGTAAATAAGGGGATTACTGGCACTTTTTTTTCCCCACTTCAAGCACTGCAACCAACAGAACGACACTGCCATCACCAGAGCCACACACCAAGCATGGCTACAAAGAGGCATGTGATGCAATAGAATTTCAACACCTTGGGTAGAAATTATTTTCATTATTGATTAATCTACCAATTCTTTTCTTGATGAATCGACTGGTATTAAAATGTCAGTAAATATTGTAAAATGGCTGTTATCATTTCCAATCATCAGCATTAAAAGGTTTGTAAGTTTGTTTTTTTCATCTTGCTCACTCAGATTCCACCAGATTTGTCCGACTAGGCAGAAGGAAAACATGTTATGACTGCTGGCAGAAAACTGCAGCTTCTGTGACAGTAGGTGCTGTGTCAAAAATACAGGTTTATGTGCTAATGTTAGCTCCTGTCAGCTAACAGTTGACTCAGCACATTATCGTCTAAATCTGCTCCTCTGCAGTTCTCACTGAATTTGATTGAGAGCCTCCTTGTATTACTGTGATAAAAAAAAAAAAAAAACTGGTTTAGAGCAGGAAGGATTTGCAGAGACAACAACTCATATGACCACAACAGCAATATAGACCGCATATTCCTAAAGCAATCTGTATCAGCAGTAACCGCCTAGTTAGCATGTCAGCAGTTTCAGGAACATTTCATCATCATCATCATCATCAGAGGCTTTTAGCCTACAGGAGGCAAAAGTTTACTCATTACAGAAATATTTTATTTTTCTCTACCAGTAGTTAAGGTACACTAAAGCCTGAAATAAACATTTGCAATGTTAAATTATTAATGTTGATTAATAGATAATTGATGAATCATTGACATCCCTACTTTATATCATGTATTGTATCTGTACTAGTAGGCCCAGTTTGTAACATAGCCAAGTAAAATGTCTTAATAACCTGAATGTTGGTGTGGGTGGATGTATTTTAAGGTCGGGCACCACAGCTGAATAGAGACAAAATAAATCTTCTTCTATCAGAATGAAACCTTTTAATATAGATTAATATAATTTTTGATTTAATCCCTGCCCCTCCCTCTCCCTCTCTCTGTCTCTCTGTCTCTCTCTATCTCTCTCTGTCTCTCTCTCTCTCTCTACCAAAATATAACATAAGCTGTGTTTTCCATGTGAGTTGTCAGTTGTTGTGCATATTGTATTTCTGTTTTGTATTTTTGTTTTGATGAACTTTATTGTATAAATGTGATGTAACCTGACACACCAGATGGTTTGTTACACAGAACCATCTGAGAAGTCGTCAGTGGAAACTGTTTGGAAAAGGGCAGGCACTTTCAAAAAATACTTGGCAAGTGATTGGATGAACCACCCGTCTATCACCGTCTATCACCGTCTATCACCGTCTATCACCGTCTATCACCGTCTATCACCGTCTATCACCGTCTATCACCAGCTTGCCTTGAGGCAGCTGGATTTGCGATGCTGATTGGTCCAAACCACATGTGGTTAGGACACAAGCACATAACTTGAAGCCTGACAAGATGGATTCTCGTGTGATCTCATCTCTTGACTGCGTGCCCTGAACTGATGTCCCCCTTACATTACTTTTGTAGCAGTAAGATTACATTAATTTTAGGGTAAGTTGACATTTAATTTTTTTTTTAATTAAAAAAAAAAAGGAGGGGGGGAGGCCCCCAGACTCCCCTAGGGGGTTTGCAACTTTGTCACCTTTTTTACCCCGAAGAGTTTTTACATCTGTTTTAACAGGAACAAATGTCTTGATTTCAGACTAGACTTCTATTACACAAGAAAAAAAACCTGTCTGATGCTGTTTGGTTATTTTTGTGTTATAGCCATTAGGGAGCCTGTCTGAACAGGATGTATTCCCTGAATATATCTTGATAAACTTTTGAATTAACAGCAATTTACCATTCTCTACGGTACCAAATAGGACAAGAGGGACATACTCTCAAATGTCCCGGGTGTTGTTTTCATAAATACACTAAAAGCTTCAAGTGCCACATCAAACCACACTGATGCATCTGCTGTGTCCTCAGTTTGGTTTACAACAGCAAAAAAGGAGCAGAAATGACTATTTTCGGTGAGTTCTACCTTGAAAAGGTGACTATTCACCGTGCTGCTGCTGATGCTTCAAATGTTCCACCTGCAAAGCAGAGAGACCGGATTAAAAGCAGCAAATAACATGCATCAATTACTGCTGTCGGTATGTTAATTCTTATTATAACCAAAGCCTTGAGAATAAATGTACTCATACACACACACACACACACAGGTACTGAAAGTGTGCTAAGTCCCAAAGCTAAAAAAAGCAGAATCTGCAGATGCTTACATCTATGTAATATACTGTACAGTTTTTGAGGATTCTGGTAAATGCTCATGGGAGCTGCTGGGCTTCTGTTGCTGAATGGTTGAGTGAATGCTATTGTTAATCATTTCCACGGCTTGTTATGTCTTTGTCTTGTGACAATTCAGTATCGTTCATTAACTTTGTATTGTTATTTTTGTTGCTCAAACATGAGTATTTTACTTCAATAAAGCTCATCTAATTTAAATTTGATAAAGGAACAAAAGAGTGAAACAGAGACAGACAGAGAGAGCTGGAAAAAAAAAAAAAGAGACGGAAACAATATTTCCATCTAACTCTGACAGACTTGAGTCTTTCACATCTCTGCCGACTTTGAAAAGTCATGATTGGAATACTGAACGTGAATATTCGCAGTCTCTTTCCATTGTGTGCTTGTGTTTGTGAATGCACTTCAAATCCTGAAGACTGACACTTTCAGCGGCCTATGTTTTTTGCTGTTGAGGCGATACAGTAACTGAGATAGAGGGTTTTGTTGCAGCTCATTGCATAATGTCAATAGACAATTAGGCATTTACTGGATTCTACCCGCAAGCTAATTAGAGCTACGTAATTAGCGGGGGGGGGGAGAGTCTTAAGTGTTCCCAAATGAAGCACCAGATAGCCACGTATGCAGTGCTTTGCTGTGCTTTGGCCTGACACTCCAATCACAGCCCCAGAGACACTCAGACGAGGTCTCGAGGTGCTTGACAAGGCTCAACATGGCGTTAAGTCAGGATAAGTGGTGTTCAGAAGTGACACAGACCACAGTGCCTCTTTTTTTTTTTTTTTCCCGAAAATAGTCTGCGCTATCTCTGTATGGCCTGAACTCCCATTAACAACAAAGTTTGCAAGGAGGTGAAAGACTGAAACTGTAAGGCTTTACACTTTGGAAAGGAGTGTTCTTGGTTTTTGGAGCGCTTTCTCCGAGCGTACTTCTTCTCTTGAATGACAGTTTTCACATATAAACAGCAAAGCTGACTAAACAACTTTTGAAGATGCTTTTCTTAGCTGCGCATTCCAGTCATGCTCATCCCCTTGACCTCTCCTCATCTTACAACTCATCTTGCTCCTTTGACTCTCTCCCCCTTCTGTCTCCCTTGGGTTCGTTTCAAAAAAATGCCTCATCTTTTTTTTTTTTTTTTTTTTTTGGTTTGCTCTGATTTACTTCCAGCTGTGATGCAAGAGTTTCTGAAACTGGCATTTCTCTTCGCATCACCCCTCCCTCCCCCCCTTTACATCTTTCTATGCATTCAAACTCCTCCTTGTGATGTGCTCAAATCAACAATTCAGTCACATCTATCTATCCCTTGCTCTCTGTCTCCCATCCATCACTTTATTCACAGCTCTTCGTCTTGTTTTTCCCACAGCTAAGTCAGGGGCACCAAATGGCAAACTCAGGTCAGGCAAGCAGGAAGCCATCAAACATCGTTTTATGGCAACTGTGAATGAAAGGAGCATGTATGGGAAATGGCATGTCTATGATAGACCTGTCATTTTTACGTTAACTGCTACACATGAACTGTTCCTGGTTAATGGACATTTTCACGATTTGGGCAATTAAATCCATGCAACAGGTCTAAATAGGTAGCATTTCATTTTACTGCAAATGAGTACTGTGCTGTGCTACAACAACAGATGCCTTTCTTCTTCTTCTACAGCAGCCTTCCCTTGTATACATTTGTCCACAGTGCCCCAACAGTGTCAGCAACACCCACACGTACACAATAACTGTTACAAAAAGTGCACATTTCTGCAGGAAGCATGCTGACAGCTTAAGCAACAACAGGATAATCACTATTCAGGGGAGGAGTGTACAGCAAACGGCCAATTGACCAAACTCCATCGTCTGATGAAGACCATGTGATAGGAAGATAATAAGTGGACTTTGATTTTGGATTTTTTTAAAACGTTAAATATATAAAACTACTATGTTAAAGTTTGTTTTCTGAACAAACTGTTAGAACTTGATGATTGCAGTGAAGAACATTTATTTATGGATTAAAATTGTTTTATATAACCTAATTACCCTCTGTTTGTACCAGTGTGTGAAATGGGCCTGCACAAATTTTGTACTCCTTCCTCTCTTCTCTCTTGATTGTTTTCCTCTGACTTTCCCTTTCATTTTCACGCCATCTGCAAGTGTATGGAAACCCTCAAGCCAACAATCTATACTGCCAGTGGCTTGAATTCAGTCTCCCTTCTGAGCAGAAATGGGTTCACATTTGGACTCCGGCTTCAAGCGTGAATCTGTCTGCTCCTGATAGTAGCCTCAGCCTCACTTGTTATCACCAGACACTTCATAAGTGATTCCCAATTGGACACTTTCCAGAACCGGGACCCAGAAATCAGATTGTTAATGACTGTGACACAGCAGTGTCCCTCCAGCAGAGCGTCTAAACCGCTCTGCCTCCTGCTGAATGACAGCAACCTGCCAATAAAGCCATTTAGTGTTTAAAGGGGGACCATTCTCTGCGAGGCTTGCCTGGACCCCAAGTCCTTATTAGTCTCATGCAGACGTGTCAGTGAACCTCTGTTCTGCCTTGTTGGTCAATCAAAGCCACTCCATGCTGTTATTGCTGGCGGTGAATCTAGTTCACTTCTGAATCACAAAAGCTGCTTTTCCATCCAAGGAGTTCTGCGGAAATAATGGTCCGCTGAGTTGTAAAGCACAGCGTGCTTATAAATCCTATTTCGTATGAATAGTGTCTTAAAAGCATTTGTCAAATATATAATTATATAGTGGAATTATTTTTTGTATGTACTGTAAATGTATGTGCAAGTATAGAGCATTTCATTTGACTAACAAAGAGTGGGTCCTCCATTTCCTGTCCTTGTAACATTAGTGAATACTGCAATAGGAAATAAACGTGTACCCATTAAGAACATTTGAGTGTAATGGTCTGTGAGTAGAGTATATTTATGAACATCAAAAAAAGCTTTATTGGACAGTCATTTAGCTGTATCTTGTTCTATTGTGGTTAAAAGCATCATTAAGCAAATAACAGTTTCAACAACATCAGGTAGAGAACCAAACTACTAACTACTTTTGAAGTGAGCAGGCCCATCTTTAAAACCGTGACAATAAACGCAGACAACTTGAACTGGCAAAGAGCGACAGAGGTCACAAGTTAAAGCTCACTGACTAGGATGAATAGACTTAACACAGTGGCTGCTAAACAGTTTTAAACTACTGTATGTCTCGCTGTGATTGCCTCAGAACTGAATCAACAGCTCTGCGACACAGTCTCGGTACATAAAGATGTTTGTGTGCTTCAGACAGCTGGTATTTATGATCAAGTCAGAAACAATTTCTGTCCAAGGCCCGAACAACAAAACACACATTCTGCTGTAAGCGACAAACAAAACCAGAAATGCTGATCGATGGATAAAAACCTTTTCTGTCCAACACTGGACATTTTATTTGGTGAAAGATAAAGCCATAATAGCCTATATAGGTTATCTATGGTTATTTTTCCTCCTCAATCAATGATTATTGTCCCTGACAAATGATGATATGATCAATCAATCAATCAATCCCCTGCTGAGCTGACCAGAACAGATACATCTTATCTTGTTGTCAATGTACAGCAGTAATTAGATGAGGTTTTAAACAGTCGCCTCACCCATTCAATACATGACCCTTGTTATGTGATGTTGCGCCACTACTTGTTTCCCTGAAGCTTAATAAGCCTAAAATTATTATTCTTAGAAATGTAAGATTTTTTTTCTGATGTTAGCAGAAGCAGGGTGCCTCTACTATAAAATGCTGTGGGAAAACTTGGGATCTGATGCAGCCGGTTGCTGCGGCAGCAGAGTTGTCCCCCTGG
This sequence comes from Scomberomorus guttatus, assembly GCA_038419695.1. NCBI lineage: Eukaryota > Metazoa > Chordata > Actinopteri > Scombriformes > Scombridae > Scomberomorus > Scomberomorus guttatus. Next base: position 10,603,078 of record CM076462.1, read on the forward strand.
GTACTGTTTTATCATAAATTAGCAACATACAAGCTGCATCTTGCAACATGAGATAATTTCCTCTCGCATTAATTTGGACGCGTTTAACTAATCAAAAGGAACACCATACTTGTGCCCTTTGCGATACGAAATCTGTTTGGTAGACAGACACAGCAGCCGGAGCTCGTTATTTTCCCATGATGTTCCCATATTCTAAGATGTTGCTTTTCAACACCAGGGTAACATCAACAGCTTTGCATTGCTTCACCCATTTAAATATCTCTGAACCTTTGCATGGAACTTTTATTCCTCAAAGAGCTGGAGGCATGAAAAAAGGTCCTATATCCACTGCACATAGCTAAGGAAGCATGTGACAGAAATCCAAAGAAGCTCTTCTGGTCACCCTGCTTGAAATGTTTTTTCCACTCCCTGCACAGTATGTTTATTCTTTCCCTCCTATCTCAACTCACTGTCTCTCAATCTTCCACTCTGTTTTGGGTGTCAGGCAAAGAGGAAGGAACGGCTGCTGTACTGGCGTGACAAAGTGGGGTTGCTGCACTTCTCTGTAGCTGCTGTGAAGCTGTCAACCGGTCGCCTAGGGAGGTAGACGTATAAAGACAACGAGACAGGAGTGTGTCACATAGGATTGCACTGTCACACATATTGAGAAAAGACCTCCGTCATCAGGCTCTGTATGCTATACAAGAGGTCACACACAGCAGGACTCAGATTTACATTGAAATTTGAATGCTCGGAATGCTAAGTAGTCTATTTTATGCATTAGTGATTGATATGGAAATAACAGATTTGTATCATATTACCATGAGAGACGTTAGTGTGCTTGTGTGGGAGGCTGCACATTTGCGCCTGCCATGTGTTTTTTGTTTAATGTTGTGTGATATTAGAATTGCATTAGTTTTGCATAATATGTGCGTGCAGTTCTATGGATGAAATATGTATATGTGTGTGTGTGTGTGTGTGTGTGTGTGTGTGTGTGCGCATGTGTGAATTTTCTTTGGGGCTCTTTATCTTATTTGCTTCTAGTTGTGCAATAACTGAAGTGTAAATGGTTATCCACATTCCTGGCCATGTGTACTTGAATATCTAACTGTAGAAGCAAATTACAGCATGTACTTGCTGTATGCATGCTGCATGTACAAAGACTCAAGAATATGGGTAAAAAAAAAACAAATTTTAGGACCACCATTTTCAATGCAAACACTGCATTTTTGTTTGTTTACTTCAGGAACTCAGATGCATAATAATCAACACCTCATTTGTGTTTTTCCGCCCTATTTTTCTCTTCTCTTTCTAATTTTTAGTTTATTTACTTTGATGATTAGAATGTGTTTTTGCTGCAGGTAAATTTTAGGTGCATGGGGACATATGGAAATCAGTTCGAACCAGTCTGGTTTTTGTAAAAAAAAAAAAAAGAAAAAGTTGTCTCTTTCTAGGTGAAAATTGCTGAAGGCTAAAATCAACAATATGGACTGTATGTCCTTGCCTGTTGTCTGTGGTTGTTATGGGCAGGTATACGCTGTGTGTGTTTTCTGTGTATATGGCTAACATGAATTGTCTGTTGTGACACTGATAAATGGCATTGGTCTTTGAGCAGTGGCTCTCAGAGACTCAATCCCTCCTGGCTGTCTTTGCTCATTGCTCCATCCTATTATTTATCTGTGAAGAAGAGACGTGGAGGGCTGGCCTCTGTCTGTCAGAAGACAATCCATCTGCAATGAGCCCCAGTCCTGTCACCTGGTTACAACTTCCACTCCCTCTCTTATTTCCTCATGTTTTGGACACTATGGCTTGCCAGTGTCATACAAAACTTTGCCACACCCAAAAGTTTTCACATACAAAGGGCTTGTGGATAGATGTTACTACTACTGCTACTACTACTACTTAGGTGTCCATGTAAAGTAGTACTGCTGGAAGACAAGCTGTCAAATCCTGTGGTACACTCCTGACTGGAGCACTTCATATTGTATATCCTAAGAACATTGATAAAAGACATTGTCCCCCTTTTTCAACACATAACTTTGATTGTGTACCATTAGCAATTTAAGCTGTCCCTTTAAAAAAATAAACATTTGGGAGGAAGCTAGCTAGTTTGCTAAAATTTGCGCTGAATCCCATTAGGCCAGTGGTTCTCAACCTTTTTGGCCTGTGACCCCTTAAAATAAAGTAAAGTCTACCTGGGACCCCTCCTCACATGTTGCACCGTCTGCCAGTTAAGTTACTGATTATTGTTTTGATTTATCGGTTAATCGATTTGTCCACAAAAAGTCAGAAAACAATGAAAAATATCCATTAAAGTTCTCCAAAGTCCAAGGTTACATCTTCAAATGTCTAGTTTAGTAGAAAAGCAATAAATCATCACATTTGAGAAGCTGAAACTCACAGCTTTTTTTTCATTTTTGCTTAAAAAACTGACTAAAACGATTATTCAATTATCAAAATAGTTGCTGATTAATATTCTGTTGATCAACTAATCGATTAATTGACTAACCTTGCAGCTCTAGAAAGAGGATTTATTTTGTTTTCTTTGAGGTAAAACAATAATTCACAAGAAATAAAGCAAAAAACAAGAAAGCTTGACCAAAAAAAAAAAATCACATATTTGTGTGTCCAAAATATGTTTTTTTTTCTGAATCCTATCTTTTCATCTCGCAATCCCTTTGATTAATCCAGCGACCCCTTGTGGGGGTCCCGACCCCCAGGTGGGGAACCACTGCATTAGGTGTTACTTTTAGTTCATGTTATTTCCACACCTGCTGAGTCATCAGTAGCTCAGTGCTGTGCTTGTACCACATTATAGAAAAGAGAGGGTGTACCTCTTTCATGGGTCCAGTTGTGATGACAGCAAACGACCAGACAGTCAAAACTCACAGTAACAGGCAGTCCTGTAACCACAGCACTCCGTATGTTACACTGTGATTCAAGTCACAACCCTGAGTAGTGTAGGGTGTACTCAAATCATAGATGCAGTGGCTAACATTGGCCCCCCAAGCTGGTTAACTATGTGGTTGTTGGAAATGAAGTTATATTTTGACCTGATTTTAGTGCCTGTACACATATTGCAATCATCAAATCAAATGACAACTGTACAAATGATACATTTTTGGTATCAATCTCATCATTTTATGTTATTAGAGAGTGAATTCTGTTGCCTCTTTTATCAAGTCCAACTGTGCACAAGCACTGAATGACAGGACATTCATTTGGGACTCTCCTTCCTATTACTGTAGGTCATATGCTATATGTGAGCTACAGTATAGCACTTTTGACAGTGAGCCAGCATGCACAATACCAGGACCCTGAAACTAAAGCACCCAAATGGAATTCACCCATCATTAATTTTATTATTTACACTTGTGCTTTTCCTACTGTGGGAAAATTTGTCAAAATGTCTTCCATGAAAAGGGCCTTTAACCAAATAATGGCACCAGTCAAAACAGACACCAAAGATATATATACTGACTTCTCAGCAAAAATGAATCTAACGTCAGTTCAACTTTAATTACAGCTATTTGATTTACTTACTGGTATACCCTATCAGTGTGAAGTGTGTATGTTCCAGATGCACTATTATTCCATAGTCCTTAGTAAACTAAATTATAACTGGTGAGAAAGGAATGCTAATCTCGGAACATGAATAGGACTGTTGTGTTTAACTTCAAAGACATTATTGTGTTATATATCCACCAGTATTTTAATTAACTGGGTCAAGGACCAAATCTCCACTCCATTGTGCCAGTTTGAAAGAGCCTGTTATGCAAAAACAACAATCAGTTCAACCCGCAAGTCCTCCATGTTATCTGATCGCAGTCACCTGTTTCAAAGAACAGGCAGAAAAATCTTCCGCTTTTTAACATTTTCAGGTATTTTGTGTGGCCAGCTGGGGGGCGGTGAATGAGGAGACAAATGACGCAGCAGCCATCTTTATATGAGGGGAAATGCTTCAACCATTATACAAGATGACACTGTGAGGCTTTTAGATGCGTAAGTGGCTCCTTTTAAAAGCCAGATGTTGCTTTTCTGATTGTTGATTTTGCAACCAGGGGGTCAGAGAAAAGGGTGTGTAGTGGAGGACGGGGGAATGTGAAGGGAAATAAACAGACTGTGTGTATAGGTATCATACAAAGACTGAGAGACAGATAGAAAGTGAAAGAGCAGAAAAAAAGAACAACAAGGAGGGAAAATGGAGTTGGGGTGGGTTAAAAGAGAGCAACTGCCCAGTTCACTAGCAACACTTCTCCTCTGATCTGCCATCCGCTGGCTCATGATCCGGGCATCCGTTCCCAGAACATCAGTCCAGCCCTCCAACCTGCTTTTTGTTCTGCATCTGCCCCTTTCACACTCAGTCATGCCTGCAGCTAATGGATTTATTCTGTACAAGAGTTCAGCTGTCTGCTTTTTATGGCTGTTTTGATTACAGGTCGTGTGAGATGTATTCAGCCTTTTAAATCAGTCAGAGTGTGTATTTATAGGTCAGTGTGAACACAGGTTGTCATACATTTTCATGCCTTTTTCAGTTGGATAGAGAAGACTTTTGACTAAAAACATTTCTAATTTTGTAGAAGGTATATAATTGCATCATCAATACAATACGGTGTATTATTAAGGATTCTGGGATTAGGAAAAGGGCTGTTTAAACTTAGATTTCAGGTAAAAACTTAATTGGCAGCAGCTACAAAATTTTATTACATTAAAAGGAAACAAAATGATCCTTGGTCAATTCTGGTGAAATGACATACGAGTGCTTTTACCATCATTGTTCTTCATTTTGGTAAATCCCCACACCTTTCTCCCCATTTTCCATCCGTCTCTGCCAGTGGGTAAAACACTGCTAACTTTCATTTCTAGAGTTTTTCCTTTTTTTTTTCTTTTTTTTAAAAACAAAATTAAAAGTTTACACAGTCATTGGTGTGCCTGCAGGGTTTAGGAACCCATTTTCTAATTTTGAAAAATATTTGATATAAATATTTGATATACTTGATATTGATATAATATTTCTATAAATGAGAAATTAACTTTTCCCCACATTCCCACACTCCCGAACTACATACCTTTTGCAGATATGACTTTATCCAACATTATTACTGTGCAATGTGAGGGCCAGCTGGTTATTGATGTAAATTGAGAAGCAGGTACAGTGGCTGGGTTAATGAGGGTCAGAGCCACTGCTGGCCGTCAGACCGCTGAAAGCAGGGAGGATCCAGTACAAATTAACACAGTTAATTGTGGCACTAATGCAACATAGCCAAGGGCTGTCCTCTCCTTGTAAAAGACATGAACCATACCAATGGCCCCGTCGCTTAGACCATCTTATAAGATCTGGACCAGCTTCACTATTAAGACAACCCTTCACTCCTAAAGGTGATTTCAGCATTTGGTATTGAAAATAAAATATAAAAAACTCAAACCTTTATCTGGAAAACATTGCCATTTAAAAAACTTTTGCAGCTGCATGTACTTATAGAGCAGTGCCTTTTGCTAGTTTTGCCAGTGGGAAGACTTTACAATAATTCTATAATTCAGATTTAATTGTAAGTCTTTCTGTATGTGTGTGTGCATGTATATGTGTACAAAGTAAGTAATTGAAGCCATGGGCGGACTGGGTCTTCTGCCTATCACTTCAGCTCCTGGTCTTGTATCCACTCTTCTGTTTTGGTCATCGTCCCTGACTGTCATCTGCAGTGCTGCTGCAGTGCTAAAGCAGAGCTATGCACCTATTTTTTTGGATTTTCTCAAAGCTTTTCAGCCCCAGCTTTACCTTTTGTTGCTTTATTATTTATATAAAACAAGTCAGCAACAGTCCACTGCTAGCTGGGTCAATGCTGAAATGATTCCACTGAAATGATAAAGGTGTAGGCGGAGCTACCAGAATCAGACAGGTTACTGAATGTGATTGGCTGGGGGACAGAGACATGTAGACAGATGTGAGGGAGATGACAAACATCCAGAATCACACTAGGATGGGCAGTCTGCTCAACAGGGCCAATCCCCGTAGCACAGCACAGCACACCACAGCACAGCTCTCTCTCTCTCTGGTATTTTTTCATAGAGCCATTGAACCAAATTGTGTAGCGACCCACCAGGAAACCGTCCAGTACTCCCAATGACCAGTCCACCCTTGATTGTAGCTACCATTGTGAAGTTAGACACTCCATGATGGCAGCCATGCCAACTTTGTCCCATGGAGGAAGACTGGAGGGCCATTTCTACTAGGTTCTGGGAGAGATGACATTTTCCCAATTGTGTTGGCTCCACTGACATTCAGGCTCGACCATAATCATTGTTGCAGTACCACAACTACAGAGAGAGCCTTTCCATTTTGTCTCTGGCAAGAAGAGTAATGCTGGTACATTCTATGAATCAGCCTTTAGACAGAGATTAGGACAGCTCCCTGGTAATTCCACTACCTACTCCTGTTATTGAAGCTGAAGGTCCTGGGATAAGGCCTTGCCCTTGAGATTAACCTGATGACTCCCTGCTCTGAAGGCCAGCTACAAAGACTCAATTACATTTTTTATTATAGACTGTACACCGCATGGTAGGCAGTAGAGTGCACCTTTTGGATTTAGCCATCTCGGCAAAGGATTTATTGAAAAATCATTTGTTCAAATGTGGAAGCCACATGAGTCCACCACAGCTACTATTTGACAACTGCCCTCAAGTGGTATTGCAGATGGTAACCTGTCAATTGTCACCAGGGTAGGCAATCAAGGTGAGAGAGAAACTGACCATGTTTGGTCTCTTGACAGCAAGTGGAGTAACATATCCAGCACAGTTGTTCCAGTCAAGGCTTATGTCAAACAAAAAGATAACTGCACTGTAAAAGTACAATTTCCCAATGATTTCATATTTCACCTGTTTTATTCTATAGGAGCAGATGAACTCCGACATGGGAAAACCATTTATCGGACTACATTAACCTCTTATCTCTTTCTCAACCCTTCCAACAGTATGAGCAGCAGAGCTGTTGTGAGATAACAGACGATAACCATTTTTCAATCACTATCCCGCAAAGCTAACACTCATTCTTACTGTCACCCTAGATCATATGCCTACAAGTACACAGCTTATCAAATCCCAACACAATAGATTGGCCTGTTTCTTAACTGAACTGAACCTGGCATCCTGTCAACAGACCACAAAACTTTTGAAAGTTTTAAATTTATTTAACAGTATGTTGCTGATAAGTTTAAAAATCGGGAAGTAACTAATGTTAAAAGATATACTTCACTGGTATGAAAGTAGACAACTGACACTAATGAATTCGCTATTTTGTACAGAAAATGGGACAGGAAGAGTGTGAAACGTTCATCCAAATCTTTCTGTGCACACTCACAGGCCTGCTGACAGATGAATACTGTATCAAGCGAGAAAAACAAAAGGTAAAGCACAGCCAAAGATGATTTGTTTTATGCTAAATCCAACATATCCTCATTATTAAATAATAGTATAGGTCTAAAATTCACCTGGCAAAAAAACGACCTATTGTTACATTTGGACCATAGCGACCGTAGTAATGCACTCCAGAATGACCCATAGGACTGTAATATGCCACTTTCCAAAACTGTTACAAAACACTGTTAAAAATAATTATGTTTTATGGTGTGACAATGCTGTGGTTAACGTCTGGTTAGGTTTAGGCACAAAAAACACTTGGTTAGGGTTAGGGAAAGATCATGGTTTCGGTTAAAATGATCACTTGAAAGGTGGTTTATACTTCCTTAAAATTATGCAACTTTCATCGTCATGGCAACAGTAAACACCACAACATAACGGTTTTCTAGCGTACAGCGGTCTCCTGCAGCAAAGTCCATATGACCTGCATCACTTCCCGGGGTCATAATTACTACGGCTGCTAGATGGCGTAAAGATTTTAGACCTATACTGTCATTTTCCTTATACGGACGGGCTGGCAAAATCATCCTTTTTCTATTTTTCCTGTTAAGTGTCACAACTCTCCTATTCCCCATGTTAGTGTGGTGGTAGATAATGGATGAATATTGTTTTAGAAGGATAAAATGTCTTGAAAAAATGTAGAAATTCTTTGGTATAAAAGTTACTTTAACAAAAACTCCAGAACTCAGAACTTGTTTCACATATGAAACCATACAGACTTTGAGGCCAACATCGACATATAATTGGGCTACTTCAATATTCCCCAGTATCATAATAAAATGACTGAATTGGCAATTCTTGTCATTCCAGGAGAGCTTTGTCAACAGCAGCATGAAGAAAAAAAAGATATATTTTGTTGTATAAACCACGGGCACAAAACTAGATCTATTGACAGCAAGAGACTGTGGGATTTTTCATGTCTTCTACTTCGCTAAAAGTAAAAGTAAAAAATAGCCTATTGTCTGGTTTAGATTTTTACTTTAAAGACGTTATTGAAGGCAAGGAGTCCAGTGAAACTTTCAAAAACACTGTTGGACTGGATTGCACCAACAAAGATTAAATGGATCTAAGATTAGTTCTTATTAGAGTTTAGCAAAACTAGGTTTAAAATTAGTAAATCCAGATTTAAAATTAAGCAGAGCTCTGTTGCACAATTAAAAACTAATCGCTATTTAGTAAATTCAGGTTTATTGATTTAAACCAAAATTAAATAGAGTTTAATCAATATGGAGATGCTTGCTTACCCAAATTACAACACATTTTAAAAAGGCTAAATAAATAAAAATAAATACATTTGCGTGTTGTAGGAACCTAGTAAGTATAAAAGAGGTGGGGGAGGGGGTTATAACTGATGAACAACCAACTGTAATGGCTGTAATGGTGGTGAAAGGCCGTCCATAGAGACGGGACATCTGTCCACACTGGATATCACATACACTAAGTTTATGTTTTACTTGAACACATAAGTTAGAACAAATTGTATTTTCAAGACTTAAACAGAGTTTAAGTCTTGAAAATACAATGGCTCCCACTTAAGACTGCCAAACTCTTAAGTGGGAGCCATTTAAGAGTTGGAACAGGGCTTCTGGCAGTGTGCCTTCATAATTTGCCTTATCTTGTGCCTGTTTGGCATCCCTCTCCAAAGGAATTAAAGGTCCAGTGTGTAGAATAGAGTGGCTTCTAGCGGAACGGACTTAGCACAAATGGAATATAATATTCATAAGTATGTTTTAATTAGTGTATAATCACCTGAAAATAAGAATCATTGTGTTTTTATTACCTTAGAATGAGTTTTTTTTTTTATCTTGACCCTCCCCAGAGCTGAGTGACTGGGGGAAAGTGCATGACCCTCCTTCCACCATAAATAACCATATTTTATTATATTCACACCAAAGGTATGTAGTATTGGAGAGAATAAAAAGAAAAGGCTGACCTTTTCCAACCATTATGTTTAATAGCGAACTGTGGCCCTCTGAGCCTCCTTCCCTCGTCGGGAAAAAAAAGCAAACTACCAGCCCAATTTACCGTGTCCTCTGCTATAGTACTGCACAAGTTACCTCTGACAATTCCAGCTCTGAAACAAAAATAAGACGCTAACCAAGTTCAGCCAATGTAACGAGCAAGCAGCACGGAGGGAGTGAGAGTTATCACCAATACAAACAGCTAATTTCTTAAGCAAAATGCAAAATCCTCCTTACAAATAATCATCACACAAGCTGTGTGTGCACAGCAGAATGAAGGTGCATGACAGTCAGAGCTGCTACCACACAAAACCAATATTTAAGCCTACACATTACACACACACACACACACACCACAGCGGGCACACAGCCACATGTGTATATTAATGACCGTTTTCCCAAATAAACCGTAACATACACAACGGTGGCAGCAGCAGCCAGAATAATATCAGTTGGCTCGGCGGCCATTATTAGATTTTAAAAACTTACCCTTTGATGATCACATTAACGACTTGAAAATGAACTCCTGGAGTTGAAAAAAAGTCTTGGTTTTCTGCACCAAATTAGCTCTGGTGTAGGTCTTCCTTTGCCCATTAGTTCCAGCTTTTCATTAAAAGTTCATCTTGAAAAAAGACATGGATAATCCTCACTAGCAGTGGTTACTTCCGGCTTGTTTATGTTTTTTCCTGCTAGCTTGTGATTGGGTCCATTTCAGTGCGCCGGTGCACCGCTTAACACGTAACGGTTAAGGCCGCGAAAACTGTTTAAATGGAGTGTAATCTCTCAGCTGGCGGCAGCAACCACGTAAATGTCGGCTGACAAAACAAACAACAATGTCGGCCTGCAGGGCTAAAGCCATGGTGGCTTTCCTAGCTGATAAATAACTGCCAGCATGGACAGTAATGTTCACAAAATGATTTTATGTGAGCCTGAATGACATTCATCAGTTCTCTGTCTTATCAGTCTCCCTTGATTTGTTTGTGTTTGTATGGTCCGTGTAGTCGTGATGAAGTTAACGCCTCTCTCGCCGCTGAAATTTGGCGGCAAATCTGACGTATCTGCCGGCTACGTAACCGTCAGATGGTGTGCAGACTCCGCCCACTCGGCGCAGCACAGGTGTACGCCAGCGTGGCAATGATACGGACCCATTCACAGCACACAGCACGCTGAACTTGTCATAAAGTAGCGACAACAAAGCCCGCCCATTTAGAGGGAATATATGCTTATGATTGGTCAGTTTTACTGTCATTTGAATTACTCGGCCCTCTGTAAAATTATAGCTAGACCACCAATCACAGAGCTGAAAACAGCATTTTCATCCCAGCAACTGTGGAGGCGCAAAATTCTGATAGGCTGACAAAAGAGGCATCTTTCATTTAACCCTTAACATTCCAACACAAACTGAACAGGCAGGTTTAAATGGTTTATTTCCTCAGAAACGTTTTGTGAGTCCCATCAACATACAGCAGTAAAACATGTATTTTGAAAAGAAAAAAACTTATTTAACATAAATACAAAATGCAACCATTTAAAGTTGTATGTCCCTCCCCTAAGGCAAAATAAAAAACACAAGTCCCTTCCCAGTGCTTAACAACAATTATTTGACATGCCTCCCCCTAGATGCCACTAAATTCACACACTGGACCTTTAAAAGGGGCAGACTGGTTGGATCCATGACGCCTGATACCTGGTCTCACCTGGCTCCAAGAGAGCCTGTCCTCCCAAGAAAGACGACACTAAAGGTTGTAATGTCAGTCGCCAAAAATAACCTATAGTTACGTTTGAGTGACAGACACCATCTAGCGGTCGTAGTAATTATGACCCAGAGATGTGGCACAGTTAAGGTGACGTCTTTACAAGGTGACAAATTACCATATTTGGAGGTGGCGGGTTAGATCCTAACTTGCAAAATGTGGACACCGCTGTTTGCTTCCCGTTTCCAACTACGAGTGTCACGTTTCCAACCGCTAGTCAGGACAGTTTTTTAAAAATCGTAACTACGATTGTTGTGGTGTTTACTGTTGCCATGATGGCAAAGGTTGCCTAACTTTAAGGAAGTAGTAAATTTGGAGGACTCGTTGCTCCAAGAACATTTAGCTGCAGCTGAACCAGTAGCTCCTCAGTAGTCTGTGGCACTAGTAACAGAAACAGGGGCCACAGGAGGAGTGAGTCATGGCGGCTGAAGCAGTGCGAAGAGACATGGATGGTGTCACAGGAGGCATTGTGCTAGAGAGAGGCTGTGATGATGGAGAGAGAAATAAGGGCAGAAATAGTCAAACAGAGTCATTGGACCCCAGGCGGTTGTAGACAGGCGAAGGGTCTGTAGTGCTGGAGAACATCATGGGTGCTGGATCAGTAAGGAGAGACATGGAGCTAAAAATGCTCACAGCAGGCATGAACTCATTGATAGCGACAGCAGGAGAAAAAGCCATGATGGCGTTGGCAGGCAGGGAGGCCTCAGCAGATGAAGGTAAACTACTGTGGGTGCTTCTCAGCTTGGAAAAAAGGGTCCAAGAAGGAGTCAATCCTGCAGGGACTTCCAGGGCAGTCGTCTTGTCCCATCTGTTACGATCTCCTGAAGGAAAAAAAAAAGTCATTTTCTTCTCCCCTCTCACTCTGCACTCCCTCCCACCAGTTTGATGGGAGTCGGTAGGTTTTTCCCACTTATGTTCATGACTCATGGGGAGGGATTATCATCTGCAGGGTGCTTCACATCCATGACACTGTGTCCTTGATCGGTCTCAGCCTGTCTGACATAACTCTTTCAAGAGCTTTTGAATACAAGTGTTAAGCTGGAGAATATGAATGAGGAGCATAACCAGAATAATGTAATGGCCCTCAAATCCTGGTTAAACCTCACTATCGCCTTTTTTTTTCTTTTTACAAATTAACAACTGTCATGCAGTTGAACAGTAAACATAAATTTCAGGGTGCAGTTGTAGCAAGCTAATATCACCCCCCACATAGACCTTTTTTTTTAGAATTCCTTTTTGTTTTAATTATTTAAAGACAACATAACATGCACATTTCCAGGTCTGTTTTCATTCTGTAGAATATCTTTGCATGATTTACAGTTCAAAAACTCCCTTTATGCAGCGCCTCAGTTCAGCCTCTGTCTGAAACAGGCCATTTTAGGCCATTTTTCTCAAATACATCTGTACATGTTTGAGCCGGAATCTGATCAGAAAAATGTGAGTGGACAACACAAACAACCCGTGGAACAACCTCAGCAACAAAGACAAGTATGGACAGAGGTAACTTTGCAAATTGAGCATTCAGAGCAGGCCGAAGCCAACCGTGTTCAACAGAGACATCCGTCATTATAACAGTATAGAAATGACAGAAAAGCACAAGAAGCATGTTTAAGATTTTTTTGATTATGTTGGTTGTTGGTTGTTTTAATTAAATCTTTTAGTCTTTTAGTCTTTCTTTTAGTTGTTGTTAGCAAAGCATTGTTTGTGTGGTAACTGTTGCTTCTGTAGGGTGTAAACATAGACTGGTGACATGTCCAGGATGTACCCCCCAGTGCATGCTGGGATAGGCTCCAGTCCTCTGCTACCCTAAACAGTTAATGTTTATCGAAGGATGGATTTGGTGAAAACTGAGCAAGTGTGTTATATACATTCTTAACTTTCAAGTTTTGGTTTCTGTGCCAGTGTCCTGTTGTTTAATGCCAATTTTTAAATGCCAAATAATAGAATTACTGTTTTGGCTTCCTAAATTGCATAATTTAAAACATTAATTTTGTACCAACACATAAAAAAATGTCTGGATTACTGATGCACCACAACTACATGAGGAATGCACGAATGAAAAACTTGTTTCTTGTTTCTTGTCTGTACCTGTGGTACACTGCAATTACATAAGGCTGAAAACAAGAGAGGGTTGTTTAATTCTAGTTAATGTACATTGTTATGACAGTATGAGACAATTACACCTGACATTTTGACACCAGACATCCTCAAAGGTCCATCGATCAGAATTACTGCCACTTTGCATGTGCTGTCCCTTGGTATTTGTGTGATCTCCAATTAGTTAAGTCAATTTCCTAGTGTGGATGACATCAATATCCCTGCATCAATATTAAATGACATGACAATCACTTCATCCCCTCTTTAACGACATTCTCATAAATTTATTCAGCAAAAGTGATTTCCTACCTTGAGATTCTAATTAAGTCATGCGTGTGAACAGCTTGTGTTTAAGGTATTTGATGCCATAATCCACAGTACCAGTCAAAAGTTTGGACACCGTTTCTCATTCAAGGGAATGGAAAGGCATGTCCAAATTTTTGAGTGGTACTGTATGTGAGGATGAGAAGCAGCTCACTACAGAGGAGCAGCTTCGCTAAAAGGGAAATCAAATGCAGCGGCTCTCACTTACATTAAATGACTTGTTTGGATTCCTTTGCAAAACTAAATAGAGGCAAACAGCTGCTCATTTACTGCGCAAATTAATTCATTCAAATTAATTCTTTCTTCCAATGTCATTATTTGTAATTTCAACACTTTCTAAATTATTTTTAACCCTGGGTGATAGCTTAAATGATGGATAGATATTATCCTGGTTTACTTGCCCACACATGTACACACACACACACACACACACTCAGAGAGAGAGCGAGAGAGAGAGAGAGAGAGACAAAGACACATTCACCCTTGACTCCACTCCAAGTAATTTACAACTGGGATGGCCGCCATCTCTGAAATAACCTCTCAGTTTGTTTGGAAAAGTAATGGCATACATAGCTGCAGCCAGAGGCTACTTGTCTATCAACAGTGAGCAAAACAAAGCAAATAATCTCCATTAATCATTTGCAACTTTTTCTCATCAATTATTTCTACGATCAGTCAAATAACATACAGAAACATGAAGGTGCTGTGTCAACAATCGACTCACTACAGTTTCATGTTCTTGGGAGCTTTGACAGGCCAGTATCAGTGTTTGCTAATCCACCTTGAGGGTGCATTTATGTCCCTTTCTGAGACATATTTCCGCTGGCTACAATCCTGCTGAACCATTTCTTACATGCTCTCCATCCTGCCAGTCTTCCATCTTACTTTCTTTCACAGGAATCAAAAACGTGAAGCCTGTTTTATCCACAGGGAGGGATTATAGAGGGTTTCGTGCAGAAGAGAAATGTCTAATAAACTCATGTACCTTGCTTCGGCCCTCTGTGTGAAGTGTGTGTGTGCGTGAGTGTGTGTGTGGAGCTGTACTGTACATTAACAGACACTTTGTCAGTTAATGTACCCTGTCTTTGTTGCAGGGATGCTTTCAGAGATCCCATGCTGCTCCAACCATCATCTGTGTGGACTCTCGGCTGTTTTATACCCTCTCGTCTCACCACTGGGGTTCTCCAAAGCCCTTGTAGTCCCCATCATAATGACTGTAACCCACCTTTAGAGCTTCTTTGGTGACAGAATCAGGACAGCTCTGCTGTCAGCAGCATCAAAGCCACAGCAAGACGGAGATGGATTAATAAGTAAAGAAAAGTGCAACAGAACAAGAAAGGCGGCTGGATCACACAACAGCGGTTAAGTCACCTGGGGCCTCTACGGGAGAAGAAGTTTCTAAACCTGTTTGTTTTCCCGCACTCACTCAAAGAGCTCGCATGCACGACCGTCTACCATTCCAGGAACAGCAGGAGCAGAGGAGGAGGGAAGATGGACTGCCACTGCTGTCGCAGTACAAGTTTGAAGAGCAAAAGAAGGCATGTGCTTACACTCACCCAGCATGCCGCTGTTCATTATTCCAGCAATCTGTCAGCTCCCACTGCTGAATCATCATGGCAACACAGGAGGAGGGCACCCAAGCGTCCTGATGCTTTACAGTAATTTTTGATGTTTGAGGACATGAATGGCTCATTGATTGTAAGAGGGAATTTGAACAACACACATTGATGTGCATAAGAAAAGACTTCAAGTGAGCGAGGAAGATGCTTTGTGCCTTGGAATGATGTCTACCCATGACATTATGGATTTGAATTTTTCTTTCTTTTCTCACACTTGTTCTATTTCCTGTTTCTCTTCCTCCCTGTCCCTTGTTCTTTCTATAATTTCTCCTATCCATATGTGTCGCAGTAGCTCAGCACAGTCTGTCTACAGCGCCATATCTGTCAAAACTGCAATAGAAATTCTTATCTCAACATTTGAGGCAACATTTTGTGGCTGAGGCCCCACTCCTAGATTCAGAGTAGAATACAGCCACAAGCTCTGACACTCTATTTCCCCTGCAGTCAATCATGCTGAAGTTCAACTCTATTAAAAAAAGCGCAGCCTGACGATAAGGGAAAAGATTTTTTTCTTTTTTTGGTATCAAATATGTCCCGCTTTCAGCAAGGGGTTTATCAGATGCTTAGAAGTTTATGAGGCATCACTATTTATCAGCTGCTATCTGGTGTTTAAGTATAATCTTTATGACACCCGAAAAACAGCTGTGAAATTTACAGAGCGGCGGTAAGGTCACCCTGCTGATGGGCTGTGGCTAAACGCTGCCGTAGTCGATCGCCTTCCCCAGCGTCTCTCCGGGCACGACCAATCGAGGGCCTTCACCCACCCAGCCACTCATGTCACAAAGGACCCAACACCTACCACGGTTTATTACCAAAGACACACAAACAGGAACAAGCACATAAACGTGCAAAATCATCCGTTGAAGCTCAGCCGATTCTGTGCTGTTATGGTCTGTGCCAAAATACACAAACACTGCAATCCCACACTTCAATTTCCGTGATTTTGCTTGACCCAGGAGTGAGGGAGCGGGCTGTGCGTAATGAGGCTAGCTCTGCTCCCTTCCTAATCTGGTCTGACAGGTCCTGACTCCCAGAGTATGATTAATGTGAGCTGCAGCTGCAGCCGGACGCATTTAATGTCATCTGCAATATCACCCCGCTTCAACAAATGAGGGCCCAAATGTCATAAATTCCTGTGGCACGTTGTCCATATCCATTAGTAAACAATTTATTGCAGAGGTGAGAATTGTGTTGTTATTTTCTTATGTGGTGCCTCAGAATCCATCAGTCAGTCAGCCCGTGAGCCCTGGAGTGCAACAGAAAGTCAAAGAGTGATAGCCTGCATCCAGCTGCCATGAATCATTCTTCTACTATTTGCTCATTAACCAGGTGGCGATTTGATTTTGGCTTTTCATGGCACTGGTGGTGGTTTTCCCCTGAGGAGGCAGCAGGGAAGAGACCTGAGCATATGGGCTACAAGCGTTCATACTGGAGTCAACAAGTTTGTGGGCTGGAGTCTTAGTTAACTTGTGTGCCCCTGAGTAAAACAAGTGTTTGACATGTGATTTGTCAGGAGCAACTTGTAATGAGAAGTGAAATGTCATTGGCCAAGACAGTGATTAATTCAAAGATGCGGTGCTCAGAACAGCTGTGCTGCTCCCAGGATTCATGAAATTAATCTGGTATCATTAAAAGTCAACACAAGTATAAAGTAGTAATTCACACAGTTGGATCCAAGCTGTAAGTGTGGGCGTGTGAATTTTAATTTGAGAGAGAAACTTACTCATCTGTGGCTGACCTTGGCACTTAATCTTCAAGTGTTTTGTCTGCTTGTTTGCTTTTTCTTTTGTAAAAATCCCACCCCGTGATCCTGTCTTGATTATGTTACACTCACCACCAAATAACTCACCTTGATGTGTTTTGAAGGGTATGAAACGCTGCTTTTCAATTCTAGTTCTTGACATTTAGCAGTTGACTCAACAGAGCCCTGTAGCTGGAGTAAACAAAAGGTTTCAGGCTCAAATGGATAAAGTAGTGCAAATTGCAGCTGAATCACTGTTGATGTTTCACAGCGTTGCCCTCAATCCAGCAGCCGCCGCACCTCACGTAGACACCACTTGGCCCCTCCGCCGACTCAGCCTTTAAATATTTTTTCATTCCGTGCACGTTCCATGGCAGCACACATCTTAATCTGAAGAGACGGTTCCATTTCAGCCCGATAACCTTCCCATTCACCGCCCCCCCCACATACACCTTCAGTGAAAAGAGGGAAGCGCCCAGAAATAGGGATGAAAGAAGATGATTTCAGTGGCTGAATCATAGATTTAGAGGGAACAACATGAGAGAGGTAGAAAAGAGGAGAGAGGAATAAAGAGAAGGGAGCAAATGAGGATGAGAAGAAAGGAAATGAGGAGACACGGAGAGAGAAAAATAGCTACCGTGTTTGTTTCTGTGGGGCATTAACTTCCTTTGGTCAGGAGTTTTAGAACTGTACTGTCTGCCTGGTTAAAAATACAAGAAGCACAAGGTCGTGGGAAGTAGAGGTGCGGTGGGTGCTGCAGCACCCCCTGGCGGATGGTAGAGGACCTGCACGTAAACCCTCTGAGACAAGCGGGGTCATATCTGAGGTTGTAGCTGGCTCAGTTTTAAAGCTACAACCACAAACTAGATACCTAGGGCATTCAGATGATGTATGGCTTTCCTAGGTATGTTGACAATAAGGGGGTTTCTGAACAATTTCCAGAACAGAAGTGCTCGCCGTCCAATCGCCAAAACATGCAATTATTACAGAAATCTCCAAATGTCAAATGTTTTTGATACCAAATCACAGCATGAATTTTTCTGTGGTGTTCCTCAAGGTCTTGGTATGTTAATGTAGTATTTTTCTTGCCCATTTTTATCAATTCTCGAGTGGTCAAAAATTGTTATAGTTTGCACCAAATCTGTGTAACACATGGTATCAACCCAAAAACTGCTGCAACAACTTATTCATTATTATTATAATTAGACACAATTGAGCATGTGAATGGCCATCATATACTTCCATCTTAATGTTCTAAGCCCTTATAAACTCAACACACAAACACAATGTTTATTACAGATTTATGACTAGAAAAATTTGACACGCAGTGCTGAACTGTATCTCTAATTAATCGTCAGGTTCCCAGCTTTCAGATGATGTATACCACTTCTATGTGGCATATACTGTTGGTCTGCTATCTCCCCCTAAACATCCCCTGTTCCCCCCTTAAAAAGACAAAAATGGGTCTGTGGTGGGTCTGTAAGGGTAAAAATAAATAAATAAATAAATAAATAAAAGTTCATTTGTTTTTTGTTGCTTACGTTCATATTCTAATGATATTTTGTTGAGGGTGGTGCCCCCACCCCCACCCCCCCCCACCCCCAAGTCACACATATTGCATCATCCCCACAGCACCCCCAACTTGAAACATGTTCCCATGGCTGTGGAGAAGCAGCTTTCCAATATTTGCGGTGAGTTGAGCAGAATGTTGCATCATGACAAATGGTCTTGTTAAATACTCCCTCCATATCATCCTGTTTAAAAAGCAATCAGTCTGCTTCCGTGTTTTAACAGACAAACCCCGTGGGAGCATCCGGAATTTGAGAGACAAATGAGGTTCAAATCGGAAATGAAATAGTCTAGAGGAAAGTAATGAGTGGATCCCTCTTTCTTCATGTGCTTTATGCTGCTGACAAATTACTGGTAGACTTACAATCGAGTGCTGATAGACTGATAGTACAGTTGTAAGAACCCCTGTGGAGACTGAAGGCCTGTAGGCTCTTTTCAATTTCTCTGTTGTCTCCTAGAATGAAAATATCAGGGAGGCTAATAAAGAGTGGCCTTGATTTAAATGTCATTGCACCATGTTTTTGTTGCCATGGAAACATTTCAGTCAGACTTTGTTGATGTCATGGCTGGTTGATTGTCTCTAAGACTGAACTAAATAGGCCACAGAGGCTATATTTGACTATTACTGTTTTATTTGTCCCCTCCTAATAGGTGGCCTCAGCAGGGGTTGTGATCAAATGGAAGAACACAGTGTTTGGTTAATGGTGAGAAAGGGGAAAAAACAATAACAATAGCCACTCACCTTTTCCCTCGCAGTGGGGTGACAGAGTGGCTAGGTGTGTGGTTTTTGTCCTCGGGCTGCCAGAAATGTCAGCAACACACACCGGTGGTCACCAGCGGAGGTGGCAGGAGGGAGGAGGACAGAATACTGATGAGGAAACCGGAGAGAGAGAGCACAACATCAGAGTGCACGTACATTCCCCTCAGAGGCACGTGTGTATACAGGAACGGAGGCTGAAAGCGCGCATGTGCTCACGGTCGCAGGCTCAAAGGGGATAAAACGCACAGACACACACAGTATGTCCGCGCACAAATGCATACAGTAGCCTCAGTCTGACCGCTGGGGCTCCAGTAGCCGAGAAGCGGTTGTCACTGAACTGTTACAGAGAGAGCAGGGCAGACGGAGCTTCTAAGGGAGCTGACCTTTTTGCTACACCTCTGACCTTTCCTGGATCAGCTGTTTGGCTCAGCTACATCACAGGGGAATGTTTGCTCTCTCAAACACAGTGTTTTTGCTGATGCAGTTGATAGCCTGTATGACTTATGAAGAATAGATAAATCCAATAAAAAAGCTCCAGTATCCAAGAACCACTAGCACCATCTCAAATTCAATTACTCCTCTTGGGATACCTCAGACAGAATAAATAGATGCTTAAGAATATCCGCATACTCAATGTTTTAAAACCCTCTTTAAAACCCCACTGATCTGCCAGCGGGTCAGTTATTACAAACTCGTGTTTTGGGGCCAAACATTGTTGAAACTCACAGAACTTCTAGTGGAGATCACAAAGTTTTCATACCAAAATGTAGGAATATAAAGATTTAACGGGAAAAAAGTCAAAAAAAATACAAGAGCCAGGGATTCGGCTACATTGATACACAACTACAGATCTGACCCAAATTCTGCACGAAATTCAGCAAAAAAAATCGATGCGGTTGTCAAAAGCAATCTTTTCAAGTCTCTCACTGTGTGCTCCTGTGCCTCTGGTGTGTGTTTGTCAGTGTGTGTAACCCGCCCCTCTCCTCCTGTCTCGCCACGTCCCCCTGATCACATACTGTACCTGCTTCAAGCCACCTACATTCCCACATTAAAAGAAATGTCGGAATATAGAGTTCAACGCCGCTTGCAAACTTAAAGAACAGGCTCGCAAGTTTTCATGTCTGTCTTAAAACAACATTCAGGTGTCCATATGAACATTAACAGAGGTTTTGCTCACTGTAATCATTCCTCCTGTTCATACTGACCATTAGACGATCCTTTCTTAACATGGTTTCAATGTAAGTGATCCACAATCCTTCTTTTTGTGCAAAAGTTTATTTAAAAGTTTATTTAAAACTAACACGAGGCTTCAGCCGTCCAAATTAGTCTAATCAGGTCGATATCTTCCTAAGTCTATTTTTTTTGTTTTGTTTGTTTGTTTGTTTGTTTCTTTGTGCTTCCCCTGGACAATGTTTCCTTGCTGAGCTGCAGTGGAAGAATAGTAACAAAAAGAGGGATTTTTTTTTTTTTTACTATAAAGGCCATCCATTTGAAGATATCTACTTGAT
The DNA here is from genome assembly GCA_038419695.1 of Scomberomorus guttatus. Classification (NCBI taxonomy): domain Eukaryota; kingdom Metazoa; phylum Chordata; class Actinopteri; order Scombriformes; family Scombridae; genus Scomberomorus; species Scomberomorus guttatus. The sequence goes on from CM076462.1 coordinate 10,623,803, forward strand.
TTGACTCATTTATCTTCACATAAACTTTTAAATACATATTTGAACAAAATGAGGACTGTGGATTTTGTCTCCCATCACTTAGATTGAAAGCACATTAAGAATGCATCTCATAATGGTCAGTATGAACAGCAGGAATGACAAAAGCAAGAAGAACCTGTTTCATTGTTCAATTTGGGCACCTGGAAATTGTTTTAAGACAGACTTGAAAAATTGTGAACCTATCCTTTAATATTGCATTTGCAGCCTCAAACGTTTCTACAGATTTAGGAAGGCCACATGTGCACTGAGTCAACACACGGCTAACACTACTTCTAACTGGCCCCAATTTCTCTAAGTTACTGAAGCCAGAACTGCACTGAATCAGTTCTGAATTGAAATGTATGATATCATTACAGATTTATCTGTATTGTTTTCATATGGGATAGTAGTAGATACTATCTAGATCAAATCATCTAAAAGGGAGAGACAGACACCCCTACAAGTATGTCAGACTGAATTTTGGGAAGCATGAATGATATTATGCAAGACGTATTTCCACTCCATTTCCATTTGATAAAATGGTGCAGCCATAAAAAAAAAAAACACACGTCTTGAGTTTGAATATATCACTCAGTGTAAACATCATGCAGCTTCAGTGAAGAGTTGGAATACAGAATGTACACTCTCACAGTATGAAATAAGATGATCTTTCCAACTTCAAATCAATGGGGGAATACAGTATGAATAGAAAAACTGGATGAAATACTTGATTAATCTCCCAAATATGTATATTTTGTTATGCGAGTCAAGTAAGGTGTTAAGTCAATTACAGTAATATTGCCTAATTAGTGAGAGAGGGCTAAAGCCCATTTTATCTACACATTTACACCCCTCATTAGCACACTCATAAGGTAACTCTACAAGAGCCAGTTTTCCAGTAGCTCCTCTAGAGCACAGTAAAAACCAATTATGGTTTAATGTTTTTTCTTCACCTTTCTCCTTTCTCTTAGCCCCATTTTCAGCTGGTCACCCCCTCCAGAGAAATCACAAACACTCCACCAATTCACACTAACCAAATCTGTTAATTGCAAAATGCTTAACGGCTGTTTGAGAGGGCAAAAATCCTCACATTCACACTCTCAGTACGTGAAAATGATTCTAATCATCATATTGGCTCGCAGTCGTTACTACTGTGCTCTGTGAAGATGTATGAGAGGTTGTAAAGTCAATAATATCCCCTGATGAGCTTCACCTCTGCGCAGAATCTCACAACTATCTTTCAAACTTGTGAGATGAAAAGATTGAAGCCCATTTTCCTTTGGCCTCGCTGCATCCCAGCACATCACCGTACTACATGTGTTCATTATGTGCCCCACCTCTCTGCTTCCTTGCTGCATTCTTGTCAGCCTCATTGTCCGGGCTATCGCTGCCTTGTTGAGCTGTCTGTGTCCCTCTCGCCTGTCTTTCTCTTGCCTCACTCCATCTCCTTTGCTGGTAATAGATGCTGAGACCTATTGATTTTCATCCCGACTACTTCTCACTGGGCATCTGGCTGTCTCTTTCACTTATGCTGTGAGCAGCGCCGAGGTTTCAGGTCAGTGAAGGCTGATCAATTACACTGCCTATTGGATTTTAATTTTCCAAATTTTAATTCACCAGGCGCAGCTGACATTGAAGTTCTTCCTCGGCATCCAGCGGAGGAGGTTTCAAGGTTTTGTTGTGAGGTCTCATAATAGTTCCCCTGCTGAGGTACTTCAAGGACTGGCTCCCTACTAAATGATAGGACAGTCTGGAAATAACAGACCATTTGTCCCTTAAGCACCTCATAAAAAGCCTCTAATGTTGTTTTCTCCCCATTAATCCAAAAGTAGTTTTAAATAACCGCAAATTGACACCCTTGAGCAGAAAGGTCCTAGTTGCTCTTTAGAAAACGATGCCTCTCCTCCTTTCCTCACTGCATGCGGTAATGGGGGGAAATTGAGCAAAATGTGTTTTTAATTAAAAACAATAAAGCAGCCATATTTCATGCATGAAATGCACACTGAGATTAACCAAAGATGCAATCGAGAGTGGGCAAGTTAACAAAGTCGCAGATAAAGCTTGGAACAAAGGGAGCAGTATGCCCAGACATTAATCAGGCTGTCAAGGGGTGTCCAGATAATAATCAGGAAGGACGCACATCATGCCAGTGTGTTGTATCTAATTACTCGACAATCTCTGACTCTTGGACCCTGAGAGGCAAAGTGGATGAGAGCAGCACGAGCGCGGCCGCCCCGCTGCCTGACGCCTCTGGGCTCTGTGTTTGAACAGTATGATTTTTCTGGTGCGCTACAGCTCAGTGATCATTACTCAGAATGAGAACAGATACTGTAGCCTGGCCAGGGACTATCGACAAAGGTTATTTTTACCGTGCAGTTTGGCTTGAGGGAAAGGATAATGATTATCACACATATTTTTCTAAAAGGTTTTTTTCTTGTTGGACTCTGCCCTGCACATGCAGTGGATCAGAGGCTAATGCTGTCCAATTCATCCACTTACTTAAAAAAACATTTGCACTACAAAATCCAATTATTTGTGCGGAAGTGAGTGTAACTACAACTTAAACATTGGATTTACATGTATTCTGAAGATAAAGTGCAAAACATAAGCACATGTAAAACAAATGTAACACAGCAGAAGGGACAGTATGTGAATTAGATTCGCAACAATGGTGTACATTTTATTGCCATAAAATGTTTTTAAAATCCTGGCTCTATCCCTGTGGGCATTTCTGGAGAATAAACCTCATTTGGGTGTAGAATTTAAATTGGGACCCATGCATTTGGTTCCATGTAAAATGTTTGCTTCTGGTTGTTGTTTTCTCTCAAATCAAGGAGAGAATACCCAGACCCTAAACAAAACAAGGCTGTCAAACAAAATGAAATTCAATTTCAAGTTATACGAAGCTAGGGCAATAATTTACTCACCCGATTCCTTCCAGCAACAGTATAAAATGCTTGATTCCAGCATGAAATGTATCCCACAATTCACTGCAGTGAAAGGCTGCAGAGGTTAGATATTGTAGGCGTATGTTGGCAAGGAGCCTTGCCTAATGTACTGTGGTGTTTACATTCATCTAAAATGTTTATGTAAAAGTTTGTAATTGTAAAATTTGAGCAGTGGCACCATACTCATAAAACATTTGCAAAGCAGATTTTTTTCATATATTGAAGGACCAGTGTGTAAGATTCAGTGACATCTAGTGGAACTGACTTGGCAGAAATGGAATATAATATTCATGTTTGTTTTAATTAGTGTATAATCCCATAAAAAAGTGTTTTGTTACCTTACAATGAGACCTTTATATCTACATAGAGAGAGGGTCCTCTTCCATGGAGCCCGCCATGTTGCACCGTCATGTTTCTACAGTAGCCCAGAACGGACAAACCAAACACTGGCTCTAGAGCAGGGCCAAACACCACGTGTACATATGTGTCCTCATGTGCATTATTGCACAGCATGAGATACAACCAAAAAGGGGAGCCGCTCATCAAAATACTGCTTCATGGCACCACTAGAGGTCAAAAACTCTCAAAAGGTGTGTATAACTTCATAACTCAAAAAAACTACTTTTTATTGAGTTTAAGGGATACGGCTTTTTTTGTAATGTCAACAAATCTTATGTAAAACCAAAACCAACAATGCATTACTCCATCTCTTGATACCTTCCAACTTCCCCAGTCTGTCAGTGGCACTCAGCCTTTTCATGCCTGCAATGTAAATTTTAAAAAGAAACACATTGCATATTTTGGGGGGGGGGACTATTTTTAGATTTGGTGCAGCAGCAGAACAGTATGTGGGATTGACTCAATATACATAATCTACAGTGTCCATGAAGGAATATGTCACCCAGTGCAACCCATGCTAATTATTTATTCCTACCACATGCTGAATTCAGCATGTGGTAGGAATAAAACCTGCGAGTACATGCTTCTTTGCCTGCTAGATGGGTTGACACTAATTGGAGCAGTGGAAAGTTCAATAACTATTAATAACTTAACTACCAATATCATCAATCATTTCTGATTGTACATTTAACATCAGTGGATGTGCACAAGACCAAAGGCATAAAACATGTCTCCTCCTCTCTGCTCTGTCTTTATATTTCATGAAGGCGTACACCCATGTACACACACACACACACACACACACACACACACACACACCTCTTGTTATCAGGATATACTACAGCTGCTGGGAGAGTGAATGATCTATTTGTGTGTGTGTGTGTGTGTGTGCACGCGCGCGTGTGTGTGCTTTTTAGCTCTATGTCTCTTGTTCAGGCAGTTGGCTATAGCAATTTTGCAGGAGTGAACAGTGACCTTTGACTCCATTACAGCTGATTGGATTGGTTCTTCCCCCATGGCTGGCCGACTGCCCAGCACTACACCCTGGAGTGACACAGCCATGGCCACACACTGCCTTCAGTCCCCTCTACTTAATCCCTCCCTCCCCCTCTCCCTCCATCTATCTCTGTATCCATCTACCTCACCTGTCCTATTGTAGCTCCTTCCTGCTTCCATTCATCCATCTCAGCCTCTGTTCTGTTTCCCCCAAGCTACTCTTTCTTTCCTCCATACATATCCTCCTGTATGCGTCTCTGCCTTCCTCTTCTCTTCACTGTGATACATCTCTCCTCTTCATCCATCCATCTCTATCTTTAACCATCTCTGGTATATGGACATCTAAATGTTACATGTGATTGTTGAACCTTCAATCCAAAACTATGAGCGTTAATAAGGGCTAGAACGAATGATTATTTTCACTATCGATTAATCTTCCGATATATTATCAACTAATAGTTTGGTCTATAAAACGTCCAAAAAGCCAAAAAGTGAGGTCATCAAGTGCCTTGTTTTGTCTGACCAACAGTCCAAAACCAAAAGATATCCTCATATTCAAAATAATTCCACCCCAAAGTTTGAAAAAAACTGAAACTGACACAAAGTACCCTCCAAATGTCAAAATAAGTCCACTGCTGAACATTGGACTGTTTGTTAATTTCACACCCTTTCACGCTGTATGGCTCTGCTGTGTCTGCCTGCCTGCCTGCCTGCCTGTCCTCTCTGCACAGACACACCTAAAAGAAAAAACAAAAGAAAAAGTCCGCAAGCAGCATCTTCTGTCAATACAGTTTAAAAAATGAAGCCACACATTTAAAACAAGTGCACGTAAATGCATGATTAAGATAATGAAAACTAAGGAATCTTGTCCAAACTATGTAAAAAACAGTCTCAGACCAACAGACTTCTTTCTCTCTACCTGCATTCTCTTCTCTCCCTTTATTCCTTGTTGTTCCCTCTGTAACCTCCATCACACCATCTCCTCTTTCTCCTTTCTCCTCATACTCTCCCTCCGTCTCTATTATCAGCTGCTGTCTCTCACTCCGTTTTTCTATCTTTCTGTTCCAGCTCATAGCCCAGGGCTTTGCTTCCTGGTTAAGGTCACTGTCAGCTTACATTAACTGTGGCTCAGTAAATCCATCACCCGAGCTGTGTCTATGTATTTCAACGCACAAAAACAAATGCAGACATGTTGCTCCAGTCAGGTGAACGTGCAGCAGCCTCTAACGGAAAATGCCAACGTTTCAGGTGAGCGCTCATATATGTTGAAAAAGGTTTTTGCAGGATCATAGTGGTGATGGATGGGGATCATCTCACTTCATTTTATTAAAGAACATTTTGATGTGATGCACTGAAGTCCTTGCCTGGGTCCAGACCTTTGATTCCGCCCACTCCATCGAGTCGAGTTGACTGATGCTGTTGGAAATGAAGTGTAACGAGTTGACAATGCTGTCTGATATCAGGCAACTGAAGCCCTAATTTCCTACCTAAAAATAAAAATTGGAAACACTTCAAAGGTTTATGTTAGAGGTGGAATTTCTTACTTTCAGGTCTTTCAGCAAGCTTTCAACCCGGAAGTAACATATTGTATATCACAGCCGAGCTGTCAGTAATGCTTTCAGAGAGGTGAGATGCAAAAAGTTCCTGTTTTTGGGACTCAATTCATTCATTCATGCACTAAATACCTCTACACAATGTTCTTTAGGTTGTGTCCTTCAGGCCTTGTGTCCTTCAGTAAACCCTCAGAGACAGACAGAATCCAGCAGGTTTTTGTGAATGGACACATGTCCAAAGTCATCACCTCAAACGCTGGGTTCTCCTCAGGGCTGTGTCCTTTCCCTCCTGCTTTTCATCATGTACGCAGACAGCTGCAGGACTTCTCAGGGGGGCAGCTTGTCTCTCCTTCAGGGCTCAGAATCAGATCATGGCTGTGCCTTACCTGCCTGTGTCAAACGGTGTCAAATGATAACTTCTTTGACCTTAATGTGATAAAAACTAAGGAATTAAACATTGATTTTAGGAAAAAACAGTTGTAAACCAAAAGCTAGCATAATACATGGCGAGGACATCCAAATTGTAGATATATACAAGTATCTCGGAACAGTGTCTGACTCACAACTCAAGTTTGATGCAAACACAGAGCTGATTACCAAGAGAGGACAACAGAGAATCCACATGATGTGAAAGCTGAACTCTTTTAGTGTCTCTGATCATATTTTATGTAACTTCTATCAATCTTTTATTGAAAGCCTTTTAACGTTTTCTTTTATATGCTGGTTCGCTGTCTATAAAGGACAAGAATAGTCTAAACTGCATTGTTAAAGTCTGCTCCAAGATCATTGGAGTCTAGCAGAAAGACCTGAGCTCCCTCTGGGAGAAAAACGTGTGGTCCAGAAAGCAAACGGTACCATTAGTCAATCTGACCATGTTCTGTCTGCTAAATTCTCTTTAATGCAGGCCTGTGCTATCAAGCACCCCCTAGGAAAACTAACCGCTCTTCAAATTCCTTCATTCCTTCTGCTATCAGTCTGCTAAATGCTGACAGTAGGAAGTGAAATGTAGGCCTGTAAACTTGTAAACTTGTCATTATCACCTGACTCCTCACATCAGCCCATACGTGGCGACCTGAGGGTGCCAGAGTGTGTCGCCTGCTGCTCTTGCTCTTGTACCATATGTTGACCTGTTGTCACTGACATGTTGGTGCTGATGTGTATGTTTTTTAATGTAACAATTGTCTCTATGATGGCCATATTTGGTGTCCTTGCTTCCAGACCTCTGAATCATCATCCACGCCTTTGTTTTACTCAGGGATTTAAATACTGTAGACGCTGATGCTGCTGCATATTAAAAAAAATAAACAAACACACACACATAGGACACACACTTCCAGATATTCTGCATTAACCTGTTTTTGACTTTCAGAAGGATGATAGTGATGGTTTAACAGCCTGTGTAAGAATGTGATTGAAAGCTTAATTTAGCCAGTGTTTACTGACATTATTATACACTATGTTCATTCCACTGGCCAGTGATGTGGGTTAGTGCTTTGTTTTGATGGCGCTGTAACAGGTAGCCAAGCATTGAGGTTGTGACATTGCTTTGCACTTTTTTATGTGTCCTTACACCATGTTTTTGTATGATGTATTCTTCAACAGCAAGTTATTTATAATGCGTGTGAGTGTATGAAAAACACTTCTCTATGTTCGCGGTGGGACCTTTTATTCAACAGTGAATTCCAATAAAGCTTTTCAAAATGTGTCGGCGCGCGTGTGTCCCTGCCTGAGTGCGAGCATTATGTTATTATGAGCTGCCTGAGCGTCAGCCTTGAGTTCATCAGTTGTGGGCCATGGCCACGAGGGCACTGTTAATGAACCAGGAACTTTGCTGCCATTACTGAAATTAAAAACGCGGTGTGATTTACATGGTAATGAACGCTAGCCGGTCTCCAACACAGCTCCATTTGGACAGAAAACAAATATCAATTAGCTCCTTTAATCCTTTGATATGGTTCATATTCAGAAGCAGTTAGGATGGGGGGGGAAGGGGTTGCTTGTCCACTTTGGGCCGACAAACCGCTTGTTGAGAGGATAATAGCAATTATAATGAAGCACTAATGGACAAATGAGTGATTTTTTAATAGGTGGGTAGTTTTTATTAAGGTGTCATTTAACACCAAGAACTGTTGAACCACTGAATCAGAATCAGAAAGTAAAACTATTTGGTCTTCCACTTAATATAACACCATAACACCCCTTAGGTGGTACATGCCCACAATTTTCTATTCTATGTTTGTGTGTTTGCACAAGTGTGTGAGTTTGCCCCACAGTCTTTAACAAAACCCTGACTGGGCTTTGATCACTTTCCTGTCTCTCCTCTCTTCACAGTGTACTCCTCCTTTTGCTTTCCCTCTCTGGCTTTTTCTGTCTCCATCTACATCCTGCCTCATTTTTCTTTCTCTCCCCCACTGCTTTATCTCTACCACCCCTTCCTGAACCTTTTTGCTCACTCGCTTTTCTTTCTCTCCCCTTTCTGAACTTATTCTCCTCGGTGGATGAGAAAGAGGGAGAGAGAGAGAGACATCTGTCTAGAAATCAAAAGTGCAGGGCGTCGTGTCTCCACATGAATTCCTACACACCTTGTAATTGCTGTCAGCAAGCCCTCCAACAACTCACTTAATTGCCTGCCATCCAATTTACGGTGAGATTGGGGAGGCGATGGAATTCTCAGCAAAAAAAAAAAAAAAAAAAAGCAAAGAGAGATGACAAAGGGAGTAAAGAGGGCAGGGGAGGTGGAGAACCTAACCCAAAAAAGATGTGGTTGCTAAGCACTGAAAAGAAAAGCTGCGGATCCACCGTGTTCTGTTGAAGATGGACTGAAAGAGTGAATAACATTTTATAAAAGTGAGGATTTTTATGGCAGGGAGCAGAGTGAAGCACAGTTATTGGATTTCCTCCACGCTCAGAGAGGAGAGAGTCTCAGGATGGACCTGCAATTAGTGCGGCTCTCATTAATATTAGTGACTTAAGTGGAATGAGGGTGCTGAGGTAATGATTCTAAGTGGGAGGACTGCACAGAAGCTGCCATTGTTAACACAGACTTTCTGCTACACTATAATTGGTATAAGTGCTGTCATTAACGCTCCATTGAGCTGTGTTGTTTTATGAAAAAGTGTGTTAAGGGCAGTTTTTTTTTTTTGGGGGGGGTTCTGCAACACCTACAGATAATCCTATGTAGCAGAATTAGACAAGAATGTAGCTGTAGTCTGCAGTAGTGTTTGACTGCCAGGTCTTGTAGCACATCTGCAGGTAATTCTAACAACAAGGCTTAAAATACCACAGGCCAGAGAGAGAGATACAAAGAAGCGGAGAGAAAAAGAGGGAGACCTTTGTACTGGTGCTGTAGTGTGAGAAAACAGATAAATAAACAGGAACAGTGATCACTAGCCAGCACTGAACTCACAGACCAATCCACCCAGGGGATGCAGCCCCACAGATGCACAAGTAGATCCAGGGCAAAGTGAGGCGAAAAGTAAAACAAAAAACAAAAAAAAAGGAGGCTGCTGTGAAGCCGCTCATTTCCTGCTTTTACAGTAGGCTCCCACTGAACACACAATATTTCCCAGATACCTGGTGAAACAAATCAAAATGCCTCCTTTGTTGTTTGGTCCTTTTATTGTTTGCCTGTCAAAGCCAAGTTTTACTGCTTTTGCTTTCCTCTGATGTCAAAAATCTTGATAACTTTGCAATGCTAACAGGCACAAAGACAGGCTGCCAACAACAACAGAGATGCATCTGTGGGATTATTCATCTACCTGATCTGTATTTGATCCTGTAGCCAATTATTATTATTTGGGGGGTTTTTTATTCCCCTAATCATTTAGATATGGTACCTACCCACATACAAGCAACACATACATATATTCAAACACATGCACACATTTAGTGCAAAGTCCCATATTGTTCACCAATAGAAACAATTCTAGCCCATTATTTCTAACTTTCCCTGTATATTTTATTGTTTTAGTAAGATTTTAATGTGCTCCCCTTTCAATTTGCTGTTGATGCTGTTTTATTATAAATCCATCCATGTGTAATGTACATTTCTACAGCACGACAAGCAAAAATGTCAAAGATTCACTGGTTCTAACCTCTCAAGTGTGAATATTTGCCGGTTTTCTTAATCCTATGCAATAATGAACTGAATATTTTTAGGTTTTGAACTGTTGTCTGGACAAAACACGTTATTTAAATATGTAACGTGGGGTTCGGGAAATTGTGATGGACATTTTTCACTATTTCCTGACATCTGGTAAACCAAATGATTGACTGATTATTTGATAACATAATCTGCAGATTTATCCATAATAGCAAACATCATTAGTTGGAGCCCTGAACAGTACAACCACACTCACCGCCTTGATGCTACTAGCTTTTATTTTAGAATTCAAGCTGCAAGAACACCCTGCACAGACACGTGTATACAGACACATTTAGTCCCTGCACATGTTTGACACATGGAAACAAATACACCCTAATTGACAACAAAGATGTACGCCCACACAAACAATGCAGTGAACCTCTCTTATAAAAAGAGAAATATAAAGTTCATCACCAGTCAGACAGAGGCAGAGGACAGAGAGAGAAAAAAACAACCACAGCTAGACCTAAATAAACCGAGTGCTGAAGTGATGAAGTGGCCAATCCTTGCAGTCCACAAAATGAGTCTCCTGTCTGGGCACCAGCTTCTGCTCTGATGAATATTCATGAGAACATCATTGGTATGGGGGTGGTGGTGGTGGTGGTGGTGGTGGGGGGGGGGGGGGGGGGGGGGGGTTGTTTACTCTGGCTAGGAGTCGGAGGGAGGGTGCTACTGTATCAGATGGCAGCGGGATGTGGAGGTGGTCAGATGGAAGGTTGCGGAAGTGTGTGTGTGTGTTTGTATTTCTCACTCTAGGGAGTGTGACAGTAGAGACCAAAGACAGATGAAGAGGTTGTCGTTGTGTGGACAGGTGACATAAGCCAGAGACTCAGAACCCCCGAGGTCACAGGTCACCAATATAAAATATAAACATGTGGACAAGTGCAATTGTCTCTGTGTGTATTCCTGGGAATTGGAGGTGGGTGGGGGTTGTGGCTTACAATACTCCCTACGCCTAAATAAATCCTTGTCCAGGAAAAAAAAAAAAGCAGCAAAGGAAAGAGGGATTAATATCACGCTGATGTAAATTATAAACAGCAGGTCTTTAAATCTGCACCAGGTGAGATTCTGTCTGACGAGAAAAACAAAAATATTATTTGAGAAGCTGGAACAAGTGAACTTTTGCCATTTTATATTAATTAGTCTCTATACCAAATTGAACTGACCCTGAAATTCTGAACCACACATCTATTTTTCATACATAAATACCTCATCAGTCATTAATAAATGGGTGATTGATCCTTAAGTAAGCTTTCAAAGAGCAGAGAGTCTGTATTCTTCAGGTTTTACACAATTTGTTTATGAAGAAAAAACATCCGCAGTCACATTATGGTCATTTGTTACCTAAAGCAGGAGACATAACAGCCATAATGATTTCAATAAATTTGACTGAACTTGAAGAATGCATTTTTGAATGGAATTTTTTGAATAAACACGGGTCAAATTTAACCCAGCACACCTTTTATTACAAAAATGTGTTTCAGCTGCACAAAATTGTTGTAAAAAGTTCCATTTTTGTGTATTCTTGGACACTTTGGGAAAAGTAAAAAAATTTTAGGCTAAAGGAATGGTGTTTAGGGTGTTTTTACTGCTCTGTAAGGGATCATTTATTTTAAACTTTAACCGTTTACAAAAATTTTAAATATGTGAACATTTTCATAGTCTCTGGCATTCGAAGTGTTGTACTGAACACACTAAAAGTCCCAGAAATAATTGTGTAACAAATAAAAAGGGAGGTAGAGAGAGAGGTTCAGACTAGAGGGTGACGTGGGAGTGGATTTTCACCCTTGTCCCATCCCACTCCCACAAAAATACTCCTGTCCCATCCCAATCCCGTGACCCACAGGATGCCAGAAAAAATATCAACCTCTAGCTGCAACCAACCATCAACCACCCACCAGAGCAGACAGGAGAAAATAAAAAAGAATAAAACAAAAGATAACAGAACGACTAGCATTATGTTCAAAATGAAAAAAATAGCATTTATTCACATTAGAAGTTCATATTTAGCCTTTATATAAAAACTGACCTATTGTTAATATGACTCTCTTCCCACAGGAATCCTGTGACCTGCAAGGTTCCCGAAAAAATGTCAGCCTCTAGTTCAGACCCTGGTTACTTTCTCACGTCTGCACACCTGACTAATCACTGTGTGACACTGTGTCAGACACAGCCACCCGAACTCAACAACAACATCGTAAAGCTGTGTCAACTGGCACCCCAAAGATTCCCAAAGCGTCTTGTATCAGGGCTAATCACCAGCTAGCTACGATGTTGGCAGATGCTGATGTGCTGATATGTTTTAGCAACACTTACAACATCATCATTAGTGGCTTTCAGCTGCTCACTAGCCTAGAGGATGTGTGAGAATCCTACTTTCAGCAGGTGTGATCATGAAGCCTTTAAGCTGTAGCAGGCTAGGCTGCAGGCTACGCTGCAATTGTGTCGACAAAATGTGAGTCACAGTCAATCGGGGCCTTTTGGTGATGTGGAGACACCTCGCTGCACTCTGGGATGAGCTCAGAGGACTCAGGGCAAACCAGATGACATGAAATTGTCTCCATGAATCTTCATCGGCCCAAAATAAATTCTGAAAATTCAAACTGTCCTCAGGAAATGAGTGCTTCATCATCATCTCTACCAGGAACTAAAAGAAGAGCTTGAAGAAATATGTGGTTCACTGTTGTTGTGTTAAATGATTTCTGAGTATTAAAATCATTCAACCGAGTGAGAGTGGTGCAATGTATTATATTCCTACTGTATATTTTTTTTTGGTTAAACTGATGGTTTAACCCAACTTTTGTATTAACCTCTACAACATTTGGAGAACGGGTGCAGGAGAGACGAGGCAGAGGATGAATGGAGGCAGCTTGGGGGACGGAAAGAACAGAGGTGGGAGGAGGAGGAGGAAGGATCAATGGAGGAGGTAGAGTTTGAGCAGCAAAAGACAGTAAGGATTATGCTGGATCAAAGAATACTGTTCTAGGCAGAAACAAAGAATCAAACCAGTGGGACAGAGACAGAGAAAGGAGTAAACTCCAAAATCCCAAACACTAGGGAAACAAATTTCAATTATTTATTCAGCAGAACATCTTTTTAAATCACAGAGGAGAGAGGGCATTGTAAAAAAAAAAGAAAAAAGTACAATTTATTTCTAATAGTTGTGTGTAAATATATTTTGGCAGGGGAACAGGTGGGATGTAACTGCAGAGGTTTGAATGCAGGTGCCACCAGCTGCAACACAGGGATAGAAGCCCTCATCCCCAGAAAACCACCGGAGAGAGAAAGAGCTTTAACGGATGGAGGGTAAAAATAGTAATGGCACCGAAACAGAGACCAATCCACGCTGCCAATATCAGCTTGTAGTCCTGCAGAGGGAGACCAAAAACCAAACTGGCATAGCTGCCAACACACTGCCTCATGCCCCAGAGTCTACAGCACTTTAACTTCAGTTTGGAAAGATTTTTTGATTTGTTAAGTCAATGCTATAATTAAGTGTACATGTGTCACTGAGCAGTTTCCTCTACTGTCTATCTATCTATCTATTATTGATATAATTACATAATTTTTAAATTAACATCTACAAAAATACCTATTTTAATTTATTGCATGTGTTCCACGTGCATTTTTGTTAAGCAATCTAATAAGCCTGCCACAGTAAATGAAGAAATGTTTTTCATCATATCTGTCTGCAAAGTGTAAAGACCTTAGTCGGACAAGAAACACTTGACCTCCACAGGCCCCGCCTGAATAAATAAAGGTTACACTAATAAAAACTAACAAGATTAAAGACTCCTACTGGAAATTCCTCTTTCTTCTTGTAAACCCAACGCCAGTGATGTAAATCATAAACGAGCCGGCCCCTTTTTGTTCTTTTTCTTCAGTCAGGATGTCACAGCTGTACACAGTGGTACAGCTAATGAAGAAATATGATGTTATGCCCGTGGTTGCACAGGGCGGGTTTGAGGTCAGAGTGATATTGTCATAGCACGGACTTCTTAGTTTGATTACCATCAGCCTGACTGACTGGAGAATCTATTGACTGAGAATGTGAATGGGCTATCTTAGATATTTATGACCGCCCCTTGCTCCTGCATTTCTGAAGCAGTGGGAAAGGCCAGAGACAGAGATTGTTTTAGTGAACTGTCTAGACTTTATGTGAATACACTGTATATCTGTGAGAATAAATATGTGCATTGGATTTCTGTGTGTACAGGCAAGAATTATTTCTGTATGGATGAGGGAAGGGGTTATGTTCAGCTAGTTTGCGTATATCTGTGTTTTGGCAACCCTATCTTGTACATGTTTGTATACTATTAACTTTCCTTGACAAATAGGAAACATTTTTAATATTTTAAATTGTGCATTGTTTACATCCACGTTCACTGTATTTGTTGGCATATCGCTACGATTCTTGGTGCTCCACCAGTAGTCAAACCTCCACAGGGTACAGTTACAATGGAGTAAGCACAATAAATGAGGCCCCTCATGAACTGACTGGGTGAATGAGATAGGTAGTGGGCATGAATGATTGGATGAAAAATGAAAGATGTGACTGTAGAATGACTTCCGTTCCTGCCTAACTGCTGCAAAGCTCCATTAGGAGCATTTTGTATTGGCAGGTTGCAGATGTATTCACTATAAACACGTCTTAGTTACATGAAATATGCATACATGAAAATATAGTGTTGCTACTACTAATAATGTCTCCTGAGCATAATTTTCAGGAAACGGAGTTGGTTTTGCTGGTTTGTCTGTATATTAAGTAGTCGTGTATCTATAGGAGGTCGGAAGGTTTGTATGGGAGGTCTGAACGTGTGTGTGTTGGGGCAATATGCACACACGGGATAATATATGTGTGTTTGAACTAGGGAACCCCAGTCTGTGCTACATTCTCAACTGCTGCCATTCATAACTCATTGTCATGTCGTATGGTGTTGAAAATAGCTTTGGAAAAACAGAGGAGGGAAACATGCACCCTTGTTATTTTGTCATTGTCACTTGTTCGCTGCAGTGACAGGGATTGGTTGGGTGGGTTGGGGAGGACTGGTGGGTGGATGGTTGGACCTTGAATTCAAGCAAGCAAGAGCCAGCCGAGCACCGGGCTGGCAAGGCAGGCGAAAATAAACAGCAGGTCTGAAGAATCAATTCAGCGTGCCTGTCAGAGGACTGTCAAACTCCCCTCCATGATGGACAGTCTGGATGTTCACAGTCTATTTGCCGCCAGGCTGTGGAGCGGTGAGTAAGTGAACCGTGCTGGGCCGAGCACAGACAATATGAAGAGGGAGTGCAGAGCAATATCTGCTGTTGCATGCTAGATCAGCATAAACGTCAAGGCCACTCTGGTGTGGCCCTGAGGGGTCTTCTGTGGAGAGCTGTGTGTGTGTGTGTGTGTGTGTGTGTGTGTGCCTGTAGGTGGGTGTCGGTGTATATGTGTAGGGTGTCAATGTGTGCGTGTTTGCAGCGTGATACATATGTGTCAGTGTGTGGTCGTACGTGTAAAACTGTTAACATAAATCAAGTTTGAAATCTTAATTAACTCAATCCATTCTCCTTTGGTTTGATTTGTTTTCACAGTACACACACACACACACACACACACATATATATATATATGTATATATATATATATATATATATATATAGATGAATGAGATGAATGCACTGAAAATCCAAGACAGTGACGCTGTAGTAAGTAATTAACAGCCGGTTTCTGTTCTCAAAATTGCAGACAACCCAAAAACAAACACTATCGTCTGTAATTATTCGTAATTATCACCCATGTGGTAGCCGTGCTGTGCCACCCACGATGATAACACGTTTTTTTTTTAAAACCGTGTCTGCAGTTTCATAATGGAATTTATCCGAGTGCCGGTGCCAGATAGATAATCTTCCTCAAGCTCTGAATTCCAATTTAATTCCATGCGCTTGATTTGTCATCATTGCTCATTGGTGACTGGATTACAAATGAACATAGTTACCTGGTTAAAAATGAAACCATTAACATCAGCCTCTTATATATATATTTTTCTTGCTTTGTTCTCTTTGCTTTCAAAATGAAAGGCTTGATAACTACCTATTTATGCCTTGTCATACCTGTTTGTATCTATAATTATGCAGATTGCGTAATCATTCAAATAATTATTGTTTTTGGTTCAAACATCTGCACGCATTAGATACTGTAATTGATTGATGAAAACTTCAAACTATTTTCTCACTACTGTTGTAACTAACAGTGAAACAGCCACTTCTCTCTACATGCAAAGCACTGACATGAAAACTGAAAGAGGCTTTTCCGACATGATGATGAAATCTGGTGTCACAATGAAAAACCATACAAACATTTTGAATCACTCTTTCTGTGTTATCTGGGCAATGACATGATTCACCGGACTTAAATTAAGCACTAAGCAAAGCACATAAGATTAAACACGCTGCTTTGTTTGTATTTACATGCACTTTGCATCCTCGTTGTTTTGTCACTGGATGGAATAAGATATTTTTGCGCAGTGTGCTGGGCCGTCCCTCTGCTTAAGCTACTCAAGTCCATGCCTTCAGGCGCAGGTACTACACTGTCTGACAACCTACCTCCCAACTGATTAATGCTACCAGTGTTTGGCAATCAGATTACTGAACTGATCACACATAATCCATAGCCCCCCAGCCTATGTACACATCCTACTAAATCCAACAAAAAACACATTTTGTGTTGTGAGGGGAACACATATTACACGTATAATCAAGTTTGAATATCTTTATTGCACGTTTGAACACATGTAATCATATTCAATTTCCACTATGTTTGATCATTCTGAATCTTACCATGTAACTTTTAACTGAGAGAACTTTAGCCTGATTACATACTAAGGTATTATCCATGTAACAGAAGAGTTTATGGAATGTGTACGACCATGGATATCTTGGTCTTCGGGAGTGTGAGCACAGAATTTGCTGCCAGGCTAAAATGGCGCATCAGCGGGTAGCAAGATTGCCACAGTACCTTAGATGGGATAAAATCCAGATAAGTATGTTTACTGGAAGAAGCAGCCTTGACAAGTGGGAAGAGTTCCAAGGTGTAAAAGGTGTGAATAGTGTTTCATCTGTGTGCATACTACAAACTAACTTTGTGCTGTGTACCATGCACTGAGCATTAATAAAGTGTGACAATACTGTAAGAGATTTTCGCCTCGTTCCTCTTTGTCAGAGGAGAATTGCAAAATTGCCACGACAGAGTCATTATTATTTCACAATGACAGAAACCTAAGTGTAAGAGCAACACATTGTGGTTTTATGGGGGGTTATATGCTGCACTATTTCATGTACAATAACTTCCTGGTGTCTCCGCTGGTTGCCTGGCAATATCTTAAAATTTAAAATACAGGTATGAGAATGGTATCAATTGATCTTCCCATTAAACTCTCTGCAAGGAAGTGAATACACGTATTTTCCAAAATATCAAACTGTACCTTTGATTTTTTAACATACACACCAGCCAACATATTCAACAATAATCACATATCTGTAATAGGTCGAAATTGTGTACCCTGTGTAATTTTCTTGTAAACAAACAAAGTTCTGTTTACATTCTTCATTCTGTGTTAGTTACCTAAAATGCATTTTGTGTATCCTTGAGGCTTTACAAAAATATTGAAGGCATTTCCTTCTTCCTAAAAAAAAATTACAAACGATGTTTTGAGCATTTTGAATTGCAAATTCGGAATTGTTTACATGCATGTTTGCTGGCTAGCAGTCTTCTTCTTCCATGTATTTCAATCAGTGGAAAAAAATAATAATAATAAACTTTATTTCTATAGCGCCTTTCAAAACCAAAGTTACAAGGTGCTTCACGAAATACAATACCATAAAGTATAGGGAAAAAAAAAAGAAAAAAAAAAAGAAAGAACATTAAAACATTTGAAAAGACATTATAAAAATATTGTACAAATGCCACATGTCTGTATCATGTTGCATGCATACCTGTGCACAAATGCGTGTGTGCAAAAGAGACTAACAAAACAGGGACATTGTTCAATAGCACTACTAGTTTTGATACTCCACAGGGTACCTTTAAGTTTTGTTTAAATCATTTGGTAAAATAACATTAGCAAGGGTGAAACTTCCTGCTATGTAAAAATACACAGTTTGCTCATTTTCATACACAAAGTGGCAAAAAAAAGAGGCATTTATTTCATACAAAAGTGATATTTTGCAGTAAGGTGTCGTGCTGAGGTTGTCAGCGGGTTGGGCAGGTGACAAGACAGTTTGTATATAGAAAGGTTTGTATTAAACTGAGGGAGACAGTGTTTGCGATCCAAAAATGTACATCTGTATGCAGCTCGACACAATAAAAGCTGTTTGGGGACAAATAAAAAGAACCAAGGCCGATTGTCCTTTCCGTCCTCTGTGGACCCTCCTCCCTGTTTGTATCACAGCGGCTCTCTGTGTAGGAGCGTTCATGCTCCATTGCTCTGGTCTAAGCTTGGTTTGCCTTGGGGTGTCTGGGTCCTGCAGCACAAGACAGTAAATCCTCCTGAGTCCTGATGGCTATTGATTAGGTATTCACATCCTGCCTCCTGCCCAGGAGAAAACAGCTCTGGCCTCGACTCTGTCTCCCTCATCATCCCCCTCTCCCTATTCACAGTTGCACTTCTACCAGCGGGCCCTCACACAGATATGACAGCATACAGTATATTATGCAGGATACAGGCACAGCTTCCCTTTTTTCTCAGCCTCTTTTCAGCTCAACAAACATCTCGCCTCCACCTTTGTTTATTTGGCTGTATGACTCTCTCTGTCTCCCTCTGACACTGTGACTCTGACTTTCTCTTCGTCTTGTCTGTCATTTTCTCTTTGTCACTCTGCCTCATTTCATCCCTCTCTCCTTGTCTAACCTGTCACTCTCGTCCTGTCTCTCTGGGACGTAACGAGCATTGCGGCTGTAATTACCACCCGCTGAGGGAGTGCGGAAGCACGCTCTGGTTGCATGTCATCCCTGATCATGATAATGTATGCAGATGAGCCTGATCCTGTGAATATGAATCAAATGTTCCCCCTTGGTGGAAGGCCTAAACTTAGCTGACCAGGCGTTCACCTCGACCATTCCGTGACACCAGTTGCAAAATGCTGAATGAGCAGCACCAGTGAACCCGACGGCGTAAACAAACAACCCTCGGTGGAGTCCGAGAGTAGCTGTAACAACACATACAAAGGCACAAAAAAAGCACAGACTTCAAACACAGAACGCAAAGAACAGGTCAACATGATTAGTGCATTTCTCTCTAATGAAAAAACTCATTGATTTTGTGCTCATTCTGCCCTGAAACTCAGTTCCTCAAACACTACAACAGTGTTGAAGCATGGCAGTAAAGGTAATTTAGGAGACTAAAATTGCAACTAAGCTATTTATAGCCGAGATGTGGGTAAACAGTACACAACTGCAAGTTACAATCAAAACTCGTATACATCATTTTTATTTGCTCAGTATATTTCCACGCTGCAGTTTACTGCATGTATTTACAACCCCTCCCCCATGTCATATTTCAACACACAGGTTTTACCTAAAACTATGAGTTTAATGTAGTTTCCAGTTGTTGTTTTTTTTTTTACTGCATTGACAATCTCTGCAGGGATTTGTGTTTGAGAGCGAGTTGAAGGGGTGTTTGTGGGATGTTTATGATTGTGTGTGTGTGTGTGTCAGAGAGAGAAAAGGTGTGCATCCATGGTTTTGTGTGGGTGAGTACGAGCATGCATGTGCGTGAAAAGTAAATCACACGCGTGTGATTGCATTTGTCTGTGGGTGCGTGACAGAGGAAATGATGGAGATGATGCGATTTGGATATGATTTTGTGCTTTCAGGATTTTATGAAGGGACTGTCAGCATGGATGTCAGTGTGTGTGCATACGTGACAGGAATGGGGATTACTGTATGTGTGTGTGTGGGTGTAAGTTTTTTCTGTCTGTGTGTGTGATTGTGTGATAGAGAGAGAAAGGGATGCACTTTTTTTTTTAATGTGGGTGTGTGTTTACTTGAGAGATGCATGAAGATGAGTGTGTTTTCAGGATTTGGTGGTTGTGTATATATATATATATATATATATATATATATATATATTTATGCCTATGTTTGTGTGTGCATGCGACGGAGGATCCATAAACTGCCAGTCCCTGAGCTGGAGGGCTGCCCAGGAGCCTCTGCTTACCCTCTCTTAGGTGATTTAGGAAGCTATCGATTTCATAGTCCTGCTTTGTTTTCCGCTTTCTCATAAATAGCAGATCAAACTCGCTATCGCCCCTGTTTGTTTTGTTCTCTTTCTCCCGCGGGCTATTTACTCTGACATTTCCACCACTATCCTTGTTACATGGTGCAGGAAAATCAATTCGTTTTTCTGCACCTCTCCAGATTATCAGAGGCAATAGCAATGATGATGATGATGATGAAGAGCCCAAGGACAATAAAGTAGTAGAGTAGAGCTTGTGAGGATCACATAATGACTATGAAGTTAATAGAAAAAATAAGTTATGATTACAATGCTAATGTAGGTGATTTAACACCTGGTTCTTATAAATATTGAAGGTAATTTCATCCAAATTACAAAAACAACTAAAAAAACTCTTTCTGCCTCCACTTCAAAACAATGGAAGCAAGTACAATTTTGTTTGTGTTGCTAACGGCATTCAAAAATGACATTTGAGTCATGTTTTCTTTAAAAAAAAAAAGTATCTTGTTCCAGCTTCTTAAATGTGAATATTTTTGGTTTCTTTAGTCTTCTGTGATAATAAATTGAATATCTTTGGGGCTGTGGGAAATGTGATTGACATTTTTCACCATTTTCTGACATTTTCTACACCGACAGATAAAATTGACAGATTAAATTGAAAATGAAAATAAATCATTAGTTGCAGTCCTAGTCAGCATTACTCAACAGAAATCTCAGAGACAGATGTCTCAAAACCTGAGCAAAAAAAACAAAAAATACCCGTGTGACAACGATAATTCAAGAATTGTGAAAATATGTTTCATTTTTATTTATTTATTTATTTATTCTTTTTGTTTGTTTGTTTGTTTGGGTGAACTAACCTCGTTGCACAGGTTAATTCCATTCTCCTGACCTTATGATGTTCGCCCTTAAAATTACAATAAATAATCCAATATATAAATAAAATTTGAATCTAATTTGATTCGATGATGGTGATAAAGCAATAAAGCTGATTACAAAGAGTTTAACAATGTAATCTAATCAGACCACTGGCTCACCCATCAGCTGTTTGTCTACCAGCTGACCTGTAACTTCCAGTCATATTCATGCAGGTGTGCAGTGCAGCTATCATAGCCTGACACCTCTCACTATTACCTTGCTGATATGGTTATTATGACGCCGTCTGCTGCTGCAGCTCCCTCCAACCACCCCAACCTCCTCCTCATGCGCTACATTTTTCTGAATTGTTGGTTTTAGATTTACAGTAATACTTATGTATGTGTTTATTAAGGGAGGATTAGTTCTACCAGCAGAATCCTTGTTGCTGCTCCAATTCTTTGAGAGCTCCCTCAAAGACGGCAGCCTTTTCTGGGAAATCTAACAGTATAACCATTTGCTATAAATGCTCAGTTTCTGGTTGAATGATGATAATGATGAAGGAAGTAATGATATTAATGACAAATGACGAGTAAGAGTATGATTACATTGCAATAATACTAATGTTATACCAGGATTAATGACATTAATGATGGTGATGATGATGGTGAATGTGCTGATTATCATTATGAGGTTGATGATGAAGATGGTTTTAATAATAACAAATCCAGATAAGACTTGTTTTGAGAAGTCACGTTTGTTTGGCTCATACAATTTTTTTTCTCACCTGCACCAGTTTGGTATTTTGGTTATTTGACACAAGCATGACTGTAAAGAAAAAAATAACATTATATCACTATTGTCCAATCTCACAATGGGTGCTGTGAAGTGCTGTGGAGTAAATAAGCCCTAGCTGGTATTACTCTTTAGAATTTGCTAGCTTGCATTAAATAAATGTCATTTAATGAAAATCTAAAACAATTGTTACTTGTGGACAGGAAATCCGGCATATTTGCAGTGCCTATTACCTATTACCTATACCTATACCTATACCTATACCTATACCTATTATGCTTTTCCTTGTTTTCAGTCATATATATAATGCTAGAATGTTGGATGTTTATATTAAACGTGGCCATAGTGTCAAAATAATAAGGTAAACGTATGTAGAAGTATCTCTGAGCTCTGAATGCTCGGTTTCCAACAGTTTTTTCTATTTTCAGCATGAGCCGACGTTGGCTCCTGATTTCTTTACATGGTCATCTGTTCACTGCTCCGCTCGGTTAACATTATGGCATTTTTTTCTATTGTTTTGGGGGCTGTCACGCCGCGCCATGACTCAAGTCGAGCTGGCAGGCTGCGAGTGTTTTTCCATTACAGAGCAGGGCAAAGTAAAATAAGTAGTTTACCTGTTGGAGATGTGCTGATTGATCAAAAACTCAACCTGAAAAGAAAACCAAAGACCAAAGAAAACTTGCCATTACTTGAACTCACTTTATTAACACAAAGTTTAATCCTCCTCAGTCCTTCGTCAGGCAAAATTCATATAGAAAGAAAGTGAAATCCTTAAACACTACAGTGTCATTGCACAGGTTTACAGTTGAGGTATCACCTCACAAATGCTGGGTTGTTCACACCCACCTATAACCCAGATTACTCACCACATTAGAACCACATTGTTGTGTAAATGCATGTAAATATCTTGCAAGAGTACTATCAGTTGTCCCCCAAATTAATTACAGAGATGATTATTATTTAATTAATTAATTGATTAATTGAGGTTTTTCTCCAAAAATATTGTGGTACTTCATTTTTTTCATTAGCCATACTTTTGCTGTAGGATGATGAGAACAAATTTGGTTGTTCATGATGAAGAGGAAGACATTAGTCAGTGGATGTAAATGATGTAATTGAGAATATGATGATTATTATGCTAATGAAATGAAAATGACATGGTGAATGAAATAGGATTAAAAATACCAACACTGTTGACGTCTAAATCAGTGGCAGGCTAAAACAAATGGAGGCCATTTTGTGTCTAAATAATCCCTGCAAGTAAGCAGTAGCTCATTTCCATGTCAGGACAACAGCACTAAAAGACCGGTCCCTTACGATGAAATAAACAATATGGAAAGCTGAAAGGCAACCATAGCAACCATTTATCTCAGTATAATATCACTGATAGCATAAGGGTCCAAATTAGTTACAAAGCTACAATTCATACTTGCATTTAGCTAATTTCCCACTGAATTATCATGCCAATTTATCTTACAAATGGTATTCCAATTTGTCTCTCTTTTTAGGGGATTCATTGGGGTTTTGAAGCAGGCCCTATTCGTTGCGGATATGCATCTCTAAGAACACAGATGCTGTGTTGTTTGCCTAGCTGAGAGCCTTGCACCCCCCACAGATGTGCTCATTTCCCTAGGCAAGGGGAAATGACATGCCTCTGTGCAGAATTTGGACACATTCCCCACTAATGATAAAGAAATACACAGCTAAGCAATTCTACTGGGGACGGATCCTGTCTCATTTGGCGAGGATTTTGTTTATATGTATACAGTACAACTCTGACTCAAACTGTGTCCTCATGTCACTGTCAAGTTCCAGTGGTAATTAGTTTGGAATCAGAGGAAACCACCCCATGTTGTGTGATCCATAAAATAAAGTCTCAAGAGCGTTAATGAATGTGCAAAATGTGAGCACACATGCTCCTAAAAGCACAGAAGTGAGTCAAATTGAAAGAATAACTGTGTCTAATGCACCTAATCTGCCATTGATTGCGGTTTCTCCAGTTGTCCATTGTAATTATTTTGTTGGAGCACCGCAGAGAGCTGCTGACCACAACCTTGCCCTGGGACACGCTGCCAGCAGAATAATAATAAAGCACAGGAAGAAAATTGAAGCCAGTCTCTCCAGTCTTTGGTCTTTCATTCGACAAGAGTCAGACAGAAGAATGTGTTTGTATCATTTTGTGAAACCTAAATTAAATCTAAGTAGATAAGAGCAAGCCCCTGTACTCAGAAGACTTTGTTTCTGTGTGAAAGAAGGAAGGAGGAGAATTTAATAAGGCTGAAACTAGCATTGCAGTGTTGATTGTCTGTATGAGAGGGGTTTAGAAGAAGCTAGGCCACACTGAACCACTGGAGTGAGCTCTGGGGATAAGTTGAAGGATTAAGGGAAAAGGGGAGAACGAGGGAAGAGGAAAGAAGTTTAGAAAGAGAGAGTGAGAGTCTACAGAACACAGAGTGAGAAAAGAAGATGAAGTGAGGCAGAGAGAAAAAGGGAAACTGTCTCGAATGTGTTGAAACAGAGGATGAATGTTTGAGGCTATAGCTTTTAAAAACTCCAATAAAGCCAGCTGGCTCCTGGCTGCATTGGAAAATGGAAAAAGGAGGCTTTGAGTGGCGAGTCCAGGGGCCAGTGGAGCGAGGCGGGGCCCGTTGAGGCCGAGCAGCGGGACAGCCTTCCTTTGCTAGCGAGAACTCATTTACAATGGTTAAGGCAGGGCGAGCTGCACTTAGCTGGGCCAAGAAAGAACTGCAGCTTTCATCTTCAACAGGACTCCAATCCATCATGTGTTTGTAATGAAACACTGGGTATTCGCAACACAGAATTATTCATCATACCCCTACGACATGATTATAGGCACACTTTTTTTGGTGTGCCTTTTCCTTCCACTGGCTCTATGCATGCCTTACATACAGAACAAAGCTTTGCCTTCAAGCAGCATGGGATGAAGTTGTAGCTAGAGAAAATGAGCCTGCTGGGCAATGATATAACTAAGAAGATGCTCGGCTCACGGTAAACACAAATCCTGTCTGGCCGTGCAGCAGTAATGACTGAAGAATCCTGCTGTGGCCTCCCTGCCCGCTCCTCTCCACCTTCAATATTAGTCTCTTTCCTCAAAGTTAGGCAAAGACAGGAAATGCATCTAGTTGTGAGTTTCTGTTGTTCAACCTAAAAGGTGAAGATGTAGCCTCTAAAGAGTAGTGCCCAACCCTTTCAGCTTGTAACCCCTTTTAGAATTCGTTTGGGAGATGTGCTTATTTGCTTTCTTTGCAAGAGTGAGATGTTACTATTGTTACTCCAGTATGGACCTGGCGTAAGGGCGTGTTTGGCTTTGCTTAGCATAAAGACTGGAAAGGGGAAACAGCTAGCCCAGCTCTGTCCACAATTTAAAAAAAAAAAAAACACCTACCAGCAACTCTAAAGCTGACTAATTAGCACGTTCAATCCACTTTTTGGAACATTTTAAAATGACAAATTGTGGTTTTAGTGAACTTGTGTGCTGGAACTATTTCCAAGTTAACAACAGCCAACAACAACAACAACAGTGAGCTGGCCAAGTTTAGCATCAGGCTTTTACAATGCTGGCGGGAAACCAAAGCCTATATGAAAAGGATTGTGGCATTCCACAGTGGATGCCTGAGTGGTATTGCACCCTAGGAAAAAAAATGACAAAGAGATTGCTTTGAATTTATGTTACATTGGAATTGTATATATATGGCTATAATAGTGCCATAAAGTGTGATTAGAGGAGGTTGCATTTGTTGGAGCGCTGCCCCTTTAAGAGAAGTTCTGGAAAAAGTTTGGGTGCACTGTTGCAGCTAGAAACAAGGTAGTAGGTCAAAAGTGACTTGTAAACATGCTTTGTAACTGAACCGAGCCTTAAATAAAAGTTGTCAAAAAGAAGATGGATGTTGAGCTTCATCCATTTTAAGGGTGCGACATAAATTGGTGTTTCCGGGAGGATAGCTAGCTAGCTACGTTAGCTTGTGACGCCAGTTCCAGCACCGTGGCAATGCAAGACATAAAAAAACAGAAAAATGATAATCTGAAGTGGATCGACTCTTTTCACCAACCAACTGATAACCCCTCCCCCTCCCCTTCCAAGCATGTAGGAGAACCTATGGTGGCTCCAAAACTCGCAAAAAATGCAAGAGGCCCACTCTGGAGCCAGTGTTTGGTTTGTCCGTTCTCAGCCACTATAGAAACTTGACGGTGCAACATGGCAGGCTCCATGGAAGGGGACCCACTCACTATGTAGATATAAAGGGCTCATTCTAAGGTAACGAATACATGATTCTTATTTTCATGGGATTTTACACTAATTAAAACATTCTTATGAATATTATATTCCAGTTCTACCGATATTTCTGCCAATAGATCCCCATAAATCTTACACACTAGTCCTTTAAAGGTCCAAATCTACTAGGCACTTGCATATTTTACCAGCATTTAGCTGGTGGCTGGTGCTGATTTTGTGCCCTGACTGGGACACTGGGTGTATTCCCGATCTACAGATGGTAATACATCTTAAGGATGCAATGAAGAAGACATACAATACCATTCCACGTCATCTGTATCAAGAGGTGAAAAATTGCATTCAAGACTTATTAAATCACAGATGGATTAAGAAATCAAGCTCCTCTCACTCATCTCCTATCGTCGTGGTGAAAAAAAAAGTCTCCACAATAAGATTGTGGAGATTACAGGCAGTTAAACCAGAAGACACTGGCTGACCATTACCCAATTCCCAAAAATCCAGGAGATATTGGAAAATCTCGGGGGGAATTTGTGGTTCACAGTACTTGATCAAGGCAAAGCCTACCACCAGGGCTTTGTCAGTGAAGAAAGCAGAGTGTGCACAGCCTTCATCACGCCATGGGGATTATATGAGTGGCTCAGAATTTCTTTCGGACTGACAAATGCCCCGGCTGCTTTTCAGTGAGTCCCCTATCTCAACGACATCTTGGTGTTTAGTAAGAACTTTGACTTTCATGTTGAAAATGTACAGAAGGTACTGCTGAGGCAAAATTCTTATGGAATCAAATTTAGACCCAAAAAATGTGATTTCTTCAAGAGAGAAATGTGCTACATAGGTCATGTCTTTTCAGAGGAAGGATATCGGATGAACCCGAAGGAAGTGGAGCCAATCCAAGCTCTGAAAAATAAAAAAACAAAAACAGTCAGAGAGGTGAGATCACTAGTTAGTTTTCTTGGCCACTACAGACCATTCATTGCAGATTTCTCAAGAATTGCCAAGCCTCTCGATGAGTTGCTGTCCCACCCAAAGACTGAGAAAAAGAAACTGGTCGCAAAAAAACAAAACAAGGAACGCTGTGCCTCCCAAGTACCACCATCTCAACCAGTGGAATGGACAGCATTACACCGGTGAGTGCTTCTGAAGAAGGCTTCAGGGCTGTGCTGTATCAGCAGCAGGGAGGAGCATTAACAGTGATAGGATATGGATCATGGACACTTACAGACAAAGCTTAAGTTTTTGGCTCTCAAGTGGGCCATGACAGAGCGATTCCGCCACTACCTCTTTCATGCTCCTCCTCCTCCTCCTACTTCACGGTATACAGTGACAATAACCCGTTAATATATGTAATGAAATCAGCTAAGCTCAATGTTGTAGGGCATCGCTGGGTGTCAGAGTTAGCAGATTATCATTTCATTCTGAAGAACAGACCTGGGACCCGCAACCGTGATGCAGATTTCCTGGCACACTGACCTCCAAAGATTGAGGACATGATGAGAGAAAGCACCTGAGAGTATCACCCAAATGTCCTAGCAGGAGTAGGGAAAGGCCTGGAAGCCCATAGTAAGGTGGATGCTGACTGGATCTCTGTCATCACATGCAATGTTAATGTGTATTTGTGAAGTCACAGCCAAACCAATCCCAGCTGAAAATATTTAAGCTGCCCAGAGAGAGGATGAAGTGATAAGCAGAGTAGTCACACTTAAGCAGCAGCATGAAAGCCTGCGACATAGAGAGAAACTGAAAGAGTCTGCAGCAGTAAAATCCCTGTTTTGAGAGTGGCCTCATTTGTATCTAGACATAGGAGGAATCCTACACCGTAAAACTACCTCCAGGAATCAACTTGTTGTACCTGCGAGCTTCAAGCCAGTGATATACAAACAGCTTCACGAGTAAATGGGCCACTTGGGAGCAGACAGGATAGTTTCCTTAGCCAGAGACAGATTTTTTGGCTTAAGTTGAAGGACGAGATTGAACATTATGTGACAAGAGTCTGTCGCTGCTTGAAACAAAATAAGCCAAACAGAACAACAAGGACACCTTTGCAAAGTATTGCAACATCTGCTCCATTTAAGATCAATTGATTACCTGCACTTGGAGAAGAGCAAAGGCGGTATGGAATATATTCTTGTGATAGTAGACCACTTTTGCACAGGCTTATGCTACACCAAATAAGTCTGAGACAACAGCTGCACACAAGATCTTCAGCAACTTCATTCTACAATTCAGATTCCCATCTAACATTCATCATGGTCAAGGGAAAGAGTTTGAGAATTAGTTGTTTCGCAAACTGCAGAGCTAAAGTGGTATGCAGCACTCAAGAACAACATCATACCACCTGCAGTCAAACCCAACAGAGCGTCTCAACAGAACGTTGTGCTCCGCAAGCTGGAAGAAACCCATTAGTCTAATTGGAAGGACTGTCTAAACAAAGTTGTCCATGCATACAACTCCACTGTGCATGAATCAACGGGATTCTCACCTTTTTTCCTTCTTTTTGGAAGGGAGCCAACACTGCCCATCAATCTCATGTTCCCAAAGGAAGAAGAGAAAAACACTACATCTCAAGCAGTACATGCTGAGAAATGGCAAACGTCAATGCAAGAATCATATGCAATTGCAGTAAGGAATATGACAAAATCAGCAGAAAGAGGACAGAGACATTATAACCAGAGAGCATGGAGTTCAGTTCTTGAACCTGGTGACTATGTACCGGAACCTGTCAGAAAGGGGAGGACCAGGAAATATCTGTGCTTACTGGGAAAACAAGGTACATGTAGTTAGAGAAAGAAAAGGAACTGACAGTCCTGTATACATTGTGAAGCCTGGACGGAGATGGTCAAGAGAGGGTTTTACACAGAAATCTTCTGCTACCTTGCCTTTACCTCCTCGATGGACAGAGTGCTACACTGCTGAGAGAGAAGAAAACAGATCAAAGAAAAACAACAAACAAACAAAAAGAGAAAATAACGACTCATACTCATTCCGAAGATGCTGATAGTCTCAGCAAGGAAGAGTATGCTGTGTGTGTATGTGTGGATGCCTCAACTGATGCAGGGCACAAGTCTTAAATCACAAGCCCAACCTACAGCAAAACAGTTTGCCAGAGCAAAGTAGCATCTGAGAGTGTAAACTGAGACTGAGATACCTGACCAGAATGAGAAGAGTCAGGCTCAGGAGGAAAAGGAATTTGTTCAGGATGAAAGTCAAACTGAGGAGACTATGCTTGAGATGATGCAGCAGGACTTGGAGCCTGAAGTGCAAGGTTCTGATTCTGAAATTCAAGAGGACATATCAGAGGTGTTAGAGGAAGATCCTGTGCTCGGGAGGATCCACCGTCTACATTTCTGACAACCTAGGACAACCTACGTACACATCAGCGAAGCAATAAACACAGTGTTTAGGAAGAAAAGAGACAGTACCTAAGAAAAGATTTCGTTCGTGATAGAGGTCATGATGTGTTGAATGGACATTTGGTAAGCAATATAATTATAATGATATAGTCATTTGCAAGGTTTATTTACCTGAGACTGTTAAAAATCAAACACAATGGAGTACATAAAAGAATATTAGTATGATGTACAGAGAATGTGTAACAGAATTCAGAGCTTGGGAAGTACTCAGTAGTCTTACTGTAACTGTATGCCACCCAGTTTATTGGTTTTGTGTGTATAGTTATTTATACAGTATAATATTTTGTGATTAGAGGAGGTTGCATTTGTTGGAGCGCTGTTCCTTTAAGAGAAGTTCTGGAAAAACTGCAGGTGTGCTGTTGCAGCTAGAAACAAGGTAGCAGGCCGAAAGTGACTTGAAGACATGCCTTGTAGCTGAACTGAGCCTTAAATAAAAGTTGTCAAAAAGAAGATGGACATTGAGCCTCGTCCGTTTTAAGGGTGCAACAGCGGCATCTTCTTCCCTAACCAGATCACAACCTTGGAATTATACAGGAAAACCCAAAGCAATAACATCATCATTGAAATAACACAGAGGTGACAGCCACGTCTGGTCCATGTGCTTCGAATGCAGGCAAATCCTATCCAAAAGTTGCGTTCAGATAGTTTCCTCCAGGGAAAAGAAAACCTGGAAGATCAAAATCCGCCTGGCGCAGAACTGTGACCAACAAGCCCGCCAAGATGAACTTACCATGGGGGGAGGCTCAACATGTTGCGAGGGAAAGGGAACGATGGAGGGAGCTCATTGTTGCCTTGTGTCCCACAGACAACAAAGGGGATTAGTGTATGCAATGCTTGTATAAAGACCAAAATCAAAACGTGTCAGAAGCGCTGGGCAGATGGATCAAGTAGTGTTTGTCAAGAAATAGCTCTCATCTAAGTCTTGGAAGGAAAGAATGAAAGAAAATATGCATGTTGTTGAACTCTTGAATTATTCCTTTAAAAGCAACATCTACCTTCTCAACAGTCGTAACTGGGTTCAAATCAATGGGTTATGATAACTCCCATTTTATGTGAATAATTTTTAGAGGCTTGAAGGGGTAAATGTACACAGTAGTTCGCAAGACTAAAAGAAAATCTAAAAAATAAATCTAATATTGTGTAGCATAAAAGTTCTTGTCTGCTTTCCTATCTTGATAATTATCTCACGGCCCCTCAGATTTAGCTTGCCACTCCTTGGGGGGGGGTCTTGACTCCCAAGCTGGGAACACAGCTTTAAGCCATAAACGTGTCAGGTATCTACTCTTGCCATGATGAGAAACCACTCCCTTAGGAGGAAAAACTATTTATTTCTGGGAGATGAACACAGCATTATCCAGGCCAAAGGATCTCCTAGGGGTATAATCAATGTTTGAATATATTTAGCAAAGAAGTAAATGTGCATTCTACCTATCCCATTTTTCTGATACCCGTGAAGTGTGAAAAAGCTAGCAAGTGAAAATAGGAGAGTTATTTCTCTGCCAGAGCCGTCCAAATATTTCTTCCGTGGTCCTTGTCCTCTTGGCAACAGGGCCTTCTCACTGTGATCTGCAGATATAGAGCAGGACAGGCTTCACTGGTGGAACTGCCATCGCTGGCGCTGAGCAGTGCAGACAAGGGTGAAAAGCTGCTGTATGTATGACTGCGAACATCCACAGAGAGGGCGTGAGTCAGTGGATTTGGCCAGAATTAAGAGTCAGTGCCCTTTGAAAAATGGGGCTCACCTCGCCGGTACCTATAAATCCCAAATGCCCTCATTATTAAGTGAATTCATCTTGTCAGAGGCCGGGTCGTGGCTCAATTTAGGCTCCAGATTGCCATCCAGCTTATATTGAGCGGTCTCTCTCCTCAGTCAGAGGGAGGAGACGCCCTTGCCAAACGAGACTGGCGCGATGACGGACGCCATCGACATCTTTACAGCTTCATCCTCCACTGACTTTGCATACGCTTACAGCACATACTCTCACATAGTGCTGAGTCACGGTGGATTGGTAGGAGGAATTTGTTTTGCCATGGGGGAAAGAATGTGTGTGTATAAATGTTTGCTCACACTGTCTCCATTTATCATTGGAAGTTATGCATTTGTTCTTTTGTTTTTGCCCTGAAATCACAATCAAATGATGGTGAAGTTGCTTTGATCGTTTTGATATCATTCTGTTGTTTATTTTCCCCGCAAATGTACCAAAATCAAAGTCCAGACACACAAAGACACACTTCTTTATCTTTGTGTTGGTGCATATCTGTGGGTGGCTTGTCATTATTTTGCTTTGCGGCCTCTTTAACATAACTATCAGCGGGAGAGGAGCCATGTCTCCAATCCTGCTGGTTAGCAGGCTGAAGCCAGCATGGCCACCGTTGCATCCATGCTTGTCACTGTGGGTGCGTTATCATTAACAGAAGGCAGATAGCAAGGAGAAACAAAACACATGGCCACTCGGCCGTCGATTTGGCAGCTGTCTCTCCCTCTCCCTGTGTCTGAAACTGTTAGGTGCGTTTTCTTCAGTGTCATAGAGCTCAGTTTGTTTTAAGGTTGCTGAATGGTCTGTGTGATAAGCTATGGGAGGATTTCTTTGTGAGCGGTTTTTATCCTTGGGTCTGTGTACTCTGCTAGAAGACAGTCAATTGTAGTTTTAGTTAATTTTCTGTTTGTTCAGGCTCAGCTGGCCATTTGGCTTACTCGAGATGAAAGGGTTTGGTACAATGAATGCTGTGGCCAGGTTTAAAGGAATGGTTCCTGTTTTGGTTTATATTAGGTGTTAAATGATGCTTTTCTCTGTTTTGCTGGCGCATTGCTATACGTCTCTTGGCACGCCACCACCACCAACTGTCAATAAGTAGGATAGCATGAAACTGAAGGGTTAACATTGTGACAGCATGATTCTAATATTGTTTGGATATATTGAATTCTAAACACCTAGTGTTAGCTTTTTACTAATTACAACTCAGTTCTTTTTTTAGTGTTTTGTTGTAACTCATTTCTTCTGTCCTTTGTATGACTTGCAGCATTCCTGTATATGCTTGTGTTTTCCTATTTGTTTCTGCATGTCATGTATGCATTGTCAAATTGGTGAACGTGTTTATTAATTATAGACCAACGCAGGAACTTCTCCTGGGACCCAGGAACTATTTCAGGAACTCAGAGAGTTTAGAGTCTTACCTGCATTTTGAACAGAGGAAGCAGGGTCTAAATAAAGCTCCTTTTCCATAGTTCTCAGTGCTAAAGAAAGGTCCCTGCTCCAGGGTTAGAATTTTCCATGGACCCAGGAACTATTGGGGAAGAATTTGCAATGCCGAGTGCCACTGATGATTTAACACAAAACTTACTAGGTGCAGCATCATTCAAACAGTAAGCAAGTGCAAAACTTTTTCTTTATAGTTCTTGAGTGTAGTGCTGCTGACGTCATAGAACTTGGAAATAATTGGTTGAAAAGATCTATTATCTTTTATTTTGTTTGCACCATTTATTCTAAATTTGCCATATGTGGTGTCAAAGTGGTGGAGATGTTTTCTTCATTTCCTGTGTTTTTTTGCCTTTGCCTGTTTTCTTAGGCTGCAGGACACTGAGTTCCCTCTGTGACTGTATGGGGGTAGAAAGAATTTTTAAATTTGGATGTTTACTTTTTATGCTTTTCCAGAATGTTTTAACTAAAGAAGGTTAAAAGTCAAAGTCTCTTTATCTCTTACTCTCCTTAATTCTTTCACACCGTTTTTACCAAATATAGAACATTTTTGAAGCTCATGAAAACAAACACTCACTACTATCTATATGCTTTGGAATTTGCTCATACAGGCTACAAACTGCATAAGCATGCAGGTAGGCGCTGATACTTGCCACACACGCCGTGCACACAATACAAACGGTATCTCTCCAACCATTCACTGCGCTGCACCTCCCATTTACAGCAAGAGATCTCCCAGATAACCCACTATCTCACAAATTAGAATAGTCACTCAGCCAGCTCCTCTTCAGCACATTCTTTAACAGCTGCAGATTTGTGACAGTCTCAACCTCCAAGATTCAATTTAAATCTCCACTTGACATGCTGAGTATGAGATGGTGCTTTAGCACAATCTTTCTTGTGGAGGTGTCAAGGATTTTTCACCAGGGTAAGTCTTGGTGCTGAGTACAGTACCTGATTGGCAAATGCTCTTATGAACAGAGGTTGACCTTGCGTGCTTGTTTTACAACATAGTCAAATGGATGGCATTTTCGAACTGATGTCACTACTGATGAGTTTCATTGTTGCACAGCTTTATGTCCTCATTAAGTCTAAATGTCAGGCACTGCCACAGATGGAAGAGATGGAGTCATTTAACCTAGCTTGCAACAGTAAACACAGGTACTGTCATCAACCATGAAGTGGTAGGTAGGTAGAACAATCCAGGAGCAGATGCCAGCTTCACTGCCAATGGAGACCTCATAAAATCACATGTCATAAACCTTGAAATCTCTCAGCTTAGTTCAAATTACTGATGGTTCTTGGCCTCAAAGTATTGAGGAACAGTGTGCAACACAGTGATTCACTCTACGCTTCAAACACTGCTATGTGACTCAGCAGCTTTTATGAGAAGTAGAGGTGTGAATCACACAACAGTGATGGAATTGGAAATGCTGAGAAGTGTGCTACAAAAAATGCTTGGAACTCGCCATAAGTCAGTAAAATGAATGAACCCAAACGAATGGGTGGTGAAATGTCTGACAGCAAGTATATACAGCTTCATTTCCCTTACATGATACAGAGGAATGAAAGGTTTTCAATGGTCTCCAAGTGGGGATGCAATCAACAAAGTGTGTCTTCATATTGCTTGTATTCTTCAACTGCCAGTCCAAAAGCCAAAGATAAGATGATATAAAGCAGAAAAGCAGCAAATCCTCACATGTGAGAAGCTGGAACCAGCAAATGTTAAACCTGAAATAACAGATTTTTGGCCACTTGGAGGTGGCGGAACAAGTCGTGAACACAACACTGACATATCACCATTTAAGTCGATATGGCGAATGTGTTCGCCAACAGTTGCTTATTTACACAGTTATGGAGTAACATTATTATTCATTTGGGTTTTGTTGTGCTTCTGGCCAGCTGGCAAATGTAAGTCCAATATTCAATATCTTTTCATTCACGTATTGGTCTCTACCAACTCCTGAGGGAGTGTCTGGCTCTTTAGCTGCTAAATTCTAGACTATGTTCACCATCTAGTCACAAACTATGTCTGTTTGGTGCTAAACAGGTAGTGTACAGTGAGGTTTTTAAAGCATTTTCACTGAAAACAGCTGCCTGCTGCAGCCGTAAATGTCACTATGAGATTGAACCAAAACATAGAGTTGCGGGACAGACAGCTAAACAATGAGCTGAAGCTATAAAGCTTTGTAAAGCCGAGAGGGGCTGCAGAGTTGGGTGTTAATTCTCTGTAGGTTAATCACAAGGAGTGAAACCTCTCACATTTCAACTGTCATTTGATACCAATTAAACGATTAATCCATTACCAAAATTGTTGCCAATTAATTTTCTCTCCTTCAACTAATCAATTAATGGACTAGTCGTTTCAGCACTATATCCACTGCAGTTTCCCCCTTTTTAATCAGTGTCACTCCAACATTGCCAAGTCAATGCAAAAAGATTTTCTTAAACAAGTTTTGTTTGCATTAGAAAAAAGTTAGCAAACTGGACTTTGAGACTCACTACACTACTGAAAGTGTATTTAGAGGGACATTGACTATTGACTGTTATTGTATCTACATGTACTATATGTCTTCATACCTCAGTAATCTTAACATCTTTGTAACATACTGTAAATATACTATTATGATGATGATGATGATGGTGAGCAGTGATACTGGACTGAAGATAAAGGTTTGGTTAGAGAGTTATGGTGGAGACTGCAGTGAGAGCTGTGTTGAGGCTCAGCCTCCTGCACTGTGAGGAAGTTTTAGTGACATCTGCTGGAAGCATGACAACCATGAGAGAGCGTTCATTACCTGATGTCCATCTAAATTCGACCAATATCAATGTGTCACCTTCTTTACTCAGGCAGTTTAACCACCAACCAGACCTTGGTGAAGCCTTGATGAGACAGTGTGCATAATATAAAACAGGATGGTGAACAGGGACGTGATAAAACAAAGGGCCTCAAAGCATAATCCATACAGACAATCCAACACAAAACACTATATAAATATAATAACTAACATACGTATGTATGCAGCTGTGGCCTGTTGGGTTTATAGTACTGCACAGGATTAGAGTAGACTAACAGTTTGCAAACATAATGTTACACTGCCATCTAGTGTTCACAACAGAATAACGACTTAAAGATGAGCGTCACCGAAGTTGCTTTCATATCAAACAGCAATTTGTTTTAATTCAAAGGTGTGTTTACTAAAGCAAAAAATGAGAGCGTATTTTGCTCAGATCTTGATATTTTATGCGACAGCTGTTTTTGTTTTATTTTACACAGCTGTAATTAGAATAAATGGTGTCTATGAGCTAATATAATTTGCTTGGGCATGCGAGGTGGCACCATGATGTGAGGAAAGCACTGCATGATTCAGAGGGCCCAGGATTGGACAGGGGCCTTGCAACATGACAGGAATTATGGATATTTATTACAACAGAGGCCCAAGTGTTTCTGAGCTTTTTGGGGCACAAATGGGACCACTTGTTAAAAATATTCTGAACAGCAATTTTTCAGATAAATGTGAAATCTTATTGTGCCTGAAAAGATTTACTTTCAACAACAACCTTAAGGGTCATTGTAGGTTCCCAACCTGCCTTCACATCTCACATCAACAAGGTAACAAAATCTGTTTTCATCCATCTTTAAAGCCTTTTCCAAAACTAGGAGACAAAACAACTGTTGAATAATGTCATGATCCAAAAAGGAGTACAGTACCTCCTCAGGTTAAGATTCGGCCGTCTACCCACTTCAGGACAATGGACACTCTGTTGAAAACAACATTATTAGATTTCAGAAAGAGAAGACAAAAGGTTTAAAAGAAAACAGAAGGAGGCTATCAGTGTCAATATCTAGGACAACCATGCCTGAACAGAAGGACAAAGTGTGATGCCAATAATTACAGTGCCATGCTGACATGGGTTCCACAGGCAGTTTCACAACAATTCACACCTTTAATCATGTGACTCCAGCAGCTCTCCAGTGACTGCTACAAAACGATTGTGTCACAGCGTCTTATGACATTAACCCCCAGAAGATAAAATGCTTGGAAATGCCCATTTAAAAAAAATGTTTCTAAGCACCACCATTTCACCTTTGCATTTAATTACAGTCTATTTCAGTTCATCACTGATCAAACATTAGCTGTGCTCTCTTTGTTTTATGATTTATTTATCTGCCTTTTTTCTAACTGTAATTTCAAGCACTTTGCACTCCAGTCTTCAATCTTCATTCCACTTACAGATTACTTTTTACAAAAACTAATATTGTAACATTCAGTCATTCACAACTCATTTTATAATCAAACACTGAGAACCAGAATTTGGTTTTACTGCCACAGCAAAATTTTAAATTAGACCATTTTTCTTCATAGTGAGATGTCTACATACACATCATTCAAAGAGCTGACAAGAGATCTGATCAGTTTGATCAGACTGACATGAAACCTTTACTTCAGGGTTTATAGATAATCATCTGTGGTTTTCGCAAATGCTGAAATTCTTGTTTCGGCTTTACCAGACAAGCTGCCTTACTAAAGTGTATGACCCCAAGGATGAGAAGCTACGTTTCACTGCATTTATACCACGAAATGCGGCATGAAACGCATTACATGCACAAAATGCACCTTGGGTAAATGGAATGAAATAATACAACAAAATTGGCATATTATTGTCCAGTTGCCCTTGACTTAGCCCTTCTGGATATATATTATTACATTGTATCATTTGAAACAGACTGGGGAGTCTATTGTGTATAAAATGCATTTAATGATGCAAATAATAAGTGAATGTAACTCATTTATCATGCTAATTGCATGTTGCAATATCAATATATAGTAAATGTATATTGTGATCAGGCCTGTAGCCACTAATGAAGACATTGAGGTCATGTCCTCTGTATTTTTTCTGGTGATTTAAAGGGGGGGTGTTAGCAACCAGGGGAGAGTGTACGTTCTGCATTTAAAAATGTTTTGTTTAGGCTTTCTCCACCAAAATTGTATTCCTGGCAGCGTGAGGAGGGCTTTGAGACAGCATTTACATAGACCATCAGAATAAGTCAGTAAAACTCTTTTTGGCACAATTTGTCTGGAATCGTTAAATCATTAGATACGACACAACCTTGAAAACAAGACATGATGATATCATCATTCATGATTTTCAAGTCCCCATATAATAACAATAAATCAATGTCTAACCCATAGATGGCTGCATCGTACTTTATATTGGCTTCAGCGCCTGTAGGTCAATATAAGATTTAAACAGTAGAATTAGCTACATCAACCAACATCAGAAACATCAAAGTAGACACACCTCTTTCTCATTGCACACCAGTGAATCACTCACCACACATCTGTGGGGGGGGTCCTGATAAATCATAACAAAGCTGTCTATTTTCCATTCAAATTCAAATCAGCCTGATACATCTATCAAACCTGAGGTATCTGCTCCAGTTCACATGCTGACACTAAATGGAGGCCATCGCTTCTTAAAGGATTAGCAAAGAATCACAGAGCACAAACTGTTGCACTGCTCATTAAACCAGCAATAAACATTAAAGAGGCCATAACAAAGCGAGCTGTCTTATCTTGAAGCAGGTGTTTGTTCTTCGCCTTTCATCCTAAATGCCAGGGCACTCAGCAGATTTATCTGGATACTGGTTCATACTTTAGGTACATCAGTTAAGCTAACATTAGCTGGCCTGGTAGCTAGATCAGGTGATTTCTTTTTCTGGACCATTATCACTAATAAGACTAACATTAGTTAGCATCAACTCCAAATTGCTCTCATGTTTATCTCGCTGTTTTTGCAACACTGACTTGTGCTCCAAATGTGTTGTCACTGAATTACTGATGTAGTTATTTGTCTTTGTGTTTTTTACCATAAACGTGTCAATTCTGTCGCATGTTCCATCAACTTGAGTGTGGTTCATACTGTACATTCATAGCTTGATTAGCTCCCATCTAACCTCTGTTCAACAACTGCTAGGAGCTCTATCTATGCTTATTCCTCTGTGTGTGTCAAGCAGTGCCACCCTGTGGACGCACTATAAATTCTGCTTATACACCTTAAATAAAAAACATAATTCTCACTTTATGCTTGTTATCATCTGACAATATTCGATTTTTAGAAATTATGACATTGCCATTCATATAAACTTCACCCTCCACTGAATGCCACTTTAATTAAGATTTCTCAGGGTTGGCTAGTAGAGGTGGAAATTATTACCAATTCAAACTGTTTTGTTCAATTCTGCAAAAAATTAGACCTATATAAGCATTAAAACGTCCTAAAAGTCCTATGGAAGAAATCATGACATACTGTTTATGTAGTCCCATTTTATCAAATGGGACTACATAAACAGTATTTATTCTATTAGCAACACAGTTTGCATCATGTGTCTATGGCTTTTACTTTTTTAGTAATCTTTTCATCAGTAACATATCACAGGCAGTTGTAAGGGGAAATCCAATCAATGAAAAAGGCTACTGATTCAGTTAATGAAATTTGTTTGTTCAAGTGCTGAACACCTCCGGTGTCTAGGAGGTTTCCAGACTATAGTTACTGCAAGTCACCCCCTGGCACTCCAGTTAGGCACTCACACATGCTTCAGACACTTCATCAAACCTCACTTTCATATCCTGAGAGAGGACAACATCATTAACAGTAGGCTTTTTGCCATGCACACTCAATACATTACATTATTATAATAGTATTTCTGCCATAGATTAACAATTTCATCTGCACCATTCACACTATCAATATTAGAAGTTAAAGGGGTTTCACTGGTTCTGACCTCATTCCAAACTCCATTATAACTTCTAATTTGCAACTTCCTTGCAAGTATATCAGTCCTCACAGTATTCTCATTTCTTTCCATTTTAATTCCAGCACATATAGTGCAACCATGTTTTAAGGCCTCAGCCATTTGAAATGTTTATTCCACTAAGGTGGATTATATGGTTGGTTGTTTTTTGTTTGTTTGTTTGTTTTGTTTTGTTTTTTTACATTTTTAAAAGAGCTTAACTAGCAGCTATTCAAAAGTAGCTCAGTTTGCCTGGTATATTTAATTTACAGTGCTTTTACTAAGGCCAGGCCAGTTATAAATACCACTGATTCTATTATAAATTATGCTGGTAAGGTTTCAATTTACAGTCGTAGCAACAGGCATCAGATATATTACGTATCAGATGTACAGAGACAGTGATCAAGCCATGATTCTCTGTGCTTAACTATTTACAGGCAACTATATTTTTACTGAATAGGGTAAGATCAATATAGCAACAAAACTGTTTGAAATGTCTTGCAAACAAGTATCTGCACTGAAGTCCCATTCACTCTAGGTATTCATGTTATTCATGTTATTATATATTATTAAATGTCCTGTAGATTAATGTAACTAAATTGAGATAAACCTATTGTTGTAGTTCATTTTAACGCACCACTCAACAATCAGTCTTGAACCTTGGATTCATTCCCCAGATCTATGTGTTTTCTGTAAAGGACTCATGCTGACAAGATCTTGCTTGTCAAGCACTAACTATGTCTGAATGCGCAGGATGTCACATTCCCCAAAAAGTTCTTCAACCACAACCCTGGCCAGAATTGAAGTAGGGATGTTGCAGTTACATGCTAT
Source organism: Scomberomorus guttatus (assembly GCA_038419695.1). Taxonomy (NCBI): domain Eukaryota; kingdom Metazoa; phylum Chordata; class Actinopteri; order Scombriformes; family Scombridae; genus Scomberomorus; species Scomberomorus guttatus. Next base: position 10,664,217 of record CM076462.1, read on the forward strand.
GAATCTAAGATCTTAGACTGCTCTGCACCAGAGCGCCCATTAAATATATTTCATCATTAAAATGTTCCAACTGTCACACATTTCATGAAACATTTTGTAGCACAGAATGCATTTTGGAAAAGCTTTCTATATGCTGTTAAAGTGCATTCCTTCTTAAGTGATACAAATTAATATGTTATAATGATACTGTAATGATATTTGCATTATTCTGTTCCATTTTGTTTCTGTTTCCTAGTGTGAGATGCATTTTGTGGCATGAAAAGTGAGTATCCCCCCTTATATGCTCTTATGCTAGCTTGCTTACAGACCTCTGAATCACTGAACACATCTCTGTTTTTTTTTCTGATTACCAGGCTACATTTTGTGCAGACATTTGATGCATTGGTGCTCCATATACTCCGGTACTGTACCTTCCCACTACAGCTTTTCTTTCAGGTGAATAGAGTTCACATGTTCTCCTTAAGAAACTCTACCTCAATGTCTCAATCTGAAAAGGTCAGTAAATCACATGTGATCGAACTGCCTCTTCCCCACTGAGAACAACACTGATGATGATATCGCAGCTGACTGATACAATTCTGTTGTGAGTGTAGCCCAGGTAGGAACACCCCCAACTCCAGAAGTGATGTCCAAATAAAGAAATGTGTGTCACGCAGCAGGTAGATGCGACTCAACTCAATTGAGAGCTACCAATAGACATACTGTAACATACTTCAGCCCGATGAACATGTCTCCTCTAGAGTCAATGTTCATCCACTTCCAAAGGGTAGAGTAGTTTAACCATGCATGTATAAAGAGAACTGTATATAGCGTCGGAGGCGGGGCCCCATTCATTGTTATGAAAGTTGCTCAGTGGTACATGAAGCATGGATGTAACCGAACCGAAAATGGCGCCCATTCAGTGCAATAAGAATTGCTTGGCTGGCGCATACGCCAAAAAAGGTTTCTAGCTTCCGGGTTTGCTTCCGCATTGTGCAGCCCACGTTGTGCGGAGTAGTGTTTCTCTCGCTAGCCCATACACTTTACGTTGTGATGACGTCACAGATTTTTAAATCGCTTTTCTCGGCTCGAGGAAAGTTTAACAAATATAAAACCTCCATGTAACAAAAATTCATAATAGAAAGAGTCATAATTTACCTTGTTTTCAGTTGGAGGTGTCCTGTCAACTGTTTTACAGACATCTCTTTTACAGTGGTCGTCTATGAGGAAAATGCTTTTTGGGCCACAGGGGGATTTTTCACTGCAATACCGCGAGTGACTACTGGGAAAAAGCCCCTTCCCACTGTAAAGAAATTACCCTGAAGAAAGCATACTGCACACACTCTATGGGCCCCATGCACCCATAGAGCATGGTCACTAGAGGCTTCCACCAGCTGACACAGCTAACTTCCGGTTTAGCTAACTTAAATTAAATCATGTGACTCTTCTAGACTTTCAAAATATGATCGGACCAAATGGATCAAATTCTGATAGTGAAACAAGTAATTTTGCAGGGGTTGTGACGCTCAAAAAAATGTATCCACCATTTTACTTCCGCTCCTTTTCCCATGATTGTTTGCGGGAAATATTCCACAGTTTGGCCACTATGTCAAATTGGCTTCATTCATCACTGGCTTCAAAAATAAATCTTCTAAAGGCCAACAGGAATGCACCGGTGGACAGATCTGACACTAGTTCTAAATGTACAGCTAGTGTTGCAGTGCATGTGAATAAAGCTATATAAGCCTTAATTCTTGTTATGTGGTTTCACATACAATGGTCCAGCAAAATCCACACCAGTTATTTCAAAAGCTTGCACAGTGATACGTTCCTTTGGTCACAGTGCACTGACCTGTTGTCCTGCTTTAACCCAAGCTCATTTACAGATCAAAGAACATTGGACACATCTCTTCATCATCTGTCTACCCCTAGGTATCCGATGTGTTTCTCTAAGTTGATTGAGAGTAGCTTGTAAGACTGAATGCATCACATCTTTGTGTGATCTTCTGATCAAAAGTTCTGGTAAGATATATGGATGCTTCTGGGAGTTAGACCAGTTTGCTTCCTGTAATCTCCCTCTCACACATAGAGGTCCAAATTCATCCAAGAATGGTCTCAATGTAATGATTTTTGATTGTTTGTTCAATCCTGCATTTTTCAGCAAGTTATCCATCTCCTTTGAGAAACTGAGTCAGCTTTATCCAGGACTTCTGCTCTCTGTATCTCATCTGTACACAGTTCCCCGGTGCCTCTTTCTTTCTTCCGTGCGTTATATACAAAACGTTGTATCCAGGCTGTTATTCTCAAGGCTTTACCGAGTCCACTGTGCTTGCTCAAATCAAAGAGGGGTCACTGTATTCTGAACAATGTATTCCCAAATGTCATCATCAATTTCAGTCATCACTCAGTTTCACAACTTAAATCTTTTAGCCACTCCAGCCCGTGCCACCACAGAACATCCTCCTTTAAGGTTTGGGCACTTGTTCCTCGTGCCCTGTGGTCAGCGGGGTTCTCTTTTCCAGTATAATGATCCCGGGTCAAGCTCTGAATTTCAATGACCCTCTTCACCACAAATTGTTTCCACTGTTTAGAGCTGTTCTTAATCCAATGGTATGTTACCATAGAATCAGTCCAAAAATACATTTCATTATCTCTCATTTTTAGGTTCATCATGATGACTTTTTCAAGTCTAGGCCCAATTAGTGCTCCCGTTAATTCCAATCTGGGGAGTGTCACTTTTTCAGAGGGGCAACTTTAGTTTTAGAAGCAACTAGACTTGTTGTAAATTGTCCATTTGGTTTTACGCAAGCATGCTGCACATGAGCGATGGATATATTTTTCAAATATGGAATTACTGAGCACCACTTTTCCGCTAGGTCTTCAGGAAGATCTTGATCCCATGCAATACCTCTTTCCCACATCTCCAAAAAAGACAATTTACTTGAATAGTGAATGGAGATAAGAGTCCAATGGGGTCAAAGATGCGCGCAGCCATGAGTGTAGATTTGGGTATGGATGGTAGGGACATGTCCCTACCAATGTCAAGGTGTTGCTGAATTGTCCCTACCAATATATTTTTACCGATTTCAAACAATCTTGCCAATTTAACTCCACATAATGTTACTGGTAAGATCTCTGCAGAGTTACCAGGTTTGTGTGTTTTCTGCAAAAAAAGTGGGTTATTATGATAAAGAGTGAAAGAGGGGGATACTTGACTTGATTATCTGGCAACGCTTAACTTCAAGCTATATTTCACGTTGTCAACTAGCTGCAGCCCAGCAGAGGCCTGGTAGTAGTAGAGTCTGTGATGAGCAATGGTGAATTTGAAACAGTAGGTATTTATTCACAGCTTAAATGTTTTAAACATAACAGAATTGAAAATGTCTTCAATGGACAAAACATCATATTTAAATTCCAGGTGTTAGGTATTGTTAGCTGATTTACGATTCTTGCTCAGACATGTCATTTAATTAAAGAACTATTACTGTAGGTGAAAATTGCTCCCAAAAGAAAATTAAGGACTTCAGGTCCTTTTTAAAGAAGAACCGAAGTGTAAGTAACAGCCGGGCTTAGCTACAAGAATGTTCTGTAATTAATGATTAATCTTCTTTGACATTATTACAAGAAATATTTATATAATCCCATCCCTCCCCTGTTCAAAGAGTGGATGAGTTGTTATTGCATATGGGTCATTACAACATGGATTATTTATAAGCTAAATTAGCCACAGCTTGTCCAACTGATTTGTTTATGAATGTGTTGCATCAATTCATTCTGAAAATCCTGTCAGCAGCAGCCTGAGCAGCACAGAGACACACAGACAGGTGAGCTGCGGCCTCTCAGGTGAGCTCTGATGTCATAATGAAAGATTTTTGGATGATTTAAAGATATCAATCAAAAAATTGAAAGAACAGTACATTGTTTTCTTGTAGCAGTTATTGTGGAAGATCTATCATATGTCATATGCCTGTTTCAGGCAGGTTATATCAGTGTAGGTGTGCGAGCACATGCGTGCATATGAAAGAGAAAAGAGAGATAGAGAGCACATGCACATACGCTGCTGTTTATTTTGGGCATTTGATTTTTTTAAAAAGTCGCTACCAAAGTTAAAACCAAAGCTACGCCCTTGCATGCAGCAGCTTGAAGCACCCCTCATTTGGTGACTCTTTTGTCTTTCAGATATTCACTTAATTTGTTTGTTTCAAACACTAATTCATCAGTGTTAGTTTTGCATGTAAATCTTAGAACTTTGAGTGGATTTTGCCCTTAATTTCCACTTGTTCCATCTCATGTTGCTGCTTCCACACAATTTGCAAACCAGGGGAATTGGTGTTCCATTTGCATGATTTCATGCTTGCACTTGACATAATTTCTTTGGCTCTCCAAGATGGCAGTTTTATGGCATTATCAACATTCTCTTCCAGTAATAAAATCATCCACATATAATCATTCATCCAAAACTTTGACTTCTTCTGGATATATGTGTTCATAATTTTTTGAGGTGATGCCTAATTGTTGCAGCCTTGCATTGCTGCGCGTCATTCTCATAATCAGCACCTTCAAATCCTCGAAGGGGACAGGTTTCTTTTTTAGCCATAAGAATTTCAGCACATCTCTATCTCTCTCATTAAGGGTTATTTGCAAGGAAGCCTTCTTTATGTCCGCCATCACTCTAACTCTGTGCTGCCGGAATTTGATCAGAATGCTTAGTAGATCGGGATTTAGATTTGGTCCAGTTAAAAGGCATTCATTCAGAGAGCGACTTTCTCATGAGAAGAGGCATCAAACACAACTCTTAGCTTAGTAGTAGCTCTACTTTCTCCGATCACTGGATGATGCGGCATATAGTATACTGGATTTTCTGTCTCAACATTAATTACCTCTTCTGTAATTCCCTCTGCTAGATACTCTTCAAACACTTGACTATACTGATCATACAGCTGGTTATTATTCTGAAATCTTCTGGCTAGATTATTCAGGTGATTCAGTGCTGTACAGTACTTGATAGCCAATTTTGAATTATTCTCCCTCCAAGGCAAACAAACTTCAGATCTACCTTGTTGGTACTTTACCGACTCTTCAAACTTCCAAACTGCGTCTGTCTCCGGGCTCCAGTTTCCGAGTGAATCCCCAGTGATTCAGTCTCCCAGAAACTGCACAGCTTATTGGTCAATATCTGCTCCTTTCCAAACCTCTCCACAAGTTCCGTAGTAACATTCATGACAGGGATGGACGCAATACCTTGAATCAGCGATCCAAATTTACTCTCCACAGCCACTAGTTTTTAAGTTTTTCAAGCTTTCTTGCAGTTACTCTTTTGTGAGTTACAGAGCCAAATGTGTGCAGCTTTATTATTTCTGTTTCCACGACTGGTAGTTTAAAGCCCTAGAAATATGCTCATGGATAAAACTGCGTTGACTCCCCCCATCTAATAAACACTTAGCAAGTTGGTTGTGTCTAGGTGCATCTATCCATGCTGTAGCAGTTTGTAACAATACAGTGTTGCCTTCCGAAAAACTGACACTATAGTGTCTGTGGATACTGCTGATTCCTTTGTCACAGTTTTATAATGTCTTTAATGTCTATAATGTCTTTTGCCGCATGCTTCACATACATACATACAATTACATGCAATGTGTCTGGGACGTAGACATATAAAACACCTGCCTTTTCTCTCTTGATATCCATTGTGAATTATGTGCATTTGGACGATTTATGATCAGCCCTTCCACAAAATAAACAGTGACTGTTATCATTTGGACTATGGAAGGCTGCAGCTGACGCCATGGAGCCAGTGTATGGCCTTCTCATTCTGCACTCCTTCTCACGCTCCTTATCACGACCAGCATTTCTTTCCTCATGCTGATAACCTTCTCTCTTTTCAGTAAGATTTGCCATTCTCTCTCTACTTTCCAGTTTCAAAAGGTCTATCAAATCCTTTGCCTTGAGCACATTGTCAGCTTCTTGTCGGGTGAACTCAAGGGCAATTTCCTCAGGAATCATTTTAACAATATGGGACATAACAGGGTTCCATGAGCATCAAATACAACAACCATGACATCAAGGCTGCACGCTTGTACTTCCCAGTCATCATACAAATTGCACAAAAACACTACATCAGTGGCCTTTCTTACAGGAGTCATTTTTAGTAACTGATTCATGTGTGCATTTATCACCAGATCCTTGCGGCAAAATCGTCAAGTGAGCATTTTAATTGCACTATCATAATTATTATTAAATAATGCAAGGCCTGCAACTGTGCTCATTGCTGTGTGCCATTAAAAATGACTTCAAGTAACTAAATTTGTCTGTTTTGCTCAAACTTTTGTTAATATGTATGACTATTTCATATTGACTCCAAAACCCTTGCCACTCGCTTATCACCCAAGAAAATTTCTGCATGACTAGTTTGGGAAGTTTGACTGTATTGACTCTGTCCATTGTTCCTCTGGAAAAGCTTGTACTGCTTGAATCTCCATCTGCGCACATTGCTCATCTGGTCCTTGTTTTTCGTGAGCTATGCCATCCATATATTCTAAAGCAGAATTTATTTCTCCATCCAAATCATCCACAGTCTCTGCTTCAATGTCTCTGTCATATTCAATTAGACTTTGTTCCTTACTTATCAACTGCTCCATATATCCTTCCAAAACATCAAGATTTGGATGCCCGTTCAAAAGTTGCCCATCAATCTTGTTTAGTAGCTTGGTTGTAGTAGATTGTATGGCTCCCCTTATCCTTTTCAGTCATGCAATGCTTTCTGCCATGACTTCTCTTTGTCTTTCCCCGCAGCTTTCTTTTGGATTATTCCCAGGTTTCGGCACCAATTTGTAATTTGCAGGGAAGAACTTCAGAGGCGATTATTTCTTTGTACTTATCATTTATTGCCTATTTATTTACAACCTACGTTTGGGTAAAGGGGAATGGGAACATAAGCTATGGAGTCCCTTGAACATGCTTTGCGCATATTTGTAGCCAAGCTTTATATCTGGGGAACACCCCCAACTCCAGGAGTGATGTCCAAATAAGGTAGATGCGACCTCCCTCCATTGAGAGCTGCCAATAGACGTAACAGGGGTAGGTGTTTCTCTGGATCAGTGTATGTGCAGTTGGTGTTTTGTATCCATGTATGCCAGCAACAATTATAGGTGGCCCTTTGAACCACAAACATGACTCATTTCCTGGGAATGAGATAGGGGTGGTTGAAGAAATAAAACTGAAAGGTCCTCTGAGTCATAGTGTCTCTTTAAAATAATGTCTCCACCATCAAGAAAATGCCTCAGACTGCTTTATTCCCTCCCATCGGCAGTGTACTGTGGCCTTAGTTCCACACGATGGTGCTACTGCATCAGCTTTAGCAGTCAGGGCCACTAAGTAAGACGGAAATTATGTGTGTACTAAATGTAGGTGGGGGTGGTTATTGTGATTCAGCTCCTCACCACAGGAGTGAGACCTCTCAGAGGCAGGCTGGATATTTTTCAAAGATAGATGGGGAAGCAACAGCAAATGAAAAGCCCTTGGGTATTATGAATTTGATTTAGTCGCTTAATTCTCAAGTGAGACTGTAAAAGGGGGGGGATAGAAAAAAACAGCCATATATGGTAGTTCACAGAGAGTGGTACAGTAAATTACATGTTCAAGGGCAACAAATTATACCTGAAAGCCTGTTTACTGTTTCACAGCACCCATCCACACACACACACACACACACACACACACACACACACACACACACACACACACACAAAAGCTTCCCTTGTAGCTTCGCGTTTCCATACTTGTCCCCGCCTGGGCTAAATGATATATACAGGTAAAATGGATCTTTACACACACTAAATAGCAGCTGCTGCACTAATATGTATCACCTTATGTTGTGGGAAGGAGTACAGACATGAAATGCATACAAGAAATGTGTCTTTGTTTGTTGACTCCATTTCAAATCAGTGAACATTTCTGCTGTAAAGTTGACTAGCCCAAATTAAAATGAATGCCATGTAATCTGAACCATGACTGTGAATTACTGAATAAGCAGGTCTCCACAAGAAGACTGCTGAGTGTGATAATGTGCAGCCTTTACAGCAGTGGTTTATAGCTGTGTGACTGATGACTTGTCCAGAAGCTCTGTCCACTCAGGTGTGCTATTTACAAACTAAAATGGATGAGCTATGCGCCTGCATTATGTAATATATACAATATGTAAATAGTTTACTTCTCAAAAAGCCGACATGTGCTGAGCTGTAAATAGCATTCAGCATGCAGACTAGGAGAGCGGTGTTCATTTTTGGGCCCATACTCATTTCAGAAGCCATGTTATGACGTTACTTCCTGCTGCGAACAACTTACTTTTTAATTTATTACTGCGAATGATCACTGAAAACAGCTGCTGTCCAATATTTTATCATTTCTGCTTTCCTGATGTGGTATTTGTATTTTGTTACTTTTATTAAAGAGTTTGAAGACACATTTCTCACTTGTTACTAGCGGCATCTAGCCTTACAGAGAGGTATTAAGATATCTGGTTCTGACAGTTCTCCCATCACACAAATACAACAGGGGTAAATGGATTTTTGTTTGTGGTGCTCAAAGTATTAAAAACAATGTCTTTCCAGAAACAATATCCTGGTAACTCAGGATGATCCACAGACCTTGCTATGAACCCTTATCTTTGAAACCACTTTCAAACAAAGAAAGGATTGTTATGAAGACACTTGCTCACTTTCACTTTCACCCACACATGCTGTTTTTGACACTTTGGTGGGCATTGTATGACTAAACTTTCATTTCTAACCCTATAACCACTAGTTGCCTAAACATAGCCCTTGCCCCACATTAGGACTGACCAAAAACCAATACTTAACCCTGTGGTTCTTGGGGGCACCAGTTTCTGTCTCTAAATGGCAGTCCCCATGTTGTGACTGTGTGAACAGTTTTTTTGTCCCCACAATGTGATTATTGCAAGTGCATAAACACCATGAATGGATAAACACTGTATGTCTGCTAAGTTTGACTAAAAGTGAGATTACAAGTAACTCAAGACGTGTAGATGTAAGAGTAAGACCTTTTTCTGTGTACCTTAGATGTTGAAACCAGTCCTCTCTGGCTGACAGACAAATGTAAAATGTTAACATAATCCAATGTTTTGAAAAATCTATCTCTGAACAATAATGACACATCTTAATGTGTCTCCTCCACCTCCTGAAAAACTGTAGAAAAGTTTTCTTTATCTGTCTTGACATATTCCCACTGCACTCGAGTTTAGCAAACTAGATTAAAACACTGGATATCAAACTATTTGGTTTCTCTTACCACTTAAATGAGAGGAAATCGAACTGTGGTGATTATGTTGAAGAAAGAGAAGAGGTTGTGACACATGATGACTGGAGCAGAGTGCCGTTCTTGGGAAGCAATAAGTAACATGATTACTTTCGATACGAGCAAGGACTTAAGGCTATAACGTTACACTGTGGCTCTGCACCAATGCTGGACCCTGCACCCTGAAGGTCGAGCAGAGCGTCACCCTTTGGAGGAGTGGGGGAGCGGGGGAGGCTACCCTTCATGTCCCCCCACGCCCCCCAGCCCCCCCCCCCCCCCTCGGTCAGTCTGTCAGTGTATCAACCAGACTGCAGTACAACAACCTGACACTGGTATGCGCACTGCAGCTTCCACTCCAAACGGCTCCCAGCAGGGTCGGTATCACAAGAAGTAAAGCCAGCCAGCGAGAGCCAGACAAAAACAGGAGGTGGGCCCTCTGTGCCTTCAAAATAAATTACCAAATGAGCAATTTTGGGGGGGGGAATACAGTCATTGCAGTTAAAGTTTATTTGTGCACCTTTTAAGCACAGATTGAATTCAAAGTGTTTTACATGGCATAGAAATGTATCAAAATATTTGAGAGGAGGGTCCCCAGCAAATACAATGACAGATGATGGGGGAATGATGAAGAACCCTGGGGCAAAATCTTAATTTGTCTAATTTGTGTCAGTTTAGGGGTCCTTGATATGAAAAAGTTGGCTGGCCTAAATTATGTTATAAACATTTATTAGCTGGGAAAGGTTTATTTCCACCAGGCTGAAGTGGTCAAATGTACCTCAGAAAATCTAAATGAAGCTTAACAAATAATGAGATATGAATTATGTTGAGCGCAATTGTTAAACATTAATAATGGGGTTCAAACTCACAACAAAGTGTCTTTATTTGTAGTGTCGTTTCATATTAATGATTATCTGCCAGTGATTAGAAGCACGGACAATAAACAGGACAATGGTTACACTGTGTTGTACTGTGCCTGGTGACCACATATTATTTTGAAAAGCCGTGATCGGATGTTGGGTTCCCCCCCTCTCTGGTCTACTTTGACACCGGCCATCCAGACCAGCAGATCCCCACAGAGCAGCCTTGGCTGCCGTATTCTCAGATCACAGCTCTGTTTCCGCCGCAGCCTTTCCTCTCAGTTTTCTGGAGCAACACATCCCAGGCTGCTGCGGCGTCAGACCAGCCTCCGCAGCGCCTCGTCGGTCGGATGCCGCTGGAAGCCGGTGTATCACGCCAAGGTGGGTGATATTAACTCCGCTGCATGGCGGAAAAATGTAGGAGACACGGAGGCAGTTTCCCCGCTACATCTCGGCCTGTTGACTGCGTCGCTGCCGAGAGCAGGGTGACCAGATAGCGGTCACGGTAGGCAGGGATTTCTGGTCCCGTTATATTACCGCCGTTACTCGGGTATTTTTTTTCTCTCTGCATTAGAGGGATGAGCCGTTGATACTTGCGTACGTTACTTCCCTATAAACTACCCCGCGTCATCCTTTGTTGCTTATTCGCCTTGAGAAAGGCAAGTGGGGTATGTTCAAAACAATTTACAGTGTATCTGCGTAACGGCCAAGGGGTAGTTCAGTCTGAAACCTCTTTTTTAACACCGCGGCATTATCTGGACTGTGCAGCGTGAGTCAACCGCTATCTAAGTGGTTTCATTAGGCAGATTTGCACCCTTATTGTGAGCTAAAGGCATCAGAAGTGCTAAAAGCGTGTAGCCTATGAGCTAGCTGTCTTGTCTGCGTTTGTTTGCTCTGTTTGTCGCGGGCATGTTTGAGTTTCTCACCGTTAAATGAGAGTGAAGCTCGTTTGACCTCCACGTGAAAATAAAGACACATGACACGGGAAGGGAGAGGGGTGGCTGTTGTTTGACAAGTGTGTGCATCCTCCACTGTCTTTCCTTCATTGTGTTTTTTTTTTTTTTATGTGTGGCGAGCAGACAAAAGCAGACGCCTGTGTTAACAGCCTCGCTGCACTGCTGCTTGCTAGTTATCAGGAATTGCATTGTAATAATCGCCACAGCCAGGCGTGCGTTTGTTTTCAGTATCTCTGGAGGTGTGGTTAATGTGTAATAAGGCCTCTGATATGTGATTATGAAATAAAACGGCTCGGCTGAGTCCATGCGTCATCTTCATCTTCATCACATTAGGACAGTCATGAGGGAGCCTGCAGGGTGATTTCTGTTTCCCATCCCTTCCACACATACACACACACGCACACATGCTCACACACTTGACAAGGAAGATGGTAAGATGGCAGCATTCACATGCACAGGCTGTGTATGTGTGTATGTGTGTGTGTATGTGTGTGTGTGTGTTCAGTGTAGCTCAAGCTGATCCAGTCTGGTGTCAGCGCTGGTAAGGCTAGAGGTTCCCAAGCAGGAGCACCTATGAGAACACCTTCATAGTGATGTAAAAGTGTCACCAAACGGCTTGTGAGAAATGTGCAGGTCACGCAGCCAACTCTGTGTATACGGATGGCTGTAATATTGTCATGATCTCAGAACTGACGCTGTAATCAAAGCATGTAGAGGAGCAGTACAGTATAATATGACAGACTCAATGGAAAATATATGCAATGTCTCGTTGTGTTCTCATGAAATCAATTGATGTGGATGAGGTACGGCTTTTTTTGCTGAACTGTATCACATTTCATGTCTGCAGGTAATATTACAAGACATATTTCAGCTCCACACTGCGCACTGTGATTTGTCTTTCTTTGACAGCTTATTGTCTGACAATAAATGATTAGTTCATAGTGTTGTATCGTGCCACAATTATGCCAGAGTTTCGATCCATTTGCAGCCAGTATCCATTGTGTTCTCATTTGAATTGTAGTTGCTGACAAGGGAGAAACTCAACACCTATGGACAACTAATGCATCATTAATGTTATCTAATAAAGTCAGCCTTGGTAACTGGAAGTAGATTGATTGAGTTAGTTGCCCTAATCCATTCATGAATAAGTAAACAGCCGTATATATTGCAGTGACAGCAGTGTATACCATGGCAGAGGAAGTCTGTCTTGGATTCCAGTGGTGGGTGACTGTGCTGCCTCAGATAGACGCCTGTCTGAATTTGAACAGTTTTAAACTGTCAGGGGCCAATTATTTTACATAAAGCAAAGTGACTCATGCTTTGGCAACCGTTTGCTTTGATCTGGGCTTTGCCATTTTTGGAATTAATAGGCATAGCCATGGGTGGACCCATTTATATCAGCCAAGTGCAAATAATTACATTAGAGGAGTTCATTCCAGGCCGCGTAAATTTTGATGAAACACTTAAATCAAATAGTTGTGATAACACTTAAACTAACCCTCAAACTAACCCTCGAAATTTACTTTAATATGAGGATTTTATTTTATTTTTTTTTTTACAAAATGCCTCCCACATTGTTTTGTTTCTGCTTGTTGGGATTACATTGGACGAATGTGGCATTTCCTACCATGTAGCAAGTGTAACACACGATCCTGCAACTATAATACAGGATAATGTGCTTTCTAGAGAGGTAGATCTATTTACTCTCCTTCCCCCTTCCGTTCCTTTCCCTCCCTCTTCCTCTGCCCTTTGTGCTTCCACCCTCCATGCCTCATGCCACTGTCTGTCTTCATTTTTGACTAATGAGTTCATTAAACATATTAGTGTTGCTCTGCCAAAGAGGTTAGATGCGGTGCGGTGAGCAAAAATGGGCGGTGACTCATTTCATAGTTTTATCTGTATTTAACAGTGTGCACATTTGTCACGTGGCAAGAAACATTTCTGTGTGTGGTCTAGTGCTGCAAGCCACTGCCAAGTAGGGCTGGGTATCGATAACGATCTCCCAAATCGATTCGATTCTGATTCACAGGGTCCCGATTTGATGTCCTATTCGATTCAGTATCAGTTTGGTTAGAAATATAAAATATATATACATCATCATTACATCAACATGACCAACACACTTCAGCAGTCAACACAATATAGTGCAAGTCTACAGACCGTGTTGTGCGAGATTTGACCACAAGATCTCGTTTCGTTTGCCGAAATCTGGCCACAAGATCTCATTACGCGAAAGAACCAAAGGCTGGCCACGCGAGATTAACGCGGTTAAAGCGTCATGCAGCCACGGGTGAAGGCATATTAAAAGATCGGTCTCAGGGTTTTATGAATCGATGTCAGATCATTCAAATGAAGATCGATTAGAATCAGAAAATTGACTTCTCTAAACCCAGCTTTACTGCCAAGTGGAGTTTTATTTAAAATAGCAGTTGGATTTGTTTTTCATTTCAATTCTGTCTGCAATACCAGCCTGTCACCTGCACAGCAAGCGCCTCTGTTTGCATGAAAAGCCATTCTAATTTCAAGCATCACAGTGTTTTGGCTCAGTGTACAGTGTGTGTATAATGCTTGATATTGGCTTCAGTGTGCTGTGTATACATCCCCTTTTTGCACCCCTGTTGTCCCAGATATATCCTTTTTTTTTTCTTCTTTTTTTTCTGAAAATGTCAGACGCATGAGAAGAGAAGGCTGAATGGAGCTATGGAGGAAACAAACAACACATTTCGAAGACATGTTCCCGGTTTGGGGGCCTCGTGCTACAAAGACAAAGAACATTGAAGTGAAGAGGCTGTGCAGGACACAGCAAATCTTGTAGCCAGTTGCAGTAACAAGGCTACCAAAAGAAGAATGCTCATCTGGTAGCATTGTTTTGTTGGTATTGTTAATCTCTGTGCAGGGTTTCTGTTTCCCACTTCCAGACAATGTACTGTAAATAGAGCAGAAGCTGTTGAAAAGACGCTTTAGCTTTTGTTGTTCCCGCTTTGAGGAAGGGAAAGACTGAAATGATTATATATGGATACATGGATACACACCCATGAGTTATTATTAAAGACTTGGTCTGTCAAGACAAAAAAGATAAAGAATTACTGTCAGTGAAATATCTTTCTATGAGCAGTTGGCATTAGGTTGGCATTTTTCATGTGAAGCTTGTGTTTTGTCCAGCGCTCAAACTTAAGCAAGACTTTGCGAGAGTCCTTTGTTTGTGGTGGGATTTATCTAGTCTCTCATCTTTTCAGATGAATTTAAATTAAAAAGGTTGATAATTGATCATCTAATCATTTGTATGATGTTTTATTGATTTTGACAGTCACTTTGAATGATTTTAACTAACGATAATGTAGAAAAACAAAGATTTTTAAATTCAGGACAGTCCACATTCATTTCGGGACGGCTTAGATTGTATTTCGGGATGGAGGAAGGTGAAAAAAGTTTAAAACCCTGTTTCTGTCCCCTCTACTCTCTAGGCTTTTGAAGACCCCAGTAAACAGATGAGAAAATAATCATCAACCTCTTACCATGGTAATGGCTTTGTGGGGAATTTTTTGTGATGTCTTGAGCATTAGGGTAGAGACTGCAGAGCTAATCAACTGCATGCCATGTGCAACAACATACCTGTAGACGCTAGTTTCTTGTAAGGTTGCAGAATGCAGCCTTTCCAAAGGGCAAAATCTGTAGGAAAAAGGCCTCTCTGCCATCACTCTTCTCCTGTTCTCATCCTCCCGGAGGGCCATTATTATCTGTATTGTAAGACAGAGTGTCTGTCTAGTGATCGAGCCAATCACAGGGCGAGTGTGGGGCAGGTTTCCATGGAGAAAAGCGGGTCGGTCTGTGAGGCTGCTGAAGCTCAGTTTGAGCGGGCTAGCCTGATCCAGGCTGATAGCATTCTCCGGCAACAGAAAAAGAAAAGCCCCCAGCAGGCCTGCCCTGCTGTCTGCCTGTCTAAATGTCTCGCTGCTTGTCTACCTGTCTTACTCAGCTGAATGTCTAAAGACAGAGTGGAAGGAGGGGAGTTCTGAAGAGGAATTCAGTCAGACAGGCACAATAGGAGTTTGGCCCAATAGCCATGTGGCATCAGATTGGATTTTATGTAGGGACTGGATCTAGATCACAGAGCGCCTTAGCCACAACTGTCTTGGGTGGGTTTGAAGGATGCTTGAATGCGTGTTGGGTTGAGAGGTGGCTCCGAGGGTACCCTGTCCTTGTTACTGTTGTGACCTGTCAGAGATCCTGACCTGTACTTCCCCTCAAAGAGTGCGCAAGCCCCAGCTCTGTTTGCCCCTCCTTCTTGCAGTGTACTTTCATCAGAGAGGATGTGTGTTTGTGCTTGTGCGCTTGCTTATGTGTGCTTGCTTTTACTGTATCTCAAGGAGTTATCGCTGCTGCGGTCTGAGCTCTGAGAAGTGGGTCTTACGACATTTCTTCCTGGCTCGTTGGAACTGTCCAGAAATAGGCATGTACCCATCCACATGCAGCACTTAAACTCTCTCCTTCCCCTTTTTTTTTTTTCTCCTTTTCAGTTTGAAGCACTTAACTGTCCCTTGTTGCACAGCCTCCTGTGTGCTTTTGCATTCATTTGTGTCTATGTATATGCATACATATAACTGAGTATGTGTGTGTGTGTGTGTGCGTGTGTTTGTGTTTATTCTAGTTTTTCACACTCACTGTGAACGCTTCGCATTAGAACAAGAAGAATGCAGTAAAGTTTGTGGCACGTCCTCTGCATGAGGAACTGAATTCACATGGGTGTGACACACTGAGAATTTTTAGCTCTTTCAAAGTTGTTGAGGGACCTACACTGTGGGACACAAACAGCCCCCCTCCCTCTCCCTGCCAACCACCCCCCTCACCTACCCACAGAATCCCCTGATGCTCAGTGCCCATGGCCCATCAAACAGCCTTGTCAGCCCCTCTGAGTCCACATCTCAGGCCAGGACCAGAGGTGCGGAGGCGCTGGAGGGATTCAGGGATGCAGCTAAAAAAAAACCTCATCTGCCTGACAAGATACTGCACTGTCTAGGTCTTATGCACCTCACAGCGTCTAACTTAAAACAGAATCTAAACTGACTTCAGTCTCTGAAAGGGCTCTTTCTAGCATGGGAGCCTCCTGAAAGCACAAATCCACACTAGTGGCATCCACGCATGGATGGGACAGAGATTTGGAGTGCAGAAGAGGCAGATGGATACGGAGGGGAAATTAGTAGAGAAGAGAGAGGTAGTAATTGGGACAGCTGCACAGCTTGAGGCACTAGCAGTCAGATCAGCCACCTCTAGGGCCCTATGGAACGGACGCTTAAATTGTAAAACACAGAGTTCAGAAAAATGAAAAACAGAAAACACGGACTTTGGGAAAAATTAAACGGAATCTGGAAAAAATTAAAACGGATTTCATAGGGCCCTACACCTCACTCCCACCCCTCGCCCCCATTCTCCCCACTCCAAAGAGAGCCAGAGAGCCAGATGCTGGCCATTAGGATCACAGTGACAATAGCCCAAATTCAGTCTTTGGCCAGAACACAGAATGCACAAGCCCACAAAGACACTCGCATAGAAACAGAAAACAACAAGACTATGAGCTCATGTGACAGAATGGGTGCATTTCCCACACTCGGGTGGCAAGGGTTGTGTGACAGGCCTGCCTCTGCATGGGGGTTTGTGGATATTATACTGTTTTCAACAGGAAGCCCAAATTCCCAGCAGCCACTCCACCTCTACCCACATACACGAGGACTATTGAATGGCCTCCATTTAGTCAGTGGTATCTGATCCAGTACAGGCCAGTATTGGGTGGCCTGTGTGCGACCTCCACACAGGTCCAGAGAGGGTTCAACCCTAGGCCCCTGGAAAGTGGGACCTGGACCATGATGAAAGGCCTGCTTTATCTTTCTCGCAGGCGGGGGTCTATTTATGTCACTGGTGCCAGTCCGGCATCCTGGAGGGTTTGTTTGAATGGTGTGGAGAGTGTTTGTGGATTTTTGCTGTTGCACTATTGATCCCTAAAGGGAAAATTCATCTCTGTGACCTCCATTGAGAGGTCAGAATTTAGGGTCAGCTACGTTGTAGCCTTCGTGGCTGGAAGGGATTCAGTATTTCTCTCAGCACTAAGCCCCCCTGATGTCTGTGCCAAGTTCATAGGAGGTGAGGTGGTTAATGTGCATGTGTCCATCTCCATATCTATCAAAGAGTTCATTGTTAGCGTGTGTGGCATGTGCTGTGTGTTACTGATGGTTGGTGTTGTAGGGCGGTGGGTGAAAGGATTGTGAGGGATCATAGAGGATTGGCCTGATTGGATTTCAGTGGCAAGAGTCCTGTCACCTGGCCCAGCATGGCGCTGTGGAAGACAGCAGGGCAGCAATCAGACAGCAGCCACACTGTGAATATACAGCAAAGCCTGCGTTCATACACAGCAGCCAAACATTGACTGTACAGATTATAATCAAGAACTTCCAAAAAAAAAAAAAAGTCATCTGGCAACTTCTGCCAAATCTTTGACTGGGTTCTCTGTAGAGAAAATCCCCTTTGTGGAAAAATCCACTTTTAAAACAGTAAGAATAGTTTGTGGCAATTTCACCTTGCATTTCTGGAACCATGTAATTGCTTGATGGTGTACTTTTCCTACTCCCTTGTTTGAGAAGCCCAGATGTAAATTTCAGGTTTCAGTAACACACCCCCTCAGAATCAAACAAAAAGATCTTATAACACTTCGAATGATGATCAACGATTATACGAGCAGAAATCCATTGTTAGCCAAGCTATGATGCTTATTTCTCCAGTCAGTAGCCTTGAAAGACCAGAATGCATGAATGAATTAAATGCACAACTTTCTTGACTAAAGCTCTGGTATGCTCACTATCTCTTTCTTCCTGCGTATAAGTCTATAACCCACAGCTGAATAAAACAGCTTGATCCATTGGCCTTTCTCTGTGGGTTGTTGAAAAGCACTCTGGGAAATATAGGAAATCACTAACAAGTCGAATTGGACTAGGAAGGCTGAAGCAAAGTGGGTACAACATAATAGAAATTACAACAATCACAGAATAACTCATTGAATGCATTGTTCATCACATATTGATGATTTTCAACAGTATGAGATTATCAGCAGGAGGAGTTTTCTCACAACTCTCCTTGAGGGCTGTGGTGGATTTACTTGAGGACATCAGCAAAAATCAGGGCAGTATTTTATAAAAGAATGACTAGAATTTTAACCTGATACGTGTGAAATGTATAATAGTCTTTTGAAATGATTTTGTTCACAATCATCAGCAGGCATGACTTAATGTATGTATTCCTGAACCTAAAAATTTAGGTTTTGCGTTATAGATTCAGATCAGTTTCACCAGAATTAACCATCGGCTTTGTTTTGGATTGACTTGGTCCAACAGCATTTAGGTGGACAGATGTGATGTTTTTTTTAATTTTTGCTCACTGAGTATACACACCCTAGAGCCTGACATATCATTGTACAAACTGGGGGATCACAGAGGTGTTAAGGAGCGGATTACACCATGATCCTCGCAGTGAGTTGACATTAATTCATACCTGTGCAATTTGCTCACCAAAGACAGAACTGAGTACCACAGAGCTAGGTCTGCAAAATGTGGACAAAACATCACATCAGCATTATTTTGACATATACTGCAGTTGCAATGCATTTGAAAAATCGATGTGAGTTTTTATTAACTTAATAGATGTGACTTGAAGCATTTCCAGTAGCTTCCCCTTTGGACGATTGTGGGAATATCTCCCATCGGACCTTTCCGTGATGTCCAATCTCTTGTTGCATAATGGTATTTCTGGGCATTAAGGAGTTCTGTGTGCCAGAAAACTCTCTCACCCGAAATTTTAGTTATTGATTGAGTCATAAAATGTATAATGCTCATATTACACAACAATATTGCATTCTTTGATAGTGCAATATCAATACAAATTTTCAGCGCTTGTACAGTGCAGATGGCAGGCATTTGTAGGTTGCAGAGGCAGTTCTTATAAGTAATGTGCACGTCTTGTAAAAATAACGTATTACCTTTTAAGACAACACGGACCTCATTGGCTACCATGGGGTTTTCATCACAAAGGTCAAATTGATTTTTCAGTTATTCATCACTTCTAAAATAAATAATGGCAGAAGTGAAAAACGCTGTGCTTTCTTGTGTAAATAGTTACTATAATGTTGAGGGTGGAGGGTAGAAAGCTGTGTGTATGTTTGACTCATCTTTGTCCAATGTCCTTTCCTGTCATGCCTTGGAGAACAATTGCTTCACAAATAATGCATAAGAAACAGACTTCTACCCAAATATCTGTTGTTGACTACAGCGTGGAAGTTTGCAGTACCACAGTGTAGTACCCTCCCTATTACAGTGGTACAACTTAAACCATCTTTCTACAAGACATTATCTCTCTCAGCTTAGAGCTTGTGCATGATTCAGTGGAGGGTTAAGTGTTCTCCGGTATCTCTGAGTCATCAGTCATACATAGTGTATCTCTAGCTTAGCTGTTTGCATATGGGAGTGTGATGTGACCAGCAAGATTTGGGGCATTTGAGGGGCAGGAGGGTAGTGTGGGTTTTTTTTTTTTTTTGGATATTGAAAGTAGTTCCTAATTCTTTGATGCTTGTTCTTAAGGCTCCATGAACCCCTGATGGGTAACAGAAGAAAGCACTCTCTAATACTTGAGGTGTCTTGCTCGCATCCCTTCTGTTGTCCCTTTTCTTGTCCCTCCTTGTTATTTACTTTTTTATTTTTTTATTTTATTTTTTTCAGTGGAGGTCATGGGGTTTAAATACTTTGCCTGTAACATCTAACTCTTTGTCTATCTAACCTTGTTGGACCCCCTTGTTTAAACCCAACCCCTGCGCTAAACTTCCAGTCAAACCCAAAGCCCCCCTTTGCTTTACCATACCTACCTCTGCAAGCTTGCTGATGCCCCTCAGTCCTCCTTCAACATTTGTGAGAGTGGCAGCAGTGGCATTCACCTATGGTAAAGCCCTTGGCAAACCAGCATGAGACCATTTGCATGTGACACACCTGTCATGTACTGCAGCCCCAGGGGTGTTGCATCACATGGTTGTCACCTCCTCCCCTTCCTCTTGTTTTCACGTTGTCACGGTACCAACCTCCGCCACCCCACTGCTCCTCATTGCTAGTGCCATCAATGCATAAGGGTCTGCTTGGCAGACCCATTCCTCAGTTTTAGCTGTGGTCTGAGAGAGCAATAACAACTTGCCAGTCAGACATAAGAGTCCCTGATAGGACTCAATGAGATGACACAGCAGTCCAAGGCCTATTATGCTGTTGTAGCTGTGGGACAGATGGAGAGAGTAAAGAGAGCAAGAGCCACTGACTGACCACATGCCAAAAAATGATGAAACATTCCTCATGAAAACAGCGGGAAAACGCACCAAAGGACTGGATAGACAGGATGTAGGTAGTCTGTACCGACGAGATGTGTTCTGTCTGTCTCTGTCGGTGGCCCAGAGCTAGTTTTGACGAGGATCGAGGAGACACTTGTGTGATGTCAGCCACACTACCAGGTTTTCAAATATGTATCTGTAAAATAGCTGTGTGACAAGCCGCTCCAGAAACAGAAAACAGCCTCCCCTAGCCTGGTTTTTACTTTTCTTTGATCTTGTGACAACAGCAAAGAATTGAAGTTGGCACCTCAACTCAGCGAGGAGCTTTAAACACCCGGCGAGGGCTTTGCCTCCTCACTTTGATTTGTGGAGTAAATGAAGGATTATTATAGATGAATCCAGTGTTATGGTTGTCCTCCAAGTCTTGATGTTTAAACAAGAACTAGAACAGTGCAACCACCTGAACTGCTATGCTGTCACATTTTGAAGATGAATGAGACAAGCCGCAACCGTGTATGGCATACTTACTCATTCCACATGCACAGCAGAGAACATGTTATTGAGAGTCATAGTGATACTCTATAGGTATTGCAGAATAACCAACCCTGTCTGCATTTGAGTGCTATTACATGTTCGCTATTGAAGTACTTGTGCCAATGCGTGGGGAAGCCTTTACAACATAGAGAGGGTCAAGCCTGGCTAAGGTCAAGCTGCGAGGGTCAAGCTTCATCTGTAAACTTACCCTTCTATTTGAAAGTTGACCCATCCACTCGGTTGAAATAACAAAACGCCTTCCGCACTTTCTCTCTTTTTTTTCGTTCGTAGCGGCATCATCCGCCTCACTCGGTCTTTGCTCTCCTCTGGCAATTGGCGCCCTAATTGAGGCACACTAGAGCCATGTTTATCACCGTGGCAACGTTGCCCTGCAGATAATCATTGTCTTGTGGATTAGCATAACAACAGAGGAGAGGCTTTGCTTTAATTCCACTAACACTGGACCAAGCTCCTTTGTGTCGGCTCGCCTGCCGGGCTTGTCTTAACTGGGATTAGAGGCGTGGGCTGCTTGCACCCATCAGGCCCCCACGTTGTGGTCATGCCCCTGCCTTCCCACTTGAGCGAACCCTGTCCGTGTCCTTAGATTTTTCTCACAATCCAAAAGATTTCACCACAACATTGTATTATGAATCTTACCTGAATGTTAAACTTGAGCACCCTAACCCCAACTTAACTTACATGAGTAGTTCACCATTAACTACTTACAACCATTGACTGAGAGCAAACACAATGTGGATTACCCTCTAGGTTCCATCCTGGCCTTCTGTTAGGACTGAAGTTAACAAGACCATCACTTTGCAGCTAAAGAAAGACAAAAACATCTGCCAACTTTCTCCAAGCAGCTTGTACAGTATGTTGTGTACCAAAACAGGTTTACTGCTGGCCTAAAAGTCTTTGTCCCAGAATACATGCATAACCCGTTTATACCTGTTTGAATGGCCAGACAGTCTGTTGTACAGAGATGGCAGAGATGCAGTGAATCATACAAATGCGCACACTTTCGGATACTCTCCTCAAAGGCATTCATGGTTGGCACATGTGGTTGTGTGAAGAATCAAAAAAGAGAGCTTGGAAGAGCAGTTTAAACACTACCTACTTTTTCCACCTCTGCACACCTGTTCAATTACTGTGTGAAGTGGGCGGGAATGTCAGGTTGTAGATTTAAAAAATGTGCAAAATATTACCAGACACAATGAAAGTTTGGCTATCTGACAAGCACTTTATTCAATGCAAACTGACACTTTAATCCCTATGGCAAATTATCAGCCGCTCAACTGGAACCTAAAAAACTTGAAAAATTCTCAACATTATTCATTAAAATCATGAACATATAGCATCTTTTAACACCAGCGAACTGGAATAACAGCTTGGCTGATTTTGTGAGAGGCAAGTCACAGTTGGGAGCAAGTGGGTTTGGTTGGCGGCAGGCGCAGGGAGAGGAGGCAGGCGTGCAGCAGGAGCGTGCCATCCTGTCCTGTCCTGATCTGTCAGAGCAGCGCACTAGGGTCTCCCACGGGAGACTGGGTGTAACCACCAAGACGGGAGAGTGAAGGGGAGAGAGAAAGGCGTAGGGGGGTGTTGGGGTGGGCAGCTGCTGACCCTGTAAGCACACAAGATTAAGAGGAATAATGAAAAAAGGGGTCTTGGCATTGCTTCACTAATATGCGTGGTAATTTAAAGACGCTCCGAAAAGAAATGTCAGTGATGTGTGGGTGGGCACATTTAATGTGTGTGCGTGTGTGTGTCTGTTTGAGAGAGAAAGATACACACATCAACAATCTCCATGGAGGATTCCTGTGGTAAAGCATTCTCGGCTTCTCAAGCATGCAAAAGGAATTTCAGGCCCTCTCAGAAAGATGACCACACAATTGCGAGGGAGCTCCTTTGAAAGATTAGCAGTGTCTATATGCTCTTGCCACACACAGAGACACACACACACACACACACACACTTTTTTATTCCATAGCTGATTTATTTTGTGGTACTGTATGGTGGTTTCACACTTTTTTTTCTTGTGGCTGACATTATCTAAGTATGTTTTCCTTTGCCAAGCTTTTTCCTGGCTATTTTGCTCTGTTTAATGCTACCAATCCACCAGCCAGCAGTGTTTAATTTACTCTAACTTGCAATGTCAGTACTTGGCAAGACAGTGGCAACATAGCATAGCCAGTAGCTCTGGGTAACATTTCTCTTATTTAATGAAAGGGACTCTTGTGGACTCTTATGATAATTCTGTGACCCATGTTTGAATCCTATTTTTTTTTTTTTTTTTTTTTTCAAACAAAACACTTCAATAGACTCCAAGTAACTAGCAACAGTGTAGGCGACTTGTTGTCTCCTCCAGTTTGGGGCTTGTTTACAAGTGGGCAAGTGGTGGGGTAAGGGCGAGTGGTGTGAGGCAGGCTGCTGGAGCAGGTGACATCTGTGACCCAGCACAACAGTGGTGGATGCCGGACACATGCTCCTTCCGCAAAGGCTACTGGCACCCTTTCTGCCTCATTGAGCTCATGCCCACACGCACACCCTCTGAAACACACACATTTGAAATACTTCATCCAAATGGAGCCACAGTACATAAGGTTATTGTTAAAAAATAGTGATTCAACATACCTTGAGGATATAAAGACTACAAAAATCATTTTTCCTCTACACAGTCTTTGTCTATTACAGTGACTGGAGGGATTTTTTTCTTTTCTTTTTTTCTTTTTTTTTTTTTTCTTCGTTTTAGATAGTTGACCTACACTCTACAAGCCTCTAAAAGCTACTTTGTGAGCACGACAGACTGCCAAACATCAGGATCTTCGGCTTATAAAAAATGACCTCCCGATATATACAGCTAAGTGCTGATACTAGGTCAGTTGTACTATTTCACTCAAAAATCTAATGGAAAACCCATCTCAGGAGCGACCGCTGCTCTGTGCTCCTCACTGATATAACAGCACACACACACACACACACACACACAGAGTACATGCTGTACACACACACACACGTGCATGTACATGACTAAATTGGAACTTTCTCCAGCTTCACAAAAAGACAATCAGATGATTGATCTTGCTTGCTGAGCTATTAACCCATTATATTTACAAAGCCATTAGTTGCCTGATAATTGGACTGTTAATTAAAACAAAGGCCTAAGTTTCCCCCTATTGAGTCTCAAACTTCCCTCACTGAACCAAAGAACATTATAAAGAGCAGAATATTAACACTACATCCATTTCCATTCCCTAGGATTCTCCAATACACTGTAGGCTATATAAATATCTAAAAGGGTTTTTTTTTTAGATTGCAAGCATTACAATCATACAATAAGGATCAAAAAGATTGAAATATAGTATTGTTTTATTTTGTTTTAATGCAGCTTTACATGATTTACAATACAGTTTTACATCAGCGCTGCCGCTCTATATTGCCTATCCCTTCTCCTCCCCTCTCCCTAGAGGGAGTGCCTTTCTCCTCCTGGTTTCTCGTTGCATTCTGATAAAGCAGACTCTCCCTCTGATGTCTCTTATCTCTTCTCATCTCCTGCAGTAAAGACTGTCTCTGTTTGTTTTATGCTTCCTGCCAGTTTTTCCTTTTCCCCTTAGTTTGCCCCCTCCCCTCCCCCCTTCCTTCCCCTCTTAGGTGATGCCCAGTACCTTGTCCCAGTATTGTGTGCAATGGATCAAAATTGTCAGAATAACTTAATGGTCTGCTGACCTGCCTCTTCCTGACCCCGGCTGTTTATCAAATTCTATCATATTCTGTAGCTATATACCTCCCCTCCACACCCTCCCATTCTGTGAGAGGTATAGATTTGTTGCTCCATATCTCTGGCAGTGCAGTACTCTGCTTGCTTACTGCCGTTGACAGAGTGTGTGTCCAGTGCAGGCTGCGCTTGGCTGCATCGGGGTAATGCTGCTGGCTAGCACAGATCCGACAAACAAACAACATATATTATATTGGAGGCAAAAAGACTGGTTATATAGCCATGGGGCCTCACTGTGTATATTTGTATGCATACTTGCATGTTTTTGTACATGATTGTGTTAGTGTGCGCATTGACCTACTATATAGGCCACACTGCAAGAAGCAATAGACCCATACTGTGCCAGACCTGTTCTATTCAGGCTTAAGGCGATGGTGTAACAACAGCAAAGTCAAACTGGCCTGAAGTAGAAACAGTCAAACACAGTACAGATTTGTGTACACTTGCTTCAGCTTTGCATTGTTTGTATATGCGCACACCGTGCCAAGTAGTGTTGCAGGGAGAATAACAATGCAGCTGTAAGCCACAGAAACGACAAGTTGATTAATCGATAAGTTGGTCGATAGAAAATAGAAGGCGACAGTATAGAAAATCGCTTAATCATTTCAGGCATTTTCAAGCAAAAAATGCCAAAACTTCTCTCATACAGAATGTGAAGGTAGACTTTTCTTTGTCTTATATGATAGTAAGTAATATCTGACTGACAAAACAAACTTGATGAAAATGTAACTTTAGGCTGGGTATTTTTTTATTATTTTCTGTTATTTTCGAAGACCGATTGATTTGAGAAAATAATTAGTAGCTAAGTGGATATTGAAAACTAGCCTGAGCTTTGAGGCCAAAACTGATATCGATATTTGAGTTTAAAAAAAATCTGATAACATTTCTGGCAGATAGTGTTGTAAATATTATTATCCACCTCAAACCTAGTTAGGCGTTTTTTTTTTTTTTTCTATACTGCAGTTTCTTGTTGCTTATCAGCTGACACACTGATACTGATGTGTCTGCAATAAACTAATTGCAATAAACCTTAAGAAGCTGTGGTGAAACAGCAGTATACGAGGTCGAGGGCATGCCTGTATGAGGAGTTGTGGTTGACCATAAAATTTAAGATATCATTTCAACGAGCTAAGCAAATAATGGCTCACAATTATTAATTTAGAAAAATGCTGACTACAGGATGTTTGCATAGAAATGGAAAAAGCACTGAACCTGGAAAGGAAATGAGAACGGCTCTCTGCAAAGCAACGATTTTTATATTCAATAGAGGTGCATCAATACATAACACGCAAACAATCTGAATATTTCATTAAGTGGATCAACCATTTAAATGAAAGTGTGCATCAAATAGATTAATTCATAGAAGGGAACATAAAATAAACCTCACTTTGTGTATTCTCATATTATAACTCTCTACATTGACTGTAAAGAATCGTGACGCCATCATTTTTTTCCTCATAGAGGAATAAACTGAGAGGGGAAAAGAGGACATATTACAGAAAAAAATCAGTTATGGTTTCTGAAGCAGAAAAATTAATTTGCTGATGAATAGTGCGAGTATTAAGGTCCCTTATCAGCAGCAGTACTGATGTTGGAGATACTGTCAGTGCACCTCTGACATTTCAGTCCAGTTGCACTCCGGCATGCAGCGGTGACCCGCTTACAAAGGATTTGACTGGTCTAGCCGGCCTGCCTGTCCGCTCTGTGGGGTCTAATGCCACTGGGTTCTGTTTTCCTTCACTAACTCAAATGCCTCCTGCTGTCTGCAAGAAACTGCTGAAATCAATTTTTACAATTGGTTTCAATACAAGTCAACTCTGTTATCTATTTCCTATAGATACAGCATTTCCTCTCATACAGCAATCTATGACTTTTGCATTTTTTATTTTTACATCTTAGATTTCTTCTATTTCCTGCCACATTTATAATATCATACTCTAATCATATGTGTCATTTGTTCCAGAGCTGTGTGTGACATGTGAACATAAATGGTTCAGGTCATATGATTAATATCAAATAAACAGCAGTAATAGAGACGCCCGTGCCAGTATGATCTGACATAATATCTCATCTTCTCTCCATCTGTTACTGTCACTCCCGCTTTTTTTTCTTTCTTCCCTTCTTTTTTTCTCACTCCATTTCATTTCCTCTCACTAACAGACATGTAGAGCTGTATTAAATGACCATACAAACACCCCCTCTTGATATCTGTAATATTCCTTGTACTCACTCCCTCTCTGTCTGCCTCACACACACACACACACACACACACACACACACATACAGACGCTGGCCTGAGCTCAGGTGTGTGTATGAGGTGGCAGTCTGCTCTCTCTGTTAGGTCCTCAGCTCCCACCAGCTTTCCAGATGGCCTTACTGTCAGCACCACACCTTTTGCCCACACGACACTCTCTACATCCTTCAAACCTCCACCCACACCCATTACTCCCTCTTACAAAGTACACAATTACAAATTAAGTGATAGATGTCTTGAATGAAATGCTCATTAGCATTTATCTTGCGATGCGGCTTTGAAAATACATTTTTAATGTATTTTTGGGGCATTTTATGCCATTATTAGACAGATGACAGCAGAGAGAAATGAGGAGAGAGAGATGTGCAATAAAGGTCCCTGGCAAAAATCTAACTGGGGATGTTGCGGTTCATGGTTGGCAGCTTAAACCCCACCAGCGCGCCCTCAAAATACATTTTGTAAATGAAAATTATACCATAGAGAAAGAAACGACGGAACACATTTAGCCATATGATTTATGGTGAACAGTTTGATGAATGAGAAATGTTTTTGAACTTACTGAATCAGCATATAAGGTGCATGTAGGTTGTCTTTATACATGACACCCAGTCTTGTAGCCTGACTTACAGGCAGAAGTTAACTAATAGGCTAGTCTCTCAAAACCACAGCGTCCTCCTTTAACCTTTTGACATTTTCATCAGCATTTATGTTAGCTTCTTAATAGCAAATAATGAGAAACCATACAAAAATACAGAAAAGTCACATGAGGCAACTAAATAAATTATACAGATTGCAAACACTGAGATGGCTGACTCAGAAGATTTCGACCACACACCATGTTTGCAATTTAATCACAAGCTTTTGTGCCTTTTTAGAAAATATAGTTTCATTTTTTTTAAAAATATGCTTGGCAGCAGGGCAAGCAAGAATGGATTTGAACAAAACATAAGGTTGCCTGGGCTTTCAGCAAAAACTTATTTTTGACATGAATCCAAAACCACATTCAAAAACCATCGTAAGTAGACCATAAAAAAAAGGAAGTATCACAAGCAGCTTCTCTGTGCAGGAGGGTTTCTTCCTGGGAGGGACCTACCAGGCACTTATTTGTTTTATAAGAACAAATGAAAAAGCTTTCACAAACAGCCTATAGATTGAATTGCGTCGGATCAGTCAGCGGCAGAAAATAGAAAAACAGACTTTTTATTTTTGAAAACACAGATCATTAAATTATTCAGTGAAAGTTTGCAGAGGATGTGCGCTCTTGTTCTGCAATGCCCTGCTTCACATTCATACAGCAAACTCAAATTCGCTGGGGGAGTGTCTGCAGGAGAACCACGCGTTTTGTTTTCTTCTTCTTCTACCGTGCAGTTACAGTGGAGCAGATGGGACAGAATGACATCGTGGTGTATATGTGGGTGTTAAAGGAGGAGGAGGGGGGCGGGGGGGGGGGGGGGGGGGTTATTCGTCCTCAGCCGGGCCATTTCTGGTCACATCGTCTCTTTGACTTGTCGCTGATTTTCATTTTTTGTCTTTTCTGTCCGCGTCATCACGCCTTACAGTCATTATTGCTGCGAGGTTCAGCTGTTCAAAAGCTGTATTCCCAATCACTCTGTGCTCAGCAGCATCCCTTTTCATTAACATGCTTCATTCAGTCCCGTGCTGTTCTCTATTAATACATTGCTCCGTTCACGCCCCTGGTAAATTCCTCTGTACTGTATATATAAACTCCCCATTTGTTGTCCCTATCATGATCATCTCTCCCGCTGCCCTCTCCTCCTCTTCTTTTGATTCCCCTCCCTCTCAATCTTTCTTTCTGTCACCATGTGCTCTGTGTATCCTCACCACACCCCCCCACCCCAACCAACCACCCACCCACCCTCCCCCCTCCCCCCTCTGCCTCCTTCTCTCCTCGCATTCCTGTCTCTTCCCGCCTGCCTCCATCCTTACTGCAGGGTTGAGTCATCCCCGTTTCTGCTTGCCTTGACACGTTTGGCCCCTGTGCGCGTCTGTCCAGGCCTCATCACACAGCGATGGCGCTAGCTGGTCTGACATCTCGCCACAGCGCTAAGGGCCTCTGATGTCCATGACGCTAGCACTGACCTGTCCCTCACTCCTCAAAGCACTGACATCATCAAAGTGGGACACATTTCTGCCCCGGGGGCTATTAATCGCCAAATATGGTATGGGCCACATTTTCATCCGTGCCATTTCCAGATTAGAAGAGGAGTGAGAAATAAGAGTTTCATATCTGTGTCTTTTTCTTTTCTTGTGTTATCAAAGAAATATTCAAGCTTGCTGCACATTTTGAGGCCTTTTTCATGTAGTTCATATCCTGCCGTCTCCTCACTTGGCATTTCTCTGGCTGTTGTCGGAGAGAGGGACCAGATCAGCACTATTTTCTTCAGAGCTTTTTCCTCACAGGGGAGCCACCGCTTCCCCTACGCACCCCGCTTCAAATTACACACCTCAGATCACACGCGTGCATACGCTCACGTGCTCACATACACCGCGAACAGCAGAACCGCCATCCTTGATGCAAAAGCGGGCACAAATGAAAGCGCCAGCGTCCTCCTTGGTGGAAAATTGAGTCATGGTCCTTCTGCTCGCGTAAACTGACAGACAAGCCAAGCGAAAAATGGAATCAAAATGTCCCTATATTGGGGGAGGGGGTGCGGGCATGAGCAGTGGCACTGTGTGCGATTCTATATCAAGCACATGCAAATCAAGTCAAACCAACCCCAGGCTCATTAAATAAAACATGGGAGTAAGGACAAAAGCCTGCTTCTACTGTAACCTTGCATATTCATAATGAGCACTCTTACCTAATGCAGAGTGGAGGGCTGTTACGCAGGTTGACATTATGTGGCTGGGTGCTTCTTGGATGTGCGCTGCTGTTCTGCAGTCTCTGAGCAGGGCGAGGTGGCTCTGTATCGGGATTTCTAAGACGAGGATGGAAGACTTTTTCCTCGCACTCAAACTCAACCCTGTGTGTTCTCGAGATGAGATGTTGCAGAGTGTTGGGTCTGTTGATCTAAGCAAGGCAACAATAAGCACTTTCACAATCCAGAATGTGCATTCCTGCCTTTTTTTAGTCGCTTTTTCCAGCATAGAATTGGGTTGCACTCCTAAGCTTGTTGTGGAACAGAGGTTATTTACAGTAACTATTTGCTCAACTTCACCTCCTTCCAAGATGCATGAGGAGAGGAGGCTAAACTCAACCAACACTTTAGTAGTTTAAAGAGCAACTTTATGCTATTTAGTCAGAACATGTGCACATAACTGTAGTGAATAAATACAATTTGAGAATTTCAACTACCATTTTAAATGCATTTATAGTAGAGGTCAGTGTATGCAGTGTAGTGGCATAGAGAACACAATGCTACGCTCAATATTTTGGTGTACTCTAGAAATAAAAACTGCAAACTTAATTTTAGATGCAATCTGCAGGGATTTCCCCGGAGCCTCTAGACGGGAATCATATAATTCTTTTCAGGAAATAGTTTTGAGTCCCACTCACATCTTGTCATCCCAAAAAATAGTTCAGCTGTCACACGCAGAGGATACACAGAGTGCATGACCTTGAATTTGAAATTGAATAGAAATCTGTATGACCCTCTCTCACTGCATGGAACTCATTGGATCATTCTTAAGTAACATAAGGATGTAACGTCACATTAAATCTCAACTTTAAGAGGAGACGTTCAGCTGACATATTCAGTTTTGTGACAAGAACAAGAAACTGTATTTAATTGGATCGCTCGTATATCTGGCTGATGTATTATATGGTGCAGGTTTTGTGAATTCAAATGAATGGGTCAAGGACATAATAAATTAAATCATGAGGTATGCAGTATACAGGCACTTTTGGTCTGCCAGTGTACTTTTGAAAATGTTCGCCAAGCTGTGTTGAGATGTATGATTCCCTCAAGTTTTGTCAAAATCTCACAGACTTTTCCAAGATTTAGGCTCAATACGCTTTGGTGCTGACTTTCACTTGAGCACTATCAGGGTAGTTGTAAGTTGCACCACTTGAGGGAGGTGGGCTGAGAGGCCAGTGGGAGGTCAGGATTAGATGCTTCCACTGATCTCCGTGAACCTCAGCTGGCAGAGCACACCGCAGGGAGAGAAAAAGTAAAAGAGAGCCCATTTAGATCAGGCCACACTGATCCATCGCCCAGAGTGATGGGCGAGAGATCTGCAAAGAGGACTGGGACTGTGACAGGCAGTGTTCATTAATGCTCCAGCCTCTGCTGTAGAGCCCAATCAAGGGGCTCCACACACAAGCACCCTCAAACACCAAAGCTCTCGCACACAGGCGCTCGCACACACACACACACACGCGCGCGCGCACGGTTATCCAAGCAATGAGACAGGCGGGCTAAGCGTGGGCACTGATGGCTTCACTGCCTCAATTGATGGGTGCTTAGAGGGGAGTGAAAAAGGAGAGCTGGAGATGCGGGCCCAGCGAGACTGAGCGTGAGAGAGATGGAGCGGCGGGGTCCGCTGTGTCGATGACTCTCTGATAGCCCGAGCTTAGCACCACTTCTGCTCAACATGCAAAGCCATTACATTAACCCGCATGTTGCCCAGCTGCTTCCATTAAACGCTCCAATCCAGAAAATCTCTTTAGCTGTCACCAGATATGCTGCAACCCTAATAAAGCTTCCACACTTCCAGGTGCTGAATTATAGTGGTAAAAAGCTGTGCTACATTTTACAGATATTAGCCGTTTAGCCGGCGCTTGTATTCCGAGTGAGTCACAGCGAGGGCAACGATAGAATTAGTTTATAGTTGTAAATTGCCAACATTAGAGGGAACCAATATTGCATTAATATCAGTCTCTACTAGGAACTGGCATGGCAGCGTTGTGACAGAATGCGATCGTAAATCTACAGCCGCCGCTGTGTGACAGACTTGGCAAGGCACAGAGCAGTGTCTGTCACAGTACTGTGTCTGTTTGTACTGTCATTCAAATGTTTACCTCCCAAATACCCATCTGAAATGTAATCAGCAATGTGTGCATTGATTGTAAGCCTGTTTGGTGGTGTGATTGACTCAAACGCTGGACAAACAGGCAGAGTGCCTGCGAGCATTTTCCTTAGATAAAAAAAAAAAAGGACAAATGCTGACTGGAGGCGCGTCGCCCCCGATCTGTCCTTGACCCAGCTGGTAGGGAAGACAGTGAGAAAAACGAGAGTGTGCAAAGCAGAGCATGAGTGCATGCGGCTGCTCTGTGAGCAGTCTGCTTGATAACAGATGATGCAAATATAAGAAACAACATAAAGCCTTAAAGGACAATTTCAGTTTAATTGTAGTTTTTTGATCATTTGTACATTCCTTTATTTTTTTACATCATATTATTTTCTTGTTTTGTGTTTTATTTAATGAAATACTTGCTGCTTTCTTTAGGTTTAGTTGTTTTTCACTGTCGGTATGTGTATTTAAATTCTGTATTATATTAGAATTCCACTGTGGGTGGCTTTTTAAAACCATAATTATGTAAAAAGAAACACTACTTTTATAGACTGCATTTGGCAAAGTTGGCAACTTTTCTGTGGGCTTTTACAAGAGGTGGGTCCATAGATAACCACTGAAAACTTCCATCAGTGATAAAAGTTGTGTTTTTAAAAGTAAGAACCGGAAAGGAGAAGACAGATACTTCCTCCTGTCTTCTCTCAGTGCTCAAATCTTCTCGGATTTGCACATTAATATGAAACCGAAGCTGGAGTGTCTTTTTAAGATGAGCATGTTTATTGCCTGATGCCAGTTTTACAAAAGTCTCTAGTGTTGTTTTCTCTGACGTTCGGCATTAAATGGTGATGTGGAGTTTTAGTAAAGCTGATTTGAAGTCACGGTGCGTGCTTCAGCCCAAACATCATTTTAAATGGACAGAAAATGTAAAATATGAGCCGTTCTGCAAATTATGATGTTCCCTGAAGAGCACTTACCTGTTTCAAAAATAGTTCCCATAACAGCCAAATTGCTGCCTTCCCGCTATTTAATAAAAGAGAGAAAATATTTTCTGATATCTAACCGGTGTCACTGACATCATCATATCCTGTTTCTTTGTTTGAGACTGTCATGCACATTCTTTTAAGGGGCCAAATCCTCCGATTTCCATGGATCATGCTTTCCTCTGAAGAGTCTGCGTGCCATCACATGAGACAGTGTGAAGCAGGGACCGATCAGTCTCATTAGATAAGCTGATAGATGTCCGTCTACTGTATGTGTGTGAGTCGTCTGGAGCGGCTGCTGGACACGTGACAAGCAACCACGGCTGTTTGATTCGGCGCTCCCGTCGGAGCGTGCTTCCCTTTTCGAGCAGCTGGGAATGAAAACAGATCCGGTTTTGCTCCACCAGGAGTGCCGAGTAGAGCGGGGTAATGAATTCCAGAAGGCTGAGCATGCTAACAAGTTCATTATTCCAGCTTGGTTTAGGAGTAATTACCATTTTGCATCCAAAGCCATTCAAGACTGGGTTGCTCTTGTCAAATTAAGCCAAGTGTGAATTCAGATAAACATTTGCATAAGCGCGCGTGCACAAGGTGGGCCTCGGTGGCAGACAGAGATCGGTGTGGCCGTGGCGGTGCTTTGCTTATATCCGCTGAGGAGCTGAGGAGCAGTAGGCATGTTTCTGATGGGCTGATAAGCCTCCAGGTCCACATACTGATGATGAGAACATCATTGAGAGCCTGATGTGAATTTGTGACACCCTTCCTTTCACGCTAGTCTGCTTTCTAGCCCCCAAACCTGCTCTCTCATAGGCTTTTTTTTTTTTTTTCATAGATGGAATATGGCATGATCCTAATAAGCAGTCACGCATAGAGCTAACATCAGATAAGCAGACTCATTTAGGTCTCAGAAGAGCATCATTAATTATAAAAAAGAACAGGCCCCTCTAGTTGTCTGTGTTGGTAGACTTATTCCCCGACTTTCCTGAGTGCGCAGTCACCACGCCGAAATGTGCAAATGTATCCACTGCAAGCGTCAGAACTCTCTTATGCATCATTAAATGCTTTTACAGAGGTTGTCCAATCAATTTTACCGAAAAGATGGATTAAAGTACATCCCAACTGGCATGTAGAGAGACGGATTGATTCTCTAAAATGTCTGTGATTTAACACCGTTCTCTCCAGCAAGATTTGCTGCATTGACAGCAAATTTATAGCTAAACCTGGAGTGTTTTTGGATCTGTGCTTTCATCAGGATTTGTCAGACAACTTGGAAATTCTGTAATTCGGTGATTCATCAGCTTACAATACCATACGATCATCATTTTAAAGAGCTCGACAGGTATCAGCTCATATTTTTTTGGTAGTCGATGCGGAGAACTTTGCAATTAATAACCTCTGATTAATACTTGATTCCATGATTTCTGCCTTCTGCTGTGTAATCTTTTCTTTTGTTACTTTAGAAGTGTATTACTTGGAAGAAAATATTTAAATGAACACGCTTTTGTGGCTGCACAAAGCTGAAATACATGAGAACTATGATTATGCTTCATCAACACCAACAGTACATTATGTACAATAGTTTTTCTCTGCCTTGTATTAAGGCGCATTACTGTTGTAACCATGATTACAGTAAATAATGCTCCTGCAGTTATTAACAGACATGCAATATAGCGGCAAAGAAACATGCTGTTCAGATGAGTAAAAATTAGCCATCAAGGCTAAAGATTAGAGTTAATAACCAGCATAAAAATGTATTATCACAGATATATTAGCAGTGTTTCTACCTGTGGTGTGAGACACATTCTGCAGCGTTCAGATACTAATTCAGAATGGAAATGATACATCACCACAATGTTGACTGTGTGCATTGTGAGTCCCCACCCAATGGTATTTATCACAGAGGGCCTTTGTTGTCTTGGATAAATAGACATATTACTGGGAGTCCAGAGTTCAGCCCACACTGCCGGCTAGCCACAGGCACACGCTCAGTCTTTGAGGGGAAAAATATGTTCACTGCTTGAGCGTTTGGGTGGGAACGCCACAGTCAGTTGAAATATGGCTTTAACTTTGGTTTCAATATTCAGAAATGGTTACGGGAGGATCCAGAGAAGAAGGCGTGTTTTGATTTACACGGCAGAAATAGTTTGGAAACTGAGATATCTTCTATTTAAAGACACCTGTTTTTAGGATAACAAGTAGTTGGATCAAGTGAGTGTACTTTTTAAATACAAGGTAACTATCGCTTAGACAGATGGGATCAGATAGGCGTCACAGAGGCCGTGCTTGGATCCAGTCTGTCTCCTGCATTTCATGGGTCAATAAAAATGCTGTGCGAGGTTCAAATCCTCTTTCTAATGTGTATTATCCTAACATAATCACATGCACAAGGGATCATCATTAGTTTGCAACCAGTACATTTTCTCGGTTACAGTGTTTATTAACACTTCCTGATTTGTAACAGCTGCCCTGAAATTGCTGCGGCGTCTCTGCAACAGTTTCTCTCTGTAGATGTGACGGAGGGTTGTGCATTTCATTTGAAGAGCATACCGTTGCCTGTGCACCACTGGGATTTGTAAACTTGAAATCACAAAGATATCTTTTCTCTCTCTCTGTCTCTCTCTCTCTCTCTCTCTCTCTCTCTCTCTCTCTCTCTCTCTCTCTCTCTCTCTCTCTCTCTCTCTCTCTCTCTCTCTCTCTCTGAAATATGAAACTTGGAAAGAAATAATAATCTAGCGGATTTCTGCAGGGTGAATATTTAGTTGCTAGGCAACAATTTTTGGCATTCGACAGGAACCCTCAAGTAAAAGAGATGGTGAAAGAGGCGGGAGGGTTGGGGTGCGTTTGTGGCAAAACGGAAACATGAGTGGATCGAAATAGGTTGTATTGACAAAATAGCAATTTCCCCAGGCCTGAAGTGGCTATGTTGTTTTGACAAATTGGCCCACATGCAGGACAGTTGTTTACCAAACCAAGGCCATTTGAACAGCATAGCCCAGGATTACTGCAGCCATTTTAGAGAGCACTTACTCCAAGCTCTAAAGTTTCAAATCTTTTTTTTCTTAGACTTACAACAGTGATCACAGTGAGTTTTTAAAGTGATGTAAAGCTGCTGTGCATTTAACTGTTTTGATTGCTACATGTAGGGTCGGCTTGCTGCGGCAGTCAGTGTTCAGTTATACACCATATATAGAAATAAAACCCATTTAGTTCATTTTCGTGTATCAGCTCCCACGTTCATCAAATAAAAAACCTTAAATTAATAAAATTTGTAAAATACTAAGCGTGTTATCAATACTTAGACGACTGACTAAAATGTCCGGTGTAATAGGTAACACCTGCATCCCTATTGTAGGGGGTCTCTATGAAAACAGAAAGCTGTCATTTTTTATCTCCACACCATATGCCTTTAACGGAGCATCCTCACAAAAGTCTCCCAGCAGCTACTGTAGCTGTCCATGTTCACCCTCTCTCACCACCACCGTTTTTCTTTGTTCTTTCATCTTTGGCTTGTCGTAGCCATTAGCCGCCTTTCCCTGCCCTCTGGCAACCAGTGAAGAAGTCCATGACATTGATGCAAG
Source organism: Scomberomorus guttatus (assembly GCA_038419695.1). Lineage (NCBI taxonomy): Eukaryota > Metazoa > Chordata > Actinopteri > Scombriformes > Scombridae > Scomberomorus > Scomberomorus guttatus. Next base: position 10,700,759 of record CM076462.1, read on the forward strand.
ATTTTCTTAACACGGTTCCCCATCCGAGCCCATTTTCTTCTTCAGATTGGGAGTTTGGATATTTATAATCTTGGGGCACCAGCTAATGGTATTTGCAGAGCAAAATCAGTTTAGTGCGTGTTTTCCGTAATGGCTTTGACTGCGTGGCATTGCCAGCGGCCCTGTCTTGAATGGTGGAAGGATGGCTCTAATTTGGGCTAATGGGTGACTCAGCCGTCATCATCATGTGTCCCTCAGTGGGCTGCAGATGGCTGGTGAGCCATGGGTGCAGCGGAGCCACCGTTATACACACAGCACAACACAATGTATCAAGTCAGTGACACATGCAGCCAATGCTGACATTTGTAGAGACACATCCAGTGAGGGAGGGAGGGAGGATGAAATGAGACTTGCTCAGCTATAGGTGCACCAAACACAGAGGAAGAGGTTAATCAGTGGCCAAGTTAATCGAATCATTTGTCATCAGATTAGATTAAAGCATTGAACCTTCCCTTGGGCAATCATCTAGGGAGATAGCTGCGGCTGTGCGAGGCACAGGTATCAAATAGCTGCGGAATGATAATGCATGGTAAGTGACTGCTCGGTTTTGTTTAAACTCAACTTATCTGCACATGCTTGAAAATAGAGACAAGGCCAGCGAATCACCGTGGCAACTGGAACACAAGGTGGGTGCTAGGCAGGCAGTTTAACAGGGATGTCGGCCCTGTGTGGTGGATGCTGGGCTGTGTGAGGGGGTGGTTTGGGGGGGGGGGTGGGGGTTGGGGGGGGTGGTGGAGTGCATTGAACAACACGTTGGATCCCCGGTGGGGCAGCGTCTGACTGAGGCCAGGCAGGAGTGCTGCAGTGGCTAGTTTACATTCCACAGAGTCGGCTAAGCTTCACCAACCTCTGCTCTGCTTAGACATGCACACACACACATACACACACATACTATATATGGTGATATATTTGCAATTTCTCAGAAACATACATATTTACTCTTCCTGTATGCCCCCACCTAATTCCTACACCTCCATCAACTCATCACTACCTATACCACCAGGACACAATCATTTTCCGTCTCACATCAGCCACGCAGGCAGATAACAAACCACCTCATCTGTACCACCCGCCCTCTCCCATCCCCAAGTAACCTTGGCAACAGCGTCACTTTGCTTCATTGCGGTTGAGGGTGGAGGAGGGAGGTAAGGTGAGTCAGTCCCAGGGGAGGAGCCAACCAGTTTACAACTGTACAGAGCAGCATTGGCTTGGCTCTCCCCAACCCCCAGAGACCCATTACCAGGGGTCAGAGCTTTGGTCTCAGGGCAGCTGCGCTGCGCAGGCCTCTGTGTGCAACCTGCCAAAGATCAGCCGCGTGACCTGAGTACATATGGGGGGGCATGCCTGGATTGTGAGGAGGTAACTGGTGTCTGCTGTGTGTGATCTGTGTGTGAGCCACTAAAGGAACGAGGAGGGTAACAACAGCTGTTTGCAGATTCTGCATTTCTACACATATTGATTTGAACTGGGCAGCTTGTCCAGATAAATGAGCAGTCCCTCAAGTAAATGTTGGTTATATATTTAATTTGGCTGCTGTGATGCAGTAAACTGGTATTCATCCTTGGTATTTAGACATGGATTTAATGATTTATTTGGCAACTTTGCACATTGATATCCTTGGTGGGGGCAGACAAGAACATGTCTGTATGTTGTGAATTTATAATTAACATAATGTGATGTAAGAAAAGTGCTTTTAACCAACTGTGCTTATCTTGCGTCTCTGTTGTGGTACGTTTTGTATGTTTGTAAGTTTTCATTTATTACGTCTTGTTCAGCACCAATAACCAAATCCCAACATCAAAATTTTATTCAAACACACTCAAGCAAAATCTAATACATCTCAAGTAGAGGGAATTGGATTTGCCTTTTTGATGCAGCCCCATTTTGTGATCCCACTTTGTATGAAAAATAAATACAAAATAATGTATTTGCTTTTCATTGGAGTGATTCAAAAGCTGTGGTTAAATGACCTGTGCAGGTCACCTGCGTGCGAGTAGGCTCATGTGCAAACGCGCACAGGCACAAACACATTTCCATTAGGCACTAAGCCCTTTTTTTTCAAATTGCTAAGTCATAGAGTATCCCACCATCATGGTCCTCATATTGCCAGACAATCTCCCCTATGCAATTATGAAAAGATATCTCTACTGCCAGCATGTTATGGTGAGATACGTGTAAAAACCATTTCATAAGATGCAATCTATTTTTCCTTGATATAAACGCTAATATAGAAAATCTGCAAGTATTATCATATCAAATGATGGAAGATCTGGATAGCCTAGACTGTAATGAAAAAAAAAAAGATACAGCATGTATGGCCAGCCCTTATAATGACCAAGATAAGAGCTTAAAAGTAAAGGTAGTGAAATATTCCTGAAAATAGCCGAGGGCTCATAGGGTTAAGAGATCCCTTCATGATGCACTTACAGTATAAGTGATGGAGGCCAAAATCCACAAGCCTCCTTCTGTGCAAAAATGTATTTTCAAAGTTAAGCTGAAGCTAATATGAAGCTTCAGATGAAGCCGTCCAAATTAGTCAAATCAAGTAGATATCTTTCAACGTTCAAAAACAGTCTTTTTAGTGTTAAAGTCCCTCTTTTTGTTACTATACTTCCACTGCAGCTCAACAGGGAAACACTGTGAGGAAACAAAATAAGGGAATTAGATGCTAAATAGACTGTAAATGTGGCAGATACCCAATTGATATGACTAACTTAGATTACTGAAACCTCATATAAGCTTCAGATAAACTTTTAAATGCATTTTTGTTCAAAACGACTGTGTGGACACACTGTGGATTTTGGCCTCCATCACTTACATTGCAAGTGCATTTGAAGGGGATCTTTTAATAGCCAGAACAGGGGCCTCCGGGCTCTCTCCATACAGGAGTTATGTCCAACCCCTGTATGGAGACAGCAGCCTCTAAGGTCACTTATCCAATACAGTGACAACTATAGTTTTAACTATAGCCTGTGCAAAATGCTATGGAGATAATTGGCTATATGCTGGTTTCACAAAACTGGTGGCAATCATATGGCTGTATAGTAGTCCAGTAAATTTGCATGAGCAAGTCGGGTAATGCTAGTCTCATTAGCTTATAATAGAGCGAGAGACTTTCATGCCTGAGCAAAGATGAGATATTGAGCTGACTAAATGAAATGTAAACAAAAATGCTGCCAAAATACAGCCCACTTCAATATAAACGCACAACCAAAAATTGATGAAAACAACTGTCAAACAAGTGGTGGGCCGAGGATTTAAGAGTATTTTACAAGTCATTAATAAACATATCCCACGCCTCCATCACCCGTCACTGAAATTGACTGCCAACTTTTGGGAAACACTCCATATACAGCAAGATTGTGGGCCTTTAAGAAAGCATAATGTGTGTGTGTGTGTGTGTGTGTTTGGGATGATATATATTTTTGCCTGCACCTTTTTGTGAGTACGCAGGGACCCTGTGAGTCCTCCCCCCATGTCTCCCCTGGCGCCGAAGAGCTGCTGGAATCAAATCAAACCCCTCCATCAACTATCACTACGTAAAGATAATTCAAAGCAGTGGCATGTGACAGGTCATGTGCATAATGTTCCTTCCTTTCTACCCTTGTAGTCCGACAATGCATAGTTAAAAGGACCTGTAGCCCAGCATGTGCATCTTTTTTTTTTTCTTTCCCCAGGAGACAGCCTATAATGAGAAAGCACCATTATGGGTCCAGCAGGAGCCTGCATCTCTGTGCTGCTGCTGCTACCACAGTTACCCGTGAGGTCTTTCTCTTTGTTAGTTAAGGGGAAGAGCAGCCGCAGACGTCCCTCGCTCTCCGCTTGTTAGCCAGCAGTAATGACTAGGCTGTGGGGAGCCAGGCAACCAGGCCAAGGCGCTGGCAGCCCGTTCCCCTCTGCTGGCCTTCAGTTCACCGACAGGAAGGGGAACAGAAGCAGACACCACAGAGGACACACTGGGAGGATCAGATCCGACAGACTGAGGAGGCGAGAAGGGAGGGCGGGAGAGAGGAGATTTCTACCTCCGGACAGATCGAGACCAAACTAGACCATTATCGACACACACACACAAGCACACGGGATCCGGCTAGCACCCTGCCTGTTCACAGAGCTGGCATTAGATCAATGCTAGTGAAGCAGCGCTAGCCTAAGATCAATGCATACTTTGTACAGAATGTGCCTCCTAGGTTTATGTGGTTCTCCAGGATCATGTATTGGCAGGGATGTGATTAGAATTTCTAAGCCAAGCGGCTGTTCGAATTGGAGAACTTTGTAATAGGCAGCGTTTGGCTGAGGAGCTTCCAACGCAATCATCGCTTTTATCTCGAGATACAAAATAAAATAAAAACAAACCCTGCCGGTGGTGTTTCAGTACAAATTTGCAAATGTATTTCACAATCGAGTTTGTTTCTATGATCTCACGTGTTTAGTAGTTTCCAGATGGTCTATGTTTATCTATGATAAGTGATCTATACACACTCATATCCTGTGCGCAGTGACGGAGAGGTATTATCATATCAGTTTATTGTGTTTGTGTTACACATGAGCAGATCAATAATTCAGAGGGAGACACATGAGCCATCTGCATTACAAGGCAATATAGCAGCAATAACATGAAACGACCTGTTTGTCACCATGCATATGGCGTGGTCACCAGGAGAAGCAGTGGGAATAACTCTTGTGCGTGTCATGTAGTAATAAATGTGTGGATACGAATGTTGTATGGATAGTAATATACATTTTAACGCACTCCAAGGGGGCTATAAACAATAATCAGTGTGAGGAGAAGAATATGGAGGACTCAAATGCAGTAAACTGCAGTTTTGTTTTTTTTTCTTAGCCAGTGTTTTGGTTTGCAGAGTTGAAGATGAAACCATCAATTCTGCATGAGGGGTGGATTAGCCATTGAGGAAGTATTTTGTTGCTCGGCTTGGCTTGTATCGATAGGCTGCTGTAGGGAAGTAGTTGTGAGCCAGGGCAGGAGAGCTGGGAAACGAGTGCGAAGCCAGACACAGGCAAGACAAATTATAGTAGTTTCCATTAAATCAAATGCATCAATTGAAATGTACTAGAGAAGATGCTGGTGTTTTTATCTTTATTATTATCATCATTTTACTATCTAGTACCTCAGCCCGGGGCCATAGTCTGAAAACCCTTTTTTGGTTTTGGATCGAGTGCAATGTTGTGTGAAGGCTCACAAACAACATCTGCAGCAGTGGCAACCAGGCATTCCCTCTGTGCCTCGTTCTCCTGCCAAGTCCGCCCACGTTACCTCTCATCTGCTCAGGCCATCATTCCTTCTTCCCTCTTCCTCGCTGTTTCTACTGTCGTTGCCATCGAGAAGACCCATCTTTCATCTGGACTGTTGACTTAGCACAGGCCCGGCTGGTCGGGCACTGTGGGTTCACTTGAATGGAACTGAGCTGAGCTGACTGCAGCGCGAAACACAATAGGCAGTGCATTATTGATTATGTTTGTGATCTAACCTTGGTGCTCAGGAGTACCTCTCCTCCTCCCCTCAGTCCCTGTACCCATGCATAATTTCTGCAGCGAAAGAGTGAATTTTTTCACCCCCTAATGGAAAGTTGGTTGACTCAAAGAGATTTCCAATAACTCTGGATTCTGTTCAGCTCTGTTTACCCAGTGGTGGATTCTAGTTCTGGGCCTGTCAAAGGTCAGCCTGGCAGACTGAGAGAAATACAGAGGAATAATATGAGAAAGCTCTATTATAAATAGATGCCATCAATCAGGGGGAATGTCCTTCATTTGGCATGCGTCAGTCCTGGGGGGGAGAAATGCATATTCAATCTTGAACAATGAATGTCAGTCACACCACTTTCACCAGACACATGACAGCTGTGCGCAGTGGCTGGTTACACACTCTGAAAATGGGAGCTGCAAGCAAGTGAGGTGGTAAAAGCCCAATCATTGCACAAGGGAACTGAATAAGCAACAGTCCTTCCCCCAGAGAAAGATTGATGGACTTCCCTATTCTGTCTAAATTAGACAAACCGCACAAGTAACACTACATACATGTAACATTGTTATCGTGCTTGATGTACAAGGCGGCTGACACGTAGCATCCTAGACTGTGGTGAAGGCGAGTGACAGAGTCTCTCTCTGTCCTTGCGGGTTGTCTCTCGACCGATCCTTGCCACTGGAGGAGGGGGAAGCGTGTTGTTGGTGTGTTATTGAAACGTGGATGCAGCTGCTCCCAGTTGGATCACAATGTTCCGCCAGCAGTTCAAGTATTTAGTTCTCTCTCTTCACTCTCAGTTTGTACAAAGTCACATTGTGTAAACTCTTGCTATTAGGCTTCACCTAATAAGGCCTCAGCAGTGGAGCACTGGATATGAGGAAGGACTAGAAAGAAATACTCCCATTTACAGCAAAGTGTGATTTTATTTCTGTTTTTTTTTTTTTTTCCTATGTGAGAGACGGGGTAGTAAAAAGAGGGATTGTGTTTGTAGGTGTGATTGCATCAGCTCTGCGTTGGCACTGCTTGGCACGGTGTGTATTGAGTTTTTTTTTCATCTGCTGTTAGTTAATGTGATTTGAGCAACAGGTCCTGCGTAGTGGCAGGGTGTGCGGAGAGGAGAGATGTGGCGGCTGCTTTCTCAGGCTCTGTTAATAGGGGTCAGGGAAGACAGTGTGCCAGTATTTCTCTTTAATCGCATTTAGGAAAACTTCATCCCCAAGAGGTGAGACAGGGATTTATTTTTCAATGTGTCTTTTTTATCGCCCTCTGGAGGAATGCAGAGTTGGGCCATTTAGGGCCAAGCCCGAATGACTACACTAAAAAAGCCTCTGGTTATGAAAAGCCACAGAGGGAATGTTAGCACTGTAGCCTGTAATTGTCAGTTTCATTACACTTACAACCAATAGTATATCTGAGTCAAGCAAGTCAAGGCTGAATGTAGTGAATGTTATTAGTCTCTCCAGCAAAGCAGAAACCCTTCAGTCTGCTGACAGGATTGTTTTGCTATAACACCAGAATAAACTCTTGTTGAACCGGTCAAAAGAAATCATGCCAATCATCGCTCGCGGTGCTACATCTCAGAAGAAAATACCCCTTCCACATGAGGGTCCACACACGGAACTAGGGCTGCTCAATTATGGCAGAAATCATGACCACGATTATTTTGGTCGATATTGATTATTTAACACGATTACTCATTGACTCACAGAACAGAAACGCTTCCGTTTTATTAAATGTATCAATCCACACTGACTCAAAGCGTCTCACAGAGACCACCTGTGTTTTTTTTTTTTGTTTTTTTTTGCACTCCCAGTCTATTTCTGTCACGTTTAGTGAAGTGTAACCTACACAGACAGCTGTTTAAATCACACAAATAATTCCTCTGTATGTGTTTTGAACTTATTAACAGTATCTGCATTGATTGATCAAAGCTCCCAGTCTGTCTGTGAGCTCGCCTCTTTCACTACAGATTCCCCCTCACTCGCTACGGTGGGCGGGGAAATAAAATCAGTGAATCAATAAATAGAAAAGTCTTCCCATGGAGTCAACATGAACACTATTTTGGTTCGGTAAATTTCTGCTGTCATTGGAAGCCAAAATCGTAGTTGAAAATAAAATTCAATCAATCGCCCTGGAATCTATACATTAACTACAAAAGACTTACAAAGAGGTCACATCGAGTGGAAGGAAGCATCCAAGCGGAAGCTGATGGGCTAAGCAGACACACACACACAGTGCCAGACGTAAAGCCGGAGTGGAAGAGACGGAGGAGAAGTCAGGCGAACAAACGAGTACGGACCCGAAGCAGAAAACACAACCTGACGGGGACGAGGAGTTCTGTCAATATGGTTTGTGTTGTGACGCATGCAGGCTGCTGCGTCGGAGGGACAGGAAAAGAGGCATGGCAATGGAATAAGGAAAGAGACGGGTGGTAAGCGTAGGTGATGAGCTGTAAAAATTGGAACTTACCTTGGAAATTGTGCACAAGCTGTTCCAAACCCTACTCATTTCTGTCTAAACTGCTGCTAAACTTAGTTATATCAAAGCCCTTTGAATTCCAACATTGCTAGGTAATTTCACATCATTAAGTTGAGGGTAAGAGTATTTTAACATTTTCAAACAATTCTGACCCAAAGCAAAGCAATTAAATGGAACATTCAGTACGAGCTCACCCAAGTCTTTTCTAGGCAGGTCCCAGTGGGTTTGGGTTTAAATGTCAAGCTCTAACAAAAATCTGTAAAGATGAGGAAGACGAAAATGGAGTTTAAAGGAAGCCAGCGACCAGAATAAAGCAAAAGTGAGTGGAGCAGAGAGTTGAGAGGAGGACAGCAGCGCAGCCGCAAAGACGCAGTCAGGCAGGAGCACGGCACCAAAAAAACACCCATCTCAACTTGTCAATTATTAATTTTCGTAGTCCGCTTTTACAATTTATTCATGCCGGTCGCCAGTTCATCACAGGGCGGATACAGACCCGACCAACGCACGCACCTGTGGGCAATTTTGAGTTTTCATTTCATCTCACATGCATGTCTTTGGAGTGTGGGAGGAAAACTGGAGCACCTGGTGGAAACTCAAAGGGAAGAGTAAGAACACGGGAGGGTGAAGTCAACGCAGAAAAGACCAGAGCTGAGAGTCAGGGTCTTCTTGCTTGGAGGTTTTTATCACTGAACTACCAGGGTATTTTTTTTTTTTTCAATACCTGCTGCAATTTCTTGAAAAACATGAATGCAAAGACGGGAAGTTTTAATGTGGCTTATGCAAGAATGGTTGACATTTCAAAATACGGAAGGGTGCTTTATATCAAGAGGAAGGCACTTGTTTGAAGACATTTCTTGGAAGTTACTGTATCTTGCGCTCAACTTTCTGCCATCAGCTAGATTTTTTTTTTTTTTTTTTTTTTTTTCCCACATCTCGTCTTGGAAAAAAAGCGAGATTTAAAGGCTGAACAGAGGATAAATAAATATGTCACTTGTTACTGCTGATGTGTTTTTGCAGTGCAGGGATTTGAGGTCACAGAGCAAAGGAGCTAAGGGTTGAAGACAGAGAATGGAGGTAATGTAGCAGAGAGCGATGAATCGGTGGGAGCTGTGTTACTGCTGTTTATAGAACTCTTTCTCTGTATTAGTCAGGACTCAGACCCCTCAGGGGAAAACTCTTCATCTCCCCCTCTGTCTCTGTGTCTACAGCCGCCATCTTTCTTCTGATTACCACCTCCCTGGCTCCCACCTTTCCTACCACACACTTTTTTTTTTTTTTTTTACCCTCTGTCTTTCTCTATGACTATTTTTTTTTCTTGGTGTTCTTGCTGTCTGGGCAGTTTTGTGCTGTTTACTTTTCCCCGCTCCTTGTTCTTCCTCCTCCTCCTCCTCCCCCTCCCCTGCCACTGACTCACTCTCCCCTGCCACAGCTCTCCTCTCCATCTTTTCTCTTCCACAGTCATTGCTTTATCATTCAAGCCCCGGCCTCGGAGAGGGCACTTTGACTTGTGGCGAGGGGGGGGGGTGGGGGTGGGGGGGGCTGATTTTGCCCTGAGCCACAGTTTAATGGGAGTTAACCGCTGACCGTAAATTCTGTCGCAGAAGATGAGTGAGGTAGGGAGTATTCAGGGGTGGGGTGCGCTGCTTATTGTGTTGGAAATGTAACTTATTGCACAGGAGACTGCCAAGACCCCTGTTCTCGTCAATCTTAGCTTTTATTGGGAGATTGGGATAGGACAATTTTTCTCGCTGTCTTCCTCTGTGGTCGGTGTCCCTTAACTGCTGGATTCCACCTCAGACACATTCTTCCTCTGTCTGTTCTCACTGTGGTGTCATTTCTGATTTTCTCCCTTTACTCTCCTGCCAGCCCTGTCACCCGAACTGTGGTTACACTTAAGGCCATTTCAGGTTTTTTTTTTTTTTTTTTTTTGATATCTGACCACAAAGAGCGTTTCATCGGTTCTCACAGCAGTGCATCCACTTAACCTAGAAATGCCTATTATATCTGCTTATGGGCGTGTTAACTGAAATACTCCCATGTTTAGAACACTGTTTTTCCATCTTTTTATGGAGCTCTCATTGTGGATTGCAGCCAAATGACATATAATTGTAATCACAATGTGAGCCTGTCCACTTCCAAGTTGTTTCAAAGGTCTGATTGTAATCTGAACAAAATCCATATTCGGTGGATCCAGGCATATCACATTATGCATCGCTGCATATTCAGATGATAAAATCACACAATTTAGTACAGTGTAACAGTAGCTGTTCTATCTCCCAATGTCCTCTTTATCCGTCCTCCTCTCCCTCCCTCTCTGGCCACTGATTTTCTTCTATTCTCCCTTCCTTTCACTCTCTCTTTTCTCTTGTGTATTCTGTCACTCATTAGACCACTTTAAAAGCGGCTGAATGAAGGTTGGCACCCTCTGTATGGGGTCACCACAGGCCCCTCTGCCCTCCCTTATTGCCCCCACCTCTGTAGCTTGTCCCCAGCACCCCAGGCCGTGAAAGGTCAGCCGTCATTGGGACTCATTATGAGGAACCGAAACTGGAGCAGACAGGAAGTGTGTGTGTGTCTGCATCTCTGTGTGTCTGAGGAGCTGAGCAGCAATATACAGTTATATACAAGGTAGATGGATAACACAGACCTTGAGCTTCCCCTTTTCTGCTTCTCACAGAGGATTGTATTTCTCAACACTGCTGCGCATAAAGTAAATGATCAATTTGTAATGAAGTTTAGTTCCACAGTTTCATTGCAACCCTCCTATCCTCAAGTAAACACTCACTCAAACTCTCACACACAAAACACACTCGCACTTAATGTCCTCTCTGTCCCGGGCCATGATACATGCAGCTGCTTGAGTGGCATTGACTCTTGCTCTTTTCCATTCTCTCTCTCAAACACACACACACACACACACAAACACACACACACAGCGTTGCAGAGCTAGTTCATCACCCTCGGTGACACGGTGAATTTACAATGCCGTCCTTGACCATGTCTGAGCCCCGAGATCCACCTTCACTCGTCAGGAGACAGATTGGGTTGGCAGGTGGGGCCCCCGCCCAGGACCACATTTTTATTTGGACATAAAAAGTAATAAAACAGAAGAATGATTGGTGCTTTTTACTGCTAATCACATGTGCCGCCATCTCAATTAAAAACTTGTTTGCATAAACAATCAGCGCAAACATGCCGCACCCCTCTCCCTCCCCTCCCCTCCCTCCCCCACTGGGCCAATGAGGCGTGTGTGCCAGTTTGTGTGTGTGGGTACCTATCTTTGTGTCACCGTGTGCGCGTGCGAATGCGCATGCATGTGGATCCTGCTGTCAGCGAATTCTCCACAGAGATAACCTTGAAGGAGTGACTGTGTGCTTAGCTCTGATACTGAATGCCAAGCCGCAGCGGGCTCAGCGGTTGCGTTCCCAGAACTTCTCTGAGACCTTTAGCCACTTCTGCGAGACTTAATCCCAAAGTTGCGATGAGGTGGGCAGAGTTCGGTGCTCGAGTTGAGGCACTGCTCAGATAGTTGCGGCTTGATGGTAAAAGTGTGTTGCTCTTTTTATACAGGACCCTCCTTTGAAAAGCACTGACAAACATTTGATTTTTAAATTCTCTGGTAACTTTGACCATATTATATCATGTTTCTACTAAATCCAATCCATACACTGGCAGGCTGACATTATTGGCAAATATCGCCATGAATATAACTGTATTTGCATGGCTGAATTAACCTGTTGGGTTGCTCCTTCTCCTACTAATACTTACCCCCCACCTTCTGTACTCTTCTGTAATGTCTATGTACCCTGTCACCTTCAAATTCTCATTAAGTGCAACCAGTACTCCTACAGGGGTAATACTTAATTTGTGTTATTAATGGTCATTTGAACACAGTTTAGGAATATTCATCATATGAACACAATATAACTAAAATTCAATAGACCTTAATATTGGATTTTGACATAGGGTCCACAAGATAAGCTAATAATGCAGGAGCAACTTTAGCTGATATTGTGCTTTAGTGGTGCAAATTCACATTTGCAGTTAATGAAATTACAAAACCCATTGACATGGACTGAACCTGGGGCTTCAGGGACCCTCTGTGTCTGGGGCCCAGAGCCAGCTGCCTGCTTTTGCCGGTTGGTAACGCAGCCTTGATTATCTGTGTGTATGTTGGCAGATACACAAAGCGAAAATTGTGGAGCAGTAAGCTGCAGCAATAAATGTTTTATTGGTGAATTATGTATGTTTGAGTGATTTTCATGTTGCTGAAGTTGTGTAATTCCACGGTGCTCGTGAGCTATTGCATGTTAAAAAAACGTTGGTCATGCTTGGTTTAATATAGATTTGTTTTTATGTGTTGTTATTTATAGTTATTATTTAAAAGCGCGTTAACTTTGATGATGTTTGCAAAATGTTCTGTTAGCTTACATTTACTCATACTGTCATCTTTAATGCTAAAAATGATTGTTTAGCCGTAACATCTTCTGTACAGACAATTTATTCAGACTGTTTGTTCTCAATTATAGTTGAGGATTGGTCTCAAAAGTGCTGTATCGGTCAGGCTCCAGTCTGTTTATCTCAAGTACAGATCAGTTATAGATGCAGATATTCTCTTTTTTTTTTTTCTCCAGCTTGTCTATGTGCGAGGCCATAAGCAGGATTTTAGAATTACTACATTTTCACACAATAGTATTTTCTGGCTCCCACTACATGATGGTCTGAATGATGAAACTCCACACTGCCGGGAGTATAATTCTGGTGGAGAAATACTGAATCCCTGCATTTTATTTTGATTCAACATAATTGTTTTGCCACATTTCAGGATAAGAATTCAGAATCAGCCTTTAAAAAAACCCCTATTTAAGTTTTCTGTAATTGTAGAACTTAAAATAATCTTGTTAAAATCCCCCAAAATTCCCAGAAACAATCGTGAGGACATGACCTCAGTGTATTCAGTGTTAGCTGCAGGCGTCATGCCCTTTACTCTCCTGTCTAGCCATCTATCTGTTTTCTTCTCTTTCCTCTTGCTTTTCCCCACGCCAGGCTTTCTCTCTGCAATTTAGCCTAAGTAAATGGACTCCTGCACATTCAGCTTCAAAATGTTGTGAAGTAAACAGCAGCTCATGAAATATTCACCACACTCCTTTTATGTGTGTAGGTGTGTGAGTGTGTGTGTGTGTGTGTGTGTGTGTGTAGTCAGCCATGCCCGACCGAGGCAGGTGACTCCCACACACCCACTCACGGGCAACCGCATGCATATAAAACACTAGGGCGCCCCAAAAAGCCAAAGGGTGTCTCCGCATCTCAGCTGTGCGCCAACTGAAAAGCGAAAAGGAGCTCTGGGAGTGGGAGCACTCACTGCTGCTGAGTGAGTCAGACGTTTGCTGATATTCATACTGTATTGATGGGGGGAAAAAAAATCAGGGAGTCACATTCAAAATGTAATCGTAAAGGTTTTTGTTGCAAATGGCAGGAAGCTGGGGAGCAAACATTTCAAGTTATAACCTTTGTTCATGAAACATTTGCTGCTACTACTTCTTACATTAAAGCATTATGATCAATTTTTTAGTGCCTTCCCTGATTTTTTTTTTCGTTTTACATCTTTGTTGGATCCAGCAGTAAGCATCTTTGGTTGTGGTTCTTATATTTGAAAGCCTCTTTTCCTGACATTAGAGTCATTCATCCCTTGGAAACAAGTGTGGAGGCTGGAAGGTCGTTGGCTTGAACCTCCAGACCAGCTGAGAAAATAACTAACAAAGCTGCTCAGTGGCCATTTGTAGCAAACTGTGGCTGCATCAGCCAGCTATCAGGTGGAAATGAGTGTAGCTTTATGGCTATAAAGTATGCTGTTTCTGTAAAACAACTTGCTCAGCAAACTATCCCTGGATAAATAATAGTTAACAATTGCCTCCAGAGTTGCTGCATTTTTGTTGTCCAAACACCTGCAAGCTTCCCCCTCTATTGTGCTCATAAGCTGATATTGAGAATCAGACATCTCGGCTCAAACTGATTATATGTTGGATGGAATACTCAAAATTTAATGTATTAAATATTTAATGCAGCTGCTGCTCAATTGTTGGTTACATTCAACTTCCCCTGTCAGATAGATATTTCTGTATCACAGCTACAAATGTGTCAACAGCCTTTCTACTTTCATTTTCCCATTAACGTGCTTTCAGTGCTGCTATGCATTTGGTCTCATCCTACCTGTCTGTTTTCTAGACACACGTCTAGAAAACGTGTCTCTGTCACCACACTACATGCCATAACATGTACCACATCTTGCTGCGTATCCCCCTCAGGGTTGCCCCTGGCAACTAGGGCTGTCGCGGTGCAGGAATTTCCCCCGTTTGATTTAGGGTGGCTCAATAGCGCGGTATACGTTCATAAGCAGTATAGGCGCCTTTTTTTTTTCTTTTTTTTTTGTGAAAATCAAGGTATGTTAGTCTGATTATGTGTCAGCCGAATGGTGCAGTAGTACCTGATAAATACAGAAAACACTTTAAATCGTGTTGTGGCAGGAAACAACATTGGCTTACAGCCAAGTCCCCTTAAATCTGGGATATATGAATGGAGTCTGGCTGGACGCGCCTTTAGATTGCATGATTGGTGGTAAATTACTTTACCTCACAGGTTAAATGGCAACCTCCTTGGCCGTGCGGTGACCCAGGAGAGTTTAAACCTATAACTGAGAAAAAATATTCATACAGATGTGTTTTTAATTGCCGAACATCAGCACCAACCCCTGGTCAGCTCACCCCAAGGCAGGCTCTGTTATGAGGGCTGGGCGCCAGGTTAGCTTGTTAGTCTGGATGCTAGCTGCGGGAGGCTCACACAAGGCTCTGTGGAGCTCCACGAGCGAGAACTGTGTGCGAGACGCTGTGTGCGGCGGGCGGGCGGGATCCTCCGGAGCCGCCAGGCCAGACCAGGGGATGTACACACACTGAAGTGTAAAACAAGAAGGACCTAGCCTCATTAATAAAAGAAAAAACATGAACATAGCGCAGTTGTGGTGATTGCTTGCCATCCACTGCGGTTGGGTTGTCTGTAGTATGGTATTGCTATATTGCCGTTATTGTGACAGCCCTACTGGCAACACACACTAAAGCCACTTTTCAACCACAGGAACTTTCCCTAGGTACTGAGAACCTTTTGAGGAACTCCTCTACTTGCGTTTCCACCAGAGGGACAAGGGTCTAAATGAAGTTCTAGTAATTGTTTTACCCCCAAAAAGACCTTGCTGTGGGGGTAGTACTTTCCAAAAGTACAGGGACTTTGGGGGCGGGGTTTGCCAGGATGACTGTCACTGATTGGTCAAACACACACAGCGCAGCTGCGTCAACTTGTGTACCGCTTCATTCACAAAACAAGGAAAGGCTCTAGCATCGATTTAGGACCAGTTTAGGACATTAAAAGTAAAGTTTAGGCTTTGTTGTCGGCTTCCTGACTCATTTTAAAAAAGAGCAAGAGAAAAAGAGAGAGCGCGGCAGTGGTTGAGCGAGCTAGAGAGTGAATAAAGAGATGGAGCGGCGGTAGCGAGAACAAAGCCCCTGAATGAGAGAAATAAAATGTTATTTTCTGATTGTTTCATGGTGGTTACGTTCTAAAGCAGAAATAAATAACCATCAAACACTCAACAGATGATTTACTGTGGAGACAGATGTTCTTAGTTTCAGTTTCATTTTCCTCCTCTGCATTTCTCTGTTTCATTTATTCATTACTTCCAACTAATGCAGCAGTAAATACAAAGAACGTGTGAATAATGCTTTTCAAGTGCTGCTGTCATTTTTTAGTTCCTTATCAGTCTAATTTGCATGATCTACCTGGTTCCTCAGATGTGTTGGAAACACAAACAGGAACTCAAAACAGGGACTTGATATTAGTGCCTCTGGTTCCAAAGTACCTGGAACTTTTGGTCGAAACAGGGCTTAATACACTCTCCTTTACCAACATAGATGAGAAGCGACAGATATATGTGGTATAGATGACGCTCCCTTCCAGTTGTCCCCGAGCTGGAGTGGTCGTATTGGTGTAATAGAAGCTGCCCTTAGCCAAGCTCCATGCATAATTCAGCGGTGGACTTCATCACGGTGCTTATTGCCTGGAGACCGGAGCCTGCTGATAGATGACCTCGGCTGCGGCCTGAGTCACATTGAAGATTCACTAGCAGGACTGAAAACAGGTCATCTCTGCTGACCCCCGAGGCTCCTGCATGTTGCTGTGGCGCAGGGGTATTTTGTGACAGTGGTGACAGTCCGCCCCGCAGTTCCACATGTACTACACCAGGCTTTACTGGCCAAGCAGGCCCCTCGGTTGCCGTGAAGGACGTTGTGGGAGAGTGATGATGTTTGAAGCACAATGTTGAGAGGAAGATTTGGGGAGCGTGTGTAGGTGGCACAGAAAAGAGGTTCCATTTATGAACAGCATAGGCTCACTTGTTCCTTCCACTTACTGTATACAGTAGGAGGACTGCACATAAAAAGGACGCATTTCATTTTGTCCAGAGAAGCTAAGACCTCACAGCCTTTTACTTGGAGGGTGAGTGAGGAGGGGCTTGGTGAAAAGAAAGTGGAGAAAAAGAGGGAACTACTGTATAAGGCCAACTGATCTAAAATCCCACAGTCAGCATATCTGTCACACAGCCCAACTTTGAAATGATTGTGCCACAGAGGGTTTATTTATTTATTTAACTGACATTATTATAATTTCCATTATTTATGTAGCCCCTGTTGGTGGCAACTCTAGGGCAGATGTGAGAGGTTTGAGATAATGCAAAAATCTTCAGTGCTGTGCACTCGACTATATCGCTGGTGGAAGATTATACTGCCAGATCTTCATCAGTGGAATAAATTGTAGTACAGTGTCATTTTCTCTTTAATCAGGCCACTTTTCTGCTGACACAGGACTCAGTAGATTCCTTATTCTCTTAGTTATAAGTGATCTGAAACTATCAAGAGGCACCATGAATGTGTTTCTTTTCTCCTTTGCCACTTCATCAAAGCCAAGGTTAAGCTGAAAGGCATGTTGAAAAGGATCCGTAAAACCGTCTTCCCTCGTTTTCTGATGCCATTCACTAGATTTGATAATTGTCATAATGTGCAGTTAGTAGAGATGCCTTTAATTTTAAGAAAGAATTAACCAATAATCCTGTAGGTTTGGTACCTTCTGAGGTGGAGTACATCTCTTTAATAATGATTATTGAGAGATTTCAGTATTTAATTGCAAGCGGTTGATCCCAGCTTCTGCTTTCTAACCTCTACACACTGTGTGCTCCCAGTAATGTGACCACATTAGCTCACACTGTTCTACAACCTAGACTCAAACATGAGGCTAAATTTGCTTTTGCTTCTAATGGCACTAGACTTAGTAATAATTTCACAAATTCTTGTAAGGTCAGGCTAGAGTCCATTGCCATTTCCAAAAATCAAAACTCCACATTTATGACCTTTTAATGTGACTTTTCATTGTGCTTGGTCTTTTATATCTGAATACGCTGATATTTTTTTTCTTTTGACCTTGTAAAATGTTTCTATCATTGTTTATCAAGGCCTTTAAAGGGATACTCTATCAATTTAGTCTTGTACTTCCATGAAGTGGGAGGATTTGCAAGAGACAAATTTAAAAAACAGTCGTCAAAATCAAAACAGCAGACAGGCTGCCTTGTAGTGCGTAGTGAAGCTTAAAAAACAGAATCCTACAATTCCCATAATGCTATTCAACAGAGTCTTTTATTACACCATCCCTGTTAAATGATCTTGTCTTACAAATTTCATGCCCCCAGTTTATGTTGCAGGTTTTCTGTTAAATATTTGAAGTCTCAAGCTTAACTCAAGATAATCCTGATAACATCCTCAGGGTTATTTTGTCAGACTTTAAAAGCTCCCTCCAGAGCCACAGAAGACATTATACAACTGTTTTCACAGGCTAAGTAGCACTCTCTGTGATGGAAATAAACTGACCTTTATGTATAAAATCAGTGGATTGCCCTTTTAAATAAAACTGATTTGCTCTTCCTGCGTTTGTTATAATAAGCTGTATAAACAAATTTTAGCTTTTTTTTTTTAGCTTTTACCTCTATTATCATGACTGATATCACTGTTAGAGGTTGACCAATATTTGCACCTCCACGTTAATTTGCCCAAAGTTTTATTATACCACTAATATATTACTAGGTTAAATTGACTTTCAAGTATAAGTACAGTAGAGCACCTCTAGCTATAAGTGTTATCTCAGATTTTTCCATATCCTATTGGCAGCACTTGCCTGCCTCATCCAACTGTTTTATATTTATCAGTTTTAGTCTACTGAACACAAACCTCATTATAGCTCCTCAAACACAGTGACAAGGGTTTTTGCAGGCTGCCTTTTAGTAAAGTCCCAGTCGTGCATTAGCTAGTGGAGTGCTACCCTCTCGCAGCTCTTATTTTCCATAATAAAACACAGCTCAGCACATCCTTGCCCCTGCATGCATAAAGAGGAGCTACCACTGTGTCAGCCTAGGTTAGTCACAACAGCACCAGCAAAGAAGAACCGTCTGCGCAGATTTCAACAATCCCGCATCTTTCAATAAGAAATGAAGGAGAATAGCTCGCACCTCATTGTTTCCGCGACCCCAGCTGCTGCATTCTGGGCAGTTTGCAGCAGCGGAACATGAACAGTCTCTGTGGTATTACAGCATGGCACCATTTATGTCCTACATATCAACTATGCTGCCATGGTAAACATGATGAGCTACTGTTAACCTACTTCTGTGCTGCCAGGCAAACCCCAGCAGGAACACTTTCCTCTGTCTTGAACGCTCACAGGCAGAAGCACCAGAGACACTGCGACTTGTCAATCAACCCCGCCCCACCACCACCACCACTTACATCAAGTCTCAGATGCTTGGCATTATTCCAGTGCGCTGTGGTACACACTCAGAGATGATAGCACGCAAGCACACACACTTGAATATTGTGCGCACGCACACACACACACACGCACACACGCACACACCTGCCAGTCTTCATCCCATCACACGACTAGTCTGAGTTGCGTGGCAGGGCTTTGTTGGGGAGTTGACAGTGAAGGTTGCTTTATAAACCCGGCACGAGTCCATCTCCCTCTCCCCCGCTGCTTTGGGATGAAGGGAAGTGATGATCCAGGGATTTTTCGTTCCCTCTGCTCCATTGAGCTCACCGTATCACCTTGACAATGTTGCATTCTATCACGTGGGGGCTACAGGGACGGCAGCGGGTGCTTGGGAAGAGGGAAAATAGTTGGGAAGAACATTTGTGTGATTTAGCTAACTCCAAAACAAATCCATTAACTGTCAGGCTTAGAGGTGCTTTAACTAAAAATGGGGGAGGAAAATGTTGGAAGTGGGTTGTGGTAGACTGCAGTTGAAGATGCGGTGTGCGATGTTGAGAAAATAAAAGACGTGTTCTTGTTTGTGTAGTGGTTTGTACTGTACTTTTGAGAGACTAGTGTGTGTTTGTGTAACGTGCAAGCAGTCAGGACGCAGAAAGTGGAACATCCCTGTCCTGCCTCGACAGCATTGCAGCATAGCACAGGGGCCGCACATCACTATGTAAATGCAAATTGCAGTGTCATGATGATCAATCCTGTAGTCTGCTGAGACAGGGTTATGTCGGGACCAGTCAGCAGCATCTTGGCTGCATCTGTCGGCCTGTCTGCCCCGTGCTCTGTCTCTGTATGGCACTGTATGAGGCATGTCTGTTTATCTGCCGTGGTGGATTACTGGCCTTGCTCTTCAGTTGTTTTAATTTGTCTCTGTTTGATCAACAAGCACTTAAAGTAGTTGCACGACAACATTTTTTTTTTTTTTGTATAAGCTGAACTAACTCGCATGTCTTTCTTTGTTCCTGCAGGACACAACTCCAATAAAAGAATCCTGTGGGACTGGAAGAAATCAGTGAGGCAGTTTGGGATAAGCTGGTCAACAGGGAGCTGGGCGGAGAGGAGAGGACACCAATCAGGCCGTCAGAAGACAGACATCTAAGCCATGCTTTAACACACACAGGAGAAAGGTGGTTGATCGCTGGATAAAGCCCCCGCTTTTTCTTGTACACTCCTGAGCCAGAAACGCACGTATCGCCCCTCTCATCTGTCATTCACTGTATACCATCCCTGCAAAGATGCCGATGCCAAGGTTGGCACTGTGGCACTTGTGGTGACGGGGCACAGAGTGCGTGCGCACATCCGGCAGGCAGGCCGGTGGGTCGGTGGGTGTACAGGCACACCAAGAGGCATTTTCGGGTGGGTGTGGTTGAACCATGCGGCCCTGGGCGGGTTCATGGCGTTGGATTACCCTGGTGCTATTGGCCTGGGGCACACTGCTCTTCTACATTGGTGGTCACTTGGTGAGGGACAGCGAGCACCCAGAACGGTCCAGCCGGGAGCTCTCCAAGATCTTGGCCAAGCTGGAACGGCTCAAGCAGCAGAATGAAGACCTGCGGCGCATGGCCGAATCGCTCAGGTAACAGAAAACTCAATGTTATAAAGTTGCTTGTGTGTGCCATCACTGAACACCAACACGTTTTTTCTTAACATCAGTGCATTTACATTACATCACATTACATCCTGGTTTTTCAAAAACCTGAATATGCTATTTGGAGCTAATTGAAACAGATACTGTGGAATACACTGTGAACCTTATGTTAACTGTTACTGTTAACCTTGAGCCTTACCCAGGTTTCTGGTGTCTGCCATGTGCATCTTCAACTGGACTTATGTAGTAGTGCTTCAGTTAACAAGCAAAAAATAATATGATGATGATAATAATAATAATATGATGATATACATGCTTAAAAGAAAGTCTGACACCGGTAATGCAGAGAACAAACTTTACTGTTGCTCTTGGTTTTCATTGGAAAACCAGAAAGGGAGCAGCAACACCTGCATGCAGATATCAGAAACCTGGTTACTGTTAGAATCATGTATAGAGGGATATTACCAGGTTTCTCCATGTTCAATGAAAATATCATATCCCAAATACAATTAAGCTGGGATACAAGTTTTGACATAAACACACTCATCAAGAGGTAAACAGTGACAGCCGAGTTGGAAAAAAAAGTGAAGTGCAGAAAAATAAGTGCAGAAACAATTAATCAATTAGTCTATTAGTGGATCAACAGAAACTGTTTTGGTAATCTAATTGTTTAAATTAATTATCAAGGGTTAAAATTGCAAATATTAACTGACGACCATTTCATAGACGAAACGAATAAATCATGAAAAATATTTGACAGATTGATAAATAGTAAAAGTAATAGTTCCAGTTAGTTCCAGCCCTAATCAAAAGCAACAGCACTGATCTTAAATTGTAATTCCCTCATTTTCCTTTATACTCTACAGTGCATCATATCCTTATCCTTGGCAATGGCAAGAAAGCAGAAGCAATTCTAAACATCTATATGAATGGCAAAGTCCATATGAATGGCAGTTTTTATCTGTATTTGCAGTTCCTGGTCCAGTCCATGTAACACCAAATTATGGAATGCAGTGGTAAAATGCAATTTCCCAAAATTTTGTCATGAATTGATATATGGATCTGAGATTTTGGGCAAACTAATGTAATGCACACCCCTTGCTTGCCTGGTCAGTCCAACAATTAAATACAGTCCAACAATTTAATACACCCTCAAGCCCCCTGGTAGTCTAACCAGAGTTTTTTTATTTTACAAATGCCAGAATGCAGCAATGAGATGATTGTTTCTTTAGTTATTTGTGAAATTTTAATCTGCATCTGATTAAATCAGCGTCTTTTGTGTGACTTATAGTTAAAGAAATGTCACAAAGTTTCACCAAAAGCTGATCAGTAGTGTCAGAAAGACGTGTGACAGAAAGATGGATGGACTCGCACACCTCACCAGATTTTATTGTGTTATTCTGGCAGACAATAGCACATTGTATGAGCCCATTAACCACACAGCATTTTTCACACATTCGAGCTATGTGTAATAGAGTGACAGATGGTTCTGCTCTTATCGCCGCATGCTGACAGCGTTTCTCTTCACACATAAACATCGGGTCTGCGCATGGGTGTGTACATCTGCGAGTGTGCATGCATGTGCATGGAATGCAGTAGTGTGTCCTGGTGTGCGCCATATTAACAGGGAACTCGAGCTTCAGATGCTGCCATTGCTGCTCGTCTGTGATATTTCGATTCACTTTGATGCGGGGCCCTCATCAGCGTACACAAACACGGAAAACACGCGCACACGTTGCTTCAGACAGCTTGTCCCTGATTAAATCCCTTGCTTTTGTAATTATTCAAAATTGGCTCAAAAACAAAGGTGGAATTCATGGCATAAAAAAAACAAGTGCAGCTTTCAGTCGACCAGTGTCCAGATGGGTCCCCGACACACTGCACGCTTGTTGCTTGTTATTGAGTTCGGTTGTTGATCTGGGACTGAGGCCTCCACAGTTGTTTACTGGGGCAGTGCTACCGTGCCTTCTCAAGTCCCTCTAAGCTTCAGCTAAGTATCCAGCACAGCAAGCCAAAAGCAGGCAACTGGCTTGCCGAGGTTAAGCTTTATGAGCTATTGACAGAGACAGGGGTTGGTTTGTCCTCTGTTCAATTTTGTGCCTTTGTGCATGTGTGTGTGTGTGTGTGTGTGTGTAGCAGGCAGATACAGGCCTAGGAGAGAACTCCACCCGTGCCTCATCCTGTAGTGTCTCTTATCCTTATATTAGAGCCCTAATAGACGCAAAGAGGCTGTTAGTGAGCTGCCCATCTCCTGCCACAGCCCCTCCCTTCTCCATTCATTGCCTCCTCCAGTTCCCCGTTTCACTCCTCCTTCACCTCCCTCCTCCTCCTCCTCGTCCTCCTCTCCCTCACTCCACCACCAAACTGCTGACAGAGGCATGGCACTGAGCCAGACTCCAGCCGGCAGGTTGTCACAGACTGACTGACTGTGTAACAACTCACTAGCTCACTGATCGACTAGCTCAACGCATGCCTAACCCAATTCACCGACTTACACGTTCTGCAGATTTGGATTGAGAACATGAATCTCTCAGTGTTGTACATGAAGCAGAACCGGTTATTTGCAAGCATCCCGCTGACTCTGGTTTCATACAAAGCACCTAACATTAGCGTTAGTGCATTCATTTTTACCAGTGCAGTGCCGGTTTAAAACATGCCTGTTCAGAACAGGGCTTGGCCTGCAGTATTCCTGCTTGCAGCTTTCTTGAGAACCGCTCATCCAAACAAGAAATCACACTTCAAATTGCTAACACGCGGTAAGTCGAACATTTTGACAGCCATACTAATCATTCAGAGTTTCAGCTACATACAGTGCCCTCCAGCATCAGCAAAGGTGGTCTGCAGCAAAGATCAGATATCACAGTCAGTGGCTAAAGTCTGATGTCACACACACTACCGTCCAATTTCCACAATGGAAGATGAAACTGCCGGTTAAAATCACACTTCAAATTGCTTACATGTGGTAAGTTGAACATTTCATGTGTTAACACTCACCAGACAGCCATACCAATTATTCAGAATTTTAACTTCATACAGTGCCCTCCACAAATATTGGCAACCTTGGTAAAAAATGAGCAAAAAAAAGTTAATAAATGATTAATGATTAATTGAAGTAAAATGATTCAAAAGAAAGAATGAATCCTCATCAGAAAATAAAGTTTTTATTAGCCTTTTATACCTAGCTTTTTTATTTTCTACCTAGTCATTGCTAACAGCTAGCTATTTTGGACCAGGCTATTTCCAGGGAACGCCTTTTTTGGCGTTTTTTTTTTTTACATCAAGTGTCTTATATTCCCAGATTCAGCAGATGCCCAGAACACAATTAGGGATGGGCATTTCAAACAAAAATAGCGTTCAACTTAATAGTAAACATGAGAT
The DNA here is from genome assembly GCA_038419695.1 of Scomberomorus guttatus. NCBI lineage: Eukaryota > Metazoa > Chordata > Actinopteri > Scombriformes > Scombridae > Scomberomorus > Scomberomorus guttatus. The sequence goes on from CM076462.1 coordinate 10,724,626, forward strand.
AATCAAGTGGCTGCTATCATTGCTAACAGCTAGCTATTTGGTGCCAGGCTATTTCCAGGAACAAAAGAGCTCGCACTCGACACCGCACTTCCTTGGGTCCTCAGCAATACACCCGCCAACAGACATAAATACAGACAGACAGACAGAGACTCCTTCCATTTTAGTTAGATGAGTGGCCTCATAGAGATACAAACCCATAAAACTGACATTATTACAGGTTAATCACACTTTTGCGTTGAGTTGTTACACAGAAGAACCCTACTGCATATAGACTGATTTATAGTTCAGAGAAGGATTTAACTTAGTTAGTGTCATCGCACCACTGCAGCTCCAGATTGATGTGACGTGCGTTAATGAGCAGTGTTGTGCATTCATTACATACCTGAAGGGATTGTGTTTATATTGTCTCATTTGCTTCATGATAGAGAGACAGTCATGCTGAAGCACTTACAGGATATTGATTTCCTAGATCACAAATTGCAAATTTGCAAAATTTTCAACCTCAGTAGATTCCACATTCTAGTTATTTTTGCTGAACTCTCCATAATATTTAAAATGGAATTTTCATGTAAAATGAATCAATCTATAAATCAACACTTGGATTCAAATTAGTATCACCTGGCTGGCCTACACGTTCAGTCCAGTGATTCAGTTATTCAGGGTGAATCCTGAGTGATTTGAGTGACAGGCAGCGTGCCAACCTACCAATCACCCAGCAGCATTAATGAGAGGTGAGCACGGGGTCGAGTTGCTCAGTCTGTCTGGCTCCGCCCTCTCTGCAGCTGTCAGTCACCTCGGGCACAAAGCCACGGCTCCTGCAGAGGCATTGACACGCGCCATTCTGATGGTGTGACATCGGAGGGAGCGAAGGGTGAGAGTGACAGCTGGGCTGAGCGATGAGGACCTGATCGATCCCCCAGGCATGCCAACAGAGGGATGGAGGGAGGGCAGGGACGATGCACAGGGGGGGCGAAGAGGAGGGGAGCATGATGGATGGTGTGAGGACTGCGCTAAGTAAAGAGCCGCAAGGAGGAAATGGAAAATGAGGACTGAGGGGATGGGAAGAGTTGCGGAAACCACAGTCATCACACTAATCTACTGTAGATGTTATTTCGGCCTACCTTGGTGCCAACATGATGAGATGTTTCACATTGCACAGCACCAGCAGTACTAGGCGATAAAAGGCAGCGTAGCCCCGTTTCTTAGATCAATAGCTTGTACACCATTGTTTCAATTGACCCTGTGGTATAACCCACTCCCATCTGATAGGCCCTAAAATAAATGCAAAGAAGTATTTGCATATACCATGTGACCCACATCTAGAACAGATGGAGAAGAGGGCAAGATTGAGACAAATTGTTTTTCCATGCTTCAGTGGAATTGTCTTTTAATGGTGCAGGCCATTGACCAGTAGACCTCAATTACTCTCTGTCTATGTGCCCTTGTGTGTTTGCCAGTTTGCTTCCTGCTACATTAGCTTGCACGTTTTTTTGTTTTTTTTTCTACACTGGTTATTGCACATATCTGCCTCATTTGGGTCTCTATCTTTCCTCAACCGTGTAAAATGCAAAGGAAAACTGTAGGGAGAGCCCCATGTAGTTGTAGGTGTGATAAAGCCATTTGTCTACCCATGTGTGAAGAGACAGTGAGTGGATTAATTTATCCTGTAATGTGCAGCCAGTGCGACCCCACCAAACAGATGCCGCCGCCGCTTCCAGACCTGAGCTCCAATCGACCCAGCCGTCGCTCAGGCTCGGCGAGAGAAGGTTGACTACCGCACACACTAGCCCCATTGTGGGAGCTGTCTGTGGTCGGGACATCTCTGTCAAGTAGGACTCAGGGCAGAGCTGGCTCACTCTGGATATACTGAGGCATTGAAGCATGCAAGGCAAGAATGCACCATTCAGAATCCGTTTACTCTGGATTATACTGTTTGAATCAGTGGTCACAACATGGATACAGCAGAGGAAGGAGACAAGATAAACCGATTCGACATACACAAACACAACAGATGCACACTTCTACCGTCGTCCATATACAATATAACAAATTCAAACATTATGTATGGAGGTAGCATTGTCACCAAACGTATTTAGCTTGCCTTATAGGCCCTTCAAACCGATTTTGAGCACTGGTAGCTGGTTATCCTGGTTATACCAGACTTTTCACCCATTTATGATGTTTACTTGCCTTTTCCCACTGCCACATTCCTGTGGTTTATTAGCTTGACTTATTGGAGTCAAGTGGTTTGGTGTAACACACAGTGAGTTCCCAGCAAAGGCTGGAACGTGTCAGTCAAGACCTTGATGCATCACAGAACATGCACACATTCATATATAGAAACATTAAATCAAAGTTCCTTCTTAATGTAAAGGCAAAATGCATTCATGTAGCCCCCTTTCATCTACACCTCCCGGAACACTTTACATCTCCATCCATATGTATGGATTTCCAGGTCAGCACATGGGTTTTCTATTGAAGTCAACCAGAGTGTATTAAATCATACCACGGAAATATGTATGTGCTGCAGTGTCACCCAGACCCCCACCATTCAAACTGCTCCGCCCAGCTCTGATCACCTAGTGAACTCCATGGTTACCGGGTGCAGGGGCGGGAGCCAATGGAGCGACAGCTGGGGCAGCATTTCAGAGGAAACTGGGTTGCATGCAGAACCTCACCTGCTATCCTGCTTAGTGCCGGTGGGGCTCATCACCCTGTGCTTTCATAGCTTGTCTTTCACTCCTCAGTGCCCCCCCCCCCCCCCCCCCCCCCCACTTTCCTACCCCGCCTCCCCCGAGTCAGAGTTTTTCTCATCTGTTACGTCTCTTGTATCGTTTGATTAAGATGCTGTTGAATCCAGCTGCCTTGTCTAGTCTCTGCTTCAGGTCCTCTAGAGATACCGTCAGGGATCATTTGTGTATTTGTATACGCCGTTTGCATCCTTCCTGTGTGTGTGTGTGTGTGTGTGTGTATCTGTGGATTTTGATACCGCGGAGTGTTTGTATGTATTTTATATCTGCATATCTAGGTTGGGGATGCTTGTGTTTTGCCTGCAACAGCGTTGTGTCTCAGCAGTTTATGTCTCTTTGGAGCATGTTAGCTAACCTCTGTACCATGTCTCTATTCATTAGCCTGTGCTGGTCTGGCCTACTTCTTCTGCCTTGTTCAAGGAGATATCGTGTTGCTTTATGTTACACTTTAAGCACTACTTAAAACCCCTGGGAAATGAAGTCACTGAGGAAATAGTCCTACTTCCTGTACAATGGTGTAACTAGCAGGTTAGGGTGTGGCCTTTAGGAGATTGTGGTGAATATTCTTTTTACAGACTTAGTTCTGAGAATAGAAAGTAGAGTTGATACTTGGAAAGGAAATGCACCTGGGTCTTATTTCAAATGATCTGTATCAGGGAGCTGAAATGGACACGCCACAGATTTCACAGAGGAAGCAAACTCGAATGTAAGACATATATGAATATATGTGATCACTTACATAATGTAGGAGGTAAAACATCCTCCTTTTTCACCACCGTTATTTTCACGGCTTTGAAGCACAATGCTCCGTTAGTGCTCAGTGAAGTGGGAGGCCAGGGCTTCTCGGCTACTGGGGCTTGAGCAATGAAGGGGGAGTTGTGCAGCAAGAAGAGCTGTTGCAACTTTAAAAGTCTCATCTTTATGCCTGCCAGCGACTGATGTTCCTCACTCAGGGAGCAAATTGAGTTTGCATGCCTTGATGACTCATTAACATGGCCTTTGCAGCACTTCGCCAATGCCCCTGTGCATTCGAACATATTCCTTTTTTTAATAGTTTTATGTAGAGGAATTGATTTGGTATAATGTCAGAGGAACTTCTTTTTTTTTTTTTTTTTACTGCTCGGCTGATTCGAACTCTGTGTTCTGAGCATGTCAGAGCGCTCATTTGTGTCTTCATTACATGCAGGCAGTCGTTATTCAGTTCACCGAGGCAGAGCTGATTTAAATCTTTGCATTTATCATGTAGCCGTAATTAACAAAACACTAAACATAGATCATTTCAACACAGATTAGTTTACATATATGCACTTGAAAATAGCTTATTTCATTCATGTGACTAAATGGACTAAAAGGCTGCACAAATGTAATTTCAAATGAGTACATTTGCTAAACCTTCTGAGTATGATCCCCGAGCACACATCTCTGTCACCCGTTCACATATTTTGTCAAGACAAAGATATATAGATCTATAGATATCTGTGTGGCTCAGTGCAATCAGCGAGGAATGATCAGTTGTGTGTGACCTACATATTGTGTTTGACAATAGACCTTTTCAGCTCTTCATACATGTAAGACAGAAGAGATCACTGTGGCCATCGCAGCACTAATGCAGCGTACAGTTTGTGGAACATGGGGGGTTTTTTTCACAGTGGCTACTGACAAATGGTCACAGTACAGTAACAAATGATGTTTAATCTATTTACTGCAGTGGAAAAGCTTTGATGTAGATGCAGTTTTTTTTTTAAATTGAAGTTAGTTCTGTCTAAGTATGTTTTGACTTTTACACTGTATTTTCCACATTAAATTAAATTTGTATTCATTATAGAGTTAAAAGGTTAGCAGATGTAAGCGTTGTATTATAAACTGGCCAATTATAAAATTGCCATTCTTAGAACCAACAGAGAATAGTAACCTGACTTTTCTTTTCTTCATTTCCTTCATGCACTTTATTTTTGTTTGAAGCTTTGTATAGTTATTTAATGCAAAATCATGTCAAAAAATGTTAATTCAATGATTTTTTTGTCTCCATAATTTGACATTCAGACTGTTCATTGGATATTTTAACAGAATGTAATGCTTGGGTGTATTGTTCAGAAGTAGACGAGCTTGACCTAGCAAACATGGAAAGTGATTCAGTGCTCTGTACATAATCTTGAGCTCAAAATAAATAAACCGGGACAGGGCTCCAGGAGGCTCCACTGTGGTGTCTGAGCAAATTAAATATAATTTTCATTGGGTAACACTTAAAGATGCTAGCCTTCACAGCAGAGATTTCATTGCCACTTTTAAATCTAGGAACATCCCAATGAGAATCGAGTTACCCCACTAAGATACCATACATGTCAGTTCAATCAGTGAATGTTGAGGTGATAAACATTCTCACTGCCTCTCCTCTCCAAACTCCCGCACCTTGTTAACAACTATTAAAACTACAAGTTGAAGATATAAAATGAAGCAGGATTCTGCAACCTTGTGTCCTGCTTCTTCAGGTAGATAAGAGGAATTTAACATTTCCAGCTACAATGTTTCTACAGATTAAAAATCATGAGGAAAGACTAATTACCTGGCAGGTGGAGCAGGAATTGTTGATGTTGGTGTCTGAGTCTATTAGCTATGGTACAGCCTACTTTAAATGGTGTCTGTCTTATGCTAATTCATTTGTGGTGCTGTAAGGCCAAAATAAGGGAAATAAAATTATGGGATTGCTCCAGTTTGTCATGGGAAAATCATGTGTAATAAAGTGACCCAGTAACTTTTACATTGAGCCAGTGCTGAAACAGAGCAGTCAACAGAAGATGGATTGACAGCAATTTCAATGATTAAGCAGTTAATGAAAAAAATAATAATACATAAAAATGTGATCATTTTAAATGTAATATTTGTGTATTTTTTTAAAATCCAGACTAAATAAGCAATTTGAAGATGTCAACTTGGGCTCTGGGGACTTATGATTGGCATTATTTCTTCTAGTTCATTGAATTATCAAAAAAATATTGGTAGCTTCATCAATAATGAAAGTAATCATTACTTACAGCACTAAATTGGGTGCATTTTAATTCAGTTACACTTCCCAAAAAAGATATTTTGTTTATTGGGATGTCAGTTTTGCAATGTCAGCAATGTATTTCTGCAGAATAGAAGTTTTTGCACTCCTGTCCTGACATCAATGTACACATGCATCCATGTTCACCCATCACAACCTCTCCTTGTGCCTTTTGCTCACAGGATACCAGAGGGTCAGGCAGAAGCTGGGTCCCTGGCCGCAGGGAAACTGCGCTCCCTGGAGGACCAGCTAACCAGAGCCAAACAGAAGATCCACAGCTTCCAGAAACTCACTGGAGATGGTAAGCAGAGCAGGGCCACCAAAAAAGGTTGCAGGGAAGGATTCGGCATAGAGCTGGGAAATATGAAAGGATTGATATTGAAGGTGTGGGGGTTGAATATATGGTATGAAACCAGTCGGCAGCTCTTGTGAGCGTACTCCTGCAGTCAGTCTAGTCTGGCGTTAAACCTGCCGTACCTGAGCAGCAGTGATGGCGGAGCCCCACCATCGGATTGGGCAGGGTTATGTGTGTATTTGCCACTCTAAGCAGTGGTCAGAGGGGCAGGAAAGCTGTCAGGTGAGTGGGGAATGTGTGAATGAAGTGGAAGCAGTGTGAATGCCCCAATGGCAGATTGGGAGTGAGAGAGGAGAGAAAAGAGACGGACAGAGAGAAAATAAAGGACATGTGAGCGTGGAGGGCAGCACAGGGTCAGCCTTTCCATCTTGCCGCAGGGGAAGAAAAAGCTAAAAATACCCTCCAGCTTTTTTCCACCAAGGGAGGGAGTGAGGAGAGAAAAGAGAGTGCGAGATAGGAAGGTAACAAAAAAAAGAAAAAAGAGCTCCACCACCATCTCCTCCTGCTTGAGGCTGTTCTTCCCTTCCCTCGATTTTTTTTTTTTTTCGTTGTTTCTCTCGACAGAAACCAGAGCAGGCAGCTGTGTTATCCATGTGGGTTACTCCACATTGTTTGGCTCGGGTGGGGTGTACAGTTCCTTCCTGTTGTTAGAACTGTGTGAGAAAAACACATGAGAGAGAGCTATGAGGCACAAAAGCAGTGATCAAGTGCGTCTTAATGAGGTCAAAGCAACACCCAGGCACACAGAATGAAAGAGGGAAATTTTAATGGTTATATTCCGAAAGGTTGCTTTGTGCCATTAGCCTGAAGCTGACATAATCTATTACGCAAACATTTCTAAAGACCTTATTGGTATCCTTGTTCCTCCCAGGTGTATTCCCACGGAGGTGCTTTGAAGTTAACGTCATAGATTCATAGTTTTAGATCATACCTGTGCCACAAATGTCACACCAGCTGAGTATCTTTGTTACAGTATGTTTTGTTGTGAGCTGTTCTTTCTTACCCCCTGCAGGACCCGGGCCCACTCAGGAGGAGCTGCGGAGGAGGGTGGAGAATGGCGTTAAGGAATTTTGGTACTTTGTTCGCAGCGAGGTGAAGAAATTGGCCAACGCCGAGCCCAGCGAGAGGCAGAAGTACGCCGACACGCTCCTGCAGGACTTGGGACACCAGGAGAGGTGGGCATGTTGTCACTTAAAAACACGGGGAAGAAATCACAGGTGGAAATGTCAAAACGTTTCCACAAGGATTTAAATCTGTGGCAAATCTGGGGGAAGCACACCTGGTGGGGCCCTTCTGTGTGGAGTTTGCATTTTCTCCCCGTGTCTGCCTGGGTTCCCCCTGGTTTACTCCCGCAGTCCAAAGTCATGCACATTGGTGATTTTAAAGCGCTGAATTGCCCCCAGGTGTGAATGTGAGAATGAATGTTTAAGTCTGTCTATGTGTTTTTCTTGGATTTACCATGCATAACAAAATTGCAGACAATATTGAACATTACTTAAAACAACACCCCCCAGCAAATATTGGGACATTTTACTCTTTAAAGGCATATTTGTCATTAGGAAAAAAATGAACCCTTCCTAAATAGTGGTCTGAAAGCCTCTCATCATCATCATCATCATTGGCCTAATTTATTTTACTGAGCAATCAGCTGGCACACCTGGTATATACAGTATGGGGCTGAGTACTGAACCTCAATAGTTTATTGGTGCTGACTTAAATGCTGACTCTGACTGATTACACCCCTGACCAGATTGAAGGTGGGCAGAGCGATGCTGGTAATTTTGTGACATCACTTGACTCCATGTACTAATAAGGATAATAATGATGTGATTTGTCCCGCCCTCACAGCTGCAACAAAGCTAAAGGGAGAGTCAGTGAGATGTCAGTCAAGCTCAGTCTGTACACTCCCTTACAGTCCTGAGAAGAGGTTTAATCAGCCAAAATAAATGTGTGAGTGTACCACAGGTGTGCAGGGCCTTAAAACAGCCCTATGTATGTTATGTGTTAGCCTAACACCTCTACCTCCTTCTGATGATACAGCTTGATACAGCAAACTCCCCTGTGTTATGTGTCCGACCTGTGATAGACTGGCAGCCTGTCCAGGTTGTACCCTGCCTCTTAACTAATGCATGCTGGGATAGGCCATGAACCTTAACGGAAGACGCAGACAGAATTTATAGATAATAAAGCAATAATTTTGATTATCGATTCCATCCCAGCTTCTCAATTTGTAGACATCATCTTTGGCTCTCAGTACTTGTGACGGGCATTTTAAACATTCTTTTTAATTTACAGACTAAACAATCAGTTAATCTGATTCTTAAATTCTTAAAATGAAAAAAAGGCAGATTAATCATGAATGAAAATAACAATTAGTTGTAGCCCTGGGTGTATGGATATTCTGCTGCCTAAGAAACAGCTGAGAATCCTGTAAATAAGTGTATCAGTATATTTAATCTTTCTTCATTTCCTCTTAATGCATTCAGTGTTGATAAGAGACTCACAGTCTTCTGTTTAGCATAGCTGCCTACTGATTACGTCAAAAGTTGAAACTAGGACATTTTTACAAGAGGCCTTGAAGGCAGTACTTGTAGCGGTTGCTAAGAGACGAAGGGCAAAGGTCAGAGACACACCCTCGCTGCCCTCTGGATGGCAGGCTTCCACACAGCTGAATGAAGAAAGGCCTGGTGTCACTTAGCCAAGTGTTTCATTGTAATCCTGCTGAAGTGGCTTACAGGGCCCATTGTCTTACTCATCGCTGCCTGAGCAGCTTTCCAAAGACTGATTCCTCACCCCGTACACACACACACACAGCCAGGCATGTACGCACACACACATCCACAAATACTCACAGACTTTCACATGCACTCACTTTCTAAGCCCTCTAGATTTCTTTGTATGTGCTGCAGGCAAAGGCTGAGAGAGCCAGCACAGATAGGGGCAGAGGTGGAAAGAGCAATGAAATGTTTGACTTGAATAAATGCGCTGCTCCTTCATTTAGATTCTGCTCAGGAATGGGGTAAGAGTCCTTGTCTCGGAAATTTCCTAAGTAAAATATAAACGTAGCACATTAAAAAAGTGTGCAAGTACTTACCTGCTCCTCCAATGAAAATGATCACTACATTATGAAGAGCTTTATTTATATAGTTTTATAACGGTTCAAAGTTCAAATGCCTGCAACAGGAAATGAAGAAAATGAACACCTCTGCATCTACAAAAGAATGTATCATAATGTAACATATTGCATACTGTAATAAAACACAGTATCACTAACTGTTATGATAAGAAACAGCTATAATTCCATAACAACTGGGGAACCTCTGTCTGCTAAAATAAACTTATAATCTTAACCTACTGCTGATCTACTTTAGGGATGCAGCTAACAATGATTTTCATTATCAATTAGTCTGACCATCCTTTTTTCAATCTCTAACAGCCAATTGTGAAAAATGTTCCCAGAGCCTACGGTGACATTTTCAGATATCTTGTTTTGTCAAAGATATTCATCAAAGTGGTGATTATGAATGAATCAACTAATTGTTGCAGCTTTAATCTGCCTGTAAAACACTCACAAATCAAATGAAGAATGAATTATTGAATTTGGGGCAGAGAACATCTGACAATTTTTACTGACTACTATTGAGATAATGACTCCATGTTGTATTACACAGTACATGCTGCAAACATATACAATGTGTGTTGTGAAGTTATCTCACTGTACTTTTAGAAAATACCATCCTCACTAAAAACACACTACAACTAAAACTGGAGTAAATAAACAATAAATAAAGAAACTAAAATATATGTTTATTGCAGGGTTTGTAACCAATAAGATTAGAGAGAAGAAGAAGGTGGAAAAACGTCTAATCCCATGGTGAAAATTGAAATTATATGCTGCAATTAAATCTACAGGTAAATCCCAACATACAGTATAAAACACTGCTGCAACAGGATGGATAGGACAGATGACTGAAGGTGTAACATCCTAGGTAGAACAAGACACAAAAACAATCAGAGTTTAGTTTGAGGTTGAGTTTAAAACTGGGTAAAGTCGCTGTTCCTGCTTATTATCCACCAAATGACTCGCATCATGTCATAGAACAGCACTATAGCCCTATAAGCCAGTGAAAGGGAACCTTTGTCTTTCCTCCCTGCTGCCCATCCTCTGTCTCACCTGGCCCGGTTATGTTCATGCTGTAATGTAAACCCGAATCCTTGTAATTGCTCTCCGATTGGTGCAGCAAATCAGTACTTACAGCTGCTTTGCTCGGCCGCCAAAGCCCAGCGGCTGCAGCCTCGACGTCTGCAGTTTAAGCCAATCAGAAGCACAGAAGCAGCCAGGGGAAGCCCACAAGCTTCACATGTGCGCAAGACCACACACAGACACTTACATACAGCATACAAAGCCACAATATATATGCAGGACTTCATGGCTGGGTGGTGTTTCCCCGTCTTGCTGCCAAACCCCTCAAGGGCTTGTCTGTTGATTCCTTCTCGTTACGTTTTGCGGCCAGCGAGGTTTGCTTTTCCTTCCCGCAGAGGGTCGGTGATGGCTCCCCTGTGCGCGCTACTGGAAGGGAGTTTGACATCTGTTCACACACTGTGGTTCCAGCTTCAAAATGGGACAATGAGTAATGATACTGTCTTAGTTGTGGAGAACGGCACTATTCACCATGCCACACTGTTGAAATGGGACACAGTACGTTTTCAGTATCTGCTTTGTGTGCGTGTGGGTGTGTGTGTGTGTGTGTGTGTCTGTCTTTGCATGAGCTGCTGAATATATGCATAAGAACTCTCAGTCACACAGGATGTGACTGATTTGGGTCAAAGAAGTGAGTAATAAATTAAGCTTGCATAAGTGTGTGTGTGAGATGTGTTTGCATCTGCCCTTAGCTGCACATGTCAGAGCTCTTGGGCATGTTTGTAAGTGGATGGTCACGATATTTGGCAGTGTGTGACATGTACACAAATTCGCTGTCAGAGGCTTGCAGATGGCAGACTTAATCCAAGAAAGAGCAAGACAACCAGAAAGACACTGTTGTTGTCAGTCAGCGTGACAGAAACGACACTTTTTCTATAAATAACTTTAAGCCATGTTGAGCCTTGGTAATGTTTAACACACAATATACTGTTAAGTTGCTGTCTGGTGCTCAAAGCGCTGCTCAGTATTGTGGGAAACTTTTGTCGGCTCCATAATCTAGCTGCCGGAGTATACAGATCACATCATTCACAAGTTCACTATAACGTAGCTGTAACTACACAAACAGCTGTTTGTGAATTTCTGTCTCCAGGTAATCACATGAGACAGAGGCTTAGGTTATTTATTCTATGTGTTATGGAGGATAGGCAACAAAAGAAAGGCATAATATCTTGACAGAAGTAAGGTCAAGAGCAGCTCTGTATGCAAGATATGCAAATACACGAGTTGCAGTATATAAATTATTCAAGTTCACTTCGTCAAGGTCATGTAGACATAACTTCTCTGCATGTTCTAGTAGGGGTGGGCGATAAATCTTCTATAATGATGTTTGTAATTTTGCTTTGATGTACTGTGATATAGTACATTTTCCAGAAATGCAACTCAGCAACAGTTTATATATTAAAATAACCAGGTGGGAATGTCATGTTTTTTGGCCGATCCAGTAAATTAAACAACTGAAAAATCAAGGTAGTACATTAATAAATCCTAAAATCCTGTAAATTCAGTGTTACCATAAAGCAGTCCTGCTCAGTTCTGGTTTGCAACGGTCTCACACACCTATTACAACCAGAGATTAGAGGTCTTTATAGGTCCAAAATGTTTGACCCAATCCGAAATGGAGCCATGGAAAACCTTCCTCAACACGTTTATTTTCAAAAAAAAGAGGCCCAATACTAATGGGACCTGAGGATAATAGAGTAGCAAAAGTAGCAATACATGTTATTTTTCTCTGCACTTTACAGTTCACACTCTCCATCTCACCTCTAAAAACACATTTTTCTCTTGATGATTATGATGCAACATGTGATCAGAGCTGATGGTGAGTGCACTTGGAGTCCACTCAGGTATTACAGGCAGTATTGACGCACAAACCTGAGACCTACGGCAATAAAGCGAGAACCTATTCCCATCTGATTAGACTAAATATCATTTGGACTCAGTCCGACTTGGTAAATAATATAGAAAAATACAGTTGACAAGTTTCTGTCTTCTCGCACTTTACAATGAATTGTAATTGACTTTAGTGGATGCAAAAGCAGTATTTCAAATACATTTCTGGTTGTGTGTCTGCGAGCTTGTGAGGTGTATGGCCAAAAAACTGTGGCTAGTTGTAAATACTGTACAAACCCCTCTCTCTGGTTTCCCATCCCCTTTTTATTTGCATCACGGCCATGAACTTGTAACTGAATCCTTGTCACACATTTGGAAAGACCGCCACTACAATTAACTTGAAGGGTTTGGTAGAGTTGTTGATGTGTTAGCTGAGGACATAAGGTCATATGTTTCATCGTCTTTGAGAGTGTTCTCGTATTATCATCTAGCGCCTAATATGTTTATACTGTGTAGTATAATTGTGATGTGATTTAAAACTTCATGGCTTAATGGTTGTGCCAGATGTTGTCATTGTTACAACAGAGAAGTGTCTGACCTGAAAGTGGGGTGGTATGTTTGACTGCAGTCTGTAAGAAAAGCTCCACAGTACTGACCCCTCTAAGATTTAGCTTTGCTTTTTGGATATGAATGTAGGCTGTAAGTTATTACATTGGATGGCCATAGATTGGATGAGGAGTGGTTTGCAGATCATACTAATGCCCAACAAAAAGTTTGAATTATCGGTGCGGCACTGCTCTGTGTCTGCAGGTATCGGGAATGTCCATATTTGGAAAGGATGCTGCTATTCGTGCCCCTTTTAGAAATTCAGTTGCAAACATGAAACAGATTGTCAATGTTCAGCTGGCTATTTAAATGTAAACATAAATGATTAAATTAATGAAATGTGTGTGTTTGTGGTTGCAGGTCCATCATGACAGACTTGTACTACCTCAGCCAGGCGGACGGAGTGGGCGAGTGGAGAGTGAAGGAGGCTAAAGACCTTTCGGATCTGGTCCAGAACAGAATCACCTACCTACAGGTATCTACAGACACACTGGCAGACACATCCAACTGGCCTTGTATTCTCTCTCTCTCACACACACATAAACACAGAGTCATATACACACACCCACATATAGACACAATTATATTGGGAGCATTCATGCAAATGTTTCCCTCACACGTACAAACGCATGTGTGCATTTTTGAGGACATCTTTCACACTCGCTTGTCTCATTTGCACCATCCATAACTGTCAGCATCGGTTTCCACGAGGAGCAGGTGAGGGGTGTGACAGCAGACTGTTTCAGCAGTCGGATCTGACAAGCAGGATCCTTGTTGCTTGTCAGCAGTTTAGTGACACACACACACACGCATGCACCAAAACACATAGACACACATGCAGAAGCGCAAAATGACAGATCGGGAGACACTGCTTATGCAGAAATGCAAAAAACGTCGACGCAGTGCAAAGATAGACACGAACACGCACGCTGGCTCAGGCTCAGATAGATGTACATATGCTTACAGCTCCAAACACACATACACAACCTGAGACCCAGGATGCATTCACTCTCCCCCAGCCAGCCCCGCTCCTGTTTCCCAGCTCTGGTGCTGCCGGGTTCTGGGGTGGGGCGGTGCGGCGCCGCACTGGGCCCTGCAGCATTAATGAGCCGGTGTGTTTGATGAAGAGGACCCAGTCAGTCTGGCTGGGCGGAGACAGCACCACTAACAGCTGCTGTCACCACCGCTGAGGGATCACACCGCTCCACCAGCTGCCATCACTAATTCATCACACACACACACACACACGAATCGTGCACAGATGGACTCACCCACACCTATGCAAGCAATTGCCGCACACACACACACACACGCTCAGCCACAAGATTGATACACACGCTCGTACGCAAAGAGATGCTGTATGCGTCTATCACTCACACACACACACACACACACATATACTTACACACACACATCTATATGTACACACACACACACAGACTCCTCCCTCCTATCCTGCTGTCTCTGCCACCCGCACCAGCCTCTCCCTTCATTCCTGGTTTAACTAACTCCATCTCTGCGTCTGCTCCATCTGTCCACTCACAACATGCGGTGAACATGGCTCCATCAGATGGATTTCTATTGGACAAGCTTTTCATCTATTTGTGCACTATGATATACAGTGGTATTAAAGGAGAGGTTCACATTTTTTCACATCTGTCTTAAAACAATACTCGCACACCCATATTTACACTGAAGCAGTTGTTTCTTGCAGTAATCATTCCTCCTGTCCACTCTGGCTATTAAAATATCACCTCTCTTGGAATAGACAGGGGAATTACGAATTAAAAACACCATAACTTTGGAAGATGCCCACTTGATTTGACTAACTGTCAGACTAGACAGACTGCTGAAGGCTTATACTATTGTCAGATAAACTTTGGAATATATTTTTTGGACAGAACGAGGGCTGAATTTTTTCCCCCATCTGTTACATTGGAAGCATATTAGAAAAGGGATCTCTTAGGGGCCAGTATGAACAGGAGGAATGATTAATGCAAGCCAAAACTGCTTTAGTGTACTTATAGGCACCCAACTTTTATTTTAGACAGACATGAGAAATTGTGTGCATCCTTTAAGTGGTATGTGTGCTGCATTTCCCAGAGATCACTTGTGTCCAGTACTTTAAAGTTAATTATCAAGACTGGTTGATTTGGCGACACCTGTGGTTACTGTTGGTAACTGCAAGTGTGTTTTGATAATTCAGGTTCCATGAGTTTTGTGTCTTCTTCCTTTGATTTTCTGATACTGAATTTTGAATTTGAGTTTTCACACGGGGGTGCTCTTCAGCAGTTCTGTTATTGTGGGTGTGGGCTGCTCATGCTAACCACCCAGTTCTTCTTCTAAACGATGCACCGTTGCCGCTCCTGCAAACCCAAAATGTGTCTCAACCTGTGCACCACAGGTGTTTCTCCTCCAAAGACTTCCCTGAGGCAAATATAAAAACTTTAATGAGCTGGACAGTCTTCATTTAAAACAAAATGAAGCTACAGTAAATCTGCTGGCAACAAGGAGCAGCGAAACAGACATTCACTGTACTAGCTATATGGGAATCACCATGGATAATTACCTGAGCTTGACATACTTTTTCTCATATTCTTCTCAGCCCATATTGCCTACACAAACATCACTGTGGTCACTGTGGTCTCTCTGAACTGAATCACTCTGCAACAGCCTCTATGTTTCACACTCAAAAAGCACACCATTTAAACGGGCACTTAACCTACAGTACAGAGCAGTACTCAGAGGCTGTCTTTGTGCACGCATCTGCCGTCATTATCCTTGAACCTCGTCTCTCAGTGTTCCGGAGTCATTCCACCCTCATTATTGTCAACCCGGGATGGCCTCCACGCCACGCGGCTCACGCCACGCATCGATATCATGCAGACCAGATCTGCGGCTCAGATGCCTGTCGACAGAAAGCAAGTGTCACACAAGGCCTCTTGTCAGGACACCACTGTAGAGTAAGTTAGCTCAAACCTATGGGGCTAGTAGTGAACAGGCAGCCTGTAACTCAGAGGAATTACCTGTGTGGGTTGTTCTGTCAGCTCGATGGCTGCTGTACTCTGTTCATGTTATTGAACAGAAGTGGTGGTAATCAGTTTTCAGTACCTTAAGGAGCCTCTCTTCTTCCTCTCCTTGCCCTTCTTTTCTTTTGCCTCCTGTCCTCTTTTTCATGTCATCTCTTTTGGTTTTTTTTATCCTCTCCTTTCCTCTTCGTTTCCCTCTCCTTTTTCCCTCCTCCTCCTCCCTCTCTCTTCCTCTTCCTCTCCTGCTAGTGTGTGATAGGCAGCGTTAGCCGGTGGGTGCCGGGCGGCCTGATTACTGTGAACCATCCACAGCTGCAGCAGTCTAATGAGGAAAACACTCCCATCAGCCGGTAATTGCTGTTTAGGAAGCTGGTTGGCACGAGTGTTGCAGAGTCGCTCAGACTGGCTGCCGAGCGAATCACAACCCGCCCGGCAACTCATCGACAACACAGCATGTGTCACTCTGCTGGGTTTTTTTTTTTTCTTTCTTTTTTTTCGCGAAAAAGAAAAATCGTTGTTTCTTTCCCCCAGTGCCTCTCATTTTGTATTCTTCCCTTCAGACTTTGTATGATATTGAAGCTAATTTATGAAATGAGGAATGAGAGTGAGGTGAGGGGTGACAGGGAATTGCAGGGAGAGTAGGAGAAGGAGAAGGATTGAGAGAATCGCAGAGGAAGGGGTCTGAGGAAATAGAGAGTGGTAGAAAATAAGAGGGACAGAGAGTGTGGGCAAAGGGAAAAATAATGAGATTGAGAGAGGAAGAGAGGTAGGGAAAAGGACAGGAAGCAAGAAAAGGGACAGTTAAAAGTGAAGGAAAGAGAGAATGCAAGAGCAAGAAAAAGAGATCAAAGACAAAACAATGAAGCTGACAATGTTTTCTATTTTTTTATTGTCAAGAAATTCCAACAAAAAAAGACCAACAAAGGGTTAGTCCCTTTATACTTTCTTACTTCCCTACACTATCTTTGGCACCCTAAGCCCATTCGCTCCTACTGGATGACGATGTCACAAACAGATAGTTTAATTTTTTTTAAGTACTTTGCTTAGTTAGCTTCCAGAAGCACTGTAGCTGGGCACTATAGTTCTTAGCAAACGTTAATTAAAACGGAAGAGTGAGTAGTGCATCTGCTGAGGGTGCTACAGCATTTACAGCTGCAGATTACGCTAGTATTTACAGCACCAGCACAGTGTGTGCGGATTGACTCAAAAAAAACTACTAATAATGAATAATGAAGGCACATGTCACACAGTGCAACGGTGTGGCGCACTGATGTGTTTTTCATAGTTTTTGCAACACAATGGAGGTCTACAGCACAGAGGATAAGTTATATCAGGCTTTTGCTACACAGACAAAGGTAGAATATGTTGGTTTTGGTCTTTTCACAGGATTTGTTGACATTTGGAAAAATACAGAATATTGGCAGCATTATTCTTCAAAGACATCCTTCTCGAATATCCTTCAATGAAAAGGAAAGGGGTGGATGGAAAAGATGGTAAAAGAGGGAAGCTGTGAGGGTATCGCAGAGAGAGAAGGAGAGAAAAAAACTGACAAGAAAGGCAAACCAAGAAAAAAGAGGCAGCCAGATTCATAAAATCAGAGAGAATATATGATTATGAGACTGACAGGTACAGGGAACAACGAAAACAATATCAGCCATGTATTATTACGAGTCAGAGAGCAGGGCTTTGAGAGATACAAGACGAAGGTCAGCAAATAAAAATGTTGAAACATTCTTTCCTGTCATCCTCCTCCTAGAACCCCCCAGACTGCAGTAAGGCGAGGAAGCTGGTGTGTAACATCAATAAGGGCTGTGGTTATGGCTGCCAGCTGCATCATGTCGTCTACTGCTTCATGATCGCTTATGGCACCCAGCGCACGCTCATCCTGGAGTCTCACAACTGGCGCTATGCCCCCGGCGGCTGGGAGACCGTCTTCCTGCCCGTCAGCAACACCTGCACCGACCGCTCCGGAGCCACCACCGGACACTGGTCAGGTATGGACAAACACACCACACACACACACACACACATACTAGAACCATCCTGAGGTACACATACACTCGTGGGTTCAGGGCTGCCCAAGACGATTGTGATTGGTTGCTTGATAATCAATTAACCCTAGATGGTATTTGGACTATCCCAGCTAAAAAACCCAGACCTCTCTATTGTGCTGCTACAGCGAAAAACAAAGTGTGAATTTCCTGGCTAAGCAGGACTTTGCAATTCCCGTTAAAGCACTTTGGCAGCTAATGTAGCAACAGCAGGTTACTGTTCAAAGGTTTCACTGCCAAGAAATCCTGTGACTTGATTTCAGTTTCGTCTCATAGTATTTGATAGAAAGGGAGATTGTCGGGAATAAAATGTTTGCAAGAGGTTTGTCATCATTATTATCATTCGTGAACACAGTTTTTATCATTTCCTATACACAACATTTCATCAGGGAATATGCACAATAACTGACATGTGTTATAGCAAGTCTTGAGGAAGACTAGATGTTTTTTTTAGTTCAAGATCTCTTAATCTAGTGTTGAATGCAAACATTGTGCTTTTCTTAACACATCTAAATGAAAGTCTACTTGAATTTGACAAACCTCTGAGCAAAGGTCCACTACTCTAGAAAGTGCTGTGTATCAATTTTTGATTCAAATACTGTATATCTAGTTTTTCCCAGAAGAGATTTGTCAGTCTTGGCATGCGAGTAGCCTTCAAACTGGACTTGTTGATTCATATTTCATGTTCTCACAAGTACCTGTAGAAACGCCCCCACACCAAAGCAGCCTTATGGTGTTTGCCCAGATGTTTATTGTTGGTCTAAAAGCAGTGTTAATAACTTATTCAGGCTGAACCTTAAAACAGCCCCCGCCCTCATGGAGCCAGGCCTGGGAGGGGACTCAAGGGGCCTGGTTAGGCTCAGCCGGAAGAAATAAAGTAGGGCTACCAACAGTAAGGTTAGGTGTAAGGTGCATTCAGGGAAAATGGCTCTGGGGATGTGAAATTTTAGCTTTCTAGTGGGAAAGGATTGATAGCTAGTGTAATAGGGGGAGTTGCAACAACCGAACTCCTAGACAGAGGCTGCACTTATCTCCTGAGAGGCAGCAGGCGCATGCGGGGATCCTCATGAGCCCCCGGTTGAGCACAGCTGTGCTATTGGGCGCTCGGAACAAAAACTGCTGTGCCGTATAAAAATGCAAGGGGGTGTATTGTTGTGCAGGTTTTTTCACAGTGCTGTTATCTACTTTGCGTTTCACTGTGAATGGAAAAAAAAAAAACGTGGTACAAAATCAAATGTATTATCCGAACACAGCTTTAGAGTGTTCCCTGAAGAATGATAGGGTCGTACAGGTCGACACTGGGCGTTGTGGAGAGGAAACAGTCTTTGCCTACGGGCCAACAAACACTTTAGAGAGTCCAAGCCCTTTTTAGTGTGCCGTCTGAGGTTCTGCTGGGGGATTTCAATGCTTACAATGGTAATGCTGGAAACACCTACAGGGGGATGATTGGGAGGAACGACCTGCCTGATCTAAACCCATGCTGTAATTATTATTATTATTATTATTATTATTATTATTATTATTATTATTTATGTGTGTTGTGTGAATTCTGCACTAGATTGCTCAAGCATAAGGTAGTTCATATGTATACCTGGTACCAGAAGACCTTAGACCAAAGATGCACTTGCTTGGATGAAATGGATCTCCCTACTAATGCAAATGTAACAGAATCAGTTACAAATAAGATATCAATATATTAATATGATTAATAGGTAATCCTACAGTATTAATTGGTTTGTCTCTGCTAAGCCGACAAAACCAAAGCATTCGTAAATGAAGATCAGCGATGATTGGGAGGCTTTACTATCAGACCGTGCCTGCCTCTCTCCCTCCCTCTCATCACTTTTCTTTCTCATTCCTTTCTTGTTCTCATCGCTGCATCCTTTCTGCTCTTCATTCTTCTCCTATCGCTTCATTTGACTTGTGCTCTCCTGGGCTCTCCCTTCTTATCTCTTGCTGTCCAAGCGCCTTCCCTCTTATTCTCCTGCCTTTCATGTGTCCTTTTCCACTATCTAATGTCTTTCTATGGTGACTGTCTTACAAACAGCCTCCTATAGATCCATATATGCCATCTGGCTGCTCGTAGACCAATCGCCTCATGCCTTTTTAGAATTCTGCATTCTTGTCCTTATAAAGTCTTGCAGTTTACAGAAGCAGTATTTTCTGTTGACCAAGCCGGCTAACTAGCTAGACATAGCTAATGTAAGCTTGTTGGGTACTTGGCTACGTCTGTGGTCATGACTGTTTTGTTAACAGTGCAGGCAAGAACATTCCTTTGGGCACAGGGCCATAAAGGGAAGCTAAAGCCTTGGATTAATGAGTAGATATACACTGAATACCTCACTAATTAAGTGGAATGCTTGCCCATGCCAGTACATTTACAGCTTTTGACTGTAGTGAATATTGATCTCTGAAAATTCACAATGGTGCCAGTACTCGACATGAAATTTGCAAGTGCTTTGGCTTTTTAGTTTATGGTTAACCAGTGTTTGTTGCCTACCATGCAAATGCTAAGATATTTTGAAAAGTGACTTGGTGCCAGTAAACTCTATAACTACAGTATAGGACTCCATGATCTTGTCAGTCCTGAACCCTTATCATGCTGTCTCCCTGTGTCATTTTGTGGTAAATGTCAGCAGTCCTTTGTTATTACCGTTACATCTAAATCTGTGTACTGTTTCAGTCTTAGTGTATTATACACTCAGCAATTATATGTATTGTTTGTCTAACTTTGTGTTCATGTGGGAAATCGACTTGGTTGGTATTTTATGGAGCAGCCTCACCAGATTCCTTCTCGTCGCACCTTTCCTCGTATATCTTTATGTGGTTAGCCCACTTTTTGTAAAGTGTTTCCCTCAGGATGTGAGACATTTATAGACAGAGACAATGCGTGGTGTGCGCATCTGTGACAGGGTATTTCTGTCAGGAAAACATATAGCTTGGGGGGGGGTGGAATCAAAGATAGTGAAGAAGTCATTATGGGGCCTGCTGATTTTCCTTCTACAAATGGGAAATGGGGAAAAACAAAACATTACAAGAATTTCCACATAAAAATAGAAATATCATACAGTGCACCCAGGGCTGGGGGCTGGGGGCTGGGGTTTGGGGGAGGGCTGCGTCTGGCAGTTTTTCTAACCTTCCAAAACCGACAAATTCGACAATCATGCCCACATCACGCTGCGGTTTGCCTGGGTTTGCGCAGGTGAGAAAGTAGGCAGTTTTCGAACTTCTCTCTCAAGCTCTTTTTTTTTTTTTTTTTACCTCATCACACAGCTACTTCCATCACTCTTTGTGTGTACAAATGTGTGCAA
The DNA here is from genome assembly GCA_038419695.1 of Scomberomorus guttatus. Classification (NCBI taxonomy): domain Eukaryota; kingdom Metazoa; phylum Chordata; class Actinopteri; order Scombriformes; family Scombridae; genus Scomberomorus; species Scomberomorus guttatus. The sequence goes on from CM076462.1 coordinate 10,745,802, forward strand.
CAGTATCAATGCCTTTGAGAAGAAACTGTCTAAAAGTGTGCGCCGTTATCCCCAGAAGTACAAACTACAATTACCACTCTGACTAGACATTTATTGCCAGCTTTGGGTATTTGACAGATACTTGATGCTTCAGACACATTTCAGTCGCTTCCAAAAAAGAACAAGTATTGAGGTTCAATATCCAGCACTACTGTCTATTTAGTCCACTGGTGCATAACAAGGTTTATGTTCAATGGACAGCATAACAGCACCGCACCATCTCACAGGCCTGGTAACACACAAAATTCTGAACACACAAAGGGGAAACCAGTCTTCTTGTGGAACAATGGTTCGTTGATCAAAGAGCTAATTTGCCAAAGAGAGTGTATTCCTTTGAGGTTCTCTGTAGAGATATTACTGCCTTATGAGTGAATCTGAAAGCAGCAGGAAAAACATAATGTTCCTTGCCATGTAAAGACTGGAACACGAGTTCTCCAAGTTCATAAACTCAGTCTCAAATGTATTATGAATAGAGAGGCTCGGTATTTTGTGTCTGGATGGTGTCACTCTCGGTTCTCCGGTTTCATAGTTATGTTAATCTTATAGAATATTTATTAGGCTCAGTATGCATCATAGGTTTTAAAATACAGTGTAGGAATTCTGTTTCACTGCAGATCAATATGCTTTTAGTCATGATGCATACAGGAAATGAATGCCGAGTCTTTGGAGTTGAGATGAAATTCAGTAGAGCTTTGTGATCTAATTAAGTAGCTGTGGGAGGAAGACATACTGCATATCTGTACATTTGTGCCAAGAAGTGCAGGCCTCAAAATATGCCCATTCCCCCTTATGTGAATCATGCCAGTGCTGTTATATAAGCAAAGACAGGCCTGGGAATATTTTTTCTGTTCAATATTTAATGCTTCTACCAATTTATATTCAGTTCATGCTCCGGCATACACACACACAAATTGAAGCCTCTGTTTCTGTTCTTGTTTTTAACATGTTTTTTTATGTACCCTTTCTGTGAAAGGCCATTTTTAATGACTCATTATGCCATTTATATGGAAGTGTGTTGTGGAGGCTGTGTTTGCTGTATTAGGGCCTGTCTGTGGTGGTTACAGAAGCCACTTTAGTCTGACAGAACACCGGCCTCAAACTTGTTTTTTACGTAAATCAGGGGTTTACACACACACACACACACACACAGGCACACACAGGCACACACAGAAAAAAGCTCTCCTCGGGTTTTAAGACTGAAAGAGAGCGAAGGTTGTGTCTGCCAGGCATATCCCTTCTGGTGAGATGAGATTAGCTGGGCCTCTTTGTGTGTATGTGTGTGTGAATGCATATTTCTTTTTATTGTTATTTTATTTGGATCCTCATTAGCTGTCACTGCTGGACCACCTTTATTCCTACTGTTCACAAGACCCCGCACGTGTGCGTTGTTCATGTGTGTGTGTGTGTTTCTATCTGCATGACCGTGGGCGAGTGTGGACAGTATGTACAGTTGGTGTTGATGTGTTGGAAGGTCTGGCTATGCACAGGAGCTTTCTGATGCCCAGAGAGGTGACCTTCGTAATCAGCCCTGCTCAACCCCTCTGCCCAGGGCTTCTGCCAAGCAGGACTAAGCCTGAAGCGGCCAATGCCAGACCACCAGCCCCCCCGCTTCAGCCCCAGCCTCAGCCTCAGCCCCTGGCTCTACACAGCCTTGATATAAAGAATCTTACCTTGGCCTTTAAGCAAGGATATGCAAAGAGCAGCTGTCAATCACAAAAGCTGGACTTGGGGGTTTGGATGTACAGTATGGATTCATTCTGGAAACGGAGGAGGAATAACTACAACAGGGCTAAGGAATAATTCTGTAATGTCACACTGCGTCACAGTTTAATATATTTTTATATTTAAAAGAATAACATTGAGTAGTAGCTATTTCAGTATCACAGCAAACTGAAAGACCCTGTTCACTTGCAGATGCTGGTCAGTTTTGACAGTTATTAGACTGATATTTGACGTTGGTCAGAGCTATGTGGAGAACTTGCTGATGTCTCCAGACTCAATACTTAAAAAAGAAAGAATAGAACAAAAGGGTAGTTTTGTAAAAATAAAAAATATTCACCCTGTTGCTGACATAACATTTTTTTGTTGTTGATTTGTTTGAAAGGCTAACCTGCTGTCCTGAAACTTGACAATTTTTAACTTGAGTTGTGCTGAAACCACTAATCGATCAGTCAATCAACAATGTTAATAATCGATTTCTTGTTCGTTTCAGCTTTTCAAATGTGACGATTTGCTGCTTTTCTCTGTTTTATATCATAGTAAATTGAATATGTTTGGATTTTAGAGTGTTGGTCGGACCAGAAAAGACATTTGAAGATGTCACTTTGTACTCTGGGATATTGTGATATAGCATTTTTCACAATTTTGTGACATTATTATACAGACTAAACAAATAATCAATTAATCAAATAAATGAACTGCTCATTAGTCAGTAATGAAAAGAATAATTATTTACAGCCCTAACCTTCTGAAGCAAGGTCTACTCTGTCAAAATGTTGATTAAGTATTGGCTCATGAGTGTCTTTTCCTCTCTGGCCCATGCAGGAGAGGCCCATGATAAGGACGTCCAGGTTGTGGAGTTGCCTATAGTGGACAGCCTCCACCCTCGGCCTCCTTACCTGCCTCTGGCGATCCCTGAGGACCTGGCCCCACGCCTGCACCGTCTGCACGGTGACCCCTCCGTCTGGTGGGTGTCCCAGTTTGTCAAGTACCTGGTGCGCCCTCAGGCGTGGCTGGAGAAGGAGATCCAGCAGACCACCGCCAAGCTGGGTTTCAAACACCCCATCATCGGGTAAGAACACTCGCTCACATCTCAGTGTGTGTGGTTTTGTCTTCTCCTTTTTTCTACGGTTATAAACACTTGAATAATAATGCCTTTTTTTTCTATAGCATTTCTCTACAATAAAGTCTACAAAGTGCTTCACAATCAAAGCAAACAGAAGGCAAAGAAATAAGAAAACAAAGATGTAGCCGTGAGGGCTGTGGTGGAATACAAACACTGCTTTGGGTGAGGTTAATACAAGGTTAATACAATAGTATTAATAGTAACTTAATTTGATGATGATACTAGTTTATTCATTAGGATAAAACCCTTAACATGAACTATCTTGTTTTCAGGGGGGTCCTAACATACAATACAAACAAAAATGAAAAACTAAAAATTAAACAAAGAGCTTAAAGTAATAGGAAAGACAGAAACCCAGCAAAAATATAATACAAGACAAAAATATAAAGAAATATAATAAAGAATAAAATATAATAAAGAATATAGAATATATATAGGTTGTTTATGTACATTGTTTTCTATTATATAAATAAGAGTTAAACTATAATAGACCAACTGCATAAAGCTTATGTCAGAGTAGGTAGTGATCAACCAAATCAAAAGTATTCTTTAGATCAATAAAAATATCCCCTGTAAGATTACCAGTTTCGGACACTGATCATCATTAGTAAGTTTTAAGAGAGCAGTAGTTGTTGAATAATTAGGTCTAAATCCAGATTGAAATGGGGATAGGATATTATTAGTGTTAAGATACTGTGATGATTAAACTGATTAGTTTTTCAAATACTTCAGCAATAGAACAGATTATTGATATATGTCTATAATGATTCGGATCAAGCATGTCACCACCTTTGTAAAGTGGAGTAATGTGTGAATATATCCAGATAGCTGGTAACTCACAGGTAGATATGACATGTTAAACAAGTCAACAAGTGGATACATGACAATATTAGAGGCTAATTTCATATATCTGGATTCTTTCCCATCAAGTCCAGCACCACTGCTCAAACTTACCTGTTTGATAGCATTCAGAACTTCTGTGGGTGTTATTTTGGTAAAAAAGGGAAACGTACTGTGACAAGATGAAATATTATTGAAACTATCAGTGTAGGAAGAGTCGGGTATTAAGTCAAAGCAGACAGAAGAAAAATGCTGACCGATAGATAGAGTCATGAATTATTATATTGCCAACTTTTATATGATTAATAGTTAATAAAGCATAATTTTAGCTTTTATACTGTTCCAGAATTGTTTAGGATTTTTTAATTATTAGAGAGACATTTTTTAAAATAATTAGATTTAGATAAAAACTTAAAAAATGTAAAAAATCTCAGGCATCCTGAGCATTGGGTATTAATTGGTACCTATCACAATTAATATAGATTAGATCGTTAATAAATAGGTATACGTTCATTTTCTTATGTTGTCTAATTTTAATTAATTTTGGTGGCGATTTTGGAATTTTAATCTTCCATACACAGTAAATAACTAACTGGTCACTGAAGCAGTCTGACAAAACACCAGCTTTAATATGTCTGTCAGGGTGAGTGATAAGTATCCAATCAAGTAAAGACTGACACGTTGGGGTGATTCGAGTGGGTTCCTTAATTAGTTGTGTTAAGTTTAGATTTTCAAAATTATTTTTATCTCTAACAGAAGACTTATCTAACCAATTTTTGTTGAAATCACCTAAAATAATCATTTCATTTTTACATGAGATAGAATCAGTGGTGGAAACAGTTAGAGGACCCAGCAGGGACAGAGGGAGCTCTATGTATGTTTCCGAGTTTATATCCTTATATATTTATTCTGATGAAAAATGATTTTAACCAGAAGGCATTCAAAATGTATGTGTAATTATCTCAGATACCAAGTCAGAGGTAATTTGATGGTAGTGTTTTGTTTGGTTAATTTTCTACCTTTATTTATTCTTGGAAGGGTTTTGCTTTTTCATTATTGTACTGCTTTACACTCATACAACTCATATTCATACAAATCACCTTGTTTAAAGAAATGTCATCACTCAGTCATTTTTCTTCTAATAGCAGTGATCCAATCTGCCTGATTCTGCCTTGTTTTTTGTAGTCCCCAAATTGTCTCCCGTCCAAGGTACTTAATACTGAGGATCTGTTCATACCAAAACCTGATCTGATGTATTTGTCTTTTTTTTATAAGGCAGGTAAAATAACTACATGCTAAAAGCATAATTGACTAATTTTAACATCAGTAAAACCAAACCAGACTAGGAATAAGAAGCTTATAACACATTTAATGACCGCATTAAAATAAATAGCCTGACTGCTTTTCATTTATCTTCAGTAGTCTTTGTCAATTAAAGGATGAAGCTGATTGTATTTTATATTTCACTTATTGTCAACAAATCCCACTAAAAGACCAAAAACAACAATGAACTGATCCTACAAACAAGTATTGCCTGTGTAGCCAAAGCCTGATAACGCTTATCCCTCTGTGCCGTGGAGCTATACTGTTGTCTAAAAACTATAAAAAACACATAATTAAACCGCATCATTACACTGGGTGACATATTCCTTCATTATGATGAACATGGGCGCTGTAGTTTATTTTGAATTAATCCCACATAAACTGTCCTGGTTCTGTAATACTCACTAGTGCACTAAATGTGTATTAATCCACCGTTAAAAATAGTCCCCCAGAAATACACCATTTACTCATGTTTCCTCCTGTTTGTAAAAAAACTACAGTGCCCAGCCGTTTCAGGAAATTATTTCATCTTTCTTAAAAAATGAAACAATATATTTGTGATCTGTTTTTAAAGATTTATGTCATACTATTGGTAGGAGTGAATGGGCTTGAGGGTGATTGCCAGAGATACAGGGTAGGGAAGCCAAAACGTTTTGAGAGACGGACATTTTTTATTTTTGTCTTTTCATGGTATTTGTTGACAAATGCCATTAACAATGCACCTAACTCCTCTAATATCTACATCACTACTGTAAGCCTAGATAGTATTTTTCATGAAACTTTCAATAAATGGTGCTAAGGAGAGGTCTGACTTCAGTTTCTGACATCAGCTTGGCTTTGAGTGTTGTGCCGTGTCCAGAGACGTTGCTCTCGCTGTCTGAAACTGACCTGGGAGCATAATTAGAAAGTATTCATCGGGATGAGGTGTTCAGTTTCCACGGGGGGCCACCCCCTTGTGGGAATGTGTGCAGTCACAATACTGTAAGTCACTTTTAATAATAGCTTCTAAGAAATGGGTTGACATGTTTAGTCGTTTCTCTTTTTTTTTCCCCCTGTATCCCTGTCAGGTGCTCAGTCAGTAAACATTCACGTGCTGTCTGCCAGCCTCTCTTGACTCTTAAATAATTCCACACATCTTTGAGCAGCACTTCAAACCCTGGATCAAATAGGACTGTGCAAATAATTCTCAGCAGTTGTTTTAACCTATTTGGTCTACCGGATGGGAGGAGATTTACCATGTAAGACAATACACATAATGACTGGTAAGCTGTCAGTCATGGGGAAATGGTATATGCAATGACTTTTAAGTACTTTCTTGAGATTGATTAAGTTCCTGCACCGTCCCATGAGGCTGGCTCCACCCGGCTGGTAAAGGAAGTAGTTTAAAACAAACGCTAAGAGTTATTTTCTAATAGTCAGTCTGGTTTTGTTCTGTCACCCCCCATCATACCTCTCACATCCATATATTCATACTCTGTGCCAGCTACTCACCCTACATAACTCTTCTTTTTCTCACCTTCTTTACATTTCGCTGCGAGCGATCGTCGCCGATCTTCCTCGCTTTTTCCTGTCTTGTTCTGCATAGTTCTCACTCCCTCATCGTTATGCTCTCGCTCTCTTTCTCTCTCTCTTTGGGTTTTTTTACCTCCCTGCCTTTCATCACCACGGCAGCTGCCATCTCTTTCTCCTCCCCCTTTTTCTCGTTTTTTTTAATTAATTAATTTTTTTTTTATTTTCTGTGACTCATCCCAACTTTTTCAGTCCTCGCACATTCTCTTATTTGTGATCGTTCCTCTGTGTTCGTGTGTTCATCCCGCTTCAAGATTTTTCAAATCTTCATATTTCACACTCACTTCTCCCTCATGTTCCCCAGGCACATATCCCTACCCACAATTCTCTTGCTCTCCTAGTTTTCCACACATCTCTATCACTGTTCTTTGTGTTTCCCACTCCACCCCTCCTCCACGCACATTTATCCCACCCTTTTCTTCCTCTCTATCACTGGGGAAAGGGTTATTGAAATGTAGTGCTGGTTAGAACAAAGTTTTTTTTATCGCTTTTTTTTTTCCCCTTCCCTCCTCAGGTCTTGATACATCCACTCTACTCTGCACTGATGTTGCAACAAAATGCCTGTGCGCTTCTATCAGCACTGTAGGGAAAGGCTATGTGTGTGTATGGAGAAGTCAGGAGGGGGGGTTGAATGTGAAATGTAAAAGTAGGGTTGAAAGAGATCCATACTGTGGGTGCAGGAGAAAAGCGAGAGGGCGGCAGCGGTGGGAGGTGCAAGGGTTGATGGAGAGAGTACCAAGATGGATAGAAAGCCAGCTTGTCCCCAGAGCACCCAACAACCGCCAACTGACCTCCACTCCCCTCAGTCACCGCCACCACTCTCTTCCCCCGCTGCCCCCTTAGGATGTGAGCTGCAAGAAGGCTGGAAGCCACCGACTAAAAGCAGCTATCAGCACCGCTCGCTCCTGCCAGCAGTTAATGCAGCCTAATGGTAGCAAGTGTAGTCAGACAGAAAGAGAAAGTAGGGCTACTTATTCTACTGCTGATACTACAGCAGCCATATCGCCATGGCAATGTGCTTACCAAAGAGGTGATCTGACTGTATACATATATCTTGTGCCAGGTCTGTTCTATACAAATAGTGCTTACTATATTTAGTGTATATATATTTTTTAAATCACCAAATCTGTCAGTGAATATTTGAGTGTTTTGAATATTAAAAATTGGAAAAGATACATTTAAAAAAGATGAGATGAGATATATCTGGGTAAAGATTTGAAACATATAATTTTCAGCACAAACTAAGGAGTTTATTTCTTGGTTTTTTTGTTTGTTTTGTTTGTTTGTTTTCTTACTAATTAGGAGCTCATTTGCGCTTTCTTTGTGTTTGTGTGTGCTATGAGCTGTGTTGCAAGAGAATTTCTCTTATCTTCATGCAGCAGGAAACGTAACAAATTTAAGTGTATGAGGAAATAACCTTATCATGATTGGCTATTTAGAAGTAAAAAAGGAACCACGTATTTTTTTTGGTCAAACGAGTAAAAACTAAACATGAAGCAATATCTTAGTAGTAAAAGTTGTAAAAAGTTGTCGTGAAGTTTACAGTTTTATTTCTCTGACCACAATTCTTTACTTAATTTCATCTACATCTACATCCATCTATTACTTTACATTTATGCTTGCAGTAAGTAAAGTGTATGCTTTTATATCTATACAGATGAGTTATGAACTAAAGAAAAAAACCTGAATGCATGAGTGGAGTGCAGATTACAGAGCATACAGGCTCACTGAATGGTTTGAGTATGGATATGATGTGAATCATATGCTATGGCCTTCAAAGGGACCAGATTTTCAGCCCAGTTGAACCCCTAAGAGGTGACTGGATTTAGACAGCACTCCCGACCACTATCATCAAAACATAAAATTAGGGAATATCCTTTAGAAGAATGGTGTCCATGCTTAGACTTTAGAATCTTTGCCAAGAAAGCTGTTTTTGTGGTGGCCCTATTACTAAGATACTTTATGCTGGTTTTATACGTCAGTCTTAATAACATGTGCTGTGATATGATAAAGCACACTTGTGCATAACAGTGATTCCACAGCATGTATACTGTAGATGTAGGATGGCATGACCTGTTTGCCTTAGATTCAAACATGGCAGCTGAAAAGAGAAGTAGCCCAGTGTTGCTGTGTGCTTGTATCTGATAGGCAGCCAGAGCGCAGATGTCACATCCAGATAAATAATTTATTTGGTCTATATGTTATTGTCACAAACTGCTAGAATCAGCACTTGCTGTGTCTAGTGTGGGTGTGTATGATGCCTTTTAATGTATGCTTTTACGCCCACCATGAGTATTGCCTTCCCTTTGCCAGTACTGTATGAATAGAGAGAAATGAATTGAATTATTGTGGCGGTAGTGTGGGAGAGCGCTGGGTGCCGAGGGAGGGAGAGAGAAAGCTAAGAGCTAAGCAACGCCTCAGTGCGGCCTCTGCAAAAAAAAAAAAAACGAGCAAGACAAAGAGAGTTCACAGGAACAAAAAAACAGCAGACATGAAAGAAGCAAGGAAGCAGGCGAGAGAGACCCCGACAAAGAATTGGAAAGCCTGGAGTCAAGACCTCTGTCCGATCAGAGAGACAGAGACCAAATGAAAGACTGACGCCCCCGCCACCCACTCACACTCATGTTCTCGCCTCCATTCTTTTATTTGCCACGTAAATAAAGAGTCTATTTCTCCAGTGAGCGTCCCCAATACTCACTGATTGATCTCTGGCCAGTGGCTGAAATTAGGTACAGCCTGTTTATTCTCTTTCTCTGAACCCCTGACTCCGAACAGTTCTTCTACTTCTACCTCATTCTTACAAAAGTGGCAGAGGCAGCCTTGAGGTTAGAGAAGCTGTTTGAATCCTTAAAGCAACTGGGAAATCCAGAAAGAGGGAATCGGAAGACTAATGGTCTTCACCGAGGTGCTCTTAAAAAGGCTCCTGACCCCAGATGTTCCAGCGGAGCTGCTCCTTGGCCAACAGTAGACAGCTGGTTGTACTGGCCAGCTCCCAGATGGAGCTATATGAATATGGAGCAATGTTTTATGCTGTGGGGGGGGGGGGGGGGGGGGGGGGGGGGGGTGCAAAGGTCCACTCAATTTTCCCTCAATAAGTGAAGGTTGAAATGTCTTCTTTTTTTTTTTTCCTCTTAGATTTTGAAATTTCGTTTGCTCCTCGAGGCCAGAAGTCACAACGCAGATGTGGCTGGGTAGTTTTGTAATTTAATAGTTCTGGGTGGAATAAAAATTGTGTTTAGCATCCATCAGTTTGAGGGATGCTTCTGTGTGGGGAGATGAAATGTTTCTGCTCTCGCCCATCCTTCGTTCTGTTTTCAAGCTGTGCTCTTTTGCTCTCATATATACAGCAGGTGACAGCACTCTCTCTTTGTCCTTACTTACTGAAAGTGGTGACAAGGATGCCGAAAAAAAAACAAAAAACAATACAGTTGTGTCGGTTATTTCTCTTTCTGTCCATCTTTCTTTGTCGCTACATTTCTTAAACTTTCTCCTTCTGTCACTATTTGCTGTTTCTTTTTCCCCTTTTGTCTTTATTTCCTTTTGTTTGTGTTCATACTAACAACTGAAAGTGCCTTTGTCAGAATGAATTAGTGTTGAACATAAAAAACGTATTTAAAATAGCACTACGCTACAATACATTTAGATATCAAACTATGTTCTTTCAATAAGATAAAGGTACTAAATACAGAAGCATGGCCCTTAGTGTTATTGATTTATCACTATTCATTGATGTTCCCTCACCTTGTTTCCCTCAATTATTATTCATTTGTAAATCATCCACTCCTTGATACAATGTTTTTTTGGCTAGCGCTCTTTCCTGAATGTGAAGAGGATGCTGTTTTCTACTTGATATCTCTTGGATATTAAGCTTAGACTTTATGTATTTCTGTAAAAGGAAATGTGCATACCACAGCAGTAGAGCAGCTTACACACTATTGTTTGCACACAAACATTGCTGTATGGTGCAAAACAAGAAGTTCAGGCAGCTCAAACGGCAGGCAGAAAGTGGAACAAGTGTACGGCCTCTGTCCCATCGGGATGGAAAAATGTTTAAAGGAACTGATCTCTTCATGTTAGAAAAGCTGGCAGTAACAGTACTCTATGTGTGAGTCAGAAGCTACCGGTAGCGGTTCAATTTGTTTGTGGTAATTTTACCAAGGTTTCATTATAAGGATTATATTTTTTGATGCTAAATGGTCAACAAATTGTCCAAAAGTCTCAGCTCAGCTAGCCAACTAGCACAGACGTCTAGAAGTTTGGTGTGTAGGAGGCTCTTGCAGTTTATGAATTTTGTTTGTCTTGAAATCTTGTTAGAGTTTGTCAGAACCTTTGTTCCTCCTGCTATCCTAAGACACCAACAAAGTGCACAGCTTCATTATATCACATCATATTGTGGGGCCACCACCATAACCATGTTATTGCCACCTACTAGCTCGGAGTGTAAATGCCCAAAACTCAAAACTGATAAGAAAGCGAATTTAAAAAAAAGCAATGAAATACAATGAAACGCTTCTCGGTTACAGATGTTGTAAGATACAACACTAGTATATAACGCTGTCTGTGTCCCTGTTTGTCTGTCTGCAGAGTCCATGTGAGGAGGACGGACAAAGTGGGGACGGAGGCAGCCTTCCACCCCATAGAGGAGTACATGCTGCATGTGGAGGAGCAGTTCCAACATCTGGCCAGACGTGTCCACATCGACAAGAAACGGGTTTACCTTGCCACCGATGACCCCTCCCTGCTGCAGGAAGCCAAGACCAAGTCAGTGTCCTGGAGTGTGTGTGTGCTGTGTGTGTGTGTGTGTTGATGTGCGTGGTCAGTCTGTATGCAAGAGTGTGTTTATGTCCATGTTTATTTTCAACTTCTCATGTCTTATGTGACTTTTTTAAAAAACTTTTCCCCTCCTGCCTTGTTGACCCCGTCAGGTATCCAGACTATGAGTTCATCAGTGATAACTCCATCTCGTGGTCGGCAGGACTTCACAACCGCTACACTGAGAACTCACTGAGGGGCGTCATCCTGGATATCCACTTCCTGTCCCAGACCGACTTCCTGGTCTGCACCTTCTCCTCACAGGTCTGTCTCCCCAGTCCACATTTTCTATAAAACATAAAATGTTATTTAATTTCATGTGTTTTCACTTGAAACTGAAGTTTATTGATGTTGGTGTGAAAGCAGTCCAAACTAACATCAAGAGCTGACAGAAATATTGATGTGTGCTTTCTAATAGACAGTAAACAAAGAAGTGGTATAAAATAAATATGATTTTTATATACATACAGCAAAACACAATGTCAGGGCATACAGATGTACATCAGTATGTAGTGATTCTCATGACTTCCATAACATGCTACTGAATACACATAAATTGCAGTTAGAAATAAATTATTGATTTAACAAAAAATCCACATCTTATGGCCTTTCTCAGCGGATAGAGTTTGCTCGCTCGTCATTGAGATGGTTCAGTTGTTGTCACGTGATCTAAACGTGACCACCTGCTGCCGTGTGACCAAAATTCCACACCTCGGTCATGTGATAGCAGTTTATCCATCTCCATGACAACTGAGCAAACTCCACTGATGAAGGTCAAAAGTTGGGCTTCCAAGCTTAAAATTATTGTTTTTTTTTTTTTAATGTCATCTTAAGTCAAAGAACTAAATTGCACTAAAAAAAAACTCTTTAAGATGTGATCAAAAATCTGTCATATAAATTAAAAACAGGGCCGTGAAAAAACTAAACCGGAACAAAATCAGGTCAGGCTGATAAAAACTTTTGTGTTACATCGTTAATTAAATCTGTAGGGAAGACAACTGTCAGTTGATGTTTGTCACGAGGCAAACTAGAACTACTTCTTTATATAATTACAATCATGTGATTGTCAACAACCTCAACGTCCCATTTTCACTCTCATGTTGCAAAGCATGAAAACAGTTAGCACATTTTCTGGGACTTTGATGTTACAAAGGCATTTGTCATCCATTATTCTGATTATTCGCAGCTTGTAAAGTGCAGTTTTAGGAGTTTGTAACGTGGAGTGAATGAGCTTCCTGCCAAACGTAAAAGTAATGTGTGAGCCACATAATTCCTGTTCACGCTGTTGGCTTATTAGTCCACTTCAACGATCTGACTGGAATGAGTCGCTAAGCGCATTTGATCCCTCTTTTACCAGGAATTAAATGAAATGTATGTCTTACAGTCAGACATCATTTTGTCTCTGTACCAGCGTTCACATGCCTCAATAGCTTTGTCATCAAGACAAATTCCTCCACATTTATAGATCTAAGTGTGAAACTAATCCCTGCTTCTGTATCTGTCTCAGGTCTGCCGTGTGGCCTACGAGATTATGCAGACGCTGCATCCAGACGCCTCCTCCTTCTTCTACTCCCTGGACGACATCTACTACTTTGGAGGTCAAAACGCCCACAACCAGATCGCCATCTACCCTCACCAGCCGCGCAACAGCGAGGACATTCCCCTGGAGCCCGGCGACGTGATCGGTGTAGCCGGCAACCACTGGGACGGATACTCGAAAGGCATCAACCGCAAACTGGGCCGCACAGGCCTCTACCCTTCCTACAAGGTCAAAGAGAAAATCGAGACGGTGAAGTATCCGATGTACCCCGAGGCAGACAAACTGCTCAACTCTCAAAAGAAGTAAAAGAAGAAATGAAAAAAATAAAGGAAGAGAAGGAGTGAGGAGAAATACGCAGACTCCGATTCCAGGGAAGGAGGCTGCTTTTTTTTGTACAGAAGAAAGAGGCGTACTGACTGCGCTAAGCTGAGAAGAAAAGAGAAAAAGCCTGGACCCAGGGGTGACAGGAATGAGAATGCACTCTGTGTGTTTATGTGAGAGAGCGGGTGTGTGTGCGCGTGTGTGTGCGCGTGCGCGCGCGTGTATGTATGTATGTATGTGTGAACGTGTGTGCACTTGTGTAAATGCCTGTGCATATGTCAGGTCACGGAAGACTTGCACCCTACCACTACTCCCCCGCCCGACGCTCTCAAGTCGGGTCTGTAGAGATGTAGACGTGAACATTGATTTTAAATAAAAGCAAGAAAACAATTAAAATCTACACAAAATGACCGAGCTCGCTCTCCCGAGACAGACTTGGACTACTGTAAGACTGGCGCACCCTAGAGTGAGCTTTGAATCAATGACTGAAAAAAAAAGAAAAAAAAAGATAAACTGGAAAAAAGTGTTTTGATTTTTATTTAATTCTTTTCAGTGGTTTTGATTCTAATCTTGCCTTTTTTTTCTTTTTCCCCTGTTTCTTTTTTTTTTTTGTGTTTGTTTACTGAATGTACTGTATCCTCTTCTTGCCATGCTCATCGCACCCCCCCCCCCCGCCCTCTTCCAACTCCACTCACTGTGCTTCCTCCATCTCGTCTCTACATGTGCAATTAATTTTATAATACCATATTGTGCTTTTATCAAGTGTTTTTAAACGGTCTTAATTTTGTGTGTATGGGGCTTGTGCATTGTATACTGTACAGTGTGTGTGTGTGTGTGTGTGTGTGTGTGTGTGTGCGAGTGTGAGGATGGATGCGTGCCTGATCAAGTGTGCCTGTGTGTGCTGTTTAAAGTCTATGGGGCCATGTCACGACCTGGTGCCTGTTATTGGTGAGCAGTGTGTTTTTTGTTTTTTTTTGTTTGTTTTTTTTTTGTTTTATTTTTTTATTTCTGGCTTTTCCTCCCGACTGAATAGTGTTTGTGTGCCCAGCGGGTGACTGGCGGTGACAGTGGGGACTGTCCTCGTACCCCCAGCACTTGGAACAATGGTGAACCCCAGTCACTCTGCTGGTGACCTCTAGTGAACAATGGTAAGATTATGTGGAGTATGGTGAACTCATGGTGCACACACACACACACACACACATACACACACACATACACATATACACACAGGAGCCGTCCCGAGGCTCACCAAAAGAAGCACTCCACTGAGATAATGTCCTCTTTCGGCATCTCTGCTGTCTCTTAAGTCCATCTGTTTGTTTGTTCTTTTTTTTTTGTTTTGTTTTGTTTTACTTTTAACATTGCTGTTTTAAAATAAATGAGGAAAAATATGCCTATGTTTAAAAATGATAACGCTATATCAAACTCAGAGTCCCCATCATGAAGGCTTTTTTTTTCATAACTTATGTTCTTGGGCATTGTCTTTGATAACCACAGATCGAATAAACTTGAGAAACCAACACAGCATTTTTCCCCTGCAGTCTGATTCTGTTCCACCATCTGCTCCTCGTCTCTTACCTGGCGACACCTGCTCGTTCAATCAGGACGAACATGCTTCAACTGCATTACGCACATTACAAACTGAGAATCAAGGCTCTTTTGCATTTGAAGAGTTCATTTCCTGAAGGGTATCTATCTATTTTTGAAGAGTACAAGTCATTACCTTAAGTTCATCTTTTGATATCTTCATAAAAAGGAGGACCCTGTTTCTAAAATTGATATCATTTTGGCATCCCGGGATTGGAGCTACCTCCTGCCTTCAAAAAAGTACCAGTTTGTTTTATAAATCATTCAGTCAGGCAGTTTTCATCATTTCAGAGCAAAAAAAAAAAAAACTCCTCAATCTGGCTTTTGATTTACATTTCAAACTGAAGACCAAGATCAGTACCTTCAACAGAGACATTACCGTCCGCCATTTAAATATTCCGTGTGACAGCTACATGACATTTCTGCCCTAAATACCAAACATTTGAGAGTTCTCCCCGTGCAGCCAAAACGCAGGTACGGCAGCGAAGCATCAGTAGACTTCCTGCTTGTCTGGTGCCCTACTTCCTGCATGTCTCAATCGTTTATGATCTTGTTTCTCTGTGTCTTATTTATGGGCTGTCTTGTTACTTTCTTACTCAGGGGGCTCTGGGAGTTTCATTACAGATCGCTCTTTAATTTCAACGCTGATCTGCATGCTTCATTGGACACCCATAAGGAAAGCCACAGCACTGGAAGCGGAGATGAGCTTTTTTGGTGTGTGCAAGGGAGAATAATAGTTTTATTGCTTCCCTGCCTGACAACAATCCACATCCAATTTAGCCCACGTTGACAAAGTGCTCACAAATGCACATGCAGCGTACAGCAGTTCATTGAATGTCTCTTTTCACTAGGAAAGAGTCCTTTGTGGGCTTTTTAAAAGCAAACACTAATTGGAAGGCGCTTTAATTAAAATACACTTGTTGCTGTCACAGTGTCCTGTAACAGTTTATAGGAGACGTTAGTTCAGTTAATTCTATTAATTGGCCACTGCTCCTGATAGAGAGCAGTCAGACTTTTAGCAGGTGGGTTCTTTCTCTAATTGTCACAGCGGTCTTTGAGAGCACAGAGGGGCCAATTGCAGATCGCCCGTATGAACTTGTGTCTTGAAAGAAAAGCGTCTGAGTGCCTGATCCATTTCCAAATTTTGTTCCAAACTAATGCTGTTCTTTCCCACAGCCTTGCTTTTGAAGGATAGGTTCACATTTTTTCAAGTCTGTCTTAAAGAAAATACTCACATGCCCAGATACAGTATTGAATGAACTATTGGTTGCTGTAATCATCCTTCCTGGCCCTGAAGAGATCCCTGCTAAGGTCACTGCAATGTAAGAGATGACAAAACTGGGGGGAAAATCCACCGTCCTTGTTCGGAAATCAGGTGGGTATCTTCCAAAGTTACAGTTTTTTCGTACAAATGATTTTAATTAACCATTGATCTGGCAATTAGCCTTTTGCTAAGCCATCATGAGTTCTCAAAGCTTAGTGTTGTATTCAAACTGCTTTTTTTTTTCAGCAAACAAAAGTTTAAAACCCAAAGATAAAGAGATCTGAGCAGTAAATCCTCACATTTCAGACGCTGGAACCAGTGAATGTGGATTCTTTTTTCTTGATAAGTGACATGAACAGTCAATCAATAGTCAGATTTGTATATAATTCGATGAGTTGATAGAGCTCTACAAAATTCCTTTTTTTTTCATAATAAGATGAAAACTGCCGTTGTGTAATAACACAAAAGAGAATTTTGTACCAAAAACTTTGAAAGCGCATTAGGAATGCATCTCTTCCTGGCCAGTATGGAGAGGATGATTATTGAGCAATAACTCTTTCAAAATACATACAGGTACAAGTATTGTTTTAGGACAGACTGGTGAAAAATGTGAACCTATCCTTAAATGCTCCAAGAACACATACCAAAACTTCAATGTGGCCATATAACTCTGATAGAATTCATATTATATAGAGATAAGTGGGTACACCATCGCCTTGTGGAATTCTAATCTTGTAAAGGGCAACTGAATTAATTCTGACTGACTCATGAAAAAGGGAGAAAATGGAAATGATTATTTTAGTTCTGACTGGCTCCAATCACTGCTCTGTTGGCGCAGCAGTAACAAGTGAAGTCTGCCCTACGGTACCTGGCCCATATCAAAGCTGAGGGGAGGAACTCTGACGAGAAACTGTCAGGTTTTCACGAGGCAATCAAGTCAGCAATCGGGCCGCAGCTTGGCTTTTATTAGCTCAGTATTTTTAATCCCACCTGTTATCGCTCCTCACTGTAAACCTGATTCTATAAACTTGATTGTTGGCTCAGAGTAGGGCCAACTTAAGCTGGTGAGAAGTACATCGTCTCTCAGAGGAACAAAGGCGTTTTGTTTGGCACAGTGATTCCTGCTGTGAAGCCAGTAAATCAGTGTCTTTAATAGAGTGCTGACACACAGGAGGACTATATTGTTATTTGGATGCAGATGCCTCTACAAACTCTGCAAAAACGTTCTGCTACCACCATACCAATCATCAAAAATGAAATAAGGAATGTGCAGTATATTTTCTTACATGGTTTATACTGCAAATTTTAAACACATTTAAAGTAAATATTAATGTAAATATTAAATTAGTGTTGAGAATAGTGTGCTGACTAAAAAAAACGCACTAATAATAAGAGTTTCATGAGTTGTACCCACAGTGCACTTGGTGACAGTTTTATGAAGAACACAGCTGATCTGGGAGGTCTGTGATGTCACACTGATAATGGAGCTGCAGTCACTCGGCTCTCTGTAGCTTCCTTTGTTGTAAAACAGACAAAGCGCTTTGTGTTATCAGCCTGATGAAGATCAAGTATGGTATCAGTCATCAAGTTAAAGCCTCCTACCGCTCAAAAATGTATTTTTCTTATTCTTTCTTCACTTGGATGTTTGAGCTTCACTGTGCAGATTTTGACACTTGAAGGCTGTTTTCACATCCATCTGCTGAAAGGGGAAACGTGGATGAAAGCTCCAGGTTAGCCAGAGTCATTTCAATCAGGGAAGACACAAGTTGAATTCAAAAGTTTTATTTGATAGTCTTTGGCAGTGACCCCGTTGAATAAAAGGATATATAGGGATGGAGCCCTATAAATAGCAACCAATCGGAGATCCCCCAGGGGAGCCATAAACGGGGCCTTGACACTGGTGGCGGTGGGGTGGCGGAGGGGTGAGGCAGCACTGCAGCATAGACTGCAATGACAGCAAAAAGGGACACAACAGGTAAGGTGGCCTGTGTGCAGAACTCAGCGAAGTAATAATAGTTGAGAGGCAGAGTTCAGTGTGATGACAAAATAGGCTGACAGGCTTCCTGCCTGAACTTGCGCTAAAAGCTTCATTTGAAAGAGGAAATAAAGGCAAAGTGTGAAATTATTACCCAAACAGTCCGTTGTAAACATCCATCACAGTTTACAGAGGGGCTTTGTGGTTGTCTGCTGTACTTACCATAGTTGTACGTGCACAGCTTTCCGCTGAAATGAGGGATTGTTACCAACATTTGGTTTTGGTAACCTTTGGTTTTTGGTTTGAACCTAAACCAAACGTCACATGACTTGTTAACATGCATGCAAACCCACACCCCACAAACAGACTAATGGGAAACACCCTGTCTAACTTTATCCTCTAGTGAGCAATTATGCTCCACAATTAGCCGATGCCTAATCGCTATAAACAGATATCTGCATATGAATGCAGAATCTGTAGGCAACGGGACAAGATTTTGGTATCGGAGGTGTTCTGGTTTCCATTTGTAGTCTGTTTGTAGCGGGCTTTGGTTGCATGCAGGTAAACAGTCTGTGTGGAGAGCAAAAAAGGCGTAACACAATGGCCGAAATGCAATCACCTGACGACGATTTATCTTTTTATTTGTTTTTCTCATCTACATTCATATGTAGATATCTGTTTATAGAGTTTAGCCAAAATGTCATCTGGACCTAAAACACCTACAAAAAAGTTGCTAATCAGACTGTAAACAACAACTGGGGCACGGAAGAGTAAGTCTTGGCCCGGATATCTATTATCTGTTATCCAGATATCTGCTGACTACACCTGAAACCCTGAAATATTGGCCATTGCCCCCAAAGGCTAAATCATCATCAGACCGATAGCTGATGGGTTCCGAGATTGGCCGACGTCGACCCTCTGGCTTAGATAATGTGGCTAAACTCTGGGCATGTTTACAACTTGTGTTTCTTGCCCCATTGGACTTTGCTTTTGTGATGTAGCTGTCTTCCCTGATATCATCAGTTACTTTAGTGAGTACAATATTATCATAGCCAAATGAAATAATAGCCAAAAACAAAAAAAATAAGACCTATGTTGTAATAAATCAGAATATCCCTTTAAAACGCAGCCTTTGTTACTATAATTCTGCGTGGATAGTGATGTCACACTTTACAGTAACCTAATGGGCAGTGTGTCGATGGCACATCGGCTCTACTGTACAGCACAAAGATGTATGTTACCGTTGAAACATCCACTATCACTTAGTGTGTCCGTGTGAAGCCTTCTGCAGCAGCGGCGGAGAGTCCACAGCTTCAGCCCCCACCCTTCCTTCCCTCTGCTGCTGCCTGCGGGGTTCAGCCCGCTGTGATGACCATTAGCGTCTGGCTGAGGCTGCAGGAGATAACAGGTGATTTAAGGCCCTGTACCCCAACACTGCCAGAGAGAAATGGCCGGCTGCTGCTTATCTCCCCCTCCGCCATACTCCACACACTTTTACATTAGGCTCCCCTATTCAAAGCCATCTGTCTTCCCAGTCAGGGTTTGATAAAACCGCCTGCGTACCTCACGAAGGGGGAGGAGCAGGAGACTGAGGAGACACACACCACCACTCCGCCTGCATACTTATACACAGCAATTCAGAGGATCAGGGCGGCACGGTGGAAGTCGACAACACCACACTGGCTGAATACTTTATCCACGCTGACTTAGAGCCCGGGGCGACACAGTGGGACTGAACAACAATAGCTGAGCGCAGCACACAAAAGATACTGTACCTGGTTGTAAAAGACAGACCTGAGTGTGTAACATCACCCCTGGACTAATTGCAAATCAATGGTCTTGGTGAGATGAATGTGGTGGGGATAATAATCGCCTAGGGCTGCAGTACATCAACCATTCATGCACGGTGCCAAACACTAATCACAGTAGGTGTACCAATAAAGGCTTTGGAGATGTTATCATTCTTCAACAGAAAAAAGCATTATATGTTGTTGAGGGCTTTCTACCTCTGAGCAGAGCAACAACAATGACAGAAATATAATTTCTGCTGATTGGCTCACAGGGCTTTGGCATGTCTATAGACTGGTGATTAAATCTTTATGCCATAACATATTGGGCAGCCTCCAGCAGAAGGGATTACTTCATCCTCCGTGGATGTGCATATGAGAGGAAATATCAGCTATCTTCAGGGCATGAGAGAAAAATGTCTGTTATCTTAAGGAAAACACGCTGAAGATCCAAAAGATTGGATGTAAAGACAGAAGCAGTTAAATTCACATGTCAAGCAGGAGTTGTATAATTGTCCCATGCTTGCTGATTTTCCCACTGTGGAAGTGGGCAGTGGCTGTCTTTCTTTGGTCCCTGCTCTGTAATTATGGTGTCATCTTGTGACAGCAGAATAGCCTCGGCAGCAGCTAAAGGACAGAAAGTTCTCTTGTGTCTGGACATACGCTGAGAGAAGAGTAGGCTCTTATTCTATCTGTCCATCTGCCTTTCTTCTCTACGTCCATCTCTTTCCTTTCTCCTTCTCCCTCCTATCTTCTACCTGTCTGTCCTCTATTTGCCCTCCCCTCCGTTTAGCCTTTGTCCCCTCAAAACGTGATGATCATGCACAAGCAGAAGCATCTATGCAATTTACTGTATTGCACAGGTAATATATAAGTTCCTCGTGATGGCAGATCATAGCCCAAGTCTTGAGTGCATGTTGCGAGGGAAATGCTGTCATCTCTGTGAGGAGTAAATCAGTGGAGTTGAAAGGTCTTCTTCAAGTCCGTTTGACCCCTGCACTTTGGCCATCAGGTTGGATTGGTGCCAGGGTGCCCATTGTGTATCAACAAGACTAACAGCCATGCTAGCAGCTCTCTGAGGCTGTACTTGGGGCCGGAGCAGTGCTTTGAGCTAAATGCTAACATCATCAGGCTAACAATGACAATGCTAACATGCTGGTGTTTAGCAGGTGTAATGTTTACCATATTCACCATCTTAGTTTAATGCGTTAGCGTGTTAACATTTGCTAATTAGCAGTTGACACAAAGCTGAGGATGATGGACACATTTTGACCGGAACATGGCACTAGATGAGCACAAGCGCAGTGATCAAGTGGCATATCTCAACAAGAATCAGTGTATTCTGGTGAGAAGTGGTATATGACAGTGGAACATGACAGTGATATGCCACAAGCCAGTAGAACGGCAGCGGCATACCACAAATCGACACTACTCAGAATCGGCATATGCCACTAGAACAAGATTGGCATACCATCAGCCACTTTTCCATCTTAGCATCACTCAAGGTAAGGGATCACATATTACAATTTATCCTGTGGGGGACATGAATGTCTGTACCAAATTTCATGGCACTCCATTAAATAGTTGTCTAGATGTTCCAACTCAAAACCACAAATGTCAACTATCATGGTGGAGCTGGAGGAAAAGTCATGAGGATTCATGAACGTCTCAACAAAAATTCATGGCATCCATTCAATAGTTGTTGAGATATTTCAGTCTGGACCAAAGTGGTGGACCAACAGCCCAACAAAGCGACATTGCCATCTCAGAGCAACGCTGCTATTGTAGCTAAAAAGATGCCAGCTTTAGTCTCTGCAGCAGCATAGGCTAGTGTGTCCACCCCTGCCTGTGCTTATTTTGGCTGCCTCTCATCACATCCACTGTACATTTGTCTCTGCCTCCAACGAATAATGCAGAGTAGCACATTCCTAATTGCGCAGCATGGAGCACGATAACTGAAGTGCACTAAAGAAACGTCTTCCATTAACACCAAGGAAGTGATGGACTGTGCTTGTGGCATTTCAATAGAAAATTAGCCACTTTTGCCAGTTGGCACCCAACCAGCCGAAGACTTATTCATTAATTTCTCCAGCTATGATAAATTCACTGCCAGGCTTTTTTTAATAGACCCCAGAAATCTTAACTGGCCTGAATTCCAAAAAAAGAAAAGGTTTCGATGTCAGTTTGATTATGCATAGTTTAATCATATGTTAATTCAGGCACATGTATCTGACATCACCCCCCAATTATCCAGTTAATATTAGACGAAGCAGGTGTTTAAGGGGCCTTGGATGAAAGGTATTACCTATAAGCCTTATTATGAATAAGCCCTAATGTTCCCATCCATGTTAGTCATCAGAGTAATTCTACAGAGGATATTTTCTCCATCATTTAGTTTTGTTTCTCTTTTTCGGAGGGGATTAAAGGAGAGTGCTTTTAGCTATTTACAGGATGTAACTCTTTGATTTTGGCAGATAACAAAAAAAAAAAGATATCTGAACTGTTTTATTATCTTTTTAAGCACAATCTTCTGTCTTGATTCCAGCCTCTCCATGTCTCTAAAGTGGGTTTGTAAGGAAGGTTCTCCTGAATGACATGAGCATGTAGTTCTGGCTTTTGAAGATTGGCCCAGTAAAGGTTTTATAATTCCAAGTGGAGTTTCCCCCCCCCCCCATGCAGATGGGTGAGGTCACGGAGTCTGAAGCTTCGATTAGACATGCTGTTAGATTACTGCCTCAAACTTCAGTCTCCCTGTGATGACGGTCTCACCCTTGACCTCACACTTACCTGCTTCGCTGTGATCCTAGTCACTGTCATCTTGGGTATAGTGAAGGCTGCTGGCTGCAGTGTGTGTATGTGTGTGTGTTGGTGTATACATGTGTAAGGATAGATACATCTGCTGGGAAGCATGCAGGTGCACATATTAACACACGGCTGAGCTCTCATACACATTTGTGGGGCGTTTTTCTTCCTTGATGACCTGGAAATTGCCCGCCTGATCCCTCCAAGTTGACTACTGTTAGCCCTGCGGATTGTGGGCTTGTATTTCACACTGGCCTTGGTGACAATGTTTTCAAGATCGATGGGTGCGTTTGCTCCCTTTGTGGAAACAGTTGAAAGGGCATACAGCTTCTTACAACTTTCTGTTTTATTCTCGCTGTGGTGTAATATGGGTGGAAGTGCTGCAATTTCACTATTGACACACATTACAGTTGGGGTCAAATCACATTTCAGCTGTGTCTTTCCTCATAAATCAAAACGTTCAAGAGAAAATGTTCTATCAATTAATGAAACATTCAACATTATTACTTTGTTAACTGCAATTTCAGTTTCTGTTTTGAATTAAGTACATAGACATTAAATTAACCCAACATTCACACATGGTGTTCATGGTGTTTTTATTCTCATGCCCCCATTGATAGCGGCGAGGCCCTGCCAGCCGCCCCTGTTGCCCTCGCTCAGCATGAGAGCGGGTTGAAATTATGAGCAAGTATTTATTAGGCTGCCTGAGCACGCTGTTCATCAGCCGCACAGCGGGGGGGGGGGGGTTTCATTTCCCAAGTTTAGTGGAAAATTCAGGTTATTCATATCATCCCAGATGTTTGCCAATTTACTTAACATCCATAACATATCCGCAGTACCCCAAAGCAAACAAGCTCCCCAGCTAATCACAGGTTACTCACTGAGAGGCTGATTCTAACACTGTCAGTTTTCATGCAATATGCCATAACTCTAATGTCAGCCAGCCAAAGGGGCACACAGTGGATGATCAGTAATGAGTGTGACAAACGGCATGCTGCAAACACCTTTTTGCTGGAAGCTCTTTAAAGGGTTGGTTTACCGAAAATTACACAAAAGCATGTTTTCTCACTTAGCTCTTTATGGTATTTAACCATACAGATACTGACATAATGGGGATGAATGCAGTTTTGATGCTGTTTTGATGATGTAAAAAATTCGACATCAATGTATCTTTCCAGAAATAATATCCTCATTACTATGGATAATCCATAAACTACACGGTTTTCTTTCTAGCCCATTCTGATGAAGAAATGGATACTTAAAGCTCATATTGATGGACCTACTGAGAATTATCACCCAACAGTGCTGCTCCCCCCAGCTTTACAGAGCTTTATAGCAAGTTTCAGCTCATGGTTTAGCTGTCAGGCCAAACAACAGTTTTGGTTCACTCTTGGCGCTCACATAGCATTGTTTTCTGGTGAACATAGTGGAGCATTTATGCTGCAATCCATTGTACTCGGACCTCGGACAAAAAACGACCTCGGACACAGAAAAGTGCAATGAAACAGTCATTCAAGTCGGAATTCCAAGTCGGAAACTTGGGCAAGATCCATCCAGCACACCCGATGTCACAGCAATATGGCGGTGCACACAGCGAACAGTGCAAAATTACCTTTTCATCCATTTTTACTCGAGTAGTGTTTGTGTTGTGAAACATGCTGTAACAACTTTGTAGTTGCCATTTCCATTCAGTTGATTTGTGCTTGATGTTTTTGTGAGCATGTAGTGCTAGCCTACTCCCCCCTTATCTTTTGAATTGTGCTAATCTGTTAAATCAGCTGTGGTAATTGATATAGGTCCTGAGTAGATGCTTGTAAAGTTCAGAGACTTGCCATACAAACATCAGTTTGCTGCGGGCGTCCATGTCTTCCCAAGCAGTGGGGCACATTTAGATTGGAAGTCAGGATTACAGACTCAGAACTATCGACTTCTGACTTGCAACGGATTGCAGCATTAGCAGCTAAAGAGCCAGATATTTCCCTCAGGAGTTGATAGAGACCAAAAACAGAGCTAAAAGAGAGTGAATATTGGACTTACATCCATCATGGTGGATAGAAGCACGACTCCAAATGAATAACAAGACAATGTTGCTCTGTAACTGCTGGATGTGTAAAGGTAGTGTTTGCTAACAAGTTCACCATATCAACTTAAAAGGTGTTGTGTTCACATATTGTTTCCACTGCCCCCAAGTGGCCAAAAAAAACAATTAATGCAGGTCAAGATTTGGTCATACAAGCTAATTTTAGACACAAATTTGCTGGAATGTTTGCATAGTGTGTGTTTATTCATCCCAAACAGCCAGTGTATCGACTGTACAGACATTAGCTGTAAGCTAGCTAGCAACATATGCACTGACTGTTTGAGCGGTGTGCCTGTGTTTGTTCGTGTGGACGCTCTGCTCAGACTCTTACCGATCTCAAAACTCAACAGGAATTCCACTTCTCTCTATTGTTTTCCTCTACGCCTCTTTCCTTTTTCCTCGTGTCCCTGCATGTTTATGAGGTAGATTTATAAAGCCTCAGGATAAGCGCATATTTTTTGCTCTAAATGAGACATTTTCAACTTGTGCAGATGCGTCCTCGCCTCAATTTGTGCTGCCCCAGGTGAATTTGCGTCTACCCCCCCACCCCACCCCCACCCACTCACATCTTTAATGACTTTTTCTGCATTTTCCCCGCATATACTGTAAAATTCGACTCACGTCCTGTCTGAACTCACCTTAAGAATTAAAACAGTTAAGAGTGAGGTCCATGACTGGCTGGATGCCATCAGTAGTACAATAAGTGTGAAAATATATTATAATAACATAAGTGAACTGACACTTTAACCTCTTAACATGCAGTTGTCCCTTTAGTAGCTTTAAGGATGCAATAACCATCTGATTCAGCTTTTCCTTGCTGCTATTTGATGTTTGCATAGAGAGATCTCTTAGACTAGAGAGAAAGAGAGACATCCAAGACTCCATGATTTTAATGGCTGCACCATGTCTATCAAATGGAGTATTCTTGATGTTTTTGCATCATTTACATTTCTCCAAAATTCAGCCTTACATATTTAGTATCTTCGGATCTCCACTCGAATTTAAAATAAGCTCTGCATAGGTTTAAGCAGTGTTTAGCTGCACAGCAAGAGTATTTAAAGACTAACCCACCTGCATGTCAGCGGAGTTAAAATTACCACGAGTGCGTACAATTTTCTGCTTGTTCCGTGCTTCTTCAAAAGCAGGACTAGCTTCACTTTGGCTTTTGCAGAGCAACATAAATATACTGTAACCTGGCTGCAGATTGTGATGGGAACATACTGTTTGACAGATCAACTTGAATAATGAGATGCAAAGGAGTAATGTGCAGGACTGTGTCTTCAGATTGTCACAGGATGAACTTGCTTGAGCCTTTATTCATCCAGGGAATGTTTTTGCTGAGCAGGCATGTTCTTTTGCATGCTTGTTCTTTTTTAGCGCTGCTCTACTTCACAGTCTGACTCCTATATAGCGTCCCACCTGGGAACTGCCCCGTGTATCCACAGTGCTCCACTGTTGGCCGCTGAGGAGCTTCACTTCAATTCGGTGTCACATTTCTTGCTCAAGAGAACCTCAGCAGATAGTACAGTGAGGTTGAGCCTTATCCACTCTCTGACAGGTTTTTTCCAGCTCTGAGGGAGCCAAGAATGGTTTGTCTAGCCTGTGGGGTAGGACAAGACAGAAAGTAAGCCTCCTTCTAGATTAATAATGCAGTGACACTATTTGGAGTCTCCAAACCTAATCCAAACCCCTGAGAGTATGTTGGTGCCTCCATGTAAGGGCTTTTCCTGCCATGCTCAGAACATAGAACTAAAATCCCAGTTTAGCCATCCCAGTGTTCAAGTGTTCCTGCTCTCGCTGCTGTGTGCCGCAGCTGCAGAGAAGGCCTGCCACACAAGGGTGTCATGATCAATATTCCTGAGAGTACCTGCCAAGGCCCCTCTGAGATGAGGTAAAGACAGATCTTATCTACTTGTGTGTGTTTGTGCGTGTTTGTGTGTGTGTGTGTCTGTGTGTGTGAAAGAAGGAGTGTGGTGAGACAGAGAGCAAGGGAAAGACAGATGGAGTAAGAGTTAGATGGAGAGAGTTCGACACCGACACGAACAGCCAGACTCCATTGGAGATAAATGTAGGGGGATGCACGCTGAATAATTTATACACGCCAAAAATAAAATCAAAAACCTTGTTCTCACTCTTTATAGATAGATGAGTTCCCTGGAATCTCGGGAGACTTGCAGACAAAGCGGCGAGGGTGGGAGACTGAGCCGGGACATGGCAGCATGCAGGTTCTTTTATCCAGCTGCCATTAGTGCTACATGATTCATTACTGGTTAATGAACATTTATATTTCATCACGGAATTAATTTTGTTTCATTTGGCCTTACCGGTATGGATCTGGAACTAAGTGATACAAAGGCGATCATGCATGAGCATAATTTACACTTTGGTGCTCATGTGAAAAGCTCTGCATCACCTGTGCTCACACAATGTGTTGAATGGGAGGTTTGTTTTTATCTGACAGAGCTGAAACGAGGGTGTACTTTTGACATGTAAACACAATGCCTAAATTTAAATGTCAAAAATAGCACTTTGTATACATTTCTTTTGCTTTGGGACAGCTGTAACAAATGTCATGTTGGCAAAGGGTGCTCTAATTTAAAAAAAAAATATTTCCTATGATCAAACTTTTATTGCATTTTCAAAAAGTGCAGAGCACAGATAATTTGAGAATATCTACATGACATATAAACCAGTCAAATAATGCTAAATTAAAGCGTAATGTGGTATTGCGCAACACTGAATAACATTTTATAATGACTAAAAAATTCATGTTGTGTATATATTTGCAAAGTAGACTAATATATCTTTTTAAACTTTGAATGAACTTAACACTAGCTGGGGTTCATTCCACAGATTTCCAGCTTTTTACTCCATGTAATATAGATATGCAGTGCACTCAAGGCACAAGGGGGCCCTTAGGCAACTGCAGGTCACCTGACACATATCGGCTAGGTGTAGATGGGATGTCTTGACCAACAAAAAACCTTGATAGTGTCATGAATTTCTAACCCCACTCTTGAACTTTTGGGCATGCCTACAAGAAATAGATTAGACTTCTATGATTGTCCCCACATATCCAGCAAGATATTACTTTGACCTTGTAGAGCTGTTAAAAGTCCAGAAAATCCTGTTTAACATCTTAAACCGATCCTTTTTGAATCTAAACGTGTGTTTAGATTCCTCATGTCTCATTGTGTGTACAGTACATTACGAGAAAACAGATGATGATAAATTAATTATAGATTTACATCAATTATTGATGGCATATAGAGGTGGGTCTGCATGATTCCCATTTTACAAATGGATCATTCATTTGCATCTGCAATAAGTCAAATTTCTATTAACAAATATTTTGTGTAGGGAGAGTGGCTCTAAAAGCAGAAGTAATCCCACCGAGTGGAGCAGAGGAAATAACAGCTTTGTCTGGCTAAGTCAGCTAACACTGGACTAAGAAAAAAGAAGAAACCTTGATCTTCCTGCTGGCTGGAAAAAAATACCACACTTCTCCTTTTCTTTTGGAAACTTACAGACTGCATCGGCTGAGGAAGCACCAAATCCAGGGATTGTCCTCTAACAACATGGATGTCCTGTCATCCAACCTACGGATTTCTCATTGTGCCCTTTAGTCGCTCTGTCCAAATTCTCAGGCCACAAAGGGCCTAGACAGAACAAGTGTGGAGTAACACGCTCGGCATTGCAGTCACTTTGTTGTGAGACTGCAAAGGATACCTCTCATACCGATGCTTTCACTTTCTCAGTGGAAATTTCCTGACAATCTGATGTATCTTCTTTCATTGTAAGTTTTACCTGCAGAGTTTAATATCCAGTGGCGTCCATCCTCATTTTTCCACATAATCAAAAGTGAATGAGCTTCCTCTTCCCTCTGCCTCTCTGTGCTTTCGTGGCATTAGTAGGTAACAAAACCATATTTCTGCTCAGGGTTTATGAGATTTATGTTGGAAAAACGTACACATTCACATTTAGGATTTTCTTTTCACCACATTCACAAGAATTTATAGAGTCAGACTTTTCCCTTTACAATCTAGCACAAAAGATACCGATCAGATATAAATGTCAGACACTGCAAACACAGTCTGTGGTTAGTCAAAGATGCATTTTTCATCAAAATGAGTCGATCATTTGGCTTTTTCTTCAACTGTCAACATGTATTTGTTTCCATACGGCGACGTCGCATTTAAAACTGTTTCCTCTGAAAAGCACAGTTGGTGTCTTCATTCATTATAATGGTCTATGATACAATTTTCAAAGCTTTAGAGGCGTCAAAATAAAAAAAAGATATAACATGAATGTTACATTAGTTTGTGTTCCCAATTTATTTCATGTCTAGATGAGAAATACAAATAAATGTTTTTTTATGATAAGATGGCAAATCATATTTAAGAGAACTACTATTTCATGATAAATGATAAATTCTTAAAATTTCTCTCTGCTGAGAAATATATCAAGTACAATATTTATGAGCCAAAGCAATACTTGAGTAAAAACTAAATTTGGTTGCATAATCAATATTTATGAAATTTTGCCATAGGGCAACTATTTAGTTCCAAATAAAGTCTCCATTACCATATTTCAATGTTTTTCTATGCACATGAAAAAATGATCATTGAAATATAATGCTAATCACACAGTACAGTGTTTGAATTCTCCAACAGTTAATCTACACTACCAAATCTAACTGGGATTCAAGTATGTTCAGTAGAGAATGTGTTCAGTTTGATTTATTTGCACATCTAAAATAGACACATGGACACAAAATACAGCACACACATACAGATTCAGGTGAACAAAAGTAAGCAGACAATAAAATGTAGCAACCAAAGCGAAAGTAGTAGAAATATAGAACTTAATGAACAGTTTATTGCCATGTTAGTGATCCCATGAGGCTGTAATGCTCATTACACAGCATTGAAACAAAGTTGTTGGATGGATGAAAAATACCATTTTGATCTTCACCACTAGTGAGGCAAAAATTGCGAGTCTAAGTTGCACTCAGTCAGCTTCAGTTGTACTTATATATAAGGTACATTAACATGTCTGAATTGTTATGGCAATCCATCCAATAGAGCTGCCGACATATTTCACTTTGGACTAAAGTGTGGGACTGAATGACTGATATATAATAACAAAATGTCCATATCTGAACTTAACTGTGGTTTGGGGAAATCTGAAACAGAAACATATTTAAGAGGTTGAGATTATCACAGGTAAAAAGAAGAGAGTGTTTTTTAAGTGAGCCACAGACAAATTGAGCTTCTTGCACGTGATTGACTTGGTAAACATTTAATAAACAATGTTTATGGAACAGAGGTAATGTCTGTATCTCTGGTCTGCAGATTCATTATATTTTATTGTGTGTTTCTGCTGCCTGAAGATAGGTTGCAATTTAGATAGGTGAGTGCTAGTCCAGACAGAATTACAATAACTGGTGAAATAATAAAATGGTAGAATACAGAAAAAGTGTTACTCTTGTTAATGGGGTGGCAAAACTCCCCATTTAGGTAAGTTAATCTGAATTCGCAAACCTGACAGCCCTGTAAGAATAGTGAAATTGTTACTGCTAATCTTTTGTTTTACAGGATCCATTTACAACTTTTTTGCAAACTTGTGTGGACTGGGACAAGCACAAGGTCAGTTTCTTCCTTGCATTAGCTTATATTTCACATATCACTCTCTGTGAGGTCATTGGTGGCACTTTAACACACTGAGAATTTGAACTCTGGCCCAGTGTTTAAAGTGCTGTGTGCTGACCGCTGAAATGATGCAGAAATGCCTTAAGCTGCTGTTCTTTTAATGGCTGCTACAGGCTGGCTTCAATAAGGTCACCAGAGAGAGCTAAAAGAAACACAAAGCAATAGAAAGCCCATTTGGAAAATTTGCTAATAATTCATTTATAACCAGCCAACATACAAATAACACAATTTACATGGTTCAATAGTCATTAATCTTCCAATTTACTGTAGATTTCACACATTAAATTTGGTACATTCACCAGAGAGGTCACAAAGCAAATTAGATGCAAGTTGTGTTTCTATACACAAACAGTGACATGGCTAGAGGTGTTGCAAAATTAAAATAAATTCAGCAGTGTGCGATACAGTAAACACCAATTTAGTCTTTCCATTTTCTTTCTCTTATTTTGAGGTGCAAAGTTGTTCCCCGCAGGCCACCAGACAAACCTGATTATCAAACAAATTATGTAAACGTGGGTTATTAGGGATATCAGATTACTGTGAACACTGTGAACGCTTTAATCAAGCCATTACCTTACTTTGGTAATTCGCAGTAATCAGGTGAATGCAAATGTACTTAAAGACCGAGAGTTTTCCCATGTGTCTTGTGATGGGTTTGTCCTCTTCACAGCATTAGACTACGTTTTCCCCTTTAGCCTTAAGGTGTCACTGAGTTATTTAAATTTCCAGATTTTCAATATTGGATTTTTGTCCCTTAGGGACAAAGCAAAATAATGATTTATTGCACTGAGGGTTTTAACTGCTGCCTCAACGCTGTGTCCACTGAAACTAGACCAGTGTCAGTGTCGAGTATCTCAGCGAGGCCCTGAATGTTTCTGACAGCACTGCAGGAGTCTTCTTTTAAAAAAAATAACCTTCAAATCTGGTGTTTCAATACAGTTTTTGAAACTTGAGAAAAGTGAGTTAGGTATTACAATGAAAAGAAATCTTCTGACGATAATATCTCCCTGTTTGGCAAATCACACAATGGGTAAAATAATTTGTCTAAATCCTCCTTCACATGGAAATTTTTAATAATAGTCCCTCCATGCCCTCACCCCCTCCTCGCTCTTGCTGGGATCTGCTGAGTGCGGAGGTACATGTGTATTCTGCTGACAAATGGGTATCCAATTATTTGATGTGACACTAAAGTGCTGACTTCACAGAGGCACAGAGAGGCCGGCTGTCTGCTGGATCCCCAGGCCTGGGGACACATGGGAGTCCGTCTGCTGGGGGCATGGCTTGAGGTGTGTGTATGTGTGTGTGTATGTGTGTGTGTGTGTAGGTGTGTGTTTAGGGACTCACCTTCTGTGTGAGGAACAATGAGCTGGTCTCTACTAATAGGTTAACTAATAAATAAAAAACCTCTTATGGTCGAGTGAATGATTACTCCCTGGCCAAGCGCTGCACGAAGTGGGCATGCTTGGTTGTCTTGGTTTGTCTTTTTTTTGAAAGGTACAAAAGTTTTCAGACGCACCCAAGTTGTCAAACGCAGCCTCCCCCTATTCTGTATTTGTGGGGAAGACGATGTTCGCCAATTCATATCTTCTTTTAAATTGCCTCTTAAAACAAATTTTTATCAACTACCAATAATTGTAATATTTCTTATGCTTGACATCTTTTAATCTTTATAGTGATTTTATGGATTTTAGATTTTTATCTTATGTCTCTTTTATGGTTTTCCACCATGTGTCTTTGGTTTCATTGTTTTTTTTCTGTTTTTAGAAGTGCTATACACATTCACTTTATTATAATTATCTGATAAGCACTTCGTCTGAGGTATACTGGTGGCTTTAACCATGACCACCATATTTCCCTAGGTTTAACCCACTAGCTGTTGCCTACACTTACACCTACAGAGATGGCCAACCCATTCTCATTGCCAAGGCGCCCACAAAGGTCTGCTGTTTAGGCGTCACAGACGACACAGGAAAAGGTACAGTAGTGTACATTAAATCCAACCTACAAAAGTCAATACTGAAGAGAATTTGGATGTAAATCATGTTCTGAGAGCAATTATAGCACCAGTATGAATCATTGATCATCTTGAAGGTTACTGTATGGGTTGTGATATTATCAGTTATCTGCCTGATTATAGCTTCCCACCCAGGTGTCAGGTATTACATTTAGGCTGCACTAAAATGCTTGTGGCTATGAAAGTTATAATGAAAAGTTATTTTCAAGAATATCTATTATTAATACTAAGCTGCAGAGGTTGATATGAACCACATCATCCTCCCATTGCTGCTTTAATCGACCTGTCTCTCCAGTTCTTGTGTTTTTAACTCCACTTAAATCATCAGCATTTCCCCACTCAAGAGCTTACATTCCTTTTTTTTCCTCTGATTTCTTTTCTTTTTCTTTTGTACAGTGAAGGTATTTGACTTTGTCTGACCATATCTCATAGAGAGATAAGCCGCGTACAAGCCCTAGAGCAACCTTAAATCCACAGATAGGACCTTCCTGGCAATTCTGACGTCTCTGAAAACTGAAAATGATTAAGTCTTTCTTTGTTCAGGCTACCTGAACTTCAAAACCACTCAAGGAAAGTAGGCTGCCATAATGTTATGTCATACTTTAAAGGCCCTACACACCTATGGCATGTGTTCTATGTGTTCTCACACTTTGTTGGTTTTGTTACACCGTAACCATGCCTTTATCATTCTTATTGGTGCATGTAGATTAATGACTTCCCAGCATAGCGTCACCCAACTTCCACCAGAGCAAAGGTCTAATCAGCAAAAATAATGGTGGTATGTATGGCATTTTAACATTAATTCATGTGTAGAGGGACTGTGGTGTAGAAAACATAGACTAATAACACTATGAACACGATTATTGGATGTCATAATGTATTTGACACTGTGTTCCACCAGTATTGGTGGGATTTCACAGAAAAGGGAAGAAGAGGAGTCTGGCAGTGGCAGAGATGAAAGTCAGTTAGTGATGGAAAAAATCAATTTCAACACAGAGAAAAATACTGGGGAGAAGAGACAGTATCAACATCTTTTTTTGCAGAAACAAGGATGTACAGATGTGACGACTGTAGGCTTTTCTTACAGCAGCCTGGAGGGTGGAGTCCGGTCGTCAGGGAGATTCAGCTCACCTGGTCTAACTGCCCGCTACACTACTAAAGCTAGTGACAGTCACCCAGTCCCTTTGTTCCCCTTGGTCTTAGGTGTTTTGTTGTGCTGGAGTTCTACGAGTTTGTTTATGTTTCGTTCGACTGCATTTAGTTGTTTGCTGCCTGTGTTGTTTTCACCTTGGTTTTAGCTTTCTTTTCTCATTTTTTACATTAAATGTTATAATGTAAAAAATATTATACAAATACAACTTCTTTGTCCTACCTAGAGCTCCGTTTTGACAGAAAAGTAGTTTAATTTTCATAAACACTAGCACTAAAAATATCACTGATGTGACAGGTTACTGAAAAGCTGAAAATGATTCATTTCACACCTTTAAATCATATCAAACACAATTTAACAGATCAGATTTATAGTTTATTGCCTTGGTTTTTTTTACCTTGTTTATTCTTCAATTATCACCACCATTAATTACCACTAAAATATTAAAATAATGATTATAGTTATTAATATTACAATGTTTATCTTCATTGTTTTCCCTCTATTTTGTCCTCTGTTTAGTCAGTTGTGTTGGCCTGTGGAGAGTGTAGACTGTAGTGCAGTACATATAGCTTACATATACATTGGGACAGCACAACATGTGTGTATGGATGTTGGCAGAACTATGGTAAAAGCCGATGTTATTGGTGAGCACGATACAAAACTCCAGTGGCTCTTCTGTCTCTCTGCTAATGATGGCTGACGACAGTTGATTGGTGGGATCTGTCAGACATGGTGGAGGTGGCTGATGAAAAGTTCACTTGTCTCAGAGCAATTAAGCACTTGGGAAGTTTGTGTCACACCAAAAGGTGAAGTAAGAAATGGACTGCGGGCAGGCTGTCAGAGAGTTTTTGTCACAGAGGACTGCAGAGATGGCAGTATTGTTAGTGTTTGAGGTAGACAGTGAGTAAAGTAACCAGTGGAGGGTGGTTAGAGAAAGATGCACAAGACACAGCTTGGGGGGGTGGAGGTCCCTCGGGTTCATAGTGATGATGATAAATGAAGGTCTGCTGCAACAGAATCTGTACACCAGTGGGAGGAAACAAGGCAGTGGAGATTCTTCATAATTTCAGAGTTACACAATTTACAAAAGTATCCTTAGTAAAAGAGGAATATGTTAATGCAATGGCCAGGTGTCTCACCTTTATCCTAACACAAATTATTTTTACCTGTTAAGCTTTCTAATCATTCCAATGAAACAATCTCAGAATAGGAAATCTTCAGTCTTTGGTTAAAATGTTCACAGGTCACACATATATTGCCTGTGACAAGGTGTCACAACCAGGCAGCAACCACCATGGCTTGAGTCTGAAGCCAATGCGAAAGTACCTTAAAGTGCAATGCCATCGATGGCTCCATTCAACTGTCAACTACTCTCTAGAGGTACTATAATAATTGTTTTCAGCAACCGACCATAAGCAGAAAATCTGGTCTCATGATAAATCAGAGGAAAAAGTAAAAATACAAATCATGATTTTTCCTTGTATGTACTGTTGCTTTTTTATTGTGAAAAATACTGGATAGTTTTTACTGATTCAGGCCTCTAACAAACATTCAGATGAAGGAACCTGCAAAAAGAACATCACTCTTTGGTTGAACTGCTCGGAACTTGTAGACACATTAAACATTATTATTATTATGTAAACATTATTGTTGTGGATATTGTTGGATATTACTGAATGATCAATGTTAAATTACATTTTCTTGCAGCTGCCACTTCTGGCCTGGAAGGTACATTTTTTATATTGCAACCATCTATAGAGCCAAGTGGCCTAGTAGTTGTTCTAGTCACATCGTCCATACACCTTCCAATTATATGCGACCACCCACCAACTAAAACTAGATCAATATAAATATTCATTATAGACGTTCAGTAAAAGATTTGGCACCCATTCTCCATTCATACACCACTGCTCAGCACTGCAACCTTTCTGCCTTACCCCATTCCTGCCTCCCAGCAGTCTGTCCCTCCACCTCCTCAGTCTCCTCCTGCATTAGTACTTAGATTTATGTGAATTCAGCATGTTTGTCTGTTCAATAGGAGCTTATATCCATTTAACTGTTGTGGATCTCTGCCAAGGGGTTTGGAGGCTCAGAGGAAAGTCTGTGTCATGCTTGTGCAGACCTGTAGCTGGAGTATCACAGGAGCACAGCATCTATGGTCATGCTTTGAGCTTAGCATGGACATGTTACCCAAATTCAATCCTTCTCTACTTTCATATAAGATACAGTATGACATTGTTGTTGTTGTTTTATGTTTCTACCATTTGTCTAAATGTCTCTTCTGCATGCATTAGAGGTTTCTCTTTTTGTTGTTGTTTTAGGGTAATGTTCATTTATTGTTTTATATTGTGGGTTTTGTGAAGTTCTTTGAGACTGTATTTGTGATTTTTCTTCTTCTTCTTCTTCTTCTTCTTCCTTCAGCTTCTCCCCTTAGGGATCACCACAGCGGATCATCTGTTTCCATCTCTTCCTGTCCTGTGCATCTTCCTCTGTCGCGCCAACCCCCTGCATGTCTTCCCTCACCATATTCATAGACCTCTTTGGCCTTCCTCTTTTCCTCTTGCCTGGTAGCTTCTGCATCGTTCTCACAATATTAACCAGCATCTCTCCTCTGCACATGTCCAAACCATCTCAATCTCGCCTCTCTTGCTTTGTCCCCAAACTCTCCAACTTGAGCTGTCTCTCTAATAGACTCATTCCTAATCCTGACCATCCTCGTCATTCCCAACAAAAATTTTAGCATCTTCAACTCTGCCACCTCAAGCTTCACCTCCTGTCATTTCGTCAGTGCCACCACCTCCAAACCATACAACATAGCTGGTCTCACTACTTTCTTGTAAACCTTCCCTTTCACTCTTACTGGTACCCTTCTATCACAGATCACTCCTGAAACTCTTCTCCACCCACTCCACCCTGCCTGCACTCTCTTCCTCA
This sequence comes from Scomberomorus guttatus, assembly GCA_038419695.1. Lineage (NCBI taxonomy): Eukaryota > Metazoa > Chordata > Actinopteri > Scombriformes > Scombridae > Scomberomorus > Scomberomorus guttatus. The sequence goes on from CM076462.1 coordinate 10,782,398, forward strand.
CCTCTCTTTCACACTCCCTGTTACTTTGAACAGTTGACCCCAAGTAGTTAAACTCATCCACCTTCTCCACCTCTACTCCTTGCATCCTCACCATTCCACTGTCCTCCCTCATCATTCACGCACCATGTATTCCGTCTTACTCCTACTGACTTTCGTTCCACTTCTCTCCACTGCATACTTCCAACTCTCCAGGCTCTCCTCAGTCTGCTCCCTACTCTCACTACAGATCACAATGTCATCTGCAAACATCATAGTCCACGGCGACTCCTGCCTGATCTCATCCATCAGCCTGTCTATCACCATTGCAAACAAAAAAGAGCTCAGAGCCGATCCAAGATGTAATCCCACCTCCACCTTGAACCCATCCGTCACTCCAATCACACACCTCACAGCTGTCACACTTCCCTTATACATACCTTGCACCACTCTTACATACTTCTCTGCCACTCCTGACTTCCTCATACAATACTGTACCTCCTCTCTCGACACCCTGTCGTACACTTTCTCTAGATCCACAAGGACACAATGCAACTCCTTCTGACCTTCTCTATACTTCTCCATCAACATTCTCAAAGCAAACATTGCATCTGTAGTGCTCTTTCCTGGCATGAGACCATACTGCTGCTCACTAATCATCACCTCTCCTCTTAACCAAGCTTCCACTAGTCTTTCCCTTAACTTCATGCTGTGGCTGATCAACTTTATACCTCTTTAGTTACTACAGCTCTGAACATCACCCTTATTCTTGAAAATTGGTACCAGTACACTTCTTCACTCCTCAGGCATCCTCTCACTTTCCAAGATTGTGTTAAATAATCTAGTTAAGAACTCCGCTGCCATCTCTCCTAAACATCTCCATGCCTCCGCAGGTATGTCATCTGGATGATCCACCTTTCCACTCTTCATCCTCTTCATAGCTGCCCTCACTTCATCCTTGCTAATTCACCGCATTTCCTGATTCACTATCCCCACATCATCTAACCCTCTCTCTCTCTCATGTTCTTCATTCATCAGCCCCTCAAAGTACTTCTTCCACCTTCTCAACACACTCTCCTTGCTAGTCAGCACACTTCCATCTCTATCCTTCATCATCCTAACCTGCTGCACATCTTTCCCAGCTCGGTCCCTCTGTCTAGCCAATCGGTACAAGTCCTTTTCTCCTTCCTTAGTATCCAACCTCATATAATACACCATACGCCTTTTCCTCAGCCTTCACCACCTCTCTCTTTGCCTTACATCGCATCTCCTTGTACTCCTGTCTACTTTCTTCATCTCTCTGGCTATCCCACTTCTTCTTGGCTAACCTCTTCCTCTGTATACTTTCCTGTACTTCTTCATTCCACCAACAAGTCTCCTTGTCTTCCTTCCTCTGTCCAGATGACACACCAAGTACCTTCCTAGCTGTCTCCCTCACCACTTCTGTGGTAGTTACCCAGCCATCCAGTAACTCTTCACTACCACCCAGTGCCTGTCTTAACTTCTCCCTGAACTTCACACAACAGTCTTTCTTCTTCAACTTCCACCATTTGATCACTGGCTCTGCCCTCATTCTCTTCCTCTTCTTGGTCTCCAAGGTCAGATCACCATCCGATGCTGCCTAGCTATGTTTTTCCCTGCCACTACCTTGCAGTCTGCAGTCTCTTTCACATTGCACCTTCCTCCATTCTTATACGTCACCCTGTGCTCCTCCCTCTTTGTGAAATACATATTTACCACAGCCATTTTCATCCTTTTCTCAAACTCCACCGCCATCTATCCTTCCATATTCCTCTCCTTGACACCATACCTACCCATTACCTCCTTATCACCTCTGTTCCCTTCACCAACATGCCCATTGAACTCCAATCACTACTCTGGCATCCTTGGGTACACTCTCCACAACTCACAATCCAACTCACTCCAGAATTCTTCTTTCTCTTCCATCTCACACCCAACTTGCGGGGCATATGCACTGACAACATTCATCATCACACCTTCAATTTCCAGCTTCATACTCATCACTCTGTCCGACGCTCTCTTCACCTCCAACACATTCTTGACATACTCTTCCTTCAAGATTACCCCTACCCCATTCCTCCTCCCATCCACACCATGGTAGACTGTATTAGTGATTAAGGACTATTAATAAACTTAATTGACAATGTTGGTGCTTGTGTTTGCACATAGTCAGGTGTAGTTGACTAACAGTGTTGTTTTCCCTCAGAAGAAACAATGCGCTGCCTTACATCTTTTAAAGTATGAAAACAAGTTTAAAAGAGTGGGTTAATTAATCAAATTAAACAGAAAACCTTCATTTGGCTTTGTAAGTGTTTGTGCACATGCAGAGTGTGTTACATCAGTTTACGCTTCATCTTATGCTCCTTATACTGTCACTCACCTGAAACTCAGGTACAGGAAGAGATGGAAGTCTCCACCAGGAAATAATCCCTCAAAAACATGTTGCCTCGCTAACTTGTCACATCCATATTTTTGTATTTAGGGCATCTTTGTAGCTGAGACAGCAGTTAAGTTCAAGTTTGACTTCAAGTTTATTTTGGAAAACGCAAAAAATAGAAATGGTATAAAATGTAATGCATTGCAAAATGAATGTAACCTAAATGTATACAGATTCCAATGGGCTGTAACTCTTGTAGTAAATCAAAGGAACAGGTTAATATGAGCATCAGTCTAGACTGTGTTTTACTCTTGTTTCATGATTATATTCAGATTTTAACATCCATCATATCATAACAGTTGTGTTTTCAAGTGCTTTCCTGCAGTTAGAAATGTGCAATTTGTTCTTCTGCATGGATCTGAAAGTTGGAGAGTTATCAAAGCTGATATGAAAAAGCTAGAGTCTTTCCACAACAGATCCCTAAGAAACGTTTGCTGTGTGTTCTGGCTCAACAAAGATATCCAACCAGGAGCTCTATGCTCAGACTGAAAGCCATAATATCCTCTGTGAGATCACACTGATCACACTGAACACTGTGCTGGCTAGGACACATTCTGAGTGTAGAGCAGAACCAGATAATACAAAACTGCCCTCAAAAGGCAAAAGCAGCGAGCAAATAGAAAATGAGGAACAATAACAGTCAGGCTTGGCCAGATAAATCTGACACAAGAACAACAATTGAGCCAATGAAACTACCCAAGTACTTTCACTCAGGTTCATTGCTTAAGTAGCTTACAAATTAGTTGAATACCACTTTATTTGGTTACTGTTCAAAAGAGAAATAGTGCACAGCTGTAGTTGGATAGCACCAAAAAAGCTGAGCGTAAAAGTTCCTTCTTGACCTTGGAATACTTGGAACCGTGTGTTTGGACAGAACGCAAAGCAAATTTTAGACACAGTGCATAAGTCAATGGAAAGACAAGATTAGAAATGAAATCTACTTCTTAGTGGGAGAGAGACTGGAGGAAAATAACAGAAAGAGCTGGAGTTTCTGGTCAGTCCTGAGTTCAGTCAGAAGCTGAGCTGAAGACAAACTGAAGACAAAATACCAACTACAGTTGGTATTTTGGCTGTTTCGGGCGAATGAGCCCAGTGGTCAAAAACACACAAATGAGGCGAGCTGAAAATTTGCTTTGGTTTTTGTTCTTCAAACTGTTCAGAAAGGAAGCACTCGTGGCACTAGTGTCAACTTACTATTTTGTCCGTACCTTACAACAGCATTTCATGGTCAAACAGTAATATGCAGCTGAAAATTCAAGAAAAAAATACCAAAGGGACCTTGAGTTAAGTGTTACAATATGGATTTTTTTTTTTGTCAAACACCTGAAAAAAAAATCTTACATTAAAGGACTAGTGTGGAGGATATAGTGGCATCTAGTGATGAGGTTGCAGATTGTAGATATAAAGGGCCAAAAAAAGGTAATTAAAACACATGATTCTTAGTTTCAGGTGATTATACACTAATTCAAACATGCTTATGAATATTACATTCCATTTCTGCCAATAGATCCCCCTAAATCTTACACACTGGCCCTTTAAGTATTAGTTACTCTCAAAAATGACAAACTCAACAAAATAAGTTGCTTCATCAGATCTGTGTGGTTTGATCAGATTTGACTGACAGTGGCATCTCCTTGGCAACATAAGCAAAAACCCGTCAACTGCAATTGGTTTTGATTCTTACATTTGTAGTGTGTAATGTGTGGCATCACCTTTTTCCATCAAAGCCCTACCCACTTAAAACCAGAGTGAAAAACACACAGAAATCTCTCATGAGATGGCTTTTAAGTTTGGCTGATAATAGTGTGTTCATTCAGCACCCCACTGCTTATAGTAAGATTAAGAAAATAGGTTTTCATGGCCTTCAAGCTTGACCCCACCTTGACCAGCTGCAAAATTAAACTGCTGCTTATAGTACATGTTAAGGCATTAATTATTTAACACTCTGAATGAAGCTGTTCTTCAAAATGTGTTCTTTAAGTATAATATTTGAGTATATTTAGCTGCAAATACTTCTGTGCTCTAACTTAAGTAGAAGTATGAATACAATGACTTTTACTTGTATTTCTACTTAGCTACTTTAACTCAAGCTAAAGATTTTGATATTTCCTCACAAATAGATAAAGAGATGGAGGTGCTGCATGTATCCCCCCGTGTGGAGGTGGCTGAGAAGGGAGGAGGCTCCAGCTGCAGCAGCAAAAGCTGCGAGTGAGCTGTTAACTCCCACACTTATCAGGAGCTGAAGGGCTGCAATGTTCACTTCTCAGGTATACACACAGGTATTTCCACTCGGCTGCCTTCCATCTATCGCGTGTGACAGGTGCTCAGGCGCTGGCTTATGATGACATTGTTGTGGGGCCTGAGCAGGTGACAGAGCACGACGCCCAATCTATCGCTCATCTGAACCCCCTACATACACACAAACACATGCACACCCGTCCTCTTCATTGTCTTTTTCACCCAATCATCTGAAGTACACCTCACACTCATATTTCTCCCCCAAATGGTGCCTCCTCCTCCTTATCCTGTCACAACCAACCAGGCTCCCAGCTGGCTGCTGGATTAGGCTCATGATGCTGCTTTATGGTGCATAAATCAGGAAGAATATTACAATGAAATCTGTAGATTCTTGTAAGTAATTTCACATCAGAGTGATTTATCACATTGTGGTGGATTGAGACAGATACCTGGAGGTTTGCGTCCTGGTGTGCAGTGCATGTATACAAATATAGAATTACAAAGTGGGAGGAAGCACATGTCCCCGGAGTATGTTTCCCAGCTGTAAATTAGCATTTAAAAGAACTCTTTTGAAAAAGAAACTCAATATTCCTTAACATAACACTATAAGAGGCTCCAGGATCATTTAATAATAGCTTTACCATTGTTTGTAAGGATTTCAGCTTCATTTCTGAGAAGTCATGCTTTTTCTGACATTTTGGTATGGAGAGTGGCTCAAAATACAATTATACCCATCAGCCTCAGCAGTCGCTGCTACGCCGCCTCCCAAAGACGTGAATCTGAGCTGTAGCACATTTAGAACGCTTCAGTGTTGCAACTGGAAACAAAACACCACACTGTAGTTGCTGAATAAATCAAACATTGACACACAATGTGAAAGTGAACCAATTTCAACAGCTCAGTGTATTAATGGCTTTCTGCAAAGTGTAATCTATAGCTTCAATTCTCTGTTAGTGGCACATGCTACACATTTAAAGTTCAACTGGAGGCTTCTTAAAGGGGACATATTATGCACATTTCCAGATCTATGTTTTTATTCTGGGGCTGTACTGGAATATCTTTGCATGATTTACATTTCAAAAAACTCCTTATTTATCTTATACTCGGGCTCTGTCTGAAAGGCCATTTAGCGCCTTAGCTCCTTTAAGACCCCCCTCCCAATGAGCCCACTCTGTTCTGATTGGTTAGCTCCCAGAAGCTGCCCCTGGCAGACCTCCAGCAGCTCCGGAGGCTACGTAAACAAACAGTAACAGTAGGATTTCACTTCTTTTTCTTGTTCTTTACTCAAAATGTCAACTTCTATATAGTTCTATAACTATCACAGAAGGTAAAGTAACACACTCCACGAGGTTATCAGCCTTGTAGCCTACAGCTTCACATTTTGGAAGGATAGTAAAATGTAAATTGCTTTATTTTCACTCACTACGTGCATATCCAGTCAGAATGTCCTAAATGCTTGTAGCCTATAAGGTGCGCCACACCTAATACTTCAAACCCTCCAAAACTCTAAAGTTTCATATATTTAGAGGTTGAGACCCAACATATACAGAACCAGTGTAACATAACATAAACTTCCCAGCACTATTGATCTGGACTTTTTCTCCAACCAGCAGAAACAGCCGTCAGTAGGCACATGGTCAGACCTATTTGGATCACTGAGCAAATCAGATATGTGAGGAGCAATTCAAAACCTAAAAGCCAGTGACCTAACACTGTCTCTTTTGATACATTTGATGAACATGTAATTCAAGGTAGTTTATATTAATGTATTTCTGATATCTGGTATTTGTGTGCATCCATGCATGCGTCATGTGTGTTCTCATTAGTCAAAAAAAGCAGCTCAACACTACGGAGGAACTCTTTGCAATGATAATCCTTCATGGCCTGAGAACAAATCCTGGATGAAGCTGGCGCTAATCCCATCCTACATTAAACAAAAGTACAGAGAAAGACCTGTATGATGTTGATGTGTTTAACGCTTTCCTGTCAGATACATAGGCCAGAGCAACAGATCACATTTTATATTCCAGACACAGCCATCCTGGATGCCGGCATGAAGAACATTGTTTGCTGTCAAATCTTGCTAAGTTATAGCTAAGGGGGGGGGGGATAAAAAGCCCTCATAACTTCCAAAATGAAAAGGTGGGGCGCCATCAGAGATGACCGATGCTTGGAAGAATGGAGGTTTCCTGCACTTTGGTGCATTTCATCCTGAGTAATGAAAATTAGGTCCCTCAACACAGAAATGACCCCAAAGATGAGACAACCCTTTATCTCCCCCTTTCATCCGACAAGGATTATTGATTCATGAATGTAAATGATCGTTCAGGGTTTGATGTGCCCTTGAAGGTATTCTCTCTCTCTCCTTTGAATCTTTTATAAAGTCCATGTTAGCTGCAGTTGGATAAAGGAAGTAAGCGTGATGCTGGGGTTGTGAGGGGGGTATTCTTCATATCCTGCAATATTCATATCCTGCTGTATTATTTTAGCTTTTTTTTTTCACTTCAATAGGAATTCCACACTTGCAATAAACGACAGTGTGAGCTGTTGCCTCCCTTGCAGCTCTGCAGTGTTGATAGACATCAATGAATCGGATTATTTTTATGTGCAGCCATGGACTAATCTCCTAATAATGAGGTCCATCTGCGGCAGTGACAATAAGTACAGCACCTTCACTTTAATACTCAATCTTGGTCCTGTTCTGAATGTAACGGCTCCGATGTATCGGCATCCTAAATCTAATTTACCATTCCATTTGGGGCCCAGATATTGCCGTTGCCAGTACACCTGTTGATTGCTAACACTGCTCTCCTCATGCACCCGCCTGACGGTACGCACACACACACACACATATACACACACCACCGCCGCCCGCTCTCCCTAAAATGGTTTCTCCCACATAGTTTCCATAGCAACAGTCCAGTTTTAGTGTTCTGTTGTTTTTCCACAGACAGAGAGTGGCTAATTTTTCAGAATGAGGGTCTTTGATGATAAAGAAAGCTAGGTTGCAAGATTTACATAATGAATGGATGCCACGCTAGATCAGTCACCACCTAGTACTGATGATTGCTTTTTGATGAATTTCTTTCCCTCATGTCCTTAGGTACCTCAGCTGCGGCAGCCCATTGTGTCCAAAAAGAGCAGTGCACACATTCATCTATTTAGGTCAGTCTTTGTCTCTTTGTGCCACCGTACTCTTAAAATTGTAGTCAAATTGCATGTACCCTGAGGGCAAATGTCAATGTGTCACTTGAAGCCCTACGCCGCAGACTTCACAGGAGAAAATGACCCATAAGTTTCTGGTTCGATGTGAATTTGTGCTTTTGAGGTCAGTCTTGCAGACTTTGCACCTTGGGGTAAACTTAACACTTCATGCTAACCTTTTCTCAGGCCTTGAACTCCCTCTCACATTTCTTTTTTCTCATCTGCCCCCTGCCGAGCACAAGAAGTGCGTTTGTGTGCGTGTCTTTGTGTGTATGTGTGCGATGTGTGTGTGTGTGTGTGCACATGTATACATTCATATATGTTTGTGTGCATGGGGGGTGGTGTCAAGGGAATGGGAGAATTTAATCACAGCCTGACAGATGTGTGCAGTATTGATCTGTGGCTGCTTTGTGAGCACTGCTCCAGGCCCTTTGGGAGGGACATAAACCCCTCTATCAAAGCGACCTCCCCACAGGGTTTACTCTGCACGAACACTCCACATCCCATTTGTGTAGAGCATGAGCGTGTGTGTGTTTTTTTTGGGGGAGTACAAAGGTGAACCCGAGGTACTTGTTAAACCACTCCAGCCGTCATGGGGGGAATGTATAGCTCTGTACAGATGGAAGTGGTCGATTCCTCAGCTGGAGAAAGCAAACCTTATAAATAAACAAAATTGGGATGAGGTTCACGTTTCAGGGCACAAAATACTGCGGCGGTAGTTAGGATGCACTGAAAGAACGCCGAATAGCCAGGGAGTGGGTCTCCTCACAGGCAGGAATCCTGAGTATTTTGGCCTGGTGCTTGAGTGCCTGCTTTGATAAAAGGTTTTTTCCATCCTCCGGTCAGATGGCTGAAATTACACGACTTCAAATGCGAACTGGTGCCAGCGTGATCCCACCCCTCCCAGTGGCACTGTCTCTTCGGCCTTTGTCTTTTCTAGCTCGCCACCCCTTCATACACAACCAGGTTCACACGCACTTTCTATTACCCTCGACTAGCGCTCGCCTCAGCGTCCAAGAGGGCTAGAAAAGAGAACAAAAAGTGAGAGCCATCCTCCCTTCACCTCCTTGCTGCCAAATGAATCGGAGAAAGGGACTGTGTTTACAGCCATGGCTAATATCCTCGTTAACACTAATCTGTGGGGAGTGTGAAAGACGCAGCGAAGGAGGGAGGCCGTTCAAGAGAGGAAGAGAAGGGAGGTACGACTGGAAAGTAAAAGGTTTTTTGAGAAAAGAGTATAAGTGAGAGCCAGACAGAGTGAATGACCAGTGGACGCATCTAGGCACTTGATAGCTTCCTTGATGGACTATGATTGGCTCATTAACCCCTCCTCTTCAGGCTGGCTATACTGCACGCTCCCCTGCTATATATTCAACACACACACACACACACACACACGTAGTTTCCCACATAGTACATGCAAACAAATATGCTCATTAACAAGCCAATGAAGTGGCAGCCACATATAATCTATTTCTTCATTAGACACACACAGCCAATGGATCATTACACTAAGTATGCTCTCTGTCAAGCCTGAATGTTGAACAAAAACGATCCCTGAGTGGTGCAGTGCCATGCAAAGTTCAGATTTCCATGTTAGACAAAAAAACAGCCTCCAGGTTTAGTCTGTGGTCAGAAAAGAAAGCAGGAGTTGTAGTCTGTGGTGCAGAGACAAAAGCTTTTTGATTTCTGGTGTGTAAAGTTGCAGGATTTAATAGGAAATAGTAAAACAAGCCGTTTAATTTGGCTGAAGTTTGCTTTATTTTTGGTAATAGTTCATTTCAGTTAAATGCCTCCATTAAATTAGATAGTTTAAGTCCTCAGGTTTTATTGCCGGAATCAAAATCAAAGACATAAAATAGCTGTTTATGTTGACAAATAACATAAGAGCCACATTATGGTGCAAGTGTTGTGTAGCAACTGTGTTATTAAGCTGCTGCTCAAGGGTTTTTTTTTTTTCACTTTATGTGACACCTAATTCCACCTCAGCTGTTCGTAAGCTGCACTAAAACCAACTCTAATGGTTCATTGCTCAGTTAAAATGACAAATGGCATAAACCTAAATGCTTGATGCTTAAAAACTACTCCAAACACAGATGGAACTGTATAGGCCCGAGCTTCTAATTTCATGACGCACTGCAGTGCTTAAACTTGAGCTAGAAGTCAAACTGTGCATCAGCGCGGAAGCAAAAAAGTCAGCGAGGATGAGAACACTTTGTCAACTTGACTGGTCCTCCGTTGTCGGCCATTTCTCAAACACGACCAAACATTTTGTTTTCGTTGTCCCCCCTTCCTGATCGCATCTCTCCTGTCAAAGCAGAAAACTATTTTTCTTTCAGCTATGAATCATCCCTGCAGATCTGTGTCACTATTTCAAATAATAAATTGAAGTCTTGCACACAAAATGTCCCCATGCAGCCATGTACAATCATAATGTCAACATGACTGTTACCATTCAGTGCATTAACCACTATAAAATCCCCAAGCAGTGCCCACTCACTGGATACACTCCTAACAGCTCAAACTTGAACTTCGACTGTATGTTCACTGGTAAAATAACAGAGTGCAAACATTTGTCACACATCACTGCCAGAGCCTCCTCGTTTGCTTCGTCGTGCTGTTATTGTTATTATTTCAGACTGACAGAGGTGTAATGACCAAGAGGTTGTTAACACTGAACTCTGGTTGTGTTTTACGGTCACGTCGTTTATATCGTTCTGCACTTCAGGTTGTATGTGATCAATTCCAAGGACAAGGGTGGAAATGTGATTGCCAGGTTGTAAAGCACTCAACATTTTACTTTTGCTTACATGTGTTTGCTTATCGGGTTGTTGATGGAGGGTCAGGTAGAGGGCAAAGGGTGCAAGTGCCACACATTGCTTACTAATTAGATGGGTGCTGTGACATTTTGAATACTAGCTCATTCTTTTCTTCAGGGCAAAATACAAGACATTTAATACTTCCGATACATGGACACAACTATACAACTATACAACTAGCCACTACTAGACTGCATCTAGAAAAATTAGCCTCACCCTCTTGAAAATAGCTTTATGAGGTCTGTAAAGCATCTGCTTTTGTTAATAATTGAGATATCAGTTATGGCTGAGGCTTAAGAAGTCCAGTTAGCTGTTTGCTAAACCCCTTCTATACCCAGTGATTATTCAATCATAGCTTAGAAACCATAACTAGACATAACAGGTCTGTCAAGCTTTTTCACCTAGCCGAAGCAGTGTACTTAGGGCATCATCTAAAACCAACAAAAGAGCAAAAGTTGAAGGAATGGATTAGATTGTGTGTGTCTGCTCTACTTCCAAGGCCAAGGTGGAGCATTTCATTAACTAGTATATTATTTGTGGACAGATTAGGTAAGAAATTTCAGGACTACAGGGAGTGTTTCGTTCTTTATTAGATTTGGGAAAATTAGTCATCTACAATCCTTTTCTCTTGTAAAAGTGAAATATATTGTTTGAAAATACTAAAATATAGAGCACAAATTCAACATTTGTGTTGCTTGTTCGGGTATGCTGTAAGTTATATTAAGCATGCAAACAATGTTATTTTAGACAGAAATAAGATAAGAAAAATTTTACTTGTAATACCATAATAATACTCAGGCTAACTAACCTACAGGAACAATGCCTTTATTTTTCAAATCATTTACATTGATCATCCACTGATAAAGATGTTGACTTAAACTTTTAGCTTCAGTCTTTTTGTATCAGGATTGTGATGTTATTGGGTTATAGACATCAAAAGCATATCAAAAAAGCTTTTGTTGGATTCTCATTTTCTCATTTTGGAAACATTAAAAAGTCAACTACAGTTTCCAACCAACTCATGGAATTAATCTTACATAGCTAGCTAGCTAGCTAGCTACAATTGATACAGCAATGGTTCAGACAGGCGAAAAAACGGATGGTCACCATCTTAGAAGCCAGCTTTTGTTTATGTGGGAAATCAATGATCTATTGTTCCACAAAATAACTCTGAATTTTGAATCTTTTGTGACCACTTTTGTCATTAAATTCTGCATGTGCTGCAGTTCAAAGCTTCGAGACCCGTCAACTTTCTCTTAATCTAACAGTTTCTTGTCTGTTGGAAAAGGCAATAGTTCTGTCTACTTGTGCGTCATGTTGGAGAATAAAAAAAAACACTGTCATGAGCTCACCCTTTTTAAAAGATTCACCAACAGTTAATCTTCACACACCATTGTTCCTTTTGCTTATCAGAACATTTACATTAGCGAGTTACTCAATAAATCTATGACTATGGATTCAAATGTCACCCTGCCATGGACTCCATTTACTCTTCATTTATTTCATATTCGCTTGTTATTTTTATCTTGTGTTGGGGAGCGTTCGATTTCATGTCTCTCACTGATTTCTATTTAATGAACGTCATTGATTTGCCCTCATCAAATCTTCATTAATCACCATGAAACTGACTGTCTCAGTGTGTGTTCATCATGGTTATTCCACTTGAAAGTGGAAGCAGCCTGCACGTATTTTGGTCTACTGCACAAATGGATAAAGAACATTTAAATAAACCTTGTGGCATATCCTTTATTACTCATTCATGGTATTTTTTTTCTCTGGCCTCAATACCGCCCAGGGGTTTAAAACAAGTATGTCCAGCTGTGTGCACATGCATACATATCAGAATACGTGTGTCTCAAGGAGTATGTCTTGTTTTAAGACATGTGTGGCTGCATGAATGCAGTGTAGCTGAAAAGCTGGCAAACCACAATCACTTCCTCACTTTTAACAGTGTTTCTCATGCAGCTCTTCTGGGGTGAGAGGCACCAGCAGAATGTATATTAAGCTCCATCCCTCATACTCTGCATGCTCCAGCACCTGGAGGATGGGCCGAGCATCAGCGCCAGGGCTCTGAGTCAATATTAATCTGCCAATATGAAAGACTGGATTATCACTGGGGTCGATTGCCCGGGCCTCATGTAAGAGAAGCATATAATGGGAGGGAGAGTTGGAAGGAGGGAGAACGAAATGGACGGGGGCTGGAGGAAGGCAGGGAGAGAAATAGAAAACTTCCATTGCTTCTGCAGGGCAAACCTTGTCGTGTGTCTTGCAAGTGAAGCGCCCTGAAATTGATTTGAATCAAGAGGAAAGAGTTACAGCAGAGGGCAGAATTACAGGAAAGGAGAGGGGGGGGAGGGATATGAGGAAGGAGCCAAGGACACAGGAAAGGTAGCTGTCATAACGTGAGCCCATCTGCTCTCTGTGTGTGTGTGTGTGTGTGTGTGTGTGTGTGTACATTAAGTATGCACTGAATGTGTGTGTGTTGCAGTGAAAGGTTGCATAGAGAAGAGAGGAGAGGACAAAAAATAACGTTGGCCCCAAGGCTTGAGGAAAACAGGCAGCCATTAATTTTCAATCTCCAAAGAAAAGCTAAGAGGAAAACAAACTCTCAGTGTGATTTTAAAAACAAATAACACTGTGTTGTTACTGCTCTTGAAACCAGTCATTTTTCTATTCTGTGCCTATATATTTAGTGTGGAAACTCTCCTTCCCTGTTCAAACTGGCCTATCAGGAAGGGATTTTGCTAATGGAGACCTGAACAGGTTAACAAAAAATACACCATGCCTTAATCTGCTCACAACAACAATGCATTAGGTCATTATTAAACACTGTATCATAAACAGTATTTTGTAATTACTTTTGCATTTGTCAGTATTTAATTTAGTGGCATGTTTAAATGTCATGCCATCACATAACTGCTATCCAAAAAAATCTGAGATCCCACCCACTTTTTTTACACGTGTAACACATTTCACGTGTTGGTTATATACAGAACACCAAGTTGTAAATTGCTGAGGCATTGTGCACTGGGGCAGGGTGAACTACACAAAGGACACAAGCTTATGTATTTGATAATAGTTTGTGTGTCTCTTAAAAATCTTTTCCCCAGCTTGATAACTATAATTCAGTCTGTAACAATTCAAAATATGTACGTTAACTACAAATTGCATGAAAAAGGATGTCAGTTTCTTCCTAAACAAAAAGGCTTAAGGCGTCAGTGAACATTTGCGTTGAAAACTGGGTGGGAGGGGGGGGCTGCATCTGACAATTTTAGTGGCTTTCTGTAACTGACAATCCGTCAAGCATGTCCACTTCACACAGCAACTGACTAGGCATGAGCAAGTGAGAAAGACACCAGGATTTGAATTTTTAAACTCTTTTTTTTTTTTTTTTTTTTCACACAATCATCTGTGCCGCTTTTTGTGTGTGCAACCGAGTGCAACACCATGAACGCCTTTGATGAGAGTCTGGACATTTGAACGCATTTTGTGTCTCACCCCCCCGTATGACAGCAAGCTTATCGCCCCACTTTCGCGTGTGGCCATTCTGAACACATATAAACATGTTGACCTTGAAGCTCATGCATGAGCTGCTTCATTTCAACTATACTTCACCCGTTAGCATATGGAGAGAAACAGAATGAACCTATGGTTAGATGGGAAGATGGTGCTTCCTCATCTGGGTCTATTTGTGTGTCGTCACAGCGTGCCGTGATGGAACTGAAGGGCAGAAAAACATTCAGCAGCACAGCACAGATTGTGGCCTCCTCCCAGGCCTTTATGCCTTCTCATCTCCTTCCCCACTGAGATCAGTTCTGACTCTTTGTCCTCCTTGACCCACTGTTGAACTATCCCTCCATTATCCTCGCCCTACAGAATCCTCCTCACATGCATGCACTCCACCCCACAGGCTGTTGTTCCCCTGTCCCAACCCCGCTCCTCCTCCCCCCACATCACACCTCTTCTGGGCCACAGATCCGACTCCAGCTCCTCGACGGCCCTCTGCACTGCGACACTTAGTTCCCGTCCGTTGCCTGCTGCCCGGCTGCTAATCGGGATTGGTGGGAAGGAACGGATCGCTGTGAGACACGACTGTCCTCTGGAGCCCGCAGAACCAGGCCAAGGTCACTCACATCACTCTTGCGCTGCTGCTGCCCACAGCAAACAGGGAGAAACGAGAGCGAGGGATGCATGAGTTGAAGGAAAAAGAGATAAGAGCGCTGCTGAGCGAGGCTTCGCAGTTGAATGAGGTCTCATGAATTGAAGAGAACTCAAGTCAATAGCAAAGCCGGAGTTCATTTTATTTCTCAAATTAGTGATTAGAAGGAAAGCATTGGAATATTATCATCATATCACATGCCTATTTACTCCTTTTGATGAAATATTCAGGCGTGTCACTGTGTGAGTGTGAGCTTATAGGTAACCTATTTTCTGCTCTCTCCTTGATCAACACTCATCAATAATTCACTCCTGGCCCATTAGTTTTGTGAGAAATGCCGGAGAGCAACTTAAACTAATCAGGAATTCATTTCTTATTTATTGTAAGCAAAAAACATATGGCACAAAAGCAGGAAGTTTACAGAGGCTTCGCTGGGCAGAATACTTACACTTACAGTAAACAGCTTGCAGTTAACCTTGAGATAATATTTACATCAATTGCAGTCCAGTGCCACATCAGATTGCTGGGAGTGAACAACTGAGTCACCCGCCCCCCCCTCCACCCCACCCACACTCTTTTTACACATTTACAAGGCACACTTACAAGACGTATCTCCTCAGATCTCGGTCAGGAATTGTTATGGTGTATTGCCATTCAGCGGCCCATTTCCCCTTAGAGCTGACGATGTGTTTTATGGAATAAGTTGAGAGATGGATACTAAAGTGAGGGCCTCTGTCACAAAAGCCCACAGTGTTGTCATCAACAAGGCTGTTCTTTTTTCCAGCCCATTGCCTTTGCTGTAATTTGCACTCTCCAGCGTTCTCGGCTCCCTCTCCCACCATTATTTCAGACAATGTTTTAGAAATCACAGCCGGTTTCCCAGCCAGTGTTCACACATTTGTCATTACGTGTCAGCAGGGCCTGGGGATTTTGCTGCTTCACTTGGCAAAAAGCAATTGTGTGCGTCAAGCTGCGGCTCTGTCGTGGAAGCTGACACACACCTGGAATGAAAAGGGCTTGTGGCTAAAGACGTTTCTGATGTTATTAGGCTGCATCCTTGGTTGCGGAGTCCAGCCTATTTTACATGCCCCACCTGCAAGCGTGTCTCTTTTGCCTGGCGTTTATCCACACGCTTGTCTCTAAGCCCTCTCAAGGCCTGAGCATTCCCTCTTCCTCCTCAGCTAACGCACAAACCTTAACACGCTCTGGCTCTCTGCTGCGTCCTAAGCGCTGTTTTGGAGCCCAGTTTCCAGGTCCTGTAATCTCCCTCTGGCTGTACACACTGGGTTGGCACAATGATTCCTGATTAGGTGCTTAAACTGATTGTATTGTACTGCTGGAAGAGTATATAGTGTTACATAATTAAGTACAACTGGATAGACACTAAGGCAGTGAAATCCCATATGACAGCATATCAGAGTTAGAGGAAAATTGCAGTTTATTTCAACTTGTGTCTTATTTTGCTTAGGTACATTGTTAATATCCATATAATAACATTGTGCTTGCCAAAGTAATTGCTGAGGTATGGGAACAAGGCGACGTAACATGTAAAAGTAAAAGAGCTGCATTAAAAATTCTAATTTAGTAAAAGTACATAAATATGGCCAACAAAAGGTACTTAAAGTATTAAAAGTAAAAGTACTTAGTATGCAGAATATCCCCCTTCAGAGTGTTAAATTATGGAGCCACCAAGGTCCTAAAAGATTTTTTTAAAAATCTTATGCGCACAAGATAATTTGTGCACACAAGTTATTAACTTGTACAACAAGATATTTGTAACATTTTTAAAAATTCAGTAGTTCAGTAGTTCTGTTTTGGGACAAGTTACAGCTTAATCATTGGTGAGCTAATGTGAATCCCAGCATAGCTTTGCAAACTGAATGGGTCTAATCAGCCAAGCACCTGACACCTGTGTGGGTATGCAGGGCCTTTAATCTATAATAATACATCATATCTTATAAGTTGATCATATGTTTTGTATGTAAAATCAATACACAAGTACAAGTGTTAAGTAAATGTAATGGCAAAAAGTGTTGGAAATACTCAAGTATATTGCAATTAGTCATAATCGTACCTATGTACAGTACTTAAATGTACAACTGGTAATAACAGGAAAACTGCATACCCTACCAACTACGGTAAGTGCGGTAGGTCAAACTTGAACAAGGAAGTCAGTCTGTAAACTGTAATGGATGTTTACAACGAACAGTTTGGATTATAATTCTTTTGTTTGCTTTTGTTTTCCCTTCCAGATACATTTAGTTAACCAGTGGCGTAGCTTTAAAACCTGTCTGATTTTCTGACTGCTCCTTTCTGGTCCGGTTTGACTTCTTTTAGTGATGTTCCATGTTCCCAGATCTCAGTAATGACTATAGTGATGATGACCAACTACAAACCTAATTTCCCTGTAATACAGTGGTTCCCAACCTAAGGGGGTGGTTCCCTCCACAGGGTCACAAGATAAATCTGATGGGTCACAAGATGATTAGCAAGATAGGAAAAAAGAGGAAAGCTTCTTTTAAATCTAAACTTTTTCTTGTGAAATGCTGAATAGTTCAAATTAGTCACCTCTTCACGACTCTTAAAACTATTCAAATTAATCTAAAAAGGGGACATCACGTTTCTGTTGAACTACTCTCACTACTCAAAGACATATTCAGCCTGTGATCGGGGGTCATGAGTAGGCATTGCTTTGGCTATAAAGGGTCACAAACCAAAAAGGTTGGGAACCACTGTTTTAATATAAAAGAACCTAATTCAGTGGAATTTAGCAACGCTCTAAAATAAAATTGCAGGTATGTGTAAAATGTGTTTGGTGCTATATGGCACAGTTTGTGCAGAACACCCTGGTGCCTAGCATATCTGACAGCAGTGAGAGTGCTTACTGAAGTGGGGGGGAACACTGGATAAAGGGGTGCAAAAACAACAACAAGGCCCCAAATGTCAACAACACAAAATAGCTCATTGTTGACGTTGGGAAGAAGAGTGAGAGCCACACTCCTATCACTGAGGCTGGTGCAGCCATGAATACTTTGAACAGCTTAAAGAGCTCCTGCAGGGTGGGATTTCACAGCAGCCTCCCTTCTTGCTATTTTTCTAACAATACAGCCGTCAAACGGGCTGAATGAAGTAGATCAGACAGAGGGGCAGCAATCGGTTCCACTTTGCTATCGCACGCCGGTCTAATCCATTACAGCCACCGGAAAAAATACCAGCGTAATCTGATCACAAATGAAGCTGATTATTTGTGGGATTACTCGCAACTTGTTTAGTGGAGAAAATTGTATTTTGATTGAGAGTGTTTGGACGCAAACATAATCGTACCCATCTTGAAACAATTGCTGCAGATAAGACTAATGAAGTTGCAGCTTGGAAACAGTTGCTTTTCTGCTTGTATCTGCAGTATGAGGCAGAGAAACCCCAAACAGGAGTGACAAACGACCACCAGCAAGTTTGTGGATTAGTGATTACAGTTTAGAGCAGGTAATATTTATCATGATCCTTGGTTGCATTCTATTTTGACGCTGACCGTGACGCTAATCGGAGACATGCCACCCACTCTTGGCCAAGGAAACACATTAAGCCAGTAAAGGACTTGTGGTGGCAGGGTGTCATAGCAAACACTTCACCTCCATATGTCCATCTAAGATCAAACTCCCTAAAAATAGAGTTTGTTTTCACTACTGGCACCACACATTCACCTCTACAGAGCCCAGACTGAGGCTGTCATCAACAGGTTGTAACCTACACTTTATCAGTCGTCACTAACGTACGCTTGAAGTCCACTTTACACACCAACAGCTAGATCAGTGATGACTATTTCATTGAAAAGCCGAGTTTAATATAGCGCCAGACAAGTAAACATTAAACTGGAGTGGTATTACTCACTTCACACTCACCCCTTACACATATGCACACGGGCCTACTCAATACATATTAATGTGCTCCACCCTCGGCACGACCAGTGGCCGGCGGCATTAATATTCTCCCTGATTTTCATTCACGCAGGCATTAAAATACTGCCATTAACATCATTACCGCCATGGAAATATATCAACAAGTCATGTTGAATTAGTGTTAATGTGCCCACTGACAGGGCGTGCGCTCCCCTCCGCCCGACTGAAATGCCAGCATGCTGTTTTCTGCTCAGCCTGGCAGGAGCCCTGCTCTAGCTGCCCACTCATGACCCTAAAACACTTGCTGTTGTCAGGGAAATGGATCTGCCTTTACTGGTGTGCTAAGTTCTTCCTTTTTTTTTTTTTATTAGATTAATTGGAGTAATAGGAGGTTGTCTTACCCTCCCTGCCATGCTTTTTATCTCTCACTAATTGCTCTCTCCTTCCCTGCCTCCCTCTGTCTTTCTACCTCCAGACAATATTTGCACCCGGTGTCTCTTCTCTGTTTCTCCCGATGTCAACCTTTTACACAAACGATGTCCAATCTCTTTGTGTTCCCTCTGTCAGTTTTTTTTTTTTTTTTTACTCCGTCTGGCCATTGTTCCCATTGCTCCCGAATGACTGCTCATTTTATGGCGGAAACTGTGCTTTTCACACACTGGTATTCAATAGAGGTGCTTATCTCAGTTCCTGTGCAAAGGGCTTCTCTCATTCCGCTCTTCTCGCTCCGTGCACAGTAAGCTTTCATGGAGGTGTGTTAACATAGTCCAGAATGACAGAAAGCACAACCTCGCATACTTCCGCGCATTGTACAATACACACAGATAATACACAGACTCATGCATGAGCCGAAACAATACACACCCATATGTTTGTTCACAGGATGGGAAGAAACTTGTTGCCATGGTGAATGCATGGATGTGTGAATCAGTGTTTGACAGCGACATTTTGTTGTCACTGGTTTACATGCACAGCTGTGGCATATTCTGGTTATGATGTATTTATGAGATATTTACATAAGCATTTAATACCCTGCATTGCGCATTTCTGTTTAAATGATTAAAATAATTATAAAAATGTAATTATTTTCCTGCAGATGTTCTGATCATGGTTAGGATCACCTGCAGTAGCCAGGTGGTGTGCTTCTGTGCTTGATTTTTGATGACAGTAGACCCTATAAAGCCAAAACGAATAGTTAATTGATTATAAGATTGACAGAAATATTAATCGACAAGAATGTTGATAACTGATTAATCATTTAAAATAGTTTTTCAAGCAAAAATGACATAAACAGTAAACTGAGTTTTGATAAAATGAGCAATTTGAAGATGTCACCTCTCTGCTCTGTGAACTTGTGGGCATTTTTCACTATTTTCTGTAATGTTATGGATCAAACAATGAATTAAGAAAACAATGAAAATAAATGATAGTTGCAGGCCTGTAGCTTTAATTGTAAAGAAAGCAAGCGATCATTCCTGGTCTCTCATGTTCTCATGCAAGCTGTGTAATATGTGACTTTTGCGAGCGGCATGCCTCATCATGAACCAGATTATTTGCCCGATGATCAGGTTAAGAAAAAAACTCCGTGTGTAGCCACTGACAACAAAGGACCAAAGTCCACAGAGGAGCAGTTAAATGTTCACATGTGCAGTATAATATAACCTGCTGGAAGAGATGGGAACTCTAATCAGGTGGATGAACCCCTTGCTGCATGACCTTGTGTGCGCTGTATATCTGCACTGGTTCCACGTGGCTTAAGAGTGTGGTGGGAGCTGTTTTATGACTTTTAGGTCCAAATAGGGCCTTCTTTGTCTCCCTCACACACACACAGGCATGCACACACAAACGCACACGAGCGCGCAGGCACACACACACACACACACACACACACTGACAGTCTTGCTCACTTGCCACAGCGTGTGGGACAAATTTATGTCCTGAGTATCCGACACTTGCTGATGGTTAAAAATGAGTTATACTGAATGAGTTATAAGATGCTTGCAGGCCAGAGGGTTCATAAATCCTGGACTAGGCCATGTCACACTGCCCAGCTGAGGCTGCTCTTGCTTATTAATAGCAATTTACCCACCTTGTGTTTGATGCAGTGCGGCTCTGGCTGGCCAGTCCACTGCAGGCCGCTCCCCTCTGTACTCCACTCAAGGTTCAATCCCCATCACAGGCGGCTGCAGCCAGGGTTGAGGGCTACACTGACACCTGCTGGCCACCGGTGGCACTTCAACGTCAGGCCGCCTCCATCCCTATTAACTCATGCAGTGATCCTCATACTGGAGTGATGATAAAAATGTTACACAGCTAAAGCACAGACCACAGTGGCTCCATTCATATGGTGATTTGACCATTAGCCTATGACTTTGGACAAATGGCAGCCCATTATTTAGGTGTGATGGGGGAGGGCTAAGCCTTTAAGAGTGGCTTAAAAACTCCCTTAAGACATTAAATCATGTCCTACTTTCCCTCTCTCTCACACTTTTTTTTTTAAAAAACCATCATTGCCTTTAATGAATTACAAGACTGAGGAAGTCCGCAGAGTGGTGTCCTACTCTGGTTATAATACATCTTGTTCAGTCTCTTTTTAAACAAGAGCAGGGTATCACTCATTGTTTAAATATGGAGAATTGTTTAAGGATAGAGTTGCTTTCTCTGTTCACATAAGAAGTCAGCAAAGTATCTTTTCTTTCTCTCCCCCATGTAAGATCCCCTCCCTACCCAACATCAGCACCAGTAGGTTTATTAAAATTGATAGTTTGGAAGCTGCAATGTTAATGCATATCTTAAGTGTGTGTGTGCGTGCATGCATTTTTATTACCCCTTTAGGACCTTTTCCAGTATAAACACTGACCTTGTCGGGACCAGTAGTCCTCATAGCGACCAAGGCCGAATCTTAAGGAGGCAAAACGTCATATCTGAGGTCCCGGTTAGGCTTCGGCATGAATTGGTTATAGTTATGGTTTGGGTTAGGCTGTCCACAATGAATGTAAGTCAATGCAATGTCCTAACAAGGATAGCTGCGCAAACTTGTGTGTGTGTGTGTGTGTGTGTGTGTGTGTGTGTGTGTGTGTGTGTGTGTGTGTGTGTGTGTGTGTGTGTGTGCGTGTGTGTGTGTGTGTGTGTGTGCGTGTGTGTGTGTGTGTGTGTGTGCGTGCCTGTGCATGGGTTATATCTGTTTGATTCCCTAACTTGTAATGTAAGTACCCAGGTAGTTCAGAGCTATTTCCCCCCTGGGGCCTCTTCATCACTAAAATGTCTTTTGCATTCCCCCATCATCTCTCCGAGCACTCATTTTCCTCTCTCTCTCTCACTCTCTCTCTCACTCACTCTACACACACACACACACACAGAGATGCACACAGAGGCCCACTCCTTCCCACCAGGTAAATTAAAATAACTAGCTCTGAGGCAAAATAGTAATATCAACATGTCATCATGGGTGTTTTAATAATATCAGCAGGATTATATTGACAGAGAGGATTAAATTGTTTTACATGGAAGATTATAAATCCTCCGAGGGGATGTGGCATTGTAAATTGCTATTAACATTTAATGCAGTCCCATCTCCCACATGATGCATGTCAGTCCTCTGCACACATTAACATACTGTAATGGCCGGTGGTTGGAGAAATCCACCAGCGCCATTATTTCAGTGGTTTCATTTAATAAACATGCTGTATTGATCCTTCCATTGGTTCAAAGTGAACCACACTTGTGGTTTTTGTAATATGGGCAAGTGTTCTGGCCCTAATGCCTGGATGCAGATTCTGTGTTGTCTGGTTTATTGTTTATTAATAGCATAGACTCACCTTACAATTATTGACCACATCCTATTGATATACTTAGAACTGCCGCATAGTGACTTTGTTCTCTGCTTCATATCGACCTTCTGAATTACACTGCAGAATATACATTTTAGGTTATTAATGTAGAGCTGAATCTTAATATCTTGCTTTTCTAAAAAAAAAAAAAATGAAAAAAAGAAAGAAAGACTTTTGTTAAATGTTCTAACCCCAAGGGCAGATTTTCATACTTGCTGTAAAGAATACCTAAATAGATTCAACAATAGATTAAATGATTTTCCTAGGAGGACATTTTGTTCAGATGCAGCTTTTGTGATTTGAGAGGTTTATGGAGACATAACGATATACTGACAGACAATTCATTTCCACATAATTGTTACAGTAAGGAGCTGTCTAGTCGATTGTCCTCAGCCATCTGTATTCAGTGCACTGGCTATGTGTGATGTCTGTTGGCGCCTTTTTTAATATATTAACACAAGGTGGTGCTCTTGTCCTCTGGAAAAGCCTGTCGTCAACCTGATGCTGGCACTGTGCTGTATGTGTGGCCAAGGAGTCTCTGAGATTGATGATGATTTACTGGCTTTTTGATGTTTGTGAATTTTCAGCTGCTTGTCAAAATATTTAACTCTAGCAGACATATGATTAAAAAAAACAGCACTGAGGAAATGGAGGTAAACACAACTATTAATGTTGAGAGCAATGATATAACCATTTCAAATAAATAGATGATGTCCATGTGATCATACCTGCGACAACATAGGCTTCAATGTGCTCTTGTCTTGTGATGATCAGATAAGCATTCAAAATATCAAACAGTTAAAGATCCACTGAAAAAAAAATTAACAATTATATTTAAATCTTTATTGGGCATCCTGTGGCCTAGTGGTTAAGACACATATCATATAACGTCTAACAGCAATGTTCTTTCTTGCATGTTTCCTGTCTGTATCTCTACTGCCACTATAAAAAATAAAGGCAAAAGCCCAAAAAATAATCATAAAAAAACTCAAATATTATTATAGTTGAGCTCAAGAGTCTGTAAAGGTGGAAATCTCACAGAATAACCGCATGATATTGACTTGATTTAACAAGATATTATGTTTACAACTAAACTGGTTTCAGTGTCATATTAACTCTTACATACTGGGTTACATAATATTCTGACCCTTCACAGTATGGAGCAGGTCATTTTTGACCCAGCTCAAGTATTCCGTTATAATTAATCTCTATACCAAACATTAATGCTTCAGAGAGCACAGAGTGTTTTCTAGGTTTGACACTATTTGTTTATAGAGAAAATACAATAACACTATATCATGATCTCATGTTATCTAAAACAGGAGAACATAACAGCCATAATTAATCCTATGAATTTTATTGTAACTGAAGGATGCACCAACATTTTTGAATAGTAGGTTTTATTATAACCATTAAAACCATCAATCATAATGATAAATATTTTTGAAATATTTCCATTTTTGTATATATTCTGGGCTACTTTAGGAAAAGTCATAAAATTTCAGACTTAAAGAATGTCATTTAGGTTGTTTTTACTGCTTTCAAACGTCAAAATGGGTCAAAATATGACCTGAACAGTATGTAAGGGTTAAATAGTCATGACTAAATAAACAAAAATCTAATTTAAGTGAGTTTGACACTCAAAAACTCAGTTAATCTGTCATCACACTCAGATCATGTTTTTCCCAATTGAGTCCCGCTCACTTAAAACCAGCAAGATGTGCTCAGACAAAAACACAGAAATCTTTCATGTGAAATGACCAAAACTGTTATAACTTTGTTCATTTAGGACCCCTTCTTTCACAGTAAGAAGCTGATTGATAAAATAGGTTTTATGGGCCTTTAAGCAAAAAATCTATTATGTCATTATGTCACTGTAGATACTGATGATAATGTCATAACTTGAATGATTTTTTTTTTTTCAAACCAGATAGTTCATCATTATTTTTGTTTGGTGTCTCTGTAAATTTTGCACACTGACTTGACAGTGTGTGGTTTAATAAAGTCATTCCAGTATAGAAAATGAACTGAAATTCAATGATTGTGACAGATAAACAAAATATTTTCACTGCCCCAAGAAGAAAATTATTGAATGCTATGATAACATTAGCTAAACAATACAGTGCCAATATTGCATGAGGAGAAATAAAGTGTTTTGCTCTCTCTTCCATTAGGCAAGCAGGGCTCAATATTAGGACACAGTGCGTGATCCGTCTCAGTCGACACAGCCCTCGTTAAATCGTTTAGAAAATTGCACAGGGCCGTTTTAATGTGATTAAGACACAAATTGAGCGCGCTACCCACCTCCTCCTCATGGCTTCCCTCTCTCTGGACGATGCAAATGTCAGGCATGTGTGGTTGGAGAACAGAGGGAAGGGGACATGTGGATGCTGTGCAGAGCTCCCCTGCATCCTTGACCCAGTCAGGTGGGGACTTTTTAAACAACGCTCATAGTAGGACAACTTCAAATCCGCAGAGAATAGTTATGTGACATTTGTATTACTCAGCGAGGGTGGGTTGGCATGCAGAGGGTGTGAGGAGGACATCTGTTGGCAAGGGTGCATCTGTGTATGCTTTTTGTTTTTGGGGAGGGCAGGCAAAGCTGGAGTGTCCCATAACTGTGAGTGAAGCAAAGACACACCCCCCCTCCCGCCCCTCTCCCCTTACCTCTCCCTTCCTTTCTGTGGCCCTCTGTGGTCTCCTGGCCGTCCCCAAGTCATTTCAATCTAAATGCAAATTTCATCAACCTCCCACTAAAAAGACTGATATTAGTATCAAAGCCAATGTGTTACGGCTGTGTCGTGTGGACGTGTCACTCTCAATAGCATCTCCAGTGCGGAAACCTGCCAATCTCCCACCACTACTGAGAATGGATCTCAGCTTTCTTTGACTCTTTTTCTCCTTCTGTCTGTTTATGCTTCTTTTTTTTTCTCTCCCCCTCGCTCCCTCTTCTTCTTCTCTTTCGCATTCTCTCTCAACAACACTGTCTCTGGCTAACATCTTCCCTTTCTGACCACTTTGATCCCTCCATTTTCCCTTAACCCCGCCCTCCCACATCCCCTCATATTTGGCCTCATCTAACCTTTCTTCAAGAAGCCCTCCAAATAGAACCTCATTAGTCCTCCATATGTTGTGTTTGCCACCCCCCCTCCCACCCCCACCCCCAAGCCCTCTTGCCCCTGCTCTGCAGCAGCTCACTGGGACTCTGCACATGCTTGCAGACCAACAGAGAAACACAGCAGAAACACACTCGGCTCCCCCTCTGCAGTCACACACATCTCCCTCTGTCTCCTTCTATTTCTCTTTCCCCTCCACCTCATCCATCCTCCATTTTCCCCTCCTCTCTCTCCCTCTGTTTGCAGTCAGGTGAGGCGAGTTGGAGGTGTGGGCTAGAGGGATGGGTGGAGAAGAGGTCTACAGAACCAGGGATGAGGATGGGTACACAGAGAGCAGGGAGGTGGGGAGGCTGAGAGAGGAGGCAGAGCGCCCCGGGGAGGCTGCGCTCCAGGGGTTGTTAACATGCAGGTTGCATATTTCTGAATTGCAGAGCAGCCTTATCTCGCCGTGCTGGGTCACTGAAGCACTTCCTTTCTCACTGTGTGCGTGCACTGTTTGTGTATTCATGTGCAAGTGTGCTCTTGCATGCGTGTCTACATTTAAGTGTGTGTGTGTGTGTGTGTGTGTGTGTGTGTGCGTGCATGCATGTGTGTGTGTGTGTTTGTGTGCATGTGCCTGCATGTAAATATGTGCATATGCAACCGTGCTGGCAACAGTAGAAAATGTGAAGCTCTGATGGGGAGGGATTCTCTACCTCTCTCTCTCTCTCTCTCTTTCTCGCACTGCAGCAAGAAACACTCATCAAACTGCAACACGCATCTCACAGAAGCCCTCAGATACAGCAGCAGCAGCAGCAGCAGCAGTAGAGCCTGGGCCTCCTGTTAACACACAGACATGACACAGCGACAGCCAACAGCTTAACACTCTGCTCCCCAGCTGGCTCTGCACTCAGGTGGGCCACTAAGGTCTGCCAGCTTGCACCGCAGGATATTAGGCGTTCTAGCCAGGGGGTGACTCTTTGTCGCTGCTGGCCCCCCTTTAATATGTGGTGTCCCTGCAAGCCAGCCTGCCTGCCTGCCTGGTGTAAGTTAAGGATTCTGGCCTATGTGTGTCCTTGGGAGGTCAGGCTCTTCTTTAGGCTGCGTTGCATGCCGGGCCCATACATCTTCCAACATGTAGTGTGCTCTAAATGAGGCTCCCCTCCTTAACATCTTCGTCACGATCCTCTCCATTTGTCACAGCATGGCAGCAACGCTATTGTCATACACGTCGCTGGCGTCATTATCCAATAACGCAGTGTCGCGCAGAGGTCAGAGTTTAGATGGCGGTTTGTGTGTGAAAAGGAGGATGACGTAATTTTTACGGCGGAGACCGTGTGACTTCTACTGAATGCAAATTCAGAATTTTCATTTTAATATTCTTCAGTTTTATATTATATATTTATATTATACATTACACATATATATATCAGTTCTTCAATTTTATATTCAGACCTGAAGAGGTAAAACTGTATTTCACATAAAATGAAAAACAAAACTTAATTTTGAGCAGAATTTCTTTTCTCTGCTTTATTAAACTTGTTAATCATCTCATGACCTCTCAGGCTTACCATGTGGCCCATATTGGGGTCCCAACCCCCATGTTGGGATCCATGCACCAAAAATTTATATTTTCTTACTATTTTCACATCATTCTGTCAAATGTGTCAAAATGTATCTGCGTGTACTCATGCATATTTGTCAATGAGTGTGTGTGTGTGTGTGTAGTTGTGTGTTAGTGTGTTGCTGCGTCGTCTTTTTTATGTATTTGCGTGAGAAGAGGAGACTGGATCAGGAGGGATGATGTGACCTGTCCCTGGGGTCTCTCTTCATGACTGAGTGGACTTGCACTTTGCAGATTCAGGTTCAAAAATGCTGCTTATAATAGACACACTTTAGATCTTAGCAGCCGACATCGCTCCAGCTTTTCGATGCAGCTCAAGGTTGAATGGAGCATGTACTTGTTGAGAATATAACATGTCTGTGCTAAACTACAACATGTGCATCCTGGGTCCTTGAGGAGTACTCTACCAGAGGCGAAGCTCTCTGCTTCTGCCTCAGCTGGCTCCATTGTTGATCTCTGGCCCCTGCAAACGCAAACGCATTACAGCAATATATTTGCCACATCCAGGCCAGTGTATTTTCTCAGAGGAGTCCTTTTCAGCTGCTGATATGGCTTAGTTTAAATCCCCTGGCCCTGTGACGACACACCAACACAAATTGGGCCAGACCGAGTAGGGTTCAGGGTTTAGAAAGCAGTGGATGAGCGAGGCTGCTAATTATTCTTGCCTCTGCGCTTTCTTGTCAAATCGAAAATAACTAAATCTTCAAATCACGGGCTTGAAATTATTAGATTTGGACTTCAAATCAAAATCAAGCCAACATCCATGTATTCATTCATAATCTGGACACTCTTTATGCGTGCGTGTTGCTGCTTGTGAAAGCTGACCCTTTCAGGATTAAATATTTTAAAAGATGGCGTTTGCCAGCTGTTACGTCAAATCTTCAATGCTCAATATCCTACATTTCACCCAGATTAAAAAAAAACTTTTAATATCCATGCACACAAAATATGATGGATCACAAAAATACTCTTCTTGATTTCTATAGATGTCACAAAAATGGTATTCAAGAGGATAAAAGCACAATCTGTGACTTAAATGTTGGCAAAAGCATCACTCCATCAACACAGGATTGCAACTTATTATCATTCCCAAAGTTAAGTTACTGCCATTCTTCTCACCTCTCATACTGCCCCACATCTTCCTTCAACTCCAGTTTTCCCTCTTTATCGCCTCACTTTAAATCATGTGTTTTTATTGGTTGCGTGCCTTCCTTCCCTGCATCTTCATCTCTTCTGCATGGCTGGCTCATTTTTCCGACTGGCCTGGGTGTGAGTCAGGGCTCCTGCGGTGAAATGGGAGACCATGCAGGGGGGGCACCGGGGGTGACGGCCGAGGGCCCGCATGCGAGCCAGACGAGAGGAGAGGAGCTGGATGAAGAGCGGCTCCCTGTGGCGGTGTAGTTGTAGGAGCAGGGGGGGGATGAAAAGTGGGGGGGACCTGGGCCTGAGAGAGGGATAACTGCATGGACACCTCAGTGACTGACAGACTGGCTGGCTGGCTGATTGACAGGCTAACTGGCAGAACAAGGAGAGTGTGGGTTCAAAGCTCCATGCTACTGCCGCAGGCATCGATGAGGCTCTGAGGTCCACCAAAGGCCTGGTTGAGTAATAAGTCATGTAGCATTGGCCACGGACATCTTCCCCTCCCTGCAGCGTCTTCACTTGGAGGATGGAGAAAAGGGGAGGAAGAGGAGGAGGAATGTGAGAGTTCCGATAGGAGAAAGTAGAGAGAGAAAAGATAAGAGGTGCAGTATCTCTAATCTACAGAAACGAGAGTGTGTCTGGGTGCATGAACGCTTATGGCTGCATATTTACACACACGTGTGTGTAAATGTGTGCGTGCATTAGTGTGTGTTCATATGTGTGTGATTCAGGAGAGAGCTTACTGCAGGAAGATGTCCGATTCAGTCAGGCAATGCCACTGATCCCATGCCGCTTACTCTGCTCCCAGGCCCTGTCAGGGTCCCCCCACCTACACACACACACACACACGCACACACACACACACACACATCTAACTCTGCCACAGAGCTGACAGCTTGGCCCCAACAGCGCGCTAACCACATTACCTGAACTCACCACAGTCATTATCCTGCACTGGACCCACTGGAGCTTGAACGTCATTCCAACTTCTCTGCTGGTGGAGGTTAATAGGTGTGTGGATGTGAGATTACATCCCAAAGGCAACGTGGCGTCCGGCAAATCCCGGAATTCAATTCTTCCCTGGCAACAGCTTGGAAGGACAGGTGCCAGAGGGTATTTTTTCTTTTTTTTTCTTTTTTTTTTTTCGGTTCACGCTTCCTGACTTGCATGTCAGATTTGATGACAAGAGACAGCCACAAGTGTCTGGAACATTTCTGTGCATCTGAAGGCAAAAACGCATCAACAGTGCATGTCCACTCCTGGAAGAGATAGAGTTGTTTATGTACTCAACCTTAAATGAGCTTGAAATGGCTCTATTTGAAAAATGATTATTGGTTCCATATAGAACAAGGCCTTTTCTAATTTCAACAAAATAATGCTACTTTTCATGAGGAAAACATTTACACTGATATGAAACAAGTCAACAACAAAGGTTCAACAGATTTTACAGTTTTTTGCTTTGTGTAAAGTAGCCAGTGGCTGCTATTTTGTGTAGATTTCCATATGTTTACATTGGACCATCTTCATGCCAAACAGTTTTTAATCAGTGTTTCTTGTCGGGCTGGAAAAACCTCTTAAACAGATCATCAACAGACACACAAAACATGAACCAACATACTTTTTAGGTAGATTAGCAGCTCTTTAACACACTTTTTAGTAAAAAAAAAATGTATGTATAAAATACAATTTCATGGCAGTGTCTATAGTTTTCATAAGGTTTTGTCAAATTTTCACAATTTTTCATGCATTTTCAACTCTTCCTTCTCATTCATACATTCAAATTTTAAACCGGTCACAAGAAGTGGGACTTTCACACATTAATTAAACTTTTTCATATCTTTTATAGTTTTTACACGATCACAGTTCAAGTTTCAAGCTCCTTTCAGACCTTTTTCCGATTTGATGATTGGTGGAATCTCCATCCACATTTTGGCAGAAAACAACATAACTGGCTGGTGTCCAGTGTATAATTTAAAATATCAGCACTGGTCTGAGAAATTGGCAAAGGAATAAGCTGGTTGAGTCCCATTAGAAAGTTCAGGAATTAGGTTTGAACTCTGGATGGACTCACACATATAGAACTAAATCAGACAAATCAGAAAAAAATGCTTCCGTATGGTTCTAAATAAGGGTCTGATTTCAACTATTTGATCAAAAAGTTCAATGAAACACATCCATAACCATTTCTCTATGTTGCTCAAAAAAAATCTCTAAAATCGTTCATATAGTGCCAAAAACAGTTCTAGTGCTGCACAATGAAAACAAAACCAACCTATCAGCTGTGGTGCTGCCTCACAAAAAGTTTCATCCTATATACTGCCAATTTGCTCGAGAATTGCATATAGCTGTCGAGCAGGACGTGTTCAGGACACAGCATCGACATTATGTGCAAAGCCAGCTATGTAGCCACAGAGAGTATGGTCGCTTACACAAACATTACATCAGACATGTCACTACGAATAGACGGAGAGGCAGAGATGGATGGACGTGTTACCTTCACTCTACTACAGAGCAGCTCAGACAAAATGAGGGCCAGGCTTGCCGGAAAAATTGCACAAAATCACAAAAACCCTTTTTATTTTTTCATGCTCGTTTCAAACCAATAAGTGGTCTTGGTTACGTTTGTGGCAGATACACATACAGAAGAAAGAATTTCTTGTCATTTAACTGTTTTAATGGGGTTTTTCTTTTTTAGATCCATAATTTAGCGGAGGTCCTCTCCCAAACTTCCAAAAGTCCAAGCTGACTGATAATCACCGGCAGGAATCCGGGAGTGCTGAGCCCATTAACAAGAGGAGATTTTTTTTGCTTTAAGGGCAGAAAATCTCTATGTTTAACTCCTCTGCATTAGGAGCCAATTACACGGCTGAAAAAAATTACCCGGGGTAGTTTGGTGTCCAAGGTTGTTTGTGCTGACATTCTGCTTTTCAAATGCCAGTCTGTTAATTATGCAAATGGACTACAAGGCCCCTGTATAAACATATACATAGGCCCTTTATGTGTACACAGTCCCATATATCCTGCGAGTTATGAGAGACAGCCAGCCCCTGTTTCAATATAATAAAAAAATTGAAATATGAAATGACCCCTCCGGCTGCAGCGAGCCTCCCTCTCCAGTATCCCTCTCAGACTCTCAGGCCCTCACTCTCCTCCTCCCCTGTCCTCTTTTCCTTGTGGTGCAGCTCTTTGCGCAGCGATGCTATGCGACACTGGCCAGCTTTAGAGAAGGCGAGTCCACATTGCATTAATTCTGAGCAGAGAGAAATCCAGTATCAGATGTAATGGGTTTGATTCCAAAGCCCTGGGGCGATGTTCTGCGCTGCTGTAATGGTGGTGGGAGTCGGCAGAGATCCTGCACTCATCAGAATGCTGCCTAACACACACACACACACACACACACACTCCCTTCCTTCTCATGTCTGCTCTCTCATTCTTTCCCTTCTTGTCTACTCTCTCTTCATCTCTATCCCTCCATTTTTCTCTCTCCTTGGATGACTAGAGGTATACTCCACCCCGCCTCAAACTCTTCCCAACCTCCTCGCCATGTTGTTATCTAATTACTGTCTCTAAACAAGGGGCTTTGTCCCTAGCAGTCCTGAATTAAGTGTCTGCTGCTCATTCGCAGATGGATAATTGTTTGTTTTTTGTTTTTTTTCTTCCCTCACTGACTTCTCCTCTTCAGCTGAGGCCAGATTTAGTCAGGTATTCTGGAGAAAGCATCATGGGATAATGTTGAATAAGCCCCAGGGTAAGTTTCCCTTTCTTGTTTTGCTTTTTTTTTTTCCCCCCTGATTTTAATTAAAGAGCAGCCTGCCATCATCAGCAGGGCACCTCTCCAAGACAACATATGATTGGTTAAAGGAGTCTAATTGTCTGCTCCAATGGTTGACATCACACTGTAGATGACAGAAATAGACAAAAGTGATATACTGTTGGCTAATCAAACACACATCAAGCGCATTTTAATATTCAATTAACTATCTGATCCCTATAAAATGGTGAGGTACAAATTTAGAGCAATAAAAAGGTGTTTAACTCAGTGGAACTGTGTAAAACCTGCAGCTGCATGCTTTATCATGCATTTAACATCTTTAGCCTGGTGTTTTCTTTTAAGGAATCGGTGCTCATTGGGGCGGAAGTAAAGCTTTATGGCTCTTTGGCGACTATGTCCTGCATGCTTTATGACAACAGATGGATATGCAGCCTCTTTACAAGTCCAGAGACTTTGAGGGAAAGTCATGACACAGAAGTAATAAAAAAGCCTTCAAAAATATCTCATGTCATGCTCTGTGTAGTGTGTTTGCAATGAATATGAAGTATGACTGGCCTGGTTACCGCACAGCTTTTTGGGAGATTCTTCCCCCTGTCACATGTCCCAGCAGCCTAACGATAGGGCTTAAGCACCTCTGATGTTGCATAACACAAACAGCCAGAGCAAGCTGCTGTCCTCTGCCCCCCACTCCCTCCCACCCCCACTCCCCTCTCCTGCATCTGGAGCCTTGGGGGAAAAAGAGGGGCCTCCCCGAGCTCACCACAAAGATGGGGAAGCATACGTTTACAGCTCCCTCCGTCTGCTGGGGCTCCCCTTATTATTGTGATGGATGGTGAGGGAAAAGGGGAGAGCGATGGCCCTTGCCTCCTCATCACCTATCCATGAACAGCGAGCAGCTCGACCGACGGTGAGGTAATTACACCGTCATTATAATATGCACTTGTGCACTACATAAACACAGTCCTCCACACACCAGATGGGGTCCCCAATGTCTTCAGCCTGATGCCTCCCCTCCCTCCTTTCCTCCATACATCTCCGCCCCAGCTCTCCCACTCTACACCAACAAGGGAATTCCAGCCTTCCAGGAAAGCTTGCCAACCCTGGACCATGGAGTGTGTGTGTGTGTGTGTGTGTGTGTCTGTGCATGTTGTAAGTGCATGCTGGTTCTCACCATTAACAAGGCCTGTTTAGCACTTGGCTCTCTCTATCACTGACAGGCTGACAGATGTGGACGCTGTAGTGATGCCATGCTACAGGGAGCTCCCTGCAGCATGGCATCCTCACATGTTGTAGACCAGCAAACTACTATAGAAAAATAACATACAGTCTAAGAAGTACTGCATAGACGTTTCTACAAACATGGCAAGCCTGGGTTAACTTTTAAGAACAGTAGTTAGGTAGACTACACCAATTTACCACTAATATTTTTATTTATCTAATTATTGACATCTTTGATTAAAAGAATATGCTTATTTGCTTTCTTGCAGAGAGTTAGATAAGAAGATTGATACCACTCTCAAACATGAGATTGGTATCCATCTTCACAGCAAGTAAGCCTATTTCCCAAATGCTGGACTATTATTTAATTCTGCCATTTTCTGGGAGACTCATGGGTGCAAGTGTTATATACTTGTGTCCACATGCATTGGTGTACATGGGTACCTATTCAGTTATATTATTTGTGAAGAAAGTTAGTAAATGTGAGTGTAAATTATTTTTATGATAGGGACTTTGTTTCATTTTGTTTCTTATGTAGAAATCAATAAAAATTAGGCCTGAAATAAGTTCCTTTGAATGTGTGTGTATGTCTTTATGAAAGGTTAAAAAACTGTTAAACACAAAAAGATGACCAGTGTATGTAGTGTTATATAAGCACAGGTGAAAACTTGATGTAGAATTCTCTCTGTATTCCTAAAATGCATCCATCATAAATCTTCAGTCTGGAATTTATGACAAATGAATGATTGTCCAATTCCTGATGCTCATGTGATGTGCATTAGAATAGCAATGATATAGATGAGTTGTACAGGAGCTTGCCCTTGAGTCAAAATCCAACTCAGGTTAAGACATCGGATAAGCTTTGAAGGTCTATTTCGTGTCCTTGGCAGACACACACCTCTCATTACTAATTGTAACACAATGGAAGAGGGAATTGGCTACTAAATAAAGTGTGGAAATTGTGTCAGTTCCTTTGGTTGGGTCATTGGACACAGACATGGCAGTGCTATTGAAGCGAGCCAGTCAAGCTGGAAGAGTTGCCCCATTTCTTGCCACGGTTATGTGCTCATGTATGTGTGTTAATGAATTATGTATATTGATAGATTCAGAAGCTGGAGGATGGGCTTTTTTTTTTTTTTTATTCCGTGAGAATAAACAAGAGAAATTATACACCATGGAAGCGTGCAGCCAGTCTATAAATAGCAGCGGTGCTTTTTTGCCCGGGGATGTAGTTGCATTTTTACAGGTCAGACTGTGATCTTCTCTTAAGCCTCTGCATTGAGACGTAGTCGACACATCTCTGGGGTGCTGTCGCTGGCTCTAAGAGGAGCCCCTTTAATCTTTAAAAGTAGGGGTGCAACTCATGGTGGAGAGGTTGGTGGGTGGGGGAGAGGGGCGAGGAGGGATGGGCGTTTATGGGACCCCCCAAGATGATGCTTGTCAGAGTTAATAAGCCTACTGTTTGAGGTCAGGGGTCAAATTCGAGGCCTCTAAGCAGCAGGGATCTAAATATTCTTCTATAAATGGCATCAAATACATGACATGAGAGAACTGTGTGGCGTCTGCAGACGCACTGCTAGTCTGTCTCCCCTAAAAGCCTTCACAGGAAATCAATAGTGGTCTCCATAAGAATTAATCTGGGATCCACACTACTACCGTGGCAGGCGGCCAGCTGAGTGATGTGTGCGGTTGAAACGGCCCCCGCATCCTGCCCGCCTATCTGTAGGTGTCCGAATGATTGCTCGGCTTTCTACTCATCTCGTCTGGCAGTTTTTTTTTTTCTTTTTCTTTTTTTTTTTTTTTTTTTTGCTGTATCCCAACCCTCCTCCATCTCTTCCTCCTCCTCTTCCTCCTCCTCCTCCTCTTCCTCCTCCTCCCCTCCCTCTCCCCACTAAGTTCGATGCGATCGGCTCTGGGCCCTGCCGTGAGTTCTCGGTGCGGGCGACAGCGCTGCTGAACATGGCGTCAGACGGGATGATTTTAACGAACCACGACCACCAAATCCGGGTCGGAGTCTTGACAGGTAAACGCAGAAATGCCCATCGGCTCTTTCATATTTCGCTCATATTTCCATGAATTCATTTCCGCCGGCTGTCAGCCCGGATCTTCATACATGTCGGCTGGTTTTTGCGCGGCGGCGGTGGCGGCTCTCGGTCTCTCGCTGGTATTTGCAGCCTCTTGAAGGCGACGCTGATTTAAAGCCTTGCATTTTCTCCCTCTCTCGCTCTCTCTCCCTCTCTCTCTCTCTCTTTTACCGGTTTGCATTAATGTAAATGCTACATTACATCCAGTGCTTATGCGGTGGAAGAGCTAAATGTGGGCTCTGCATTGGTTTGTGTCCGCTCGTGTGGGTTTCTTGTCGAGCCGTTTTCCCTGCTGAAGAAGAAGAGCTCAGTTTATGTGTATTGAATAATTCATGCCCCCTATCTGCTTGTCAGAGCTGAAAATTAGGCTACAGCTGACCGTGTGTTGTGTCGCTGCTAAAGATGCTCAGGCTATAGATTGCATTATTGACACCCAGCTGACCACAGCGATTTTTGAAGTGTTGCTCACGACAGTTGCTGAAGGTGGATGTGGATGATGTGGTGGTGGTGGTGCTGCTGCTGGTGGTGGTGGTGGTGATGGTGATGAGCGCATCCTTGGCCCATTAAGAGCAGTGGATAATCTGAGGAAAATTGGTGAAAATGCATGTAGACGTCGGATGTGGCTTATTTTGTGAATGACAGTGAGGAAAACCGAGGAGTTTTACATGACACATGATAACGGCTCTGGCTCGGGTTTGGTGGGGCTGAACACACACGGGTAAATCTTCCTGACATTCCTCTAAATGCAGCGCGATGACGGCGCGTCTCTCACTTACCAATGTTGGAAACGTTATGCGCTTGGATGCAATGTGCGGCTATGAGGCGGCGGATGGTGTTAAGATCTGGTCGCCGCCGGCCTTCATTTCTTTCCCTATATATATATGTGTGTGTGTGTGTGTGTGTGTGTGTGTGTGTGTGTGTGTGTGTGTGTGTGTGTGTGTGTAGTCTATTGCTTTGTCATGTTTCTGATCGCCAACCATCACGCGAGGCGACTCCAGCGGTTGTTGTCATGATCGGAAAGTAGATTAAACAGATTTTTTTTTTTTTTTTTTTTTTGGAGAGGAGGGAGGGAGGGTGGTGGTGGTGGTGGTGGTGGTGGGGTGGATGCATGATAAAGGCTGTCCAGAGGAATACCCTCCCTCCCTCCCTCCATCGCCTTCCTCCTCACCCCCCCTCCTTTTCTCTTTTCCTCTCTCTGTCCATCCTGTGTGAGGCTCGGTCGATCAATATATGAAAGCCGTGATCTCACACATACGGTATTCCTCCGTATGGAAATCCGGCACGGAGGAGGTGGTAGGCGATGTGTAGCGATGGAGGAATGACTGTGTAGACCCTCTCCTGAAATCTGCCAGGGAAACCCCCACCACCAACAACACCACAACCAACCGCCTCCTTCTTCCTTCCTCCCTTCCTTCCTTCCTCCCTTCCTTCCTACCTCCTCCTCCTCCTCTCTTCGCGCTGGAGAGTGAGGCAGAGCGCTGTCCGTGGTGCTGAAATCCAGCGTCACTCACAAATCAGTGCGGTACTGACCTTACCACGGTAAATACTGCATCAGATAGATACACCCAGGGATGTAGAGGAGGATAAACCCATCTCAAGTCGCTTTAGACATCTTTTTCTATCTGGAATAGAGTTAAACTACGTTTTTTAGGGCTGACATAACTGTGTAATGTGGAATTTGTGAAAGAACTGATGAGGATTTGGTGTTTTAAAGGGAAGTCATCATGCTTTCATGTTGTTTTTTTTCATGTAGGTGGATGTTTGCCTTATGCTGATCACCAACTGGAGGTCATAGTATACCTTAGCCTTTATTTTTAAACGCTACATCAATGACCACGCCACATCAGAGGGGGTTAATTTCTCTATGTGTCATCAGTCACTTGAATCCCCAACTGTATCCCCAGCGTAGTGACAGATTGCCAGTTTGATCTCACTGTGCAGTGTTGACAATTCCCGCATACATATGCCGATGTTGAGACGCACAGAGACACAACCGACAGGCTTATTTGTCTTTTTGATGTATTTGTGTGTGTATATGGAGTAGGAGGGCTTGCACTGTCAGGGAAACAAAGCATCAAAAGGAGTGAGGGGGAAAAAAACGGGGAGGAAACGGTGCACGGTGGCATTAAGTTGCCATGTTTTACCTGACCCTTAGCCTTTTAAGAATCTAATCATGGCAGGATTCCTTGTGGCTACAAAGACCGCTGTGTGGTTCCCTCATTGGGGGAATTTTTCGTGAGATGATGTATTTTGAGAGCACACACTCCCCTGCCGTGCTTCCAAGAGGAGGCGAAGCTCCAAATATTCAGGTTGACTGGATCTCTCCCATATAACGCAAGAACCATCCACAGTGTTCATGCCGTTAGTCTGCTGTGGTATGGGGCCTGTGTGAGCAGAATGCTAATGGAGTCTGGAGCAGTGCTCAATCTTCCTTCCTGCGCGGGTCAAAGGTCAGCTGTCCACTCCTGCATTCAGTCACCAGGGAGGAGATGAGACCTTGGCTCACCCTCCTCCATCACTTAGCCCCCCATCCCTCTAGACAGGTGACAGAGCCCAGGGGACATCTCTGTTTAGACCCTGGACACACAGTGCAGTGCAGAGGAGGTGAGGTTGACGTGCCCAAGTGAATGTGTGTGTGTGTGAAATAATGTATGTATTTCGTGGAATGTTTGAATAAGAGGTTGGGTTTATTTGCGAGGAGAAGGAGGTAGGAAACTTGAAACAGGATAATTGGGGTGAACAGGCTGTCACTTGTCAAAGATGTCACACTGAAAATGTGAGCTTTGTTAGGAGTGGATGAAAGCTTCTCCTGCTGTGCTCAGCCTATATTGATGTGTGTGATTTGATTTTTTTTTCTGTGACTACCTCTGTGTGTGTGTGTGTGTGCGTATTTTGATGCACGAGTGCCCAGTTTCTATCTGTCGTTCTTTGTTGTGTTTTTTTTTCCCCCCCTTCCTGTTTTGCATGAGTTTTAAATGTCCCGTGTCTCTCTCCCTGGGCCTGCCTCAGGGTCTGTGCACTCAGCTACACACTCACACACTTCTGCTAAATATGCGTGCCTGCATTTCTTGATGCGTGTGTGTATTTGTGTATGCAGAGTGATACAGTCATAAATGAAGAGGGTGGCCTCAAGTTTGTGACCATTACAAACACACCAAAGATAAAAAATGTTTTCAGACGTATTTATTTACTTTCTTGTAGAGATGCTAGTTTGCTAGCCTGGGTATGATGTATAATATGAATTCATAAACATTTGTATTGGCTTAAAAAGACATGTAAAGTGTTTCACATATAAATTTAGAACCTTTACTGCTAGATTTTTCTAGGAAACCCTCTACCCACATGAGGACCGGGTTGGGCTATACCA
This sequence comes from Scomberomorus guttatus, assembly GCA_038419695.1. Classification (NCBI taxonomy): domain Eukaryota; kingdom Metazoa; phylum Chordata; class Actinopteri; order Scombriformes; family Scombridae; genus Scomberomorus; species Scomberomorus guttatus. Next base: position 10,821,281 of record CM076462.1, read on the forward strand.
CATGTTGGATCCACACCAGCTATGAGTGTGCACATGCATGTACTGTATATGTGAAACGTGTGTGTGTGTGTGTGTGTGTATGTGTGTATGTGTGTGTGTGTGTATGTGTGTATGTGTGCCCTTTGCATGTGCAGTATGTGCATATGCATGTGACTCTACTCTGCTCTTTGTCTTTGCACTAATACTGAGCTCTGGCTGGAAAACACAGCTTAGCAAATCCCCCCAGCCCCAAATATAGCTACTGTATGCATACCTCCCATGATCACACACTGAGCGAGAGAGAGAGAGAGAGAGAGAGAGAGAGAGAGAGAGAGGCTGGCCATGAGAGAGAGTGAACATTCAGTGGCTTTTAATCTGTATAAAGCCAGTGTGTATGTGTGGGACCATACGGTATTATACGACAGCGCTCCATGCATGTGCCATGAATGCTCTTGGATGTGTTACTTGGTTCACAGTCCATAGAAAGACCCATTGATGCTGGCTGCTGAGAGAGTGTGTGTGTGTGTGTGTGGGTTAACTCCAGCCCCATCCTCAAAGAGACGTGGACACACACTCAGCACCGGTATTCCAACGATGAGCCAGGGCAGGAAAGCTCCACTCTGCGACAGACAGCACACATTTTTCCCTTTCCTCTCTTTCTCTGTGTCTCTATCCCGCCCCCCGCACCCCCACCCCCCATCTCTCTCTGTCTCTCTCTTCTATTTTTTTGTGTGCTCTTTCTCTCCCTCGGTTGTAACAACTGAGAGAGGCTCAGGGACGTGTGGGCGGCTCTCCAAACTTACATGTCTATCAGAAAGACATGAATCGACGGCAGGCAGGCTTCCCAAAACAACCACATTTAGATCTCTCTCTCAATCCCTCTGTTAAGTAGAACTAATTCTGTGACGCTCTACAGAATGGGTGGAAGCTTTCGTTTTGTCGGGGTGGTGGTCGTTTCTTAATCGTATGTGGCCCACATGTCATTGGTTTGTTAAAAAGATGAGGGGCTGTGCTAGAAAGCGGGCAGAGAAAAGGTTTTGAGAGAGGGATGTGTTGTCTGGTTTGAGACACCACACATGCTTTTCAACATGACACATGTTGAACGGCCCATAGTGAATACATGCTGAGCCATAACACAAAACAAAGCGAATGTGTTGAAAATTGTGGATGACTTTGGTGTAGATCACGTGTGTGTGTTTGTTCCCCCTTTGCTCGTCTGCGCGTGTGAGCGCACATGAGTTTGCGTACATGTATGCGTGCCTGCTCGTGTGTACTTGTCTGGCTGCAGATGGGATAATAACTATTTAATCTGCTTTTCCACATAATTTAATATCTGGAGTTTGTCCCAAGCTCACCTTAACAGCTCAGGCGCTAAAGAGGCTCACTAGAGAAACAGGAGTCAAGTCAGCGAGAGGCGGCCTAGCATGCCAGAGCACCTTGACCAAGACTAGGTGACACCGTCATCTGTCACCGAATGGCACGGGTGGCTGCCAGGTTATGGAGCAATCTGCTCGCAGCGTCTCTTTCTGAATGACTCAATCTACTGTCTGCAATGCCAGTCAAGTGTTTCACTGATACTCTACAGCGTTACATTTAGTATTGCAGAAGATATTTTTGTCATTGTCGTGTAACCTGGCGTTTTGGTGTCCCCATTTTCCCCAACCTGCGTTGTCCACTTCTATTCTCAGAGGAAATTACTACATTTCCCAGAATACCTTCACCTCACTAGCACTCAGAAAATGTGTCTGAGTGTGTGTGTGTGAGAGAATTGATTGCAGAGCTAGAGCTATTTCATTCAAGAAAAAGTGGGTGTCATGTTGTCCCATGGCTGCATTAAAAGCTACAGTATTTAGGCCGAACTAGTGACTCCAATTCATTGGTTGTGGTGCCTGCATGTGGGGATAGTCTCAGCAAGGGCTGGGTGATAATTCAGTATTATTGTTTACTGACTTTTAGCAAAATCATATTTTGATCAAAATTCAGTTATCTTAACTAATTATTCAAAGCAAACTTTTATTAAGAAATGAGAGAACCAGTTGCTGAAGATTTAAATATAAGAAAAAAAGTACACAAAGCAGTGGACTCAGTTAATTGTATTGGACATCAAGTAGATTTTTTATTTTGTATATTTTTCCATGTTGTGATGTAGATTGATTTGGGAAAAATGTTCTTGTTAAAAATGTGATGTTGAACCACATACTGAACCATGCCATCCAGCCCGAGCTTTCACATTATCCTCTCCTGGTTAGTTTCTCGCTGTGTAGTAAAAAGAGTTGACGGCAACATGTCAATCAATCAGTCAAACTTTATTTATTTAGCATCTTTCATACATGTCAAATGCAATTCAGAGTGCTTTGCAAGTGATTGACAAACGCACAGGATGGTAAATATGGATTGGGAGACAAACAGACACCGAGATACAAGCAAAATACCAAAATTAAAACTGGGTGACTTGTAAAATGTAAATAGATTTTTTTTTTTAAAAAGAAGATAATAATAGATTAGGAAGAAAAAGATTTAATATGTGTTTAATGTGTACTGGATGAAGCACATAGCTGTCTACAGGCTAACATTACAGTTAGCAGTGATGAAGACTATGGTACTGGGGAATTTGTCATTCTAAATTGAGGGAAAAAAACAAAGATACTTGAAAATCTGTCTGCACCCAAACTCAACTGTAGCATTGATAATTTCATTGAGCCAGTTGTTTACTGGGAATGGCAAAAATACATCAGCACACTACAAAACTGCCCCTGAAATGGACATCAAATGGATGCTATTGTGACAAGTGTTTTACTCACTTAGCGACAGGATATAAAAAACGATGTAGAATGAAAGATCAGATAAGACTTTCTTGTTAAAAGAAACTTCCCTCACTGCTGAAATTACTGGAGCCCAAATCAAGCGCTTGAACACCGCTCAGGCCACCTGCGTATTTGTGAAGTCATTGCGAACTCCCTCATGACCACCAGTCTGTCTGTGTTCCCATTAGCATCACAACGTTATTATTCCTCCCCATTTTCCACTCTGTCGACGCTGAGACAGCCAAACGTAATATCCTGACATAGCTGACATTATGACTGGATAACAAAAACACAAAATAGATGTTAACATTCGGTTCACTGGTGATATGAAGATACGTGGTTTGAATGGGAATCAGGGAGCCCCAGGCGTGTGTCTACCAACTAGCATGATTTTATTCCTCCTTTTTCCTACTTTGACCCAACTCTCTGTGTCTGTCTACGGTTGAATCATCTCTAAGCTGCTACTGGGGTGTTCCCTTGCAATGATATGTGGGCATCTGTTCAACAATATGCTAGTAGGAGAGGAATGCACTTGGAACAGAAGAGCTAAACAGGGAAAAAAAACCAAACAAATTGGGCATACACTTGTTCCTGCTTCTGATTTTTCCCGTAATTCCCGTATTTTTAGATCATCTTTCAGCCAAATCTCTTTTGTATTTTGTGTCCTGGTTGTTGCCTGCATTAACCTTGACATTGGCTTCCAAACGGGCTGCAAAATCAGAAATGTTAATAATATTGTAATCCTAAGGGCTGTAAAAACAAAATGGTTGCATTGTTAGAGAATAGGCAAGAACCTGGCTTGTTTGTGTGCATTTATTTAGACGTTAGAAATATCTGCGCTCTTTGTTTGCATGTGGTCAGACAGGGATTATCCTTGGTATGGGTGGGGCTCATACTGTAGCAGTAGTTACACAGAACACAGACTGACCCTTCTTTCTCTTGCCCTCTCTCTCTCTCTCTCTCTCTCTCTCTGTGCATCACACACACACACACACACACACACACACACACACACAGCTGTCACAGTGGACAGCAGTAAGGCAGGCGGACCACATGACCAGAATAGACAATACGGGATCAGGGACACGAACACAGAATGAGAATTAAGTCTTCACTGCAAAGGAATTATTTTCAGTGCAGAGTAGTGGGGAGTGAAGTGTGCGTTGTTGGGGGAGAGGCGTTTTCTCCTCCCCCTTTTTTGCACACACCCCTCTCTCTCTCTCTTTCTATTTCTCTCTCTTCTTTCATAGCCCATGGAAATAATCCTCCCTTACTGTAAATAGTCTTTAATTGGGATGTGAGTTAGAACAAGAGGCAGACGGTATTTGGCGGACAAGGAGCAGAGTCTCCTCCGCTCTCGTAGGCTCTTGTCAACTCTCCAGAGAAGAGCTCCATCGGGGCTGCCTGGAAAGCTATTCCCAGACTGGATGCGTAGGTGTAGGAGAGTTGGTCGGTTCCCACTCCCTCCTGGCCTAAAGCAGTGTTACAGTCTGTCATTCAGTTGAGGTGATAATCACAGGAGGCTAGCATAGCCAAAAAAGAAAAAAGAAAAAAAAAAGGAGGACAATTCCGCTCGATATTTTTGGGAGTAAGCAAAAAAAGAGATGCTGGTGCTTTTTAGTGTCAGCACTTATCTTGTTTTGACAGGAAAACAGGCATGGGAAATGCAGAGCTTGAAGCTATTGTATTCTATTTTTATATTGGTGAGAAATAGCAGAAACTATTCTGAAATGAGTAGTAACACCTTCCAGCAAGTGTTTGATGGGTGGTGAGGAAGCTATGTCCTACCACTTAGGTTTATATGATGTACAACATCCTGGGTCATAACAGGTCAAATGCATCCCAAAAGCTTACCGTATTTCCTCAAATAGTGGCCGGGGCCTTTATTTACCTCAACTGCGGAGGGTACCAGGCCTTTATTAGAAATAGGCTTATATTAGAGAGAGGCCTTTATTTCTAATTCACTCTGATTGATAAGTATATTTCCTCATATTTTAGTACAAACCCTCCTTGTTTTCTGATCTGCTTCCGTTTGCTCTGTTTTTGTTACTGCGTTACTCCGACATACGGAACAATAATTCTTGCTTGAGTTCCACCCGGACGTTTTGGTGGTGCACCGCTTAGCTGTAGCGTGCGGGTAGCATGCTCATGGATGTATCTTCGTCAGCTTAGCCAAGTCACCCTGGTTACCCATGCTCGTGTAGTGCTAGAGGGCTACACATGTACTCATAGAACTGTTATAAAGCAGTTATCTTATCCTAAGCCCCTCCCACCAGACGAGCATGGGAATATGCACGCGCTTCATACGTGCACGTAACGCAAGAGTTACTGCACTCACTCACACACACAACTCCCTCTCAAGGCACAACAACCTTTAGTAAACAGTAAACAGGACCGCCTCTCACCTGTTTGAGTGTCCCATCTCTCTGCTTGAATTCGAGTGATATCGCGTTTCACTTCTGGAAGCTGAGTTCACTTCCATTGAAAGTCTTTCCCTCCGACGTTGTTGATAAGATTATGCACTGTTCAGTTTCCCCCACACTACAGGCAATTGTCCAGTGATCACACGTTGCTTTTCATTCTGCTTCCTGTTGTTAGCCCCGGCTGTTAATTGATGACCGTCTTTTATTTGAGGTAATATGGAAGGTCTGTTGTTATGGGACTCTCTAAAACTGCTGCTAGTGAGGCTTGAGCAAGAGGAGTCCCACTGTATTCCTCTTATGCAAATAAAGCTAATTGCAAAATCTTATATGAAGCTTTTAATGTATGTTTAGAGAAATTTAACGTTGTTTAGGGGGTTTCCCACACGTGTGTTTATTTTTTGTGATTATCTGCTGCTGCTGCTGTCCTTTTATTCTGTTAGCTGTCCATGATTAGCATAAATATCCTGTGTACTTACCGCCTACGTTGGTTAGCTGTTGGTTAGTTGTTAGCTGTTTGAAGTGATAATGTCTTTCATTTCTTGCTCAGTCACCCAATCTTGCAGAAACTGGTGATGTCCTACCTTATTTGTTCATGAGTTTTGGCATTTATTGACCATTTATCATATCATATCATTTACCCTTCAACTCGCCTAAAATAAAGCACATTTATGTATATGAAATGTAATATTAGGTTTATTAAGCTTAAGAGAAAGGGTTAGGGTTAGTTACTAATAGTCTAAACCACCATCCAGTAACTACATTGATAACAAAGGCAGTTAGTGCTTGTATGTGTAGAATTTGTATGTAGGCTAATTTTAGCATCTTATAAATTGCTGTCTGCTACAGTATGTTTTTTTTTTTTTCTACCACTGAGGGACACCAAAATCTTAAATTTTCTAATTCTACATATAGTGGCTTTAAATGCACTAACTCAAAAATGTAACCACCTGTGGGTAGCCAGGGGGGCTACTTGGAAACAGTAAGAACTGTGAGTGGTCTGCTTTGGCTGTGTTGTTACTTCCTGCATGTTTTCGTTGCTAGTTTCATAAAAATTGCGAATTAATCTTCTGCTTATCAGTAATGTTGAACAAATCTCGCAAGTGCAAACCTTCACCATTGTTACTGTTATTTGATACAAGATAAATGGGACAATGTAAATTATTTGGGTGTATAATGAATGCACAACACTTCTATCTAGTGTTACGGCTGTGCTACAACAGTTAAAGTTAAATTCTGCACTGAACTAGAAATCATTTTCTTCCACTACAGCAGCTTTAACACAGATTTTCAGTGTATAACTTCTATCTGATGTCAAAATGTTTGCTGGGTGCTTCTTTTACTAAATTATTGCAGCCACCGTTATTTTCAGTTTCCACAAAATGGATACATATAAATTTGCAATTTAACCCTTCAAATACAGTGTATGTGGTGCAATTGAGTGGATTCAAAACATCCAGCAACCTTTAGTTTTTTTTTTCTATTGTTTTCTTCTTTTTTTTTTTTTACACTACTCTGGAGCGACAGTGATTGGCTCCCCCCTCCTTCTCTTGGGTCGGTCCCTCGCGATAACCTGTGCGAGGAGAGAGGCCGCTGAGTGATGGCGATAGAGATCGAGATAAAAGATACAGCGGTGGGTTTTAACTGATGAGTCACTCTCCTGGTCTGCTGCCGCTGGATCCTGTGTCCTGGCTTGAGGTGTTAATTAGGGCTGGAGGGACGGAGGGAGCGAAGGATGCAGGAAGGACGAGGGAGGGGGAAGAAAAAGAGAGAAAAGGGGGGGGGGGGGGGGGGGGGGAGTCATTGATTCATCAGTGCGCTGCCACGCCGCCTCATGTCTTTATCAGTCCTCATCTAATAGGTGTCTGAAATGTATACCTCTCTCATGTTTCACTCAGGAGGAGGAGGTCAGCTCGCCTGTATCTGGCATCTATCACAGGGTGACTGGGTGCTGATGTCACAGGGAGCTCCTCGTTGAGAGCAAGGGGCTACGCTAACAATGCTAACAGTCTCAGCAGTACAGTGTTACCTTTTTTAACCAATTCAAACCATTATGAAAGTGAACACAGCCTAATTTGTGAGCTGAAACATAACAGAAATTGCAAGAATTAAATGTGCACATTTGAATTGCTTTGGCTGGTTGGTTATGCTGTAAGCTGTGTGTCACCATTTACTTGACTTGCTTGTCTCCTTTTACTGAAATGTCTCACCTGGTGACTGTTACCGTGGAGATTAAACATTTCAGTTGGAGTTGGATGCATAAATCTCTTTTTCTTAGATATAAACAGACAGTTCTTTTTCTTTTTTTTTCCAAAAGTGATAAAAAACAATTTCTTTAGCCTCAGGTCTCCTTTACCACCTGGCACCACTGTAACTACATATGTAGCCTAGATTTACTTTCAGCTTACACTAACATCTGAGATTCATATTTGTTTGACATAATGATGAGAAATTTGTCTTACAAATATACACTGCTGGTCACGTCATTTCTGTAAAATACTGACATCCTGACAGTAAACATCCTGCTTATTCCCGGTCCATGTGTTCGTTACTCTCGTCCACCTGTTTGATTAATGTGTGCTTCCTGGTTAGATCCACACATACACACGAACCGTTTTATCTTTCATCATACTTACTTCATTAGAGATTTTGTCGAATTTACTCTGTGGTTAAAGTACTTCCAGGTATGGTTTGATCATCAGACCTTCAGTGGCTCCTGGGATTGGATTTTTTTTTTATTGGTCTGTCTGATCACTCACATGTAAACGTCAGTTGGAAAAAAAAAAAAAAAAAAGGCCAATAATTTCCCAGGGGAGTTTGAAGTCGATGTGTTGTTTGGTTCACAGGAAACTTCAAAACACACACAGCAAAATGTAGTGCAAAGTGATTGTCAGACAAATCCACTTAAATTAAAGGGGCAGTCCACTAATGTAGTAGTCATGCTGAGTACTACTCATCTGTGGCTCTGGCGGTGAAGTCTGAGAAAATTATTGAAACGGCATCACTTGAGAAATCTCAATTTAAAGATAAAGCCTGTGATTTAGTTGAGCTTGAAGGCTGACTTTTTTTAATTTAGCTAAATGCATCAACAAGTCAACCAATTGTTGCAAACATGTAATGTAAATGACCATTAAATGTTGAACAGAATGTAGTTTTACTGGACGCAGCATGCTTTTAAAACTATTCTAAACATACAAATAACTTACTTGTTAAAGAAAATGTGGATGAATAAGATGCTGAAGGCTTAAGACCCACATAGCAACAGTTTCCTCCCTTCCTGGACCATCAGCAGTGATTCAGGAGCTGATGGGGAGGGGGACTGTGAGGAGTACTACCTCTTAGATCTTCCATGTAGTGCAGGAGCTATTAAATCTGCCTCACTTCAAGAAGAGACGGGGAACTTCATTTATGTCAACATCACTCAGGTTTTCAGTATTTAGACATTTTGTTGTTGTTTGCCAAACAGAGACAGAAAGCGGGGTGTAGTTTGAAGAGGGTCAGGATGGAACACAAGAGACAGAAGAAACGGAGCGAGTCAACGTTGAAGTTATGACAAGTAGATGATTTACGCAATATTTTTTCTTTCCAAAAAAGGTGTGCACGATTGCAAAATACAGCCTCTTTCATTTTCATTCACACGTGCAAGTAACAGCCAATAGAAAAGCTTAAGGTGAGGAAGCATCACTCAGCACCACATAATGTGATCAGCCATTCATAAGAACAAAGACGTGTCTGTACCATGAAGATGGAAAAGCACCGCTGTGAAGAGGTGTAGCGCCGTGTGACTTCTGGCTGTCACCCTTGGCAACGGCCCTTCTGCTCCTTCTTGACACACTGCCAGGGTGTCCATTGGCTTGTCACTTGTTCAAACCTCCTCCCTCTCTTCCTCCATCCCTCCTTCCCGAGGCCACGAGCCCAGCCATATCGAGGTGCGACGAGTTGATTGATGTGTGTGACACATGCTTCCGGGAACCACCGTCGTCTGAATTGGGGAGAAGTATTTCTATTTTTGAACCAGTGAATGCAAAGGTGGCACAGTGAGCAGAGAGGGGGGGGGGGGGCGAGTGTCCGAAATCGACTGTGTTTGATGGTTCTCATTTAAAATGGCTTTTCCCTGCAGTGTTTACAGTTGCTATGGAACGAGCGCAGCCATTGCATTCATAATTGACAGTAATTATATCAGTCATTGACTTGCTCACACATTTATATTTACATCAATTTCACTAATCAATTCCATATCAATGATAATTGAAATCGAGTTTGATGAGTGTTACAAGACTTGCAACTTCAGAGATAAATATAACGCATTCGCTCTCCCTTTCCCACACTTATATCACATTTTATCTCATACCATCTCCCTTTTTCTCGCCCGCTATTTTTGTCCATGTCTCCTCACCTCTCCTTCTCTCTTTCTCAGTCCACCTTTCTCACTTCTTTACCTTTACTGTCTGTCTGTCTGCGCTCAACTCACTCCATCTCCCCGGCAAAGCGAGGGAGCGAGCAGTACGAGGGGAACATGTACAGTACGTGTGGATAATGGAGGAGGCCACCTTCTCCCTAACGAGGTGTGTTTGATGGCCGACCTCAGCCCAAACATGTGTGTGTGTGTGTGTGTGTGTGTGTGTGTGTGTGTGTGTGTGTGTGTGTGTGTGTGTGTGTGTGGTCAAGGTGTTCTCCCATTCTCCCCTTCCATTATTCAGCATCATGCCTTTCCCATTTCTACCACAAAACCCTTTCAGATCATGGCACCTGGGAATCAAATGTTAATAGACACCTGCCCACACGCTCTCTCTCACTCACACACACATACACACACACGCACACACATCACAGCTACAAATGCTCAACACATACATGCAGGAACCAGTTTGATTGACATGACAAGGCATGGTTCGACAGCTTTGTTGCCCTTTTGCATCATTTATGGTCTTACAACAGGCATGACTGGTGGTTTTCCCAATCTCGGCACATGACTGTATACATTTGAAAGAGTGAGTCGGGGAGTTTCTCACTCAATTTCCTCTGTTCTGCTTCATTGCCCCACCTGTTCTTTTTTTATTCCGTCTTCTCTCATTGTGGCAGGAGATTTATGGAGAGAAATAAGTCTCAATACTAGTGACCCACTTGGAAATTCCACATGAATGCGCTGAAAAGCCATGTGTCCGAGTTAGCCACCAGTACTTAAACGCAACATAGATTTGTGGATGAAAAGCTTCCAAAGAAGAGCTGAAAGGATTAATCCATTCACAGAGAACGAATCAGAAACTATTTTGATAATCAGTTAATAGTTTTTTTTTAATTAATAGTAATTTTTAGACTGGTGGTCAGACAAAACAAGAATTTGAAGATTTCATAGACAAAAAATCATTAAATGATTATTTGACAAGCTAAACGATAATGAAAATAATTTATTTGCAGTGCTAGTCAGAACTCCACATCCAAATGTCACTAGGTAAATGCACAAAACAACACATTTTTGTAGTATTTAAAAAAGAAAATGTTACATTAATGAATTCCACATTGGAAAGATATACACTGTACATAACATTTATTCAAGCCAGGTGGTATTTGTTTGTGGATTAGCAAACTGACACAATTAGCTGATTAACTGATGTGTTGACTGACAGAAAATGAATTGGCAGCTATTTGATAATTGATTAAAAGTTTCAGTAATTTTGTACAGAATGTTCACTGGTTCCAGCTGCTCTTTTGTGAGGGTTTGCTATTTTTCTTTGTCATATATGATCGTTAACTGATGGTTGGTCAAATAATTATTAGCTATCCAAAGACGTCACCTTGGGCTCTAGCAAATCATAACATACGTTGTCACTATTTTTTGACATTAGACAAAACGTTAGAAAATAATCCGCAGTAAGCAATAATTGCCACCCTTGTGGATGGGAAGATACATTTGTTTTCATTGTTTTTACATATCATCACATACATTATTAAGTCTCCAGTAAAACTCATTTATCTCCATACATATCTGCCTAATGATTAGAGGCCACAGGTTTGATTTGAACATAGCATCACAGTCAAAACAATTCCAGAAAAGGTCCCTGAATACTCTGACTCCTCCGGGGGCTTCCCTCTCGGTTGCCCCTGCACTGACATGTACATGTATGTGTGTCTCAGTGGGATAAGTGATGAGATGTGTGAAATATGGCAATCGGAGCACTCTATTAGGCAGCTTCCCCAGGCAGCTTCACACAATGAGGCTGGTAGAGAGAGAGAGACGTCACAGAGGCTGTGCTGGTGTGGTGGTGGGCTTGAGTATGATGTGTTGAGGGGTTTGGGGTTTTACATAGCTGAGCCTGAGCTAAACACCCACCACCGCAGAAGAAGAAGAAGAAGAGCAGGAACTCCTCCTTGCATCAGCCTCAGCTAGCATTAGCCTTGAGAAGAAGGACAAGTTTGCAAATGTCTTGTCTCTTTGTGTGTGTGTGTGTGTGTGTGTGTGTGTGTACGTCTGTACGTGTGTGAGCTCTGACAGTGGGAAGCTGCAATGTAATTGCTGACATTGTCCAGAGGATTGAATGTAATGAAGGTAGCTGCTTACAGGCTGCTTCATTAGTACAGCCGGGCCTGGGGCACTCCCTGTGTGTGTGTGGTGTATGTGTGTGCGCGTGTGTGTGGGCATGTAAAACTCTGCATCCTGGGAAATAAGGGGAGTCGAATGGTTCATGCGCACACATAAGCACACGAATACACACATGTATTACACCCACCCACTCGCACATTAACAAACACATCAACAAGCATTGGCAATGTGTGGAACGCGCTGATTGTAACTTTAATCCATAGGAGTTCATTTCCTCTGTGCGTTTGCGACTCTCAACAAAGGATGCACTTCAGAAAATATTACTGTGGCACAACACAGCAATATGCTTCCTGCAAAAGGCTACAATGCATGTTTGCGTCATTTTAGGAGATCCCGCAGGATGTATTGGGGTGTATGCGATGTAGAGCTTTCACTAAAATTTATATTTGTTATTCTGTAGATTATTTTTCACATGAATCAATGAATTGTTTGGTCTATTAAATGTCAGAAAACAATGAAAATACCCATTACTATTTTCCAGAGCCTAAGATAGCATCTTCAGCTAGCTTGTTTTGTTTAACCAACAGTCCAAAACCAAAACATGTTAAATTTACAGTCATATAAAATAAAGAAAAGCAGCCAATTGCACACTTGTAAGAAGCTGTAAGTAACAAAGAATTTGCATTTTTGCTTCAGAAATAGCCTAAATAAAAAAAAAGTTGATTCTTCTTGTGTGGTTCGACCAATCAACAATTTGCTAAATCGATTTAACTGTTCCAGCAGTAGAGGGATGTACATACTTTTCTTTCTCTAGACTTCTCAAGACCCCGATATATTCTAAAACAGACAGCTGTTCTGTTTACACTGCATCAGGTGTCTGTATAGGCGGATGCATTCATATGTGCAGTCAGACCCTCATGGACGTGGACAGATGACAGAATTTGTCATGCGTAACCTTGCGGACACTCGGGGCTATGTGGATTTGGCGAGTATAATTTTAGCTTTAATGTAATGGAGCGCAGTGTCAGTTCGGGCAGAGCTCCGAAGTCGAGCTTGCATTAGCTGATTGGCCTCAGCTGTTTGATTCATGCTTAACAATCATCGACTCATTCATCAGCTGTTTGGCGACCAGCTGATTAGTAACGTCCAATCATATTCATAAGGAACCTCTGCCAACTCGCTTCACTGCCTTCACCACCCTAACCTCATTTTTTTCCTAAGTTCCTAAGTTTTTGTCATTTTAACAAAGTTTTTATTAAGTGAGGTTGAGTTCTCCCAGCACAATCTTTGTTGCTTTTTGGATTTCAGACCCTTTTCTGCCAAATCTAACAATAATCTAACATTTGTCATAAATGGTCAATTACTTGATGGAAGTGTCTCTGGTGTAACTGTATTCGACAGGATCATACTTGAGACAAAGGCCGCTAAAGGCAATCAACTCTTTTGACATGAGATATATATTCATTTTTGACATGAAACTGCTCTTTCTGCTCGATCGGTGTTGAAGATGTAATTCTTGACCTTCCAGAAACAGTAGCTTCTGTAAGAAGCCGCAGTCAGACGTACGCTTAGCTTAATACTGCCTGGTGCACCGCTGCATAGTTTTGGGTGCTGCAGAGTTCCGCTTTTCTTTGTTCCACTGATTTCACGATGATTGTCGGCACAATGTGCTAAAGCCGCAGCTGTGCTGATCGGGCTTTTGTTTTGCCTTTTCAGAAGCATGGCTGGCATGAAATGAGATTTGTGGACAGTGAGCAGGGGCTGGTCATGGGGAGGGCAGCCGGTGGACCAGACGATGATGAGACTGCCATCTTTGCCACATGGGGACCCTGTGGAGATGCAGTTTAGATTAACTTTCCACTTAGTGAACAATGTGTCACTTACAATATGGTCTTGTCTCCCGCCCCAGAAATCGGCCTGACAGCTGCACCTCTTGATACTTGTTTGTCCCAATCAGGGTTAGGGTTGTGGATGTGCATTTACCTTGCCCATCAAACGATTCCCCTGGTCAGCATGAGTGTGACCCTCAGCTTTGATCAAAAACCTGCCAATGATTCTGGATGGCCATCTGCCAGTCTAACCTTGACCCCTTAGACTGACTGCAGCCACACCATAACCATTGACCTCTGCCTATCCCTCCCTCTGCCTCTGATCCTCCCTCCCCTCTTTCCTTTGAGTGAGAGATCACAGAGGAGCAGGGAGAACATTAAGCTTCCTCTATGAAGATCAATCAATACCTGATCTGATTAGGCCTCAGCACATACGTTTCAGTACAACCCCTAAAAGCCAACAGATAAAGAGCCCCATCGCTAATGTTAGCCAATAGCTATCCATTTCAGCCCCAACCCGTCTATCTTTAGTCATATTGAGTGAAGTGAAATAAATGAGCTGAGTTTTCCTTGTGGATTCACACAGCTCATCCAAGGATGCAAACTGGAATGTGCAGCTAAGCCGTGGTTGCACTGGTGCAGCCCTGGGTTTTCCTGCATCAGCAGCTTCGAAGGATGAAGGAGTAGGAGGAGGAGGAGGTGGAAGGAAGAGGAGGGGGAGAGACGACGGGATGTGGAGGCAGAAGGGGGAGTGGAGGGAAGCTTCTAACGGGAGGTATCAGAAATGTGCTGCTATATTGATGCCAGTGTAAGCACATTTCTATTGAAATCAATAGAGCTGCTCTCGAGCTCATTTTGGCTTCTAACAAGAGAATGGTACCTGGCTCACTAATGGAGCAGCCATAGATAACACACACAGAGACAGAGCTAAGTTGGAAATAAAAGGAAAGACTATGCCAGTTAGGTGTGAATTCATTTATTTTTGTCTGCCTATCACGATATTAGCCATGTTGTCTTTTACATTATGTTTCTGGGCTGCAGCATTCTATAAACTGGTGATGATTAAAGGATCAGTGTACCCAAATTTAAAAAAAAACACAGTATCGGTCAAAAGTTTGAACACACCTTCCCATCCCCTTGAATGGGAAAGTATGTATGACTGTATTTCACTTACTTCTAGTGGTATCTACTAGCCATGCAGATAGTTCAGATGCAGATGCATACAGATGGTTTAATTTGCCCAGGTTTGGTGATATTTGTCTTTGATATTTCCGCCCCTAGACCAATACCAATGGAGGTAAATGGAATTTTGTTTGGGGTGCCCACAGTAAAGAAAATTACATTCAACAGCAACATCTTTCAGTTTTCATTGGAACTACTCTCTACCAAAGAAATACAGCCCATCAAAAGCATGTTCTGTGGATTGTAACTAGGACACTTTTTCTTAGGGTTGGGTTCCAATAGCCAGTTTCATTTTGGGGCCTGTTCCCAGTTGGGAAAATACCCAATTTTGGATTCTCCTCCCTCTTTTTTTATGAGCAAAGAAATAGCTGGTGTTGACCACAGCTGTCGTCGGTTAAAATGATCAACATCACCACTGGCACATTAAAGCGGCTGTAGCTACTTGGCTAGAAAGTTTTGGCTGTTATTTGATATTGTGCTCTCTACGAGCCGGTGTCTGTACTCAAAAAATGATGTAGCTGATTGTGTCACATTAAATGCAGAAAGAACTTTATCATATCAACGTTTAAACAAACAAAATTACACACATCTCGAAACTGGACAAATAACACCCAAACTTTTTCACTTTTGCAATGTGCATGAACTCATCCTTATTCTTATATCCTATATCTGTACCCAGGTGGCTCACATGCATCCATAGTAAAATCACTGTAGCATCATCATAACCTATTTGCTGCCCTTGTAAACAATTTCACAGTTTCCCACCTCACCCACCTCGTACCTAATGTGTACTATTAGTCAAATGCTACTTCTACTGTGTTTTTCCATCTTGCACTCACAGATACTTCAAATGGCATCTACTATGACTTTTATAGTAAACTGCACCAGATGAATGGCTGCACTCATGCATTGCATATACCAGTGCATGCACTCATGTGCTCAAACACACAGTGCACATTTGTGCTTGTGCGTATGTGTATGTGTGTAAACAGCTGTTGGAAATGCCACGGAGAGCCGGCTTGCCGTGGGCCCTCTGCCATCAAAATGTCATGCTACACGGGGAAAAAGCTGTGATACCTCATCCACCCACAGCCACACACCCGACCAACCTTTACATACGACGTGCACACACATACATACAGTACTGCTGCCTGGCTATATGATAATGCCATGCTGAGCCACAGACACATTCATCACGTCTGTTGTCGTTAGAAACAAGCCTCATTATACTTAGAGCCTGTGATTTATGATTAATATTCGCAAGGGGTGTGGCAGATCATCAAGCCCCTCCAATCCATTGATTTCATTGAACAAGAACAACACAGAAGGGGAAGAAGATGGGGGCTGTTGAAGGGAAAGTGTGTGTGTGTGGGGGTGATGTTGAAGCTGCAGGGGCATTCTGGTCATGGCGTGGGAAATGAGATGAAGGAGAAGGAAAGTAGAAAGAAGGGTGTAGGGTGCCATATTCAAGGTCCCTGTATTCCCTCACGCTGTAAATTGTCTCTGGAACTTTTCTCCGTGGCTTCATTAGTAAGTGTCTTTTCAATATTTATGGCCGTGTTAATAAAACATCAATACGAGAAGCCTTTGTGGAGAGCTGCAGGCAGTAGGGTGCTGCAGTCTCGGGCTTTTCACTGATATTTGGATGATAAAGAGAGGTTCAGGTGAGTGCTATGCAGAGTGTGAGAAAGTGACTGAGAGTGGGCTGACTGGGGTAGATCACTTAAAAGCAGTCGGTGGATAATTTTTGGACATGCATTGAGCAGGTGGAAACAATACTTACACTTCTAAGATTTGCGCCTCATGCTTTGATTGTTTTGCGATTGCTTGTTGATTGTGATTGGTGTGTTTTGTGATGGTGGCGTGCGTATGTAGTATTGGTTTCTGTACCGGGATGCTGACTAAGTTTGCTGATATTGGGGTTCAGCTTCTCTCATGTTTTATTTATTCCAGCCGGTGGAGAGTGACAGTGGGAGCAGGAGGGTGAAAACTCAGGGTCAGCACAATCTTTCTCCCTCTTTTGATGACTTACGACACACATAGGACTGCAAATATTGATTATTTTCATCATCAATTAATCTATGAATTACTTTTTTATTAATCAATATGTAATTTGGAGAATAACGTCACAACATAGTGAAAAATAACTATCACCAGTTCCCAGAGCCCAAGGTGACATTTGGCTTTGCATCAGGCCAAAACCTAAAGACAGGTAAAACAGAGAAATGTGAAACAGACCCTGTGCCTGTCTCAGAGCCCGTATACACCTGGTGTTAACATGCGATCGCATGTGAATACAGTAAATGCAGACAGAGTGCATTACAATTAGAATGTGATGTAATGTAACTGGATCAGCAAAGCCACATCTGGAGGTGGTCAGCCAGGCATAAACGCAATCTGTACAGTGTGGTTGCATTCTTGATAAAACAACTCTGCCTAGCAAGTCAAAAGGTCACCTGACTCCACCGCTTCCTGCTGTCTCACGCTGCCTAGAAAACAGCTACAGCACAGATTTTTTTTTTCCAGCCCGTACAACAGCGTTGCTTGACATTGCCTTTTAAATGATAAGTCTGCCTCTGCCCACCTATTAGCATATTTAGATCCAATCGCAATGTGAGCAGAATGGAGATAATGAGAATAGCAGGTGTAAATGAAGGCTCATGATCAGATATCATTATCCAGATAGCGTATCCAGATAAAGATTGAAACCAGGTGTAAATGGGGTCTTAAAGGTTCCTTCATACATTTTTGCACAACCTGTGCATCTGTGACCCTTCAAATTATTAAATTTCCTTCCAACTCTGCATGTGGGCATCTTCAGATAATTTTGTGACTGTTGAGAAGCTGAAACTATTACTAGCAAAGTACCTACATGGTTCAATATATATGTGGCAAAAGAGAGGGAGGGACAAAGTGCTTGGTTGAACTCTCTCTGGCCCGCATTTTTGCTCACACCCTTCCCTATCTCCTCCATCTTCCCTCCCTTTTCTTTCTCTTATTCTTCCTTTTTTTTACTCTCATTTACCTGCCCCCCCCATGTGTTTTTATTTATTACCCTGCATCTCTCTCTTCTCCCCATCTTCCCATTTTCTCTCCCCTCCCTCTCCACCTTACAACTCTCCCTCCTACCCTGCTTTCTTCCTCTGCCCTCCCTCTCTGCTTTCAGATTCCCACTGATGCTCCCCTCTCTCCCCCTTCTCTCATCCAGTGTGAATTGGTCTCTTAATCCTGACAGGGTTAGGCTCCAGCTCACCCTCCCTCAACTCCACATGTCCACCCTAAGCACCTCAACTCCTCCCTCTTTACTCAGGCTGGGTTGGAGCTGCCTCTCCTCTCCAGGGAAACAGGGATGGGGGAGAGTCGGGGGAGATTTGGGGGAGAGTCGGGGGAGTCGGGGCCAGGGATGGGCCCTAGCTGGGACACAGCTGTGAAGAATAGAGCTGTCTCTCCCTCTCTGTCTTGCTACCCTGCACATCTGGTGCGTGGGGGGGGAGACTGGGCCATGTTGTGCTGTGTTGTTTTGTCCTTGGCTCAGCATGGATGCCGGATTTTGGCCTGGCTACGCTGGAGTAGGTTTGGATTTGAGATGCGGATCGGCCCACTGCTGTACCCACACGGATGAGCCGGGCTCCTTTGGTGTAGTAAGCGATGGTTATTAAGCCGATAGAGTAATTATTAGCTGCAGTAATAGTGTGGGCCCAGTGCATTTTTTTGGGCTCTTTCCCTCCGTAGTGTTCTTCAGTGGCTGACTTGGCAGTAGCAGGTGGAGTGTCGCACTCCTTGCATTATGTAACTCCACCCCAATTTAGATCTGACTTCAAATAAATGAAAATCAAGCCGCTGGTTGGCTCCTTTCCCCGCGGATATAAATAGCATTTTGAAATCTTATCTAGAAACAGTGTTGTAGAGGGGAGAGGCTTTGAAATGCAGCCCAACGATTAGGATCCCATTGTTCCGCTCCACACCCCCTCCATTCTCCCGGCTGCTTACAGTAAGCCTGAGGATCTGTGTGTATGTGCCTGAGCGTGTAGCCCTGCACATGTGTATGCATTCATCTGCATCACAGTGTGATTGAGATAGTGGCTAATGGTAAGATAGCATGTGCATGAGAGTTTGTGAGTAATTGGTGTGTGTGTGGTGTGTGTGTGTGTGTGTGTGTGTGTTGCTGCTGGGTGTGTCTTTGATGATGGATGCGGTGCTTCTGCTGCTTACCCCACTGCTCCTCTCAGAATTAACAAGGTTGCTAAGATACAGTGGTCTTATATTAGATTAGGTTATCTGCTGTTATTGCTGTTACTATATTTTACCCAGCACCGTGAAGCCTTTATTAATTTGGAAATTTACCCTGCCATGGAATGAAGATGCTGGTATTTGTGCACCACTGCTCCTCTCCTTTCCTGGCTAGGAGGGGGTTGTAGTACCGAAAGCCCCCTAGTCAGATGTCTACCCCACCCCATTACAATCTGGAGGCGGATCCATACCTCTATTCATCATTAAGCCCATTTAATCCGAGGCCTGGGGCCCAGTGTTTCCATTTGACACAGAACAAGCCAGTAAAATAGGAGACAGGAGGCAGTGATATCACTTTGGTTGAGGCTTATTGGTGTGCAGAGGTGTTGTCCCTCCTACCAGCAGATGTCAGCCCAATCCAGTGTTTGACCTCCATAGTAGCTTCTCCAGGGCTGGAGGGCCATTGGCACTGCTGTTAGCAGATAAAGAACAGGAAACAATAGAGATGCCAAGTAGGCTGTTCAGATGAAGAAGGCGATGTTGCCATCCCTCCACTGCTGGATTTGCCAATTTCTCTGCATATTTAACAATGCATTGATCCATTTTTTCACAAAACAAATTCTGCATGTTGAACTATATAAGTGCATAGGTGATGTTTTTAGTGAACTGGACTGTAATTTATTGAAGACAACCAGATTTCTGCATTTGTCTTTTAAGAGCAGCAGTATAGTGCCATAATGATAGATAAGCACTGTCATAATTGTACTGGAAGCAGACTTTGGCACAAGCAACTCTAGGCGCTCTGTTTTGCACTGTGATTTGTAGCGCAAGTTGTGAATTGCTGATCCATGACAAGGTGTCCAAGGCTGTGTGTGTGCGTGTATGTGTGTGTGTGTGTGTGTGTGTGTGTGTGTGTGTGTGTGTGCATAGGTCTGCTCATGTACTTGGAAAGAGTGCATATGAGCTGTGTGTTCAGTGTGCATCTGTGGACCCGCTATAAGGGAAATCCCCATTAGCGTGGGTTCCCAGGGAGATAATGAGTGCTGACTGCTTTATGTCTTGGAAATGGTTGAGTGGAACATATAGCAGTTTGTGAATGCCCTCTGCTAGTTACTGACAGCACATAGTCTGCTAGCTAGCAAAGCTACTGTATTACAGATGGACGGCACCTAAGCCTGCTGGCTAACCTAGAGTACCTGAATCAGAAATGAATAGCTAACCTGCTTGCTAACGTTGCCTCTTGTACCATAGACAGACAGTACCTACCCTGCTTGATAGACAGACTGTGTGTACCTGCTACTAACCTGACCATCCCAGGGACCTGTTTCAATACCATGCAACAAGTTAGGTGACTTTAAAGGTTCATTGTTGACCTTGGAAAACTTTATTTAAGAGTTGAGTTATGGTTGTTTTTTGTTTTTTTTTGTCAAACAAGTTAAGTTAGCTGTTTTACCCTTTGAGCAGCTATATAATTTTGCTAACTGACTCATATTCACACCACTTGTTGCTACCGACTATCACTTTTTCTCGGTTAAACTTGATGAGTGTTGATACTTAAAAATCATTTTTGACCTTGGAAACCACAATTGACAAAACAATAGCTGTTCTAGAGATATATTATTAGTTTCTCTGGTTATGATGCCTGAATTACCTTGCGAGGCAGCTGGATTCGCAAGATCACGACATCACAAGATCATGGGAGAATCCATCTTTGTCAGGCTTCAAGTTATGCGCTTGTGTCCTTACCACATGTGGTTCGGACCAATCAGCGTCGCGAATCCAGCTGCCTCGCAAGGTATGACGGTGATAGACGGTGATAGACAGATGGTTCATCCAATCACCTGCCAAGTATTTTTTTTGAAAGTGCCTGCCCTTTTCCACACAGTTTCCATGGACAACTTCTCAGATGGTTCTGTGTAACAAACCATCTGGCGTGTCAGGTTAATGCCTGAAGGCATGGCTTAGAGGAAATCTTGTGCTAGCAAATTGCTAGCTTGTTTTTGACAACAAAAATGTGTAAAGAAGAGGAAAAGTTGTACTTTTTTTAAAGTTTAGCCTTTTTCCTACAAACAATCTGGAATTGATGGCTTCCTAACTACGTGTATCACAGAAAGAGATACTCTGCTAACTAACCTAGCTAACACTACCTATAGAAGAAGTCTTTTGGTGAAGGAGTCTCATCTCATTGTTTTATAGGTCTGTCTTTTTTTTCTGCAGCTCTCATCGTCATTTTTAGTCATGCTAGTGGCAGGGCTCTAGGGATGGCTATGTCTTTCACTTAGTCAGTTTACCACTGTGATCGTGAGTGAAGTATTAGACAGATTGCCATGAAATTCGGTGCAGACATTAATGTTCCACACAAGATGAACTGTCCAGTACTTTTGTTTATGACCACAAACTTGCAAAACTAATGACATCCCAATCTGTATTTTGTGTCTCGTGCATATATTCACAATATTGCAGAAAAACTGCTTTTGAGCATGCCTCCTCCATTATTGCGTATGTGGTGTGTTGCGTCAGCTCTGAGCTTACAGGGGTGCCCTGACAGTACAAATTTGTTGAACTTTGACCTGAGCTGCGCTGACTTTTGTGGACACAGTCAATCACTGTTCACCACTACTTGAACGCAAAGATGAACGAAAAGCTAATTATCTGTTTTTTTGAATTTCCTGAACTGTAGGCTAAATAACAAATTGGCCTCATATCGAGACCAGGCAAAAAAGATTTGGTTTTGTTACATTGGAAAGAGAAACGGTGGTGTTGTTTAGTTTAGCACTGAGGTCTACATATTACATCTATGTTGCTCTTGTTTTCTGTATAAGACAATGTCTCCTTTTGTGTTTTTTCCATTTGTTTTTTGTTCTATATTGACATTTTTTCCCTCCTTGATCAGTTTGTCTCTCTTTGGTCTCTTGACGTCTTCCCCCTGTGTCCTGATCTCCCCTGCTCTGATATGCCTCATTGATTAACCCCTTAAGAGGGTGTGTGAGCCCGTGTTTGTGTAAGGGTGTGCACATCTAGATCCCGTGTGTGAGTGGTGCTGCCCTGCGTAATGCTTCTGAAGCACAGGCCTCCTGCTCTCCTCCCACTGCTGTAGCCTGGGGACATCCAGGCTTCTGCACTCCAACACACTCACAGGTGGAGGCAAATATGAGATGATAGGAGTCAATACAGGCAGAAGCATCACAAAATAGATGTTAGATTGAAAAATTGTTAGAATTACAGAATGCATGCAACCTGTATGAGATATATTATCAAAGATACAGGTACACCATGTACAGTCAGTCCTCAAAATCCAAATTTACTGTTATAATTCACATAGTTTCTTACTTTCACTTTCATAGCTGTGATTATCATTTTACTGGTGAATCCTTATTACTATTTTTAGTAGCTTTATGTTTTTTATTATTTATATTTTTATGTTATGCAGCTAAATGAAGATTTTTCAGTTTATTTTTCTTATCTGTTATTTAGCACTGACAAATTGAGGTTAATCGAGACATGCAAAGAAAGACAAACTCAAAAAACTAAAAGTGTTAGCAATAAATAACATAAAGCCGGTTGAAGCAAAAGTATGCAGCTATAAGTGCCGTTCTTGATTGTGCTCGATATCAGGAATGTCAGATATGAAAATCGAATGAACTGCCTTAAATATGAAGTTGCAATGACAAGACATTAGCTTCTATTTGTCTACAAAATGAATGACCGTAGTATAGCAGCATGATATATACGTGTAGTCTAGCGTCTAAACCAGCTCTGACAACAGTCTGTCTGTCTCCAAGTGGTTGTTCAGCCATGCAGAAGCATTGACCTTTAGCTTGCTGCGTCCTGTGGGAAATAGCGCCCTCTGGAGTGAGATAGGGGTCATTGCGTTGCGTCGTCATACGGTCTGTACGCCACATTCACCATGACGTGGGAGTGGAGCGGCACTCGTCTGCTGCTTGGTGATCTCATTGGTCCACCCAGGGTTAGCAAGCTGAGTCAACGTCTGCTCTGATGATTAAATCCCAGGTTGCTCCTACATTGCGGGTTTTAGGACAGACGATGGAGATGATGCAAGGCGCAGCGGTGTTTGGGTCGCAGGCGATGATAGCTAAGCTGCAGATTTACCTGGACAAAGGTGCATGGGCGGAGCTTGAGAGGCGGAAGGGAGCAGCGTCACGAATTCTTGCGCACCTTTCTCCCCTCCCCTCTCACTCTTCCTTCACCCTCCCTCCTTCTTCCCCCTTCTCTTCCCCTGTCTTCAGCTCTTGCACAGGATCACATTAATATTCCTTTGAAGCTTGTTTCAACTGCAGCCAGATCTCCCTCTCTTCCACTCTCACTCTTTCTCTCCCTCTTTTTGTTACCCCCCTTTCTCCCTCTCGCTCTTTCTGTTTCTTTTCCGTGCTATTGTTTTCTTGAAGGGATCGCCTTTTACACCATTTCTACGAACCGGTGCAGCGGGGAGGGGCAGTTTTATTACCTTCAGTCAGGAGTTCCCCTTGTTGCACACATGCACACACACACACACACACACACACACACACACACATGCGTGCACACACACTCACACATATCGAGGGGTGGTGGGTACCGATGCCTTTGACAGAGCGTGTTGATTGGTTCAGAATGGTTGCTGCCTCTTGTAGGAGAGTGGAACGGCTATTTTTAGATCAAGGGGTAGCTGGGAGAGAAAGACTGAGGAGGGCTCTGTGTGTGTGTGTGTGTGAGTGTGTGTGTGTGTCTGTAAGGAATACTGCAGTCTTGAAGGAAGTTCCCTCTTCACGCACACACACACAAACACACACATGCACTTATGCAGCAGTGCCCCTCTAAAGCCGGGGATAGTGTGTATTCCATGTGCTTGCTCCCCTTTTTCTCTCCTCCCTCAACCTTTTTTCTCGCTATATCTCGCCCCCCCCCCCCCCCTCCTCCTTCCTCGTGCAGTCTTTCTGTCTCTCTTGTTTCTCCCTCTCTTTCTCTCTTTCTGAGCTGGCACGGTGTGCAAATGTCAGCACTCTCCCATTTATTTGCCAGAGCCCAAAGCAACGTCCTGCACCCTCTGTTTACCTCTGTCTCCACATTGCTGCCCCCTCGGCACTCCTTTTCTCCTCATCACCCTTCCCCCTCCTTCGCTCTTTAAAAATCCCTCTATTTTTAATATTTTTTCTCCCTTTTTATCCACCTCTTTCTGCCATTTTCCCGCAGCTCGATCTCCAGCTCCCTTGCATTCCTTTTTCTATACTTTCCCCCATTGCCACCACTATTCCACTTTTTACACCATTCTTGCTTCACCCGTCCGCTCACGCTATCCTTCTGCCCCTCCTCTCTTTCATGGATCATGGCACTTTATTGGAGTATCATCATGACATTTCCAGTCTTGTCTACAACTAGCGCATCAAGTTTTTTGAAACAAATCCACTGCACCACCACCACCGCCAACATCACCCCGCGGTGTGTCGTTTTGCATCTATTTTCGGATACGAGTGTGTCCGTTCACGTTTGGCCCCGTCAGATTACAAAACACCTTGTCCCACTCTTCGTCCTCCTTATCTGTCTCTTTCTGTCTTCTCTCGCTTTGCTTTTTTTTTTTTCAATTTTCCTCTCCGCGTGTCTTCGTCTTTCTCCCTGTCCTACTCTATCCGTCACTCTATCTGTCTGTGATCACTATGATGACTCATGTGGCTCGCACCTGCTCTGCAGTCGAGGGGCCACTGTGATTTTATAAGGAGAGGATGGAGGCGATGCAGGTGTGATCAGTATGATCAGAAAGTGTGCACAGTGAAAGCAGGGGGGGGTTTGGATGTCAGTGTTTGCTTTAATCACATTGTGATCATATTTGATTTGCAACATACAGTACCAGTCAAAAGTTTGGAAACACCTTACTGTTCACTTGAATGAGAAAGTGTGTCCAAATGTCTGAGTGGTACTGTAATGGGGAAAAACGTGATGCTGAAGACAATGTAGCAGTGAAGCAACACCAGACAAGATTTTTATATAAAGGCACACCTCACTTATGGCAGATACAGTGGACTAGCCCTGTTTGCCCAAATTCTCGTTATTATGACCTTTTTGGGAAATTCACAGGTGTGAAATATGGAAAAAAAACTGTGTCCATAACAACATAGCTCCATTTAAGTGTGTGCTTGAATTGGAGCCTCTTGGATGTTTTTTCTTGTGGTTTTGGTCATATCTCAAAAAGAACAATAACAAGTTTGTTGTATTTATTCATTTGTAGACAGGTGCAGTTTCCCACCCTGAGTAATCATCAACGGCTACAATGACACTGTTTTTTAGAAAGAGGACAAAAGGTTTGTACTGAAAGGAAATCAAACGATTAGAACAAAAGTCATTCTTACTAACTGCCCGTGCAAAGCGGTTTTTTGGGGGGGAAGTAAAAGCATTTCAGTTTTTGGATAGCAGGATACCTTTTCCCTCGTAAGCGCTCGCATCTATTACAGAGAATTCTTGGACAATGCCTATGACAAAAGAAAAGCTATTTCTGATGATATTCCTCATGTATTTCATTTTAGATAGCATATGCTTGTACTTATCATATAGTATGCTAATTGAATTTTCTTCTGCTTCTCTCTGTCTCTGTGTGTCCAGTGAGTGACAGCTGTTTTCGAAACCTTGCAGAGGACCGTAGTGGCGTCAACCTCAAAGATCTCGTCCATGATCCCTCCCTGTGAGTACTCGCCTTTTCAAGACTATTCAGCCCACAGACAGAAATGACAAAGAAAATCTTAGGCAACACTGTGTGTTCGTGCACGTGTGTATTTTTTTTTTACCCATAGCGCACTCCTTTGACTTCCCTTAAATCTACCACATAAAAAAAATGCACAGTCTCTCTGCATTCGTGTGTTTGTCTGTGAGTTTGCGCGAGGAAGCCTTTTTGTGCAAGAGTGTAACTAAGAAACTAAAAATATCTCTTCAACACAACATGTCGGGGCTCGGTGTCGCCCTATGGAGAGAAATTCCCAGCATGCATGGCAACAACAAAAGAGCTGCAGCACACTTCGGTTTAAGGATGACTCCTGGTAGCTGCAGTATGTCATTATTTGCTCAAAGAAGCTAAAGGAGGTGAAATCAGCAATTGTTTTCGAGGATTCAAGGATGTGATCAGCGACAAAAGAGCATGAAAAACATACAGGAATACAATAATCTCCATCAGTCATATGTAAAATCCAAACAGACTAAAATCTTGTTGCACTAAATGCTTTAAAAGTCATTCCAGCAGCTCTAAAAGGATTCTTCAGTGCTCATTTGGCATTTCTAGTGTAGACAACTCAGGTGGTGGTCAAGTGGTTTTCTGCTAGCTGCAGCTATAAAAACATAGATGTGACAACAAATGACATTTTTCTAAATTCTTTGTAACTTAAAAACAAAACAAGCAGTCACAATTTTATGAGGAATGTGAAGGTAATGAAACCGCACAAGATATTCACTAAAAAAATCATTCCTTTGTAAAAGCAAGCATCCACCTATGTAACAGGAGACAATACATGCCCCAAAACTATGTGGAGAGCCAAACATTACACCCATATGTAATTGCCAAACACCTCATTTTAAAACAATGAGCATTTATCTACTGCTTTAACAGCCTTCTCTTTCGTTGGAAGGCTTTCAACAAAATTTTGGGACCTGGCTGTCAGGGATTTGCTCCCATTCAGCCACAAAGTCTTCAGCCCCAAAGCTGCTGAATGGGGCTGAGATCAGGGCTCTAAAGGTCTTTCACACCAGACTCGGAAAAACAATTTGTGTATGGACTTTGGCTTTGTGCACGGGAGCGTTGTCGTGTTGAAACAGTAAAGGGCCTTGCTTAGACCGAAGGCTCTATTGCCTAAAATGACATTTTTCTAAAATGACGTCGTAGCATTAAAAATCTCCTAAATTACGAAAACAGCCCTAGACCAAGAGCACGTGTCCACATACTTTTGGCCATATGGTGTATATAGTTCAACTATAGCAATCCTCAGCAGAAAAGAGAAGATTTGATGTCAGATTTTTATGAGACCAAGATTTATAAGTGGAGCTCAAGTAACGTTTGCTCTGATCAATTACAATCTTTGTGTATCACTGATCACACATTGCCTTTTAAAATGCCACCTCATCCCGTGACTCAAAAACTACAAACTGTGACCCCCGACACGCAGCCTCAGACACGCTCCTCTCGGTAGTCCGAGTCATTCTCAATACATCCATTGATTTGCTGGAGCTGCCCCGCCACCCTGTCACAGTGTCACACCAGTCGATATCACCGGAGTGTCACCAGTCCCCCGCTGTGGGACCCTGGACTGATCCATGCATGTCATCATGTCCTTTACGGTATGTTTATTTTGAGGCTGGTGTGTAATGTATGTGTCACATGTGTGTGTGTGTGTGTGTGTGTGTGTGTGTGTGACACAGAGAGGGAGTGTGAGGAGAGTTTTGCCATGTTGTGTGCGTCATGCTAGACAGAGCGAGAGCGATTAAGGATCCACTGCATCCTTGTACCGTATTTACCAAAAGGAGCAAAAATTTGGAATGGTTTTTGTGTACACATGAACATGCTTTAATCCATGTATGTATGTGTGTGTGTGTGGGGGGGGGGGGTGTTTTTGATTGCTTTTACACAGAGCTACGTATTTTATAAGATGCTGTTGAAATTACAAGGTCAAACAATTCATTGGCAGGGTTAGGGGTCTCATTCAGTTTCTGTCCTGAGCTAACATTGCTGAGATTACCTCGTGTTTACACTGTGAGCAGCTTTGTTGATGTTGGGATGCCCTTATTTGACTGATCACACAATGCGTGACCATCCAGTTGCAACTGTGTAGCACTCTGTGACTCCAAAGATTTGAGCAACCTAATAATGAATTTTGAATATTGTTTTTATATGAATGAGGGGACGCTATTGCTAGCAAGAGTTGGACTAAAATAATAATAAATCAATAAAAATGTTAATTTGTTTTGTAAAAGAAGCTGAGAGAGGATTGCCGCTCATTGGATGGAAAAACAAATACTTGAATGGACAAGTTTGTCAATAAATTATCATCTTCTCAACCCCTCACTTGCATTTATGAGTTACAAACTGACTGAAGAAGTGCATTTACTGTATAGAAGTCAATATTTGGATTCAAGTCAAGACAAGTTCTGCATTAACGGCACTCTAAGGAGCTTTGGATTAAACGTACATACTAACTTAACACCCCAAATCTTGTCTTTGCTGACCTCCAGTGGTTTAACCTCTCACCTTGCTGCAGTGACGCACAGGTGTACTCCAAGGACACCATGACATTACTGTGGGGGTGTGGTTACAGATACAACAACAGGCTTAAAACTTTCAACACCAGCCAGGTGTTAAGTCACTCTTTAATGTCGCTACTATAAAAGTTCTCTTGCGGTTTTCGGTTACTAGAATCAACTAATCATACGTTTTGCACTTTAAAATACATCAGATGGGAAATAACAACATGTGATTGGCTATTGACAATTTATTCTGGCTCACAAGCTTGTTGACGCTCTGTGCGTTGGCTGGGTTTCCTTGTTGCTGAGCTCTATAGGAAATGAATGTACTTGAAGTGTGAATGCAGAGTTAGAGGCTCTGTGGTCAGGGTATGTGTGATGTCCACTCCACTGAAAGACAAAGTTGTTATGTAGCACTAAACTGATAGGGTTGAGCTTGGATTAAACAGGGTGCTGTTAAACATTCAAATTGGACACGGGGACACACAGCGAGTGTTGGCGTAACTGTCTGCTCTGCTGTGTTGCGGTGATGGTAGCTGATGCAGACGGGCTTCTGGCTGACCTCCTCTGGCCTGAGATCCTCCATGCCATGTTAATCCACGCCACACCACGAGTCAGCGGCTCCATCAGGTTGACCAGCCGGAACGCTGTGCCCTCAATGTGCCACCGCCGCCGTGACAGAGACACATAGACAGACACACGGAGAGGAAGAGAGCGGGGGAGGGAGGGAGTATGGGGGCCACAGCAGGACACATAACATAAACTATAATCACAGCGTCTCTCAGGCACACAAACAAACACACACACACACACACGTAGGCACACGCAATCAATCAGTCTGCCCAGTTTGGCGTTCAGGAGCATCCAGAGGTGTGTCAGAGGGAGAGAAAAATGATATGTGGCCAAAAAAAAAGAGAAGGAGTAACAGAGGGGGGTCAAACAAATGATACGGAGACTCAAGGACACACAGATGGAGCAGATGTGTGTACAAGTGTGTGTCCTTGTGTCTGTGTGTGTCTCAGCTTATTGGTATGCACCTTTACCTATTCCTGTGTAAGCAAGCACTTTTGTTTGGATTCATATGTGTTTGCATGTCAGGCGTGTGTGTGTTTACATGTTGAAGGTTGAGCGAGCCTCCCTCCCGGGCAGTTGAGCCAGCTCTGTGTCCCTGCCCTCCAGCGACTTGTGTTGTAACAACCTTTGTCAATTTTACAAATTGTCATGGCTAAGTATAGCTAGAAGTCAATCAGATGGGTGACAGTAGGCCCAATTTCACAGGCAGGAGACAGTCAGGGGACAAAGACACACACACACAAACATGTATTGCTAGAGATCCAGCACCAGTAAGCTCTAACAGGCGTCCTGGTGGCCTGTAGAGGTTTAAGATGTTGACCACTTAGGCACAACATCTCCATTTCATGTCCATCTTGGGACCTTTGTTAAATATCATTGTCCTCGCTCTACTGTCCGCAATTTAATAAAGGCAAAAAATACAGAAAAATATATTCTAATTCCTTTTTTAAAAAGGACTAGAATAACTATAAAGCATGCATGGTCAGTAGAGCACTGTACACACTTCTGTTGGTGCTCTTATCTTTCCCCTTCCTTCCACTACAACTGATATTATTTTTACTATTATTACTACTTCTACCGCTACTGCTGCTACTACTGCTGAAGTATTGTGTAATAGTCATACATGTAATACTAGTGTGGTATTTTATCGCAATAATTTACTAAAAGATTATTTTTTTTACTCATTTATTTAAGAATGAACTAGAGTTGTAAATTACAAATCGCTTTGCTGATTCAAATTGTTTTGTTCGTTCATATCTACTGACTGTAGTTCATTCATTTTTCTGAGCTATGTGAAGTAATCACATCACCTTTAAAATGAAAATCGTCACACACATTCTCAGCGTTTTGGTGCTGCCTCTGTCTGTCTGTCTGTTGCTGGTTTGTTTAATTAAATTTAAAACAAAACTGGGCTGTACAGTATAAGCACCATATAGCAACTTCCTATCTGCAACAGCATCATGATTGTTAATGTGGCTTCTGTTGTTATTTGCTTCTAACCAGGAATTAACACAGGCCACTGTCCCTTGTAATCACGTCCATATTGGACATTTCTGCACCAGGCTGTTAAAGTCCAACGGCAACATTCAGTAATGCAAGAAGTGATGTGACTTTTATCCATTGAGGCAGAAAGCGTGAGGAGGTCTGGGTGGTCGATGGGTGTGTAGCATGTCTGACTTTCATGCAGGAGACTGGAGTTCACCTCCTGTCACAGACCTGC
Source organism: Scomberomorus guttatus (assembly GCA_038419695.1). Lineage (NCBI taxonomy): Eukaryota > Metazoa > Chordata > Actinopteri > Scombriformes > Scombridae > Scomberomorus > Scomberomorus guttatus. The sequence continues at coordinate 10,851,769 of CM076462.1, forward strand.
AATTAACCTTCCCTTTCCTCACCTTAACCAAGTGTTTTAGGTGCCTAACCTTCCCCTAACCATGATTTATTTGCCATAACCATCATTTAACCTTCCTGGAGCTGCCATGTAAGGTTTATTATAGAAAGCAAGGATTTAAAAACTGGACATTTTCAAAAACATGCTATCACAGAATCAGTCACAGACAGTCTTGTTTTGCGATAGGCTCATGTAACTTGACAAGTTGACTTCCTTAATGTAAGATATGTTCAAATGTCAATATTTGTTATCTAGTTGACCTGGTACAACTGGGAACAGAAACAGACAAGCCCCCACTGGCTCATAGGCCATGACAGAAACAGGGATTGACACACAAATGCCAGAAAATTAAGATTATTTATTGTAATAAAGAAAATAAATGTAAGAGGTAAACGTGGATGTGAGGTGTGTTAGTTAGTGGCATGAGATGATTCAGTTCAGCTGTGTTAAAAATGTATTTGTAAATCTCAACTGAATACCTAGAATTATCATCTTTTAAATAAACAGACAACCAATATAGCAGCTTTAAAATGTAACATTTCTATAAATAATTACAGGTTTGAGATGATCATTATAGGTTTTCTTAAAATGTGTCAAACAAAATAATTCAGTCAAAGCACAGACTGCATGTTTTGTGGTAAACTCTCCTCTCTGAGGCTCCCTGCAAGTTAAAACACACATACTTGTGATAACTTTGTGACTCAGTGATGTGTCAATAAAGTCTCAATTATTCTGAGGTTGTACCTGCAACAGAGCTGTACAGAGGTGTAGTTTACACTGAAAGTAATTGAAATACACATGAGCAGTGCTTTTTTTGTGCCACTGATGGTAACTTTGTTGTTTAAATATATGAAGGCAGTTTGATATGTGGTGTAGAGGAGAAAAAAAGGAAAATGAAATGGGAGAAGGAGAGACTGTCAGCGATGCCAGATCTGAACCATGGTGACATTTATTCTGTAAATAAATAGAATGCTTGTGGGGTGGAGTGGTCTGCAGAATATTTTATAGTGTGGGTGTGTGTGTATGTGTGTTTCTGAGGCTGTGTGTGTGTGTTGTTTAGTGCCTGTGAGTGGAATCATGGGAGTGGAACCCCTCGCTGAGCACTCAGAGCTCTCATCACGGTAGGGGTTTGAAGAGGTGGGCTTGTCCACTCCTCCTCCATCCCTCCATCCTTCCCTCTATCAGCTAACATGTTGAGAGGTGACCCCTTGAGAGCTTTCCTACATACGGACGGACCAACAACTCAGCTGTAATGGGCTCAACTCCATGCTACTACTGGGAGCGAGGAGATGGCCAAGGCTCTCCTCTCCTCCCTGGACGGTGTGTGTGTGTGTGTGTGTGTCTGTGTGTAAGAAAGCAAGAGAAAGAAAGAAAGAGAGAGTGAGATTGAGTGCCCTGTACAAAGAGCTTGTATTATTAATGAAATCACCCTGGCAGATGGGTCTCATCTTGGAAGTGTCCCACAACCACCGAGATTTGCAGCTGGCTCACATGCACACATGCACACTTTTCCTCTCTCTTGTTAAGTGTGCCCCTGACGGTCCATCCCTCCTTTTTTTTTTCTCGCTCTTTTCACTCTACGCCTCTCTCTCTCTCTCTGTTTCTCCGTCGTCCTGTCTTCCTCTCTTTATCCTCTTCTTCTCTGCTCGTCTTTTATTCATAGAAAGATTTGGCCGAGGCGTCCAGGCTTTCAGGCCAAAGCTACTGCCATGCTCTTCCCCCTTGCCTCACTTCTCCCTCTTCCATTCCTTCCTCCACCCACATCAGGATTTGTCCACACCTCGAGCAAAAAGCCTTTATACCAGTCCGACTATACCTCCGGCCTGCAGTTTGAAGAAGAGATTTATATGTCGTAACCCCCCGCAGTAGAGAGAGACATAGATAGGTGTTAGAGATTAAAATGTTGCAGGCCCTTTCCCTTCTAATAGGCTTCCCTCAATTCAAAGCACACCCAAATACAACCTGGCACACTTCCTTCAAAGACACATTTATAGTATGCAGGTACTCACATATGTGTAAATACACATATACATTAAGTTGCGTTTAAAAATTTACTTGTAAGGGATTATGTAGGATTGGGATTATAATTATTTCTACAGCTGTTTTGTTAGAATGATTGGAACACAAAAAGTGCGTGCATACTTCATACTTCATGTATTGTGTGTCTTCTGTAAAACTAACAAAATCTAAGGAGTCAAAAATATACAAACAGCACAGCTAGTATTTATTAGCATGTCCCTTTTCACCTTAGTTAGCTGATTTTGGCTGAATTGGTAGAATTCAAGTTCTTGGTTTTCGTACATGGACTCATCTTTTCAGGGCAATGCACATATTTTCAACAAAATGGAGGTTAGTACTTTGGGAAAGCCATGTTTTAAGACATATTTAAAAAACTCTGATTTGAATAATAACTTTTCATCAAAAAAGTTCAGTTACCTATAAATATGCAAATATTGTTCATTTCAAGTTTAACTTCACTGAGAAGTTTTTAAGGTTTTTCCATATTGCACTTGTGTAAGTTACATACTGGACCACGATTGGCTTCTTAACTAGTTTTGATGTCACAAATCATGCTGCAGGTACAGTACATGCGTTAAACTGAGCAAACTTGTGAAAACATCTTCCTTCTGCACAGTGAAGGCTAAACATCCAAGTCAAGTAAAAATACGCCAAACACATTTTTGAGTGGAGAGGAGAACTTTAAATTTAGCTTGATTTAAACCATCCCAAAACCACTTCTCATGTGTGTTTAGGGTAGTTGTCCTGTTGGATCACCCAACTGCATCCAAGATTTAACTTTGTAGCTGACGGTTTGATGTTGTCCTGAAGAATCCAGAGACAATCTTCCTTGTTCATTACTCAGTCCACTTTCTGCAATGCACCAGTTCCACTGGCAGCAGAACAGCCCCAGAGCATGATACTACCACCACCATGCTTGACAGTAGGTACAGTGTTCTTAGGGTCCAATGTCTCACCTTTAACTCCTCCATAACATACTTCTTGTCATTGTGGCCAAGTAACTTCTTTCCTGTACAGTCGCCTCTCGGACAGTGACAACTGTGTTCCAGCAGCTTCTAAATCACCTGTTTTGAAGTTTTTAACTGTTTTTCTACAAACTGTCTCTCAGCAGAGGGCGACAGTTCAAATTTTCTTGCTGTGTGTAGATTTGATGCCCTGATGATCTTGGGACAAGTTGCTTTGAGATGGCCCCAAGTGGGGTTCCTGACTTTCGTTATTTGTTATGACCTTTCTCAGATCTCTTCGCCATTGTGATGTTTGTGGCTCAGTCTAATGCGTGCAATCAAACAAGCAGTTAAGAGCAACCTCAGCCAACTTCATAAAATTAAATGACATTTTAGAACTTTCTACGCCAATAGGATGATATTTATAATCTACACTACTGTACATTGCTGTATATATATTTTTGACCCATCCAGTTTTTGTCATATTTTCAGAAGACCCACAACAAATTTCTTCTTCTTTTTATGTGATAAAGAAGTACATTTCCCAAGCAAAACATTTGCTGAAACCCTTAAAATCCCCGAACTGTCCAGACATTAATGTTGGTAACTGTACATACATACACATATATGCATCCATTTACACACGGTTACATGCACAAACATACACATATATGTGTGCATAAATATGCATGTGCAGTCAGATATATTTACACATATATGTGCATGTACACATACTATATACTGTACAGTGTATGCACATATACAGATACTGCATGTGTGCTAACATGTGCATGTACATGCAGTATTATTGCATGTGATCTCATCCATGTCATCTTTCTGTCGCTGTTTTTATAGATGTAGCTATGTAGTAATATGACAACACTCTTAATGTAGCTATACATTCATATATATAAATACTATGTTTTCTATATATGCATGCACACACATATATGTCTGTTCACGTAGACACGGTGTGTGTAGGCCTATATATAGACATCAATATCCATTGACATGCACATATATACAGACATACATGCATAAATCACATTAAATCTTTAAGATACTCCAAAAACCCACAACAAAATGTACCTACACACACTCAAAAAAAGTCCAGTCAACAACATATTGCTCCCTTCGCACAGAAATGGCATCCCCGATAGTTACAAAAAAACAGAAACACAAACATTCACTGGCACACACAAACTCTCACACGCTCTCTCACGATGAACAACACAGCAACTAGAGGCTTCAGACAGGAGGGGTTGCCTAGGAAACGGTGGGAAGGAACCCTAGTTATTTGTGTTGAGCATATTTTCATTTGGGCTGAAACAGAGAGGCATAAAAACCCCAGGAGAGGGAGAGAGGTGATTTGTCCTGACAGCTCCTTTACTCTCCCGAGGTGTAACACAGACACACACACACACAAACACATAATCGGACGAATGCACATGCATGAACACATATAAACGCACACACACACACACACACACACACACACACACACACACACACAGAGAGAGAGAGAGGGAGAGAGAGAGATGCCAAAACCCTCCTCCCTCCCAAACACATCAAGAGAAGTAAATCACTCGCGCTATCACAGGAATGTCAGCAGGGGAGTGTATGTGTGTGTATGTATGTGTGTGTGTGTGGATGCACACGTCAGTGGATGCTCCGAGTAGCCCTACATGTGCAGTGTTTTATGAAAAAGTGCTCCTTAAATGATTCTTTCTGACTTCCCTGCCTCTTTTGTCAGAACCAGACAGCTTCCCTCTGAGTTTCATGCCTCGTTTCCGTGCACGCTTGCTGCAGTATTTTGGTGTTGTCTTGCTTAGCGTGTCTCTCGGCTTCTCGGTTGCACAGTTTGCAAACTGAGCAGAGCTGATGGATTTGGTGAATGATATTTCCAGGGCGCGGAATTCACTCTTTGTAACCCAGTGTGTGGAGAGTTAGAGCCTCCGTGTGGGTAAAAGCATCTGAATGATCTGAATAAATGTTCTCGGAGTTTATGGGTATTTGTCTGAGGGAGGGTATCATGGCGTTTAAGTGGCTGACGCGGAGAGGAAACATGATGCAGTAGTCTGCCAAAAATAGCGCTCCTTAAAAAAAAAAAGAAAAGGGTTACATAAGGGGTGTCTGTGCAGAGCCTTCACCTTGAGCCTGGGGTTGTTGTTTTTGGGGTGTCATACTCAGTACGGCCACAGGAGGTCGCCATGGCTCTCTGCTCAGCTGCAGCAGCTGCAGCAGCAGCAGCAGCAGCAGCAGCAGCAGCAGCTCTGTCCTTGTCAGAGCTCCCTCTCCAGTGGGCTGTCCTGTGGAAAATCCTTTCAGGAGGGGATGTTCAAGGGCATTCTCTCTTCCCTCCTTTTCTCTGCTATATTCCTATGTCTCTCTCTCACTTTCCGTCCTCTTTTTTTTTTGTTTTATTTCTCTCACTATATCCTCTGAGTCCCTGTTGTGTTTTCTACATTTTCTCCATCTGTGTACCTCGCAGGCTTGCCTTTTCTTAGATGACAAGTTCATTTAGAAGTTTTGCCAGTTGTGAGGCCAGATGCTGAAGGACAAAGGATGTTGCAGTAAGACAAACGGCACACTGATGAGCTTTTGGGGTGCATGTTTGGGATCTGTCTCTTTTTTTTGGAGGGGGGGGGGGTTATTACTCAGGAAATACTAGCAGAGAAAGGCAGAGATGAGCTGATAATATCATAAAATGCACCTTGCACCTGCTGATACACTAAAACATCCCACTTGTGGCAGCAAGATGGTTTATATAGAGAAGAGAGAGAGACTGTCAACTGGTCAACCTGGGTGTAACATCTCTATTGCTGCTGAAGCATCGTTAAGCAAGACACTAACATCCACAGATCTTTAGTTGATCTCTGAACGGCTACTAGACAAAAGCGGATTACCTTGCAGGGCTCAACAAAGTATCTTATCCATGAAATCGAATACATGAATGACTGTATCTGTGATCTAATGACTGTCTTCCTGTCTCAGGTTGGGAGGTATGATCGCGGCCTACAAGATAGTGCCAGATGAGATTGACGAAATCAAGGTATGCCGGTAATTACGTACCTACAGCGGATCATCTCTATCTAACCATCTAACTATGTAGTCCTACCTGTAGCAGTCATTTCCGTATTTATGCTAACTGCGTGTGTGTTTATGGACCAACAGGAGACTCTGGTGGATTGGTGCGATGAAAAGGAACTTAACCTCATTCTAACCACCGGAGGCACCGGCTTCGCCCCGAGAGACGTCACACCAGAGGTGGGCTTCGATGTTTTTCATTAGAATATGTTCAATCGGTAATCTATCTGACATTTTGTGTGGTTGTTTGTTTTGGATTTTTTTTTTGTTCAATTTTTTCATTTGCTAAATTACAAAATCTGACTAGATACAGTTAAATTTGGTTAAATTTCCCCCAGTGCTGCAAATTATTTTTACACTCACTTGGGGCAGACCTTTTTTTCTGAAAAAAGGAGGTTGAGGTTGTACATGGTTTGTTGAATACATCATGAACAACAATGTGTTAATGGAGATTTTGAAGTGTTCTCTGTAATACGTATATATCATATATGAAGAAAATTACCCAGGGCTTTTCTTAGCTTTGGTTTTGAATGAAAAAATGAAATACTAACCAACATTTACACCTTTTCCAGTACTTATCAGTTTTTAAGATGTGTTTTTCCGATGTTCAGGACATCTCTCTAATTGTTTTAGCCCCGGTCAGGAAAATGCTCCTGAGTCACATTTAAAGTCGCTTGCAGTATTTCAAAAGTTTGCAAACTGTAAGATTAAGCCTGAGAGTATTAAAATAGAGCTAGAAAAATGTTACATAAGAACAGAGGACAGCTTGGGGTGAAATATGGACACTGTTAAGGCTAAGTGGTCATATTAGGGGAAATGATATTATGCCACTACAACAGAAGTATGATGAATTCACTCGCACAAGCTACAGTGTGTCATAGAAGGAAAGGCCGTTGAAAGACAGATCTCTCCTGTTGCTCCTTGTGCTTTTATTTAGAGAACCCCATCCCCCCCCCCCCCCCTTTTTTTTTTTTTTTTTTTTTGCTGACACACATTTGCTTACACATGTGTGTTGCAGCACTGATTAACACAGAGTGTAATTAGCCCCACGGTCACATGGGAAATAAAGAGGCAGAAGTTAAATCCTTATTGACTCAATAAAAAAAATGGGATCTTGTTGCAAGCAATTCAGAGATAATGGGTGGCAGGTGTCAGTATGGGTGTGTTGAGTGTTTCTATCACTGATTACTGATAGGAAAGGAGGCCATACTGGTTTTTAAAGGCATACATACAATACCAGATTTCCTACTCTTCCTACTTACTTCATTGTTTTGACATATCTCCATAGTTTGCACTGATTAACTGTGCTAATTTATGCAAATCTATTTCAATTATATTAGTCGAATGTTTCCACAGTGACAACCTCTGGTTATAAGGTTTTCACACACTGTTCTATGTTCATTTTTAGTATGCCTTCAGTATTTGTACTATAACTTAACCTAACTTTATTGATGACGACTCTTTGTTTCTGCAGCAAGTCAGTACTAAGAGAGACACTACGGTACATTAACATGAACAAAGTTAAATGCTAATTGTCACTGCGGGATTCATATAAAACCATACACATGTATTCAATCAACCCCACACACAGCTACACAAACACACACACGCACGATCTGGCAGAGGCTGAGAGGTGGTTCTCAGCAGTATCATTGTTCCTCATCAATCATGGTAGACAGCAGCAACCTTCCTGGAAGAAGGAAGACACATAGCACACTGTAGTCACTGATAATACCTGCTATCTGATTCAACCCTGTATGCCGGAGACAAAGATATCTCTGTGTGTCTCTCTGTGTGTTTGAAGGGTGTACGAGACACATACGACTCTATTCTGGTTTAGATGAAAACGGGACAATTTAATGCCAATACTCCAATCACATAGCTGTTTGTGTCATTTACTTTTATCATTGCATTAATCAGAAATATTAATGTTACTTTAACTTAAATTGTCTTCATTTGTTAATCTTACATTGAGTAGTACAGTACACTACACTTTAAATTAGCATCCATTAACTAGTTTTGCAGGATCTCTGTTATTGTTGCATGAAGACTGGCTGATAGACATTTAAATCTGCTCCAAACCTTAGAGGCACTTCAGGGAGATCTCAAATGAACTAACTGTAACCAAGTCTAATGTAACTCAGTTACCAGTTAGCCACATATTATTGGTTTTCCTTAGCTGTGTTGTCATGTTATACTGGTGCCCCTGTTAGCTGTTGTTATTGAACACCTTGTAACATATTTCACTCTTTTCCTACTAAACATCTCCTGTTCCTCTTGCCTCGTCCTTTTACCTTTTGCTTTAGGAGACATTTTATGGCGATAATATTTTCTGAAAGTTTGCAGCACATACTGTGTGTTGAGGTATAGATGGGTGTGATGGACTACGGTATACTGATAGTTGAAAACCTATGTAAATGCAGTGCCACAAAGTTCAAACACTGTCCATAGTTGCCATTTGCTGCTGCTTGCATTGATCTTAAAGGGGACATATCATGCTTTTTGTGATTTTCTGTTATTTTTGTACTGTTATAATGTCAGATGTCTATGTTAAACATAGTTAAACGTCCAGAACTTGAGGTGAACGTATGTTAAATGCTCCCTGCAAGGCAAAAAATCAGGGCTTTACCCTGCTCTGAGCACCTCATTTGCAACATTGCCTCTATTTCTTCCTCATAATGACTTCAGATTGTCCACTTGCATATTTCAGTTCGGATTCAGGCTTCAGGCTTGAACATTTATGGATGTATTAGAGAAGTTTCCATTTCAAGCAAAGAAAAAGAAAAAGAAGTGAAATCCTACTGCTACTGGTCTGATTGGCCAGCGGGAGGCTGGTCAATCAGAACAGAGTGGGCTCATTGGGAAGGGGGCCATAAAGAGACAGGAGCTAAAATGGCCTGTATCTATCTATCTATCTATATATCTCTATCTATCTCTCTCTCTCTTTCTCTCTCTCTCTGTATATATATGTATGTGTATATATACCTGGAGATGTGCATGATGCGTCCCTTTTAATATCTTCCTACAATGGTCAGAATGGTTTTATACACATTTTAGTCTGCTATGATTTTATATTGCAAAAATATGATCTTATTTTAGTTAGACATTCAAGCTGCACCTCATGTAAACCTACAGTAAGGGGTTGGAGGTTAATCTATTGCTAGTTTCCATCCAATAGATGCATGCTCGATTAATTGCTTTCCTCGGGCAAGTAGATTGATTTCTGGTGAGTAGCCTATGGAGCGCAAAGCATGGAGGAAGTATAGGACATGTCTGCTCCAGGACAACATTTTCAACTTCAAATAATTTCTGACCCGAGACATGAAAGCACTCCCTACTTTCTCTTTACATGGATGCAGCATTTTTTGCAGCCAAAAAAGCCAGAGGAGGCTTTTAATACATATCATTTGGTCAGATTTCATCACACACCCTCATAGTCTTAGAGTCCTTCTCCTGCCCTTGTGATAAATCCCCTCACTCTCATCATACACATGTAATTAAGACAAAATCTCACCCATTTGTTCCTGTAATTAGAAGATGTATGCTCAAATCATACATCGTGTACACTCCATGTGAGTGTATGCCACAAGGAACTGCTGAATCAAACAAACCCATCTCCTTTTCTCCCAATCAGTGACTTTACATGATGTATGATGAAGTATGAATCCAGCCTCACCCCTCCCTCTCTCTTCCTCCTTCCCTCTTGTTTCTATCTCACCCCCTCCTCAGTCCCTCCCACACTCTTTCCCTTCTCCTCATCTCTCTTCGCTCCCTCCATCTCTCCCTCTCTCTCTCTCTCTCTCTCTCTCTCCTGAGTCCAAGCCCACGGTGCTCATCAGTGGCTCTTCTCCTTTGAAGTCTTTTCTCTCCCCTCTCCCTCGCTAATGGTGCGTTTGAAGTGTCACTCAACTCAAGGGCACCCAACACACACAGCTGGAGGAGAAGGCACTATCTTCTCCGTCATCTATCTGTCAGGAACGTGCCGCATCAACTGCGGACCCACAAACGTATACACACACCGTGCGCAAAACACATGTATTTGTTGCACATGTCCCTGCAAAGATAGTGACATTTGCAAAGCCACAACCTCTAGAGACCAAATGTCTCCCTGCTGATTTGTACGTAATAAAATCCCACTCGACTGTCCAAATCATGCAAGCACATATTGCGCACAAACTATGATGAACAACTGGTCTCTCTGTAAAACCCCAAGCTGTAGGACCGACTTATTCATCATTAAAATGCTTAATTAGACAGGCTGGCCAAGAAAAAAGACATATTCCCATATTGATTTCAAAGATTAAATCAATTTTGATTGCTAATGGGGGATGTAGATTGGAAGGACACAGGTCAGATAAGGATTTTTAAGCCTTCAGACAGTTGAGACATGGATTGTGTAAGAGGGATTGTAAATCAGTATCTGAAGGGCAGTCCTGATGTTTTGATTCAAGACGTGCATTCAGGAGGTTGTTGGAGAAGTGCGGGCTATTATCAGCATTTCCTGGTCATCTACACGACGTCTGGGCTTTTACTTCACATAGCAGTTGACCAAATGTTGTTGTTGGGTTAGAGCTTTGGCTAAAAGCATGAATGTTATCCTTTTGACAAGATGGCAACTGATCACATGCAAGTTAAGGTGAAAGTGAAGGTGGAGAAATCCACCAGTATCCAGGTACTTAAAAAGTCCATGTTGAAATGAATTATTTTACGGAAACGCCTCGAAGTCTTTTTTTTCTTTCATTGCTCTTTATTTCTTTGCTTTGCATGTTCAGGCAACAGAGAGATACAATATTCAAAACATTTTTGCTTTTGTTCCTTAATGTAAATTTCCTGTAACTCACTTTGCTGTGCTGATATTTACAATGTAAGTGTTTTAGCACCTTTATTTCATTTTAGTTTCTACTGTAAATGGCTGCCGTTTCATTCCACGTGGTTTAATGAAAGGACTTCGAAACATACACATATGGCATTCTGAAATCTCATGTAACTGTCGAGAAATATCATCTGGGCCTACTGGTGATTTTCTTTTATATAAATAATATTTTAAAGTGTATTTAATTGCATTTTTGCAAGCGACCCAGTTTGTCAACAAATAGCTAAATTATTAGACAGTCAGGTTGGAGTTTTTTGGCAACATAGAGCAGATTCCAGTCCTTTACTCATGGTGGATTTTTCCGTGTTCATTTGTTAGGCTCGCTTTTAAACTGCTGTCCATCAAATGTCAACATTCATCTCTTTGTTTTAATTCCTGTTGTTTGAATTTGATTAAACTCTCACCTCTAATGAGCAGCATAATAGTTTTCTTGGAGAGGGGAAACAGCAACATTTTTAGCTCAAATATCATGGCTCTCACCTTCCCATATAAACTGAACTCAAGGAGTAAACGCTCCAACAGCTGATTAAACCACTCCAAAGATACTTAAGGTGAACACACGGTTAGTTAAGTTATGATCACACTAATGACCCCCCCCCCCCCCTCCTCACCTCCCTCTCCCTCTTTCCTTTCCAGGCCACTAAGGAGGTGATAGAGCGCGAGGCTCCAGGGATGTCTCTGGCAATGCTGATGGGATCCCTCAACGTCACACCACTAGGCATGCTTTCCAGGTCAGAAACACACGCTCACACGACACAACCAAAACACACGCTGGATTGTCACACTCGTTCTGCACCTTCTGCCTCCTGTATTCATTCAAACTTGCCTCTCTGTTTGCGTGTTACAGACCTGTGTGTGGTATCCGAGGGAAGACACTCATCATTAACTTACCAGGAAGCAAGAAAGGCTCCCAGGTACAGTAGGATGTTTCAAGAGCTGCTGCAAACAAGTGGATTGTACCAGATCAGCTGCCTTGTGTGGATGTACAGTAGGTTTAGTTTAGTTGCTGCAGTGCAAATGTAAAGGATGGGTTCACAATTTTTCAAGTCCGTCTTAAAATGGCAGTCAGGTGCCCATATGAACATTGACAAAGATTTAGATCGCTATAATCATTCATACTGACCATTAGAAGATCCCAAAAATCCCAAAATCCACAGTCCTCGTTTTGAGCAAAAATGTATTTAAAAGTTTATTTGAAGATAATATTAGGCTTCAACTGTCTGACTTAGTCAAATAAAGTGGATATCTTCCACAGTTACAGTCTTTTTAGTAAAAATTCCTCAAGGAATTTGGCACTAAAAAGACTGTAACCTTGAAAGATATTGATTTGATTTGAGTCATTTGGACAGCTGAAAGCCTAATATTATCTTCAAATAAACTTTGAAATACGTTTTTGCACAGAGGGAGGACTGTGGATTTTGTCCCCTCTCACTGACATTGTAAGTGTATTATGAAGGGATCTTCTAATGATTACAGCAAGAAAAACATGTCAGTGTTCATACAGGCACCTGACTGTTGTTTTAAGACAGACTTGAAAAACTGTTGAACCTGTCCTTTAAGTGGAAACTGATTCACCTGATCAGTGTGATTATGTGATGTGAAGGACATTTTTTGTGATTGTAAGCAAAACAAATCTGTGTTTACCTTTCAATATAAACGCTATTTTCAAGACAAAATATAGCAAAAGTCGGCACCTACACTGGGTGTCTCTATACAAGCAAACAAATTGTAGGATATATAGCAACCAGTGACCCCTTGCTGCCTCAAGGTATTAGCTTGCTATTAGCTTAGCATTGTGCTAGTAACATGACTTCTAAAGGTCATCTTCACTTTTCAGTCTTACCTGAACATCCTCCGAGATCTATGTGTCCTTACCTGTTGTGTGCAGTGTGTGTGTGTGTGTTTGAAGGTGTAGACCTTGTGTGCATCTGTGTGAATTCATTTAATTGATTAATTGACATTCCTATATGTACAAAGGCATAGCTGCACAGTACATGTGCAGGCTTGTGTTTTCTTGTATGTGTTTGTTCATGTGTGTGTGAGCATGTGTTTGTATGTTAATGTAAGCCTATATGTGTGTGTGTGTGTGTGTGTGTGTGTGTGTGTCCAACCACTGCTGCCTCCCCCTCCATATGTCTCCCTCTCTGCTGTGCTGACCTGCACATCTGTCTCTGTCTCGTTGCACGCCCGCTTCTCCTGATCGATTTTAGTATTTCTTTTAATCAATTACACCACCTCTCCCCCATCTGCTGCCTTATTAGTGTCTCCCTCATCAACCCCCAGTTAAAGTTAACGGCACAAGCAGCCCATTTCAAGCTTTTATTATAATGATCTCCTGTCATAAAGATAGCGGGGAAGTCCAGCTGAGCCAGCCAGACGCAGCCCCTTATGTCAGAGTGTCGGCTATTCATCTTTTAGCTGCTCATTTAGTCTCTTTAGCCTCATTCACGCTGCAGATAAATACAGTATATCTATATATTCTGTTTGCATATTGATGAATTCAGTCACACACTTGTATTAATTGTACCATGGATATATACCAAGTGCTCCTGTTGGTTGCCTTTTTGACCACGTTGTAATGAGTTTTTGATTTCAAAAATGGTGAAGCTGAGGATATGATTTCACTTTTAAGAGGTAGCGGTCTCCAATGAAACCTGCCAAACTGATCTAACAATGTCATGGCTTTGTTTTAGTGTTTCATGACATGTGCAAATGATCTTATGAGTACATATTAGGAGGGAACACTGAATCCTTGTACATTTAGAAATTCTTTTGACATGAAAATGCTCAAATTCAAAACTAAATGTGTTTAAAATAGCTTGATAGCAAGATTGTTAGTAGCCAAACTTTACTGTATATCAGGTGGATGTCATTCTATGTTTTATATTTTATGTTTACACATATAATAAAACAGAAAATCACATTTTAAAAAAACATTTTAATATGCAGTGAAACCTCAGCAAATGACAACTCACAGTTGCCGGTTATTATAGTAACACAATTTTTAGCTGGTAAAGTTTTCAGGTGCTCAGCAGTAAGAAGAGGTTCCATGACAAAAATTACATAAAAAAATACATTAAAAAAACTCTTATTTCCACCTTTAACAAAAGATACGGGATAATAGGAGATCAAGTGTGTGAATACGTGTTTGAATGATATTTCATTAATACCCGTTGGTCAGCTGACAGCTTTTGGTGACATCATCACTACACATTTCAACTTTTGGTGGTGAAGCTTCCTCCTGCAGTGATGATATTTACTTGTGGGGAAGACTTTTATACCCACTGTGATGACATTTGTACACACTGCAATGACATTTCTGTCTAGCGGGACAGATATTTTGTCAGCAAAAGCCACGGCACTGATTGTAACTTCACCCTGTTGATTCTTGGTGAGATCTGATCACTTGCATCATATTTATATTAAGACCTTGCGTTGCATTTATATGCTTGTTTCAGTGTCATAAGACTTAACCCCTTTGTCTGTTCTATCTATTTATGTGCGTATGTGCTTGTATGCACAGAGATGTTTGTATTAATGTTACTGTGGCATGGACAATGCGCTGTACACACTGTGGAAACAAATCCTCCATTTTCGGGACAAAAAGTAAATGCACAGCACAGTGGAGTATATCAGTGCCCAACATGTGTCACACTCACAGAAACAAGATACAGATTTTTAATTGAAGTCGTCGCTGCTCAAGGTTGAAGGTTTCCAACCTTTATGGCTTGTAACCTCAAAACAAATGAACGTGTTCTCTCTTTAGCTTGTCCATCTATGCGTGCTGTGCAGCTTATTGTTGCTGCAGCTAGCTAACGAGAGTAAATAAACAAAAACAAACATTGTTTGCGATTTTCTTTGGGGGGCGGGGGGTAAAAATCCTAATGTGGGTGTTATAATACCCTAACTTTTTTCTGTTGTGATAAACCTCCAAACATACACACATCCAATCTGAATGAGGACATTGACAATATAAAAACAGTCCACTTTGCTAAAAAGTTTGGGATCTAAGACTTTAATTTCATTTATATTATTGTCCATCTTACTGTCTCTGTTTCACTTTTTCTCTCTGTCTCACTGTCTTTCTTGCAGTCTCTTTTAGCTCTCTCACTGAACCTCTGAATCTCTGGAGATCTCATCCTCCCTGTCTCTCTCTCTCTCTCTCTCTCTCTCTCTTTCTCTCTCTCTCTCTTTCTCCTTCTCTCTCTGTCTGTCATGCTCTCGCCGTCCCTCTCTCTCTCTCTCTTTCGCTTGTGTTTCTCATCCGCTGGCAGTATATCCAGGGATTCTGCTTTTTAGTGTTCTTGACAGTTACTCTCCTCCAGGACAAAACAGAGGATAAGAACAAGGGGGTGAAAAAAACAAGACGTACCTAAAAATTTCCCCGGCATGCTATGAAAGCACAAAACGGGAAAGGAGGAATGTCACCAGGCTCTTGACACTATCCTCACTCCTTTTTTTTGCCCAATCCCTCTGCAATTCAGCCCAACCCACCCGGACCTCCTTTCCACGTCTTCCAAAAATGCTCAGATGTGGGCTTCAAACACACCAGCGAGAGGCGTAAACCATCTACTGTGAGCTGAGGGGTTTGAGAGGAGTGTGTGTGTGTGTGTGTGGGAGGGAAGGTGAAGGGGTACCGGGTGGAAAGGTTACCTCACAGCTATGCAGCAGGGTTGGCGGGCTTGCGGTCGACTACTCCGATTAACCCATTCAACCTCTTTTATCTCTCCAGTCCAATCGGAGTCCTTCTAGGCTCCTTTTTGTATTCTTCATGCGCAGTGGTGGAGGATGCTATTTCAGGCATGCCTGCATCCCAGTGTGTGTGTGTGTGTGTGCGGATCCTCTAGATTTAAATTAAATCAAGGTTAACGCCGTCATAATTTAATCCAGATTGTAAAACGACACATAGAGTTGGAGAGGTTGCTCCGAAAGCCCTGTTCCCAGCCAGCGTAGATGCTGTAAAGCGTGTGGCCGATTAATAATGTATCTTTTCAATGCTTAAAATACACAGGAAGATAAATAATTTCACAGATTAGCTCTTGTCTCAGGAGTAAGGAGAATGGAGCATTTAGCATAGCAGAGGAGCCCACAGGCACACTGACACACAGAGAGGAAAACGGAGATGGAAGGAGGAAGGAAGGAACACAAGCTAGTACAAATGTGGCCAGAGGGAGGCGCTGTGATCTGCTGAGGTAGAGGAGGAACTCTCTGCCTTTCACTCCCCCCCCCCCCACTTAGAGTGTTTTTGATTTCACTGCTCCAACCAGGGTCAAGTACGGCAGTTGTTGCATAGAATCGAGCAGATGACAGCATTCCTGGTGGCAGTAGGGACACATGCAGTCTCAGATACCTGACCTGTACTGTAGAGAGCCAGACCTTTATCTCAAAAAACAGCTTATATTAGAGGCCGACATTTATTCCTAATGTTCCCAGTGTAGTTGAATAATATTTTTCTTAGATGTTTCCTTGTTTTATGATCGGCTTCCATTTTATTTTGCTGTAAACGCTGCGTCCTGTCCATCTCTTCCTCCATGTTTACTTGTCGTCGAGATAAATTCAGGATAATGTACATTTCCACAGCAGTAGTCATGTCATACTCACCATTCTGTTGCTCTGAGGTTTTCTTTTGAACAGAAATACAGTTTTTACTCACAGTTCTAATCTACTTTTCTACTTTTTTTGTTAAGCTACTGTGAATGAAACAAGTCCCTGATTTAAAGGACAAAATGTATCATTTGTAACTGCCCTCCAGAACAACTGTAAGACTGCAAGACATCTGTCACTGATGCTCTTCCCTCCTTCGTACTCCCCTTTCTCTCTTCCAGGAATGCTTCCAGTTCATCCTTCCGGCGCTGCCGCACGCCATCGACCTCCTGCGGGACGCAGTGGTGAAGGTAAAGGAGGCGGCAGACGAGCTGGAGGATCTGCCGTCGCCACCGCCGCCCCTCTCGCCGCCGCCCAACAGTTCGCCGCGCCGCCAGACGGAGGACAAGGGCGTGCAGTGCGAGGAGGAGGACGAGGAGAAGAAGGACAGCGGCGTGGCGTCCACCGAGGACAGCTCCTCCTCCCACATCACCGCCACATCCATCGCCGCCAAGGTACCAGGACAGAGAGGAGGAGAGGAGAGGGGTCTTCTTAGATCAGTTTCCATCCATTTCAAGCTGTTTGTCATCTTTACGTGTTCACACATTACATTCATGCAAATATGTTTAAGGTGCTATATGTAGCATTTTAACATCAGTGAGCCATTACCTCTATACTGGGATTTACTGTACTGTATATTGTGAGAAAGCTTGACTACTACATCAAACTGGAAGTAGATGCTGTTTTTTCAGCTGTCATAATGTATAAAGGTGATGCAGTGAATGTCTTAAGTGAGGAAAAAAAGACAACAAAAGGAGGAGAGAAGATAACAGGAAGTACTGTAGATTGGATGTCTGATAATAACAGTGAAATTAGCTAATGTATAAATATGTGAAGCATAGTTTTGTTAGATATGTCATCAATCTTTGAAGAAATTATGATACAAAGCGCTTTAGCAGAATTGCTTCTGATCCAGGCTGCCAGTGTTTCATAATTATTTTGATCATAACATATCAGTGTTTAAAGAATGCTACAGGTAACACCTTTAAATGATAGATTTACTGTTTTTCAACCCATACCTGAATAAAAATGAAAACTGTTGCAGCCTCACTGGGCAATCATTTACACCTGCAAAATATATGATAAATCTCCTTTTTTAAAAACAGGAAGTACACAGTCAAACATTTCTATTGCTTCTATTGTCTCAATACAGAGACATCATCATCATCTCGATTTGAAAAAGAGTGAATCTATCCTTTAACATCACCTTGTCATGTATCTCTGTGTATCATACGTGTGTGACTCTGCATACATTTGTGCGTCTGTGTGTCGTGTCGTGTGTGTGTGTGTGTGTGTGTGTGTGTGCAGTCACATGTAACATCAAGTATCTCTCCATACCCATCATCCTATCCTGCCCTGTCTGCAGCCTGGACCCTGCTTTATGGCTCTGTTGTCAGGGTAACATCCCACCTCATTGTCCAGTCACAGATGGATGTTGGTAAGACTCCGCCACTCCGATATCTCAACATAATTTGTCGCCGTCATGTCATCATGTCATATTTTAGAAGTCATCTGCTGTTCATCTGCATCAGCCCTGTGAGTGTATTAGTGGCATACAGTGATGTATCTGAGATGTTGGAATATTTGTCATCTGGGCTGATGTGCGTGCGTGTGTGTGTGTGTGTCTGTACAGTAAATAGGTTTGTAGTGATGCTGTATATATGTGTCTTCCTGGATCATCACTATCAGTATGTGTGTGCGTGCCTGCATATGTTGTGTATGGCGTTTTTATATGCGTGTGTCTGCGTACGCTTGTGTGTGTGTGTGTGTGTGATCTCAGATCCCAGACTCCATTATCTCGCGGGGTGTGCAGGTGTTGCCCAGGGATACAGCCTCTCTCAGCACCACGCCCTCGGAGTCGCCCCGCGCCCAGGCCACGTCCCGCCTCTCTACCGCTTCCTGTCCCACACCCAAAGTAAGTACACGCACACATACACGCATTTACGCACGCAGATTCTTCACTGTTGTATCCTTGTGAAGACTTTTTGTTGACATCATTTATTGCCTAACCCCTGAACCTCAGCACTAACTTTAACTGTTAACATAAATCAGTGGTTTCCAATCAAGTTGCGAGATAAATCTAGCAAGAAGATTTTTTTCACTTAAACTGTGGAGTTTTTCTCTAAGAGTGAGGTACAAACTGGCGAGGTTTGTAAACTTTACAGAACTTTGTGCAGTTTACAGATGTCACTTTACATGATATCTAGCTTTCAAAGTTGAAATTGTGTTGCTTGACAAAATAATCTAGGTCTTTTTCCTGATCTTTCAACAGTATCACATGGTCTTCATCGGCGGTTAGAGTTT
This sequence comes from Scomberomorus guttatus, assembly GCA_038419695.1. Classification (NCBI taxonomy): domain Eukaryota; kingdom Metazoa; phylum Chordata; class Actinopteri; order Scombriformes; family Scombridae; genus Scomberomorus; species Scomberomorus guttatus. The sequence goes on from CM076462.1 coordinate 10,870,657, forward strand.
GCTCAGTTGTCATGGAGACGGATCTGTTGACAGGCTGACCTAGAACCTCTCATCCATGTTGACTTAAAAGTTATGCATCAAAGTTTAGTCTTGACCTTGGAAAAAGTAGTGTGATGTAAGAGGTCAAGGTCAAGGTCTTCTTACTAGCCTGCTCCAGAGCTTTCAACTGTATTACACACTCTTCATCAGAGAAGATCTTAACTTTTAAGCCAGCAGAGACTAGAAGTCCTTCAAGTGCGAAAGGAAAGATGAAATCCTAACAGATACTGAGCTTGTATGTCAACTAAACCGTCGCCGTGACAACTGAGTAAACTCCATCTAAGATAGATTTTCTGAACGCCACACCCCTACATGCTCACACACACCGACACGCACACACACTCACACACACACTGTCCTGACCGGTGCTCTCTTTCAGTTTCTCTCAAAATCGCAAAGTGTGTGTTTTGTGTTCGTTTGTGTGTAAACTTTGTTTTAATGTGTAAAATCCCTGTTGTTGGTGTGTGTGTGTGTGTGTGCGTGTGTGTGATTATGGAGACAGCAGGTTGTGTTTCTTATGCTTGGATGCGTATGCCGACAGTGTTATTCCCCAGGTTTAATCCAGCACATTGCAAAGTTTCCGACATACACCCACAGTGAGCTCTGTGTCCCCACATTAATGGGATACTTAAACATTTTGTGGATCTATGTCCCTCTTTTTCCCCAAAATTGTCTTGTTGTCACTCTTAGCGCTGTCTGGAGTGCTAACTTGTTTTCTGTTAAACTGGATCACATAATTAAATTCCTGACGCAAAAAAAAAAAACTAACTGTAATATGAAATGTCCAAGTATCCTCCTATGTTTTAACTGATCTCTCCTGCAGGTTTTTAAAATGCCAAATGGCATCAACTCTCTCTCTCTCTGTCTCCCTTTCTCTCTCTCTCTCTCTCTCTCTTTCACCTCATCTGTCAGTGTCGCGTTTCCTTGTGTCTCCCGGACAGCAGGCAGGTGCCATGGGAATAGATGATGGGGTTGCCATGGGAACAGAGGGACGGGATGTTAGTGGAGGGTTGGGTGCATAGGCGGGTCATACGACAGAGTAGGCAGGCAAAGGAGATCTCTCTCTCTTTCTCTCTCTCTCTCTCTCTCTCTCTCTCTCTCTCTCTCTCTCTCTGTTGGGAGTGTTTGGGTGTTCGTAGAGCGGTGAGAGGTCAGCACTAGAGAGTTGGTGAACCCCGGCAACAGATGTTAAAAGTCTGGTGGCAATGTTGATATTTAAATATATAGTTCAACTAGATGTGAAAACAATCAGTTAAGATGTGGAGAAGTGAGCAGTAAAGAATAAGATGGCATAGTGAGTAGGGAATATTATAATAGCATTATATCTTCTGTACCAGTCTGGTCCTGAGTCCCTTTTTTCTGTGATCTTGGACACCTCAGTCTGCAAGAGTTTGTGATTTTGTCTCTCTCTTAACTGATGCTGGTTTTTCTTGTTAGAACTGGTCCCCAAAATGAAACCAGACGTGTTTTTGATTTGTCCCAAAAAATAACAAATAACATTAGCATAAAACTAGACTTTCTATATGATGACTCTTTGCACATGATCATCAGAATCACTTTGTGCAGGCATGTGACATTGTTGTCACATACAGAGAGCGATGACTGGAAACCTCCCTGCAGCACTTTGGGTTTAGCATGTCGCTCAGATTTTACATCTCAGCGCTGTGCCCAGAGTTGACCTTGTTTGTCGTTGACCTTTTAATGCACAGCCAATTAGATGACAGCTGTATGAGACATGGCTTGAAAGTGACCTGTGATAGACAGACGGGAGGAAAAAGGTTTCTAATACCTAAACCCTTCTTCAGCTTCCTTCAGGTCAGGTTCCTCCCCATCCCAACAATGTCCTACACCTTCTTAATGATTCTTAAATGGTGTTTGCTAGTGTCTTTTGTTATTGTTGTTTGTTATTAGCATCGCAGCTACAGTACCTGGCCTAAATAGTGTATGTAAACCTTTGCCACCCTTTGCCTCTGCACCGAGCTCTGTGCCCCACCTTGCAGCGAGCACATGCAGCTCATCATGGTTAGAAAGCCTTAAAGACTTTAACCAAGGTGTTTTTGACCTCAGCTGAGCTACAGAGTGTGGAACTGTAAATAATTGGACAGTAGGGAGCTTTAACGCTGCTGCTGTTGTCCCAGTGCTGCTGCTGGCTCTACTGATGCAGTGAGGTAGTCCTCTCCAATCAACCCCCCCTTCATTAGTCCAACATATAAATACACACACACACACACCTGTCTCTCCACTGAAGCCTTCCTTTGTCAGTGACCCAGTTTCAGCATCGCTAGCCTGTCACAATCACATGCCAACCACATTAGTCAGCGTTTGTGTATGACGTGCGTGTCTGGACATGTGTGTCTTTGTGCGTGGCAGATAACAGACAGTTAATGGCTTTTCTAGGTATAGCTCTTAGCTTGTGTAGATTGTGACACAGGCTGTTTCCCAGCGACAAGCTGCCATATGTTCTTTGAAATTCCCACGTTGCGAGCGGCTGCCGACAGTATGTACACAATGTCCCCGGAGCCAGAGCCAGAATGGCTCTGTTCACTGATGCATTTCATGTGCCACTGCCGGCTGTGTTAGTTTGTTAGCTGGGTCTTTTTGGCAGCGCTGCGTGGTGGCTTTCAGAGGAGAAGGTATGGAGTAGGTCTTAATCTTGTCACCGCCAGAGCTGCTGCTGCGGTTCCCATACAAGCAGGCCCCGACACCACGGCTCACAGAGCAAAGCACAAGCAGGGGAACGTTCATCTGCCAAATAGAAACATGCACAAATACACACACAGGTTGTGTATCAGCACTCAAGAAGCATCTATCAAGTTGTGGGACTGTGTGTGTGCGTGTGTGTTTTCAGGTGGATGGCATGTGTTAAAACAAAAGTGACGGAGCAATTAAATGTGAAAGAATCTGTTTATACATTTGCCTGTGTACATGTTTGTACATGTATGTGTCAAAGGAGCTCAGTGGTATGTTTTGCTTTTACTGTAGTCATAAAGCCTGTGTGTGTGTGTGTGTGTGCCTCCAGACCACAAAGGAGCGCAGATGTACAACGGATGTCCAAACCTGTCTGTCTGCAAAGCAACAACTGGGAATACACACACACACTCACACACACGTTTACAGTAAATTCGGACAAACAAAACCATCCTTGAGGGGAGAAAGTGTCCATCTCTCTCTGATATGCACCACACACACAGCTCACAGCCCACAAAATGCAAGCAGATACAAAAGGATTACAAACTGAGCATCTCTACAACCATTCATGTAACCCAATTTTCTTTCTCTGTCACATTGTCTCTTACTTGTGCACACACACAATAAAGCACACACACACCGACAAACGCACACACACACATGCACAAGATACAGGGAGGGTAGTTGTACCCTTCCACTCTTGTGAGCATTTAGTACAGTTATGTAATGGTGAGTTTGGATTAATGAAGCATATGGGAGATGGGGCTTTGACTCAGAGGATGGTTGAGTGTGTGTGTGTATGTCTGTGTTGGAGTTGTGTCTCTTGTTCTTATTCTCTCTAGAGGAATTTTGGTTAGAATTTTTTTCATGTTCCCTGGTATGTTTGGACATAACCACAAATAAACACTACTTTCTGTTTTGCCAGTAGAAATGGTATTTAGATATAAAATTTACGACATTTTCATTAATTCTCTAGCATGTGCTGTTGTTTATACTAAAGATTAATATTGCAGGATCAGTAAATGAGTTTTAAAAGTAATTTCTGGTGGCACTTTATGAATTGTCCAAAGTTGACACTCCATGATTGTGTGAAAAGTCTGGTTAGCGGCCTATTTTGAATAAACTTACTATGCCAGTGGTTTCTAACCTGGGGGTTGGGATTCTCCAGGGGGTCCCAAGATAAATTTGAGGGAGTCATCACAAACCATCACAAGACGATAAATAAAAAGAAAAAAAAATCTGGTTGTTTTTTTTCCACTTCAGGCATGTAAATCCTTCATTCCTCCCTGGACAGCAGTATAAGACTGACAAATACTGGAATGCGACTTTCAAATTTGATTATTCAAATCATTTATCAGAGAGGTCCGAGTCAAATTGTCACTCTTTCAGAATGCCATTGTACAAAGTTGCTTGGGGTGGGCTGTAACTTATTTGCTGCTCTTACAGACACTAATTTATTGATTAGTTGTGGCAGTTTTGCCACTGATCATAAATCCTGTGTGCCACTGTTGGAAGAACAGAGAATACAAGTGGAACTGACATTACTGCAAGAGTTACAGATATTATGGTATTATTTTCCTGATGTTAAAGACTCCCACAAGCCCTGCTGTTTATGATAATAGCAAAAACAGCAATTTATCTGGTGGTGAGAAATTACAACAAAATGAAAACACATTTTTTGGTTATTAGTATTTCTTTCAGACAATCTAGTTTCACCTATTGAATATCTTCCTTTTGCATTTGACAATTAGTCAATAGACCATGCAAATAAAGTTTTACTTTATTTTTAATGTGAATTTAAGACCTAAAATAATGATGTTTTTTAAGCCTGTCTGCTGCTCTTTCATCTACTCTCTCCTTTCAGTCAAAGCTTACACCTTGATCCATCTGGAAATGCAAACATTATTTATGCTCTGTTTATTGTATACTGTTCCAAACATCCCATCAACTTGACTGATATTGGCATTTATTTTGATTAAATTATTCAATGCTCTCACTCTCTCACGGTACCTTTGCACAAACTCTTTCGGGTGCCGGCTGTACACCTAGAGGACACTGCCTCCTATAGCAGGTTTTTGATTAATGGCTTGATGTATGGCTTTGGAGCCAAGGCCAAGGCTTATGGAAATCAGCTCCTCCTTCTTTACTGGAATGTAGGAAAGGAGTCACTGTACAGTAGTGCAATTCAGCCCACGCCACGTTCATGACCTTCACCATGGATGTATTGCCATTTTGGTCACAGCCACAAGCCAAAACAAGAGCATGTTAACATGCGCACGTGTGCACCAACAGGCAAGTTCATGCATAAATATTTACACGTGTGTACCAAACCTGTAATATGTACTGTTGGCAAATAAGTGAGAGCTTTTCTAACCTGCTGTCAGTATGAGGAGGGCTGTTTTCTACATAAAACAGTGTTGTTCACTTGTAAATTTAGACTATTATTGTAGTAAATTTAGCATGCTGACTTATCTGACACCGTCAGAATTAGGGCTGCAACTAGCGATTATTTTTATTGTCAATTAATCTAAGTGACAAATGACTATTTGAGTCCATAAAATACAAAAAAAGTGAAATACACAAGTTCCCAGAGCCCAAAGAGATGTCTTAAAATTGCTTATTTTATCAAACCAACAGTCCAAGGCTCAAAGATATTCAATTTTTAAGTATATAAAACAAAGAAAACCAGAAAATATTCACATTTTAGACGCTGGAATGAGCTAATTTTTCCCATTTTGCTTGACTTAAACAATTGATTATCAAAATAGTTGCTGTCTAATCACTTATTCAACTAATAATGTTAATGTCGTCAACCTTAACCACCTGGTGTTTAAAGTATAGCATTATGTTTACTTTGATTCTATTCTGCATTGTTTCATCTACATTCACAATGCTTAATTACAAGAAGCCGTGCTTGTTAACAACATTCACACAAACTCACAAGAACAAGCCTGGCTGTTGAACAGTCTTGGTAATCTGTCCTTTGCAAAATTATGACAGCAGTCAAAACAAATGTGATAGTCATGGTGTGTGAAACAAGCATAAAAAAACTGCACATGCTGTTTGGCCTAGGCCTGGTCTGTACACATATCACAGAATCATCACTTGTAAATGAGTAGTGACAGAGGATCATTGACACAGTGAACTGATCAGACAGAGGGAGATGAATGATTTATGTCTTGGCTGTATGTGTAAGCAGCGTTCCAATATCAAATCAGCCAGCTGTAGCGTGACAGCTCATTGATCTGCAGCCTGTACAGCAGCTTCTCCTCCGGTAACCCAGAACAGTACAGGAGACATGACTCCATACTGTCCATATCTGTTTAGATGCAGAAGAAATTGTGTGTGTGTGTGTGTGTGTGTGTGTGTTGTGTCCCCCCTGTCCCCTTGGCCCTGTTTTGAGCTGTGAGGATGAAGCAGGGTATGTTCTGCTGGAGTGGCAGCGTTAATATCCGCTGGGTGCATGGGTCTGTTATCTTGCAGTGTCAAGGACCTCTGCTGGGGATTTTTGTGTGTCCGTGTTTGTGTGCGTGTTTATGTATGTTTGTTTGTTTGGGAAAGCATATACAGGAACTCTTGTCCCGCTACTCTTCCCTTTGGCACATTTTTGAATGTCACTACAGTGTGTGTGTGTGTGTGTGTGTGTGCGTGAGTGTGTGTGGACACGTACTATCAATAGTTGTTTTTTGTTGGATTTTTTGTTGTTTTGTCCTTCACATACAGAACCAGTCTTAAGTTTGGACATAGTGGACAAAGTGTGTCCAAACTTTTGCCTGGTTCTGTATAAACAAAGTAAACTTAGTTATATTTAGATGGGTGACATATTTAAGGAAAACCTGCATAAATGAGTGGAGAGCCATATAGAATGCAGATGGCTCTGCACGGAGCAGGAGGGGTCTCTGAATGACTTGATGAGTAGGAATCATATGCTTTGGCCTTCACAGTCACCAGATCTCAAACTATTTGATCACCTATGGGAGATTTTGGATATAGACAGCCTGCTAACTGCACTAAGGCCACCACATGATCATATAACATTAGGTAAACCCATTTATCAGTCGAAACACCCCTTCACCACATACTGTAAGAACAGATAACCAAACTACCAAAAACTACTTTCTGAAAGTACCGTAGATGCAGTAGATTATTTCACGTTTTTTACACTCCATCTTTTCTCTTTTATCTGTGACATTGGACTGTGTTTACTTTACGTGCCCTGCAGTGAGTGAGTGTTGGATGGTTTTGTTGTTCCATTCAAGTGAGGACATGGAGGCCTGGCACAGTGCGAGGATCCACCGCTGTTTTACAACTTGTGTTGTCTTTCCTTAAAGGTTTATTCCCCTGTGGAAACGATAGATAGGACCTGTTATATGCCTTTGTGTTCGTGCTGAAATTATTCACGTTTGGTTTTACCTGACAGTATTGACCGTTTGTGTGTCGTTCGGTGTGTGTGTGTGTGGCAGCAGTAGTACTAGATATGTGTTATTGTCCTCCTCCAGAGCAGCAAGGCTCATAAAAGTGATTCCTCGTCTTGTGGCCTGCTGGAGGTGTGGAGGATTTATGAGATGGAGTGAGTGAGAAAGGAAGGAGAAGGAAGAGAGAAGGAGAGAAGGAACAGAGAGTGGGAGGGAGAGAAAGAGAGAGAGAAAGGGACAGAGAGCTAATGAGTTAGAGTGGACAAGGGATGGAAAGAGAGTGGGAGGTGGGGAAGGGGAGATGGATATAAATGAAAACAAAGATAACACACAGAGGAAACGGAGGACAGTTTGGCTAGCTATAGGCCCGTGCTGCACAGTCTGTCTCTCTGTCTGTTTGTTTGTCTATCTGTATCCATCTGTCCATTCCCGAGGGCGAGTCCAATAACTCACCTCATATCAGCCCCAGGCTGGGCTTTCTCCCACCACGACTCAATCATCTCAAATTAGTATGAAAACGACAGAAAGAGAGGCAGAGTGAGGAGAAAAGCAGTGAGAAAAAGTGAGGGTTGGGATGCGGAAAGAGTCACATCCGTCATTTCCCTCATGTGCTAACGGATGCACTCATGGGAAATGCATGCACACATACTCACACAGACACGCGCGCACACAGACCTCAGTCATGCGTGTATGATTTAGCGCAGCACAGCACAGTATGTGCAGATATACCCTCCTCCTCCTCCTCGTTCTCCTCCTCCTTATTGTCTCTTTGGCTGTTGCATTTCCTTGCTGCTCTTTCGCTCTCTTGTGCGTCCTTCTCACTCCAGCCTTCCCTTCTTATCTCACTCTCTTACTCTCTCACTCACCCCTCCTAGCTCACCCTCTCCCAGTTAGTGAGTGTGTAAAGTGAGTGTGTGTGTGTGCGTGTGCGTGTGTGTGTGTGTGTGTGTATGTGTGTGTTCTTGTGTGCATGTGCCGGGGAGCTCATTCTGTTCCGACTCCAGGCAGAAGATGGTAAGTAATGTCTTTCCTCCTGCATATCTGAGAGAATGTTTACAGGTTTTGAGTGTGGAGGGATGTGTGTTGGTGTGTGTGTATGTGTGTGTGTGTGTGTGCAGAACTCATTTGTATGCCTTTTTTTTAATAAGTGAAGGATTTTTGTATTATTAGCTGAGTGGGCATGGGGGTGGATGTATTGCATGCACAATGTGTGTGTGTGTGTTTTGTAAATATAATTTGTGCTCTTGTATACATATTTGTGCATGTGTGTGTGCGAGTGCTGCTGATGAGGATGATGATGCCTGAAGGAGATGATGCTGTCAGGCCATGGATGAGTTTAGGGGGTAAAGGGGTGAGTTGGGGGTGGCGGTGAGTAATGTAGCGATGGGACTGTTGACTAGCTTAAACTAGCAGGAGGGCTGCAGGATGAGGATGGGGAGGAAGACGAAGGGGCTCATGTGCCTGATGTGGTGGCTGTAGTGTTTCTGCAGTGTTAAAAAGAAAATGCACATGGTTACATAAAGACATAGAGAAAGAAGGATCACTCTTTCACCTTCTCAGAAACAGAAGCCACTCCAGCCACATTTCCCTTTTCCATCTTCCTCATTTAGCAGCTGCTTTTATCCAGAGCACCTTACAATTCATGCAAGAAGAGAAATAAGAAACCCCTTGATCCCGACACCTTTGCTGTTATTCCTTGTCCCAGGAGTTATCATGTGCTCCCCTGCAGTCACCAGCATAGCAGCTTAGCCGGAGCGCTACTGTAAATGGAAATAAGGGCAGTATAGATGAAGAAGCGTGGAACCAGCACCTTCAAAATCCATGACGGCTTTAAACAGCTGACATGAAGAAATGGCAGGATATTGATGTAGCTGTGGAGAATGAGTCCACTTCATTAATGCTACGGTACACGCAGGCTCCCATGTTGTGTTTAGAATAGATCTGTGCAATGCCTTTTAGTGCCATTTTATGTCTGTTTTATGCCTGTTTGTGCTAGTTGTTTGTTTCTTTACAGAGACACCAAAAAAAATGTATATAGCTCACTTTAGGCAGGCAAAATTCTAAAAGATAGTAAGGATGTACTCAGTATACTGCAAACATTTCCTTTTCAATTTATTTCTGTTTATAACTGAGTCCTGACATTTTTAATTCCTTGAAGGAATACTTTGACATTTTAGGAAATACGTACACTTTCTTGCCAAAAGAAGACTGAAGACTGATACCCCTCTTATGTCTATCTCCAGCAGCCGATTAGCTTAGCTTAGCACAAAAACTGAAACGAGGGGGGGAAACGGCTAGCCTGGCTCTGTACAAAGGTAACAAAATCCGCCACCACTGGCATATTAACAGAAGTGCTGATTAATGTGCATTGTCCTTATGAATAAAGAATTTAAATAAAAAGAAAACTCACCAATGAATACATTAAATCTTGTCTTGTTTGTCTGTACAAAAACCGTAGTGCTGTGGGGTTATGCGAAAGACTGTTTCTTGGCAGGGTGCAGTGACTTCCTGTAGTCTTTGCTAGTTGTCTGGTAACTTCAAGGGGACAAGAAGACTCAAGAAATAGTCAGGCACATAACTCTCCATACAACCAGGGTGCCATTTTTACACTTTCAATTTTTACACTAACAATTTTTGTTAATTAGTGAGCTTTAGATGTCCTGGCAGACAGAGTTTGTTACTTTTGGACAGAGCCAGGCTAGCTGTTTCCCCCTTTTACCAGTCTTTGTGCTAAGCTAAGCTGATCAGCTGCTGGTGGTATAGCTTCATAAAAACATTAGAGTGGTATTAATCTTCTTATCTAGCTCTTGGCAAGAAAGCAAAAATAGCATATTTCCCAGAATGTTGAACTACTATTTTAAAACAAAGTAATCTTCCGGTGCAGTAAGAACACTTCAACCTGTTTCCAGGAAAAATGCAGGAGGCTGCACTCCAATTGAGGAAAGAATTTAACTTGATCTTAGAAAATACATGAAACAAGTTGACTGGCACTGAAAAAGGTTGAAATATTCTAACTGAGCTAACAGGTTTTTCACTTATAAGACTCAATTACAGACAAAAATGACTTGATAAGGAGTTTTTTGCAGCGTACTACCTTTTTGTTTTTCCTTTTTTTAAAATCTGCTTTGTCCAATCTTTACGTGGCCTAAGGGGAAACATGCATGTCAGGCTGGAGCATATATACAAGAGACAACAGCTCTAAATAAGTGGATAAGAAAAGCAGTTTGATATGAATTTAGCTGTGAAGAGTGATTCAACCCAGTTAAATGTCAGGTGCAGCAGGATGGCTGTGATAGCTGGGTCGTATAGGAAACAGGATGTATTATGATATGTGTGATATATTGTTGCAGAGACCAGATGGAAGTAGCCACGGCCAGAAGGAAAGAGCTCTTTTGTCTCTGATTAATGTACACACATTCAGCCCCCCCTTTGCTTTATTTGGCTCGTACTACCCATACAACATTTGGGTCAAATTGCTTTAGGCTTGAAGTCCAAATCACTTCAACTGAGTCCAGTGTGACTGTTCATGTGTGCAGAGTGTGTGTGCCTGCATGTGTATTTGTTGGAATTTATATTTTGTAAAGGTTAATAAATATCTACAAGTTAAAACATAATGTCATAGAGTATTAATACATGTGTGTTTACCTCATCACACATGCATGATGAACATGCATCTGTATGTGTGAAGTTTGCGTGCATTGTATGCAATATATTTGTCTTGAGTTACTCACGCCCACTGACTCTGAGAAGTTTGCCTGGAGGGGGACAGAAAGAAAATGGAAAGAGAACAAGAGAGCTTTGAATAGCGAGACAGAAAAAAGAGTCTAACAGTCAGACAGAAAGGGTGGGGGGGTGGAAAGACAGACAGGAAATGAAAGGCAGCAAGAGAAATGGATGAGACTGTCTGACCAGCTGTACTGAGCGTGCTCATTCACCATGTGGGCCACTGATGAGAAGCTGGAGAGACTGGTGAGCAGCATAACACAGGCCTGTCAAATCAGCTGTGTTAGCACTCACTCTCTGCCACACTGGCAACTCACTCAGCAGCTCATTAATTTCTAATACATGCGGACATGTAGACGGGCATGGGAGGGCACTGATGAATAACCGGGGCTGGGCGATAAAGCACGCAGCACATGCTTCTGGTCAGCGGCTGTTTGGCTTCTCCAGTTTAGATTCTTCCTCACCTTTATTTATTCAGGAGAAGGCCATTTGAGAGCAAGTTTTCTTTTTCAATAACTCGCTGTTTTGAAACCGTAAGCACAAAACTTAAAATCAATTTAATGCACTGACAGCGTACAAGTTTAATTTGACAAGTAAAGACAGCAACTCATCAGAATCCTGCACAGTCAGAGTGTACGATATCATTCAAAGATGTTTGGACTGATCAAACTGAATCTATTATTCCGTTTTTATACAAAGAATGTGTAATCTAATAACCAATATTTATGACTGTCACATAGTTGTTTTGTACATGTAAGATAAACAGTTACTGTAGGTAAAAAGAAAATGTTGCAATATAGTTCCCTTCTCAGTGCCAGTTAAAGGAAAATTCAGATATTTTTGTCCGTAATTGCTTATCGTATTCTCATAATTGTGGACATTCTCACCATGGGTTATGCTGACTTTGCACTCAGAGATTTGGGGAACACAGACTCCAGCAAAACAACGTACATAAAGCAACATAAGCACCTTGAATCTTTCCAAATAAACTAGAATTTTACATTAATCATTTCAAGCTTTTGTCTCCAAGTCTTTGTAGTTGGTAAGTCGTTGTAGCTAACCACATAGCGATCTAATGAAACAAACTGTTCATTTTCACATGCAAGCTTGTTTATATGTCTGCGTTCTACAATAAAAGACCCAGGTTAAAAAATAACAGCCACACTGCTCTCCAACATAGATGGTAGGCGTACCTCACTTAATAAATGGGCACATAGAGTTACAGAGTGATGTTAGCCATAGTGTGCATTGTGTACATTTAGTTTCCTACAGTTTAGTGTGAGTTTAGTTTCACTTTCTTGAAATTTTCCTCAACCGGGCACTGATGCTGATGATGGCCTGGATGTAATTTCACGCAGTAGGTTGAAGTTTACATTTTTCAGTAATGGTGGAATTACCAGAATATTCTTCTTCTAGATTTTGTATTACATAGGAAGGTCATTCCAAAACCGGGTTTTGGAATGAGCCACTATGTGTAAAAACAAGTGCAAGACAGAGTGGGACACAGCTATGGAGCTATTTGCCATTTTTGCCATTTGAAAGCTGGTATAATCACATCAAATTCTGCTGATACTGGCTTTAAAAGTGCAATTCGGAGTTTCAGAATACCTCAATCAAGAATCAGGAAATCAATGCCCAGAAATCATGTACTGCGTAACTGACTAAACCAAATGTCTTCATAGTGTGTGGAGGGAGTGGAAAGTCCAAAAATGCTAAGTTGATGTTGGTGTATTGAGCTTTCTCTTAACAGAGTGCTACATTGCTGCTACACTATTTAAGAGATCCTTGCGCAGTTCACTCCTGAGTTGCAATTTGTAACCTCCTGTGGTTTCCTGCCAGTGTCTATTATCTGAGCAGTGAGCTTGATGAGGGCAGCTACTGTGAATCTACAGCATTTCAATTAGGAGGGATGGGATGCTCATCTCCTTGACAGCCCCACTTTAAAAAGGCAATTTAGTATATAATCTAAAATGTTACTGTGTCATAAGGAAAGGGCGGGAATCATCTAATGACTTTAGTAATAATTCATAGGGAGCTTGGCTTTCATGCCAGCCATTATTTTGTAAGGAATAGATGTAATGTTTTTTAATGGATTTCCCAAGGATACGTCATTTTTTAAAAGCAAGAGGTCTCTTGGACCAGCAAAAACCTCACAGATGGCTGCGTTTGTGTGCTGTGTTGTTTTTTTGATTAAAAAAAAAAAAAACACATGAAAGAGATGTTGTTTTGCAGCTGAGTGTCAGACTCTCATCGGATGTAATAAACCAAAAAAAAATATGATCCAAGGGCTGTCTGTCCAAAAAAATCTACGCAAATCCATCTGTATTTTCCATCAATAATTTCCTGAAATACCTCCTTAACAAAGAGAAAACAAATAAACAATAACCTCCTTCCAACTTAATTAGCGGAGGGAATGAAAATCTCCGTGTGCCTTGGTGGATGGAGTGCTATTAAAAGTGTCTTACCACAGCATGAATGAAAATGCTCCAATCATTAGTGACCCCAGTAGAGCGGTAATAGGTGATACTTTGAGGTGCTAGAAGTAAACTACAATGCTTTTTCCTGGCTCCTTTTAGTTGTTGTTTTTTATTATTTCCCATGTAATTCCAGGTTTATTTCATGTAACATGTCTTCTAGAAGAAAGCATATTAGACATTTTGGATCAATGATTGACGCCTGCATTGTTTACAAGCGTCACTGCAGTGTATTTAGTGAGGTTTGTATCTTTTATCAGTTACAATTGATCTGGACTTGTTGGGCCTTTTAAAAGCATTTTTAATGTTTGTATTGTGCTGTTAAATTCAGGTTTCATGTATGACGTTACACTTGTAGTGGTGCAGATTTTCTATTATACTGCAGCTCCTCGGTGATGGTATGTGAAGGCATGTCATGTGTTGTGACCTCAGATGAAAACAGACATTAATAGTTGCAAGAAATTCATGTATTAATACATCATATCTGTACTTGAAGTACAAATGCTCTCTCCTGCTTTATTTCAAACAAACAGCGTGTGCCAGAAGGAAAAAGAATCTGTTTACAGCTTCATTTTTTTGCTATGTACAACCAAGAGCACAGCACATGGTGCATATGTCCTCCAGACTCTGATGTTTGAGCTTACAAGGAGTACTTACATCCTGGATTAGGATAAGTACATACACAAGACTGGAGCTGTATGGTGGCGTTGCAGCCAGTCATTCAGATCTCAGTGAAAGAGCTCAGCGGGAAGATACTCCTCCCATTATAAGCTATGCTGATTTTCTATAACTGTCTTCCCAGAGCAGGAAAGGCTTTGATGTTCGGATACAAACATAAGACATGTGGGTTCTTTTTAGCTGTCAAGTCTGTTGAATATAAACACACACACACACACACACACACACTCAGCAAACAAGTTGACACACTTAAATCTAAGCTGCATTTGACAAGATGAAAATTTGACACAATGTTCGAAAGGTGTGATGTTTCCTATAAAACCTGTTCTCCTGTCGTTCTGGTGGGGAGTGAAACCCTGTGCAACTCCTACCTGCTGTCCTGACCTATCCTGTCCTGTCCTGTACTGTCCTATCCTGTCCTGTCCTGTCCTGTCCGTCATGCCCTTGGCTGCCTTGGCCCATCTGAGACAGTCACACAGAGACCTGTCACGCAGATGTCCTCCTGAAAGACAGAGGGCGCTGTCTGCTCCACCCGTCAGTCTCTGTGTGCCTCTGTCCCCCGCTCAACCCGGCTTTGGCTCTGTTAACCCTCTTCTCTTCTCCCCTCCTCTCTCTCGCGGCACCAGGCGCGGCTCCCCTCCTGTTCATCCACCCTAAGCATTGCTGAGGTATTCTTGCATGTGTTCTAATGCATCATTACGGCCGTCATCATGGCATCGTTATGGCATCGGTTTCTACTCTCTTCCTCTCCAACCGCACCTCTTACTTCCTGCCTGGCATGATTGCTCCCCCACCTGAACTTCCCATCCTTGCCCCCTGTGTGTGTGTGCTGTCCAGCCTGCTGCACTCCTGCTGTCTCTTTTGTGGTTTTCTACACACTACCCACAATCCTTTCTGTTCCTCCTCTATGTGTGTGGATGTGGTCTTGTTATGTTTTTACTCCAATTTTGTCTTTTAGTAGAATGTCCTGTTGCCCTCTTTCTGGTACACACACTGTATCTAACCCTTGCCTTGTTTCCACACTCACACACCCCCCAAAATAAACAAACCTCCATCACTTGGCATATTTCTTGTCTGTGTTTCAACCTCAGAATTGAAGTTGAAAGATGCTTGAATTATGTATTTGAATGAAAGTGATATTGCTTGCACAAACAAAACGTGTTTCTCTCCCTCTGTGCACACACCTCAGTTCCTTTAAAAGGGCCTCTCTCACACACACACACACACACACACACACACACACAGCGGCTTGTGAGAGAGAAAGGGCCCCGCTAAACGTGCCGTAAGCCTCTCCTGTGCTTGTTACTCTAGTCAGGGCCCAATGACTCTGATCTGTAAGTGATGAAGACATGGCCTCACTGCAAGGGTGTAGAATAGTGCTGACACTTGTCCAATGTGATATCGGACTCCATTGATTATCTGTAATTGCGCAGTAATGAAATCTGGAAGTTTGGAGGCAGACTTAAAAAATGAAATCTCAAAGGTGGTGGTAGCCAACAGTCAGTTTAATTTCATTTCTATCACACATGTTGTTATCTAACTTTTTCTAAATAGAAAATCTGGCAAAAAAAAAAAAAATCCAAGCAATCACTTCTTTTCTCAAAAGTAATTGTAATCCATTACTGAGCTCTTAGCAGAGTTGCAGTGCAAGTTCAAAACACATTACATCATTGTAAACTTGTTTCTGGTAAGCTATTCTTAAGCCTGACCAATACTGTCAGTATCAGTATACTGTGTATACGGCTGACAAGTAACAATAAATGTCAGTACAGAAATGCCAGAGATATGTGTAAGATACCATCATTTATTTAATGTTCATAAGGTTTCCCATTCAAGTGTAGTTTAGTATAGTTTACTACAGTTATGTTTTTTTTTCTTGCTGTCTTTGTGTCGATATTTTTAGATAGAGTGTCGATAGATTTATAGACTTGGCTGTATCTGCTCATATATATTATTTTTTTATTCTCAAAAATTGGTCCCGTGTCGGCTGTAATTTTCATCCCATCACAAATGTTTTGAGAGAAATTAGTTTTATCTGCCTTACTCTAATCATAAAATATTAATAATAATTCTAAATAATATTAAATATGACAAAAATATTTAAAGCATCACCTCTTCCCAAAAGTCAACATGTGCGCTCTAACTGTAGCTGTATGATTTACAATTCAATGTCATTTCATAAACAGGTCAGGTTACTATAGCGCTCTTATCTGTTCCTTCCACTCCAGCTGGTCTAATGTAACCAGAAAGAGGCCTTGGGCAGGACCAGGGGTCAAACACTCACACAGGTTCACCACTTAACGTCCACTTGCACACACACAATGTGAGAGATCTGATCATGGTAGCAGCGCTGTGCTGAACTGGTTTTGTTCTTCATCCATCTTTGGTTCTGTTGTGTTGTTGGTGGCTGTTTTCTAGTGACTTTTCCGCCACATCTTTTTTTATTTTCTTTGATCTGATAGCAGAATGTGTGTCAGGTTAGTACTGGCTTAGTCGTGGGTTGTGTGCAATTTTGTGTGTGTGTGTGTGTGTGTGGTTTTGGTTTGGTTTGTGTTCAAAATGAGCAGACTATGTGTGCTACTGTGATTCAAAAGCACCACTAACTGATATATTGTGTTGATAAAACCATCAGTGGGGGTGCATGCCTGTTCGTGTGTGTATGTGTGTATGTGTGTGTGTGTGTGTGTGTGTGTGTGTGTGTGTGTGTGTGTGTGCGTGTGTGTGTGTGTGCGTGCGCGCGTGTGCATGTGTGTATGTGTGTGTGTGGCATGAAGGTGAGTGACTATCCTGTGGCTTCCCCCAGGCCTCACGGAGAGAATTCAGGGCTCACCTGGATGAGGTCATCACGCTCAAGTCAAGGTACTCTACCTTGGACCAGGTAAACCCGCTAACCTTCTACCAACCTCTTATCTACCGGCATGCAGGCCACTGGCATCCCACATAGCACCTGACCACACTAGTGACACACACTAACACACACGTACACAGGCAGGAAGGCAGCTAAGGGAGAGAAGCTCACCATTTAAGGGCAACATTGCACTGGGCAGCCCCCTGCTGTAACATGTAGCACTGTAGGCTATTGGCTTTGCTGATACTAAAAGTATACCATGTGCAGTTTATGGTGGCTAAGCTGTAGTGAGAGATATGAGAGAAAAAAGCAGGGTAGTATTGTAAGTGTAGCATTAGCAGGCTCATTTAAACAGTTTACACCTGGTATTAATGTGCGATCTGGATATCTTATTCAAGGAAAAAGGCTGGTGACCAGATATCCAACACAAACACACATCGTACTCTACCCCATATAGCAGATTTCCACAGGGGGAGGTGTGTATTGCGTAAGCCATTCAGAGCTAGGTTTAGAGGTAGTCTGGTGATACACATGGCAATTTAACACGTTTCCTGGCGACAAAATTCAGTCAATTAAAGCAGCAATTTCTTTTGCTTTTGTATAGCCCCTTCAGAGTTGAAGATGCCCTGTGTATCAGCACCTTTAGTGGTCAGCAACATTCCTCCCATTGCCTCTCTTTCTCGAGATCTCCACCAGCACTCATTCTCTTTCATTCATCACCCATTTGGTCGTTGGATGTGATTTGTGGCTGGTGTTGTTGTAGTGTTTTGTTTCTGCAGAGGATGTGAGCATATCTGTACTGTGTGTATGTACCCGGTCCGCATTGGAGCGTGCGTATGTGTGTGTGTGTGTGTGTGACGATTAACAGACGAGCCTGAGAAAACCCCAGCAGTCAGTGGAGAGCAGAGGCCTTCGCCGAAACACACACACACACTCCCTCCTCGCCGCAGTGCCACTCTTTTTCTTTCCCGCTGTCCTTTTTCCCCCCTCAGGCTCGTGCCTCCACTCCCCAGGGAGGAGGAGGACTCGGCTGTGGATTGCCACAGTAGCACTTTGTCCTGCCCTCTACCACTCTGTCGCTTCCACTCCGGCGTTTTGTCCTCTGCTCCATCCCTCTCCCATCTCTTGCTCCGTCCCGCGGGGCAAGGTGGTTGGAACCGACTGAAACGTGCCTCCCCGCCCTGTCACAGCCCTCTCCTCCTCACGGCGAACGGATAAATCTTCCCCTTTTTTGCATAATTTGCCTGACAGCTCCTTTGTTTTGTGCTGAGCGCAGCACCGCGGTGGTTGCATCCCATCATTTCCTGGAGCACCTCCTCAGCCGGCTGCTTATTGGCCTCATCGATTTACCCGGGCGGCTCGCTGCCCCTGGGCCACGTGTCTCGCTGACCTGGCCACGCTCACTATTCTGCGTGCGTACCCACCACCATCACCGCCAACCCCGCTCCCCAGCCATTGATCTTCCTGGCAGATCTCCATGACAACCCGTCGTCAGGCTGTTTCCGCGGCGACGACAGGGTTGGCGTGCAGAGTGATTAGTGTTTCTGGCAATGGAGGCTGGTACTTTCTTTATTTTCCTGTGTGTCTGCATTTCCAGGATACTGCAACATGCCATTAAAGACCAGCGAAGGGGTCGAGTGTTGTCAGACCCAAATCTTCACGCTCACACAGATATGTCAAGAATGGCTCTCAGTGATTTTGTATCGTATATTTTTGCTCACTAAGGGAGTTTCTAAAATGTTAAAACCTGCTCTCTTTGTGTTTGTGCGTGTGATGTGTGCCTGTTGACATTCGCATCCCTCATTTGAGCCCATTCTCTTCTGTCACTTGGTCGGTCTCTCACCAGTAACGGGGGGACTGCAGGGTAGATTAGAAATGAGTGTGAGAGTGTTTGACAGTCTGCTTTTTTGCCTCCCCCCTCCCCCCCCCCCCCTCTTCCCCACTTTTATGTCCAACATCCCATTCTGCTTCTGCACTCATTCTCCACATATTCTCCTCACTTTGTAACAACCTCCCCCATAGCTTTTACACTGTGTTCATCTCCATATGCAATCTGTCTCCCCCCATGGCTCTCTGATGGTATGATCTTTTTTTACTGAGCTATTTTTTGCCATACTGAGGTCTTGTTTTCCACCCGTGTCAGTCCTAGAGTCATCACTCCACACTGCATCAAGGTTTTCAGCTGTGTCTTACTTAATGGTGATTGTATATTACTGCATTAACCCTAACTGCAGGACAGACTAATGATACATTACTATAAAGGAGCATGTGAAACTGGATTAGGAAGTAGAAAACGTGTGATTCTTGGGGTTTGTCTTTGTGTTTAAAGAGACCAGCTAGGTAGATTTTCCAGTCAGTGAGTTTCTGATGTAATTGTTTTGCGTTTAATCGTGTCTTTTTTTAAAAATTTTAGATGTCTTCTGTAGTTCTTTTTTACCAAGGCACACTTTGTACGAAAATGTCCTAGCTGTCGATCGTTAGTTTTCATATGTGCTTTTCAATGTCTGCAAGTTTGATCTGTGTCTTGCTGTAGCTGTATTTAGCTCCCTTAATCCCCACCTTTGTCTTTTTTCTGTCCTTTTTTTTTTTTTTTTTTTTTTTTATCGTACCTCTCGCTCTCTCTATATGAGGGCTGTGCAGTTGTGGCACAAATCTCCTAGCAACCGCAGCTGGCACCATCATGGAGGTCCACAGGAAAGTAGGCTATGCAAAGAACAACTGAGCTAGACAAAGAGACGACATTGTAAAATTGACACTACACTGATAAATAGATGCAGGTGTAGGTCAGTTCACAAAGTAGGTCAGTTCATTAATGTTATAAATGAAAGTGATTTGAAAAATAGTAGGTTTTAGCTACTGTAACACAATAAACTATCCCGTCTTTAGCTCTCATCCCAAGAATTGTAACGTTAGCTTGAGAAGAGTAAACTTCACCATTATTATATAACGGCTAGATACTACATAGCTTATCATAATAAATGAGTTAGCTAGTGCTCAAACCAAGAAGTCAAAGGTTTTGATTTCATGGACTGCAATGTTTACTTTTTAAAAAATCCATTTACCTCATGCCTACATTACCAACCTTCAACTAAAATTTGCATTTGCCTGCTGAAACTAACTTCAAAACAGCTGCAGGGAGACCAGGTCAACATGACAGAACAAGGAGGATGTAGTTTGAATACTCGAGGGAAATTGGTGTTGTTACCATGTTATTAGGAGAGCCAGATACTGTATGGTGTGACTAGTCAACCTTACTGCCAAATTGATCCAGTAGCCAATTGTGGTTCTGCAACCCAAAACACATTTTCCCCAAAGGCCGCCATTACAAAACTGTTGACAGGACACCTTGAACCACAAACAAGGTCAATTGTTGCTCTTTGTCTTCAGAGTGTTTAAACCATAAAGGTTTAATACATGTTTATAATTTTCCATGGCCTAGATAAGCAATTTTTTGTGCTTTACATCATGTCAATATAAATTCTACGCTAAAGGTCAGCGGGTTCTGGGAAGGAGACACTAATGCACATGTGCAGTGGACTGGATGTCATGAAAGGAAACACATAACACATCCATGGTTGAAACATCCTTTTGATGAGTGGCTTCAATCATTATAAAGCTATGCTCAGCTAAATGGAAGTATGAATTAAATAGTTTAACATTAAACATTAACATCACTGATAATTCGCTGACCAGTTAGCTAACAAGATAACATTATCTCAACCCAAAATGACAATAATCACTTCACTTTGTTGTCTCTTCAGGGGAAATTTGTTTTGCAGCAGCCATTAAAAATAACAGGAACAGAAGACAAAATCTATACGGATAGACATAAACCCACCAAACACATAAAAAAACAATCAAACCAGGAGCCAGAGGCAGGAGACTAAATGTAAACAACGCTGCAAAGTTATGACTATAGTGCAAGGTATAAATTAACACTGAGCATGAAAATGAACCTTTGCAAATGCATTAAACTGAAATGAAAGTTTAGTTGTTTATATAAAAGTGCTATTAGCTGTTTATCATCACTGTTGAAGCTAAGGACCTCCAGTATGACCGCCACAGGATGCAATTATGCCACCTGAAAGCCCACTACTCTTTCTGTTTTCTCTTTTTCTTCCTATCGTTCTCAGTTCCCTCCTTGCTGCTCCTCTCCCTTGTCCTGCTAGGGTTGCTTGTTGTGGTGGATGCCTGTCTGTCTGTTTGTCCGTCCGTCTGTCTTGTCTGTCTGTCTGTCTGTCTGTCTGTAGTGTTGTGGTTGCCGGGACAGATGCACTGATGCCTGTGATTCGATGCTTTATCTCCACTAGCTCCAGTGTAGGTTGGAGGGGCTTAAAGATGATCGCAGGAGGACCTTCAGCTCTCGAGTAACTATCCCGCCCCCCACCCACCCCTCTGCCCTTCCCTCACCCTCCTCCGAGGAGCGCGCAAAACAAACGCCCCGCTCTGTGTCCCCCCCTCCCCCCTCCCCCTCCTCCTCCTTCCTCCTCGCTTGCCTAGCTATCTCTCTAGCGCTCGCTCACTCTCTTTCTCTGTATGTCTCTCTATCTGTCTGTTGCCCTGTTACTGCCACTGGTCTCTCTCTTGTTCTCAATCTGTCTGTCGTCCACTCTCGTCACTCTTTGTCTCGCTATTTCTCTGTCCGGTCTTTTAGGATTCTTCCTTCCTCCGTCTCTCACGCACTCCTTTTCTGTCTCTTGTTGTTCCCCTTTTCTGTCTGTCTCTCTTTCTCTTTCTCCATCTGTCTGTCTATCTCTGTCTCTGTCTCTCCGGTTAACATGCTCTGCTTTCAGTAGCTATGTCTGGTGTGCTGGATGTCTGTTAAGTAGATGCCATCAGGCCGCTCTAGTGGTCTTTATTGTTTTTGTTCTTTTCTTCCTGTTTTCCCTCCTTTCTGCTATGTCTCGGCTCTGTAGTTTAGTGAAGTCTGTCTAGTCCGTGCTTCCTGTTTTCGTTTCTTTCTTTTTTTTCCGGGCTGTGGGACCACGTCATGCTGATCCTCATCCTTCCACCCATCCTTCTGTCTCTCTGTCTGTCGACCTACCTGTCTTTTTCTATCTCTCTGTCTATCCACCCCTCCTCCTCCTCCTCCTCCTCCTCCTCCTCCTCCACCATCCCACCCACCTTGCCCCACCTCCCATCTCCCACCCTCTCACCTTGGCTGTTTGGTGCCCAGTGGTGTCGCAGTAGCCCAGTTACGATGGCGGTGAGGGAGGGGAGGAGAGAGAAAGGGGTGGGTCGGCGGGTGGGTAGAGAGACCTTCACCTTCACCATGGGTGTTTTGGTTCTCCATACACCACACACTGCCCACACCCGACTTATGTGATAAAGATGACTCCAGGAGACAGAGGTTATTGAGATGTAGCAACAAAGGAAGGGCCTAGAGTGAAAGAGGTGAACATGACTGACGGGAAAAACCAGGCAATTAGTTATGTCAGTCAACAAATCTGAATAAAGGTAGATAGACAGTCAGGCCAGCAAGCAGGTGAGAAGACAAAAGGAGAGCTAAACACACCCCAAAAACAAAGACTGACCGATAGACAGACATATCAAAATGATACCCAACTGACAATTGGCCAATAGATGCACTTACCGTTTTAAACGAATGGACAATAAGTTCAAATTGCCCTGAATTTTTACAAAGACTATAAGATATTTGGCATCAGATGAGGTGATTTAGACTAAATTAATATACATTCACTGCACCCAGTTTATCTAGGCTGGCCTCTTTTGGTGTGTTTGTATAAGAAATACTGATATTCTAATTCCATGTCAAACTTGTAGACTAGTAAACTGCAGTTTGTGATTCTCCTTCACTTATTTAGTTATTCCCTGAGGCTGAGCTTCCCAAAAGCATGATCATACTGTAACACAGCATCTTCCTTATAAGGATTTTAAAAAAAAGTGCTGTGTCATAACATCTGATCATCTGTAAAATCATGATCACAGCATGATCACCGGGAGGTTGGCAGCTTCTAACAGCTGTGGTGAGATGAAAAAGGGACCACTGGTATGTGCATGTAACACGAGTTGCTAGCCCACTGTATAGCCCCTTTTTGTTCTCACTTTTACTAGACATTAATAATCTTTTATTGCATTTTAAATTATGTGTAAACTGATTGGATTTCAGTGGGGAAAAAAAGAGGGTGCTGTTCTTTCAATATAATGAAAGCTAACTCCTAGCTGTGTCCCAGGTCCATACTACAGACTGATTCTTAGCAGATCATCAGTATGTGGTCTGTTCACACTGAAAGACTGAAACACCCACAGTAAGTTTACTCAGCAAGTCAGTATGCACGCTAGATCAGCTTGATTTTTGAGTGCACTGTTTATGAAAACTATTGGCCCTGGACACAAGGAAATAGATGAGCTGCTCACCAGTGGAAAGCGTTAATGGTAATAAAACTTGGAAACTTGGAAATAGTAGTTTGACGACACAATCCTAAATCAAAGTCCAAATACTTGCTTTTTCCAGAGCTCATCACACGGTCTTCATCACACGATGGGAAATCAGCTGGATCTGTTGACATATGAGCTCAGTTATGACTTCATCCATAGCAGTTTTAGGACTTATTGTCCGTTTTGGCTTAAAGTTAAACATTTGTAAGCAATTTCTTGACCTTGGAAATATTTATTTGACCAAACAATCCCAAGTCAAAGTCCACTTACTAGCTTTTTTTCCTAAGCTTTCTGGAAGAAAGTGCTACGGATAAAATCGTTACAGCTGAGCTTGCATGTCAAAAGATCCATCTCCATGACAACTTGGCAGACTCCATCAGCTGATAAAGACTGAGTGATATGGTTGAAAGCTGCAAAAACAGTATACTATAGTTATTTGTATGTAGTTTGGTACTGGGACTTCAAATTTGTCACAAAGGCAGATGTTGGACAATAGCTAAAGGAGTACCAACGTCCACTTTTTGACTGGTAGAAACAGGGGTTTATGGGAAATGTGGTCTTAATTTTCAGATGCACAGATGTGAGATTAAGCCGCCATGGTTTTCTTTTGTTCTCATAATTGTAGTTTAATTCATGTGGTAAATATATAGAAGTTATGACATCACAGGTACGACTCAATTTGTTTTCCGCTCACTCACCATGGCCAACAGGAAGCTGTAGTCTCAAGATGGTTTTGGGAAGCTCAGCCGAGTTTTAACCTACTCTGCTCTCCTCCCCACCTTGCTTTAGATTACAAGTAGTTGAGCGCTAGTGCAGCTACCACGCAGCATCAGCGATTTCCAGAGAAATCTTAACCGTCCTGCACCACATCTGAACAGCCACTATCTATACTCGACACTACATTTCCACTACATTTGATGTTACACCGTAGCACAGTAAATACATCTGTTATGACCTTGTGATACGATATTGTCACTCTGTATGTTGTTGCCTTTGTCCGTATATTCCTTTTTAGTGCTTTAGTCTAATAGTAGTGTGACATGTCAGTGCATTTATCAGTGTGAATATCACCTGTGATATGATGATGTAGTGCACAGTAAGTGACGATAATGGCAATGCAGGAGATGCAGCCATCTCCCCAACAGCAGGACAAAGTGCACAGTGTAGTGTGACACTGCTCTTGCCAATGCTTCTGACTGTTGTATAAACAGCTTCTCATCTCAAGCATGTCAAAAGAGCAGCCCGGTTTATCTCAAATTACCACTACCTCTGCTCTCTCTTTCTTCCTGCCCTTCGTCTTTTTCCCCCCAATCGCTCTCTCCATCTCTAGGTGCAGTCACGATGCAGCAGCAAAGAAAATATCCTAAGATCAAGTGAGTACTAAGTTTCCGCTCTCTCTTTGTGTGTGTGTCATATCTGTATGTCACCAAGTATACCCTCCAACATACATAGACAGGTTTTAAATGCGCATGTGATGTGACAATGCGTGCATGATTTGTGCGTTTGTCGGTGCGCGGCTGCTGCGTTATGTTTGCATGTCTGTGTGTGTATGTGTGTGTTTTGCCAGAGGTTGTTAAGCCTCATGTTAAGCATCAGAATATGCTGTGGAAGCGTAAGTGTATGTTTAAAGGAGAGAAATTGGGTCAAGGGAAATCAAAGCACAGCGCCTATTCTTCGCTGTGAGGCAGAGAGGCAGAGGGAGAGCGAGGCAGAAAGAGAGAGAGAGAGAGAGCAGATTACACATTAGTTACACCTTGCTTTGTTCCTTTTACCTTTGGAATTATTAGAGAAGTATTATTAGACCAACATGGCTGCTATCGAGCACCTTTATCATCCAGCTGGTTTCACAGCTTCTGCAAACAAACAGGCCTATTTCCTGCCAATCCCTCCTCATGGCGTTTGAATTGCACATATATATGTACATGCACCAAAAAAAATCATCATAATCCAGTTGTCTTGGTGATATTGGTGTAGAAACACATTAGATTACATACGTTTATTTATATGAAATTTTCCTTTTATGTACATCATGCCCTGTGTTTTAGAGTCTGCAGCACCCATCCCAAACCCAAGGCACTCAAATCAGTTAGAATTTCTTATTGGATTTTTTTAGGTTTTTAGTGACTCTTGGGCCCAAAAGAAAATTCTTGAAATACAGTTTTGTCTCTAGAGATAGTTGAGTGGTTCACTTCCCTGCCTCTCGAACCACATTCATGCCTCCACTGTCTTGGGATTGAATCCCAGCAGAGTTGTCTCTCTCTACTTCTCCATCTCCTCCCTGCTGTCTTACACTCTCCGCACTCCACACTCACACTTTCAAAATCTCTGAATAAAGAAAAAAGGGTGAGTAGGGAAAAAACCTTGGGAAAAAACTGTGTTTTAGAAATTTGAAATTACAAGCTTTGATTGTGACTTTTCATCAAACTCAGTTAAAAGCTTGAGTCAAGAGCTACAGTGTGTCTGAAATCACTCTATTTGCTGTCAGGTGCACTACATTTACATTCTGCCATTTTATCCGAGTATCCAAATATTAAGTGTAAAACTATGTACTATACAGTTTCTTCAGACTTTACTAACATAGAAAAGAAATCCAGTGTCCATAGCATGTTCACTACTTTTTGTTAAAAATTCCAAACTACAACATCTTTGATGAAAGTAAACTATTGAATATATGTTGTCCAATATGATCTTATAGGAGATTTATCTGTCTTTATGGATATATCGGTTCTTAAAAATACAAATATTTCTTAGGCAATTTGTAAAGAGTGTCAGCATTACATAGTTTGTTCACCAAAGGTATTTTTAGCTGTAAAATGTCCCGCTTTGTACATATCTTGGTGACAATTCTTTAAAAAACTATTTTAAGTGATCCATATAAAATGTTTTGTTATTTGTTTTCATTAAATATTTTGTCAGTGATTATCGGTCAGGCTCTGCCAAGTGTTTACTATGTAGAAAATGAGTGATATTGTTTGATTTTTGTGACAACCCTATGTGATGTTACACTTCTCCCCAGGTCACAGTGCAGTGGACATTACCAAGGTGGCCCGGAGGCACCGCATGTCCCCGTTCCCCCTCACCTCTATGGACAAGGCCTTCATCACTGTGCTGGAGATGACCGCCGTCCTGGGCACTGAGATCATCAACTACAGAGGTGAGCAGGACGGAGGTTAGGTCCCCTTTTTATACTTTCATACACTGCAGATCTTGCAGACTTTCTTCACACCCGCCCTAAATGTACCAAATTTATTGCTTTTGCCATTTGACATCTCATTTAACTTTCCATTACCTCTGCTGACATCAGCTCCCGAGCATGCTGGGACGTTGAGGTGTCACACCTTTCAGATTGACGTAGCAACATGTGCTCGCTAAGTTCACATGACAGCATTTAAACACTCCCTGTCCACAATTGGACACCTCACTGAATCAGCAGTCTGTGTCTGCAGGCCACAGTGTCAGTCACACAGACAGTCAAATGCACACACAGGCAGAAAACTCACTTGGCTCCAAGGGCTTGTTTATGTTGAAAGGAAGCACAAACAGCCCCCTACAGATACCCGAACCACCCGAAGCTTTATGTGTGCACAGAACATACATATTTGTGTGCGTCGAAATACGTTTATGCCTTTTTCAAGGACTCCAGAACTTATTTGCAGAAAGCCCGCACAAATAAAAACTGCTATCATCGCTACCTTAAAACACATCACACATTTACACACTTTATTATTATTTATTATAGCTCAGGATTTGCAAACCAGAGTTAAAAAAGAGTGTGATTCTTGGACTTACGTGGATCCAAATGAATTCTAATGTTGCTCTGTATCTGCTGGATGTGTAAGCAAGTGATAATATGTCAGTGTTGTGTTTGCAGCTTCTTTCTGCTGCCCCCAAGTGGCCAAAGAAATCAGTTAATGCAGGTTGAAAGGATGAAATAGAAAATAATTATGATTCACATTCAATTTTCAGTCTTTGCAGTCAGATGTTAAAGTTTCTGGTTAGTTTTTTGTCAACTTTTGATTTACTAATAATCCAGCTTGATGTAGTAAAATGTGTGTTTAATTTGTTGTTTTGTTGTAGGTGTATTTTGTATTTGCATGTCTAAACAGACATAAACATACGCACAGCGGTTAGCTCAGCACCCCGAGGGTCTAGTCAGCCTTCTGGCGGAGTGGCCTCAGTTCCAGAGGAGAGTGACACAAAGCCCAGGCTGAGGGCCAGAGGGGAAAACACACACTCTTTAATTCATCGCTGAAGACGGGGAGTAGCGAGGATTGGGGGCAATAATGGCCTGCGGCGCACATGACTTCTAGATCAATGACGGTAGAAGGAACGCTCTTTTTTTTCCCCCTCAGGTGTAAAGTGGTGTTTCGTGTTCTTGGAAGTGAGTTGCAGGATTTGCAGGGGCACAGCTGGGAGGAGGAAGGGTCAGTGGGGTCAAGAAGAGAGGGAGAGGGGATTTTAGAGATTAAATATTCAGACAGACAACAGCTGGAGCAGCTCCCCTGCTGGATTAAGAGGGGTCTGCATGTGTGTGTGTTTGCACCATGTCATAGTGTGTGTGATGGGTGCCTGTGTATGTGTATACGCTGTACGTTTGCATAGCATGAGCATGGAATCATATATCTTTCATTTTCTATCATAATGGTGTAATATACATACAGTGATTTCATGCACTTTGAATGTTACATCACTCTTGTATTTCTTGATTTTCTAGGTTAAGTATGTTAAAAATAGTACATTCTTGACAGTTACAGTAAACGCTAAATATTTCAGATCTGCACTCCGCTCCACAAGGTCAAAATTTTCCAGTTATCTGTCTGTGTGTATACAGATGTGCAGAGATGTTGTATGTTTGTTGTGTGTGTGTAGGTGCACATGTAAATGATACGTGTAAATGTATCTCGATGGGTCTATGCAGAAAAAAAGTGTTGCAGGTAACCGCTGATGTGCACATCTCCCAAATGTCAACAACGCATTTTGCAGACTTGAGCATTTTCTATCGGGAGACATTTTCGAAAAAGGGACAAAAAAATTGAAAATGTTATACAGGTGTCATCCTGTCCCATGCTTTAATGACCATTATGTAACCCTTTTAAAACCTGGACCTACTGTACAAGTGATGCATCTGATCAAACACACACTTCCCTTCCGCAACAACACATCACCTCTGTTCTATTTTTGTTCTCAAGTCGGCACGTGTGTGTGTTTTTTTTTTTTTTTTTAACAAGCTGTTTAAATGGCAGCTTGGAAGGAGTAGCAGTTGTGAAAGTACACAAGATGAAATGCTGTTGACTTAAAAAAGATATAAGGGTTGGACATAAGCCTTCTTCCCGCGATTGAGATGCATTATTTACACAAGCTCATTATGACTGTCACCTTGTAAGCTGATGTGTCTATGCATGTGTGTGGGCGTCTGTGTGTGTACATGCTTTTTTTTTTTTTTTCCTTCAACTCATTGATATCAAAGCTTAGATCTTCATATTAACACCCACATGATCATAGCATAAAGGCTCAGAGAAATGCTATATATACCCACACAGCAGCTTAAGGTATTTTAGTGCCTGGATTTTTCTCTTCCACCCACTCTCTCTCTGTCTTTTTCTGTCTTTCTTTCCTTCCTTCACTCTCTCCGAGCTATTGTCTCTGTGCAGCTTCTTGTGCAGAGTCTCTGTTCTTCCTCCACAAATGTTTCCTGAGTGTTTTTTAGTTGTCTGGCCAGTGGAAGCGGTTAAGAAATTTGGACAGGGACACTTGTGTATATGAATCAGTAAAGCTGAAATAGAAATTTAGGAGTGTGTGTGTGTGTGTGTGTGTGCGTGTGTGTGTGTGTCCATGTGTGCTGGTCAGGTGGTGAGTCATGTAGAGAGATCCTGATGCGTGGTGTCACACTCTGTGTCTCTAAAACATACACACATACTGTATATACACACCTCCGGCACACATGTCTCTCTGTATCTTCATCCGAATCCGATGCACTGACTCTCTCACCCTCTCTGCCTCTCTGCCTCTCTCCAGCTGTCGCTCTCTCCCTTGCCCAGCTTGTTCTCCTCTCTTCATACCCATGTTCTTCTTCTTCTTCTCCAACAGATGGGATGGGTCGAGTCCTGGCTCAGGACGTTTATGCCAAAGACAACCTGCCACCCTTCCCTGCTTCTGTCAAGGATGGTTATGCTGTGAGAGGTAAGCACCGTAGCTTATAGCAGATGATGTAAAATATGTTTCTCTCTCTCTCTCTCTCTTTCTTCTTCTTCTTCTCTCTCTAGCTCTTACTGCCTGTCCTTCAGGCAGTATTGCTGAAACAATATATACATAATATGTAAAGTGTAGAAGGTAAAAAACACACAACAACAGTTTATATATTCAAATAAAATGTAGGGCTTAAAGACAAATAATTGTAAAGCGAAATACTTTGAACAGGCCTCCAGGCCAGGCAGAGAATCTATCAGGGATGTCCAGTTTTAGAAATTTTGCACACCGTAGAATAGTTTACACCATGGAAATAAGTTGATCCCATGTCCTGCAAAAGACATTAGTTTATTCCTTATTTAACACTTTAATTGTGTTTTTATCTGGAGGCACCGTTATGGAGCAGAGTGGGAGCTCATTCTACTTGGACCTTCATTACAGTGTAATGATGTCCATGCGAGTGTTGCTTTACACCTTATCCACAGAGTCGGCGCTGTGTTTTCTTAAGAGGAAGTCGCAGAGCATTGATGTAGCTGAAGGACTAACCAGGCCAGTGTGTCTTTCTTCTTACATAAATGACCTGACTGTCCTAGTTAGAGATGAACAGGACACTGGGTCAGTGGAGAACTGCCTCAGGAGCAGTGTAAAGGCTTTTTCTGCCAGTGCAAACTGAAGGAAGATTAAGGCCCTGCACTGTGGGACATGAAGAAGAGGGGACTCTTCTCCATAGATGCCAGGACTGGGTCACACCAGCTATTGGTAAATCCATCACTAAGTTTGTGCGTAAAGTCCTTCCTAAGTTCTTACTAACTACTAGCTAGTTGCAAACTAATGATTTACTAAATCAGGTTGCACCATTAAAACTTAAGAAATGTCTTAGCCAGTAAACACATTAGCAATTTGTAAATCGGTTGCGAGGAAACATCTCTGGTGCTGGTGTGAATCCCCACTTAGTAAACACTTATAATAAGAAGGCTAAGTTTGAACTTACAAACAGCTGGTGCAAATGGCTCCTGTGGACATTACGGGCAAGAGACTGCTCTTAAACTGCTGAGGGTTTACCTTTGTTTAGAAGCATGGGTCTCAAAGATTTTCATCCCTATGGCAATGGCTGGGCGTCCTGGGGAGCAGTAAGGGACCTGTTAACCTGGAGAGCGGGGTGGCAGCTTGTTGGCTCCAGGCAGCTCACAAACTCTTCTATGTAACATCTGTTGTTGGCTCTTGCTGAAGGAGTAGGAGGAGCAGAACACCACAGGTCTCTCTGGATTTTATGCATCTGTCCTGAGGGCCTGGTGCCTGCGGAGGCATACATGTGCCTAGACTGTGGGTGTGGAAGGAGCTGATAACCTACTGCTTTATCCAGAGTCAGTGCGGGTTTTTGCTCTTTTACCAACCTGCATCATCCATCTTCTCCTGTCACAGGAGTTTGGAAAAGAAAAACAAAAGCTGAATGTACTTACCTTGGTTAGGCTGCTAAATGATATCAGGGAAGCAGTGTATTTATAGCTGGAGGCCTGGTGGTGCCAAAGAGTGCAGAGGTCACTGAGTTCCCTCTATAGGCAGCGTCACCTGAAACTATGAAGTATCTGAAGAAGAAGAAAAAGAAGCACAATCTCTGAACTCTGAGCATGGTGCAGTTTGGACAGGAGTTAGAACCACGTCTGCAGTAGTTGTTAATGCCAAAAACACAAAGTAATGAAGCAGTCCCAGCGGACGTCCTTGTTGAGGTTTGCAGGGAAAAGAGCAGGATTGTTTCAGGGCAGTATTTGATCCTTCAGTTAAGATTACATGTTCGACCATGAAATTCAAGTCACTTAACAAGTACATTTTGCAATGTCAAAGGGTATTTTGGAAATTGGATGTTTTTTTAGCAGCTTGTGGTGAGTTTCATTCTTCATCCTGTGTGTTCAGTCTATAAAAGAGCAATCTGATAAAGGTTTTTCCGAAGTTTTTGTTGGCCCTCATCGGCTGTAGCAATACTGAAAGGAGTGGTCTCTGCACACCACAGGGTGGAGGGCATGACTTTTCAAAATGCTTGTGGCCCGCATGCTTTACCATTACAGAAGAGCATCTGACTGTAGGACCAATGATTAAATCTGTGAGGACTGTTAGCATTAAAAATACTCTGTGTGTGTCTGTTTTTGAGATGTTTAATTAAAGAACATCCAAAGTTTCCCCCTCTCCCCCTTTCTCTCCCTGTTTGTTCATTCTGTAGCTTGCTGAAGTAAAATGACTCAACTAAATGACACACTCCTACACACACACACACACACACACACACACAGCGTCTCAGCTGCACACATGTGTAATGCTATTAAATCTTTTTTTTATTTTAGCGGCGGACGGCCCAGGCGACCGCTTCATCATCGGAGAGTCCCAAGCTGGAGAGCAGGTCCGCACACACACATCCTTTCTCTTGCTCACAAAAAGACCCTCACACACACACACACACACACAGACACCCGCACTACCTATATATTAAAATAAAGCACTTCACTTTTGTCCTTCACCTCACGCCTTGACCAGCCGTAATTGCACACCAGTGTGTTCCCTTAGAAAGTGATGAAAAGCCCTTCACCCCTAAGCAGGGCTAGAAAGTCAAAGTGCTGCCAAACTATAAAACAGATTAGACCTCTGAGACAAGAGTAGGCTGCAGAGATTTATTGACTACCTCAACCTTTCATCTTGAACAAAATCAGCACACATGCAAACACACACTTGCTTTAATACTCAATACTACATCTATAATTTTTTTTTACATGCAGTTTCTGTGTTTTTCTACTTAAGTTTTGTGAGAAGGCTTTTGGAGAACTTATTTCATTAGTGTGCAATCTATCATTTACATTTCCTTTACTTTAAAACTAATAAAGAAAGATTAAAAGAAAGGAATTAAAAATGTATCATGGTTTATCTTTCTTTGTAATTTAATTGTGGACATATATTTTGTCCTTTCCGTGTCTCTGTGCAGCCCACCCACACAGTGATGCCTGGCCAGGTGATGAGGGTGACGACGGGTGCCCCTATCCCCTGCGGGGCTGACGCTGTAGTTCAGGTGGAAGACACCGAGCTCCTCCGCGAATCTGAAGACGTGAGTCTGACCAAAGGCCTTTTACCCAACGAACAGGCAAGAGAATGATCACAATCAGGGTTGTGGTCAACGCTACACAAACAGAGTTTAGTCTGTGAAGGTGATAAAAAAGTTCAACTTAAATTTGCCTACTGTGGATACAGGTACAAAATTAAACAGAAATATGATTCTAAAATCATGAATAACATTTCTGATACAATCCAGCAAAATATTTTAACCTAAAATAAAATTAAATGGCATCTTAAAACAACCAGATAGCTATCTTAAACCATAAGAATAAGACCAATCCAAAACAATAACTTAATAAGACGAATACCCTAAAGCATCAGCAGCCAGAACAAGGAGAAACCCAGTTTCTGCAGCAATGATTTAATTCAGAGAGAGACCAAATTTTGCTATTTCAGGTCTAATTGCAGAAGGTTTCCGGGAGCAGCACACGTTACTGTAAAGCTTTTTTTACCCACTTCTGTACTTGACCAGGTCTAGTATAGTCAGTGAAGCCTGATGGAAAATGGTATCTGTTCACTGTGATGAATCTGACAGCTTGTTTTATTTTCAGGGCACAGAGGAGCTGGAGGTACGGATCCTAGTACAGGCTCGCCCAGGGCAGGACATCAGGTTAGTGTGATATTGTGTTTGTGGCTGTTAACAGATCAAATATGAATCACTACTACGCAGTACTGTCAAATACTGTAAATGTAATAGACAGGGCCTTGGTTTTAAGTGGGGATGCAATCAAAATTCTATTAATTATATTATTTACAGTATATGTTTGCCCACCTCTCTAAGCTTTAGGCTTTTCTCATCGTAATCAGTGTAAAACTAATGAAAGATAGTGCTTTCACTGGAAATGCAGTTGATTTTTGGTTATACTGGCAGCTGTTTGCTCTTTAATGATGACTAACAATTGATAGGTTGGTCATATTAGCATGATCATATGTGGTATTATATTTGCCACTATAGTACTGGTCGACTAAAGGAAAACAAATACTAGAAATATATTAAATGTCTCTACTAGACTATTTGTTTGTGCTGCAGTTTGAGGTCTTTGTTAAGTTCTCATTACACTGCACCTAAGACTCATCTGACTCATCCCTGCTGTCTCGTCACAGGCCTATCGGTCATGACATCAAGCGTGGGGAGTGTGTGCTGGCCAAAGGCACCCACATGGGGCCCTCTGAGATCGGCCTCCTTGCCACCGTTGGAGTCACAGAGGTGGAGGTCCAGAAATTCCCTGTGGTGGCTGTCATGTCTACAGGAAACGAGGTAAAGGATGTATAAAAATGTGCATGTTTTTATTATAAAGTGTCATTTCCATTTGGAGAATGATACCTCCTATGCACTCAAACCACTTTGTCAGATAAATGCACACCATTGTATCCGTATTTACCAAAAAGGTTCAGGCTCAGCTGCAACTGTGTGCCAACTCTTCTGATAGCATACCTCGTTCATATTTATGCACAATCAACATTGTTTGCTTCGACTGCAGACACCAGAACAACATTCGGAACTGAATGTGCTTTCAGCTGTTTCATGTGTGCTCTCAGTTGTGCAGAATGCGTTTATCTGTGACCAGGTGGTTCCTTTTTAAACAATAGAATCATATTTGTGCGTTTTCTGTGTGATTGATGTACAGTTTGAATTTCACGGTGTGTGTAACCTTCATAGAGATCCTCAGCAGACTTTAGATACTGATAACACCGTGTTCTCAGCGCTGTGCAGATATGAATAAAGTGTATAAATAAGCCATGAGTCAGCTACTCCATGGCCACCTTCCAAATCTATGAAGTAGCATATTGTCCTCACCTCAACTCCTTCGAACAACTCTGGTTAAATAGAGGATTAGTTATGGTTCCTTTGTCTTCTCATTTTTAAGCACTTTGCACGTGCAGCAATGTTAATTTGACTATCTAGGTTTCCAGTATATTCCCAAGTATTAATGCTGCGTTTTTCCTGAGACACAGATGTAGAAAAACGTCACAAAATATCTGAGCAGAGCAGGTGTTGAACTTGAAACTTGAAAGAATACAGTACAGTATGTACTATATGCCCACAAACCCACTATAAACCTGCTAGATTAGATGTATGTTAATTTATGGTGTTGCTTTCCTTAAATAATTGTAGTAATTAAGTAAGTAATTAATAATTAGCAGTGCTTGTTGGCGTTTTCCTCATTGTGAGGTCTCATCATCAAAGAAACAGAAGGTTCTGATTCATGGTTTTATTATGAGAAGTAGGGAGGTCAAAATGTATGAATGTAATATTAGAAGACATTCAACATGCTATGAGATGCTTTCCATTGATTCCAAAATATAGCTTTATACTGCAGTTACTGTATTCTTAGATCAACACTTCCAAAATATTGTACAATACTGAATTTTCAAACAGAACACAATTTCTGGCAATCACCAAAGTGTCCATTTTTTTAGAAGCAACCCATTTGGTACAAAGGTTAAATACAGTAATAATGTGATAGTTTACCTATTGTCAACTAGTTGAATTATTATGTCTTAAACCTCCAGATATTAAGAATGTTTTATTTGAATAGTTGATGTGAAAATAGCTTAAACCAGATTTGCTTTTTACTTCCTAAAGACCTAAAAAAAGGACAGTTATTGAATGTATAAGGAGTGGTTCTCATATTTTATTTCTCCTCATGTGTCGCGGTAGCTGCTGAACCCAGAAGATGACCTCCATCCTGGGAAGATCAGGGACAGCAATCGCTCCACCCTGCTGGCTACTATCCAGGAGCACGGCTACCCTACTATCAATCTGGGCATCGTGGGAGACAAGTATACCTTCACACCTTTTCTCTAATATTTCTTTAACCGTAAACATCTCCATTCTTGATACGCCTCCAATGTAATGTTGATCATCTTACTACACTTCCTCTGCTCCATTTTGCTTTCCTTCCACTATTTCCTCTCCTGTGAGTTGGTAGTCAACATAGTGTGTGTGTGTGTGCTTGTGCCCCACAGCCCCGATGACCTTCTCAACGCTCTGAATGAAGGCATCAGCCGTGCTGATGTCATCATCACCTCAGGAGGAGTGTCCATGGGAGAGAAGGTATGGTGGCAACAAAAAAAAAAATGCACGTCCTGTCATGGCATTGTGCTTCACTGACACCTGGTGGTAGAGAGGAGGGATGACAGCTTCATTTTACAGGAAATTATGGAAAAAAAAGAGTCACAGAATTTTTTTTATAGATGGTCTTAGTGTGAGAAAAAAATATTTCATTTCAAAACACAATATTTTCTCTTATTTAATGTAGATGACAGATTTCAAATATCCACAAAAATGTAAACATATTTTAAGACATTATTATTTGGCAAAGGTCAGATTTTCCGTATTTATTGTTCTTTATATTCCTGGAATATTCCTGTGGTTTTTATTTTTTTTGTCTGTGTTCTATTAGAGTTAGTAACTTTCTCTGTATTGTCTCTTTCAGGACTACCTTAAACAGGTGCTGGATATTGATCTTCATGCTCAGATCCATTTTGGCCGTGTTTTCATGAAACCAGGGTAAGAAAATGAGTCCACTTTATTATTATGCAACTTTTCACAGCACAGTTATCAAGTGTTTTACAGACAATTAAATGAGTGACAGTCAACAAGATAATCAGCGTAAATGTACAGTATTTAAAACAAATGTTACATAAAATAGGCAATTAACAGGAAAGAGGAAAACTAAAACAAGAATGAATAAATGCATTATTACAATAGTTAAATTCAAAATAAACATTTTTTTTCTCTTTTTCAGTCTCCCAACAACATTTGCCACCTTGGACATTGACGGTGCTCGCAAACTTATCTTTGCCCTCCCAGGTAGTGTGTGAAGTTGAGAGAAAGAGTGATTCACTCCGCTTGTTCTGAAGAGACGTTACTCATGTATTGTTCTCTCCTCTTCTCTCTCTTCCTGCTGTCCTCTCTCTGTCTGTCCGTCCGTCCGTCCGTCCGTCCTAGGAAACCCCGTGTCCGCTGTTGTCACCTGTAATCTTTTTGTCATCCCTGCCTTGAGGAAGATGCAGGGCATTTTGGACCCTAGGCCCACCATCATCAAAGCGAGGGTAGGCCCCACAGGGCAACCAGAGCATCCTTACCTTCTGACCAAGACACACAAATCAAAGTTCATCACGTCTTGAAGTATTGAACACGTGTGATGTCATTGTGATCCAAGCAGTTTTGTCTCTGTCTCAGAGTAAAAAAAGGTAGAAACATCCGTCCCTATCTGCAAAAAAAGGTCTTTTATCATCCTATAAGTTCAGAAAATGAAATTCAAATCACTTAGTTTATGAATTCTGGGAATATTACGTTTGTACTAAAGTTTCAGGGTGCATCATTGCAGTCCATTGCATCTTAAATAACTATGATTTAATACTATTTTCATCATCCCCTTGATACATATTTATAACCACCACTTTTTGCTCTGACTTGGCAGACAAACCAATCACAGCCCACACTGACCTGAAGGCCTGCTTCCCGCTCATGAATATTCATAATTGTTGAGCAAGAAAAAAAAAAACAAAACATTACAATACCATACAAATCCAGCAGATGCAGTTTGTGTCCCCAACTAGCAACATCAAGTAAGAGGTCTGGTCCCTTGCCATCATGGGTGCTATCCAGAGGGCTACACTACATCATTTGCAGTAATAAAGCAGTTAGAAATCAACTCCAATGCATTACTGCCACTTAGTGGTGGGACTGATGGCCTGAAAGCACAGATGTAGCCAGATAATTTCCCTCAGCAGATGGCATCAGACCCAGGTCACAAAACCTCCACATTTGCCAACAAATCTGGAAGGAGCTTTCCACTGCTTTCTATTTAGCTTTTTGTCAATTGGTAAAAAATAAAGTTTTAAAGATGTACAAAATATGTTTGGCTGATAGCCTTTTACCCAAGTTAATTATATTTTGGTGATGGTCCAGATTTGGGATTTTAGCCATAAGGAGATTTAAATTTTTTAGCTGTAACTACTGTGCTGCATTCATGTGCTAGAAGGACATTTTAATATAGAGGACTTCCCCAGTTTGGTGGAAAATCAATCCTTGAGGATACATGCTAAATGGACATTAAATGTTACTGAGTGCAAAGCTTCACCAGTCTGTAATCAAATTTTGTGATGGTCTGCACTCTACCAAGAACCTTCCTGTTATTTAAGCCTTCGTTGGTGCCAGAATGAGCAATAAAATGAGTTCAAGAAAGTTTTAGAGAAAATTATCTGAAAGCCAGTTCAGTATATTTTTCTACCCTATATGAATTTTCTTGATTTATATTATACTTATATTGCCATACCATTAGCATGTACTTTCTTTGGTTTTCCTCCAGTTGTCTTGCGATGTGAAGTTGGACCCTCGCCCTGAATACCACCGCTGCATCCTGACATGGCATCACCAGGAGCCTCTGCCGTGGGCACAGAGCACAGGTAACACACTCAATGCCAGTACCAAGCAATAATCTGAAAGATGCTGTATGATATGATGGTTCACATCAGCCGCATACTGTCTGTATCTGTAGATAGATACTGATTAGACTCTTAACTGTTCACTGATTTGTGAAATGTCTGTCAGGCAAGACATCCAAGGTAAAGACAGTAAATTTAATCCATAAAATACTCCATAAAAACAAATACACTCAATGAAGTGCAGTTACTTCATATAAACAATATCTCACGTTTTCCTTTTTATATGTTATGCATTTTCTGGCCATGTTAAAGTAAATTTTTGCCAGGAAGGCTTATTCAGTTGGGCATAATTGTTTAAAACACTGACTAGTTTTGAGGGTAGAGTAGAAATAATGACATTGATTACACCTGGTACTGTATATAGACAATACACTGAGTCCTTGGATTCATTACATATGAAACTGATTAGAGCGATTGGCTTCTGCAGTCTTTTAATATTAGACAGTTTAACAATGAAAATTAAAATAACTAGTATGTCCATCTGCAAAACTTTATAGAATTTAAGTTTAGGTTTCATTATGATAGGATGAAACACACACACACAAAGAAAATTCCCGATTTCCCTTTCCTCATGGTTTAGAGCTCTAATTTAAAGCATTTTGCCCCCTCTGTCATCCCCTCCTCACTGCAGGGAACCAGGTGAGCAGCAGGCTGATGAGTATGCGTAGTGCTAACGGGCTCCTGATGCTACCTCCCAAAACAGAGCAATACGTGGAGCTGCACAAGGGCGAGGTGGTTGACGTCATGGTCATCGGCCGGCTATGATGTCATCACAGAGGGACGGAGAGTTGGCGTCATATAGCGAGGGTTGGAATGGGTGGTTCACGGTGCATGTCCACATATCATTGACTATTCTGTAATATGCAACGGCACAGCTAGTTTTTATTGATTTGGATAACGTTGAGGTATAGTCAACATCTTGATCACAACCTAGATACATATGAAAAAATTAATTTAAAAAGATTATAGTATTTCAAACAAAGAAAATATAACTTTTAATGAAAAAATCTAATTATAAAAAGAGATTTATTCTGTAATATATTATTATGATTATTCTTATTATTATTATCATTATTCTTCTTATTATCATTATTATATTAAGGCAACTTTGTTCCTTTCATTGCAATTGCTTTGTGTGTTCAATGCTAGACCTTATCTATAGCAGTAGCATTTTAATAGACAGCTGTAGGTGCCTGCCAGGACAAAAAAAGAAAATTATTATTTTCTCATCTTTAGTGGAAAAAAAAATAATCTGTTTTTTGAAAATGAAGAAAACATTGAGGAAGACTCCAGATTTCCCACGGTGCTCAGCTAGGAGGAAGAGGGGGCACATCAAGGCCACTTCCTCTTTTGAGCGCCCATCTAGGTGACACTTCTGTTTTTCTCTCATTAGTATGCATCATAATGGCTTCACAAAGAGCTTTGCTTGTTGTTTATCTTGTGAGTCTTGTTTATGTGCGCAGTGCCAAATGCCTGGGCAGGGGAAGAGGTGATGTCGGGAGGGGGAGGGGGGGTGGGGGTGAGGGGGGGATGGGGGGGGGGTACACCCCAGTCTGCCCAGACCCTGAAGCTTCCTTATATTCACGGTGACCAGGTGTAAACTCTGCTCCAAACCCCCCCAGGGGCGAGCTGAACCTGGGAAAAATAATCTTTTATTTGATCAACTATTTAAGAAAAAAAAAAAGAAAGAAAAGAAACAGCTTCTTTAAGTGCTGACAGCCTTTTTAACCAACTTCACAAAAAATGTACAGAAAAAATAAGAACCATATTGTACAGATATATGTGACCAGCACTCCTAAGGAAATTATTAAGCAATGAGGAGACATTGAACAACGCTGTACTATAACATTTTCTGTAATGATATGAAACTGATGAAAGAGACTAAGATAATAAAAATCCTTGATCATTATGTAAAAAAAAGTTCTTGTTGGGTTTCCTTTTTTAATAAAATATATCTAAAGAAATAAAAGTGAATTCCTTCTTTGGCACTAAAAATTGAGAGCTTAGAGAAGTGGATGAATTCTGAATGAATGAATAATGGCCTCTCCTCATGGCACATCACCCCAATTGATACTGCCCCCACATGTGAACGTGTGTATTAATATGAAGGTTTTCAGAAACAATATATTTATACTCAGCAAAAACATTTCCATAGATGAGACAAATAAAAAAAAAAAACAGCTTTATTGCAATGAATCGCTTCAAGGTAAAAGATCCTTTCCTGTCTCTCTTTCCAGGAACGTAAGTATTTAAGAACTGGCAGGAGAGAGCCTAATGAGGAAAAGAGGTTAAGCGCAGAGGTGTCAGAAAGGATTAACCTAATAGAAAATACAGCAGGAAAAAGGCAGCTTCAGGCTTTGGTGAAGATATTTCTGAGGCAGCATGAGATTAGACAGTTTCTGTTCTGCTCTGCAAGGTGAAATGACAGTAGATCCCATTAGCTAGTGATGATTAATAGCGCTGTGACAAGAACTTAGTTAAATTCATCTATGTGAATGTGCATATGGCGTGGTGAATATAAAGGGATCAGTGTGAGGATGAATGTAGAATTTAACATCAGTGTTTTTCGTATCCTCAAGTGGAATTTGTGTGTGTTTGTTTACCGGGAGACGAACTGACAGAGTAACGAGATTTACTGAGCATTTTATCTCTGAGTGGCTCATGAGTTTCTTATTTTCCCACAGATACTAATTTATTTAGGTCATTCATACAAAATAAGAATTAAATGGTCCCATCCCTTATTTTGCCCTCTGATGAGATAATGGCTGAAATATTTGAGGGCCAGTTAATTTTGAAGATACAGTATAAATTACAGGGGCTGTATATTTACTGTTTAAAGGGTCTGGCTGTAGGTTTGTGAGTGGGTGGAGAGCAACAGTAAGTACATTAACTGAAGTACTGTAAGAAGAATTTTGAGGTACTTGTGCTTTTGAGTGTTTTCATTTTATGCTATTTTTATTCTAGCTAATTACACTTCCGCTCAGGTCTGATGGGCAGAGTTATGCTACAAGTTACACAAGGTAAACAAACATCATGAACTAATAGAATATAACAAGAATCATGAAGATATAAGTTGTCCTGCCCTTACAGGTGCAATGCAATTGACAAAGAGTTTGAGGGAGATATCAGTCAATCAGTGTGTTCACACCCTGAGAAGTGGTATAATCAAGCATTATAAGTGAAAACACCTGTATAGGTGTACCATGCACTGCACTGCACTTAAGTACAATTTTGAGGTACTTGTACTAACTGAGTAACTCCATTTTGTGCTACTTTATACTTCAGTGGCAATTATTGTACTTTTTCCTGTACTGCATTTATCTGACCGCTTGTAGCTTTCATATTATTAATACAAAATATAATCAACAAATATATGAAGATGTATTATTATAGACAAAGCTACCCAGCTTAGCCCCATCTATACTGCAACATTAAAGTGATGCTTACACATTAATGCACCAATAATTAAAATTCAATATAGGCCTAACACAGTGTAAAATTCTGCATAAGAGTACTTTCAGTGGTGGAAAGTAACTAAGTACATTTACTCAAGTACTGTACTTAAGTACAATTTCGAGGAACTTGTACTTTACTTGAGTATTTCCATTTGATGCTACTTTATACTTCGACTGTTCAAATCATCCAATAGTTCGCCAAAAATCAAAGATTGGAGAAAAAACTGAAAATAGATTTGTGTATCAGAACTTAGTTTTTTCTTCTTTCCTCTCACATTAATCATCTCATGACCCCTCAGATTTATCTGGTGACCCTTTGGAGGCGCCTGACCCCTAGGTTGGGAACCACTGGACTAAACTAGCTAACTGTAGTTGAAACTAGCTCCACCTCCAGCAGCTACAACAGTAACATGCTGATGCTTCAGTATTAATAATCTAATGATGTCATATATAATATCAGTCAGAGGGACCGAACCACTACTTTTACTGGAATACTTTACATTTTACTGCTAATACTTATGTACTTTTACTTAAATAGTATTTTTCATGCAGGACTTTTACTTGTAATGGAGTACTTTTATATTACTGTATTGGTACTTTTACTTAAGTAAAGGATCTGAATACTTCTTCCACCTCTGAGTACTTTTACCCATGGTACTGTAAGTATTTGTTGAAGCTAATAGCCTATTTATCTACTTTTACTTACTTAAAGATTTGAATGCATGGCTGTTGTCTTGCTTATTTTACTTAAGGAAAAGATCTATGTTCTTTGACCTCTGATAATCACCTTTGAAGTCCCAGCTGCAGCTTGTGAAGCACGGTAATTACGTGCCTGACAGAGGGGTGGCGCTGTAGAGTCGCAGTGGTGTTGCCAGGGAGACGACTCAAAACACCAGGCGCAGTTTCACAGCAATGGCCACAAGTGTCCCGTCGGTGCCTGGACAAAACTCACTGCAGGGGCTGGACGCGGTCCCGTGAAGACCGAGAGAGAGCTTGTGCTGTGTTATGACGTCTTTCCGTGAATAAAACTCACATTTCAAGAGCGCTGGATTATAAAGGAATACATGATTCTTGCCCATAACCACACAAGCCATCTTTGAAGTGGTGAGTACTCGCAGTCTGTTACGGGGCAGCTAACGGTTATTACCGTTAAGCTACGTAGTTGACTTGCTGTTAGCGGTACCAGGCTAGTGAGCTAATTTGCTTGCTATTGTTCCGTTAATGTCCAAATATACACATAAACATGAAAAACAGTATTTTTCTAAATAAGTGTACCAAGCCTACTGTTGCCGCCGTGAATGAATATGCTACGGCGTTGCTCTTTTTGTAAAGTTTGACACAACGAACATTTAAATCTTCATAATAGTAGCTAAACAGTTGAAGTCGTCGCATCATGAAATAGGTCTGAGCTACCTTAACTAACCTCAAGCCACGCCAGCAGCTGCCAGTTGTTAAACCACAGAAGTATGACTAATTGAATGAGACTATTTCTATTTTCACCCTCTGAATGTGTGCATGTAAGTTAGCTAATAATAGTCAGGGATGTGGTGGTGGAGGGTAAACCCACAGAAGCTCAGTGTACACATCATTTAAGTGACCAACGTTACGTTTATGAAAACAAATTCTGGCAGTAACTGATTACAACTACTACAGGAGCTGTAACTGAATGGCATTATACAAGTACTTTAATGGGAATATTGTCAAATATCCCCACAACCAGGGGGAGATTCCATGTTAAGTTATTATTAGAGTTGTAAGGAAATCACTTGTAAAGACATTACGGAAAGAAAAGACTTCATAAACTTCCCCAAAGAAAAGATCACCACTTTGAAGGGCATCACAAAGTTGTACAGTAAGCATGCCTGTGTACAGTGAACTGTAGTAAACCACGTTATAAGTGGTATGGCACGATCCTAGAGTGAATTTAATGGGATATTTTGTACCTGTGTTCCTGGGGCATCTCCTGTCATACC
The DNA here is from genome assembly GCA_038419695.1 of Scomberomorus guttatus. Classification (NCBI taxonomy): domain Eukaryota; kingdom Metazoa; phylum Chordata; class Actinopteri; order Scombriformes; family Scombridae; genus Scomberomorus; species Scomberomorus guttatus. The sequence continues at coordinate 10,914,088 of CM076462.1, forward strand.
CTGCTCAGTCAATCATTTTGCCCTCCAGCATCATCATGGACAGCAGCGGTAGGCAAATAGCAGCCCTCCAGCAAAAATATTTGGCCTCCCCGATGAAAGCTGAAGTTTTGACTTTCATAGTTCACATCTAAACTTCAACATATTTTTTTTTTTACAAATCTACTGTAGATAATAAATTAAACATAAGGCTAGTGTGAATCCCAATGATTCTAATTTTGCTACATCTAATACTGCCCACACACCAGGAGAGGCATTAAAAGCATGCTTGTGACATGCTAATAGAACAGTGCATGGTGCTGAAATTATGTCTAATAAAGAAATTACATTTTAATGTGTGATAACACTGACCACTGTTTTAATTCCATAACTTTAGTCTATTTGGCCATAACAGATTTGTTGTCAACCATAAAGGAAGCAGGCCACCGTTAATCGTGTGTGGATAACCAATAGAGTACGTCTCTGGTCTTTGTCAAATGAGTATTAAAATAAGCTGTTAGCCCTCACTTACTGATGTGACATCTGCCCTAAACAGTGTTATAAATCATTTTTATTCTTAAAACAATTAAAAGAAATACACAAAACATATAGGCATGTGTTTCCACTGCGCCAGTTCCATGTTTCCCAATTAAAAATCCTTAAAAAAAACACTGGCCCATCTCAGATTTAATTGCTGACAACTGCTATACAGTAGGCTGGCTGTTATGAGCTTCAATGTCACTGTATAATCACATCTCACAATATGATTAGCTCATAAATTAGCATAAATATTTCACTCTCTCTGTGATCTTGCAGTGGCCCTAAACTTATTCCACGTATGTCACCGACACCAAACTTTACATATTTTCGTCTTTGTTATGTATAAGTGTGCACGCGCATTCATCCTCATTCTTCTACACAGGTGTCTCTGTCCCTTCCCAGAATCCCTCCCAGTGCTGTTGTGGCCACTGAGCTAGAGTAGAGCATGAGATCCTAGGCTTAATTAAGCCCACAGGAACAGATGGCCCGTTGGCAGTCTCTGCTGTTTGTCAGTCGCCACTCTAAACGGAGATAAATGCTTCCGTAGGGGAGGAGTTTGGGAGCTTGGACCAAGAGCCGGGGGGGATAGACCTGCCAGACGTAATTAGCTGTGGGAAGTAGGTAGAAGAGGGGGAGGGCTGCCAAGTGGTGGTAGGTGACATGACTGACTATATGACATGAGCCTCAATGACATGAGCCTCAAAAGTGCCTCGAAAGCTGTGTTTATCCTTATGGTACTTGATGTTTTATGTCTGTGAGCACAGAAAGTTGTCTTTAACTGGTAAGTATTTTAGTAATGAGGGCAGTTCAACATGTAAATTACGAAGTTTTTCACAAATCTGATTCCTGGAAAGATGCATACAGTTATGCGTCAAACCTGCAATGTATTTAAACCATAGCAGATTGGAGAGAGAGAGGCCTGCCTAAGCCACTGCATGGTATTTTAACAGAAGCTAACGTCATTATGTAAAAGATGAAGACATGCTTATAGCTTTTGAGATATGTACCCTCGTTTTCGGCCTGTGCAGAACAATTTCACTCCTCACACAGTAACTGTTCTTGCTCAATGATTTCTGTGAACATCTGTCATACAACCAAATTTGCTAATCCAGATTAATGCACGTAGCGTCCTTAGAATAGATGGTAATCCACAGCAATCACGGCCATGGCAGATCAGGTAGTAGTAGTTGTAGTAGTTGTGTGTCAAGCATCACATTAAAATGCAACATCTTTATTTAGAAATACGTACGTAGGCTACAGATGGATACTTCAATTAAGCTTGTTCATGCGGACGGGAAGCAGGTGTATCCAAGCAGAGGGCTGGATGAGGCTGACCTGGAGGGATTTCAGGTGACTGAGGGCAGAGAGCTTTCCATGTTAGGAGTTAGATTAGCGGTGTGATTGATGAGAGGAGGTAGGTTGAAAATGTTGACCCTGATCAATAAGCAACCAGCTGGAAGGGGAAAAAAAAGGTAAACATATATTAATGTAAATATTTTTCCACATAAAACATAGTCTCAGCATGACTGTGAGTTTGTAAAATACATCAATATCTATTGAGTAATAAAATAAAAGATTAACATTTTGAGAAGAGAAAGAAAGCAAATTCAATATGAGGTCAACAACTGTGCCTAAACAGCTTAGTTAGCACTGTTAAGACAATTAAACTGATCTTGACAAAGTTAGTGAAGGTCAGAAGAAGTTAATTACAAGAGATAAAGAACTACAACTAGATAAAGAACTATTGAAATAAATAAATTAGATTCAAAGCAAAGCTGTATACATTGTATTACCTTAGACTGTATAAATGGATCTTGCAAATGTTTGTGTGAATATAAAAATAATGACTTGTGTCAGCATTTCATATGGTGGTGAAATTGTGTCAGCCTTTAAATTAACATTGGCATTAGAGGGTCTTAAGCTGTAATAATTATGAAGATTTTTTATGATAGCTAATAAAATAAATACAAATGTATTGGACACAACAGCTCTAGAGTTCTCCAGTATCTTTAGTTCTGTCATTTAAGGGTGTTTTCACACCTATAGTTTGTTTGCTTTGTACCGAATCAGTGGATGAGTTGCTACTTTGTTGCATTTTCTGTTTGGTTTGGTTTGGTTTCACACAGCAAAATGTATTAACAAAATCCATGTGGGAGCTGTCACTCCATTCGTTGGTCAAAAAATCTCATAGGGTTGGCGGAGGGAGAAAAGATAGTTTGTTTTTCTTCTGGGATAGTTATTAAAAATGGACATCGGCAATTAGCATTTCTTCATAATCGCAGCCATCGTTTGGACCATATACCAAGCCAATGTCAGAATGTCTACAGGAACTGGTTTAATCCAAAAAATGTGCAATGCTTCCTGCAATTGGGTCAGATCTAGGTCGGATCACGTTCATACTGCAAACAAACTGTACCAGTTCAATTGTAACTGGACCAAGACCACCTCTTCAGCGAGGTCTGGCCCAGTTGTTTTAGTCCACACTCAAGTGCGATTGCTGTCTTCACACCTGCCCAATTGAAGCGTATGAAGGGTGTAAACACTTCAGGGTTCGATTCAACCGAACTAAACAAGGCAGGTGTGAAAACGCCCTAAGTTGTCAATATTTATTAGGTGGTGTGTGTCGCATCTGAGAATTAAACTTTTGTCTGTAGTTTCCTGAGTAACAGTGAACAAGAAAAATTAAATGTTAACCCTATTTGTATTTCAGGATGACAGCTCACAGAAAGAACATCCTCTGCTGGCATGATATGGCCCCTGATTTGAGCAGTTCCAGCAGCGGTTCCTCATAACACTCAAGCAGATTTCAGTAAACACTGGGTTGGTTTGAGCAGGTGCAGCAGGGATGATCACGTCCCATATGAACGGTTTTGTGCAAGAACCCTCTGGTCAGGCCAAGAGCCACAGGGAGAGGGCGGTGGACTGTCCAGGGGAGGAAGGTGGCCTCGTCAAATCTTCACACTGCAACACACAAATGGAGAGGATCCAGCACTACCAGGAGGAGCTGAGGAAGAAGAGAGAGGAGGACAGCAGGGTGAAACACGACATCGACCCCAACGCTTCACTGAGACTCAAGAAGCTGTCACAGAACCCTAAAGTGGGCATCGACAATCCCACCTTCGAGGGGAAGGAAAAAGCCAACAAAGACGTATGCTCCGAGGAGCCTGTAGCCGGTGAGTTGAGATGAGGAGAGCAGTGAGAGTTTAGGGGTCTTTACAGGGGTCAAAGTGGGTGGAAGGAGGAAAGAAGGTTACAAAGGAAAGGAGCAAGGCAGACCTCAGTAAAGAAAAGACAGTTGTGAGGTTTTACAAAAACTCAGTGAAAACAAAAGGAGTCAAAACAATGACTATAGAGGGGGCAGAGCAGAGGGCAGTAATGGAGGAGGGTGATGTGTTTTAGTGCCTGTCCACCATTTCCCAACCATTGACTGAAGAGCACAAAACCCATGAGTGGCTACAGGAAATCTTTGCTTAATTTGTTGGCTGTACTGACAACAAAAGATTTAATAGTGTGTCCACAAACAAATTTTAAATTGATTTCAGTCACTTGGCAAAATTCGCTGAAGTTGTTTGATTGCCAGGATTTATTGCAGTCAGTTATTTGAAACACACAGGGTCTTATTGCGTCATTGTCTCGTGAGAACAGGAGTTAGAGTTGCTTATGAGTGTAAGATGGCCTTGTGATTTTCTGGCTCAAAACCCAGCAAGATTGCTTAAAAACATTTGTCACGGCTCAACACGGAACAACAGCAGTGATTTTCCTGGGTAGATCATGCAAATAATACATTTTTATGTATATGATAGTTTTATGTGCATCAAAAAATATTAAACTCTCCTTTCTTACCAACACATTAATGTATGATGAATACACATTGGTAGTCAGATGAAAGGGTCAATGCACTTTGTCCAGCCTGACTCTGTGACCCTGCTCCGCCTGGTTTGAATGGTCTGCTTTGGTTTGAAAAGAAAGTGTAAACGTGCATTTCTGTCGGATTGCAGTACAGTTTATATTATTATTACATTGCAGGATTTCTAGGCCCCTCAACAATTAAATTGGCTCTTCTCAATCTAGTTGATAATACATATTACTTGTAGTCAGTCATTGCAATAATGTTCTCAAAAAGACCAAATAAAGAAAACAAATATAAAATTACAAAAACATATCCATACTGCCAGGATACATCTCCAGTTTAAACGCTGCAGAATCCCTTGAACTTAAGTGAAAGTCTGACTTCAATAAAAACAAAGACTCTTGCATGCAGGAGCAAAATTCTAGTCCTCCATTGCAGAGACCTATAGTTTGGTTTCTACACATCGCTGACTCGAGGAGAAAAGTCAGGAAAAAATGTCCCACAAAATAGAGTCCTGCACACTGGAAACTGGAACTGGAATACTGGGTTCAGTATTCCTAGACTTAAAATGTTTGCAACTCTAAAAATCATCTAAATCTCTATATGAAACCAAGAAATAATAGTAACAAAATAGTACTAATAGTAACAAAAATTGTTAACCCTATTTTTCAAGAGCGTACCAGTAACATTTAGTGCTTTGACTATTCCTGCATTATGATATGGAAACTTGAATTTTATTTTCACAGTGCCAGCTTACCCTTGTTGTGGCTCCACCTCCGTTCAGCAATGTGTTTGGAGCTACAGTTGTAGACTCAAGGCTTGAGTAACGATCAGACCACAATCTGGTATTAATGGTTCAAATGCAAGTAGAATGTGTTGGTGAGACTGTTTGACATACAGGCATAAGGAGATCTGGCTCAGTCACAGTCACTATTTTGTGAGAGACAAACAAAATAAGAAAACATCAACATCAGAAACAAGTAAAAACTTCCTGACTTCTGTTTTTCTCTGTGCTGTTTCCCTCACTGTTGCTGCCTCTTTCCCAGAACTGGAGGAGTTTCTGCAGGCTCTGAAGTGTGTGCAGCACTGCCTGACTGACACCCAGAGCCAGCAGGATGTGGAGCTGGTGTTGCAGTTCCTTGCCAAGGAGGACTTCAGGAATGCCTACTCCATCTACAATGCTGTGTCCCAGCAGATGAACAGAGTCAACCCCTCCTCACCTCTCACAGTACAAGCACAGGACCTCTGCCAGGAGGTACGCATAGGGGTCATTTTGCAGCTGCCGTTTTCTTCTTTCAACTTGTTAAAGCTGAAAACAAGAATTATGTGGGAGGGAGCACTGCGACTTTGCTGCAGTAAGAAGTTACGGAAAAGTAACATAGGGTTTAGTGTAAACCTGCTGTTAGTATTGCATCAGTGGTTAGTTTATTCTGTTGGATCTTGTAAATGTAAGTAGTTTTAGTGTCCACAGCTCCAGGAAAAACTGAATCAGGGAGAATCACTACAATTTCAATCCTGTACCTCATGAGACGACTGTAGCAGCAGTCTCTACAGAGGAGGCAGCTTGTGCACAAAGGTGCACAGATTGTACTCGCCAATTTGTGGTTTGGACCTTGTTCGCTTATATTTACAGGCAAGCACCTACGTGAGTAGAGCAACTGAGTGAACTCAGTGGAGCATGAGAAATCTTTGCTTAAGGTGATGATTAATTCGCCAAAGCTGCCCAAAAGACAGCCATGCCAGTCTGATTAATTATGAAATGTAAATTGTCTTGTGGTTAACAAGGTGAGTGAAAACAAAAATGAGGGGATTTGTGGGATCCGGGCCATGCATGAAAATTGAGTGAGCTGTAAAAATTAGTTGAAAGAGGCACAGATTAGTTTGTTTGGAAAAGAGGCACAATTAAAATAGCAGGGTGAGGGGCAGGAGAGGATAAGATGATGAAAGGGGCAAGGAAGGATAAGGCGCAAGGCGTAAAGTGTAAGTAAGGTTTGGTATTCCAATGGTTTGCAAATATATAAAAGATCACAGTCTTTTTTATTTGATTTCTACATTCACCAGCTGTCTCCTGAGAGTGACAGAGAGCAGGAAAACATCAGAGTATTCAGGTTTGAGTAGGTGGGAATCTAACACACCTTACTTCCCCGTTGACACAACACAAGCCGGTCGGTCTCTACAGAAGCAAAGTGACTGTAATTGACTCGTGTCCCGGCAGAGTCGAGCCTCTGCAAGCTGAGTGCTCAAACACAGCCTGTCACACAGAGCCCAGCCCTTGTAGAAAGACAGAAATTTTGATATGGTTTGCTACAAATTAGGTAAAAGCTCTATACATCTATGACAGGCTACACCCACAAAAGCCACTTCATTAGGATTAGTGTCAACTCCTGATAGGTGTAACATGAAATAATGTAATACAGGCTTTTCAGCGCAGTCACACTGGTGCAGTGTGATTTTTAGCTGATGGCTAGATGTATAAGAGTCAACCTTGTTTTGATGAAACAGGCTGCTATGAGCTGTGTAGAGTTCATTCAGAGGGCACTGCTACTACTAGAATTGTTATTCCAGTCTTGACAGGAGTGGTTTGAAGATAGAGGGGCTTTTTGAGATGATCGTTTTTGCCTCACACACACAACACAGCACGTCTTCCTGCGGACAGTGAATCAGTGCGTGCAGTTGCCCACCGGGCACAGCTCCCGAAACGCTTAACAACGCGCAATGGTTTGAGCTGCAGTATGTCTAAGCTAAGTGGCTGTGCTGTGTGACACTCAGATTGGCCCATGGGTAAACTAATCTCCCAACAGCCCATTGTGCTGGCTGAGCGGTGCAGCACACCGCAGGAAGGAGGCCAGGATCTGGGCGGCCAGAAAAAGAAACTCCAGCAGCTTACAGCAGTGTGGGCTGAGGCGCAGCACTGCTGGGGGGAGGGGGGGGGGGGGGGGAGTGTGTCACCTTGTTAGTAAGAGCTTCGATTAGTATAATGGATGAAGTAAGCTTCAAACAGGAGACGAAGAAGAGGGAGAGGCAGAAAGACGGACACACATGAATTTTAAAAAAAAGCCAAGCCACAAACAATAGCATCTTCCCACCAAATGACCACAAAAACCAAATGATTAAAATAGAACTATATAACAGAGGAGGAAAGAGAGGGATAACAATGGAGCAGAGTGAAGGGTAATGTGCTGTAGTTCACATAGGCGCTTTTCCAAGTGTATGCTTGTTAAATTTGGTTAAACACACCATCCACCCGCAAACACACACAAAGAAGAAAGAAAATGAATCTGGTGTTTTGGATTGTGTTCTATCTTTTGTTTTCCAAGTGTAACAACCAGTTGCTTTTCGGTTGGGTCGATGCCTTTCTGTCTGGAATGTGAAACCCCACTGTGACTTAGTAGAGGATAGCGAAATACTGTGTCCACGTGTGTGTGTGTGTGTGTGTGTACATGTACGTGTTCTCATTTGTGTGTACGCATTTGAGATTTTATTTTTCCTGCAACCCTGTGAGACCCCTAAATCTTTTCTTTCATGCGATTGGCTTGTTAATGAAGAGAGCCAGCAACATGATTGTTAGAATATATGCCAGTTGTGTATCTAAACAGTTTCTTGGCTTCGTGCAGTTAGATATCGGTGAAACTTGGTGATATTTGGAGTGTTTAAACATATTGTCATGAAGAAAGTGAGCCAGTGCAAGCAAATAAAACAAATAAGGTAAGATGGAAGTGGGGCATCATGGAATTTATGGAAAGTAGAGCCAGACCTTGCACTACATGACAGGTAATGAACTATATGCATTTAGATACATATGTTTTGCTCAAGGACTTTCAGTTATGTTTCCAATTAAATTTAGTGATAGCTGGAGAGCAATTCATATTGTTGGAAAACAAGGCATAAAATATGAAACTTCAGTGTGACAAAAAATGTCCTTGTCAGTTCAGTTTTAATATTCCACTCGTGGCCTTGTGAGGTTGTACTGTTCATTACATGCTAGAAAACTTGGATAGATGAGAAATGGAGAGTCAACATTGTTACTCTTGTATTCTTACCGCTAGTGGAGCAAAAAATGTAAAGTTTTGCCTGATCAAAAGGGTTTAAGTCACAGTTTTAGTAAGTTGACTTACTTCAGTCTTAACTTGACTCAGGATCTATTGACTTGGACAATTTCTAGATAAGATTTAGAATTGGTATCAAAGTCTTTATTTGTTCTGAGTTGACTTTGTTTATAGTTCTTATCAGCAGTCATACAGCTCTGTTTGTGTCTGTATTTCTGTTCAGGTGCAGAAGATTCTTCAGTCCAGCCAACAGAAGGAGGGTTTGGAGCTTAAGGCTCTGCTCACCAATCCTCATCTCCAGGTCAGATGTCAGCTTGCCAGCTGTGGCTTATCATACCTCCCTTCAACCCACAATATGATTAACACCAGTGTGGTTCAGCCAGTGTGCAGAGCCTTACAGGCCAACTCATTTATTTAGTTAATATGTGGATAATTGGAATACTGGAAATGCAATTAATGTTATACTGTATTAATTCCAATAGGGTAATTGTTTCTCTTGCACCTTCCACTGGGAGGTCAGAGTTCAGGGTTAAGTATAGAATAGTTCTTAACTATAAGAGGGAAAAAATGGGACTTACCAGCTTAAAGACAGCTGAAGGACTTTGTCACCCTGTTGCCCTGTACCCTGTACTTACTTAAAATTCAGACTAAATGACCCATTGCTCCATCATGATACTGTATACTGTACATGAGGAAAGAATGAAAGATATAGAGCCCGCACTTCATTAAGGAAGTCATAAGGTCATGTTGGCGTCGCTTGAGCTGGCCGGAATTTATTATTTGGTTCAAGGACACTTGAGGGCCAGATACTTCCTTTACAGATTAAATCTTAAATGACACATTCATTCTGTCTGTTGTTATTAGTTGTTACTTAGAATGTGCAAACATCCGTTTTTGAAGGTCAGCTAGTCCATGTTTTGTTCAAAAGATTAATGTAGTTTGTGTGTTTGTAAATTAGGTTGTAGCGTGGTTGTCAATTTCTTTAAAATTAATTAAAAAAAAATATTGATAATGTGCTGGTTTAGATAATGATATGTGGTGGGTTGAAGGTGGGTTTTAGGTTTACTGTCAAATACGGTAATGACATCAGACAAATACCAAGATGAAGAATTGCTTGATCTGTGTTCCATGTAGAATGTCAAATGTAAATATATATAGTACCAGTCAAAGGTTTGGACACACCTTCTCATTCAAGAGAATGGGAAGGTCTATATATATGTGTGTGTGTGTGTGTGAGTGTGTGTATATATATAGTCTGTTCTAGGCCCTTCTTAAGGGATTTGTGGCTAAAGTGAGCAGATACATTAAAGGAGTGTTTTAAATTATCAAAGTGGGTGTTCTAAACCATTAGCAAAAAGGCAAAATATCTGTCCTGAAACGAGATTAATTTTGGCTGTGACCTGTTTAGTAATGACCTTACGGTAAATTGCCAAGGCTGCTGTTGCCACAGCTGACTAACTGGACAATTAAGATGTTCCTCTTAGGTGTGCCACGTGCTCCCTCTTTAAGGAAAGGATTAGACATCTCAGGTACAGGCAGGTCACCTCTACAGCTGTGTAAGGAGTTGCATTATAAAGAGTCTTGATATGCAACGGTGTCGAGACTTGGTTTTGGTTAAATTGTACACCTGTGTGGCTTCAACTGCTGATGCTCTACAATTGTCAGCTCAAGCTTCAGTAATTCTTCTGTAGAAAAAAATGTAGCCACATTATCAGACTGTCATCGTCCATTAGCGAGGCAGAAAGGTGAGAAAAGACCTCAGGTGGATGACTCTGGTGTGATTTTACGGTTGAGGGTCCTGACAAGGGGGGGCGCCAGGGGTCTGATGTTTGACCCATGTGACCGTGTGAACTACCATCCATCCATTGGGCCGTTAACCCCTCCACTGAGTCGGATCCATATAGCCAGCGGAGGCGGTGTGATGTGATGTGAGCTTGCCTTGTGGCACAGAGAGTGGAACAGATTATGCCGGCTCCTCTGCAGGGAGCAGAGGATCACATGAGTCATCCTGTAGTCTGTGCTGGTAAACAACCTTGCACCCAAAACTAATGGAGACAGTTACATGTGTGAGAGGGGTAGGGCCCCCCTCAGGTCCACTTCCTGCCTTTTCCTGTTTTCTAGGACACCATTTTCCTCACAAGCAGGGAAGCCAAAGGTGTTTGATGATTGATGGCGGTGGATCCTGACTCCTAAATGCAGGGGGAGATTAAGAAGGATTGTGTGTGCGCCACAGCTTAGCCCGGCCTCCGCTCTCTCAGGTCCCCTCCGCTGCAGGATAGAGAAACTAATTTGGACCGACGGTTATTAATTGTGGGGTACAGAACACCTGTCACATTAAATGAAGTGAAGGACCGATCTGTGTATTATTTCTGGCTTAGAGGTGGGTTTGCTGACTGGGGTCATTAAAGAGATGGGGGGGTAGGTTGGTTTCAGGTAGCAGGTGCACGTTAAAGGGAGGTTTGGAAACTCTTATGGTATCTTATTTTCCATCAGCTTACATCGACGAGTGCAAACCACTTAATAAATTTGTGTCATGTTGTAAACCATGCTATAATCATTTTCTTTCCATGTTAACAATAGTAGTTCTAAAGAACAGCATGTATGCAAATCATTTATTTTCTTATCCTGACACTGCCTCCTCTGTTATTCCTGTATGTCTGTGTTTCCATCTACTATGTGTTTGTAAAAAATTCTGTATGTACACACTGTTTGTCTGTACGTGTGTCTATGTTCTGTATGGTGTGTGTGCGTGTGTGTTTATGTGGCAGGCACTCATGCAGGTCCATGACAGCGTGGCAGTGCAGGAAATGGAAGAAGAAAACGTGACCCAGTACCTTGGAGAGACGGTTAAACTGGTGCGGCTGGAGAAGACCCGTGACACTCCGCTGGTGAGACGAGTCTTTTTGAACCACTCACACCTGCCGCCATTACTGTGTACACATCCATAATCCTGCAGTATGTTGGATATGATTAACAGTACAATGAATTAGAAAAATGTCCACAGTGTTCAAATTGAGTTATTGAAAAGGAACAACAACAAAGCAAGAAGACAAATGAACCTGGGAGACGTATGGATCATTAGTGGCCATGAATATTGTGTTATTGTGTGTAAGTTGTTGAAATAGGCTTTTACTTTCAGCCTTCACCATGCTCCCTCCACTTCTCACATTTATCACCTGGGCGTGTCAGTGTGAATGTATCCACAAACCAGTCAATATGAACTCCAGACACCCAATTAGAAACTCTGGTAACGGCACAATGATGTTCACATTTCTTTTTATACTAGCTGTTGCCTCCTCCCTGCATCTTTTTCTTCTGTTTTATTTATAATTCATTTATATGAATTGTGCGTGTGTGGCCTTCAGGGTGCGACAGTACGTAACGACATGGACAGCGTGGTGGTGAGCCGTGTGGTGAAAGGCGGGGCGGCGGAGCGGAGCGGCCTCCTCAGTGAGGGAGATGAGATCCTGGAGATCAACGGCATTCCTGTTCGTGGGAAACACGTCAATGAAGTCCACGACTTACTGGTGAGGACCAGGAAGTATCAAAGCGGTGTTCAGTAACATCTAGCGCCCTTTTAGAGGAATGGTTTGATTGTTTACTGTAAATAATGGGAAATTGGCTCAGTCTTTTAGAATTCTTGAATTATGTACATTTAATGCTCTAAACGGCATTAGTATTTATTCGTAAATGGAAGATTTTTGAGTTTAGTTTGAATGTATTAAGTGTGGCCAGTGTGGGCAGAAATTCTTGCAAACATGGAATTGAGGGTAGAAAGCTTCCTGGTGAAGACAAGGGCATCATAGTCACCATACATCATATATGTATTCATTTTAAGAGGTTGTTCTTATCAAACTGCATAGCAATGAAACATTGTTAACCGTTTGAGCTCCTAAAAGAATTTTGTTTTATGGAAATTCAGTCCCTGTCATGTTTAATTCATTGCATCTCATCTTTTCCATCAGCAACAAATGCACGGCACTCTGACCTTCCTCCTCATCCCGAGCTCTCAGATTAAACCTGCCCCTCACAGACAGACTGTGGTAAGTCTCTAATGATGCGGGTGCGTGCGTGTGTGACAACGGCTATCTGCAATGCATGCAACGCCAACCTTGACGTTGTAAACCCTGTCCTCAGATGCACGTACGAGCTTACTTTGACTATGACCCATCCGATGACCCCTTCGTGCCGTGTCGGGAGCTGGGCCTGTCCTTCCAGAAGGGAGACATCCTCCACGTCATCAGCCAGGACGACCCCAGCTGGTGGCAGGCCTACAGGGACGGAGACGAGGACAACCAGCCATTGGCTGGACTCATTCCAGGTAGGGATCAGACCCAGTATGAATATCAATATGTAATTTATTGCTTCATAAGGGCAGGATACAACTGGAAGGATATATTCCTACTGATACAAGAAATCTAGAAGAATCATATACAGTAAAATGTATAATCATGTGCTTTGTATGTTTTGTAGTGTCACAATTTTTATATTCGTATACAAATGACGTACATACATGTAAAATATGGACGACAAAACTACATTACACAGTATAAACTGTATAAACACACTATACAAAATACACATTGCCTTGTGTGTCGGTATACAAATCATACAGTTGTATATTGTACAACATATTTCATTCTTATGCAAGTTCTTTGCACTTTGCCTCTTCATTTGGTATATGTGCCATGTAATATGGAGCAACAAGATGCATGCAAATGCAAATGAGGTGGTGCATGGCAAGGTGTTTGTATATTTGGTGAAAACTGGGTCTTATACTCAAAAGATAAAGCAGTCAAAGAATATCTAATCAAAACAATGACCAAAATTAAATATTAGTCAAATCCATGATATAAAATATGATGTAAAATAATAATACTTAATACCAGTATATCAATAATGCATAATCTACATAAGACAACCTCTAATATTTATATTTATTATTTATATATATATATCAATGATTTGCTCCTAATAGTAGGTGGCAATACTATCAGGAAAGTACTAAAGTGTGTAAGTACCCTGCGACTACCTGAGCCATCCTGGCGAGAAACACCACCCATCTGGCATGTCGAGCAGATTAAGAATTATTTGCGATTACTCTTTGATCCAGGCCTGTTGTGGCCCAGAGAAAATGAGGTTAGGCACTGGAGGTGGAAAGCGTTATTTTTTGCCTGTTCTTCGATATGTCTGGAAAGTCTTGGAAAACTCTGAATAAATAATTCTGTGTTTAGAAAAGATTAAAGTTTGGAAATGTATTGGTTTACAGTTTTCAGCTTATACATAGTGGTCCAGTCCGGGCAGCGGTGCATGTTTATTGAACACCAACCAAAATGTTTATATCCATTTAAATTAAAATTTGAAATGAATGGGCTTTTGGAATAGAAAACACACTGTATTTATGCTTTTATAGTTACAATATTGGATATATTGGAATATAACTGATCAGTCTGTTTGCGGTTTTCTCTCTCAGGGAAAAGCTTCCAGCAACAGAGAGAGACCTTGAAGAAAACTATAACAGACAGGAGTCGAGAGCACCAAGGTAAGAGCATAACACACAGTCGGGTCAGAAATAGATACGACTTTCAACTCTGATTCACATAAAAATAGAATTTGTGGCGTCTGGTTGTAACCAAATGAAATGATAATCCCCCTTTTTAAAACACTTTTTTTTCTCATTTCTCCAGGGAAGCTTTGGTATGTAAAGAAAAGCAAGAAACAGAGGAAGAAAAGTGCATCTGCCTTGACCAAAACTACCGGTGAGACTCTACTTTTCCTTTTTTCCTCCCTGTCTCTCAGCAACAGATTAACAGTTTGAGAAGTGGGTTGCCAGTCTGTTGAGAAGCTACGCACTTAACCCACAAAACGTCCCCTACTGTCGCTGCTCATTTCTCACCAGTGGGAGACTGCTTCTGTACTGGGCAGCTTCCAAGTGCCCACACAATGTCAAGTATTAACCCCACACATTAGCTGGAGACATGTCGACATTGAAATGTCTTGTCGTTCTCCCAGCAGCTTGTCCAAACTTGGTGTGTCACAGGTCAGATTAGTCTTCACAGACGGGATCAGAGGACTCACCGACAGGTGTCTAGCAGGTGCCTAAATGGCTTGGAGGAACCTGCGGTGTTATTTGTTCAGACATAGAAACACACAGAAACACACATGTACACAGACAGACAAACACACCAGAAGAAGTGCTGATAGTAGAATGCTGTGGTTGTGTGTATTTGTTTGTTCAGCTACAGATACTATATAATACTGTTTTTTTTTTTATTGATCTCTATATCCTCTCACCTCTTTCCAGCCTGAGAGGTCAGAGTTTGTCACAGAACAACAGCCCGAGTTAAAAGGGATTTGATATGTTGGTCAGGGATGGTTCAGCAGGACATTAACCCCTCCCAAACTCTCTCTTCAGACTACGATGACATCCTGACCTATGAGGAGATGTCCCTTTATCACCAGCCTGCCAATCGTAAACGCCCCATCGCTCTGATTGGTCCCACAAACAGCGGGCACGATGAGTTGCGTCGGAGGCTGCTGTCCATTGAACCGGAAAGGTTTGCCGTCGCCGTTCCACGTAAGTCCACAAGCTGTCAGGGCCCGGGGGCGTGGTTATGTCAAATACTGTATTCATCAACAACTGATTTCAAGATTTCAAATGTGAGACCAAACTAGTATTGTGATTCTGTAAAGAATTCAAATCATTTGACATTAAACAACACTGCACAAAAAGCTCAATTTTCCATTTTTGTCCTTGAAACAAAATGTACAGACAACTTAAAAGAGACTTTAAGTGCAAGTTTAGCTTCAGGTTTTTTTTGCAAAAGTCAAATCCAACCTTCTTTTTTTTTTTTATCCTTTTCACGGCTCAGACACAACCAGAAACCCAAGGATACATGAGCGGAATGGGCGCGAGTACCATTTTGTGAGTCGGCCTGGCTTCGAAAGCGACATGGCAGCAGGGAAGTTCATTGAGTCTGGGGAGTATGAGAAGAACCTGTACGGCACCAGCACCGACTCAGTCCGACACGTCGTCAACTCTGGACGCATCTGTTTGCTCTGCCTGCACACCAGGGTAGGACGCCTTGTTAACCTCGTTACTGTCGGGACAATTCTCAGCATTACATCTGTCTAAAATGTTGATTACAAAGCCCATTTTATCCCTTTGTCTTGATTTTAACCCTTGTGGCCAGAACATAATGACCTCTTGTCATGTCCTGAACATAAATCTCAAATAGCTGTTTTTTACAGTGAGTAAACTTAATACCACAGTGGTTTGCTTTGGTCTCATTTTAGTCCTGTTTTGTCTTTGTCTTGGTCTCTCTTCTCCCATTTTATGTACTTAAATGTCTCTGTTCTTCCTCCTCTCAGTCGCTGCGGGTGCTAAGATCCTCCAACCTCAAGCCCTATGTCATCTTCATCGCTCCTCCTTCTCAGGAACGACTACGCACCCTGCTGGCCTCAGAGGGAAAAACACCAAAGGTACCCACTGCAGTGTTGAGAAATTGAGGTTCACTCTTAAAAGATAATAAAATGTCACAGTTTGTAAATGATGCATGGTTATTTGCATAAAAAAGATGACATCTTTCAGCAAATTGAAGCGCCCAACATCATAAAAAAGAGTCGCCCCCTCTTCTTCTTAAATTGATATCCTGTTTTCTGTGCACAGCCGGAGGAGCTGAAGGAGGTCATTGAAAAGGCCCGGGAGATGGAGCAGAATTTCGGCCACTTCTTTGACGCAACCATTGTGAACACGGAGCCAACCCAGGCTTTCCACGAGCTCCGCAGGCTGATAGAAAAGCTGGACACTGAGCCACAGTGGGTGCCCACCTCCTGGCTGTGCTAGAGGCCACAAGGTCTCACTTCAGGGAGCCTCAGGGCAGAAAGAGGGAAACAGAAGAGCAAAAGTGAATGTTCCTGGAGGCACGGTTGAAAAAGGATGGACAGTGGTAAATTGTCACAGGATTTTTACTTGCACATTCTCCTCGTTTGTAGAGGAGGTGAACATTACCACACGTTGCAGGGATGGACTCAAGTTTCTTACATTTCTTTTTGTTGATGTGTCTGTCTTTGTGGGTGATTTTTTTTTTTCTTCTTTGTTTTCTGAAAGTTCTTGTTGATCTGACAGTTTTATGCAAAATCATTTATCGAACAAATAGAAATACTTCTATCCTATTCTTAAGTTATTTAAAATTGTAAATACATATTTTCTAGACAAAAGGATCAAATATTTTATCGTTACATTTTGTGTGTGTGATATACAAAACGATACTCTCAGCTGGGAGAGTGTAAATGTCACAAGAAAGCATTTGCTAAAAGTGTCTGCAGTATGACGTCTTCCTTTCAGAAATACAGAAGAGAAACCTGTACTGCACAATTTTGGGTTGCTTCATCTGCACCAATGTCAGTATTATTTTGTTTTGTCTCATTTATGCTGTGATGGTAAATGGATGATGATTTTTTACCAGTACTATATGAACAACACACTATATTATCAGTTGATGTAATTCAAAAAAAAATCCTGCATTGCATCTTTGCTGGGTACTTAAATCATAAGCACAATTCTGGAAAAAAGTGTTAATAAAATCAGATACATATGTGAATGACTGCTGTATATATGCACTGTGTGTTCTTACATCAGAAGAAATTGTATTTTAAATAAGCTTTTAATATCACAAAAACGCACTAATTTAACACTTACAAACGCCAAACTAAAAATAATGTGTTAAATATCACGTTCTGGTGCAAAATGGCTGCCACTCCTCACCCAGCTGAGTTTTCTGAACACTTTTTTTCCTTATGAACAGAACTGAAAAGCTTCTGCATGATTGCAAAGACCTTTGTGGCAAATTCTAATCTTAGCAAGAAAATCCAGGCAATGTTTGAATATTGAGGATACCTTTATTGGGATGAATTGTTGGGCTTTGTTGACTCGCACACCACGTTTTACAGCAGGGGTCACAGGAGGTTCTGGTGCAATGGTAAACATCCTCAAATGAGGTAACAACAACCTCAAGATATGAGGTCAAGAGTGGGGACGGGCCTCCACGACGACACAGACTCACACACTCTTTGAAATCTACAACCACCTTAAGCTTTACAGCATGCAAATGGCTCTAAATGTAGTGAGGAAATTGAAATATATACAACTTGATCACACGGAATGCTTCTTAAATTTAACTCGCAAAAACCATGTGTTAACAACCATAATATTCACTTTAGATTATTTTGATTATTTTGACTCCCTTGTGGGGAACAGCCAAGTGCGGTGACACTCTGGTTCTGTACAGTGACAAATCTGGAGACACACCAGTACCTTCCAGCACCGAAAAACAATAAAACAAATCATCACAGACAAGTACACAAGAAACAACTTTCATCACTTGCATGAGAGGACACAGACATTGGCCTGAGAGGCACAAAATAAATAGGTTGAAGGGTGCCTGAGGAGCACATCACTCGAACAGCAGGTCTTCATCCGTCTCCTCTGTCAGCATGTTGGCAGGCTCTGCGATGGGACCCAGTTTAGCCAAGCGGGCGGCGATCTCAAGCTCTGTCTTTTCTCTGAGCTGCTTCTTCTTCTCTTGGATCTTCTTCAGCCTGGAAGAGGAGGAAATATGTGGAAAAGAAGATTAAGTAGCCACTAGAAGACGGGGAGTTGTGATACTGTTGCACGCCTAATCAGAGAAACATTTCATTTGAGAATTGATTGTCTAAACGTTCAATTAAGGATGAAAAAATATTGGGATTTATTAGACTGTTTTACCTGTAGAACTCCTCTCGTTCTCTCTCATCCAGCTCTGTGATGATGTAGGTGAGGGTGCGATCAATCCGGGGGATAATCACTGAAAGGTGTCCAAAAGATCAGATGAGCTACAATAATACTCTTTTGCAGAAATTATTAAAAGAAAACAATTTGATATAAAGTGTGATTTTTACCATGCTCAATAGCATTCACACGGCGGTTGGTAATCTTGATGGCTTCATCCAGAGTGACAAAAGATGTCTGCAGACAGAAAAAGAGTTGAATTTTTCAATCAGTAATTAATCAGCCGGTTAGGGTTAGGGCTAAGGTTGGTGAAACTCTCATGAGATTTGTGAGAACTACACTTGTGAGAGTTTGTCCCTCTGGCCCATCCAATCTAGCATTTACCTTAGGCCAAGGTTAGTGTTAGTGTTAAGGTTACACACACACAAGGAAGAAACACAACGTGTACAAATCTCATTAAGGTTCCGCAAACCCTCCCTCTGGCTGATCCAATCTTGCGCCAACCTTTTTGAATCAGTCATGTTTTTTCACCATAGAAATGACCCAGAAATGACTGTGAGAATGAATTCAATAACTGTGACGTATCTGTAACAGCGCCCCCTACCTGTAAGGAGGCCAACTCCACCAGCAGCTCGACAGCTCTGCCGTAGTTCCTCTTCAACCTGGAGAGCTGCTCTCCTCCTCTGGCCAGACCAGTCAGCTCATAACCTGACGAACACAAAGAAGGTGAGAACTCTATGCCATTAACTAGTCACAACAACTTTATTATTATTATTTATTACTTACTGTCCCCGCCTTCTTGGTAGTGCTCAAAAACTGGAAGGGTGACACCTGGAAGAACAAAACACGGCACGTATAAGAACTTGTCTCGGCAAAACTTGACAGCGATGATAAAAGTGAGAAGATGGACGTTTTAGAAGCTGACCTGCCACGTTATCTTTCTTGGCTCGGACCTTCACCTGGGCTTTGTTGACATTCTGGATTACAGTCGTGCTGCGGACAGAATTACAGATTACAGAGGCATCTTTGCTGTGCCTGAAATAACACAACATAACATAATTTTACACTGATTCTTACCTGAAGTCTCCAGCTGCAAATTTGGCTTCAGCCAGAGAGAAGGCCGCCTCTCGCATCACCTCTCCCATATTGGTTTTAGTCTAAAGAGACAGAGATAAAGTTCACCTTAAGACTACGTTAGTTTTAGCGAGTTGCATTGCATTTAGAGTGTAATAGCATTGAGATTAAACTTCAACTGACTTCAATAATTTTGCGAAGGATTTGACGGAATCGCATGGAGAGGGCATCGGATTTCTTCTTGAGCAGGTTGCGGCCGGTCTCCGCTCCTTTCAGCCGAGCCTTCATGATGGTCTGAGCCCTGCAAACCCAAAACACAAACACACACAGTTTGAATGTTTTATTTTAAACTGCCAATTACATTACAAGCACACAGCTGTCTAGCTCTTTTTTTTGTGGTAATCCTGCCAATCATAAGCCATTAACAGGCAGTTTGTCTGTAGTGCCTCTTCATCATGATCCTTTGTTAGAAAGGATCGCTTCAAGGAGTTGTTTGGTTGTATTAGACTGCAGAGGAAACACAGCTGCATGTGAAACCATACAAGAGAAGATTATCCTGCTATTGCTGATGGTGTCAGTAGTTTTGGTCAAGTTTGTCTTCACAGTAACACAATTTGTAGTGGCAGAAACTAGACGTCTTAGGTCTGTGTTGTCGTTTTTCTGACTAGTTTTCGTCACGTCACTTGGTGTTAAGGTGTTATAACTGACTCAGGTGAGGCGTGTCCTGTGCAGTCAGACTACCACAGATAATGTGACAATAACTGTGCTAAAGATCTGCATCACACAACTTTTGTAATCCTTCTCGTGTGCTTATTTTCATACAAAATACACATGTGTGGATGTATATTATGAAATCAGATTTTTTCATATTTCTGATAAGAAGCTCAGCTACTCCACAATCTTTCCATGTACCCCCTGACAGCTGCAGAAGTACCTCCTGGGGTACTTGTACTCCTGTTTGGGAACTATATTTGCAATCAGAGACTTGGTACTTGATCAGTTTATCAGGTGGAAAAAAAACGATATCTATGTACAGGTCAAAAACACAGCCAATATCTAGGATTGAAACATCTCTCTGTCACAAACAAAGGCTTCAAAAAAGCTGATGTGATTGAATCAATGTAGTAAAAATGACTGCAACTTGCAGACAACACAGGTAACTTCACTAATCAGTAAACACTCAAGATACGCAATGTTAACGTTTCAGACACCATCTCAGACTGACAGCTCACACTTGGATCATGTTAGAAAGCATCACATGACAACAGAAGGACTCTTCCTCTTTTAAACAGCAAGCTGCCACTGATATAAACTAAAATTAGGTTCAGATCACAATGCAGGACTGACTCAGGGATACATGCGGATTGGAGCAAGAAATCGTCAATCTGAGAGACTGTGAGGCAAAATAAGTCAGCAAAATAGCATAATAATAGTTGGCTAAGAAGCTACAGGGTTTTAGCAACTCGCTACCAAACAAGCTGCTTACATTCTGGAGGGGAATACGTCGATCCTGTCCTTTCCAGACATCTTATTGCCGTTTGGTCGATGATTGAGGTTTTCTGTTGACTCCCGTTAACTCAAAATAATACTAAAAACGTTATATTTTACTCTAATTTATTAACTTGTGGATATAATACTGATAAACGTTGTTCTTCATGCAGGATTAGCAGCGTAGATGGAGGCGATGGTTCGTGATCTTGTCTCTTGCTCTGCGTGATGATCAGCTGGCCTCTGGTGGTCATGTGACTGGAACTGCCCGCGCTCTGCACATGCGCGTGTAGTGACGTTCTTTTTCCGGGTCGAAAAATTAGCAGCTAGCGGGGCCCGAGTTCTTCACTTCACAAAACCCCCCAAAGAAAACATAAACGGACATTTAAGCACTTCCAGCGCAGAACATCCAAGTGTACTGTTGTGTAACCATATGACACAGGTGAGTTTTTTATCCTTAAAGGGGATGTTTTGCGTGGGAGGGGTTAGCTAGCTAGCCTCAGTAGCAGTGCATGTGCCGCATGTGAGCTGGGAGCCGGGTTATTAGCCGGGGAAGCTAACTGTATCAAAGTCACCGTTTTATCCTCAATTGAAACCCCTCTCTTGTATTTATTGTGGTATTTGTTATTATGCTCTAGTTATTTTAAAGGGTTTATATCTCATTTTTGTTGACGTCAAGTTTTGCTCCCAATTTAAATACCTCATTTGTCTACATTGCATCATCCCATTCACTGCTAAAAAATGTGAAATAAAGCTGCAAGTTCGCATAATACAACGTCATCTCCCTGCTTTTGTTGTTGCATAAATTTTCAGGCTGAGTTAAATTAGTTGATTCCTTTTTATAGTATTAAACAAACCAGAAACTGAATGGACACTAAATGTTTTCAGTTAATATTTGAAGCAGTTTTTTAAAATATGTTGTCCACCCCATTTATATCAGTGAGGTTAGGCTGCATATTGATAACATCTCTCAATGGCTTAAAGGACAGGTTCGCAATTTTTCAAGTCTTTCTGAAAACAATAGTCAGGTCCCCAAATAAACAAAATGAAATTAGTTTTTCTTGCCATAATTATTCCTCCTGTTCATACTGACCATTAGAAGATCCTTCATAATGCACTTATAGTGTAAGTGATGGGGGACAAAATCCACAGTCCTCCTGTGCAAAAATGTATTTAAAAGTTTATCTGAAGCTAATATGAAGCTTCGGTCGTCCAAATGATAGATATCTTTCAACGTTACAGTCTTTTTAGTGCCAAAGTCCCTCTTTTTGTTATTATACTTCCACTGCAGCTCAACAGGGAAACACTGAGGAAACACAAAGAGGGAATTTGATGCTAAAAAGACTGTAAATGTGGCAGATATCCACTTGATATGACTAACTCAGACTGCTGAAGCTTCATATAAGCTTCAGATAAACTTTTAAATGCATTTTTACACAAAATGACTGTGGACACACTGTTTATTTTGGCCTCCATCACTTACATTGGAAGCACATTTGAAGATCTTTTAATAGCCAGTATGAACAGGAGGAATGATTACAGCGAGGAAAACCTTTCATTGTTCATATGGACACCTGACTGTTGACAGTTAGTGGATGAGTCGATTAGTTGATCGAAAGAAAAGTAATCAGCAACTATTTTGATAATTGATTCATCGTTCTCGGGCAAAAATGCCAAACATTTGATGTTTCTGGGTTTTCAAATACAGTCATTTGCTGCTTTCCATGGTCTTGTATTTGTAAATATTTTGAGGTTTTGGACTGAAAAAAAGACATTTGATGATCTTGTGTTCTAGCATATTGTGATGGGAATTCTTCACTGTTTTCTGATGAGTTATAGATGAAGCTATTGATCGAGAAAGTAATCACCAGATTAATCGATAATGAAGATAATCATTATGTGCAGCCCATGTCCCATCCACACAAGGTTTATTTTAGTACAGGGCTCAATGACCATGAAAAGGTGTTTGTATCTCAGTAAAATCAACATGGCTGCTGTCATTGTGTCCCAGCAGTTCGTTCATTGTTCTCTGTCTATGGAGCAGCTCCAGGATTTTCCTCTGGACTCAGTGTTTCACAATCATTTTGGCTGTTAAATAATTAAAATGAATGTCTACTTGTGACCCCTCATCACAGGTTTTACTGTGATGATGGATATGAATTGTGAAGCAGTTAAACTGATTTTGTAAAAAAAAAAATTGAGAACAGAAAAGGTAAACAATTTTTTATGATTGAGTTTTTTTCTCTCAGGTGTATAATGGGATCCTGTGGGTGTTCGGATGTTATAATCAAATTCACAAATTAAAAATGATTTGTACAATACTGAAGCTGTAGAAAAAAATGTGATGAAATCTGTTTAAAGTTTTGGGATTTGCAAGACACAGATTAAAAATAAAAACTGTGGTTTAAAATCGACTTTTTGTCCTTAGTTTAGGTCAAGCTCCAAAAATGCTGGAACCTACGCTTCCCATAATGCACCTAGATTGTATTTTTGTTGCCCATGTCTTTTAAACTTCACGCCCTGAGTTTGTAACGCAGGCTTTCTGTTATGATTATTGTAGTTTTCAAGTACTAGACAAGATGTAACCCGTGCTGACATCACCAGTGTTATCATCTCTGGCTTTACAAAGCTCCACAGCCACAGAAGGAATTAAACTTAACTGTTTTCATAAGCTAAGAACTCCACATGTTGAGTAAACTGATCATTATGTATGAAATCTACTTCAGGTATTTTACCCATCTCTCTCTCTTTGTTTCTATCCTCACAGCGATGCCGGGTCTCAGCTGTCGATTTTACCAGCACCGGTTCCCAGAGGTGGAGGATGTTGTGATGGTGAACGTGAGGTCCATCGCCGAGATGGGCGCCTACGTCAGCCTTTTGGAGTACAACAACATCGAGGGCATGATCCTCCTGAGCGAGCTGTCGCGTCGACGTATCCGCTCCATCAACAAGCTCATCCGCATAGGCCGCAACGAGTGCGTGGTGGTCATCCGAGTAGACAAAGAGAAAGGTGTGTGCAGACAGACGTGAACTAACCACAAGAGAGGGAGACCAGCTGGTATGGGAAGTTGGCCCCTATGTGTAGTTGGAAACTCACTTTTTTTTTTTGGGCTGCCAGTGCCAAAGTGCTGGTGGTGTAAACATTATGTACCAGCCACAGCAAAAAGTTGAACTTCCATGAATATTATGAGAAAATAAACTGGAAATACAGGTGGGATCTTTTCACGATAGGCGGTAAAATTGTTCCTTTACCTTTTGAGGTTATCAACCACGAGACAGACACTTGTTCTGATATAGTATGAGAGTGTGAAGTCATAATATTGTTTAGGGCTGCATCATCATTATCAGTTATCGATAAACAATCTGTTTTTTTTTAATTTGCTGCATAATAATTTACTCTAAATGTCTTAAAACTTAGTCTGACCAATTGGAAAACAAAAGCAAGCAATTGTTGAAGCCCAATTCAACAAGTGTGATTATCTGATGAATGACTAAACTGATTGACCATTCAAAGCAGGAATTGATTAATTATCTGTGTATTGAATAGTCAGTTAATCATCTCAGCCCTAATCTTGTCAGAAACTACTCGCACATCACTTTGAACCCATGTGCAATGTTCCTCGACTAGATTTTAATCAGATTCTGTCCTGTGAGACTCTTGTGAGAACGACTGCTTCCATAAAATAATATAATTGTATTGTCTCTTCCGCTTTCTCTCCAGGATACATTGATTTATCAAAAAGAAGAGTTTCACCGGAGGAGGCCATCAAGTGTGAAGATAAATTCACCAAATCTAAAACTGTAAGTCAAGATGTGCCCAAATGTTTTTTTTTTTTCTTATAGTTTTTGTTTTCTTATGAAAGTTTTTGTAAAGTTTGCATTATGGAAGCGACAGCCAGCGAAACATATTCCACAATGTAAATGGACTTGTGGAGTTTCTTATGAATCTGAGCCTTAAATCAGTGTTTGCACTGAGCTGATTGGTGTCGTTGTGTCTGCAGGTGTACAGCATCCTGCGACACGTGGCAGAGGTGCTGGAATACAGTAAAGACGAGCAGCTAGAGAGCTTGTACCAGCGCACCGCCTGGGTGTTTGATGAGAAATACAAGCGGCCAGGATACGGAGCTTATGATGTCTTCAAACAGGCTGTATCGTAAGTGCTTCTTTCAAGTAGCGTTTGTCAGAATGAGACCCGAAGAACGTAGGCAACAAATATGTTATTTGAAGAGATGAAATGGTGATGAACACTTCCCCTCCTACAGAGATCCCTCCATTCTGGATGGTCTGGACTTAACAGAGGAAGAGAGGAGCGTGCTGATTGATAACATCAACAGGCGGCTCACTCCACAGGCTGTCAAGATCAGAGCAGGTGAGGGTTTGATTGTAACAGTATTTATTCTAATTGTATCATGACAGTACATCAGTTGGACTACACACATACAAATCATCCTCTTTCCCACCTGCAGACATTGAAGTGGCGTGCTACGGGTATGAGGGGATTGATGCAGTGAAGGAGGCTCTGAGGGCCGGGCTCAGCTGCTCCACAGAGGCCATGCCCATCAAGGTAACCTTATGGCTCCACTCACACTCAGTCTGAATGTTAAAATGAGCCCAATCATGACCTGAAAGAACCTCTTGCACTCATTTTTTTTAACATGCCATTGAGATGATAGGTGATTTTATTTTAAATTTAAGTCCAACTTTCTGCTTTTGTCGTGTCTGTGTTGGGGTAAGAGCTGCTGATGTAGGGTATCTGCAGGTCTTGAAAGATCTTAAAATGCATTGATTCCTCAAAAAGGCCTTTAAAGGTATTTAAAAGTTATAAATTTCATATGAATATATCTTGAATATTTTTTCTTACCTACCATAAACAGTAGCAGTAATTCAAGTTTTTAGTAGGTATAAATTACAAATGAGTCTGGTGCCACACCAGTGCTGCAGGAAGTTATTTAATCCTGTTTTGAGGAGTTTCAGTCGGCACCATCAGTCCTGTAGCAAACACTGTCACTACTGCTAAATACAGAACAGTAACTTGGAAGCTCATCCACTCACTATGGATGTGTATGAAAGTGTCGACTGTAGCAAAAACTTCAATTCTGTTATAATTGGTTAGTCCACACATCAATTTTCTGCTGCTTATCTGGATCCAGGTCACATTAATTGATTCATTAGATTACACAGCAGTTATACACAGCTGAAGTACTGACAATAATGTAATATAAATGTCAATAGATTCAAGTACTTAGTAAATAATAACTGATTTCTGTAATACGGTGTAGCTGTAAGTAAAAACGGCGTGTTCCTGTTCTTGGCAGATCAACCTGATCGCTCCTCCACGCTACGTGATGACAACGACCACTCTGGAGCGCACAGAGGGTCTGTCTGTCCTCAACCAGGCCATGGCTGCCATCAAGGAGAAGATCGAGGAGAAGAGAGGCGTCTTTAACATCCAGATGGAGGTGAGCGACTTTAGTTTCAGCTACTCTGAAGTGAATTCTCTATTTGCTGGTGAATATCAACCGAAATTTATGTCAAACAAAAGAATAGTTTGGTCAGTTTACTGTGTTGGACTATCAGGTTCCCCATCAGGGAAAGGCAAAAATCTGAGATTTAAAAAATAGAGTGGGGATATATATAAGTTGCAGTGTTGTGAGAACATCATCATAATTTTGAAATGAAAAAAGTCCTTATGAGAATAAAGTAATATTTTTACAGAATAAAGTTGTATCTCTTAAAGTGTTGCATGTGAAATTCATGTTATATTCTTGAGATATAACCTTTAGATAGATGGATAACCTTCATTTACTCAGGGGAAAACCAATGAGAGCAAGGGAGTCCTGAAGCTTATTCTACCTATGAAGAGCATAGTAGGTGAATTAGGGCCGCGTGATGGACAAAAACAATTTTTTTTTTTTACCAAATACCTCTATCGCTATTGCGACAATATTGTAGGGATGACTATTGGTTCACAAAATATTTACACAATGAGATTTTTTGATGAATAATCATCAGTAATGTGGATATAATTACTAAGTGGTTAAAGACAAATAATAGAACAACTAGAACAGTCTGGTAAGTTCAGAAAATCACATCACTTTACTGTAATGCAGCCTTTAAAACCAGGAAAAGACAACACTTATGCCATATCATGATATTATCATATCCAAAATCTAAGACAATATCTAGCCTCATATCATGATAACGATATAATATCGATATATTGCGCAGCTCTTCATATAAGAGACATCTAAGGTAATGCATTCCTGTGAACAGGCAGAGTATCCCATATTTCTTAAGTCTTAAAAGTGATGATAAATAAAATGGTAGTTTATTTAGGGTGGCTTTATAAATAAAAAGAGACATTGTTGTTCCCTTCGAGCTGTGAGTAATGACCAGCCCACTTTCTCACAGAGGATACAATGATGGGTCCTAAAACTGTCACCTGTAATAAATCTAAGAGAACTGTGATACACAGCTTTAAGGAGCTTGAGGGTATGGTGTATAACATCCTTTCTCCGAGTATGAAGACTTTTCTCATAATGTTCGCACCTTTCCTGTAAAACTATGACCTTTTCTCTTCAAAATATGACTTTCCTGGTAATAATTACCGTTTTTCTCAAAAGCGTACTACTTGATTTAGTCGCATGTTTAATTTTTTCCCCTTAAGTGGTTCCAGTAGTTTACAGTGGTCATAGTTTACAGCAGCGACTGAAGCATTTCTCCCCGTCATCGCCTCAGGTTTTATAACTCTTTTGAATAATAACAAAACAGATAATTAACCCGTAAACCGTCCCCTTCAGCCCAAGGTGGTGACAGACACGGATGAGACAGAGCTCGCCCGGCAGCTGGAGAGGCTAGAGCGGGAGAACGCCGAGGTGGACGGAGACGACGACGCCGAGGAGATGGAGGCCAAAGCGGAGGACTAAGTCGGTCCTCGGGGAGGGCTGGTGGGGGGGAAAAAAAACGTCACAGGAGAAAATGTGGACAGACCTGGCCACAGTCACTCAGTCCAACAGATGTTAACTTTCACATTGCAAACATTAACTGACGTTAATAGTTCATTGGCAAACGTCCCGGTTTGTCTCAGGAGACAGTCAAACAAAAAGCTGTCTTCTTGTCCAGACATGGACACAAGGAAGATTAAATTACAAATTACACATCAATATAGTTTCTATTTTTAAGTACACCAATTTGAATACATAACGCTAAAACAACAAAAAGCTGTTTACAAGCAGTGGCCTTCACTTACCTCTTGCTTAAGAGCCCAGTGTCTTCAGTATCCATGACGCTTCATCTCTGGCTGGTCACTGGATGTGATTGATTTTAAAGGGGGAAACGTGCGTAGGCTCGTCTGTTTAAACACCAGTCAGTGGTGACTTTATGTGCTGTTTCTCTTCCAGTTTAAGGGTTTTTACTGGCAAGATTTGCGCTTGTTCAGCTCACATGGCATCAATAAAGTTCTGGAAGTTTTGATCTCAATGTGTCTTTGTCAGCTGCTATTAAACTAATCTTTAACACTTCTGTTTTTTCCTGTCAGTCAGCCCACTCGTTACAAAACCTACAGCAAAAATAGACTTTTCAAACAGTTTGAAAGCTTAATTGTGGTCTCTATAAAACCACTTTGGAATTGGTGAGAACTGATGACCTGGTGTAACAGAGTCCTTGCACTTAAAGGATTGGTTCACAATTTTTTTTCTATGTAAGTAGGACATACTTACATAGAAGACTGGATGATATCTACTTTATTTGACTAACTCAGACGGTATTTAAGTTTGTCTGAAGCTTGTGAGGCTTCAGCAGTCTGAGTTAGTCAAGTGGATATCTGCCACATTTAGTCTTTTTAGCATCAAATTCCCTCTTTGTGTTTCCTTGTTGAGCTGTTCATTTGGGCACCTGACTGTTATTTTAAGGCAGATTTTACAAATTGTGAGCCTATCCTTTAAAGGTTTTTGTAAACCAACATGAACTTAAGTTATTTCCAACCTGTTCAGAGCAGTGATACATTGTCAAATTCTCACATTGGTCAACCCAGATTATAATTTAATAACACTGAATTGTGGTGAGGAAATCAAATGCTGGTTCACAAAGACTTATAAAAATCAATTTTATTCAAATGTTTCACCATTACAAAACAAATAGAGAGCATCTTCACACCTGCAAATCATTTTTTTCCCCTGTTCTTAGCTCATTTTCCTATATAGTGGTTATGATGTTTGTGTGCTTTTTATAGCTGCAGGGATGTCGCCACCCGAGATATTCTGTGGGTCTTGTCAGTAGACACATTTCAAATGACCACAAGGTGCTTTTTGAGATGGTCTGAGGACGAGAACATGCCAACACGTTTATCAGGAATGCGATAAGGAAAAAGGAAGAGAATCTGTTAACTTGACAGAAATAAATTGGAGTTGTGTCCAAAACCCTGAATAAGTAACTGTAAAAATATCACATCCTTCTTGTAGTTATGCATACTCTAAAATCTGTGTCCAATTAACCAACCCACATACAACTGCAAGCCAGATTTCACACCTTAAAGAGTAATTCTGGTATTTATCAACCTGGACTCCTTTCCCCATCATTTGGGGTCTAAGTGACTAATGGGGACAAACATTTTTGGAATTGGACCAGTATTGAGCGAGATCACTGCAGGCCGCAGGAGCAAAACAGGCTACAATGAGATTGTGTCTCAGATTGTGTGACAAAGAAAGTAAACAGGAAGTAGCCGCCTGTAGCAGCATTATGGCTGCATAGGGAACTACATCTGAGGCAGTTTGCTGGTTAACCGAACCACCCACATATTCATCCGCACACGCCGGTTTGTTTACATGTATGAGGCTGACTGTCACCGCGGTTATACTGTATCCCGTTATCCCGTGGATTATTATGAGGACGATCATGAGTCATTTCACTTTGGCCAACCGTATTTATTTGAGCCGGAGTACACTGATAAAACAAAAGAGGAAAAACAATGGAGGCAAAAAGGCAACAGGACCGTCAGGAAAGTCAACGTACAGTAACTGTCACCTCAGAGAAACTGCTGCTGCTGCAGTCAGACCTGTTGCCGCCAGACTCGGATAATCTACAAGTGTCCACGGAGAGTAATCCCAGCTGTGTAAATACTACAAATGGATTTACAGCGTTTATCAACATTGTCGTCGTGGAGACTGTTTTATCTCCACAAAACCAACTAGAAGAAAAGAGCGAGGCCGGCTGGATCAAACACTCAGCTCCACACGTAACTGTGAGGAATTACAGTCTGTGAGTCTCCATTTGATTTGATCTACTGGGTTACTACTTCTCTAGCATGAACAGACGCTGAGCTATCCACAGCCTCAGACGTAAACAAACCGACATGCAAACTGCCCAAAATGTAGTTCCTTATGCAGTTAGCCATAATGCTGCTACAGGCAGCTAGTTCCTGTTTACTTGCATTGTCAGACACTTATAATAATAATAATCTGAGCCTGTCAGTGGCAAAAACAAGCACTTTTACTGGACATACTTTGACAGGCACAATTGCCCCAAAGGATTACAACGCAGCCCGTTTCACAGCTGCTGGCTGAAGCGATCTCGCTCAGTTCTGGTTCAACTCCAAAAATGTTTGTCCCCATTAGTCACTTAGACACAAAATGATGGGAAAATAGGGTCCAGGTTGAAAAAAAAAAAAAAAGACAATTACCCTTTAAAGACTTCAAAGAAATGTTCATGAAACTAGTAAACTGACTTTCCACAAAAAATGTGTTTGCATGTACACGAGTAAAAGTAGAGGACAAAAAAGACCTTATCTTGCAACACAATAATGGTCCTGGGTGTCTGTCAGCAGTGTCCCCTCAGAATTATTTCTTCATAGTCAAATAATGACGTACTGTATATACACAAAAGCACACAGACACAGTCAGCACCTGCAACAGAGAGGGGAGGTGAATGTGGCCTGAGTATGTTGAGAAAACAACAGAAATGACCTGAACAACTGGTGCAAATGTAAGAATGAGCAGTTACAAGTTGCTTTGTTTTGGGTGACATAATTGCGCTACACTATTGTACACGATATGAAAAAAAAAAAAAAACCCCAAAAAACAGTTGATCTTCATTTTAGTGGTTGTTTTGCTTATTTCACCAGTCCAATCTTCTTGGCCTCAGTTTCATAAATGAGCAACCGCCACATCTTCACTATAAAGACTTCAGCTTCTTCATCAAGAACCTGAGCAGGAGGGAAAAAAAAAAAAAGAGGAAAGTTCCATGAGTTACACATGAGAAAGATATTTGAGGAGAGAAACAAAATGTCCAAATGTCTGGACTCCCTGCAATTGCAGACTTCCTGGGCTCATTCCCAGGAAGTCTTAGTGCTTAAGCCTGTCCAAATTCACAATTCATCAAGTCAGCAGGGGACTTAACCAGACATTGTTTGGGAGATAACTCATTAATACAGATGTGATCATGTAAAATAAAGGAATATATAATCGAAGAGGACAGAAAAAAGTGTTTTTAAGACGTGTTTTTGTTATTTTTTAAGTATAAGTTTATTGATGTAGTGAGGTTTGATATTAGGGTTGAAATATTTCGATTAATCTGCCGGTTTCTTTTTTTCTTGGTTAATTTTTTAAGAACAAACACCCGACATCACCCGTACACTGAATAGATGCTCCCAAAAAGGCGATTTTATTTAGTACAATTACGGTGTTTCAACTTTAAGTCGAACATCAATTTAGTGTGCGGGCGTTCCTGAGTTTGTTTTTGCCTTTTAGCCTACGCACCTGATAAAGTGTTGTGTGCATACACTGTGAAGCACCGATAAATTGTCGACAAAATGTAGAACCATCATTTCCCAGAGATATTCAGCTTACTCATAAATGACAAAGAAAAGCATCAAATCCTCACATTAATGAGGCTGGAACAGGTAAATAATTGAAAAAATGACAAACTATTAATTATCTACAAACAATGCTTTACTTTGAGTTAGAAGGTTAACGCTCACTTATAAAATATCAATCTCAGAATGACCTGTCTGCTGTCAACATAAATTTGCATAACATTAAATTGTCAGCATAAAAATAAAACATTAAGACAGCTTATTAATCCATTACATTACTCACCATAGCGACATCATCCAAAATACCCTGCGGTGTACCGTGAGCCATCACCTGGAAACACAAAGACAAAAACATGAACATCAATTCATGTTTTACTTCCCCTCCAAGTATGAACGCAGGCAAATGTGAGGATCACATGATCGGTACCTTGGAGCAGACAAAGTCCACTAACGTTGGCTCTTCCTCTCCGATGTACTCAATGATCTTTTTATTGATCCAGGGCCGAACACGTCGCTCCATTAACGTCTAAGGGACAAGAGACAAGTTTTGTTTTAGCAGTGAATCATGCTACTGTTTCTGAAGAAAATCCAGACGACAGACGTGAATTAATCACTCTACTGTCTTCTTCTGTAACAAATATTGTAAAAACTGAAGCTAATTTTGTAAAAGACAATGTCAACTTGTCAGCTTAAAAAGGACAGACATTCAATTAAATTTTTTTTTTTTTTTTTTTTTTAAAGTTTCCTCTCCTCACCGTGTCCACCATAGACCAGTCCAGCGGGTAGGAGAACAGATCAGGCTTCGCTGTGGGAATCTTCTCTATCAGGCTCTTGATGTGTTTGCGTTTCTCCTCGCTGTTGGCTCCCTTCATGCCGGCGAGCCCGGCCCCGTCCACCCCCGGGCTCTTGTCGTCGTCGTAATCCAGGGGCACCAGCTTCCTCTTGCGCGGCTGTTCGTCCGCCTCCTCGTCATCAAACTTATCGAAGACGCTGTCCACAGGCAGCTTCTTCCTCTTGCCTGCGTTGGGCTGACTGGGGCTACCTGTGGGACCTGGAGAGGACGGGGGAGTTAACTCTGATTTATGGGGCTGTAGCTTAGATGACTATGTCTGTATTTCATCTAATGTGACTGAATCCAACCAGAACTGTCCTGATTCCCTTTTCCATATGAGAATGTCAATTTTAATGACTATTATGGAAGTAAACTGCCCTTGAGTCCTTAAATGAATTATTCACCTTCAGATACAGTTACAGTAAGATCTCATGAGTCTTTGATATGCAACATGTTCCAGGAGTTTTGTGATTATCATTATTTACTTTTCATGTGCAGCCACTTTCACTCTTCGCCAATTAGTGATTTCCTACATTATCCACACTAAATTTTCAGGATCTTCTGAGAATGGGGCTCTGTGTGCTCCATACATATAGGTGGAGGCAGCAGCTGTAACAAAGGATGCCTTGTGACTTTTTTCCAGTACATGTGTTGTTAAAAATGGCAAAAATCTATTTAAGAGGATGTTGTATTACACAAGCTGCTGTGCATTCTGGTTCATGTAGGCTTCTGTCAGTAGAGAAATCTGTGTGTCTGCATCTTGTGGATTTCTCTCTATACGGCAGGGCTGTCACGTTTTTTGAAATTCGAACCACTGTTCCAACATGGGAGAAAATTGCATTATTGATCTGTAATGATCTCACCACATTGAAGATTTACAATATACAAGTGCAACAAGCTGTGGTTTAGCAAAATAGAGTGTTACTCCAACCAGTAAACTAGGCTATTGCTGCTCTCTTTGTTGCAAAATGGAGGAAACTAGAGAGATGTGCTGAATGAAAATCATGACAAACCATCTGAGAAGTATCGTAAAGAAGCATTTTGGATTCTAGATGATGGAAAAATCTTAGAGGACGGTTTGTTGCCTTTAAAAGACGCCTGTCTGCAGTAACATTCAACAAATCTTTAACAACAAATCTTTAGTCTGCTTGTCACCGAGTGAGGCAGCAGACGCACTGAAACATAGTTTAGCATTAGGCTACGTGGGTTGCATTAATTCTAGTTATCACTTGTTCAAACTTGATTTCTTTAAAGTGTGACAGCCCAAGTGTATAGTTGCTGAAAATAATTTTAAAAAAAGCTTATGAATGAGTGACCGACATGAAAAACATTTACAGTTATCATCGTAGCATTGCTGGAAGACTCAACTTCAAACTCTCACCGTCAGCAAAATCTTGACATGAATAAGAAAACTGTAATAAATTTAAAATGATGATTACAGGAGTTTTATGGTTCTTGGCTGCTTGAGGACACGTTTCTCTCCCTGACTCACCCAGTTTGAGGCTGAGGCCGATCTTGGGCCGGTGCTCTTCCTGCGGCAGCGCTTCAGGCGGCGAGTTCTCGTGGGGGATGATGATGCCGCACGGCGACTCGTCTCCGGGCGTGTTGGGGGACACGTTGCCGCTGGCCGACGACACCGACGGTGCTGCTGTGATGGGCCGCATCGTGGGCTTGAGGCATGGTTTTGCGTCTGGGTTATCGTCATCGTTGTCGTAATCTTCTTCCTCGCCCTCCTCCACCTCGTCGTCTGAAGGGGCGTGGCGGGGGCGTGATTCTGGTCTGTCCTGGTCCCCTCGCCGGTCCCGGTGGTCTCGTGAACCCCTGTGGTGCGCCCGTTCCTCCTCGGGCTCTGGCTCTTGGATGATGGGAGGTTGTCTCAGACGCTCCGCCTCTTCCTCCTCCATCTGGACCAATAAGAGGCAGATATGCAGATGATAAGCACGCAGTCACAGTGATACACAGAACAGAAGGTCAACAGACAATGAAATCTGGACACCACTGATGCAGAGAGAATCAGATGCTAAAGTGACCTTCACAAAGACAACACACAGCATGCTCACACACTACAAACAGATACTGGCAAACACACACACACATCACATATTCTTCTAGACAAACGCACCCTGCGTAGCTCTGCGTCTGGGTCTGGATGTCCCTCGTCTAACAGCCTCTGTCTGATCTCCTCCAGCTCCTCCTTCTCTCTCTTCCTGTCACGCTCGTCCGCCTCCATCTCCTTCTCTCGGTCTCTGAGACGCTTCTGCAGCGCACTGCCCCTAGAGGTCACATCAGAAATAACAGCCTTCAGAACAATGGCTGTAGCTGCAGTATTGCATCTGCTATTACGAGTCAAATCTGGGTCACACAGCATCTGCTGCTGCTGCATTTTACTTTGTTTTTACACAGTTAGGCACCACATGGGATATGTCACACAGAACAATGAAATGAGTGTCTAAAGGAGTAGATTTCACATGTAAAAATGAAAATGTACAACTTTTCTGATGCTGAATTTATTAGATATAACAAACATCACACTTCTGTAAATACAAGCTGTTAAAAAGCCTGTTTATTTCTCACTGATAATCTACTTGGCTTTATTAACAGTACTGTAGCATATTTATTTCTGCTGTTTACCTGTAGTACTTGGGGTCATCTCTGTCATCATCATAGTCTTCAAGAAACTCTTTGAGCCGTTTGCCTTCTTTTACCTGAAGACAGAGTAATTCATTTCCTCAAGATGAAAAATCAATTTCTGCTCACAAATTTCTGTCTAAATGTATTCATATGAATACATAACGCCACATGAAAGTCTCATGACGTCACAGTAACAGGAACATTTATTGGTGAAGTATCCCTCAAGGACAATTAAATCCAAGGTCCAACTTGCAGCTTAAATACACTCTGCAGTAGAATCACTGAATTTGGTGGTTTTAAAAAAGGTAAAACTGAGTCCAATGTGAACTTCAACTGTTCAAAGTCAAGTAGAACATTTCTATAAACACCATCAACGTCTTCTCACCATCTCTCGTCGGCGCTCATCTTCCCTCTCAGCCTCCTTGGCATAATCCCGTGCTTTCTTCCTCTCCCTGAGCTCCCAGTTTTTTAGTCGCTGTGATCAAAATAGTGTCAGGTCAGCGACTGTATCTCACAATACTAAGGTAAGACAGTTAATTACACATGATATTTGGATAGAAGTTAATAAACAGACACAGGAAAGTGATATTTGAAGATTTCAAGGTTGTCTTACTGAGCAAACTCTGAAACCACTGATAAAGGCCACAAGATGTCAGTCTTGTATAAGAATTAATCTCTGATTTAATGTATGCTGCTACCCTCCTCTTTTAGGGGTTTACATTTACATTTTAAACCCAATAATTATTATTCTCAACATTTAGAAATTTTAAATCTGGATGCTGTGATCCTTCAGACACTGAAGCTGAGACCTTCCCGGCGTCTTTCCTACCTCCTGATAGGCTGCTTCTTTGTCTCTGAGTTTCCTCTCTAGCTTCCTGCGTTCATACGCCTCCTCTTCATCCTCTTGGTCTCGTTTCTTTTCTCTGTCACGATCTCGACTCATCTCCCTGCAGAAAAAAATACATATTAATCTTTTGGAACAAATATACAATACATGCTAAGTTTTAAGTAGTACACACAAAACATAGTGAGAGATTCTCAATCAAGTCTGGTCTGTATTAACCTGATCCGCCAGATGGATTGTTACACAGAACCATCTGAGAAGTCGTCCTTGGAAACTGTTTGGAAAAGGGCAGGCACTTTCAAAAAATACTTGGCAGGTGATTGGATGACCCATGTGTCTATCAGCGTCTAACCTTGCGAGGTAGCTGGATTCACAAAATCATGCGAGAATCCTCATAGGACGCTGATTGGTGCATAACTTGAAGCCTGACAAGATGGATTCTCGCGTCATCTTGCAACTCCAGCTGCCTCGCAACATAAGGTCTGTATATGCCTACATGGTCCTGAGAAAAAGTTCAATCAGGCAAAATAAGTGGAAACACCTGTGTGGGTGTGTTGGAGCTTTAATCACCAGGGAAGGTTTTTATCCAACATACCACATTGGGCAAAATTAATTTGGTTCTTGATTTATTTACAACCTTCCAGACAGCCACTGATTGAAGTTCTTTCCTTTGAAAATCAATTTGTAGTAACATGAAACTGTTTATCTCATAGCTCTAATGTGTTTTGTTTTGTTTTTTTAAACCTGTGACAGGTTTAAATCCCCCCCCTCACCTGGATCGGCTGCGCTCAGTGCTCCTGTCACGGCTTCTGTCCCTCTCCCAGTCTCTGTCTCGATCCCTCTCTCTGGTCCTGCGGTCGCGGTCTCGGTCGCGGTCTTTGTCTCGGTCTCTCTCCCGCTCTCGCTCCCTTTCCCTCTCCCGTTCCCTCTCGCGCTCCTTCTCCCTTTCGCGGTCCCGCCGCTCTCTTTCCCGCTCTCGCTCTTTTTCCCGCTCCCTCCTTTCCCGCTCAAACTCCAGCCGCTCTTTCTCCCGCTTGTCTTTCTCCTCTTCCAGTTTCTGCAGAGCAAAACAAAGACAGGTTCAGCCCGATGCCACACGTGGCCGAGGAGCAAAGTGAGTCTTTGCAGTCAATTTGCTACTGTGCACAGATCAAGTGGTTTCCAGATTTTGGAGGGTAGCCTAAGAGGTTTCATATGGTAACATGCCTTTTGCTTAAGCTTGTAAGAGACGCTAAAATCCTAAAACTCAAACTGGGAAGACCTGGAACGATCAAAAGGCTCTCCCTCGCAGAGAGACAGCTTCATCATTGATCTAATTGTTTTTTGCATCACACTTGCAGTATAAGCTACAGTTTAGCGAGGAGGTAACTGGAAACCACTTCAATGGTCAAAAAGATCTGTGGAACATGTTCAGCTTGAGGCATTCATAACGAGAAAAAGGCGCTGCAAAAGACAATGCTTTTTCTCTCCTTAAGAGTCCTCCTCTCAGTACAAGGAAAACACAAACAGAAAACAGGCGTCAGTCTTTTGTTGAACTAGTTGTTTGTGACTTACAGGTGTTGAACTATGGACTCAGCCCTTCGCTGCCCCTACAAGCCTTTTAAGTTAGGCCTGGGAGGAAAGCAGGTCACACGGTATACAAGGGAAAAACGTTATGGGATTCTGTCTTGCTGAAGCATCATCATAATCATTATCATCATCATCAACAACAACCTTTACTTCAATGAGTACAATGGCATTCGGTAAAAAGTGCTAAAACATAATTGAACATCAGTTACATTTCTGCACAGATAAATGAAATTGTAGAAGCGGTCTTACCCCTGCAGAAGTCTTCAGCAGTTCTTCACGACTCATTATTCAGACACACGCACCACAACTCTGCCTTTATGGGCATTACACACAAGGCTTTGAGTGTAATTTGGCAACAGTTATAGTTAAACAGCATCTGACTAAGAATGAGAGTACTGAATACAGTGAAATAAAAACACAGCTCTATTACATTTAGAAGCCTTTGTGCTCTTACACAGAGCAATGAACCCTAAGTTAAAACTGTCAATTTTACTTTAATGAATGTAAATCACATTAAACTTGTGTACAATTTCAACACAATCATATGCCGCTACGAGCCGTCAGCTGATCTTCAGCCTGAAACACAGGCTACGACCTACAAGCCTTGGGTGTAATGCAACACAAGAAGGAAACTTGTGACATGAGAAAGAAGAGATGTTAGAAATTTTGCCTATGGTGAAGTATTATTACTTGTTACTTAAGTGCCTTGACTGAAGAACCAATCGGTTTTATTGATTTCATGTCAGGTGTAAAATTTCACTTTTTAATTCAGGTTTATTTTACTTACCTCTGTTAAATATCTGCCAGGGCCTGTTAAACAAATACCGACTGCACTGATCTGAGCAGAATATTATTTATTCCTAGTTCTATTAAAACAGACCAAATTTGTATTCATTTTCTGTTGTAGTTTTGTGTTTGGTTGGATTTTTTACAGCATTTATTTTAGTAGAATTGTTGCTATAATAGTAATTCTTCTTAAAAAAAAAAAAAAAAAAAAACTTGGAAAAGGGAAAATTATTTTGTTGTAAAAAATAATGTACACTTCATCTCTTTCTAGTTTTTGGATAAATCTTTGAAGTGGTTGCAGTCAGACACTGGTGGAGAGCAAGAGATGGAAGAGAGAACTCACAACAATACATACAGAGAGCACGTACCTTGTCAGTCTTCAGATCAGCGTGCTGCTGTGGAGAGGGCGCCCCCCCGGCATTAGCATAATAAAGGCTACAGCCAAGATTATTGCAGTGGTTATTGACAATAGTCTCTGTGCTTCAACATGAACACCATTAACACAGACCATCATTTACAGAGGACTCGCACAGGTTCACTGACTTTCCAGCTTTTCCGGGCACCGTCCAAAACGTCGCAAATTCGGGATTCATAATGTTGGGAAGGACGTCTGTAGCGTCAAATGGTTCAAAAGATCATCATAAGCCCGGCCCAACATGCACCAAAGTGCAGTGCAGTTGCCCCTATGCAAGTCCTCAAGAGGGGGGCGCCCAGTATATGTATAAAGTAAATGAAGGCTGATACTTACATCCTATCCTCGCAACTTTTTCCAAAGCTCTGAGATTCATCTTGCTTTAGTCACCATATGATCACTATCATAATGGTGGGGTTTAATGAATAGATTAGCTTTTAAGTAACTTTACATTGTCTCCATGCATTTTTGTGTGATGAATGAAGAATGGATCTATAATTGTCACACCTAGATAGTTTCACTACAGTGGTCACAGGTGTCAAATCAGGCCTGAGAAAGGTGACAAAAATACTAGCTGTCTGCCTGTTTGTGGTGTTTGAACATTGAACATGAAACATTTCATATAATATGGGACGAATTAAGATGTTTGGTGGTGTAAATTTTAAGGACTGCCAATTTGTAGCTCAGTATGCATGTTATTGAGATCAAGAAAAGCTTGGTAAATGTGTCAACTACCGCTAAATGTGCAAGCTATAGGAGTGAACTATGTGAGCAGCTGCTGTCCAAAACCTGTAATGTCAATAACGAGATCAAAGAAGCTACTTTACCTTGTGAGTGTCACGAAATTTACTAATCTCTCTGGAAATCAGGTCTCTCTTGTCTTCTTCTATATCAATAGTGTTTATGTCATCCTATGAAAAAAGAAAGGAAAAGTCAATTCTCAGGTTGAAATAACACTTTCACATTTAAGTTCTGAGAGGAATCAATAAAAGTTGGTATACCTCTTCTTTTTTATCCTTTTTTCTCTTTCGTCGCTGGGAATCCTCATCCTGTGAAGGCGCGTTGAGCTCTGCAGCATATTCCCGCATTAAACCATCAATGGCACCTTTGATAATCTGATCCTTCTTCTTAGTATCCTCGTCTAGAACGTCTTCCTCATCATCTCCTCCATCTTCAGCCTTCCCTTTCTGCCAACACAGAAAAAAAAATCTAGATTAGCCATCAGTTTATCTAGTCACTGCATGTACTTGATGCAAATCTGAGCGGTGGGCATGGAAAGAGGCCGGGTGTTCATCTATCCCTGAAGCAACAAATACAGGTACACTTATCAAACTCATAAACAGTAATTCCCGAAAACAGATTCATACCCCATTTGCAGTCCTCTTCTTAGCCTTCCACTCATCGAGTTGTGCTTTTGTCTTGGCATCTACCTTCACCAGCAGATTTTTGTCTCCAATCTGCAGCTCATGAAGCAACCGCAGGGCTCGCAATGTGGACTCTGGCTCTTTGTACTCGCAAAATCCAAAGGCTGGCAACAGATAAACATGGAATTAAATACAAAGGCAAGTTTATAAATGGCCATGTATAAATAAAGACTTCTTTATTTCCTCTATTCACTTACTATAAAAACTATTTGCTAACTGTAAAGCTTAGCAGAGGCCAGGCATGCAGATTGAGGGGCAGTCAAGGTGACAGTTGATAGTCACTAAATTAATGATTAGTTAATTGTAAACTATGGCTGGCTTGTCTTCTGTGGAAAAAATACAGTAATTTCTGTCTCGTAAAAAGTGAAACAGCTGATTAGCACTGGTAGTCATAAATGGATTTGATTTACCTTGAAGCTTGCCAGAGGCTCCCTGGACTCTCTTCCAGCTCAGGACGATTCCACATTTCTGCATCAAGAGCAAAATGGAAAAGAGTTCAGGTCAAGTGGAAATAGATTTAACAAAATACCACAGTGCAATATTTAACACAGTATCAACAGGATAGCTTCATTTTAGTCATCAAATTTCATGACTTACAAACAATATATGGCATCAGTGTATGCAATTAGGACAATTGTTATTAGATTGACAAAAGATCCATACATCTATTAGAAATCAAATGTGAAGGTGGTGGATTTGACTGCTTGAAAAAGGATTGTAGAATCAACTCTGTAATTCAGAGAAATTCAATGCAATTTCCATACCCAGAAAACATGATCTTGAAAAAAAAACATATTCTCCCAAACATTGGGTGGAACATGTCATATTTAAATCATCATTGTAGACTCTTCCTCTGTCCCTTACCGCCAGCAGCTGTCTGATCAGCATGTCTGAAGCTTTCTCTGATATGTTCCCCACAAACACTGTGGTAGTGGGGCCGCTGTTGTCATCATTGTCTTTGGCTCGCGCAGCAACAATGTCCTTCCTGGGGACTGCAGGCTTACTGAGCACTGGCAGAGAAGACACCATTACTGCAGGGGTGGGAGTCATGATGCCCATGTGAACCGGGATCATTGGAGTTCCTGCAACAGCCAAAGGAAATGTACATCAGCTAAAACAAAGCAGTCTGCTGTTAAACTTTGCTTGAAAGTAGATGGTTAATATTTATAGATTATTGTTACTTCCCACATTATAGATTGTTCTTGATCTGAGTCAGCAAACATAAAAACTTAGGGGCTGTTAGTCAGTGGTGGAAGAAGTATTCAGATTCTTTTCTTAAGTAAAAGTACCAATACAGCAATGTAAAATTACTCCATTACATGTAAAAGTCCTGCATGAAAATCCTACTTAAGTAAAAGAACATAAGTATTAGCAGCAAAATGTATTTAAAGTATTGCAGTAAAAGTAGTGGTTTGTTCCCTCTGACTGATATATTATTATATATGACATCATTAGATTATTAATACTGAAGCATCAGTGTGTAAGCAGCATGTTACTGTTGTAGCTGCTGGAGGTGGAGCTAGTTTCAACTACTTTATATACAGTTAGCTAGTTTAGTCCAGTGGTTCCCAACCTAGGGGTCAGGCCCCTCCAAAGGGTCAGCAGATAAATCTGAGGGGTGGTGAGATGATTAATGGGAGAGGAAAGAAGACAAAACTAAGTTATGATACACAAATCTGTTTTCAGTTTTTGGACTTTTTCTCTAATCTTTGATTTTTGGTGAAATATTGGATCATTTGAACATTTATTGAAATGAAACCATGTGAGAAGTTTAGAGGGAAAAATCTCTATTTGGTGGAGCTGTTAACAACTCATAGACATCTGAAATGTGACCCCGACTACACACTGCTTTTTGTAAGACGTCAAAAGCCAAAAAGGTTGGAAACCACTGGTTTCATCTTTAACACTGTGTTGTATTTTAAAAGCTTGTTATATTATCCGATTGTGTCAAATCTTCATGTGAAAAGTAACTAAAGCTGTCAGATGGAGTAGTGGAGTAGAAAGTCAGATGGAGTAGTGGAGTAGAAAGTACAATATTTCCCTCTGAAATGTAGTGGAGTGGAAGGTTAAAGTAGCATCAAATGGAAATACTCAAGTACTTAGTTACTTTCCACCACTGCTGTTAATGAAAAAATATGTTCAACACTAAAGTAATTAAAGCATGTGTATGTGTGTGCTTACCTGTGGGAAAGCCAGCAAACTGAGGGGGCATCCCAGGAGGGGGCAACAGCGGCCGGTTTAAATGAGGGGGGAATGACATCCTGGGTCTACGTCTGACCGACCTGATGGAGGAACAGTAATACACATTAGCTGTCTATTTGTTCATGATGTAATAAACTCACATTTTATTTACGTGTATAGTATAACTTTGATGTGAGATTGGAACAAATGCAAGTATTAGCCACTTTTCTTAAAAAGGACACTTAAAAAACATCGCCGTGATATCGATTTGTGACTTTTGCTAACCAGCTGTAATGCTAATTTAAGTTAGCTCAGCTTATTGGGGTAACGTTCACTGACTTATTGTCATTAAGTTAATGTACTATTACTTTGTTGTATCGTATTACATTACATTGTCGCTAAATTACTTCACACCAAATATCATTACCAAAAAACTACCATTTGCCTGGTTAGCTAAAGCTAGCATTTAGTGGCTGCCGTACCCGGCACAGCTAAATTAAGCTAAGCTAACACTAGCTACAGCTGAAACTCGCTTTAGCCTCCTAAATATGAGTTCAGAATAAATGGAAATGTGTCCGCATATACATACCCCGAATCAGGTGGCGTAGAAATGGATAAAAACAGCTATCAGAGGATTATTAATTATGAAAATCGGTCTAACGCTCCGAATGTTGGATTAGCACGCTTGCTAGTCACGTCACGGGCCTTCAAAAACAGTGACGCAAGCGCTTTACGTACCACATTACAAGCGCGCTTGTTTTGTCTGTCAGGGACACAAAACAAGCGCGGAGCTACAAAATATGTTAGGGCAACTTCAGTAGTATTGATAGTAGTATATCACCACTTCTAACAATAAAAAACATCAAGTGTAATAATAATAATAAATTCGTATTGTAGTGTGCTATTAATAAATCATTTAAAAGAGTTCAAAGTATTCGGTTATTACTGGTTATACCAGTTATTAAAGGACAGGTTCACCATCTTTCAAGTCTGTCTTAAAAAAACATTGAAAGAGGTTTTCCTTGCTGTAATCATTCCTCCTGTTCATACTGGCTGTTAAAAGATCTCCTTCAAATGTGCTTTGTCCTTTCAGTGTAAGCGATGGAGGATCAATTATCAAAATAGCTGCCAATTAATTTTCTTTTGATCAACTAATCGATTAGTCGACTAACCACCGCAGCTCTAGACATGTTAAACAAAAACTCTCCAGACTTCGTCACTAAGTCACTGTCAATGGACTGAAAATGTCACCATATCACATTATCATTAAATGACTTCCAGCATACACTCAACTATCAGTTTATTAGGCTCACTGAGCTAAAACTAACAGTCTAATAGAACAACACTGCAATAAATCCCATCTGAATGAAGGTAACTGTTTCTGTGATTCATATTTATGATAATTTTAGGAAGTTTTAACTTGTGGTGCTGTTAAAGGACAGGTTCACAATTTTTCAAGTCTGTCTTAAAACAACAGTCAGTTGTCCATATGAACACTGAAAAAGGTTTTCCTCTCTGTAATCATTCCTCCACACATCATTTTGTGCAAAAATGCATTTAAAAGTTTATCTAAAGCTTATATGAGGCGTCAGCTAGTCTGAGTTAGTCATATCAAGTGGATATCTGCCACATTTACAGTCTTTTTAGCATAAAATTCCCTCTTTGTGTTTCCTCAGTGTTTCCCTGTTGAGCTGCATTGAAGTACAGTAACAAAAAGAGGGACTTTGGCACTAAAAAGACTGTAACATTGAAAGATATCTGCTTGATTTTACTCATTTGGACAGCTGAAACTTCATATTGTCTTCAGGATTGTGGATTTTATTCCACATCACTTAGACAGTAAGTGCATTATGAAGGGATCTTCTAATGGTCAGTATGAACAGGAGGAATGATTATGGCAAGAAAAAGCTCTTTCAATGTTCATTTGGGCTCCTGACTATTGTTTTCACACAGACTTGAAAAATGTGAACCAGTCCTTTAACTCCATGTGTCCCAGCTGATTGCTCTTGTATGTTTTAAATATCTCCTGGTGGTTTGTGAAAGTTCTAAACGTAAACAACTTTGCCAGTTTGTTTGGTAAATAGAGTCAGCCCCCACACAATTACTCTGTGTGGGGGCCCCGGGGCCACCAGTAACCTCCTGTACTTTCAAATGCAAATTTTCTGTAACTGTTTTATTACCCCTAATGGAAATCCTAATATATATGTGAGACATTTAATGTAGGAATAATCACATCATCAGCCCATGTAGCGCTATCAAGTATGTATTATGATAATATAATATAATATAATATAATATAATATAATATAACATAATATAATATAATATAATATAATATAATATAATATCAATTTGAATTTAAGAGGTTGGTTTCCATGGTGATTTTGTTGCACTAGCTCGTTGTGACAGCAGCTGTGCCGCGAGGGCTGCATCTGACACGGGTGTGACGTCACTTTAGGCGGGTTTTTTTCACAGAAAGTGCTAGAAGAAACGAAGCGCACCTTTCCAGTTTGAAATATCCCTCCATCAGATTAAAAAGATCCACAGTCTT
Source organism: Scomberomorus guttatus (assembly GCA_038419695.1). Classification (NCBI taxonomy): domain Eukaryota; kingdom Metazoa; phylum Chordata; class Actinopteri; order Scombriformes; family Scombridae; genus Scomberomorus; species Scomberomorus guttatus. Next base: position 10,958,868 of record CM076462.1, read on the forward strand.
TGCTAATATACCATGCGATAAACGACACATTTGTGCTTTTGATTAAGCTATATTTCTTAAGTTGATGCAGATATTTCTGTCCCGATAGTATATGGCGACAGATGTGCTGCCTAGTCCCGTCAACAAAAAAGGGTCTCTGAATAAAACTATCCTTATGCCGTATACTGCCACAAGGTGGTAGCAATGATGCGTTGGCCACAGGGGTTGACTTCACATTATTGCAGTATTTTCCAAGGTACAAAGTGTACCACCTGCTGCATTGGTGCCTGCTGCATTTTGAAGAGCCTTGGCAAATTACCCTTGTCGTGTAAAGTATACATAAAACACATTTAGAGTTGATTTTGTATCATCCCCAACGGCTACACATCACCTTGCGCTGATATTAACGTTTATTCCTATCCACAAGTCATTCAAGCGTATCCAAATGCCTATATCAATAACCATATTTATTCACTACCTCTTTATGCATTAATATCACTTTTATTTTCAGCCAGTATATTGTACGTTGTTTTCTTAAATAAAATAAGCTGTTTTACCCACAGACTAGTTTTAGTGGTGGATGGTGCACCGCGGATGGATACACCTGCACACTGAAACGCATGTGTATAAAGATTCCGGTCTATTAAGAGGAAGTCCCTTTCCATTTCCCTGCGTCAGAGAGCAGAGGGGACACATTTTTGGTTGCATTATATTCAAGATAAGTCAACGGAATAAACAAGGTATGTACACGAATATTTTGCTTGTTTATATAACACTTTATGGTCTGTCAATATTTTTGAGTTTTTGCTGAAGCATCACTGAATTAGTCTATGGATGTATCCACGATGAGAGCTCATGAGTCACGACGATAACCTTAGAATCAGTGCAGTATGCTGGGTGAAAACTGGCACAATAATGGCTTCGTTTGTCTGTTCGGTCTATCTGTTACATAATAATTAATCCTTTAGACGGCGAGATTTCGGTGTTTTGGCAGCCTATATGTGTGTGTGTGTGTGGTGTTGAGCGGGGTAACAAAATGCGGCACTGCGGAGCTGTTAGGCCGGGCTCGGGTTGCACAAAGGCAGGTGTGGTGAAGATGACAACGCTGTTTATTTAGCTAAACGTATGGTTTGAAGAGCACAAATGACACAACTGTACTCGCATTATAAACCCATAGTATGCCCCGTCCCCCTTTCTTTTTTAAATAAAAATCTTAACTAAAAGGTATCAAGCCAACGTTTGATAAACGCAAATCGTGATTTCTGTCGTCGGGTACGTAAGCCTTTTAACGATCGTTCAATCGTTACGTAACTAGTGGTCGTATCAAACGAGACGAGCCATGACTTGATTTTTGGGAAAATGACAGATCATTGTTTTGATTTATTCTTCTGCCTACTTATTAATATTAGCGATAGGTTGATCATAGTCTTCGCTAATAAACCTTTAAACGATTACACTTAATGCGTTTTAATCACGAGTTATCGCATAAAAACGCATTTTCTAACAGTTATTTTTGTCCGTTGCCGTCCCTCAGCACGTGTTTGCGGAGGCCATTGTCTGTCTGTATTGTCGGTCGGACGCCATGTTGGTTAATGGCTACTTCCGCCGATCTGTAGTAACACGATGGCAGCTGTCCAATATTGAAACCGGCTTGTGGGCATGATCAACTTATATTATCGTTTATTGACTAACGAAACCGATAGGATTGGAGATTCTGGAGTAGGGTGCAACACACACTAACAAACAGCCATTTTAGCTTCTCAAATAATATGAAAATCTTTCTAATAACAGTCAACATAATAAGTAGATTACAGTTTTTGTATAATTCAACACAATTTACTGAAACATTACATGATTTCCTTCTTTGCAGATGCCTGAAGAAATGCACCAAGAGGAGGAGGCTGAGACCTTTGCCTTCCAGGCAGAGATCGCTCAGCTGATGTCCCTGATTATCAACACCTTCTATTCCAACAAGGAGATCTTCCTCAGGGAGTTGATCTCCAATGCCTCTGATGTAAGTCTGCAAGGTCTTGTTGTTGTTCTCATCCTACACCCTATTTAAGCAGATTTAAGTGCTTATGGTATGATGAGACCTTTAATGATACTTAAAGGAGTTTAAATTTTTCTCAGAATTTCATACTTATTTTTAAATATAGTCTTGATGAATTGTACTTAATGTTTACAGGCGCTGGACAAAATCCGCTATGAAAGCCTGACTGAGCCCTCCAAGCTGGACAGTGGCAAAGATCTGAAAATTGAAATCATTCCTAACAAAGATGACCGCACCCTGACCCTTATCGACACTGGAATTGGCATGACTAAAGCCGACCTGATCAACAACCTGGGTACCATCGCCAAGTCTGGCACCAAGGCCTTCATGGAGGCCTTACAGGTACTGCAGCTGTGTGTGAGATCTAGTTTGCAGCATGTGGGGGGGAAAAATGAGGGCACGCAGTATATTACAAGACAAGGAACAGTTGCATGTATCACACCGTTTGTGTTGGATTGATAAAATAGATTTGTTATCAAAATTATAAAGGAATCAATGATTTTACTTTAAATGCCATATATTGAAGTTATAATTGTGTGTTCCTTCTAGGCTGGAGCTGACATCTCCATGATTGGTCAGTTTGGTGTGGGTTTCTACTCCGCCTACCTGGTTGCCGAGAAGGTGGTTGTCATCACCAAACACAATGATGATGAGCAGTATGCCTGGGAGTCCTCTGCCGGTGGCTCCTTCACAGTCAAGGTCGACAGCGGTAAGTGTCTTTGTATCATTATCATAAAGCAGTTGAGATGGAAACATTGATTGAAAGCAGCTGCTTTCAGAGTTTGTCAGTGCAGATTACTCTGTACTTTGGCACACTCAGTGAATGCCACTAGCATGTCAGTCAATACTGATAGATGTACTAGTAGATGTTGCCTGCTTCATCCCCTAACATGGCAGCTGGTTTGAACAAAATGTGCTCACTGTTGTACAACTGTACTCACAGGAGAGCCCATCGGCCGTGGAACAAAGATCATCCTGCACCTGAAGGAGGATCAGACGGAGTACATCGAGGAGAAGAGGGTTAAGGAAATCGTCAAGAAGCACTCTCAGTTCATTGGCTACCCCATCACCCTGTTTGTAAGTATTGAATTTGACTCAGTGGAGTTCTTCACTCCATTTTTGGCTAATTAAAACTCGGTGAAGTTAAAATCAGGTCATCTTTGATGCGTAGGTGGAGAAGGAGCGTGACAAGGAGATCAGCGACGACGAGGCAGAGGAGGAAAAGGCAGAGAAGGATGAGAAAGAGGAGGCTGAGGACAAGCCAAAGATCGAAGATGTAGGCTCTGACGATGAGGAAGACTCCAAAGACAAGGACAAGAAGAAGAAAAAGAAGATCAAGGAGAAGTACATCGACCAGGAGGAGCTGAACAAGACCAAGCCCATCTGGACCAGGAACCCTGATGACATCACAAACGAGGAGTACGGAGAGTTCTACAAGAGTCTGACCAACGACTGGGAGGATCATCTGGCTGTCAAGGTGCGCTATGCAACGCAAAATACTTTTATGTATGTTTCAGCCTGCACCTTGGATAAAATGGGCACAAGTAAAATGTGACTTCTCCCCCTTTTTTACAGCACTTCTCAGTGGAGGGCCAGCTCGAGTTCCGGGCCTTGCTCTTTATTCCCCGTCGTGCTCCTTTTGACCTCTTTGAGAACAAGAAAAAGAAGAACAACATCAAGCTGTACGTCAGGAGAGTCTTCATCATGGACAACTGTGAAGAGCTCATCCCAGAGTACCTGAGTGAGTAGACTTAATACAAAACAATGTAGTAGTTCTACATTACAGCTGTGCACTGACTTTTAACATCACCCACACAATTAACAAAAAGCCTTTAATGAAATGTTCATATGTTCCAATAACCCATTTTTTTTGTGTTCACCTCCAGACTTTGTTCGTGGTGTGGTGGACTCTGAGGACCTGCCCCTCAACATCTCCAGAGAAATGCTGCAGCAGAGCAAGATCCTGAAGGTCATTCGCAAGAACATCGTCAAGAAGTGTCTGGAGCTCTTTGCCGAACTGGCTGAGGACAAGGAAAACTACAAGAAGTTCTATGAAGGGTTCTCCAAGAACATCAAGGTAATTGAAAGAAATGTGTAATTTTGTGTTTTGGTTGTTTTTTTTGGTTTTTAAAATTAATAAAAGCTCCTCTTCCTTATGTCTTCAGTGCCTCTCCATGGATTAATAAGGTTTATTCTTTAATCTATTGGTTGCTGTCCCCTCTAGCTTTCTAAGGCAGTGTAGTCATAGTTTTTAGTCATTAGCCAGACATTTTAAAACACATACATAGCTGAACAGTTGTATATTGTCAACAATGGGGAATAATAAGCTTATGTATCTAGTAAGTGTACATCCAGTGTGTACGACACTAGTTATAGTGCCCATGTGCTGTAGAATAGTCACTTAGTGCTATAGTCACTTTAGTATTGCTGTATGATTTTTTTTTTTTTTTTTTTTTTCATATGGGAACAAAATGCTGGATAGCACTTAAACATTTGTCTATGGCACCTGGGCTCACAGTGTCAGAATCATCTCTTAAACACAGTATGCTGCATTTGATAAGTTGGGCAACATTTAATTTTTATGGTATCAGGAAGATTATCTTGTGTTTTAGCCATGGAACTATTCAGTTGGAAGAATTTATAATTACATGTGACATTAGGAGTTAAACTATTTAATGAGTCAAACCCAAATTTAGCTGGGTAATGGATTGATCTTGCATTATGATGCAGGATACTGGTGGAGAGGGTTGTTTTGCTGAGTATGTAACCATTGATCATTATCGTCTGTCTGTAGCTGGGCATCCATGAGGACTCTCAAAACCGCAAGAAGCTGTCTGAGTTGCTGCGTTACCACAGCTCCCAGTCTGGAGATGAGACCACCTCCCTCACAGAGTACCTTACCCGCATGAAGGATAACCAGAAGTCCATCTACTACATTACTGGTGAGTGAGTCTCTTAGATTCGGTGACTTTGCTGCCACCCTAAATCCTCAAAACATCTAAGATTTTTGAAAAATCTGCAATGTATGCATCAAAATTGTTAACTAACAAGCAAAGTGTATTAAATCTGCCTGGATAACACTAATCCATTAATAACTTTCTCTTTAGGTGAAAGCAAAGACCAGGTGGCCAACTCCGCCTTCGTCGAGCGCGTCCGCAAGCGTGGCTTCGAGGTCCTGTACATGACAGAGCCCATTGATGAGTACTGTGTCCAGCAGTTGAAGGAGTTTGATGGCAAGAGCCTGGTCTCTGTCACCAAGGAGGGCCTGGAGCTCCCAGAGGATGAGGAGGAGAAGAAAAAGATGGAGGAGGACAAGGCAAAGTTTGAGAACCTCTGCAAGCTCATGAAGGAGATCCTGGACAAGAAAGTGGAGAAGGTCAGGGATCCTAATGGTTATGATTTTCTGTTGACCTCAAACTTCCCTTCATGCTCTAGGATTTACTCTTAAAAGTTGCAACTGCAGTTGACAGTGTTTTGTTTGGTAACAGGTGCCTAGTTGGTCCTAACTTGTATTCTGGTGAGTTCATGCAGCCTTGAGGTGCCCCCCTTAGGTCTCCTGTTTTATCAAGTGTGCCCTGAATGAGTTGTTTGCAAAATGTTTTTGACTAGTTCCGATTGTGTGGAGATGTTGCAAGTCCAGAACTCTTTTAAAACCTAACTCATGATGAATGTCACTGTAATACTATTCTAACAGATGCCTGGGTTTCAATTTGTACATTAAGTTTTACAGAATGTGAAGATAAATCCTGTAAACATAGCTAATGGCCCGATGTGTGTGCTAATATAAAAAAGGGTCTTCCTAGACTAGACATTAAGGTGTGGTGGAATTGATAAACCTATGAGCCAACACATGGCTTGGATGTGTGTGAGCATTATTCCTAACATGACTGTTTTTGCATGCTTTATTAACTTGGAGTTACCCCTTGAGTTTTAAGATGGATCAACCTGATGTTCAAACACCATGCATGCTTAAAGTCCTCCGTGTGATTTTCCTTCCAGGTGACCGTGTCCAACAGACTGGTGTCGTCGCCCTGCTGCATTGTGACAAGCACATACGGCTGGACGGCCAACATGGAGAGGATCATGAAGGCTCAGGCACTCAGGGACAACTCCACCATGGGCTACATGATGGCCAAGAAGCATCTGGAGATCAACCCTGACCACCCCATCGTGGAAACCCTCAGGCAGAAGGCCGAAGCTGACAAAAACGACAAGGCTGTGAAGGACCTCGTCATTCTGCTGTTCGAGACCGCCCTGCTGTCCTCAGGCTTCTCCCTGGACGACCCACAGACCCACTCCAACCGCATCTACAGAATGATCAAACTCGGACTGGGTAAGGATTAACGTCAACATCGTAGATCAATATTTGTAGTTTTGGCATGTCTGTTATTTGTATTGATCCCTAACAAACTCCCTTTGCTTCTTAGGTATCGATGACGACGACGTCCCCACAGATGAGGCCACCTCTACATCCGTCCCAGATGAGATTCCTCCACTAGAAGGCGACGGTGAAGATGACGCTTCACGCATGGAGGAAGTCGATTAAACCAACCCCCAGATTTCTAACACTTTAGCCTCACTTTTCAATTGTTCATCCTTAAAACTGCAGTAACTGCAAAACAAATAGTCATTCATGTTGTGTGGTGGACCAGTGTTGCTCTTGTGTCTAGAGCATTACTCTGCAAGACCCTTTTAAGAAAAGCAGTTTTGGTTTTTGCTGTATAAGTTCATGGTGGCAGCACATTTGTTTTAACGAGTACCCTGTTGCACTGAGTTTTAAATGTTGGAGTGGTAAATGTGTGAACATGGGAATGGTACATTCCATTATCAGGTCAGGTCTGGTGAGGGTTTGGGTGGGTTCTGCTCATGTGCAACACTGCACGCTGCATGGAGAGAGAGGACTGTATGATTCCTTTGCCTGAGTCCAGGCTTGTCTGTATTCCAAGTCTTGTTTTGCAAAAAATTAAAGATGTAATACCTTACTTTTGTCTTTCTGTTGTATCTATGGCTTAATCACAGGGAGAACTTTTTTTTTCTTTTCTTAAACTACTTAAAATAGGTGTTTGCACATATCAACTTTGCAAGGTTAAAGGGAAACATTTACTTTGACTATAATCAACATTTGGGATGGTATGTTGACATTTTGTCTTGAAATTCATGTTATACTGGTTTAAACTGTTCTCTCAGTTGACCACTAGGTGGGGACATTCTACTTAAAATTTCAGGTAGGAACAAACTATTTAAAGGACTTCTGTGAAATTTCCCACGTACACAAGATCAAAAACTCTTCCATATTAATCAACTAATTAGGTTTTTGTGTTCTGAAATTTGGAAAGTGACAACTGTATACCATGGTCTGTACAGTAGGAATGTAATTGGGACACAGCAATAGTGTGATTTGGGCTACAACAATTATTTTCACTATCAGTTTATTTTCTCAATCCACTGGTCTATAAAATGGTGAAAAAATGTTAATCACTTTCCCCAAAGCCTAAGGTGACACCCTTAATGTCTTGTTTTGTCCCTTGTTCAGTCCACAACCTAAAGATATTTAGTTTCCCATCATAGAAGACTAAATAAACCAGAAAATATTCACATTTGAGGAGCTGGAATTGGAGAATTTTGACTTTTTTTTTTTTTCTTTAAATTGACTCTGAATGATAAATCGATCATCAAAAGTTGTCCATTAGTTTTCTGTTGATCTATTAATTGACTAATTGTCACTGCTCTAGTTCTAATAAAAACAGTAAATTAGCCTAAAAAATTGTAAATGTGCTCATAGGTTAGGAAGGTACAAATGTCATCACAATACCTCCCTGGTCACATCTGCTCAAGTGTTTATTTTTTGTTTAATTAACTGGATGGTTGATGCAATCCCATAACACCAAAGCTGTCTATCAAAAATACAATTAAAGATTAGTTATTGGATTAAACTATGACTCTCCAGGCACTTACTTTAGATTAAGTTGTATTATAGATGACATTAGAAATTTGGTATTGTGCAAACCTGTATAAATGTTGAGTGTCTGATTAGTTTCAGGGAATGTTTGAAATATAAGTTGATTCACAAATGATCTGTTATCAGTGATTTTAAACTTCCACAAAATGTAAAACCAATGTAAGTGTTTACTAGCAATATGTGACCAAAGCAAAAGGTCACACTGGGAAAAGAATCCTTCCACTAATTTGTCAATCAACATGGCATTAAAACGAACATAGGACTACATTGTAGAATACAGGCATATGCTGAACACACAAGTTTCTTGAAAGTATGAGGCATCATCAGCAGAACTATTTGGGGGAAATGTAAAGTATGTAGTTTTCCTGGAAGTCATGGTTTTGCTCAGCCTTGAGGGGGTGGCAGCATATTGTCTGTTCTCATCAGTAAAATAGTGAAGTGTGGGTGTCTGTCCCTCTTGAGCACACTCGTGCACGCATACTTGCTACAGTCAAAGTGAAAGTGGGGAGCTTAAGCTGTGTCATTCAGAAACACGGTGCAGAAGACACTTGTTTTGGTACCTTTTAACAACTTCTTCACTTGACCACCTTAATTTGCAGCATCAAATCATTTGCATTATAGAACAGAAATGAACAATACTATCTTTGTACGAGTGTTCACTACATTATGGGAATGAATGTAAAATGCAAATATACTGTGCATAAAAGTCTATTTATCAGTCTATTTACAGCATCTGTTTCCTACTGTACATTAGAAGTCTAAGAATGCAAATAAGAAAACACAGAATATGGACACTTATAACAAACATCCATATGTGATTGCTGAACATCTCATTCCAAAACTATAGGCCGTAATCTGCTGCTGTAACAGACTCCACTCTTTTCTGAAGGCTTTCCATAAGTTTTGGGAACTGGCTGCAGGGATTTGCTTCCCCATCTCACAGCAGGAAAAGTAAATAAGAAAATGAATACTGGCTGAATTCCATTTAGCTGCTTCAGTTTATCAATATCACAAATCATAAATGTGCCTCAAGGGGCTTTACAATTTGTGTAGCACATGACACCACCTGTCCTTAGACCACGTGGAGGGCCTTCTTGAAACTGCTGACACTTAAGTTGTAAGCACATTATTGTATAAAATATCATGTATGTATGTTGACTTTCAAAGTTCATTATTCTTGACCTTGGAAACAGCAACAATGAAGCTACAAAGGTTTAAGTTTTTAAAGTGCTCATAAAAAAATGGAAATTTGAACATCTACTTTTCTATGACAGCTGCACAAACTGTAGAAGATCACGTGTTACAATCAAAAGCTCCAGAACAGCTACTGAATGGACCTTGTTGAGAGTTTGTTTTGTTATTTTATGTATTGCAGACATACTTTTGGCTTCATAGTGTAAGTGTAATTGGTGCCACAGCTACTACAATTGTGTCTAGAATTCGTTTTGAATTTCTGTAGAGATAGAAGGCTAGAGGTCGGTTCAATACCGTCTGATTATTAATGGTGTAACTCCATCTAAAAAACATGCTGTTATCCTGTAATTATGTAACTGATTGTTGTGAGATAACTTTTTTCATATCTACACTTGAGAATATTTTCAGTTTCTTTCTGATAATGATGAATTTGGTCAAAGGTTGTAGACAAGATGGATGTCTTTTATTATAGAATACTGTGTCTAGGCTGAAAAGAAAGCAAATTAGACTAACAGGAAATATTCTGACTGGTGGCTTTAAAAGGCTGCCTGTCTCTGTAGTGACATCTTTGTGTGTCAGCTGGTGGAAAGTTTATCAAGAGTCGGTGCAGGTTTCCTTCATAAAGTTGAAAGGTGCAACTGGTCTGACTCGTTCTTTTTTCTTTTGAACAAAAGACTTCCTGTGGAAAGATTTGACTTTCTTGTGTAAATCTGCTTTCAACCCACAAATGCTGAGTGTGGGGAGGGGGTTCCTGGTGTTTCAGTGGGCAGCGGTGTGTTACATTTGCTTGAAGTGTTACACTTCTCGTGACCTTTGCAGCCTGTCATGCCTTGCCTTGCCTGTCTGTGGCTCAGGAGGTAGAGCGGGTCGTCCACTAATTGGAAGATCGGTGGTTTGATTCCTGGCTCCTCTAGTCCACATGTCGAAGATACTGAACCCCAAATTGCTCCAGATGACTGTGCTGGAACCCTGCGCGGTAGCTTGCCGCCATCGTTGTGTCAGTGTGTGTGTGAATGGGTGAATGTGGCTTGTAGTGTAAAAGTGCTTTGAGTTGTCGGAAGACCTAATTAAAACAGGGTTCTTGTTCAGACTTGAGCCGATCCTTCAGTTGCGTGAATGCTCAGGTTTGATTGAGATGATTGTGGACCAACTTGGCAACATTTGTTTAAATGCTTCTCCATGTGTGTCTCTGCATATTTAAAGGCCCAATATGTAACTTTTCCACATTAAAATGTCAAAAAAAACGACCTTTGTTATATTTTTTGTTGAGTTTTGTACTTACATATCCCAAATGTTTCCAACAATGTTCAAACCCAGAGAAATCTGTAATTTTAATCATGGTAACAGTCCGTTTCATTTGGTCACCTGTCAGGCGTCATATCCCCTTCGCGCATTTGTTAGCATTGTGGTTGTCCACCAGAAGCTGTCATAAATGGCCCCTTTTTTACGATACACTTTTTAGATCTCGGTCATTTTAAACTATAACTTTTAACTGGATGAAGGATTTTAGTCATCGGACATCTGGATCTTAAGTTATCAGAGAAACAGGCTGAGCAAACGTTAGCGGTAGCTCGACTCGCAGCCCCTCCAGACGTCCTCTGTCCGCCGAACAGTGTCCGAGAAACAGTGATTTTTAATGTGAAACTGCTTTATTCAGTGTTTTTACCGGTTTTAATCACCGGGTCTGTTGGTTTTGGAGAGGAGGAGACCTCTGCAGATAATTCGGCTCCCAGTAAAAACCACCTGAGCAATGAACACTGAAGGAATCCTAACTGGGAGAAGCTGACCGCAATGACAGCAATGGTGGTTGTTTAACAATGAAGACAACAACACCCATGATCCCACGCTACTTCACGATGTCAACTCCGTCTTTTGTTATTGTCTTGATTGAGAAACCCCTAGTGGCAGAAAATTACATACTGCGCGTTTAAGGGTGTATTAGTGTCTCAGCAGTGATAACAGACCACCACAGTCAAGTGCAGTTTTTGTATCACTGAGCAAGACAAATATTACACTATACGCCTACAACCACCACATCATCCAGCAGGCCTGTGTCAAGTATAAGTAGCGTAATTTAGTTTCCATGACATTTATGATACAAAATGCCAGAAAAAAACACCACTGCCACTCATAATCCGAAACTATTTTTCTACACACATCAAGCACAGTGTAACTTCTCATATTTGACAGCACTTGGTAAATACTAGAGACAGGAACAGGATTAACCTCACCCACGCTGAGTAGGAAGGAAGCAAGATGTGCAGATAAAAGGTCTTACACAATAGAAATAAAAACCGTGCAACATCGTGATACAGGAACCCACGACAGTGATAACCTTTATGACTAGATGAAAGGGAGTGGAGAGATTCACACATGGTCTGTCAAACTGTGTTTATGTTCCACTTGTACAGTAATTGAGTGTGTGGAGGTGACAAGGGTTAGAAAAGCTGGCTGCTTGTTCGTATCCCAAAAAACTATTTTAAAAAAGGATTTGATACTTTTCACCTTCTCAGCAGCTTCTTAGTCCACGTGACAAAGCCATGAATCCTCTTCCTGTTCGGCTGCTCTGCAAGGTATCAGCAGAAGACCAACATTGTTTCGGGAAAAGCTCCAAGCGATGCCGGGCATTGGTAAAACAGTCAAATGTTCACCCTGGCTAATAAAAGTGGGAATAAAAACACTCAGCCGGGGTCATCCCGGCAGTCAGAGTGAGAGTCTGGAGTGACTGGTTCGGCTATGGACTGAAACTGGAGGTCTGCAAACTCTTTTACCCCCCCACACCTGTTTTGTTTGTCATTTGCATTATTGAAAAGAGGACTGGAGATGCAGACGCTGTGACACACTGCTCCAAGCCAGATGGGGTGTCGGATGTAAAATGAAAGGTGCAGGGAAATTCCCCCACTGAGCAGCTGTGAGATTGATAACCTGGGGGAAATGATTTCTCGAACATCACAGTCAAACCCAGGCTTCAGTTTGATGTACAGTGAATCATAATAGTGGTCTGGTTTATGAATCAGTTTAGAGTGGCTCAGATTAATATCCTGTCTTTTCTTGATGAGACTGAAAAGAGGGGAAGGAGTGCGAAGAGATGGTGGAGGGAAAATAAAAATTACATTTGCCATTAGAACCAAGAACCTGCATCTCGAGCCACAGGGCAACTGCTGACAATCTTTTACCACAGTAACAAGAGCACTGTGCTGTTGTAAGATCAGCAGCAATATAGAAAACGTTAAGACAAAACCCTGTTTGCTTGTTTCATGAGAACAGATTGTCAACTTGCAGATGATACTCAACTCTATATAGCTGTTGATGCTGTTGACCTGAGCCCCCTTTACTCCCTTCAAACTGCATCCCTGACATCAATTTACAGATGACGCACCCAAACACAATTGCCAAGATCAGACCTACAGAGAAGCTTTCGCATGCTTGTGTTATAAGTAGGCTACTTCACTACTGCAATGCATTGTTTACAGGTCTTCTGAAACAAGTTTGAAGTTAAAGCTATTACAAAATGCTGCCACTAGAGTTTAAGTGAAACATCGAAAAGAGCTCACGTCACTTAAGTCCCTGCACTTGCCTCCATTTAGTTCTAGGATACATTTTAAGATTCACATACTTTTCTTGTCAACTATTTTGTCTGACATGCAGTAAAGATCCACACCTGGTAGAACACTTCGATCCACAGACTTAATGCTGCTCACCAAACCAAAAACTAATACAAAGACCTACAGTGATGCTGATTTCTGTAGTTTTGTACCCAAACTGTGGAATTGTCGGTCTCCGAATATTACTACTGTACTGCCATTTTTAGCCACATTAGCCGTCTGTCTTGATTAGTCGACCACTTTGGTTCAGACTGAAAGATCATAACAACTAATGGATGGATTGCTATGAAATTTGGTACAGACATTCATGGCGCCCAGAGGATGAACCACACTGACTTTCTTGTTCCCCTGACCTTTTACCAAGCATCACCAGTAGGTCAAAATCTTCACATCTACAAAATTTTGTACAGACATTCATGGTTCCCAGAGTGAATCCTAATGACTTTGGTGACCCCCTGACTTTTTCTTAAGCGCCTTCATTATGTTGTTGTTTGTGGTTCAGAGGGAAATGGATTAACATGCAATTTGGTGTACAGTGACATTTGTGGTCTTTGTAAACTTTGCTGATTCCCTGACTTCTCTAGTGTCATCACCAGGGTAAAATTTAAATATAATACTTAAGTTTCAGGTGTTTTTTTTTTTTAAATAGATACAACAACCTCAAAGAGCTGCTATCCTGGCTTTAGACTCATAAATGTTGTTTTTAAATCAAGTACACAGTACTGAAAATTTTCCAAAGCATTGTTTAACTTATATTTTATGATTTGTTTTGCTTCCTTTTTTAATGCAATTCCAAGTCTTATTTGTTCTTTAAATCTTTAAATTCTTTAAAGTTTTCATTTGTGCTGCATTTTGTGTATGAAGGGTGCTACATTATTATTATTATTGTATTACCTGACCATGAAGAAGCAAGCAATGTAAACCGTCAAATCAAACCTCTTCACATCATAGTTTTAAGTTAATTTAATGTGTTTTATTATTAATCCAGTAACCAGAGGAAATAGAATGATAAAAACAAGGTACCAGTAACATTGCATTTCCCTTGTATTCTGTTCAGCAAACTCCCCTCTGGGTCCATCTCACATCTTTTGTAACAGCTATAAGCATCATCAACATCATCCATTCAGTATTTTGCCAAACATTCACATAGAACGGTGAAACACATGAAGCAGTCCTTTTACAAAAGTACACAACAGACAAGTTGGTTGGAAATAAACAATGACTTAAGAGATATATTTACATGATTTTTAGCCTGATTTTAAAACATTAAGTAAAATCTGTGTTGTGACGACAACAAGAAATGCATCTTAAAATAATGTGGTGCCAAAAAAAAAAAAAAAAAAAACCCACAACAGCATCTAGTTTGGTGATGTTGGGGCAAAATTATACAGTTTATACAGTAGTGTTCTTTATTACACAAACTGCTTACCACCCACTAATGTAAATGGTATCTTCTGGAACGTTAATATACCTTAAATTTAAAGAGAAATATATGCACCATGTGTTCAAGCTGTTTACAGCTTTACATGATAAAATCCCACATTAAGACACATAAAGGCCCCTTCTCTCCAACATTGAGGAGTGTGAGATAAGCATCTGAGGCAACCCACTGGATAGAACAGTTGTTGCTATGGAAGGTGACTGTCGTGTTCAAACATTTGGGGTAAAGTCAAGTATGTCATAAAAGCTTGAAGATTAATGCTTAACCATACAGCTCACATATACTTTATTTTTCAGGGTCACAGTAACCTTGTGCACAAGCCACAGACGGTGGTTTATGAAAAAGAAAACCAATTGTCAGATGGTGAATAGGCAGTTTGTAGATTGGGACTTGTGTATTAGACAATCTTACAGGCACTCGAAAACTTCTGTGACTGCTGACCTGACAAATCACATGGACCCCGTGGGGGCATCTTGGTGTAAGAGTCGAAACTGCAGAATCCCTTTCTGTACCATTGCTAACAAGAAAAAAAAAAAAGACAATGGAAAAGAACGGTAAAAATAAACAAACAAAATAGATACACACAAATAGACAGAAAAAGCACCACAGAAAATGTGGTCTCAGTTCCCAGTTTGGTGCGACTTCGGAGTGCTACACCTGTGCAAGTGGCTGCGCTGACCGCCGGCCAGACTTCATGCGGCTACGAGCATACACCCGTAGGAAGAGCGCCAGGAAAACTGTGGCAATGCCAAAGCCACCCACCACGGTGATGGCGTGACCGTAAAGGAAACAAGAGAGGAGAATCGCAATGGCCTGCCGCAGGGTCATTATGATGGTAAAGATGGCAGCACCAAACTGGTTGATGGTATAGAAGATGAAGAGTTGGCCACATGCCGAGCACACGGAGAGCAACACGGCATGGAAGGCGAACTCGGAGTGACGTGTCATGAAGGCCAGCGAGTCAAAGAACGCGCCCTGCTCGAGCAGCGAGCCGACGGTGAAGAGGCAGGAGAACAAGTTGACGCCAAACATCATCTGCACTGACGACATCTTGTACTTGAACAGGTTGTCCTGCCAGTTGGAGGTGAAGCTGTCGAAGACGATGTAGCCGACGAGGATGACGATCCCGCTGAAGGTGGTGACTGTGGAGGGGTGCTTGCTGGTCGTGCTGGACAGCAGGAACATGCTGACGCCCACTGAAATGAGCACCGCCGTCAAGTACTCCCAGTATTCGTAGCTCTTACGTGAGACAATCTTGCCCATGAGCATGACAGGGATGACCTTTGAGGCCTTGGCCAGGACTTGAGTAGGGAAGCTGATGTACTTGAGGGCCTCGTACTGACACCAGCTGCTCAAGATGTTGGAGAGTGAGGCGAAGGAGTACTTGTACATGGGTGCTCCGTGGCGAGGTTGTTTGAACAGGATGCACCACAGGCCCGACACGGTCAGAGCCAGGATACGGTTCATGAAGACTAAGAACTGCGAGTCCTTGAATTTCTCGCCCGTCTCTTCTGGAGTTGTGGCACCGTAGGAACGTGTCATCACCCTCTCCTGCAGGACGCCCCATGTCAGGTACGATGCCTAAGAAGTAGTAAGCAGAAATACATTGCTGTTGTTGTTTGGTCCATTATTAATATAAAAATATTCATTACTGCAGCTTTAAGATAGGTCATTAATGTAGAGTTTGATTTTATAGATGTTAGGTGAAGTTACTGGCCTGCACCAGTGTCTCTTAATCATCACCAGTGAGCTGAGGGCAGACCAAGCTGCCTGGGATCACACTTAGATAAAAACAAACATTAGGCAACCCTCACTACTGCTGCGCAAGTAGAAAAACTTAATACGCAGGTATTATGGGGATTAAGCAGCACGTAGCTATATATATATATTTAAATGACTGTTTTCTGGGAGGATCCCTACCTGAAGTCCAGCCGCACAAAAGATCAGCTTGACAACCTGTCTGATTGATGAGCCTGAATCACCCTCACTCCTGGTTGCAACAGACACATCATCCAACAGACCTGTCTTGGCCTCACTGCCAAACACACAGGTCTTGATGACAGGGTAGCAAATCCCACTACCTGAAAGAAAGGGAAACAAACAAAAAAAAACATATGAACTTGGGATAAAGGCAGTCAGGAATGAGTTTGTTTACTTAAACTGCCATACATTTTTAAAATTTGTAAGCCCAAACCTGTTTCTAGGTAATTGCTGCGCTTGAAGTAGCTAATGAGGAGGGCACCAGGAATAATGATGGTGGAGTATCCCAGCATGTTGACGAGGAAGCGAAAGAGCCAGACATCGTGCCAGCCTTCCAGTAGTGACGACTCCTCTTCTGCGGCAACAGAGGAAGGGAAGAGAAGCAACACCAGTGCAAGCCAAATCCTACGGGGCAATAGAGAATTGTATATCAGGCCACATTGTGAAGTACAGAACTGAAAATATATCACTCTAAATCCTTCAGTAATCCTTCAGACAAGGTATTTGTGTGTCTGAGTGGGTGGAGCTTAAGTTGTAGGTCCACGACTCAATATTTGGCAATATTAACTGACAGACTGAATACTCTCTGTAATTCTTGATTTAATATGAGCAATATATCAAGAAAACAAAATTACAAAATACTATTTCATTGTTATTGGGCAGATGGTAAACATAAAGTGGGTGGCTACATGGAAATGCTAATGCTATTTCTACTCTCTTACATCTGTCGGAATTCATTTAACATGAACTAGGTAGCCAAAGAATTAAGATAATTTGTTTCTTTTAGCACGTCAGCTCCATTTAACTTTATCCCCTTCCTCGTCACACTGGATGGATACAATCACTTTGTAGCCTTTAATTTAGTCAAATCCATTTATTAGTGCTCTTAAGCACTCTGACAGGACACCCAAAGGTAGTGTGTCTCCCCTTACTGGGCTGGGACCAATCACTCAAACAGAAGAATGCTTTGTCACCCTACAGGTTTTGAAGCAAAAATAACTTTCAGCAGAAATGCCCTGCGCAGACATTTTGCTATTAATAATGTCACTAACTTCTTAAGGAGGTGGGTACTCCTGTGATTTAGTATTGCTCTTATAAAGTTTGGGGTACATAACCCATAAATCACTGGGGTTATTTGTTCCGAGTTTAGAAAACTCCCTACAGAGCCACACTATACAACTGTTCCCACGCTGCTGAGTAGCACTACCCATGAGAAGTGTGTGAAACAAGTAGAATTCACCTTTTAACTAATTAAGAAGCAGTTCTTCCTTCTTACGCAAAACATGAGGTTAAAACATTATGTATGATAGCTGTAGGGGATATGAGATGTAATAACATAGAAAAGCCATAACCTGTGACTCTCCCTGTTAAACAAGCCATGCAGAGATGGAATGAGCTCCAATCGCCCTCCTTCACAGACAGGTTAGGTAACGCTTCTGAGTCAAGCACACCTGTGGTGAAACCCTAGACTCCTAGGAAAAAGGCGTGTTCCTTGCTGCCGTGGCACAGGATGTGTGTATCCCATTCGGAGTGGGGCCAGGGGACCTGTGTGCTTGACTCACACAGAGCCTCTTTGTGTGGGACTCGGCTGTGGCCTGGCCAGCCAATAGCCCACTGAAGCAAAACCTGGGCTCTGAACAAGCAGCTTTTATTACATGCAGGAATGCTCTGCACTGGCTGGGCAGCCAACCCACAGGCTGCTATAGAGAGCACTGCCAATATTCACCTGAGGTGAGAAGGGATTGCTTGTAAAAGGCTGATAGAGCCCTGTGTTAAGATGTGACGGCAGATATTATGGACTGAAACGGAAACATTCTTTTCGCTAAAAAAAAATAAATAAATAAATAAAATGGCCCAATTCTTCATTACAGCTATGTAACTTTTACTCCCTAGCTGCTGGAGGGAGGGTGGAAAATTAGCACCAGCCAAATGCTGGTAAAATATGAAAGTGGCTGGTAGATTATAGACACAAAATAATGATTTTCTATTGAGTGGCTGGTGAATTTGTCAGTGGCTGGTAGATGTTCACATTTTAAGTTAATTTCTCACCCTGGAGTGGTCTGAATAAACTAGTTGATTCACAGTGAACACATCAATGCAGAAAGGAAAAACCCAGACCGGTGTTACAGCAAAGTGTGTGACCCATCAGATTCTGTGACCTCTGTATTGCATATGTTTTATCAAACTACAAATTCTGTAAATTAATTTAAATTACAAAACTGGATGAACTGACATGAAAAAGGCTAAACATTTGTGAGCCCATTTTGTTAACACCCATTGAAATAAAGTACACAAGGAAGTATGACTTGGCAATATAACGCTTGCTAAAATTCCTATTTGGGTCATAGAATTACAGGGGTGGACTTTTACCATTAGGCAAGGTAGGCCACTGCCTGGGGCCCCTAACTAAAAGGGCCCCAAACAGCTGTAGATTTATTATGATGTTTAGATAACTCATTGTACCCCAAAATAACTTACAAAAGGCCCCAAAGCACTTAAAAAACACAACTGTATACTACTTACTTACTGTACTTCTACTTCAGAGGAAAACATTGTACTGCATTTATGTTGCAGATTCAGATTTTACTGACAAAATATAACAAATAAAATGATGCATTATTATTGATTAAACTATCCAGCATTATACAAGAATTAAAAGCGCCACCTTGAACACAAGCTAAGTAAATGTAATGCTAATAATACCTCTGTCACTCTTCACTTTTAAGTGAAAACGTGAATGCAGGACTGTTACAGTATTTTTACTGTGCGGTATTAATAGTTTTACTTAAGAAAAACGTTTTAAGTACTTCTACCACTGCCAGTACCAACATTTAGCTAGAGAAAGGGTGAAAATAAAGGAAGACAGAGTTTGCCTGGGGCCCCCAAATCACTAAATCCTCCCTCCCGGGTCCTGTACACAAACTGTTACACAAACAACAGCCGTTTGTTTGTAGACTGTCAGTGTAACGACGAGTTAACGGTTAATAGCACGCGGACAATCACGTCAGTCTGTAGCCAGCTGAGCTCGTGCACACTTAGAACTCTCTCTCTCTCTCTTTTTTTTTTTTTTTTAGTATGACACATTTTTCCAGTTAGCTCCTCTTTGGTCTCTAACGTTACCTCCATGAAAAAGAAGGCATTTTCCCTCACTCCGTGGCCGACACCTGGCGCAGCACACACGCCGACAGACTCAAACGTCTCCGCTGAAACAGAGCATGAAGCCGCCCGAGTCCGGCAGGTAGAGATTTTAATAATTAGGGATAGTCTTCTTTCGGACTAGCCGCCGTTAGCTCTGATGTCTGCAACTTATGCTCAATAGCCGATGTGTTCATTTGAGCAGGAAGGGCCCCCTCCTCTTTTCTCTAGGATGCCCGGAGACGGTGAAAAGACGCCGCCCGGCGGTACTGCTCCCTGTCGGTGTGGAGGAGCATGTCCCATGCTGCTGTAGTATATACTAAATACATTCAGTGGTGGAAAGTAACTAAGTACATTTACTTAAAGATCTCTTCCAGACATTAATTAAGATATACAAAAATTCTCTGCTTGGAATAATAATGTGTGATGTGTGTTTTTCCTCACATAAAAAGCATAATTACCAGATTAAAATCTTTAAAATGGCAGCTACTCTTTCTCCCTCATTAAAAAAAATCCAGAATCTATAAATATGTAAAAGTATTTAATCTCAGAAGTTTAACAGCTTGACACAAGATTGTTCACTGTAAAGTCTATTCTCAGTGTTTGTGCACTGGAGGCTGCAAGTTTCCACATCACACTTGTGCAAGTTGAATATTGGACCAGGACTGGCTTCAAAACTAGCTGTGATGTCACAAATCATGCTCGTAGGCCCGCCACTTAAAATCAGATTTTCAATGAGCACAGTGAAACTTTCCACTTTCAGCAGATGAATGTGTAAACATCCTTCAAATGTCAAACTCTGCACGTACATCATTCTGCACAGTGAAGCTCAAACATCCAACTGTAGGAACAAGGAGAAAAAGACATTTTTTGAGTGGAGGGGGACTTTTAATACCATTGCTTATAAGCAGTCATTTTAAAGCCTAATTTTACTTTATTTGCTTCATTTGAGTATTTCCATTCTATGCTGTTGCTGTTTATTTGTGCTTTTTTATCTGACAGCTACAGTTACTCTGCAGATTCAGGTTTGTACAGACAAAACATATGATCATGTTGTACAGAATATGAAGTACTATCAGTGGTGGAAGGAGTATTCAGGATCTTTAGTTGAGTGAAAGCAGAAATGCAAACTAACTGTCACATACATGTAATTGAGAAAAAAGTCATATTTGCCTTTTTACCTGAATTACATTTAGATGACAATACTTGTACTTTTACTTAAATAAAACTCTGAATGCAGTACTTTTACTTGTAATGGTGTATATTTTATATTGCAGACATTTACTTAAGTAAAGGATCTGAGTGCTGAGTTTCCTCCACCGCATTTATGTAATAAACAGTCTATGATTTGTCTTGCTCTTAAGTGCTTTTGGTCAGAGATCATAAAAAGGAGAGAGTGCACACAAGTACATTGCATTATAAAATAATCCATTTTGTAGTTTATTACTTTCCTGAGGTTGTTGGAAATGTGTCAACTAGGCCTGCATACTACAGCAGTACTGCACGACAGAATGCATAAGAAAAACATCGGAGTTCATATATAAAATACAGATTTACTAAATGAATTGATTTTGCCATAAGATGTTAACATAGCTTTCACTGTCTCCATCCCCTCCGTGGTGCATCCCTGCAATGATGGAAATTCTGACACTTTAGTCCAGTTCACCGTCAGCATTCACTTTCGATTCTAGTGTGCCAGTAAGCCATGACAGTGTGACAATTAGCCAACGTGCACAACACCAGGACCCTGAAACGGAACTGTGCTTTTCCTACTGTAACATGTCAAAATGTCTTCCATGTTACACTTACTGAATGCAACAAAATTCCTATTAAACACATATCAAATGCAAATACTGGACACTAACTATAAGATATATCACAGTCTTAATAATGTATTAAAGCAATAACTAGTTCGTTTAGAGGAAAGTCTGGAGTTGAGTGCTTAATTATTAGTGTAACTGGCTTATCTAACTTTAGCTTTTTTTTGGTTTTAGTCAATGGCAACATGAGCATGATCTATACTGTATATGACACAAATAGCTTCAGAATTTCCCAGGCCATAGGCTTAATGCAGAAGTGGGGACAGTTTCATAACTGTGTTCTAACTGCTGACCACAGAGCTTTGTTGGGTTTAAGAGCTGTCACAAAGATATGTCCTGTTTGTGCACACTGTCATAACCATGTTTACATGACCAGAAGACACATTTATTGCCTCAGATTACACAAAGAGTAATTACTGGTAAGAAATATTCTTGCTGATATCGCTCACATGAACACGAACTGTAGGATCTGTCGCCAGCTTGTTATTCAGCCTGCCTTGCTGCGGGTATGTGCTGCTAGGTTGTTTTCCTGAAAGAGCCTTGTCATGAGGTCTGCTCATTCTGGTTTACTATATAAATTCATTCTTGGCTATAAGCTCTGGCTAGTCATACAAATCAAGCTAGTGATTTATATGCATACTTAAAATGAAAAAAAAATCAAATGACCTCAAATGGCATATAAAATGTATCTAGTGTCTTCTGTTTCTGTGTGCATGTCTGAAGTCAAAGTGTTTTATGAAGCTCTTCACCAGCACAGAACAGATATTAGATCATTTTCATGATCTGTTTGTGTTTGTACATATAATCACACAGCACTTAAGGCAGTGAACACTCGTCAAAAACTGTCACAGAATTCCTTGTACCCACAAATGGACAACATGCAGTGAGGTTTTTTTTTCTCCATTTTATTACAAAATAAACGAGCTCAGATTTGCTTATATTAACTAGACAGGCCAGTGTAATTACACAACAACACCAACAGTAACAGTTTTTGGCAGATCAAGGAAAAAGGCAGATAAATAGAGAAAATATGAAGCAGCAAACCTAACAATCAAAGAGATGAAGCTGCGTTTTGTGATATAGGTTACATTTTTATATGGGCTTTTAGTTTATTTAACAAAAAGCAGGGGTGTGATCAGTTTGTCTTTTTAGGATTATAAGTCTCTTTGAAACGGTTAGGTTTACATTTTCCATTTAGTAATTTGTACATTAATTTTCAACACATTCCTCAAAAAGCCTCACTGTGGTTGCAATGAAAAGCCGCCTTTTTTTTTTTTTTTAAGAGATATAAACACAAAAATTGTACTTCCATTACAACCCAAAAAGGCATCATAGCACTGATTAAACTGCGACACAAATTAATCTGAATGTTGAATTTCTGGCCATTAAAACTGGGCTGATGTGACAAAGAGGTAGATTTTTAAGAGAGTCTTATGGAAATTGCAAATGTTGATTGAAAGTTTGGCACTCACAGTGAGGTGGCTTTTGTTGGGAAGTAAAACCCCTTGAAATGCATGCAGAAAAAGGCAGAATATTTGAGCCAATAACTCAGGAACAATGATTTTTTTTAATGTGTTCAAGTAACGGTTGATAAGCAGAATCACTCTCTTTGTCAGAGGGAAGAATTAGAGAGAAGATTTATATGGTGTGCATATTTGTCTAGATAATATATAAATACAGATTAAATCAGAAGGTACTACAATTAGATGCCCTAATTAATGACAACTTCAGATTTTCTAACAACGGTTTTTAGCTGCAGTAAGCCTCCAGAAAATTTTAATGTCGTTGTTCAGCCTGCGATTCAGCTGCGCCACCCAGTTCAAAAGTTCATGCCAACCACTGACCTCCCGGAGATTTGGATGTCATCAAATGGAAATAGAGCCAAAATCTGAAAGACAAAGACACAGAAGGTCATATTTTACTGACGATGCCTCCCCTTCCTGTAAATTGCAGTGCCTGCCAAATGAAAGGAGAAGCAAAATATGTGACATTTAGTATTTATGGAAGTATTGCAGCTGAAGTTATGGTAGTAACGGCTCAGTCATTTCCTAAAAACACGGACACTGCAGTTTTTAGCAAATGTTACTCAAGAGTAAATTTTGCATTTATTAGGAAATATTTTCAGCTGCAGATTAATACACATTTGGTCCCTCGTGAGTATTTACAGCAGCAGGATGGTGATGGTGGGAGAGATTTGAAAATAAACTAGAGTAACCATTTTCATGGTAATAAAGGATTATGTCGCCCAGTACAACAAAGTGGCTCACTGATGTGTTTTTAATAGTTTTTGGAAAACATTGGAGGTCTATAGCACAGTGGAGTAAGATATATCAGGCTCTGGCACAGACAATACTTTATTGCTGGCTTTGGTCTTTTCATAGGATAGGATAACAATAAGTACAGAATATTGCCATAATACTTTCTACTGATGTGCCTGTAACTGTCAGTCACAATAACTTACATCATAATTGCCATCAGCCAGATCCAGCGCCGTCTCGTCCTCCATGTTTCGCAGCATTGTGTCAGCACCGGACTGAAAAAGGAGGTTGGCGATGGTGGCATCCTGCCTCCCCACTGCGAGATGCAAGGGCGTGCAGCCGTTAAACATGGCAGCATCCACGTTGGCTCCTCTGCTGAGCAGCAACTTCACTGACGTGATGTCGTGCAGCTCAACAGCAAGATGAAGAGCTGTCTTGCCACTGGTTCCCTCCTGTGAGGGGGGAAAAAGGAAAAGAATACAATCAAATCTTGGGACAATAACATGAAGTAGGTCATTAGGTTAATTTGTGCTTATTATTTTCTAAGTTTGCATGGAAAATGTATAATGAGCTTTATAAATATTAGTAGTAGAAGCATTGGAAATAATAATCATAATAAACCGGATGTGAGGCAGAGTGATATGTTCAGCCAGTGATTTAAACTGAGAAGAATGTCTGGGGTAGTTTCATGACTGACTGCCATGTTCCCTTCCATCATTAGAAAGTTAAGAGTGGCTGTCCAGCCCAGCCTAATCATATCTCAAATCTAATTATGTCTCCATGAATCCTGCAGGAAGCTCTGAGCTCAGCTCATATCACTATCAGTGTTGCACAGGTGCAGCAGATTTATAGACAGGAAAACATCATAAGGCCAGGCGCAGTAAATTGAGTGTGAAAGGGATAAGTATGATTATAAATACTGGTGCATTAGTGGATCACATGCCATACTGCAGGACAACATTATTCTGACACTAATTAAACTTGATTATATAAAAGCAAAACTGTAAAAAAAAACAAAAAAAAACAACTTCCTACTGAGTGAGTTGAAAGATTCACTGCAGAGTGATCCTTCAGGTGGAGCCTAGTTATTAAAAAGTATAATAATCCATATGATTTAGTAAAGTAAGGAGTCATTTGGCAGACTAACCTGGATATTCAGGTCTGCTCCCTTTTTCATCAAGAGCTTCATCATCTGATGTTGCCTGTTCAGTGCAGCCAAGTGAAGACAGGCAAGACCTGCAAGTATACATCTTGTTTTTAATGTGGAACATCGGGCTCATTTTTTTAAAGTCAAAAGCGATTGAGAGATGCATTGTAGGAGTCAAGTGTTCTTCCAAATGACACACTAAAACTTTGACACCAGGCTGACATAGATCAACTCAAATCAGCCACGTCTGTACTATCCTTGCAAGGGCTTCTGCAAATTCTACACAAAGCTGCGAGACCAGCAGAATAAAAAGTGGCTTTAAAATCTGAATGATGCTAAACTTCAGCCTTTCTCCACCACATACAGGCTTATGATTCCCTTGAAATTTTCCCAAACTGTTGAAACTGGAATGAAATTTCACTGATTCAGTTTATATTAGAGGTTTCCTTAAATGCTACATTGGTTGACCAATAGAAACCCAGTTAATTATTTACTTAATAGAGTGCGCTACATTAAAGACAAGTCTTGGCTTAAAAGCACCAAAAGGCAATGTTACTGTACATTTGGACATACTGGAAAATCTGAGTTGCTTAATCTTGGAAGCACACAGACAAACAATCACACAAATAATGCAGACATACAAAAATGCCTCTACATAAAAAAAAAACAATGAATTGCTGGCTGATGAAGCCCTGCAGCTGTTAGTCTTTTTGTCCCACCTCTCCAGTTCTGCGTTTCCAGGATTGGCGCCAGCTTGCTGGGGGAAACCTCTCTGGTCATCTCAGTGGCACACTTCGTCTGTCCATGCTGGCAGGCCACATGGAGCGCTGTGTTACCATCCTGGTCCTGCAGCTCCAAACTGGCCCCTTTCTCCACCAGGCTCTTAACTACATCTGTCAGGTCCAGGTAGGTGGCCAGGTGCAAGGGGCTCTGGGGAAATCACCAAAAAATATACTACATTTTGGCATAAAGAAGGATGTGACATGCATGCCAGAATGATTTTAAAGACATTACACTCTCCTACATTATACAGCCAAAACGATTCATCAAAACATTAATTGATCATCAGTAATTAAAAATAATTGTTAGTTAGGGCTCTAATTAAGTGTGTTTTGTGTAGCCAGCGTCCTTCAACCTGCCCCTTCTACTTTAGTAAGTGATTGCCTGCATTTCCCAGAATGCCTTTCAACAATCTGCAGACAACAGGCCTTGACTTGTTGCATTCAGCTGTTGGTTAAATGTATGAATGAAGAGAGGAGGAGACACTTTTGCAGCCAACAAAAGTAAGAGTTGCACTTCTTTTCCAAAACAAACATGTCTTGTGGTTTAACTGCATTCTGGTCTGTTGAGGGTACTGTGGGTGTAGAATTTGATATTTCTGCCTCTTTAATATTATGGGATACATTTTTGAATATAATGTATCTGCAGTGTTTAAGACTTCTGCAGTATGTGTGCAACAACAACAAAAAAAAAACTGCAAAAATAGCCTTAAAAAATAACTTTAAAAGCCTTAAAGTGTAAATGAGAATTCTTCTTGCTAATGTCTCAAAATGTGAGGTCTTAGAATGACTGTTAAGAGGAAATGAATACATTAGGACAAGATGCAACATTTGTGTGTATATGGACTCTGCAAGAGAGCAGTGCTAACTGAGTCACTGCGTGAAGTGCTGAGTCTTAACTTCTGATGTTTCCTGACAGTTCTGTCAATTCACTCTACCTTCACTTTGGTTTCTACC
Organism: Scomberomorus guttatus; assembly: GCA_038419695.1. NCBI lineage: Eukaryota > Metazoa > Chordata > Actinopteri > Scombriformes > Scombridae > Scomberomorus > Scomberomorus guttatus. Next base: position 10,985,172 of record CM076462.1, read on the forward strand.
CTTACAAGACCCTGGTCTGACATTTTGTAGGACTGGAACAATTCCTCCACCCACATCCACACAAGGATACACTCCACAACTCCCTGTGGTTCTATTTCTACAGGAGGTAGAGGAGGGGAGTTTCCATTCAAAGTCCCTTATGAGCTAACACTGGAACCACCCACAGTGACGTCCCTGAGAGAGGACGGACTGCAAATAAAGAGGAACAACAGTTCTCTGGAAGTACACAGATATAAATAATGCCACTGTTTCCACAATCAAGATACTGATAATGAGGAAGCCATGTAGGATTGAAAGGTTCCTGTAGAAGCTGCATTATGCTTGTGTAGTTGTGAGAGTCATGTTGGAGCTGCACTTCTTACCTGGTACAAATTGTTTTGGATGTCCAGGACTTCTTTTGGGAATAGCTGTATCAACTGTTGAATGATGACATCTTCATGGATGATTGCTAAGTGCAGGATTCTACAAGTGGCAAAGAGAAATAAACATTTAGTCTGTTATGCTTGCAAAAACTTGTAGGCCTGCTTGATCTTATATTGAGCAATCAAAAACAGCACTTTTGGGTAGTAGGGAAATAAAAAAAAAAAACTGCAATTCAACAAGAGGCAGAAAATGTTGCCTCATAATTTTTCTCAGTATTCATCTCAAGTAACAACCTAGAAATATAACACTCAGTGGGCTGAATGGCAAGATTGAGTGGTAGGGGTATTGAGCAATGCAAGAATTTCTAGAAAAGATGGCGTGACAAGCTGTTAAACTGAAGAGGGAGTGTTTAAAGCAGCTATCAGAGGCTGCAAACTTGTAAGCTTTAATTTAATCACTTAAAGCAAATGACAAAACAGAAACACACTAACCTCAAACCCTGAGTGGGAAGTTGTAGCAATCAAATGTGCAAAAAGCAGGAAATGGAACCAAGCATTAGTGCTTAAATTAGACTAACCCAAAACAACACACCAAGGGCCTCATTTGTAAAAGGATTTTAACAGGTTCAAATCAATTCTCCAAAGTCTTGCAGTATAACAAAAGCTAACTCATTTTTATTCACACAATGGCATGAATGAGGATGTTTTTTTTTTGTTTTTTTTTATTACTGCACTTATTTTGCTCTCTTGCATTAATCATAGTTAAAGATCTGCAATGACACACAGTATTTTTTTATTTAAGAGCAAATACGCACAAGATTAAATGTCATTTAGCCAAAATAGGCGCGAGTCTCATTCAGAGACAGACAGTGTGGGATGAAACGTTCCCACAAAATCTCACTGTATATATATATATATCTCTCTTCTCGGTTTTGAATACGTCAGTGACAAATCGTGTTTTTTAAGAATTATCTGCAGATAAAAACTTGCATATAGTCTTGCATGATGATTAAGATTTAAACCTGCATGCACCCTCAGTAGAACACTATAAATCACTTAACCAAAAGATCATTAACTTAATAATAGTGTAACATCTGATTGATTTATTACGCGTCTGCAATTACTGTGCAATGTACGACATGTTACTTTAACTAGCCAATCAATAAAACCTATTTATATTATCTTGCATGATAAATTAAATGCATGATATATTTTCTTTGTATAATAATGAACAAAATTGACAGTTTTACTCTCTGTAAAACTTTGTAAACATGTTTGAATATTAAAGGAAAACTAATTTTCATCTACAGAAAGTCAACTAATGTCATTCCTTCAAAATATTTCATTAGGATTCAAAAAGTCACGTCGAGACAGGAATCACTGGGTCACAATGGGACACAATCACGATTTGCTGCCCTTTAAATCAACAGCACCGCAATAAAAGATAATTCTATAATATGCAAGATATTACAAAAAAAATCAGCTATAAACACATCACCAATTCTGTGTAAGTGGTTAGGAAATATTTTCTAAAAGAAGAAAAAGTAACTAGTTGTAAACAGTACCTATGCAGTGGATTACAAAATATAACAAACAATTAACTATTTAACTTGATTAGTTGATCTCCAGAGTTTCAACTAATGCCAAACATTAGATTTAAAGCTGCAAAGACTAGTCGATTAAATGATTAGTTGATCGACAGAAAATGAATTGGCAACTATTGTGGTACCTGATTGATCGTTTTAGTCATTTTTATGAAACAAAATTTAAAAAAAAAAAAAAGTTTTCCGTTTCCATCTTCTCAAATGTGAGAATTTGATGCATCTTGGGGTTTTAGACTGTTGGTCAAATAAAATAAGAAATATGAAGACGTCACCTCAGCCTGTGGGAACTTAAAAAGGGGATTTTTTACTATTTTCTGGCATTTTATAGACAAAGCGATATATTTGGACAATCAATCAAGAAAATAATCTGCAGATTAATCAATAATGAAAATAATCATCAGTTGAAACCCCAATTAGACTGTTGTTTCCACTATTTTCCGATATTTTATTGACCAATTGATTGATCAGTTAAATCAAGAAAACAATCAGTAGGTTGATCCATAATGAAAATAATCCTTAGTTGCAGCCTTTAACTAAACCAGATGATGTAGGCTTGGGCTGCAACTAATGATTATTTTAATTTCAATCGATCGATTAATCAGTCGATTATTTTCTTGAACAATCGTTTGATCTATAAGATTTCTGAAAATTATGAAAAATGTTTCTGTTGTCCTAAGGTTATGTCCTTAAATGTCTTGTTTTGTCCTGATGAACAGTCCACATCCCAAAGATATTTAGTTTACCATCACAGAAGAATAAATAAACTAAAAATATTCACATTTGACAAGCAGGAATCATAGAATTTGCACATTTTTACTTTAAAAAAATGACTCAAAACAATTTATCAGTTATCAAAATAGTTGGCGATTAATTTTCTGTAAATTGACTCGTCGATTAATCGACTAATTGTTACAGCTCTAATGTAGTAATCCAACCTAAAACACATAAACTGGAAAAAACTGAAGGGAATAAGAACCGTTTTCTGATTTAAATATCTGTGGGAAACAGAGAATCAATCAATAAATGATCCTGACATTGGTATTTAGTATATGAATAATACATCACAATTAAGTATCATTAAATAATCCCAATCAATTTTTTGTAGCGCCAGTAATGTCATCACTGACTGATTTAAATGTCTGCAGACTAATGGATTTGCCCTACCAGGCAGTCAACCCTGTGATCAAACATCTTAGTGTGAAAGGGACTTCCTGGTTTGAGTAAGACTTGAATGAATAAGAACTAAAAAAAAAAATCCCACAGGGGAAAATTAATGTTTGTATGATTGTCTGTCAATCTAAGCAGCGCAGTGTGGTGTGTTTCAGGTGTTTTTTCCCCTCCCAGGTATTTATAGTTAGAGTTTGAGAATGAAACCACGTGGCCCTAACAATCAGCAAGCAGGAAATGAAAAGAGGTCAGAAACACAACAACACGTCTGCAATGCTTTGACTACATCAATCGCTGGCTGCAGGAGTCATTAAGCAAAGCCTACTTAAAAGTCAAAACAGACTGATGACATAGCAACACTCGATGAGTGGGTCACACAAGGTCTACATGGGCTGATAAGGCTGTGAGAGACTGTGTGTGGAGGCTGAGGTGTTTGGATTGTGTGCAAAAAACTGCAGTTTCATTGACTCAAACTGAGACATGCACAGCAGCAGAAAGGTAACCAACTGACATTTTTAGAGGTTGCAAACCCTTCCACTGGTCGGGCGAAGAAAGAAAAAAAGAGAGAAAGCAGCAAGTGAATCCAATAAAAACACGCGTACACACTGTCCTATCCTGATCAACAAGTTTCTTGGATCAAAAGCAAGCCACACTGCTGCCTTACAGCATGTGCTTTGTCTGTGTATGCATGGGGAAAGTCCGGGCCTATCTGTTTCACTTCTGTTTTCTGACACTGAGAGATGCCTCATAGGAGTCCATCCACATTCATGACATGGACAAAGTTCATTAAAAAAAAAGAAAAAAAAAAAAAAAAGAGTCTGCAGTATCACACCGCTTTGAAATCCCCTCTTCAAAACCAGTATCATTGGAGAAACTGTGCATTCAATTCAGTGCGATTCTCACTCAATGAACAGCAGTTTATGGGTGTTTCAGTTCATCATGTCCTCTGGCATAAAACAGACTGGCACTGTGGCATATTGGATAATCGATTAATCGGCTAATGATTGATGTGAGGATTTGCTGAACGTTGGGTTTTGGGCTGTTGGTCGGGCGAGACAAGACATATTAAGATGTCATCTTGGTCTTTGGAGGCTTGCAATGCCCATGTTTCAAGATTACTGGCATTTTATAGACCAAACAATTAATAATCAGCAGATTAATTGATGGTTAAAGTAGTTGCAGCCCTATGACCACCAAAATTGCTGAAAAGAAAAGAAAAGATCACCTGTGTGCTGACAAACAGAGGGTGGATTTTTAAATCAATTATGGGAATTAATAAAAGATTTTTTTGTGATAAACTGAAAAGTAAATGCGTCTTACCTCAACTTTGCTCATTCTGGGATACTAAAGACTACTTCATGGTAGATTTAGCTGCTAAATTTGAGCAAACAATAGGCTGAGAGGTTAGTGCAAAAGTCAGTAGTCAAAACTTAGAGGTTAGTGCAACCATGCATTATGTTAAAATTCCCCCACCAGTGTGCAACTGTGGGCCTTTCGGCAAAGACCCTGGCAAGCTGAGAAATGATTTGCTTTTAAATAAACTGAGAAAACTGAGAAAACAACCCAAAACCTACGTGTCTCCATCTTCAGTAATAGTTGTGAGAAAGTTCTCCTGCTCAGAGAGTTCAGAGCTCTCTGCTTGCTCCTCCTTGGTGCTGGAAAGCGTGCAGCCCTCTACTATCTCTGACAGGCTCTCCACCGTGAGGGACGACGAGCCGTAGGCTGAATCCAGGCGCTCCTCCACGGTGGAAAACTTGTCCGTCGGCCCGTCGAAGTCGTCGCTCGGCTCCCGCGGCTCTTCCGACTTCGTTATGGAGCTGTACGAGTCAATGGCCGAGTCTGTGCGGTTATCCTCCAGCAAATCATCTTTCGTACAATCGTCGCTCGCCATGGTGGCTGGGTTTCCCCTCACCTCCTTCCCCGAGGATTTAAAGGCTACTAGCGGGTGTTGTCGCCGCTCGGTGCTCGGTGATGTGCCCGGAGGACAGCCTGCTGCTGACACCTGAGGAAACCACCTCTCCTTTGTAAAAACCAGAGGAAGGAGCCTCTGCGTTTCATGCCACTAACCGAGAATACATTACCCCAAAGCAACAGGCGGGCCTTCACTTTTTAAATACTATAGATTTCTTTAACTTTCCAAAATATGGTGCGGTCATTCCAGGCTTTGTGAAATGGGTTAAAAAGAAGCAAAATGAGGTGAAACGGTTGCCCCTCGTCTAAATATCCGGTAACGGCATAAGCTCCAGGCGGAGGGCATATGAGCAATGAAAAGCGATGAGGGGAAGAGCTGACATGTGAAAGGCGAAGCTGTTTTTGTCACGTCGGGGAATCCCCGAGAACACACACACACACACACGCACACACACACGCACGCACGCGCGCGCGCACACACACAGTCCTGTTTCCATCACTTCAGAGGACATAACATTGATTTACATTCATTTCCTATAGACATATCCTAACCGTAACCATAACCACTACTTGCCTAACCCTAACCTTTACCATAACCCTAAACTAACCTTAACTTTGAACCAAGTCTTCACCCTCAAATGAAGGATTTTCGTTAAGGGGACTTGCTTTTTGTCCCCATAAGGGAGGCGAGTCCCAACAACATGAGGAATACCTGGTACACACACACACACACACACACACACACACACACACACACACACACACACACACACACACACACACACACACACACACACACGTTTACACAGCTATATTTGTTAGGATATTGCATTGACTTCCATTCATTGTGGACAGCCTAACCCAAACCTTAACCTTAACCATAACCTCACTTCACACCTCACCCTAACCAGCACCTCAGAAATGTCGTTTTGCCTCATTAGGACCGGGCTTTAGTCCCAATGAGGACTGCTGGTCGGGACCAGCAGAGAAGGTCCCCAGGAAGTAACAAAAACGCGCACGCACGCACACACACACACACACACACACACACACACACACACACACACACACACACACACACACACACACACACACACACACACACACACTAGGCTAGTTAAACAGGAAGTGATGTTCCAAAATAGGTTTTTGGATTGTCTCATCACAGATTATAGGCTATGTCAATAAACTGTAAGCACCAAAGTGTGATTTTACACACAAAACGTTTCTAATTGTTCAATTTGAATAACTGTTAATTGTTAGAGGCCAGAAGAAGCAAAATTATTCATCATACCACAAGAAAATGTGCTTTTATTTTGAAAGAGTTTTGCCAGTAAGAGAAAAACTCTGTATAGTATTAAAGAACTTACACTGATACTCTTTGATAGTATCTCGTTAAAGGTATACTATGCAAGATTTTCCTAAGAAAAAAAAACAAACAATGTATAGACTAGACAAAAGTCATCACTCTTAATCATCACTTATGACCCACTAGAAGTGTGTGGCAGTGTATTTATCTGCAGAGACCCTGCCCTCTGCCTGTATTTTCTTATTATTTTGCTGTGTTCAGGACATTTCTGGGCATCAACCATTGGGCCATGAGTGTGTAGCCCCCAGCCAATAACAGCGCACAGGGTGCATAGTATACTACTTAAGTGTGTCCGCATGATAAGGGCACGAGGTTTGTCACTATTTAGTTTTATGCTAGTGTGTTTAGGCTAGCAAGACTGCTATATTAGCGCAATGCAAGGCAATTCTGTCAGCCTTAAAGGGGCAGTTATCATCTCGGTAGAGTTTTCTTGCTGGTATAAAGAAATGCAGCATTATTCGTGTGTTTTGCAGTAACTGCAATATATAAGGTTAAAGCTGCATATGTGACTTTAAATATTTTAATTTAAATATGCTTATGCTTAGTGCCATAGTGCCTATGGCACTCTATTAGAGGTTGTCACTAAGCTAAATGGAGTAAAAAAGGTGATATTTCATGATTGGAATATAAATTGTGATTTATTTTCAGTCAGAGGTTAATAATACATGATTTTAGTTTTGTTGAATATTGTAAGGCTATAGTGCAATAAGCCTATCATCAGAATGTGAAAAGATGGTAATACTTTTTTTGTTTCCTTTCGTAGCTCTTGAGTTCAAGGTGTGTTTACAGTTTTCATGGAGCTACAGTATCATCTGTTTGCTTATAAATAAACACTTCAACCATCAGTTGAAGAGTTACACCATCATTCAGCCGGGAATGCTACACTAAGTCATAAATTATTTCTTGATTATTCCGCAGATTTGTTTTGTGAGCCTTTGGAGAGGTCCTCACCCCCTAGTTGGAAACCACTGCTTTACATCAAAACTATTATGAATTATTTCTTACATAAATAATCTAATAATGACATGACAGTTTCACCTTTTGCCTTCTCATAATAAAATCTTGTTGCTTAGTCACATTTTACAACATAAATTCTGTCAATAATTAGTTTACATTCATTTCTGTACAATATAAAAAATCAATTTGCAGGCTTTTGAAACTTGCTGTGGGTTGTGTAATCCATCACAGTAAAAATCTTACACTATTTTTATCTTCAGTGCAGACTTCTCAAACCAGTCTGTGCTCATACTGCACTATCACACTGTATAATATAAACATTAACACAATGCTAGTTGATTTTTCATACTTAATGGAAATAAATGAAACCAATGGCTGCCTGAAACAGTAGGATGCATAAAAAATACAAACAAAACCCAAACTGTACAGCATGCATTCAAAAATACTCAGCAAATATGTTAAGTATACATTATTTGTAGTTAACAAGCTAAAATGTACAAACACTCAGCAGTCCCTTAAACCTTTTGGGGCCAGTCCAAGTTAACATCACAAGTCTCGTCAAAGCAAGTCTTAAGTCAAACCTCAACTGAATGATGGGAAGTCAAGTCAAAAACCTGAAGTTTCTTTTTGAGACTTTGGTTTCATGCCAAGCCTTTAGGGAGTCAAGTCTCATTTTTCAATAAGTACAAATCCTCATTTTTGTTTCTAAAGTCTGATTCAAGTCCAACTCTCAAGTCTACAGCTCTGGTAAATTAGTTCTTTGGGGGATAGTTGTCCCCCAAAGAACACAACTATCTGTTTCTACCTTAAACTTCTCTTCCCTTCATTGTATGACACACTTCATGCACATGTGAGTTTTATTGTTAAAGTCATGACCGGTAGTCTTCTTCACAGTAGCAGGCTTCTCACTGGTTATTATTATTCAAGGGATGTGAGGCCTTTTTTGAGAAGCTGCAGAACCTGAACTTGGCTGACATAAATCTAGTGGGCTCATGTCTGTGATCGACTGCAGTGTAAATCTGAACTTTGACATACAGCATTACATAACTCCACAATGTGCATAGGTGTTTTCCATAGTTGTGTGGCAGCTACAATATCTTTATAACATTCAAACAATAACTTAATTTATCTCAGTCAGTAAGGTACAAATGTTGCTATTTTTCCAGTAGTGCCTGTCATTGGCCATCGCCTGCAAGATAACACATGTAAGCAGAGTTTAACATAGTCATTTTTGACCTCTCAAAGGTTTAGTAATAACCCAACTATCATTTCTTGTTTCCTTTTCTATCCTGAAAATGCTTGTTGTGGTTTGGCCTTTAGAGGGCTCACTTACACAGCTACTGCTTTCTGCTTTGAGAGGAGGGCCAGATTCATCATAAATACAGTATATAAAACAATGGTGACTGTCATAGAGAAGCTTTTACTGCTGCCAAGAGCCGCCATCTGTTTTCATGTCATCCACTGTTGTGTTTACTTGTACCATTTCTTGCCAGCAGTCCAGTCCAACGTCCATACTGTGGGCTATGATAAACAAGGGCTTGTGTGCATTGTAAGGTAAAGGGTTCCTTTGTAAAATGTGCTGTTTAAAAGGCAGTTAAAGGAAGAACAAAACATACTATACATTCTTATGCTTCTTATATTCTTTGTTGTATGTTAATCTATAAAATGAATCTGACTATATTTCAACTCATCACGAATTGCAGCCTCCTGTACCTGTTTTATATCAGCAGTTTGTCTTTTGTGTAGGCTGGCTGTCTGGTGCACTGTGCAGGTAACAGTTCATTGACCAAATTGAAATGTTTCCATTCATATTTCTTGTGTTGCTCAAACAGGAAAATTCTACTTAATGTTTACTGTCAGAACCATCAGTATCTTTTTATAAACTTAATTTGTGATGCACGAAAAGATAAATAGGAGTTGGTTTCAGCTGATAGCATATCTTCAGAAGAACAGGCAAACTTTGTCATCTTAAAGATATCTTACTTCATGTCAGTTGATGGTTCACAGTCTTGAAGAGGATAATTGCATGAAGAATTCTGTCTGTGACAAAACGGAAACATGAAAAATGTAAAATGAACAAAATAAATATAGTAAGATTAATCAGAGTTCAAGTGGAAAGAATGCAGCACACAAAATGCTCGACAAATACAGAATGTAAACATGGTGGTGGGCTTTGTATGAATTTTATTGTATATTTAGGTTATTTTTACATTAAGATCAGTGCACTCTTGAATTCCCATCACCTAAAAAAACAAAAAAAAACATAGACTTTCACTTTAAATCTTCAGTACTTGAATATTGTACAACCCGGACGATGAAGTTTTTACGAACATTGCCACGAAAGAGTCAGGCTCCAACATTTTCTCTGTATTCTCATTGTAAATTATTGAGTGCTTACAATATAAAGTGTTAATTCCTTGTCTCAATGCAATCTCCATTGCAACAATACACAAATAATGGCCTCAAAATATTATATTCTGGCTGGTTTATCCAACAATTCTGATAGTATGAACCAAAACATGTTAAACATTATAAGCTTAACAGATTTGTTGCAGGCCTACTCCTACCTGTATAGTGTGTCTGTGGTGCTTAATAGTGAATTTCTGCACTAACCCTCCATTTTCATTATAGGACACTACTGTATATTTCTACTTTCAAGACCTTTGAAAATGGGTATAATCATGATTGGGCCACACAGACAAGGTCATGCAGCTAATAAGATGCAGGGGGTGGATTCCTCTGTGCAGCACCGCCTCTCTGTGTGTTGTTCTGATACTTGAACAGGAATGTGTGTGTCTGCGTGCGTGTATGTGTGTGTGTGTTATTTACATCGTGGTGTCTGGGTGGCTGCTCACACGTGCCGCTGCCTGCCTCCTTTGTCCTGTTCACAGCTTCACTGGCTGCCATGGGCACTGCCTGCAGACAGCGCTGACTGTCGCCTTTGCCATTTCCTAACATTGCATCCCTTGCAGCAGCAGCAGCAATCTCCATCAGCATCTAGTCATTGCATCGCGGGAGGAGTCTCAGCCTATATCTTGCGCGTTTTCCGAGGCACAATGACCGGATTCCCGCAGGCTGTACCCAGCGACAAAAGCCCACCTGGAAGATGCTGGGATGCTGCATCTTTTGAGTGTTTCCATTCGCCTGCACTGGTTTCCTTTGGATGATGCCCACAGGGGTTCTCGGAGTGTTTATGTTTCACCCTGACTTGGAAAACCCCCATCCCATCAGGAGATCCATGCCCCGGTTTTTGCACCGTTGTCATCATGTCCCCAGCATCGGCTGCAACGGCCAGTGAGAGCAGCACCACCACTGTCCCCGAAGAGGAGCCGGACAGCCCCCGAGAGGAGGTGAGGACATTGTTTTCACTGTGCAGGCCAATTTTCTAACCCAAATGCAAGGGGGGCATATTCACCCTTTAATTAGTGTGATATATTTCGTTGATAGTACAGTGGAATAATCTCACTAGACTAATCAGATTTTTGCAGATTTGGGTTTGATTGGTGCCAATGTACACGGAATAACACACGGGATTTCTTTTGTTATTGCAACTGTATTAATGGATTCATATGCAGTACCAATACATGAACCTGTGCGTCCAAGCGCGCACTCCAGAGTGTGACCGTGCGCAGATGTACTCCTGTTTGTCTCCCTCCAGACAAGTGGTTTACAAAATGGGATTCAGGGACCTCTTGTGGGTCTTGGGAGACGGGTCCTCAGCAAAACAAGAGTACTGTCACTGTTGCAATGAGAGAATTTAAGGCTGTTTTGTTCACGTTTCCATACAGTAATTTACTCACATGTAAAGTCTTCAGGAACAGGATCCAGTACCTCCAAACAATTAGTGTAACACTGTATGTTGCTGTCTTGGTGCTCAGACTGTATTGACACGTGTTTTTGTTGAACTGTATTTTCAAAAAAAAACACACAGCACATTTTTCCTGCATAGAGAAATTATATTCATTAAGTGTCTTTTGACTGAGTTACACATTTTGATACAATATCATCAATTCAGATTTCCTCTTTACCCCAGTTAAAACTTCCAACCCCCACAAAACAGCATGTTAGCCAAGTTACATATCCATTACACAAGAGGGTTTTTATATAACCTAGCTGGTCTTATTATGTCAAGGGAAAGTGTCCATGACTGTGAGAGGCACTTAGTTAAAGGCACCACAGTGGTTTCATGAAGTCTTGAAGGGTCTGTCTGGAACATTTGTTTTCTAAAATATTGATTGCATTTCATAACAGGCTGTTCTGTGGATTTTTATCCTTCTTCTAAACAACAGCTTTCCTTCAAAATGTAGTGCTTTTTTATTTTAGATATTTAATGTTAGCGCCCATATACTGTCAATGTAAGTGTCACTATCAGATCTACAGCTGACTCATAGTAGTTCATGCACAAGATTGTAAACCACAAAAAGAAATGAGGAACTAATGCAAACTCAAGATATATATCACAAGATAATCTAAATTCTAAGACCATGTAATTTCTTATTCTCTATATGTTTAGCCTATAGCGCATTTTGTATTTGTGTTCTGGTGGACGAGACAGTTCAGTACAAATAACTCTTCTTTGTTTGGTCAACACCTTCTCCGATATGAAAAATCAAGCCCACACAATTGCAATCAAATGTCAAAAATAATATCTGAGCCTCTAGCTGACTGAACCTCAGCAGGGTTTTTTTATCTGATACCATAATTGGATCAACATAATAAAAATCTAGGTAGCTTTATATCCACACAGACCATATTAAACTCACACTTGAAACATTATTATGTTTCTACAATAAGGTCAGTGTAGCTGCTTGAATAGTTTTCTTGATATTTACTTCTGACTCAACAAATTCATGCTGGCAATCTAAAATACCGGTGCTTTCCTTGGTTTTTGTATTCTCCTCTCTCATCCGCATTGGGCCGATGGTCACGGCATGACGAATACATAAAATATTCTCTCCCCCTGTATTCTTAACAAGTAGAGGTTTTTTTTCCTCCATTCAGCCAGGCTAGAAAAAAGCTTTTGTCTACGTATCAAAAATGTCAACACCGCTGTGTTCATGCGATTAGTCACTTCCTTTTCTTCTGTCCATCGGTCTAATGAACCGTTATGAGACATAACCTTCAAAATCTTGGTCGTACTTTAAAGTTTCCGTTACTCTAGTTACATGTTGCTGCCTCAATCTCACTGTTACTGGTATGACATACTTCCCTATTACAATAAAAACAGGGATGATTCTTTAAATCGAGGGTGAAACTTGCTTGTAATTGTGCTTTGTGAGCTATAATTTACAAACCCACAAGCCCCTGTATGTGAAAGCTGTTTAAATATTATTTTAGTTTCTTTTTGATTAAATACTGCAACATAAATGCGTACACATTTTGCAATACATTCAAATTAAAGACTATTTCAGGCAATTATGATGCAGACGGATGTTTTCTGCTCCACAACTGCTCATCATTATTCTTTCTGTTTAAGCAGAGGCTGTAAAGTGTAACATGAGCCACAAAGTATGTCATGTTGTATTGATTATAGTTGTCAAGCGTGTACAGGATACTAGTGAGTAAATACTCTTTCTGCAGTAATGCTCATCTCAATAGGGAATTTCACTGTTAATCCCTTTTGCCCTGTGGGGTGTAGCCTTGGAGTTGGTAAGGGACTTGGGGACCACGTGACCAAGGTGGGGATGATAATAATGGAGAAGGAAGATTTATTATTTATGCTTGACTGTGACTTGAAGAGCACAGAGCTGACATGTTGAATTCAATACATCAATGCAGTGATGCTGGTTGTTGTGGTCACTTGTATGCAGGCGCTGACCTATGGACTGCCCTATGTAATAATAGATGGAGAGGATAAACTTCAACTCAATTTGTGCTGCTACAGTACAATCTTAAGTGTTTTATGTCAAAACACAGTAGGCTCTGCCCTAGTGTGATGTCTGTTATGCAGATTTTTTGAATGAATTTTGCTATAATCCATCCTTCCTGGGGCTTTTGAATCGCTGCCAGGTTTGTGTGGCAGCATTCCCAAAAGGCGTGACTAGCTCTTGATGCACGCACTGGGGCTTGCTGTGCCCTGAGGTGATAAAGGACGGCACCAGCTTTATGCTGCCAGAGTCAAAGCGCTGCTTTTTTATAGCTGGCTTGGCATTAATGTAGGGTGTAACCCTACATTATTTCTGTTATTTTACTTTTTTTCTGTTCTAGAAAAAAAAAAAAATATAAAGATTGCCCTCATATTTATATAAACACACATACGTGGCCATGTGTACACCCACACACTAGTCAAACAGAAGCTCACAGTACTCCTTACTGACAACAACGATAGATAGATAGATAGATAGATAGATAGATAGATATCAACACTAGAAGAGAGAAATATATATCTATAGGAAAATAAACACAACAAATAAAATAAAACAGCTCAATACAAGAATATAAGAAAAACCTTAGCATACACTATAGATATAATACAATATTATTATAGGATAACATACTATATACATTAGACAAGTGTGCAAAGTTGTTGAAGTGTTAAAAATTGAATGAGGTAGTGTAGGAGTATAAAGATGTGCAAATTCACCCTGAGCAAAGTTATTGAAGGAGCAAAAAAAAGGGAGTTTGGTTGAGACAGAAACTATGAAGCTGAGAGTTCTGAGAGGTCTCTGTTAGACAGAGCTGAGGTGTTGTAGAGAGTTATTGCTTTGGGCAGGAAAGACTTCCTGTATTGGTCCTTGTGACAGTGAAGCTGAACCAGTCTGTTGGAGAAAGTGCTCTGCTGTCTGTCCAGTAGGTGGTGGAGAGGGTGGTCAGGATTATCCATAATGGATCCTCTCCACCACAACTTCAAAGGTGTCTGGTTTGCAGCCAATTACGGAGCTGGCCTTCTTAATCGGTTTATTAAGTCTGTTGGTGTCGCCGGCTCCAATGCTGCTCCCTCTGTAGACTACAGCTAAGTACAGCGCACTGGCCACAACAGACTGGTGGAAGATTTCCAACATCTTGCTGCACATTTTGAATGATCTCAGCTTCCTCAGGAAATAGAGTCTCTGCTCATCCCCTTCTTATATACAGCCTCGATGTTGGTCTTCTAGTTCAGTCTGTTATCGATGTGGACACCCAGGTACTTGTAGTCCTCCACCATGCCAACATCCTTTCCCAGAATACTCACGGGTTGTGTAGCTATCCTCTTCCTTCTGAAGTCAATCACCATCTCCTTGGTCTTGGCCATGTTCAGAAACAGATGATTTCTTCCAGACCACTCCACAAAATGGTCTACCAGTGCTCTGTACTCCTCCTCCCGCCCATCACTTATACACCCAACCACTGCAGAGTCATCAAAGAACTTCTGCAAGTGGCATGACCCAGAGTTGTACTGAAAGTTTGAGGGGTACAAGGTGAAAAGGAAGGGAGACACAGTCCCCTGTGGAGCTCCTGTACTGCTCTCCACCATTTCAGACAGAGCACTGCCTAGTCAGACAAACTGCGGTCTGCCTGTCAGGTAGTCGGTAACCCAGGAGATGGTGGACGTGTCTACCCTCATCGCTTGCAGCTTCTCCCTCAGTAGCAGTGGCTGGATGGTGCTGAATGCACTGGAAAAAATCAAAGAATGTGATTCTCACAGTGCAACCGGTTCCATCCAGATGCAAGTGAGCTCACTGCAGTAGGTAGATGATGGCATTGTCCACTCCCAGATGAGGTTATACAGTATATATTATATTATGTATATACTTAACATTGGACTTTTGCGCTAAATCTGATGTTTTTCTTGAACTTGATTATAAGAGTGGGTGAGTTTTTTGATTATAACAAGCACTGACCAAGACATGTGCAATTGGCTCACAGCTCATGCATAAACTATGTAAAAGCACTTAGAACGCAGAATATTTCCCTAAATATTTTATATGCATGAGCCACTACTTTTTAACTGTTTCTAACTTTATACCTAACAGATATTTAGGTCATAGTTATGTTCATCAATTAAAATAGATACAAAGTTTTAATAAAAAGTTTTATATTCAAAATGTGTAATTAATATAACTGCTTTTAAGTTAAATTTTGCACAGAGAAATCATTGTGTTAATAATCATAGAAAAGCTAATTAGAAGGTAATAAATATATGATTTTCAACAGCTCCTGTGTTTAATAAATACAAATCTGCTGTATCATTCCATTGACTTATTGTTGTTTTCTCATCCTCTGTGTAGCAGCGGCCCCAGAAACAGTCCCTGATTAAAGCCTTGTGTCAGGAAACCCACTGGAAATGCCTGCTGCTGTCCCTGCTGATGTACGGCTGCGTCGGGGTCATGACCTGGTGCCAGGTGACCAAGGTCACACACCTCTCCTTCGACAGCGCTTACAAGGGAAAGTCTATGATGTACCACGACAGTCCCTGCTCCAATGGCTACATCTACATCCCTCTGGCCTTCCTGGTCATGCTCTATGTGGTTTACCTGGTGGAGTGTTGGCACTGCTACACCAGGAACGAGCTGCAGTACAAGGTAGACGTGGAGAGTGTGGCGGAGTGCAACCAGCGGATGCAGCAGGCTACTCCCTGCATCTGGTGGAAGGCCATCAGCTACCACTATGTCAGGAGGACGCGGCAGGTGACACGCTACCGTAATGGAGATGCCTACACCACCACGCAGGTCTACCATGAGAGAGTCAACACTCACGTGGCTGAGGCGGAGTTTGACTATGGGAACTGTGGAGTTAAGGACATCTCAAAGCACCTGCTGGGCCTGGAGGGCTTCCCTATTACCAGGGTGAGGTTCACTAAGTGCTTTAGCTTTGCTAATGTGGAGTCTGAAAACTCCTACCTGACCCAGCGGGCCAGGTTCTTTACAGAGAATGAAGGCCAGGATGACTACATGGAGGCTCGTGAGGGGATGCACCTGAAGAATGTAGACTTTAAGGAATATATGATTGCCTTTTCTGACCCTAATCACCTTCCCTGGTACGCATCCAACTCCACTTTCTGGGCGGCAGCTGCTTTCACCCTCTCTTGGCCTCTGCGGGTGCTGACAGAGTACCGCACTGCCTGTGTCCACTACCATGTGGAGAAGCTGTTTGGCTTCGACTATGTGCCCGTAACGCCATCTGAGGAGCGGCCTTACTGCCGACACATCCCACGAGTCAACACAATCGACAGCACAGAGCTGGAGTGGCACATCCGCTCCAACCAACAGCTGGTTCCCAGCTATTCAGAGGCAGTTCTCATGGACCTGGCCCAGCTCTCAGGGAGCTGTAATAGCTACTCTATATGTGGTGGCTACGGTAGCTACAGGCAGAACTGTGAACGCTGCCACCGTGCCATCAGCAGCTCCTCCATCTTCTCTCGCAGTGCCCTCAGCATCTGCAACACGGGGAGCCCCCGCATCCCCTTCAGCGCCAGTCGCTTCTCGCTAGGTCGGCTGTATGGCTCCAGGCGGAGCTGCCTGTGGAGGAGCAGCGGGAGCCTGAATGAGCCCTCCTGCCCCACAGAGAGCACGCGCTGTCTGTCAGGCCAGCAGACCAGTGAGGAGAACCCTCCAGCCTACCAGGACGCGCTGTACTTCCCAGTGCTCATTGTACATCGGAATGAAGGCTGCCTCAACCACGACCATCGCTCCCTGCACAGAAATGGCTCCTGTGTGGAGACGTCTCTATGACCCATAGCTGGCAGACAATACAATATAATGACACCGTAATTGGCTGAGAAACCTCTTTACAAAAGGGTTGGGCTAACATGGAATTTTGCTTGTTCCTTTTACAACTCAGTAACCCATAAGAGAGACACAGAGTATGTCTGGGAAAGTCTTTACAGTACACTCTGTAAGTCAGGGAATAACAGACCTGATGCTCTTGATAAGACTGTTGTTTAAAATACATTGTGGCTTTAAAGGACCATCCTGCCAAAGTGTCACGTACTGTCCTACAGCATCTACTGTATAGTGAAGACAAGAGTCGAATAACCAAGTAATACCAAGGGGAGTCACATCCTACTGTAAATGCCATATTTATAGATCTTAGTCACTGTCAATCTGCAAGAACATGAGTAACACTTTCTCATATTTGAAGTCTAAAATAGGTTTTGACTCAGTGGCAGCCTAAGAAAACCCCAGGAAAGGAAGGGATATAACAATTAATGGATGTCTGAATGATAAATGAAATATTGAGAAAATCACAGACTTACACATCATGTGAGTCATGTGAGTTGGGTGAATTATGAGGGGAAATATAAGATATTAGTCTCCTTGTCAAAGCATAATTAACAAGACTAAACTGTTAAAGACCTGTCTTACGGCTCTCATAAAGTGACATGAACTTCAAATCTAAAATATAAACATCTGCATGTGATACTTTGATGCTGGGTGATTTAAATCATGCTCATGGAACGTCATTAAAAAAGGAATACTATTCCATAATATAAAAATAAACGTCTGATGCAGATTTTGAAATATCAAGTTCGCTGAAACTGGCTTGGTTGCAATGACATTATACTTCCTGGCTTTCTAAATATAGCAACTCAGTCGATGAATAATTTAACACAGGAGGGCTAAAGGACATGAGTACTTCAAACTGAATCACCACCTCTTCAAACGGTTTCTTAATTACAAACTGCACATTTTGTATAATTCCCAACGACATAATAAAAAAACCTCACCATTATATTAACAGATCAGTGTCAACTCAAATAGTTTAAAATCTCAAAGATCCATTTAAGTTCATATTTGGCAATATTTTTATTCAGCCTACCTCTTTATTTAAGTGCCTAGCGATCAACTGTTACTGACAAGCATAAGCTACCATTACTTAAGTCATCTCATCTCTTCCCATTAAAACAAGTGGAATTTACACTCAAAATGGCACATGGTATACAATCCATCATAGGAGTGAGATGTTGTATTACCTGACGGCGATGTCATTGTCAGGGTTTTATAGTTTAAACCACAGAAAGGTTTTAAGAATCATGTTTTTTGGATGACTTTTCTTCATAATGTAACACAGCTCTTGTGTAGCCGGCTGCCGCTGCTGATGCGTATCAGAGAGACAGCCTGGCCATCAAAGATGCTGAAAATAGGCAGAGGCCTGGATTCACTACTGATAGTGTCAGATTTAATAATATAACAGGATTACTTTAAAGAACTAAATGAAAAAAAAAAACTTCTCAACTGAGTGCATGCACTATCTTAGTCATGGTGAATTTTGTTAAACAGCCCAGCCGCGCACAACAAAAAATGTTTAACGGAAACAGTGATGAAAATCAGGCATGCTAGAACCTTTGAAACAGATATTATGTAGGAAATAGTTTCCAAAATGTACCAATTCAGCCTATTTTAACTGTAAAATCCCACAGCACAACTCATCACTCAAAGTGTGCTTTCTTTCTGACATTCCCGCAACATTTGTGAATAGTCTTGGAGCTATCTTAAGAAATGAAAATAAGCACAGAGCTCATTAAAGAAGATGAAGTTATTAATTTAAAAACCAGCCTTCATCTCATGAGACCTGCAGTGAAAGATAAACTGGCAGATCAGATTGTGGCGGATCATTTTCTGCCATTAAAACCATTGAATTTCCAGTTAATATCAGAATCTTGCCTGCGGTCAGACATTTTTCGTGTTACTTTCTATTACGACTTGTTTTCACAATGATGTGACCAATTAGCCATACTCATTACATTCCATGTGAAGTGTCAAGTTTGGAGTTGCGGACTATCTTTATAGCAATACTAAAGAACACGTTGGAAATAGTCAAAGGGAGAGAGACATGATAAAAAATACAAATGCTATCAAACCTCACATTTCATTCAACAAATGACAAAACATTCTGGGAACTGTTTGAACCTGTTGTCACAACTCATAGGTCATCTATGCAAGCCCCTTAAACTCAGGATAGTATTCAGGGCAAGGACTCTCCTTGCAACAACATCCTCCTTCCTGGTCCTCTGTCCTTTCACTCCAACTCATGCTACATTTTAGGAGGCAGTTATGCAGGCATCTCATTTTGCCTTTTAAAGGATCAGCTGCATAATAACCAGATCATTTTCAAATGAGGGGTTTGCAACCACAGGATGTTGAACCAAACGGTCATAACTCTATTAATGTTCCCAATCCAGATAATGGAGGGAAAGATACAGAAGCAGGTCAGATATGACTGAGAAATGTTTGATATCTGATCCTCAAGTTCCTCTCCAGGATGTGGTTGCACTAATTACTTGTGAATTACTAAATTGGGTTGCACAATTAAATCTTAAGGAATGTTAAGCTTTGTGGAAACATCTGTAGCACCTACCAAGCAATATAGTTAACTTAATTGACAATCTTTTGTGCATGTAAGTAGGACTACTTTGTGTGGTACAACCCATTTCAATTTAATGATACATAAAACTCCACTTATCAAACACTTGCAATATAACTATACCAACTTTTTACTTACACACAGCTGGTGCAACCTGCTCCAGGTTCTGGTGTTCATGACACTTAAAGGTAACCTGTGGAGTTTTTGACCACTAGTAGCGCTATGGAGCAGTGTTTTTGTGAGTGGGCCCCCGTTTTGTTTATTGTCAGCCACACACACAATCATGTATGTGGCGCAATACACATTCCTGTTAATATCTTCACACTATTCCACTGAAGCTATTCTGTGGTGACAATGTGCCAAGAAAGTTAAAAATGCTCCAACAAAGGCGGGGAAGAAGAAGACTGCTAGCAAGTAAACATGGATGTAAACAATGTGGGCTTTTTAAAATGTAACAAAGGCAGCTTTGCAAATGTTTTATGAGAGAGGAAATGCATTCAACATGTTTGTCAGACCTCAAGGATACACACAGTGGGCTTTGGTAAGTAACACTATATACAAACAGAAACTCCACAGGGTACCTTTAAGTATTGAGATCTCTGTAAGAATGTCTGTGGTTTAATGGTGGTACGCTACGTATTTAAAAAAAAAACCCATTTGAGCAAGATGGAACTGCATTTTTTCAAATAGCGGGAAACCAAATGAGACGGAGGGATTGAAATCCCCCTATTAATTCAATTTCTTAAGCCAGTTCTTTGATTCAAGGTCATGAAGGGCTGGATCATATCCCAGCGTGCTGTGGAATAAAGTGAGCTTGCATGTCCTTGTACTGACCTGTGGGGATAACTGTAGAACCCACAGGAAACTACAATAGGAATGTGCATTATAAAATGGGCTGAAATGTCTATTTACAAGAGGAGGAGGTGCTGGATCAACAGAGTTTGGATTTTAGTCACTCAGTTACATACTGAAGTCATCACATTCTTTCATTCATGATTAGCCAACAAACCTCTCCGATGGCTTCACTGTGATATTCATATAAGTGTAAGAATAGAAAAATGTGTTTACCAGTGCAATGTTTACGTAACAACAGTGACAAAAAATCTGTTTGGGATATAGGGTTTTTGAGGCTAATACCAATATTGATGTTTGTCTAGTTTCAAACCTAGTTTGGCATTTCTGCGCTGCAATTTCTTGTTATTTATTGTTATCAGCCGCCATATACACTGACATCTGCAATAAGCTACCGATGTATCGACCTGGCTGATTTATGGGTCTAGTTCTAATTTGGTGTATTCAAAACGTTTATGAATATGACTGAAAGGTTCATGACTAGATCTTTTTCCTCCATAGATGACTGTTAGCATTAAGGCTTTTGTCATGCAAAGCACTTAACCCTTTATCATGTGTATTAAGTAGTTTAGGTTGTTATAATACGTACTCTTTCACTCAAGAATGCTCTGGGGCTCGTCTTTTTATATTTAAAATAATTTTGTGGGTTTTCAAGACTAAGGCAGAAAGGATTTGTACTGTAAATAAAATAGAGATGAGAGTGTAGAATGACTGTCAATGTGGATCTTGTGCTTAGATTAATGTGTCACACACACTTGAAGGTAACTGGAGCAGGGACATTTTTGATGAGCAGGTGTAAAATGAGTGAGTTAAGTCGCAAATGGAAATACAGTCTGTGAAAATGATTCAGGCAACGCAGCCAACAGCATCTTTGTGCTGCTTTTCATTTACTATTCTGATTTTTGTCTCCCTTTAAACCCATTTTATATTTTTAAATGATACTTGATACACCTTTATTGAACTAAAAATGTTGTCAGGATGACTTGATCAGATAGGGTTCACCCACAGATACTGTACACACACATAAACACATACAATACACATCTTTTTAAGTGCAGATTGAGTGATTATTGATAGTGATTACTGATCTAAAGAGTCTCAGTATTCTATCATGTGTAGATTGCTGTATGTATTTGTCCACTGTGAACCTACAGAATAGCTTTGCTTCTCTTCATATGATTCTAGAGAATGACTAGTGATTTTTGCAAAATGTCGAACTGGGGAAACAACATTAATTACACTAAAGATGTTTTTTTTTTGTTGCTGCCTAGCAAAGGTGTTACACTATTAAGCAGTAGATATAGATAAAAAATGCAAGTCTTTATGTATTCCAACACCACCACAACGTTGCCTTGATGTTACATAAGGACTGATTACCAAATCTGTGTATCAAAATGGGGAATATGCTCAATAAACTGAAATGCTCACTAAAATATCTGTCGGAAATTATTTTATGACAATTGCTGCCCACATCCATAAAAAATGAGGGGGGGGAATCAATGGCTAATAAAAACAGGTTTGTATTACAAATAGGAGATACTGGAATCTACTTTGTTTTGCTCCTTTGAGCTTTTTTTCTTGTGTTCTAAACTCTGGTTGGTCCAAACCACCTGGTTGATGAAGGAAACGCTCTGCTCATCAGCCTCTGTCAGACGGATATCACATTCGCTTACACTGGTGTTGTAAGACATCGCCTCCTCCAGAGCTTTACCTCCATCCTGCACACACATACACGCACAAACATGCAGAGAGAACAAATAAACACATTTGGCACAAAAGGTCGAAGGACAGTCTTGATAACTTCAAAAAAAAAAAAAAAAAAATCACCCCTCTGCAACTTTTGCTGTCCAAAAAAAAAAAAGCCCACACTTCTGCGGCTTATAGTGTGTCACCAGTGTTTTATTGTTATGTCTGAAACAGGCATTTCTATTTTTGTGAAGAGTAGACCAAGGTCAAAGATATTGATGGTACTGCACGTCGCATTTCTGCTTATGTGGGTGATTTTTGATCCTCTGCAGTGTATTCCAGTCAGAGAAGAGCACATGAGAAGGGGAAAACTCACATCCACCTCTCATGGGTAAACAACAGTTACTCAGCTTTCCATTATTGTGTGTTTTCCACATATATCTATGAATAATTGAAAATCCTTGTACTTTTTTTTCTGTCTGTCTGCTTCCCTGTACTATGTCTATACAGGTACTAGCATGCTTTGGCGGTGAAAGAAAGTCATGTTTAAAAACAGCTCCAAAGTGCTGATAAAATGTAATAATAAGTATTAATTACTGTTTTTATTCTTACTGTGCAAACTTATTATTAATGGATAACTTGACATTAATGTGCTCCAAATTTCCCTTTCTCTGGGCTCTAGGGATGACAGTGTCAGCCGGTATGGTCCAACAATTTGGTTCAGAGTGAAATATATGAATTTTCATCTATGAATTTTTGATTGAAAACTATTTACATGTTAGATTATCAAAATTGTTACAGATCAATTTTCTGTCAAACTAATCGATTAACAAATCATCAACAAAATGCCCATCACTAATCATTTCAACTCTAATTGGACGACATTTGTCACAGACATACATGGTCTTCAGAGGATGAATTCTCATTATTTTGGTGATCCCTGACTCTTCCAGACTTTCTAAATTTTCTTGTCAAACCCTTTGGATCATGGACACTTATAAAATTGAATTGAATTTACATCAGCTGTATGGCTTAGATACACAGTAAATGTATGGTATGTATGGTAAATGCATTTTAACATTCTGCCCATCTAAGCCCAAGTGCAACTGAGGTCAAACAAAGTATAGCTCAGACTTATGAAATCTGAGCCAAATTGAGCCTGACAAGCTGAGTCTGAAATGTCCTAACATTGATAAACTCTTTTGATATAGGTAACAACATAACCTCTCCTCTGACACCACCCTCAGGTTAAACTTTATATTTATTGCCCCACTAGCAGTGAGGATCTAAGAATAGCAATGCTGTCTTTCTGTTTTTCATCTACCCAGCAGTTTGTTTTCTGCTGTGTAACGAGCACTGCAGCAGTGAAGAGACACCTTCTTCCACCATATTCATGAATGCCTCACTCACCACGCCCAGCCTGTTACACGAGAGATTGATGCTCTTCAAGGTGTTGTTCTCCACCAGCACTTTAGACAGGGCAATGGCAGTAGGCCCCGTCACCTCATTGCCTCCCAGGTGCAGGTGGAGGAGGGTGTTGTTGTTCAGCAAGGCCTTGCCAATAGCCTGACCCCCCTCGTCTCTCAAACGGTTGAGACGCAGGTTGAGGGACAAAAGGGTGGTGTTCTTGGACAAAGCGTGAGCTATAGCTTTGGCTCCGGGGTCTCTGATATTGTTGTCACACATGTTTAGGATCTCCAGTTTACTCCTGGTGAGCAGCTTGCCGATGGCTCTGGCTCCTCTGTCTCCGATTAGGTTGTGAGAAAAGTCGAGCTCCCTCAGGGAGGGGTGGTCCAAGAGGTGTTTCACCAGCAGCCGGCACTTTTTATCCTCAATGCAGCTTTCATGGAGCCTCAGTAGCTGTAGAAACAGTATATTATGAGGATTAAGCAAGATTCTTTGGTTACTTTTTTCTCCAAGAAACACAAAAAATAGAACTATTATAAGCACATGTAAGATGTCAGAGCATTCGCCTTGAAAATAACTGCTCTTTTAATGTTTTTAAAGAATGAAATTGCCACATGCATAAATGCAATTTACATGCCAGCACCAGAGAACAGTGGTTGACTGTGCTTTTTATAGTAAAGTAAGTAAATTAAAACAATATCATCTAGTGCTGAAATAGCAAAAAATTACAAACATTCCCTGTTTCTAGCTTTTTAAATGTGAGAATTTCCTGCTTTTCTCTGTTTTATATCATTGTAAATTAAATATCTTTGGAGTTTGGTCTCCTGGTCGGACAAAACAAGCAGGCAGCAAACCACCAGAACAGTCACCTTGGACTCTGGGAAAGTGAAGTGAGCATTTTTGATTGTTATTTTTCATTTTATAGACGATTAATCAAAAAAAATAATCAACAGATGAATTATTAGTTGTATAAAAAGAGATTAAATATCAACTCCAATAATCTCTTGTGCAGTTTCATATCATATCATGCACAGAAACCAGTAGCCAATACATGCCATGTTCTCACACAGTAATAAATTCATGTGACAAAACTGTTGCTTCAAATAGTGACTTATTTAGGTTGCAGCCAGAGGCTCTGCTGTCTTTTCTTTGATGTAAATAGAGCATGCATTTAAGGCTTTGGTTGTGTCAACAACAATTTTCCTGTTTCATAACATCAGTGACATTTCTGTAAATGCTGCTTTGTAACTGGCATTACAAAGGGCAGCATGCCATAAACTGTTGAGGAGGATTCAGTGTTTACCTTCAAGGTCTTACAGGACTTAAGGGCCTTGGCGAAGGACTCACAATCTCGGTCAGTCATCTCAAACATCTTCCATTCAAAGTTCATACCACACTGTTTGACCTTGTACACCACATGGAGCTCCTCCAGGCTGGTCAGCTTGTCGAGCAGGATGCTAAAGTCAAAGTGGTCCGTAGAAGGTCCATCATACTCATTGTCGCTTGCCAACTCGGAGCTATTTTCATCCTCTTCTTTCTGGGGCTCCTTGATAGGTGGCAGGAGTTGGGAGATGTCCAGCCTTTTCACATAGTTCTTACACAGAGGCACCATCGCTATAACTGTCTTTGGATCTGTTACATCTGGAATAAAAAGCTCAATAATGTTCTCCAGGTGCCTCTCAAAGAACATTCGTTTCCAGCTGTGGCTGTAATGAGAGACGTCACAGAGGTCCCACCGCTGCTTGCAGCACCGCTTCCAGTAGACGCCGTCGGTGATCAGGTTGGCTGTGACACGCAGGGGCAGAGAAGGAGACAGTCTCTCCTCCACAAAGTCTCTCTGGCTGGGTGTAAGTTCCTCAAATATGGGCTTTTCTGTAAGAGGTTTATGTTTTAAATCCTAGTTGTATTATAATTGAGTGTGTAAAAGTGTGTATAATGGGGCTGCTAAAAACAAAAGCATACCTTCAAAGTTTCTCACAATGCTGTGCAGGCAGAGGTTTGATAAAAAAGGCACTATAGCCAGGCACCAGTCTGGATCTTCAGCAATGATCCTCCTCATTCTCCTGCAGTCCTCGGGTGGGTTGAGCTGGGCTACTGGAGGATAAGGGGACTTGGACATTGTTGCAGGGGATTTTGTAGACTACTTCTGCAGCTTTAGAAGAAAGAAGAAACATTACAATTACACATTAAGTGTCACATTTCAGTATTTGTAGCTAGATGTTTGCTTATTTTCAGGTGTGTCTACATCATAATAGTTTTTTTAATGACACGAGTGACTAAAAACAGTTTCTGAAAACCAGTTAATTGGCCATTAGTTAATGTTAAAAATGGAAATATTTCAGAACAGTTAAATAAATGTTAGGAGTGTCTCACAACTCTAAATTCAGAAATATGACAATTTAAACAGCTGCAACTTTAGCTAAATCTTCAAAAAATAATTAACATTACACACAAAGTTTCAGTAGAGACTTGCTTATTTTCAGGGATGTTTACGTGATAATAGTTTGTTTAATGACATGAAAGACTATAAAAATGACAAATTACTGAAAACAGTTAATCCATGGGCATTAGCTAACGTTAACATGCTGCCATAAACTTTCTGCTCTGAAGTTACAGCAAGCAGACTTCCTAATGTTAGCTAAACTGCAGCTATCCTGCTGCACTTGTATAACATAATTATCTTATTATGTTATTATCTTCGACGTAGCAAACCAAATGCCTTTAAATATTTGTTTTATACCGTTTAGCTATAGCTAAGTCGATATTTGCTGTAAGTGATACCTGCAGTGCGATGGCGTGTCCTTCAGCTGTCTCCATGGTAACAGAACGCTCTGAGGTTACTTTATGCTGCAGGGGAAATTTGCGCTTTTATGCCCTGACCGTTGTCTCACAGCAGCAGCAAGGTATTTCGGGGATAAACACGCCGCAACCAAACTATGCTTTTAATATTCACGGTGTTTTCTGCTGTGTTTTGAAATTACGCGTTTTTGGATGGGCAAAGAGGGTTTAGAAATCGTGAGTTTCCTCGTCAGTCCCATCTTTTGATACATTTTTACTGGTAGGAAACCGGAATGTCCGACCTTTAGGGAACGCAACATCAGTCCTGCAGCGCCGATTCACCACTCGTGTTTTTGATATATGGAGCCATTTTCTCATATAGGCTTTGTGAAAATGGCTCCAAGCATATACTCTATATATGATATAATGTATTATGGTACGTGGGTATATGGAAAATATTAAGAATTGTATCTTGTAAAAAATAAAAATGGATATATTTTAGATGGCTGGATGACAGTACAGTATATTGTTTTACTTGAACTTAAACGTTTTAAAACTTAACTGCCCCTCAGGGACTGCAGACAGGAATAATAAATATGTTTTTTCTTTTTATCAATACTTATGAATTTCCTTAAATTGTTTTTCTATTATTTAGTTAATGCAGGGATGACAGAGAGTAACCAGGGGAAACCACAAAATGAACATTAGACTGTATAATAAGTATTCAAATAAAGGAAATAATAATTGGACAGTGGGGATATAAAACGAGAACTTTAAGAGTGCTGAGTGACTGTGTTTTTAGGCCTGTGTGTGACATCAGTGTTGCAGGAGGCTGTGTGCTGGGGCTGCTTGCAGATTGATCATGCTGTGAAGAACATTTGGATTCTACAAAGCTGGCAGATGGACCACAGATACGGATCGTGGGCCTTTTGGATACGAGCATGTTGGAGTGAATCCACCCGTCTTACACACAACAACACAAATCAGGTGCACAGCACAGCTACAGTGTACAAAATACCAGCTTAAGAGAATCCTGACTGTTACGAAATAACACAAATAGAGGTGAAAAGTACAGCAAATATGGCTATTCCCATCCTCCAAACACATCTGCTGTACAGTAACACTGAGATAAATAAAAAAGTCTGTTTCCTTTGTGATGACAGATAAATAAAATTACATAAAATAAAAATACTCCAAATAAAACATTACTTATAGCCTCAACATTTTGTTAATTTACCATGTATGTAGTGTAAATAATAAATCTTAGGCCAGTCTCAGAAAAACACTTCTGCCAGCTTCATCATTTGTGCTCTGCTTGAAAATCTCCAGAACTAAAATGATGAATGGAGCCCAGAGTTTGGGCATCACCTGCAGCAGGGGTGCTACTGTATGGGTCATGCAGGTTGTATGGAGAATGTGTAATGTGCTACAGTTTGTATAGCTCTTTGCCTTGAATCAACCTTGCCTTGCACGTTGTGCAGCTCCATTTTTCTCTATGACGGCTCTTAGACAGACAGAGTTTGCGGGCAAGGAGCACAAAATTGACTATTTCAGATGGAGTTGATAAGAGATGATTATCTAACCCGCAGGATATGACATTTGAATCTGATATCTGTGTGTTGGTTAAACAACACACAAGTCAAATTATACTGAACATCAGTCTATAGAATATATATAAAAAAAATCTCTTCTACAGCAGAGAATCGTGCCGCTCTGCAAATGCTTTCTAACAAGACATTATCAGATGTGGGAGGATGCAGTTGGAAGATTATCTTTAGACTGTAATGATGTAATAGTTTGCTAGGGCTGCAACTAAAAATATTTTTATTACTGATAAATCAAAGAAATAATTTGATTAGTTATTTTGTCTAAAACATGTCATAAAATTGGGAAAAATGCTCATTAAAACCCAGAAAAGCCCAATGTGATGTGTTGTCTGACCAACAGTCCAAAACACAATGATATTTAGTTTTTTTTTCTCATATATGACAAAGAAAAACATTAAATCTGCACATTTGAGAAGCTGGAAAGAATAAATGTTATTTTTGCTTGAAAAAATGATTCAAACTATTAATTAGTAGTTGATACATTTTTTGTCTATCGGTGAAAAAAGGAACACTTACACTTACTTAAAAATACTCCTAGGAGAAGGAGACAGGGTATATCTTGCTGCCCGATATGTGTCAACATGCCACAACCTGTAAGACAGGGAATTATTGTTATTTTGTACTGTCCAAATATTTGGATAAAGTGTATTTTGATGCTTTGGCAATATTGTTCTCAAAATGTTCATGTCAATAAAGCCCATTGAATAGAAATGAGAGAAAGAGAGAGAGGTGGTTGTTAGTGACATCATGAGGTTGCTCCAAGAGTCGCATGGAGGTTTGGACGGAGGAATGAGGCTCCAACTGTAGCCCCGAGGCAGTCCATCACTGTCGTCCTCATGTAATGCGGCCTGACAGACACACGCTTCCCTCGTACTCCTGCTTTAATGGACTGGCGTGACATCAGCCATCCACAGCACAGGAGGCGAGCTCACTCTGGAAGCTGCTGTAGCGGTGCACTCTCTCTGGGTAGAGGCATGAATCACAGGGTTGGGTGTTCCTGCATCTGCACCATACAAGAACTGTACAGGTGAACTCATCAGGCTGGCATGTCCATTGTTTCGGCATGATTCAGCTGTCAAACATGATCGAGGACAGAATAATATGTAAACATGAACTGCTTTTGTCTCACAAGAGAAATGTAATAAAAGATACATTTATATAAGAAATGATAAGGAAATACAGTCAAAACTTGGGAAATGGATCTATAAACATTTTTTTTCATCTAGTTTTTTGGGTTTTTCAAAGATCACTGGGTATTTGTCTTTTGGAAAATTGATGCTTAGCTCTGTGACTGTCAAATAAATTCCTGCTTTAAAAAAAACCCTCAAAATAACTCACTAACTAAACTCTCACTCAGAACTTTGTCTCTGTTTTCTCCATAGATCCCCAAATTACATCTAGGAAACTTCCCAGGGAATTACAGACTGTAAAATGAAGCTTAACCTGCTTTAATAAAAGGTTCAAATGTTTAAATATCCATGTACGCCCCTGAGATTTCAGAACAATGCTCACTAAATTGCCAACAAATTAACTGACAGTGCAGCAGCATGTTGGCTCGTACATATTACTGAGTGGAGGCTGTTTCATATGGATAAGAGTGACTATATGAAGTGATTATTCATGGTACAATGCAGTGGAGCCCCCTACAGAAGAGTGTTGGTCCAACACTGTTTATCTACAGTATGTACAGTAGACTGTGTGCATTACCTCCTGCCTCACCATTGGGGTCGGTGCCATCACATCACACTTCCATTTGCTTTCAGAGCCCAAGGAGCTGTTGCATTAGTTGCTAGGCAACGCAGCTTGTGTTTAAGGATTTAGCAAAAGAAGAAAAAGGTCATCTTTCCAAGATGAAACTCTATTTTTGAATGCTACACCCACTCTGTCAGTTATCGTTGACACACAGGTTTAAAGTTGTAATATTGTTTAGGTTATTGATGATCTCAAAACCTTTACTTTTCAAAAAGATACTACAGTATGTATGCCAACATTTTAGGATACTATTTGTGTGTAATATATAGTTTGTCCGAACAGTGACACAAATGGCAATAAATCTTTTTAAAACTAAACTTAATTTTGTCTTGGACAATGATTATTGGTACATTTAAAAGGCCTAAGAAAGTAGCCTCACATTAAAATGAAATATAGGCTAAACAACTGTACACAGTGTTTAGCTTTTGCTTGCTGTGTATTATTTATCTCTGAAGAAGTAAAAACATTCAGGTGCGTGTTTATGTAAGCCATGAACAGTAAGAGCTGAAGAGTGATTAATGCTCTTCCCTCTCTTCAGCCCAGGAGCCTTTCAGCAAAGCACTATAGCTTATCTGGAGCTGCTCACTGGCCGACAGTAACGACCTGCCAGGTGGACAGCTCTGTAACTCCCAGGTGGGCATTTTGATGAATGGAAAGCAGGGCTGTAAGGATTGGCCGGGTGGTGGAGGAAGGAATTTTTCACCTGGTGTATGGTTTATTTATGGAGCAGTTCAGGCTAGTTTTTTGTGTGGTTGTGAAAAAAGTATGTGCAAAAATGAAGAATGAAAGTTAAAATAAAGTAAAATAAAGTTAGCAACTCCAACACCACTTAGCCTCAGAGGCCTTGTGCAATGTATTGGCTACACACTACACAACTACGACTACAAGTCTATATTGTCGGCTGGATGGAATAAATTATAGATCTGCAGAAACTAGTCTGTGTTTGGCCAGTGTGCAACTTCTCTACAGGGCACGGGTTCACACCGTGACACGGGCATCACTGAACAGAACATAAAAATTTTAACATTTTTGGTGATTCAGTTGGTTTAGCAATGTGTCAGAAAATTACAGCAGCTCAGAATCAGAGTTTCAGTTCAGTTTCCTTGCACAGTCGATCTTTTTTTTAAAACAAATTTTCCACCACACAACGTGGCTTCCTTAAGAGGTTAAAGAAAGTGCACCAACCACATTTATTATGGATTAAAAGGATTTTAGTTAATTTACTATAAACCATTTTATGTTTTTGAGTTTTATTTAAGCCCTAGTATAGTGCTGGATCAAAAAACAAACTAAAACAATCTCCTGAGAAAGATCTTTATTAGATTTAACTGCTTTGTTTAATCAGCAGATATTTTCTCCGACTTAAACTCCCAACCATTGGTTTCTATTCTTTCCACAACATAATGAAAACTTCCACAGCTACGTTTGGTAATCTATCGCAAACATCATGTCTGCTTTAATTTTTATCAAAGCGACATTACTGACGTGTGGAAATGAAGTTGCAAGTGCAGATTTATTTTTAAAGTGCGCCTCCATCACACTGTGACATCCTTTTTGATAAAATCTACCGCAAGCAAGTTTCAAATCTAAGTTGACATTTAAAACTTTTTTTTTTTTTATTTTAGTTTTCTTGTGTGCGGCAATTTTGCTTTTCATTGACAGAATACAAAAGACAGACATGAAATGTGGGGAAAGAAGGAGAGGGTAATGACATGCAACAAAGGTCCCCAGTCGGACTCGCATTGGGGACGTCTCAGTTTGGCCATCGTAACACCTCTAAATTGTTTTTTTTTTTTGTTTTTACACATGGAAATGAAACCTGTCAGCTCAGAAAAACACATTCAATCCTTGGAAAATGGCTTACTATAAAGAGAGTTCATGGACTAAAAGCAAAAACACTAGTCTCTGTTTCTCAGATAAAAGGTCATTAATTTACACGTCACAACTTGTGAAGCTAAGGCATTCTCAAAAAACACTTTCTATTTGGACTAGATAAGATTTACTAGTTCAGTACCTGGACAATAATGCATCACTGATTGTATCAAGTCAACATGTGCTTCAAAACATAGAGGCAGGGAGTGACTGTGATAATGCATAGGAAGAAACTTTATTCCTTTAGTTGAAAATAAAGACAATAAGACAACTGATCGTTTTACAAAAAGAAAAACATAAACCTTAGCTGACTCTGGTTCCTGGACTCATGATGAGACCAAACTTTGCGTACTTATCTTAAAGGTCCCGGGAACATTCCAGGGAAACATCAACACCGAAAAAGTCCAATTCACATTACAGCCCAAAGTAGAAAAGGGCTAATCTTCAGACTCATCAACACTGTCATCAGAGTAACCACTGTAGGAAGAACTGGAGTCCACGTGAATGCTACTGTCTGTGTCCACGGACACCACAGAGCTGAGGCTGCTATAGCTCAGGCTGCTATCTATGGACACCATGCTGCCGTCACTGTCGCTGCTCCCGCTGCTGTCGTCGTCGTGGATCACCATCACCTCTGCAGAGTCAGCTGCTGGCAAACAAACAAAGACACATCATCCCGCTGAGCCACTTTCAAGTCCTTCACATGACTTTTAAAGGATGAGTCTGACATTATTCCGTATTTATTGTTGTATATTTACATACAGATCACACATTTTTAGTTTCACTTTTAAAAAAGGCTAAATAATTTCCTTACAGCTGGGCACTGTAGTTTTGAGCAAACATTTCTCAAACAGAAGTAAATTGTCTATTTATTGGGAGCTACTTTCAGCTGCGGATGAACATACATTTGGACTGACTATTTATGGCAGCAGGATGGTGTTGAGTGTGATTGGCTAAAAATAATCCTAACCCAAATAAAAGAACATGTCACTCAGTGCAAAGTGAGGCTCATTTATGTGTTTTTAATCATTTGTGAATAACAATGGAGCTCTTTGGCACAGAGGAAGAAGATATATCAGCCTTTGGCTACACAGGTGATACTTGTTAGAGAGATAAAATCGTTGTTGGTTTCATGGGAACAAAAGAATATC
Source organism: Scomberomorus guttatus (assembly GCA_038419695.1). Lineage (NCBI taxonomy): Eukaryota > Metazoa > Chordata > Actinopteri > Scombriformes > Scombridae > Scomberomorus > Scomberomorus guttatus. Next base: position 11,017,929 of record CM076462.1, read on the forward strand.
ACCAGACTTATCCTTTAAAAACAAATGTAGTTCCTCACAGAAATCAAATCCAACCCCATCAATCAGATCACCAATTTTGCTTTTATTTTTGATTAGAAGTCAGACTGCAGCATTTCCGTTTAACAAAAGAAAATCTGTATGGTCCTCAAGCTTTTGGTTGCCAGATTTCTCAGGTCTGGCAACCAAATCCTGTTGAAAGTTCCATGTCTTAAACTCTAAATCACGTTTCTCCAGAGATACATGTTAACATCTCTGTGAATCTACACAGAGAAAGGTGTTTGGGACAACTGTAGGTCACAGAGGAGCCAACGTGCACACCTTCCAAATCTCAACTCTAAACTAAACTTCCAACATCTGGAAGTGCAGTCGGGAGGCGGTCACGAAAAAAAAAAACAAACGGAAATGTGCTACATACAAGTATAAAAGGAACAGACACACCACTGTCTCAGAGTGACCCCAATGCACGTTCTCCAGTGTGCAGCCCAGAGACTCATTGTTCCACCTTTAGATCTAAGAGGGTGATTTCACTGGTTTAGCTATAATATTGTGGGAAAAATCTCCCTCAGTTTCAAGTCAGCTTGAAAAACCTTCCTGTATTGACTGGCATTTGATTTGATTTGTGTTGTTTGCATTTGATTTTGCTTTAATTCTCTTTCTCTGTTATATTTTATGTTCCTGTATTTTTATATATATATTGTGATTTTAAAAAGGTGCAACAGAAATAAAGTTGACTTACAATTTAACGTTTTGTATCTGTATTCTGATCAATAAACCTGAATATTTTCCCTAAGTGCAGCACATATACCTAACATTCATAGTTAAGTGATGTTTTTTTTTTTTTGCTCGACATTGAATCAAATTTTACTTGATGCTTTAATTTCAGTGTTTCTTAATTACTATCATGCAACAGAAAGAGAAGACACATAAAACAGCCTCTTTGTGCTGCCATCTTGTGTTGAAAACCTTCACTCTGCTCCACATTCTGGACGACCCACCTGCACGCCTCCTTTTAAAAAATTGTATAGAAGGCAAAGACAGGAAACGCTGAAAGTAATTCCTCTTTAAACACTTAGAAAACTGCAATTTTTGAACTGCTTGAGAGCCTCTAAGCAGCTTCACTGCACCCACTGGGGGGGGGGGGGGGGGTCGAGCACCTTGCGGTGGTTGCTGCTGAGGGCGAGAGGAGCATTAGTCACTGAGCTCACCCAGACATGTCAAGGCTGTCCTGTCATTTGATCTGATGAATGTGGCATGCACACCATCGCACACCGCTGTCAGTCAGATATTAATGCTATATGGGTCATCCATGTGGTAACGTACACGAGTGTGATATTGACCGAGTATGTTGCATCTTTTCAAATGCTTTAGTATAACAAATTTTCAAAAAGCATAATAATGTTGAGCATTTAAGGCCTCTGGCTGAAACAAATTTTGGTCCCATTTGACTTGTTATATTTCTGTCCACCAAGTCTGACTTAGAAGAAAAACATTCTAAACTATATTGATGTTTCTACAAATGCAAATAACTAAAAATCCAGCCTCGAAACACAGAGACAACAGAGCATCTTCAAACAGGGTTCATTTCCAGTCTCCACTGAAAGGTCGGTTGCTTGACCTGTTTACACCAGCCACCCCCCAAACAGTGTGTATATACTGTATTTGTTACAGCCCCACTCCTCTGACTGTCTTAACTTTAGGATACTAATGACGCTGTTGATAACGCACCTCTCACCTTTCCTCTCAGAGATGAGCGTCTGCCGCCTCGCCTTCATATCCAGGCTCAAGTTCTCCACCATGCGGTCGATGCAGTTGTCCAGCGCCAGACAGCGGGTCTGAGACTGGATGGCCTGTCGGCAGATGGGACACTCGTCTTTCTTTTTGCGCCACTGCTTGATGCAGTGACTGCAGAAGCTGTGAGCGCAGTTCAGGATGACTGCCTGTAGAAGATCAATACAGATTACATGATTTTTTAAATTTTTTAAATGTGTTCGCTTCTTGTGTGCATGCCCTGTAGCACCTCATAGAGAGTAAAAGACAGTTTTGGTGCCTGTTTTATTCCTATGTAAATGCTGTCCAATCAGAAAGAGAGGGAAGACGTCATTTCCTGACTCCATGCTCAAATGACTCTTAATCCTACCTCAATGAAGAGCTCCGAGCAGATGATGCACTGAAGCTCATTCTCCAGAACTTCAGTTACTTGTGTTACGACTTCCTCTTTTTGGGCCCTCGCCTTCTCTTTCTCCTCCTACGAAAAAAAAAAAGAATAAAGTTCTGCTGATTCCAACCAAAACTACGCAAAAGATAAAGCTTAAATGACTGTGGATATAGTGTCATACCTTTGTCACTTCCAGCTCTTTGTTTTTGGCCAAGAGAACCTCTTCAAAGCCTTGTCGAGAAAGGGCAAGTTCGCCGATTACTTTCTTTTGCTAAGGATGTTGAAAACAAATTCACAAATGTAAGTCCATTTAATGCATACATGAGCACTCTAAAACATTAGATTTTACCATGTTGATATGTCACATTTTTACACTATAAATGCTGTGTCTTGTTGCTTGTATTAGTGTTTCTTTAACAATACATAAAAAGCTCCAATTTTATGCAACGTACCTCTTGCAAAGCCTCCTCCAACTGCTTTTTCAGAAGCTCCTCTTGGTGCTGTGTTTTCTGTGCCTTTGTGTACAAAAAAATGTTGGAAAATGATTTGTGTTTTGTTAAAATTGTGCTCTTATGGATCATGTATACTTTCAGGCCTTGTTATACTGTAATGCAACACTTTTTATAATCTATCTTGGCCCACAAAACAAACAACAGAGAAACTTTAAGCTTCTGGGGGGGAGCGACAGTTACTGATGCCGTCCACACTTGCAGCCTTATCTGTGAATGTTACACAACCTTTCTGTGAAGGAAGTCTGACATCCAGAAACATCTACAATTTCTGCGTATTTTGAGTGAGAAACGTATAACTTCAAATGTTTCATAAAAATACACACAAGACTAAAATTTCTCACATAGACGAGTGAAGAGAAGGTAACTGTTAGAGTGGTTGGTTCTTTCAAATCACCAAAAACACTTCTTTTACTCACTGCGAGTGTCATCTAGCCATGAAGATAAGTTTCAGTTTTATGTGCCAGGATACTACATGCATGGCTAGATGTCACAGGGTTACACACAGGGATTTGGGTGAACTAACTCTTAATAGATGCGATCATGACAATATATATTTTGTTTAGGCTTTTCTCTTTTATGTAATTTATCGTTATAGAAAACTAATTTTCTTGCAAATTTGCACAAAAACTTTATATAATTTAAGTACAAATTGATAATGATGATAGACATAATGCATACCTTACAGTAAACTTACAAGCAAATGTTGGTTGATCATATTCCTTTGTGTGAAAGGAGCTACTAAAAAGCCTCTCACCTCTAGCTGCCTCTTAGATTCATTGAAGGATTTCTCTAACGTCTCCATCCTGTGCATCTTGGCTCTGAGCGTCTCCAGCTGCCCCTGCAGCTCCTTGACCTGCTCCTCTCTGAGAGGGTCAGCCCTGCGGGGCTCGCCCTCCAGACAGGCTACCTGCCTCTGGGTGTCGTCCACCTGCTCCCTCAGCATCAGAATGTTCTGGCTGAACCTGCAGAAATAAATGAATGACAGGACACCAGGGAAATTAGAGTATCTTTAACTCAGTGTAACTCAATAGAAGATTATAGTGTGAAATAGCCACTGTTGTTCATCTCAAAGAGAAAGTCAATTTGTACAATGGCAAAACAATATTAAAAAATTCAAGGGTATTTTCAATTATTATTGTTTTATTTTGTTTATGTTTTGCTTGCATTGTATAAATAAAGCGAGAAGATAATTTACCTGCGGCTTCCATCTTTTTTTGGACTAAGGAAATAGCGCTCAACTTTAGAAATGGGTTAAAGATCTTTTCATTGTGTAGCCAACAGATCATATCATTTGTGGGGACAAACAGAAGACTGTTTCAGGATTCTGGAAATATTATATAATAAACAATTTTCATAATAAATGTATTGCTTAAATCATTTATCAAGGAAAATTGTCAAGAGATTTCCTGCTTTTTTGTCTTATATGACAGCAAACTGAAAATATTTTGGTTTTGGAACAGTTTTTTGGGCTCTGGAAACTTGTAACAGGCATTTTTAAAAGTATTTTCTGACAGTTTATAGACCAAACAATTCATCAATTAACCAGCAAAGCATTTGGAAGATTAATATATAAGATTAAAGATAAGCCTTTAAGTCATTCAGAAAAACTGAAACTTAGCTCTGTGACTCAGATATAATGATAACACACATACATCTGTAAGTTGTCCAGGTCGCAGGGAATGCTGGAGCCATCGGAGCATTGGTCTACTTCTTGGATTTGTCTACTTGGACCAGTTTCCCCCTGGGTGTGACTGAGCCGCTGGTGGTGCTTCATTGGAGACAGAGGGCAGGGCTGTGCAAAAGACTTGTCTGCAGATGAGTAGCGGTACAGCTTGGGCTTTGAGGTAGATGGCTCGACTTCTTCCACGGTCAACTTCCTCTTGGGCTTCTTGGGTATTTGTGATGCTCTGGCACCTTCTCTGTGTCCCTTTGCTAGGTAATGTTTAATGTCTCTGAGCGGCCGTTTTACCAGCAAGTATTCAAACTCTACTTTGGTTTCAATCACAGGTACTCCGAGCTGTATGGAGTCTCCAAGCCTCAGCCGGTGGGCTTCTTCAGCAGGTATGCGGTTTCCATTCACCCACACACCGTTGAGACTCTGAGGAAGAAAGCAACACTGTCTTCATCAGCAGCAGTTTAACGTAATACTCATACACCAAGAATATCAAGAACATATCTTTAGATTTAAAAATGTGTTTGACTCAGTTTAAGATGCTAAATTGTTTTCATCTGACCCCAAATAAAATGATGTGAAGGAACATTTATGCATATTTATTGCTTTGGGAATGCCATTTGGTTCACACTTAAATGGTGGCCATAAATGTATTCATAATTTTTCAAGTAATAATTTAGGATTCACTCTTAACTATATATATATATATATATATATATATATATATATTAGGTGACCCATTAATTATACAGGACTGTGGAGCTACAGAAATGATCCACACTAGAATAAAAATGTGTAAGTAGGTGGTTAAGGATGCACTGTATACTTCAACTCCTGGTATCAATCTAATACCATGTGCCTTCATTTTCCCAAATTTACTGTGTGGAAATCATTAGAATTCTTTTTTAAAAATTTGTATTATTTTTTATGAGGCCGGGGATTGTTGTGCCACGACTGAGTAAATGTAAACAATATCTGAAATACTGAATTTTCATAATAACACTGACAAAGAAAAGGAACATAAGACAAGAAGGACTTTCTGTAGATTATGTGGAAGTTAAAGGACGGGTTCACAATTTTTCAAGTCTGTCCTAAAACTATAGTCAGGTGCCCAAATGAACACATGACACGTTTCTTGCTGTAATCATTCCTCCTGTTTATACTGACCATTAAGAGATCCCTTCATAATGTGCTTTCAATGTAAGTGATGGGGAACAAAAATCCACAGTCTTCTTTTTGTATTTAAAGCAACTACAAGGAGTTTTTAAACTGGTTATGAAACAGTCTCATGATGCCTCTATATGACCTACATAAGCAAACGAGACCATCGACGAGAAGATCGGCTATTTCTATATAGGTATTCTAAATGCCTGCTACAGCATCGGATTACCCACGAAATCAGACGAAACAATTTACGGCACGCAGACTGGAAGAGCCTATGTTTACATTACATGTAGCATTGTAGCATGAGGGAGTACAAAGATGCTACTTAGACAAAGGGAGGACATTTCTCTTCATTTGATAACATTAAAAGTAAAGTTAGACTTGTTGTCAGCTTCCCGACTCATTTTAAAAAAAGACGAGAGAACCAGAGAGAGAGAGAGAGAATGCACGAGTGAGCGAGCTGAAAACACAAGGAAGAGAGAGCAGCGGTGGTTGAGTGAGCTAGAGAGTAAATGAAGAGAGTGACAATTTAGTGACAAATTCCCTCTTTTTCTTACGATCCCTCCACTGCAGCTGAACAGGGAAACACTGTCTGTCAAGACACAAAGAGGATATTTTTCTATTAAAAAGACGGTGGAAGATCAACTTTATTTGACTAATTCAGATGGCTGATGTGCAACCTTTAAATACATTTTTTCTTAAAACAAGAACTGTGGATTTTGTCCGCCGTCACTAACACTGTAAGCACATTTGGAGATCTTCTAATGGTCAGTGTGAACAGGAGGAATGATTACACTGAGCTAAACCAGTTTCAATGTTCATATGGGCGCCTGACTGTTGTTTTAAGACAGACTTCAAAAATTGTGGACCTATCCTTTAAATGAAATGAGGGTATATAGTAGTATATAAAATTGGAACATAAATATTTGTGTATGCATGTATGTATGTGTGTGCACAGGGTATGCTAGTGTGTGTATGTCTTTTCTTTTTTGGGTCTATTTTTTGCTTAATAGAGAACTTTTGAAAGAGTTTATACAGCATAGCAAATTAGCAAAACTAATGTAATATTAATAATGGACCAAATCAGATCCCTGGCTACCTTCTTGTCTGTCACTGTCCACTGGCCATCTTCCCTTTGCTTAAAAGTACAGTGCAGTCTGGAGATCATCAAGGGACAAGTTGGAGAAAACAGCTGGTAGGTTACATCCACACCACGTCCGATGGTGATCTGGACAGTCAAAAACAACAATATGACACAGAAATACCACCTGTTAGCTTGTTAAATGTTAACAACAAGACGTTTTCTTCAGCCGTTTAAAACAGGTGGATACTTTCGATAAAAAACTGAAAATATAAACCTTACAGGAGAACATATTTTAAGTGGGAAAGCTGGATATACCGTGAAAAAGTTTTGGGGGTTAAAAGAAGGTAGATTTAGTCTGCTAAGCTAGCTAACATTAGCAAACTGCACCTCTGTGTTTTCGAGCAGGCGAAGCCAGTCTGAATTTCTTCCGACTCTCATCAAACATAAAACCTCCGAGTCGGCACATTCATCCTCCTCAGCCGCAGGCGAGTCCGTCGTTACATTATCCATCTTATCTCATTCTGTCAGCGGCTAACACGACCTAAAACACAGCGGCTGTGTTGGTTCAGAGCCGCTGTCCCATAGCTAACGTAAAGCTACAGCAGCGTCAAGCGCGAGACTGACAGCACGAAACCGGAACACGTTCGGTTTGTTTTCTAAGTGCACACAGTTACACGTGTCGTCATTCAACTTTAAAATGTCCATTTCATGATAATACTACACTGGATCATTGGGCCTGTGCTTTTAATAGAAGGAACACACTGCCCTAAATCTTAATAAACACCTGCTCTGAATAAGATAGTTCTGTTTTACTTGTCATAAAGGTAACCTCTTTGTTTATTCTGTTTTGTTCAAATGGAAATATATACCAATTACATCTATTCAAAACAGTGGAACCTGCAATTAATCCCAAAATTGAGTGACAGACATTTAAATATAGGTTGTTCATTTTCAATAAAAGCAAAAATTGAGAAACAAGGTGTAAAATGCAAATTTTTACGTACAGGTATAAAGCAGATTATTTAAGTTTATATAAAACAACACAATAGGTAAAAAAAAAAAAGTAAATTAAAAGTGAATAAATATGATACCTATTTGAAAAAAGCAAATATAGATTTTAAATTTGGAAAATTGGGTCAAAAGCTATTTCATTTGTCATTGCACAAATTCAATCAGTTTGGCAAATCAATTAATTCATTATTGGGAGAAAATTAGGACCAAATGTTCTACACTCCTATCTGTGTTAAGTAAAATAATACGTTTACAGTTTAATTTCACAGTGTTCCTCTTAAAGGGGGAAAGGGTTGTTTACATATCTGATAACACAGGAGCTAAACAATTGATACTGCACCCAATTATTTTCATTATTGATTAATCTGACAATTTTTCCTGAAACCTAAAGATAAAGTCTTTAAATTGGCTTGTTGTGTCTGGCTAGAAGTCCAAAACCCAAAGATATTCAATTAACTATCACATAAAGTCAAAAAACAGCAATTCTTGCAAATGAGAAGCCAAATATTTGGCATTTTTACTTAAAAAAATGACTTAATTTCTGTTATTTTCTGTCGATAGACTAATTGTTCATTAACTGACTAATTGGTTCACCTCCATAAACAAATATGATCAGTTAAAACACACAAAGGGCCAATTATAAGCCAAACAAGCCTATAAACCAAACTATTCTGTTATATATGTGATTATAGCTACAAACTATATGGTGAAAAAAAGCTAACTGGGCCTTTACATAAAATACCAGTTGAACATGTTTTCTACGTTGCTGTTTTAATTTCTATCAACACATTTACTGAGCAGACATCCTGTTGGCGTTCAGTCGGGCGACCCCACGTCACGAAACGCGCGCACCCCGAGCTCCAGGCGGGACTTCCTCTCTGTTGCGGATGCGATATTAGGGTGAGCAGGCAGAAAGGGCTTGGTCGGGGTGTCACCGGTCTATCTGTGCGCCTCTGGACAGCACATAACCTGGCTGACGACGCTGCTGCTGCTCAAGCCCCGTAGATGAGTCTCCTCCTCGGCTATGCTGCCCTGAGAGCGCCGCCGCGAGTATCCGCCCTGCCAACATGTCTGATGTCAACAAGACTGTTCAGAAATGGCACGCCAGTTTCAGAAAAGGCACAGACTTTGACTCGTGGGGACAATTAGTGGAGGCTATAGATGAGTACCAAATGTAAGTTGCGTTCAACATGTGTATCCTGGCTCTCCACACAGCTGGTTTATCCTGAGCGCAGCGCGGCGGGCGGCATGCTTCTTTTTCCTCTCCTTTTTCATCCATCCATCGGTCCTTAAATCTGCAGGGAGATAACCCACGGAGGAGGAGACAGTGGGTGCATGCACGGTGCTTTACAAGAAGTTAGCTTCTGAGCTGTCAGTCTGCCCTCAGAGCAGTAAATAAACCCTAACCCATCCATGACGTGATGTGGCAGTTGTTGCAGAGGGACCAGAGTCGCTGTATATATGTGTGTGTGTGTGTGTGCAGTGTGTGTGTGCAGTGTGTTGCATCCCAGCTTCATTCACCACCAGTTTGAGTTGAGGGAGAGTCCTTTAATGGAAGATCATCCAGAGCTGCTTGCAGTGTGCTACGTTATGTGTCATGCAGTGCAGAAACAGGCCAATATTCCTCAGAGTATTGAGAAATAGTCAGCCACACCCTCTCATTGTTATGGGTGGGTTTCATCTGTTCAGTGAACACTGCTTCCTTTTTAACACGAGACTCTCTAGAAAAAGAAAATCAAAATGTGATCTGCTTTGTCAACTAATTAATGTTTTGTTTCAATTTGCACTAATAATACAAAATGTGTAGGTTACATCTTTTTTTTTTTTCTTTGCCCACGAGGGGGCGCAGAGAAACTTAATACAGCCACCTTACATTACAGGAATCTTCAAGTTTCATTTGTAAAGCATGCATGAGCTTCTAACTGTGTTGTTCTTGGTTGATTTAGTCTGGCACGGCAACTGCAAAAAGAAGTCCAGTCAACAAATTCATCAGACTTCACAGAGGAACAGAAGGTAATCTTTACAGCTCTTTAACATCTGGACAGAAAAGTCAGGTACTTTTTATAAACTGACACGTATTTTGTTTTGTTTGTTTTGTTTGTTTGTTTTTTTTAGAAAACTTTAGGGAAGATTGCAACATGCCTGGAGATGAGAAGTGCCAGTTTGCAGGTTTGTATGAATATGACAAGCATGCTTTTTTTTTTTTATAGAAATACTGATGTTCTGAGTCCAATGAAATGTTTGACTAGTCACCAAAAAAGACATTTTTTGATTGTAAAAAAATGTTTCTTTTTTAGTACACCAGACTTTATTCACTAAACTTTTTTTTGGCTATCTTGCCTTCATAAAGAAGGCTTTTCTTTTGAAGATTTTGTTATTTCAGTTGCTGTTAAATGTTATTATGTACATTTTGAGCTGTAAACTGTAATATGTTGTAAAGGCTGATTCAAGCCTTCTCCACACTGCCAGGAATACAATTCTTGTGGAGAAAAAACTCCTTTATTTTCCTTTATTTAAAATTCCTTTATTCAATTTAAATTGTATTATTATTGCTAGAATGAGCCATATTATACATGAATATATCCACTTTTAAAAAAACATATTTTGTAATTAATATGTAGCACTTAAACTCTCCCTTTGTTCATTAAGCCCCTAATTGTCCAGAGACTGTTCTGTTAAACATACTGTAGCAAGTGGTGGTTCATAATGTCACTAAAGATAAAGGTACAAAAGAAATGAAATCTTTCAGGGAGTTTTGGTGCATTTATTGTCTTGTCTGTTTCTATTCTTTATTCTTCTTTAGTGCACACAGTCAAAGGAGGAGTTCAAGTTAGAAGACCTGAAGAAACTGGAAACCAGTAAGTTTACCAACAGGGAAGGAAGTGTTAACACTCCTGTCATCACTGGGTATCCTGATCTCCTACATTCATGTATTTCTCCTTTTTTGTCACTAGTTATTAAAAATATACTGACCTACAACAAAGAGTTTCCCTATGATGTCCAGCCAGGGCCCTTAAGGTAAATACACTCACTATCTGATGTTATTACTGTGATGAGCTTGTATTTAACAGTATATCTTCCTGTTAGAGTTACAGCTGAACCTGATCTGCACTAAATATTGTGCACATGATGCCTGTAATTTACTGAATGTATGCTCCTTCTGTGTATTAACTCCTAAAACATAAAGTTTCTGAACATAAAGTAGCTATCTTTAAGGTCATTTAAAATCATCTCCTTTTGTGCTGTAGATTCTTGTGGATCATTTTCCTAAATTTCAGCCTGACATATTTGGTCATTGGAAACTTTGGAATCTCCACTAGAATTTAAAATAAAATTCTGTGGTTTTGAAAAAATGTTTGGCTGAAATGTTTGTAGCAGCAGGCCGCTCTGTGTTTTAACATACTGTGAGAAACTGAATAATTAGTGTCCTTTTGCACATCTGGACACATTTTTGTCCTGTAATTTTCTATAATGTGTGTGTGTGTATTTGCATGCATTATTTATATAGTCCACCATTTGTGCATTGATCCATGAACATTTAGTGGTACACATTTTGTGAATCCACTACAAGCTACAAAGTATGTTGTTGTAATTCCTTGGATTACTTTCCATGCTCATTTTGCTCCATTCATACCCTCTTAGCACCCTCAAGAGCACCACAAACAGTTCAAAAATAAATCTTAATGAGCACCTCCAGTCATGTTTTAAGACAATTAAAAATATTCTGCTTGGAATAATAATGTGTGTCTGATAGTATTTCCACAAAAAAGTTACAATTACCTCATAAAAGCCTTAAAATGACTATTTTCTCCCTATGGTTGGCTTCAACCTGTGACGATGGGGTGCAAATGACATTGGTTTTAAAGGGTCACAAGCTGAAAAGGTTGGGATCTATAGATGAAGTGCTTCAATTTACCGTCCCTCTTTTGTCAGGAAAATCCTTGCTCCGGGTGAAGAGGAGAACCTCGAGCTGGAGGAGGAGGAGGATGCTGCAACAGGAGCAGGATCTACAGAAGCTTTTCCCCCACGAGCTCCTGGTACTGTACTCCCGCCGATAACTGTTTAACAAACACACCAGCTGTTTGGGATGTTTGCCTGGTGTTACGTCATGTTGTCCAGTTTTGGAGGGCTGTTTGACTGTGTGTCTCTTTGTTCTTCCTGTCGGTGCTGTGCATGGCTTCATCGCTCATTCCTACCCGCCTGCTTCATTTGCAGCTTCGCAAGGTATGGCTTTATCAACAAACAGTGACTAAATTTGTCTTTTAGTGCAGTGCATGACAGATAAGTTTTATTTTATCATAGCTTTTCAGTGGAAATACAGGACTTGTACAACAGAAGAAGAAGAAACAAAAGTTAAAGATTTAATTTTATTATCAGGTGTTTCTTTGTGATTTTGATGTTAGTCGTGAAGACCTTTTGAATTACTCTTCTGTCAACAGGGAGCCACCTTTTTTTCAAGCTAGCCTGTATTCAGACAAGATATATCTTCTCATAGAGAATTTCTTTCGTCATCTGTCTTTCTGAAAAGCAGAAACATGACAGTGGAGTCAATATCCTAAGATCCTAAGACAACTATGACTCTCTTAGCATTGAACAACTGCATCTCCAGTGAGGTTTTGAGGCTGTGCCAATGCTTTAGACACATGAGTTATAGTTATTGTATTCTGTCAAAAATAATTGTTTAATCTTGGTTAAAATGATGAGATGCTCAATTTTTTGAGCAGTAGTAGATATATAGACAGGTGAAAAACCAACATAAGTTGTCTTAGTAAGGTATTGGGCCACCATATGCCGCCAGAACAGCTTCAGTGCATCTTGGCATTGATTCTACAGTCTCTGAACTCTTCTGGAGGGATGAACACCGTTCTTCCAAAAGATATTCCTTCATTTGGTGTTTGGATGATGGTGGTGGAGAGCGCTGTCTAACACGTCAGTCCAAAATCTCCCATAGGTGTTAAACTGGGTTGAGATCTGACTGTGAAGGCCATAGCATATGATTCACATCATTTTCATACTCATCAAACCATTCAGTGACCCTTCGTGCCCTGTGGATGGGGGCATTGTCATCCTGGAAGAGACCACTCCCATCAGGATAGAAATGTTGCATCATAGGATAAAGGTGATCACTCAGAACAACTTTGTATTGATTTGCAGTGACCCTTCCCTCTAAGGGGACAAGTGGACCCAAACCATGCCAACCAAGCCAACCAATGCCTACCAGGCCACTCAGCAGCAGCATACAGAGTTCAGTGGTGTACGAGATTACCACAGTCAGCAATAAAACGCAAAGCACAGTGGTATACAGTATCCTACTTCTTTAGGCATGGGTCAGGTGCATTCATAAAGAGCAAATCGCCGTAGTCCAATAAAGGTAAAAAAGTTGCCGTAATCAAGTGTTTCCTTGCTGGAGGGAGAAACAGGATTTATTCCTAAAAAAGAAACTTAATTTAAGTTTCAGCTTGGAAACAACATTTCCAATGTGTGATTTGAATGACAAGTTCTGATCAATAATAATGCCTAAATACTTATGTTGTGACCATTTCAATTTCAACCCCTTTAGCAGTTGAGATCTTAGGAAGATTAGATGGTACTCTGCCATTTGAAAATAGTATGAATCTGGATTTGTCTGCATTAAACACCAACTTAAGTTGAGTCAAATGGGATTGAACAACATCAAAGGCAGACTGCAGGAATTCAAGGGTTTGTACTACTGAGGGGAAGAGCAATAGATAACTCATCTGCCTAAAAATAGAACACAGTATTTTATAAATGACCACAAAGATTATTTACATATATGGAGATAGATAGATAGATAGATAGATACTAATTAGCTTAAGGTTGCACTGCTAAATATTTTTATATTATCAATGGATCAAATGACTGTATAATGTGAACGTTGTCGCTTGTAGTGGTGGGTATTATCAACGGGGTCTGCAGTTGTCTTCGTCTTTACGGAATGTTTTAGTGTCTTTCAGCTCATTGTTTTGGTGTTTCCAGTTTTTGTTTTCTTAGAAAAGCTACAAACCCACTGTATGCTACCTGCTCAGCATCAAACAGCAGACAAACAAAGTTAGCTATTAGCTGGTGAACATAGCAGAGCATTTAGCAGCTAAAGAGCCAGATATTTCTCTCAGGAGTTGGTGGAGACCAAAACAGAGAGTGAATATTGGACTTATGTTGATCAGGTGAACAGACCCACGACTCCAAGTGAACGCTAATGTTGGTCCCTATCGGCTGGATGTGTAAATTGTTTGCTGGTGGCCTAAATGAGTTAATGCAGCTTTTAATATATGGTAAGAAAATATCAATATCATGTTTGAGCTTTTCAGAAAGACTAATGAAAAAAACTCTCAATGGGGAAAAAATATAGTAAGAACTGAACGCTAGTGAAACAGAAGCTTGCATGGTAACTGTTAGAATTTTAATATTTAAATGGCAATTTAACACTAAAATCTGTCATCTGGTGATAAAAGGCATGCTACTGAAAATGTTGTCTGTTGGTGACATCACTACATTTTGTCGTGATAGGCAATTGCTAATTTCAGTGACCTTTGTCCTCTACAGGTACCTTGTTGCCACGGTTACCTTCAGAGCCTGGGATGACACTGCTTACCATAAAGATTGAAAAAATTGGGTTGAAGGATGCCGGGCAATGCATCGACCCTTACATGACCATTAGTGTCAAAGGTATTGATCTCCATCTCATCCTGCACGTCTGAAATGTCTGGTGCCTGGACTAAAGTGAAATGAGTTTAGTAAAGTGGTGAAGATCTCCAGCTGGTTTCAGATTACAGACACACCCTTTTATCTGCTGTGATTCCTCTTATTCTCTCAATATCTTTTAAAGAAAAGCTACTTAAGAACTTTGGAATGTCCATGTTTCTTTAAAGACACGCATGAAATCTTACAATCTGCCTCCTTTGTTACAGCTGTATAAATGCCTTTTTCTAATGTGATTTTCTCTCTTTTCTCTGTTTCTGTTCCTGCAGATTTGAACGGTGTAGATGTGAACCCAGTCCAGGACACCCCTGTGGCCACCAGGAAGGAAGACACTTACATTCACTTCAGTATTGACGTAGAGATCCAAAGGCATGTGGAGAAATTACCCAAAGGTAATGCCTGAGACTTTATCCAAAGAAAGGCTGGATTACCAACTGTGCAAAGTGGGCAAGTGTCCTGGAGCCGGTTGCACCAGTTTCTCTTAAGTTCAAACTTAGCCTATAGTTATAATGTAAATGTTTACTAAGTAAAGATTTACGCATCACTAAATTAAAACCGGTTGCACACAAACTTGTTCTTACCTAACTAGAGATTAGTTGTTACTAAATATTTACACCCACTAACTGCAGGTGTAACCAACTAACAAAGCTGATGTTAGCTTGCTAATATCTGACCTGTTATGGAATATGGTTGACATGTCTGACCTGATGCTTTAAATTTCACAGAAAAAAATTACAAAACTTTAAGCCAATAACATTAGACTAATCGACTGAATAAGAACAGTTAGCTTAGCATAATCGCATATTTCCCTCTCATTGTAAACTGCATGAATACTAACTCTAAAACACACATATTTCAGATTAGCAGATATAAAATAAAGTAATTCCTACATTCACACTGGATTGTTAGTTAAGTTTATTTTATATTTTGGCACCTAAAACTGATATTTTTGGAAGTTATGTTACAGCTTGTGATGCACTACAGATGTTTCTTAGCAACCAATTTACACATCACTGTTGCCTAGCTAGGACATCTCTTAAGTTTTAATGGTGCAACCTGATTTATTAAATCACTCATTTGAAACTAGCTAGTAGTTACTAAGAACTTAAGAAGGACTTAATGTACAAATGTAATGATGGATTTATAAACAGCTGCCCTGGTGGCCTAATGGTTAAGGCGTATACCATATAACCACAATGTCCACGGTTTGATTCCCGGCCGGGGGAACCTTTCCCTCTCTCTTCCCTTGTTTCCTTTCTCGCTACACTGACTCAAATAAAGGCAAAATGCCAAAAAAATAATCTTAAAAAAAAGAAAGAAAAGAAACCCAGTCCAAGGTTCCTGGGCTCCATTTCATGAATGCATTTTGCAAGTACTGCTTACAAGCAGATCGCAAACGGTGCCGCTGTCCCATTTCAAAAATGATCGTTACTCTTAAATTACAGTTAAATTTGTGAATCCTACAGTCCTCTTGTATTTCCATGCATGGGTCGCAAGTATGGTGTTTCTGTTGTTAGTTAAATGTATTAAAATTAACGCGAGGTTGAGATCTCATGTTGTCACAGCTTGCATGTTGCAAATTTGGTGAAACGGGCCCGAGGTTCACTGCCTGTGGTTTTGGTAATTTGATTAATTGCTAATTTGTTAGAGAATTCTTACCAGCATAGTACAATATAAATGAAGGCGGGTCCTGCATTTGTACCTAATAATGTGGCCCTATCTTGTATATTATTTATTGTGTCATGCACATACAAGTGCCAAGCCCACAAGGACTTATAAAACATAAAAAGCTAATCATAATGTATCTACATATGGTGTGCACAAAGAAATCTTTGACTTTTGATTAAATTCCTGTGGGCTCTGTGTGTCAAAATCTAGTCTTAAAACCTCAATTATTTTAGTTTATATTGTGCTCACATGGTGCATATTCGTGAATTAGGTTGCGTTTAATCAAATTTCTGCAAACTGACACACACAAAACCTGGGGCCATACAGTATAGCTGCCAAGTTTAGTCTGCTGTGTGCACTATACTTAATGGGAACTTGGAGACGACAGCTTTCAACTGTCTTATAAATCCTTCTGATAGAGCTCGTAATGTGCCAACGCCTACTCTTTGTAAAAACTTTCTTACATTTTTTTATCAACAAGATTTCTGCTCTTAGGTCTTCACCCACTTCCTTTGCTCTACACCCTTCTGTTCCTCCTATGTGCCCAGCTGTCCTCAATCAGTTTTAAGCCTGTATCATTCTCATTATCACAGGTAGTTCATCATCTGCGGCTTACAAATTGCCTCCTAGACAGTATTCCCTCTTATCTGCTAATAGAAGTTTTTAATACTGTTGGGACAAGTATTCTTGTTTTGATAAATACCTCTCTTATTTCAGGCTGTGTTCCAGCTGCTTTTAAACATGCCGTAGTGCAGCTCCTTATCAAAAAGAAGAATCCGGACCCTTCTGTTTAGGTCAATTTCTGAGCTACCTTTTCTGTCTAAAGTTTCAGAGAGAGTAGTTTTTATTCAATTGCAAACATTTTTAGATAACCTTGGCATTTATGAAAAGTTTGTCAGTCAGTCTGGTTTTAAACCACGCCATAGTACTGAAACAGCTTTTTTAAGGGTTTTTAATGATCTTCTCTTAACTGTTGATTCAGGGAACTCTGCTATTCTGGTGCTTTTAGACCTGACTGCTGACACTGTGAGTCATAGGATCCTTTTATCATGTCTTGAACAGTATTGCCCTCAAATGCTCCCATCTGTCATACCTGACAGATGGGAGTTTCTCGGTTCACCTAGACGAATATTCTTCAACTGCGGCCCCACTTACTTGCAGGGTCCCTCAAGGCTCCATTTTGGACCCCATCCTCTTTTCATTGTATATGCTGCCTTTTGGGGTCCATTTTTAAGAAATATAATATTTCTTTTCATTGTTTTGCTGACGATATACAAATCTATCTGCCTATAAAAACAAAAAAGGAAAGATTTAATACAGCCTTTGCTGAACTGCTTAAAAGATATCAAAAATAGGACTGAGATTGTTATGTTTGGACAACTTGACCTATTGGATGACTTCTTACTTCTTACAATCGATCTTTTGATAAGAATCTTGGTGACAGCTCCTACAAATTTAATAAACAGATTAGTTCAGTTCAGTCAAAACTAGCTTTTTTCAGTTAAGACTTTTAGCCAAGGTAAAGGCCTATCTTTCTCCCAAAGATTTCAAGAGAGTTATTCATGCTTTTATTACCTCTCAGTTAGACTATTGTACTTCTTTATATGTGGGTGTAGAACAATCGTCTCTTTGTCGTCTGCAGTAACACCAGTATTGGCCTCTCTCCACTGGCGTCCTGTCCATTTCAGGATTGATTTTTAAAATGTTATTACTTGTTTTTAAGGTTTTAAATGGGCTGGCTCCACCTTATCTAGCAGAACTCCTGCATCATCATACTCCAGTTAGAGCACTGAGGTCGACCAACCAGATGCTCTTGGATGTTCTGAGATCCAGGCACAAAAATAGAGGCGACCGAGCCTTTGTGGCGGCTGCCCCAAATCTCTGGAACAGCTTACCTATTCATATAAGAACTGCTCAGGCCCTAGAAACTTTTAAGTTGCTGCTGAAGACCCACCTCTTCTCATTGTCATTCAATTCGAGTTGAGCTTGACACCTTAACTTCATCTTCAATTGTGCTGCAATTCTTTTATTATTGTTATGTTTATTGTTTTCTTTTATTCTTATTTGTTATTTACATTTATATTCATTTATCTTGGTATTTTAAGCCTGTTCAGCACTTTGGTCAGCTGTGGTTGTTTTTAAATATGCTATACAAATAAATTTTGACTTGACTTGACAGGAGACATGCACAATGCGTAGGGTAAAAGATGGGAGGTGCAGGATCGATAAGGAGGAGCCCCAACAGGAAGTTTTTTACCCCAGGGCCTCCTAACGGTTCAATCTGGCCTTGATCCAAACTGACAATATGGAGATATCATAAATATAACAGTACAATAACATGCAGGAAGTGTTGCTCAGAATACAGAACAGGCTGGAAATTGAGTGTCTAAGAAATTCAATACCTGGTGAAGTAATTGAGTCTTATAACCCTCCTATATTCTCCTATGATATTCATATTGCTAAACCTATTTCTAAAATCTTCCAGGAGCAGCTATCTTCTTTGAATTCAAGCACTACAAACCCAAAAAGAGGTTTACCAGCACAAAATGTTTTGCCTTCATGGAAATGGATGAGATCAAACCCGGACCCATCGTAATTGAACTGTGAGTCAACCGATACGTATATTTTATGGGATTCCTTTGTGCCTGGGATCACGAAACACATAATGTACCTTTTTCAATTTCAGGTACAAGAAGCCCACAGACTTCAAGAGGAAGAAACTGCAGCTTCTCACAAAGAAACCACTTTATCTTCATCTTCATCAAACATTGCACAAGGACAGCTAAATTGGAGCACGCCCCGCCTTGAACCTTAATCCATCTCTTTTTTATCTCTGTCGTACATCCACATCCAGCAAAATGTGGTGTTCCACCTCATTACATCCAGCAATACTAAATCAAGGTCGTAGATGTTTTTTTCCATGAGTAAGAAAGTTAAGTGAACTGAGCCAAACATTAGTCACATCTGCTCAGACTGCCACATTAGTTTTTCTTTTTTTTTCCTTTTTAAAAAAAAAAAAAAATTCTTCAGGTTTCTTTTTAAGCACATTCCCTTCTTTTGCAGAAAACCCTCCACTCAAAAACTCAAAACCCCTAAAAAAATAACAGTGTTTTAACTATTTGGAGATACAGGGTTTTCATATGATACCAGGGGTATGCTGAAACCACCTCATTGTCAGTCTTCCTTAACTCACTGATTTGGGGAAATCTTGACTCACCATGTTTGTGCTGTTGGACTTTGGTCAATGGACTTCTGAACTTCTGTCAATGGACTGCCAAAAAATGTAGACTTGTTGAGGACGTCTGCACACAGTCCGCCTCAGCAGGCCACTAAAAGTGCATTCCTAAATTCTATCATTGTCCAGTGAGTCTGGAGTGTGCTATAATTACAGACTTTTACAGTGTTCAGTTATAATCAATTAATAAATGGATGAGTTTGAATATAAAAGCTATTATAAAGAGATTTAAATTAGCATTTAAACTATGCATTATAAAACAAAGTTAATAAAAGTAATAAGATAATTACACTTGCCAGTTAATTATTAATTTTCCTTATTCTTGCTTTAATAATTAACTGTTTATTCTGAAATTGAATCGCAAATTTTATTTTAAAAAGGCTTTTGAATGATACTTTTTGTTATTCCGTTTACTAATCTGTCTACCTGTTATGTTCCACCTCACAATCTGTTTACTGTTTTCCTAACATTTAGTTTCTTTTTTGTGACTGCTTTAACTTAAAGGTTCCATTTGGAGTTGTTGACCACTAGTGGTGCTTTTTTTTTGTTTGTTTGTTTTTTGAACTTTTTTTTTTCATTTTATCAAGTGCAATCATATAGTACAGGCATAAATATCTTAAGGGGCAGGTTATAGATTTGTCAATGTCAATATATAGTTCCCATTCTCAAAAAAAATAGGGGTGAATAGTGAAATTCGTCCATGAGCATGGCGAAAACAAATAATTAAAAAAATGATAAATTATAAAAGACAAAAAACGTAGTGTTCACATTTAAATGAGAAAAGAAATCCACAGGAATTGTTTCATTATTTCTTAGATCAAATCAGTTGAAAAAATATGAAATAATTGGGGACCATTTAGTCAGGAATACATCTGTTTTTAATTGTAATCTTGCAGTCATGTTTTCCATATAGTAAACATCCTTAACTTTCTGCCTCCATTGTGATACCGTGGGGGGCTGCGGCCTCAGCCAGGAGACTGTTATCTTCTTAGCAATTAGAAGAAGTAGTAGTGTCTGATTGTATGGAGCAATGTTTTTCAGAGCGGGTCCAAAAAAAAGTCTTAATTATTTCGGTGACACACTCCAGACTCCGTAATGGTTTAGTGTTTAGTATTGGATTCAGCAGTGGCATTCATAACGTAACATGGTGCAGTTATGTGTTATATATATATATATATACAGTTAGTGTCTTTGACCAGATGCCTCGGTTTAAGAAAAGTTCGACATTTTTAGAGTAATCACTTTTAAAAGTTGTGTTGGCCTTTGAAAAATTCTTGCAATATTTGATTTAAATGGCAGATTTTCATACTCAGACTAGAATTAATGAGCTCATGACCAAATCTCAGTGAAAGGTCCCCATAATCCTGACAGTCCCCACGTCAGTGTTAATGCTTCACTATGTATTGAATGAAGTAAATAAAGTTTTATAAATGCATAGGCAGTAAATTGGATGCAGCATGGTTTGCATGCTGTGGATGTGTATTCTGTATTCAGTGTGAGCCTTTGGTCACGGCCCAGATGTTTAACACCAGTTTTTTTCAGAAATGCAGTGTTCCTGTTGATATACGCAGATGTTTATCACCTGCCAGGAAGTCGTTTTTAATCTTGTGTTACTTTGCAGATCAAAAAATAATGAGTTTTTCTATCTACAGTTATATTTGACCAGTACTTACATGGGACTGTGTCTAGAGGATGCATTTTGTTTTGGATTATGCTCCTGGACTGACTGACCAAGGATTGTTTTTCTCTTCGGTTGTTACTCAGAAAAGCCCACTACTCTCTTTTTAAAATGTCATGTCACCCTGTTATAAAGGGCTTTTTGAAAATGAGGTTGCATGTAACTTTATATATTATGTTTCCAGTCTGACTCTGCAGATGTTCTTCTTCACTAAAACATCTACATTATAATATTTGATTTTAGATTTTATTTTTGTAATGTCACAATATTCAGGACTGTAAATTAACTGTAAGATACACTAACTGATGAATATACAGTAACTGTGTGTATGTCTGAAGCGCTATGATGTGGTCGGACTGAGAACTGTTGAGTGTTTTAGTTTTGTTGACAGAGGGGGAATTGTATCAAACATTTACAATGCTTTTAATTTCTAATAAACTACAAATGAGGCTATTTGGTGGATGACTTCATCTGATGCATCATACACTGAACAGACAGCATGTGTGGTTTCTGCCAATACCAAGCCTTCTTTAACTCGTTATATTGCTTGATTAAAGACTGAGGAAGACTTTTAAAAAAGATCACGTTTTTCGTGTTCTCCAAAAACAAATGTGAAACAGTGGCCTCCATTTTCCTAAATCACTGGTAACACTGTGTGTGTATGAGAGATGAGCACAGAAGACAGAATGTCATCTGCCCAGGACTTTTTATATTTTTTTTATTGGATAAATATGAAAATATGAAATATATGATCTTATCCTCGGATAGATTTCCATGAAATTTGTAGACATTTGTGCCCCCTCAGAATGAATTGTAATAATTTTGGTGATTCTTGACTTTTCCTTTAGTGCCACCATCAGGTCAAAAATTAATAATACTTTGGTTTATGACTAAAATACCTGCAAAACAAATGACATTCCCATCAGCCTCTGCTGCACTTTGTGTTTTAGAAGTTATGAAGAAGACAACGCTGAGAAGAAGTTAATTCATTAGCATTTAGCTCACGTGCTGACGTACTGCCTCACAGAGCTGCTGGCATTATTAATTCATAATTAACGGTTCAAGTCATTCATCAAGCAAAAATGTCAAACATTCTCCGGTTCCAGCCTCTCAAATGTGACAATTTGCTGCTTTTCTTAGTTTTATATAATTGTAAACTGATTATCTTTTAAGTCTTGGAGTGTTAGTTGCAGCCATTCACTGAATTTTTTCCATTACAAAATGTAATTCCAAGAAAAACTGTTCACAGTGAGGTCTCTGGATTATCCAGTGACCGGGGTACCAATTCAGCATTTTTAATGCAATTTTTCAAGCAGTAAGCACCACAAACAAAATTTCACCTCACTGTCTTTGGGTGGAGGCAGAGATCTCACAGATGCCTCAAAAGCAGGCCAAGTAAAACCAAACCACTAGATTTTAGTAAGGATGTTTTCATTTAACCATCCTAAAATTAAGGCTTCTGACTCAGTAACAGCTCAGATGTATGCCTTATTTTTTTCTAAAGCCACATGTTGCAAACTATATAGATAGCTGTGTGTAAAAGATCCTCTGTAAGTGAACTGTAACCGGTTTATAGCATAACACCGACAGCTTTTACATTCTTTATTATTAAAAGTTCTACCAACATAGTAAAATAAGTTATACATCTGGCCATCAAATTACACATTTGCTTTACAGTCGGTTCTAAAGCAACAGCTTTGAGAAAATGATGGTATTTCTGAAATGCTAGAAGCTAAACCTCCCTCCTTTTCTCCTTTTTTTAAAATAATTTCCACAGGAAATGACATTAAAAACATTTTGCTCCTTAAAAATCATTGCTATATATTTTTTTAAAAGATCAACACAAATGAAAATCCTCTGGCATATAATGAATTGTTATTGCACAATAAGCTGTTTAAAAAGTGGCATCCCTCTCAACTCTTGAACATAACAATTAGCAGACACATAATTATTGATGCTTTAAATTTAAGGACCATGTTTTTTTTTAATAAACATCATTGGAGTTTTTATTTTATAACTGAAATATGAAAATAATAGTGATGTATGTTTGGACTGGATCTGGGTGGTTAATGTGATGGGTACAGGGGTGTTCAAGTCCTCTGCCGTAGCTGGTGGCGTTTTTAAGGCTTGACCATGGCTGGCCTCGCTGAGTCCTGAGAGGCTTCCTGCTTCAGGGGCAGTTCCTGACCGGGGCCGGTGTGAGCTCCTGCTGAGTTCTGGAGGGCATCAGATGGAGCCTGACCATAAGCAACACCATGTCCAGGATGGGGTGGGATGCCTGGAGGCAGGTCCATTGGTGGGCTGGTGTGGTCACGCGGTCCTGGGAAGCGCATGTCAGGAGGGAGGGGTGGACGTGGTCCCATAGGCCCACGAACACCTGCGGGAAAGAGGAAATTTGAAAAGTGAAATAAGTGAGATGACATACAGTGAGAGGGTCAAAAACATCCCTTATACTCTGCGATAGTGCTGGCAAAAAAAAATTAATAAACAAGACATTCTTTGTATGCTTGCACACTTTGCTAATAAAACAGATCCTCATTCAGATTTTTTAGTTTGGTGTGTAACCTCCCAGCACTGACAAGTCACACACCAAACTGCTGATGTGCTAGAAACAAAGCAAAAAAGGTGGAACATACCATGTGGTGGCGGCACTGGCCCGAAGTGATGAGGTGGAGGGGGACGGAAGTGTGGTGGCGGCGGACCCCGAGGATCAATGACATGGCCAGGGCCTGGCCTGGGGTGGAATGCATGTCCGTTGGCGGGGCGAGGCCCAAACTCTCCTCCCACTGGTCCAGGCAGGGGCATACCTGGGTGTCCGTTAGCGGGTAGCGGAGGCCCGTGAAGAGGAGGAGGTGCATTTGGACCATGTGGTCCAGGTGGCAGATGGTACAGGCCGGGTCGTGGAGGTCTGTAAGGTCCGGCTGGTGGGAGGCGGCCGTGGGGTCCGGGAGGGAGGAGTGGCTCGTGAGGTCCGGGGCCAGGTGGAGGTCCTTGGATCATGGAACCAGGTGAGTCCCTGATTGGAGATACTAGGAAGGATCCAGGACCCTGAAAAAGACAGATTACAGCAGATAATGAGAAAGTGCTGTTTTCTCAAATGCAGTCACTAGGATTTTAGTTGGTTGACTCGACCCATATTAAAATTTTAGTCATGCAGTGAAGAGATCCACAAACCACACAATTTACTCCCAGCAAAAAGTGCATTTAGCCAGAGTTCAATCACATGACCAGTAACCACACACCATGATTCTCTGGATGAGAAAAAAATCAAATGGCTTATTTACGGCTGTGACCTCTGACACACAAACTTTGCAAATTTTAAAAGGCCCAAACATTTTCCAACACACATTTGCACTGTTGCAGTTCAGTCAGAGTCACTGCTTCCTTCAGTGCTGTGAGAGCAAGTGAAACCACACACTCAGCCCAAAACCTTTAGTCAGCCCAGTGAAGCAAAATCATTAAATCGCTTTCCAAATCCAGCTTTGTTTAAGAGGGGGTGGAGCGGTTGCATACACCTTCACACCTCGACTGGACAGCCTCTGTACTCACTGGCTCTGGACTCTCTGTGGAGGCCTCGGCCTGAGTCTCTGCTTTAACCTGTGGATCTACTGCTTGTGTCTGTTTTAGAGCAAGGACATACACAAAGAAAATGTGGAAGGTATTGTATAAAAATGACTGAGTATTAGAATCTAATGAGAAAAAGACTTACGGATCCATCCATGTTGGCTGGTGATGAGCTACGGGGGCCCATCATGTCTAAAAATGGTGAAAAACAGCACAACTTTAGAAACATAAGTTATTTAATAAGAACATGTGAACCCTGAGATGACAGAATGTAACATCTTACCCATCCCAGGGATGTGTTTGTTGTCAGGGTAACGACCATGTGGGTCTGATGGAGGTCGTGGACCTGAAGGGAACGGAAACAAGATGCTGAATGAATAATTGAACAATAAAATCACTCAAAACACTCCCTGTAGCACTTTCCTGGGAAGATAACAGGTGTAGAGCAAACCAAGTATTACAGGGGCAAAGACGGGTGATCGCTAATCCAGGCGGACAGCATTCAGATGAAGGAAGAATTCTGGATTACTTTAAAGCCCCTGAAAACTTAAATGAAATTCTGTGAAAATTCATGATTTAACAGCCAACAACCAAAGATAAAAGTTTAGAAAAAGCATACTTCAATATTATTAAGTTTCCACTTAAAGATTCAGCTAATCTGCTTCATGAGAAACTTTTTAGATGTAGGACGGTGTCCCTCATCGTAAGAAGTTGATTGAGAAAACATGTTTTCAGGGCCTTTAAAGACAGAAATGGTGAAGGACGTTTCAACAGCAACACACAAAAAAAAAAACTTCCAGAAAAGAACGTTTCTGAAAACTAAATGCAACAAAACAAGAGCAGGGAAAAGAGAGTTGAAGGCAGAGGTACCGAGGAGATGCACACTAGGAAGAAGTAAAAAGGAAGAACTCAAGATGAAACAGCTGAAAAGAATAATAAAAGTCAGGAGTGCGGGAGGAGCAACACAAGGTTGTAGTGGAGGGATGATGAGGCGAGAAAGTAGGTGAAGTAATCCACTGGGACTCACCATACGGGTCAATTCTTCGCCCCACTGGGGCAGAGGGTGGGCGCCTGGGACCCTCTATCATTAATGGAGGGGATGGGGCTCCCCCACTCACAGGAGAGGGCCCATATGAATCACCTGTTATGATCAAACCAGTCATTTTTTTTTAAAAAAAGGAAAAGAAACATGACAATCTGTGCAATGAAGTCGTCCTCATTCCAGGCTCTCCTCTGAGAAAGTCATCAAAATGAGAAACCACAACCATGAGACAACATTTATCTGCTCGGTGTCATGTAACATAAGCAAAATGAAAAAAAAAAAAAAAGAAATGCAGGACTTTATTGGAAAACAGCCTCGTCTGCTTAAAGCTCTGAGTGATAAGAACTGTCCAAATAATAAGAGAACAGCAGAGGAGGTTGTGTGGCCTACTGACCTTGGCGAGGACCTGCAGGTTGTCCAGAGTTCGGTCTGAAGAGAGGAGCGCGGCGCTCGTTTAGTTGGGAGGTTAGCACAGCCAGTCTGTGAAGGGGTGAGAAAAAACAACTCATGGACAGATGCAAAGAACAATTTTCAGTGATTAATCTGCTGAGAATTTTCTCAATTTATCATTTTGACATATTAGAAAATAGTGAAACATGCCTGAACAATTTTGTACAGCACAAGGTGACATTATTAAATACAACAGTAAAAAAACCAAAAGATATTCAGTTTACAAACAGTATAAAACAGAGAAAAATAGCAAATCCTCACATTTAAAGAGCTGTAAACAGTGAATGTTTGGTATACTCGCTAAAATGATTCCCAGTTAGCTTTCTGGTGATAATTCAGTTCATCGTTTTGGCTCTTCATAGGAAGTTAAATTTAGATATTTCAGCCGATTTGTAACAACAAAACCCCAAAATGCTGAACTATTTTTAGTAATTCTGCCATCACTCACTTTTCACGGAGCTTTATTGTTTCAACCTTCTCTTGATTCAGAGCTCGCTCTGCATTACGAGCATTCACCTGGAGACAAAAATGTAGAATTAGTATCTTAATGACTCGGCTTATAATATTAGCTACATACATTAATGAATAAACTTTGTGCAACATACCCAGTTTGAGTGAGTTTTGTTTTCCTGTTCTTTTATCTAAGAGAAAGAAGAAATTCAGTCAGGGATCAATTAAGATTTCTCTGTTTGCTCATTAAAAAAAAAAAAAGTCAAGCTTGACAAGACTCTACCTGTTCTTTATAGACTTCCTCAGTCTTCTTCATTTGCTCCTCCATTTCATTAATGCGTTGCCTCAAGACTTTCACCTGCTCCTCGGCCTCGACGGCTTTCCCCCCCACCTCCGACAGCATATTCTCTTTGCTCCGACGCTCCAGCTCCTCCTTCGTTAATCTCCTGTGAAACCACAGAAACACACTCCTCTCAGTAACAGTGGCAGAGTTCATACACATCTTTCCCATTTGACATTTGACTGGATTATGTTTTAACAGTGCAGCTTATCCCTCACAGCATCATTACAGTGAAATGACAGCCAGAAAAAGCTTATAGCTATAGAAAATAAATCCAATACTGCTCCAACTTTGATATCAACGGAATTTCAAACTATGCAAAATTAAGACATGCCTGGACACTTTTCTTTTAGTGAGTAACAACAGCTGAAAGAAGAAAGTGATGAATAACTGCTGGAGGCTTCACTTACTGCTGCAAAGCGTTTTCCTTTTGTTGGTACATTTCAACCATGATTTCATTTTTCTGCTGGAGGATCTTGAACTGGTTTTCAAGATGGCTCTTCTCGCTTTTCATGGTTGCAATCGCATGTTCCAGCTCCTGGTGTTGTTCTGTTGCAAAACGTGATATTCAATATAATTCTATGACACTGAATTATGCATTTTTACAACAAAAGTTATTTTTTCATGACCAACATACCTTCCAGCGCCTTTCTACTCTTTTCTTCATTCAGCAATTTTGTCATGAAGCGATCTCGCTCTTCTTCAACTACAGTCAGAGTGGTCTGGACCTGGGAGGAAATACATAAATGACAACTCTTTTGAGAACGATGCACAGCTGGAGACACAAATTTGTCTTCCAGTCATTATCATAGTGAGCTTTGATCTTTATCTTGTCATCTTACCCGGGAAACATCCATCATCTGTTTGATCCTGTTCTTTATGGCAGTCTTCTTATCTGTAAAAGACCATTAAACACATTGTATTGTAAAATAAAGGCTCAACACAGCATAACTTTATACTGATTGCAATTTCTGGCACCGCTGCATGTGTGAGGAATAACTTAAGTCATACAAAAATTGTGAATTTTCCTGTAAGTTTTGGGAAGATTTGAAAAAATGCTTAGAGGATATAGGTTACAGTATACAGCTAAGAAATATAGATTTTGTTGCTTATTTTGATTTTAATTTCTCCCTTCCAAAAGATATGATTCATTTAGTTATTTTATTAGGCAAATTTCTCATACATAAATCAAAAAATTCAAAATCTACTCCAAATATCAATGTTTTTTATTTGAATTATCTTATTACAAAGATAAATCAATTACCTGTAAAACAAAGTCAAGAATGTTTGAAACACATTGAAAAACCACTGCCAAGCATTACAGAATTTATTAGTTTGTCATTTATAATCAGCAATTTTCCCTTATTGTATTTATTTATTTTTTTATTTATTTTCAATGTGAGATGTCTGAGTTCTTGTATTTTAGTTTGTTAAATACAGCCTTTAAAAAATCATAATAAAAATTACAAATACTATGAATTGTCTAATAAAAACAGAATCTATTCACATGAGTTCATCTGCTCAACTCATCCACACAAAAACTCTGTTACTGTTTTTACTACATTAGTAGCAGAGTTAAACTTACCAGGTGCAACTTCACCATTAACTTTGGTGTCACCTTTTTGTAAATCACAAGCGTCTAAGTCTGCCAGAAGTTCCGACAGCACCTGCCAGAAGACATTATTGTGTGTGGTCAGTCAATCATTTGATGCAAGGCTTTATTTATAAATAATACAATACTGCTGATAAATAATACAAATCATGACACAAATATAGGAAAAGACAGACCTCCACGTTGTGATCTTTGAGCACCACCGAGTCTTCCAGCTCTTTCTGAGACTTCTGATAGACTTTAATCTGTTCGCTCAGCTCCTTGTGTTTGTCCTCCCAGGTCTTAATAGTAGCCTTAAGCTGTAAAAATAGGTAAGGTCAGAAGAGAGCCTCAGAAAAACACTTTGTTTCTGAAATAATGTTACAAAATACAAAGTTATTTACAGAAATCAGACCTCTGTTAACAAGCTTCAGTGACCAATAAAATATCAACCAAGTCTACATATTGTCTTACTGTTTTATTTTCTTCTTTCAGTGTTGTGAAGTCTTTCTCAAGACATTTGTGCTGAACGTTTCGTGCATCTTCACGAATCTTGGCCTCATCCAGGAGAATAGTAGTCTATGGCAAATACATACAGTTTATTAGATACGCTGAAACCAAAAAGCTTCATGTAATCCCACAGAGTCTTGCAACGTTCAAAAGATTGTGCAAGTATTTGTACCTTAGAGAGTGTTTCCTGAATCTTTTTCCTGCTAAACTGCAGCTTCTCGTTTGACTTCTCTAATTTCTCAATCTGTTAAAAAAAAAAAAAAACATTACATGTCATTGTGAATGTGGGAAGACAGTTGAAGTAATTACATAAAGGAAAAAACTTTTTTTTTTTAAATTACCCGAGTTTCATTTTGTTGAGAGTTTTCCCGCTCTTCTTTGAGCAGTTTTGCATACGTGTTCTTTTCTTCAGCCATCTGTTCATTCCTCGTTTCTGCTTCCAAAACTTTACTCTGCAAAAAAGTAGAGAGAGAAACTTGACTGACGGCTCTCAACAAATAAGAATTAATTTTACTTACTGTAGTAAAAACACACAAAATCCATAGTCCATTTAGATGTAGAGTAAGCATGAAAGTCTAACTTCAGACTTTTGCCCATTCTTAAAAGCCATTTTCAACAGCATGTAAAAATACATACATATAAAATAAATGTAGTATACAGTAAAATACATACAATTATAAAAGTGAAAAAAAAAAATTCTAGATCTTACCTCCAGGGCTTGTATCTTTTTCTTTGTGGAACTAACTGTTTCCACTGACTGTTTCTGATTTTCTTTCAGTTTTTCAGTCTTAAAAGAAAAAAAAAAAAAACAATTGAGAAAGTTCCAGAAATAAAAAAAATATACTTTTAATTAAGTATCTCATTGATGTTCGTGGAAGATCATTAATTCTTACCTGTTTCTGGAGTTCAGACATTTTGGTGAGAACATCATTCTTCTCTTTTTTGAGTGCATGGATTTGCTCTATGAGCTTTTTTTCATCCACTTGATAGAAAAGTACAGCAAACAATTAGTGAGGTTTTACACATCATGAGTTTGTATATGTAATATGACAAAATAAGTGAAAACTTACCAAGGTATTCCCTCTTCTTTACCTGAAAAATTTAGCAAAGCATTAAGGAAACATCAGTTTCATGTCTAATGAACACAGATTAATTGATGCAGCACAATCACCATGTTCATATAGTAATGCAGCTTAGTAAGGAAAAGATTGTAATAAAGTATGTTTATCTCAGTCCATGGTAGTTAAGCCCAGGAGGAAAATTAGGTGTAAAGAAATTTCAATGCAGTGTGCGTCTTAATTCTAGTAACTTATACAATTCCAAGCTAATACAAATACTATTCACATGATGTTTTCCTTATATAATCAAATCAACATTTCCTCCATTGTTGGCACATCATTTGAGCTGAGATGAGAGCAGCAATATCACTTACTGCTAATACGGTCCTCCAGAAGAAGAGGGTGAAGGTCAACACTCCAACCAAAGCAGTGACGACAACAGCTTGCCAAGGACAGCCAAACAAGGTTTCCCCTGGCCTCCACTCTTCTGGCAGTAGTGAAATCATCTGAAGACACAAACACAACCATGCAGTTTAGAGATATGATCATGGGGAATGGAGTACAGATAGTACAGATTTTTAAAACACAGTGAGACACTGCAGCAAACCTACAGTAGATCAAGCCAAAAAAAACATTACATTTACATTCTAAGACTGATGAGCACAAAAGAAATCTCAGTGATAAGTGATCAGTAGAAAAGTTATCAAGATATCAGAGCATTAGCATACAATAATACAATCAGATACCAAAGTACAAAGCAGAGTTTTTACTACACATGTTGAAACCTCAGTTCACCAATAGACACAAAAGCAGCTCAGGGCACAAATAGGCAAAAGTTGCACTGCCATATCGCCATATATGTATTGACCATGCATTTTGACACCATTAAGGACTTCTTACTTAGTACACCATTGGTAGTATTAAAATGTAGTGCAGTTACGGTGTTTCTGCAGGACAGGGGAAGGAAACAGACTTGTGCAAGTACATGCACAAGCCAGGCAGACTTTCACGGTTAAATCACTGATTAAACAATAGTTGGTTGCTGCAAAAAGGCAGAGGTAGTCATGAATTGTATCAATAAGGAAAATGCACCAGGTTTTTATTCAAGTACGGTCACACCAAGTGGAGTTCTGCATATCGTCCAACTGCAAAGAAACCTTTGAACTGAGCATGTGGCAGTTCAGACAGGAACAAACACACACTCTGCAGCTCTAATGAAAAGTAGGGATTACATTCAAATTAACAATAAATCACTTTGCCTGAAAGGCTTAACGCTTATACTGCAGTATGTTCTCTTCTTCTCAAACAAGCTGCACATTAAAAGTCTACTTTTACGCAGAACTGCAACATGCCATGTTTGAGAAATTCAATCTGTAATTTATACAGCAATAAAAAAAGTCATAAAAAAGGAGCCAAGATCATCTGCATGTGGTACCAAACATAAGTTTGATAAGTAAAATTCAGAAGTAGCTTAAGTCAATGAGCATCAACCATATGCTCATTAACACGTCAGCAGGCCATGACAGCATAGTAAACACTTGACATACGGGTCACACTGACTAAAGTTTTCACTTACATGTTGCAGCTCCTTTAGAAAAAACAGGTATACATGCTCCGGGTCCGTTACAGGTCGGGTTAATGTATCCCCCTCCATGCCCGTCTTTAACGCAGGATTAAAACAAGAGCGGAACTAGCCACAGTGTGCTAGTTTGACAGATGTTAGCTTGCTACGTTAGCCTTCCTCAAAGTAAACCGCGCGGTTATGCTAGCAGTTAGCTTTAAAAGCCTACGCATCTGAAAAATAAACACACTTCGATACAAAACACTGACAATGTTAGACAGTCG
The DNA here is from genome assembly GCA_038419695.1 of Scomberomorus guttatus. Lineage (NCBI taxonomy): Eukaryota > Metazoa > Chordata > Actinopteri > Scombriformes > Scombridae > Scomberomorus > Scomberomorus guttatus. The sequence continues at coordinate 11,049,678 of CM076462.1, forward strand.
AGAAAGGTTGTAAATTTCACTTGGCAGCGACAGTTTAGGTTAGCTAACGTTTAACGTTACGGATGAGTCGTCAAATCCTATTCACTGTCAGGAAACAGAGCTGGAGGTTCACCATGGATACCAACTCAGTACAAAGAGATAGAGATGATTTTGGCCGCATTAAAGGTAAAGTTATCATACGACTTTTATCTGCCTTTTAATGCCAAAATAAGCCCCGGCGGTCGTGCTAGCAGCCAGCTCAGCACCGGCTGTGATGAACTTCAGCCTACAGCTCGACAGTCAACAACACGGGGGGAGGGCTGTGCGACGTTCAGGGGAAATCGGTAATTTGAGGTTTCCCTGATATTGAGCACCCAATATGCGACCTGTAGCTGCGTGCTGACGACATGTGTCAGTGCAGGAGGGTGCAAGTGTCCAAAACGCTGTAATTAGAGCAATAGGACAGGCCTGTTAGACGTCCGCTGTTACCAGAAGCATATCTGAGGCCAGTGCAGTGAGGCTTGTAGGTTGTCAGCATACATCAGAATTTCTCAAACTTTTATCACTGGTGACCATTTTCTATTGATAATATTCGCTCTCTCCCACACACACAAACAAGTTTGCGCAGCTATCCTTGTTAGGACAGTACAATGACCATTCATTGTGGACAGCCTATCCCAAACCCTAACCTCAACTAAATAAACTTTTTTTGTTTGTTCTCTTGTCAGCTAGTTGCAACAATAATAGGAACACAGCACAGGCAGATTGGGTGAGTGGTGACAGACTTATGATGTGAAAAAATGTTGATCTACTTTACTTCAAAAATCAGTATCCTATTGTTGTGGGAATGACAGGGAGTGATGGGAAAAGATGCAGCAGAGACAGACTCTACCATAAAGTAATTACTGCAGACATAGCCTGTGAAAAAAATATAATGATTCAGCTTTTTTTTTTTTTTTTTTTTTTGCCAAATCATAATGTTTCCTCATGGCCTGGTAGCATATGTTCTGTGGCCCATTAGCTGGGGGTTGGGAAACACTGTCATGGTGATGGTAAAAGTCACATATTGAGTTAATGTTCACAAAAAATTTTCTATATTTTTGATTTTATGGATTGAAATGTGTTGCCGTTTAAACTAGTGTATACATTAGCATACAATTCTTAGACTTACCACAATGGTCCACTCTGCAACCTTAGTCTTGATCATTGAAATGATGCAGCCCATGTAAACAATTCCAGTTGAGAATAATCCCACTTCCTCTTCATGAAATTCAGACACCGGTTCCATGTCCAAAGATTCTGGAGGAACAAAATTTAGCCTATTACACCGAGTTTCACACTATAATTAAAATGCTAAGGAAATAAAATTTTATAGACACAAATGATCGCTTGGACATAAAAAGAAACTGATTAATCATTCATGCCATCTAGATTACCAACCTGAGGGCGACTGCTCCACTACGACACTAAGGCCCATGTCTAAAGGATTTTCCAGAGTGTCTTGAGGAACCTTCTGCATTTCGTCTGAGGCACTGAAGCTTGGCTGATTGTCTTTGTTTTTATTGAAGTGTCCGCCATCCTCCTCTACACTAACATCCGATCTGGTGTGCACTTCGTCCAAAACGACCTGCTCCTCTTCAACCTTTGCTGGCTTTTCCTCAAGATCTGTTACTGTGAGGTTGTCATCACTTTCCGCCTCAGGGACGACAGATTTTTCCTCTTCAACTGTGTGGGGCATGTCTTCTTTGACATTCAATTCATGTTCATCTACAACGAAAAACAAAAAAAGCAATAAGACATTACTCTGGGAAGTGATTTCTCAGGTATATTTAAACACTTCTAGGTAGAGAGGAATTTATTCCTGGTAGGAGAATTCCCTTTATCTGACTGTGAGGTGTGTACTGGTTTACATTCAAGCTTAAAATTGATCTAGTGACAGCAGGTGTGGAATATCACTCTGTCAAGAGAGTGGTATTTGCTAAGTAGGAGGTCAGCAGAGTTAAGGCCTGTACAATCAACAACTGGAGCCAAACTACTTTAAAGTGTATCTGTAACTGGGCTGTACACTACGTGACATCTACGGACGCACCAATCCGATGTTATCGCTCACGATACCGATTCCAATACTCGGGGTATCTGCTGATACTGATTCCTGATCTAATACCCCAGCTTTCTTTTTCCCAAATTTAAAACTCACCGTGTTGAAGTAATCAGGATCATATTTGTATTGGATATCATGAAAAGTGAATTGGCAGCCCAACTCACTTTTTATTGATGTAAATAAAGGCAGAAACACAGAAATTTATAACATTATCAGTATCGCCCCAGTATGGATCTGGCGGATTGGATTCATGCATCCCTAAAGATATCTGCAAATAAAGATTTTCTATTTGAAAATTACAGAATTTGAAGGAAAAAAAAGTGGTCATTCAATGTGTAAATTAGGCCCTGTTCCCATTTTGTACTAATTGCAGGTGAGATGTCAGGCAAAGTACACTAAGGATACATCGGGATCAAAAGCTCAAGCAACATACTAACTACCAAACTGAGAGTCCACTTATTCAACCTTGCAGCGAGCACGAAGCCTGAAAAAAAATGTAAACACAGTTGAGTACAGCTGTATTGATTATGCCAACCTACTAGGACAATAAATTATGTATATTCATTTCTATTCTTCAGCAGCACAGCCTAGTATGAATGTGGACTTCTTCATTTTAGCAGTGGCTGCATTTCACTGTTGGCAGGGAAGTGAAACTATCACATCTTATCACTGGAGACGTGTTCTGCTGCCCGATGTGAACTGCAATCCCTTTTAACTGGATGAAGACACAAACTGGATATATCTGGTAACAAGATACTGGTCAGCTGCATATCTGCCTTGCCCCAGTATCAAATTCTGCATTCATTTTATCAGTCAATCATAAGCTGATGCAATATACAGTACCTGTCTGTGAAAGACCCACATTAGTAGGTAAAAAAGTTTGCACTGAATCAGTCTCTATCTCAACAAAAAACACCAGAATCAATCATTTTCCAACCCATATTTTTATGAGACAGCCCCCAACACAAATTTGGAATAAAAAAAAAAAAAAAAAAAAACCTACCTTGGTCTGTATCTGGTGCTTCCTCTACTGCCATAGGCGCGCTATCACTGACTGTTGAATACTTCTGTCGTAGGCTGAATGCCAGCTCCTGGAAGTCGTCCAATATCTCAGTTTCCTCGTCCAAACTATTTGTGTTCATTTGGTGCTCATCACCGTGTTTTGCGTTCCGGTTATCCAGCATCTTCTCAACCTCGTCCAGGATAGCGTTCTCTGAGGCTTCCAGGATACTCTCGAGTGCGTTTTCGATGTCTTGCGTTGTGCCCGGTTGTGAGAGACGAGTAGCCCGCAATTCTGCGTCCAGGTCGGTGAACATGGCCTCCAATTTGAAGAGATTCTTGAGACCCAGGATGTTCTGGATGCGCTCCATTTTCTCCTCTGTTAAGTGGTCTCGCAGCAGAATCAGTCTCATTATGCTATCACTGTATTCTGGCTCTGGCGGAGACGCGGTGGGCAGAATGGTTTCTGGTGAGGGTTTATCAGTGTCTGCGTCATCATACGATTGTGAAAAAGAAAGTGCATTTTCATCTTCAAGTAATTCTTCTTTTTCCTCGTGCCTCTCCTCATCTGCCTCAGTGTATCTCTCATCTTCCATCTCCTCTCCAAGTACTTCCTCGTGAATCTGTGGCTCCTCGACAGATAATTCTGGTTGACTGTTATTACTTTCTAAATCTGTAATGGAACGGTCATGATATTTATCGAGGAGGTTGTCATCTGCTTTCTTCTTGTCGTCATCTCTAAGATCTGAATCCTTTGATTGCCAGTCCTCAGTAGACAGATCCCGACGAGTTTCAGTTTTGGTATTGTCTAATTCTTGATCGATCGCTGTTTTGTTTTCGTCTAATGCCTCGCCTAAATCCTCTGTATACTCCTTTGCAACGCTACTGTCCTGTATATTTTCATTTTCATCATTGACCTCTGACTCTTTGGTGACCTCTTCCTCCTTCTCCTCATCTTTATTCTCAATGGGTTCATCTGTTGTTTTAATATCCGATTTTTGAGCATGAGGGTCATCCTGTGATACCGGCTCAACTAAAACTGTACTCGTTTCTGTTTGATGGTGTACCGGCTCATCAGTGGGTTTCAGTGTTTCATTCTGAGGTTCCTTGTGTTTGACTGCCACTCCATCGCTATCATCGTCACGATCAAACAAGAGTTTCTCAGAATCGCTGAGTGTTTCTTTACGATCTGTATGCACAGACATTGAATTAGGAGGATCTGCAGGAACTGGATCTATTTTTTCTGGCTCTTTAGGTGATTCTGGTGATAGTGGTTCAACATCTTTCTTTGCTTCCTCATAACTCAGAGGGGTTTTTGAAACAGCTTCCTCCTCATCCTCATCATCTTCGTCTTCCTCTGAACTCAAATCTTCTCCTGTCCTCTCCCCCCCAGTCACGACTGAAAAAACCGCATCTCCAAGTGATGTCCACATGTTCTTCTCTTCTGCAGTTTTTGGTTTATCGTCTTGTGTCGTAGGAGGAATTTCCTGATTTTTGAGGGAATCGGATGCTTGAGTGTCGGCTGCATGTTCAAAGAAAGGCAGCAATGGAGTTTCTGTTTTAACATCAGTGTAATCTTCAGGATGATCTTCCAATTTTTCACTTTCCTCCTCTTCCTCATATGGGGTGATTTTCCTGGTGGTTTCCTCGTCAGTGGTGACGGCATCAAAAGTTGTTCCGAAGGTCGTTTTTAACTCAGGGATTTGCACTTCTTCAGAAATCGACACTGGTATATTTTCTGAAACGAAATCATCTTTGGGCAGAGATTCCGACTCATGTTTTGTGGGTATATCTTTGGTTTCACTCTTCTCTAAATCGACAGTTTCAAAAACAGAGTCTGCTGTTGGTTTTTGCTCATTCTCTTTGTCTTCTGCAGCTCTCTCAGTACCGTCAGGTGTAGCTGCTGCATCAGGCTCCATTTCTTTTGTAGAAAGCGAATCATTTGCCACACCAGGTTGAGGCAAAGAGGCACTTTGATCATCTGGGACAGTGTGAAGATCCTCAGAGTTATCATAAGGCTCAGTTAGTTTTTCGCTGTCAGTTGCCTCTTCTTCTTCCAATGGCTTTGTTTCATTTTGAGTACCTTCTGCTTCTTGGATTTGGTCAGATGTTCCATTATTTTCAGTGTCATTCTCCTCTGCCATGGCGCCCAAAAGTGAATCTATGTCATAATTGTCAAACTTATCGTATCCATTCTCAAAACAGACAAAATCTGTTTCCTGAACAGAAGACAGAAAAAGAAAAAAAATTACAAAAATATATAAGCCTCAACTGGTGCATAGACACTAGTACTGGTAGATAAAGAAATATTGTATCACAGATCAATGACCAGCGACTAATTTTCATACCTCTGCTGGAATTTCATGTTCTTTGTCAGTATAAACATGGTTGACTGCAAGAAGGTCCTTTGGGAAATAGCCAAAGTGACTTCCAACCTATTGACAAATACAAGAAGAAAACATATAGATGATTATACCTACACAGGCCACCCAAGATCCAGTACTGATTAAATATTAACCCAAGTATACTTACACTTCCAGCCCACATGTCAGCCCTTCTGCCTGACAATTTGTAGTATACATAGATAGTTTCTGATTTCTTGAATGACAAGAACCGACAGTCTGGTCCTGAGAAATCTGTCACTGCTTTTCCCCGACATAAGAGCACTGTGAAAGCAAATGTGAAGAATCGTTTCAAGAAGGTAAACTGTATTCATTTTCCAGTTTTCATGTAATGCTCATTTCAAAAAGGGCAAAGGCAAACTGCCAGCAACTTCTCTGTTTGCTGTTGATAAGATTTTTTTTTAAGCGTGCAGACAATAACAAAATATACATCATTTTCTATGGTTACAAAACATGCAACATGCAAAACTGACGCAACTAAAGAAGATGGCAAACCAGAAAAGAGTGAACTGTATCTGCAGTCTTGCATGAAATGTCACTGTTAGTATTACAACCAAAAACAAATGCTTTTAGTCTTGGTTCAAATATTTGACTCATTTTTTTCTCCATTAGCTAGAAAATTAAGAGCAAGGAAACTATTCTACTTCTGTCTCCAATCTTACTTCATTCTCACTGACTGTGTTACTGCTGCGACTTTGTGTTTTGATGTGATGTTATGTCGTCGTTGTAATAATTTCTTATCACCTGCATCAGCCTGTTGGGCTTTGGTGATATAGTTTGTCAATAACATGAACTATAACAGGTCCTTCAGGCTTGACGTTGAGTTTGTTCAAATCTAGCAATGCAAACTGAGAAGACAACCTGGATTTATATTCCTTTCTCTCATCAATTCTTCGCAGCAGTTGAAATAGTTTTCTAAGCTAGTAACCTAGAGTAATGTTTAATGTGTATCGAATAACGCTAGCTACAAGAAAAAAGTAGTAAACAGTCAGAGTTAATGCTAATGTGGCTCAACAATAGAGCTATCGAGGCGTGTGCTTGTGCTAGCTCATGTTACCTATTGTTTGTCCAGGTACTAACATTAGCAGAGCTTTTTCCCAAGCTGACCGGCCGGTGGCTAATTAGCTGCTAACATTAGCTTCCACTACTCGCCCAGAGAGGCCCGGAGCTACCAGGCAACCGGCCGACACGGGCTGCGTCTGAACCGATAACCTCCCGAGCCCATGACCGGTGTTAATATTAGCCTGCAGCACACATCTAAACCCCATCAGAACAACAGCAAGTGGTTATATGGGTTGCAAATATCGATTGGCAACAGGTCAAGAGATAAGGCGCAGTTTATGGCTAGCTGGATGTGATGTAGGAAAGAGGCATCCTTGCAATGCAAACTTACTGCTGCACTCCTCATCGGCGCATCTTTTAAAGTCGGAGAACCGCTTTTCCAAGGCTGCAGTTGAAATAAAATTAAATAAAAGTAATAAAAAGCCTTTTCGGTAAAAGTGTTTTGCTGCCATGCTGGCAGTTTTGTTGCCTGGCTTGATCCTGCTGCTGGAGCATGAGCACTGGGCTGAAGGAGCCGACACGTCAGCACATCAGATCCGGCTGGGTGGAGGCTCGGATAGCTTTTCACAGATACAGTCTGGATATGGCTGCTTCAGGTGACCATCTGTGACAAAACACACTGACAGAGGTGGAAAGTAAATATTTACTTAAGTACCTTACTCAAGTACAATTTTGAGATACTTGTACTTTACTTGAGTATTTCCATTTGATTCTACTTCATATTTCCACTCCACTACATTTCAGAGGGAAATATTGTATAGGTACTGTATATATTTCACCAAAAATCAAAGATTGGAGAAGAAACTGGAAACATTTATGTATCATAACTTTGTTTTTTCTTCTTTCCTCTCCCATTAATCATCTCACGACCCCTCAGATTTATCTGGTGACCCTTTGGAGGGGTCTGACCCCTAGGTTGGGAACCACTGGACTAAACTAGCTAACTGTATATAAAGTAGTTGAAACTAGCTCCACCTCCAGCAGCTACAACAGTAACATGCTGCTTACACACTGATGCTTCAGTATTAATAATCTAAAGATGTCATATATAATAATATATCAGTCAGAGGGAACAAACCACTACTTTTACTGCAATACTTTAACTACATTTTGCTGCTAATACTTATGTACGTTTATTTACGTAGGATTTTCCATGCAGGAAAGGCTTAAGTAAAGGATCTGAGTACTTCTTCCCCCACTGCAAACTGAAGCATCTGCAGTGATGAGAGAAACTGCACAAGAAATAAGCCTCATCATCTTGTATGTGCAGTCTCTGGAATAATGCATTAGGGCATCAAACATTATGCATAGAAAGATTGAAAGGTCTTCCTCATAAATATTTCAATATTCACATAGATGTGTTTGACTGGTGTATGGAAATGTCTTTAATCCTCCCTAGAGTCCTCTGTAAACAATTATACAGTTTAGTATTGAGTGACCATGTTACAAACAGAAAAACATAACAAAACTGTAACTTTATATTGAAGAATTGATCAATAATTGCTGTCAGACCAAAAATTTGAAGCAATATCGTAACAATTCTGTTTAAACCAATGAACAGAATGCCTGAGGATCTGAGAGCAGTGTTGATATCTTTAAATGTAAACTTAAAACCTCTTTAGCCCAGCTTTTGATTTCTAGACATTATTTATTTTATTCACTTATTTTATTGTATTCATATTGTAAAATTTTATTTTATTTTTCCCCCTTATTGATTTTATTTGTCTTTGCTTTTTATCTGTTTTTTTAATCTAGTTTTTATCTTACTCTATTTTATTAGTAGTATAGTTTTTAAATCTATTTTATTTTATTTTATTACATTTTCATAATTTTTATGTCTTGTGTGAATTAGTCTCAAATTGTTTTAACTGTTTACTGTCTACATCTATTCTGTCTTCATATTGTCAGTCATCTGTGAAGCACTAATTGCACTAACCTGTATGAAAGGTGTTATAAGGTTTGATTGATTAATGAACCCTAACTGTAGCTCATATTCCCATATCCATATTATAACAAACAGCATGAGGACACTCACAGAGGTAGATAATGAAAACACAATTCTAAAATCTTAACTACTTACTTCTGTAGCAACTAATCTTGGCCTTTGAGGTCAACTGGAGAATTTTGCAATCTTTGGTTTTTCTCATAATCAGGATAGTGGCTTGTATCACAACAGAAAGGTTAGGTTAGCAGCAGACAAGAAGAAGAAGAGGAGGAGCTCTTTTTTCTCCCCCAAAAATTGTCGTTAAAGAAAAAAACCAGAGGAGTCCAAGTCCATTCATTGTAAGTCCTTTTAGAGGTCAAATATAATGTACTTTCTTTAAAATATTGAAAGTCTTCTTAGCTTTGTTGTTCTTCACATCTTTGATTAAGGTGCTATACTGTGAGTTAAACTGTGAGTTAAACTGATGAAAGCAGGTTTGGAGCCAGATCATTTAGATTTGTGGATATGGAATTTACCAAGAATGATCTGCAGCTGAATTATATATATAGGTAATATTGCTATCCAACCCACTGAACACAACATATAACATCACATCAAATACACCAATCTGTACATTCGTGCCCATTTTCCTATTTATAAAGTTTGTATATCTAACTAAAAAATTTTAAAATGAGGACAGTGAAAAAATGAAACATTATTTCCCTACCTGAATTGCAAAAAACACAAGCATAGTCTATATTTAGCCTAAATCTTTCCAACACTTCTTTTACAGGGTAAATTCGATGTAAAACATTGAAGGAAACTTCTTTCACTTTATTATTAATGCAGTATTTATTTTGAATACAAGTTTTTTCCACTGTAAATCACCCATGATAGAAGACCAAAAGAACTTTGCTGCAGGAGGTGTAACATAGTCCAAATGTTATATCACTTTATTTATAGAAAGCGTCATTTAAAACGTGTGGCATTAATACAAGTACAGAAACAGGAGGTACAATTAACAGTTCACGAAGAAGAGCTCTTTGTCCCGCCTTCTCCGGCTGCAGCAACCAATGACATTGTAGCTTTAGCCTCTACTTCCTTAGCTACTGTAACTGCACACTGGAAGCACTTTGGAGGAAAGTTAATAACATGTGGTAGTTATTTATCAGCAGTACTAGGTACCGCTTTATATTCAGCTTTCAAAAATAGGGTTAGAGCAGGGATTCAACGTCTGAACAGCCACTGCACGTTGAACGTTAGCTCACCGAGCTAAGTTAGCTGTTAGTTTAGCATCGACACGTTTGTGACAAAATCTTCCAAAACATCCGAGGAGATAGCGGTAAACTGTTACTTCTTGGCAGGTAGGAACTGAGTTTGTTTTATAACGGAATGGACTTGCCTCTTCTAACCACAAATATCAAACATGAATAGTTATAACTGTGTATGTAGCTAGTAACGTTTAATCAAAACTACGCCAAAAGCTTTGAGTTAGCCTGCACTTTTCAGTGTTTTCATTGCTCTGTATTACTTTAGTTAATGTTTGGCTACATAAAGGACGGGTTCACAGTTTTTCAACAGTCAGGTACCCAAATGAACATTGAAATTGTTTTTTTCTTGCTGTAATCTTTCCTCCTGATCATACTGACCATTAGAAGATCCCTTCATAATGCACTGACAATGTAAGTGATGGAGGCCAAAATCCACAGTCCTCCTTCTGTGCAAAAATGTATTTAAAAGTTTATCTGAAGCTAATATGAAGCTTCAGCCATCCAAATGAGTCAAATCAAGTAGAGGAAACACAAAGAGGGAATTTGATGCTAAAAAGACTGTAAATGTGGCAGATATCCACTTGATATGACTAACTCAGACTGCTGAAGCCTCAAGAGGTTCAGATCAACTTTTAAATGTATTTTTGCACAAAATGACTGTGTGGACTTCAGAGCAAAACGATCAATAAAAGCACTTATCCTCATCAACAGCCAACCAATTACAATAACTGACTCCTTCCAGTTTCTTGGCACACGCATCAGCAATAACCTGAAATGGGACCTCAACGCTAACCATTAAATGCAAAAAGCCCAACAGAGACTGTACTTCCTGAGACAACTCAAAAAGCACAGAGTCAGGAAAGGTCTACTGGTCCAATTTTACACAGCCATAATCCAGAGCGTGCTGTCCCTATCAATTACTGTCTGGTACGGAAATACATCTAAGCTCACAATAAAGAAAATGGATAGAATTATCACCAGAGCATCAAAGATCATAGGTTGTAAACTCCCCACACTGGACTCCATATAGACACAACGTACCATCTCATTTGAAGGGGATATTTTAATAGCCAGTATGAACAGGAGGAATGATTACAGAGAGGAAGATCTCTTTCATTATTCATATGGGCACCTGACTGTTGTTTTAAGACAGACTTGAAAACTTGTGAACTTATCCTTTAACAGTACTACCCCTGGTTTGTTAGTGTGTGTGTGTCCATCCGTAATGACTAGCTGTGTGTGATTTTAAGTGCACCTTAAAATCATATGACAGGTAGCTCTACTCTGAGTCTGTTTATTGTCATAAGGAGTCAGTCTGGTCATAGTGTTAGTACCTTTCGTTATTCAGGGTACTAATATGAGCATGTTAAGGATGTCTTGTAAACAGTGTTGATAATATAGCTGTCTGTCATCATTCACACCAATTCAATATTATTTTTACTGTGAGAAAGAAATGTCAGAAGTGTATTAGTGCTTGTTCTCTGTTGAGTCGTGGTTGTCTTGTGAGTCAGTTAGCTGCTTGACACATATTTTTCTTCTTGCAGGTGGAAGTCCTACACTGAGCATTAAAAGGAGATAAAAAAGGGAGCTATCTTATTTAAGTCTAACTACTGTGCTAATTATGGATGACTTGGAAAGAGAGCTAATGCCTCTTGAAGAGTTGGATGATGACGATTCCTCAGACAACAACTCTACAAAAGAAGGAAAAAAGTCAAAGCTCCCTTTAGTTAATCCCGTTTGTGTTGGTGAGTTGTCCTATAATAGTTAATAATGCTTATGACAGATGTGTCCATGTCCATGAATAATACTTTTTCATATCATGCAATTTTAGAGACGCCAAAGGAAACTGGGTTTCACCAGAGCATGAGGATCTGTCTGGAGCAGATCAGAGAAGCCCTGCTGCATCATAGATGGCAGGAGGCAGCAGAATATATGGCATGTTACCCCCAAATGTTAGAAGACACAACTAAGGGCAAACAGCAGCAGTATAAAGAGGTAGGTTTGCTTTTGTTGCGTATTTTTGTGTCGTGCCCAGCCCACATGGACTTATAATACACCAAGTGTAAAGTTTTAATGATGAAACTGTACTCATCACAAAAGAGCATCAATTATTACACATAATTGTACAGTATAGCATGAACAAAATGCTGTCTCCTCTTCCAAGTTGTTAAAGTGAATTTGCCACAAAAATCCCTGTTTCCAAAAACAAAACTTAATTATTTTATCAGCCAAAAATGAATCTGCAGAGACTGCAGACATTTTTGTAACAACATAAATACTGTACATAACTTTGATTTCCACATCCTTGATATTAACACTCTTTGCAATTCCCATCCCAGCTCACTTGGAGAATCGCCACTGAAATCCTCCACCACCACCCCAACTCAAAGATGGAAGACTACAACAACATCTATGAACGAATGAAACATTCAGGAGTTAAACATTACCTGATGGTATGTTAGCTAGTAGAGCTCACTGCACAATTTTCACTCCGATTTGCTTCGCTGCTAAAGCATTGTTCACACCTGTTCCCTTTGCATCTCCAGATCTGTCTGGAACATTCATTTCACCTGCTGCTCCACGGCCAGATCCAGGATGCAAAGCGTGAGCTGTCTGTTGCTGAAAGTTGGAGGCACGGCAAAGAGTCGGCAGCTCAGTATCAGAGGACTAAACTGATCCACGCCTACAGGAGTTTACTGGATTATATCATCTGGTGTGACAAAAAGCATACACACGCCAACACTGGTAAGGCAACACACCCCTCTTAACACCCCAAAACATCCATTATTTAGTTGTATCCTTTACGCTGACATGCTGCAAGCTCTTGTGTGATGTCACACTGACACCTACAGGTTAGATCCAGTAAATGCTCACGTTAAAAAAAAAAAAAAGGAGCTGAAGAGCTGCTTAGGTTGTGGGGAATCTATTCTGTGTTTATGTTACTGCTTTAATTATGTAATGTTTGCCACCTGTTTCAGATTATTCAGACTCTGGCGACACCCAGGATATGAACAACTACTTCAGACAGGCTTCAGTGAATCTCAAGGAAATTTTGAAAAATCCAGGCATCTGGGATCCCTTCATACTGAGTTACATTGAGGTAAACACTCATCCCAGACTGCCTGCTTTCATTAAAAAAAAAATAAACAGAATAGATATGCTGTACACGTTCAACTGTTGCTCAGTTTCAGGCCTGGTTCAAGTGAAAAAGCCTTAGTTGTTTTTTTTTTTTTTGATAGATGCTGGAATTCTATGAGGATCACGAGGAGGCTTTGAAAGTCCTGAATGACTACGCATATGACCACACTTTTCCCCCCAACCCCAACGCACATGTCTATCTGTACCAGTACTTAAAGAAACATGATGCTTCAGAGAGGAAATTGATTAAAGTGTTGAAGGTATAACGGCGTATTAAAAAGTAGCGCTGGAACTAAAACTTGTGCTTTTCTGTTAGATTAGATTAACAGGTAAGCACACAAACAACATACAGTGACTAATGCATCTTTAAACTTACTTCCTCATGCTGTAGATCCTCTATACATTAGTGCCAAGTCATGAGTTGATGTTGGAGTACAGCTCTCTTCTGCTTCGGTCAGGTAATAGCAAATTTGACATTTTAACATTTTTTACCAAAGGATAACTTTTTTTGTACAAACTGTATTCTGTCTTTTTGTCTGTGTCTCTTTCTCTATTCAATAATATTAGGACATGTGTTGCTTCTATCAGTGTTTTTTTTTTTTTTTTTTTCCAGAGAAAAAAGGTGACATCCAGAAGGCTTTGGGCGTGGTTCTGGATATGCTGGACTACGCTTGCTGGAGGAGCAACTTGGACGTGTGGAAGCGTTTAAAGGACATTGTTAACAAATTACAGTTACAGTATGTATGAAATATTTAGTTTGTTTTGAGTGACTAGAGGGTTACTTTTTTGATGCACATTGGGCCTCATGCATGAATGTGTTCTTATTTTTCTCTTATATTTGTTCTTGCACAAAGCAATAACAGGAAAATAAGAAAATCCTACGTGGGATTCAACAAACTCTCTTAAAATTGCCATATAAGGCTCCATGTGCAGCTCCGTTCGTGGGCGAGTTTCACTCACAAAAAGAGTAAAAACACAGCGCAACTTCAAGTCCTGCTTTCAGAAATCAGAAGACAAACACATAACAAATTTAGGAGTGACAGTAGAAGACCCGAAACAGTTAGAAAATATGAATCCAGTTATCAGAACAGCTCTGCACTGTGACAGAAATAAAGAGGGAATGATTTGACATGACTTTAGATGCTAAAAACGTCTTTCTAAAGCAAAGCACTCTGTGATGTGAGGTGGTCAAAGGGATGTGACAGTCACAGAGATATTAGAGGAGAATACAGGTTATGTTACACTGTCAGCTGCAACACGATACACTGGACAGAGACCTGCAGAGACACAGAGGCAGCTGTCGGACTGAGAGAAGTTTCCTAGAAACAACTGAAATGTAGAAGTTGCTACACCAATATATGGCCATAAAAATCATAAAATCTAAAAAACCTTTTAAATAAATTGGCAGCCATGATGAAAATAAATTGTTGAATGCCACAAATGTTCTTAAATCATTCATATGTGCATTTTAAGAACAAATCTGTTCGTACGAGTGCTTCTTGCATGAGGCTCATAGTCTAGCACCAGCAGCAGGACTATACTGTATCACCCCTGAGCTGGTGGTTTCAGGGTAGTAAACTTTTTGCTGACAGCAGTTTTTTTTTTTTCCTGGAGCCAATTCTGTAATTTTGTGTACTGAAACAGAGAAGACTGGAAGGAGGTCGTCTCTGGAAAGATGGCTGCAAGAAAAGACTGGTGGCCTGCACTGCACTACACAAGATTCCACGCCAGAGAAGACTCCCAGGACAACCCGCAGCTGATGGAAGTGAAGGCATCACTGACAAACATCCTTTGTCCAGGTAATTATACATAAAATTACATCTGGAGATATTGTTGTCTTATGTCAATCCTGAATGCTACATGTAATTACAGAGGCAAAGACTTTTTAGACACAACACTTCTCACTTCATTTTTGGTATAGATTGTGAATGCTGCTGTAGGCTGAAACAACTGTTAATCAAGCAAATGCACAACAAAAGTTGCCCCTCTGTAATTCTTAATGTCTTCTTAAAGGTGCTCTGTGGAGAAATGTGTTGAACGTGTTTCCTTCCTCCCAAAACATTTTGCAAAGCTGAGTTTTGAGTATTTTAAATTCTGCATCGTTTACATCCATGTTTAATAGTTTGCAGTCTTCTTCTTCACTGTCTTTGCTGGCGTATTGCGGCGTTTCTTCACACATTACAGGCACCTGTAAATCAGTGGTTCTCAAACTTTTTCACATCAAGGAACCTGAACAGGCACAAATTAGACCACGGACCCCCATCTGATAAGATTTTTGCTTTTAGATTAGTTTTAATCCAGAAAGTGTATGAAACCCATGACCAGAATAGTCACACATTCTGTCATTGTGTTACTTATGGATGGAATTGTAGTGAAAATAAATTATTCCCCTTTTTGCTGGGGACCCTGTAGAACCCCTTCAAGGACCCCTGGGGATCCCCGGACCCCACTTTGAGAACCACTATTGTACATCATGCATGTGCGTCCTTGTGTGCGTGCACAACAAAATGAGGACTCATAAAAAAACTGCTCTACAGTTCTACTAGAGGTCAGAAACTCCTCAGGGTACATTTAAGACCCCTATGAAGTTGGTATTTTCCAGTTTAAGGAGCTCTTAAAATAACGTTCCTTAAGTTTCAAAGGTACGCTGGCTGGGAATAATTGTTTTAAAGACATGATTTTGGATGATTTAGTAGATGTATTCTTTAGGAAATGATCCATCAGTGGCACATGGCTCTTCATCATCCTTCCTAACATCCACTCCTGTCCTAATATTAGCATAGCATGCAAATACAGAACTTGTTACCATTTTAGGCCTTTAGCTAGTCTAAAAACAGTGGAGCTCTTAATGGAATTTGTACATACTGAAGGTCTTTATGTAACTTTATTTCGTCTCCCTTTTACAGACCAAATGCTTAAATACTCTGCTGGAGAGGTAATCAATGGAGAGTGGACCCAAGAGAGGTAGCACAAAAAAGAACACAAAGAAAAGATAAAACTGTGACTTCAAACAGTGAAGAACAAAGCTGAGATGCTGACGGGATTCAGCCAAAAGCTCTGGCGAAGTCAGCTTGATGAATTCAGCAGAGACTCTTCACAAAAGCAATGTTTATAAGATTTTATTTTTCTGTGATAAAATATTCTTCACTCAAGGTCAAGGACACACTGATATGTGTTCTCAAGGTTTTGCTTTTAAAACTTTGTTCCTTGGGCTTGTTATTATCAAGGCACACGCTTCTTTGTCCACTATGTGGAGCTCTTGTTCTGTGTTTTTTTTTGTACTGAATAGCTGCTGGATATGACCGTCTTATCTTGACAGAAACTGAATGTAGCTCTGACTCAGTGTTCATGCAGGTTTCATGGTTTTTGTAAAGTTTTATGGAAAGCAGAGTCTCACTCTGCCCTCAGCTCACCTTTGGCTGCCACACGGACTGATTTTAAGGTCACTAGTAAGTGTACACATAACACACAGCCGGGGGGATTTTCTATCTGTCATCTCTGTTGTCATGACAGAACAGTAAGTCAACACAGACCTTTCAGCAACTGGATGTACTCAGGTTCAAGTTAACATGACAAATTACTGACAGGTGGTTACTAAGAGGGAGGAAACAAACCGCAGTAACCATCAATTAAAAATGTATATAAAAGGTGCCTTCATTTAAAGATCATAACTGATTTGTGGTCAGCCTGTATATGTGCTTATAGTAGTAATTTCTGTTAAAAAATAGATTTTTTTTGTTGTAGGAATGTTTCTAATGTCCTGACAGGATCCTGGCCTTCAAACACAGTGCTTACTCTCTTGAGCCCTTTGCACCGAACCATGAAATAAAATCTTGCATCCAGCAGCATGCCAATTTAATAAGTGAAAGTGTTGGTAATGATTCAGTTTCGGCTTGCCACAATGTTGGCCATGCAGCAACTCAGTCAGCCATACTGTATGTGTGTGTTGCTTTGCAGTCATTACATAAACCAAAGCCCAAAGCACTTGCCTGACCACAGGAGCAGCTGCAGAAGGGATCTGGGAATACAGAACACATGTCGTTTGAAAATTCAAAACTCGGGGAGCGGCGAAGAGGATCGAGTCAGGAGCTGGTCACTGCTTTGGATTGTGTCCTGGCTGTGACCCTTTTTTTTTTTTTTTTAAATCTTTGAATTTTTTTCTCATCACCTACACAGATGCTCACAGTTGAGTTTCTTCCTCAAGGGTACCTTGACAGTTAAGATCTAGTTTTCTTTCCAGAGATTCAACATGGAGGCTCTCCGGTCTCAGGCCCTTTTGTACTTTGACTCAATTCAAGGTTGCTCCACAGAAGACCCTCTTGCGTTAGATTGCTGTTCCTCACTAGATTACACCTTCAGATGAGTGACGAGAGTTAAACACTCAAATCATTTGATTTTTGTCATCTGTTCTCACCAAATCTACATGGTTCGATTGATTTATGTTAACAAGCACCTGGCTTGTTTGGGTTTTGTTTTCTCCCTGACAGTAGTAGTCAGACAATTACACTGAAGAACTGCCTGACCCTGAGGAAGATGTAATCATCAACTGTATTAGGGACCATTGTGAGTCACAGACAACAAAAAGTGTCCTGAGTGCAGCTATCAGCTCATTGTTGCCTCCTGAGGCAGCAGCAGAGGACCGGGGCAGGGTGTCCTCGCTGTTAACAAGACTTTTACTTGACATTTGCAGGTTTGAGCTCTGCAGTTTCTGTGTGTCCTTGGTCAAGACACAGGCAAGGGTGGGCGACAAAATACTCAATCACAGTATATGTATTTTAAATGTACAATATCAGTATAGATTGTGATATTATACATTTTCTGGAATATCAATGCATGCCAAGCAATCAGTTCATGGATAAAATAACCAGACTGGATTGGCTAATAAAGCATTAAATCTGTGCATTGTTAGCATAGTGCTTAAATTAGAAAGATTGACTATAATAGCATAGTGTGTCTGCGAGTATGTGTAGGTTATAAATGAACATAAATAGTGGCGTGCAGTTCAGTACACCAGTAATGCAAATATTCCAACTAGAGCCCGACTGATACATCATTAGCATGGCTGATATTATCAGCCAATTTCAGCTTATCATAGATAATGATATCTGTGTCAACACAGGCTGATGCCCAAGAAAATAAGCAATACAGAAATACAGTACAGATAGAAACAGTGTCGCCTGCTCAGTACATCTAATTAAAGAGAACCATATCACAAACATTTGTTCATATTATGTATTTATGTTAAAAAAAACAGATTTTTGAAGAGTGAGATGATATTAATATTAGTCTTGTGTGTACGGTCTTGTGTTTGTCAAGAAATAGTTACACCATGTAATTCCCCCTAAAACCACAAACTGTGTTGTTTTCACTTCTGTTTGTGAACAGATTAAACAAATAACTTGTTAATTAGTGAGCTTTAGAGGTTTTGGTAGGCGTATTTTTGAACATGTGCACCAGGGCAGCTGCTTCCCCCCTATCTCTTGTCTTTATGCTAAGCTAAGCTAAGCTAAGCTAAGCTAAGCCCTTCCTGACTCCAGCTCCATACTGTGAGGGACTGTTCAACGTTTTGGGAAATATAGTTAATCAGAGTTAGATGAGAAGATCAATACCACTCAGAAAGGAGAGTGGTATTGAACTTTTCATCAAACTTTAGACAAGAAAGCAAGGAACCACTTTCTGATAAGTCACCATTCAAAGGGTTTAAAAGCATTAATTTAATGGTTTTGGGTTGGGATGCATTTTGATTCAGAAGCACTGCAGGTCTTTTCTAGAGGTTGGTGTTGGAGGGCGTTTTTCTTATTAATGGTTTATAGATAATGTAAAGCATTGGTAAATTATGTATTAACCATTAATAAAGCCATTAACGCTTATAAACCTTTATAAAGGGTGACTTATCAGAAAGTTGTACCATAAGGGAATTTTCCAAAATGTCAAACTGTTGCTTTAAGACATCAGACTTGAGATTGATATCAATCTTGTTATCTCACTCTACGAAAAAAAAAAAGCTAATGAGTGTATTTCCAAAAATGTTGAACAATGTTTTAAACTCTCTATTTTTGTTATCAGCATAGGCCTCAAAAATGAAGCATCATATAAACACAAACGTCATTCAGGACAAAGAAAATAATTAGTATTGGTGATTAAATATTTGGTGTGACCTTAACTTTACTTATCCTCCTGAATCAGAACGGCCCTGTTTTCCGCAACAGCCTTGGTGAATGGTGGCAGATGGAGGGAGTGTTACACATCTACAAGCTGCTGAGTACAGTTACTGGTACTACTGGCCGCTGAGCAGCTCCACTGGTTCCATCAGCTTGATCAGTGCTCATTGTGCATGAAGCAATGATGTATGTTCATCTGTGAATTCATCCCAAGGTTGTTTTGACATACGGTACTGTAAAATCAATCAACTAAAAAAAAAAAAAAAACACAGTTTCTCTGTGGGTTCATCTGACGACTCTAACAGGCCCTTTAAAACTCCTCTAGCACAAGAAAAAATTTACTGACGTCTTCAGCCTAACCCCACTGTGAACTGACCGGCAGAATAATTGTTTGTGTAATTAATTATTGACGCAGGTTGCAGGCTGAATCTATTTGCTGCCGAGAAGAAAAAAACAAACAAACACAAATCGTGAGCAGAGAGAGATGTTTTAATTTTATGCCTGGCATAGAAAGGCCCTGGATGTTTCTTTGTAGTGTGAGGCTGACATTAATTGAGTTTCCCCTTCTCTTACAGTTGCACTCCCTCCTCTTCTTGCACACAAACACACACTGCAGTTGGTGACTCAGGGTCTCGCTTGGTTGGTCTGCAAGGCTCTGAGGATTTGTAACCTAAAATCCAGACTTGCACAGTGACAGTGTAACATCTCAGTAGCTCTGCAAGACATTTGAAGTCTGCTGTGGTTTCAGAGGAGGGGAGGGGGGTGTAAGAGAGATGTGGAGGGAGAAAGCGAGATAATTCAGCCATGCAATTTGGACTTAACATACTGATGTGTTCAGTGCCAGTGCTGCTTGCTACAAGCAAGAAGATAAAACAGCAAAACATGAGGCTTTTGCCAGAGCTGCAGCCAGAATCCTCTTCAAAACATGACTGAAGATCAAACCGGAGAATAAAAGGGAAATAAAAATCAAACTCATGAATGAAAATCCCACAGAAGTCTTATCATAATTACATTTGCTTTGGTGCAAAATGGCCAGTGTATAATGGGTGTATTCCAAACCTATGATGGCCCTTTTGAACAGTTTGATAACAAAAAGCTTTCGACACACTCATGATACTGGCAGATGCTAAGACAAAAATGGCTTGAGGGAAGTCGAGTCTTGTGGAACTTCAGGGAGGAGGAGAAAAAAAAAAGCGGGATAGAAAAAAAAAAAGATTCCCAAAATATCCTCCCCGTTCTGTCTGTGAAGTTGAAAGTGACAACTGCGATACCTTTGTTCTCAGAGTGCAGCTGCAAAAATAGCTTTCAATAATGTATTAGGAGAATAAAGACTGTGAGCTGATTTCTGGGGAGAAGGGGCTCTGCTCTGGTATGTGGCAAGACCAGGAGCTTTCTCTGCTGTGCACTGACTGTAAGAAAAGTTCAGGCTGGTGAACAAAAAAAAAAAAAAAAAGATCTTCTTGACTTCTAAGATTGCTCTTCTTATGCAACGTGGAATAAAATCTGGGCCTCGGCAGCCAATCTCATATATTTACATCTGATCTCATATCCTCACTGTGGACTGGGCAATCACTGCAATGGGATAATTACTGAGGACTTGCCCCTGAAATGTTGCTCATGCATGCAACTGCATGGACAACCACTGTTCCTCTCCCTCCCTCTAAGCAGAAGACAAGCAGTGCAGAACGCCAATGTAATGACTCCGAAATGGAAAGTGCCTTGACCGACAGAGCATTCACCTGAGGCTATGGAGATTTAATTTCGTGCGTGCCCGAGTGTGATAAGTGGCAATCTAAATGTTGTGACTTACCTTCAAGCTCTGTGAAAGCCGGCCAACTGGAGCACAAGTGGGAAAGAAAAACCCCTAAATGATTTGAAGTTTGAAGAAGGAAGCACAAGAGAGTTTCGGGCAGGCATCAATTATTAAGACAAGCAAGACAGCCGTGACACAATCTGGAGATGATACCTTTAGAAGGCTTTTTTTTTTTTCTGTTTGCGTGGCAGTATCTCTGCTGGTTTGAGTCAGAATAAAATATATCATCTAGGACTGAACACTTTAACAAAGGCAAGTGACATTCCTACTTGAATTCAAGATTCATGGTGACCCATATGGAGGCCCAAAGTGTTCAAAACTGAATAAGTATAAGTTGTGAAATACATGATCATATGAATAAATACAGACAAAATATATAAATAACGATGAAATTTGGAAATAATCAGATTCATGATCTCATTATTATGACAGGCTGTTGTTTTATGTAGCTTCTTTTCAGAATTACATAATATAATGCTGATCATTTTAGCCACACGAGAGGCATAGATTCACAGGGACGGCAGCTTGGTTCAGACTGAAATATCTCAACAACTGAGCAGTTGAGCAACAATGGGACGTCAAACGTCAAACGTCAAATTTTGTACAGACATTCATGTTGCCTGCAGGATGCACTTTGGTAATCCCCTGACTTTTGCTCTAGCACCGCCATGAGGCTCACATTTATGGCCTGAAGTTTAATAAAAACTATTGGATGGATGAAATCTGCTACATACATTGATGTTCCCCTCAGGATGAATTGTATTAACCTTTACATACTGTTCATATTCTGACCCTTCACAGTATCCTCTCATAATTAGTCTCTATACTAAACATCTGAACTACAAATCAATTTTTTATTCATAAATACCTCATCAGTCATTAATAAATGGGTGATTAATCCTTAATGAAGCTTTCAGAGAGCAGAGAGTGTATTCTTTAGGTTTCACAGTATTTGTTTATGGAGAAAAAACATTTACAGTCACACTACGTTATGGTCCTATGTCACCTAAAACAGTTGTCATGATTTCAATGAATTTTATTGTATATGCAAAATGAAAAAACATTTTTGAATGTTGATTTTTGAATTTTTACATAAATACGGGTCAAATTTAACCTGGAACATCCTCTCTGTACAGTATAAAAATGTGTATCAGCTGCACAAAAATACCAAGGGTGAAATATTTCTATTTTTGTATTTTCTGGGTCACTTAATGAGAAGTGATAACATTTCAGGCTAAAAGACTGTTTAGGGTGTTTTTTATTTTTCTCAAATGTAAAAATGGGTCAAATTTGACCTGAACAGTATGTAAGGGTTAACCTTGGTGATCTATTAACCTTTTCTCTACCATCAGGTTGTGTTTTGTGCTAATTAGCTACTGTTAGCCTGCTAATGTGTTGAAATAAAATGATGAGCATGGTAAACATTAGCTACCTGCTGAATATCCACATGTTAAGTTTGTCATTATTGTGGGCAGCATGTAAGCATGTTCATGTTAGCGTTTAGCTCATATACAGCCTCACAGAGCTGCTAGTGTGGCTGTAGACTCTTAGTCTTGTTATTTAATTCAAGAGGTTTTTATTTCACGATGACAGTTTATTTCATTACGCTGCTTTTCATCACATTGTCTTTGTCTGTCAATCAAGACAAACAGGGAAGATCCAGTTGTGCCAGTGAGCCAGTTATTTCATAACAATGAGTTGGATGTTAAAAAATGTATTGGCTTGTGTCACAACTTCATGGTTAGAGTCTGTCTGTATTTATTCATGTGATTATTTATTTCATAGTGTCTGATGTGATTGTGAACCGTTTGGGACTCCATAGCCCTTCTGCTGTCTTGACTTTCAGGTAATTGAATAGTCTTCCTCTGGGGGTTGTCAGCTAACTCTGTTGCAAGTTTTAAATCTCATCTCAAGCCCTAATTTTTCTGAAATGCATTTTATTGATGCTTTGTTGCCCCATATTTTGTAATGTTTTTGAGATTTCATTATTTTATCCTTCTTTAGTTTCTTTCCTTTTCCTTTGTTTTGGTTTTTCATTAACTGTGAAACACTTTGTGACTCAGATTTTGTGATATATATACTGTAAATAAATCAAGTCTTTCTTAGTTACTTGAGTTATTATAGCCCTTTCCTGCAGGGGGCACTCCAGCTATCTACAACATACTGCTTGTATTTGATGTAATGTATCTGTGAAGCATTTGCCAGTGAAGTTTTGAAGTTTTAGTTTTTTATTTTAGTCTTATCAAGTTTTATTTGAAAAGTGTTGTAGCGTCTGGATGTGTGAATAGAACATCTGGAAGATAAAATTTGCTTTTATTCAACACGTGGGTGTCTTTTGTGTGTATTTACATGATGTAATCTTTTAATTTATGCCCCCTTGACTGTGAGTGTTATGATTATACAGAGGAGGATAATGACTGTAGTTTTCAGTAGACATATAATCTTAGATTTTCACTTCCTTTTCTTTTTTCCCTTTTTCCAAATACAAAGAAAACATAATGGATATTTATAGTACTTGAGAGATCTGGCCCTGTGATATCATCAAGGTGATATCATCCACCCACACACACACGCACACACTCATAAAACCTACAGTCTGCAAATGAGGTAAGTTTCACACGTGGTTAAATCCTCTGAAACTCAGGTACAATACCAGGTAGGCTGAACAGCTCTTTGAGATGGTTTTCCTGAAAACAACCTGTTAACTACGAACTCATGTAAGCGTATATGTGCCCACTGACTCATGTTGTCCCTACTTATCTGTAATTCTGTGTGAGCACAGTGAGTAATGAACAAAGAGCTTGACCCGACCCAAAGAAGCCTTGTTTGTCAGAGTACTGTGTCTGCGCGGTGGGGGACTATGTGGTTGGAAAATACAACAAAGCCTGCTGCATTTTGACTGAATGTGGGAGCTGGAGAGCTCAGTTTGTCTGTATGTCTGTCTGTCTCTCCATTTCCGCCTTTACTCACTGTGTGTCTGGATGGCTGTAAGTGGAAATAATGTGGTTGAACTTTTTAAAATGATGTAACTTTGACATCAGTTAATATTTGTCATTCTGATATTTAATGCCTAAAGGGTTACAGGTTATCAAATGCATTAGTGAAAGAGCTTTTAACCCTTTATGAGCAAACTGTAGAAATACATGGATTAAAGCTAATCAGGTCCCCACATACGTGGACCAATACTCTTAAAGAAATAGTTCAACATTTTCAGAAACACATTCGCTTTCTTGCCAATACCAAGATCAATACCAGTGTCCGAATGTAACAAAAATGCCTACCAGCACCTCTGAAGCTCAATATCTAACACCTTATATGTTTTTTTTTTGTAAAACTCATCGTTTTTAGACTTCAGTTTTTGTACGGATTAAACAAACAAACAACATGTTAATTCAGACAGAACCAGGTTAGCTTCCCCTCTGGCTCCAGTCTTTATGAGAAACTAAACTAATAAGAATGGAAAGTGAAATTGATTTTCTTATCTAACTCTTGGTAAGAAAGAGAAGAAGCATATTCACCAAAATGTCTTCCTTTAAGTTTAGAGTTTAGACAGGCAATTGTACAATTAGTTTTATTATATCTGCCAGCATTGCTCTTCTGTTAAAGAGTTTCTACATTTGTGTTCTTCTCCTTCTTCTTCTTATTAAAGGTTCAATCAGTAATTAAGTTGCAAATTGGGAGTTATTTCAGGCATCAATGGTTCTGGAAGTAAAAGTCCTGTTCGTTTTCTGCATTGACAATGATACGTGACTGACAGTTGGAGCACTTAGATGGAAAGGAAACTCTCCCAGGTGAATCGTTAGTGTAAATGATTAATAACTGTGTTAGAAAATATGTTTCGCTGATAAAAACTCATAGGTACAAATCTCTGTACATAAAAACTGAAGGGCCAGAGCAAGAGATTGCCCTTTTTTTAGAAAACTTATCTTTTCTATTTCTTTCTCCCAGGAAAAACAACACAATAGGTCATGATGTCAGTTGCCCAAAAATGACAGATATATATATGTTTGAGCTGTTGGCTGTTTGGGGCGAATAAACACAAACAGTCCAGCGGTCAAATATACACGAATGACGCAAGGTGAAAATTCATACTCATTCTGAACACACCAGTAATCTGTTTCTTGGTATTTTACCACTTCCTAGACGTAAATCTTTAAAAGATGGAATAGTAATCTCTTTAAAAAGCTGGGCACTGTACTTTTTAGCAAACATTTCTCAAACAGGAGTAAATAGTGACTTTGTGGGGGACTATTTTCAGCCGCAGATGAATGCACATTTGTTGTGCTGGGTAGTGTTTACCTCATCGGAGTGGAGAATGTGGGATTGACTCAAAATAAACTACAGTGCCCATGTTCATTGTAATGAAGGGACATGTAAAACAGTGCAACAGTGTGGTTCACTGATGTGTTTTTGGACAACAATGGAGCTCTATGACACAGAGGAATGAGTTACACCAGGCTTTGGTTAGAGAGACAATACTTGTTAGTAAGACCAGTTCATTGTTGGGTTTGGTCTTTCTTTGGTCAAGGTATTTGTTGACAAAAAATATAGAATATCGTCAGCTTTGTCCTTTAGTGAGTCCATATATTTATATACTTGATCAACTTCAACATAAGTGCAAATGATATAGAAGCCAGTCAGCTAATCAATTCAAACTTTGTAACCTCCACTGAATCTGTCTGCTAGTAGATTTTCATTGCCTGACCTCACTCAAAACTGTGTGCTTTTTCTTTTGTATTCAAAAAGCTGTGATGGTGTACTACAGGCTGACATTTCGCTGCTGGCCTTCTTCTTTGCTGGCCTTTAAATTTGCTGTTTGTGTGTCTTTGTCCTGTGTTTAACTGTGTGTTAGGTCAGATTAACAAATGGTAAGGCCGGTGGCAGGCTGAATGACAGCATTAACCGGAGGACAATGGGAGCGTGGGACTAAGCCCTTTCACAACCTGTCTGACAGCTTGTAGCGTTGATGTCATCCTCTGACTCAGGCTGTTACCACTGCCGCTGTCACCCTGGACGCTTGGATGCATGACATCACCAAATGACACATATCACTCTCCACTACTGCCTCTGTGTGCTTTCATTTATCTCCTTTTGTCTCTCTATCTCTGTCTCCAGTCAATTTGCATACTCATCAGCTTTCCTGCATTGTAGGCTTCCACTTTGTCAGTTTGTGGAAAAGTAGGAGCAGAGCATGAAAGGACGTCATTAGTTTTTCAAGGAGACTCGGATAAAGGGAGAGAAAATATGAGAACAAAGATTGTTGGGTCATGTGATGTGCTCCCAAGGGGATTTTTAATAGGGTATACGATTGTTTTTTAGTAGTTAGTGATGTAGGCTGCAGATAGCAGAATAACAAAAATATGGTAAATATCACTATTCTTCCAGTAAGAAGAATATTAAATCAGCAGCAGCATGTAACTCAAAATGATTAAATATTTTTCTTATATGTGCTGTTGTCATGATTAACACACATACAGTTTACAACACTGACCATTGCTCCTTTCTATAATGAGAATGAGTATCTGTTTAAGGTTTATCATTGTTCCCAGTCCTGCACTATGTAAACATGATAATGACAAAATAACCTTGACTCTACTTACTAACCTTTCCTCAGAGCTTTCAATTCATAATGAAAATAAGGCAAAAAAATCCAAGACTTTCTATTATACAAATATGAATGTATTTTTACAAGGTTGTTAGTAAAAATAGTTTAAAAACTGAATTTTACAAGTAAATCCTTTAATGCCACAAAAGTGTCAGGTCTGTCTTTTAAAAATAATGTGAAATGATGGTGATTCTACAACATAGCTGTATTTATATAAGGTTGTGTTAATGACAACTGAGCAAACTCCACTTGCTAATGAAGATCGATTGATGAAAGCCCTGCAGACAAGCTATTAAGAAGACTTTAAAGTCAAGATTATACTATTACTAAACTACTGTTTTTTAAGGTCAAAATGAACTTTCATGCTTAATAATAATAAGGGCTGGGTCAATTTCATAATAAAGATGCATTAATTAAAGGGGTAATTTAGTAATTCATCTTCATAAAATTAGGGAACCTACCAGAGACAGATTGAAAAATAAGAAATAACAACATCAATTCAGCAGAGGCCAAGATATCCTACATTTGTCTGTGGGTTAAAGGGGACATATCACGTTTTTGTCATTTATATACTGTTATAATGTCGGATGTCTTTGTTAAACACGGCCAAAGTTCCAAAACTTGAGCTGAACGTATATAACGGCCGTCTGTTCCTTAGCCTTTGTTGCTAAGGTTGTTCCATGTGTTGTTCACGTTGTCCTCCCACATATTTTGGTTTGGATTTGGGCTCAAAGGTTATTATTTCATACTTTGGAAAGCCTCCAGATCCACAAAGTACACTATATGAAGTGTGACTGTTTTCACAGGCTGACCTGTACCTGTGAACTGATGTTGTTATGTAAATTGGGTGGAGTCTCAGTCTAAAGCTACTATATATAACTTACACTTTCTACTCCAAACACAAAATGAAAATGAGTCACCACTTACCAACCCAGAAAACCTGTGTTGATTCACACCTAAGCAAACCAAAGGG
This sequence comes from Scomberomorus guttatus, assembly GCA_038419695.1. Taxonomy (NCBI): domain Eukaryota; kingdom Metazoa; phylum Chordata; class Actinopteri; order Scombriformes; family Scombridae; genus Scomberomorus; species Scomberomorus guttatus. Next base: position 11,077,106 of record CM076462.1, read on the forward strand.
ACAAGAGATGTAAAAGATCTGATGTTGGTGATTCAAGTGCTCACTTACACTTTTCAGTTTGTATTTTACTCGTCGGTTTGTCACTTTCGTCATGTCCTGTTTCAATAACATCATACTTACTCAACACCAGAATTTAATTCAGGTAGTACTTTGTACTGTCACTTCACCTCACGTCATTTAGATTCACAGGTATACTGCATTTTCACACAATCTTATACACACTCGTCATACTGGTCCAGCACATTTAGGCTATCAGCCTAATGTTATCATTATGTACTCAGTAATTACGTAGTCAGTGTTTGATAAAAGAGGGAATTCTACTGCATGCAGCAGGAGAATGTACCATCAAAAATATAGTTTGCTTCCCCATCCAGACAGCTGAGCTTTGGGATACAATGCTGAATTTATTATCCGTCATACATTCACATCTTATTATGACTTTTAAAGGTGACACATCATGCTTTTTTTGATTTCCTGTTAGTTTTATACTGTTATGATGTTTGGATGTTAAACATGGTCAAAGTTCCAAAAGCTGAGGTGAATGTATGCTCCCTGCAAGTCAAAAGCAGGCTTCTCAGTGCTCTGAATGCTCTGTTTGCTACCTTCTCCTCATGATGACGTCAGATTGTTTGTGCATGCCCTTAAACGGCCGTCCTTTCTGTAGCTTTTGTTGCTAAGGTTGTCCCAAGGGCGGTTGCCGTTGTCCACTCGCATATTTTGGATCTGATTCTGGCTCCAACATGTATTTGAGAAGTTTCCATGCTGAGGGGCAGCTTCTGGAAACTTACCAATCAGAACAGAGTGGGCTCACTGGGAGGGGGGCCTTAAAGAGACAGGAGATCAAAACGGCCTGTTTCAGACAGAGGCTGAACTGAGGGGCTGCGTAAAGGGCCAGTATAAGATAAATAAGGAGTTTTTTGAACTATAAATCATGCAAAGATATAATAGTAGAGCCCCAGAATAAAAATATAGACCTGGAAATGTGCATGAAACGTATCCTTTAAGCTTTTGGAAACTTTCTCAACCTGTCATGACTGAAAATACAGCTCTGGTTTAGTTCAAATTCACACAATTTACAATTGTAAAATGTTGTAAAATCTCAAAATGCTCTCTATATATACTAACAGTGCTTATGACAAAAGGTCAGACAGTAAAAAGCCTTCAATTCATCGAATCCCAGTATTAAAATTAAGCATCTATTTACTATTCACAGAGAAACATAGCACATCTGCATACACCTGGTGTCTGGTAAGTTTCTTCTTGCAAAATCCTCCTCTGTCATACAGGAAGTGAAGCGTTTTACATTTCTAAGAGCTGTAACAGCTTGTGTAGAATAATATTGGGAAATTGTGGGGGGTTAGTATGAGCAGTATTAGCAACTGTGGAGAGAGCATTAAATACAGACACTCACACTTATACAGCAAAGAAAGGACATTTCACTGATTCACACTTTAATAAAAAACTATTAATGGTGGACTAGTGTTTCAGCATTCACCATTCTATATGTTACCCCCCTCATTAATTTACAATAATAGTATTGCAGTGATAGTGCAAAGCCATCATTCCTGCTGCAAAGAGACAGCTGCCAGCAGAAGCTAAACCTCAGTCCCCTCTGGGACAGCCATGCTGAGCTAAAACTCCCACTCAGCCATGCAGCAGGTGACCCCCTGTCCTAGAAACAGTTGCTATTTAGACGTGATTAACAACGGATGCAGAGAGAGTCATTGTTATTTATATTATGTTATCCCTGTGTTTGTGTCAGAGGTTGTGGGCAGTGAGTATTTCTGATAAGTTGCTCCACTCAAAGGTCACGGCTGTGAGGTTTGGTTTATAACCTCTAAGAAGATGCAAACGTGTAATAAACAGACACTCAGTGTGGGTGATGGGTATAAATATCAGGGGACATCATCTAATACCCTCAGTCGTGGAAATCCATCCATGTGTATGATAAGCTTCCATTCTGGGATAAGGTCAGAATTAAATTGGGCTCCCACTGCAGGCAGAATGACAATATTTGCTATTCTAGAGATCATTATCTCACATTTCATCAAAGCATGAGGTAAACCAAAATTGCAAGTGCACATGCAGCCACTGCACAAATGAAGCACTACAGTATATCAAGATTAGTGACGCTTCTTCACTGACTTTATGCACCATAAGTGTGAGTGTATACGTGAGCAAGTGAGAGCGAATGTTTAAATTTTTTGATTGCTAACTAAACAATATTTGGTAGTTGCTAAGTGACCGCGAGGATGATTCACCTCTCCTCAGGCACAGGGACATGCCAACTGTGAATGAATAATACTGAGCAGACTAGCCCAACTCAGAGAACACAGGGTTGTTATGAGTTCAGTGATGGAGCTGTTATGGTTAGGTGTAAACCATACTTCTCCTGGTAATCTGTCACAGCCGCCGGCCTCCTCACACAGGCAACATCATCAGCTAATGTTGGTAGTTGTTAGCCTGCAGTTGGAACTCCCCTAAGGGTTGTGAGATGTTCTTTGGAAGAGGTGGGTATCACAAGATGACTTATGAAATGCAAGTGCCATTTACGATGCGGTCTTTTAGATAATTTGTATAAGTAATGATAGGCTGGATTTTATAATCATGGTGGAGGTCAGACGAGGTTTTTTTTTTTTTCCAAAGGTGAAGACTTGAAAGGTTTGAGGTGACAGTTGAAAATAAGCAGTGAAATGAGTTAAACTGTGAAGTGAAGAGTAAACAATGAAGGCAGTTGAAATGTCCTTTCTGTTTAATTCTGATTTTGTGGCGTATTTTTTGTTAAGAGGTTTATTTGGTTTGTCTGTAACTCACTGTTAATGCTGCCTAAAACTACAAGAGGAAAAATGTACGTGTGCTTACTGCGGAAAATTTACAGTTGAAACATTTGAAATATTTGAAGCTGTAGCTGAAGTGGCAGCCGGACTACAAATACTGAAGGACTACTATAGAAGTTAAAATGGCAGCGCTGAAAGAAGTTGAAGCTTCAGTTTAAGTGTAAGCGCTGAATGCAGTGGAAGTGTCAAACTAGGTGCAAGAACCGAGGGAAGTTGGAGTGTTGAAAGGAGCTGAAAGTGTCAGTTGAAGTGAAAGTCCTGAAAGAAATTAGTGCTCGTTCGAGTGTATAAACTGAAAGATGTCAGCTGAAGTGTAAGCACAGAAAGAGGTTGGAGTCAAGTGTGTGTGAACAGTGGAAGTTGCGGAGTAAAAAGTGAAAGGAGTGTAAGTTTCTGTAATTTATGTTTAATTTTGAATTTTATTGCATATTTTGTGTCAGGTTTGTGCCGTTCGTCTGTAATTCAGTGTTATTACTGCTGGTCTTGGCCTGGACAATCCAGTGAGGCTTTCCTTGTTAAATAAATGAGTTGTCAAACTTTCACCTGTAGTATGTTTTATGTAACCCAAAACGGCTGAATGCTCCCTCTTCATGTTATGATGGGAGTGTTCAGTGATTTTGAGCTTTAAAATAAAGATTTATAAGTTGTTATAACTTCATTTTTGGACTTCTGACACGTCTTTGGTGTTATAAGATTTAAAATATAATTTTATATGTTGGTTTAACGCTGACTAATAATGACTTCTTTGTCGGGAGATGCAATCGTGGATGTGTTTCCCAATTTACATGTTGGGTGTAGTCACTGATCTTATCAGATCTTCAGATATTAATGTTTTATGGTTTGATGTTTCAAACCTAAAGTTCATGTAAAACTCTAAACCCATGTCTGTCACATGCTGTCAGTTTAAAGTTTAGACAGGAAATCGACTTTCCATCCAAAAAGTCCAAAAAATAAACAAAGGCAGCTGTCATGTGTCAGTGTTTCAGAGGAAGGCACATCAACAGACCGGGCTCTCAAAGCTCAGGCAGTTTGTACAATGACATCCCAAACATTAATGATGAGCAGAATGTATTTTGTCAGTCCTCGGTTAAGATCTTGCTCATTCAATTAAATCGCCTAATGAAGCTAATGAAATAGATTTTAAAATGACAGTAAGACAGATAATCAGCCCATCGAGTTTCAAGAGGGTAGCCACAGTTGAAGCTGTGTGTTGTGCTGTGTTAAAGGCTAACGGGCTGGAAGCTGATAAATATGCAGAAAGTAAAGGGGCATAGGTCGACAGGCTGTTGAATCTTTGGCAGTGTCCCTCCTTGCCTTTGCTGGACATGTTGCTTTTCAAGCTGTTGAGTCTGCAGTAGGCCCATCTGTGCCATTCCCTCTTAGAAACAATCGGTAGCAAAATTTTTTCCTTTTCCTGAAATCCTCAGCGTTGAAAGAGAAATGAAATTAATAGCCAGATTGGATGAAATACTGGCAGCGAGGGGGCAGTCTTTTGACCATTTCGCTGATTTTCAACCTTATCCTTTCTAACCTTACCTAGCTATCTGAATAAGGGACATAGTGTGAAAAAAGCCTGCAGTTGTTGCCAATGTTCTCTCTGTCTCTGGGGCGCAGCTGCAAAATCTGTTGTTCTTCTGGCACGAGCGCCATCATTTGACGTGTACAGTGATGCAGTTGGGGGCAGGGAAGAACTACAGGTTATTTCAGCTTTGGGTAGCCAGGGGGCCGTGCTCTAGATGCCATCTAGATGTCAAAAAAAAACTTCCTTGTTCTCTTCACCTGTATTGCAAACTAGCTACGTTTCCAACAGCGAAAATGGCATCCCAAAATATGAGTGCCGAGGATGTTATGGACAAGGATACATTTTACAGTGTTTTGGCTGACTCGGATATTCAGCTGTATTTATTCGAGCCAGAGTGGGTTTGGGGGAATTGGGCGTCAGAAGCTTGCGTGCAATGAAAACTGGCACGTGTAGGCACTGTAGGCACAGCTCCACAAGCAGGAAAACTCAACTTTCTCAGGCAATATAGCACACACTGAGAAACTTATTGCTTCAATTGACTACATTTACCATCGACACTAATTGGACATCCACGTAAAATGTGGCAAAATTTCCCTTTAAGACTGAAAACAGCAATTAGTAAATGGGCTACTTTGTATTTCAAACCGTTTCCTGGGTCTTTGCTAACTGAATGTATGTACAACAACAACTGGTTTACATATGGTTGAGATCTTCCTGTGCTGCTCTGAATGTCTCTGACACTGAGTCTGCACCTTGCTGAATACAGGAAGTGGTTTGGGTCTTTCTTCTGGGCCAGCGAATACCACACCACGATCAGTCACATTTTCCATGCAGAGCAAAAAAAAAAAAAAAAAAAAAAAAATGCTAACCACTTGACTGTGTTTAACATCAAAGTTTGCCATTATCTCATATCATGTGTGTGATCTCTAAACAGATACACAAAGCCACACTCTGTCATGTTTTCCATGGGCTGACATTTATGAGGGAAGATAGTCGGCTCTATCCAGTTCTCGCAAAAGTGAGAAAAGGGTTGTAAAAAGAAGTTTCTCTTCCTCCTGAACATTCAAAATGAATAACAAAGGCCTTGTAACATTAGCAGCAAAGTTTAACAACCACCTGCTCCCATGTAGTTTCCTATGACAACAGGATTGAGAAATTACTGGTATTAATGCAATTTTGGTATGTTTCCATATTTGTGTGAATGTAAAATCACAGATGGTTGAAATGAGCAGGACGAAGAGGAAATAAGATAATAGCGAAATACTCTAAGTTTGTTTTTTAAACTCCAAAATTTACCAACTGAGCTCCTCGTACAAGACCTAAAGTGAAACTACAGGACAAATGTACCTCACTGATATCTGAAAAGAGCTACAGTAGTTATAGCTAGTTCAACAGAATAACTATAAGTTCTTATTTAGCCATACGTGTTAAAGCATGTTGACATTACATTAATATACCACTAATTTGCAACAGAAAATAGGTTTTGAGAGAAAAGTAATGCCTGAATTAATTAAAAGATTGTGGTTTAATACTGAAAAAGTCAAAAGTGACTTGAAACACAAGCCAGGACAAGTTTTAGAGCTGCAACGATTAGTTGATTAATTGATTAGTTGATTAACAGAAAATTAATCACCAACTATTTTGATAATCAATTGTTTTGAGTAAAAAGAAAAGATGCTAAAATTCTCAGATTCCAGCTTCTTAAATATGAATATTTTCTGCTTTCTTTAGTCCTCTCTGATAGTAAACTGAATATCTTTGGGTTGTGGACTGTTGGTCAGGACAAAACAAGACATTTTAGGTTGCATCTTGGGCTTTAGGTAACGGCACTTGCCATTTTTCATGATTTTCGGACATTTTATAGACCGTAAACGATTAATAAGCGATGAATAATAAATGAGAAAATAAGCGACAAATTAATTGATAATGAAAATAATCATTAGTTGCAGTGCTAACGTGTTTGCTTAATTAACATTTACCTGAAATGATCTTTCCCTAATCTTAACCAAAGTGCTTTTATTGCCTAAACCTAACCACATGTGGGACTCAGCCTGGTATGTGAATGTGGGTGTCTGGTGTTATAGGCACTTCGTACGCCCACCATCCACCCCAACCTGATCCCTAAGCTTATCGTACAGCACTTCCTCCTCTCTTAAAAAACGTAGCCAATGAACAAGATTGAGGCAGCAATTACATGTCCTATAAAATGTTATTGAGAAAAACAAATTAGTAATTTCTAGGAAATGGGGTTGACACGATTTTCATCCACATTGAATAAGCACAGAGTGCTTTTAGAAACCGGTATGACTTCCAGGTAAGCTGTTAGCATCTGAGTTCTGCCTCATTGTTCCTGATCACCATCACTGACATGTCATCATAATAACTTCAAAGTGCTGATAAAAACACTCAATCTCTGATCAAATCGGTTTCAGTTTCAACATTGTAAACTTGGTTCTTGGTATTCCCTCAAGTCTTCTGTGATGCAGCCATTCATTCGCTCTGTACTGAAAAAGAGCCTCATACTTTGACATCAGTGAGGGAAAATATTATGTTGTCAGCTTGACAAACATTTGGCCTAATGAAACAGGTCACACAGGCAGAACCGGTTGAATGTACTTAACGGCTGAGGTCACGCTGCATTCAGTGTTTGAATAAGTGCGTCTCTTAAAAGTTGTTCTAAGTGTCTGCTTCTAATTTACAAATACAAATAGCACACTTCATTATAGAAAGACATCCCGTAGGCTGATGTGAGCAGAGCAGTGACTGTACAACATGTCATCTTATCATGCAAGAAATACACAGAGGAAAGACAAGAAATTGTTATATAATTACAGCAACAAGATTATCAGAAAACAATATAAAAAGTAGTATGGAAGTATACGGGGAGGGCAGAGGATGAGATTGGGATTTCATTACGAGGAAAGATCTTTTCTCCTAATTATGAGATAGTAAATCATAATTTTGAGATCTTTTCTCGTAATAATGAGATAAGGCCTCTGATTTTCTTTTCACTGGTGAATGTAATGCACTTCCATACAAATCTACCATTACCACTGTAATGGTACAGTATCTATGTTAATGTTAATGAGTTTTTCTGTGTATTTATACTGTGATGTCCCACAGCCCACTGCTACTTCTGAGCAGTTGTAGAGTTATAAAACACAATGTCCGTGTTATGCATATCTTTACAACTTACATGTCATCACTGTCCTTTGAAAACCATGTATCTCCAAGACATCCACTTTTCCTGAGCTCAGAAATACTTGTTTTCTAGCTTTGTTACGATGCATTTTTATAGATAATCCAACAGCTTTTTTTTATTATTATTTAGCTTTTCTCAACTTAAAAAGGAACAATTTATTCTTTAGTTTATCTGAAAGATTCATTTGGAGATACATGGTTTTCACAGCGACAGCCACAATACTGTTTGTCAAGTCAATTTTATTTACGTATAAAAAAGGGCTCAGAGAGCTATTTTTGTTCCTCAAAAGGATCAATTTTGTATTTTTATTTTATTTTACATGAATAAAGACTGACATTTTAAATGATTTGGCCATTACATAATGTATCACAATGTTGTGATCTTAGAATATTGACTGTCTCATCCTGTTATTTTGTTCAATTAACTGTTAGGCATTGCCATAATAAATTGTATAAATAAAGGTAAAATAAAATAAAATACAAATAAACTGACGGGAACATTTGCTCCTTTTGTAAATATCCACATTTTGTGGTCCAGAATAAAAAAAAAACACCAAACATTTAAGTCTCTTCTTAAGGCAGGGGGTGCTTGTTCACTTACCCTTTATCACAAAGTGAAAGAGGAGAAGGTGGGAATCCAATCTGAATAGGCTGTGATCAGCTGTGTCCATTTATAAATAACTGTACAGAGCACTAATAATAGAAGCAATAATAAATGCCCTGCATTGTTTCAGGTTGCCAATGAGGATAAATAGAGAGAGCTCAGAGTATATTTGGGGTTTGAAGCCAGCGAGACCCTTTCACCGCAACATGGGTCCTGTCATATGGGACTGTGCAGTCAGCCAACTTGGCACTTGCTTAATCGCACTCCTGCCAAAGACACCTACTTATTACCACCAATAATGTTGCCTCCCTATCACATACAGGTCAAGACAGTCTCTTCATGTTGATTATTTGGTTCTTTCATATCTAATATAGTTACGGAAGCTTGTTCTAAGTTAGAATTTGGTCATTGGACTGTTTTAAACAGCTCTTATGTTTTTGCACCATCCTTGAATAGAAAGGTCAGTAACAGGAAGTGAGGAAATGAAGCAACAAACTTCTGTGGTCTGTCTGACATGACATGCGTGACTCAGACCAAGAAATACTAGATGATATGAGAAAACTGGTCACAAACAATAAAATGACATTAAACTAAAGCGCACTTCCTCAAATGTTTAATCCTTTAAGTTGTGTTATTTTATTCATGAGCGCAGTTTCACATTACTTACTCTAGTTTGGATTTACAATAGGTTTATTGGGATTAATAACAAAAACTGGTATGTGTGTTTCATGGTATTGTCATAAAGGTTTGGGTAATATTTGGAGTCCTACTGCCTTTAAGGGCTGTGGGAAATATATAATTATGAGAACACAGAAACTATTTTAGAGGAATGTAGTGCGGGAAAAATAGAACATTTTTATGACACTTAAATTACTGAGATCTCAAACTTTCCCAATATAGAAGCACATAATATGTACTCTCGTCGTGGCCTCGGATTATTCATCTACGTACACTCCTGAAGTGACTGAAGTGGTAACTGTAACCTTGGGAAAACAACTTTTTTCACTTGTGATCCTTTAAAATACACAATCTTGTGACCATAGACTGTTTTTAAAGATGGGCATAGTGAGGTGTAATGTCACCCATTGGTTTGCATTGAAGCCAGTTTGAAGCCCAGATTTGCTGCTTATGGTTGGTGCCATCTTTTCTGCTTGGAGCCAGGACCTTCCAATTGATGAGTGATTGATTGATTGATTGATTGAAAGGACCACAATGGAAATAAGCTCTCGGGCTTTATTGTGTTTTATCCTTTTGACAAATATTGTACAAAAATATGATGCCTCCTGGTTGAGGCTGTGCATATATTATTTATTTATTTATATGTGTCATATATCTTTTATATTGTCAATAAAGAATTTCAATCAATCAATCAATGCATTTAAAAAATAAAGAACATTTAATACATGGAAAGAACGATTTGTAGACCTACTGCAGACAGTAATGGCATTTTTATTATGTTTGTATTATTGTTTCATCTAATTTATATTTATAACCTCTTCCAAGGAGCTCACAAGTTTGGCACCAATTGTTTGTTTCTTTGTCTATTAGTTAGCAGGGTGTCAAAAGGTTAGCCCATGTGTCAAGCAACAGAGGATTCGTTTTTGATACTGGTCCAGACTGATGAATGTCTATATAAAGATGCCACTGAAACATTTCTAAGCATGTTACAATAAAAACACAAACAAACAATGTCAGGTTATTGCAGCATCCTCGATGGAGATAAGCTATGCATGCTTTTCATGCCTTTTTCACAGCACAGATTTCTGTACTATGTACTACTACCCTCTGTGACATGTCAAAATTAGGGCTGCAACTAACAATTATTTTCATTGTTAATTCATTACGTTTAAATTAAGTTAATTTGGTCCTTAGAATGTCAGAAAATGGTGAAAAATGTTGATCACTGTGTCCCAAACCCCAAAATGACGTGTTTTGTCCCAACCAACAGTCAACAATCCAAAGATATTCAATTTACTGTCATAGAGGATTAAAGAAACCAGAAAATATTCACATTTAAGAAGCTGGCTTTCTGAAAAAAAAGACTCCAAACGATTAAGTAATGATTAAATGAATTTAATAGTTAGCACCTTATTGATTAATTGGTAATAATTCAAATAATAATAATAATAATTCAAAAACTGTAGCATTGCCCACTCACCAACCAGTCTGCCTATAATGTAATGGTTTGAGTCAGTGCCGGCTTCATTTTTTCTACTATGCTGAAATTCTGAAATTTTATTTCCACATCTGCTTTTTTTTTTTGTTGCCTTCTTTATGGGGAAGTTTGCCAAAATCCCACATAACTAAATACTCCAATTAAGTTTACCAGCAGCACGTGAAGGCACCGTGTGTTCTTCCTCGAGCCTCCTGGAGAGACTTTTGATTGGCTGCCAGTGACATCATCGCTGCTCATACGCGGGGCTGAAGGCAGTTCAAGCGACAATCCTCCCCTCCTCCTCTCCTCTCCCCCCGGCAGACAGCTCGGCCAAACCCCTCCCATCACAGGGCCGGACCTCACCGTACAAAAAGGATCAAATGTAATATTAATGAAGCCGCGCATTGGCTCAGAGTCGCGTCAATCCAGCAGCGCGACTTCTGTAGGCTGGCAGACTTCCTTCAATATTATTTCTGGGGAGCTGGGTAAAAGTACTAAAAAATGTTGCCGATCCACAACACCGGGACGGACTGAATGGAGGCGACGCTGTCAGCGAGCGGAGATAATAAATCCGTCTACAGTCAACCGGTAAGAAGAAATACAAGGCAAGTTTGGGAAATGAGTGTTCAAGGCGCAAGTTGTTGTTGAAATGCACAGTCATAGACATTTCACGCAATTCTATAATTAATGAAGAGGAATATCACACTGGTGCAACCATTTTGGGTTGTTTTCTTATTACTAGCCTATATTATTATTTCTATGGCGTGGCTGAAGTGTTTTATTGCAGCTTGTGTCTTTATTATATCACACCGTTGCGACAAAGTTACAATCCCTACCTTTAAAAAAAAAAAAAAATTGCAAGCATGGCGTATTTCTTTATTTAATTTTATAATTGACGGTGGTGTGAAATTGAATTTTCCCGTCAGTGTTCAGCTCTTGTGATCAGTTCGTCTCGTCCTGACAGCCTGATCACATTCTCGGCACGTTCTCATGCCGGTTTCTTCAATGAAGATTTGCCATGAATGATTTCTGCACCGTGCTTAAAGGACGCGGGGATGGCAGGAACAGGCAATACTCGGCGGGAGTCTTTACATAATATGCCAGGATGACATGCCTTCAAAATGCTTAAGCTGCTATTTTTTTTCCCTGTATCCCGACTTTCCATTTGGGGGAGAGACCAAACTGCGGCGTAGCGTTGATGCAGTATTTTATCTTTTCTTTTTTTTTTCTTTCTTCTTTTTGGTCACTCTCTCCATATAAAAGCTTTGGATCAGAGACCAGACTTGGGCGCATATTTTGGATGGGAAATTCAATATCACACACACATGTACAGTATCTGCAGGATGATTCAAATTAATTGCACTGGGTGATTCAGTTTCACGAGACTCTGTGATGATTTCACTCTTTATTATTAGTGGCCAGTGTCACACCTACATTTTACCACCAACTTGGGTGTTGCCTTGCAGGTGTTGACACTACTAATATTTGGCTTCGGCAGCCGGTTTCTACTTTGCATGTTGATCAAACAGACAAGAGGACAGCCCGTGTGCTCTCATTCATTCGCTGCCTTGATCTCAGTCTGTGGGTGCAAAATTCGTTGAACTAAACTCACTTCTGCAAAGATTTTCTTCCTCGCCTCATGTCTTATCTTGTCCCTGTCCCCACAGAGCGGCTTGTTGAGTTCTCCATAAACGTCCAGCCCTCGGTCTCCCCATGCCTCCATCTCCTCTTGACGACAGAATTGTGGTGGCGCTGCCAAGGCCGATCCGACCTCAGGAACTCCAACTGCGCCTGGACACCAGCTACCTGGACTCCATCGCCACTACCAGCAGCAACAAGACAGTCATCAACACCACCGTGGTGAAGATACGGGCGACGGCCAATCTTGTAACGTATATGCCCTCATCCAAGGGCTCCACGCGCTCGTTGTCGTGTGGATGCAGCAGTGCCAGCTGCTGCTCTGTGACTACCTATGAGAAGGACAGCCAGAGCCTCAGCCACAGCCAGGTGAGCGCCAGCAGCCCCAACCTCAGCTATGCTGGGCCCCCCACGCCTATGGTCAGCAACCATGAAGCATTAAGCGCCTCCAGTCTCACCGCGGGCACGCCTAAAGCCCTGTCCACCGTGAGACTCATCCACCCCAATGAGCTGGCAAAGCGGATGGCCTGCTGCCCCATGGGTCACCCCGTCGGGCCCGTGCCGGTCATCATCGACTGCCGGCCCTTCATGGAGTACAACAAGAGCCACATCCGGGGGGCTGTGCACATCAACTGCTCCGACAAGATCAGTCGGAGGCGGCTGCAGCAGGGCAAGATTACCGTGCTGGACCTCATCTCCTGCCGTGAGGGCAAGGACTCTTTTAAGGGCATCTTCTCCAAAGAGATTGTGGTTTATGATGAGAGCACCACGGACCCCAACCGGCTGACATCCTCCCAGCCACTGCATGTGGTCCTGGAGTCACTGAGGAGGGAGGGCAAGGACCCCATCATCCTCAAAGGTAACACCTAAGTGTGTTTGTCAAGGCTGGGAGATGCAAGCTGAAAAAGGAAAGGAGGCTTTCCAGTTTATGAAGGGATATAAACTGCAATTTCATGAGTTTTAGTTTGACTCTGGAGGAAGTAAATCATTGTAGACATCTGAAAATAACGCCCAATTTAGCAGCGGTGGAAGCTTACTGGCAATATAAACTGATATGAAACTAGTGAGGTAGCATAATAGGCTGTAGTGTTAAACATTGACCTTTATTGTTTTGGTCAGCTGATGACACCTGTCAACATGCTGTTTGTAGTTTAATCATCCTGTGAGCTTTGTATTGAAACACTACAGCAGTTACACTACCATATACAACAGCTTTGGTCCATTTTGCAGGTAACCTCTGTCTCCATCACATCACACATAAACATATGCACACACTCTTCACCAGCTTTCTGTATGATACATATTAAGCATTTAGCAGGGAGTGAGAGGCAGCTGTTAGTAAATAAGGCAGCCTGTTGAGATAGCAGTCCCTGGGTTGGTGCCATGTTTTCTATCTTTGGTGTGTGTGTGTGTGTATGTGTGTTTGAAGCTGGAGCAGTATGTCGTGTTGGGGGCTGGGCTGTGAGTGTTTTTTTTTTTTTTTTTTTTTTTGAATGCCTCCAAGTCACAATCTAGCCGTAAGATCACAGCACCTTGATCTCTTCTCTTCTCCTCTCTTCTCGTCCTCCCGTGCACTTTGATGGATGAGGCTCCTCTTCAGTCTCTCATCCTGCATTGGTGTCTGTCTGAGGCTTTGCCTCGGTGGGAGGAACAGGCAGACTGTCTTCCTCTTTTATCCCCCTGGTTAAATTCTTGCAAAATGCAAGCCTTCCTCTCTGTGGAGGGAATCCAATGGCTCAGCCTCACTTTTATCTACATTTGAAGTCCTTTTTCATATCAGGGATGGCCAATATCTCCCTTGGGTCTTGACTATTCCATCCTACATGATCAAATACCTTAGATGTGTGATTTAATTGTTGATAAATGACCAAAATATGGACAAAATGTGTAATGTGGAAAAGACCTTTATCCCATTACACTCATGTTATTGCTTTCTACATGAAATGCTGATTAATTCTTCGTTTTGTGAAGATGTTTGATGGATTTCCAGGAGAGGTAGGCAGGGAACAATTATGATTATAAGCTGTAGTAATAGTGGCATATTTGGAACACGTATGTATGAATGCAGCTAAATAATTTACTCATACTCCATTATTTGCTCAGTTACCATCATGTCTTAGTCATGATTTATTGTAATACCGTAGTTGTGTGACGCTAGAAACAGAAAATCTCTGCTCTGCTTCAGCTCAGTGCAGTAATAGGTTATATTTAATCCGTCAGAATTGCCATAAACAACATGTCATTGTAGGAAAGTTTTATGGTAAGCGTTGGTCTTTGTGGTATGAGAGGCCCTAGTGAGGCAGAAGCGGTAATTTCTGAGCAGGAACTGGGCCACTGGCTTATGAAAGTGATAGAGACACTTCATGTTTTCCTCTGAGAGTTAGTCAGAGATAATGACAGACGGTCACACTCGACAGATTTCATCTCACAGCAATGTGCTGTGTCCGGAGATTTTGTTATTCTGTCTTCTTCTGAAAAGTGTCATCGAGTGAGTTTGCCCAGAAAAGCAAGATGCTGGTTCAGTTTGAGCCGAAACAGGAGGCAATTTTCACAGTTCAACCACATGCCTAGCTTAGCCATTTGGCTGTGTATGCTAGCCAAATGTGGAAAATCATCCATGTATAAGTACGCCACAAAAAGCCAGCTAGCAGCTATTGATGGTGATGTTGTGGGTGAGTATTATTAGCCCAACAAGTGGACATTAGAATAATGTTACACAGTAATGATTAGCTGAACATAGCCGAGCATTTAGTAGCTAGATAGTTCCCTCAAAAGTTGGTGATGACCAAAACAGAGCTAAAACAGAGAGAAGTTTGACTTACATTTGTCAGGTAGCCAGAAACACCACTCGAAATAAATGTTAACATTGATCTGTGTTTGCTGGATGTGTATTGTAAGTATGTAGGCAACTGTTTGCTAACAACTTTGCCATAACAACTTTACACAGTAATAATAAGTCAATGTGGTGTTTACAGCTTGGTCCGCTGTGGCAAGTGCCAAAAAACTCAATTAACGCTGCTTTAAATTTAGCAAATTTCTTTTTAATAATTAGGTGTATAGATGAAGGAAACTACAACCTTGTAAAGTGGTTGCAAGAAATTTCAATCAGTCATCATATTCTTGTAATTTATTCAATCTCTGGCACAGAAAATGTACATGCGTGATAAAGATAAGATTATGAAAAGAATATGGTATTCAATAAAGACAAGGGTCAAGTCTTATGAGCTCAGAATAATGGGAACGTTAGAAAAATATCAGTTTCAATGGAAATTCCCTCTAACGTCCTGCTGAGTGTGTTGTCACAGTTGCCTGTACTTCCCTTTCTCATATGTACTAAAGTTTAATTATTACCATCATGTACCGAAGTGGGGGTGTGGGGGGTGTGGGGGGTGGGGGGCTGGGTCAGTAGAAACATAACATCAGGTCTTTGTTCATAGTGAACAGTCGGCCTGTTTTATGATGAAAACACTGTCCGACAGTTGACAGGAGATCCCCACCTGCCCGGTCACCGAGGGGAAGTTGTGCGATGACCTCACATGGCATGATGTCAACTCTTGCAATGTGAACAATACATGAACTGATACTGTGTGTGTGACACTTTCCACCCCTCCCCACAAGTCTGGTGCTGAGGGGAAACTTTGGCATCACAGGCAACAGGTGCAAACCAGTTATTTTGAGAAGTGCAGATGTCCAGTTAAAAGCATATTAAACATTTAGTACATCTATTTACCTGCAGTTTAACGAGGGGCGATTTATCATGTAGTCTGTCTTGTGAAAACTGTCCTAAAGCTATTTTGGTCATTTGTCTCCCTCATAAAACAGAGCTGATAGTTAATAGTCAGTTGCTGGAAACATGGAAACAGTTTTCATATTAATTTAATATCCAAATGGACATTCAAATCACAATCAAATGTAACAGCATAGTAGTAATATGTTTCAGTGCTTCAAAGCTCTTTATAGCCAGTTGTCGTTGCTGTTATCAGATGTGTATGCAAAGCTTGAACTGTTGTCCTACTCAGTCGTAACTTGTGCCATGTGGTGGACAGAAGCATGAGTTCATGTATTTTTAGCCTGGAAGGCTCCAGTGGGAATTGAACCCTTAACCCAGGCTCCAGCTCCATGTTCTACCAAATGAGCCAAAGAGGTCAAATTTGCATTTAAAAAGGGGACAGGGGAGGAAAAGCAGAAAAATTAATGGAATTAAAAAATTTAATAAGACTTAAACACCTTTCGTGTTATTGGAGGAAACACTCCAATAACAAAAGTCATTATTGGAGGAAAATAAGCGCTGTATGTTCTTTGAGCTTACACCCCAGTCTTTGTGTTTGTGTTCGTAGGAGGCCTTAGCTGCTTCAGGCAGAGCCATGAGAACCTGTGCGAGCACTCGCTGCACCTCCACGAGGGCTTGGACACTGGCGCAGCTGCTGGCCTGACGGGGCCGCTACCTCACTCCCTGCCCTCCACCCCGGATATCGAGAATGCAGAGCTCACGCCAATCCTGCCCTTCCTCTATCTGGGGAACGAGCACGACGCTCAGGACGCCAACCTGCTGCAGCGCTTGAACATCGGCTACATCCTAAATGTGACCACCCACCTGCCGCTCTACCACTATGACACAGGCTTCTTCATCTACAAGCGCCTGCCCGCCACTGACAGCAACAAGCAGAATCTGCGCCAGTACTTCGAAGAGGCGTTTGAATTCATTGGTATGGAAACTTTCTTTCTTTACTGCAGATGGTTTCCAACTTTTTTGTTTTGTGACCTTTTTAAGACGAAGTAAGACTAAGCAATTAAACTGAAGACTAATATTTACCGTGTCAGATTGTTTTGTTTGAATACTTTTTTGAGGCCTGAAAAGGTAAAACTATCTATTGTTTCATAGGAAAAGAAGCAAAAACTAGAGAAATGTGACATAATTTTGTGCACAGTAGCTCAGAGAAATATGATTCTAACTTCTTTTTTACTATCGTTTTTAGTATCTCAGACTTATATTTTCTGACCTCTAGGCTGGGAACCATTACTGTAGGTAAAAGAGGGGGTGCATTGCGAAGAATAATGAAGGAACTATGTTGTGATGAAATACATCGTTTTAAAAATCCTTTTGGACTAATTACAGGCTATGTTGATTGACAATATTTAAAAGACACCATAGATGTGTAAGGAATATGTTTAACACAGGTATAGCCTTCGTTTAGTCGTCGATTTAAGCATTATACTGAAAACTAGGCTGGTGTGGTGGCTCAGTGGTTTGTTCTGTGGTCCTGTGTCCGACCCTGGTCCGTTTTGGAGTTTGCATAGGTTTCTATCTGCAATCAAAAAGATCAACTTAGTTGACCTAGAGATTCAGATTAGCTTCAAGTATGTATGTGTCTTTGTGGATTAGCCTTGGGATACTGTATTTTGGTTCAAGGGTTCTTTTGGCCAAAGAATGTTTGTATAGGCAGCTGCCCACATAAGTGGGTAATAGAAGATGAATAGATGGAAAGAAAATGAATAGATGTAGGACTGAGTATGTTTTGAAATTTTTAAAATACTATACCAATACAATATCTGATTTTTCTGTACCAAAACAGTACTTTTTAAAAAAATGATATCTTGCTGTAAGGAATATAAAAAAATTAAATTAAATTATCATTTAATAGAAGCCTAACCCCTCAAAAAAAGCTGCACAAAAGCCATGCCTGAAGTTAATACTGTCCAAAACTGGCAAAACATATGAAAAAAATCAGATCATTAAACCAAAATGAGACTCAAACTAGTTTTTGATACTCGGTTGAACAGACAAATTTCAGTTGGAACCAAAAAAAAAGGATTAAGGTTCAATAACCAGAACTAGACTAATGCCTGCTCATGTTAACTTTTACTGTCTTATCATATGTGATGACTGAACTTCCCCTCAGCGAACAAAGCATTTATTATATTGTGTTTCACTTGTTTCCATTTTCGTCTCTGCAGAGGAAGCACACCAAGCAGGTATGAGCCTTCTGATCCACTGCCAGGCAGGCGTGTCCCGTTCAGCCACCATCGTGATCGCCTACCTGATGAAGCACACCTGGATGACCATGACAGATGCCTACAAGTTTGTCAAAACCAGGAGGCCTGTCATCTCCCCAAACCTCAACTTCATGGGCCAGCTGTTGGAGTTTGAGGAGGACCTCAACAACGGAATCACGCCACGAATCCTCACACCAAAGCTCATCGGTGTGGAGACCATCGTCTAAACGAACCCCTCGACTTGACGCTCACACTTGTACTCACTCTCACTGTTTTTCAAGAGAGACCGGCTGCTCGACGAGCTGGTTTGGCGTGTGAGAGAGCCGCTGTATTCCTCTTGAATCTCCTCATACTCATCTTGGACTCTCTGGAGTGCCAAAGCTCTGGGTCAGTGGTGATGAGAAATGCCAAAAATCCCTACTGTTTGGACCTGGCCGAAGTCCCGGAGGAAGAGACGAGTTAGAGTGATAGAGACAGAAAGTAAGAGGAAGCGGTCAGTTGGAAGCTTTCCATTTGTGACCGCAGAGGAGCGAACATGAGGGAAAAGAAAATTGGTTTGGAAAAGATATTCTACGTGCTTAGGGGCAATTACTGACAAGAGAAACTTTTAAAGCTCACACTGTGGCACACAGTTCATGTTTGCAGACTCAGGCGGGGTCGGCCACGGCAGTGCCTGTCAAAAAACAAAAAAAAAAACAAAACAAAAAGATGAAGACATGTTTGGTGTGTTAATGTTGTTGTTCTATTTTTATACAGGGGTTTATGGGGGTGACCATGACGAGCCCACAGTGGCTTACTGTGCAATAATTTCAGAGTGGAATGCAACTGAGACCTTGATCTTATATGTATATATTGGTAATGATTACGAAACATTTCCAGCTCTTTGCTGAAATACCATTTTGATGCTAATGTATTTACTGTTGTTCAGTTCTATACGTTTATGTTTATGGTGCAAACACTTATGCTGTAATATTAGGCGCAGATGTGTACAAGAGACAGAAAAAAATTGGGTTTTTTTTGTCAGTCATCTATGTATTTCCAAAATACAGGCAACCACAAATACATATTTTTTTGCTTCAGTATCTTAGTTTTGCCATTCCTGCATCCACATATGCATATATTTTAGCAATATATATATATATATATATATATTACCAGACAGCCATAAGAGCTTTTTTTATGCATGGTTGCTGGCAGAGGAGAATACACTTTGAAATAATCAGTGAATATTGTAAAACAGGGCTACTGGTGATGTTTAATGTAACAGAACGGAGAAATTTCACTGCCTGCTTCTGTCGTCTCCTCTGTTCTTTCTGCTCCCATTCATCCACGAGCTGGCTCTGTTGTTATGTACTCAACTGTGTTTTCTGTCCCTGTGTAGTTACGTGTGTTTTTCTCAATGCCCTACATTTTGAGCTGTGATTTATTCCATCCTAAGGTAGTAGAGTTGAGGTACAGACTTCAAACAAACAGACACTTCCTCCCCTAGGTCACGGTTAAATGTGACAGTGGTGGAAGAGCAGTGTGACCTTTGTCTAATCTTTTGCAACTCCCTGTTGCTGACACTAAGCTACAGTTAAGTGAGCTCTTCTGCCTTGCGTAGGCAAGTGCTGCTGTCACGTGCTGTTCTAGTGCCTCTATCAATGCCTTAATTCATGTGTCACCAATGGGCCTGCGCATGGCACCACCATCACGTGCAGACGAATGCAGACCACACCGATGTTGAATCAGCTCCCAGACAAAAACAACCTGCGTCCCTAACATACAAACTTAAAAAATATGCCAGTTTTTTGTCTCTGCAGTTCATGATTGATATGCAGAATTTGAGAAAATTGCATTCAAAGATTCTAAAAAGCCTTGAGGTAAAAATGCTTATTATGTAACTCTGATCTTGTGGTGGCTTTTGAAGGAGAGACTGAGCACCACCGTAAATTGCAAATCACCTCGGCACTAAATAGTAGTGTAGTAAATGTATATGTACGCACACAAAGTTTACTGTCATCTTCTTGCATCTGAACATACTCACATTTAACTCATTTTACGACAAATATATGTAGATAGCTAATGAGAGGAAAGGCTAAAAAAAAAATACTCCTCATGCCTTCATTCTTATACAAACCACTGATGTTTGCCATTTAGCCATGTCAGTTTTTACACATTTTACTGTCTTCTTGATGACAGTTACTGGAAATTATATTATCAATAGGCATAAAGGGAAGCTTTTAGGTATCCAGGTGGGATGCATGCGTTTTAAAGTGCAATACAACCACCTGTTTACCACTGAGCAAACAGTAGAGACCTCTTCTTTTTGAGATGACTGTGTGCATAGTCATCAAAAAAGCATTTACAGCATTTAAAAAGCATTTAAAAAATGAAGTAATATCTGAGGACCATGCGTTATATATCTAATTGGTTTGGATTTGACAAAACCAAGGGCTGTAAAAGATTTTTAAACCATAAAAGAGCATGTAGTCCTTCGACTGAAGTTCAAACATGAAATTCAGACCAAAAAACAAGGAGTCCCAATGTTTTCAACCAGTATTTTATAGTTCTTACCAAGCTGACTTGAAGCAGCTTCCACACAAATTATGGTTTCGGTTCTGTTTATGTTCATTCTGTTCAGCTCTCCGTAATTGTTTGCATGAAAATAAAGGCATAAATGAAGCACAGGGCTAAAATTATCATTGTCAAAGCACCAAACCGACATTTGTTTTGCAATACGGAACCCAAATGTTTGGAAAAAAAAGATCACGTGTCTCTGAAGGAGAATGCGAGGAGTTTTCATAGCATAGTGAATACAAACACACACAGTACACTCAGAAAGGCTTTACAACACAAACATTCACGACAATAAGCTTCACAGATCCCTCGTGAAAATTCATGCTATGCAAAACAAATTGTAACAGGTTGTTTCTTTACCCAGCTATCATTTGAGCGTACCTTGAGTTGTTTTGTGAGGTCTCTGCAAACATTTCAAGCATGAATAAGAGTTTGCAGCCTTGGAGATTGAAGTGTTTTAACTTATCGACAAAGAAGTTTAAAAAAAAAAAAAAGTTTGTGTGCCAACGTGTCCTCACTTGTATTTTTGTTGCTGTTGTCATTGGTGTCTACTGGTGCTCCACAATATATTTGAATATGATAAAAGGTATATAATAACCATTTACCACCAGGTTTGTAGCTTCTGCATTTATATTCAGTGATTACCATTTGCAAAAGAAAAAAAAAAGACCATCTGAGCCAATGTTATATAAGAATAATGTACCTTTTCGTCCCATCTGCTGGTTCCTACGACCGCAGCCGCACATGGCTTTTGTATGTAATGATCTATTTGACTGAACAATGTAACCGTTGTACTGTACATTACTCTCTGGTTGGAAAACGAAGCATGCTGTGTGCTCCTGGTCTGTGAGGGACACTCGCAGTCATTATGGTGCTGTCCGTCTTTCCCACACTGCTCTTTCTGTAGATGTCACAGCCTGATCGACAGCTCTGAGAGGCATCTGGGTCTGTTCCTTTTATTTGGAAACATGGTTCTGTCTTAGAACAATATCAAGCTGTCATATTTGATGTGCACTCTTTACGACTAGACTTGTTTAAGAGTCTCTTCTTTGGGCTCAGAGGCTCCAGTGGAATGGGCTTCGCTCTACAAGTCTCTGTATCTTTCTTTGTGTCTGTAGTCAACGGTCAAGTATATACAGTATATAAATATATATATCTATTTTCTTTGTATGCATATATTCATTACTATTTTTGCACTGACCTATGGACAGATGGATTTATTTTTTTCCACAAAGGGTGCTATTATAACGGAGGCCTTCTCCCACACCTTTTTGCATGACTTGCTCAAAATTCCTCGACTGGTCTGTCATCTCTCCTACTCTTCTCCTACTACTCCTCGAACTGTTGCAATTGAAGCACTGTAATTTTGTAATCCCTACTTGTGAGCTTTGAAATAAACAGGGAGGCTTCAAGTTTGTTTGGGTGTCCTGGAAGTTTATTTTTGTGGAGAAATGTACGCAGAAAAAAAATGATGTAGAAATATGTTTCTAATTTGTTTCTGACAATATTTTACTGAGTAAAAAATCCAGTGTACCAGATGTTTCATTAAAGTGTTTAAAGCTGCTATAATTAATGCTTTTATATTAACAATGGATTAAATGACTATGTGTATGTGAAAGGGATTGATTGTATTGACAAACCCACAGAGAACTATTACTAGACTGCAGCATTTTGGTGACTTTCAGCTCTTTGCTTTGGTTTTATGGCCCACAACATTAATGTTTTGGTTCACTATCATCACTGTCATCATTGCTTGCCAGCAGAAGGCAACTTTTCTCATCGCAAAAGCTCTAAAAGCTCACTGAACACTACCTGCCCAGCTCCAAACAGCAGACAAAGCAGCAGATAAAGCTAGCGGCTAGCTGGTGAACACAGTGGGGCATTTAGCAGGTAAAGAGCCAGATATTTCCCTCAGGAGTTACTGGAGAGAAAAACTAATCTGAACGAGTGAATATTGGACTTACATTTGTTCAGTGGCCAAAACATAAATGCTAAAGTGGATGTATAAATAAGCAACTGTTTGGTATCTCATCAACTTAAAAGGTGAAAATGCATCAGTGTTGTAATTACAGCTTGTTTCTGCTGCCCCCAAGTGGCCAAATAATGGTTGCAACTAGCAGTTATTTAGATTAACAAATAATCTATTGATTTTTCTTGAGTCCGAGGTGGTCTTCAAATCGCTTGTTCTGTCTGACCAACAGTCCAAAACCCAAAGATATAAATGTACAATGATGTAAAATGGAGATCAACATTTTAGAAGCTGATAACGGACTCAAAACGATTAATAGATTTTCTGTCAATTGACGATTCAGTGAGTAATCATCTCAGTTCTACGAGAGACAGTCTTTCTTAACATTTGTGTGAAAAATCCCAATATTAAAAGAGAAACAACAGATTTAAAGATAAAGAAATGCTTTTTTAACACATAACAAAGGCCCCCGCAATACAATGAAAACCAGGACGGCCGACTGCAACACCAGGAGACAATAGAGGCTCAGAAACTCTCCAATTACAAGGATCAATAACAACAAACAAGCCTTAGAGTATGTATTTTAAGAGACAGTGATAGCCTCTATCAGCCTCTTGACATTTGAACATCCACTGGAGTACACAGCCAGAGTTGTGAATTATCTGTGCTTGCCTCCATTGAACCATGTGTCACATGGCTGCAGGAGTTATGGGCCTATATTTACTCCAACTTCGCAGGCGTCTACTGCCTCATGGCTAGCGGGGAAGGGGGACGGGGGGAGGAGTTGGGGGGGCTGGCCCGAGGGTCAAGATCTCTCCATAGGAACAGGCACAAAAATAGTTTTTAGCGTTGTTTCTAATTACGAGTGATGAGTGCCCCGCCTCATTAATCCTTTCCTATCAGCACTGGGCAGGCTGGCAGCACCAGAATAGCCCTGATCTTTGTGCTGCTGCACGCCGCTCTCCAGCGAGCCCTGCATGGACGTATTAGGCAAAGCAGGCCTGAGAGGAGGACCTACCTTTTCCCTACACACAAACAGGTGCACACGCGCACATACACATAATCAAGTGTGTGCATACTCTGCTGCCTTCCCAGTCAGAGGAGGCGGTGAAATAAAGCAGAGGATCCCTGTGCCTGAGCACTGGTTACCATCAACGCAGCTCCCTTTGTCACAGGAAGATTCACTCACACGATATCCCACCAAGGCTTCGCTAAATGCCACTGCAGCAACGCTTTGCACTTACAGCTCATACATTAAATAATGCTTCTCATGTTTAGCAAACAAAGTATGCCAAAGGACAATTTGGATTTAGGTTAATGAGAACAAAAACAGGAAGACAAATAAAATGACATGAAAAAAATGCAAGTCTAGTAAAATGGTGGATTATAGCTATCAATGGGACTATAATTTGTATGGCTTTCCATTATTTTAAAATTTTGATTTTTTTACTTGACTGTTCTGACCTCAACTCCATCAAACACGTTTGGGATGAACTGGAACATGAGCCAGGTCTTATCACCCAACATCAGTGACCGATCTCACTAATGCTCTGCAGCCAGGTTCCAAAATCTTGTTGAAAGCCTTCCAAGAAGAAGGGAGGCTTTTATAGCAGCAGATTATCGCTCATGTCTCGAATGAGATGTCCAACAATCACACATGGGTGTAATTTTTGTGTGTCCACATGCTTATGGCCTTACAGTGTTTATTCCTGTGTTGTAAATGAGTCAAGATAAGCTGTATCTACTGTCCCACTCACTGTAATGCCTGTGATTCTCTGCAGTCAGCTCTTAGCTGGTGAGAATGAATTATCCTCCTGCGTGTGAGTGTGAGGCAGAGAGCGAGACAGGAGTGTAAGACAGAGAAACAACCCGAGCAGCGAGGGATGGAGTGAGTGAGATAGATCGAAAGAGAGAGTAGAAGAGGTCATGGCCCATTTCACACAGTGCACCAAGGAGATTACAGGAGGTCTCCAGGCATGACACGGGCACCATGGTGATGTCTCTGCGCATAAGCACATGCAAATATGCCACCTACAGTGGAGCCGAGGACAGGGAAGGACAAGGAGCTCAGAGAGAACGCAAATGAAGAAACACTTTTATTCTGCAAGATCAAAACGATATCGGCTCCGCACAGAGACGAGATAAAAACGCTGTCATCTGGAGCTGCTGAGTCCACACGCCGGCAGAGTGAGCGCAGCGGCAGTTTGTTATCGCTTGTGGCACACACTGGACTTTTGAAGTGTCATGTCTTGTTACAGTACTGTTACCACACACTGACCACTGCGCAACAGACAGGCCAGGGCTCAGTGTGGTGACACCGAGCCATATGTCGTACAGTCTCAGCGTTGAGCTGCAGTGGCCATATTTGGGATTAGGTGTCTTGAGGCGAAGCTCCTCCTCCATCAGAGTGACTTTATCAGAACATAACACATGTCATATTTATTTATGTATTTATGCACAGTACTGTATTAGCTCTAATTTGCCTCATGATTCACACACAGTGATCTCACACTAAGTTGTATTCATAGACAGTTGAGACAGCAGATCCCAAATGTAGACACATACAGTAAGCTTTGATTTACGTAACAGCTTACCCATGTATATATCTGTATCATAATGTCAGATACACAAAAATCTAATTACATCATATATGAATTCAGATATGACTAATTTAATGATATTTAATCAAGATATGTCAGCATCAACTGACGTGAGCTCATCCTGTGGGTTATTTCTATCAGACTAGTGACCTAATAGTGACCTAATATCCTGCTGTCATATCCTTTTCTCAGCAGTTTGAAAGATGCTTGCACTGATAAAAAGCAAAATCCTACAATTAAGCATGAAAGTTCATTCTTGAGAAAGGAAATAGTAGTTTAACAACAATCCCAACTCAAAATCCCCTTACTAGCCTTTTCTGGAACTTTATCACCATGGTGTGAGTTAAAGTTACTTAGGGTTAGGGGTTAGGGGTTATGTTCGTTGTCATGGCAACAGTAAACACCATGACAATCGTGACGCTTGCGGTTGAAAGCAGGAAGTGAACAGCGGTCTCCTGCAGCTATGTACATATCTATGTAGCCATCCACCCAACCTGCCACCACCTAATTTGAAAATTTGTCACCTTATATTGACGTCATCTGAACTGCGTCACTTCCTTGGGTCATAATTACTACGGCCGCTAGATGGCATAAACGTAACTATAGGTCGTTTTTGGCAGCTGAATTTTTGACCTATACTGTTGTTTTTCTTGTGAGGACGGGCTGGATAAAAACCATGTGATAGAGTAGAAAGCGCTCCAAAAAGCTAGTGAGTGAACCTTGAGTTGGGATTGTTTTGTTAAAATTCTATTTTCAAAGTGAAGAATTAACTTCATTTTTTCAGCCAACATGAAAGTATGGAAGTGCGTAAAAGTGTATAAATTCACCCACAGATGAAGACCATGTGATACCATTGAAAGCAAGTAAGTGGACCTTGAGTCGGGACTGTCAAAATTCTGAGATGGTTGTAGAAATTATTGATAATTTTAAAAAATGATGACCTCAGAATGTGATAAATTGCAGGATTCTGACATCACACAGAGCTGATGATCACAGCAGTTTGCAGAGACTGAAATCATTCATTGCATTTAAAATATATCAATACAAAATACAATTTAAAATCTATGAATAATTCCCCCACAAAATTTTGATCAGACAACAAAAATAAAAAATTTTAATGGATTTTTTTAAACATTATATTTATACAGATAATCCTGCATTTTTGGCCAATTGGGGGCAGCGGAAACAAATTGTGATCGCCTTTTAAGTTGATATGTTGCACTATGTTAGCAAACAGTTGCTTATTTACACATCCAACAGTTACAGAATAACATTAGCATTCGTCTGGAGTTGTGTTTCTGTCCACCTGATGAATATAAATCGAATATTTACTCTCCTTTAGCTCTGTTTTTGGGCTCCACCAGCTCCTGAGGGAAATATCCCGCTTTTAAGCTGCTAAATGCTCCAAGATGTTCACCAGCCAGTCGCTAACTGTTTCTGTTTGCCATTTGGTGCTGATGAGGTAGTGTACAGTGGGTTTTTAGAGCTTTTCCTCTGTAAACAGCTGCCTGCTGCGGACGAAAAATGACACTATGAGAGTGGTGAGAGTGAACCCAAACAGTAAAGTTGTGGGCAGGACAGCTAAACAATGAGCTGAAATGCTTTTGACATTTCACATTGTTATTTGATACATATTTATTATGAAAAATATGGATTATAGCTGCTTCAACTCCTCAATCAGTCTGTAAATTTCCCCAAATTAAAGTTTCAAACAACTCTGCACAATGCCAGAAATAAACCTTTGGTGGGGAAATACTGAATCCTTTATTAATGTTGGCAAGGTACTTAAAATTAGATGTGTTCATTCTAAAAAATACTGGATATAATATATCCACATAGTTTTTTGTTTTAATTGTACTGTAAACCTCTTGCAGGTTGCTAAACCCCCCTAATTTCTGGAAGAAATACAGAACACATGACTTTAGTGTCCTTCAGTCTTCAGTATAGCTACGGTCCTTCTCAGCTGTAGCTTATTTAGACATTTTTTTGCAATACAACCTCTAAGAGTGAACATTATATTAGTTTTTGATATATTGATACTGTATGTCAAGCGCTGACAATTTAATGGTCGCTGCTGCACAAAGCAGAGCATGCCTCAAAATGTAAAGACACACCAGTGAATTTGGGCGATGACTGTAGCTGAGCTCTCTTTCTCTTTTTCTTCTGCTCCAGTTAAGTTATTTTAATTGCTGGCCTCGTTTTTGCTTTATCCCCACACATCACACATGCATGCACACACATGAAGAGTGGTGGCTGGTCACATCACCAGCCTCAGGGGAATTGTTGAAGTTTTATGAGTTGCACCATTTCACTCGATTACAAATAGGACATGGACGTTACATACGAAAAATCACTTTTATTTTAAGAAATTTGTCACACCCACATCTGTATTGCCCAACCATGAACTTCCTGATCTATATTTTCTAAGAAGCAACTTCCTAAATAACAAATTTAACTTTTTCAAAATGAGTATTAAAAAAGTACTTTAAAAAATGGGGAAGATTACATCACTACTTTATGTCCATTTTACAACACCAAATTGAACAATTTAAATGGAAAGGATAGTTGTTGTTTATCCTTTTTAATTTAAAGTACTTTCACATTCATACTTAATTTCACAACACGGAGGTTTCTACCCCAAGCAACTTCCTGTTCTGCCATTGATTCTCTAAATGAACCCAGTGGTGGTTTGAACCTTTGCTGTCTGTAAGTATCGTAAAAGCTGTCTGGTCCTGCTTGGCCATCCTCCTCTCTCTCCTTACCCCCAGAGTGAGAGAAAGCAGCTCTCCTCCCTCCCTCCCTCCCTCCCTCCTCCTCATCTTTCCATCTACTTTTTACCCTGGGAAACCCCCCACCACAGTCTTCATGACACATTCAACCCACCTATTATATTGCACTGTGGGGGGGCCAAGCAAGCCAAAACAATAATTTAGACCCCATTTTACTGGAGCACTTATCTGCTAAGTGCTCACACAAGTAGTCAAAGCCACACACTGTTATAACGTTGACAGATTTTGATGGATGACTGAATCTCACGTTCAAGTTCGGCGTGCAATTGCGACTGATTTTTACACAAAGATGTTTCAACAGTTGTCTGGGAATGAATAACTTCAGAGCTTTGAATTGGGGATTCCACCAGTTTTGTTTTACTCGACATAACTGGGTATACTAAATTTGAACTTTGAATGTTATTTTATTCTTGTGTGGTGTTATTTTTAACACAACCTTTTGGTGTTAAAACATACCTGACAGTATATCACAATTTTCCCAGGTAGGAGTCAGATCTTGTGAATGGTCCACTGTGTATTAATAGAGTCTGACCTTTCAGTCGGGCATGCAAGTGTGCACATGCGTACATGTATATACGGTACATGTATACACACACATGCAATAACTCATCATAACTCATAGTACCTCAGCTTGTCACTAACTGTTCTGTGTGCAGACAGTGAGCTAAGGTGCAAAGTTGAGCTCATATTAGTATCCTTGACTTTCTCTGCCATGGAGGTTTCATATGCAGCGAGTGTAACTCAATAGGTCCATCAATTACCTCTGTTTCCTAGGTGCCTTCACAAACAACAGCTGCAGAGTTTAATAAACTAGCCATGCAACTCAATCACAGGGCTAAAATATCACGAAGACTGAAAACCAGCGGGATGATGATAGTAGGCATCTATAATACCAATTCTTATCATTGTGAAAATTCATCAGTTTTCTCAAATCTTTTGTTACTTTGATTACCCCTGTTTTCGAAATGACACCCTGTAAGCTGGCACGTTGCTTGGCACCGAGACGTGCTGCTGTATTAAGTTGCTGCAGGCTTCATTTTTGGTTGTGGGACAGAGGTAAATTTTTTCCATGGTAACTGGAACCTCATTCAAGACTCTGTCCTTGAATAGATACAGTATGAGGATGACTCTCTTCTTTTAGATTGAATTTGAGTCACTGGTTCAACACACGTGCCTACTCAGGTCTTTATTTATTTTATTTATCTGTACAGAAAAAAAGACATAAAAATAAAGATAAAAAGCAAAACTGCTGTGCAAAAGAGGAAAAGCTCATAAGCGTCCTCAACAAAGAGCACTAAATGTGGAATGAAAAAAAACAACTGTAGAGACAAAAAATTAAAAAAAAAAATGTCAGAGAGGAAATATGAGTGCATATGTTCCAGTGTGTGGATGTCAGCTGAGGCAATGACAGTAGGGGGAGGGTGGTGAGGGCAGTATAGGACGAGTGGGACAGGAAGCAAAGGATGTTTCCGAAACCCCCAGATACTTTGGTGAAGAGAGTGAACCTCAACATATTGTACATCTAAACTTAGACCACAATGTAGTAGATTAGATTAATATTTTTTCCATAACTGAACCCACTTGTACTGAAATCACTGGCACCAAACATAACTGGCATGGAGAGAAGAAGTAAGTAGAAGTAAAAAAAAGTAAGCAAGTAAAAAATAAAGATGAAAATAATTTTTTTCTGTTTTGGTCCCATTCTGTATGAATTAATATAAGAATGAACAAACACCAGATCATTAAAAGGGCTTCTAAATGATTGATTCATCTTACTTTAAAGAAAAAAGGCAAACCAGTTTCAAATGTCCAAACTCCTTCAAATATGGCAGTAACAGCACACACTTTTGGACAATCTTCCTCAAAGTCATTTATAGTTTGTTCACACAAAAAGTGATGTAAGAAGGAATTTTGTGAAAAATGAAAACAGAGGTTGAAAGAGAAGTTCAAACCCTGCTTACTTTGTCACCTCCACACACCTGGCCAGTTGCTGTGTAAAGTGGGTGTGAACTGTTGGTTTAGGAAAATTACAGAAATTGTCCGACACAGCCTGCCCCATTTAGATGATGGAAATATGTGGGGTAAGGGGGGGTTTCAGACAATCAGACAATGTTCGACCACTTTGGTTGGAGCATACTGACACCTTAAAGATTTGACTGATTCATGCAAACAATAAAGATTCTAAGAAGAGATGTGGAAAATGTGAATATCAAAGCAATGAGACTAAAATAAGAGACTGAAAAACATGTCGGCAACAATGTGTTCGTTCGCCTCTCAATACTTTCCCCAGGTGGTCCGAGGGCTGTAGTAATTAAGACCAGAGCAAAGGAGGAAATCTGATGATGTAAATATGTAGCAACAAAGTCTGCATAGGGAGAAGGTCGGTTTGACTGGATTATCCCCTAACCATGTGGTTATTATTGTAGCCATGATGACTAAAGTAGCCTCTTAACAAAGTACTTTAAATGCATCACATCATAAAATGTATTTACTTTCCAACAGTGATTTGTAACGATTTTGGAAAGCAGACAAAATGATGTCATCCTGCCGATTACTGCCGATAGGGCCGTCAGATCAGAAAATGCACTATGTATGTTGACCTTTAATTTGGAGAACTTGTTGATACTTTCATTTCTAAAAGAAGAAATAATTTCCTAAAACAGCTAGGCACTGTAGTTTTTATCAAAGGTTAAACAGGAATATATTTATATATATTTATTGAAGACTATTTTCAGCAGTGGATTTGGTACACTAGTGGGTATGTACAGCAGCAGGACAGTATAATCAATAAATTACAGTGCCCACGTTCATCGTAATGAAGGAATGTCACTCAACAACACAACAACAGTGTGGCCAACTGATGTTTTTAGTGGTTTTGGGACAACAATGTGGAGTCAAAACCCTTTTCACCCTCTGCTCACATGGTGCAAAGGGAGAGTGAAAGACCAATTTTAAGCATATTTAGATGATTATTGGGATAATATCGTGAATCGCAATTACTTTGGCCAGGATACTCGTGACATGAAATTTTGATATCGTCCCATGTCTAGTGCTTTGGGTCTTTATTGTGCTGAGAGCCCATGATCTTCGACCCAAATCTAGTTTTACTACACTGGGTAGCACATTTCACTCTAAAATCCCTTGGTAATCCTGATTTCACGATTCCTTCGATGCGGTCAAGGCCTCCAGTACCAGAGGCAGCAAAGCAGCCCCACAACATTATGGATCCTCCACCATGCTTAACTGTAGGTAGAATGTTCTTTTCCTTATAAGCTTCATTTCGTCATCTATAAACAAATCGCTGGTGTGCATTGCCAAAACGTTCTATTTTGGTTTCGTCTGTCCACAGAACATTTGCCCAGAAGGATTGTGGTTTGTTCAGGTACTCTTTGGCAAAGATCAGTTGTTCCTTTTTATGTCTTTTTTTCAGCAGTGGGATCCTCTTTGACCTTTGCCCATAAAGCCCCTCTTTGTTTAGTGTGCAGCGTATGGCACGCATTGAAACCATGACTCTAGATTGTTCCAGGTCAGCCTTTGGCTCTTTGGATGTTTTATATGGTGTTTTTTCCACAGTTTGCACCAACCTCTGAAGACTTCTCTCATCAATTTTCCTCTTCCCCCCACGTCCAGGGAGATTCTTGACAGTTGCATGCTTAGCAAACTTCTTAATACCATTGCGCACTGTTGAAACAGGGATACCAAGGTCTTTGGAGATGGCCTTGTACCCTTTAGAGGTCTTGTGTTTGGTGATAATAGCACTTCTGATGCTCTCAGACAGCTCCCTTTTCTGTGGCTTTTTTAAGCATTAAAGTCATCATTCATTGGCTAATTCAAGTCATGTGGGCACTGACAATTTATCACAGGTAAGTCTAATTTCTAATTTGTCACAAGTGACTCAAATGTAGTAATTTTTTTCAAACTGATTTGAAAGGTGCCAATACCAGTGTTGTGGCAGTTTTTCAGTTTTTATAGTTTTTTCCTCCTATTGTTTTTTAAAATTGTTATTGTTTCATCATTTGCTGTTCTGTACCAAACATGAGTGTCTATAGACCAAAGCTGTTTCACCAGATTCATTTTTTTCAGGAGATATTCTACACGATGTACTTCAATTTCATGGGTGCCAGTAATGGTGACCAGAAGTAAATAAACTTTATTTATATAGCACTTTTCAGAACAGCAGTTACAAAGTGCTTCACAGTTGATAATAAAATGCATAATAGTACACAGCAAATACAATTTAAACAGAAACAGACACTAAGCCATAAAAGCAATGTAAACAAACAAAACAAAGTTAAAAGATAAATAAAACCAATAGGAATGGCAAAGCAACAAACTCCAGCCTATACAAGTGGGTTTTTTCAAATGTGGTACAGACTCAGCTGACCTGACAGTCAGGGGGAGGCGATTCCATAGTGTTGGAGCTAAACGGTAACAGCATGGTCGGCCTTTGTTTTGGGGACTGTGGGACACTTAAGAGCAGATGGTTTTATATTCCCTGCTAAATGCCTGACTCTTTGAAACTTGGTGTGGGCCAATGACCAAGATTACTGTTTTGTCTGTATTCGGCTGTAAAACATTCAGTGACATCTAATCTTTGATAGCAGTAAGGCAATAGTGTAATAGTGTAGAGTATCCAGATTTTTAAGCTCATCAGATTTAAATCATACATAAAGCTGGGTGTCATCTGCATAACAATGGTAGACAACAATCTTAAGAGAATAATATCACCAAGGGGGAACATATACAAGCCAAACAAAATGGGACCGAGGATTAAACCTTGCGGGACCCCATACAACACATGAGCCATATAGCATTAATTCGGCTAGTGGTGCAAAAGAGTTTGAGAGTGGCAGAGCATCCTCATCTATGTTTGGGTCAAAGAGAGGGAGAGAAACCCTTCTCCTCTTTTCTTTTACTACCAAAGCCCAAGAGAAGGCATCTCAGTGAGTGAATAAAGTGAATAAAATGCAGATCATGTGAAGGGAGAAAGATCCAGGGACATCCAACACATGGTAAGTAAAACCCACTTAAAAACTAATAAAATTGTAATGCTGGTCTTGTTAAAACAATAAAATAAGCAGAGACAGCAGCAGAGTATCAAACAGCGTCATGACGTGACACTAATGTTGAGACTAGAGAGTAGCTTGTAGCTGCTTGAGAGCAAACTCACTCACTCATTCACCCTCAGAGTGTGTTTGTGTGTACCTACTTTAAGAGTGACTTTGAGCACCCTTTGTTCCTTTAGGTTCTCATTTTTTTTCCCGAATAGAAACTTCAGTGGAGCTGAATCAGGACTTTTATTAATAGCACAGACTGTGATAACATAACAGAGCTTCTCAGTGGGGCTGCTGACAGTCCCTGCAGCCACACTCATACTGTAAGGAAAAGGAGGAAGAGACTGCTGCACTCTTGTGGACAGAAAAAGAATCTATTACCAGTGTTTCATTGCACCATGGATGTATGTAGGTGGTATTTTTAAAAAAATGAAAGTTAGAGTTAAAGGAATTTTAAAAAAAGAAATCCACCATCATAACATCAATGTTTCCAGGAAGAACAGCGTAACACATGACCGACAGAGCCTCTCAGCTGTGTCGGTACAAACACCTATATGGGCTCAGATGACTGATTCCTTTGAAGACTTTGTTCTGAGGCAGTTTCATAATCTGACAGCTGCTGTTTGAAAAACACAGACTTTCTACTAATTTGATTAGATCACAGCTGGTATGTGACAATCTTGCAACTCCAGTTCTAATCATTTTCTTATGTTAATGTGGTTCCTGTATCTCCTTGATGTATTGAGTAGTTTTTTTATACTGTAAGATAGAAGACATCTATGGTTAGAAAAAAGGTATAAATATCAACCACAGTACATACACTCCATTTAGCAGACTAAACAGCTGTATCTGACTTTATTCTCAAGCAAGAATAAAGAGAGTCCTCAGCAAGCAGAAACTGAGCCCACAGAGGTGCAACTGTCAGGCTTTATGAGACAAAAAAAAGTGATATTACTAAAACGTAATGACATTACGTAACAAAATGTAACAATTAATTTTTCTGTGTTATGAATTATTTTCAGGGTAATATGTGCTTTGGCATCAGATTATGTTGCAGATCTTTTATCACTATGTATAAATGTTTAAGCATTTCTCTACAAACTATTTTCGACCAAGTATACACTGAATGCCAAATATTAGTGCCAAGAACATATTTTAGACACTAAACTGGCGATGGAAGCGCAGATGAGCCGTCATGTGAAAATTATTTCCCACAGTTTTCTCAGTATAAGCAGACACTATCACATCATAATCCACAATCAAACTGTATGGTGAAGAATCAGCTGCCTGTAAATATTACACTGACTAAAAACAGACTATTCTAAGAAATTCTGTGTGTTTTTGGCACAAATATTTCTGTATTGACCTTTCTTTGGTGGTAACCATTTGTTTTTTCTGCCTGATTATTGAAAACACTTACTGATGTTATCTAAATGAGAGTTTTTCCTCTTACATTGAATAATTTAGATTTTTGACCCCAGGAAGAGTAGCAACCACACTGTGGAATCTAAAGGGGATCCAAATGAATGAATAAATAAATAAATAAATAAACAATGAGAAATGATCAGGGCATATAAGTACTTTGTTATAAGAACAAGGTTTTATCTTTTTTTAATAATGTACAAATATAATACAAAAATATCCTCCAGGATGAGTAAATTTGCATGTTATCATCTAATCAGACTCAAGTCCTCTTTCTGTGCAAAAATGTATTCTAAAGTTCTGATTCACCTAATATGAGGCTTCTGCAGTCTGAGCTCAAATCATGAGGATATCTTCCAATGGCCTTAATGGAGAGGAGTAACAATTACAGCGTTGCTTGTTGTTGCTGTGTGTGTATGTGTTCAGCTTGAGTTGTCACAACCACACTGGATGACTTTGGAGAAGACACGACTTGACCAGTTCACAAAGTGTGAATCACTTTCCTGTCTCGTCCTCTCTCTGTCTTGATTTGTATGCTACAGCAGTTATGCCAGCCCTCTGCTCTGATTAATGCATGTTTATGTGATACTGTGTTAAAGCTGTCACTGTCCAGATAGCCCCTTTTCCTCTCCCTCTTTCTCTGTTGTGTGTGTGTGTGTGTGTGTGTGTATATCTTTCTCTCTCTGTCTTGTCTCTCCTCCCAGAAGTGCTCCATTGATATGACAGGACAAGGTTGGACAGGCCAGGGAAGGCCGGGGCACTGCAGGACAGAGGGATGCAGCAGCGACGGGCAATAAAAGTGTCATTTTTCACCTCGTTTATAAACAGGTCGTAATGTTGAGATGAGCCATTGCCTATTATGGGCTCCGTCCAGCCTGTGACATCAGTAAACAGAGCAGGATAGCTCTTCGTGAGTGCCGGGGCTGAGCCAATGAGGAGTGTGTTTTCACAAGCCGGCATGGGTTGTTGGGAGTCTGGTCTAGCTCGTCCCATGGTAACCCAGGTAGACAATGTGCTTGTTATGGTTGAGCCTGGGAACAGACTCAGGTCTAACACTTATCAAGCTGTCTTGTGAGGCACAAACTTTGCGCTCGGGCCCGGGGTTGGATCATGAATATTACAGAGGTTATGGGGTTATGGGACAGCTTTATTACTCTGACAAACACCATATCTCAGGAGGGTTGAGGTGGGAGGACAAAGAGAGCCATATGCCTGCCTATTTTGCTTTGCAAAACACTATGTTGAACTTTTTACTCCTCCTGAATGACTTTCGATTCACCTTTATCTGGCACTGCTTGACCCATGCTGTTGCTGCAAATGAGCATCTATCTTTAGACACCATGATTCAGCGAGCAGTGTCAGATCGCGACAGGACCGAGGCCAAGAGGCCGGAGGAATTTGGGGGAAATGTGTCCGATGTGACTCAGATAACAGTGAAACATTTCTCCCCTGCTGTTTATACACAAACCTGCCTGTTTTTGATGCTGTTTTGCAGCTTGATAAAAACCAACGTACGTCTTGCTGAAGTTGCAGCCCTCACAAGGGCTCGCCTGCCCTTTGGACAGGGATGCAGGTTTTTGTCATAATGCAGGTGGCTGGCTTTAAGAGGGAGGAAGGACAGAGGGGAAAAGGGAGCGAAAACTGTGAAGGAGGAAGAGGAAGGTGAGACACCTCCCCTCCATATGCTCAATATGCCTCTCGTCCATATGCATGCAGCTCAGGTCCACCTCTTTCTCTCTTCACACAGGCAGTGTGAAGAGAGAATTGTGAATTTATACAACTCTCATTAATCTCCTGCACAGAGAAGGCAACAACAGGCCTGAGACTGAATGCTTTGCAGTGATGATTTAGGTTACAAAGGAAGACAACGCCCTCTTGTGCACAAAGGTAGGACTGCACTGATACTATAATACAGCACCTTGTGTTTGCAGGGGTTTCATATATGGGGATGCAACTAACTTTAAAACAGCCCAAGGTCACATATTCAAATTTCTCATTTTATTCAACCAACAGTTCAAATATATATATATTATCATATATTATTATATATGATAATGAAAAGCATAAAATCGTCACATTTAAGAAGCTGGAAACAGTGAATATTTGGCTTTTTCTTCTTGAATTATCAAAATAGTTGCAGATTAATTTTCTGTCGATCGACTAATCGTTTAAGCAACTCATCGTTGCAGATTTAGTTTAATACTAACGTGGGGATTCACTCCTTTAGATTCTGTGAGGAGTTGGAATAAATTATCTTTGCAATATTCACAATTTTAAACAAGAAGGTCAAATGTTGGCTTGTAGGAAAGCTTAAGATTCTAGTTATATTTTGCATGATTTTTTATATTTTTTATAGTTGAAAATGTAGGTATTTATTTTAGTGATT
Organism: Scomberomorus guttatus; assembly: GCA_038419695.1. NCBI lineage: Eukaryota > Metazoa > Chordata > Actinopteri > Scombriformes > Scombridae > Scomberomorus > Scomberomorus guttatus. The sequence continues at coordinate 11,113,836 of CM076462.1, forward strand.
TGCTGGTTAATCAGTTTAGTTTTTTTTTTTAGTAGCAGTCAACCTTCCCATTCCCTTGAATGAAAAAGTGTGTTCAAACTTTTGACTGGTACTGTGTATGTCATGCATGCATCAAACGTTTGGCCTATACTACATGGGACTATAAGACACTGCTATGTACTACATCAAAAATATAAAAAGGCACCTCCTGGTAACAGAAACCCATAAGAGAAAAATCATTCATAACAAAGTATAAACATCTACATAATTTCAGGTAACACGTGTTTATGTGCAAAATTTCACATAAAGTGTGCTCTGAATAGCAGAGGACAGAAAAGAAATGCCACAAGCTTTACATTTATCCTGATAAACACTTTTGTCCTCATCTCCCAGACTTTAACATTTTTTAAATATTAACTTAAATGTCCTTTGTGTGAAAGGCAGATCAGTCTTTGAGCATTTTCCTTGACATACTAACTAAACTACATTTTGTGGTTAGACATAAGAGCTACTGTAGTGTGAATCAAAAAACATTCATATTAAATATCTATACACAATAGAAACAGCTATTTGTTTCTATTAAAGCCTAAACGGGAGCAAAATTGTAAATCTAGTAATACTTTGGAAAAAGAGAAGCCTCCACTTTACTCTGTAATGATAGAGATGTATACGACCACTGAGAAAAGATTGGACAGGATGGAAAACAGGATTGTGAGCGCTCCCAGGGTGATTTAATGTGGATGTGGATACTTCTGGGTTCAGCCTACCACAGACGACAACATAAATAAAACTTCATTTGGATATCAGAACTCTTGACATTCAACATGTCCACAAAGTCAGACTCCCATGAAAGTTACTTCCTTTACTGAAGGAGGGTGTAGGGGATGAGACTATTAACTGTGTGAGTATCAGACATCCTTATGACTGTCGTCGTACTGCAGAAGGCTCTTTTAGTAAAAGTTGTTTATGTTGATAACCAGCTGCACTGATTTTATTTTTGTGTTTACACAGAGATTTGTAAAATGCCAATCAAAGGCACATTTATTAAGGTAACACTGATTAATTACTTTTGTGTGATTATTTGATCATTCTTTTAATTTACATAGGAGTTATATTGTTTTTATTTTATCCTTAGTTGTGTCACACCTTGTAAAGTCGGTTTGGATATGAGCGCTACAAACTAATCATTGATTACATTTCTGAGATATCACTGCTGACGATGGTTTACAGGTCCATGTGATGAATTACGACATGGATGGTATAAAGAGCCGCACAGCGTAATGACTTTTCTGGCTGTTGGAGAATCTCGCCGGTGCAACACAATCGGTAAAACGGCACTTTTTATTAGTTTGTTTCATTGACAGGTGTAAAGACTGGTGGAGCAGGCAGTGGAGTGATATGAAAACGGCTGGTTCAGGGTGTGTCTTCATCAATTTATGGCTAATTGTGGGAGAGGAAATGAGGCTCATCCATTTAAACAACGACTAAGATTTATAAACAGAACCATGCATACACATGGCTTTATAAATCTGATGAAAAGAATGTGTCTGCATATTTCTGGCTTTGTGCGTACACACAGTTTTAGTCATGAATCTACATAGAGTTTTATGCATGTGGCCCCTGGTGCCATGAGCAGATCTGTGATGATCGTCTAATCATCACAGATCAAACCACATATCTACAAGTTAGTAACCGACCGTGGCCGCAGTTCAAGACATGCAGAGGTTTGAGTTTGTAGGAGAGAAACTGAAAAATGAGCTACAGACATTCACAGAAGTATTCCTTAATATATGTATTTTGATAAATACTATTTCTGAAGCTTCTGAAGGTGCTAATTTTAGTGCTAATTTAATTTAGTGCTAATGTCTGGCTGTTGTCTCTCTTTGAGAATGCAGTTTGGTAAATGTTGAAGAATATGTTTATATTTATAAAAAAAAAAAACAACAGAAAAAATAGCTACTAATACACCTGAAACCTGGGCAGAATTCAATTCGGAACAAGTAAGTCTAAAGGGATTTTAATTTTTTTGAGTAGAAAACTTAAACATTATAAGTAGAGCTGCAACGATTAGTCGATTAATCAATTGACAGAAAATTAATTGGCAAATGTTTTTATAATCGATTGTTTTAAGTCATTTTTTTTAGCAAAAATGCCAAACATTTAATGTTTTCAGTTTCTCTAATTTGAGAATTTGCTGATTTCCTCGTCTTACATTATATTAAATTATATCTGAGTTTTGCATTGTTGGGCAGGCAAAATAAATCATTTGATGACCACCATCACCTTGGCCTGTAGAAAACTGTGACATGCATTTTTCACTGTTTTTTATATTTTATAGACCAAAATGATTAATCAAAAAAATAATCAGAAGATGAATCAATAATAAAAAATAATCGTTAGTTGCTGTTCTAATTATAATGGTGACCTTCAGCCCTCTTTTAAAGCTGTTACGGTCTTAATATGTCTCAGCTTTATGCTTTTTTGTTTTGTTTTTAAACATCAGTGATTTACTTCCACACTGATTAAAGTGGCACTAAGTGGATCTTTAAGGCTCAGACTTTACATTATTACACTTTCCCTGCTTTTCTCACAGTCATTAAAACCTGCTTTGTTCCTGGTATCTTACTCGCTTTATCCTTTCATTTTGTGCCTCTCCTTATGCGTTTCCCTCTCTCTCTCTCTCGCTCCTTCTCTACAGCTCCAGGATTCTCGGTGGGCTTGTAAAGGAAGTTTAATAGAGAGGAATATAAATCTGCAAGTGACAAACTCCAGTCGTGGCAGAGCTGGGGCCGGTATGTACGTGGTGAACTGCTGCGCTGTAAAACCAGGACCTCCAAGGCTCCTGTGCCCCCTGCGATTCCCACTGGCATTGCCGTGAGACCCCACAACCCTCGCAGCCTCGAGCCACGACACACACAGGCAAGACGCTCCGGGCATTTTTTGAAGTTTAGACTGAAGGCAAACACTATCAGGCTCACGCTGCCTGGAGGAGTTTGGCCTTATAGGCTGGCAAAGGCATCGCCGACAGTTTTTAAAGAGTTTTACAGACAGGATTTTATGAGATTTATTGCTTTTTCTATCTGCGTGGAATTAAATTTTCTGTTCATTTTTCAGATTTTATTAAATGTTGCTGGCAAAAAGGTATCCACTTGGCTTAGTGGTCAAGATGGATACTGTGAAACTGCAACGTTCCTGGTTTGATTCCTGCCAGGGATAATTTTCCATATGTATCTACACCATCTGCTATCCAGAAAAAAATGCACGAATGCCAACAAAGAATACTTTTAAATAGAATGATGATGAGACATGTTTTACAATACTCTGTAGTAGTACAACAGTATGACCACGGAGGGAAGTCAGAAGTGAATTGAAAATTACTGTAAGAAATTATAACACCCCCCCGATGCTTAATATGTAGACACATTTGAGGAATTTGACTCCAGTTGTTTTCCATATACTTATACGCAATGCTGAGAACAAATATACAGTAAGAAAATCTGGGATTTCCACATATGTAGAATTAAATCCTACAAGAACATTCTTCTTTCATTTTTTTATTAATTTAAGCACTTTCATTTCCATGATTTTATGGATGAATAGTCCTCTAAAAATCTTCTATTCATCCATCCAACTGTTTTATTTAGAAGGAAAACAAACATCTAAATATGATGATAATACTGAAGAAGAGGAAAAGAAGTGGCAGAAAATGGAGGGAAATGAGAGAATACTGAACTCACCTAACACTGAGGTGTAAAAAGGTCCAGAATGCAGGCTCATATTAAAGTATATTGCAGCTGTTCTTACTGTAAAGATTTAAAACTGTGATCATTTGTTGTCAATGGTGCAAAGGTGTGATAGTGTAAAGAGGCGATCATGATATGCTGTAACCCCACTGCACAGGATTTACCCTGAAGCGAGCGTCCATTGGGTGGCACTGCAAAGTTTCCGACTGAACGCAGGCTGTACGGTATGGTAACACTTCCACGTCTTAAAACGGAAGATAAACCGGCTTTTAACTGCTAAAACAACAGATCGGGCTAACTGGCTGCTGAACTGGAGGCTGCAAATGTCCTTTGGATTCCTGTTAGAATAATGGAATGATAGATTTAACAGGCCCAGTTCCCAAATTAATAATTCTGTTCCACATTGCAGAGCGTATCGAATCTGTCAGATAGTTTTAACAGTTTTTCGACTCCACCTTTTTCCATTTTGCTTGAGTTGAATTTGGCTCCCCGTTTTCCATTCCCCAGCAGCTGTGTTTTGAGTCATTTACAGCTCAGCTGACATCGCAGCTCCATATAATGGATTAGAGGACAATGAAATCATTTTTTCAGAGAAGCCTTTAGGGAAACAATGGATTCAGTGAATACAACAGCTGATAAAATGCATATTTGACTTTATATTCTGTTGAAAGTCCAGACAGAAGTTGGGTGGAGTGGAAGATCACATCTTCATTACTCAGTTTGAGGTTAATTACAGTGAAATTACATGTATAGCTACAGAGTTTTGTAGGAAAAGTACAAAATTAAGGAGCTGTTTATTCTCTTCACTGGTTTCCTGCATCTCTAATGCTTGTTTTTTGCAATTAAATTAAGTTAAAATGTTTAATTAAGTTGAAAATTAATTAAACATTTTAAAGTTGCTTAACTCTTGTTCACTTACGTTTTGTAATTCATTGTGAAATACCAAGAAGTCGTGAATGCTTTTTTTGGACAATTTAGAACAACACTTCGGGAGCAGTTTGGCATCTAATTTCTTGCTCAAAGACACTGACATGTGGACTAAAGAAGCCACGGATCAAAGATGTTATACCACCTGAGGATCTTACACACATGAAGTAAACAGTGGGGCATTAACCACACATAATTAACACAGAAAGTACTGCATGTCTGAGGGAATAAAAATGTGTCACATGGACTGTGTAAAGCAAAATCAGAACCACATTCTTTTCTTTATGTGACTTTTATTGCAACATTACTGAACACATCTGTTCCTTTTAATAGTATTTTGTCTTATTTTCTCTGAATATAGCAGTCAAAACTACTGGGAGCAACTATAATCTCTGTAGGCTTTTATCTGTATATTTTGATATTTCCAGTCCCTTTATGTGCAGCTCACTGGTCTACTTGAGGAGCCGTTATAATAGTAAATGAAAGTATTTCATTGATTCTGTTAGTCACCAAAAGACTAACAATAAGGAGCCACTACAACATTATTATTTATTGTTGATAAGTCCACCTAAAAATGCTGTAGTTTTATATTACGTTGTCAGCAACCTCTGTGTAAAACTTCCAGGAAATATTCACCCACTGTGAAATAACTGGGGCTCCATGCTTGATCACACTGGGTGGCAGGGCTGGCACGGCACTGGAAAGCATTACTCCTGCATAGTGTTAATGGACTTACTTAACTCCTGGGTCCTGACTTGTGTTTTCCAATGAATTAAAGTGTCAGGAGCCACAAATCAGCGTCTGGGATAGGTCATGTGGGTACTGGCGGAGCAGGAGGCGGAGCCCCGCGGTGTGGGCCTGGTGGGCTCAGCGCTCTTTCTTAATGGTTTGTTCCCTGGACGCATGAAACTGGAGCCTTAAACCAAAGCCTGTTGTTACTGAGGCCCCATTTGTACTCCCATCTACCCGTGACACACATGCACACATGCACCCACATCCGCACACGCATGCCATTACACGCTCACACACACACATGCTCAGTGCTGCCATCTCTCCCTAAGACAGTCATCCTCCCACACACACACATACAGAAACATACACACACGCTAACCCCCATCCCCTGTGCGCTTTGGCAGACCAGTAACATTTACTCAGCTAAATGAATTAAGTAATCGCACAATCCCGCAGCCTCTGCATTACAGAGGAATTTCCATATTACAGCATCTGATACTCCCTGTTCACAGCGCTCCTACGCCACTAATGCAAGCCCTTGGCCAGGCGGGCCGTAACTGGATAGCCGATGGGATTCTGCTGCAGCAGATGCAGTGAAGTACGTAGGATGTGTGTGTGTGTGTGTGTGTGTGTAGGAGAAGAAGAGAAGGGGTGCTGGAGGTGGTGGTGGTCATCTATGCTATATGGGTCCTGCTTTTTTATTAGAGCTCATTAGGGCAGCAAATAACTCTACTCCGTTTTCATTTAAAGGGAAAATCCACTGTTGTGAATATGATGATTTCTTAAAACTAGGTCACCTATGTAGTAGAAATGTGCAATTATTTTTGAAATTGGTGCCGTATGACTAGAGAAAACTGAGAAAAAGGCTGTAGATGCCCCATACCGCTCTTAAGGGGGAATCCTACAACAACCAGAATGCATTGCGCGCGTCAGGTCCATCATTCATCATGTACTGATGGTGTGTTTACGGAACGCAGGCGGCGAGTACAGAGACAAAGTTAGTGAGCAGCGTTATGTCTCTTTACTGAGACTTATTTTCATTTTCAAAACGTTTTTCCTCATCGAGTGGATACATGTACCGGTGTGCAAGGATCATAAAACAAACGTCGCGCTGGAGTCAGTTAACGTTATGTGGATCATTGCAAACTTACTGAGCGCTGCATGGTGCGGGTGGACAGGCAAAAAAACCTCAGAGTCTGTCATCTTCATTTCAGCTTGTTTTGGCAAACAATGGACAAAAGGATGAAAAACTGCAAGCAAACACTGTTTATTTTACCTATTTTGGACGACGATAAACTGGGACCTAGGTGCTCAAGCTGGATGCAGCCGCATCAGTCACAGGTAACTTTACACAGTCGCTGTAGTTCTGTTCTGTATCCAGAGTTAGCAAAGTCCGATATAGTATTCTGTCAGAAAACACTGACAATCTACCAAAGAACCGCGAAGCTTGTTGCAATGCGGAGTTTTCTGTTCTGTCTCTATTCTCTCTGCACAGCACACCAGTCAGTGCTGCAGCTGCCTGCGGCGCCTCTTTCTTGGCTGCCGCCAGGGCACAAAATTAGCACCAGCCACCAGCCAAATGCTGGCAGAATATGCAAGTAGCTGGTAGATTTGCTTCACTCACCAGCCAAAAAAACAATGGTAATCTATTGAGTGGTTGGTAAAATTTGAACATTACTAGCCATTTGGCCGGTGGACAAAGAAGTTAATTTTGCAACCAGGCTGCGGCTGTACTGTAGCTTCCATGGTTGCTTTCTCCTCCGCACTCTAGCTGATTCCACAGTGCGATATTCGGCCTTGTATCATGAAACTACTTTTTTCCCAAATATGCTGATGTTTTAAAGTATTTAGTAGCTATTTTAGTGTCTGCTTTTCCTCTAGCTAGCGTAATATGGTAGACGGGAGTGTTTTGGGAGACGCGCCTTTGACAGTCCTTGAAGGCACCACTACAGAAAATGAGGAAACGTAGCTTGTAGTCTAAGGCAGATCTCCAAAGTGGGACTTTTGCCAGCAAATGAGAGGGGAGCTCTGGGTGCAGGAAACCTGGAGGTTAGTTAAACATTGTTCGTTTGCATATACTACCCACATTTTAATGACACAATGCTGGTTGAAAAAACAGCAAAGTTTCCCTTTAAGCAACAAGCCACTCGAGGCTGTGGCTTGCAGTGATTTAGAATAGCTATGAGGCGTTGTTTGGCACAACTCAGAGCAAAGCTGCTCTAAAATTACTGTAAACCACAGTGTGCAGTGGCTATGCTTTAACTCAACGTTATAATCGTTGAGATGTAAATTTTGGTTGATTTGGCAACACTTGTGATTACTGGTGGTAACACTAGCAACATCTTAATAATACAAGTCCTAGAATTTAGTTTAAATTGCACTCAAACATATTCAACAGATTCAATACTAAAGAAGACCGTCAACAAGAGAAAAGAAAATGTCAACAATGTGGTCGCAAGTATGTTTCCCTTTTCAAAAAGCCTGGGACCAGCTGTTCCACTCATCCAGATTACATTATTACATGACCTATGGGCAAAAATTACGTGCAATGTGTCGGCTCTTATCTTCCAGTATGTGCATGGTTGTTTCCTGTGAATCGGTTGTAAAGGTGTACGCTATTTGAATCAAGAGAGAGCCTGGCGGACTCTGCCACTGACTATGCAAACTACGATAAAGAGAGGTAACTAAGTGTAAATACGCTTAATAGCTATTGTGGAATAAATGCCAGCCATAAACAGTATAAAAAAAATTAGATTTTATATGACAAACATCTTAAGGATTATAACATAATTAATAATAAAACTAATAACCACTTTAACTTATAACTAATAAATATGTAAAATTGTACTTTACAATAAACCCCCAAACCTCTTGAAAACGTATAAAAGGGCTGGATAAGTGGGTCATCCGCCCGCCTCTTGCAACTGATAAATTTTGGTTGTCATTAATATTCACATATTAAATGGATATTAAATGTAAATGCCATCAGCATTTTAATTCTATTATCCAAAACCTGGCTCAGCCAATCCGATTTTAGGATCAAAACTAGCTATGCTGTAATACGACCAATAACTGACCTCCCCACCCTCTCTTCCCATAATATCCTGTCGGCCCGCCTCTTGCCCCATGTGGCAGGCTAATTAACCAGTTGGTAGGCCCAGCAAGGACAGAGGGCCACACACAGCTGCCTCGACCTTCTGCAGAGCCGGGGGGCTTTGGCTTGGCGATAGCTGCTAACACATTTGGACGAGCTCAGAGAGAAGAGGTGGAAAGCTTGAGTCAGAGCCGAAACTGTCTGCTGTTGAACATTCAAAGCAATGCTGCTGGCGTACAAAAGAAATTGCACTTTTTTGTTTTCAGGAATGCAGAAAATTATGCTTAAATTCCTCAAGGGCTCCTTGTGTAGTTTTTGGCATTTTTAACTTGATCTTAACCATGTTTGAGCACCAGGGGAGGTGAAATTCCTCCCCTGGTGCGCCCAACGCCTATAATGCAGTGTTTTTTCTGCAGCAAAGTTTAAAAGGCACCAGCCAGCGCTGCAGTCAGGTGTCTTGAGGCACTCTACAGAGAGAGGGAGAGCAAAAAGTCACCCAGTCAGCATACACTTTTACTCACCCTTTAAATCTCTCTTTTTTTCTCTCTCCATCACTCCTGGAGTCGGGTTTCAGGAGCTCTCTGCGATTGCAATCAAGGGCGTTTTTTACATTTCTGGCTTTTTACAAAAAATGCCCATACGGAGACATTTTGTACATAAAGTGTCCATAACAGAAAAGTGACCTTTGCACATTTTTTACACCTTTCAAACATGCCCGTTATTTTCTTTAGAAAATATAGAGAAAATGAACAACATACTGTATGTGGAAAACACATGTAGTGGTGGAAGATAAATGTAGATTAAGATGTTACGTAATTAAGTAAAAGTAGCAATACCATGATATACTATACTATACTATACTATACGATATGAATACTGCTTTAAAAGTAAATGTTGTACATTAAAGTTTTTAATTAAGTCGGTAAAGTTATAACAATGCATAATATTTTATAAGATGATCATATGTTTTGGAGGACAAAAAAAAATTACAAGTAAAAGTCCTGCCTTTAAAATCCTACTTAAGAAAAAGTACATAAGTATTAGCAGCTTAATTTACTTAAAGTAAAAGTGCCCGTTTTCCACAAAATCCTTGTGACTGACATTTATTAAATATTATAATTAAATTATATTATTAAATTGAATTACAGTAAATAATACTGAAGCATCAGTGTGTAAGCAGCATGTTACTGTTGTAGCTGCTGGAGGTGGAGCTAGTTTGAACTATTTTATATACAGTTAGCTAGTTTAGTCCAGTGGTTCCCAAACTAGGGGTCAGACCCCTCCAAAGGGCCACCAGATAAATCTGAGGGGTCGTGAGATGATTAATGGGAGAGGACAGAAGAAAAAAAGTTCTGATACACAATTTATATTCTTTTCTGAATCATTTCCAATCTTTTTGTGAAATATTGGAAAGTTTATCCTTTTTGGCCATCACATAGCCATTGAAATGAAACCATGTGAGAGGTTTAGAGGGGAGATGTCTCTTAAATGGAACAACAAACAACTCACAGACATCTGAAACATGACAAAGTGCACCAACAAGATTCTGCTTTTTTGTATGTGGTCACAGGCCAAACAGGATGGGATCCACCAGTTTAATATTTAACTAAGTGTTGTATTTTAGAAGTTTATCAGCTTATCATGTGGTTTGCTTCATGTAAAATCTTCATCTGAAAAGTAACTAAAGCTGTCAAATAAATGTAGTGGAGTAGAAAGTACAATATTTCCCTCAAATGTAGTGGAGTGGAAGTATAAAGTAGCACCAATTGGAAATACTCAAGTAAATTACAAGTACCTCAAAAATGTACAGTACCTGAAAAAATGTATTTAGTTACATTCCACCACTGGTGCTATCTGCCCCAATCACATGCAGTAACTTTCTAAATCCACTAGGAGTCAGTTTTTCTTATCATATTAATGCACATTGCAGAAGGGAGATACAGTATAAACAAAACTACTGTTATATTTCTGTCTTGTTGACTTTTGATTGCTTCTAACACATCATTGTTTGTCATGATGATGATGATGATGACAGTTATTGACGAGGAAGAGGAGTACGTGTGATAACCCATAATACTGTTTCACTTGTATAGTCAAAGTTTCCTGTACAAAACTGTTAAATCTTTATTCACTGTTTGAGGAATTCACAGTTGATGAGTTAATAATGCACTCCACTCTGACATTGTGCAACTTCCTGTATCTCACACAGTTATCTTGACATCAGACTTTGCAGTTGGAGGCTGAACAAACAAGGTAATAATCAAGAGCTGTAAACAACATGCTGTTTTCCTGTTTGCAGAAAATAATAATCATCAGAGACAATACGGACGGACTGCTTTCAAGGAAACAGAATATGTAATTATGAAGCAAAAATACAAAGAATTTACTGCATACAAGTATTTTTATAACTTTGATGGTGATATAAATGACACTTTTTACTGTGCTCCTGTCCATATCTACAAGTCCAAGATCACTTGCTGCATCAGTTACAGTATTGTAACACTGGTGTTGTGCAACAGATGAGGTGTAAATGAATCAGCTAGATGCTTGTGCCATGATACATAATTTACACATCTAATCATTTCCCTATTTGTGTCATTTTGCAGTTTCTCCAAGACAAGATGATAAATATTCAATGGACAACATGGGAGTTGATAATACAGGAAATAATCAGTGGTGGAATGTAACAGGGAAGTTACTGTGCTTTAATATAGCTGTGAGGTACTTGTACTTGTACTTTGCTTGAGTATCTCAATTTAACGCTACTTTAGACCTGCTTTCTGCTACATTTCGATAAGAAATATACTTTTGGTCAGTTAACCTTTTGTCATTTTTTACCTAACATAGTAATGTTTAAAATGAGTAGGTTTTGGACAGTGGTTGGACAAAACAAGACGTTGTTTTGGGCTTAAGGAAATGGAGATTTTCCTAATTTTCTGACATTTTATAGATGATTAATTGAGGAAATATCGGAAAAAATCGTATTCATCCATAATGAAAATAATAGTTAAATACAGCTCTATACTTTTTACTTGAAAAGTACCAGTCAAAAAAGTACCCATTATACTTGGATGAGAAAGTGTGTCCAAACTTTTGACTGCTACTGTACATAATGACCATATAAAATATAATGAATTGTTATACAGTAAAAGTAACTGCGCAACAGTATACTTATAGTTTTAATCCAGTACGGCTGCAACTAACAATCATGTTCATCATCAATTAATCTGCCAACTACTTTCTCAATTAATCATTCGGTCTACAAAATGCCAGAAAACAAAGGTGACGCCATCAAATTGCCTGTTTTGTTCAACTGTCCAGAATCCAAACATATTGAATTTACTATCACACAAGACTGAGAACAGAAGCAAATCATGGAGCATGGAGTATATTTACATTATAGTATTGCTACTTTTACAGAGTAAAGGATCTGAATACTTCTTACACTCCTGGAAATAATATCATAATAATATATTTATTTATATCTTGTAGCTAGTGCCATTTTTTGATATTATGAACTTAATGGATCTGTAATTATACAAGATTAAAAAATGATTGTCAAAAACTAAAAAAACAGATGTAAAAATCATGTCACAACATTGTCTGACATGTCTCACCTCTAACACACGTAATGCACATACACCCAGAGGCTATTTTCATCTATTGAAGTGAAAGGAAGCAAATAACAGTGCATTAGCACACGCACGCACACAAAAGCATTTGCACACACAAAGGTACTTGGATTATTTTGGCAGGCTCTCAGTTTATTATTTCGTTTTATGGGGCTGGGAGGTGGGGGAGGTTGTTTTGCGGCACTGCCTGTGATACGGCGGCTCTGTTTGTGAGCTTGTGAGAAAGGAAGCACCAGTAAGATCAATACATCCTCTACGTAGATTTCCAGCAGAGTGTGACGTGCGTATGGGGAAATGAGCTGGGCCGAGGATACTTTGCTTGTTATGGATTTGACATGAACTTGGCCCCCGGCCTCTCCGAATGTGATGAATGTATTATTTAATCTTCCTGTCTTTGTTAACCTCCTTTTGGCTGAAGGCACGGTGATTCTCTCCCTGTGAGTGGATGAAACAACATCTCTAGTTTGGCCTTTGGATTTTGATGAAGTATAATAATGGCCATAATAATAGAGAGCTCTCTACAAGGACCTTTCCCACCGCAGACACACTAATGGGAGTGGAGCTGTATTTTAGGCACACATGGGTCCAATGCACAACAGAGATTTAAATTAACACACGAGGTAAAGTACCGCTGAGGACGGCACTTAGACAGCTGCATCGATGGGGCCTTGACAACTTATCAGCTCCATTATTCAGGGTTGAAGGAAGTGTGTGTGTGTGTGTGTGTGTGTGTGTGTGTGTTCCTGTACTTCTATCTTTGTCGGAACCAATTTTGAGTTTTAGACCAATGCTTTCGAGTGAGGACATTTTTCATTCAGGTCAGCATAAGGTTAAGGTTGAGGTTTTACTGTTCAGGTTAGAGCAGAGTTTCTCAACCTTGGGGTAGGGACCCTACATGGGGTCACTTTATCAGCAGATATATAATCGGGTGATTATTTTTTACAACCAAATAATGATTTAGTCTAAAAAAATATCATAAAATAATGAAAAAGGCCGAAGTCAAAGTGTCAAAGGTAAAGTCTCAAAAGCTAGCAACAGTCCAAAACACAAAGATATAGATATAAAACACAGAAAAGCAGTGAATCTGCACATTTATAAAAATATCAAATTTCTTTGATACGTGACTAACATTATGAATCAGTTATTAAAATTGTTGAGAAATAGCCCTAAACTGCTGGGGTCATGAGGGTTTTGGGTGTAAAAATAGGGTCAAAGGTAGATAAGAGTAAGTAAAGACATAATGAATGTAGTCACTGGAGGGCTCTTAAAGACAGAGGTACAGTACTTACTATTTGTGTACTGCGTGTGCATATGTGTGTGTGTGTGTGTGTGTACAGGGGCAGAAGTTTGCTAAAAATAAATATCTTGCCAGTGGCCTTAGACAATGACAGGGCAATATTCTTTGTAGGTTGAAGACGTCAGAGTTTTTGGACAGGATTCAGACACAAAGACAAAGAGACAAATTTAGACTGTTGGTCGGTTGCCTGAGTGGGAATGATATTTTTTGTCACCTTTGACTCAGAGATATTTCAGTCAACACAGAAAAGCTAACAAAAGAAAAAACATATGGAGAAATGTTGTGTTCGCTCACCTAAACCGACAAATTCATGCAGGACAGGTTCAAGCACCAGTGGGCTTGTGGGGAATTATATGCATTATTAGACTTTAGCTCTATGAGGAAAGCCGAGGTTGACACATCATCAACATTCATATGATGAAGTATAAATGGTCTAACATTTTTGTGAAACAACATGTGAAAAGACATTTACACCTCACACTTACGGATTTTATTGCCCTCAGTAGATATTTTTGTCTGTCTTTAGCTATGTTGGGATTATGGGTGCAAATTAGCCAGTGCTATCTGAAGTACATTTACACTGATTACACTGAAACATGTCAATATTTATTCATGCATGCTTCACCCTATAAATTGCTTATTATGGTATTTATCTGATTGTATTTTCAATCTCTCTGTAAAGAGAACTTTTGTTCTTTTACTTGTTTGCTACAAACAAACAATGTAACTTAGAAAGATGGCAACTTTAAAATTAAATAGAGAAAAGTATAAAATTTTTAGGGCTGCAACTAAATGATTATTTTCATTATCAATTAATTATTATTTTTATTATTTACTTAACTAATCAATTAATTGTTTTGTCTATAAAATGTCAGAAAATAGAGAAAAATGCATAATTTATTAAAGCTCAAATTGACGTCTTTAAATGTCTCGTTTTGTCAGATCAACAGTCCAAAAGATATTCAGCTTACTATCAGGTGCGACACAGAAAAGCTTCAAATTCTCACATTTGTTCTTCAGAAGCTGCAACGACTGAATATTTTGGCATTTTTGCTTAAAGAAACATTAAAGTGATTATTTGATTATCAAAATAGTTGCGGATTAATTTTCTGTCAATCGACTAATTGATTAATCAACTAATCGTTGCAGCACTAAATATTTTAGTATATTTGTTTATGCTTTTGGGTCAAGATGGGATCGATTGCTTTCTATCATCTGGTCAAAAATTTGTTCACAGTACTGAACAAATTAAAATCTTGACATGGTGATGGTGTGGAAAAGGGTATCACCAAAGTCACTAGGCTTCTTTCTCTGTGAACTACAGTACTAATATTTAAAATTGAGATATATCAGTTTGGACTAAAGTGGTAGACTGATCGACCGACCAATAGTTGAAAGTAAAAGCAACCACAACCAAACCAAAATCAAAAATTGTCCATCAAATGTTTAAGTAGTTCTGAATGAACCCTGGTAGCCATGGTTGTATCGGGTAGTCCAGTAACCCAATAAACCTAGGCAATTGTAGGATATAAAAAGTGCAATATCAAAAAAGACTCATTATTTGCTTCATTGAATGTCTGTCCTTTATTCCACAAAAAGTCTTGACATGATCCCAGGGCCTGTTTGCATCACTTAAGCTCAATGCTTCAAAACACAAATGTTAGATAGGACGCTCAATGTGCAGTGCAATGGAGCTTCACAGCGGCTCTGTTACAGCCGCCGTGACCTGAGGCCGGTGAACCAGCTCCGCCAATGACAAAATGAGCCAAGATCCTTTCAGAAAGGGGAACACATGAGTGAGAAGGAGAAATTCTGTTGGAGAAGCAATGAGGTAAGAGAAATGTTCTCTGTAGATGTCTACAGCATGACACTAAAAATACTGAACATGATCGCTGGCTATTAATGAGAGCCTCCGTCACGACTCTTGTTGTCTCAGAAGAGGCAGATGACCTGCTGTCAGCTGTGGTGGGCAATCAAACAAATATAGAGTGTTGGATTATGAACTGTGAGTGTTGCCAGAAGGAGTTGATGTCTTCACCAGTGGGCAGCCTTTTGTCTGCCATCCTGTCCTCATCCTCTGGCTGTTTTTCACTAGTCATCCATTTATCACTCAATTCTTAGATTTGGCTACATGGTAATTCTTACAAAAATACCAAATCCTTACCACCGACAGGCAGAGCGACCCAAAGTTCGGAGGACGTCATGTCAGGCAATCCAGTCAAAGCCAAACTCCCCCACAAAACACCCTAAATTGGTTTTCGCTTTGCAGAGCCAAACCACAATCTTTGAAAATTTGCAATCATAAAACTTGTTTTTTTAAACTCTATTTAAAGCTAGGGTTAGGCTTTAAGCCTCAGATGAGAGTAAGATTAGGGTTAAGGTTAGGGTAAGCTTTAAAAACAACTTGCGAGGTGAAAATTATAACAAAATCCAGCATTGCAGCCTGGCCAGGAAGGATCAAGCTCCTAAATCTGGAGCCTTGCCTCCGCAATCAGCTGGACACAACAGACCACAAACCAAGCCAGGGCGCTAAGAGCCTTTTGAATGTTTTACTGTATGCTCTCCTCGGTCACAAGACAGACTTTCGCGAATCGACAGAATCTAGATAATCATACATTTCTGCTCAACAGGCCGTCCAAATTAAAAAGGCATTCAGTGGAGAAAATGAGCATTGTCTACTGGCCCGGATCTGTTCCACACATTTCTGGGAAGGTAGTAAATTTCAATACATGCATCATTTTTTCTGGTTCTTTTTGCCCCAAATGATCCATTATATGACAGTGAATCAGGAGCCTGGGGTTGAGTGGTCTCCAATGCCTCTTCACATGCATACCTCAACAGCACAGCCCCCCCCCCTCCTGCACAGGATACAGGAGATTTGGATGTGCAGAGCTGTGCTCAGCCCCTGATGTCAGAGATGACTCAATCCAGAGGCTTGTAACTCCAAAACACATCTTGGAGATCCTGAATGGAGGCGAAACGGGAGGAACAGATTAGAAGGAATTTGTTTCCATGCCTCAATAAACATGTTTTGTCTATTAGATAAAAGTATTCTCATGCACTTATCAGTCATAAAGCAGAATACAAGACCAGGCTGATCCAAAAACTACATGAGGAAGAAAAAAATGTAAACATTTTCAGCAACACTATGTCTCCATTTAAGACGAGTGTCAACTTTCTTTTTGCATCAGACTCTAAAACCCACTTGAGTTACACACACTGATCTGTTTTGTTTTACCCTCTGCGAGGCTGGTCCTCAGTACGAGGTTCCCAGGGGAGGGTTGAGATTAGCTAGAATGTGATGAGATGGTGACAAATATCCAACACTCCCCTGCATCAACAATCCTGAACGCAACCACAATGGAGAGGAGTGGGGCTCCGATTGGACCGGAAAAAAAAACAAAACAAAAAAGGAGACGCGGCCAGGAAGCAAGGTATCCATTTCATGCCCCCGTCTGTTTGCCTGCCACCTGTTAGACATGATCATTACCACGGAGCAAGGGCGTAGGGGGCTAAGCCGGCCACATTTATATCAACAAGCTGGGATAAAACTGTCTAATTATCCCCCACGGCCCCTGGCTTGGCCCCCGACTCTCCTCACTGAGCTGGTCCCATTTGCCAGCCTGGCCTGCAGCCAAACTCTGCAGGCTGGTATGCGAAAGCACATCCTAATGACAGCTCTCTTTCAATCCCAGGTCTTTGTAATTGCCCTGGGTAGCTTATGCACATTATGTGGCACTAGTCCAACTTAATAGTTAGAAGGTCAAGGAGAGGTTTAATGGAATAAGTATGTGATTTTATTGCTGTACCTGGTTAGAATAAATTACCATCATGTGAAAGTGTTGAGGTTCATGATGACAACTGTGCTCTGTTTTGAAGGAAAATATAGGTTTGGTGCATGAACATAAGTCATAGAGTAGTGCTGAATAAAAACCATGGTCCTGTTCATAGTAGCAACAAAGTTTTCACTGTTTTCAATGGTAGATAAGTACATTTTCTACCATAAATAAGTCAGCATACAAACAACATCCAAGCAAATTTGCTGCTTGTGAGCAAATGCTTAAGTGAGGCACAGTTAAGCTTTGATGATCACCCGTGATTGAGAGCAAATGTAGACTAAATGTAAGCAGTTTGCACCTGTGCAAAGCTGACTATTATCATAACAGTTTTGATGGCTACAGAGGGAATGTGGTGGGTGGGAGCGGGGGCATCCAGATCCCCGTGGGAGGTAGCATTAAGGTCTTAATTAGGACGCAGTGGGAAAGATTCAAAGTACTCCAAGATGACGAGGGAAGCAGCAATGGGAAACCGGAGCTGATCGCCTTTCCTAGTTCAAGGCTAATTGCTGAAAGGGATCTGACATGGATGTGCAGGGAAACACAGACGGTATGTAATAAGATGATGTGAGGTCATCTCTAAAAGCTGTTTCGGTGCTTCTTTGGTAGCTTGTAGGTCCATGTTATTAAGGCATCACAGTCGCTATAGGGGCATACATTTGCACAATATTACAATTTGTCATAAATGTAAAAAAAAACCCTAGGCTATTATTCAGTATAACAATAGTGACAGCTTATTGTACTAAAGTAAATGACTGATGTTTCATTTTTTGACCTTTGTGGACATACTGTTTGAGTTCTCTAGAGGACAGGATAGCACAGGGTCTGGGATCTCTCGGTTTTTGACTGCCTGTGTTCTGGTACCTATTTGCGCAGATCTGGCACCTCTCGTGGTATAAAAACAAAAATAATAACATAAAATAAAATAATTTTTTAATAATTATATATTTTTTAATTTACAGACCAATTTATAAGCAATTTCATGTTCTTTATTAGTTTAGATTTATTCCTAAAAAGTTGGGAGATCTAACTGTTGGTGCAAGCAAATGCATTGAGCGAAAAGCTTGCTGGGTAATTAGGCCTATGTCACATACACAGACAAAAAAAAATTGCCAAAACCTGCTGCAGTCAGAACACTGAAGCAGGGAGGATAAGAAATATGCACTGCAAAGTAAAAATGTCAAAAAAAATTTGCTATCCTTTTTCAAAAGAAAAAAAAGTTGTGCGATGCTTCTAAACGAGTCTGGATGGCGACAACGACACACAAGGGCAGATGCAGTGGTAATGCTAGCGAGTAGGAGCAGCTGCAGGAGGCTACCACAGCAGCAGCCAACCAGGTTCACTGAAGCAGAAGCAGCAGGTTATCACAGTAGCAGCTGCTACAGCAGCAGCTAGCCAAGTTCAACAGCAGGAGGAGGTACACCCCAAGTCAGATTCGGACGGAGAGGAGAATGCTTTCAGTAGAGAGGAATTCGGGACGTCTAGCGACAGGTCAGGGATGCACAACTATTTGGCAGCTCAGTTCAAGGTTAAGCAGACTTACTACCCCTGGCTTGTAATTCAAGTTTGGGCTGCACAACATGTAAGGCAGTGGGGTCTTTGGGGCCAGAGAAGACAGGGGGAATGAAACTAGCAAAGGAATGGGTCTCGTGTACAGCAACCTCGTCTGCTTCGTATATTAAAAAACGGTCTAAGGTAAAGGATACACCTTAGTCCAGGCTATAGTTAATAGTCAGTCTGAACAGATAGCCACTACAGCTCGTGTTTTGCACAGCATGCAGGGATGCTAAACGCCAGAGGCCCACAAATGGCTTTGAACATGAGATTGACTGCCAAGAGATAAATGGAGTTGATATAGGTAGAATTATACATTACAATGGTGTGTGTACAAAATATACAGAAATATATTTCAGCAGAAATGAAAACTGTTTGAAAGAATACTAGTGTGCACCCAAACTCAGTCTAATGCTAGGTGAGTCTACCAGTTTGAACAAAAACAAGCGGACAAGCCTACAAACATTTTTACCGAACTCGTAGAGGAATTGTCCGTCATCTATTATCTGCTCTGGAGCGCCTACATTTGACTCAGAAATTTCTCTCTAAAACCCTCATTGGAGTAATGTGTGATGGCGTTTCTGTCATATTAGGGCGCAAAAACAGAGTAGCAAGTAAGCTCCAGGCCATTTTCCCTAATATTACTGTTCGGCACTGCTCGGCTCATAGGCTTGAGCTTGCAGTAGGTGACGTAGTGAAAGAGATGGGTGCATCTAACAAAAACCGAATGGAGGTGAGAGAGTCTGTAGAGAGTTTAGATGTCCAGCTATACAAAATCAGTTGGATATTAGACACTATTGGGTGGCATCAAGTTTTAGAACAGTAGAAACAGTGTGGAAGAACTACCCAGCACTTTACAAGCATTTTAAAGCAGCAACAGAGGATCCCTCCCGCAACGGCCTTATAAAACAAACATACAGTGGACTTGCTATGCGCAGATCTTCCCATGCGTTTGTAACCAACCAAGGCATCATGTGCAATGCGTTGCAATCCGAATTATCTGAACTGTCACTCGAGTTTCAAAAAAGAGAAAGTACCATGATTTCGGCACACAGGGCAATTTGTAGGTAAATCAGGGTATTTGAGACCATGTCAGAGTGGCCAGGGTGCTACCTATTCAGGAGAACTCTTTCCAGGGCATCACAGTGAACGGAGGAAAACCCAACAACAAAACACTTAACAAGAGGCAGTTTGGCTAAGAACTTGGAGGACCGTATGTTCTATCAAGGAGGGCAGTTGCCAGATAAAACTGGATATAACAAGTTTATTGAGGATTTGAAGGTGCTTTATGCACAGTACTGGCCCGAGGAAGCAAGTGCGATGTATGGAGAGACTGAAGTTGAATCACTGTGTCAGCGCTTTCACATTGACAGCCTGTGTGCAGTCATTCGGGCCTACAGAGAGTACAGAGACTCAGATGGAAAAGACATCCCTGATGAACTGAAGGAGCTATTTGTTGATGTCAATAGCATTGCTATATCAAGTACTGAGTGTGAGCGTGGATTTTCTCAAATTAACTTGATTTGCACCCCGAACAGTGCCTCTCTGCACACATCCACCATACTATATTTACTCTTTCTGAATCTTGTTGGACCCCCACTGGCCAAATTCAACCCAGTCCCTTACGAAAGGTCGTGGGTGGCCAAAGGACATAGAACTGCCACAGACATACGCAGTAAAACCCGAAACAGGGAAGAGGAGGAGAATCGGGACATGGCTGTGGTGTGGGGTGTTTTGGACAACTAGATAAGGTAAGCATGGTTTTATTGGACTGTGAAGTATTATTGTCTTACTGTATATGTTGAGAAATTAATTGCTGACTGCAAGTGCTGTAAGCCCCACAGTTAAGCATGTGGTGATGTGGGCATTTGCGTGTGTT
Source organism: Scomberomorus guttatus (assembly GCA_038419695.1). NCBI lineage: Eukaryota > Metazoa > Chordata > Actinopteri > Scombriformes > Scombridae > Scomberomorus > Scomberomorus guttatus. The sequence continues at coordinate 11,134,509 of CM076462.1, forward strand.
GTGCAGAGTAGCCTAAAATAATTTTAAATTATTGCCGTAACATTTATATCATGCAAATTATTTGAAATTGAGCCCCCACAGCTTAGTAAGTGGGCATTTGTGTACATAGCATGTTGTTTTCAGCACCGTGTTCTGTACGTATTCCGGGACCTGCGCCCACCTCGTCACCCCCCCGCTGTCATATGCACTTTGCGTTTCGGCACCTTCTGATTTACAAATTAAGCACTGCCAGGATCTGTGATTAAGTGGCAGCTGTGGCAGATATGATTACTACAACAGGGCATGAACTGGAAGCTGGCCTGAAGTTCTGAAACCAAGACTTGTGACTGTATTTACAGTCTGTTTTATATTCGGTCAAATCACTCCACAGAAAGTCCTTGTACTAAAAACATTTATGTAGTTTTTTTTTCCTAAATTGAAAAATGCAGCTAAAAAATTGGTGGTTAAATAAGTACAGGCACAAACCAGAGGCAAACCAGGCACAAGTCAGTTCTATTGGTGCCACTTGGGACTGCTAAAATTGCCTAGTTTATGACAAATTCATTGTAACGCTATGTAACAACAATGTGGTAAAATGTTAATGTAAATGTTAACATATTGACCTGATTAATTATGGGTGGAGAACACTGATCACCATGGGTGCAAACTCTTTCACTATAATTACTGGCACTTCTTATATCAGGTTAGGATAATCAGCTACCATGGGATCACTGTTGCAACATAAATATCCTTAGAAAATCTGTTTATTGAATTCAACACATCCAGTATTTGAGTTCCATAAACCACACACACACACACACACACACACACAATACACAATATTGTGGTTGAAGTTAGTCTAGGCTTTCATTTAAACAGTAGCAAAAGGCAAATGTAAAAATGGAACTTTAGTACATATTGTACTAATGGCATCAGTAAACTGCTGCATAACAAATGAAAGAATGAGGATATAAGAATATATAACTAATATTTGTGAATTCAGCTTTTTTTAACATTTCAAAATTTAACATTTCACTCTCAAGTTTTGTTGTTTACTTGTTACGTGTTGGATGTAGGGGTGGATGGTGGGTGTACAAGGCACATGACTTTGACGCCAGTGACTGGGGTTCACATCTTGAGTCTTGTGTGTGGTAAGATTTAAGTCCCCTTTAGAATTTTGTGATTTTGGGCTATCTGAGACGAAAGTTGACAATTGGACAGAAACGTGGTAACATCTTTGGTCGTCAATCCAAAAAAGTGGTCTTAAATCTCACTGTGAGACATGTCCACCGAGGTCTGATTTGAAGTTTTGGCAACCAAAGACAGCCTGAGTAAAAATTCTGTCTGCATTAGAAATTTAGATGGCTGCATTTATATAGCGCTTTTACCCAAAGCAAAGAAATTTAAGACCAAATTCTCACAATGTGACTGCTGCTAAGACACGTGTACAAACAAACCAATCAGAATATGATATGAAATGACAAAGAATATGATGACATTTCATAAGTGCAGTTATATAAATAAAGTGTATAGTAAGTGTATGTAAAGAGAATATGTCCATGGCACACAAAAACAAAAACGACTGAGGTGAAACGAAAAAGAAGTTTGCGTGACTTTGCTGCATTTTTGAATGGTTTGAGAGGCGCAGATGCATGATGTGAGCTGATGATGTTTGTTTTCATGTACTGTTTTCTGTTTATATTGTAGCGCAACAATTCACCATACATTTAGCGAACAATCTGACAAATTCCTCAAATTGATATTGTGCAGTCTGACATAGATTGTGACCAAGATTTTATTTTTTCTAAAAAGGTGCCTTTAGGCAACAAAAGCACGTTGGTTAAGTTTGGGAAAAATCGTGGTTTCAGTTAAATGTTAATAAACGAAACAATTGCTTCAAGTCACAGTGGACTTTTTCAATATTTAAGAAAAACCAGTCTTTCCCTATGACCTTAACCTGAGTGCTGCAAGTGTCATTTTGCAACTTGACGGTCATTAACAATGTTTCCTCGCAATGTTGATAAAAAATGTAATGAGGATAGTATTATAATTTAGTATTACATAAACACAATTTCTAGGAGACAGTGTTGAGCTTTTATACTCATAGAAAAAGCTGTTTGCAGTGGGTGTGTTGAGCTCTTTCTGCTGCTAGATTTTTCTCTTCCTGCTTTTGGAAGTCTGTGAATGTTCACTGATGCAGACTATACTGTCCCATCAGCGGTGGTTGTGTGAGCTAGAGAGAGAATGAAGAGAGTTTAGCGGTGCTGGCAAGAACAAAACCGTGAATCGCTGTGGCCTCTCTGCTCTCCGTGTGTGTGTAGCTCAGCCCCGCCCTCAGTCAAGCAGACACACAGACCTGCAGCTCTTTATACATCCATGACACAGAGGCAGAGAGCAGAGCAGAGCAGAGCGGAGCAGAGCGGAGCAGAGGAGAGAGACAGAGACAGTGATGTAACCTGGTCGCTATGCTACAAGTCCCGACCTCACACTCTGCGTGCTGTTATCAGCTGGGGGCTACACACCCATTGCCCAAAGGTTGACGCCCAGAGATGTCCTATACACAGCAAAATAATAAGAAAATAAGAAAATACAGGCAGAGGGCAGGGTCTCTGCAGATAAATACACTTCCACACACTTCTAGTGGGTCATAAGTGATGGTTGAGAGGGATTACTTTTGTATGAGTCTATACATTGTTTTTCAGGAAAATCCTGCATAGTATACCTTTAGTATATATAGTATGTATAGTATAGTATACTATACACATTTCAAAGTAAGCTGGGAGTCATTTTCATTTAAGGGCCATTGCAGAGTATTTCTGTGAAATTAGAAAAAAAAGCTATCCCTAATTGGCCTATCAAATGAATTCTTTTCGCTGACATCATTTTCAAATATTTCTTCTGGATACAATCCTTTCGGGCCAAATTTGTGTGAAGTAAGGCACACTGCTGTTCTACAGATCATCAGAAATGATTCCCCTGGCAGTGTACAAACTTTATAGAGTAGTATAAGGCAAGCCTGCCCTAATAAAAATACAGGTGCTTTTCTTCCTTTTTCAAAGACTTTTGCAGATTTCTGTTCAATTGCAGCTAAATGGTGATATATCATTTATTTATTCTTTGACTGATCTGGCTGAGAAGTCGGTGTTGGACAGGACTGTGTTAGGATATCTACTCCAAGTCTCTTCCTTGCTGTTTGTGGATGATTTGCCAATCTTCTCTAAACATCAAAATGCTAGCTTGTACATCTCCCCCGGTGAAAAAAAAAAGATCCCCAGCTTTGAAGCAGCTGTAAGTGCACAGGGATAAAAACTCTATACAATTTCCACATGAAATAGGAAGACAGGGGTCCACTGGGAGACACTAAATTGAAACTAAGGCTGTGCCTGATGGACCACAGGATATGCCTGCAAAATTTAGACATATCAAAATGGCGAAAAAGTCTGTTAGTGCCCATTCATATAAACTGAATAGCTTGTAATGTTCTAAGGCCCTTGGAGGATACTTGCAAGGTTGAGGAAAGACTACAGGAAGAGCAGAATGGTTTTGACATAACTTTATTTTAGTGCGCTACAGGTTTTCTCTCCTCCCTGCAGTTTAATGTTGTATTCCACTGGGTCCCGGAAGGAAGCAGCCCAGTAAATCCCTACTGCTCGACTTAAAAAGGAAACGGTATCTGAAGACAGGTGAAAAACTGAAAGATAAATACCTCCAGGCCCCTTGCCCGTAGTGCCTCTCTCCAGAGGGTAATCTCCCAGCCACACAATATAATGGCGCAGGCGTTTGGTTTAAATTTAGGCAGAGAGGAAGCTATAATGATGAAATAATACTTGTTCACTTTTGAAAACATAATTCATTTTGATTAAAAACTTGCATTACATGTTACAGACTGCTGACTGTTTTTTAGATAAGCCTATCACGTAATGGAGGTATCGGAGTTTCCAGGCCAATATGCAACATTTAATTGGGAGAAAGTAACTGGGAGCATTTAAAACCACTCAGGAGATACTCTGGGGGGTTGTGGGGTGGTAGGTGAATTAGGAAGTCTTCACTTAGCCGGGTATAATGAACTGAGCCGATGTGCACCCCTGTAAGGTTTAACATTTTACCTTTTTTATTTGGAGGAAGGAGGTTGGGGGTTGAAAGGTAAACAATGAGAAGTTCTGCAGCCGCCTCAGCTGCTCCCAGTGCGCTTCAAAGGGGTTTCCATATGTTTTCAAGATTTGAACCAAACTCCAGTATTGCCATTTAAAGATGTGTTTTTCCTTTTTTTTTTTGCCCATTTGTTTTCACTTTAAACTGCTCCAGTATAATATGGTGCTCCTGTTACTGGAGAGATATGCATTTGCAAAAAAAAAAAAAAAAACCATGGAATTAAAAATGATTTGGGAATAAAAATACATACTTATATTCTAACTGACAACCATGCATTTGAAAATTATACACCATGCTTTCAACAAATCTCAAGGGCTTTCTTTCCATAGCTCTATGTTTTTTGTGTTTCTCAAAAACTTGTGCTGTAGGTTAGTAATCACTATCAGGGCGTGTCTGTTAAGGGGATAAAACATCCACCATCTGCTGTGCTCCAAGTGCTTGTCATGGTAAGATGAATACTAGTGTAGTAGTGTGTAGATGGTATCCAAAACATCACTGAGTGGTTTATGGAGTCATCTACTTAGAAACCAACTGACAGCGTAATAAATAGATAAAAGTCGGGAAATAAACTGTGTCAGACAAGCACTATTTATCTAACAGGCAATTTCCAACAAGTCCGATCAAACAGACATTACTTTTGTATGACTTCTTAACTATACGCTTTCTGAAATGTTGTCCATAAAAGGGCTCATTTTAATTTGATGTGTATAAAAGTTTTCAGAATTGTGGCAACATCTTTGCTCTTGTTAAACTTTTGTCACTACAGTGGTATGCAAACCCATAAAAAGTGAAATTCACAGCTACAGTAGTCTCCAACTTAGGAGGAGATTGCTGCAAAGCAGACCTGTGCTCATTGTGCAGATGCATTAATAGAATAGTTTCATTGTCATCTTAACTTTAAGCTGAGTTCATTATTCTTTACTTAAAGGTAATCAGTGGGGCTCCCTGCACCATGAATTGCACGACACAATATTTACATATCTGCTTTAATCACTGTGGTTCATTTATTTTTACCCAATTAAAATAAACATGCTGGAGTATTACCAGCTGGCTAATAGAATGGGAACATAAAAAAAAACATGCAGTATAAACTCAGCAATAGTGAATTGCTTTGGTATGAGGAATTTCTACCCAAATACAACTGAGCAAGTACATGGCAGAGACCAATTTTTAGAGATCGTATATCTTCAGGAGGATGTTATATATCAGCGATTTTGCAGGGGTCAATAGATCATGATTCAGAGGTCTCACAGAACAGGAGGGATCCTGAAATATTACAAAAGTTCAGAATAACATTATGACAATATACATTTAACATCCTGCAGGACAAAAGGAGGCCTGCCATAATCTCTGAACAAGATGTAAACCAAATGTGCAGAAAAGCATAAAAAGCACCATGAAACCCAAGTGTTTCAATGTCCAAACATGCCATGACCGCGGACCATCTGTTTTTCCCTCGTTACATTGGGAAGCCAATGGAGAGGTCCATAGTGATGCGTAACCTCAATAAATATCGCAGATCCGCAGAGACATCTCCCAATTTGTCCACTGGTGATTCATCTGGGAACTAATAGTGGAAGACAATAACCAGCGAGAGGGACCATCTGAAAGACATCAGTAAACATGTGTGTAAATCACACTGACCCAAAGCGATGGTAGGAAAAGTCTCTCTCCACAAAATCATCTTGTGGTTGGATGAGTACAGGGTTGACGGCAGGATGATGTTAAGGCTGTTCCAGATTCTTAATGTTTTGGTCTGCATGAATTATGAGAGCGTGTCCTTTCAGTGACCTTGCAAATAATTATTTTTCAAACAAGCAAAAAAATTGGTTTATAACATGAAGTATACTAGCTGTAACAACTCTTTCCTGCCAATTGAGTCAAACACAGTTGTATATCTCCATCTGAATTCACCTGTTACACACCTGGATTTTATTTATGACTTGGAGAGTGTCTGCTGGACATCATTTTATATCGCTTTTTGTCAGAGAAGGTTATGTTTTATGCTTGTTCACACTCCCACAAAAAAATTGCACATCTCATGTTGAGAAACAAGACACACTGAATTAATTATAGCAAAAAATCCATGGAGATACATTTACAAGTCTAAATCTGAATATAAATATGGTATAATATTGGATCCCGAGATGAGCTACAGTACTTCATTTTTGGCATCAATAACTACAACTGTCGTAACTTTCCCACCCACGGCAGTTTGCCTGCCAAATGTAAGCAGAGAGTATAAAGGGCCATAGTCAGCTTTATTGATACTGAGTGAAAATGGCAACTGAAATTAGCGTGACAAGAAAAATGGATTGTCATATAAAAAGATCAGATATTTATAACTGTTCTGATGCCAGCTTTGAAACATACTGTCAGGCCTGGAATTAAGTCATTTTTAGGGCAAGGCCACTTTGGCCTTTGATAAATACAAATGTATAGGGGCGTAGCGGCCAAAATGTAGGGAACCAAGGCCACAACCAATGGTGCAATTACAATAAGTGATAATTACAGACAGTATACATTCAACAATTAGGAGTCAGTGTATTGAAAAACAGTAGAGTTTATTAAAACTCTACACTGAATGTTTGACTTTTCCACAAAATGCTGTCTGATTGATTTTTTAAAAATGTGAACAATTCATTATATTAATTGTTATTGTTATATTTTAATGATAAAATAAAGTCTATAAATGGGATAAAGGTGATCAAAATGAATCTAAACAAGTTTCAACACTCATGCACACTATTAGCATTTAAGATCTTAGGAGCAGTCACAAAAACGACTTAAAACACTTTTTACATGTTAAACATTAAACACACTGATGAGAAATTCCTCTCCTGATCTGTCTTAACTGAGAAGTGGCTGTCTGCTTACAGAGAAATGGGTGTGTGTGTGTTAACGTTGTATTGCGCTGAAAAAGTAGCAACCTATCAGATCTCACAGCAAGTTTTACACTCTATGTACGTTCATAATTAGCTAACACTATGAGTGTTGCATTACGGGTTGTTTGTAGCATTTATGTCGCTATGCTAGCGAGTGTCTTAAAGTCTGTTTATAGTGAGTGTGTTAGAGTCAGTCAGCCCTAAAAGTGTTTCGTTAGTCCTGTTTAACCTGCAGGAGTTTCCGAAGACTCGTGTAACGTGTTTTTGCAATGGAGGAAATAAATTCACGACGAGTGAAAATGAGTCCAAAGTGTAGAACTGCAGAAATGTAATATGTCAAGCTGCCAAATACCACTGTGACAGATGATAAGGAGCTCAAAAAGACTAAGAGGCAGAATGACAATGGTGGCTGATTTACCACACCAGATTCTTAGTAGGTTTTGAAAAAATCTGTCTTTACTTTCACACAGAAGTAAACAAAAGCAAGCTTCTCATTTCTTGCTGACAACTTGTTGTATTATCGTTTGAAATGACAACTATCGCTAGCAGATTTTACTGGCTGTGGCTAGCTAGCTAATCAACACTAACTCAGTGAGTTGGTTGAAAACATGGTCTTCAGTTGACTTTTTAATGTTTCTAGCTGACTCATTTTAATTGAGAACCCTCTAAAAGGCTTAAGAACTGAAGCAAAGCTGCATGTCCCGGGCAAAATGTCAGCATTCTCTCAGACAGAAGAATATGGCTTGTTCCTTCCTTGTTTTACTATCGAAAAACATACTTGGACATACCCGGTTATTATTGTTTATTCTCAAAGCCGAAGACTAGAGTTGGTGGAATGTAAACTTACCTATATCCGATAAAGAACAGGGAAGGGCTACTAATGTTACCCTAAACACTTGGCTCCTACATGGTGAATATGTCGGTCCTGGATGAATGCAGCTTTTTGTAATGTAACCTGTAACCCCACATAACAACATAGTTAGCTAATGACATGGTGTTTGGATTTGAAACTAACACTCGATTACTAATGGGAGGTCACAAGCTTGTTAGCTGGACGTGCTAACATTTACAGCTTACGCTAGAGAGGACAAATCCTTACACTTTTGCTCTTGTGTTTTTGGTTTTGGAAAGATGATAAAAAGACTGTCCAAACTGTTGAGATACTTACTAGAGCTCCATGCACGCCGCTTCGGCATTGTTGATAAACTTGGACAAACCTTGTTCGGGGGGAAGAGTTTTAGCAAACAGTCAATTAGTGTATGCAAACTTAATCCTCACAGTTTACTTCAAAGACCTGCATCTGGATTTTAAGCAGACGTGTACACAGTTTAGGGTTATTGCTGTTTGTTTAATCAGAGATTACGATTAATACCAAAGAGGGATAATTTTGAGTAATTTCAGCCTGCAGTTACTCCTTCAGCAGCAGACATATTAACACTCAGCTGTAAACACCCATGCACACGAAAAACGTCAAACCCGTATATCAACATCCATCTAATCCATATGCAGTGACAATTTTATTGTGCTCATAAAATGCTCGCAACTGCCCTTAAGCACATTGTATTTTCAGCAGGCGTTTTAAAAAGGCTTAAATTACACTCAAACAGCATCAAGATGAATGGATTGGCAGTACTAATGTGAGTACATTTTTTTCTTTTCAAGACAGGGAATTTTCCTCTGCGCAGCTGTGCCAAGAGCAGGAGGGGAAAATCAACTCCATTCAACTATTTGTCAACTCCCTTTAGAAACATTTAATAGTAATAAAATTTATGGCTCCAGTTTCCAAAGGATACTGCCAGTGAAGTTCATCTCTAAGAAAGTGGTTGTAAATGCTACCATTGTTTCAGATTTTGATTTATGATTCAACCTTTCTCTGAGGATTTAGAATATAAATATTAAAGTCTTTAGGTAGAATATGAATATAATGTAGAGTATGTATGCATGTATGTACAGTATCTATCCATCTATTTATCTGCTGGTCTGCCCATCTATTCAGTCAATTCCATACTGTCCATCAGGAATAGAGGTTGGGAAGATACACTCTCCTGTCTGTAGAATGAGCAATGACAGAACCAGACAACTTTCAGGAATCCACTGAAGCGGCGCTTCCAAAATCGAGTTGCCATATGGCAGTAGCGCTTAAATGTTGCCTTGAGACAGGTTACAGCATTTACTCATACCTCATGTCTGTCAGCTATATTTAATTGCTATTTAATCTTTGATAAAACCTCAATGTATTGGGTGAGTATAGGATAACCAGAACAATTTGGATGATCAGAATCATCATTTTGGGATTTGAAGACAAAGTTGAGTCATTTTATCACTCTGGATGTCTGTGATTTCCTCATTCTCTATGTTTCAATGACTTCTGGGCTCTTTTCTCCATGATTCCATTACTGTATAATACATGAGATATTATAAAATATGTTAGTCATACCATGGATCACAGTTCAAAGTGTAAACCTTTTATTGGACAGCATAGAATTGCTTATAATAAGGTCATTAAAACATGGCGTAGTGGATTGTGAATCCGACAGTATGAAGGGGAAAAGGGAATCATGGTCAGAGTGAGTTATGGACCATCAAGGAGCAGTAAAAGCCAATGATGAATTAGTATGTATTTCATTTTTTTCTCTTTTTCCCTTTTTCATCCTGACACAGGGAAGGAAATGCTCTTTGTTTTCTTAAGGATGTGCAATTTTCTTCTCTTCATCCCCTTCGAATCCTCCTGCTGAATCCTCAAGCCATCAAATTGAGGATTTAAAGGCCTTTGGCGGCAGTTATGGCTCCCTGCAGAAGCTTCCTCATGATGCCTGGTGGCGACTCTGTAGGGTCAGGGAGGAAAACCAATTTGCAGGAAAAAAAAGAGGATATTCCAAAAACCCTGGCAAAACTTCCGCAATTCAGTTTCATATGGAGCATCAATCAAGTTTCTTGCTCTCTTTGCTGTAATTATGGGGAAATGTTATAAATTTTGTGCAGATTCTGAATCGAGTGCTGAAAACATTGAGGGATCATCGCTTCTTTCGTAACAGGAGAGAGTGAGTCACTAAATAAGATTAATACCTTGTCCACATGTAGACGATATAAAGCATTAACTTTGCTTTGGGTTATTGTGCTTTTTTTTTTTTTTATTCTCAGTTGTACAGAATTCCACTTGGCAACAATTAATTATGCTTTCTTATAACCTTTTATACTAAAAGACAAATTCCTCAAAATAAAGAATATAATTTTAACCTTGTGGTAAGAGTGATTTCTTGCATCAATATGATTGGCTTATTAGATTTTTTTTGTTGTTGCAATGTTGAAAATTGAAGTCAATGCAAAAGGTTTAAATAACTCAAATCACGTTTTAGTTCTGCTGAATGAAGTGAGGAGAAAGAGAGCAGTAACATCATCCACACCCTCACAATGCACATGTGTAGATTACATTATGTGCTGGGTCCTACCACAGAAAACCTATGTAATTTATGGGGAAATAAATCTATCCCCCTCCTGACAATTAAACCTCAACTCTAAAGGGTGGCACAAAAGAAAAGCTCTCATTTCAAAAAAAAAAAAAAAAGGGAAGAAATAGAGCGAGCCTTAGCTTCGTCCTAAATCACTCACCATAATACCACCGGGTTCTCTAACTTTTCTCCAGAGTTTCTGCTGTTAGTATTGAACAGTGAATGGGCGAGAGTCTGCATGGGACAACTATGTATTAGCATCAACATTAAAGCATGCATCTGTCATATCCCCAGTGAATGAGGGGGTTATTTGTGAGCCAAGTTCAGATGCTGATGGTGCTCAGCTGACAGGTGGCTAAAGTGATGATGGAGCTGTGGAAGCCATATGCAAAAAAGAACATTGTGACACTGTACACTGAGCAGCTTCGTAATAGCTCATGGTTTAAGTTTATATGATGTTATGCACTATTGTTAAAGGGTGATAGTGGCGTTTTTTGCATGTTTAAGCTCACACACATACAGTAAACTGTATTTTTAACATTTAAATACAGTGCACACTCATTTACTGCCAAACATTTTCCAAAACATACTGAAGGGTTTTGAATTTCTGAATGCATTTTTTCTACTTTCCACACAACCATTTGTTTCTGTTTTTTCAGTTAAGTATGAAAATCTACTTTCAGAGACTTGAAATGTACTTAACATATGAAATCCATCACTTTGAGCATCATGTCAACCTCATTCCTTGGCAAAATTACCTTTGCATAAGTGATAATGCAGTCTGCTTGATGCTTATGTTTTGCGTTTGACTTTCCAACAACATACTGTACTGTGACAGGTCAAATCAGTGGTGTAGGGCTGAAACAACTGGTCAATTAATTGATTCTGTCAACAAACAGAAAATTAACCGTGTGTTTTGTTTGTATCCGGCACACACACACGACGCACCCGCAGCACGATTCGCATTTGGTCGTCGGTTTCATACTATTCCACTGATCGACAGTTGGTGGCAGTAATGCACCAAGAAAGACAGCAATGCACCCACAAAAGAAAGTGAAGAAGAAGACCGCTAGCAAGCCAACATCGATGTATACAATGCAACTGAGGATCGATGTAAAATGTAATATTGGAGCTTTCCACCAGCAACAGGAGCCCACCAACCCAGAGATATTTGCAACAATCTGAGTTTACACCTGCATTACAAGTAATGATAATGTAATTTTGACAAAAAGACTCAAGCAACTAAATATTTACTGTTCTCATACATTGAGTTGTATATAATACTGACATAAGAAAGCTGTTTTATATTTTTGAAATAGGGGGAAAACCCAGAGGAGTTGTGCAATGTACACTAAAAAAATGGAAATATGTTCCTTTATTGCATGCACATCTCTTTCTAAATGTACAGTATGTCCTGCCTGACTGCTTTCAAAATTGCCTCCAGCTGTTAGATTGTATAAGACCATCAATTGCTGCCACAATTAGTTTGGTGTTGTAGCAGGGAATCGTCAAGTGGACAGAAGGTTATAGGTTCAAATTCAGAGAAGTCTACATATCTCTGACATTCTGGACTGTTTCATCCAGCTGTAAGCAGTTGACCAGGTTACGTTTTATCCTTCTCTCTGTGGTCTAAGAGGCCTTTAGGTTAAGCGGCAGAAGGTGTGATTGCCTCTGGGCCAAATGGGAAAATACAGCAGCTTGTTTAAACCAAGTGGGGTTCACCAGTGTGAATTGTGGGACCACAGGCTCATTTTCTATTCCCACACTACAGACTTTCTAAGAAAGGAAGGCTCAACAATTAGGAGTTTTGCATTCTTAACTGACTGCATTTCCTGAAATTAAATCATTACATCCAATAGAGCTGACGAGGTCACACCTGACAGGAAAGCCTGAGGCAACTGACTCAATAAAAACAAAAGACTGCTCCCAGCAACTTTAGCTCATTTGTTTAATTTTTGAACGTTTTATTCTGTTCAGTCAGCCAACTCACATGGAAAAGATGGTAGTGTAGAATATGTACAGCATTTAAGGGTAACTCCACATCAACATCCGTTTTTACAGGTCTTGGGGAATACTACTGCATTTGTGAAAAAAAGTTGTTGCCTTAGTGTCTCCAGAGGTCTGACACATTTTTTTTTCACTTTATTGGGGCTGAAGACAAGTTTGAAAAGGAAACAAAATCTGGGTGTGTGGAGTTAGAAAGAAGTGAGGTTACCAAACCTCTGTACCCTGCTCCTCCTCTCTGCTTAAGGCTAGTGGCTCGAAATTGCATTAGCCGCTACTAGCATAACACACCTAAATCTGTACAGTTGAGTGAATCAAGTCAAGCTGCACTGTGGGTAATGTAGGCACCAGGTTTTGACAAGAAAGACAAATGCATGGAATTAAAAAAAAGACAATATCTCTGGTTCGGATGCATTGATTTTGATCATTTTTTAAAAAACTGTCCATCGTGAGTCAATGTTGCAATGCTAAATTGGTGGAGTACTCTTTTAATGTTTGGTGTCCAGGCTCAAAAAAGAAACATCAAACTCAGAACAGCAGGGAGTGTGGTACAACAATACTAACTTCCCCCCTTGCAGAAGGTAGACTCAGAGCCTACAGTTGGATGCTGGGGTGAAGGTGGGGCTTTTGAAATGCTATATGAACAGCAGCAGCGGAAGCCGTAGCAGCAGTGACAGCATAGGTTTTGGGTGAGCAGTATGGCACCATGCATGCACGAAAAACATGAGCAGAGCACTGATGGCTTAAGTAGACCGATTAACAGGGTGCGTTGGATATATGTTGCAGTGAGAGGAGTATGCCATGTGAGTGTAGCAGCGGCTTGAGTTGGGCCATCTGAACTGGCTCGTAGGCTTCGATTCATTTGTTTGATTTTTGTTTAATTTTTCAAACTTGAAAGTGACATTGTTACCGCTTTAAAGCAATGTGCTGCATCATGCCCCAAAAATATAATCCAATGTCATGATGTTGGCTTTCATCAACTTGCTTTCAGCTTCCTTAGATTCACTTAAATGGACTTGAAAGAACAATCAGTGTTTTCACAGATGTCGTGTGCAGTCTACGGTGCATCTGTGCAGCTGAAAGACACATTGTTTTCTGAAAAATAAACTAAATATACAATATCCTTCATATTCCAGTATGTGACACTTCAAAGTACTTGTCAGTTGCAAAAGTCATTTTCTCAGGTGGACCCTCGGCACATACAAGGATTCTTTTGGCTCGTATTATTCTGACTTTGCCAAAACAGCTGATTTATGCTCTAAACTAATCCCTGTGCGAATTCTGTACCACAGAATCAAAACAGCCGGAGAAGTGTTGCTCCTGGCCGGCAGAGGGTCATTTACTTAATGGTGAATGAATCTCTAATCCTGTGTAAACGTCAGGTCCGTGTAGCGAGAGCTCCTGCAGACAGAGAAATTTTTGCTGCTAGAGCTTACAGCCAAAAAGTCTGAGCTGTTCCTCAAGCTGGAGACAAGGTCAAGGAAATAATGTGTGATCTGTTATGGCACTCTTATAATTATTTGGACCCAGGAGGAGGACCTTTTCTTTGGCTTGGCTACTGCCATCTAATATTTCACTTGAAAGATGTGAAAGCCATATCACTACATACGGTGTAAGTACGCTGCTAGATCTAAATCTATTCTAAATCGTGCAAATGTATTTTATTTAATTACCATTTATTGAAAAAAGTGCAAACACTTTCTTCAACTTTTTCAGTTAATTTTATCCTTAAGGCTACAATTATAGCATACAGTGGGATCATTTTTTTATTTTTAATTGAATTGATGTGATATAGTTGCATTTTTCATCTGCTTCTTTTAGCTGAATTAAAGTTTATGCTGTATACCAACACACAGTTCATTTGGATTGTCCTATAAAGAACTAAATTCTACTTAGAAAAACACTGTATTGACTTTACCCCTGTTACTTTTCATTCAAAAAGGCACACTACCAGCAAAAGACCTCAAAATTTACACTTTACATACCCCTCAGTATTTCTCTGGTTATATCATTTACATACTCCTGCAGAAAAAGCAGGGGTCTGTCCAGGACAAATAGATTATACTGTAATAATGATTGAAATCTTTTATCATGTTGAATCCTCAAAGAGGTGAAGGCCGAGCCGTGACCCTAACGGGAGTGTAGGAGGAATTTAAAAGCGCTGTTAAAACAATATATATATTCATAAAAGTGAGGGTAAAAGTGAAGCCAGTGTTATTTCATTCAATAAATCTCCCACAACAGGAGGACCGGGAGGAAAAAGCGTCTGGCTTATAATCTAGTGAAGTATTTCTTTACAAGTGACGACTTATAAAAAGAGGTCAGCTGCTCTATAAGATGTCCCCTTTTGGTTGGAGGGGCTAACGCACATGTCTGTTTGAATGGGAGGAAGTGGAGGAGGCCTGGGAGTCTTCAGCGGGTATTGAACTCTGAGGTGGGCGACTTCTCCTCGCCACGATCATTGAGATTTAATTGCTCTGAATGCAGCTGGGGATGAGTTACAACCTGCACAGACAGCAGAATGACAGCATGGCAGGTTTACAGGGAGGAGGAGATGATGGTAAAATGGAGGCCTGGCCAAAAAAAATCATCTGCAGGGACTGTCTGAAATGTCTTTGAAATGCGTCCTGTCTCTCTCTCTTACATTACATACACAGAGTCTCCTCAAACTGACTGTTACACATCTCCATTACTGTCTTCATATGTGATTCAGCAAAAGGAAATGACAACTGACAGGACTTTTTTTTTTTTTTTTTTTTTTTTAATCTTTTCATGCAGATTTCACAGATAAAGAAAATACAGTATAAAATGCCAATCACATTTAAATTTTAAATATGAACTATTTAGTCGAACTTGTAAATCAAAACTAGTGTTGTTTCACCGAATTTAAATAAAAAAAGAAAACCCAAACCTTTTAACAGTATCATATCAGATAGTTTTGGTTTTATGTGTGCAGGTTTTGAGATATCCATCTCTGACATTTATGCCTCCATCTTAATATACTTTAGTTTGTGGTGCAAACAAAATTGAAAAAATACATAAAAAAAAATTAACATCTCTTTCCACAATCAGTGTCCCCCGCTACTGTGTCATTAGAATTAATTCCTACTGAATAAAAAGTCCCTATGAAAACTTTTTGACCCTATTTGCATGGCCAAAAAAGGGAAGTGAAGTATATTTTTTTGTTTTTTGGGTGAACCGACTAAATATCTAATGTACTCATTGTGAAGAGTGTTCAGTTATTGACATTTTCATGTGTAAGCGATATTTTGGTGGTGCACATGGTCCAGGTAACGGGGGCTCAAACTACTTATTAGAACTAGATCAATAAATCAGCTGGGCCAATATATTGGACGATATTGCACATATGCTGATATTGATGTACGGTATATGTTGGCCGACAAGTACTGTAGCAAGAAATGTCAGTACAGAAATACAGCAATGAATGAATGAATAAAAACAACAAATACAAAAAAACATGTTAGAGAGTTTGGAAATTGTGTCTGCATTTCATTTTGGTTTGTCCACCAGAGAAAAAAAAAAAAAAAAAAAAAAAAATTATCAATGGATCCCAGTTTGTTCATGTTATGTGTTTGAGTAAGATCTGATCTGATTTTGTGAGCTCTCCAAATAAATATTGGCATCGGCCTCACAAATCCAGTATTGGTTGGACTGTACTAGTATACTGCTGGGTAGTTTAAAATACACTAATGCATCATATTTTATAAGCTTGTTTTCCATGTACAGTAAAATCTAAAAGTAACTACAGCCATCAGTCAGTGGAAGAAAAACTACATTATTGTCCTCTGGATGGTAGTGGAGTAAAATGATAAACCTTCCCTAAATGAAAAGTAAGTATTTTGTTACCTTCCATCGCCTAAATTTAACCAGTTGTCTATATTTGGAGACAGTAATGTTTTTAAATGTTACATTTAAATATGAAGCACTTGTAAGGAAGTGATGATCTATCTGTACAATTGACGCATGAGACAGGAACTACAAGTTTCTACCAGTTGTTTCAGCTTAGAAAAATATAGCACAGAAGCTTACAAAAAGAAAAAGCGAACCTCATGACTGTGCAATATGCTATCACTCATCACAAATGCCTCACTAGTTTCTTTCTCTCTGTATTTTGTTCTGTTTCTCCTTTTCTCTTTCCCTCCCTCGCTCCCTCGAATGCCGTGCATTCCTCTTTGTTTGCTCATACTGAGCCCTCCCTGCGGAACCCGGGCCTGACTTTCCCAAAGCCGATATTAATATCACAGGCCATTGTAATGGAGTTATTTTCATGGAAGCCCCGGAGGAAGTCACGTGGCTATGATTAGTCCCTTGAGAGCCCGGAGTCTCCATTAAGCTCGTTGTTTTAACTCACATAACCATCAATGAAGTGGAAAAGCTGAGGAAGTAGCTATCACTCTGGCCGGCTGGGGTGTTTTCTGAGCACCTATTTTGTTAATGGGGCCAGAATATTTTCCCTCTCTCTTTTTTCGAGGGAGGGGGGGGTTATTCTTAAACTGTGGCTCACAGAAAGAGCCTACACATGTGTGCGTTTACATTGACCCACCACCATTAAGATTGATAGCAATGGGATCTGGTGGTTAACACACTGTTTAAGCCCGGAGAAAAAAAAAAAAGGGGGAAAAAACAACATAAGGAAAAGCACAAGGACTCACACACACTCACCAACTACACGCAAGGGTGAGCTCCAATGCATCTGCCATCAGGAAGACAACTTGAGTTAAGATGGAAAAAAAAAAAAAGCCCCCTGGAATACATTTTACTCTGTCAGGTTACTACTTAAACACACATGACTGAGAAAAGCAGACACTGCCACATGCATGCTTCCTCTCATAATTCTGTTCACCTCTCTTCTTGACCTAAAAGCCACCGGGCCACTTTACCACTGGGCCACTTCCAAGGAAACAGGAAGAACTGGGCCAGCGAGGCAGTTGACAGCTTTCAGATGGACTATTGGTGATATCTACCATGTTCAGAGGCTTACTGTGAGGAAGTGAGGGCTGTTCCCACTCTGCAGCACCAAAATGTCATTACCTAGACATGAGCCTCATAATTGTCAAACCAAATTTTCTTGCTGTCAGCTAATAACTAATAAATAATAATAATAAAAACAGAAGGGCTGAGCCAAAATAAGAACTGACCTTTAACGATAAAAAAGGAATTTGCCTGAATTATGAGTTTGGACTTTTTGGCGATTTATTGACAATATCATTCACTATTTTCTGACTTGGAAAATATATAACAGCTATTTTATCAATGGAAATATCAGACTGAGAAATAAATGGATCACATTTTCAGACAGGGGGAAGTCTTTAGTGATTTTTGCCTGGTCGTTCACTTAAGAAGCGGATATAATGAATAAAAAAAAAAAAACTCTATCCGCTGTTTTAGATACATCACATTCTAACTTTGGATCAATGACAATATACGAGTTCAGAAAGTGATATACAGTAGGTCGAAAAGGGGTCAAGACAAAGCTCAATCATCCATTAACACTTGAGGAAACACAAATGGCTGAAAAAACAGGAACTGGTTGTCAAATAAGAGCCTGCACTCCCCTGTAAAATGCACACAGTGCCCCCGAATCACTGAATGTCACCCAGCAAGCCTCAGGCTACATAGCCGCTCACCCCGCTGTCTTCGTCCGCTTCCGCGAGTCACACTGCTCCTGTGTTTCCAAAAACACATTTCCTTGTTACTTCTCATTTTAATTTGATCACAGGGCAGAGGTTTTTATTATATATATAAAAAAAATCACTTGCCAGCAAATAAATCTGGCAAATTTATTTATTTTTTCTATTTTGGAATATGTAAATACCAAGTTGGTCACATCAGCTTGCAAATGGAGGATGGCTAAGACCTTCCATTCAGTCACATCTGCATGTCGTCCAAAATGATGTAAGCAAGTTCCCATCACTTTCCCTTATTAATGTCAGCTCCATGTTGGGCGCTGAGCTGCATAAACACCCACACACATGTTAATAATGCACACGCAGCAAGACTCTTTGTGGGCCCCATTTGACCTGCGTGTGTTAAACTGACACACATATAATACGCCATCTATCCCCCTGTTCCTGACGCTGCTTGGTCCCGATTGGGCCAGTTGAGGGAAATGGAAGATCCACATGGAGCTTGTGACACCGCGGCCCTCTGCTTTTCCCCAGTCACCGAGACCAGAGGAGGCCGACCGGCCCGCTGCACATTAACTGGAACAGGTGCAGTGAGCGGGGGCTTGTTTTTCTTCATTGGCTCCTCAGGAAATCATAAAGCAAATATATTGCTGGAGGACGGTTTTCGGGGTGCCCTGTGAGCAAACTGAGAGGGGAAATGGATCAACGAGCGGCCACCGGGGACAGTAAATCAACAGGCTAAAAGGAGAGCTGAATGTACTGTGGAGGCCCCGGGAGCCCAGCCCAAGGCCAGGGCCTCTGTCAGTCAGAGCCTGGTGTTAATGTCAAAGCCAGCTGGACCTGGCAGCACACGCCTATAAGGAAATGATTGAGCTGTCTGTGTCAATTGCCAGTGTACCACTAGAGGCCATCATGTCACAGCCCAGCATTTTTAGGCAACTTGAAGGTTGAGTTTTTTTTGCACAAATGTATCTTTTATATCTTTCTGTGGCCTTGACATCAGGGAGAAGATCAGATTGTGTTGCCTGCTCAAAGGCATCCCAGAAGAAGTTTTTTTTGACACCAACATAAAACTGACTCTTCCTTTAGAATAAAAAGTTGAAACAAAGTCATGCACAGCGAGATTTATGTATTACCATGTCATAAGGATTTTCCAGGAGAGCAATAGTGCAAATGTAGGAGCTTTTCCACACACTCTTTGGAGTAATGGGTCATCACTAATCGATTTGTCCTGCCTGTTTAAGCTTCAGTGAGATCTCCCTGTCCTTCTGTCAAATGCCTCAGTGCACACAAATTTCTCACTGGCTGGAAAACACTTTCTCTCTGCTACTGCACTTGATTCAATCATCGTCAATCAGGAACATATGGTGTTTCTTGCCCGGCTACCCCTCCCCTGCCCACCACTTCCACCGCCACTGCCGCCGTATCCAGTGCCACACACACACACACACACACACACACACACACACACACTCTCCGAGCCCTTTTCTCTCGCCTAGTTTACAAATTAGAGCAGCTGAGGTTTACTGCTACTTCACACGGGCCGGCGCTGCCAGGGGAGGCCGGCTCAGGCTGGTTACCTTGTGAATGGGGCATTATAATAAAGTTGGAGACACGAGCACGTCCAGCCCAATTTTTCTGATAAGTGTTTCAACACATCATATAGGGAAACAGCTGTACTACAAATTAGTGTGTTCTCTGTGACATTGACAAATTTGCTGCTTGGACTCTGTAGAAGCCAGACAGTTTCCAAAGCTCTCTGTTCTTGCCCACCTTCCCAGCACAGACACCTTAACCACCACACACACACACTTATACACACACACACATATCTAAAAAGCATGCACTTGCCAGAGGAGGCTGAATAGTAGAGGTTATGTGTGTGATCACGCCGTTTAATCATCTATCTGTCATTCTGGTTGCTGTTGCCAAAGTACAAATGCAGATCATTGTGTACCACAATATCTATTGCTGACAGACAGCTGTCAAGTGTCAAGTGACCAAGCATGAATTAAACTTAACTTCATATGCTGGTTTAAAAGCATGTTGAAAACCAAACTTAAAAGTGTTTGTGAGAGTTTGGGGGTGTGCCTGAAGTTCGTGTTAAATGTCGTCCGACCACGTCTGAAGCCAAAAGTGTTTGTAGCTTTTCCGAATGACCACACGCAAAGGTTGGGTTAAAAGCCTGAGACACGCAATGATCGTTCAAATATTGATAACGGCGCACAATTTCTGAGTCTCTTTTCAAAAGCATTCATAGTGTTGCACTTAGTTGTACACGTGAAAAGTGACACAAGTAGTTGCGTGAACGATAAATGAATGAATCCTTCCCACTGACCAGTTGTTGTGTGAAGCGTTTGTGATTGTCAGAAAGTTACAAAAATTGTCAGACGCAGCCCCACCCAATTCCAGAGTTGGAAAGGTGTGGTGGTTATTCTTTTAGATGACCCAAAAAGCACTTCAGTTCAGACCGCCATTAGCTCTGCGTGAAAAAAATGCAGCCCTCTCATTTATTTGAATGGGGGCAGTGCTTTGATTTTTTGCCAGACGCAGGTTTGTCAAAAAAGTTTCAATTTTTGCTAGAATGCAACATCATCCGGCAAGGCGCTACGTTGGCCAATCACATACATGCAAGCACAGTCCTGGTGGAGAACCTTGTAACATGAATGCCATGTTTCTACTGTTTACGTTGCATCTATTGCGATGAAAGACAGAATAGTTGCCGCTGCGGCGAGGTTTAAAATCCTGTATTACACACCATGGTGCGATGTTTTGGTGTCTGATAAGCATTTAAACGCATTAATCTGTAGTTCCAACTGAACTTCCTGGATCATATTTCATTGTCTACTTAAACAACACGCCCCCATCAACACAGCCCCTTGCATTGTTTTAATGCAGAGCTGTTTTGGGTCTAAATGCTGCCTAAAGCGTCGTCCGACCATGTCGGAAATCAAATATGTTTATAGTTCTGAATGGCTTCACTCAAAGGTAGAGTGAAAAGCTGACCACCACAGAGAGGAGAGGGGGGCGGGGGAGACGCAATATTGTTTAAATACAGGAATAATGGCGCACATTTTCAGACATTCTCTCCTAGAAAGCAGCCATAGTGTTGCACTTTGCTGTTCACATGAAAAGTGACTGAAATAGCTGCGTTAAGAATGAAAAAGAGAGCTAGAGAGAGAAGTTCAAACCCTGGTTCCTTTCGCACCTCCGTCCAGCTGGCCAATCACTGCGTGAAGTGGGCGTGAATGCCGGCTTGTCTGTTTCGGAAAGTTATAGCACCCCCTTAACCGCCGTCAGAAAGGTGCGGGGAGAGGAGGTTTAATTGGCATTTCCACGATCCAACAGGCATGTCTGTAAGAGTATACAGCCACCTTTAGTTTGAAGCATACTAACACCCTTCAGAGAAGGAAAACCTCAGGAAAGACATCCGGAAAAAGTGATTGTTCATTCTGGGAAGTGCAATGGCAAAACACAACAGCTGTACCAGTAAGTACTTAGTTTTCTTTATGCATTCCAGGTAATTGAGGATTTCCACTTTAGGAATTAAAGGCAATTGTAATTATGTGATGGAACCCTCAATAAACAGCAGTTCAGTTTAAGTACAGTCACACTGTAATTCTTTGCAAGTGAGTAAGCCAGATCTTTCATGAAAGTGACTGGAAATCCTGCAGTCAAAGTAACATGTGGTTTGGGAGAGAGATTGTACCAACGAGCTCACTAAGTATTTTGCAACTTAAACGAAAAACTTGAGCCACAGAGAAGTGAAACTACTTTTGGGGTTGAGCTGCTGGAGCAGCTGGAAGGGAGCGTGTTCCAAGGTTCATGTAACAGGAAAATAAAAACGGTACTTCCTCATTTTTACACTATATGTAATTTCATACTAAATATAAAAAAAAAGTCTGCTGCAGAGGTGGATGGTGGAGGTGTAATCTATATAAACCTGGGAGGTAAGTAATGTTGGCTCTCACTATTTAAAAATGTTTCTTTAAACACCCTATGACTTCCTTCATACTTAAGGTCATTTAACTGGTGACACGTAACTCATAATTTCTTCAGAAAACTATATTGATACCGCAGCATCTTTACTTCCTCATTCTGATAATGACACATTGTGACTCTTTCCTGTTTTATTGTTATCAGCGGTACCCGGCTGCCAAAGACTGCCAAAGAAAAATCAATAATGCAGAAAAGATGGCAAATAAAGGTACCACACCAATTAATACATGTCCTTGATATGCATGTAATAATTATGATAAGTTGATATTGAGTCTCTAAATGATAAATGGTACAGTTAAAGACAAGCATGGAAATTGTCGCTGTGATCAGAGGGGATAAACATGATGTTGCCTTGGAAACCAAGTTCAAAACTCAGGTCTTTGAGCCAAAGCATTTGCAAACCTTACGTTAAAATGAGGCTATGGACCACATGCCATCTTTGAAGACGAGAGTGGCGGGGTGTTTTTGACATTTTCAGTTTACTCTCAGCAGGCCTGTGATGTGCAGCCAGGCTGGTTCCTCTGAGGGGGAAACATCACCGGGCTCGAGCACAACCAGTGAAGAGGCCCAATGTTATTCTTTCTGCCCTCCAGAGTGGCAAAGACAAGCTAAATATCTACCCATAAATTTGACCCGGTGTAGGTTAGACTGCTGGCTCAGCATCAATAGGGTGGACCTAGTGTGTGCCAAGAAGCCAAGCCCCTCTTACCACAGAACTGCTCATATATCTGACTTCTCACATCATTCTGACCCACTCTCCACATGGTCACAGCACCTGAAATTGACATTACGAAATGTATTTTAAGATCGAATCAAAATGCTAAAACATCACATTTCAGTGTTAAAAAACAGCAGTGTAAAATGTATTATGATATGTTACGCATTATTATTGTAGACAGATATTGTTGGTGCTCAAAAATGTTGCTATTTGACCCCACAGACCTCTACATAGCTGTGATTGGTTGACTGTTTCTCCAACCAGCTGAAATGGCTGTTTGAATCGCTGAAAGCAATTGTATGCATGGGTGATGATTCAGTGGTCAGCAACCAGGCTAAATTTATTTACAGTAAAACAGTTGATGGTTTGGTCTTACTCAACCTGGTTGCTTCATTTTCAGAGTGGTGGTTGCATAACTTGAAGTCAAAATGTTTATTATGATTAAAGCAACATTTCTGCTTTACATGCAAAACTGTTTTAGTTTTTACACTGCAGATATTAGATGAATAATTTCCATTATAAAAAGTTCCCCAAACCTGAAACCTAAAACAATAATAGTTGAAAACTATATTTAAGCAGGCCATTGCGCTGGATAAGTCTCAGTAACTTTCCACTCCTCATCATATAAGTTTTATTTATCTTTTGGCTTCAGTATATGAGAAATGTGCTGCACTAATCAGTCAGCACATTTCCCTGGCTTGGTATCCTCCCTCAGATTTGCAGGGTTTTATGTTGACACGACCGCCATCACCATCATGACATGGCACATGGTGACTGGGTTACGTCCAATTTCTTCAGAGTTGACAAACAGTCACAGTCTTGATTATACACTTTTCAAAGGAAGCGAGGGCTGGGAACTATTTTAGCCAATGCAAAACCACATATTTCATACACATTTCTGCCAAGAGGGTAACACAATCTCACATCCCACTGGCAAAATTAATGTTTATGAGTATTTTAATGGGCTACCTCAGACCTGAGCTTTTTAAAATTATGCCAGCGCTACCAGAGCCTGTGAAATGATTTCAGAGCTATAAAGGAAGCGTTATGTTCTACCACCTTCACTATAATTGAGAGCAGCTCCCTAAAGCAAGTCATGTGAGTTATAGCAATGATGGAGTGGCCTCATTATTGAACTTTTAGTAAACCACTGCTGAAGTTTCTACAGTTAAGTCATTTGAAAATTTCATCCATAACTGATCCTTAGCTCTGCAGGCTAACGCAAAACATTAGCAACTTTGTGTCTATCCCGCTTTCCACTGGGTGTTGTGTATGCTGTATTGGCCCAATTATAAGAGGACCCCCCCCCCCCTCTTTATCCACACTTGTTTTTAGACAGACTTTTTGAAGATACAACACACTTTCACAGTCCTGTTGAGAATTAATCCAAGGAGCCCTCATCCATGAAACCTTTTCTCTTGTAAAAGTGAAATAATACCATTAAAGCAGAATGTAAACCTCACATTTCTGTAGCTTGTCCATCAGTCACATGATACTCACACTCTCTCGTCTCAGGCTTTTGGAAGCATTCAAAATTATTTTCTCTGGCAATTTTCCCTTTTCAGACAGTTGTCTCTTTGAGGTCGTCTGTGACTGCAGTAATTATTGGTTGCTTAACAGATGATTCAGTCTGCGATCCGTTTCTGCAGAAAAGACGTTGGAAGACGCTCAGGACTCTTTTTCATCTACACAAATTTTTCTCTTCCGTGGCAGAAAAACACAAGTTACACAAGTCTTCTGAAACTCCTGCAGGTTAAATAGGGCTGACTAACTCTAAAAGACACTATAAATAGACTAGCAACATTAAAGCTGCAAACAACTCATGATGCATCACTCTCTGTTGGAGCCGCTGTTACACCGGTACTCTCCATTCAAAATGGATCTCTGATCTTGTGAACACATAATTGTCGAGTCCTTGAATATAAGATGCATGTAATTGACATGGATGGATGCAGATGATTGGCACAGAGAGAGAAAGATAGAAAGAATTCCTAATAAATTCTGTTTCAAAATAACCAAACTTGAACCCTACTGAAGTCTGAAGCTATAAACTGTAAAACAGGTCGGGCAGCTCTACTACAAGGTCAGCAAAGGAAACTTGCATATTGAGAACCAAATTGAGTTTCTGGCTAGCATTGCTTAGCATAGACAAAGGTGAAGTTCTTCTTGCGAAAAGGAAGTGTCTGACAAAACATATAAACCAAGAAATGTCTCTTTGGTGTTTTGAAAACTATTCACTGTTGACCTAAAATCCATAATCAAGTGCCTTGACTTTAATCTTGGCCCAAAAATAATAAAAACATGATTTAGCTTTGATAAATCTGTAGTGTGTAAAGTGGCATCCAACACTGATCTAGACTGAGAAGTGCTCCTCACTATGACAAGGATGCAAGTGTTCACATTTGTTAGTGGATAGAGAGGAAGTAAAATGGGGCCACTAGTCATAACAGGAATCATTCATTTTAATCACCAAGTAGAAGAGACAATAGAGTTTGTCTTGTTGTCACTGGTGCTGAGACATTTTGAAAACAGTAGGCTTTCAGAGCCCATACTGACACAGAAGAATGGGAAACAGTTCCTGTTACTGGCCTTATGAACAGCACCCTCAGTTTGTTTACTATCAAACCAATAATAATATCTATCTAAATTGCATTTGTCCTTTTGTTTTCACTACTCTAAATATTTAGGTGGCAGCAAAGCATTAACTGGAAAAATAAAATCTCACTGGGTAGACAATGTGGCCTCATTCATATTGCCCTGAATTACTCAACAACAAATATACAACATCAAACCCTATACAAAAATAAGGTATTTTGTTTATTAACTAAGATTATATGTCAAAATGAATATTAAATATTGCTCCAGGCATTTTAATCCCTTATTCAAAAGACAAAAACAAAGGGGCAATACAAACAATATATGTGAAAAGAAATCCAAAATCCAACTTCCACTCTTACAGAAAGTATTCCAACACAAGATTTTACTAATACATGGAAAATATTCCAACAATCCCTGGCTGTGTGTAGCATTAGCATAGTTCACTGCTTCCAAATGCCTAAAATACTCACATACTTTGGACCCATTTGAACATTTCAATATCTGAATCGATAGAAGAGAGAACTCCCGCACGCTGTCCTTAGTATTCTCTGTGCGTCCTCATTAGAGGATTTAAAAGTTGGTTGTCTGGTTTTGCGTGAGTCCGTTGATTTCTTGATTTTAACTTTAATTATATTATTCAATGTTTGTATATAAATTTGCCTACCATTATAGATTGTGTGATTGTGTCTATCTTTGATGATGGGATATGCCTTCTAATTGGCTAAATGCATACAGTCTGTGGGACTGATCGCCTGACAGGTCATGGTCCCTGATTGGCCTCGCCTGAGGAGGTGTTGGTTATATCCGTCTGGAATGTTCTTTGTTCCTCAGCTTTACCTGATGAAGGTCTAAGGACCGAAATGTCTAATCTCTAATATGGTCTATTGTGAGTAAAAGACAGTGTGTGGGAGTTCTGTCTTCTCTTACCTGTGGACATTTCCTTCTACGCACCTGTCTACAAGAAACTGAAGGTGTGCACGAGCCTTTACAGTCAATATCTGAACAATGAAATTAATTTAGCAACAATCAGTCCCTCCAGGAAATTGCGATTTTGCGATCGCCTTAATTGTTCCCAAATGAGGTTTACATTCAGTTAGTGTAGTTTGGTTGTATATGTATATGGATATATTGTGTGTATATGGAAAGGCTGTGTGCTGCTACTTTCTCCCAAATGCCAAAGATAAATTTCTCCCAAGGAAGACAATAAAGGCTAATCTAATTTAATCTAATCTAGTCAGAGGAATACTAAATTGATGCACTGTTCAGACAGCAAAGATGAACATAATCTACCTCGAACATAAAAATGGGCACTTTGGAAATGAAACTATATTTTTATGTTAATGGATTTCCAAACATACAAACAGACATTTCGGTGTATATGACCAGTGTGGCTAGCTATTCGCCCAAAGTCACATTTGATTGGATGAACTTTTGTAAACGCCCCTGAGTGCAAACATTTGAAACCGTTTAACCAATATAACACGAAGCCCCGCAGCAGGCCTAACCAGTTAGAGAAACCGGGTCACTCACCTTACAGCTGTATCTCCAGTAGTCTGTTGCTGGTAACGGCTGGTTGCTATGAAAAGGCTCCTTAGCAACGACTGAAAAACGTCTTTCTGTTGCCGTAGGAGCAACCCGCACGTTCCCTCGTCATCCAGTTCGCAATGAGGATCCCACAGAGGTGTACACAGGAAGCTAAACGTTAGCGCGGCACTAGCTTAGCTTAGCTTAGCTTGCTTAGCAACAACGGCTAAAAAAACGCGCTAGTGTAGCCCCAGCGCTGTAAACTAGCTTAGTTCCGAAACTTTAACTCCAAACAGTATAAGTACTGACGTTCTCTGTGGTAATAGCTAGCTGTTAACAAACTTGCGTCTTTCTTAAGCATGACCAGTAGTCCATGAAAGTTTTTTCCCACTAACAGTGATGAGCCTCTCCACACCTGCCTCCACCTTTTGTCCTAATCCCGCCCCCGAGCCATCAGTATTGAGGTAAGTTACCGATACTCTTGGATTGTGTGGTTTTGTAAAAGTGATATTAACTCACAAGACATCATAAATACACCCTCTGCTCTCCCTTATCATACTGGTCCACATTTGTTAGAGATATCTGTTGGGAAAGAGTTTGTCTACTGCTGCATAAGTCTTTTTTTGACTAACAAAGTCAAATAGATATCCTTTAAAATCACAGGTTTTATCCAACTAATCATTGCAGAAACTCAAAAAGACTTTCAGTTGTACCTTTTGTGGGGAGCTCAGAGAAACATTGGCACATTTATTTTGGTCTTGCCCACATACAAAACAACTGTGGAGTGAATTGTTGATTTATTGCTGATCATATCTACCCGCACTTTTTATTAAAAGTGCGGGTAGATATGGAAAAATGTATTTTTTGGATTCACTGAATATGACAGGAATCTGTAATCGCAGTTCTGTTTGATTAATTTGTTTACTATATTGACCAATTTTTATATTCACAAATCCAAAGTCTTAAGCAAAAAGCCAAACTTTTCAGAGCTGTCTATATGAAACAAGAAATTTCTTCAATATCTGAATGTACAAACAAAAAAAGCTGTTAAAACGTATAACCACTGTAAGATATTTATTTTACTTTTTAATTTAACTTTTTAAAAATTTTTATTACAACCTTTAGTCCCCTTAGTGTGTTCGTGAATGTAGACTCAAGTGGTATGCACAAGGTGCTGTAAACGTGTTGTATACTTGTTTCAATAAAGCTGCTTTAAAAAAAAAAAAGAAGAAAAAATTGATATTAACTCTATTGAACTTTTTCTTTAAGTGAGTTGATTTAGCTTATAGTTGGCTATAAATGATCAGCGTAGTTGTTATGAATATGTCAGCACTTCTTTAAAAGAGGGGAAATATTCACCTTCACCAAGAAAAGGCTACAGGTTTCTTGAACCTTACATCAACTGGTTGTTTTGCTTTTATGTCTCTTTTTTAATGCTCTGTTGAAAATTTATGTTTATATGTTATGTTGCATATTGTGATGTATTTGACTTTGAACTAAGCTCTACCAGTTTGATTGAATGAACTCTTCTGTACTTAGGACCATGTACTCGTCATACAAACCATGCAACCATTACAGCTGCGTTGAAAATGATCATGTGCATTCTACATTACACGGTCATGAAATAGTTAAAAACATCAAAAGTGTTTCGAAGAAATCAAATCAAACAGAAAATGCATGACACATTTACATTCAGCACTATTCAAAACTACATCTCCAACTTTTGGCAAATCATGTTATTATGAAGACATTTTTATAAGGACATGGGTTGTGTCTAGGCACCTCTGTGTATAGAAAGGTTTTTCTCCTGACCCCTGTCAGGTTGGCCATGGCCCTGTCTTTTGGGGTTAAAGCCAGAGTAGTTGGGGAGTAGTTGGGGAGATGAAATGTTGCGTCAACGTGAATGAATGTGTCTGTACTGCTGCAACCCTGTGAGAGGATCTGGGAGCCCTTTATCACCTTCCCGAGCTGTTGAGCAAAAATAATGCCCCCTCTGTTATCCTCATCACCGACGCAGTGAGCAAGTCTGAGGGGATATCCTGTTGGCGAAGTAAACGCATTCATCCTGCTTGCGGCGGTTTTGGTGACACAAGATTTACAAAATGTTCCACCCGCCTCCACTTACCTCTTTACAATACTCTGTATATAGAGTAATGGGCCTTAGATCCTCTGTTATTTCAGAAAACAGGGGATTCTCAAAATGGTGCCAACTTGAGCAGGGTTAACACAAAGACCAATGCCAGCAGGTCTGTTCTCGCTTACTTTGACAGCCTAGATTTTTTAAGGACACACAGCACTTTTTGTAATGCGAGAAAACATTCTGAGCTTATTTAAATTTATTTATGACCCTTGTAAAATGTATACTATGAGTTTCACAGTTTCATTTGAGGGAATAATTAAATTCTCTGTTTTGGGTTGGAAAAATTGTGTGACCTCTTGACTTAATGGTAAAAAACACCATTAGAAACTTCATTTTCAAGCTAAAAACAAGATAATCCTTTCAGTGTTCCAAAAAAGCGGACATTTTTGGTCATATGGGAATATTACTTAATAACAGTAATGTTTTTTGCCCTTAATGTTATGTCATCTTAAATACAGTTTAGCCCTAAAATGAAGTGAACAACCTACGTACTTCAATGTGAAGGGTAGGTTTAGAAAGCAGATTACTCAACATCCAACTCAATGACTTAAGCAAAGTTTTAAAACCACTATGAAACAATTCTGTGGGCTGGGTAAGGAGGAACCATTAAGTAGCTGAAGTAATTCAAAACATCCACTGACCATAATACACCGTGTGGTTTCTGATTTCTGGAAAAGTGAAGTACTTAAAAACAATCGGATTTGAAAAACTTCATCCTCCTTTTCATTCCTTCTCTCTCTGTGGCAACAAACTCCACCGTGGGACAAAAATACTCCGATAAATGCAGAGTGATTTTCTTTTTTTTTTTTTTTCTTTTCTGAAATATGGAGCTGTATCCTGCTATCACAGCCTGCCCCTTTTTGTCTGACCCAAACCACGCTTGTGGTGAAGGTCCTGTCATACCAGCAAAAGCAATGACATTAACATCAGAAACCAGAGGAAGCCCGGTTGCAGGCCACCCAGGTTTTCCAGGGGTCTGGAGAGCCAGGGAAAGTATATCTTGGACAAGTCACTGGACTACCCTTGCATTTCCTATTATTAATTTTACGCAGGCGACCAACCCTGCTCTGTAAATCATACCTGTGGTTTAGGAAGGGCCGATGGGTCTCTTCTCTCTCTTCTCTCTAATTCATGATGAGCTCTGCTCATTGTCTGCCTCTCTCTCTCTGTCTATCTGACTCTCTGCTTATCCGTCTAGTTATCCAAGAGATTATGCTTGTCACTTACAATACAACACACGCGCATAATATAATCCTGACATGCTATTGAGATTCAGGCATATGACATTTGGGTTCCAAAAAAAAAAAAATTCCAGACAAGTTGAAAGTGGTTAAACGCCTTTTATCCCTTTCTTCAGTATCGTCTTGTTTTTGGCACATTTGTCCTATTGCAGCATCAGAGCTACTTAAGAGAGGAAACTGCGGTGAGAACTGGCAACTCGTTTCATCATTTGCCCTTCATCTTAAGCAGAGGAGGCACAGAGAGTATTACCTATTCAACTCAATATAACACAGACACACAAGGTTTAACAGCAAGGTCAGGGAGGCCGGAAGAGGCTCCAGTACTTGGAGTTTCAGCTTTCTGTACATTTTCTTTAAGGTTCAGGCTCAATATTACAGCTGCAGATGTTTTTATTTCAAGAGCAAAGGGCAGTGAGGGACTGCAAAATACAAAACAAAAAACATAAAAACAAAATATTTCGGCAATGTTTAATTCCTTTGGTTCTCTCTGATTCATGAAGTTTGGAAGAATTTCAAGGTTGTGCAAGATTTTTCTTTTTGCCCTTTTCAGTTTAGGACTAGCTAGCCACACAATACACAGTATGAATCTGTCCATGTAAAAATAAAGTGGATTGAGGTAGATATTTGATGCACAAATTAAAGTTGTGTGGTTTGCTATTGATATATGTACACCAATGTATGTTGTATGCCAATACAAACTGTATTCCCTCAAAATATTTTACCCACTGTGGGCACTCCTGTCTCAAAATAGAGACTTTTATTCTGACAACTAAACAGTAGCTTGACCCACAAATGACTAATCCTCCTTCAGAGCTAAATGGATATGCGTTTTTTTATTCCCCATTTCTAAGGCGTCTCCAAGCCGTCCACCATTTATAGAAATATGTCGAGCAGAAACCACACAGGGACTATCAGGTACATCTTTTGTTTAATACAGTAAGGCCATTCATTCCTCTTTTTGTTATTGTATGTGCCTTAATCCCATTTGCAAAAATTAGATTTTTATCTCCCCGGTGTGTTAAGTCCTGCAGCACAGAGGGAAGGAGAAACTGCCTGTGAAACCTCAAGTGATTGATGTATTCAGTCATTTTTGAATTTCTGGCATGCTCTCTGTGAATATGTGGCAGCTCCAACTGTCACGCATTTACTTAACTGGTGTCTATCAGAAGACAACTGTAAGGTACAACAAGGAGAGGTAATGGGTTGTGCAGAAAAATAAAAACTCAAAAGCAAAGCAGTTTGAAGACACTAAAAACCAGTTATTGTAACTACGTTTAACTACATTTTTTTAAGTACCGTACTTGAGTATTTCCATTCATGCCACTTCTTATTAGCTTACAGTACATACAAAATGTGATCAGCTTATAAACAGTGTTGAGCAGTAACACATTACTTAGTAATATGTCACACCAATGAGATTACTTTTGATCAGTAGCAGTTTGGGTAAGGGATTGCAATTTAAAATTCAGTAATTACATTACACTTCCTAATCCCAGTAACACTCATTAGACATTTTGAGGGGTGGTTTTATTCACTATCTTATTGGGAGTTTGATGGAGGGTTGATACATTGACTGTATATAATATGGACGATGTGTCTCCATTTCCTACGGCTTTGGAAAAGTGAAGCCAAAATATCACAGGACTTGCCATCTCTCCTGTGTGATGTCATTTGGAGCAAGAGTCTGCGCAGTAGAGTTTGGGGACGGGATAACCGCCTGCGGGAAACGCCCCCTCAGCTGTCCCACTACCTGACGAAGGCTTGAGAGTGGCTGTCACAGCTGTCAATCATGATGTCACACCCCCTTTTTATATCATCAAATAACTAATTAAAAACAAACTCATCAGAAAAATTAGCACTTGAACAAACATCAGTATGATAAGAACTATGTAAAATGACAGAAACCATCTTTTGTAAAAATTCATTTGATGTGTACTTGATTGATTTGATTTTTTGGTTTTGGTCCCATCTGCTAACATGGAGGGGGCGGGATTTATTACCTATACTTCAGCCAGCCACCAGGGGGCGAGATGTTTTGGCTTTACTTTTGGGGAGTTGTCGTAATGTCCATCTTCATATACAGTCAATGGTTGATACCAGTTTTGTCTCTTTGCATATAATGGAAAAACTGGTCAGTCCGAGATATGTTAGCATTTGTTTGGCGCAATGGCTGGAGGTAGTTAGCTGCTACCAAAAGAGGAGAACTAGGCTTCCCAGTAATTCCAACGTTGTCTTATTTACACTTTGTGTGTTCCAAACTGGCTTGCTAATGTTAGCCTCTGGTATGCCTACATTCAGAAATCACCTGGGTTTGTTTAGAGTTGAACTTCTGGAGTGCAGTCACCGTGGCTAACGATAAGCTAGCTGTTGATGGTCAGTAAATACCTCCAAACTACTGTATGGGCTAACTGCACTCATTTTCTATATATCTATCAACTGTATAATATAACAGTATGATTCACAGGGACAATTTTACTGCATTGAGTTCTTTTAACTGTTGATGCTTTAAGTAAACTTAGCTAATACCTCTATACTTTTACTTCAGTGACATTTTCAAGGACTTTTGCTTGTATCAGAGTATTTTTACTTCATGGTATACTTAAGTAAAGGATCCACCACTGTTCCAACAATTTAAACAATACTCGAACAATAAAAATGTCTTTGTTTAAAATAACATAAATCAAATCTTTGTTGACTTATGAGCGACTGCTTGTGTTTAAATGCTAACCAGTGAGAAACTTCAGCTTAAAGACAGCTGGACCCATAAAGATGGGCCTACTTGGAATGTGCCAGTAAAGTCGAGCAGTGGAGTGTCTCTGTGTGAACATGTTTAGATTCAGCGTCATCTGAGTGCATTAGGTAGAATGTAAACACACACAGCATACATTTACCAAAACCAGTCTGCGTACTTGTAGAACAGTGTAGAGCTATCATAGACGCATGCAAACCTCGAGTCCATCCATCCGCATTGATTCAAACATTATAAAGCTTTTGTATGCTGAGGAGGTGAATGGACTGACTTTAGTGCTCAAGTCATCATCTCCTCGAGACTCCAGACAGACAGCTCAAGGAATTTTTAAACAAAGTTGGTGAAATCCATCATATCAAAACCGTTTTAGGTTTTATTTGGGCCTCTGGTATCTCTCATCTCTTTCGAACATGACAGTAATTACAGCCATCAAGGTGCTTGTCTGGAGCCATCGGCCAAGAGTGTGGAGACTGCTTCTCCTCAGCTGGTCCGACATGGACTTCTGACATCACCGCTCCGTTTGTTTTAACAGAGCCTGAAGTATGTAATGGCGATAATCGCAGACAGGCTAGATTTATTCCGAGTTGTCGCCCCGGCCTAATTCATACATTAAGTTAACTGTTACTGGGAAGATAATCTTATAAACAAGCTAAAGTATTAGTCGGAGGAAGGAATGTCTGGATAAACGTAGGTTGTGAAATGGTCAAGAAGGGAGTTCTCCTGCTCCATCTGCAATCATATCAGTGATACATGGAATAATTTAACACATGATGCTCTTTACTTGTCATGAGGAGTACTACTAAGCCTTTGAAAGGAGTTGTATACTGTCCGCTGTGACTCTGGAAGGAGGTTTCCAAAGTTTTAAAATGTTATCTTGATTTAGGCTTGCATTACAAACTGGAGGTGTTTGTGGCCATTTAGGAGGCAAAGAGGATGTACTGAAAGACACTAATGAGTTGCATTATGATAAATGTAGGATCCAGCAATTTTCATGCTAAAAATTAGGATATCTCAGTCTCTGCTACTTCAATCTGACTGTTCTCTTTTTTTAATCTGTCACGTTTAAATCCCTAAACTTGGACATCTTGATCTGAAAACATGTTTGGGCTCTTTTTTTGTCCTAATATATATCACGCAAACCTTACAGGTGTTTCTTAAAACTGCTCTGGTGTCATGCAAATTGGATCCATTTTTCAGTTTCCATTTTATTTTGCAAAATGTTAATGTATAGCAGGCAATTCTGCATGAAATTGAAAAAAATATACACTTGCAATTGAAGAGAAGAGGAGGAGATAATTTAATTTGTCTCAAAAGGAAGTTGAGACCTTTCTTGATTTAGTTTTTATATTAGTGAACTGATCTGTTTTATTTCAACATGATGAGGAAAAAAGAAATTAAGAGAATTCCCAGAACAGTTATTTTTACTTGTTTGGATGAAGATTTTAAAACTAATGACAAAACCAAATTGATAGGATGGATGTTACATGTCTGAGGAGAAGATCTGTTTTGCTTCTCATTGTGTTGCCAACTGCTCAACTTCACTGGGTTGTTGGGGGTTAAGTACCTTGCTCAAGGGCACCCTTATAGTAGCACTGCATGCAGGACAAAGCATTAGTCATTTGCTTTCCCTGCCAGATTTTTCTGAGCCAGTCCAGAGCTTTGAACTGGGAACCATCCAGTTCCATACTGATATACAGTAGTATGGAAAAAAATTCATGGTTATTTTGCTTTACAGGAGGATGCAGGATAATCAGATTACCTCCATATACTGACTGGACCACAACGATTGCAAACATAAATTTTCTTGTGCATGGAGATGCAGAGGGGCAGGTTTAATTCATATCATTATATACTCTTTTCAACATCATGTTTTAATCAGCTACTGTAGTCAGCAAGTTATCGCATTTCTGTAATCAACCTCTGTAATGCAACAAGACAAAGGAATCATTTTTTGATGTTAATCATAATAACAAAAGTTCAATGAACGTAACAAAAATCATCACCTCAGTGACAAAAAATAAAAAACTTGGCAAAAAAAAAGCTTGGAAACTTTTGGTCAGATCTCCTCTTGAGGGTTCTTTTTTAAAAATGCTGGCAAAAATAAAAACTAGAAATCTTTCTGCAAACTTTTTTAAATATAGGGGAATTAATGTAGGTGATGAATGTCTCCTTGTTGGTTACAGTAGGACAAAAACACTGCCAAGCAGGACTTGGCAGTCAGTCTTCACAATGTTCCATGAGTGGTGAACTGTGCTCCAGTTTCATGCTTGTTTGACAATGTTGTCACCCTTTTTCCTCTTAAATATGAAACACTAAACACATGCGTAAAAATTATAGCATTTTAACAGCTATTAAATGAAAGGACAAATTATTTTTCTGCATAAAAAGAGTTGATTGATTTGCAGTGCTCGTTACGTAGGTGTTACTCTATTAGGTTTCATGGTATTATGTCTAATGATGTCAACTTTTCCCACATGCGAATGTGCTCCACCACATATTCATTCAAAGGGAAATGGCGCAGCTAAATCAAGTATAAACTCTTTATAATGCTCCAATAAAACATAGGCCCAGATAGAAAAAAGTCACCTCTGGAGAGAGAAATGTGAATAACATCAACAATCTGCTGTGAAATGTGAAATGAAGAAAGTGACCTCTAGTCCCACTGCTCTTGCCCCACACCCATTCATCAGCTTCTAGTCTCCACTAAAAGCAGGCTTTACAGCCGGTTGGCGCTCGTACTCTAAAATATGTTCTACTGGATGGACACAAGTGTCGATGAGGTGGTATTTCTCAGGCCCCTTGTCTTTCCGTTATCGCAGGATGTGGAGTTGGGGAGAGTGAGGGAGCAGAGTGGGGAGGACTGGAGCCCTAAAGCATGATTTACTTGACCTCGCAGTGCTGGAACTCACGGCCAGAACCTCATTAATTCCCAGGGTCATTCCATTCGGACATAAATTGGTTAAAAATCGCAACGCGTGGATGACTTCCAGACATACACAAAGAATTATGAAATCTCTAGCCTTACCCCACCCTCTGACTCTCCTCGTACCCCACTCCAAAACCAAAGCATTTCCAAATCGCCGTGTGTAAATCACACAGGTCTGCTCGGAGGAGTCGCCTAATCCTGATCGGAGGGAGGAGGCCAATGGAACGTTTTGTGCTTATTAGGCAGCAAATATGCCGTTGTTTTATGTGATTATCAACTGTGAATGATTTTTCACTCCCATCCATTCTGGAGCCTTGGCCTGTCTTTTGTTTGGGAAAAAAGAGCTGGAAGAACAGCATGGCTGAGAGGGAAGCCCAATAAATTACACTAATGCACACATTTAAAGGGGCTCATATTCCCTCTGGCCTGTTATCAAGACTACTCCAGTGAGAATGTAAACTACCTCTTTCTGCCCCCCTCCCCCAGGCCCAATATTTAATGTTATCATCCTTTAAAACAACCCTACTGTTTATGTTATCACAAATAAAGGGCAGATTATTTCAACTTTTTCTCACTATTTCATATTGGCTCCAGATTAGTCAGGCAAATAGTTGTCTAATGGTGCTTTTGGTCTCATTAATTCAAGCAGATAGACCCAGAATTGTGTAAACACAGTGAAGTCAGGGCTGGTGAATCACACCTTCAGTTTATAGAGACCGACCGAGGGGGAGGATGCTCTATATGAGGCCACACAAGGAAAGCCGTGGAAAGGAAAACAAGCGTAATCCTGCTGATAAAAGCAGGATTGTTTCAGCGTTTATTTGGACATGCAGTGCCTGGCTGAGGTTAGCCCCTAATGAGACAGCAGCCTGTCCAGAGTGGATTCATCACTGCTGGATCAGGGTTATCACCCTCCGCCGTGCTCCACTACTTTTAATCAGGCTCCTCTCTGGTCACTCCCTATCAGCAGCAGTCCATCTCTGGAGCCGTCAGCATCCATCAGGACCTGCAGACAGGCCCAGGGAGCACGGCTGAGGAGTGCATTAGTAAATTATTGCTTTGTGGTTTAGCTTTAGTGTCTGTCATGTCACAGAGCGTTTGTGAGGTGAACACACACACGCACACAAGCATGTGCATGCACTTACATACTTGAGACATTTATTTATGGGAGCCCTGATAGAGATGAGACACTGCAGTAAAACCGGCAGTCTGATACATGCAGGAGTAGCTCAATACATTCAAACCCTGCAGTACTGTAACTCAAGAATACATAAAAGCAACACCTATAGAATATAATGCAATTCAGAACAAAAAAACTAACTTTGTGAAACTTATAATGTTAAATATCTGAATGAATACATGTATGAGGACTATCACCTCAAATCTGGGCCTCTCTTGTTGCACATACACAAAGGCAGTCACACATTTGTCCACTCAAACACACAGACAAGCGGATCTTCTGCACTCACACGGTCATATGTCTGTGTGTGTTCACTGTCTGATTAGTTTAACTTTAAAAGTGATTTAGTGCTGTTAGTGTTACTCGCTACCATGACATGACCCACTCCCACCTCATCAATGCGCCCCCACAACCCCAAACAAGCGCATTAAAGTCACAACAGTTTTCCGTCTTGTTTCGTAGCAATGAGATGACATGATTGTGCAGCTCTTGCCCCGCATCTTTGTCTAAAAGAATAAATAATAATCTTTCTCCTCTACCTCAGGATAAGTAAAATACACAAGTCTGAGAGGGGGCCTTAAATCACTCATTGTTGATGTTTAGACCAGTTAAGTCAATAATCTCCATCTTGCCACAGTGATAAGTGATATTGCAGGGAGACTCTTTGCCATTACTTCTCTCTGGCAGTTTGAGTTTGCTTATAGCAAAAACATCAGTCGGACCATGTGTTCTGAGTAATTGGCCCTGGGGGAGAAATACCCTTGGAAGTAAAATAACAATGTGGCAAATTGCATTTCACTTTTTTTTTTTTTTTTTAAACATTTCATGGTCAGAAAAAGATAATGTCAGTGTTACCACGTGGTTATGGAGATGTCTGCAAAAAATGTACAGTCTGTAATGCAAGATGAGGGTAACAGGACTGTGAGAAACATAATAGGTGTTGCTGGTTAAAAAGAATCCAGACACTTTGGTCAAGTACACAATAGTGGTTATTAACAGTAAAGGGAAGTCTTGCTTCACTCTACAAATACACTTCACAGCCTGGCCACAAAAACAATGTGATGAGATGAGATAAAGGTGCTAATTATGTTTAAAAGTCACATCTATATCATCGCATATATATTACATATACTGTACATAAAGGCATGATCAGTATTTCTAACTTTGCTGTATAATGTATTTGAAACAATGTATTTTAAAATCTAAAGCAGTATTGGATAACATGACAAATCCAACAATAGATAGAACAACTTAAACAAGAGTGAGAACCAAGGCATTGTAAAAATGAACTAGTACAACTGGACAAAAGACTTTTAAAGTTTAAACTGTCAAATTAGTTACATGGTCTCCCCTATACGGTTTACTCCCGGTCAATATTTGTAGCTACATTTCATCTCATTCTCTTCAATTTAAAATTTAAACCTGTAGCAGCCTAGAATATATTTTACATGTCTTTATTGTAAATGTCTTTCTTTCTTTTTATATTATTTAGGATTGCTTAAATGTATGTATATTTTTGACTGTTATGCACCACAACACCAAGGCAAATTCCTTGTATGTACAAACCTACTTGGCAACAAACCTCACTCTGATGCCAAGAAGAAACAAAGTATCACCAGTGAAAGAAAAACATTAAGTCTCAATAGGAAGTACAACACTGTTATTTATTATCTAGTAAAAATATACACAAAAGTAAAAGTACAAAGAGTACCAGGAAGAGAGACAGCATCACACCTATACAGGCGTCCCTGCATTGGTTACCGGTCAAGTATAGGACTGAGTTTAAGGTTCTTTTATTTGTTTTTAAAGCTCTAAACGGCCTGGCACCTCAGTACATCTCTGAGCTCCTCTGCCCCCTTTCCAACCCCAGATCTCTCAGATCCTCAGACCAGCTGCTCCTGGCTGTCCCTCCATCGAGGCTGAGGGGTAAGGGCGACCGTGCGTTTGCCATAGCCGCCCCAAAACTTTGTAACAGTTTACCTTTCACAATTAAGTGTTCCCCTTCTGTGGACTCTTTTAAGGCTAACCTCAAGACCTATATGTTTTCTCAGGCCTTTGAGTGTCCTTAAAGCTTATGTTTACTTTTACTTATTTATTGTGCATGTGTATGGGATAGTATTGTTATGTCATCTCTACTCTTTTTGCTGTTATGTTGTTTTAATTTACGTGTTATTTTATTGTACAGCACTTTGGTCAACTCTGGTTGTTTTTAAATGTGCTCTGTAAATAAGCTTGATTTGATGTGATTTGATAAAATAATGTTAGCCCAACAGTAATTTAACTGGCCAACGGTAACTAGAATGTTGTCCTAGCAACACATTAGCCTCTAATAGCTAGTATAGTGGTTAGCTCTAACTAAAGTGCTATCAGAAAAAAACAAATTTAATATCTCAAATTAAACTGTCCAAAATTGCCAAACAGCTACAGATAATGCTTTAACAATGACATTTAGAGAGTGAATTAAAGATACTCATCAATATTAGCTTGGTCACAGATCAGAAAAAATGGTGAATGTAACATTGTCAGTTAAACTGCAGTAGCAGTTGCTACTAGCAACAGAATGTTCAACTGAAACCAAACGCTGGAGGCAGAACAACAATGGTTTTGCTTTTTGAGTCATCTCTGTCATTGAGACTTAAAAAAACATCAAATTTATATTTTAGTTCTTTATCGAGTTATGTGGCATCCAATATGGATGATCCCCGCCCTCACAATTTATGTGCAAAGTTCAGTGCCACTGCAGGAAGTTGTGTGCTCTTTATGTAGCGAGACAGAAAGTAATTTTTGTGGAAGTGGTTCAGTTGCATAACCCTAACTATAGAATAACCATACTTTATTTGCTATAACCACAATCTTCTCTGACCTTAACCAGCTGTCATGTGCTGATATTTTAGAAAGCAAGAATTTGAAACATTTTATAGTGTTGGCATTGTAAGTAAGGGTTTTTCTTAGTAGGATTTAAATGACAAATCTACTTATCAAGCAACATATTTTTTAATATATGTCATACATATGGTATTAAATTCTTCTTGCTAATATGAATGCAACATTAATTTGCAGCTGCACATAATATTCAACTTGGCATCTATTTTTTACAGCTGTTTTTGATTTTTGATTTTTTTTATTTTAGTAATACATTTAAATGGGTCAGCAATATAAAATGTGTTTCTTTGCTGCATGTTATCTGTGACTTCCAGGTTTAAATCCACTTAAGCATTATTTCTAAAAATAACATACCATCATTTTTAGAAATTTTTTGAATTTACAGGTTGCACACAAATTACAGTACAGTTCCCAGTTCTCTATATTGACCAAGTTAAGTCGTTTACCGGTTGGACAGGTCAATAAAAATTAGACCGTCAAGCACTTTTGAAAAATGGAAAATCCACAATAAACCTGTTTCTGCTTTACTGTAGATGACATAGCATCACCCCTATTCCCGGGACTATCCCATAGGCAGTAATTACAGGCTGTGTAACATGTGTCTGTATGTCGTGTGGCCTGTGCTGCCGGCTGCTGAGGAGCCCTGCATCCCATCACAGGCTGTAATGGAAGCCAGATGTCTCCCAGTCTGTTTAAGGCTCATAATCAATAGCCTCACTCAGAGCAGCTCTGACTTTCTCTCCCTCTCTCTCCTCTCCGACAGCTTGTTATGAGAAGATCTGTGAAGGAATGGCGTGTCTGTGCTGCAAACAAGTGGAAGTGTGTCGAGAATGAGATTAACTAATTGGATTCCCCACGAGTTTTTGTTTGGAGGAGGGGGTGATGTGGTGGGGTGCAAGGGAAAGGAAGTGATCCCTCCCTGTAGCCTCAACAAGCTACATGACACTGCAGGCATGATCCTCCAACTCCCAGCCATCAACTCTGGGATTCCAAGAGTGATGGAGGGAAGGGGATTCCCATGAAAAAAAAAGAAAAACTGTCCAAATGAAGGGGCAATGGAAGAGCCGCAGTGCATCTCCATTTCCTGTGACTGTTTCCTGCAGTCAGACGGGATCACTTTATATCTCTATCCACGAGCTTGTGCCGGGGGAAACATTATGAAGCTGATGACTTTTTTTTCTGTGTGAGGGGAAGGAAAGGGTATGTATATAGCACAGGGTTACTGCAGGAAAAGGCAGAGGTGTGGTGATTGGAGTGTGCAGGTCGTGACCTCCAACTTGTAATGATCACCTGATGGATGTTGCGAGCCTGAGGTCAACTGTGTGTCAGAGGAGAGCAGGGAAGAAAAGAGGCATTGGTCAGGATGCCTCACACCACTGTCCTGTGGAAAACTCTTAACAAAACTGTTTGCCAACTGATATAGGACAGCATCAGGAATCCGATTATTCTCAGAAGCTTTTCCATTTGCTGTTCTTGACCCTTCATGTCTGATAGGTCATCTCTTTCTATATTTTTCGAATTTTTGGGTATTAGTACATGATTAGCATTTTTTGCAATAGCCACCACCTAAATAGATTTAAAAAAAGGGCACCACTCGCAAAAAAATCAAACATCATTCAGAGCATTTTCAATAGTATAGTTAATTTGCTCTGGTCTGAATCATTGGATGCGTTGGTAAACTTGATGCTTTTTCCTGTTGATTTGGTTTCTTTCCACACAAAAAAAAATTCAAGTGAACCAAAATGCATCATCACTACAAGCCATGCGGGAACATTCACTCTGCTCATTGGTTAGTTGTGTCTATGGCGGGAGCAAGAACGTCAACACAGGAAGAAGGTCTTGAAGGCGGTCCTTTGACCAGATCTTTGTTGCGCTAGTCCAGGTCAGATCTCGATTCATTCTTCAGCTAGCTGCTAGCAACTGTTGTTGATTTCACTCAAAGTAGCTGAAACTTGCAGAGTACGCCTAGTAGTTGGGTCAAATCGAGGTTCCCACCGCAAACAAACTCCTCCAGGATTTGTATAGGACCAGACTGCAAACACATTCTCAAAGGGTCTCAGTATCGTTGTTTTGGTCTATCCCCGAGTACAATTGCTATGTTCAGACCTGCCCAAATGAATCGTACCTAAGAGGAAAACGAACTAGAGTCTGATTTAACCGGACTAAATGACGCAGGTTTTAAAATGCACTTAAATAAATTAGGAGAAAGTCGTCCAGACATCTGACAAAAGACGAAATCCGCGACTTGTTTACGGTTGCCTTGCCAATGCGTTCGCGGGTGATCTGTCTTGCAAACATGTTGAATATTAAATACATTACAAGAACACTGGCACCAAACAGCTCCTTGCCTGCCATATTCCTGAAAATAGTAAGACGTCTCCCGCCACACATTACAGCCATCTGCTGGACTGTCCCTTGCCCCATCTATTCCGGCATTGCCATGGCATGTGTGAAAAAGTGTAAGATGGAAATGTGCCTGAATGTAGCTGCATGTGTGAATAGTGAAAATCACTAGCAATACCTGAAAGGTTATGTGTGAAGTAGGCTTTAGACTGATGTTTGCAAAGCATAGCTCAAAACAGTACTGAGCACCTAGCACTGATACCAAAATAGAAAAAAAAGAGAATGTTTGGATTACATCTTTACCAAGCTGTGTACAGTTGTAGAAAGTGTCACTTTCTGCAACTGTACACACATTAGAACAAACTGCTATCTTAATGCTCCTCAAAAAGAGCAAGCAGAATAGTTCCTGATGAGGGCCACTGGGAGAGGAGCAGCAGATCTGCAGTTGAGGCCTCCATCCGTCCAGAGTGGGAATAACTCCATCTCCTCTGATAAAGGCAGCTGGCTCTGGCGACGCTCAGTAAAGTTTTATAGTCAGATATGCACAGATGATTAGGCCAGCTGTGCAGTGTCATATATTCCTAAACAAACCCTGCAGGAACTGAACTCTCACCCCTTGCACATATGGGTTACAGGGCTTGCACTCACACTCTTGTTCATGCACTTAAATATGTGCAAACATTACGCACGCACACATACACACGCACACACACACACCAGAACAAGAAAGTCACAGTGCTCTGGCCTGCATGGAGGCTTACACTATGTGACCCTTGTTTAACCAGCATAAATCATATTCTCTGCTAAAGCGCATTAAGGTCACAATCTTAGAAATGGCTTTACTGTAACCACATGAATGCAAATAAGGAGAGTAATTATGATCTCTCACCCGCATCTGAATCTGTCTGCTAAATCAGTTAAAAGGAAGTGGGAATAAAGGATGTGAAACTGAGCAGCGCTATCTATAAATCACCTGTTCACTCTCACTTTTGTGTCTCCTCGCTGGTTGCTGTGGTGACGAGTGTGTGGCTCTCTCTCGATCCAAATTGTTTTGATCAAAGGAACTGTATAACACTCGGCAGCCCTGAAGTGCTGTAGTTTCTCTCGCCGGCTAGCTCTGTTTATTTTGGAACAAGGACAAGACAAACCCAAGTTACATTTTATTTATTTTCCCGCTCTTGCCCTCTCCTCCCCTTAACAAGCAGAGTCGTGATGAAGAATTCCTTGATAATCCGTCAGTATCAGTCTTAAGTGTGTGTTCTTTGTGAGTGTTGACACCATACACACACATAGATATATAATGGAGTGTGAGCAGGTCTAATGCTACAACACAGAGTCAGATAATAAGGAACACTATCAGATAAAGGAGGCATGAGCAATGAGCCAAGTGACATGCTTGATTGTGATTGGTCCCTGGGGTGGTCTAAAATCCTGCAGTCTTGTAGCCTCTCTC
This sequence comes from Scomberomorus guttatus, assembly GCA_038419695.1. Classification (NCBI taxonomy): domain Eukaryota; kingdom Metazoa; phylum Chordata; class Actinopteri; order Scombriformes; family Scombridae; genus Scomberomorus; species Scomberomorus guttatus. The sequence goes on from CM076462.1 coordinate 11,178,380, forward strand.
ACACCAAAGGAAACAATCATGACTTAAATGTGGTTTTCAAAATATTTTAATGGTAAAAATAGCTCTCTGTCAGAATGCTTGGGTGGCTGCTCTTTAGTCTTATTTCTTGTTTTGTCATTCTCAATGTGTACATAATGAGTTCTGCAGAACGTTTATGTAAAGTGTACTTTTTTTATTGTCAATATGGCCACTTCTTTGAAAAGTTGCACTGTAAAAAGGAGATATTTAGCGCTGGTTAAAGAAAAGTTTATGGAACATTAGTTGGCAGTTTTCCATTTTAAAGATAACATCTGGTTTGATAAGGACAGAACATGTTTAGACGATTCAGTAAATGAAGAGGCAAAAACCTTGCATGTCATTTGACATCAGCAACAGTGGACACACAGTTCATCGTGTAATGCACTGAGTGGTGTTTCATTTTAGCTGTTCTCTATAAAACTGCATCTGCGTGCTGCGATAAGCACCAAAAAGGGGAAATGAGGAAACCTCAGACTATACTCAGCAGACTTAACATTTATCTTCAGAGAGGCCACGCAGGTGACCTCAGTTGCATCATATGTCAGGTTCTGCTGGACTGTAACACACTTTTGTTTGTTGTAGTTTGAATATGACCGCCTTTTGAAGTATCTCCACTTTGAAATTCATACTTAAACCCTTAAATCTAACCTCATAATATGATATTCTCATCAACAAGAGAAAGTATGCGAGCAGCTCTCTCATTTGCACGCACATAACGTCAACTCTATCTGATTCTTGGAGCGAACATACGGATGGTTTGAAAGCCGCAGGCAGTTCACCCCAGTTTCAGAGCAGAGTGAAAATTTGCTGCTGATGACAGGTCATGTGAAATGAAAGTGCTTTTTACATCCTCTCTTTTGTGTTTGCATCTCAGCGGGCAGCCAGAGCACGGCCATAATCCTCCTCCCAGTGTGTACATCACTCAGTGAATTCAGCCTCTATGGAAACGGGCAGGCGGTCGGACCGCTGCCATTTCACAGCCCTAATTAATACCAAACCTCTGCACCCTTCACAAATTACAGCATATACCACACATGGTTGGATCAAGACAACAGTCTGCAGTCTGCAATAAAATGGTTCCTTCATGGCCACATTAAAAAACAGGGCGGTAGGTCAGAGGACTTTTAGTTTATAACTGATTACTGTTGGCCATCAGCTCCGAGTGTGGAGGCAGTGCATTATTTGAGAAGGGTGGTGAAAGAGAGCTTAAGTAGTGCTGTCCAGGTGGCGGCTTCTCTGAGGGATTCTCCACTGTGAGAGCCATCCAAGGACAACCAGGAGCATTTTTTTGGAAGGGGGAGGGGGGCTTCTGTTCAGGCCGAAAAGGAGGAACTGGCCACCCCACAGTGCCCCGCTGGCTGTGGTCCGCAGCCAGTGCAGCAGTAGGTAACTCTGGAGCCAAGGTGGAGTGAGAAAGGAAGGGAGGAAACTCGGAGAGAAACCATGAAAAATGTGGAGCATGAAAATGTCTCCCTTGGTTTATGGCAGCGCAGCCTGGCTTCCAAGAGAAACACATCTTTAAATTTAACTTGAGATGTCTTTTTTTTTTTTTTTTTTTTTCTTCCACTCCCAACTGCTGGCAAGGGCCTGGTTTTGAAAGCGAGGCCAAGATGCTTGGAAACTGCGACTATGTTAAAAAAGCACTCAATAATGTGGCTTTTTGGAAATGTGGCGACAGCTTCTGTACGAGAGGCTCAGCTTTCAGCGTTGGTGAACATGTTTGGTACGTGTGCAGCTGTAGAACAGCCCTCTGCACCAAGTGTTCAGAAAACCTTTCTGATTTACACACTGAGCGGATATTTATTGAAGGTACGGATTAAGTGTAAGAAAGGATTTCTTTAAAATACGTCATTCTGTAAAGTATTCTGTGATTGTTTTGGTGATATTTCAATTTCACATGCAGTAGGCCTACATTAAACATAACTCTCTCTTGGCACTTTGATCAATTTCATTGTTTTTCCATCGCAACTTCAGACACACTCTCTTTTAATTCTATTCAGGGAGAAACGTCCCAACTGAGTTTGGAGTAAAATACATAAATAAAAGACCTGATACCGGTTATTCCAGTGAAGTGGATTAAAATGACGGGGGCGGCTGGAAACATCTTGGCCTGCTATCAAATTAAAGATTCGTACCATGTAATAATATTTTGCTAGTCTCAGGAGGAAGTCATCTCTCATGCTGATGATTCAGAGGTCATTTAGGAAAGAAGATCCAGCCGATGTTATAAATCTGTGTTTGATGGAACAAACATACCTCTGAAGGAAACAGAGCTACCTCCAGAGCGTCCACACTCGCTCCCATCGTTACAATGATTCAATAAAATGCTTCATTGATGATGAAAACATTTGGCTTTAAAGTGTAATGTACATTAGCACAAAATTGACACCTCTGAGTGCAGTGTGGGCCATAAAGCATGAATTTATATCAGAGAGATTAAAATATTGTTGGCAAATGAAGGTAGGTTGTAATTTAGAAATGTGTAAAAACCGCAGTGAAACACAAGTACATTTACTCAAGTGCTGTACTTCTTTACTACTTATTCTACTTATTTTAGATACTCGAATATTTTCATTTCCTGCTACTTCATACTTCGTACTTCAGTAATGTTTAAAAGGAAACGTTGTGCTTTTTAGTATTAGTCACTTTGCTTATTCCGATTTTACATACAATAAGCTTCTAAAATATGATGCACTGTCATAGATTAAACTACCCATATATATAATTGGTAAATTATTATAATAATAGAAAAATAACCTCGACCAACCACAACCATTAAATACTACTTACATTATTGCATTATTAATAATACCACAGCAATGTAATATATAATAAAATAACTAACCATTCTATCTGCATAATGACAACTCTTACTGTACTTAAAGTGCATTTTTCTGATAATACTTTTAGTTTTATTCAGAATTCTGAATACCTTTACTTGTAATGAAGTATTTTTACAGTGTGGTATTGCCACTTCTACTTTTGCAAAATGATGTCTTCCACTATTGCGTAAAAATGAATCCATGAAGGTATTCTCGAGATGTTCACATCATCCTCTCATCATCATCAACTAAACCTTACATCTCTTTGCCACTGCGTTTGTCGGCTGCAGTTTTTCAAGCACTTGTTGAGTTATGGCGTAGCTTTCTTTTACACTCCTATTCCTCCAGCAGGGCCGCCTCTGATGCATTATGGCAACCGAGGGGGAAATCTCCATCAGCCTATCAAACAACTTCACAGATAATGCCTCAAAGTGCTGGAGATGTCACAGCTTTTAATCATGTTAATCCCTCAACCACTGCAGACAGAAACCCCCCTTTTTGCTCTCACAGAGGTAATTTGTTTTACACAGTTACTTTTTCAAAGCGTTAAATATTGGCGAATCTGCGAGGCTGGTTTGTTTTATGGGTTGCCCTGTCCTGGGTTGCCAAGAGGGACGCATATGACAGCTTTTAATGGAGGGGGAAAGGCTGACATTAAATACAGGCCAGATGGACTTTCTCCTATCCTGGTCATAAAAGTTCTTAGGACAGTTCACAAATCAAGGCCTCTCAGTATTATGTTAAGCGTTTGGATTGTTATTGTTATTGTACATTTGCAAATACTAATGTAATTTATTGCTTTTCAAGCATAATTCGAGACGCAACCCACCCAGACATTTTATATGTGAGCGTTTAACAGTTAATATTAGGTTGATAAAGTGCCCAGGGCTTTTACTGCGTTCCATGGAAACTGGCTATCATAACTCTGACAACTTTTCATACAGCACGAACTAAGAGTGAAGATTAAGACGAGTGCCATCTACTTCATAGCCGTCACAAGCCAGTTAGTTTATGAGGAGCTGAGCTGTGAGTTTGGTCTGATGCTTGCGAGGTAAAATATCTCCTGTATGGAAAAGAAACAAAAGGCAGCAGGTACAGTACAGCCAGGGGGGAGGGAGGGGAGGGAGGGATGAAAAGTGAAATTCAAGATGCTAAGCTAAAACGGAAGACTGCAACTCTCTGGGGGTCAGTCCTCTTTCCGGAGGAGAGGAAAGTGGACCCCTTAGTAGTGAGAGTTGGCGGTGGTCTGGGTTTGGGTCACTCACTATGATGTTGCTGCTAGCATGACAACAAATACCAGAGGGCTTTCAATCTCCTGACTGAGATATAATGCTATCTGAAAGGCTAGCATCATCACATTACATTATATCAAGTTTTTCCACTTCTAAATTGTTTAGCAGAGACGTTGATATAAGTAATGGCATTATATCATAGCTGTGGTGGAAGTATGTTGACTTCACTGCATTTCAGTGAAATGGTGTACTTTTTACTACATTTTTTTTTCCACAACTGTAGATTAAGATTTTTCTTAAAAAGCACACGATCAGTTTATAAAACGTGATTCATTGTTATAGATTGAAATACCCAAACGTGTCTAAAATTGTCAAAACTAGCTCCACCTAACCAGCTACAGCATTAAAGTACTGCTTGCATGTCAATGTATTTCTAATGACACTGACAAGGCCAGTTGTACATGCTGATTATTTGTACATTTTAAACTTCAAGCACTTTTTGTTGCCAATACTTACATTTTTTAAAGCACCTTTACTTGTAATTGAGTATTTGTATAGTGTAGTATTGCTACTTTTACTGAAGTAAATGATCTGAATCCTTCACTGTTAAATAGTGTTTAACACTTTATTAAGCTGTAAAATGGTTGTTTATTTTATGTTCACTCGACTGAGTGAAAGCTGCAATGTGGTTGTTTTCTCGTAAAGTTTCACCAGACTTATCTTTTCCATCAACAAAACTCTGTGTAACTAATGTATAAAAACTTGAAGTGGCAGATTAACACACAAAATAATTAAGAATCTGGATAAGTCATCATTTCTTGCACCAGAAAGACTTTACATGATGCAACATGACTCCAACAATTAAGCTAACTACATATGATGATTGTTCATATGCTCTCTAAAAACTAAAATGTTTGTCAACCGGTTCCACATAACTAAAATGAATTAATGAGAAAAAGAAAAGGGAATTGATCATTACTAAATACTGTCAAGCAAATCTCACAAAACTGTATTAATTAATGCTACGTCATTCAGTTAGGTGGAACTAACTTAACACACTCATTTAGGGTAGACTTACTAAATGCAGTTATATTAAATGTAGCTAACACTGCAGAGTTGTATTAATGTTGTAGGATTTTGTTGATTATATTAAACATGACTGAACACTACATGCTCCATCAAGGTGAGTGAGTGAAATAAATACAACTTAAGTATTTCACCTGACTTTATTTAACAGTGTCAGGTCAGGACAGGTTGAGGAATGTGCTTCACAAAAACTGATATCAATATATTTGCCATAATACATTATGAAACCAAGGAAGCAAATGCAGAAACATTTTACCATTTTGTACTATTTGGCCCTTGATTCCACATATTATTTAAATAGATAAAAGTATACAAAGAAATATATAAATAATAAAAATGCTCTATGCTTTATTTTAATGCTCTAGTGCATTGCCTGAATTATTTATTCTTTTAAAAAGTCAAGAATTACTAGAGCCCAATTTGATCAAATTGCTATTTTTGTGCATTCAAACATCAGCCAGTGCTCATGACTGGAAAAACTAGAAGGTTCTTTTTTCTGTCAAGCCAGCAGTCTAAAATGCACATGCGCTCAGTTTACAGTGATATGAAAACGGGTAACTGCAGTGAGTTACAAATTACAGCAGATATTACAGTTTGGTTGATGGATGAAAAAAAAAAAAGATCAATATTTTGTGTTTCTTCTATCTAGCCAGCAGTCCAAAAGGCAAAAATGCTCAGTTTACAGTGAGGTTACAGAAATATCAGCAAATACTAAGAAATTAGAAACAGCATGTTTTTAGCATTTAGGGCTCAGATGATTCAGAATTTATTAATGTTCTGTCTTCAGATATTTTTTGTCTTGCCAGCAGTCAAAAATGCAAACTGCTCAGTTTCTAGTGACAGAAAAGAAATCTCAGTAAATGCTAACAAATGAGAAACACCATTCTGTCTTCCGATCCATCTTTTTCTGTTGAGCCAGCAGTCCAAAATGCTCAGTTTGCAGTGATATAAAAACAGACAGCAGCAAGCCCTGACAAATTACAAACAGCAAATATTTGGCAGGGATGACAAATATGATAAAAACCCATCAATATTCTGTCTTTAGACATCTTCTTTTGCCTAGAAAGCAGCCCCAAAATCTGAAGATGTTCAGTTTGCTGTGACATCAGCAACTGCTCAAAACTGAGAAACAAATGTCACAACTGTTGAAATTGCTTTTTTGGTCCAACGAAGAGTCCAAAGATAATCAGTTCACAATTGTTCACTAAACCTAGCCCAAGATTCACAGAGATTATTGCTTGAGATTATTCATGTAGGCACTTTTGTGGAAAGCCTGTTGCCTGCCAACTCCATTAACAAATGTTGAATTTTTGGGGTAGCTCAGGTTTAGGCTGTAGATCATCTGCTCCATCATGTCGAATGACATGGATTCTGAAGACCATTTCCTCCATTTCACTCCTTACACCAGGATGATCAACAACAATCCTCAAAATGGAAGAAGTATTAATTAGAATCTGTTTATAAGAACTAGGAGTGCAGCTGTCATTTTCAATATGAATTACTCTAATTGATTTCTCAAATGTCTATAAATTGTCAGAGTATAGTAAAAAGTAGCCATAGGAATTTCCCAACGCCCCATGAGACGTTTAGACAAAACAAAAATTGAAGACAACAGTCCAAAACCTAAAGATGTTGAATTTACAATGATATAAAAACAGAAAAGGAGCAAATTTTCACATTTGAAAAGCTGCAAAGAAGCAATGTTTGGTATTTCTGCTTGCAAATTACTTATAAACAATATCATCAAAAAAGTTGCCAAATGCTGTGGTCAATCGACTAATCCAATATTGTGTCATCTCTGACTAGAACATGGAAGATTTGGTCTTGCACCATCAGCATTGGCCAAATCAATTGAGCACAACCCACAAATACAATGGAACCAAGTAGTAACAGGCCTTACTAGACCCTGCCTGGAAAAAGTTCCCAGCTGATATACCAGTGAGACATAGGAGTGCAGAAATTACAAGGACATGTTTGAGCTGTAGGCAGGGAACAAGAATAAACATTTGCAAAGAGACAGGAGCACATTGACAGCAGCACAGACCTAATTCCACGAGCTGACATTTCAGCACACCTACAGTTATTCGAGACTTATTGTGCAGTGGAGCACACCTCCTTGCATGTGTGAGCACGGAAGCTACACAATGATGTTTGAGCTACTTTATAAAAAAATGATTGATTATGTAGACTGTCAACCGGAAAACAAACAAGCTAATTTTCACATTGTAAAATGTTCCATTCAGTACATATCTATGTTGTCATGATTCTCATTTATAAATATTTGGTTAGGCTATGGCTCATTCTCTATGATTCAACTTACCAAGTACTCCTTTATGAGGGTGTCTTCTTTATGATGGCTTTTCACTGAGGTCGCAGCAAAGCCCTTTTAGGACACATTTCCCACAGTTTTCAAGGCTGGGATTCTGTGGAGATGAACAAACCTTCACAATCTTCCACACAACTACACAGACTCTACCATGTTCACATTACAGATTTTATTCAGCCTTAATGTTGGGGACTGTTCACAAGGGACCGTATTATGAAGTTGCTGAGTTGCAGAGTTGCTGAGTGAAGTTTCCAAAGAAGCGGATGCTTGTCTGTGTGGCTCATCTGTAATGTAATTTAGTACATGAATAATGAACTGGGGTTAAGCTAATGTTAGTTAATACACTCACCAAGCCCTTTATCGGGGACACTTGTGCAATCTCATGCAATCCAATACAACAGCTCTGCCATAAATTCTACTTTTATGAAGCTTATACATTTTCCATTTTTGTTTACATTGTGAGAAAGGTGGTAATTCTACTTTGTTTATTATTGAGGTTGCAGTGTGTGGTGTACTGGTGTGCATTATATTGAAAAATTGTCCTGATATTTTGTCCACACCATTAACATATAGTACATAAAGTGGGCAAAATATTAGTAACACTTCAGTACAGTATCCATTCCCCCCCAAACCCCACCACCATTATCACTCACTGAATACAGCGTAAAGCTTACTGTTTACAGTGAATCTGTGCTATATCAAAAGGCTATGGAGACATTAGAGCCAGTGGTAAATTACCAAAGAGTGCAGGGATCAGTTCATCGGATCATGCAGCTGAGATGACCAGCTGTCTCCCGGCCAGTGGCTGCTGCCACGGTGACATCTCCAACATCGGTGGAACTTTCCAAATAGGCATTATTTGGATAAACTGACCACATATTTGGAATCTAAATTGTTATTAAAACTTAATAAAATGACATATTGACAGTCTTACAGCGAAAATTACAGCAGCTTTCAGCCTGGCTCCACCATTGCTGGCTGGTTGCTTGGGGCAGCGCTACTTCTTCTTCCTCTCATGTTGGACTGAGGGCAGACCAGACGCTACAGTGACTCACTATCGCCCCTGAGGCACAAAGTGGTATTACGAGACAGGATGGGCCGGGGCTAGCTGCTAGTTAGCATGCTTACTTCAGTAGATATCTCTGCAACTCAATACCTATAGGTTTTTGACATAACATAAAAACTGTTATTTCTTTACATTCTGTTGTTAATTTGTGAATGTTTTAAACTAAAATTCTGGCCAAATCATTGCACCTTTAAGCTAGCAACAACAGGCTTTTCAATTCTAACATCAAAGTATACGACTGATCACATAAAAGTCAAAAATACACATCACCTGTTGTTCTTAATGCATCAATAAATGATATTGTTGAAATAATTCACATACTTGCCAACAATATTGATGGATTGCTGTAGACTAATAAAAACTTCAACCAAACCAGCCAAAGGTCGCTGTGCACACATGGTCCAGTTGCTAACCTGCACTTACTGCATATGTGCGAGAAGTACAGAAAGTCCTTTGTGACACTCTTTATTCAGTCCAATGCCTGCAGTATGTTTTAATTAAAAGACCAGTGTGTAGGATTTAGTGGCATCTAGCGGTGAGGTTGCAGATTGCAACCAACTGAATGCCCCTCCTCGTCAAGCATGTAGGAGAACCTACGGTGGCCATGAAAGCTGCATAAAATGCAAAAGCCATCTCTAAAACCAGTGTTTGGTTTGTCTGTTCTGGGCTACTGTAGAAACATGGCGGTGCTAACATGGCCGCCTTTGTGGAAGAGGACCCGCTCTCTGCGTAGATATAAAGGGCTCATTCTAAGCTAACGAAAACACAATGATTCTTATTTTCAGGTGATTATACACTAATTAAAACATACTTATGAATATTATATTCTATTTCTGCCAAGTCTGTTAAGCTAGATGCCACTAAATTCTACACACTGCACCTTTAACTTGATTACGTAGCTTCAAATCAGCACAATTAGGTATTCCTGAAACCTTACACTATTATGTTAATGCAATGACACCTTCTTGTTTTGATGGGCAAAACTGCAATTATTTAGTAGTAGTTCACTATGAAACTACTAAATGTATGTAATGCAAACATCAGTTTCATTTCTTAGAGTGTGTACATGTATGAATGATTATTGCGCTTTGTAACGTTAAAAACTACAGTACAGTTTGAGAGATAATGAGAATTTGGCCTTGTACACCGTAGAGAAACCAATATGAGTTATGGAGGTCTTATAAAACATAATTACTGTCACTGACACAGTTAATAGACATGTAAAAGGAGGGAGTGTGCCATGGCATCATGTCATTAAACATAATTAAACAAGTTTAATTGTGCTGCACATAAATGTGTATTGCAGCAACAACAGCGGATTTCTTCTCTCTTATAAATTTTGAGGTGTCACCATGGCCCATCACGATAAGGCTGATTGGGAAATTATATTTCAACACTTCACTGTCCTCTTACGTTAGTGTAGTGAGTGGCATGCTTTTCTTGTTGGTCATAATATAGCTACGAGCTGATCTGATAAGTCGATGTGGAATATCAGACCCGGCGAGTGACTGAGGAGGGAGGGGAGGTACGAGCAGCACTAGGCCTATAAATGGAGGAGATGTTGATTGTATCTGTGTCTGGATACATAAAATATACTCATCCGGGTCGTCGCTGCTATCTGGAGCCAGTGAAAGTATACAAACTATAAATTCCCCTCTTTTCTCTGGCTTTCTGCGCCGCCAGAGCCGCAGGAGAACTTTAGTTTACTGAATTACATTAATGTGCTTAAAGGAGAAGACTTGAAGATGTATACATTCATCACAACGTTATGATTTGGTGGAATAAACTGTTTGACCCCAGGAGAGTATGACGCTGATTTTTCTATTTGTTTTCATTATTTAAAAAAAAAATGCTTCATTTATATTATACAAAATAGTCATATAGGCAAATGTTGCTATTTATTGATCTATGCATGTATACATAATTTGTACATAATGAAAATTATGGGTTGCTTATATTTTGGACAGCAGCTACTCTCACGTTTATGTTCCAACTACATTTTTTATTTATATCTATTTCTTTATTTCGTTGCATATTACGTGCAACATATTAAATTCCCGTTTAATTTTAATTGTTGCTGCGGTTTAAAAAAAATTTTTTTGCAAAAAAAAAAAAAAAATTAAACAAATAAAAAATAATTTTTTACCACCCAAACAAAAACCCAAATAAAGTCAGCTTACATCAAAATTGTAGCATCATCACCAAATAGGCCTTCAGTAATTGACTGATTCACCAGGAGCGAGCAAATTGCAGTTTTAAACAATTTAATAATAACAGCAATAATAATACATTGAACGCCGTGATCCAAATTTTAAAGTAAGAAACATTTTATTTACAATATTTTCAGTGCAAATTATTATTAACAAAATAGCACAACCATATATCCAGACATAAAATACATGATGAACACTGCGTGATGTTCTGAGATCTCATTTATGACGTGAAACGAGTGGTTCATAACCTAATAATAAAATTCACAACCGCGTATTTCCCCTTAAGACGAGGAGGACATCATGCACACAGAAGCTCTGAGAGGAAAACGACAATAAGGAGACACTGGAGGTGGCTGCAAGTCCCATGTTTAAATTTGCATGTGGTTTTTATAATTACAGACTCTGAGAAAAAGAAATGGAGGGAAAAAATCTAAGAAATGTATTTATGGCTTTTGCTCCTTGTGTCTGGGCTTTATTTAAGATGTAATAATAACAATATTCAACAAATAGCCTGCTGTCGTTTTTTGCTCCAGGCCTGCTTTTAAGTCTGGGACTTTGCCCGCCACTCCAGATGCGTTTTAATATCACTGTCGTCCTTCTGTCAAAATCACAAGTTACTGTTCATGAACTAAAAGCGACACGCTGCCTTCATATTAGTATCTGTGAGGCCGGTGTGTCTGTGACTGTGGCCGCTGCCTCCGCGTTGCTCGCCGGCCCGCTCCCGCTCATGATCACGCTGGTTTTATTGTGCTCGGTAACGTCCAAAAGTCCAGAGTTTTCCTCCTGGGCCTCGTCGGAGTCACACTCGCTCCTGCCCTCGCTCTCACACTCCGACTCCGCCGGCTCTTTGGGCTCCCTGCTGGACTCCGACGCAGCCTTGTCCGGCTGCTCCTTGTCCTTGTCTTTCTGAGCCTGCGCCTCTTTGGAGTGTCTCCACTTCATGCGTCTGTTCTGGAACCAGACCTTCACCTGCAAACACATCCGGACACCTTTTAGAAAAGACTTCCTCTGTGCATAATGTCAACAGTGATTCACTGAACGCACATATAGCTCTTCGGCAAGTATTTAATTGCCTCAAATGTCTCTTAAATGTCAAATAAAATTTCCAACAGTGTCTCATGAATAAAATAATGACCATCGATTTGATACATTAGCTCTATAAGTCACAGTCTTTTTATTATTTTAAATATAATCCTTCTAAAATTACTATGTTTACATTCTCTCAAGTGTAATGATGCATTCACACTTCAAGACGAACCAGGAAAATAGTGCAAAAAGTTTAGTAAACACTTGCAGAGGAAGTTAAAGGTTAGGATATCTGCAGTGTAATGACATGTATCATTTATTAACAAACAACAATCAAATAATTAAAATAAATAAATAAAGATCTGTTTCAGTTTTTAGTCGTGGCATAAATATTGACATGTTAGGTTTGTAGGTTAATGTAATGTTGCAATGTACAGTATGATGAAATGTAAACAAGGTCTGGTGAGGTGTTGCTATGGTGAGATTTGGCAATCTGCAACGCCTCTCAGCCAATCAGGTTACACCACACAGTCATGATGATGCTTTGCAAACTTCAGTTAATTAATTTTGAAGTGTTTATTTATCCTAGTTGAATCTGTGAGAGAGAAATGAGCATGCTGGTTGCAAAAATGTAGTTTTTTTGTGTGTGTGTGTTATGAAAATTACAGAGCTGATCAGAATTAAGAAATTGTAATGATTAAATACTGAAGCTGTAATGTGGAAATGTGGGGCTTTTAGCAACGTGGGGCTGACTTTACCTTCTACAATTAAAAACTCACATGATGGTTATTTGTCAGGTCCTTATTAGAGATAGCAACATTTAGACCTGGCATTCAATTTAGGGAATTGAAATTTACAGAAAATAGACTTTAACAGTTAACTGGACTACTAAATATGACAAAATCAAAACAATAAAAAATAAATTCAAAACCTTGTTTTTGGTGTCTGGTTTAAAATTTTCTGAAGGGGGTCGGGTGGACTTCAGTATTTCTAAACTCCTTGCTACGGCCCTGACATTTGTGCCAAAAAATATTGCTAAAAAATATTAAGACCTTATAAAACCTCGACTTGTACTTGCATCATTTAAGCCAAAGATGACAGGCAGGCCTGTGCAGGTTAACCTCATGTCTAACTCCACTTCATCTTACCTGAGCGTCTGTCAGCCCGAGCATGGCAGCCAGCTGTTTTCTGTCCGGCTTGGTGACATACTTCTGTATTTCAAATCTCTTCTCAAGTCCTTTTCTCTGCAGATTTGAAAACACTGCCCTGGACCACGACCTTTTCCTCTTGTATGTCTGTGGCATTGTGTCTTTTGTGAGGACAGCATACGGACCTGCGTGGAGGACAAAGAGGAGAACACGAGGTTAAAACAAAAAGAGAAACCTGAGGAACATTCACTGCAGGTGTTGTACATCTCCAAAACAGAGACCTGTCTGTTACAGTCCTACATGTGATGACTACCTGGGAAGGTGTCCTGAAACTGATGCTGGCCTGATTGTCTGCTGCTGCTGCTGCTGCAGCCTAGTGAACTCATCATGGAGGAAGCGTCGCCCATCCCGGGGTCTATGGAGGAGAAGTACTGGCTGGCCGGAGGCTGAATGGGGATGTGGATCCCTGACTGACGGTTCGAGCTAACGATGGATGTGAGATCTGTTACAGAACGAGAGAGGGGCTTCAGTCAGTAAAGAGTTATCGCAGTGACACACGGGTATGAACACTATCACTGACTCTACTCTTTAGGGGGGGGGGCAAGATGGTCTCAAGTTTAGAGAGAGAGAGACCCTTCTTTGAAAGCATAGATTTTCTTGCTGAAGTGAGTTTGAGCAAAGCTGCATTTGCTGCTGTTTGTGGCTGATCCTGACCTCTGACCTCTCTGTGGAAGGGGGCAAGGATTTCCCCCACAGGGCTCCTTAAAGTGCATATTATGAGGCTGTTTGCGCTCTTACTACTCTGTGAACAAGTCTATCAGAGTTATAAACTGACTTCCACATGTGTGGAACTTAGTTGTTGAGTGAATTGTTGCTTTCAGTTTCTAGACTTTGGACAGGATTGTGTCTTGTCTTGTTCTACTTAGTGAAATGATCATTGGAACTAAATAATATTCACGGGCATAAAACACATCCCCATTACTGTTTTCTTTGGCAGACATGACAGGAAGCTTATCTCTATAATTACCACATGTCTTTAAAAAAAAAAAACAACAAGTTTGTGTGCAATAAAATCTCTCCGCTCACCTCTTAACGACGACTTTTCCTTGCTTTTTGGATCAAAGTCTGTCGACAATATCCGATCAATTCCGAATTTGAGGTCTTTGCTTGAAGGTGGAGGAGCTTGCTGGGAGTTAAACGTCGTTCTGGAGACTGAGGTTAGCTGTAGTCCGTGTCTGTGGTACGGAGACGCGGGACTCACCCTCGCATACACCGACGGCTCAGGCGCAACAGGCGAAGGGCGCAGCGGGGAGCTGCCGGAGTGCCCCTGCGCACGGTGGTGTCCCATATGCACCATGAGGGCCGACGAACCCGGGATGTTCTCCGCATCTCCAGCCTGCAAAATGTCTGCGATGCAAAACGAGGGTTTCTTCATCGTATCCACAGCGAAGCCCCCTGCGCAGTACGCGGACCAGAGGCTAAAATTGGATGCGTAAAACGGGTTGAGCCCGGCCGTGTACATCCCGGAGGTTCTAACGCGTCTTATTGTTTCTCAGTAGAGGGGATGAGAGGACAGGCATGTAAAAAAAACAGGGAGGGCGTTTTAGGGGAGAGATGACCGTCCTCTTTGTGTAAGTGCCAAAATCGCTCTCCCAACTCTGAAATCCTAACCCTGCAGCTCCACTCTGAAGTTCCTCCGCTGACACTGATTGGTTGCTCTCTGAGCCAATGGACGTTTCGCATTTGCTCACATCACGTCCTTGCAAATGATGATGATGATGATGTGTATAAACCCCCCTCCCCTTCCCCCTCCCTCCCCCACTCACACACAAACACAAACACACACACACACACGACCGGGACACCGGAGTAATTTTGATCCCGAGATGATGGATTGATCACTTAAAGAGACCCCCCCCCCTCACCCATATCACCGCACACAAAAACAGTCATTATGTCTGTGAACTTTCGTGTTAATTTAGATTTTTGGAAATAAATCATAGAGGTCACATACAGCGGACTGAATATATTTCTCAAAAAAAGTTTTGATCTGTCAGATTTCAACACACACTCAATACTTTTGCTTGCAAAAAATGAACACATCAAATCTAACAACAGCCCACGTTCATATAAATATGCAGGAAAATAGTTATTTATTAAATATCCCAATAATTAACTGTATAAAATCAGTGCAATAATACAACCTTGAACCCACGAGAGCTTCTATTAGCTCCAACTCCTGCCTGCTAGATTTGTCCCAAAAATAGAACCTGCTTTAGTATTTTAGGATACAGCAGAAATCCTTATTTCTTCCGGAGCAGAAGGGGGGAAACTTTATAATGACTGTTAGAACTTCCCTTTTTCAATATTTGTGCAACTTTATCTCGACCTGCAAGTTGCACGGTGACGCAAATCCGTCCCGATGCTCATAATAAACAGAGGAAATCTATTCCCCTCTCGAACGAAAACACAATTAACTTCAGAGGCGATACTTCATCCGCAAGGCCCCTCAAGATTCACACGTTGGGTCCGGGCCAATAAGAGTTTATAGTCGGGGATTTAAATAGCAGAAATGCTCATTTAAGTCATTTTTTACGTCGTCGACGTGAATCCATCGAGCGTAATTGATCTACAAAATAGATTTTAATACTTGCAATAATAACAAACGCTCCAATAATCGTGTTTAAATGTGTGTTAGTCGTTTACTTGTATATTTTTAAAGCTGTCAATTAAGATGAACTCTCTCTCTCTCTCTCCTACTGTGCGCATTGTCGTGCCGTGATAATGTGCGGGTCCCTCTCCGATCGCATGTTTCTCTTGCATGTGTAGAAACAATGGCTTCTGAAGCCCGCATTCATTTAAGTCTTGATTCATGCGGGCGGAAGGGCCGATGACCCTGACTGCCTCCTATCATGGTGTTCGAGTGAGACGTTTCCGGGTTAAAATTAGAAATGAGATTTAACGTTTGCTCTCCATCACGCAGTCAAAACAATCCAGGGAAGAGGATGTAGCAGACACAGCACGCCTCGAGTTATTTCAGGTGCTGATGAGCTTTTCAGTGGGAAGCACCAAACAACAGGCCTCAGATCAGCCTTATTACATGCAGATGTGTCACTGCACAACAGGAGGAGGAGGAGGAGGAGGGGGGATCATTGTCAGCCTCGTCATATACATGTATGATATAAATCCAATTAGCTGTTTTCACTCATAAATGAAAAATATGTGTTTTTATTGCTGTTTTGAAAATGAGTCCGTTTATTCTAGTGGGTATATGCCTTGATGTGTCTATCAAAGAAGGATTGTAGGAATTGTCAATGTGAGGAAATATAATTTTTAAGATTTTAAAGAGATCAGAAGAGCACAAATGTTGCATTTTCCTTAAACTTCCTGTAGCTTTTTGTGCAGAAACACCTCTTTTTTTGTGTTGTTTCCAACTGTGGTATTTGAGTAATTGCCTTTTTTATGTGGGTGGGTGTGTATGTAAATATATATATATATATATATGTATATGAGAGTGCATGTCTCTGTTATCAATTGCAGACTGAAATTTCTAAATTTTAAAATTATTCAGTTTAAAGGTTCTGGAGAGGATAAAAGTGTGTCCAGGTTGGGGGGAAAGCAAAATCAAAAAAGCAGTAGATGACTGAATATAACTGAATTTGTTGCTTTGCTGCTTTTAATGAGGATTTCAACAAATTTACCTCCTGTGAGATTTCATGTGCAGCTGTGCAGCTACTCCATATTTAACAAGAACATTTTCCTGAAAAGATAAAGTCTCCTCTGTTTCCTGTTTGTAGAGGTTGTCATTTCTCCACTTTGAATAACAAAGAGGGTGAAGTTTTACACCCAGAATAACATTTACAGTCTAAAAAGAAAGAGAAAGCGCTCTTCAGCTGGACACGATAATCTCTTTTTCAGGGCAGAATCTCAGTGCCTGACTGCAGAAATGTAGAAGATGCAGTTAGTTTATTCCACCGACGACAGAGACAGTTTTCACCATTAGCCGTGCGGAGGTCCTGCAGTCTAATTACATCCTTCTTTCATGCAGTTATTATTTTATTGCTGTTAAATGTCCCTTTAATAACAGTCATCCTTTCCCTCGTATCTACATTTTATGTTTTTGGGTTTTTATTTTTTTTTTGTATGTGTGATGGAGCCAGGGCATAAAACCTTTCATTGCATCGAATCCTGCAGCAAAAAGTACAGTAAACCTGAAACTACTGTTTCCTGTAGAAGCATTTAGAAGTTCAAGATATGAAAATTAAATATTCTAAAGAAAAAAAAAATCTCATATTTGATCCACAAATCACTTGTAAAAACTGAAATATTGCTTTTCCTGCCAGAGCCCTGCTGGATACTATTATTCACCTTTATTTCCCTTTTCCCAAACCTTTCCTCCGTGGAGCCGTATAAATGATTGCAGGTGGGATTACTGCCAGTGCCAGTGACTGCTGTCTCTGGTTTAGGTATCTGTCTTGAACAATAGAAACTACACAGTGGATGTCCACTTGGAAAAGGTGCAATCCTCTTTTTTTTTTTTTTTTTTTTTTTTAAAGCAGCTTGGAAACAGAATATTATCCGTGAGGTCTGTTGTCCACTGAATAAATTCTTAGTCGGCTCGTAGTCAAAAGGCTTCTGTGACTATGTTTTGTCCAGTCGTGCACTACACTCTCTTAAAATCTGGTGTTCATTAAAGATCAAAACATATTTGTGAACATTTTTGTTTTGTAAGAGGTGTGATTATTATTTAGCATTACTGACTAACAGCTCACTCTCTATTAAAAGATTATAAAAAAAAACAACTAAGTGGCTAAAGACTCTTTGGCTGATTAGTTGACTAATCATGTAAGAGGACACAGCAGCTCTAGTTGCTTTAATTGAAGAGTCCATATTCTGTGCAGTGCAGCTAATCAGAGCTTAAACAAACAATGCGAAAATGAAATGTCAAAACATTTATGAGTCACATGCACACTGTGGATGAAAACAAAGCCGTGCTGCCGTGCACTGTTGACTACCTGAAGTTCAGCGTCTGATGGAGCCCATTGTTGTTGCCTGATTGCTCGCTGTGTGTTTTTCAGGAAGCCTTATCAGGGCCGGAGGAAAACTGAATGAGCACCTCTGACTGTAGCCCTGCTGGATCAGAGGCTGGGCAGAATTAAATGATTTCCATTATTACACCCAGAATTATTGCTCCCCTCTGTAAGACTCCAGCTCAAGCCAAGATTACTATTTCTGGCAATGTTTGCCTCAGGAAGGAACTTTCGCAGATTTAATGGGACCTGGGCCATTGTACACAGCCTTCTGTATGGCACACTGCCATCATTTCCACAGAGAGAGAGACAGAGAAAAAAAGAACTGAGGGATGTGTCTAAAGTCAATTCAAAACAAGACTGTCCCGCTTATGTGACCCTGAATACATCCAATATATTTCACACAGTGACCTTTCTCTCTTACGGTGACATGAAATGATTTTTAATTAGCATTTTTATCAGGTTAAATGTCAAAGTCTGACAATGACCGCCTGGTTCTGTGATCTGTGTTTCTGTGAAACGTGACTGGCTCCATGTTCTTAGTATTGAGATTTAAAGGAAATAATAAACAGCTTTGTTCTGTGATCTCATCTTATCTCGCATTAAGTGTTACTATGAACAATGGTGGAAGAAGTGCTCAGATGCTGTAACTTCTTGTTTCAACTTAAAAATATGAGTGAAAGGGCTGCCTTAAAAATTAAAAACCAACAAATACAAACAGTTCTTCAAACACCCCCAAAAGTTACACTGACTAAATATTACATGTTGTCTAAACTTGATTTAATGAGTCAATCCATTCATGTCAAAAGACTTCAAGTCATAAATATCAGTTCAGAAACTTGAATTTTTAGGTTGAATTGACTGTTTAAGTGAAGTCAATGACAAAATATTAGTTAATACCACTAAATTCCTGTATGATTTTACATTGTAGTACTACCACACTGTAAAAAATACTTTGTCACAAGTAAAAGTCAATTTTTAAAAATTGTCCCTAAAAGTACATAAGTATTATCAGATTTTATTTACTTTAAACATCAAAAGTATAAGTACTCACAATACACAAATTACTCCTTGTGAGTAATATTATTAAAGATTTTGTTATTTAATATTTATTAATGTTGCTTTAATGATGCTACTGTTGTAAATGGGTGAAGTGGAGCTTATTTGAATCACTTTACAGTCTTACAGTTAGTTTAAACTGTAACAGTGCATCATATTTTATGTTTAGGTTGAAATTAAATTGATCTTTTGTTGCAAAATCTTAATATACAAAGTAACTACTTACTAAAGCTGCAGTGAATAAATGTAGTGGAGTAAAAAGTACAATATTTCCCTCCCAAATATAGTGAGGTAGAAGTAAAAAGTATACTTAAAATTTGTACTTAAGTAGCCTACAGTACTTGAGTAAATGTACTGAGTTACTTTCCACCACTGATTCTGGATGAGTTTCTTATATAAATCTAAAATATTCTCATGAAACATGAAAATAATATTTAAAAAAAACAGATTATTCTTGCCATAATGCGAAAGATTTATACACACAATAAAAAATGTCAATAAAATGTTTAGAGGCCCAAATACTGAATCAGGCCACATCCAAACTATCTCTTTTTTCAAGCCTGTACACCGTGTGTTCCTTATCATCAGGCTGTGAACGTATTTAAACTGAATGCAGATTATTCCCACAGATATTAAAATATTACTGACTGCATGCAAGAAGGCAGTAAATGTACAAGCAGCTCCCCCCAGTGACAAAACGCTCCCTCTTCTTGTTTTTTTTTTTCCCAAACGTTTGCTTTAACTCTGATGGAAACCAGCAACAAATAAATCTCCAGCAGAAGCAGATAAATTAATAACTCATTTGACAGCTGATGGAAATTACGCTTATATAAGAATAAGAAATGGAGAGACAAGACTTGCAAGGTGGCTGTCCTTTTCTGAACGTGTCACTGCAGCAGCTGCCAATATTTAAGGTAGACACACACACACACACACACTAATAACTTATTGATAATCCAAATGTCTACTTTAAGGTCCAACATCAGCTTGAATTGAATCCCCTGCAGCAGGATCATATGAGTGAATGACTGAGGGGAATAAATCCCATTACAGCCTCTCCTTTTGTGGTAGTGGGGCTTTGCTGGCTCTGCATAGTCAGAACTGAAGACATTAAGTGGTCATTAGCTGGACACTGGAGTGGTAGACTAATCACACTCACCTCCAGCCTGCCCTCCGCTGTAAACAACCTAAGGGCCGCTTTAAGGGAAGCTTTTAAATATGATGGTGACTCAGTGCCTTTGAGCAAAACCGCCTGTTTACATTGAAACAGATTAAAGTCGCCCTGTGCAGCTCCAGTGTGCAGATGTACACACGGTTAAATCACACGAGCGGAGAGGAGAGGAGACTAATGGAAACGCAAAAAGGTCATAATAACAAACCATTAGGCCTGCTGCTTCTTCTCCTGCGTGGTGGCGAGCTGCCATGAGGATGAGAATAAACCACTGCAAAAAAGAAAAAAAAAAAAACATGCAAACATTTCACTCACATGTGTTTGAAATATCTTGTTTTAATGTTGCAGTGTGATGCATAATTCGCAATATTGTGACATAATTGGAGATTTTGCAGTTCTCCATCATGAGAAACCACGAAAAATAAAACAGGAAATGAATCTTTTTTTTTTTTTTAATAAAGTGAACTGCAAGAGTGAGCACATGCATTTCTACTTATTGACGTTTTGTCTCAATTTATGAGGATTTTGCACTCACAACTTTAAAATAAAGAAATAAAAATGAAGCCGATGATCAAATATAAACTAAGTCGATGAAATGAAATGACTGAAACAACCTGCCTGGCTTTGACCGGATAATTACTTTCACCTGCTCAAAGAAAAACAGTAATTTTAGGATGTTTTACCTGGTTCTTATCTCCTTATCCGGGTAAAAACAAGAGGCCATATAAATGTGTGTTTGCACATGTGAAATGGCTCCGGGAATGTTTCAGAAGATGCATGCAAGGACAGGCAAGCAGGCAGTGTGTTCAGTGCAGTGTGATGAAGAGCAGAGCATCTTCATCCCGCAGCCTTCTCTGTTTAAACGCGCTGCGCTGCACCGGCCGACAGCTCCAAACAGCAGCAGGTCTGAAGGTGCACAGAGGACCAAAGTTACACAGCCATAAAAATATAGAGATTAGATTGTGGAGCCTATAAAATGTTTTAAAAAGTAGACTATTTGTGCACAGGGATTCTCTATTTTAGTCGTTCACAGACTTATTTTTTGCTGTGGGGTTTTTGTCTCATGAGGGGTTTTTGTCTCAGGGGACATGAGGCCGCATCGGGACACATTTGTCCAGAAAACAGCTACTGGAAATGTTTTTCCACGCTGTCCCAGGAGCGTCTTCTGCGCTGTTTTTGGTTTATTTTATTATTCTAATTTATTGTAGATGCTGTAGATCTTCATCCAGCTGTCTATAAGCTATAAACACCTGACCTTCATAAATGTGCTTCACACAGGCTAATCTTTATTAAACTTTATGTTAATTAGATCATTGTAATCTTTTAGTTAATGTTTCGTTTTTTAAATTCAAATGGTCCCTAAAATAAATGTGTGTGTATGTGTGTGTGTGTGTGTGTGTATATATGTATGTGTATATATATATAATATATATACATACACATATTATATATATACATATTATATATATAAATATGTGTATATATAGTGTATGTGTGTGTGTGTGTGTGTGTGTGTGTGTGTGTGTGTGTGTGTATATATATATATATATATATATATATATACACACAGACACACACATATATGTGTATGTATATGTGTATGTATATACATATATGTTCCATTCTGGGAAAGTGGTCTCAGACTTTTGGATTTATTTATAGACACTTTGTTCTGTTTAATCTGGTGTCATTCCAACATTAGGATAATGGATTACCTGCAAGATATTATCTGGACATATTTCATAACTTTTCTTGCAGGTAGTTTAGAATTATTTAAGGTTGCTGATGTTCCCTCTTGTTCCCTCAGGCTGTGCATCACTGTTCACTTTATAGCTTATTTACAGTCATTTAATATACACTGTATATATATATTTACAACGGAGTCGTTTTGTTTTATAACCTGTATATTACTGTGGACAACTTAATGTAATGTAGTTTTCCCTCAGCACAGTGACGAGGTAGCAGCTCATAACTAAAGCTGCACACAATGAAGAGCTCATTTTCTAACCAAACGCTGCCATCTAGCGGCCATGACGTGTGTTACTGTGAAAGACTTCAACTGGTCTGCCGTGTGTGTGTGTGTGTGTGTGTGTGTGTGTGTGTGTGTGTGTGTGTGTGTGTGTGTACTTGTATGTGTACCTTTATGAGGACCAATTTGAGTTTTAGAATTTGGAAGTGAGGACATTTTGTTCGGTCTCCACTTTGGGACAGAACTTCAAAGGGCTGTTTGAGGTTTTAAAGTTTGTTTTAGGGTTAAAGTTACATTTAGGTTTATGCTGGGTAAGGGGGTAAGGAATGCTTTATGTCAATGAGGGTCCTCACAAGTGTACAAACAAGTGTGTGTGTGTGGACTGAAACATACAGCAAAGTAACAGTCAACAGTCCACTAAAACAAGTAAAACCATTATTTCTTTTGCTAACATAATATTAATCCTCTATAAATGTGTCTGTAATAACTGTAGACACTGTTTACACAAGCCAATACAATTAATAAACTAATTTATAAGTTTTGATAATTTGGTTACAATCAATAGTTACTGGTAATTTAATCTAAATTTGAAATGACATTAATTTCTACTCTAAATCAAAGTGCGTATGTGGTTAATGTCAATGTGTCTGTGCGGTTAATTAACACGTTTTCCTTCCTCCTGTTTGTAAAGCTGGATGGGGTCGTGTGTACGGATCCCGGGGGATTCCTGGGTTTAACCTTTGACCTCCATTAAAGCATAAGCACGGTCTTCAGGGAGGATGTTGGGTTGACTCAGGAAGTGCAGGCCAGGCAGGTGTCAGCTGTTGGTGACATTGGACTCTTCTAATGGCTGTTCACTTGACTGAGCTGGTGTTTCAGACTCAAACCTTTGTCCTATTTTCATCACAATTTTGTCTGAATTTTCCACTTAGAAGAGTCAATGTAGCCACAAGAAGAAAACCAGTGTCTTTTCAAGCTGTAGCTCATTAAATGTCTCTTTTGTTACGCTGTGTATTATATCATTATTATCATCAATTATTAATTTCTCTAATACAAATAATAATAAACTACAAATAAAAAACATATAGTACCTTTTTTGAATAAAGACATGAGATGCCTCCAAACTGTACTGAGAGGCAACTAGAACTGCAACTGATGATTATTCTCATTATTTGTTATTTTATTGATTGATCAATGGTTTAGTCTATAAAATGTCATAAAATAGCAAAATATGTCCATCACAATTTCCCAGAAATTAATTTCCTGTTGATGAACTACTAGATTAATTTACTGATTGTTTCAGCCGTGCTATCAGGCAACTATTGAGGCCTTAAAACACAATATTGTAACTATCAAATAATGCAATACAAACACGATTCAAGACTTGTTTCATAAATGTATTTTTAAAAAATCTTTTTCTTCACCATGACAGCATTACAACATAAGTCTGAGTAAAAATGCCATTCCACAATTCAACTAGTGTGATTTAACAGTTCCCTTTTTTTTTTTTTTGGCTGTACATAACAGCCAACGCCTTTAACGACTGAATAGAGAAACAGGATTTACAATAACAAGTGCAAAACACTTGGTGTATGAGCTCAGTCCTCTGGTGACATGTTATGTACAAATAAACCCACCCCAAGTGTGAAAAGGTCAGAGAGCAAATATACAGATATATTCTGTCAAAACCGCTTTTCTGCACCCAGTAGATTCTGAATTCAACCAAACTGAGATTAAGAAATCGGCAGTTTGATTACAAAGATGTTGAATTTTGCCTTCACGAGGCAGTGAACTGACATTCAGTACACACTGAAAAAACTTTGGCACAATCATACTGCACAGCCAGCAACATTTAAAAAAATAAAAACCCATTTTAAAAACTGATCACAAGAAAGAAAACTTGCATACAGGACCATTTAGAGACATTAAAATCATTATCAGAAGCAACACACGTGACAATAATCCATCTATTATAAAGAATCTGCATTAAACATCTTAATGATCTTTACAATCATTTCTAACTTGTGTGACAGTTTTCATAAATCTGTGCTTTAGTGATTTAACACTAAACAACGCTATAAATCAGTTCAAGCCTTTTCTTAGAAAAAAAAATAGATAAAGGGTCAGGGAGCAAAGGTTGATAATGCCTAAAAATGATTAATGTTTTGTTCAGAAGGACACAATGAATGAATCCCTTAAAAAAACCTGTATTGTAATATTACAGCTCCTTTACACCACCCTCTTTATCATCTGTTTCTTTAAAAGAATGTACACACACATATTCTGTGAGGTCAGTTAAAACCTGAGGTGTGAGAAGAAAAACCCTAAATTTAAAAAGAGACTATATCAGTGACAGCATTCAATAAAGATGTCGACTGTTACCGACACACTTTTAGCTCTCGTCACCGGCCTGCACCATGCCGTCACCCAGCAGTCTCTCCCTTTCTCCTGGGCTGTTCTCCTCCTCTTCGTTCACCATCCCAGCGCAGCACGGTATCCTGGCCAGCAGGGGGCGGTGCAGTCCATTGTAGAGCGCCGTGCCGGCCAGCAGGACCACGAAGCCCAGCACCTGCAGGCCGTGAAACTGCTCCCAACCCAACGCCATGCTCACCACCCAGATGACCAGCGTGCGCAGGCTGTCCAGCACCATGCGGGTGGTGGCGCTGATCTCTTTGGTGACGCTGATCCCGGCGAAGTTGAAGAAGGCGATGCTGACCGTGTTGCCCAGCAGAGCCAACAGGATGAGAGGCTTGTGCCCAATCTGACAGAAGGCGTCCAGCGCGTCCTCCAGGACCTGCCGAGGGTTGTCGCTGAAGTTGCCCACATGGATGAAATACATGGGGATGAGCAGCAGTGACAGAACAAAGAAACCAAAGAAACCTGGAAATAGAAAACACAATGTAATATGACCATTAGTAAAGGGCAATAACATACACTGTCACTGATCAGTAATCCATCTACAGTATCTGGGAAATATGTGACTGTAAAGCATGTTGTTACAATTTTTTCTGCTTACAAATGAGGTTAAAGAAGCTAACAGGTAAAATCAGCAGCTGTGTTACTGTTACTCTTGTTTTTTCTGAAGGAGACACCTTAAAGTTGCAATAATAGATTTTTTTTAGCCATTTTGGGGCAGTGGAACAAGTTGTAAACACCATATTTACTTATTATCACATCATTAAGATATAGCAAACATGTTAGCAAGCTAAACATCCAGTAGACACTGAGCAACATTAGCATTCATTTGGAGTTGTGTTTGTGTCCAATATCCACTCTCCTTCTAGCTCTGGACCTCCTGAGGGAAATTCAGTTTGTTACTCGCTCCACCATATTAACCAGCTTGTTGCTACCTCTGTCTGTCTGCTGTTTAGTGCCGTGCAGGTAGTGTACAGCTGCTTTATCAGAGCTTTTTCACACAAAAAAGGTTGTTGAGAGTGGTGAGACTAAACCAAAACAGTCGAGTTGCCACTGTAGTACCAAAACAATGAGCTGAAAGGCGCCATAACTCTCTTTAGACTTGAGGGGAAACTGCAGAGTCGGGTCTCTGTGGGTTTGTCACTATGAGCGATCTCTTTTTAAAGTCATTTAATCCATTGCTAATTTACTTTGTCAAACTCTTTTCACACAACGTGGAGAAAATGTCTGTATTATACTCTCAGTATCACTGTGCATCTAACGTCACAGTCACACTTCTCAAAATTACTTCCGTGAGAAGTTTTTTTTTAGAAGGATATTAATACCTCAGTAAATATTTAACTCTATTATAGATAGTATTTCCTTTATAATGTTACTGGTTTGTGCTGGAAAAGCAATGATAAACCTAGTTTATCTGTTGTTGTTGAAATGTTACTGTCTGACCTTTACATTTCTCATTATTGACTTGTCTAACACTGGCAGCTCAGGAATGTGGCTACTTGTGCATTTGTGTACTTATGCTTTAGAGTAAAATCCACCCTCAGAAGTTTATCACCAATACCAGCAAACATTTTTCGCTCTTGTTGTGAACAACGGCTTACCTTCAGTACCAACAGCCCGAAGAGGATGGACGTCATGTTTGTAGACAAACTTTTCCTCCAGGACCATCTGCACAGAAACAATGATCTGAGCCATAATGATCAGAAGGTCTCCTGCAGGATGGAAGAGAGTAGTTGTGTTTCTTTCACTGCTAATGAAACACTGCATGTTTTAGGTGGGAAATGAATCATTCAGTGCAGTTGCAGTTGCAAATTGTAGTGGGTTTGGGGTTAGTCACTTAATGATTCGTGTACATGTTTGACAAATAGAAAGGGTCTTTACTACTATATTTTATATTTTATCTTCTTGCAGCTAGAAAATCTGCCTTACCAGTGATGACGTCACTGAGCTTGTGTTCATCTTTGTGCCCGCTGAAGAAGTCGGCGAGGCCCACTATCACCAGGCCCAGGATGGTGATGAGGATGCCGAGCCACTGGCTGGCCATCAGGCGACGCCCCAGAAACGCCACAGAGAGCAGACCGGTGAAGATGATGACGGCTCCACGCAGCATCTGGAAGCTGGAGGCGCTCGTCATGTTGAGTGCTGGGAACCAAGAAAAGGTAAAGGTTTGATACGGCAGGAACCCTGGAACTTGCATTATTGCCACCAGTTAATTTTGTACTTTTATGAGCTAGAAATACATGCTTTGTGCAGAAATGCAGGTATTTAATGGTTATTTTTAGGACATTTTAAAGAGATGGTGTAATTTGGTACAAATTATAAGAAAAAACAGAAAAAATATTAAGTTGGTTTAGTTGGTAAGTGCTGATTCATTATATTTGGGTTCTTATGTAATTGTTAATTTGCAAAAATTCTTAATAAATTGGATTCTAAACAATTCTTTAACTGACAGAAAATACTCACGTTTTGTGTTGAACGATATATAAAATAATTTTTATTAGGTTTTTTCAATAATTTCCTAAAGTAGCTGCTGTGTAACTGTATGTTCTTGTAATGGAAAAATATAATAACATATACTTAAATACAATATGTTATACATACTGTGAGTGTAGAGATAACTGAAGAGGAGGCCGGCTGTACTTATCTGCTGTGGGTATAATAATAGTTTGCTCAGAGCATAACTGAAATGTCCTAAGACACAGTTATACAGCAGCTACTTTCAGAAAATTATTGAAAAAAGTTTTTAAGAAACAACCTAATTAGTTAATACATCGTTTGACACGCAAAACTACACACCGATATCTAAGTATTTTCTGTCAGTCAAGACCTGTTAAGAGTCTAATTTATTACGATTTTTTGCAAATTAACAACTATACATGAACTCAAATTTACACATTTTTCTGTTTTTCTTGTAATTTGTACTGAATTGCAACACCCTTTCTGTGAAATGTCCTAAAAATGAACTGTTAAATATCTCCAAATTACCCAGAAAATTTCCAGGAAATTAATATAACATTAAGGGACCTGTAAAATAACGCTTTACATAACGTATTTATCTCACTGGCTTCCCTCCTTACTCCTAACTTTCCAAGACACATAAACAAACAAGTCATGCAGCTTAATAAAGCTGAATGGTGTAGCTACATAACACACTGAGAAAAACATGATCTTTGACTGAATTATCTGAAGAAAGGAGCATTTGAACAGATGTGGATAATCTCTACTGTTTGAAAGTCAGGATGGATCAGGACACAAGCTTCCAAATGTTTACATCTACCATGTACGCCATAAAAACAACATAGGAAATAAAGGCTGCGGTCACTTACCAATATACATGATGGAGGTGGCCGTCATGTCACACATGGCCGGAGGGAAGAAGAGGAGAGGGTTGAAGCTCTGGCCTGTGTTCATCTTGGGCTCTGGGCTACGTCTGTCGTGGCAAAGCAAGATGTAGAAGACCGCAAGACAGCTGAACTCGCCCAGAAACATTCCCACTGCCTGGGACACAGGAGGACAGGGGACAGATTAGTATTTTAGTATTTTTTTAGACACCCAAACTATACTTTTTACTCCTTACTTTGAGAGAAGTTTAGTTTACAGCAGGCAGCTGTGTGAACTTTGCCTAAATAAAATAGTCTAAAATTGGCCATTTTTCTGTGGAATTCAGGAACTATCCAATCAAAAAGTAAACAACATTATGAATCTGACCAGATATTTGATAATCAGGCATCATCAAAACATCTTCAGGTAATCTTTTACATGGTATCAATACAATTATTGGGATTCGACACCCAGCCCTGGTTTTTAACTGTTTGCCCCACGTGGTGTGAAAGTGAAACACGGTATACGTGCTAAACTACACTGGCTGTTACTTTACCTGCACAAACGGGTGAGAGAACCCATGTTCAGGGTCGCCCCGGCAACCCCTTGCCGAGAACGTGTCAGCCCATCTGTCGGACAAGAAGACATTATTTCAAATTAATTATTGATATTTTACACAGTTAAACAGACACCGCAGGCACTGAAACGAGAAAGTGGTTTAAAAGAAGAGCTGCAACGATTAGACGATGAATCAGTTATTCGATGGACAGAAACTATTTTCAGAATTGCAACAATCATTTTAGTCATTTTTTAAGGAAACATTTGCTGGTTGCAGCTTCGGAGTTTAATATCATACATGAGTTTATTTGGATTTTGGACATGTTGATCCGACAAAACGATTAATCAAGGAAATATTCTGCATTGCTGATTAATCGATAGTAAAAATAATCATTAGTTGCAGCCCTGCTTTAAGCAAAGCATAACTCAGCTCTAGACTTAATTTTTATACTTTAAATTATTAAAAAATAAATACATATATAAAAAACAAGTGGATCTCCGACTGTGTTTTGGGGATTTCATGCACTATGCCTGTTTTTAACCAACTCACACATGAGTGAACTGCTGTGTAGAGCATTTTTACTTCTCCCACTGAATACATTGCATTCAGTGTGCCTCAATTTAAAACACTGTACATTGAGACATCATGATTTGCCTGTAAAGTTAATGAGTGCTCACGTCTGCACTGACTTTTATAGACGGACAGTCAGAGGAAGCATGACCGGCATGTGAGCATCCTGTCTGCTTCAATATGCAAGACAAGGGAATGTGGACCTTGAAGGTGATGACACAGCACTTCCTTCAAATGCAACAACTCTTCTGAGCTCATCAATACACATAGGAAACCCGACTCTATTGACTGATCCATGTCTGCTGATTGTTTGTGGTCTGTCTGAGTTTTGGTAAAGCTGGATTAAAAAAAAAAAAAAAGAAAAAGTGTTGCAATCAAAACTATCAACCTGTATATGCTGTAACTGAGCTCAGCTGTAGCACTTTAAAACCAGCGAGGCTTCACTGTGACGGGGCCGGTTTCAGGTGACTGTAGTGAAACTTTACCTGTTAGTTTCTGTGTTCGTCTGTCAGCTACATGACACAGCTCGTTTTCTATGACACATTAGCACCACGCAGCGCACTTAAACCTTCATTCATAGCAGTTTGGAGCTTGGATACTGCTGTTTTCAGCTGACAAAAAGCCACAAAAGGACAGAGAAGTGTGTGTCAGACAGTAGAAAGCTGACAGCACAGATTATTGGAGAAGTAAAGAAAAGCTTGTTTCACTAACATGACAAACCTCTTCCTACCGTGACAATAATGAGAAAGGTATTAAATGTAATAGCACTAAAAAAAATCAGTCACTTCAGCTATGAATCTGTAACAATTTTGATCATTTATCAATTGTTTTAGTAATTTATGAAGCAAAAATACCAAAAATTATCTGGTTCCAGTTCTTAAATAGGAAAACTTGATGCTTTTGATGGTTTTATATATTTGTAAATGGAATATTTTTGGATTTTGAACTGTGTTTGATGATGAAAAATGTGATAAAAAATGATATTGGTTAGACAAAAAAAAAAAAGTAACAGTCAATATTTTTGATAATCAATTAATTGTGTACAATTTGTTATCAAGGAAAATGTTAACTGCTTCTCAAATATGAGGATCTGCTGCTTTTCTTTGTTTTGTATGATTGTAAATTCAATATCTTTGGATTTAGACTGTTGGTCAGACAAAACAAGACATTTTGGAGACGTCCCTTTGTGGTTTAGGAAGATTTAATTGAGATTATTTTCTGATGTTTTTAAGTAAAAATGATAGTGAAAATAATGGTTAGTTGCAGCCCTGAAATATATGATGACTCATTTGTTAATGCCAGCTACCTAAACTGTTAGTTACGTCACCTCTGAGAGTCATGTGCCATCAAAGCAGGTTTGTTACACACACAGGGCTCATGTTAATGACTGTATACAGCTGCAGTGTGCCAGTTTAGTTGGTAAAACTGTGCTCAGTGCGACATTTGATCTGAGATAAACATGTATAAACACTATTTACATACATCAACTGCTCCTTCCGGGCAGCGGTCTTATCAGGTTCGTCAATATGATTGAAATGTCTTGTCAGCGCTAATTAGCTTCGTGACAACGAGAAAAAATGTAGCCTCTCATCACACTTGATAAGGATGTTTACATTAGCTTGTTGTTGACCAGCTAATAACGCTGCCTGCTTGTAACTATAACTTTAGCATAGTAACAATAATATCTCTCTGTAACAAAAGCGTAATAAACAAACCAGCTCCATTAATTAACTGGCTCATGAATAAGCCGATGAGCTCTGTAGTTAACAGACATTCACATTGTCTGTGCTAAACATTAGCACACTGTGTCTGACATGAACTATAACTAGAAACACATGACACCAGAATTAGAAACACAATGAAATCTGTTTACTCACTTTGCCGATAGTGTGTTGATGGAGCCAGTTGTGAGCATAAGTCCCGCGAGGAACAGCTGATATTTTGTCCAAGCCATGCTGCACGTGCGGACGGGACACACAGACCGGACACAAGGCGACCACCGAGCTGCTCTTTTTGTTTAAAGTGGCGCAGGTTGTTTTTCACGCACTCTTTCCGTGAGATCTCCTCAGCCTGTGAACGCCACATGACAAGCTCCGAGTCAGCTGACTGCGCAAACTACGTGCTGCCTTCATGTCCTGTCGGAAATTACAGAGAAACACCAAATTTAAAGGATAGGTTCACAATTGTTCACGTCAGTCCTAAAACAACAGTCAGGTGCCCAAAGGAACACTGACGCATGTTTTTCTTGCTGTCATCATTCCTCCTGTTCACACTGGCCATTAAGAGACCCATTTATAATGCACTTACAATGTAAGTAATGGGGGGACAAAATCCACAAGCCTCCTCCTGTGCAAAAATGTATTCAAAAGTTCATTTTTAAACTTCTTATTTATAGTTCTATCGTATTTATAAGATAAAACGCATCCACATTGGTCAAATCAATTCAATGTTACAGTCTTTTTAGTGCCAAATTACCTCTTTTTGTTACTATACTTCCACTGCCGCTAAAAAAGAAAACACTTTATCTGATGAACTCAGATGGCTAAAGCCTCATATATGATTCAGATAAACTTTCAAAGGATTTTTTCTCAAAACAAGGACTGTGGATTTTGTGCCCCATCTGTTACATTGAAAGCACATTTGGAGGGGATCTTCTAATGTTCAGTATGATCAGGAGGAACGATCACAGCGAGAAAAATCTGTTTCAGTGTTCATTTGGGCACCTGACTGCTGTTTTACATAAAATGGACTTGAAAAATTGTGAACCTATCCTTTAAGGAGAGTGAATGAAATGAATGATGGTGTTATAAAACTGGAATAGCTGCACTTGTTAACAATTAGTTCAATAAAAATAAACTTACCAGCATCTATAAGTTCAATATATAGTTAACTAGCTATCAGTACTGCATCTTTAGTGTCACGCACTCTCTGTTTAAAGTATTCTATTTATTATAGTTTTTACTCAATCTCTTACACTATAATT
Organism: Scomberomorus guttatus; assembly: GCA_038419695.1. Classification (NCBI taxonomy): domain Eukaryota; kingdom Metazoa; phylum Chordata; class Actinopteri; order Scombriformes; family Scombridae; genus Scomberomorus; species Scomberomorus guttatus. The sequence goes on from CM076462.1 coordinate 11,210,394, forward strand.
GGGCCTATTAACTAAACATCCCAAACCATGACGCCATCTACCAAAAGACAGACCCATTTCCCAAAACTATAAACACTGTTCCCCTGTTTTCACTCATGTGCTCATTTAAAAAGCACTGGCATTTAATATCATTAACTCAAGTCATCACAGCTGGAACCCATTTAACACACAAATCTCCAGGTGGAAACACTAAGCGTCAAAATTGTTCACACACCAATCAGAACCTCAGGATAGATAGATCAAAGGGCCACAGCTCAGTTCACTTGGAAATATGGATCCACAAAGATCTGAGGCAGAATAAATGTGATTTCTTTATTTATGTACAAACAGTTTTTTTTCATTGCTTTATATTGGTAAATACATGGAAATTATTTTACTGTGTTCTACGTTCTTTATCAGTTACATATTTTTTACAGTACATTTAGTTTTTCACTCTTTTAGTTTATTTTACTACAGTGCATTGAGGAATTAAAAATGTTGAACATGTGTACATGTGTTGTGTCTTTATACTGTGTTCATCATGTAAAGAGGTTGTTCTGGGGGGGAAACCATAAGCGCCATCATTCACTGCAGTAACAGGTTTTTATAGTGTTTTGAATTTTGGTTCGGTTTAGATGTAAGATTTCATGGTTTTGGGTGGAGAGTTTGGTTTTGACGTGGAAGTTTGAAGTTTGTGAAGATGAGTGTGCAGTTATGCATTTGTGTTTAGAGTTGTTGTTGTTAGGAGCATAATTTCATGAAATGTGTCTTAGCAATGGAGAAAAACTGCAAGTCATCTCTACCAGCTATGATCTGTTGGTTTGTTAATCTCAGTGTGAAAAACAAAAACTTGCTGGAAAAACTCATCCTACCTGTTACAGTTTAGTTTCCATCAGGACAGAGGTTTTACTTCCCCAGAAGTGGCAATGACAGATATATGAGGTCTTTTGTTCCATCAGTTATTGGCTATTTAAACAAAATGTTCACCTGTTACTAGCTGTGGATGTGAGAATGTCCCCTGTCCTGGCTGCTGCTTCTTCTGCTTTCTCTACTGTAGATGTTTTTTGGTGACAAGTGACTACAACAACAGCACTAACCTGTGTACTTTTTTAAGATTGATTCATTGTTGTATTTTCTGTATCATTAACTGCTGCCTCTCGAGGACATTAAAGCTTTACTCTGCTCTATAAAACTATCTTTAGCTGAGGTACAAGGTCCACTTTTGGAAACAGAAGTTGAGAAAACAATCCTACCACAAACTGACTCTGTGTGTGTGTGTGTGTGTGTGTGTGTGTGTGTGTGTGTGTGTGTGTGTGTGTGTGTGTGTGTGTGTGTGTGTGTGTGTGCTTACATACTTACAATGGCCATATAACCACATTAAATCCACCTTCAATGTAACCATATTTAAAACTATTGCTCTAATAACTGAGTGCTGGTCCTTTTAAGCCTGGCAGAAGTTCTGTCACTACTCACGAAATTTCAGTGAATTTGGACATCAATTAATGATTACCCAATGCATTTAAGTACAAGTTGTTTTTGTCTGCAGAAATATAAAATCCAAGTTTACAAGGGGACATTAAAGGCAGCGTAATAATCATCTTGGATAAACAGCAGGGGGAGACAAAGACCTGATAGAGCAGCTAGGATTTAAAAGTGGGACCACAGAAAAAATGTGCCCCCCTCTGTGGCCTCACATTGCTTAAAATTAGAACATGCATTCCACTTTCCATGAGGATGCTGTCTCTTTTCGCTTACACGGCCAATCTTTGGCTTTTCAAAACCTACAAATGAGCAGTCAGTGTCATCAGAAAAATCTTGATTTCATTCTAAATTAGGGATATGTGTTACAGACTAATCCAATATGTACCATATCAGAGAAATGCTACCAGAGGAACATGGGAAAAAATATATTAAAATGAACAACTTTTTAGTGATATCTGCAATGCAAGTACCTTTAATCATCTGTGGTTCTGCAAACACCAAAAACTGGAGGAAAATATGAATTCACATACTGATTTGTCTTTGCTGCAGAGATTGTTTTATGGTGAGCTCTCCTTGTTTTACTCCTCTGCTTTAACAAGGTGCTAAACAGGATTCTTGGTGATGTCCCAGACAGTTGATGAGAACAAAAAGTCGTCTGCTCAGTGACTCTCAGTGAAGTGTCTCTCTTCTCACTGCAGACAGCAGAAAAAACCTCTTGGCTCCTGCCACTTGACAGTTATAATAACTCGGCTCAGGTGCTGTCATGAATGCAAGAAAACTGGGACTGTCTTGTAACTGCAGACGATTTCCTGTACAGTATGCATGTTTAAAAAACTTATGAAAAACCTGTGTTGACGATACCTGGAAATTAGACTTTAGGTTTAAGTGCTGGATACTTCTGTAAATTTACAGTTACAACAAAAAGACCACAGAGATTGCAAGTGGCATTGCGATATGAAAGTGTTGGAGTCAGACAGATTTTAAAGTATACTGATATTTTGCCGTTCTTATCAGTAGTAGGGCTTATAATGTAAAGTTTGCCCTGAGGGTGGCACTAGAGTAAAGAGTAAAGTAAAAAAAAAAAAAAGGTGTATCCTCTTGGGAGCATGAAAGTAATGGAGATCGTATTATTAGTATGTGCAAATTTGACATGACTTGAAGGTGGAACAAAAGTGTCCAAAACAGAGAAAGTTCACCCTCTTGATTTCCTGTGAAGGATTTGAGGGTTTTTGGCCTGACAGTGGCGCGCAAGGAAAGGTCAGGGGAGTCCCCCAAAATACCAGGATTCAGCCTCTGGGGACCATCATATTTGTTTATTTGGCCTTTAAAAAAAGTAGGTCCTATTGAGGGTGGAAACCGTTTTGCAGGAAAAACTGGGCCAAGACAGGAACGTAAAAAGCTCCAGACAAAAAACAAACAAACAATCAAGCGACAAGAAGTCCCTGCAGCTTGTGAGACAAAACTAAGCTAAGGATCAGCTACAAACCATTCATTGACTGCATGTATTGTCGGATAGGTGCTAAACATCATCTGCAGTGAACCTGTTTTTCTTTAAATGTGCCCTCGAAGAGGCAAAACATCTGTGGCAGCCATGAAAAAACTATGAGTGCCCAGGAGCATTATCGTTTCACGCTGAATGGCCTGGAAACATTTGATTGACAGCCAACCTCCGGTGGTGTGAGGTTGGACCTGCGGGAGAGAAAGGGAGCAGTGTGTGTACACGCCACTGAAATGTCACATGGCAGGGTCAGCTGTGTAGACTGAGGCCAGGTCACGACCTGTTCAAAGCTTCATGCGACAACTGTCCACCTTTGTGCTCCTCGGCTCAGCAGTCCAAACTGAACTGACCACAGAATTATTCATGATCACCGCTCGGCAATGCTCACCTGTGCGTACTTTACTTGCACATCACTAGTGACCCTGTAACTTGGTGCTGTTATGTAACATGTACATCTGCACTGTGCAGAGAAAATGCAGGGCTGTGCAGATCAAAGATCACCTGCTGACAAATGTAATCAGCAATGTAATTCACTGGAAGACTCAAAATCTCTGCCATAATCTGATTATCATTTATTAATTATAAGTGCTGCAGAGGCTAATTTTAGATGTTTTTTCTTGCTATATGACAGTGATTCTTATCATAATCCCTCAATCAAAACATGCTTTAGTGTGAAAGAATGGTCCTTATTTAAAATGACTTAACTTTACACACAGTATAGTTCCCTAAAAACATTCCTACTAAATCCTACTACATTGTATATTGTGCAATATATTGTATAAGAAAAAAGGTGTATGTTTGAACACTTTGAAGGCTTGTTGTTATATTATTATATTATGATAATTTCACAATTTTTCAAGTCTGTCTTAAAACAACAGCCAGGTATTTATATGAATAGTGAAAGAGGTTTTTCTTGCTGTAATCATTCCTCCTTTTCATACTGGCTATTAAAAGATCCCCTTCAAGCGTGCTATCAATGTAAGTGATGGGAGCTAAAATCCACAGTGTGTCCAAACAGTCATTTTGTGCGAAAATGCATTTAAAAGTTTATCTGAGGGGTGCCCTGGTGGCCTGGTGGTTGGGGTGCATGCCATATGGCTGCAACATCCACGGTTCGATTGCTGGGGGACACTTGCTGCATGTCACATCCCTCTCTCTCCCCCTGTTTCCTGTCTTGCTACACTGACTCTAAAAAATAAACAATGTTTACAGTCTTTTTAGCATGAAATTCCCTCTTTGTGTTTCCTTACAGTGTTTCCCTGTTGAGCTGTGGTGGAATTATAGTAACAAAAAGAGGGACTTTGGCACTAAAAAGACTAACATTGAAAGATATCTACTTGATTTGAATCATTTGGATGGCTGAAGTTTCATATTAGCTTCAGATAAATTTTTAAATACATTTTTGCACAGAAGGAGGACTGGATTTTAGCCCCCATCACTTACATTGCAAGTACATTATGAAGGGATCTTCTACTGGTCAGTATGAACAGGAGGAATGATTACAGCAAGAAAAACCTGTTTCAATGTTCATTTGGGCACCTGAATATTGTTTTAAGAGACTTGGAAAATTGTGAACCCCACCTTTAAATACCTTTGAGTCACATTTTAATTTAAGTCCTACATCCCAAAATTTCATATACATATTAATTCTATAAATGAAGCTGTACTTCACTGGGGAGTGTTTTCAGTTCCACTGTATGACAAAAACATTTAATCATCAATATCTCAACAAGTTCTTCAATATCAGCTGTCACAGGTGTCCCTGGCCTTAGGTGTGACATCCAGTATTGATACATTATATTAATAGTTTTGGTGAGTGTGTGTGGTCATATAAGGGTTAAGGCAGATGGCTGGTGGTTAAGAAAATGTGGCTTTAACCTAATCAACTCTGTTGCTAAGCTACTGTTCATCTTGCCAGACCTGTTTGATGACTTTTCCAGCCACTGTAATCAGTGTAATTGATTTCTGTTTCATATTTACTTTGAGGTCTATTCTTTTGCTGGTCACTGAAACGTGATGATTTACACGGCAGCTGCGTTTACTAATGCCACTGAAATGTACATCAGCTCATACTTTTATTTTTAATAGCACTTAAATGTAACTTTTTGAGGAGTCAATTCTAGATGAGTATTATATTCTGTTCTGTTGGTCTTCACACCGGGGTAACACCACAATATCTAATTTCAAAGGACTAAAATCATGGTAACAGCATATGCAGATTATTGCATGTTTGTGGTTGATGAGTTGACCTCTCTCACAGCTACAGAGGACAAGTAAATGGTTAAAAGTTGTGATTATAATTAAGATTTTTGAGAGGGTTTTATTAGTTATATTAGAAACGATAGCTTGGGATGCCATGAAGAATGTAATTGTTTTGAATAGTCAGGTTTTTATCTTTCTAGTGTCTCTCAGTAAGTGTTTTTGTTCTGTTAGATGTGATTGTTGTAAATTAATGTGTGTTTTTGAACAACTATGTCACAAGTGTTTTATGCTGCTATTTTGGCCAGGTCTCCCTTGTGAAAGAGGTAAAGTAAAAATAATGGTGCCTGGTAGAGTCAGGAGGATACTTATTTTTATACTTAATACTGAGTGAAGATAGTGACCAGCGCTCTGTTCCTGCTCAAACATAGTATCAGAGATAGCTGTCTGAGGTAATTTTATGTACCATTAGAGACATTCTAAAGTGTCTTTGTTACACATTGATTGCAAGGCCTTTCCTTTAGAGAAGAGATTGCATTTGTATTGCTGTTGAACATTCCTACCACACAAAGCACCCCGTGGTTTACATTCTTGCCCATATAATCATTTGGCAAAATTCTGATGCACTTATGTAATGTAATTATTCATCTCACCCTTCTGGCCCTGTTGACCACTGAATATCCCCATGCTTTGCTTTTCAGCAAATTACCCAGAGGTCACTGAGAGCTGGAGCCATATTGATTAAGAGCAAATACTTTAATTAACGGTTAGGATCAGCAGGATCAGTGGTTGTGCAATATTATCCATGTAATCCTTGGTTCTAACTAATATACTTTCATGTTTAAAGAAATAAGGAGGCACAGTATTATCAACAATGATGGCAAAAATTGTTTTATTGTCCAGGATTTAAAGAAAACTGTTGCAATCAACTGCTTTGGTTCTACAGGTCTTGTGCATCTCCTTACCAATTTTGGCACAGTTGATAAGTACGCTAACTTGCTAGTGCAGATTTCCAACAGAAATGTCAGGTAATGTATCATGATCCAAATGGTGTAGTAAGTTCACAGTTTGTTATTTTTCAGGTTTCAAGAAGGAAATGTGCAGTGATGATGTATGTTTGCTTATTTGAAAGCCAAAAATCCACTTGTTGCGGAAGTAACAGTTGGATGTTGTATTGATCTATGGGTCATTTTGTCTATGGGACAGTAGCAATCAGTAGTAATGGGCATACATATTACCCATTAAGAAGTGAAATGATTCCAATGGTGAGATATTCCTTTCCAGTATGAGAACAGACCTTCGTCTGCTGAATGAGACCAAACTATAATCCTCCCTTCACCTGCTGTTGAGCTGGTGCAGATGATGAATACTTCTCCTGCAACTCATTAATAGCCTTCAAACAAAGCTCACATGCAAGGATGAACTTTAAACACAAGCGCTCACAAACCTCTCTGTGTACAGTCCTTTCTGTCTGGGTGAAAATGTGCAGGACATAATGGCCTCGACAACTCTTCCTAACCTTTGGAGAACATGTCAACAGTCACTGTGAATCATTGTAATAACTGTTATTTCCAACATATTCCTGGAAGCCCTTTCACTGGACTTACAACGTCTTCAAAATGAAACTGAAAGGAGCATGTGTTGAAGACTATCACGACTAATGTGGTTGTTGACATACAGAGTGGTGAAAGCAGCACAGCGTGATGAGACTACAGTACAGTGCGCATGAAAAGGTCATTATGTGACACTTTTTGTCAGACCTCTTTTTCTCAATGATTTAAACATGTAAATAAAGCTAAATAATGTGAATACAAGACACTGATATTGTTAACTGTACCCCCACAGCCCTGTCAGATGAACTCAAGACCCTTCATCATGTACCCTTCCTCGACACCACCCATACTGTATGTTCCAAATTTCTTGTGAATGGATTATAAACTGGATGTTATTTCTAAACTGTTTAATTTCTTATTTTCAATGACTTCAATAATTTATTCAGTACTTAACAATTTCAACTGCTTTACTTTTAGCTAACTATTTCAAAACTGTTAATACATTACTTTTACTGTAGTTTATTTGAAGCTAATATAAAGCTTCAATCGTCCAAATGAGTCAAATCAAGCAGATATCTTTCAACTTTACAGTCTTTTTAGTGCCAAAGTCGTTCTTTTTGTTACTATACTTCCACCGCAGCTCAACAGGGAAACACTGTCAGAGGAAACACAAAGATGGAATTTGATGCTAAAAAGACTGTAAATGTGGCAGATATGTGGCTTGATATGACTAACTCAGACTGCTGAAGCCTCATATAAGCTTCAGATAAACCTTTAAATTCATTTTTTCGTAAAATGACTGTGAGATCACACTGTGGATTTTGGCCCCTATCACTTACATTGAAAGCACATCTGAATGGGATCTTTTAATAGTCAGTATGAACAGGAGGAATGATTACAGCGAGGAAAACCTCTTTCAGTGTTCATATGGACACCTGACTGTTGATTTAAGACAGACTTGAAAAATTGTGAACCAAAAAGACGTGTATCTTTTTTCAATCAAATTATAATTTCTATCTTTTGGTTGAGCTTTATACCCTGCAGTACCCTTGAGTACCCAAGTGGCAATGTCAGGGGCTGAAAAATTCGCCAACACAGAAGTGCCAAAAACTGCAGTTCCTCAAATGGCCACTTGAGGCTGGCTCCAAAAGCAAGTCAATCCCCATAGACCCCCATGTTAAAATGTTAAACTTTTGGTCTCTATAGCTAATTTCCCTGTTGATGACAACTATAGGGGATTTTTAAATAACTCACCTGTTTAAATTGTATTAAGCCGTAAAATTATGCATAATTAAGGGTGTGGCCACTTTGAGTGACAGGTGGTGCCATCACGGGTGGCTAGCGAGACGCTAGCTGTCTGCTAGGCGTCACCTTAGGTAATTTGAGTCATAAAGACATTTGAAATGAATGTAAGGGATCAGCTCTTCGATTTTAGCAAGCTTTTGCAAATTGTTCCACTTTGTGGAGCGAAATATTTAAAAGCCAATTTTCCAACCTCAGTACTGACCTGATGTTCTTCAAAAACCAAATAATCCTGGGATCTAGTGCAGTGTGAAAGTGATCTATAATTGAGAAGACATGCGATATACGTAGGAAGTTTGCCCAGTAGTGCCTTGTAAATAAATAGAATACAATGTTGTTCACTTCTCACTGCCAACAACTGCCACCCAGCTTTCTCATATAATATACAATGATGCGTTCTAAAGCTATCTCCAGTTATGAATCTAAGAGCTGAATGATATACTGAATCTAGAGATTTAAGTGTAGAGGCAGGAGTGTGCAAATAAATTGTATTGCCATAGTCCAAAACAGATAAAAAGGTTGATTGAACAATTTGTTTTCTGCAGTTCTGGGTAAAACAAGTCTTATATCTGTACAAGAATGCCAGTTTTGCTTTTAGTGATTTAGTTAGTTCATTAACACGCTTTTTGAAGCACAGCTTATCATCAAACCAGAAACCAAGATATTTGTAAGAGGTTTGTGTCCCATCCAGAGTGTTAATATTTACATCACTGGTACAGTTAGTTTGTTAGAAAACAGCATACATTTAGTTTTATCCAGGTTTAACAGTACTTTAAGATCAAGTAAAGTTTGCTGTACAACGCAGAAGTCAAAATGATTATTTTGAAATGCTTGAGCAGCAGAGGGCGCTGTTGTATAGAGAATAGCGTCGTCTGCATACAGATGAATTGCACTGTTCCTAAGGTTTTCTCCTAATTCTTTCATAAAAATTGTGAATAAAAGTGGTCCTAAAGTAGAGCATAAAACTGGACTGATAGCCTTTAGCTACTACAGCTTGTGATCTATTACGGAGATAACTTACAAACCAATTACATGACTTTTCATCAAATCCAATAGATTTAAGGCATTTCAGAAGAATAAGCCTCACAATACTTGTGTCTCGGTATTTGCCTGAGGAACGCCTTCTCAGAGTTTGCAAATAAATTATACCTTATAGGGGGCTTCAAAACTATTCAGTGTGAAGGTAATTCTTTGTTTTTGCACTTTGAACCCTTTCATCCAGCACCTGACCCTGGTTTGTTTGGATGTGTCACATTCCTCTGTGTTTAAACTAGACTTCTATCAGAGCAGCAAACAAAAGGCACTCCCCAAAACCTTCTCAGGCTCTGCTGCTGGGTGTAAGGCTTTATAGTTATCTTCAAGTAAAAAGTGAAACACACAGAAATGGACTCTGCATAATGATTTGTCAACGTTTCGGTCTTCTGACCTTTCTCAAGACATTTCAAGACAATGTCTTGAGAAAGGTCAGAAACGTTATGTGGTGTGAGTATTTTCACTTTCTACTTAACCTTTAAAGAGGACCTATTATGCTCATTTCCTGCTCTAAATTTTATTTTTGGACACTAGAGTAGCTTTGCATGATCCACAGTTCAAACTCCTTATTTATCTTATACTGGCCCTTTATGCAGCCCCTCAGTTCAGCCTCTGCCTCTTAACAGGCAGTCTTAGCTCCTTAAGGCCCCCCTCCTGAGGAGCTCATTCTGTTCTGATTGGCCAGAGTTGTGTAATGATACCAAAGATGCAAACCCAACATTTTCTGCATTACTGCTTCAAATTAAAAGCTTTTAAATGACTAAATAAATGAATATGAAGAATTTACAGAAAGCGAAATGTGTTAGCGCGTGCAAAAAACTGGTCAAAACAACAACATATGGAGATATTTGAAACTATTTGTTCAGCAGATCAGTTAGAAATAATGCAGGGAGAAATAGTACAAGCAGAAACAGCCGCAGTGATGATGATGATGTTTGATGAAGAGCTGCAGACGACTAGCACACCTCTAACAGGTAAACTACTTATTTTACTTTACAGTGCTGTGAGTCATGGCTTGGCGTGACTACCCCTAAAACAATGGAAAAACGCCATAATGTCAGCGGAGCAGAGCAGTGAACTTGCACGCTGTGTGTGGAGCAGATGACCATATAAAGAAATCTTTCACGAGCTGACGGTTCGAGCTGAAAGTAGAGAAAAAACGTTGGAAACCGAGCGTGCAGAGCAGTCTGACGTCAGTGCCTTTTGATCACAGGGATTACTTTTACATATGTTTACCTCATTATTTGAAACGTCGGCCACTTTTAACATCAACATCTGACACTGTAACATTATAAATATGACTGAAAATAAGGAAAAGCATAATAGGTCCCCTTTAGGTGGTGTTTGGGTCAAATTTTTACTAAAAGAAAAATGATACAAGGATAAAAATTTTCAACCTGAACTTCATGGCCTTGGCTTATTTTCTGTGAAGAACATGTAAAAGAAAAATGCTACAATCCCAAACACATTTATGTCCTTCATACAATGTTCGGGTCAGTTTTACCAGCATACACACAGACATACACATATATACCCCTGATACATTGTTACAATCCAAGCACTGAGAAGCCATCTGCTGTACCCCTCACATCTGCACATCTGAGGAGGGACAAAACAGACAAATAACTCTACATCATGTTAATGTTGAGCTCCTTATTGTCTCATGTTGATGGAGCCAATAAAGAAAATGAAATGACTAAAACATTTCTAGGGCCAAATCTAAGTTTGGTCCTCGTGTTTCTATTGTTGTTCATCACCTGTATTTATTTTATGGCTTTGATTATAATAAGATAAAGGTGAAAATCAATTGAGAATATCAGTTCAAAATAATAAACATCAATGAAAACATTGTTTCATTTCAATTTTTCCTAGATAAGCATGATTTAAGCCACTCAAGTCTTTATTATAGTGATTTTATTACATAAATTATAACTTTATAACAAAAAACAAATGACCCTTTGATTGTTAAATGTGATCTAGCAGAGAATTGCAAACTGTGGCTCAGGAGGTAGAGCGGGTCGTCCACGATTGAAAGATCGGTGTTTCGATTCCCGACTCCTCCAGTCCGCATGTCGAAGTATCCTTGGGCAAGATACTGAACCCCAAATTGCTCCTGATGGCTGTGCCATCAGTGTATGAATGTGTGCGAATGGTTAGATTTCCTCTGATGGGCAGGTTGGGACCTTGTAGGGTAGCCCCTGTACCCATTCAGCGTATGAATGTGTGTGAATGGGTGAATTGACTCGTAGTGTTAAAAGCGCTTTGAGTAGTCGGATGACTAGAAAGGCGCTAAGTACAGTCCATTTACCATTAATCATATATATTATCTATATCGTTTGGAATTGAGATAGGCAAATTTTTATTTCTGCATTGCTTTTAAAACCCCAATAATGTCCTGGGTCAATTTGACCTGAACAGTACCAAGGGTCTAAAAAGTGAACGTAATACAAGGGTTAAAGTAGACTTCTATCCCTTGGCAAAAGACTTGTTTTATCTGTATTATATGATTTGCTTGTCCTTTTAATTCGCAGTCAGATTTCAATGTAAAATCTAACATTTTCAGTCAGTATTAAAGACAAAGGGAGTGCAAATATAAATAGAATTTATTGAAATGTGAACTAGAAGTTATCATAGATTACCTCAAATAATGTTTTAAATAAAAGGAAATAAAACACAAAAAGGTGGACAGTATTTAAAACTAAAAAATAAACTCAACATTAGCAATGACAGTCAGGGCTATGTTTAGGCCTAACAAAATGGGTCCTAAAGGCCAAATTCAAAAGCAGTGACACTGCCCACTGTAAGCAGTTCACTGTGTTTGGGGGTGGTTTTTATGGCAATTAGCTTATGTACTTACAAACATATAATTTCGCCTAGGTGTGAAATGAATTCCATCTTTCAAAAATAGCCCAGGATGGTCATGTCTAATGTGAGCACGCTCCAGCACACTGAGGTTGCCTCCCATAGTCTTCGCACCTCTCTGGGCACCACGCTGGCCACAGCTGTCACCAATGATCCACACTGTGAATATGAGAGGAAAATAAATGAGTGTAATAAATGCGTCAGGTAATGAAAAATATAAAGTTAACTATAAAGGGTGGCTCCGTTTTTTATGTTGACAATACTATTCACATCTGTCCGATAAAATGGAACAAGGGTGCAACACCTCAAAATATAAATGACAGTCTTTAAATACAGTTTTTTGGTCCTTTTGACGACAGAAATTGCAGTTGTTTGGTTTGTGCCATTACTATCATGTTAACAGGCTCATCCTGTGCCTGCAGTACGGCCTTCCCTGTTGAATGACTGGCTCTGTATTACTGGCATTGTTTATATATATATTGATTTACTGGACTGAAATTTATTGCCTGGCCTCTTAATACAAAAATAGAATAAACATCAGCTACTGTACCATGAACTCCAGACACAAAGCAAGACTTCCAGGCAGAGCTTGTCCTTTAAATATTTAAATATCATTCTTTCCATTTTGGAAATCTTATCTGTAAATGAAAGGTCACATTTAGAGAGGAGTACATTTATAATAAAGGAATGAAGGTCAAATTAGGATTGCAGATGTGTAGCCAATATATGTATATATAGAAACTCACCTTTTTTAGAAATGTAAATGATGGGATATTATTTACCATTGTTCCATGACAGAGCAAGGCTTGCAGGCACACTAGTGAAGTCAAAAACTCAAGTCCAAATTTGGCCACAGTAACACAAGGACAGATTGTCTTGGTGTGAGGGTGAGATCTCCATATTTTGCTGGACTGTAGATCTGCCTCAACAGAAAATTGGTGGCTTCCAAAACCAACTTAGCTTAGCTTCTTAATTGTATAATGACACCAGACCCAAAACAGAGGCTTGTGTGTTCTATGTTGAATTAAAAACAACATCAAATAATGTGACATAAACTACTGCAGGCTCTGATCTTTTATCTCATACAACAACTTTACTCTTGGCTTTGCAGAATGCTAATAAAATGCTTTGATATGCTGTATATTTAAAAAAAAATGACAAAATCTCTGACGCAGCGACGCCTGACCTGTGACCCGCTGTCTTCCCTGTCCACTCGTCTTCTCTCTAACTCTTATCTACTGTATCAGCAACACACCAGGACAGTTGTTGTGATTATGCATCAGCCGCTGAGGGGCTGTCATTGGTTACGCAATCGCTCTCCAGTGGTGCTCAGTGTGCTAGTCGCAGGAACCGGTGTTCTCCTGAGTCCCTATGTGTCCAGAAGAGGCCTTTGAACACACAAAGCTTTAGAAAAATTATTAAACAGCACATCCCCTCAAGAGATTTCAGAAGAGGAGAATTGAAATGTAAAATAATCTTGAGACAAGAGATTCCACCTTCTGATTGGGGTATAGCTACTATACTTTCTTTTGTTTATAATTCCCTTTTCTTCCACATTGAGAGCCCTCAATATAAATGCAAATAACTCATGAGTGTGGCATTATTGAATGAAGTTTGCATTTATCATATATGGACAATACAGCATTTTAATCACCCTTTTCTATGAGACAGTAGCAAATCACTGGAACACTCTACCTATGGAAATATAGACCAAGGAATTGTAATACATACAACACTTTAATATATGGTCAAAATCCACGCAGGAATGATCGGACATTCTTATTTAATCATAGATTGACTCTAATCTGTATTTGCAGTTTTGTTTGTTTAAGATTGTCAGGACAAAGTGCAGTGATACATTTTCTCCTGTGTTTCTTTCTCTTATTTCATAATTTCAGTTTTTAGTTGTCTTGAAACTATGGATGCAAATTTGTTTAGCTAATATCAGTAAACATTGTTGTTAAAATGTCACTGTTGATTGACATGCATCGTCTCCTGTAAATAAGCAGATAAACAACATGATTAGAAGAAATCTTTCAAATACTGAATACATTTTCTGTGGCACAACTTGTGGTCTTGTTTTGACTGTTGAGTATGCCTCTCTGAATTCAAATTCAACATATGTATTTGCGACAAAAGATGCTCAACAATACTTGAAAGAGGGATGTCAAGGCCCCATTCTTTTGATATTTTGGGAAATTTTGGGCAACACTTGTTAGATGAGAAGATTGATACCACACTGTCATGTCTGTATGTTTATATGAAGCTACAACCAGCAGCCAGTTAGTTTAGCTTAGCATAAATACTGGAAACAGGGGAAAACAGCTAGCCTGCTTCTGCCCAAAGCTAACAAAATCCACCTACCAACCACCTCTAAAACCCTGTAGTTAACACATTATATTTCGTTTGTTTAATTCATACAAAAATCGAACTGTAAAAACAATAAGTTGTATTGTTATTTTGACCAAATGACTACTCCTGGCCAAGAAATAGTCACATAGTCACATAACCCCAAAACACAGCATGTTATCTTTACGTTTTGTTTTTTTGTAGACAAGATTTTATAAATGAGATTTGCATAATAGTGAGCTTTAGAGGTGCTGGTAGGCAGAACTAGGCTAGCTGTTTCCCCCTGTTTCTTATCTTTATAAGCTAAGCTAAGCTAACTGGCTGCTAGCTTGAGCTTTATATTCATCGTACAGCTATGAGAGTGGTGTTTATCTTCTCATCTAACTCTCAGCAAGGAAGTGAATACGCATATTTCTCAAAACGTTGGACTATTCCTTTAAATGCAAAAGGTCTGGTATGATTATTATGATTCTGAGTACAATTTCAAGAAGATCATTATTAGTATTTTTATGAATATAGCCATTAATTATTCTATATTTAATTGTCCCGAAGCCATGTTATATTGTGTGTTGTTGATCTTACACAAGTGCTGTGTATGAATTTCACAACAATCCTCTCAACTCATATCTGGGCTGATTATCTAACCGTCGAGGAGCTTCGCGTCATGGCGGGGTGTGCGGGGTACGCAGGGCTTGGCAAAATTTCCTTGCAGATCTTCTTGGAGGACACCTAATCACAAGTGACACAGGAGCAGCACTGCAGATTTGATGCTAATCTATGATGAAGTCAGAAACATTTCCGAGGCTCTCAGCGGTTCTTTCTAGATAAAAGGGCACAATTGAAATTGTGCCATGAATGCTGTGATGTGATACCTATTTCAATCATTTACACACACCTCACGCCAGGAGTAGAGAGTAAAAACTGGACTCTGTGTATCCAAGTTATTTACTGTCATGCTTTGAAATCTGTCTCAGCACACAGCAGCTTGCATCTGTGCAGGGTTTCCCTGTTGTTCTGGCATCAATGTAAAGTTTTGTTGTCCTCTTACACCTGTGTACATGTTACAATATAAACCGTTAAAATGTCTAAAAGATGCACAGAGATGCATCTGGTTCAATACCTGAATCTATTCTTCACTTGCAGAATTCATAAGCACATTACAATAGCAAGACATGTGCCAAGGATGTTAAAAAACAAACAATGAACTATATTTTGGCTGTCAAAGCAGAGTTGAGGTTCCAAGGTTGACATATGACAGAGCCTCCCTGAAGCTCTGTCTACTCTTGTAAAAGAGGGTGTTGCTTTTTCAGTTTTGAACTCAATGCACTGTGACAATGGAGAAAAGTCCCAGAAGGAATAGGTAAGACTACGCAATGACTGAATTTAGTAGTAGAAGTAAAAATTGTGAAATTAGACTTCCAGCATTTTCTGTGCCAACAACAATGTTGACAAAATGACAAAATGATAGAAGAACAGAAAGATACGAGATGTTTAGTTGAAATGAATGTAAAGCCTTCTGCTGTAGACCTCTACTTACTCCTGTATTAACACTTGATGCAGGTGCTTCATGTGTTTTTTCCTTTTTTTTTCTTTTTTTTGATGATTGATGGCTGTCAAGCTCCCTTTTGAGTGTCCCTCTGCAGTGCTGCTCTATCAAATCAACCTGGCAAACCTCCCCATTAGTCAGGTATTTGGTCTGACTTCACACACCCCACAGATGATCCAGCACCAGATCACTTTAATCAGTCTCACGTGGAACTCAACGTGTAGGCCTATACGTGTATTTTTTCCTCTATTTATTTCACTTTTCTTCAACAGGTTTAGTCTGTCGAGATAAAGGACGTCTTTCATGGCCAAGATAGCAGCAGCACATCTACAGGCAGAGCAACAACACATTTTAGTATAAATAAAAGATTATTGAACAAGGAAAACAGAGAGAAGGGGAGACAGAGAGCAGCAGCAGCACACACACACACTTTTAACAGTTTAATATGTTGCTCCCTGGTGCGAAAACATTTTTAGTCTTTCTGGAAATTTAAATAATTTGTAGTTGCAAAGATTCTTCAAGACTTTTCAGGACAAACTCACTGACACTGCAGGGGGCTGCTGAATGCTATATGAGTCAGTGACAAGTATATAAATAAATTATAATAATATTGACAAATGACAGTTCAGATAAATGTTTACAGTATTAACACTGGTGAATGTCTCCAATTATTGTGCTTTAAAAACTAACACTTTACTTAGTGTCCCCCTATTTAGCATTTATAAGCAGTACACAAACATTTAATAAATGGTTTATAACACACTATAATGCAACACAATTATAAGCAGATATAGCCTAAGGACATTTTGAAGTGTTTATTAATATACAGTATTTGTCATTGATTATAGCCTCTAATATGAAGACACATTTAATATTATTACAACTGTGTTTAACTATATTGTCATTCATTATCTGTTTATACACCAAACATCACTTATGGCATGTCTACTGTTGTTAATGCTGTAATAAACACTTATATCTGCCAACATCTAAATTATAGTGTGTTATAAATCATTTATTAACTGTTTATGTGCTGTTTATAAATGCTAAATAGGGGGACGCTAAGTAAAGATACAGAAAAATTAATTGCTTCACCAGCAAATTTGTTCTCTATATTTCTATTACTGCATGTTTACATTATGGTAGAGTTCTTAGTTTATGCTTTTTATTTGACACATCAGTAGCAGACAGTATAGGCAAGATGTGTTAGAGCAGTGGTTTCCAACCTTTTTGGCTTGTGGCCTGTGGCGAAGCAATGTCTACTTGCAGATCCTCATCACTGGTTGCATGTGTCTAATGGTTGTGGGCAGTTCAACCAAAGAGTGATTTTTACCTCTTAACATAGAGACATAAAATGTACTTAGTTATAAATAAAGAAAAAATAATTGCAATACAACTGAAATGAGACATCCTGCACTTTCTGTGCCAAACACCGACTCCTACATAATGAAATGTCCTTATAAAGGCAGCGGCTGTAGTGTATGTTGCTTGTGGAGGTCAAAGTTCACTCAACTTTATATGTTCAGTACACCACATCAACGATGCTCTTGCTGATGTTCCTGCTTGTTTTCATCTCAGCTGACAGCATCAACTGATCAGAGGAACATCTTGGCTCGTGCCAACAGCGTGTTTGGCCACAATGCTGGCTTCATGTCTGAAGCCGTGCAAGCAGAATGATTACAGAGGAGATGGGAGGTGGGGGAGGGAAGGGGGACTGTGCCAGAGTCGGCAGAAGCAGAGCCGGAGGTCACAGTTATGTAACACCACTAATGTCAGGCCATCACATAAGATGAGACCCTCCCCACTATCCCTGTTGCTGGATGCCATTTTCCCTTTACATCAGTTAAAATAATCACATTACAGCCAATCTGAAACCAGTGTGTCCAGTTGATTCTGCTGTAAAATGAAGATGGAGCAGGGTCAATGTGTTCTGACTTGAACGAAAAAATGTATATTTTTTGGAAGTGTGCCATTTAGCGCCTGTTTCTGATAGATTTTGACACACATACACTCGGCTGTGCAGCACAGTCGTCTGCATTACCACATGGATTCCTCCTGTGATTGCTTTCACGCTTTCCCAATAACACAAAACATGCAGTAACAGGAAATCAGAGGTGAATTACAGAGAAGGAGCGAGAACGAGGAAGTCAGAGTGGCCTACTTACCGTACCTGTCATTATGACAAACATGCCAACATTTCATCTGCTGACAGAGCGACAAAAGCTCCAGGTGCTAGTGGGAAAAAATGAAAATACTGTCAATCTTCCTGAAATCTTGGTCTTTAAATGTCACCTAAAAGAGAAAAATGATCCCCCACTTTGCAAAGTTTGCCTAATTTTTGTCTTATTATTAAAAAAAAACCCTTATGCCCTCTTATATTATGATATTTTGATTTCTGTTGTAATGAATGTGTTGTTGAAATTAATTGCTTTGCTTAGAATACATTATTTTTCTCATTTATTTGATTTCATTTTTCAATATATTTTCAATATTTTGGCAACATTGATCCTTTATCATGACATCAGCATAGCAGATTGAAATTGAAAGACCAACAACATAGAAGATAAGGAGCTTCTGGGCTAAATCTCTTCCTGTTAAGAAAGAAATTGCAGAAGCTACTTTGCTATAGTTAAAGGTGCTTTGTGGTGTTTTCTTGTAAACAAACAAGTTATGTTTACATCTACTGTTACTCACCAAAACTGTGTTGAATCCATTTCCTTCCTCAGAAAACATTTGCAAAACTGATTTTGGACTGTTTTAAATCCTGCGTTGTTTATATCCATGTTTACTGGCCTGCAGTCTTCTTCTCTGCCTTGGTGCATTGCCCTGTGTTTCTCAGAACATTACCACCTGATTTGACTATTATCAGCCTATTGAATAGGCATTATCGTCACACATCTACCAGTAGGTTCAGGAGGCTGTTATCACCCATTTATTCCAGTGAGCCAATGTTGGTGGAGCCCAGTAGGCGCAGAAGGCCTGTTATCAGGCATGTACTGTCACGTGACTGTCAAGTTTCTTTCTGCATAAACAAACAAACAAACAAAAAAAGGGCTGATATTCGTTTTATTCGCAGTGGAAAAAGCAATATTTTAAGATAGTTTTGGCATTAAAATGCACTTTGATAACATTTCTCGTGAGAAATGTACATTTTATTTTCATAATTGTCGTTCAGTGAATGTATATGATGTTTAGTTTGTTAGTTATTATGAATATTTTTTCAGGCTTTCTATCGTTGCTATGGTGGTTGCTATGGGCGCTGCAACTGAAACCAAGTAGTTGCATGCTGTTTGAATCATTGTCTTTGTGTTGTGTACTTATTTGAGGTGTTGTGTTATTTTGTGTAACTGTTTGATGATGTTCTTGCAATAAAAAACGTAGATTTTCGAGCGCCTCAGGGATTAATTGAATTTGAAATCCAGAGAGTTTGAAGCTTTGCAATTGGCTGATTGGCAGCATCATTGTGAAAACAGGATCAATATGATGATCACTACGGCTGGCTCAGTGATTAGTCTTACCCCAGACTCACTTGTAGTTACTGTAGAATAGAGAAAAAGAGCCAAACTAAAAACAGTTCTGTATTTTGAAGACCATCCATCACACAATGTTTTTAATGGACTCAGAAGCTCATTCAGTGAGCGACCAGTGATGCCTCAGTGTTCTACTGAACGACTCTTTTGTTCCAGCAGCAGTCAGATTTTTTTAATGAACACTTTTAGATGAGACTTTTAGCACCCTTCAGTTGTTAATCATGTCTCAAATGGCTTTTTATGGTGTTATTTATTTGTTGTGTACTGTGAATGTAATGTCCATATTGCTTGTTTTATGTTGTATGAGTTGTTTTGTTAACTATGCTGTCTATAAAAGGTACAATTACAAATTATGTTTATAGTGTGTGATGAAATATATGAAAGTGACAAGGGCGAGGATCAAATGAGGGATGTGAAATGTAAAGTACAGTTTGTAACCCGGTCTTCATCCCGTTTATATGGCCATGGTACAAGATTTGATGCAATTTAGTGCAAAGGCAGGTTAGGGTTAGGGAAGGGCATTATGTTGTAGGTGGACTTGGTTTGGGTTGTATGCCGTGGGTAAGCTTCATTCCAAATCAAATTGCTGCCAGTTGGCCGCAATCACAGCTATCCAAATCCAAACACCACTATCTCTGTTGTGTGTGAAGGGGTGATACTCCACGAACACACACAAAATCTCAGTTGCATACAATAACACAGATAATATAACGGCTTAGATAGCTACACAATGCAAAGACAACCATGTAAGCTACATGGTTTCAGTGATAGCAGCGTCCATAGCAAAATTATTTTTTGGAACAGATGTGTGATGATAACGCATATTCACTAGGCTGATGACAGTCACATCGGGTGACATTACTGCCACATGTTAGATAAATGGAGTAGTGTGAAACAATTGGTAGGTGGTGGGTGACACTGCAAACAAAACTGGGACCCACTCATAAAAAACGCTCCATAGTGCTACTAGAGGTCAAAAACTCCACAGGGAAACTTTAAGGAGAGAAAGACAGGTCAACACATTAAAAATCCTGTTAGAGTAGCTTTGAAAACTGTTGTCCTGATTTCATAAGAATGTCTCAGTTTTTCTTTTGCTTTATTTACATGTCTTTTTATTGTTAATGACAGTTGCTGTTGTGTTGTTAACAATACAAACACACAGCCTAAAAAGAATAATAAGGTAACAATAAAGCCAACCCTATTATAGCTAAACAATGCAGAATAAACATTTCCTTTTTGATTTTTTCCTAATCTAAAATAAGTTGGCGGGGTGCCTTGGTGTGGTAATTCATCTTTAGTTAAGGGAAGAGTTTGACATTTTGGGAAATCTGCATATTCATTTTCTTGCCAAAAGTTAGTTGAAAAATAATGACATCACTGTTATATTGTGCAGTAAATATGTAGCTGGAGCCAGCAGCTGGTTAGCTTAGCTTAGCATAAAGACTGAAAACAGAGGGAAACAGCTGGCAGACTAGCAACAGGATTCCAGGAAGTCATTACGCCTGGTCAAAAAATGGTCCAGCACCAATCATAATTTCTTTACTCTTTGTTTTGTGTAAAGATTCAACAAAAGAGGTATAACATGTTAATTCGTGAACTTTATAGATGGATCTTACAATAGAGCAAGTTGTTTCCGCAAGGTGCTCAGTTATTTCCAATCTTTATGCAAAGCTAAGCTAAGCTGTAGCCTTATACTGAACAGACATGAGCGTGGGGTCAATCTTCACATCTAACTCTTGGCAAGAAAGCAAATAGATAAAATTTCCCAAAATGATCAACATCCTACAAGGATTCTTGTGAGATCTTGCAAGTCCAGCTGCCTTGCGGGGTAAGACAGTAATAGACGGTGATAGACAGATGGTTCATCCAATCACCTGCCAAGTATTTTTTGAAAGTGCCTGCCCTTTTCCAAACAGTTTCCAAGGACGACTTCTCAGATGCTTCTGTGTAACAAACCAGCAGGCGCGTCAGGTTAACAGTGTGACATTTAAGTGTTTCTTTGCTGTCAGTCTCAAGAAAACAAATGGCTGGATATTTGAGAGAAATACAAAAAAAGATGACAGGAAAAGGGTGCAATTTGTAATTTTGACATGTCGGTTAAGTAATACACCACAAATTGTTGTGTTCTTCAGAAGAGATAGCTTTTCAGCATATAAAAAGACATTTCCTCTCTACGTGATTAACAGCACAGAGTGGAGCAGGCTGTTAATGGCATTCTCCACTGGTGAGATAAAGGTCCTGGCAGACAGGCATATTTCCAGTTTCCTCTGAAAAACGACTTGGCTTAATGCAATGCAATGGGAGTGATATGTGAAGGGAATTGACTACTGGACATTTAGAGGTGCAGGCTCTGAAAGATTAGAATGGAGGAAACCCATCACCCACTAAACAACCACCATCATCCTCTCCACTTGAATTTATTCCTGTGAATCTGCTCTGCTGCCTCTCAAAAGGACTCAACCAGAGATTATTCTATGTTGTACCGCTTCAAACTATTTTCCTGGTGATAGAAAATGCTTTTTGAATATGATGTATAGCAGCAGAGATAGCTCCATACAACCACTGTAACTACTGACTAATTACATACGTTTTAGTCAGTAAACATTTAGTATATATGGATTAAGTCCGGAGTGACCTGGAATATTATTTTTCCACAAATCCATCACTTCTAAGAATCTTTACTCTATCCAAAACAAGACCTTATTTTAAAAAAAAGAGGCAGTATATGTGAAGGGATTTTCCATATTATCTTGCTGGTGGTAAGTGCAAATTTTATTTTAATTTTTGTCTTGCCATGTCTGCGTTTGACAAGATCCAACGAAATTGTATATTTTCTACAATTTGGCTGTGAACATCTGTTATCTGAATAAAATCAGATTTCAGTGTCTGGGGAGAGCCGACTGTGCATTACATATGCAGGCATCAAAACTGATAAAGTTTTAATATGCAGAAAAGAGAGAGGAA
The DNA here is from genome assembly GCA_038419695.1 of Scomberomorus guttatus. Classification (NCBI taxonomy): domain Eukaryota; kingdom Metazoa; phylum Chordata; class Actinopteri; order Scombriformes; family Scombridae; genus Scomberomorus; species Scomberomorus guttatus. The sequence continues at coordinate 11,232,690 of CM076462.1, forward strand.
TCAGGTGAGCTGAGAAATAGATTAACTCGATGTGTTGTGTGAAATAGGTTAAATTAAAAGTTGATGTCGTATGTCAGGGGTCGGTTAGTAAATTTTTTGGACCAACTTCAGGTTGCTATCCGACGGGAAGACGTTCTGATAGATAAGTGTAGGCTTATATTGGTGTAATTGATATCTGTAGTGTGAGTCTATGTCCACAGGGAAAGAGGTCCTGAAATTGCTTCTGGCTTCAGAGACCTGGGCGCCAATAAAATAGTGTACACAGGTTAATTTATTATGAATAAATAAATGGATATTCTCAAATTGTCGCCACTGACATAAATAAAAAGCAGACTAGAGAGAGAGCCGATGGTGCAACTGGATTTAGTGAGTGTCTGTCGTGTGTTTCTGCATGTTTTGTGTTTAATGCTACAGTGAATGGGAAAACAATCAGCCCACAGCCAAGGTTAACCCTGAATCAGTGAATATTTCACCAGAAGACGTTAAAACTCCAAAGAGAATAAAAGTCTGAGAGTGCAGAAGACCTGCAGTTTTCTGAGAAAAAGAAGAAAAGGAGATGGGGAGAGCACAGAGAGAGTTTCTATATCCTCTCTTCTTAAAATGAAGCTGTAAAGAAACAGATTGGTTGAAATCATATGATTATGAAATATATAATGTAAGAATTATAGAAGTTATCTATTTGTGACAGGTGTAATGGGTAAAAATAGTAAGAAAAAAAAAACACTGATGTGAACTCAGACACCCCAGTGTGGGGAGTGGAGCTGTGGGAAGGATGACAACACACACGCACAGCAGCAAGAGACACAGATGTTAAAAGAAAAAAGGAAAAAACAGGCACTGGTTTCAGGATAGCAGCAACGTCATGAGTAGCAATGTTGGGGAGTAACTAGTTACATGTAACAGCGTCTAATCAAATTATAATATGTATGTGAGAAGAGACTGCTTGTGGGGTCGTGGAGGGGGGGATACAATATTGAAGACCATGAAAGGTACCATAAGGTAAAGATAAATATAAACAAAGGAAAAATAAATAAATTGATAAATGAAATAATGAATAATATCAATGAATGTCTCAGAGTGACTACAGAATAACAAAATGGGAAGAAGTCGTAGTAAACTTTTAACTGACAAGTCTGATCTAATGAGATGTACAAATCATGTACAAATCTTCATGAAGTATTAATGGGGAGTACCTTCGACACCCCACAAAACCACTCTGCTTTGGACTGATGAACACCTACCTGTGTATGTGAACTAACTGACTAACTGAACTAATACTAACAGAAACAGCAGAAAGTCGACGATTTGAATGTCTCTGTCTCGTAGGTGGAAAAATTCCATTCCAGGTGCTGCTGACAACAGCACCAGCAGCAAAGGTAAGAGACAAAGTCACGTGTCCAGACATCTGGTCCATGCCAGCCACAGCAAGCGCATGCATAAACCAGAAGAGGGATTTCCACACGCCACAACAAACCGTAGCTGAGTAAATATAAGAGTATAAGAGAAAATATAGCTGAGTAGTTTCAACTGGCCAAGCCCCTGACTAGGTGAGACTCCACCGTTTCCCAAATAATCAGGGAATCTTCTGAACCAGTGGTTTGGGAGTCCAGGGCATGGTAGGTATTTTTACTTATGTGTTTGCTGATGGGGTCCACTGACTTACCCCTGACTCTCGAAGAACTCAATTCCTCATGGAACTTGTGACTGAACAATTCTTGTGTAGATGTGTAGAGTTCAAAGGACCCTCACCAAGATAGGACAAGAGTCACGGTAATAAGCCATATATTTAAATATACAGGTCAGGCATCCATAAACATAGTCCTCCATAGATGTGAACAGCTAGGGTTACATGTAACTGACAACCCTGAACAAACAAAGAGAAGGTGGGAAAGAATTGAAGTTAGAATAGGACTCATCACTGTTTGGACGAATCACCCACAGTTATTGCTAACAGAATTATCCAGTTGGATGAGAAAACAGAGAGATCGCCCTCATGTGGTGGCCACACATTTTAAATTTACAAAGACTGAGCTAACACTTGATTAAAAATGGAAAGACTAGATAGAACGGCATTAGGATGTAGCCCTAGAATTACACTAAGGGCCAAATCCATAAAGAATGGATTGCGCCCGCTAATAGCACCATGAATTGTGTAGCATTTGTACCCACAATCTGCCCCGTTTTAAGGTCCTATTCAGGAAAGATTTTGCACTATTGATTTGCCAGCACAAACACACCATAAAATTTTGCAATGGAGTGCAAATTGCCCCTGTTTTGTGTCTGTTTGAGTGAGCGGAGGTGTTTCCAGGGCTTTAGGCTTTTCTCCACATTTCAGCACACAGATTGGTCTATAATGAAAACTGCATAGAGCACAAAAGCCTCAAATTGTGTCTTTAATTAACAGAGGTGCACACACACAGAGCTCTCCACAATCACAAACAAACTTTCATGTATTTTGCTTCTTTTACTTTTCTAGTATTTCACATATATAACATAATCTACTGAAATGTCCGTCAGAATAGGCTACAGCTATTAATGTGACTCAGGCAGGTCTGAAACGTGTCTGAATCTTACAATAATGTTCAGGTGTCACTGAATGTATCCAGTATTTTGCAGAAACATCAGTACTGATGTTTTGTTTGTTGCCCACAGCTGGCTGCAGCATCACACAGCAGCTGAAACGATAAGTGTGTTTCCAAACTTAGAAAGAGGCTGTGCATATTTACGCACGCGGCACAACTTCATTAACACCGGATCAGTAAGGATCTGATGGTAATTAATGTTCTGTGTTCTGCTACACATCTACACAGACCAGCTGTTACACACTGATTCCAGGTTTATACGGTGGAATTGTTTGTAATAAAGCAGTCTTTTTGTGGATTTGGCCCTATGTGTATTCTTGATCACCACGTTAATTATGTCACCACTATTGCGGTTCTGAGACAAACTCCAGGAACCAGAAAATGTTGCGCACCTGAAGAGAATCAAATGGTCGACAATAGTGATAATGGTTTGGAGTTGATGACCTCCAAAGGATTTGAAGATTGGGTTCCACCGGGTAATATCTTTGATGAAATAATTAGTTAATCTTATAGTTAAGTTTGCTTGCTAAGGCAATAATCATTTAGCTAATCATATGTTTTCTAGACTGCAGGTAGTTAGTTATTTTGGTTGTTACTATATAATCAGTTCAATGTAATTCAGTCATGTATTCAAATGTAACTTTCATTGAACATTGATATTTTTTGTTTCATAGTACATATTTCAGATGATCACTACCTATTCTAATCGCTAGAATCACTAGATTCATTAAGTACTTTTAAATCTTATATGTTATGTAAATGTTCATTTAATGGTTAATGGTTATTTTGATTGAGCATTCACTGCCACATATTTGATTTGTGTGAATTATTTTAGCTTTAACAGGCTATTCTCAGAGTGAGGTAAAATGGGTGAATTGAGATGTTTAGTTTTATTTCTTTGGTGTTTTATTAAGACTCATTTTCTTCTGGTTTGATTTGGTGCATTAAGATAATATCTTCATATCTCTAATTAGATGTGTATGGATTGGCGTTAACATGTCTAATATTTGAGATTCACTACATTACACTACGCTACATTCATCACATTACTATTAATTTTACATTCAATTATTAATTCTTAATTGTTATATAATCAATTCATATTTATCTTTGTATAGTTTCATTCACATGATGTTTGACAAATGATGTTTGATTGATTAAGGCAGGTATATGTTACTGCAGCTCTGAAGGATAATTATTGTTGGTCTTTCATCAACAAGGGAGGTTTACTTAATTACATCCAAAGCTCCTGGTGTGTCTTAATTAGCAAGCTCAAGATTTCCACAACAGTATATACATGTGTTTGCAGTTTATTGTAATTTATCATCAACCTTTTCTGGTGTTTATATAAATGTAAAACAGCAAAAAGTGTAAAACAGCAAAAATTGTTGAATATGAAAAACATCACTTCAGATTGAATTTTTCCTCAGTTCATGTTGTAATGCTCGGCTGTCCAAGCGTGAAGAACTGCAGCCTGTCAGAAGTCATTTGTGTCCTTAAACCCATAAATTTTTACATGTTTGCTGTCACGAATGCTACAGTAGTATGTTCTGATTGTGTTCACAGAGCTACAGAAAGGCTCCTCAGCTGTTATTTGTTTTAAAAAGGACTGAGACTGACATTTTTCTGAGGTTAGTGGTGGTGCCACCTGAGTTTGAATCCATTACCTGGCTAAAGGGAACAGAAGTAAAGGAATGAACCCCTCAGAAATTAAATAAACTGCCACAATCATAACTGGTTTTCTTACAGGGAATTCGGGGAAGGAAGAGTAAAAGCTGATTTATGGTATCATTAATCAGCCTTTACTCTAAGCCTGATTCTGACATTCAAATTCTTAACTAAGTGGATATTCTAAGTCAAAATCTGTAAATTTGACAAAAGATAAAAACATACATATGCCAGCAAGAAATACAACATTTAGATATTCTTTCTCCAGTAATTATATTCCCAACAAGGCTTTGAAACAGCATTTAGACATTCTTGTGGGTAGACAGAATTCACATAAAGTATTTAACTGTCAAAATAATATAGAACCTACTTATATAATATAGAACAGATTTCTAAAAGAAAATTTTACAGACTTTTTTGGCAGCAAGTAAAAAAGATTTCTTGGGGGGGTGAAATTGCTCTGGGGAACTCTGGGGGACTCTTAAGATTTCTAAAATCCTGCTTACGGCCCTGCTTAAAAAAACAAATCCCACCGCTACTACTCACAAAAGTTTTTTGCTTATTGTTACTTCTCTTGGATGTTTGAGCTTCACTGTGCTGAATGATGTATGAGCAGAGTTTGACACTATGAAGGATGTTATCACATTCATCTGCTGAAAAGTGGAAAGTTTCTTTGAGCTCATCTTAAATCTCAGTTTAATACAGACATTTATGAGCATGATTAAGAGACAACTTAAGAAGCCAATCGTGGTCCAGTATGCAGTTCACGTACACTGAGAATTAACTTTTCATTGAAGTAGGAGACATCTTGTGTCCAGCATTTAAACTTTAAAAGTTAAAATTATTTGCATATTCACAAATTCAGAACTTTTTAAACAGAGAGAAGGAGTTGATGCGATCAGTGAAACAGTCACCACCACCACACCACATCATTTCACTAATTAGGTGTGAGTTCATCTTGTTAAAATCACAATCTGTAATTTTATGGTTATATAAATTGCATTAAATACACAGTGGTTTATTATAGAAGTGACATTATATAAGAAAACATACAGTACATTTGTGTGTTCCTCCTCTGATCATAACAGAAAGTAGACACACGTTTGAACATTTGATTTACATTTCAATTGTTATTGCACCTTTAAGTGTAATGAGGACTCAGAGCTTTAGGCTTCAGGCTTTGACTGTAATTTCATCATCATTTCTTCATTTAGCAATAAGGACACTGAAAGAAGTAGGATCATTCAGTGAAACTGAAATATATAGTCGTTGATCATCTGCATAATAGTAGAAATTGATATTGTGATGTCTGATAATGTTGCCACGAGGGAGAGTGTACTGCATCAAGAAAACACAATGAAGCAAAGATTGCTCCCTAGATAAACTCCTTAGTTTACATTAAGTGGATACATAATTATACAAACTAACAAAGAGCTTGATGATTATTACTCCTTCATGGTTGTATGTGTGTATGTGGTTGTCATGTAAACCAGAGTGACAGGTGATGTGAAGATAGCGATGAGCTGGCAAGGAGCGCTGTGCAGCTGCAGAGTGCTGCTACAGGTCAAACCTGGCAGGGTGAGTGATGAAAGGTAACGAAGGACATCAAGATCTCTCCTGATCGTCAGGGAACTTTCTCCTTGGAAGTGGACAGGAAGACAGGCTTTATGGTTTGCAGCTATAAAGGTGTGACTGTGACAGTTATGTAATAAATATCATGACGGGGTGAGTAAACTCACCTCATCCCAACTTTGGTTATGTAACGCTGCGTTGAGGCCCGGCTGCAAAGTTAGCCATGATGAAAGCAATGGTGACACAGTCGGGTATAGATTTGCTGCAACGGTGTCCAAACAAGCCAGTTCACATGGTAGGTGTGTGCACTCCATATAATGAGATCAGCTTGCCTAAAATTTTTATTCACACAGGATATTTTATAAATTAAAAGGCAGTGTCTTGTGCTTTACAGGAGCATAAAAGCAAAAGCAAAACAGGAAGCAGATATAAAAGCACAGAAACATGTCAGGCAGGGACAAATAAGACACAAAAAATGCGGTAAAAAATGTATATAACTAAAAATATGTCTTCCTTGTCAAAACCAGGTCCAAAGATTTGACTGTTTCAGTTGCTCTCATATCCACTCAAAGATGCTGTGTGTGATATTTTTTTTTAAAGCAATTCTGCAATAGAGCACCTTTGATCTGCAGCACTGAAAAGAAAAATCATTCTTTCTTTGGTTTTGTGAAAAGTCATTTTTGTCTTTCCCCCCTGTTATGAGTTCCCCAGACCTACAATTTTCAGCTAAATGAATGTTGGTCCATGTAATGCTTTGCCTTCAACAATTGTTACCAATCTTGCTCACTTTATCTGCAGTCTGTAATTTATTCAATATTAAATATTGAATTAATGTAGAATAACATGCATTTTGCATTCCATCCAAGAAAGGGAAAAATCTCAGTGAAAATTGGTGTTTATGTTTGTTTGTTTATGTCTCTGAAACATGACAAACAGTTATTTTGCAGCCAATAACCAAGTTATGTTTTTATCTAGAAAACTGAACTAACAGATGACACAATAATATGTTTTTTTAATTGATGACAAATTAATGTGTTATTAAATTATTGTGAAATGACGTAGGCTAATGCTAAACTGTTACTGCATGGTTTTTAAATCAGGAGATCCTCAGTTACTGACCGCAGTCAAGTTAGATTCAGTAAATCAAAAACAATATCAAAAACAATACAAACAATAAATAAATGTACATATCACCAATAATAAGACTGAATTGTTAAAAGATCATTAGATTATTGAGACAAGTTGACACTCAAATAAATAAACTATTGTTTTAAATTAGATCATTTTTTATTATGATTAAAGAAAAAGCATACTGTAAATGTATAGCCGCACACACATGTCCCTCACTCAGTTACTGAGAGATGCTGAACAATGTTAACAGGTATATTGCAGTTAAGAAGAATCTTCCAGTAGAAAAAAAAGAGATGGAAATGTGACTGAAATGAATGTGAAGACTAAAATATTGAGACATTGTAAAGCAAAACTACAAAAATGAAATAAAATAGAGATTATGTAAGAAAACTCCGTCAGAGGACTAAAACAAAATGAACACTGCATAAAGACCCCAGTTGGCTGAATCAAGTGTGTTATTTGGGGCTGGAGCAAAGACCCCCTAAGTGCATGAGGTGCAAACTCTGAGGCCATTTATTAGTGAGGTGTACTATTATTCTCAGTCATCAATAACACAGAATGGAGTCAAACATCTCAGACTGATAACACAAGACAGAATTAATTAGGGCATATCATTTACATAACAAAACATAAATGTGATTCCATAAAAAAATGAAATAAAATTGTGCACTGAATTCCAGTGTCCTAAAGCATAATACAACAGTCTTCTAAGGTGCAGCAGTGAATAAGATATGACTTTCTACTATGCACAAAGTGAGCTTACATGCTCTAAGTTTAAACTATAGTAGAATATAGTTGTGCTATATGAGAACATATGACAAGCAACAAGTACATAAAATAGTTTGATGCACAGGAAGAAACTATGAAAAAAAGAAATTCATACAGATTTGTACAAAATACGACAGTGAGGTCTGAGAGGGGCGGCAGGGAGGCCTAGTGGTTAAAGTCCTTCAGTGAGTCATTTAAACCGTACCTGCGCAATCATTCTCAATCTAAACTGTCAGTTAAATGCCTCTAAATGTGAGTTTTCTCATGGAAGGAAAAATAAATGAAGCACATCAGAAAGTTTGTCTTGAACCTGAACTTCAGATACAGACACACAGGAGAAGACACTGAGATTATTTCTGAAAACTTGAAAAAATAGGCTTTCCCTCAATAACACATACGAGTGAAGTGTCCAAATATATACATTTTTTTTAATTTCACTGAAGTGAGTATAATACATACAACCAACGATTTCCTTTTGGAAATGTCTTTTTGGAAAAAGTGGATTTAAGATTATTCAATAAAATAAGGTTTGTATTTTCTCAGTGGGACATTATTTACAGTTTATACACCCCACTCCCTCTTAAAAACATTGCTCACAGTGTACTTTGTCCCTTTTCTTATTAGAAGATATATTCTGTCATATGAACAAAGAAAATACTGAATTCAATATCATCATAATATAATAATATCAGAATTCAGAGGTGCAGAAAGAGCTGCACATATTTTATTTCCCCGCCTTCTAACAGCAGAGTTGTGTGAAAATAATTCTTCTTAAACTACCATTAGCATTATTTCTCAGTGACATCAGTAATGATGTTAGTCCTAAATGGTTTGTGCTCAGCTAATGGAAGTTAAATGCATGGCTGGAGTTTCGCTTGCAGCTCCATTCTTTTCAGCGCCATAAAGAAGCAAACATCAGGAGTACTGCGTCTCTTTCGGACTGGAGTTGTGTTCCCCTGATGTCCACAGCTAATCTAGGAGCGCGGTAGCAGAGCTCCTCCTCACCACATGGTGCACAGAAGTGGGACATGACCTTAAAGCACAAAGTCCTCCTGGTTTCTAGATGGAGCTTCTTCGTTTATTGAGTCTTCTGTAGTTGCTGATGCTCTGCAGACCAGTGGACACCGAGCTGATGCCCGAGTGGCGCTGCAGGCTGCACACACAGCCGTTGGAGTGGAGGGGGTTGGAGAAAGCCTCTCCCTGCTCCATGTAGGTGTCCGAAGTGGAGAGGTCTCGTGGGATGATCATGGGTATGGAGTACTGCAGCTTCTCTCTGCTCTTGTACCAAAGGCAGGAGCACATGGACTGGAAGTGGAGCACCTCGGCGTAAACATTACGTAGGCCCCGGCTCGCTGCTCCACCCCCGCTACCTCCAACCGCGCTCCCTCCACCGCACCCGGACGGCGTGGAGGAGGAAGAGGCCGGGTCTACAGAGCAGTGGATGTGTCCCCCCGCCTGACCGTTGTGTGCGAGTAGAGCCCTCTGCTCAGCATCCCTCTTCTCGTCCTCAGCGTTCATGGTCATGAAGCGGAGGACCGCTAAGTTGAGGAAGGCTCCGATCACAGCCAAGCCTGTCAGGATGTAGATGAAGCTGAAGGCCACGTACTCCGGCTTGGTCTGTAGAGCGTGCTCATTCTGCAGTGCCACATAGTCCCCGAAGCCAATGGTGGTGAGCGTGATGAAGCAGTAGTAGTAGGCGTGAAAGAAGCTCCATCCCTCAAAGTGAGAGAAGGCCAGCGCTCCCACGCACAGAGTGCTCATGCAGGATATGAAGCCGATGGTCACCATGTTGACCATGGAGACCTCAGTGCGCCTCATGCCAAGGCACTTCTTCAGGCGGTGGAGCAGGTACCTGACAAAGGTGTTGATCCGCTCACCCACGCTCTGGAACATGACCAAGGTGAGAGGGATGCCCAGGAGGGCGTAGAGCATGCAGAACACCTTCCCTCCATCTGTGCTGGGGGCTGCATGGCCATATCCTGAGGGGAAGAAGAAGAAAGACGCAGGGTTACTGGGGCAGAACTAATTAAATCTACAGTGCAGAGGACAGGGGTCTGAGGAAAGAAGGCTGGAGGCTGGGAAGATAGTCAAACCTGGAGCAGACAGATATAAATGATTTGTATTCTTTGAGCATCTCTTCTGATAAATTCAAATACTCTTCATTTCACAGCGGCAGAATGCAACTGGAGATGAGAATGCACAGCGGTGTGGCAGGAATGGCCGAGTATTGATGTCATGTATGGGAGAGAGAGAGCTTGAATAATTCATTGACAAATGGTCTTTGCGGTGTGGCTTCAGCTAATGAGTACATTTGCACATAATTAGTCCTGTACATTTTTACAGATCAAATAAACAGGACACCATAGGGTACGTTGCAAATATCAGTCCTTATTTTGTGGTGTAGGAAAAAACCTCTTTGACCTGCAGTCCTTTGAATCTCCAGATTACAAGACTCCTCCAGCATAATGGAAAAACTCAGTGTGGTTTGTGTGTGCTCCACTGAGTCATCTGAACAGTCACATTGCCCAAAAAAAGAGAATAAATTCCCCGCAATACTCTGACTCAATTAAGCAACTTTACGACACAGGGCATGTCATATCAAAGTTTGGAGGAGGAACTTTCCATTAATTTATTTCCCATAAAACAGGCTGATAAACCACTTACTGTATAAACATATTGTCAGTGACATGCGCATTTACTGAAATGGCCACTTGGAGAATATTTGTGAGTGCTCACCACCAGCCAATTTCAGATATGGCATGACTCATCCTGTCTCTGAGTGATCCTGTATGCACTCACGCTGCAAGGCTCATGAATTTCAGGATGGATTTGATCTTCCTTTCCAGCACATTTCAGGTTAAGCGTCAATCTTTTGTCTAATAAGATCATCTTCTCACTCCTCTTGTCCCACAGGATACGAGGCCTTCGCACGCAACATCATTACCGCCTGAAATATATTCCCCCACTTGTGGACCTGTTGTACACGGGAGCTGAGAGATGATGTCTCTGATAACAATGGGATCAGCGAATGGAAAAAGGTTGACCAATAGTTTGAATGTAATTACTCCCGGGGTTGATTTAATTCTTTGGGCTCTGGTTTTATTGTCACACTGATCCGTGCGGTCGAGCCATCTGTCTGTCTGGTGCCAAATCTGTTTAAAGCTTTCCCAGTTGTGCCGCCAAAATGAGAGCCATTACAACTGATGTATCTCCCTGTGGAAGGAAAAAATGGCCCTGTTCACCAAGCACCAAGACATTCTGCATTGCCTATTGTTAGTCTCATCCAAACTAAGAAATGTATCCCATTTTGTCATAACTCTGTTCTGATTAGTGGTCGATGTAGTCATTTTTACCAGAAAGACTTGTTCTCTGGCCAATTTATGACCTTAAAAATGACCTTAGTGTCTGTCAAACATGTTCAATCCTTATAACATCAAACAATCATCATTCCTTTGGACCTTTACAATGACTGACTGCTGGTTTGCTTTTTCTCCAATGGTTTCCGCTTATCAAAAATGCATACTGTAAGTCTATATGGTCAGTCTGTTCCCCCACACTCCAGCTCAGATCTGCAAATATTAATGCCCTCTACTCATCCATCATGAATATATATGAAAATTATAACTTCCATTTGAGAGAGTAAAAATTTTAAAGGTCCAGTGTGTAAGATTTGGTGGCACCTAGCGGTGAGGTTGCAGATTGCAACCAACTGAATACGCCTCCCCCTCCCCTCCCAAGTGTGAAGGAGAACCTACGGTGGCCATGAAACTTGTGAAAAATGTGAAAGGCCCTCTCTATTGAGCCAGTGTTTGCTTTGTCCACTCCAGGCTACTGTAGAAACATGACGGTGCAACATGGCAGCCTGTATGGAAGAGGCCACTAAATTCTTCACACTGCACCTTTAACTTGCTCTTTGCTACATTTTAAATCTCATTTATTAAACTCTCCCCAAGAACTGCAACAGAAAATATATCATCCTTAATTGTATTTGCTTCAAACTTGCACCGGTATTTAATTCTCACTATACTCTTGGCTAAATGTAACAGAAATACTGTTTGATTCGAAATCACACTTTTTGCGTCTTATGTGTGTGGTTTTATGTAATTTGCCTTTCATCATTTGATCTCAAAGAAACTTCATAATGTCTGTAAAAAGAAGAAAAAATCCAAGGCACTCTGACTCTTGTATAATCATAAAAAGCTGTTAATAATAAATGGCCTCCATCTTTCCTTCTTTGAAACTTCATAATATATTCTGAATCAGCCAATGGTTTGACCACCATTGCTTAAAGTACTGTATGTTTTTTGACATGATAAAAGCCCCACTGCTCCATATCACATAATAATCACAACTTTTTTATTTCATATCCCCATAACTATAAATGTGTACTTTCATCTAACGAGTACAAACTAACCAGCACACCTATTTATTTAATGTTGAGTTTAGATTTTGGTGGTTATGGTAAATGAGTTTTGTTACGCTGATGATAAGTTGTTTTGATAAAGTTCATTTAAATACAGATCATACAAAAAATATGTTGTTTAATTTTGTGTAAAATATCAAACTTATCTATGATCGCACCACCAAACAACATGAGTGAGAGTTTCAGCAGCTGTTTTAATACTTGTTTGAGTCCCTTTTTTTAAGCCAACATGCCAAACGTCTGTTAGTTCCAGCTTTTCAGATGTGATGATTTGCTGCTTTTCTTTTTCTTATATGATAGTATACTGAATATCTTTGCGTTTTGGACTTTTGGTCGGACATATTTTACTATTTTCTGACATTTTATAAGCAAAACAATAAATATTTGAGAAAATTATCAGCAGATAATTATCAGTAGTTTAAGCCAGTTTACTTCTTGTTTTACTTTTGCGATGAAGCCATTAAAATGTTTGTAACATGCTAAATTGTACAGAAGAGCCACAGAGTCAGCAAAGAGACATAGTGATGTCAGTTACACAGCGATATCTGTCCATTTAGAAAACATTACCAAACACTATTATTTACTAGTCACTTGTCGAGGCTCTTAGTGAACTGAACTGAGCAAGGATTTTATTCCTTATGAAGTATAAGAGAAATATTGTGTTGTTTCTTCTTTAAAAAGTCTCTTTGTCCACATTGGTGAATGAGGTAAACTGATTTATTAACCATTCATGGGACAGGACAGTGCATTCAGGTGAGCACAGAGGCTGAGCTGCAGGCCTGTCAGGAGCTGTCAGCAGCTTATAGAGACGCAGGGACGACCGGAGTGACAGCAGTGCTCGTCAGCAGCCGACGCAGGAGCTGGAGGCGACAAGGCCAGCAGTCTTGCCGCTATGTGAGAGAGTGAAGAGGCCCCGCACGACAAGCTCATCCTCTCCTCTCATCCTTTCATCCTCTCCCGCTCTCCCTACAATGACAAAGTTCTCATGAGACAGGACGTCTCCACGGCTTGTCCTGGCACGCAGAGCAAAGCCACCAGGGCCACTCACTCTGTTTACATGGATTACAGTCTCTGCCACTGGCAGAGGAAAAGTGCAGCCTCACCGCTCTGAAAGGTGAAAAAAACAATGGACCAAAGATATCTGATTGACATCTGAAGAACCCCAGATTCTTGCAGCGGCTGTTGTAAGCTTGTGTGTGGCTGCATTAACACTGAGCATGTTTGGTTTCAAAATAGCAGTGTCATTATGAAGGAATGGCTACAACTATTTGCACATATTTGACGGATAGACGGGGAAAAACAGAGAGGAGACATCTGGGAAATTACAGGCTATCAGGAAACAGTAATTCCCTCTAAAATTAGCTCAGTTGCTCAATTTGTGTAAGGATTGTTACAACATGTAAAAGAAGTATCAAAGATTTAGTCGCAACCCGAGGCTGATTGTCTCACAGCCTAATTTCTGTAATTATCATGTGAAAGAAAATATTAAAATTGCATAGCATTGAAGATAAGGCGACAAGAGCCTTTTAAAAGATGTATTAGGCAAAACTAACAAGCAGGGGAGGATTATAAATGTCAGCAGAACACAGGTGCACCGTACTCAAAACTCTCATTCCCACCTCGCTGCTGCCTCTCATTACTGAATCATAATTTACAGCCCATCATTTACGCTAATGCCTCTAGCAACAGGCTAGTCCTAATTTAAATGCCTCAAAACAAATCATTTTACAGAGAGGAGAAACATTCCCTCGTCATATCTTTGCCATTCCTAAACATTTTGTCAATTTGGAGATTTCATTTCAAGGCCTGTACCAATCTTTTTCATAAAGCCACATTTCATTTCACAATTTTTAATCCTCCAATATTCATTTTAGCAGATGGGCGCACAGCTTCATTCAGTACGGTGCCATATTAACCCTCTCTCAGATTTTCTAAATTAAATGTGTGATATCTTTCAACACTGCTCATCTGTAGCCGTGCAAATGATATCGCGCTGGCTCTGGTTGTCATTTCACCTTTTGCTCTTGTTATTGCTCGTTCGTCTCCACAGATGACAGCTCAGTGCACAGTTACTTGCCAGTGGTGTCTGCCGCTAAGACAACACATCACCCACGTCACCCACTGCATCTAAAGTCTTCATTATACTGATTAATTAGGCCGGGATAAAAACAGGCTTTGAAAATACATCAAAGAATGGCATAATATGCCTGTTAGGGCTCCAGTGCTCTGTCACTCAATTAAATTTTCATTGATTACCGGGTACAATTTGTTCTCGCCAACAAGATGAGGAGCACAACCTATTCATCAAGCGCATCAGCTCACCTAATGGGGCCGGATTCTCAAAGAGGTGGTACATTTATCAGGGGCTAATTTATCAGGAATTTGTAAAAAAAAAAAAAAAGGATAAGCTGTTAAAACCCTGACGTGACTAAAAAAGAGCTTGGGTACTGTCCACAAAATGCAACATTAAAGGCCACAAAGGGGGAAACACAGCGCTGTATGTGTTTACAGTTGCCAAAAAGTACGAATAATTGATGTGCACATTGGTGGGATTGCAAATCATGTTATGAAACATGGCGTGTTATATACACATAGTATATCTAACAAGATGGAGGGTCTCCACAGAGTCTCTGGAGAAGCGAGTTCAGGAAACAGACTCAATAGCAGAAATGCTGGTGGCACTGCTGCTCTCTGGGGTTCAGTGGTGACTGATAATGTCCTCAGACATCTCTGCAGCCTGGAGACCAGGCACTGGCACCTGGTGTGACACACTCATTTATGTGTGGCACAGGGCTCCACTGAAGAGTGATAGGCAAAGGTGGAAACAGTAGCCGGCTGGATTTTGTTTTCTTTGCATAATTGCAGAGGTATAATTAAAGGATATAGCATCTCATGTGGCTAATTAGGTCGAGCACAAAGTGTTTACTGGTGTGCATAAAAGGGACAGGGTCTGGCCTCTTTTTGACGGGCTCTAACTAAACTTTTTAGTGCTGTAATTTCTTTCTTTCTTTCGTTTTTTTTCTTTTCTTTTATGTATCATATGTCTGCTTTTAAAGCCTTTGACAGTTGAAACTTTGAAACTCCGGCCACAAATCGACCACAAAATATCAGTGTAGAGTTCATTTGGATCTCTCTTATCGTTTAGACAGTTATCCTATTAGTGATGAACCTACAAATTATTATCACCCGACTCTGCAGCTCCCCTCAGATCAACCTTATTTTCTTTTTTTCGTTTTGTTTACAGCTTGTTTTGCTGGCCCCAACTAGCCAAAAATAAATAAAAAAAATCAATGAACTCATACATACTGAATAAATGATTATCAATACTGATAAATGACAATGTTTCTGTGAAAGGAAAAAATAGAGATAAAGTTGAGATAGATTAGTAATCAAAGAGTTTTACAATAACATATTTTACACACATTAAGAAGGTGTTATACCAGTGTTTTGCATATTAATCTGTGAAATATGTGTGTAAAAGACTACTAATACTAACTTGCATACATTTTTAGGGTTGCTGTAATTCAGGTGGTTGGGCAGGTTAGCCATTAACTGTATGGTTGGTGGTTCAATCCCCATCTTCACACGTCAAAGTGTCCTTGAGTGACGCACCAAACCCTAAATCTCTCCTTGATGTGCGTGCATGAAGAAAAAAATGTTTGGAAAAAAAGTGATGCCAAATTAGTGTCATTTGTTACACTTTGAGTGTGCACGCAAAAGCAGCTTAGTGAGAACTTCTTTTTGAAACAGAGTAACTGGAGTAGTTTTGATTATTTACAGCTCCACTAAGAGGATATGACTGTCAGTGTGTGACACTGTAGTGGTTAGTAAACAAATTCCTCCAGTAAGGCTGAAATGTCCTCAGAGGTGTTACACAGAATGAAAATATTTAGCCGTATATGGCTAGCCTAGTTCTTCAACGTACAGGTGGCCTGAGCAGCCATGCCAGTGTGACGTCACTCTTGCCTGCATTTACGCCATCCCGATAATGCCGTGCAGATTGGGGAATGTTCTGTACAACTGTGCAAATAAACACCGATCATGTCATGCGTTTGGTACAAGCTGTCTTTGAGCAGCAGCCCACTCCGCTTCCCAGCTTGGCTTGTCCACAGTCCACTTTCATCTCCAGCTGTGTCTGGCCAAAGATATCATGACATGACCCGACAAACTGTAACTCTTGTCCACTTTGTAGGCATCAAGCATTTCCATGGATAACACCCAAACATGTTTGAGTAAAAGTTGACCATTATACTGTATTTCCCATGAATTATGTCTCATCCTTATCCAAAATGTGGACCTGCAGACACCCATTAATTCTCAGTCACAGACACCTCAAACTCCAGACGACCCCGTGATTGTTTATTCAGGCACTCAAACACAGCTCTGGTCCTCCCAACTCCTTCCATTACTCCGTCCGGCTTTTGACCCACAAGGCCTTGCTGACAGCTGCTGTGTAATGTCCATGTGTGTGAAAGCAAAGAATTCTAGGAATACTTGTTATTGGAAAAAAATATCAATATTTAAAGTCAATGAGTGTAATCAAGAAAAAGGAACACAGTTGCTTCATTCATTTTCAATGAGTTATGGATGAGAAATGAAACTTTTCCTGCAGTTTTGATGACTTGATATGATTTCAGGGCAGTATTATTCAGAGGGGCAGTGCTGCCACTGAGTGAATAGCAACATACTGGACATGATGTTGCCATCGGTCTAAAATTCATCAAAGTATCATTAAAGTAGAATTTTATGTGATTACAGAAACTTTCAACGGTCTTTTTGATACTACCACTGCATGATGCAAGCGATGGAAATTTTCATATAATATCTTTAAGGGGGCCTGTGGAGTTTTATTTACATTTCAGTGTTACTCACCAAAACACATTGGGCCTCATTCACCCACCATTCTTAAGAAGAAACTTCTTCCTAAAACCCACTTATGCAGTTTTCACAAAGATTCTGATATTCACCAGTGTTTTCTTATTTGGGATTTGCTCTTAGGTAAGAACAGAATCTACGCACACTCAAGAGCCCACTTATGCACCTTTGATTGCTGACATGTTTGTGCAAAATAATTGGTTATTGTGTTTTCTTCAATTCTACAGTTGTATTATATTTTTTATCATTTATAATGCTTTTAATAATTATTGTCATTATTTTACAAAGTATTATGGTCTTTTAATATGAATAAACACTACACTAACACTTCAATTCACATCAATTATGTTAATTGGGAACCATGCCATCCGAATGATTGATCACGCTATTTATAGGCTCAAAGTAGTTTCTGCACCCTCGACCTACTCGCACAATGACATATTTACTTCTGCTGCAAGATGTTACAGATTGTACCCTGAGGAGGGAACGCATCTTCCAGGACCATGTAGATCTGTTTACAGAGTGACAAATACTTCTTGGGACACTTAAGGCTACCAAGTGCTGTCGTCATGGAGCTTTGCAATAGTTTGGAGCCAGCACTGCGGAGCCATACCAGATGCTCTAACCCTGTACCACCACACGTGCTTTGGGCACACCTTGGGCTTTTTAGCCACTGGGACATTTCAGGGGTAGCTAGGAGACAGGGTGGGCATATCACAGGCATCCATCAGCCGTGCTCTCCTGTGAGTTGTGGATGGAAGAAATCAACTGCATAAAATTCCCAGCGTAAGAACAGGTCCCAGTAAAGAGAGGATTCCATTCCATTGCTGGTCCACCCAACACCATCGGCGCAATAGACTGCACGCATGTGCGCATTATGGCACCCTCTCCAGATCTGTTTCCTTATCTCAACCACAAGCAATACCACTCCATACATGTACAACTCATCTGCGACTCCCAGAACCACCTTCTGAATGTGGTGCCCGTTTCCCAGGAGGTACCCACTCAGTTCTGTGGGTATGCACCTTGAACAAGGAGCTACTGGAGACGCTTGGCTCATTGGTACGCATCTTTGAGTAATTATGAATTTCAGCAACAGTGGGCTTCTATTCCTATAATGACTTGTTTCATTAGGAGATCGAGGATATGCCCTGGCCTCCTGATTAATGACACCACTCACCAACCCTCAGACTCACCAGGAGGTGTCCTTCAATCAGTAGCACACACATACTAGAAAGCCTATAGACTACATCAGCCAAATTCTATCACAACTTTTTGCATTTTATAATCTTTGGACATATTTTCATCCTTTAGGTTTGTAGGATAATCATAGCCTGCTTGTGTGTTGCACAACATCTCCATGAAACGTGATGTACCACTTCCGCCTCAGCCACCACAACAAGAGGATGTACGTCCTCACCAAGCGGCAACATCTGAGGCTGAAAAATGAAGCCAATGCAAAGTGCCAAAAACCACAACCCGACCACAACTCTTCAAATGGCCACTTGAGGCTGGCTCCAAAAGCGAGTCAATCCCCATAGACCCCCATGTTAAAATACCCAACTTTACAGCAGAAATAAACATGTTTACAGCCTGATACAAAAAACAGTTTTGGTCTCTATACCTAATTTCCCCTTTCATGACAACTGTACGGGGGTGACTCACCCATTTAAATTTTATTAAGGCTTAAAGTTATGCATAATTAAGGGCCTGGTCGCTTTGAGTGACAGGTGGTTGTTCAGTGTTTTTCTGGTAAGTATATTTTGTTTGAATGGTTTTAAGCCTGCTAACAAAATTAGTATTAGCATTATCACAGTTTACCATAGACTGTAAATGCACCGTGCTAACCAAGCTAGCAGCTAGTGTTAGGGTCAGCTCCACCCTTCTGGCTCCAAAAATCCAAGATGGTGACGGTCAAAATGCAAACTTGAGGCTTCAAAATCTCCTTGACGGAGGTTTGAGAGTGGCTGTCACAGCTGTCAATCATGACATCACACCCCTTTTTATATCGTCAAATACTTAATTAAAAACAAACGTATCAGAAATATGAACACAAATAAGAACTAACTAAAATGACAGAAACCATCCTTGGGAAAAATTTATTTGACATGTACTTTGATTTGTACTTTGATGATTTTTTTAGTTTGGCTCATGTCCCATCCACTAATGTAGCATTCTCGATTTCTCTCAACTTTTCTTCTCAGTTGTGTGTGATTTATGCGTGTGTACACGGCCTTGCAGCCTCATGCCCTTTTATTGGGATTGATTGGGCATTTACCTATACTAATTGGATCACCTGACGCGCTTTCAATTTAGGAGGACAATGGAAATTCATCATTATAAGAACACAGGTGCAAACAATTCTGTAATTCTGACATGGACTTTTCTTAGGACCTTTCTCAAGAACAAATTTAAGAAAAAACTTAGGAGGATATTGATGAACGAGGCCCATTGTGTGTATCCTTGAGGTCTAACAAAAGTGTTGAATGCATTTCCATCCTCATTTGCAAAGCTGATTTTTTTGAGTATTTTAAATCCTGCATTGCTTACATCCATGTTTACTAGCTTGCAGTCTTCTTCCCTGCATTTGTTGGTGTATCGCTGCGTTTCTTGACACATTACAGCCACCTGTAGATCAGTGGAATATTATGTACACAAAAAAAAGGACTCATAAAGTGCTCAAACACAAACTGCTCCATAGTGCTACTAGAGGTCAGAAACTCCACAGGGTACCTTTAATCTAACAAATTGAAATCAAAAACAGCCTTTTTCTCTTGTCTTATTCAATAAATAATAATTCAAATGGAACACACTTGGCAGAAATGGAATATAATATTCATAAGTATGTTTTAATTAGTGTATAATCACCTGAAAATAATCGTTGCAGCAATCGTTGTGTTTTCGTTACGTTAGAATGAGCCCTTTATATCTACATGGGGAGCGGGTCCTCTTCCACAGAGCCGGCCATGTTGCACCGCCATGTTTCTACACTAGCCCAGAGCAGACAAACCAAATACTGGCTCTAGAGAGGGCCTTTCGCGTTTTTTGCATTTTTCATGTTTTTTGCAAATTTAGTGGCCACTGTAGGTTCTCCTACACACTTGGCAGGGGAGGGTTAGGGGTATTCAGCCTCACCACTAGATGCATCTAACTCCTACACACAGGACCTTTAACACCACATAACAATTGTCCCAAAAGAGCAAAAATGTTTCACAATGTGGCACAAAACTATTATTAGCAAAATGTGGTTGATTATCAAAAGTATAAGTACTTATTATGCGTAACGGGTCCTTTCAGAGTGTTATATTACATATACTGTATATTATAACGTTGTATTACAATTACTTATGCGTAATGTTCTGCATAATGTAATTCTTAATGTTGTAGTTAGTTGCAAACTAATTTTAACTACTGTCGGGTAGTTCAAACAATTCATCATAATTAAGCTCATCATATGTTTTGTATGTAAATTATCAATCTGCAAAGTAACTTTAACTGTCAAATAATTGGGGAGTAAAATGTACAGTATTTTCCTCTGAAATGTAGTGATTAAAGTAACATCAGAATGGAAATACTCAGCTTAGTTTCACTACTTGAGTAAATGTACATACTTATATTTCCACCAGAGAGGATGTTCCTTAGGAAATACAAAGGCCTAATATACTCTACATAATAAGATAAACATGTATATTTTGATAGTATTTTGAAACAATGGTTGATGACTGATATCAACATTAATACATTTACTTTTGCAGATGGTAGTTTTAAACAACCACATACATTTCAGTTTGCTATATTGGCTTTTCAACATGGATCAGAATATTTGCAAGAATGTACTTTGTAATATCCAATACTTAGTATTAATGACAGCTACGTCAGCCTCTCCATAATTCTGTCTTTGCTGTCAGTAGATTGCAAAACAGCAAGAATAATCTCTCTAATCAAACTTTCATTATATGCCCCGACAGAGGACAAAACGCCTGTCCAGCCAGTACAAGAGAGAAAAACGGAGAGAGAGTGGGGGGATACGGGATGTATTCATCACAAGCAATCTCATGTAACGCCAGAGGAGACAGCACATTGGCAAAGCGTCTGTCTGGGTTCACTTTAACTTGGTTACCCCTGTGTGGGCTCCAAATCGGGCCTGGGAGCATGTGCTCTCATCCAGCTCACAGCTGAGGCCCAAACACTCAAGCATCACAAGCCTGGAGACCAAAGCAACCAGGGGTAAGATCAGAGAGCTGTGACATGGCTGCCAGCACTCTGAATTTACCTGTCTTGTAGTAAAATCCCCTCATCATCACGCAATACACCCAGAGCATTCACACGCAATATCTGTAGAAGCACTTTATCCCCCATCAAAAGCCCCAATTTGTGCCTGTGTGTGTCCAACCATCCTAAGCTTATGTTTTCCTTTCACTGTGAAAAAAAAATCCCTATCAGGGTCTATTTCCAAACGTACTCCTTAGGTTCCTTTTTAGGGGATATGAGAGGAAACCTTGGCAGGCTGCAGTTTTCCATGAGGTCAGTAAGCGAGGCATTCCAAGCGGAGTGTGAGATCTCTGGGAGGGTTAGCTAATTAAATAAATCACGTGATTTATGTACCTGATACACAGTTGATTCAGACTTGTTTTAAAACTCACAACACAGCTGGACTAAAATGGGGTTCACATACACAGATACGGTACACAACAGGGGAGCAAGAGGAGGAGGAGGAGGAAAGGGTAGGACGGGGGGATGAAGGGAAATAAAGCAAGCAGATGAAAGGTTAAGAATAAGTCTGAGGGGAAACAGACTTTGAATACATAACCCATGCTCTGCACTGCAGTGATAAAAAAGCTCAATTAAAAGGAGGCAAGACATTTAAATCTTTAAAGCTTAATTTAGATGGTAGGAAGTCTTTAATTTGTAGTCATTGCTAATGTAGTAACTCCGGGTTGGGATTTCTTTCCAGGCTTTTAGGAGGTCAGCTCAAATAACGGACGTGTCTGTTTCAAGTGCTCCATTTGGGCTTTAAAAGTGTGGCTGTGTGGGCACAAAGAGAGAGAAAAAGTGAAGAGAAAGAGAGAACATGTTGTGTAATATGATACTGGAGTTTGAAATAGTTTCTTTTGGGAATAGATGCTCTTTCCCTGTGGTAAACAGCTGGCAGGAGTGCATAACATACCTGCCTACTGCCAAGAATGATAATACGTTAAATCAAAACAAGCAGGGACATTCAGAATAATGACGACTGTAGGTGCCATATAAGGTACATACATGTATATATATATATATATTGACTGGTACTGTGTATATAGCTGTAACACCTGATCACATGTTGTTATTAAGAGTGTGTGAAAACTAGTTAGCAAGCAAGCAGCAACGTCAGCTTAATGGATGAATGGTTAAAATACAGTACAGCATATAGCTAAAAGTAATTATAGTTGAAAAAGACAGTTTGAAGTTGAAACATTTAGCTACAGTAAATATAGGCCTGTTAGATAATGAAATAGCAAAATAATAATGAATTAAAGGACATGGCTGGCAATTTTCTACATTTTTCTTATTGTCAACAAATCTCATGTGCAGAGCCAAACCAACAATGAATTGATACTTACGAGTATTGCATGTGCAGCCAACGCCTGATATATCTATTCCTCTGTGCCGTCGACCTCCATGGTGGTCCAAAAACGATTAAATACAAGTCAATGAGTCACACCTTTATTATGAAGAGTTTGGTCACGGTAGTTTGTTTAGACATGTCTCCAATGACTGAGAACAGCAATCAGGATTTCAGTCTCCGGAGAGTTGCAGTTTAAGTCAGACACCACTGCGCGTGCCCAGGAACGTGGTTCTGTTTACAGAGCTTTGCTAGCTTGTTGTGTTACATATTACAACCTCTTGACTTTGTACGGATGTTCTTTGAGATAATTCACAAGTCAAGTTTTTAGAGCCGTTTCTAAACAAATTATTATGTCCAAACTCTTCGTGGCGAAGCAGCATTTCACCCAGTGCAGCGGTGTGGCTCATCAACGTGTTTTTGATAGTTTTTGGACAACAACGGAGGTCTGCAGCACAGAGGAATACAATATTACAAGTTTTACACACACAATACTTGTAAGTAGGATGAGTCCATTGTTGTTTAGGCTCTGCACGTGAGATTTGTTGACAATAAGAAATATATAGCCAGCCTTATCCTTTAACATAGCGAATTTACTGTTGAACCAGTTGACTTAAGTAAAGGATTAACAAAAATTAGCTACAAGTAATGAACATACACAGTTGAAATAGTTAGACAATAGTAATGGATACATAAGCTAAACATTGAGAGTTCAAAACTGTTGTAACAATATATCCTTTAATATAATTGATAGTGTTTAATATCACCCAGTTTAAAATCAATTCAAATGAACAAATTATGAACCCAGACGGGTGGCAGGAGTACTTGAGTTCATCTGACAGGGCTGTGAGGGTACATCAGACAAAAACAGTTGGGAAGCACTGGCCTAGACTACAGCATGCATAATTAGTCACAGATGTCACTGATGATGATGACGCTGAGGATGACAAGGATCATTTTCTGTGGAATATATAAAGAGCCGAGACACACTTACATCTAGGCTAGGAACTGGGCCAAGTGTGAATTAGGAGACGGTTGAATTTTTATGCTCCAAACACTGTTTTGTTTTTGCCACGTGACGGTGAAAAGGCATCTGATCGTGTAGAACATAAACAACATTTTATGGTTGTTAATCCTGACTCATTGGAACGGGTCTCTGCGACCCAGCACATGAGAAATTGCATGTTTAAAAAAAGCCATCTTGGCGTCATTAAAAAACAAAACATATGTGACAAGCCTGCTATAATTTGACATGGTTATTTCACGCTTGCCTTGTGATTTCTGGTAATTTGGACCGCAGCCGGTTAATGTTTTATTCAACTGAATGCTCTTTTTAAAAATAGCTGCTGCTGGTCTTGCTATCTCGTTCCTCTGACTATTTCTTTTCCCTCTCTCATCTCTCACTTTCACATTTCTTTTCACTCTCATATTTGTTTTCTTTGCAGTTCTGACTCTTTCCACCCTCCTCTCCCTCTATTTCTCTGTCCCTCAGTCTCTAATTCAAAGAGATGTATTTGCTCTTTCTTTGCAGCACAGTCACCTGCCTCTGTCACCTGATTCCACCGATATATGCGTACATGCTCTGGCTCCCATTCAGCTCGTTCAGCTGTTCCCAGGGAGCAGATGCTGTCCTAAACTGACATGTGCTGGCGAGGGGGAGGCACTGTAGCCTGGCACATAACACACACAGATCAGTTTACACAGGGAAAAGGAAGACAATATGGAAAAACCCCAGATTAAATTAGAAGAGAAGAGAGAGGAACACACAGAGGGACGATGATAAACATCAGTGCCTGGTTGCGCAAAGAATGTTTACCTAAAAATGCGACATAAAAACGACATCCTGTACATACTGTAGTATACTGTATATCCTTTTCATCCTTATGTTGTTTGTGCAAGCTCTGACAGATTCTGGCAAATCTGTTAAGGCTTGCACTAATGTACACTGTAAAAAAATGTTTCAGGAACCATAAACGTTTGACAAAGTCAGGATATGCATGAAACAGTCAAAACTTCTAGTATCGATCTTCAAATAAATCTAAGGTTTCTATACATTACTCTGAGAACTGATTCATACAGTAAGGTAGATTATGATAAACAGTTTTGTGCCTTTATTTACAAAAAACCTGTTTGTTGCCACTGTAAAATCTAATATTATCACCTTATAAAGGTTATATGGCAAACATGTTAGCAAACAGTGGCTTATGTACACAACCGGTAAACACAGAGCAACATCAGTACTAATTTTGAGTCATGTTACTGGCCACCTGGTGGGTGTAAATCCAATATTTACTTTCCTGTTCGCGCTTGTTTGGTCTCCACAAACTTACGAGGGAAATATCTGACTCTTTATGTCTGTGAACATTGTCAGTCATCCTGGTCATGATATATCCAGAGGAGCAAACACCATCCATTGATGATGGTGTGGAGACTGAACTGAAACGCTAGTTGTTGTCGTTGTGGGCCATAAAACCAAAACATTTAGCTGAAAGACGCTAAAACGCTTCATAGAGCTGAGTAGAGCTGCAGTGCTGGGTGATAATTATCTGTGTCTTCATCACTATGATCAACCCGTTTCACATTATACATTGTTATTTCATCAGTTGTTGATGAAAATATTGATAACAGCAGCTTTAACAAAGTCAGGATATATCTACCTATACTTCTGACGTCATACTGTCGTGGCCTACTAGCTGTTTTTAGAAACTTCAGCAAGCTAGCTAAGATCTAAGTACGGTCACACGTTGCAATGATAACAGTTAGTACATTAAAGACGTATTTAATTTAACAATATTGGAATAGTTCCATTTTTTCTTTACAAAAGGGTATCAGTGTGTTGCAGTGTGCTTAGCTGATCTCCTCAATTTAAGGTAATTAAACTATGAACTCCACACTGCAAACATGCAAGTATGGTTTCACTGAAATGAGCTTTTGTTTTAAAATTGAGTCTGGTACCCTGACGCGCCAGATGGTTTGTTACACAGAGCCATCTGAGAAGTCGTCCATGGAAACTGTGTGGAAAAGGGCAGGCACTTTCACAAAATACTTGGCAGGTGATTGGATGAACCATCTGTCCATCACCATCTATCACCGTCTTACCTTGCGAGGCAGCTGGATTTGCGATGCTGATTGGTCACAAGCACGTGACTTGAAGCCTGACAAGATGGATTCTCGTGTGATCTCGTGATGTCGTGACCTTGCGAATCAAGCTGCCTTGCAAGGTAATGAGTCTGCAGTAGTTGAGTCAAATCGAGTTGAGTCAAATATTATTAGAGCTGTTAGTTACATAAAAACAGGCCGACATTAAACTGTCATTGAAATGGTCACAACTGACGATCCAATTAAACAACATAGAGAGAAATTATTTCAAATAGCAATTTGACAAAGATACAAACACAAACCCAAATTAGGGAATGTGTGAGTGCTTTGCAGCACACACACATCGACACACTCAGACAGACAAAAGTGTGTGTGGTCCTTTGACAATGGCTTTGTAATGGAGACATGAGTGCCCATCAGCGTCCTGGCTGAGATGTCTAACTGGGCTGGGTGCCACATTGTAAAGCTATCGTATATCATATCATGTGATGCATGAGACTAATGCTGGCACCTGGCTTAATGACCAGATGCAATTAAATCAAGTAATGGATCCTATTAAGGTGTTATATGAGCCCCTAACTGTACTGCCTGCTGCTCCTGATCCTCCTCCTATGTACTAAACAAAATGTTGTTTTGTTGTTGATGTTCTGATTATTTTATCTGCTGTTTTCATTCAGAGCAATCTGAATGAAAATTATTTGCATTAAAATTGAATGAATGCTGCTGTTGTTTTGAGTAGTTAAACATTAAAAATCAAACATGTGAGATGCAAGGTTTAAAAAAAATAGCAACCACTCTCTTTGTAAAGTGCAAAATATTGATTGAATATAGATTTTCTGTGCTTTTGATGCGTTTCTTTGAACCCTCATGCACTCTTTAAGAGGAGTGTTATAAAGGTAAATGCAGTGTCTGTAGCTTACTATTGTATATCTGCGTGATCAAAATATTAATCTCCATACTAGGCAGAGAGTCCATCCCTGCTGAAGTGACCTTGCAGCCCTGTTTGCTTTTCCCTCAGCCTGTACCGTGACATGCACGTGCAGTACATATGGACGTATTCCTAATCGAACCATGTAGAGCATCATAAGTTTGTCCGAGCTATTACTGAATGACCATCCAGTTTTGTCTGTGTGTCAGGTCGCCTTGTCACCTTGGTGGGATAACCACTGCCTCGGGCTGCCCATATGGCGAGAGCAGACAGACAGGGAGCAGAGCATCAGCTCCACCTCCACTCAATCTGCAGGTTCACCTTACCAGACCTGGGTCACACAGTATCTGCAAATCCATCCGTAGCATTTGTTTTAACCTACTTGGAGAACTAAGTGGATGAGGTTTATAGCAACAGCACCATCATGATTTTTCAATATATTTTACTTTGTATTATCTTATGTAACAAACAGCTCATATAACAAAAAGTTTTATTCATTATCATGAATCTTATACAGTATATAGTGTCAGGAAAATGTGTATAATTGGCTTCTTTTGTTTTTAAGGACGCCTAAACTTACTCACAGTGCAAACTCTGCCAGTCTGGCACCTACAGAGGCAAAAAACACCATAATAAGGACATGCAAATGTCATTTGATTCAAGTTTATGTTCTAGCCTGATCTTCATTAGGAGCCCCGATAGCCAGACTGCTCCACTGATTCACTAGAAGCTGACGCAGGGAGGATCAGCCACAGCAATTATCATGCAGTGTGCAGTTGCAGTGTCTACAAGAGAAAAGCTTTGACACAAGCTTGTGCCAGCTACATGAAGCCTGCACAGAATTACATTTCCCATAAATCAGCATATTTTTATTGTAATACTAAAGTAGATCAAAATTATTTTGTCTTTTCGCTGATGGGTGACACGGTGCTCAGTAACCAAAGACCATAAATATCACTAGACTTTTTTATGTTGCAACAATAGCTGGTAGGTTTGCTGGCAAGCTATTGTAAATGTCTTTTAGATGATGTCTTGCTGTTCCAGCACCAAAGAAGGAGTTCAAAAGCTTGCTGCTTTGTATTTGAATCACTCCAAAGTGCTGTAAGAGGATGTGCTTTATTGGTGTAGTGTAACAATACATACTGTAGGAGCACTCACAGGCTTTATCAATTGAATTTGGCTAAAATTGGACAGAGGAAAACATATCATATATCCAGTTTTCACAGTTAAAAGTCTTATTTTTAGTTTGCATCCATTAAGTAATCGACACTCCACTGGAATAGACGTAGTGAACCATTCTGGGCAGAGATGAATCAACTTTCTCTCTTTCCAAGAGGACATTCTTCAGTACTGATGGGAGTGTAAATTGTCCGTATACCCATTATCACAAATACTGTAAGAATGCTACATCATTGTTCAGTAATCAATTGGCTTTTAGGAAGTGTCTGTGCAAGACAAATATGTTGATATTGGATGATTCTGCAAAACCTCGGATCATGTCCAGAATTGTGGTTTGGCAAATAAACTATGGTTTGGGTTAGACAACTAAAACACCTGGAAAGAAAAAGTTAATGTTAATTGCAGGTCTGCAACTGGACATGAACTCCAGTCTCCTGCATAAACAAAAAAATGCAGGGTTGTCGGAGCAAAAAACAAAAAACAAAAACAAAAACCAAAAAAAAAAAACCCAAACCATTTCATCTATCACAGTTAAGAAACGCAATGTCATGAGGCAAGGTGCTGAGGTGGCCAATCAAAACACGCAAGCACATATTCCTGGAAGATTACTTTGTAACCCCTGTGTAACCCCTACTGTTTACCTTGCGTTTGTGACAAAAAATTAAATAATTGCCACCATGATAACTTTCCAGAGCAGTGAAATCCTTCCTCATGATGTTATACTGTATACTGTGCTGTGCAGTGGTTTAGATCAATACTCAAACGGACCTTCCTGGCTCATATTACATCACCTCGCTGGTACCTGAGGTCCTCACCAAACCAGCCTCTTACAATTTTAACACAAGGCTGTTTTCAGGCTGAGAGCCCACTTGCTTTCCAGCTTGTTACATAGCAAGGACACACAACGTATTTATCTTATACTGGCCCTTTATGCAGCCCCTAAGTTCAGCCTCTGTCTGAAACAGGCCGTTTAAGCTCTTGTCTCCTGCCCTGTTCTGATTGGTTAGCTCCTTGATGCTGCCCCCTGCATTGGAGGCTACGTAAACAAACAACAGTCGTGGGATTTCACTTCTTTTCCTCGTTCTTTACTCAAAATGGAAACTTCTCAAATACATCCATACATGTTTGAGCTCAAATCTAATCCAAAATATGCGAGTGGACAATGCAAACAACCTGTGGAACAACCCTTACCAACAAAGGCTACAGAACGGACGGCCGTTCACCTCAAGTTTTGTAACTTTGACCATGTTTGACATAGACATCTGACATCATGACAGTATGAAAACACAAAATTCCGAAAAGCATGACATGCCCCCTTTAACATGGCATCCCATTTCATTATTGGTATTATCAACACAGTTGGAATGCTTGAAATACATCTTTGACCAATCAGATTGTTTTGGTACCAACTGGTGTTAATTGCCATGAACAATAAATACTCTGGCACAATTTTCCACCACCACACATCCAGCATGTGGACAGGGGGCCGGCACATCACCTCTGATGGCTGTGATATTAAGATTACTCCATAAAAAATAGTTTAGCAGTCTGTTGTTTTAGTCCAAGGTTGTCACAGGTTGCTTGGTTCTTTTCTTTTTTTTTTGTATGGATATTAAATGCATACTCATAAGCTTGCGCTCTGATCACAGCCCTCGGGGGTAAACACAACTCACCTATCACTGTTATTGTTATTATCATTAGGCCCCCGTGTGTGACAGTCCACTTCATCCAGGTTGGCTTGTTGAGAGATTAAGCAGATGCTGAAAACAAATTGGAAAACAAATTCCCCTGGGAGACAGTGTACAAGCCAGGCGAGCTACAGCCGCTTGGCGCTGTCGGACCAAATCATTCCAGTGCTCTGAGCCAGTTGGAGTAGCATAAAGCTAATACAACACCGCAGTAACCAAAGCATTCAACACAATCTTCCTCTCCGGACTCGGA
This sequence comes from Scomberomorus guttatus, assembly GCA_038419695.1. Classification (NCBI taxonomy): domain Eukaryota; kingdom Metazoa; phylum Chordata; class Actinopteri; order Scombriformes; family Scombridae; genus Scomberomorus; species Scomberomorus guttatus. The sequence continues at coordinate 11,262,458 of CM076462.1, forward strand.
GAAGGTTTGAGCCGTCAGAAGCTAGTGAGTTGTGAGAAAATCACTTCAGGCTGTTATGATAAGGATGGCAATGAGAGCTCTCCATTTTTTTCACTGAACCATAAACATAGAGTATTAGCTTCTCACCTCTCACCTCAGTGTTTATACGCTTTCCACACTGCTGAGGAGCCTACTATGCTTGATGTGGAAAGTTTCTTTTTTTCTTTTGGCACTGGTATGTACTGAGGCAAATAAGCTAAGGCAACTGAGGCCTCACCATCTCTGGGTGTTGGGGAGACAGCTCAAGGCTTTGGGCACATAATCAACACTCTGCCGGCTGGTATAAACCCCCCTCTCATCTGAAAGAAATGTGCGTGAGAGCTGCGTTTCATGACACTGTGTGTTCCTCAGGGAGAATTTCACTGCTGTGGTCGTGTGACTATCTGTGCATCGGCTTTTTATAGCCACAGAGGGCAGTTTCATTTTGGTGTTAGGCCCCCTTATAATAAAATTTCAAAGCAGGTAAGAATTATTTGGGTTTTAGGGAAAGCTCTTTTTAAAAAATGATTTGCCATGCAATTGTTTTTCAGGTATTCTTGGATTTATCTGCACTGAGGTGTGTGTTTGTGTCCTTTGGGATTATAATGTATACACTAATGTGACACTATACAGTAGGTGTAGCTGAAAGAGTTCAAACCTACAAGGAAAAACAGACACAATGCTGCACACACATGCCACTGAACACATAATGAGCTTCTCAGTGCAAATTTCCCATCAGTATTCAGGCATTTTCTCAGAAAAATAAACGCAAACAATTAGCGGCTCAGTGTGGGCTGTGTCTCTTAACCATCATTGAGGAAAATGTCTGGATGCTTTCGTGAATGCCTTCTCTCATATTTCTGCATAATTTGTTAAACACAATGCAAGTTCTCTCAGGCAGTTCATATGAAATGGCTCGCATGGATTTTTGAGATTAATGCTCTCATAGCCTGTAACTGCAGCAGCGTGGACAACAACTGCATGTCAATTTTTGAGAGAATCTCTGGGAAGACTTAATGTGATGTTTGATTAGTGACCTGTAGGAAAGGTTGGCTTAGATTAACTGCCTGCAAATTGCAATACATATACAGTATGTATGTATCATTTAGTAGACTTGATATATCAATAAAAAGTGTCTATACTGGGACAAAAATGTTAGTACAAGGGAAGAAGACAAAATGTTAGTGGGTAACAACCTCGTGTTATGAGAGATTTACAAAAAAATACACTAAAAATGTATTTCTTAATTACTAAGTAGCTATATAATAATTACAGGGTACAGTAATACTGTTTAAAAAGATGGTATACTTAAAATGTATTAGGAAAATTATTGTAAAAGGTTTTTGAATGCGGAGAACTTGTTGATATGTTTGCTGGGTCTGGGAAGAAGGATATACTCTGTAGCTGTAGCTATAAAATTGTTGTGTTGAAATGTGTATGTCTTTAAATAATGGTTAAACACTGGGAAACAGTGATGTAATTTTAGTAAGCTTGCAACTAACAATTATTATTATCGATTATTCTGTGGATTATTTTATCCGTTAATCGATTAGGCGTTTGGTCTTTAAAGTGTCCGAAAATGGTGAGAAATGTCAATGACACGTTTCTCAAAGCCCAAGATGCAACCTCAAATGTCTTGTTTTGTCCGGATCAACAGTCCACAACCCAAAGAAATTCATCTTACTATCATAGAGGACTAAAGAAACCAGAAAATATTCACATCTGAGAAGCTGGAACGAGAAAATTTTAGCATTTAAAAACGAAAAAGACTCAAGACAATTAATCGACTATCAAAATAGTTGGTAATTAATTTACTGTCATTCAACTAATCGATTAATCGGCTAATTGTTGCAGCTATAAATTTACTATAGTAAGTATTACATAGGTACCCAGTAATGTATGTACAAAATATTTACACTGTAATTATAGCATTACCAAAAGGTTTCTACAAATCCCTCCCCTGTAAACCCTCAGTGAGCCAATAGTCACAGCCTCATTACCAGCATTGTTTCTTGAATCATATCCCGACTGTCTACACACTTACAAGTTCCCAATACCTTTCCTTTTCAGGTCACGAGAGGAGAAACACAGTGACTGAGCATAGTTCAAGAGACAGTTCCATGACAATTTTACAAGCAGTCAATCTCCTCTGCACAGAGGTTCACATTACATATCTCATTTTCCTTTGTGACTCAGTCAGTGGGCAATGTTGATCTTTGTTACTGATCAGGGAGAAGAATCCCACATCATGCAGACAAATATACACATTTTAAATACTTAGAAAAGAGTCCAGCATTCAGTATTACTCAATATAAAAAGATGTAATGCCTCAAAGTATCCAAATCATATATACATTCATCAGGTTTAGGGACAATCTCATAAACTGGAGTAGTATATTTTGTTTATATACTTATCGTGTTGGAGTTGTAGGCATACTTTATTCCTGGAAAGCTGGGACATGTCTCAGTTAATCTCAAATTTCTACTGGAAGGATTAGGACATTAATCGAGCAGCTATGTCCAGCCCTTGCTAAAAGCTCTGGGTTGTGGTGAGGCACATAATTCAGTATTCCAGGACATTAGATAATAGGCATTCTTCCATTCAGAGAAAAAATGAGAAAAGAGCTCTCATTTCTGATCAAATAAACCTCACAGGAGTCAGTTTGCCACATGCAGTATAGCTTTGACTTTACACGTGACACAGTGTATATTTATACTCTGGAATAGAATCAGTAGGAAACTTCAAGTGAAAGAGATTGAGATCTCACTACTGTGTACTATTTTTTTTGGTTGAGCTCCAATCATTCCCCTGCTGGATTATGAAGTCTAATAAATACAAAGTCATGTTTTGTTTAGTGAGGCAGGCAAGCACTCAACTTTCCATTGAGGCAGCGGAGCATAAAGCAGACGTACAATAGGTAAACATTCGCTGGTCATGTGAACGGAGCAGCAGCAGCAATGAGAGTCACTTCTATCAACTTTCTCAGACGTTACTCCTCCAGATCCAGAACACCAACAAGCTTTCTCTGCCAGTAATAGCTGCGGAGGTCTCATTGTTTGTCTCTCTGTAGACCCAGTGTATACCTACAGCACAGTGGTGTAAGTGAATGTTACACGTGCTGGAAATTACATGCAAAATCCATTAAGCACTTCTTTGACACGACAAGGATTTGTTTGCTTTGTGTCTAAATATTAATAGAGTTATGGATGTGTTACTGCCTATTACTTTCCCTTGTTGCTCTTTCACATTTATCCTATGCAATAACTCCAATACAATAATTATGATCACGAAAATAAGAACCTATTAAAATCCACATTTAATGGAGCACTGCGGTCTTCATTAATTGCTTGTTCACATTCACTTGGTAAATGCAGAAAATGTAATGAATTTTCATCAAATAGATCAACAAAGTGGCCATAATTACAACTATATCAGTGTAGTCTTGTAGTCTTTATTATTATACCCATTTTACCAAAGTAGAAAACATAATTTGACAGCAGCAGATAAAAGCTTTTCCCCTAACTGAGACCTAGTTCGTCTCTATTTGTAAGTTCTAAAACACCATTTAAAACCAGAGTTACAAGGTGCATCACATACAAATACAATGTCCAGAGATACAACATGAATTTCAGGAAACGTTCAATCATAGAGAAATATAATAATTATAAAAAAGAAAGAAAAAAAAGAAAAAATAATTGGAGTAAGAAGTAATACAAATGCAAGCCTATACAGGTGGGTTTTTAAAAGCTTTTTGTCCAAATGATGTCTGGTTTCAGGTTTTAAACAAAGAACTACACCTACTCTCTGAGATTTTAGAATGTTTGGTCATCTTACCCAATGCATGACAAGAAGAAAGGCATCACATTTTTCTCTGTGCTAAATGTTATCTGTTGCGCAAGCAACACTTAAAGTTGTAATACACAACATTCTCGCACTATAGCACCAACATCTCAGACCAAAATAAATGTGTGTGTCATTTACTCAATAAAGTTGGGAAAAGAAAGAACACCGACAGCTCACAAAACTCAGATCAAACTGTGCTGATCAAATATGGATCAAGACTCTCACCTCAAATGCTGTTTAAAAACTGTTTAGCTGCCGGCTACCAAAACAAAGAACAGAGAAGTTCGGATAACAACACACACAGAGGGAGTGTGACTTCATTCACTGCTCAGGTTGCCATTACTCCACTATATCCTTACATAGCAAATAGTTGTTTGCTGACATCCAGTGAGGCTGAATGTAATTTATTGCACCTTTAATATAGAGTTTCTAAACAGCATATAGAGTAATCACACACAAGTAGCGCTGAGCACAGTATGAAGATAGACATTTTATTTATCCCAATTAACAGTGCAAAACATCAATCATCATCATAAGTCCATTAAAAATCAATAGTGCAAGTGGTTTCGCCAGGATTTTATGTCTGTCTCACCAGCCACAGATGAAGGCCATGAGACAAAATGCACTGGTCTTTATACAAGTGTTGCTGGAGTTTTGACCTTCAGATTATTTCCCTTCTCCATGCACCTTAGAAATAGGTGAAGTTGCCAGAAATATCTACTGTGTTTCACCTGTCCTCTAAACAGGTCTGGCACATTTTCTCACTTTCCTGATAATGCTGATTACCTACTACAGTATAATGCAGCATATTGCATGCATCTGTCAACATGTGAACAGGGCTCATCAACTGGAAGTACTAACAGAAATCTGAAGTGTCACAAGATGAATAACACGTTAGGAAAGAAGAAAAAAAACTATTTTCTGCTCCACAGAATTATGTTTAACTTTGTTGCTTTTTCCTTGGATACTTAATTATTTTGTCTCCTCAGGCGTCTAAAAGTTAGTCAAATAAAGAATCTGGGAAGTTGAAAAATCATGCTTTACTTGCTCACAGCTAAAAGACATATGTAACCTTTGAGGTGGGGGATTGAGTCGATTGTTTTTAAGGGTCACAAACTGAAAAAGGCTGGGAGCCAGCACTGTCCGAAACAGTCAGTGAGCGCTCCATCCAGAGAGAAGCTTACTTATCAACACTCTTATCTCATTAATCCATTCTGTATTGTTTGGCATAAAAAGATCAGACGAGTCTGTAAACATAACCATGTTGTGTGCAGTGACTGTATGTCATGATTTCTGAGCAATCCAGGCCTGCCTACATGTCAGTTTGCTCAGAGGTGCTTTAAATTACTTTTGAAGACCTACAGGACTACCCACAGAGATGCCTTTATGTGATGATTTTGCTGCTTTTTTGTGGATACCTCTGATACCTCCATGACCCCGTCTGCTACCTGAACCAGTGTTTCTCATTCAGCGGCACACTTACTGTCTTTGTTTTGAGGTTTGTGTAACCTTAGTGACATAGTGCTGGGAAAATCAAACAAAGAGAGGTTAGTCATCCTTTCAGCTCTTTAAGTTTTCAGTGACAGCCCTGTGGCAGCACTGACTCAAACATGCTGAGGCCATTGCTCTTTCTTAATTAATGAATTGCTCACATGCACACTTGTGTCACGTACAGTTTGTCACGCGACCTTTGGGACCTTGAAACCTGTTTTGAAATCTGTTTCAAAAATACATTGCCAGCAATTACAAAAAAAAGTGTTTTTTTTTGCCTATGGCTCAACAAAATGTCATATTACCATACACCACAGTGTGTCCCTATGATGAGTGAGAAGAGTATGACACTGGGTAATGCAAGGTAATTTACTCTGTTTTGAGGACGTTTATGCAAGCACCAGGGTAGGGGTGTGCGATATGACGATATTAGATGGTGAATGATTAAAATGTCTCCATGATCTGCCTTTACAGAGAGATCGTTAGTATTGTGCTACAGTGCACATTGTAGTAGTTCAGCTCCGCGATGGAGCACTGTCTGCTAGCAGGAGGCTAACAGGTAACAACACTGACATGGCAAGCGCCTAGTACCACATCTCCAATCTGCTGGAGGAAATGACCTCCAGCGACAAGGATTTAAGGTAAAAACAAGCTCACAGCAAAGCAAACTATCTGCACGGTTCACATCAGGAGCCCAAACTGTAAATGCCACGAAAACAGCGAGCGGCGGCGTTTAGCTCACAAATTTGATGCTTGGTGAAATCTACAGCAGTTTTAATGTCCTGCTAGGAAGCTCACCTGCTGCACATCATATTAAACTGACAGCTGCAGATAAACACCACAGTTTAGCGGTTAGCTCGTCTGCTAATTGGTAGCACTCACTTCTGTCATGCTGTAAGGTAGCGTGATGTCAGCTCTGTGTTGGTGCCTTTTTTTTTTAACGGTGCACATCCTGCTAGTTATACGAAACGACACACGGACATTTCTACACAACATCAACTGTTTGCTTTTCAGCTGTGAAATTAGTTGGGTTGTACAGTTAGTTTGGTTTCACACTGTAATATCCATCTTAAACAAGTCTAAATAGACTGTCACTACTTTTTAATGCAGCTTTGCACACCTGCTCTTATTTATTTATGGAATTGTTTGTGTTTTAATGTAATTTTATGTGAGTCTTTCATGGGTCTATGTTTTTATGTTGTTTGTGAGCCCCTAACCTAAGACAAACTTCTATCATTATGTCATAGACAATAAAGTTTTTTGAATCTTAAGTACTGTTCAGTAGCTTGAAGACTCTTGAAACTTTCTTCCTTCATAAACAAATGAAAAAACACTTTCACCACATTCCTCCATCCAGAAATAACTATCCTCTCCCTACTGATGCCGGTATATGACTCAGTTACTTACTGATGTATATTACAGTGATATATTTATCTGTATTGCCACTTTTTTTAATCTATTCAATACTGACACTCTCCCAACTCTCCTCTAGATAAAGATCATTTCATGAATAACTGAGAGTGAATTGCAAATCTGTGACAGGACACAAACTTTGATCTCCCGCTTCAAAGTCAGGCATGCAACACGACCATCCACCTCTCTGACTCCCACACCCTTACTTTCCAGCTTGCTGCATATGGGCACACTACTTCCTGCATTGCTGAAGTATCCATCTCCCACTGTGTGATGATGATAGGTGTCCATGTGGAATAGCTGGTGAGAGTTGTATTCTTTGTGCTTTCAACCACTTACTGCACTCACCTCTTAAGCTGACTGAATAATAATGATGATACTAATGAAAGTAATTACCATTAATAATTCAAGATGTGCCCTCTAATTATGCAACTGCAGAAAATGGATTCAGGCCTGCCGCCAAATCAAAGCATAGTGTCTGTGATGAAAATAGAAAAAGAAAAAAAAAAAGATCAGGTATTTTTATTCATTGTTAGTCCACATATAGAAGCATTAGATTCAGTGACCCGGAGAGGATTTGCTGAGCATGTCTGCTCTTTTTCAGCAACAGCCTGCTTCACATTCATACACTAATGTGCTTCCACACTTGGTAGCTGCCCAGTACAGCAACAACTGATGTACTGGTGATGACAGAGCAACTAAACCAGAGCTGGAAGGGCTTCAGCTCTCTGATCCGAGCCGCTTTTAATGTGATGGAAGAGTGTTACTTGCAAACCAACCAGCAGATTTTCCCCACCAGTCCCAGCCTTTAAACCAGATGGGATGCTATCTTTTGGGATTATTCAGTTCCTCTCTTTCAGCAGATTACAGATTCATAGTCTACAGACGATGAGCGCAGCGTCACAGCAGAGCGCTGAGCTCACGTCTGCTGAATCAACAAGAGGCAAACAGCCAAATGATCTTTGAACGAAAACAATTTAACAGGAGGTGATTCACAATAATAAAAATCCAAGCAAAGCATGTTCTTTTTGAAAGAATGTTTTTCTAACCACAACCACATGGTGATTTTAAAGTTTTGTTTATGAGCCTGAATGGATCACAAAGAGGAAGGTTAATGACTTCAGACATTAGATAATAGACAAAAAGTTAGAAGTCAAAATGCTTTTCCCTCAAGGTTATTCTCTCTAACCCTAAAGAACTAGATATGATGAAAATAGAAAATGGTGAGTAGTTAAAAGGTCAGTTCACTCAAAATAACAAAAGGATTTTTGTCACTTACATGTGATAGTATCTAACCATGCAGACAGTTATCTGAGATTTCTGCTTCCAAACCACTACAATGGGGGTGAATTGTTTGTGGTATTCACAGTACTAAAAAATGTACATTAAAAAAACTAATCAGTAACATCTCTTTCCAAAAACAATCTCCTTGTTAATCCACACGCTGCCAACTTTTTTTATATGGACTTTGTACAGATTTCTTAGAAATACAAAGTAATTTCAATGAAAATTCTTTATGGTGAAGTATGTGGACTATCCAGAGTAACATGCTGCCTTTGATTTCTTTAAATGTCATTTTATTTAAGCACCACAAAGCTCCATTCACCTCTACTGCATGCAAAGTGAATGCAAAACCAAAACTGTCTGTATGGCTATATATCATTGGAATAAGGAAGACATATAGAAAATACCTTTTCTGTGTATAATTTGGGTGAACCAACCCTTTAAGTTGGCTGGTGTAAACATACTGCAATACACAGAGGCTGTGATGTCATCATGAGTTAAAAAAACACAACAAAAAATCATCACCACACAAGAACGTTGATGCAAGACAATTCTGCAAAACCTTTCACTGCCAACATTTTTTAAATTTTTGCTTTCTGCAATAACTGTGCATGGCAACTGAGGTATGACTATGCTGAGAAGAAGACCGTGGTTATAAATGAGATATACTTTAAGGGATGGTTAGGCAACTGAAACACTCGGTTTAGATAAAGATCATTTCATGAAGAAGTGAGAGTGAATTGCAAATCTTTGACAGGGTGCAAACTTTGATCTCCCGCTTCAAAGTCAGGCATGCAACACGACCATCCACCTCTCCGACCTCCACACCCTTACTTTCCAGCTTGCTGCATATGGGCACACTACTTCCTGCATTGGCACTGAATGTTCTGTGAATGAACATACACAGAAATGCATAAATAGGCTACATATACAGTATATACAAATATATACAAAAAGTACAAAAAAGAAATACACAGTACATGTACCCCCAATGGTTTGTATATACTACCTATTAGAAGCACCTCTATTTATAAAAGTCTATCTATTATTTTGACATATGGAAAAAATGTAACACTATATGTAAAACAGAACACCAAAAACACCAAAAAGATGACAAAACATACAGAGAGGCAATATTATTGTTTGAGAGATGACACATAGGATATGTATTCATAAAAATGGTCTAATGTCAAAGTCCTCTTTAAGGCCTTTGGGGCCAAAGAGCCCAGTGGATGTATCCAGAACAGTTCATGTTTTAGGAGCATTGTGCCATTTAGTATTCACCTGTATCCAAGGACATAGAGAGTCAGAGGGTCAAAGAACATTGTCATATCATTGAGACGGATCCAGTACTTAAGAACTGCTTTTCCAAACCACCTCAAGTGGTTTAGAGCATGCGTAACATGTTGGTTAGGGCAGATGTTCCCCCTTCATCACCCTCACATTTTCTTAGCTCAGCCCCCTCTGGAAATTACAGTGTGGCCATTGCCAACGATGCTATTTCACACTAAAAACGAACTCGTTCAACCAACCTCACACAGGAAGAAAATACTACATCAAAGGTGTTATTTCATGTTCTACTGCCAATGTCATATACATGCTTAAATGCCTGTGTGGACTGGCATACATTGATAAGACCACCAGACCTCTAAAAACTCAAATTGCTGAACACTGCAGCACTGTCAGGAATAATGTAACATCTAGTCCTGTGGCTGTGCAGTTTTCCAAGGCAAAACACAACACTTCCACTCTCAGATATATGTGAGGATTGAAGCTTTAAAACACCCACACAGAGGGGTGGAGATACTAACTCAATGCTCCTAAAGCGTGAACTGTTCTGGATACATACACTGGGCACTTTGGCCCCAAAAGGCCTTAAAGAGGACTTTGACATTGGACCATTTTTATGAATACATATCCTATGTGTCATTTCTCTTTCTCTCTTTCATTTTTTTTGGAGTGTTCTGTTTTACATATGGTGTTACATTTTTCCCTATATCAAAATAATAGACATGGAGGCACTTCTAATAGGTAGTATATATGATGGCTATATAGCCGTATAGTCCTTTAGTGGAGTACAAACCATTGGGCATACATGTACTGTATATTTCTTTACCTTTTGTATATATTTGTATATATATGTAGCCAATTTATACTATATATATATATATTTATACTGTGTATTTACACAAATCTATAAAAATTCATGTATATGTAAAATATTGTACGGTTAGCTACAACTTTATCAACGACAATCTACACCTGGTGTGTTATGTCATGTGGTTTTGTGAACTATGGGTATTTAAGATGGCGACTCTCTGTATGTATCAGAAGCAGTCTGAAGAAGAGCCTTGTGCTCGAAACGTCATGCAGCAGAAAATAAAAGTCCTGTAAACGGGAGCTATTTGGTGTGCGGTTCTCTCTCTTTTTCAACTCTGCTAGGTATTTTTTGATCCAGCACCCATCCTATTGGGTACTGGGATGTGCATGTCTTTTTTATTATCTTTCCTCAAACCTAACCAGACCTTAACCCCAGTGTTGTCACATCATAAAACATCATTATCATCATTAACGGTGGTTTGTAATGGTTTTGGAAAGCACAGACAAATAATGTTGTCCTGCTGATTACTGCCGATAGAGGCACCAGATTAGAAAACGCTCCTATGTGTTGTTCTAGAGCGCACATGGTCAAACAACATATTTAATCGTCTAATATGGATGCACTTCCTTGGGATACTTGGGATGAAGAAAACACGAGCCAGCTGCCTGAGAAGAACAACACAACTGCTTCACATGTTCCTGTCCTTATCAGATGGTATACAGCACATCAGATAACAGACAGAGGATATGAGCCATAAAATGATGTTCTCATGTCGTGTGTTTACCCTCAACATGGTCTGGATGACCTTGAACTGCAGCAGGGCAGTCAGTGTATGCTGCGGTCACACACACACTGATGTGGCAGTGACAAGACGTTCACCCCCCTGGAGGTGGGAGGCTGCAGGATGAAGGCAGAAAGAAGATGACTATGATTGTATCCATGAGGCGAGCCCCCTGAGCCCCAGACTTTCATCACACCCGCTTCTTGACCATGCAAGGAGCTGCCCCAATCTCCTGCCATCTTGAGAGCGCTTTCTCGCTCCAGGCTCATTTATTTTCTCCTTGTGGTGTTTCTCGCATCGCTTCAATCTTTCCCCACAGTTGGCGGGTAAATGGACACCCTGCCCTCCACCTCCCCTCTTCTCTGTGGAAAGTGATGACTGATTACTGATTGCAGTGTCTCCTCCCTTCTTCACTTATGTTAAATTATTAGTAGAGCATGCAGGGGCCAGATCTTGTCATGTGCCGACTGTTTCCACCGACAGTTGTGCAGTTCAGAAATGTGGATATTTACTCATCATAGTTTTCAAGGTTATTCTTTGTTTTCACCGAATCAACAGTCTGCTGTATGTGTTATATGCAGGACAATATGAATCTCATTACTCTGTTACGCTTTTTACAAACTCCTACAGAGAACACTGTTTTCACACCTTTGGCACCTCTGGGTGTATTCTGTGTTGGATCTGAATGTCCTGAGGCCTCATTTCTAAAATGGTTTTATCCTTGATTTAATTATAATTTCAAAGAATATGACAGGAAATAAAACGATGTCTATTTTTAAACGTTGGTTGGTGACAGGAATAGTCTCAGCCTCTCTGTTATCATCAGAAAAACCTAAATAAATCGCAGCTTTATCTCATATTTAACTCATATAAAATGTAGATGTTTGTCCTGTTGTTGTAGCTCTGTATACTGTAAGTCATGGCTGCGTGATATTGAGTGTACAGTATCTACAGTGTTAATATTGTGTGCCAGGAGGCCAATGGAACAGCGAGGGTCTGGTGTTGTCATTAATTCTTAATGGCAGGCTGAAACGCCAATCACTGTATTTGTAGCAGCCGCGGGGCTCACAATTACAGAATGCGGTTACAGACACCCGGGTTGGGTTGGTGTGCGATTAGTCGCCTGTATCTGATAGGGTTACAAGCCGCAGGTCACTACTGACAACTGCCCCAGGTCAATACAGGAGGTGGCGATTAGGACGGCTTCTAAAGGGATGAAAAGAAGACGCTAGGGGTGAAAGATGGGGCATGTGAACCTTCTCTGAAATGATATAAAAGCTTGATTTCTTTGGTTAAGGAAGCAGATGTGTGCTTCATTTGACAACAGCCTTAAAGTTACATATTATGAGACAAAAGTAAACAACACATTATTTTCTTTCTGGTTTCATTTTCTATGTCACACTAATTTAACAAATTGTATGCTTGGAGTAATTGTAGCTGTGAGCAGAGTGTTATGCAAAGAACTGAAGCAAACAAGCACATTTTAAAGGCAAAGTAAATAAAACAGGCCAGGAGCCTGTAGGAGCTCCTGGAGCAGGAATAATGAGTAAGAGAGCACAAGAGAAGGCAAATGAATGCCTCATAACTTAAGATTCCTGGAGCATCTTCTCTAATGATACTTTTCAGTTATGAGCAGCAGAGACACTCGTCCTCAAGAGTCCCTTTTTGGCTGCTGCAGATTTGACTTTGAGGCGACCCTTTTCAATGCTGCAATTGACTAAAAATGCTCTAATATAAAAGGGCTCTGATGACAACCTGTTGGCAGGACAATTTTCTCTGTGTTCAGGTTGAAAGATGTTTCCTCTCTGCTCTGTCTGTGCGAAGTGATGCACACAATGATTAGACGACAGTGATGGGGTTTCAAAACACCAGCAGCACTTCATGCTGCCATGAAAAACTTATTAGCTTATTATGTTCATTTCATTTATGGTATTTTTGATTTTTCATTATAATAATCATATAACACCCCGGTAACTATTAAGTAAGATGTTGTCAAGATTTTAAGGTGTAATTTTCTATGGTATTATGACCAAATTTTTTAAAATGCTGTTGCAGGGGATTCATGGTACACCTGTACTTAAAACTGATCTTATAATTAATACTTCTTCCATTTGTGATATCACTATGCATACTTTGTATTACTTACTGTAGTAATCCTACAGTATAATGTTCCGAAAAGCATGTTTATATATCTTCAGCAGTGATGGACAGTAACTAAGTACTGTACATGTACTTAAGTATAAATTTGAGGTACTTTACTTCAGTATTTCCATTTCATGCTACTTTACTTCCACATCACTACATTCATTTAACATCTTTAGTTACTATTTACTTTACAGATTAAGGTTTTACGTATAAAATATATTATGAGCTTATAAAACATGATGCTTTGATATGAATTAAACTGCCCAACATTCTATAAAATAGTTTTTTTTTAAAACAACTCCACTTTGACCAACAACAGCAAAATGCCACTTACACATGAGTACATCAGTAATTATAAAATAATATTATATAAGTATAATAGTATAACACTCACAGACACTATTTTTCTCTTTACAAGCACTTTTGCTTTTGATATTATATACATACACACACACACACACACACACACATATATATGATATAAGTACATTTTGCTAACAATACTAAAATACTTTTACTTCAGTTGCATTTTCAATGCAGTACTTGTAACTGCAGTATTGCTATATTTACAGTAATGTAAGTAGATCTGAGTACTTCATCCATCACTGTATATTCTTAATAGCTGCAGGGGATTTATGGCACACCTGTTGTTTCTAATATTGAGTTTATAAATATGGCATAAATATGGCAATTTCCACATATATTGTAATCGTTGATTATGCAAAACTGAGTTAATGGAGAGCTGTGGTTTGTTACAGTTTTCTTAAAAGCATTCTTTGGTTACTATAACCTACAATCTTGCCTCACATTAAACAGAAACCGGCGTATAATCCATCATTTCAACTTTTTTCGCCGATAGAATAAAAATCAAAGTTCCCACGGATGATCACAGTAATGCTCTCTTACCTATGGTTGTAATCACAGTGATGGCGAAGTAAAACGAGCCGGCGAATTTCCACTGCACCCCGGCTTTGTGCGGCTTCAGCTGCAGTACCACCTTCTCCAGCTCGTCAAAGTCCTCCGAGGACAAGTTGAAGGTTTTCAGCAGCTCCGCTTTCATCAGGTCCAGCTCCCCCCGCTGAGTCGTCTCCTTCTGGGATTCCAGCGCGTCAAAAATCGCGGCGCCGACTATCAGGTAGGTGAAGGTGCAGATGATGAGGGCGAGGGTCCTCACGTTTTGCCTCTTCATGGTGGTATGGTGCTTGTCAGGGCGACAGGCGGAGTGTCAGCGCGGGTCTGGAGGACGGGGAGCTCGGCTGGCTCATGGCTGTGCTGCTCTGACGGAGCGGAGGAGCTCTCTGATTACTTTATGAGCCGAGGAGCTGTTCATTCAGCACCACCCCTCCCTCCCTCCCTCCCACTGCAGGAATCCTCCCCCTCCACCCACCCAACCATCCCTCGATATCTCTATTTCTCCTATCTGAGATTTGACAGCATATCAGGTAAAAAGTATTACTCTGAACTCTTTGTAATTTGGCTGTGTCATATTTTATATGTAGTGGTGGGGAAATTTTAATACATGTCACTGAGGTAAAAGTAGCAGTACCAGAATGAAAAAATACTCAAAAGAAGTATTCAGCTCTTTTACTTTAGTAAAAGTAACAATACAACAATGTAAAAATACTCAATTTCAAAGTCTGAAAAATGATTTAAAGATCCCTTCCAGACATGGTGCAAAAAATACTTATTATTGGGATAATCATGTTTTTCCTCATAAAAAGTACAATTACCTAATTAAAAACCTTAAAATCCTTCTCTCTCATTGAAAAATCCATGAATATGCAAATATTGTCCACGTCAAAAGTTGTTGGATTGGAATAATTGTTGGACAAAAGATGTAAAAGATGAACTGTAAAGTTCGTTCTCAGTGTATGTGCACTTGACGCACTTTCGAGTTTCCACATCAGACTTGTGTAAGTTGCATACTGGACCAAGATTAGCCTGCAAACAAGTTGTGATGTCACAAATCATGCTCATAGACGCAGGCCTTAAACTCAGATTTTCAATGAGCACAGAGAAACTTTCCCCCTTCAGCAGATGAATTTGAAAACAGCCTTCTAGTGTCAAACTCTGCACATACATCATTCTGCACAGGGAAGCACAAACATCCAACTGGAGCAACAATAAACAAAACACATTTTTGAGTGGAGGGGGGCAGAATTTAATTGGCATTAAAGGAACTGCATTAAGCTGGTCCTTTTTAGTCCTATTTATCAGATCGATTTCAGTTTGCACACATTAATGGTTAATCCTCCATGCACGCAAAAGTTAGACATGGAGTTCCACAAGGTTCTATACTTGGACCAATACTATTCACCTTATATATGCTTCATTTAGACAATATTATTAGGAAACACTCCATAAACTTTCATTGTTATGCAGATGATATCCAATTATATTTATCAATGAAGCCAGATGAAACCAATCAGTTAACTAAACTCCGAGCATGCCTTAAGGACATAAAGACCTGTATGACCTGCAACTTTCTGCTACTACACCTCAGACAAAACTAAAGTTATTGTGCTTGGCCCTAAACACCTTAGAAACACATTATCTAATGATATAGCTACTCTAGATTGCATTGCCCTGACCTCCAGCACCACCATAAGGAATTTGGGAGTTATCTTTGATCAGGATATGTCCTTCAACTCCCACATGTACATGCATTTGTTCCTGCTAGGCTGGGTTATTGCAATTCCTTATTATCAGGCTGCCCCAACAAGTCTCCAAAGACTGTCCAGCTGGTCCAGAATGCAGCTGAAGGGGACTGACAAAAACTAGGACAAGATCATATTTCTCCCATTTTAGCTTCTCTGCACTGGCTCCCTGTATAATCCAGAACAGATTTTAAAATCCTTCTCCTCACCTACAAAGCCCTTAATGGTCAGGCACCATATCTTAATATCTTATATCTTATCTTTTTAAGTTAAGTATCATTAAAGGTAAACTTAAAACCTACCTCATTATCCTGGTTTTTGATTAGAGTAGTTTAACCATTATTTATTTTATTTTAACATTTATTGTATTCATGTTCAACGTTTTATTCAATTCCGGTTTTTATCTAATTCTTATTTTGTTTTAGATCTATTTAACTGTTTTAGTGTGAATGCTGACAAGTATTCACAGTGTTGTTCTTCAAATCTTAACTTATTTTCCGTTCATTTTTCGATTTCTAACTACTTCTGTATACTTTCAGCGACAGAAACCATTAAAATATTAAAATTTTCAGCTCTTTAAGGACATTCATGCTATTACTTTTCTTCTTTCTAGCATATTCCAGTGATTTTATATAATCTTTTTAAACATTAAAATTTATAATGGAAAGTCTATGAGGGGAATGTTTGAAAGTTGATATTTCAAAAACCAAACTAAAAGTGCTAAAGTGTTCATACTTCATGGACAGGTGTCCCATATGGGAATGCTTAACATATTAAATCATAGTACCAATAGTGCCACCATGTGGTCAGTTATTACGTGTTTTACATTTTGGCTAATAACTCATGAATCGTGAGGCCTGTCAAAGCAATATTTGCACAGTGTGTTCCTTGGACGATGCCAATGATATAGGCCATGCCCAGACTAATCTGAATGGACATGAGCTGGAGCCCACAGGAGAGGAGGAGACACTGAGGGCAGAGGAGGAGGGACCAGTTAATTATTTATTTAGATTTTTAAATTTTACTCCTATTCTTAGGGAAGTGTGTGGCCGTGCATGAATACAAACCTTTTCAGAATCAGCATGTTATAGCATCAGCATCTGCTACAAAGTCTTTTTTTTTCATTATTTATGAATGCATAGCATACAATCAAAAATAGTTCATTTCTGTCAAAATAATTGATCAACATAACATGTCATCAACCAATAAGTAATTATTAAATATCTTATGCTATTTAAAGAGCAAACTAAAGAAGTATATGTAAGTGTAAGTGAAGATATGTGGGAAATTACACATATTACACAACACTCAACAATAATTATAAGGTAAAGTATATTAAACAATGATTTGTTTCTGTTTCTTTGGGACAGGGTGTGGGTGAGTAAAGACAGATTGACTGACATCTTTCAGACTCTTAGTTTTAGAGAAGTTACACCTTCATCATTCTCATTGTTCATTGAAGTTTGGTGAAATTCAAGCATATAGCTCCACACATCTTTGACATGAGCACAGATATAATCAGACAGAATAGTTGAAAACACCTGTGTGGAAGTTCAGGCTTTTAAAGGGGTCATATCATGCTTTTCTGTCATTTATATACTGCTATAAAGTTGAATGTCTATGTTAAACATTGTCAAAGTTCCAAAACTTGAGGCGAACGTATGTAAAAATGTTCCCTGAAAGTCAAAAGCCAGGGCTTCAGCCTACTCTGAACGCTTTGTTTGCAAAGTTACCTCTACTTCCTCCTTGTGATGACATCAGATTGTTCGCACATGCACAAACAGCCATCTGTAGCCTTTGTTGCTAAGGTTGTTCCGTGGCTTGAACAGGTACAGATGTATTTGAGAAGTTTCTATTTCAAGTAAAGAACAAGAAAAATAAGTTAAATCCTACTAATACTGTTTGTTTACGTAGCCTCCCGAGCTGCCAAGGACCAATCAGAACAGAGTGGGCTCATCAGGAGGGGGGCCTTAAATAGATAGGAGCTAAAACGGCCTGTTACAGACAGAGGCTGAACTGAGGGGCTGCATAAAGAGCCAGTATACAATAAATAAGGAGGTTTTTTTTAACTGTTAATCGTGCAAAGATATTCCAGTGGAGCCCCGGATCAGAATATAGACCTAGATATGTCCCTGTTAACCTTTTTTCTGTACTGTTGGAGCTCCATCCATACATTTGAAAACAGAACATAAAGATATTTTAATAATCCAATTCATGTTAGCTCTTGACAACTTTCTAATGGGAATTTTAGGCCTATACATGTGATTAAACAGAAAGTTGACAATCCCTGACCTGCTCTAACCAAATAGTTATCATATTAATGGATGGTGAATTTTCAAAAGATAAAGATGTTTGCTTTTTGGGAGAAAATCCTATGAGACTATGTGGACTACAGCAGCCTTGTTGACTACTGATCTGGGTAAAAAGCCTTAGGTTATTCATTTACATTCACTGCTGTGAGGGTTTGGGTTTTTTTTTTTACAGCTGAAGGGAAACTTTAATGAGACAACTATGAGTGATGTTCTCAATATGACTCACCACAAAATTTATCCAGAATCCAGCTGTTACTCTGGCTCCAAGAAAAACTCAAATGTCCACTCTTTGACCTTATCGTTCCCTGGTGCAACAAGGCAATACCAGAAACAATTTTTCAAAAATATAAAAGTAAATAAACCTCATATGTAAGTTTCCAACTTTGTTTAAACTTTTTGTATACACTGGCATTCTAGCGTTAAGGGCGGTGTGTGAGGAGTGAACTTCAGTGTTTTTCAGCCGAAAGAGAAACGCGATAATGATGATTTGACGCAAAGAGACAAAATGTCAAGTGAAAGTTTAACAGATGCCAAATTTGATGACCTTCAGTGTCACTGTTTTCCAGTCGGAGGTTCCCTGATGTGTTGTACGTCAGAGGGAGATGGAGACACTGTTTTGGGAGAACACTGTAAGGAGGTCAAGGCAATCCCAACCAGATTTCATCCTTTATAATCCTTATTTACTGTTGATTTTTGCACAAACACATATGGGGTGTGTAGAGAATAAACCGTTTTGTTGTGGTTTTATTCTTACTCTTCAGGCAGTACAGGTTGTTTCTCTTCGGATTTTGTCTCATTAAAAAGTACATTTCCATCTGAATGTGGGCTTAGTTGCTATTTCCCAATGAGCCATTACAGACAATTAAACACATCAAACCAACCTCACTCCCTTAAATGTATTTTTTATCCGTACCTCTACCAACCTGTGACAGACGATGTCATCTGCACTGCACCTCACTGGCTCTATCATTGACTGATAGATCCTGGTCAATCTTAAGTGCCACACTGTGAGCCGTGCCAAAAATAGCCCTGGCTTCAATAACCAGGTCAGTCAAGTCAACCGTGACTGATCCTGCATAAATCCTCCCATCACAAACTGAAGTGCTGCAGGCCTCGCCCAAATCAATACGTCAATTAATCCATGACAAGGACATAAAACAGCATCAATACACTTTCACTTCTTTAGAGATATATTTCCATTTATACAGTACAGTATATATCAAAAATGATACCTTTGTGAGAGAACTAGTCACGAAAATATTAACATACAGAAAAACAATGTCTTCATTATGGTATCATTGAGATTCATAATGAGATGAAATAAAAAACTGAAGAATAATTATACATTCACTGTTAAAAAAAAAGTCTGGTAATATCTTATGTTTTTATTGTTATCAAAACATCCAATGAAAACCAACAATGCGTTAGTACAGCTTTAAATGCTTTCTTATTGCCCCATCCAGTCTGTTGTTCTTAGCTCCAAGCCTGTTTGTTCCTACTAAACAGTCACACATATATACTTTCAATTTAAAAAAAGCCTAAGCAATTTGCTGAAACAGCTGGGCACTGGCTTACTTAAACAGGAGTGAAAAAAGTTTTTGTTGGGGACTATTTTCAGTTGTGGACTAATACAAATTTGGTGCCCAAGTGAGTATTTCAGCAGGACAGTGTATGTGGGTTAGACTCAAAATAAACTGTGTTAATTTTAATGAAGGATCATGTCACCCAGTGCAATGATGTGGCTCAATTATGTGTTTTTAATAGTTTTTGGACAACAATGGAGGTCTATGGCACTGAGGAATAAGATATATCTGGCTTTGGCTAAACCAGAAATACTTGTTAGCGGGATCAATTGTTGGTTTTAGTCTTTTCATGGGATTTGTCAGTATACTATCAATAGAGTCTTTTGTTACCATTACAATTTATACTTTAACTAACTTGGGTATTAACTGGTATTAGTCACAAGCAGCAAGCCTTTCTGCAATGCCACTGTAGTCAAAGGAAAATGAGAAACTACATTACAATCCTTTACAATCTGAAAGCCCCCGAAAAAATATTTTTTGATATGGTGCTCTGTTTTGTGTGCAACTGTGTGTTATTTCTTTTTCAGATTAGTTTTGGATCCCTATCTGAAGTACAAGGATCAGTCTCAGCTGTAGAGTCCTGCAGACCTGCAGGGCTTCAGCTGCAGGCCAGGCAGCACTCTTCATTTCCTTCACTGCATAATCACCAATACATCCTCATGTCATGAGCTGGAGCACTTCCTGCAGCCACTGACCCATCAGAACAAAATTTTCCAGTGGCAGGTTCTGACCCCCGGCGGTTTGAGCTGGGGATCAGGCTTGGACCCTCATTACTGCGATTTTGGAGAGGCTGTAAAGTCCACACATAAGTCAGAACTTTGATGCACTTTGAGCCTTGTGGGTGTTCAGAATGGAATCCTCCAAAAATCACCAAAAAACTGTGCAAAGAAAGTTCCTAATAGCAAGTGTCCACTGAGGGAAAAATAATAAATTAGTAAGTTAGATATGGATTTTATTGTTGTTTTATTTATGCTCTGGTGCTTTGAAATAGGTGTCTGAAAACTTAACATCCATTTTTAATGACTCAACTGCAGAGGGAATCTCCAGACTTAACACATTTGCTGACTGCAAAAGTAAAGCCCTTTGCAATGTTCATATGCTCCTCTAAAGCTATTTAGACTTTTATCTGAGGCTACACAAGTCAAGTAAACAGGAAAATTCAACAGACATAATAAGTGTCACAATGTATTTGCTGTGCATCTCAAAACTGTGATTTAGCTGTGATTCATCCCCTCTCACATGAACAGGCTTTCAGTTTGATGACGTACTCATTGAAATGTGTCCTCTGTGATATGCAAAGACACCCCGATAGTCTCAAGGCACTCCAGGGAAAGTTTTGGAGGAGAAACAATAGATACAGGCAGGTCACCAGGCACCACGTGTGACTCCAACTGTAAGCAGTACCATGACCTCGCAGCAAAGTTTGCAAGCCTTATCTTCACTTTAGAAGGTATT
Source organism: Scomberomorus guttatus (assembly GCA_038419695.1). NCBI lineage: Eukaryota > Metazoa > Chordata > Actinopteri > Scombriformes > Scombridae > Scomberomorus > Scomberomorus guttatus. The sequence goes on from CM076462.1 coordinate 11,283,541, forward strand.
TCCCTCCTGACTTGTGACAGATGCAGTCCTCAGAGACTTACAGACATAACATATACACTGGAGCAGAATCATCATCAATGTGTTTGTATGCTGATGATCAAAATATACAGAACATGAACTTCACACCAACATGGACAGATTAACCTGCTTGGAGGCCCAGGGGCAAATTGAGCTGTAGGCCCCTTTTAAACTCCCCCCTTCATTCTGTCTCTATGTTACATATTCTGTCATCTTCACCTAAAATGATTAAACACAAATGTATTAGTATTTATGAACTAATCATTAAGCTACATAATGATTCATTAATGTACTAGTATCTTCAAATAAGTTTTATGGTATCATGTTATCTACTGTAGGCTAGTCCTCAATTCAGTTATTACTAGCAATTCCTCAAATCTTCCTGATTCGTTCCTGATTCATTCCTTAATAACGACTCATAATTTTGTGTACTGTATTCTAAAGTGTTACCATTTTTCCTTATCTGAATCAAGGGTCTGATGATAGGGAATATCATATGTTGTACAGATTGTAAATTCTAATTTGTGATTTTTGGCTGTACAAATAAAATTTACTTGACTTGATTTTATTTGTTGAAAGAATTTTTCATTATGTTTGTGTAACACAAACACAATCAAAATCATAAACCTGCCTTACTTAATAACTAAATGACTGAGAATAAATTGTTGGTGTGCTTCTGCATGCAGTCAGTGAAAATATAATATGCAGGTGCATCTACAAATACTGTGTACAAAACAAGTTGATTCTCTGGTGAATATTTCAGCATCTTTAACCGGTGACTGACGAATGATCAGTCCTTTTATGATATGTTCCCTCACCATGTGCTGCTACCTTGACATGGTAGGGGAGTTTGTATGCCTCAAGGACCTTGTGAGCTATGTTGGAGCTTAAAGCCCCTGGCAGCTTTAACCAAGCCGGGCAGGTTACAGCGGAGAGGTCAGACAAAAAGCAGCACCTGGTCCTCCAGGTTGGGGGTTGGGTGTGGGGCTAACAAACCTATCCCAGGAAATAGCATTTTGTTACGGAAACTGCAAAAACACTAAACACAAGAACCAGGGTTCCAATAGGAAACTCTAGCCAAATGACAGCTCCAGAACAGCTGCAGAACTATAATTTGGACACCCTTGGTGTGAGCGAGTGCAGATGGAATGGTTCAGGATGTAATGTGACAAGCAAGGGCTCAGCTATCCTTTTTTCTGGAAAAGACAATGCACACTCTAGTGGCGTAGCTCTTATTGCAAGCACACAAACAGCAGAATCTCTTATGAAGTGGGAACCCATCAGTGATAGACTAATCAGAGCAAGGTTTGACTCCCGATACTGCAAATTGACCATCCTGCAGTGCTACACCCCTACTAACAAGGCAGAGGAGGAGGACAAGGAGTACTGACACAAGCAACCGCAATCTGCAGTCTCCAAGGTCCCACAACACGACATGCTACTGATAACTGGAGATTTGAATGCCAAAATTGGAAGTAATAACATCGGGAGAGAGGATGCAATGCGGTGGTACGGTTGTGGAACCATCAGTGACAGTGGCGAGAGGCTTTTCAAGTTTTGCCTTAACAACAGATTTATCATCTTCAATGCACTTGAAGATGAAGATGGAGAAGACCAGGACATTGTTGAAACAATGTGGGGTAACATCACAAAAGTGTATAAAGAAACAGCAGAGACTTTTAGAAAGAAAAAAGAAAAGCAATGGATAACACCTCAGACATGGAGGAAAATCAATGAGAAGAGAAAAGCCAAAGACAAACTGCTAAGTGCAAAGTCCTCTGGGCTGACTGAACATGCAAAGAAAAAGTATAAGAATAAAGACATAGAGGTCAGAAGAAGTGCTCAAAAGGATAAGAGAGCCTTTGTGGAAGAATTGGCAAATGAAGCAGAGAAGGCTGCAGCTAAGGGAGAACTGAGTACAGTATACAAGATCACTATACAGTGGTCAAAATAACACCTATACTAAGCTGGTCAAAGATAAACATTGAGAATTGATAACAACTGAAAGGGAACAAGCTGCAAGATGGGTTCAGCATCTTGAGGAAGTGCTCAACCGGCCAGAACCTAAAGAACCTGCAGATCCAGAACCTTTAGATGACATTACCATTAACACCAGCCCTCCCTCCCAAGCTGAAGTAGAGACAGCAATCAAGGTAATGAAGAATGAGAAAGCACCTGGAATTGATTCGCTACAGGCAGAATTGCTAAAGGCAGATATCACCACAGCCTCCATGGTGCTGACTGATCTCTTTGCCAAGATATGTGAACACAATGTCATCCCGAAGGACTGGAGCAAGGGCCTCATATTCAACCTTCCTAAGAAGGGTGACTTCAGCAATTGTGACAACTGGCAAGGCATAGCACTTCTTTCCATTCCTGACAAGGTCTTCTGCAGAGTTCTCCTCAAAAGGTTCAATAGCACCATAGATGTCAAGCTAAGGCAGGAACAGGCAGGATTTCGTAAAGGTTGAGGATACATATATCAGATTTTTACTCTCTGGAACATCATTGAGCAGTGCATTGAGTGGAATGCTCCATGGTATGTCAACTTCATTGACTTTAAGAAGGCATTTGACATTGTTCATTGTGAGAACCTATAGAAGATCTTAAGGGCATACAGAATACCATCCAAAATTGTTACCATCATTGGGAAATTCTATGAACACTTCGAATGCAATGTCATTCTGGAGAGCACTCTGACAGAGTCATTCCCCCGTGAAGTCTGGAGTAAGACTAGGCTGCATTCTCTCCCCAATTCTGTTTTTAATCACCATTGACTGGGTGATGTGTCAGAAAACATCAGACCATCCCCATGAAAGCAATGGACCTTGTTCACATACTTGAAAGACCTTGACTTTGCAGACAATCTGGCCAACTAAGCAATTGTGCAAATCGAACTGGTCTGCACATTAACCAGAAATAGACAAGTGTGCCCCAACAGTACCCCCAATCACCATCAATGGAGATGCATTGGAATGCATTGAAGATTTTCCCATACCTCGGAAGTCTCATAAGCAGTGAAAACATATAAAAAGATATCAAGGCCCATCTTAACAAAGCCAGAGGTGCTTTTAGTCAATTTCCTAACATCTGGAAAGATGGAAAGATCAGGTTTTACAACAGTAACGTTAAGGCCATCTTTCTGTATGGCTCTGAGTGCTGGAGAGTAACGAAAAGGTTGACGTTTTCCACAATAGCTGCTTACGTAAAATCCGCATTATCTACGGGCTAACAAGATCTCAAATGAGGAACTGTATAGGAAGACAGCATGAATATGTCCCTTGAGATAAAAAAAATGCAGGTTATGATCACTCGGTGATGTCCTCACGATGCCCAATGAAAGGATACCTAAAGTTGCTTTGAGATGGACCCCAACTGGGAGGCGAAAGAGAGGCAGACCAAAAATCACCTGGTGAAGGACAGTGATGACGGAACTGGAAGAGATGGGTTTCTCATGGGACGAAGCACAGGCCAAAGCACGAGACAGGGTTTAGTAGCGGCATATAATTGTGACCTTATGTCCCAGCTGGGATGAACAGGATAAGTAAGTAAGTAAGTTTGTGATATGTTCAGTCATGGATGTTGTATTCACAAATTCCCAGTTCACTGTCTCTCATACTTTATTGGCAAACTGAAAAATCTATACCCCCTGGAGAAATATTGCACATTGATTTTGAGGCCATCCAGGTGAAAATAACCTATTACCAACATATGTGTACATGTTCACACACAAACACACATATTAAGTCCTATATGAATATACACACAGCTGCATGTTGCAGTCGTTGGCAGGGCTTGGGGTGTATAAGGCTGACTAAACATTACTGGAGAGTACATTACATAATGCCATGATATGAGTACATCATTAAGGCAATGCCAGAGAGACAGGAGCCATCCCAAACCCCCACCCCCCCAAGTTTGCACCCTCGCCGCCTCCCTACCAGGAAAAGCATCCTGGGAGGGGTGCCCTTCAGCTGCCTACATCTCATTACATGAGGTTCAACGTGGCTCGCAGCTTCCCGCTGACATTCAATTAAAGTCTTTCATTTTCCCATCATTTGCTCTGCCTCCGTGACTGTGCCACCGCTCCTGCTGTCATTTGATAATTATTCCAAATATCCCTCCAATTAGGGGTGAATCTATTTATTAGCCTCGGCACCCCAACGAGTGAGATACACCTGCGCTGCTCTTCCGGATGAAAAGATGACAGGAAGTGACATACAATAATGTAACTATTTTTGAACTATTTGAACTGGGAAAGCAGAAGAGTACCAGCTAAGCGACTGATCAGCTGGTTCATGGTTCTGGTTCATGTGTCGTCACCTCTGACCAATACTTTGGATATTTTGTTATGGATGAGTTGCATCATTGGACCATGTGAGTCTGGGTCAAATCTAAAATCATTACGCGTGAAATTGGCTAATTTTTGAACTGATTGCTTTTTTCTGAGAGGAAATACTTTTCTATCTAATTAAAATCTAAAAAAAGAAAAATCATTTAAACAATTAATAGATTATCTGAATTGTTGCTTCCATGTGAACATCTACTATTCCTCTATTGCTCTCAAGGACACACATGTTTTACATACAATTAGAAGAATCCATCTACTTTTATATAAACTCTAACCCACAGGCTCTTCTGTCTCTGTCCTCCCTAACAAGTCATTCCTGCTGCCCGCATTACCACCATCCACTCTAATGAACACTGTCACATGTCCGTTGTGTTATTACATAACACTTGTCTCTCTATATGAATATTTCAGCTGATTACCCGCCCTGTCACCAGCTTTTCTTCCCATAGATCCACAATAACCATTGACAGCATGACCCTCATTAAACCTAAAGTGTGAAAAGGTCACGTATTGGTTCTGAGTTATTGATTTAGCTTAAAACGGATTGATGGCACACAAAATAGCAGCAATATATTTAGAAATCATGAGCACACGAGGGCAGCAGGAGCTCTTCAGGAATGATCAAACCAAAAAAAAATAAACTGATGATGAAAAATGGAGCAAAACAAAAAACAAAAAAACAAAAAAAGAAAATACCAAAATTTACATCACCCACTATGCAATTAGATATAATTGATTGCAATAGTGCAGTAATAACCAAACCCCAGCAGGAATGATTATTACTTATCATCTTTTACTTTTGCTCTCATAGAATGACAATTATTATTATTTTTATTTATAAATATATGTTGAAAGTACAATGAGCAACACTTAACCTTTTCATGAGACATGATAATATGTGAATCCAGGCTAAAACTACCTTTTGTTATTTCCCAGACAGCACTTTACAGGAATACTTTCTACAGTATAAGGCTAATAAAGCTATACCTGAATAGAGAATAAAAATAGATGCGCAACAGAATGATACTAAAGGTACTCAGAGGTCACATTGTTTGATCAGCTGGTCCTCCTGTGATACTGATGAATGCTAATGATTGAGAGAGTAAACTTTATTACACAGCACCAAAATTTACAGATAGACTGAAATGGTCTACCAAGTAAAATGATTTTTAAAAAGATTAATGATTTTAATTATGGTGGATTAATCAAAGATAAAAACTTAACTGATAACAGGCACAGAGGTGATACAAAATTTAAAAAAAAATGAAAATCTCTCAGAGAGCATTAGAGATGTTTGGTGGCTAATTTCTGTTAACAGACTTCCTGTCAGAGCTGTTGTTTCATGGAGTTGTTATGTAACAACAAAAGAGTGTCCCATGATTTATTGTACCAAAGATGAAACGCAGCAACACCTCCTGATGGACTGTTCCAGAGCTCAGGAGGTCTGGTCTATGATGCAGAGCCTGGGACTGGTTTTTAATTTGAACTTTAACTCTGACATGTATGGTCTGCTTGAAGAAAAGACACCGTCCAAACAAAAAGAACTGTTTCAACTGATCATCAGCATAGTGTGTGTCAAACTGTGGAAAACCAGATGTGCCATGGTCATCAAACAGACTGTGATTGACGGAGACATGGTTGTTACAGGTGCTTGTTGGCCTCAGAAGGAGGAGAACTTTGGACAAAACTCAGAACTTTCCTTGGCGGGTGCTGGATCTTTGATCTGAGGGACCAACATGAACTCAAGGAGGCGCTTCAGACTGACCTGAATATCTACTGAACTCTTTGCACCTTATCACACAGCATTTTATATGTATTATTTGGGGTTTTTTTGTAGCTCATCTACGTGTTTTCATTATGTAAATTGTAAGCTTTATTTAAAAAAAATAGCAGAGGAGGAAAGTGAATGTTTGCACTTTGACACTGGTTGTAAATTTTATATTGTGAAATTCAATAGAGATCTTTTAACAAAAGAATAAACTTTGGGGTTCCTGCTGCAGCTCAGCATCCCACCAAGTGACACATCTGACAGACGGTAATGAGACACTTAACAGCTCCTTAGATTTCCAGCTGGGCTTCCCGCGGACTGGACATGAGACTGTCTGTCTGTCTGTCGGTCACGTCATTATTCTTCACTCAAATAGAAAAGCGCTCAGACATTTCTTTTTAAGAGGTTATTACCACAATTTATGTATATGTCAAGATGACATTTCAGATTAATTAAGGTGATAAAAGACCATCATCAGTGATTGATGGCTGCACTTGAAGTTGCTGCTGACACAAAGTACTCTTCTTCGGTGCTTGCAAAAAATTTAAACACTGAAGCATTTTTTCCTCATTTGAAAGGTTCAGATAATTCAACTCAATCTTTATCTTGCATAGGATGACATATTTTCAACTGGACAGCTCTAGCCAGGGTCATCTTCATTCTTTTCAGCTATAGCCTGTGAAAGCTTTTACATTTGACGTTCTAAACCCCTAATATGTGGTCGCTCTCCCTGCTAAAATTGTAGGAAGAGGATCGGATTACGACACTTAATCATTTCATTTCTAATTTATACTGTAAATTCTATTAATTCTGTCTACAATATAAATAGGCAGCCTATTGCATATCTGTCCATCTTGGAAGAGGGGTGGAATTAAAGGACAGGTTCACAATTTTTCAAGTCTGTCTTAAACAACAATGTACATTGAAACAGGTTTTATTCCTGTTCATACTGGCCATTAGAAGATCCCCTCCAAATGCCCTTACAACAAAATACACAGCCTTCATTTTGAGTAAAAAAATATTTAAAAGTTCATCTAAAGATAATATGAGGCTTCAGCAGTCTGAGTTAGTCAAATAAAGTGGATATCTTTCACAGTATTTAGTAAGAAATTTCTCCCTTTGTGTCTTGACAGTTTTCCTGTTCAGCTGCAGTGGAAGGATTGTGACAAAAAGAGAGAATTTGGCACTAAAAAGATAGTAACTTTGAAAGATATTGATTTGTTTTGACTAATTTGGATGGCTTAAGCCTCATATTATCTTCAAAATCGATCTAAGGATAGAGTGTTATATGCTGTATGCAATGTAAAGCCCTCTGAGTCAATCTTATAAATAAAATTGACTTAACTTGACAGCAGAGCTCTTGAAATTTGACTCCAGCTGGATTCATATGTTCAGTTTGTCAGTATTTCCAACATTGTGCTGTTTTTCAGAATGTGCTGTTTAGTCAGAAGTGTTATTGCAGTAGTTTCCCCATTTTTTTTGAAGACGTCAGTTGTTGCCTGCAACTCATGCATGATGACAACGAGCCATCCTTCTCTTACTTATGGAAAAAAAAAACAATGACAGCCTTTGTGTCTGTCACACAAAACAGTGATTCATTTATTTCTTATAGCTTAAAATAAAAAGGAGGAACTGGGTGGTTAGCATTAGCATGACCAGTGATCCACATTGTGGCTATGAAACCTCGAACATCAACAGAAAATGAAGGTTTAAAAATGGATATGTGATGTCTGTGTAAGTGCGTTGCAAAAACAAGATGCCATCAAACTAAAGCAAAAACAAAAATGTCTCAGTGGTAAAAAATCTTCTTTATTACTTTTTTGTGTTTTGCTGTAGTTGTTTTTTTTTTTAACTGGCCTCTGTTCCCACTGTCTGTCGATCTTGTTGCATGTTCTTTACTTTTTAAAGTCCCGTAAGCATTGGTCATAAGGGACTGTGTGAGTGAGTCACTTTTGTTGGCTTGGTTGCAGCCTGCAAATTGATTGCGCTGCTGTCCTGTTCCCCCTCCTGGCACACAGGTTCAACACGTTGCTTTTTTTAATAGCATCACCAAATATTCAGAGGTTGCATTAAAGAAACACGGTTGATTCCTTTTTTTTTTTTAACATAAAATACTGCTTCAACAACAATACTGTAGCTACACTTCTCTAATAATCATTGATGGGATGGAGAAAGTTGCCTTAACGCAGTTTCAGAAGGACTGAAGAAGCTGTGCAAAGAAAGAGAACATTGAGGATCACTGGTATAAAGTTAAAAACAACATGTTACTCCTAAGCAGCGTTGGCAGGTAGAATCTAATCCTGGACTAAATTTGTTTGCAGCTGCAGACACTGACCATAACTCCTCCACAGATACATTTATGTGTGCAGAGATGTGGGCAGTCAACTGTCTGTTAGTATGTGTCCCACTCTGTCACTTTGCACAGTATAGACGTGCTGTCCTGCTGTTCTCTGTGTGCGAGGGTTCATTTCCAAAAATATTTCCAGTTTAATGATAGAAAGTGCAACTGACATTTACCTCATAAGATTTTTTTTTCCAGGGAAAAGATGGTTTGTTTTGGCTTCATTCTGTCATACTGTCAACAGTATATAGCCAACATACTTGCACAATACAAAAAAGAAAAATATAAGCACAATGAGTATCAACTGCACACGTAAGTTGTCTGTGTAAGTTGTATGGTCCATGTTCATTGATCCATTTACCTGTTTATACTTTAGCGAAGCAATGTGCCTTTATATTTGGGGGGAAATCTACTCCCTTCTTATAGTGGACAGAATAAAGCCGACCTCTGCATCAGGAGCACTTTATGTTTCATCAGTGTTGGTTTGGAGTTGCACTTTTTCCTTTTGATTTTGTAAAATAAAATAAATCAACTCTAAACTCTACAAAACATGAAACACAAACAAGAAGTTTTGCATAAAACACAAAATAACAAGAGTCTACAGCCTGAAGGAGGCTGTGAGGCCCACACTGACATGCTGATGTGTAGCCATTTTTACCCTCAATTTAGGATGTTTGCACATTAACATTCGCTAATTTGCAATAACACATAATTGAGCTGAGGTTGATGACAAGGTCAGTAATTTTGCAGGTATTTGGTCACATAAACCAAAGTATTGGAAAAATTAAAATTTTGACCTGATGATGACTCCGAGGGAAAGGTAGGGGATCACCAAAGTGATTACAGTTTATCCTGAAGGGGACATGAATGTCAATCCATCCAATAATTATATTATTATATTATAAAACCACAAAATGGAAGTTCATAGTGGTACAGGAAAAATCAGGGGATCCCCAAAGTCAGTGGGATTCATCCTATGGGGAACATGAATGTGTGTACGAAATTCATGCTATCAAATAGTTGTTGACAGACTGTCAGTGCAATCCATAGTGACACATCGCTAGCATGGCTAAATAAACTAAAAGCCTATCTCATTTTGGCATGAAACTACAGTAGTCAGTCTCATTCCAGTGAAACAGAAAAGCACTCTAATTTTCCATGCAAACCCGCGGTAAACTTTCACAGTTATGAAGGAAAGGTTTTGACAGCGTCCCTCCAGCTTTGTCCTTATTTCAAGTGTCAAATGCCATCTCAGCATATTCACAGCCTCATTAGTGAGAGTGAAGCTCACAGAGGTGTCAGCATAAAGCTGCAAACATACTGCATGCATCAGCGTTCACTCCAACCATTATGTTCTGAAATAAGCTTTTTGGGAGACTTCTTCGCCCCATAATACAATAACTGTATAAAATATAGTCATAAAACTTGCAGGTCAGGTTTGTACTGAATTTAACAAGTTGTGGACAAACCTTTGTTAGAGTCAAAACACTTGCTGTCACATGCTGTCAATCCTTTAAGCTTATGTAATAAGTGTCAAAAACAGTCAAAATATATACACAAAGTCAGTGGGTGGGCAACACTATTTTATGATCCAGTTGTGGGTGAATGTATATCAAAAGCTTTGAAAGATGCTCATTATTTCAGGACAACAACGGAAGCAAACAGCAGACCAAAGACATCCAGCTCTACTGTAAGTCCTGGCTGACAGGTAGCCGGTGACAGATATGTCTGACAGGACAGAAGCTTTCAATATGATGCGCTGAGGATTGTGTCATGTGGAATGAATAATTCATGGCAGATTTACAAGCGCCTACAGTAAATCTCATGGGGAAGATGTGCCTATAACTGTCAGCTGATGAATTCTTTAAGCACACCTACTGCTGCTCCTCCAGATGCATTATTCAGTCATGGCTTGGGTTCAAGCCACTCCACTTCCCTTCAAGTGTTGCCAGGGGGCTTTGGATTGTTCCGGCAGTGATGTCTAATTGATTTTAGAGCTCCAGACTCCGACTGCAGAGACCGTAAAAGTGATAAAAAAAAACCTGCATCACTTGTTGCTGTCACTTGTTGCTAATGAATGACAGATTCAACCTTTGATGTTTGTCATAGATCTTGTGGATAATAATGGGCTTATTCTGGACTATGTCATACGTAAATAAACACATGCAACACTAGTAGATGACAATGTAAAAGCAAAAATAAACAATAATAAAAAAAACAAAATGCAAAGGGAATTTAGTAAACTGAGTTTCAGTTTTAAAAGGTGCTTTTAACATCTCAATCTTCAGTGTTTTCAATGTTTACTGCAAATTCTGACTTAATCTCTTCAACCCTCACAGGTCTGCATATGGGTCTATTATTTCAAGATGTTGTGACAGGTGTTTCATTCATTTAAACTGTATTAAAGGTCACAGAATATTCAAAGATAAAAAAAAAATCTATCAGGGTAAATTGCAGCAAAATGTGTAAAAAAAATTATGCTTAAAACATTTCCATTTGACGCTGTGTTGCAGCCATAAAAGAATCACATCAGTGAAGTTCTGGATCAAGTGGGTTCAGAATATACAGTATATGTGGGACTGTCACATAGTGTGGAAAACAATATTTTTCTTACTCTGGAGCTCCTTAGGGGAAACTGAGTAGAATCCTCCAGAGTTCAAGTTAGATACAACATGTTTCCTTCCACACTGTATATAGGTGCATTGGTCCAAGCATGAGGTCACACTCATGTAAAATTTTTCTTTAAAAGGCTATAAGAAGTCAGGAGGGACATGTGATGAGGACAGTAAGTGCGACATGTGCAAGTCAACATTAAAAGGTCATATTGTAAAGTCCAGCTGGGTTGGGGACAGCTGTAGAGAGACACTCTGCTGAGAGACATGTAGTTCACTGAGCAGCACACACACACACACATACACACACACACACACACACACACACACACTCTGTAACATGAGCTTGAAACTCACACTCACAGTCTTGTAGGTTTAAAATGACAACACAAAATCAGACTTGTTTTCACAATTAGGCATTCACACACACACACACACACACACTGTAACCACAACCACACATGAGCACACTTGAACCCCCCCCCCCCACACACACACACACACACACACACACCCGGACATGTATGCACGCACACATATGCACGTTCACAGGGAGATGAACATAAACATGCAGTGAGAACAGTTAACCGAGGGCTGTTTGTGAGTGCAAGACAAGGCAGAGGTCAGAGGTCGTGCGTTCCTGCACACGTGATCTTCATTATCACACCATGAGACACGACTGGATCTGAAGGAAAACTGGACCTCACAGAGCTGCAATACGCCTGCGTGTGTTGAAGCTGTCAGGGATGAGGGGCAGTGTTGTATTATATAAAAAGCTCTTCTTGTAGCATCATGAAAATTTTCTACTTACAGGGAAGGTATTTGAGCATCACTAACAGTGTTACAATATCGCCATCTTGTGGACGCTTGTATACACTATTTCTATAAAGTACAAGTATAAAAAGTTTGTATCTGCAGTGTTTACTAAAACTCTTTTAATGACGTGGAAATGTGTCAATCAGAACACACTGAGATAAAAAACACTAACAGGCAACACATGATGCTTTTTTATGGCAGTCTCTGAAGTACTAAATCACTTTATGGCTTCGTTCACACTGTAAGCCTGCGACTGGCTGTTCACAATGTTTTTTAAATGTGGCTAATGACAGATACCAGTGTGAACTGGTCACGGTCCTGAAATGACCCGCATGCGCAAAAGAACAATAACAAAGATGCAGCACGCTGTTGTACGGAAATAAACACGGAGACCACGGAGGTCAGTGTTTAGAGTTTCATGTATAAATTGATGTATAGTGGAAGCCAGTGAATTCATGAGCGGATGACGAGGAGGACGACGATGAGGAGAAAGAGAGCCACATTTTTAATTATGGCTTTTTGTGGAGTAATGGCTGCTGTGGAGGTGCGTAGATGCGGAGTCGGGAGTTGTGGGATCGTGACGTAAAAGGCTCCACAGAAACAACGTAAAAGTCACATGAATTTCGATTTTCGTTTTTAAATTGTTAATTGTGTAAGAAATGTGTATATTATGTAAATTAACTTAATTACAAAGGACAGTAAGATTTTGACCTGTACAGAATGTACTACAGTGTATTCTGCAGGAACAAGTCAGTTGTTGACTGTTCTTCTTGTATTTGGTTAATATAGATGAATTTCAATGCGGTTATGATTTGGCAAATTGCTTCCCATGTGAATAGCTACATGTTTGCAGATCCACAGAGTTTTGTTGGTTGTTTGAGTGAGAAAAGTATTCAGGAAACTTGAAGTCTGTATAGTCAGTAGTTTGTTGTCGTCACCAAACTGTGACGACATTTGCATTGCTTTCAGTGTGAAAGCAATGCAAATGTCGTCACAGTTTGGTTCATAGTTGTTGCTGTTGTGTTGACCCTGTGAAGAGTTTTAAAGAGTTTTCTGAAGAAAACTATTAGTCAGGCACAGTCAGTCTAATGTTTTTTTTAAAAATTATTTTAGCGCATTACTCCAGTCTGACCACAAGGTGGCGGCAGCAGTCAGTCACCTGTACAGTAAATCATTGACGTTCCTTAGCAGCTGATTTATTAAGTTGTTCTTGTCCTCACAGCTGAGAATTCAGGCATGATAAACACATTTTGAAGCATGTGCAAACATAAATATCCGGAATGCGTTTGTGCATTTTTAAAAAAAATTAAAACTACATTTTTTTCTCTAAAATGGCCAAGTATCAGACTCACTGGTGAGCAGACTGCATTAGGAAAATGATACTTGAGCCAAAATAGCAGCCTGTTGAGGTCTGCGCTGCTCGGTTCAATCAGCCTCCTCTCTGATCAGTCGCATGTGGCTGCTCTGTAAACTTGGAGACGTCGTTCAGAAACAAGGCGGTGCTTCACTTCAGCAGCAGAGGGTCACACAGCATATATTCCTCAGCAGGAAAACTGCCTGCCACTCAGTCTCTCTCCTGGAAAACACTGGCAGTACCTTTTTTTTTTTTTTTTTTTTTTTTTGGGGTTGCGCTCAGCAGCATGGAGGTAACTAAAGGAGAGGAGCGGTCGGCTGAGCAAGCCGCGTCTTTATTTGGGACATCAGAGCTGGAGAATCAAAGAGGAAACACTGAGAGGAGAAAGAAGAGGAGCAAGCAATGTAAAATCATTACTGTGGTACGTTCAGAGGCACTAATACCTCCCTACCTCTCTGTCTAAACTCTTATTTACTTTCACACTCTAAAAGTTAATGTTTATGTGTCCAATACTTTTAAGTGCCTTTAAAACTGAAACAAATTGGGTCTTCCTGCACTTTTAACCATATTCCTGTAAAATTCTGCATTATAATCAGTCTGTGGTATTCAACAGACTTTATATGGTCACCTAAATGTCATTTTTTATCATTTATATCTTTAGTCTGTAAGGCACTGTAATATTACTGTATTTTAATATTACTGTGTCCATAAACTCTCAGTTACTGAGTTTATAGTGACTGTGTCTGACTTCATCATGAGGAAAAATAATGAATCACCAGGAAACCAACCACAACCTCAGGTTTCCCTCTCTGCACTGTTTACTCCCCGTGTCATTAATCCACAGCTGCCAAACAGCTCAGACTATCAAGAGCTGCCAGTGTGAACGTGGAAACAAAATGTTTTCACTCCAGTGTAAAAAGACAGAGGCCAGGAGTGTCTCTGCAGGTGGGGATGAACTACAGTTGTTGCTGCACCTACGGCGATGTTTGTGACGCAACAGTGTAAAATCTTAGCTGGAGGTTCACTGCAGTCACTCAAAGTCAGCAGGATTTTCATGCACGGCCGGCCACTTTGTCCCGCGGTAGTCGACTATTTCAGATGGTGTTCTGGGTGTTTAGAGTTTAGAGGGGACACAGGCAACATGAAGACACTTTTTTTTTTTTTGGCTGGTTGTGTTTGTTTAGTTTTGGCATCTTGGCACGCTGCTAAAGTCAGTATCAGTTTCCATTTTACATAAGCGTCCACTGTGGAGCACGCAGCTTCAATGAATTACACATATGTGTCGAAGGTGTATTCAGAAAGTAATCTTTAAGTAGCTTTTGACTCATGAGATTGTTGGAGCTTGTGTTGCTGCTTTTGGATTGAAATTTGCTGAGGGTCAGTATTTTACACCACTCCAGTCCAGTTCCTCAAGACCTAACTGACTAGCTATCTTATGACCTGGATGAGAATACGCTTGACTGTTTTCTTTGTATTCCCCCTTTCAGTTTTTATTGTTCACGGCTCTTCGAGGCATGGGACACTAACCACACATATTCATATGGAGGCAAAATCTGGGATACATTCGGGGCTTTTGGTGATGATTGAAACCACACAGTTGAAAGTATTGCAAAGAAAAATGCTGCAACATGGTTTTAGTTCTGCTTTTATACAGCTGTGATTTGGGCTATACATCAAAGAATGAAACAAATTGATGAATTAGGCCAAAACATATGTATAAGAACGGTTAAACCACAGTATAAGCAGCCTCTTTAGCTCTTTATATATACCAGTCTAACTCATCAGTGAAATATAAACTGTACAGATAGGAGAATCATTTAAGAGTATACACACCTTTCAAACTATTTACTAGCAAACTCCAACTAAAACCATGGGAACCAGCGTTTTCAGCTCCAGGAGAAGCTCTGCTGTGTGCTTGGCACTGATTAGATACACATGTGGTAAAGTCTAGACTACAATATGCTCTGTCCTGACATACATCAGCCAACATACATCTGTTAGTCATTGTAATACTGGTATGTGTTACACTGCAGTGTTATTTAAGGTCTTGCAAAAGGATGATTGCAACATCTTGGGGCTAAAAAGGACAAAAAAGCAGCACAGCAGCAAACTAACATATGGCGTACTCATTGAAGATTTGCAGATTAATAGTCACTCTAGAAAGCCTATGCCTTGTGGATTTTTTTTTCACACTGCCTAGTTTGACTGTTTCACCGGATCCCTGATTGGGATGAACTGAAGTTAGTAAATTAGTGTGTTTAAGTGTCAGACGAGTAGGTTTCAACCAGACAGACTGCTTACTTTCACAGCCCACAAAGACCACGTCTAAAGGCTTTCCAAAGGAGCCCGTCCTAAAGTCTCTATCTCTCTCTCTCTCTGTTTTCACCTGTAGCTGGAGAAAATAAGTGCACATATGTGTGTGAATCACACTAAATGAATTACTTGCGGTGGAGAATTCCCACACGCCTGCTTTGCAGCATTAGAGAATAGGAGTGAATGACTGCATCATAAAAGTATCTAATCTAGTGTGAAGTCAGAAGAGCCTATTTGTCTGAAATCATGTAAAAACACTTCCCATGTGTTTTACTTAACGTCATTTTTTCCCATTGTTCAGCAGCGTGTGGTTTCAGTTCAGATTCATGCATTTTATTCAGCTTTGTGTAAGTAACTGGTCTTAACTTTGAAGATAAAACTAAAAATAACCAGCACACTTTTTTCCCAAGTGAAAAAATATATATTTCAGAACTGGCAAAAAGATAAGAAAACACAAGATAAATACAGTGGGATTGAATTTTAATGACTTTTGAGATAAGAAGATTAGATTTGGATTTTATGGCTCCTGTGAGGGAATCTTGCAGCAGCAAAAGGTTACAACAGAGGGGAAACGGATGCCCTGTGTGCGGTGTAAGTTGATATTTTCGCAGTGACTCACTCTAAAATGATTGCTTTCAGGAGTCTGAGAGGTCTCAATGGACCTTCATGGACATGTTGTATCTCTAATAAACTTTGAAAACAGGTCAGAAGTATACATTTCTTTATATTAAAAGATAGGTTCACAATAATAAGTCTGTCTTTAAACTATAGTCAGGGGGGCCCATGTGAACATTAAGCAGTAAACATCTTTTCCGTCACCGCAGCTCAACAGGGAAAATGGTCTGTGGAAACACAAAGACTACTAAAAAGACCCAGACTGCTGAAGCCTCATGTTAGCTTCAGATAAACTTCTGAATACATGTTTTCACAGATTGAGGATTGTGGATTTTGTCCCCCATTTAAATCTCTTTAGGAAGGAATCTTTTAATGGTCAGTATGAATAGTAGGAGGAATGATTACAGGAAGCTCAGTCTGCTTCAGTGTTCACATGGGCATCGCTCTGTTGTTTTAAGACAAACTGTGAACCTTTTAAGGTGCCACAAGCTAAAACGTTTCAGAGCCACTGACATACAGGACCAGAGAGGACCAAACTAGCAGCGCATTTTAAATCAAGGTTTCAAACCAGCTATCAAACTCCACAGTGATTTAATAAGCATGATAACCGCTGCAGGTCTGGTTTGGGCGTAGCGGGGGCTTCATAATATGCAGCAATGATAGTACTGCTTGTACGCCCCTCCTCTCTAAATAAACTGATTGAGACGTCTTTGAAACGCCCCTCTAATTACAAACTCCTCGCCCCCAGTGAGCAGGCGGCTTTACAAGCAAAGCAGCCGGTGAGGAAGCAGCTAGCCCTACATGCTGCTTTGACTTTTCAATTACAGAGGGCCGTGAGCAACATTTGGACAGTTGGAGACCGTGTGTGGGGAAAGGTGGGAATGATTACAATCTCTGAGTTAAGGGAATAAAAAAACAGGTCCTCTTTGCTCAGCACACTCACTTTCACTGTATGACCCACGATAAAGTAAATAAATAAAAGAATAAATGAATCAAAGGTTGTATTGATTAAAGGAGGTTCTGCAAAATGTCCTAATTTATAACCTCTCACATAGTGCCAGAAGTCTGTTGCAGTATGTTTATATTAGGGTTACAAAGCATGTACACTACAGTGTGTTTAGAGTACCAGTAGAATAAAAAGAAACTTTTACCAAGGACATTTTAAACATGCACAGTATATGTTTTGTTCACTTTTTAGTTACCAAAGGTATTTGATAACTGCAATCATGAAAACAGATGGTCTGTCATTAGTAGTAACCAAACTATTTTAAATGAACCACACAGGTATTCAGCTTACAGTACAGAGTGTTTGACTCTTGTGGATTCTCTCACCTCTTTTTTTTTTTTTTTTTTTGCTCATCAGAGCCAAGAGATCAATCTAAATATTGTCAGCCGTGTTTGTTGGAATCTGCATGTGATAAATGAATTGTTATCTTCATTAATTTCAACAAACATTCTGACGTGTCTTCTGTATTTTAGGTACTGCTGCTGTGCTTACTGGTAGTCATCCTTGCCGTGGTGCTTTCCCTGAAAAAGAGCAGCAGTAGGAAAGGTAAGCATCACTGTTAATTGACCTACATACAGTTGATTGTACAGCTATGTTTCCACACCATTTAAGTATCCTCTAGTTGTAGGAGGAGGGCTCGTTCAGCAGGTAACAGAATTCACCTATAGTTAGGCTGCCATTTAAAAGTACCATGTAGAGTTTTTGACCACTAGTATTACTATAGAGCGATGTTTTGATGCTGTGGGTCCCACTGGTGTTTGTATCTTGTGCACAAACACGGACACACACACAAAAATCTAAGTCGCCAAGTTGTCATTTTTACACTTCGGTATCTGTACAGATCAAACAAATAAGATACAGCATGTTAATAAATGAGCTTTAGGAATGCTGGTAAGCAGACTTTGTTAGCTTCGGACAGAGCCAGGCTACCTGTTTCCCACTGTTTCCAGTCTTTGTGCTAAGTTAAGCTAACCCTGTGCTCCCGTTAGCATCATATTTGCCATACAATAGAGTGGAGAGTGGTAGCAATCTTGTCATCTGACTGTCTGTCAGAAAGAGCGTAATTCCCAAAATGTCAAACTATTTCTTTGAATATCTGACGTAGGGACACTAGAATAAATGGGCTGAAATCAAAATTTTTCTATAGAGAGAAACATAATGTCATCAGAGTAATGACAGACAGAAATTTACATTTTGGAACATTTCATCAGGAAAGGTTGGTGAAAACACATACTACAAGTTGTCAGTGGGTAGAGGGACAAACACGCCTGCATCCTGCTACTGTGAGGTTATAAACCTATTGTTTAGGCTACCAGGAAGTCTACCTACAAGGGAGAAACTCTTAACGTCCCACTGCAGATCGCTCAGAAACTGCAAATTGGGAGTATTTAAAGCAACCGTGAAGGAGGATCAAGTAACCAGCCAGCCAGTTGAGAAAGAAGGGGGTGAGAGAGAGACTGAGAGGTGAGACTACATATGAGTATGATTTGTTAACAGGATATGAGTCTGTCAGGGTGGTGTGATATAGATTTTTTTTTTCCTGCTGTTGCAAAACATGTCATAATCCCACTTCTAAGTGAGACAGGAATGTGCACCCAGGACTGGCGTGTTTTCTCCTGCTATAGATTCCATCTGGTTAGACGTGGGCAGCGGCGTCAGTATATTCTTTGTTGCAAACCGCTATGCCCAAACACCCCTCTTCCATTTCAGGGGCAGCGGTGGTGACTGTGGGCAGCTGTCTCCAGCCTGGGCGGGGTGCTCTCTCTGCTGTGGCATTTCCCTTTAACTTATATTTCCTACTCAGCTAACATGAAAGCCATATGAGAAGAATACATTTTGCCTTTGCGCTCACTAAGAATCTCTGTAACTTTGTTGGAACGTCTTTCATAAAGCTGCTTTCAAGGACTTTGGACACAGATGAAAAGCAATAAAAAATAACCAAGAACTCCACTTCTTCCACAGACGCTTACAGAGTATGTAGTGTAAAATACTGAGAGTGGGTTTCCCCCTTGGATTACTGACCACAGCAACTTGTCTCCTGAGACAGAGCATCCCCGTGTTCAGTCCAAACCACACTGCTGGCCTCAAGAGGCAGTGAGGAGGGGCTTTCTCACCAACATGCTAAGATTCGCTCTGTCATATGTCCAGTCAGCAGGCTTGGGTTGACCTATGGGACGGCAGCGGCTTAAAAGGTGAATAGGTGGCTTAAAGCTTCCTGGTTGGAGTCACCTTATCCGTGGGAATGTCCTTGAGCAAAATACAGTTTCCGAAAGTTCCCGAAAGCTGCTCAGCTGCAGCACATTAAACAGCATGTAAACATACCTGAAAATGTCACTTTGGACCAGTTAGATGCTGGTTTGGTCGTTGCTCTTCAAAATCGCAAAACACCGTCTGTCCGTGACTTGTCGCTACAGTAGTTTGTTTACTTTGTTCCGTACGTTGTAGCACAGTTTGCCTGCCAGCTAATGTTAATCAAACAAACCTCAAACAGACACGCCCGCCCAGCCGGCTGAGATAGAAAGAAGCATTTCAGATATTTCCTCAAAGACCTTTTTTTTCTTCAGTCAAAATAATACAAAACCATTAACAATACATTAGGAAACATGACATTATTTTTTTTATATTTACCAGTATAGTCCAATATCCTAATCCTACATTAAGCCTTCATTTCATCTCCATTTCCGTCACACACACTCACACAAACAGCACTGTTTACACTACGCTGCTGTTACAGTACCTGGCAGAGGCCATGCAATCTTGCGCCTGCCGTGAAGCTGGCTGCTGCAATGGACCGGTGCCTCATTAAAAAAAAGTCCAACTATTACCAAAGAAAGCAACCCAAATCCTGATCCTGTCACACCACACCAAGCAAATCTAGAACATATTTTTTCTACTAACCAGTGATGCAGTGCTGGAAAGTCGAGTCTATAATGTTATTTCATCCATGCTCAAAATGTCAGCAGGGCTAAATTTGGTGATGAAATAAAGCATGCTAAAAGAAAATCAACTGAAGTTATTTCCAGAATGGCATCAATAAAGAAGTAATATTGCTCTCATTTTGCCTCTTTTGACAGTACTTGTAGCTACTAGTCTGTAATTTTGTGAAACACCTGAAATACCTGGCTGTGGTATGTAATACATCAGACATAAAATGATGAAATCATTGAAGTTAGACTGGTTTCAACTTGTAGGAGATCTGAACTTGACATTATCCCCCCAACCAGAACTTTTGCTTAATCTAATTAGATCACGCCCATTAAATATTGTCATGATCTCATGATCAGGGTTACCGCCAGTGTATTGCAAGCCCGGCGGCCCACCAGGCCTAAGCATCAGGGATTTTTTTTAAATGAATTTTAAGATGTTTTCTAACCTAAAATGTGTTATACAAGTAGCGTAGCTCCTTTAAGGAATAGCGAGTGTGCGCTTGAGAGAGAGAGAGAGAGAGAGAGAGAGAGAGAGCATGTGTGTGATGGTGAGGCTGCGGAGCACAGAGTATGAAGTTAGCAGTATAGCTCATTATACATCCATAGAGCAACCCGCCTACCATCCCAGGTGGCCACAACTTCAAATTATGTTAATGTTGCTCTATGTCTGCTTGGTGTGTGTGAATAGGTGACTGTTTGCTAGCATGTTCACTCAATGTCATGTTTACAGCTTGTTGTGCTGCCCCAAAAATCTATTAATGGCATTTTAAAAGATCTGGAAATGTTGTGGGATGCTGTAGTTTCCTTTATTTCACTCAAG
The DNA here is from genome assembly GCA_038419695.1 of Scomberomorus guttatus. Lineage (NCBI taxonomy): Eukaryota > Metazoa > Chordata > Actinopteri > Scombriformes > Scombridae > Scomberomorus > Scomberomorus guttatus. The sequence continues at coordinate 11,304,482 of CM076462.1, forward strand.
TTATCTTAAATCATGTAAATGTGCCTTTCAAGGTGCATGTATGGCCTCAAAATACAAAAATATTGGTTGGTTGCTGATTGTTTTTGATGTTTTGTTTCCATGAAAACAAAGTCCAGATGTTTTCTATTGTTTTTGAACACATATGATCCAGGAAAAATGTGATGGTTGAGTATTTTGTATTTGTTTATGAGATCTCTCTTACGTAACATGTAGTTCGCGTGTTCTCTTCTAGTTACAAGCAGTTCAATGACTTCAGTCAAATCTAGTGCAAATTTTAAACAAAATTTCAGAAAATCAATAAAAGAAAATGCAAATTAAAGTGCGTTTCCATCCACTACTGTTTTGCGAAAATTAATAGTTGAGCGCATCAAAGTAAACAGTTGGTGGCGCTGATTCTCCTACTGAGTGCAGTAACCAAAACTAAAAGAAGAAGATGGTGCAACGGACAGTGGAAATGGAGAGAACAGCTAAAATCACTGCTTCTTGGTTTTGGAAGCATTTTAATAACAGCCCTGTGTCATTTATACAGACACGTATTGAATGCTGCCTGAGATGAGGAAGAGAGCTTCAGGGACATTTAAGTCACATGCTTCCTGTACGTCATCATTTATTCACTAAATACATCAACTTTTCCACCTCCCCCAAGAGTAAAATCTTTTTTGCGGTATTTAGAGATTTTTTCGAATTTTTCGGCGTTTCAACACGCAAATTGAAAATGCGCATGAGAACTGTTGGATGGAAACACGCCTGGCCAGGATGCACTGGAAACTTTCAGTCTTTCTGTCCTTAGTCATCTCGTGAATACATGGATGATAAAGTAACGTTTGTGCACTTTTGCTTCCTGTTGCACTTAAGTAAAAATGAATCACCAATCAGTCAGCAAACATTTCTCAACTTCTCAACACTTCCCACTTTTTAGGTTATTTGGTGCTTATTGCATCACAAGGGGACTATGGTCCAATACAAGCACCAAGGAAGAACGATTAAAATCCAGCTTCAGTCAATAATGTTAAAAGCCACAAACCAAGCCAGAAATCTTAGTGTAATCATGGACTCAGACCTCAATTTCAACAGCCACATTAAGACAATTACAAAGTCAGCCTACTATCACCTGAAGAATATATCAAGGATTAAAGGATTTATGTCTCAGCAGGATCTGAAAAAAACGTGTCCATACATTTATCTACTGTAACGGTGTCTTTACAGATCTCCCTTAAAAAAAAAGATCAGGCAGCTGCAGCTGATTCAGAATGCTGCTGCTCAAATCCTCACTAAGACCAAGAAAGTGGATCCCATCACTCCAGTTCTCAGATCTTTACACTGGTTGCCTGTCTGTCAAAGAACTAATTTTTAAAATACTGCTGCCGGTTTATAAAGCACTGAAAGGTTTAGGGCCAAAATACATTTCTAATCTGCTACATTATGAACCATGCAGACCTCTCAGATTGTCTGGAACTGGTCAGCTTTCAGTTCCCAGAGTCAAAACTAAACATGGAGAGGCAGCGTTCAGTTTTTACGCTCCATATATCTGGAACAAACTCCCAGAAAACTGCAGGTCTGCTGCAACTCTTGAGTTCTTTTAAATCAAGACTGAAGACTTTTCTGTTTGCTGCTGCCTATTTTTAAATCAAATTGGAGGCTTTTGATTACTATCTTACACTGCACTGTAACTTCTACTCCCCTGTTTTATCTGTCTTATTCTATTTTAGCTTGTTTTTATTTCCAATTTAACACTTTTTAATTGCATATAAATGTCTTTTCATGTTGCCTTGTGTTGCTTTTACATTCTGTCTTGAAGCCTTTTATGTTTTATGTAAAGCACTTTGAATTGCCTTGTTGAAATGTGCTATACACATAAACTTGCCTTGCCTATTGACATCAGCATTGTATGTTACAGTCACAGTAGCTCAGAGAAACATATTGTATATACTGAAAACACACCTTTGACAACTTTTCTCTTTTCCAGATGAAGGGGTGCCCTGGCTGCAGGAGGCCTTTGAGGACATTGAAAAGCCACAGTGTCCACCTGGGTAATACAATACTCTTGTTTTGCTGCTTTAATTATGAGAACTGGATTTGATAGAAAATAATGTCTCAAATTTCAGCTGACCTAGTTTGCCCTACATCAGCTCCTCTGCTCCTCTTTGTACAATATCTTTCAACATGTTTTGGTGCTGAGAATAAAGCTGTTCAGTTGTGTCACCCACCCTTATCCTGAGTGGAGACCATTGTTCCCAGTAGGCGGTTCTTAGTGGAAATTAAACAGAAAATAGAAAGGCTTTTCTGTAACTATTCTGTCTGTTCATCAAGTTTTTTTTTAAGAAGTGTGAAAATAACACATGGCTCTTGTTTTTTATGATGGTGTTGGTTTAGTGGAAAAAGTCACAATCTCTATGGAAACTGGGCTAATGTGAGTAATTGTGTGTGTGTGTGTGCATGAGTGTGTGGTCACATGTGTGTGTGTGTGTGTGTGTGTGTTCCTGCTTGGTAAAGGAGTTACCCCAGACAGACTCATTAGACTATGGAAAAGAAAACCTTTGGCTCCAAATGAAGCTACTTCTGGTTTGTAAAAATATCTTTGAACACGTGTAATGTTGTCTGTCTTTCTTTTTATATCAACATCTTACACCACTCGTTTTGTTGGGTTTCTTCACTTTGTTCCTGTTGGTAAACCACACCTTTACGTCATGTGTGGTTTGCCCTTTGCGCGCAAAGAAGAGGTTCTTCTGAAAAATGCTGAATGACAACATTTTTTACATGCTGATGTTTTTAAATGTGCAGATTATTTTACCGTACAAAATCAGGAGTAGTAAGCAGAACATCAGAAGAAATTATGAACGTACTATTATTAAAGTTGCACTAATTAATATTCATCAACAAAGGATTAAATGGCTTGGTTATGTGATGTAGTGACAAACCCACAGACAATTAAGGGCCCTACTGAGTATGCTTCAACAGAAGTGCTTGTCAAATGGCCGAACAGCTTCAGAAACCCTCTCCCCAAAAAACATATCCAATGTCGGAATTGGGCAGGCTGCGTCCGACAGCTTCGGTCACGCTGAATCCACGCAGCCATTAGCCAGGTGTGTGGAAGGGTTTTCTTTTTTCACTCTTTACTAAACTACTTCTGTGACTTTTTGTGTGTACAGACGAGTGCGACACTGCCGTTGTCAACATATTGAAACGGTTATCTCTATGACAGCTGGCTCTTCACCCCGCTTTCGAGTGTGACCATTTGGTGACAGCTGTAGATACTTTTGCTTTCTGACGTGGTCTGACGACACGCCGTACGAACTCACCGTCAAAGCTCTTTAGGTTAGAAAGAGTCGGCCCTTATTAGCCAACTTTGCAGTTCTCCAAAGCTCTATAGAGTGTTATAGTGTCTTTCAGCTCATTGTTTTGGTTTTACTGTTTTGGTTCACTCTCATTACTCTCATTAACTTTGTTTCCAGATGCAGGATGCAGCTGTTTTTAATGAAAAGACTCTGATACAACCACTGTACAGTACTCTACCTGCTTGGCACCAAACGGCAAAGTTGCTAAATAGTTGGTGAACATAGAGGACCATTTAGCAGCTACAGAGCTGCATATTTCCCTCAGGAGTTGGTAGAGAGCAAAAACAGACCTAAAAGAAAAGTTAATATTGAACTTACATTCATCAGGTGGACAGAAACAAATTAATGCGCGTTTGCTTAAGTGTTGCTTTGTATTGTGTTTTCAGCTTGTTCCACTGCCCAAAGTGGCCAAAAAATAAATGAATACAGTTTTGACTATAAGTAAGTAAGTAAGCACTGATACTAAAATATCTGATCAAAGAAGTCAGTCAGGAAGCCAACCTTCAACACCCTGACACTTTTTTGTTCCTGTAACCTGTAACTCTTCTATAGTGGAGACAGGGTGGTGAAACAAAAACCATGTAATCGATTCAGTACTCCAACTGAAACAGGAGGAGACCATCCTGAGACTAATGTCTTTGATTCATCATCAGCAGAGTCACATTTGTCTTCCTCTTTTCCTCCCTGTGTTTTTGTGTGTGGTCTGTATTTGACTTAATTCCTCCTCTTGCCGGCTCAGTCAAAGAGCTGCTTTGTATTCTCTGTACACAGACCTACTTTACTGCACTACCATGCCGACACCACTGGTGCCGAAGATAGCCTTGTCTCCTGCTGAGTAATTATACCAACCCGCCCCATTCACAAACCCACCTCAGTATCCTCATAAAGCATCACTTGAATCTCTCTGTCTTCCCGTCCAGCTTTTCCAGGCCTCCCCTCATCCTGGTGTCCTTGGACGGTTTCAGGGCAGAGTATATGAAAGATCACAGCAGCCACCTTCCTGTCATCAACAAGTTACGTAAGTCAACAACAACAGCATTGTTGACTCCATAGTTCTTATGGTTTACCAGGCATCCTGGTGTGATTTAACATTACTGTGTTGCAGGAAACTCTGGTACAACAACACCATATATGAGGCCTGTTTATCCCACAAAGACTTTTCCCAACCACTACAGCATCGTGACTGTAAGTCTTTTCTGGTATGCTCACAGAGTCAGAGGTTGATTTATTGGACACAATTGGTCAGATTGTTTTTCTGACTTTCTGTTGTGGCGGGAGAAGTACTCGGACACTTTACTTTAGTAAAAGTACCAATATAACAATGTAGAAATACTCTATTACAACTAAAATTCCTTGATTTCTACTTAGGTAAAACAGTACAGTTCATATTATCAGCAAAATTGTATCTTAATGTTGATGTTAAAGAAAAAGCAAGTTTATTTATATAGCACATCTCATGCACAAAGAAATTCAAAGTGCTTTACATAATGAATATGAGAACAGAAATAACAATAAATTTGATGAAAAGGTAAAGATCATTAAAAAGGCAGCGTAAAGGATAAAAATCATAAAGTGCAGCTTTAAAATTAAAGCAAACAGATGCGTCTTCAATTTAAATTTAAAAGTAGTCAGTATTGTCTCTAGTCTGAGATCTTCAGGAATTTTTGTTCCAGATGTTAAAGCTTAATCTGAAAATAGTCGCTATAGCTGTGAAATAAATGTTACTATAGAGGGTTAATGGTTTACATGTGTTTGTGGAGAGGAAGCAGAACAGAAGTGAGGGGCTTAAAGAATGGATTTCACTTCTGCAATTAAAATAAACTGTGATATGTGGTGGTTACAGATAATATTTAGGTTAGAAAGGGAGGACAAAGGAGGTTATCACTGTAAATCCCTGCAGCTACAATATCAAAGCATTTTACCTCAACTGTGTGTTTTCACCTTTGATTCCTGCAGGGTCTTTATCCTGAGTCTCATGGGATTGTGGACAACAAGATGTACGATGTGACCCGAAACGCCTCCTTCAGCTTAAAAACTGAGGAGAAATTCAACCCGAAATGGTACCAAGGAGAGCCAGTAAGTGATTCACTGCTTAGTAAATATTAGTCATGCTAAAAATGTTGAGGGTCGTTTTTTTTTTTTGTTGGGCAATGCCACAAGGCAGTAGCGAGCAATCATTTTATAACAATTCCTTCACTCGTCTGGGAGCCAAACAGAGTTGTTCAATGACTTGTGAAAGCTAACACGCCCTGCTTTTGTGGACAACCTGACATGAATCAAGAGAACGCACTTGTGTTGTGTAAGAAATATGAATTGTGGTGGAATAAACTGTGTTATCGTGCTCAGATTGAGCTGTAATTAGCTGTCTGTCTGTGAATGGCACAAGACACTTGTCTTTTTTTTTGACAGCGCCGAGTTTCATCTCTCAGAATCAGCCCCCCCCCCCTGTAATGTGCTTCTTCTTATAATTATGGACTAGGCTCGTGCTAAATGACAGCTTGTGAGGGCTGCGAGTTGTGCTTGTTTAGACTCTTTGTGGTTTTCAAATCTCATTCCTCAACTTTGTGACAGCCTGGTCTTCTTGAAATGAGTCCATCTGACTTTCCAGGACAGAAGGAGAACTAGATTAACAGTGGACCCATGTGGAGTGATTTATTCTCCAGGAATGCATTCCTTCTTAATGACTTTTGAATCAATACAACTAAGTGCACCTGCCAAAATATGCTTATGCAAGCCTGCTTCATGAATAAAACACATCTTCCTGCAGATGAGTCTAATAGGTATTGATTTAGCATAAAAACATGTGGTTAGATTTCCATCAGTCTTGTCAGGGCTGTGAGGGATTACACTTATCCTGATGGACTAAACACTGCTGCTGTGATGTACTGAGATGAATGAGTTAGATATTAATACATGACAGATTTACTGAATAAATCATGAATGTACATGAAGCTTTCCTCTCCTCTCTTCTCTTCTCCTCTCCTCTCCTCTCCTCAATTCCCATCCTCTTCTCTCCTTTTGTCTCCTGTTCTGTTCTCTCCACACCTCTTGTCTGTCTCCTGTCCTCTACCTTTGTCTCCACTCTTTTCGTCTCCTCTCCTTTTATCTCTCCTCTTGTCTCCTCTTCTCTCCTTTTCGTCTCCTTTCCGCTTGTCTTCTCTCCTTTCATCTCTCTTCTTCTTTTGTCTCCTCTCCTCTCCTCTTCTTAGGTCTGGATCACCGCCATGCGTCACAAACAGAAAACAGCAACATTCTTCTGGCCCGGCTCAGATGTAGCCATCAATGGCACCTTCCCAAATTACTACAAGAAATATGATAAGTAAGAGCGATATCATTACAGTATGTTACATGCTTTTGAATTCATGCCTGCACTGTAATTGTGACAAGAAATTTTATGGCGTAATATTGCTGTGTGTTAATGTGTTCATAAGTTACATGAACCCCTTTTTGTGCACAGGAGCATCACATTTGAGCAGAGAGTGAAGACGGTGATTGAATGGCTGAGTTTTCCACAGGGGAAAAGGTATTATATGCTCTTTGTTATCATTACAAAGACGTTGCTGCGAGTTCCCTCCAAGAACATCCCACTTAACTGTTGCTTCTGTGATTTCAGACCTGACTTTATCACTTTGTACCTGGAAGAACCTGACTCATCAGGCCATCGTCACGGACCAGCAAGCAGCCAGGTTAGTCATTCTTTAGACATTAAACCTGCGATTATAAGCTAATATTTACCTAAAAGAACAGCGGACTAGACACAAAAAGTGAGAGCAAAGTTCATTCTTGACCTTGGATGTAATACAGCAGTTTGACAAAATAATCCAAACTCAAGCTCCACTTATTAGCTTTTTTCCAGAGCTTGCAACTGCATCTCATGGTCTCAATCAGAGGATGGATTTTGCTTTATTGTTATGAAGATGGCACAGTTATTACTACTTCACTTAAGTGTGGAACTTTGGCTATGCAATTAGAAATTGTCGTATATATGAGGGAAGGATTGTAAAAAACATCCACTGAAGAAGGACCGTGAGATGCAGTTGAATGTCTGGAAAAGCTAGTAAGTGGACCTTTTTTTATTATCAATCACTCTGACAACTGTTTTCTCAATTAAAGCTACAATATGCGAGTTCTGGAAGTCAAGCTAATGTTTAGCGCTAGCATTAGACTCCAAAGCAAGCCACTCCCTCTCCTGCTCCATTGTGCACCCGACATATTGATTTCTTCCTGGGAACTGGAAGTATTCAGCCTGTGAGTAAGCCATATCGATGTCTTCTAGCAGCTAATGCTAGCTTGGAGCCTCAGTACAAGAGGTGGCCAGAAGTGCGTTCACGTATTGATCGACAGCCGTGCGATCCCACCCCTGACTTTGGCCTTCTGTGATTAGTTAGAAAGGCGAGGCTCACTTAAAAACTTGAGAGGGGAATGTCTCTGTAATGCTGCCGGACTGTTAAATGAGCCTCTACACATTAAGATATGCTTTGTAGCATATTTCAACTAAAAATATAAGAATATCATGTTTAATATATTAATCAATTCAATATTTAGTCTATAAAATGTTAGAAAATGGTGAAATAGATCACTATTTTCTAAAGCCCAAGGTGGCGTCTTCTTATTGTATGTTTTGTCCAACCAACAGTCCAAAATTGAAATATACTCAAATTACTATATTACATAAGACAAAAACAAGCTGGATCCAGCAAATATTTGGCAGTGTTTCTTGAAAAATGTCTTAAATGATTAGTCAATTATCAAAATAGATGCAGATTGTTTTTCTGCCAATCGACAAATTGATTAATCTACTAAGAGTTTCAGCTGTGTATGTGACTGTAAGTGTTCAAAGAAACATCCAAGTTAAGAACTCCTGATTGTGTAATATATCACTTTAATGGTTACATTACATATCGAATGCTTTTTAAAGTATTGTGTTAAATATAATGTTTATTATCTTAAAAACCTTGTCAGCGTCATAGGAACTGTTGAAGCCAGTTTTGGTTTTTTAAATCATTTTATTGTTCATGTAGAATCTTATCTCCGTCCTCCAGTGTTGAACCAAAACCTATTTATAAAAGTCAAGGTCATGAGCAATGCTAACAAGCAGTTTGTTATATTTGCTAATGATTCACTTGCTGAGATGGTCCATGAAAGGATTGCATGGAAAAACTGACTCATTCTTTTTGCGAACATTGTTTTGCTGCCACAGTAACACTTTAACTCTCAACTGCTGTTGTGCCTCCAGGTCGTTGAGGCCTTGAAGAATGTGGACCGGATTTTGGGCATGCTGATGGATGGCCTGAAACAAAAAAACCTGCACAACTGTGTCAACATTATAATCATATCTGACCATGGTGAGATAAGAACACAACCAGTCCACTCAGCTGTGATTACAAATGATGAAAAGTAACAAATCAGATTTGCTGTAATTCAAATAAACATAAAAGTAACTTTACAGTAATTTAAAATAATAAAACAATGTCAAAAAAGCCAATCAGTAATAGACAGGCGACATATCTTTTTAGTTAAAAGGCATAAATAACATCAAAAACATCTTTAACCCGTATAACAAAAAAGCACTTTAAGTGTCTGATAGGCAGTGCAATTCATCTGTTGTACTTTCTTTGGCTTTTATGCCACTTGCTTAGAAATAAAGTTGGTGCAGCCATCTTAAATCTCTGTGGTTTCACAGTAGTAAGACATGGGTCCATTTTAGAGCCTGTGTGCCACTGAGGGGGGCTTTAGATATTTAGTGTCAGCTTCAAATGTTTGACTTGGTGGAGTCATTACACCTGTTGCAGGAAAACTGCAGACACATGCCAGAGGGAAAGCTGATGAAAAATGAGTCTGTTCACTGGGAGTAAACCGGGAAAAAACTGTTCTCAGTCGCATGTTAGGATATTTTGAGAAGTTACTTTGGACATCTGGAGACCATATGTTCAGTCTTGTAATTAGGTATATTAAAGATCAATGTGCTGGAATAAATGTGGCTCCAGGCGATGCCCAGCTATCCTCATCAAAGACATAATTCCCAAGAGACGATATTCATTTTAACATCCTGTTCTAGATATCAGTCTGTTGCTCATCATCGAGGACACGAAACAAAGAAAGATCCACCAGGGTTCACACGTCACACCCGAAATATTGCCAACAAATGTTCAAATCACACACAGCATCTGTGTGAATTTAAAGAGCTGTGAAAGTGCGATAATGACACAGTAAGTGTTCGTATCTTCAGGCACATTACTGGAGCTCTCAAAAACATTAAAAAACATCAAAAAACGTACACATATGATCACAGACTTTTTAAAAAAGTACAGTTAAGTTGCACAAGCTTTGCATTTTCCATGCTATCGTGGTTATATTTGTTTGTAAGTAAGTTTGTAAGAATTCATATGTTCATTTATGTACAGGCATGGAGGTGGCGACGTGTGACAAGGCTGCTTATGTGTCCTCCTACCAAGCCAACACTGATGCCTTTACTGTCATCCAAGGCCCAGCTGCTCGCATTAGACCAAACCGCCTCCCAGAAGACTACTTTTCCTGTGAGTTCCCCTCCTGATAACATCCAACTTCCCTTCTTCCCAGCTTTGCAGCATCACTCAGCGTCAGTTTGTTTACAACCAGTGTGGCTGACCTTGTTCCTCATCACAAATGTCCCTTTGTCTCTCTCCCCAGTCGACTATGAGGGCCTGGTGAAGAACCTGTCGGTATGCGAAGTATTCCAAATGTGACTCTTGTATTGATAACAAGAATGGAAAATTATCTGCTTGCCTGGCTTCATGTCAAACAAACCCATTCTCCCTCTGCCGTCTGTTGATTCTCCTCGTCTGTGTCTGTTCTGAAGTGCAGGACCCCTGGTCAGCCAATGAAGCCTTACCTCAAAGAGAACCTCCCCAAACGGATGCATTTTGCGAACAACAAGCGCATAGAGAGAGGACACCTTTATATGGATCAGGGCTGGCAGGCTGCGCTGTAAGTAACTCACCAGCTGCTGATGTGGAAATTCAGGGAGCGCTAAAAAGAAGTCAGAGCAGGACAAGAAACACAAGCAGTCAGCCAATCATACATGTTCTAGGATTATCATAACAGACATGATGGCCAAAGTAACAAAAATAAGACCCAAGCTGTGATAAACTGGAATTACCTCTGTGTGTTAATTCTTTACAAACCACAGAAGGGAAGAAAGAAGCTGAAGCGAGGGCAACACATTAAATTGTGTCAGAGTTGTATCAAGTCTGTTAAATCACAGTTTATCCCACAATGAAAATTCAGGAGGTCAAAATCCTTTAAAGACCCAGTAAAATAAAAAAATATGTTACAAGTTGTGATCCTGTGTGCCTGCGCTAATTGCTGTATATGTCAAAATGTTTTTTTTTTTGTTTACATCAAAACCCCTCCTTTTTCTCGCCCTGTAAAATATTTTATTGCTGCGCTCCGGGGCATGTACATAATTTATCCAATCAAATGTGCTTTGTGGCGACTGATGAACTTCTCCCTCGTATAAAACCACACACAGAGGTATGTGTTTGGATGTCATTTGGCAAAGGTTTTGTTTACATGTCTAAAGGAACATGGTTAAGCTTGAGGTCTTCTACAGCTCCTACATAATTCCACAGTGACTGTAGCTAAAGCACGCCCAGTTCTACGATAAGATCAAATCTCTGAACAATGTGAACATATTTACTCATGCAGTCATGCTACAGAAGCTAAAGATGCTCTAACTGCCATTTCACTGGGCCTTTTAAAAAGTAATTGTTGAGCACCCGAACGCAGTGAGTTTACCTCTTGTGTCCTTTATTCTGCAAACTGCTCATGGTAGCATAAAAATGAGCAAAAACGACTTTATTATTTCCAAAACAAATACTAGACTGATTCCAACTTGCTAACCAGAGGAGGAGTGTGGAGACGTTTGTTGGAGGGCTACGCAGCAAGCAAGCTCTCGGCAAGTTGAAAACAAAATTATGTCTTTGTTTTGGCTGCAAAACTACGCAACATAATTGCTTTAGTTACCATATCTTCTACTGTATCTCCCATAGTGCTGCATTATAACAACAACCCTCTTTACTTCACTGTTTTGGATGAAGCTCAATCTTTTGTAGTTGCCACATTTCAAAATCTGAAATAATTTGACATGTATACCAATTACTCAGCTTGTTAGAGTTTGCTTAAGATACCAGAGCTGTTACAGTAATTGGTAAGTAGTCATTTTCTTTGGCTGCACAGAAGTCTTAAGCATTCACAGAAGTTGAATCATTTACAGTAATTTGTGATAGCCATCGTGAAGCGTAGAGGAGTTGTACAGCTGCTTTAGTTAGCAACCATGTAATCATGGAAAATTGCTTCAGGCTGAAAGATTTAATCAGTCGACACACAAGATGTAGTTGCATTGTACAGAAATATAACTTTCTCTATAGGTTTTATTGAATTAAACCTGTCCCTACTCCTAAAGTGAGACGATTTGAGATGAACTGTTCTTTCAAACCTGAAATGAGAGTGGTGCCACAGTGACTTCACTTCTGACTGTCTTTCTGTTTCTTTTTCATGTTTTCAGTCCTAACTGTTTATATTTAAACTCTTCAGATAAGCTGTTTTCCTTTTTCTCTCCTCAGTAACCGCAAGGAAATCAAGTACTGCAGCGGCGGATTCCACGGCTCCGATAACCTCTTCACCAACATGCAGGTCAGAGGAAAGATGTGTGTGTTTGTCTGCTATCATACACATCAGTCTCCTCCTGCTTAGACCGAAAACGAGGAAGCCTTGATAATTCATTGAGACATTTATAAAAAAAAAAAATATTAACAGTGTGACAAGACTAAGTAGGCATTCCTGTACTGCATCTGATGGGAGAGAAATGATCCACTCACTGATAACAAACTGATAAAACATGACAGATGATTTGGCGATGTGAAAAGTCGCCTAATTTATCTACTGAAATTAGCTTCTGAATAATTTTGAGGGGAGTAATAGCCCACACAACTCCAAAATCATGCTTAATTTTGTAACTCCAGTGCTCAGGTTAAATAGGTTTTGAAGCAACAGGAGGTGCTGATGTTTTCGTCAAACTACCTCCCGTCATTTGCTGCTTTGCCCAGCTGTCAGCTGCCATCAAACTGAACAGAGAGCTGAAATCCAATATATGCCACTTGGCCACAATGTCTTCTTCCAAGAACAAAAACGCCAAAGACTCCCATTACACTTTCTTGGTAAAATGAAGAAACTGTTCAGTTGTGAAAGAAAGCTTCAAACAGCAAACACACTGAATGCTGGTGGCCAGTGGTTCACAACATTTTTTGACTTGTGAACTCTTGTATACAGGATTTCACAAGAAAATTTCATATAGCGAAAATATGTTTTTTCTTCTTTCATATCTTGTTAATCATGGTGCAACCTCTCAGCTTTGCGTAGCTGATGTATATCAGTTTCCCAACAAAAAAAGGAATAGTTCTTCCACTTTTTTGCAATAAATTCTAATCCAATATTCAAGCAAAGGGTAAATTCAAGTAAATGATTTCCTGTAAAGAGAAATCATTGATATTTTTCCATTTGGTTGAGTAAAGTTTAATTGGCTCGTGCTCCTTTTCATCACAGATGTTCTTCTCATTCACACAGTGCCACTACGCTTATTCACATTTGAAGGCTGACAAGCACCAATAATCTGCCATTTACTGCTAAATTCAGCGTAGCTTAAAGGCGCAGCATCACTCATTGCTCCATTTGTATTTTCCCACAAAAAAATGTTTCCATGTTTAAACCAGAAACCTTCCAGCTGCAAGTTTATTCTCAAACTTTTAGGATGTTGTTGGAGAACACAGAGCTTAAACTGGCACCTTGGACTTGATCTTTCTTACACACCATCACACAGAAAACAGATAAAAGAGTCTGACATTATTTTACAGAAGAACAAGTATTTCTGATCAAGCTACATTTGACTCAGACCAGAGAAAACACCACTCAAGACTTTATTTATTTTTTAGACATTATGGATGCAGAATGAAACATTTTGTGGATTCTTCAAAAATCTGTTGCAAAATAAGTTGATTAGTCTGTGTTTCCACTAGATTGAGGGATTAATGTTTGAGTCTAAATGCGAGATATCTCTGCAAATGAAGCCAAACTAAACTTAGGAGCAGATACTTTAAAAAAAAATATCAAAAGTACACATGAGAGACACAAAATACTGTGTAACTCTCCCACACTACTCAAGTACAGTATTTATACTTGTTGTTAGAAGTTACTCTCCACCTACACTGTCTCTGCTTTGGATTGACTTTGTTCCTTTTGGATATTTGTTTACATGATTTCTGTCACTTCAGTCATCACAATAAGATGGTGTATGTTTGCAGATGTGGATTACACTGGAATTTGAGTAGAATTAGTATAATTAGCTTTCTCAGGTTTATGACGTTTCAAAAAAACAAGAGCAAAGTCTACTTGAAATAGACTGTTTACTCAACGCCCGCCCCCCCCACCCCCCAGCGTTACATTTTCAAGGTTATCTGAGGTCATTTTAAAAGGAAACTCAGAGTTTAGTTCATTTTAAATATTTACACATGACCTATTTATGGTATTGAGTGTTTGACATCTGGCTGTTTCAGAGTTTAAATGCAGTTCAGAAAAACACTGTTGTTAATATAGTTCACTGTACTCTCATTGTATTTGTATGTAGAAATGTCTCTAAATAAATGCATGAATGTCAGTTTGTTAATGCTGATCTGCTTTTCCAGGCGATCTTCATTGGCTACGGTCCAGGATTTGAAAGGCAAACTGTTGTGGCCCCTTTTGAAAACATTGAAGTTTACAACCTCATGTGTGGTAAGTGGCTTTGTTAGTGTAACTTCACTGTAGTTTATCCTCCTGTAGTGAAGCTGTAACTGACACTGTTTACTGTGGTTATTTCTATCATTTGATTGTTTAAAGCAACAAACATAAAGTGGAAACTTAATGTCCTCCATAACTGATGCATGAATGATTTTGTAAAATGTGGATTTCATATTGTGAAGTTGTTGTGTTTATTGATCTTGATCACCACATGTTCTTAAGCGAATCATGTCCACAAAATGAACTTTATCTACTACTGCTGCTGCTTGTTCTACCATCGTTTATTGTCCATCTACACATTAAGGAAAATTTTACAATTGCAGTTTTTTACAGCCTGGGCCTAATTTTCATAGAACTGCAGCCAACACTCAGTAATGTCATTCAGTTATGAAAACATTGTACTAAGCAGTTTTATTGTAGAAAATACAGCGACACAGTTCAGAATAGGAAACAGATGAGCTTCAACTGCAGGGAAAAAAGCAGTCACATCAACCACATTAGAGAAAAAAGATGGGCAAGTCAAGTTCATATGTATAGCCCAATATCACAAATCACAAATTTGCCTCAGAGGACTTTACAATCTATACAGCAATACAACATCCTCTGTCCTTAGACCCTTGATTTAAATAAGGAAAAACTCCCTAAAAAAACTCTTTAACAGGGAAAAAATGAAAGAAACCTCAGGAAGAGCAGCAGAGGAGGGCTCCCACTCCCTGGAAGGACAGACGTGTAATACATATTGTGTGTGGAGAATAGACCAAGAAAGACAAATTACAGACATACAGCGTGGAAAACAGGATGACAAAATTATAAGGGCAGCTAACACATGTAATCAAATCAACAGACAGGTACTAAACAAATCCCCAGATTAACCCAGTAATTTCAACTAAATTATTTGGAGATCAAAATGAAGAGAAACATGCAAAATATGGAAGACATTGCACAGAAAAACTACAGTAGGTGTGGTAGGTCAAAATAGAACCAAGTACCTCTGCTGATGTGTCTATGACACTCACTCTTTCTGTATGACAAAGCTGGTTGGTCCTCTCTGGCACAGAGGCGTGTAACACTTGTATCTTTTCATCCATAAAGCCCCTATTAGACATTTAACACCCTATATAATCTATACTAGATTGGACCACAGGACCCTACAGACTTACTCTACTGTCAAGTCACGCTGGTTTATTCTGAACTTGGAAAATCTGCCTTTACTGTAGTTTTTGTGCACAAAACACACAAACACAGAATTATCTTCAGCATATCCTCCAAATCAACACTCTCGATTCAAGACTATGATCTCAAACCCTTTCACCTCAGCGTGTTTTCACTGAGTAGAACTCAGTTTGACTACTGTTCTTTGAAAAAATCTAGAGGTGTCACTGAATCCCTGTATCTCTACGATTAACCCAGTGAGAAAAATGTTACTATAGCTGATAGGAATGGCCAAATCTTAACAAATTAACTGACTTTGTCGTGTCTGAAATGCACTTTTTTCTCCCTCTCTCCTCCAGATCTTCTTGAAATTCGTCCCGCTCCAAACAACGGGACCCACGGCGCTCTGAACCACCTGCTGAAGCATCCCGTTTACTTCCCTGTTCACCCAGCGCAGCTCTCCCATGACACCCCCTGCGAGGCCGCTTCCCCCGTTCCCACTGACGACCTGCGCTGCACCTGTGAATCCCAAACCAAGGCAATGGTATGTCCGTCAGTTTAATGAGGCAGTTGTTTTTTAGAAATATAATTTGCTACCAGCCACATAACGAACATTTACAGACATTTAAGTAAATGACATTAATAACCTCAGTGTAGAGGTTCATTAAAACTTACTGTAGAGTAGAGCTGCAATGATCAGTCAATTAATAGATTAGTCGCCAACTATTTTGGTAATTGAATAGTCATATTGAGTCATTTTTATGTTAGAATTTTCAGATTCCAGCTTCTGAAATGTGAATATTTTCTGGTTTCTTTAGTCCTCTGTGATAGTTAACTCAATATCTCGGGGTGAAAGAAGACATTTGAAGATGAAGTCACCGTGGGACCCACGGTGACTTCATCGCTTTGGGAAACAGTGATCAACGTTTTATCCACCAAACCACTAATCAATTAATCGAGAAAATAATTGGCAGCTTAATCGATGAATAATGATCAATTAATCAATGAAGATAATCGTTATTTGAAGCCCTACTTTACAGAGCTCACATTGACATGCAGTAGATTTGAACAGATTTAACATAAACAGACTAACAAAAAAGGGTGTGTTTATTTTCAGGAGGAAGATATGAACAGACGTCTCATGACAACTAATAACAGTGAGTATCTTTTTGTTTTTCTTTGCATTTATAATGGTTTTCAGAGAGAAGAATAAGATAAACTACAGTATTTGTGCACTTTACTGTACATCTGGATCTGTTTTTCATGGTTTTCGTGGTTCATATTCCAATTGAGAGAAATCATAATGTTAGAGCATACGGTACATTTTTAGACATTTAATTTTAGCAGTGTGCTTCCAACTTTGTGGCAGCAGTTTGGGGAAGGCCCTTTACTGTTCCCACATGGAAATGTCCCCAGTGAGTCCCGACATCAACCCCATCCAACACCTTTGGGAACAACTGTACCGCTGACTGCGAGGCCTTATTGTCCAACATCAGTGTCCAACTTAACTAATGTTCTTGTGGCTGAATGGGAGCAAATTCCTGCAGCCAAGTCTCAAAATCATGTGGAAAGCTTATAGCAGCATATTTTTATCCGTGGTTTTGGAATCAGATGTTCAACAAACACATACTTTTGATCAGATAGTGAATCTGAGAACTGATTTCTTTTAATACTTTGATATTGTCCCTTTAGGCGTTAAAGCCAACTTACGTCACCTCCACCATCCTTTTGGCACCCCTCAAGTCGTCCAACCGGACGCCACCTTTTGTCTGCTGCACCACTCGGACTACCTCAGTGGATACAGCAAAGACCGCCTCATGCCCCTCTGGGTGTCGTACACCATCCAGCCTCTGGTGAGTCCTCCATTTGGAGCTGTCTTTTATCTCTAAACATAGCCTGTTCAGTAGAGTTGTCCCAGCTATATTTCTTCTGTGGTTAGGGTTTGGCTGGAGAATGTAAGAGCCTGTTTATTATTTGAATCCCTTCTCTAAGCAGCTGTTACTCATCCTTTGTGCTCATGTTGTCTCAAACACTTCTTGTCTTTCTCATTATGCGGTCGAGCTGTAGTGTAAATCATGACCTCAGGCAGAGTGATACATTCCCAGGAGAATTTACACTGTTGTACTGTTCTGTCTGAATGATAGAGCAAGTGAGGATGTAGATTTGTTTTCAATCAAGCTTTATACAAATACAGTATAGTACAAGTTAAATATGGCTTGTACTATATCCTCTGTATTCATTTTGAAAGAATCATGCTTCAGATTGTTTGTTTGCTGTTTAGATTGTCTAAACTGACATGGCATACCATACAGCATTATGCTAAACCCACTTGTACACCCACAACCAACATACAGTTTACAGCTTGTCAAAGTTAATATCTCCATTAAGATCGCTTCAAGCCAGTTTGCCTACCAGAAAATCAATTAATCAATGAAAAGTATGAGGCCACGCTGGTGATCTGCCCCCAGAACCAGCTTGCGTTTCTATTCTTGTACAGTATGTTTGAAAAAATACGTACAGCCTTTGACACACATTTCTGAGGTCCATTATTTTTCCAAATAATTGCCAACAAATTTTCTGGAAAGAGACACATATTTTGGCACTAATTATAGGGAATTATTATTTATTTTTTAAAGAAAAGCTCAATTTGAAGCCAAGTAGATATTACATTAAAATGCAATGTGGCTCTGTGATGGAAATGCTCAGTTCACCACTTTGGTTCAGACTGAAATATTGGATGCCATGAATGTTTTTTTGGGTTTTTTTTCCCAGAAGATGAATCCTAATGACTTTAGTGATCCCCTGACTTCTCCTCTTGCACCGCCAGCAGATTTTAGGTTTTAGGTGAAATGTCTCAACAACTTTTGAATGGATTATCATGAAATTTGGTAGACATTCATGTTACACACAGGTTTTAATAACTTTAGTAATCCCTTCACTTTTCATCTAGTGCCACCTTAAGGTCAAAATTTGTCCAATGTTTGCTTATGACGAAATATCTGAAATATTCCTGAGCCTTGGCTGTACTTTGTGCTTCCTGCTCATTAGCAAATGTTATCATGCTAACATGCTAAACTGAGACAGTGCACATGATAAACATTATACCTGCGAATTAGCTGCATGTCATTGTGAGCATGTTGGCATTTAGCTCAACGTACTGACTTAAAGACTCTAAAATATGCTAGCAATTAATTGGACTTAATTAATTAGATAGTCTTTTGCAGGAAACATCTTGGAAATTGTTTGGGAATTACTGACACATGAAATAAAGTGTCAACATTTGTACAATTTATTCAAAAATTCTGACAGGGGAATGAGATGAGATTAGTATTTTTAGAGAGCTCCGCAAACAGAAACAGTACAATGCCCTCGCTGACCCATATACACAGGCAAAGTAAAACCAAGCCAAGTGATCTTACACAACACCCAGAGTGCTGGCCTGGAGTCTCAACACTGTCCACCACTGATCCTCTCTTTCAGACCGGAGTGCGACCTTTGAGCCCGGATTTGGAGGCCTGTGTTCGCGCTGACGTACGCATCCCACCGACCGCCAGCCAGCTGTGCCTGCGCAACAGTGACAACCCACCTCTGTCCTACGGCCTGCTGCATCCCCCCAGTCAGTGTTTGCGTGTGTGTGTGTAGTGGGGGGCGGGGCGTCACAGCTCATCGTCCCCAGTTGGGTGTTGAATTCAAGTTGATGCCCCCCCCGCCCTCAATTCTATTTTTAATGAAATTCTAGGTGCAGGTGCAAACAGTTCAACACAAAGGGAAGTGACAAACTGAAAGAGCGAAGTAAAAGTGATCTAAGAAATCCCCAGAATTATGTGGCCTGTAGCTCAGATTAAGTAATTACACACTGTGATTTGTGCAGTTTAGTGATTTTACCTCTTTGTATTTTTGCTCCACTGACACGTAAAGTTTAGTTTCAGCCAGTAAATCTCTATTTTCTGCATGCACCTTTGTGTTTTAATCCATATCCAAATGGCTGACACACTCTCTTTTCCCCTGTCTCTTATTCTCTCTCTATAGATCTGAATGTCAAAGGACCTGAGACAGACTCTCTAATCTCAAGCAACATGGCGCCAATGTTCCCTGCATTTAAAGGCAAGTCAGTCTTGCAAAGAGTTATTGGTTTGTGGATTTCTAGCTTCATCCAAATCTGGAATTGAAATGCTAATCATGGTATTGCACAAAACAAAATAATCATTCCAGAGTTGTCAGAAGAGTTAATTTGCCATCTGAACAAGAGCTCTTAAACTGAATGAGAGGTGACCGATTCAATTAACCAGTGAGGTGAAGAGATACTCCGGGTCATGACTAGACATGATGTCATGCTCTGTTTTGTTCAATTGTTAAACACGCAAGTTTTCGGAGCACCCCGGTAGCTGAATGGTTACTGCGCATGCAACATAACTGCGACGTCTCTGGCTCAATGCCAGCCAAGGACCTTTGTTACATGTCATACCCATCTCTCTCTCTCTCTCCTTGTTTCCTATCTGCCTCTGCACTGCCTACTGTCCAATAAAGGCAAAAATGCAAAAAATATCATCTTTAAAAAAAAAAAACTCAAGTTTTCCGAGAGCAGGTATTGTGGTTTGCCATTTTTATTTCTCAATTATACTTTTCAAACCTGAATTTCCTAAAGCAGCCTATACTTTAGCCCAATTGGTTCTTAAATATACATAACAAGAGTCCAAAGATCTAACCGCTGAAATTACATGGCACTACTCTACTTTAATTTAGTGAAGCCCTCTCTGTAAATCACAATTAAAGGTTTAGTGAGAGGAACTTTCCCAGAGTTAATCCTCATGCCATCCTAGCCGTTCTTTACATGATCAGATTTACTTTGAAGTTGGCTTAGTTTGTAATCTGACTGAGCTACTTCACCAGAGTGTGCTCTAATAAACACACATTAGACTATATATGAAATCATGAAACTGGAATGAGATGAATGTTGGTTTACTCCCTTAGTTTTTGTTCTTTTGCTCATACAGACATATTGCATAATCCTGCTGTAAATCCCATGATGATCAAGTCTGTACCTGTTCTCATGTTACCAGGATGTATTGCAAAATGACCTGTGTCATATGTGAAAGTATTGTCATTAGTGTGATTAAATAATCTCATGCTGAGGTCTGCGGGACAGCAAAGGTGAGCCATGCTTTAGCTGAAAGTTGTTGATTGTGTCTGGTGATTAATGTTTGGAGAAACTGAGTGTGTCAGACAGTGCAGCTCTGCTCGAGTTTCCACTGGGGCCACCCACGCTATAAATGCAAACTCTCTCGCTAGTATGAGGTCCCATGGGAATACCACCAAATACTGTAGTTTGTGTATGTTGGAGGCCTACATATTAATCAGCTAACCAATGCTGCCCCCTGCTGGCCCATTACTGTGTTGAGCATTATGAAGGGAGGCCAGTTAGTTAGTTTATTGGCTTAAATATCATAATACAAACATATAAAATCACTTAACATGATCAAATACAGGTCAAAACAGTATTCCATACACAATACAAAGCTGTCAACATATAGATGGTACATGTTGTGCTATACAAAGTTATATCAAAGGTTTCTGTGTGTATGTTCTCGAACCGCAGATGTTTGGGCTCATTTCCATGACGTCCTGCTTCCAAAATATTCACAACAGCTGAACGGGGTCAACATCATGAGTGGGCCACTATTTGACGAAAATGCTGATGGAAACGTTGATGCACTCCAAACAATACTGGGGTAAGTAAAACACACAGTCAGACTCCAGGCAGGAGGTTTCTTTGTATGATAATCAATCACGTAATCATGTAAGTGCTAATAATCAATCAGTTATATGTTTAAATTAATTTTGTAAATGCAAACCGCCATTTACTGGCCTTTTAACGATGCTCAGTACAAGAAAGATTTGACATGAAAAGTAGGGTTTAGAGAACAAAGAGGCGTATCTTCATCGCTCTTTAGGAATAAATTGTGGTTGATAATGAAACTTGCTCTCAGGTTTCAGCTTCCCATGGAGACTTCTGAGGCATCTTAATATACAGTTCTAAAGACTTAAAATGCAGCCATTAGCTGTTCATTTTACTGCTTTGTAATCTTTCATCAGGGCAAATGTTTGATAAACCACAACCTCAATTTTCGTCCTATTTTCTATGGATTTGGATCTTGAGAACTATAACTGTGAAATTCATTTCCTGTGTGTACTTGCATGAAAAAGCACAAAAACTGAGGGTAGGTTTTATTAAATATTTTCCCTGTTGAAGGTCTAATGACCAGCTTGGCTTCTTGATCAAACAGAGCCTTTTTTTTTTAAGAATTTATGGTTTTAGACTTCTTGCACCTCAGCATTGTATAATGAGTGCAGTGAATTTCCCCAAAGTGATCATTTTTATGACGAATGAAACTCATTTAGGCCATTATATACTGTTTGAAGCATCAGGTAAGTTTTATTACGAGATGTACTAAAAAATGAGGCCACAGTTTGTTAAACCCTGAGATCTCATGTCTCCCCAGAAATGCGGCTCCCATCCCGACACATTTCTTCGTGATCCTGACCAGCTGTAAGAACTCGACCTTCACCCCCATTAGCTGCAAGGGTCCTCTGCAGGCCAAGTCCTTCATCCTGCCACACAGGCCTGACCACACAGAGAGCTGTCCTGTGAGTAACACCACTGTCTGCACTCCTACTCGGTCCTACATGGCAGTCTACTTCTGTGGAAACCTGCTGACACATTCTGTAATGGAAAATATAGTCAAAGGCGGGCATTTAAAATAGATCTGAAATTAATACATCTTCTTGGTTCCTTTCCCCCCCCCCCCTCTCTTATTTCTGTTTCTCTGCAGACTGGGGCAGACCTGACATGGGTGGAGGATTGGCTGCAGTTTCACACTGCCCGCGTCCGAGACATCGAGCTCCTGACCGGACTCAGCTTCTACCACAACAGGTTATCAGTGGAAGAGACGCTACAGCTCAAGACTTTTTTACATACTGTTTAAAATTAGAGACATTATCCAATGAAGAAAGGAAGCCATATTGGTCTGCTTTACAGGCCTCTGTCCATGTGGACACACAGTTAACCTGCTGTCAGTAGGTTTAATGGGTGCCTCAAAAAAGTTTCCTGTGTTCAGACCAAATTTATCCCAACGTTAAGTTCCATCCAGTTTTTTTTTTTTTTTTTTTGTAATGTCTGATTCCAAAACTAATTTTATAATTATTCAATGTGTGAAAGCCATATGCGTTTTTTATTGTGCTTTTAAGAGAAAATGTTTTTATGAATGAGCCTCCAGATCTCAGAACCAAAGATGCTGTCACATCTGCTGAGTGGCTCTGAAGCTCTGCTTCAGGCGGGCACATGGGACAGGAGCAAAATAAAAAGGGAAAAGAAAACATTTATTGATAGAGGAAGAATGTATTTATATCACAAAGGCTTTTGTTGGCAGGGGTATTTCAGGAAACTCATGACAATCTGGAAATAGTCGTGTCTGCTGTTTGCTGAGGTGGGAATCCTGCCACACATCTGGAGCGCTGGCTGCAGCAGCTGGAATGAACACCAAATGTGAGAATTTAAGGAAAAAAAAAAGGTTTGCTCCACAAAAAGAAATAATTAATATAATAATTCAAGGTTTTACCTGCCATATGTTGTCACTGTATGTCCATGGTTGTTATCTTTGTATTTTCAGCACCAGTGTTGTTTTTGGTATTTCGTACATTTTGGTCAATTCAATTTTTTGAGATAGTTTTTAGACTTGAGTGCGTGTGTGTGTGTGTGTGTGTGTGTGTGTGTGTGTGTGTGTGTGTGTGTGTGTGTGTGTGTGTGTGTGTGTGTGTGTGTGTGTGTGTGTGTGTGTGTGTGTGTGTGTGTGTGTGTGTGTGTGTATGGCTGAAAATCTTTTTGGGATCAACACACTCTTTCTGTTCAGTTTTTGATCTTTTGTCTTCACTGTCTGGAAGTTGAGGATGGCATGTACAGTGGGGCAAAAAAGTATTTAGTCAGCCACCAATTGTGCAAGTTGTCCCACTTAAAAGATGAGAGATGCCTGTAATTTTCATCATAGGTACACTTCAACTGTGAGAGACAGAATGGGGGGAAAGAATCCAGGAAATCACATTGTAGGATTCTCTCACAGACCTGTAACATCATCTTTAAGAGGCTCCTCTGTCCTCCACTCGCTACCTGTATTAATGGCACCTGTTTGAACTCGTTATCAGTATAATAGACACCTGTCCACAACCTCAAACAGTCACACTCCAAACTCCACTATGGCCAAGACCAAAGAGCTGTCAAAGGACACCAGAAACAAAATTGTAGACCTGCACCAGGCTGGGAAGACTGAATCTGCAATAGGTAAGCAGCTTGGTGTGAAGAAATCAACTGTGGGAGCAATTATTAGAAAATGGAAGACATGCAAGACCACTGATAATCTCCCTCGATCTGGGGCTCCACGCAAGGTCTCACCCCGTGGGCTCAAAGTGATCACAAGAACGGTGAACAAAAATCCCAGAACCACCTAGTGAATGACCTGCAGAGAGCTGGGACCAAAGTAACACACTACGCAGCCAGAGACTCAAATCCTGCAGTGCCAGACGATGAAACGTGGCTGGGTCTTTCAGCATGACAACGATCCCAAACACACCGCCCGGGCAATGAAGGAGTGGCTTCATAAGAAGCATTTCAAGGTCCTGGAGTGGCCTAGCCAGTCTCCAGATCTCAACCCCATAGAAAATCTTTGGAGGGAGTTGAAAGTCCGTGTTGCCCAGCGACAGCCTCAAAACATCACTGCTCTAGAGGAGATCTGCATGGAGGAATGGGCCAAAATACCAGCAACAGTGTGTGAAAACCTTGTGAAGACTTACAGAAAATGTTTACCCTCTGTCATTGCCAACAAAGGGTATATAACAAAGTATTGAGATGAACTTTTGTTATTGACCAAATACTTATTTTCCACCATAACTTGCAAATAAACTCAAAAAATCAAAATGTGATTTTCTGGATTTTTTTTTTTTTTTTTTCTTATTTTGTCTCATAATTGAAGTGTACCTATGATGAAAATTACAGGCCTCATCTTTTAAGTGGGAGAATTTGCACAATTGGTGGCTGACTAAATACTTTTTTTGCCCCACTGTAATTTGCAGGGGGAAAAAAAGGTTCAACCATTTCCATTATGTACAGCTTTCTAAAAGTATTGTCAGAAATGGCAGCTATGGACAAATACACAATTTCATATAAAAAATCTTTCACACTGACTTTGTGACTTGTATCTTTTGTTCCTAACCTGTTACACTCAGACTGGGGCAGCACAGAAACGTCTGTGCACAGCATTACACTCAAAGAGGAAAAACACATACATATTCTCAGCCTTCTCTAGGTTGCAACAGTGTGGGTGAATGCAAAAAGAAAGGAAACTGAGTTTTGTACATCTCCCTCAGTGTATAAACTCAGCCACTTCCTCAGGTTGACCACTCTTGCAGTGAGCCTGAAGGTAAGATCTTGCAGCTTTCTGCTCTGCACCTCAACTGTGCTGTGACCTAGTTCACATGCGACAGCGTGTGAAGGGAAGAGTTTGCTTCCCGTTTTTTGTAAAATAGGCTGCATTGTCACATTTTTTTTTGTCTTAGCGTCAAAATTACATGTCAGCTGCGATTTAGCAATATAGAATGTTTAGCAAGTTACAGTTCTGAGTAAATGTTTTGTAATCCACAACTCGCATTTCAGTCATCGCAAAGGGAAAGCCCAGTTATTGCTGCTGCAAGATGTATGTTATGGTTGCAAATGCAGCAATGGAGCTCTATATGTGTCTCACAGAGCAGTATAGTAAAAGTGAAACATAGTAGGGGCAGAAACTCAAGTCTCCATTTTAGTCAAACTAAAAACCTTTTTTTAAGCTGGAGTTACTGTAAATTACTGAATGGACTGTGTGAGCTGTTGAAAACCCACTGCATGGTTTTAAAAATTCACAAACGTCAACACCGAGCAGATAAATTCCTGCTAATTATTTCAGGGAGACTTTCAGCTGAAGCAGAGGGTTGTGTGACCTCAGCAGGTTTTGGAAGAACAGGTCATTCTTTCTAAAATAAAGGAGCAACAGTTTCTATGTCAGAGCTTGTGGTCTGTGAGCATGACCACTGCAGTCGATGAGTTTTTATTTGAAATTGTGGTGATCAGTCTGGCTGTCAGTGCAGTCGTGCTGCCAGAGCTGACTTGACGTATGCAGTTGTTCACACAGGTCTTCCAGGAAACTCTGCAACATGTTCTTTTCTCACAGCACAGACTCCATATTTAGGTTTCAGTATAATACTGTCACCGCTGTGGTGGGCTGATATGGGCTCCTACCCTCTGTTCTCGGATATTAACTCACAGTCGTCTCTGACCACGCACATCATGGTCCTCTGCATAGTAGAGGCGAGTGTGAAATGAGTGTACTTGTGTCGACGTGACAATAATCTTCGATAAAAGGAAAATCCTCCAATCAAAATGTCAGACTGAGAGCCATCAGTCTTAAGATGAGGGGCCAGATCACAGAGAGGCATGAAATGCCCCCCCCCCCCACCTTTCTCTAGTAGCATACATTTCATCATGCCTCATTGATATTTACAACTTCAGAGAATCCCTTTAGGCATGGCGCACGTCAGCAGAGGACAGATAACAGCTGTGTCCTTCTGTGAGCCATGAAGCCTAATTACATCTGACGCTGATTGTTTTCTCTGGGTTGTTGGCAGCTCTGGATAGTAACAAGGACACACTCTTATCTAGCAACACAGGCTGGCATCCAGCTGCTAAACAGGCCTCTTCCTCTTCCTCTCCCCATGCTTCACTTGTCTGCTGTTTGGTACCAAATTGAGATGTGCACTACTTTGGAAATGGGATGAATGAGAAGTCAGTGGACATTTTGGGAAATATGTTTATTAGAGTTAGATGAGAATCAATATCACTCTCATATCTGCACAGTAAACAGCCAGCAGCTTAGCTTTAGCTTAAAGACTGGAAACGGGGGAACAGCTAGTCCGACCAAAGGTGATAAAAAATCTTTTAGCACCTCTAACTGTGTGTTCAGCTGCACAGCTTCATATTCAGCAAATATGAGACTGGTATCGATCTTCTCTTCTGACTCTGCAAGAAAGCAAATAAACCTATTCCCCAAAAACACTTCCTTCAAAATGAAGCATTTAAGACTGTATTTGTATTTTAAAATCTTTAGGTAACGACTTTCTTTTTAAAATAGATTTTTAGCTGTTTGAATAAAAAAAAAAAAAACACCTGCAAAAAAAAAAAAGGAAGGAAAATGAAACTAGAACACAGACGCACGTCAGCCATCAATAATGCAAGGGTTGGCATTTGGTTTGTTTTGCAGCCCTGCTATCAGTGAAGCGTCACTGCTCCTCCTGCAGCTGAGGAGGTGGTTTTCCCGGAGAGGGCTTGAATACTGGAGGGGAAAAAAGCCTTGTGACATTGACAAAGGTGAGAATGAGGACATGAGTGTTCTAGGAGGAGCTGAGGACAAACAAATAATGATTAGGAGTCGCAAATGTAATAAAATGTGAGTTTGTTGTTGTGCTACAGGCTGACTAACTATCTGTGTCATTAGGTAGCAGACTTGTAGTTCTTCACTTGCCCTCAGAGAAAAGAATATTAAAAAGCGTATTTCCATAGTTGTTGGAGTAGACAATCAAGTTTAGTCATTCAAGTGGAAACAGTACAAGCAGTTATATCTGTTCAGGAAGTCTGTATCCGGCTCTGACATGGATGGAGACTCTGTGGAGATCACAGTCAGGAAAAGGGGAGATCCTAGCAGCATGAAGAATAACCTTTACCATCTTTTTTTTTTTACTCTTTGAGCTCCAGGAGACTAAAAAGAGGAGGGCTGAGGCTGTTCAGGTTCAGTAAGTGGGAGGGATAAGGAGGAGAGGGGGAGGAGACAGGAACAAAAAGAAGGCACTGACACAGAGAGGACAGAGAGAAGAGGACCAGTGAGGCTGACAGAGGATCAGAGACAGTCGTTTAAAGATGGATTTAAGTTTGCTTCAGGCTCTGGAGAGAGAAAGAGTATTGGAGGTTCTTCGGAGAGACAAACTGCTGCGTACAATAGAAGAGGACAGGATCAGGTGAGTCATTTTTGCTCATATGTTCTGTCACAAAGTCCTTTCTGGGAAATTCTTCTGACTGATGCTGAAATGAGGCTGAAGTACCTTTTCTCAGTGATCAACATAAGACAAGCAACTAACAATGTCAATAGAAAACAATCATATTGTCAAGACATATGATTTTGTGCTGTTTTTTGTATCCAAAACCTATTTTAGTTTTGTTCATATTGTGTCCTCTGGTATATTTCATAATCTGGACATAAAATTGTAAAAATATATCAGTTTATTTTTTCTTTTTCTTTCTACAAGGATGTTTAACACTCTGAAATTTTAAAAAATAGGTTTTAAACTTCAGTTGTTTTTTTTGACAGTGGCAATTAAAGGTGTCTATTCTCTCCATCTTCTCACATCTCAGGAGGATGAGATATGATCTCCAGGATCTTCGAAGGAAGGGCGCAAAGAGTTTTGCCCGGCAGTACGGCGAGCGGACGTGCGCTCGCTGCCAGAGGCCTCTGGGAAAGTTCTGGAACTCGGGCGCAGTCTGCCGCGGCTGCAGCCACCGAATCTGCAGAAAATGTCGCGTGGGCATGGGAGCGATGGACTGGAAGTGCACGGTCTGCCACGCCTACAGGTAGAGAGATAACCACTGGCTTGATGCAAAGAGAAGTGAAATATTTGACTCAGTGGTGTTCAAATCGGAGCTCAAAATGGCTGTAAGTGCCTGCAGTGTTTGACAAGGTTCACAGTTACTACTTTCTGTACTATGTTTGTTACTTTTACTTTTGAGATTAACTTTGTGGCTTATACTCTGTTCAGAAACTAGAACGAGATCCTTTCTCTCAGTTGTTGTACTGCCCCTTTAAATCGTCTATTACATTAAATAAAAATATATCATTATATTTTCTTTGTTTAATATACAGTATATCAGTCAGATTTGAAATATCTGTCATAAAAATAAAAAGAATCACATAACCTAAAAGTAACTAGTCGTGACAAGTCGTCACATACAGTAACTGTGCCACCTCTTCTTTTTCAGTTTGCTTATTATTATTAGTGCCTTTACAGTGTTTCTCTTCTTCACAGGGAGGTGAAGATCAGGTCTGGAGAGTGGTTTTTAGAGGAGAAGGCGAAGAAATTTCCACTCACTGCAGGTTTGTTACTCGAACTATACATACTGTATACACGCATGATTGGTTTCTTTTTATAATGTACTCTTATTTATTATTGATATTCCCTTGATATCAACCAGTTCGGCTATACTGATCGATAAATTATGGATGATAACTGTATTTGTTTAATCTGTTTTCTTTATATGGGCATGAAAAGTTACTATATTACTCAGTGTTACCATTAAACAGTGTGGTACAGCATTGTCCCAGAAGACAGTTTTGTAATATTTAACTGTGTGTTTAGACTGTCACAGGAAAATCAGAGTCAACTCCACCTACCTTGTTGATATTTATTAACTGTGTGTTTTCCAGACAAATATGAGACGGTTGGGGAGAAACTATTAAAGACCTACAGTGTGCTGAGGTATGATGAATATTCACATTCACGTGTGGCTTTTTGGTGTTTGAAATGAAATGTTTGAATATAAAGACACAAAGTAACGTGTTTTTCTTATATTTTTGACAGTCATATATCAGTTGTGCCACCCACTCCTCCACCCCACTTGGAATATCAGTTTCTGAGCAGATCTGGGGTAATTAGAACTTAATTCCACCATTATTTTACAGTAAAAATGTAAATTGTATGTGCTGAGTGCTTATAATTGTGTGTTTTGATCTGCAGGATTTCAAACACTCAAAACCTTTTACCAAATCAGTGGAAGATCTGATGGTTTCTTTCACCAGTCATATTAAAAGTAAGTTGACGTGTCATAAGTTATAAATGGTCAACAGTATGAGGAATTCTGCAGGTTGAATTATTCAGCACAACACACACACACACAAAATTTACCACAAGTCTTGGCAGTGTGAGTTGTCGCCTCTGAATGAAGTGCATCATTTCCTCTAGATTCTATCACAACGTAATCTGATCTCCACCTCGAAGAACTAAGTATACGTGCAATAATGACCACAACGGAAATTTGCCTGAAATATATAATGCAACAAAAACCCCTGTGACCTCATTATACAACTGCCTCAGCAGAAGTTGCATAAGGTGATAGTAATAATAATAATAATAATAATAATAATAATGATAAATTTTATTTATATAGCACTTTTCTTAACAATGTTACAAAGTGCTTCACAAAAAGAAAAAATACAATAAAACAATAATAATAAAATACAAATGAAATAAACTAAATTTACATTTAAAAAAAAGAATGCTTTAAGAAGAGATTTAAAGGCAGTGATAGATTTAGCTAACCTAATCTCAGTGGGTAAGTTTGGGGGCCCGAACTGCATAAGCCCAATATCCTGTAGTCACTAGTCGGGCTCTGGGAACAACCAGAAAGCCACTATCAGTCGATCTAAGAGGCTCAAGGAGTTAGTAGATCTTTGATATAATTAGGGGCCTCATGTACAGCCTTGATGGTCAATAATAAAATTTTAAAATCAATGCGAAAATGAACGGGAAGCCAATGCAAGGAGGCCAGAATTGGAGTTATATGATCTTGTTTTCTTGAACTGGTGATAATCCTAGCAGCAGCATTTTGAACCAATTGAAGGTGACAGAGGGAAGCCTGAGTAACACTTGTGTAGAGGGCATTACAGAAATCTAGATGGAAAAAATAAAGGCACAGACAACCCTGTGTAAATCCTCAAAGGATAAGAATTTTTGAAATTAACTTAAGTTGAAAGAAACATGACTGAACAACCTTCTTTACTTGGTCATCAAAACAAAGGCCAGAATCAAATAAAAAACCCAAATTTCTTGCAATTGGCTTAATGTTATGTGATAGGGCAAACAAGATAATTTCCATTTGGCCATCGTTAAGTTTGAGGAAGTTTTGAGAAGTCCAGCAATTGATATTGGAAAGGCAGGAGGCAAGTTGGGTTAGGTTGCTATGATTAGTGGATTGTAATGGGACATATAACTGGGTGTCAGCATAAGACCAAAAGACCAAAAGACCAAAAGCTATTTCCATGGATGACAGCAATGCATGAGCTCAGATAGCAACATGTCTGCATGCATTGCAAAAAAAAAACAAAACCCTCTGATACCACACAGCTTTTTGAGCCATGTGAACATTTGTCCAGGCTCTGGACAAATCACACGCTGCTCTTCATGTTTTTTTCTGAGATTTGCAGTGTCTGACATTTCTTTTCTCAATGCAGAGATTTCCACGTCTCAGAATGATGTGCGAGGAGACCTGCTGAAAGTCGACAACAGCAGAAGAGGGTCATGTTTTACCTACAGCACTCAAAAGAGCCTGTCTGACACTGACATCAACAAATCGAGCAATGTAAGTTGGTCACAGCTGCAACGGTGAACACTGCATTTAGTAGGGCAACAGAAGGCACTGAACTCTCCGCTAGATGCACAGTGTTAGAGATGCCACCATAAGTAATACAAAGAGATACAAAAGAAAAACAAAGTCTAATTTTCAGTCCATCTTTACCAGCAATGTCTTGTCAAGTCCTACCAGTTGCAACAGACAATAGCATATAATACAATCCCAATTTGTGGTAATGCGATCTCTGAACAGGACAATTAAAGTGGCTCGAGGTAATCTAAGACCTTTACCGGACTCTACTGGTGTTGAGTAGAAATAACAACTTAACAATCTCAAATTGTTTCACCACAAATGCCAGCACCTGGCTCAGAGATAATGTGCAGTCGTTTGTATTATCTATCAAACCGATCATATCCCTTTTGATAGATTTTATGCTACTAGTCTATATACCAAAAATCCTTCTTCTTTTCAGCTCTGCAAAGGCCCAAGTCTTCCAAACCTGTTCAAGAGAAGCAAAGACAGTGACCAGGATGGCTCCTCCACTGGGGCTGAGGAAGAAGCCTCCTTCAGTTCTGAGTATTCTGGAGGAAACAGGGTAAGTAGAAAAAAATAAATCGACAAGCAAACATCCTGTGACGGTTGATATATCTGATTTTAGATTGTCATCAGTTCAACCTCTTAGCTCATAAATACAAAATCCTTTTTTTTCTGTGTTTTGCTTTACTTCTGCTGATTGAATTTAAAGTCCATCAGGTTATGTCTTTTTGGCCTTTCAAACATAAAAAGGGAAGCTACAGCTTGTGTTTTGCTCCCTCAGGGCAGTAACAGCAGCATCAGCACAGACTGTGGCCTCTTTGAGGGCATTGCTGTGGCAGGAGAGCTACAGCTGGCTCTGGCCTACAACACCAACAGCTCCTGTCTGGAGATCACAGTCGGTGCCTGCAGAAATCTCACCAATGGAGACCCCAAGAGGAGCAAGTGTCACCCGTGAGGATAATACAATATAACATAACACTCTGCAGACTGTATGACCCAATTTTGTTGTGTGAGTCTCCATGAAAACCTCAGCATCCTATGTGTCTTAATGCCAGCTACGTCAAACTCTACGTGCTACCAGAAAAGAGCAACAAACTGAAGACGGCAGTCAAGAAAAACACCACAGATCCAGTTTATAATGAAGTTTTACAGGTAAAAAGAAAAAAAATATCAACTTCAGCTACTTCAATCAGTCAGTTTGGTGCTTGACTTCATCAGATTTAATTCAGTTTCTTGCCTGGATTTTCACAGTATCACATAGAGCGCCACCTGCTGCTTGGAAAGAGACTGCAGGCGTCTGTGTGGCATTCAGGAACCCTAAAAAGGAAGGTGTTTCTCGGCGAGGTCCTCATCCCGCTGGATGGCTGGAGATTTGAGGACAAGGCCTCCCAGTGTTTCAACTGGTACCCACTGTGTCCAAAGGTAAACCAGAGCAGACACTCAGCTGTAATATTAAACAGATGAGAGAAGAAAAACATTTAAAGTTCTGCCTGGGGGATTGTTTTGTTTGGAAGCAGCATGTGCACTTATTTTCTTCTTCTCTCTTGTATTTCTGTCTCTGCAGCACGCTGAGAATCCAGAGGGGGGCGCTGTGGAGCAGGACGGAGGAGAAGTGGTCAGATTCAAGTTCAGCTCAATCAACCATGGTGAGCTCCTGCAGCTCAGCTCCTTTAAATATCTGCGAGAAAAAGAGACATCTCTTTCTGTTCCCCAGATATTTTAATTATAGAAACTTAATTTAATAAATAATCTAATATCGTATCTGTTTTTTCACCTAACTAAACTTTCGTTGGTTATCCTTAAAGTCCCCCTCGACTCAAAAGTATGTTTTGCTTATTGTTCCTTCAGTTGAGCTTCACTGTGTGATGTCTGTGCAGAGTTTGACTCTTTAAAGGCTGTTTTCACATTCACATACTGAAAGTGGAAAGTTTCTTTGAGCTCGTTAAAAATCTGAGTTTAAGGCGTGTACCTATGAGCATCATTTGTGACATCACAACCAGTTTAGAAGGTGGTCCAGTATGCAGCTTACACAAGTGTAATGTGGAAACTTGGAGCCTCCAGTGCACTGAAAATGACAGTGTAGAATTAGGAGACATCTTGTGTCCAGCAGTTATTTTTTTGTAATGACAAGTATTTGCATATTCACAGATTCTGGATTTTTTTTTTTTTTTTTTATAGAAAAACCATATCAGACACGCATTGTTATTTAAAGCAGAGTATTTTTGGATGCCTTAAAACATGCCTGGAGGGGATACTTAAATTTGCTCCAAAAATGGATGATTTAGCATTTGTCATTATATAGAAAAACACTACATGTCAGCTTTTGAAGAGAAATAAAAGCAGCTGCGTTTAACATGCTTTTTTTTTTGGAATGTATTTATTTTTTCTAAACAATTCTGACCTTTACTGTCTAAAACCAGAAGGGAAAATCATTCAACTGAAAATAAGGTTTTCATCCATCCATAATTTTACGATAATTAAATAATAAAAATAATTCATACTAATAAGAATTCAAGCTCATAATATATGTCATATCTTAAAAACTAAATAAATGATAGAATAATTATAATTATAAGAGTCTCATAACCTCCAGCGCCATTATAGTAGATTATACTGTATTTTCTGTTGTGGTTATCATGTGGTTACAATGTGCTACAGATGTGCTACAACAATTCAAATGCAGGCCTACTTTTTCAATATGAAAATAGTAAATTAAGGCCCCACATTATAAATGATACTTTTACACAGCTTTTAAACAGCATATTTCAGCAGTCATCATCTTGAGGTTCTTTTGTTCCAGCACTAGAGGTCAGAAGAACTTCTCTTTTGGACACTTCCACGACCATCATGTTGTCTTGCTCCTCTCAGGGGTTAACACTGGGACACATGGCAATGATCGACTAACTGTCCTTATCAAAGGTGCCAAACACCTTCCCATTAATGCAAACACTAGTCAGAACACCTGCGTCAAAGTGTAAATACACCTCATTGTGGTCATGTGTGTCTCTTTGTGTGTGCATGTCAGTGTCTGCAGGCCTGCAAGGTGTGTTATGTGTGTTCTGGTGTGTGTTCATGAATGCATTAAGAGCGTAAGTGTTAAATATATGTACTGGTGTGTTTATACAGCTATTTGTGTGTTGTGTTTAGGTATCTGACTCTGGGAGAAGGCAGAGAGCTCGTCCAGGTGACGTCCATTTCTGAGGGTGAGATCGGGCTCACCAGCAGCTGTTTGATGGATCTCTGAACCTGAAGCTGTAGGACCAAAGCCCCTCCTGGCTATCTGAGGGACCCCTGCTGGGAGAGGCTTGAATAGACCTCAGTAATTCAGTAAATTCTCTAGGAACTCTTTAAACCCATCAATTTTACATTAATAAGCCACATATAAACATTTAGTAAATAGTTTATAACGCACTAGTTGTAGCCAGATATAAGGACATTTTTAAGTGATTATCAATGTATCTGCCAACAACTACAACTCCTCCTGTGAAGCATTTGTAACAGTTAATTCATGATTGACAATATAACACAGCTGTAATCATATGACACATGTCTGCATATTGTATATGAACATGAAATATGTATTTATTTATTTTATTTGTTAATTATATTGCTTATATTTATTAATAAAGTATGTATTTGTAAATTCTTGACTCTCCATCCACTCCATTTGCTAATGAAAGCCATGACATGCAGCTGAAAGCTCTGGGATAAATCTAGTAACTGGACCTTGAGTGTAGAATCAGATGTTTTCAGCCACTTGGGGGAAGCGGAAAAAGCACCACTGATTATAAAGTCAGATTATAAAGTTGATATGGCGAACGTGTAGGCCAAAGCAAACAGTTGCCAATTTACATATATAGCAGACACATACACATTTACATACACATATACATTTATTTGGAGGTATCTCTCTGTCCACTTGGCAAATCTAAGTCCAATATTCACTTTCCTTTTAGCTTTGTTTTTGTCTCCGCCAAGTCCTGAGGGCTCTTTAGCTGATAAATACTTCACTATGTTCACTAACTGATCGTTAACTTTGTCTGCTTTTTGTCAAAAAAACAGCTGCCTGCTGAGCCTGAAAACGCTGGTGGGAAATCAACCAAAACATTTACTATCTGTGGATTTGTTACAACAAGCAACAAGTTTCATATAACATGCAGTCATTTGATCCATTGTTAATATAAACCTATTGATTATTGTAGCTTTAATTTACTATTTCCAAGGTCAAGAATGAAACCTGAAGCGCCACATGTCTTCATGAGTTTTAAATACATTTCTAAACAGTTTTAAAATGTGTCTGTGAATAATTTGTATATGCGTATAAACAGTTAAATGTTTTATAACTGCAGGGATTTATTATTGTGTGTACATCGTTAAATATGATATACAGCTATAATGAGTTATCAGTCATTCATCAACTGTTCATACACTGTTATGGATGCTTTATAGTATACTTGTTGAGAAATACAGCAAAAAGCACTTAAAAGTCCTTACATCAGCTTACAACCACATTATAGTGTATTATACAATTTATTAAGTGTCTATAAATGCTAAATATAGGAAGGATTGAGGAAAGGTTTTACTGATCCGGTTTTAACTGCTGCATTCAAGGCATCTTTCAAATTCAATTTCCTCTTTAAAGTGATGATATCAGAGGAGTCAAGCAGCTAAACATCTATGCAAATCAAATTAGTGGAAAAAACACTGGGATAATATTTCTCACAAATGACATTTGGAGCCACACCCGCCGGTCACAGGAAGCGGTTGGAGTTATTTCACAGGCATTCAGGGGCAGGCAGGCAGGCAGGCAGGCAGGCAGGGAGACTCTTCAGCATGTTCCTTCTGTACAATGAGGCCTTTCTTGTCTCCGTCTAAGCAGCGTGTGAAAGACATGCTCAGTCTCTGGTTTCACAGCTCCATGAAGAAGAAGAAGAGAAAGAAGGAAAAAAAACACGTTCCTGTAGCAGGAGCGATGATGTCACTGACCTGGAATTCTCCGTTAACCCCCTCTCCCCCAGGGGACCATGGCAACCAGTGTTAAGGATGCCCAACAAGTGGCGTGACATCAGCTCGCCGGCTATCGCCAACATCAACAGCCGGAGAACATGACATCATCAGTCAACAGACTCAGCACTTTCTGTTTGCTGTACACTATTTAAACCGTAATAAACTGTCAGTTATTCATGATTCATTCACTTCACAAAGCCTTCATGTGGCACATGATTGTATTTTAATGAGCTGAGTCATGCGCATATTGTGAAGATATTTGTTTTTTATTCATTTATCTGTTAAACTAAATCACTTTATAATTAAAAATATTTAATTTATTACATTTTAAAGGACAGGTTCACATTTTATTAAGTCTGTCTCAAAACAGCAGTCAGGTGCCACAAATGAACAATGAAATAGGTTTTTCTTGCCATAATCATTCTTCTTTCATTTCATACTGGCCATTACAAGATCCCTTCATAATGCACTTACAATGTAAGTGATAGGGGCCAAAATCTACAAGCCTCCTTCTGTGCAAAAATGTAGATCATCAATGTAGTTCAACGTTACAGTCTTTTTAGTGCCAAAGTACCTACTTCACAGCAGCTCAACAGGAAAACACTGTCTGAGGAAACACAAAGGGAATTTTTTGCTAAAAAGACTGTGAATGTGGCAGATATCCACTTGATATGATTAATTCAGACTGTCGAAGCCACATAAAAGCTTCAGATAAACATTTAAATACATTTTTGCACAAAATGACTGGACACACTGTGGATTTTGGCCCCCATCACTTACATTGAAAGTGTATTTGAAGGGGATGTTTTAATAGCCAGTATGAACAGGAGGAATGATTACAGCGAGGAAAACCTCTTTCAGTGTTCATATGGACACCTGACTGTTGATTTAAGACAGACTTGAAAAATTGTGAACCTGTCCTTTAAACCTGAATATTACACTCATATGTGATTGATGATATCCCATTCAACAGGGCTGTAGTCAAGCTAGCAGCTCTGTTAGCCTACTTTTGAGCTAAATGCTAACACAAGGATGCTAACGTGCTGATGTTTAACAGGTATAATGTTTACCATTGATGGCATCACCTCAGTTTAGCATGTTAGCATGCTAACATTTGCTATATTAGTACTAAACACAAAGTACAGTTGAGGCTGATGGGTACTGGTCATATAAGATAAAGAGGTTCACCAACGTCATAAGAATTCATCTGTCTGCACAAAATTTCAGCAGTCTATCCAATAGTTGTTGAGATATTTCAGTCTGGACCAAAGTGGTGGCCATGTAGCCATACCACAAACGTAGCTAAAAAACATGGGCATCAATGAGCTTCTACAACAGCCTCCAACAGGCTCACAGATGTTTGAACCTGGTTGCAGAGATTTGCTCCCATTCCCCACCCATAGTGAGATAGGGCGCTGATGTTGGGCCATAAAAGGTGGCTCACAGTCAGTATCCCACTTCATCCCAGTCAGGCTCTGCGCAGACCAGTCAACTTCTTCCACACCAAACTCAGAAAAACATTTCTTTATGGTTCCTTTTGTTGAAACAGGAAGGGAGTGGCCTTGGACAAACTGTTGCGTAACATTGGAGGCACACTTTTGTATAAAAAGGATAAGGCTGGTGATATTCTGTTTTTCTTACCATCATCCCACTGAACCAAAACCAACAATAGTCCATATCGTGTACGCAAAGCTGCCTGATATAACTTGATATATCTCATTCTTCTGTGCCTGTTGTCCGAAAACAGTTCAAAACATAACACGTACTGGTAGACATGTTCCTTCATTATGATCAACATGGGTACTGTAGTTTATTAAGTCCTGCTGCTGTAAATACTCACTAACACACCAAAATGCGTATTAATCCATGGCTGACAATAGTCCCCACCAAAAGCACTATTTACTTCTGAGTAAAGTTTGCTGACAACTAGAGTGCAGATGTTTTAGGAAGTTTCATAGCTTTCATTTTAAATGAAACTATGTATTCATATTCCTTTTCGTGTTTGTTTTGGGGGGGGTTTAAATCTCCAGTAGCAACAAATGGACTAAGTTGATTTTTATGATATGTTGATTTTGATCTGTTCATGCAGCTTGTTAAAAATAAGAAAACATTTAAAAACACCAACCTTACCCTTTAAATGGAAACCCAAACCATAAAAAAACATCCCCAGTCCAAAAGTACATAAAAGTATGTGGACAACTGTGTCCACAACCTTTCATAACATACAAAGAATATACACTCTGATGTGTAATCATAGATTTTTTTTATTGCCAATATGTTGAACACCTCATTATAAAATCCTGTCCATATACAAAGGCCAGCAGAGCTGTGTGTTTCCATTACAGTGGCAGTAGATGCTACTCTAGTCCATGTCCAGAGAGAGGAGAATGAGAAGTTGGTGACTGTCTGGGTCAGTCCACTGCAAAATAAAAAAACTCTTCATAATATTCACCTCAACCCTCTTTTTAACCTCCGGTCTTAAAAAAAAAAAAAAAAAAAAGCTATAAAAAGGTTGTCAAAGTTACATCCATATTTTAGCGACTATGCACCTTGGCTAAAAAGTGAAGACCAACTGTCTGGGACTCCACCCTGCAGAGGGTCAGCCAGAGAGAAAGGCCACTTAGGAGGGTAAAAGCACACAACACGTGCTCAACTCTCACTCAACAGCGACATGACACAGATCAGACAAAAATAAAATATATTAAACCTAAAGTGTCCGAGTCAACACAGCGATCTGAGGATAAAGACATGCTGTGAAATGCACGGCAAAAAACCTAATCAAAAGTACCTAGATAGATAGCAATCTCCTTAACTGATTTAATGGCATGCAGCTGGATATTTCCTACAGTAAAAAATAATAATTTACA
The DNA here is from genome assembly GCA_038419695.1 of Scomberomorus guttatus. Classification (NCBI taxonomy): domain Eukaryota; kingdom Metazoa; phylum Chordata; class Actinopteri; order Scombriformes; family Scombridae; genus Scomberomorus; species Scomberomorus guttatus. The sequence goes on from CM076462.1 coordinate 11,343,160, forward strand.
ATTAAATCTCTTTAATTTAGTGATCTAAAGGAAAACATATGGAACATAAGACTGCTATTATTTTGGTCAATATATAAAACCTTTGAAACATATTAAATGTTTTCATTCTCATTAGTAGATAGCAAAAATATACAAACCAAGATGAAATACCCTTTTTAATGTCCCATATACAGTATAAATATCAAACTAGGCATGAATTTAAACTATTGAATAGCAATATTAAACATAAATGTAAGTGTTCAAATATAATGGAAAACAAAAACAAACACGTTTTTTTTCTGCTTATACTGTTTTCCCCTTTCTGAGTGGTCGCTATGAAACGACAAACTGTCCTTTTCTTCCTACACAACAAATGACAGACATCGAAAAGAAGCGAGGCTTTGATTACATACTCTATGTGCACATCGTGAAATAATAATAAAATTTGGCTAGTCCCTCTACTCATCCCACCTCTGCTTTAAAAACAATAATGATTTGGTCTTAATTGATCAAATTACACACAGTCAAATACACAAATAAGATCTGAAACACTAAGAAGAGAAAATGTTTTGGCACTAAGTTTTCTTCAAAGGATTTGCAAAGCCCTGCATACTGCCGGACAATCTCTCAGCAGGAGTTTGTCTCTGTAAATGATGCTTCTGCTGTGCTTATACTGCTCCAGTTTAGTCTGCAACTGATGTGTGTTTGTGAGTTTGGGGCGTGTTTCTTTCTGTGTGCTGACGCGTGTCAGCCGAGGAGCGAGATGTAGAGACCATTCAGAAAGGGTAAGTGGCTGAGGGCCGGAGCCTTCTTATAAGGCTTCGAACTCGTCGATCCTCTGCTTGGTGTTGCCCTGCCTGATCTGTCGCAGGGTCTTGTATTTGTCTCGGCCGGCCCGGACGTTCTCACAGTGAAGAAGGTCGTTCTGGGTATTCTTGGATTCATCACGTGCCTGAGCCAGCTCTGAGGTCAGGGCCTGAGGGGAGAGGAAGAGAGGAGGCATGAGATGACCAACACTGCCAATAATGTAATTCTACCATAAAAGAAGACCATTGTGGTGCCACTGGGTCACTGTGACATCCGTTCCACTGCTGTCCCGCTCTGTCTGAAATCGCTCCCTCATTCACTTTCTCCTTACATCACTGAAGTTTACTCAATAGTGAGCAGGAAATTGAGATTTCAGACACGTGAATCATAATCATTTTGGAAAATAAAACAGTGGACAGTAAATATAGTGCACTATATAATAAAAAGGCAGTGACTTCCTCTGATCACACTGTCCTCACCTTCAGCTGTTTCTGGACGCGCTCGTTCTTCTCGGCCTCAGTCAGGCGATCCTCCTCGTTGCGGTGGTCGTTGATGCCTTCAGTCTGCAGGTCGGCGCTGTGCGTGCTGGCGTTCTCCTCGCTGTCGCTGTTGTCGTCGAGTTGGTCGTACATGGGGGGAGGGGGAGGTAAAGGTAGAGGTGGCGCGGGCGCCGTCATCACCATATGCAGCTCCTCCTTGGTCTTCACTAGATCGTCCTGGGCCTCCCTGGCCTGGTGAGAACAGACGAGCAACAGAAGAACAGTCAGTTTGCTCTTAATTGAACTTAATTGTCTCCTTTTTCTATTTGGTATGTTTTAGTGTCACAACGCCCAATTACAGCAAACAGAACTCTAAAACTTGTTTGTTAGACTGTTTTGTGAATCTGTCATTATGCTGATCTGGTTAAATATTTTAGAATAGAAGAAAAGAGTCTAAACTCCAGTCCTGTAGGTATAATGTAATCGTCTGCTGTAAATAACCTCCAATTTTCACCCCACACAGAAACAGCTGAATGAGCGTCAGTATACTGTACACTGCAGCGTCCCCTCAGTTAAAGCTCTCACCCTGAGCTGCCAAGTTTCGGCTTCCTCCTCCTTGCGTCTCTTGGCGTCCTCCAGCAGGGCGATCTTGGCTGTGTGCTCTTCCAGCTCTGCAGCCTGATACAAAACCACAAGAGAAACAATTACTGAAGAGGCACAAGTACAAATGAACTACTAGCACAACTAGATAATCTTGATTTTCATTCTTTGCAGAACGTTTCTTTATGTCTGTCTATGTTGTTTATGTCTGTTTTAAGCTGGCACATCGTTGGCATATTTGCAGATTTTTAAAGGAATCCCAGCAGGTGAGTGATATCTGACTTATGCAGCGAACAGTTTCTTGGCTGAGCTAATAATCACTGTAAATAACAACAGGTTTCCAGTGGCTTGGTTGAAAACCTCCTTTAAATGTGGCACTTTAAATCATTTTAGCTTTGATAGTTTAATGATCTTAACTTTAAAAAGCATTCAGGGCTCTCAGTAATGTAACAACAATATGAAAACAGCAAAAGCAGGACAAAAAGCAACTGGCACTTTGAGGACTTCCTGATGAAATGTAACCAGACTCTGTGCAGCCTCTGCGGGTGTTGTGGTACATTCCTTCTGACCACCACAACAATGTGAACAGCTTGTCTTTCACCAGGCTGAACTAACCAGGCTCAGTATTAAACGGCGCACCTGCTTCGGTTGTTCAGTGTGTGTGTGTGCGTGTGTGAAAAAAGATACTGAACAGACTTCAGCCCACTCCGAAGCACTTGGCCATGAAATTGTTATGTGAAAGGTGTTCAGCCGGAAAATTGGCCACTCAGTGAAGAATACCTGACACAGTGTTGCAATAGTTTTAATAGGTTTTTATGGCGGTGAGCGAGGTTAATGCTAAATATTGCTCAACACGTTTTTAACATGACTCCCACATGTCTTTTTCAGTCACAGTCAGTGGAAGTCGACACTTAAACCCTATTAAGACTCTTGTGCAATGGATTAAGTATAAAGGGTGACGCAGCAGGTGTCTGTCCGATAAAACTGGGCTGGTGTTTGACTGCCACAGCTTTATTGTCAGGACTGTTAGAGTGAAAGAGGGAGAAGCACACACTGCGCACACACACACACACACACACACACTGGGTGGTCCACAGCCGAGCAGCTCAGGGTGAGGGGGCGGTTAGTCTGAAAGTAACGGGGTGTGGTGCAGCTGGACGCTACAAAGTGTTTTTGTCTGGAGCTACAGCAGCCAGGCACTGCTGAATGTTCCACACTGCAATGTGCCTGGTACTGACCTGGACAATTCACCTTATCTTGCAAACTTATCTTGAGATTTTGTTGATGACCAGCCCAACCATTTTTTTCTATTCTATTCTTCTGTGTTGTAAAAATGAACAGTCACAGAAATACTGACCAGCTGCTCCTGACTCTTCTTCTGGTCCTCAGCGTGGCGAGCCAGCTCCTCTTTAGCCAGCAGGGCAGCCTGACGCTCGGCCTCCAGGCGAGCTGCCTCCTCCTCGGCTCTCCTCCGTTCCTGCTCCAGCATCATGGCTCTCTGGAGCTGATCCTGCAGATCTACAATACAGAATGGAGAGAGAAGAAGAGATATGAGGCAAATGCTACTACAGGAAAACACAAAACAGCTACAAGTATGTAAAGAAAAGAGAGAGATTTCTCAGTTTTTCACAACTTTTTTCATCATGCTACAGAAATCAAAAAAGGAAAATAATCTTGCAATGAAACTCTTTCCGATGACCATATAAACTTTCTAAGACGTATTATTCAAGGTGTCATCCTTCATAATCTGCTGGTATTTAAAGCCTTTAAACACAAACACTGCAAATCATTTGTGCGCTTTTATCATTTTTATGACCAGGCAACTTATTAATCTTGACTAAAGAGGAAGCCTTGGAGTCACTTAATAAATCGTATTAGCCTGATACTTTCTCTCTGTAAGTTTGTAAACAAGAAGTGACCTGCTTTCTGAAGAACTTGTCTTCTGTTTTACTGGCAGTAAGCAAGATTGTCACCAGCAGAAACAGGTAAAACTAGAAGTATAGGGTTAGGGGTTACAAAAGTTTTTCTGGTTTGGATACTGAACCAAAAAATACTGCTAAAGTAAACTTACAATTGTTTGATCATTCCTTTGGTTATTCATCATTCATGCTGTTTACAAAACAAGTAACCTGCAGACTTAACCTACCCGCACAATCACATATTTTAACTATTTGCACGCACACACACTTTCTGTTCTCACTGAAAGCCCCTGAGGTCCCTCTGTGCATTGTCCCCCCAGTCCCCTCCCACCTTTCTCTGCCTTCTTGGTCTTCTCCTCGAACTGGTAGAGCCTCATCATCAGCTCCTGCTTCTCTCGCTCCATCTGCTCCTTCTCCTTCTCAATGGCCTCCCTCTTCTTCTTCTCGTTCTCCAGCTGGGCCCTGCAGATAAGACACAGCCCGCTATGAGCCAACAAAAGAGAGCTGACACAGCCGACGCACAGTTACGGGCTGACAAACAACAGTTTGTTCGGCACACGCACACATCAATAACAACAGTCCACGTACAAGCCCAGATTCACCACACGTTTGCACAAGCAGCTCCGGTCAAAAAAAAAAAAAGAAAGCATCTACCTCTGTTACAGTCACATACAACACGCTACACTTTCATGCAAATATAATTTATCTCACATGATGAGTATTTGCAGGTGAAGGCATTTCAATTTGAAATTGCACCACATTCACAAGCGTTTGCCAAGACAATTCCCTAAATTACTTCAGATCAGTCAAGATCTTATGACAGGTGGAAGAAAACAGCTGCTACAGCAGGATGCTGCAAGATATGAGTGCAGTTATCAGTGAGTTTTACCCATATTGAGTGAATTTTGTCTGCACCTAAAAGTTACGTCCATTATTGATTAATCTGTCAATTTTGTTTCCGATTATCTGTTTAGTCAATAAAACACGAGAGGAAATCTATAAAATGTGACCAACAGCCAAAAATCCAATCAGTTTAGAATGATATAACAGAGAGAAAAGCAGTGAATCCTCACATTTAAACAGCTGGAACAGAAGTTTAGAATTAAAAGTAAGATAAAAATATGATATATATGAATAAATTAAAGCCCTATCTCTTATTTACCACACAAGATAAAGGAATTGATGTTTAAACAATGTCGTTTTCTGTACTGCTTTTTGTGGCTTCCTGTGCGTGCAAATAAACATGTCTTGCCTCGTATTTATTGCTCTTGTTTTCCTTCTACGTTTCCTTGCATTATCATTACTTTTGCTGAAGTTGCTTAAGTAGCAACCTGATATCTCCCCGAGGGTTTAATTATATTTCAATAAGGGTTCTTAAGGGACTCATCACAAACCATCTTGTAACTACATTTGGACAACAGCCCAGACTCTCTCATAGACACTGACCACTGTCAGCTACTGTGTGTGAACTCTAACTCTGTGTGCTGGGGCCTGGTGATCTAATGGCTCTCTCACTGGTATTTACTTTGTTGTCTGCTCGGCGTTACATCACCATGTTTAAACAGCTGTACGGGGACAGACAGCGGGCCGACAGCTGTAGCTGAGACCAGGGTCAACATCCATTCACTTTCAGTTCAGCCCATTCAGGAAGTAGATTCCTCTTTACTTGAAAAGGAATGCTGCGTTATTACCCATTGAATGGTAGTTTCACTTTACATGTTGAACTGCGTGAAATGAAGGCGGACTACCCGTAAGCTCGGCTAACAATAGTATCTGACATCGTAAAGCTGGTTCAGTCAGCAAAGAACAAGGTCAAACTTTTTATTAGTGCTCTGCTGGCCTTAATCTACGACATGGAGCATCATCTCCTGGTGTTTATAGTATAGTAAAGCCACATGTTTAAAGAAATACAACACAAAAATCGAACTTTTAGTCCTGTGTGGTCAGTACTATGGTGCAGGTTAAAATTCACTGTGGTGTGGATTGAGGATATTGAAACTCTTATAGAGCTGCAATGATTAGATTAATCAATTTGTTGACAAGTGACAGAATTGATCATTAAATATTCTGATAATCTGTGAGAATTTTCTTCTTTTTTCTGTTTTATGTCCTTATTAAGTGGTCGGACAAAATAAGACATTTGAATATGTCACCTGGGGTTTTGGGAATTTTGATGTGCAGTTTTGACGTGAAAATAATAATAATTGTCAGGGGCAGGCACACACATTTCAAAAAAATGAATCTGTATTTGATACTCAGAGGTCTAATGTCAGAAGCAGGGCTGGGCGACGTGGTTGAAATAATCATCATCATGATTTTTTGTTCATTTTTGACACTTACTCATTATTTTGTGGCTGTTTAAACACTCAGGTTCATTCCTGTTTTTAGTTTAGTTTAGTTTTTTACTTAAAGACTGATATGAAGATCAATTAAATATCAAGATATTGCAAATGGATGCAAAATCCCACATTAAATAATCAGATAAATAAACCATAAACTGTGGAATAACTGTTCCACTGTTATGCATTACATGAGACATATTAAACAAAAACTATGACAACTAATTCTGCTATTTTTTAATTACAGCTTCCCCAGAATCCTTAATTTGACTATAGATATTTGTTGAACTATAGTATACTGTGAGATCAATCATCATAACATGACTCAGCTGAAATTCAATAAACAATAACATTAAATTATCATTAAATATTTTGATTTGATTTTGATCTTATTTAAGAAAACACATTATTACTGTGGCATTTTTAGCCATTGTTTAGCCAAAGGAGATAGCAAGTCACTTAATCATCTCTTTAAAGAAGGTTTGTGTTACTGAAGAACTCATTTTGGGAGGAAACTCAAACAAAAACATATCTTTCTCTCTTATTTACCTCTCCATCTGTTTCTGTTGCTTCTCCTCTCTGGCCTGGGCCTTCATCTGCTGCACCTCAATCGTGTCTGGCTTGCGGCGGCGCATGTAGAGCTCGTGGTTGCCCATGCACAGCTGCAGGATGCGCTTGTTTATGCGCAGCCTCGGGGCATAAAACACAAAGTCCTGAAATTTGGAGAAGAAACGGACAGGTGGAATGAGAAAGAGAGGGAGAGCAGGAGCAGATAAACAAACAAACACCTGCTGCCTGCTCGCTGTGATCTGCTGATAAAGGACAAAGACTCCAGTTGTGGCTCTGAGTATGTACAGAGAAACTTAATTATTATTTCTGCTAAAAACAATACTACATAGGCTGCTCTACTTCAAAGGCCAAGTAGCCTGAGGTACCCAGATAAGGTATAGATGTACTTTTTGTGTGTGTGTGTGTGTTTGGGGTCCATCACTAATAGCCTGGAAAGTAGCCCTGGCTATTCTGTATGCTAGATCAGCCTGACGATATGTCTAATGGTTTTTTTTCTCCACTAGAGAGAAACATGATGCCCCCGGTAAAATGGAAGCGGAGTCCTTAAGTATAGACACACACTGAAACTCAGGCTCTGAAAAGCTTAATTTCACCTAAAGAGGAACAAGAACTCTCAAACTGGAGGAGATTGTGAAAGCAGACAGAAAGCGGGATGTTTTAGAGAAGAGGGAGCGTTCTCAGGATTAGAAGTGTCACAATGAGTAACCTCTAAACGATGACTAATGCTGCTGAGTTGTTACTCACCGGAGATTTTTTGTCAATGGGCTTGATGATGAACTTTTTATCGTTGAAGGAAATGTTTCTGATCTCACTCCAGGGGAAGCCGATCTTTGGGGTCAATCTGAGGGAGGGACCACATGAACATGAACGTTATACTGTGATATTAAGCAACTGTATAAGTGTCACTGATGACATCTTTTGATTTTTTTACACACAGACCAAAAATGTAACTCTTATTTAAGAAAAAATTACTGTGGCATTATTTGCAGCTGTAACACGGTTTTAGAGGAATCAGCCTACAGATGATTTAGAGGAGTCACCTGTGAGTAAACCTCTCTCAGACTGACTGTCAGCATGGATTTCTGTATGAGGAATGGATCTGGGGTGTGGCTCGCGATTCTATTGTGCCAGACAAACCGAACGGATGCCAATCTCATTCGACACGACGACGAAGTTGCACTATAAACATTGACAGGCCGGTAGCATTGTAATCTAGAAAAGCAGTCAGCCGTTTCACAGTGAAACTCGGCTCTGACACTGTACTGCCTGAACTGGAATGTCACTCGTTTACTGATCCATGACACATGCATGTGGAATTGAGAAAGCAATGTGGAAGTTATCTCAGTTATCTCATCGGGTGATTTATTGAGCTGTGCTCTATCTGTGGATTCATGTTAGTGGAAATTATAGTGTTTTCCCGAAAAGTTAGGGAAGGAAAAACATCATGGAAGCTGGAAAATGTAGCTGGAATTTTATGAGTGGCTTTCTGTGACAGATTACTAATGTATGAAAAACTCTTAGGGAATGTTAGCAATTAATAGCAAAGGCTAATGTAACCAGTATATCAAAATACATGAGTAATAAAAGGTATTTTTCGGGTACAGTTATGGTCTGGCTGGATACCAAAATTACAACTATTGATTGAGTGTAAAATAGAAGAAGAAAATATGAACATCTAATATATTTTTGTAATCGTGTAGGGCTGCAACTAATAATTAGCTGCATTATTGATTTATCTACAGATGTCTACAGTTACCTAAAGGCTAAAGCTTGTCTTAAACCAACAATATTCAGTTAACTGTCACATATGTCAAATAAAAGAAGAAAACCCTCATAAGTAAGAAGCTGGAACCTATTCAAGTTTGGCATTCCTGCTGGAAAAAAAAATATTGATTGGAATTGCTAAAAATCAGTAGCGATTTGCAAGAATCTTTCAAAGTAAATCCAGCAGTAGAGCTAGTGAATCTGTGTGACTGGTTTCACTGTGTGTGTGTGTTTGGCTAGGATGGTTGCTAAGAGGAAACACTGGCTCAAGAAAAACTCTTCTGTCCTATAAAATGAGCAGCGCTGTGGTTTGTGGAGCGGGCGGTGCATAAGGAGTTAAACCAGCACCAGACTTGTGCCTCGGTGAAGCCTTGGCTGCACTGCTGCATTGTGGGCTGGCTGCCCTCATTGGAGAGACACTGTTGTAGGTTAGCCTCACATTCTTAAGTGCCGCACAGCTTGAAAAACCAGTCGGCGTAGTCATGGTTACGGCAGAGGGCACCGTGGAGGAAAGGCATTTCTTTGCTGATCCCAGGCAGCGCATAAAGAGACAGACTCACACAAGGACCCTGTGCGCCTCTTAATAGTGTGTTTCTCACTCTTGCAGAAGGTTTCACACCACAGTATAGTTACAATAAGGCTGAATGAAAGACCAGATGAACTTTAACACAATGGCAGTGACTGTAATTAAACCACTTAGACTTGAAAAGAAAATCTTGTGTTGATAAAAGACAAAAGGAGCAGCCAGTAAAGGTTCTTTTAAAGTCCTAAACTTTGTCATTACACAATCACCAGATTGCTGTATTCATTTCTTCCACTAGGCAGACACAGTAGGCCACACTGCTTTCAATAGCAGCTGGCACGAAAGCTGACACAGTGCAGCTAGTTTAATATGGGAAGAGTCATGAACAACACAGCTCAGCCAGCGGGTCAGTACAGTGGACGGGGTCAGTGACTGAAAGGCGAGTCACCTGGGATGAAGTGCTCCTCTAGCACAGTGTACTTCACTTCAGTCACCTCACAGACGAGGCCGCCAGCCGCAGCAGATGTCAGAACTCATTTCGCCAAATAGAGGGCGATTACCTCCCTAACTGTATTGCCCCATAAACAAAGTGGCAATCATAACCAGGACGGAGGTGGATGCTGTCAACATTGCAGATCTCCAAAGTAGATTTCTCTTTAAGCACAAACACCAGACAGAAAAAAAAAACTCATCCAAGGAGGATACAAAAGAGGAATATTTCCTTTTTTTTGTATTCTACATACTACATTCTGCCTGTCGATAAACTGGAGAAAAGGGCAGTAATTAACTATTGATATGGACCCGGACATGCAAGAGTTCCTCTGTGTTACAGAACTGAGACTAGAGCCAGCCAAAAGAAAAAAAGAGCTAGCACTAAATCAGGTTGGAAATAAAACTGGCAACAACAACATCTGCTACTGTATAGCAGGGATTTTACTTCAATTACGTACATATGCCATCTACAGTATGAATGGCACACAAACATATACTATATCTTTCAGGAGGTCATTGTAGTAATTACACCACTTGAGTTGGGAACAAAAGATGTCCTGTATATCTAAAAGAGACGATGACACACTCGAATACAGCAAGCACAATTATATACAGAACAGCAGAGGCAGAAATCATAAACCATATTATTTGGAAAAGTTGTGTCTCTTGTGTCGGCAAATAAAATTATAGATAAAGCAAAAGGCTCAGCTTTAGCTCTGTATCCATTTGGCCTTCATTGTTATTCCTGTCATACTGTCTGCTGAGAAACTGGAATAGTGATTAAGTACAGGCATGGACCTGGCCCAGCCAGTTTAGCTCTGTGTTTCAGGGCTGCAGCTAGCAGCAAGCAGGAAAAAAAAAAAAGAGCCAGACCAGACACTAACAGCAGGGCTGCTCTGTTTACTTCCAGGGTCTGTCAAAACATAGTGCTTACTTGTCATCCTTCTCATAAATGTTGAGTCCCAGGGCGTCCACTCCCAGCCACAGCTCTGTTCCTTTCTTATTCTTGATGTCAAAGTAGTTGACTCCGTACATTTCCAGATCCTGAGCGATCTTCAGGTACTCCAGCATAGCGTCCTCCCTGAAAGAATGGACAGTGACATGATCTATCAATCCAATTCCTATTCATGCTGCAGGATTTCAGACTGCAATATCAACAAACCCCTCAATGAGTGACATTATATAAAACACACACTCACTTCAGCATCCCACGGTGCTCCTCGTGCCACACCTGAATCCTCTCCTCCCACTGTTCTCTGGATAACTTGTGCTGCTCCATGACTCTACAGGAAGAGAGAAGAAACTGGCAAAGGTCAGCTGTATCACCGTACAGAGACGACTGACAGGCAAGACAGTCTGATATCTTTGGTTTTGGTGTGTTAAGTAACATTATGGGCTGTATTTTCAAGCAGTGGCACTGTGCAAAGAGCGTTTGTGAAGTAGCATTTCCTTCCTTGTCAGCACTAGTTTGGTATTTTAGTGACACGCTGTGTGCCACAGTTAGAGGAAAGGAACAATAGGGTGTGTGCCATTGGCAAACCAGTAGTGCAGTCAGATTTTGTGTTAAGACTGACATGTTTTCTGCTTAGTCAGACACCCCCATAACACTTTCTAGATTTGCATAAACCCCTTTTAGTAATGTTTGACTGTCATTATCTTAGATCATGAGCGATCTAAATGAACTTAATTTGATCATTACAATAATGCACGGTAACTAACTACCTGCTTTCCTTTTCAGTTATGTCATTCCCCATACAGCAACAAACTGAAGGCGATAGGCAACTGGTTATTTATGCTTCTTCATTCTTAACAGTTTCTTAGTTTGTGCAGCACAAATCAACAGCAATGTCAGGCATGGTGACACCCTTGTGACCTGTCACTATATCCAGAAATGTGTATTAGAAAAGTCATCACAATCTTGGCAACATATTTGAGCTGCTGTGTAGTCACACTGCCAAATAACTGCATGTCCCTGGCAAGAACATACAGTAGTTTCCTCTCTGGAGAAGGTGTTCCTGACTCTGCGTTACCAAACTGCATCATGGCGGGCGAACGCTACTTCTACGGGGGATAAATGGAGCTGATACCATTGGGAATGATTGTCATCAGTCCCTAACACATCCACCTCTAAAGTAAGATGATGGATTCTTCCTGATTCTACACACCCCCACTCTTGGTGGTGTGAATGGTGCCCTGGACTCTTTATCTTTTGTTTTCTCAGGCACGTTGGTCCAAAGGGAAATAAATTGAATAGATGGCACACAAACACACACACAATTACTTGCATATTTTTTCTAGAAATCTAATCGTTACATAAACCTCATCGTCTTCTTTTGTTTCTTTGGCTACCAGGGTGGAGATGGTGATTTTCTTTGCGGCAGGTTCAACCAATGTTTATGAGTGCAGCACTTTTAGGCACTTTTAATATAAGCTTTTTAGTTCCTTCTTCCTCTTCCTAACAAGATTACTTTCTGCCAGTGCCAAACCCAACAGCTTCATCATGGCTGCATCTTGCCTTTTGACCTAGATTTTAATATAACAACAAAGCTTGATTTGCTGTCCTGAATGAACTGGCACACCTCACCTGTGTGGCAGCAGGCGTTCAGAAACGAGGTATCCAGGCCGGTGGACTTCTTTATTGTAGTCTCCAAACTTGGCCTGGACAGAGTAGGAGGCCAGCAGCACGGCTGTTTCTGGTGGACAGTAAACCTCATCGCTCAGGATGCCTTCCTTCACCTGCAGGAAGAAGAGCTTCTGGGTGATGTCCTGGATCAGCTCCTCAGACACATCCTCCGGGAAGAACTTGGCCCGAAACTTGAACTGCAGCGGGTTCTCCTTTTTCACGTCCTGGGACGACACCTGGGGAGAAATTAAAAACATAGTTAAGTGACAAATGGAATCATGTGACCATTAAAGGAATAGTTTGACATTTTGGGAAATATACTTATTTACTCTCTTGCTGAGTTAGATTAGATGACTCATACCATTCATTATACTAATTATTTTCTCGATTAATTGATGAATTCCTTTGTCTATAAACTGTCAGAGAATAGGGAAAAATGCCCATTATTATTTCTTGGAGCTCATGGTGACATCTTTAAATGTCTTGTTTTGTCTGATCAACGGTCCAAAATCCAAATTCAGTTTTCTGTCATGGATGACATCATCAAATCCTCAAATCTGAGAAGCAACAACCAGCAAATATTTGGCATTTCTACTTAAAAAATGACAAAAAAATATTAATTAGTTATCAGAATAGTTGCTGATTAATTTTCTGTCCTTTGACCATTCAATTAATCAACTAATCACAGCTCTATACCACTCTCATGTCTGTATGGTAAATATGTAGCTGGAGCCAGCAGCCGGTTAGCTTAGCTTGAAGACGGGAAGCAGGTGGAAACAGCTTGCCTGGCTCTGTCCAAAGGTAACAAGCGACTGTAAAGCTCACAAACTACACACATTAAATTTTGTTTGTTTAATCCGCATAACTTTAGTGTAAAAACTACAATTCGCCATTTTACTGGGGGTTTAAGTATGTGCCAGACTAGTGTCTGGAGTCTCCGCTGGTTGCCAGGCTAGCGGTTTCTAGTATTTATGCTAGGCTAACAGGCTGTTAGTAACAGGTTATATTTTTACCGTACGGATGGGGCAGTGGCATCATTTTTTTTCTCATCTAACTCTTGGCAAGAAAGCAAATAAGCGCACTTCCCAAAACTAACTGTCATACTTTTCCGTTAATGTCAAACTGAAAAGCTTTTTACTGAGTATTATCAGGTGCATTTGGGGTATAAATCAGTACTTTGATTTTCTCAAATTTGAGAGCCAGGATATGATCATGATGCTTTAAAATATAATCAGTGTAGTAAAAGGTATAAATAACATCCTCTCTGTCAAATCTGTCAATTGTATTACTGGCTACAAAACAATCACAATTAGCAACATGAACAAATACTGGGTGTCAGAGCTCTATACAGCAGAAAACACCAAAATCCACAGTTTCATGGGAGCCCTGCCCTTACAAAAAGAGGATCTCCCATTCCCATTTGGTGGAAATAAACTTTAATAACTCTCTGCTACAGTATGTGTTTACACAATATGCCTCTTCCTCTAAATTCAAAACAGGAACCAAGCGGTCTTGATGCAGAGAATGGGGCTGTACAAGGCCGGGAATATTCCAGTTTGAGCTTTGCATTGTGCTGATGAGCTGCAGCGCAGTGTCAGCACACAGTGTACAGTATACTGCTGCTGACCGAGGCAAGCATAACCTTTTCTCTCTCTGTCTGACCCTTGTTTATGATTATAAAGTGCAAAGAGGCAACTTTCAAACTTCTTCTAGAGAGTTTAGCACGGTTTCCTACGTTTGTTTCGGTCAGGGAAGCGTTCATCAGAAAATCTCCCTTCGATCCTATTAGATAGAAAAATATAGTCTCAAAAACTTAATGTTGCACTATTACCCAGTAAAAGGTGTATATTTAAGAGATTATTAATGCAAAACTAGTCTAAAACGTCCTGGTAACTTGTGTTTACTCAGGAACTATAGACAGTTGAGGCAGTTATGGTTCACCAAAAGTTCACACTTCTCACTCTAGTCAAATAATCCAGCTCCAGCTGATTACATGCAGTGCTCTGACCCCACAGCACAGATAGAAAACAGACAGGCCTTCAAAAATTTGCTGCCATGTTGGAAGTGGGAGACAGTGACCACAATAGAGCATGTGAATATATACATGCTGTAATATGGTGGCTACTGATTGACTGAAAGGCAAACACTGGAGCAGTGATTCTGCCGTCCCCTTTAAAGGAATGCATTCTTTCTTTATTGTTTATTGAATTTGACTCCATGTGTTGCAAAAGCCCAGCAGTTGGGACATATTTCAGATTGCAGGTGAAATGACCATGAAGACATCCAACATGCACTGTGGGTTAAAGGGTATCATGATGTGTAATGATATTAAAATTTCACAGTATTAAAAGGGCAAATAATGAATTGATTATTAATGAATGTGAAAACAAATTATACTGTTTGGGTCTATTTTTTTAAACATATTTATAATGATTATGATTAATGGGTGAATGATGTAGAATTACAAGGTTTCCTGCAGTGGAGGCATGCCACCTCACCTGGAAAAGACCACCTCTGCTGACATAATAAAGAATGAATACTTTTATGAAATAAAACATTATCTTTCCGGGAGAATATGTATCTTAAGATAGGCCATCATCTACTAACTAAATTGATCTGGGTGGCTTAACGCCTCGGCTAAACAATTTCCCTTTGGGGAAACCAACGCTTCTTTACACCTGAGCATTTATAGAAGACAAAGATTATGATGAGACAAACTCAAACAATGAATCTTACCTTTTTGTCCAGTTTTAGCCAAGTGATGTAACCTTTGCCATCCATATACTGAAGTCCAAAGTACCAGACCTCACGTAAGCCGATGGTTTTCACCACCTACAGATAGAGAAAAAAAAAATCAGGGTTAAAGTAATAACCTCAAAGATTTTCATTTAAATAAATGTTCGTTAAGTCACTACCTATCGCCAAATGAGGTAACACAATGGTGATTGAGCGTACTACCTACTGATGAAAGCCCTTGCATTTGCAGTATTATGAGTATTACAAACTGGGTGTCGGTGGCGACATTCCCAGGCAGAAAAAAAAAATCACAAGCAGCGCACAGTTAGTGACACATTTTCCATCACCCAGCAGTGGCTGGTCCACCAGACATTACCGCTTATCGCCATAGGTGCCGCAAAAGAAAACAAAACGGAGATCTTCGAGATTGCTGCTTTAAACACACTCAGTTGGTATCAGATTTTCACTTCACAATACCAAAATATGACTTGAAACAAAATATTATGCTTAGTGAATTTCTTCATGAATTGAAGGAAAGAAATAGGAAAATGGAAACGTGCAATTGGAAGAGTTTCAATGCTTCATGGCAGACACTTGGATGTTGATTTGGTTGAAGTAGTAGGATATCAACTTTGACCAGATTTAAAGACTGCATTACTACAAAGAAAACACCACCTGCACCAGGAAAACAGAATATGAGATGATGACGCAACTTCAGTAGTTAATAGAAAGAACTCATGTCCTCACACCTCAAAAATCAATGAGGTAATTTTTCCAATAAAACGTAAATGAATCGCTGATGGTTTTCTTCCAGCAGAGCGAGGAGTTATGAAAAGGCCTTTAGTGCTTCACAAAGGCTGGCAAAGCAGAGAGAATCTAATCTTAAGGTGACATACTCAGGTACCAGACTAATCTGGTAGACAAGCCTCATAGTATTACACATTCCCAGGCCTGAGCATGGAGTTGGCGGGGTTTACGATAAAAACTGCATCCAAATACTGCCAGGACAAACTACAGTACACTCTAAAACACCATGTGCTTGTCTGGAGGAATTCACCGAATATATGATAGATTCTGAGACTCAACTGATCCTTCTATTCTCAGCATTTGTCTAAGTGTATCTCTTAAAATTACCAATTAAAACTATCATAAACAAGCATCACCTTTACTAGTAATGTTCTGTCTGTCTGTCTGGTGCAATATGCCACAGCACACAAGAGCATGCTTAAGACTAGTCTTTAACAGAGTGGTCCGATTGTTTGAATAGTGAGGAGAAGTGATACTGTATAACGAGGGCGTGCTGCCTGACTAGCATCCTGTCTTTGACTAGAAAAGACAGAGAGGTCTGGAGTGAGTCTGCTCCAACTTACAATCCTGTTACTTTCTGGTAAAACTGCTCATTATTAACTTTTAAAAAGGCAGATTAGGAAGCCGGTTTTAATTTCAACCTCACTTATAATTAGGTCTAACCAAAGAAGAATGTTTTCAGATCAGCAATTTGAACGAAAATGTTTGACTGTGCAGCTCAGGCAGTAAGTAAAAACCCAGTTATAGATCTGGAATAATCACTCATGCTGCAAGAGGAGCTGCCATTTTCCACTGGCTTCTGAGAGAAACCTCAACGACCAGAGGCTCTTTATGGGCTTCAGAGAGGCAGAGCGATTTTTCCAACAGCACCATGTAGGAATTCATGTTTCTGTGTCTACGTATGTGTGCCGTTAAGTTGGTTGATCGCCGTGCCGGGCCCTATTTGAATGAATCACTGCCAAATTCCCCACCCAGTCACCAGGTGAGGTGCTAAGTTGCCCGGGTGAAGTTTGAGTCAACACGCTGCTACTTTAGCCAAGCCCATTGTCAATGATAAGCTCCAGCCAAGGTTAAAATTAAAATCAAACTCACCCACTTTGTCGCCGACACAAAATACAGGGCAGGCTGACCTGTGGGAGCGCAGATGAATGGCCTTGATTCAGGGACCTTTTCTGATGTATTGTATTTAGCTCAACAACAAGCACTAGAAGGGGGGTGAAATGAGAGAGCACTTCATCTCACCTGTAATGAAACACATAAGGCCTCAGAACACAACCAGCCCTTTCATGGTGGTTGGGCTTTGGGGTCCGCAGAGTGAGAGGCAGAGAAACAAAGTGGGCAACCACGCAGATATCTTAAGAGTTATGATTGTTTTTCCTCAGGGGATAAGTAACCATTTTTCCTGGGCAAGCTTATTAACCTTTAACAACATTGCTGTGGTAAAATACGCCTGTACTTTGGCTTTAATGACATGTTGTACATGTTATGAACACCTGCTGGCAAAGGATACCGAAAATAATACAGTTCATTAGAGGAGGATTAAATCTGAATCTGGGGACACAGTTTTAGTAAACTGACATCGCAGCAGGTTGGTTTGGCAGTCTGCCTTGACTTTAATGGGTTGCTAGTTCATTCCAATGTACGTCAAGAGCTCCTAAGACTACTGAAAATTAAACACTCCAGTGCAAAATTGAGAGCAGTTGCTTGCAAAATATATTTGTGACTGTAACCCAAAAATGTTGAGGCCAAACTGCTTGAGAGCAGCTCTTTTTATAAGCTGTTACACGCAGCAGGCACAAGTCTATTTCACTCTGGCAATGATTAAAAACTGAAACCTCAGTGAAACATTTGTAGTCAGGTCGAAGAAGCTAAACCTTAACAGATTCTGTATCATCAGCAACTTCAGACTCATTTCAGGTTAAAGGGGGAAAAGTTGCAGCACCTCATAGGAACAGTTAGCACGACTTAGTGAAAGTGAAAGGCGAGTGAAAGTTCTTCCGCCTGGTTTATGGGAGCTCGGGTCCTGTGGTGAGAGAGAGGAATGCCACTGGGCTGAAACAGCATTACTCACTGCATCCTCTGGGCTGAATAATGCCGAGTCCTCCAGTGACTGAGGAGGGGAAGGGAGGGGTTCACCCAGTCGGGCCTCAAACAGGGACCGGCACAAAGATGAAGGAGTGTGTTTCGAGGTGGGGGAACAGCGTATACTAGCCCAAAGGAAATGGGTTTATTACTGTCAGACCACATTGTGAAGCAAACAGTAAAGGGAGTGTTACAAAGCCACTATTTTAGAGTTTAATATCTAAGAATAGTTCTACAATACTACAACTAACAAGTAAAGCCATCATGCAGCATGTTCCCTCTCTTGACTTAGAAGAGCTTTGCAGCATTTTTTTTAATTGAGCTTTTGACACGTGGGTCGGGTGTCTGTCTTTGTTGGCTCAGACTGAACTAGTTTCATATTTTCCTGCTGGCACCTGTCAGCCAGACTTGGATTTGGTTCAAGTTATTGCTGAACTTTTAAAAATGTTGCCATGTTTTCAGCTGTTAAACATCAATCCTCCTTCTGATTTTAACCAATCCAAAAACAAGAGCCCGAAGCTGAAACTGAAAGGCTTTTTGAAACCACACTGAATACAAGAGAGAGCATTTCTCTAACTGAAGCTCAAGGGGAAAAAAAAAGGAAACAAGGAGCGCGCAGGCAGATGGAAGTTAAACTGTACGAGGGTGTGTAGGGGAGTGGCAGGCATTTCTTTTTAAGAGCGGCGTGACAGGGACTAAGGCTATGATCAGTGCTGACCACACGGGCCACACCAGGCCTCACAGTGGCCCTGGGAATGAGCTCACTGCTGTTACTCAGCATTTCCACAGAATCTGTCTAACACTCTGTGACTGTGTACTTGTGTCGTTGCAGCTAATTACTGCTAAAGTGCCCGTTTGAAACTGAAATCAGGCTGGTGGCAGACTTCAGGGACACGGCCACTGAAGCAAAAATGTCAGCTGAATTAATCTGCTCCCACCGCTAACCGCTGCTCAGACCTCAGACAAGGTGTGAAGCTTTGTAGATAGTTTCCCATCGTCAAAATTAGTCAACTGTATCTTTGCGGTAGGATGGAGCACTGAGCTGTCTCTGACACTCACAAGGAGTGCGTGATTATCTGTGGCACACCCCTCTGAGAGCCATTCTAACAAGTAGGCGGGGGAATTCACCAACGCCTATAAATAGAGAGATGGTCAAAGGTGAATATCTGGGTCTTTAGCTATTGTTTCCTTTAACAAAACCACACGTGGATGGTTTTTAGAGCTCTGGCCATTATTCTTCAAACAATACAACTGCTCAAAACTAACCAAACACCATCCCTACACAAGCAGTCACATCTATAGCACACAATGTCTGAGTGTGGCAAGATCCTATATGGGATATGATTATATTCAATTATTCTTTTGACTGAAATGTTCTCTACGGTGCTTCCGAGATGAAGGGTGAATCCTCTGACATGCAGCCACAATACATACAGTCAGGCAACACCAGCTATTAAAAAACGAGTTATACAGGAAGTAGCTAAAACAATGCCTTTCCTCCCCCCTGTGTTGTCACACAGCCTCAGACGAGTTCGCGCTAATGACATGTCACCTACCTTTGGATTTTAGGACCTGAGCTTTGAAATAGTATTGTTTAAAAAGCAGAGGGATGGCAGTGAAAAGAAGATTTCTTGGCTTGACAACATTGCAAGAGTCAACGATAAAGCCCCAAGCCACATACCTCCACTTCTTTATATTACGTAACCACATCCGCTGTAATGAACAAACACTGATAAAAGTGCTAAGAGCAATTTGTTTGAGTGCCAATGATGGCTGCATTCATTTTTAATGAAAGAAAGGAAATGTGTTCCAAAATGACTGTTTTACTATAAAGATAAAATGCTTTAGATAATGAAAAGACAATAGATTACCAAGGTTTCCTAAATAAGATAATCACTGGCAAAAATCATGTCTGAAATTAATAATATCTCCTGTAAATAAGTGCATAGTGAGACAAGGTGTCCTGTACTGTGGAGCCATAACCACAACCGCAATTTTCATGTGTCCTTCATTGTGGCCACACCTTTCACTCTGCACAGAGGCTGTATAAATTCCTCCTTGACTTCATTCACCACTTCACTGGTGATTCTACTAATGCCATTAATCATTAGTTTAATAAAAGACTCAAGTTCCGTTTGCTCCCTTATGTTAAGCTGTCATTTTTCATCACAGGAAACCATTTATAATCATCCCTGAACCTCACTGGGAGTACAGGCGCTGATAAGGATACTTGAAGCCAAAAGCTCCTGTAATCTCCTCTGTAGGAGATAACTTTTCAGACCTGGAAGTAATGAATGGAAAGAGCTTTGGAGGGATGATAATGAGGGCAGACACTTTCTCCTGACACAGATCTTTCTCGGTGACGTCAATCCAGTTATCGGACGTGATGAGGAAGGTTAGAGCAGTTTCTTGTAGTTTGTAGTGATGACAGTAGAAATGTAAAGCTACAGCAGAGTATAGCTGGACTAATAACACATCTAAATTTGATTAAATGTTGTTTAAAAAAAAAAAAAAGGAATAGTTCAGCATTTTGGGAAATAGGTTTATTTGCTTTCTTGCCGAGAGTTAGATGAGATCAATACCATTCACACATCTCTGTTACTGGCTGGGACCAGTAACTTCCTGGGGTCTCCACTGGTTGCCTGGCAGCTGCTCCCGGCCAAGGAATAGTCTCACACATGATACAATGTCATTTTTACACTTGTTCACTTGTTGTTGTTTGTGTGATATAATGTGTTAATGTGTGAGCTTTAGAGGTGCTGGTAGGCAGATTTTGTTATTTTTTGACAGAACCCGGTTAGCTGTTTCCCCCCGTTTCTACTTTTTGCTAACCAGCTTCTAGCTCCAGCTACATATTTACCTTACACACCTTACAATTCTCATCTAACTCTGCAAGAAGGTGTATTTCCCAAAATGTCAAACTAGTCCTATAATTCTACAAATGACTTCTTGTGTAAGTCCTGTATGTCCTGCTTTTTTTATACCACTAGACCCCTGATTGGCTGGTTTCTTTTAATCCTCTCAATCAAAATGGCTTTATCCAAAAACTTGATTTCGAATTTGTTAATCATCTTTTTAGACTGATATTAATAACATATTTATAGGTCGATTTGATGCTGGAGGTCAATACAGCACTGATATGCAGCGTACCTGGTCAAACAGCTGCTTGCCGGTGGTGCTGGGCTGGACGGCAAACTCCAGCTCAGCGTCCATGGTGGTGACGCGAACATTGACCTGCAGAAAAACAGGAGAAAAAGCAGTTCAAAACATGGCCAGAGCTACAGTACAGTACAGAGAGGTTCTCATAGGTAAGGACCAATACGAGGAAAAGCGTGGCAAACTGCAGAGCGCCGCTTTCATGTGTATGTGTGTTAGTGTGTGTTTGATAGGGGGGGGGGGGTGTATTTGCAGAGTAAACACACAAGACTCTGTGTTTATCTCTGCTTTCTCAAAGACAGATGTGCTGATTGAGGAAAAATCTTTGCTAAAAGATCTTAGGTGTTTAGGTAAAACATTTAGTGTTGGTGCTAAGTTTTATATTCAAGTAATGTCTGAGTTACTCATTCTCCTGCATACTAAATTAGAAGCATATCTAACACTAATTCCACATATAATTCATCAAGCTAAGAGGCTCCATGAATGTTGTTCTGAAATTATCAATGGGAGGATAAGAGGACTAAATTAAGGCAGCTACTTCAGTCATTCCCTCCCATTCACAGAAGAAAGGCAAGTCTTTCAGTTCACTGGTTAATGATTGATCAGAATGACCTGTGCATACAAAAAAAAAAAAAAAGGTGGTCCATCTAACTGAAACCTGCTTCATGAGCAGAGAATTTAATGTCCACTTAAAGAGATGCACCAGAGTGATTAATGTGCAATTTCAAAACCATTACAAATAGCATGACTGCTGCGCTCCACAGAATAATGAGAACTGACGTCAACTGTGGGCCATAATGGAGAGAAACAATATTCTGTATTGTAGATTCAGCAAGTAATCAGCAAACGGCATCTGAATTTCACACAAAGGCCATGCAACAATGCACAAATATTTACAATAGCTGCTTTGAGGTAATGCACATACTGAATCTCTGTTCTGTGGGTATAATGTCAAATGTCTCTGGTATTTGCGGGGGTTATGAAAAGACACGGACCCTCCGAGTATTGTGACTGAACTTATTAATGCCCTGGTGAAAACAGCACAAAGAGGTTAGTGGACACAGTACACAGAACCCTCCAGTGACATCTTTCATCTCCAGCCCATTGTGAGCGGCGCAGAGGCTCAGCGGTGAACAAATTCAATGACGCCCACTGGAAAAGGGATGTCTGGGCTGCAGCAGTGACTAGTCTGGTGACTCACGGCTCCAAAGATTCTTCTGAAGATACACAGGCCGAGCAACTAACGGACAGACTTAAATCCTGCAAAGAAGGCAAATCCAATCACAGCGTTGGATGAGGCCAGCGCCTCTACGCTGTGCTGTCCAGGACATTGTAAGAGCACAGTAGTCTAGACAGTGGATAATGCAGGGATGCCCCATTTGTTTTATCCATGTGTCTGCCGCTGTCAAGTAAGGTTAGAGGAGAGTTGACCAACTAAGTTGACTCACAGAGGGTCTGTGGCATGGCAAACTTTTGCTTTACCAATAAAAATCAATGTGCATACAATTTGAATCAACTATCCAACAGAGCAGCTTATACCAGCTTCAAGTCAGAAGCTCCTTCCCTTGCTTTTCAGGAAGGGAAAGAGGGGGTGGCAGGGGGGACGCTGCATTTACTTTACACAGCAAAACAAAGATCCCCTTTCAGCTGCAGCGCCTCAGCAGTCCCTTCGCTATCATCATCTGCATCCCAGAGGAGCCAGATCACCAAAAACTACAGCAAAATTGCAACAGAAGTGATCAGAAACAGGCCTCATGAGTGCGAGTTTGAGACTTCACTTGTTTAAAATGGATTCTGTGATTTTCGGATGCTTCTCTCAACATCACTGTCTACATTTACAGCAGCTACAGATGTAGCACCTACTGTAGAAAAAAAAAAAAACACACACACCCTGACCGGCAGAGAATGGAATATGTGAATGTGTGTGGAGCAGGCAAGCCAACAGAAACCACTGAGTGAGTGATATCTGATCTCAAAGTAAGTCCTCCAACGGTAACTCACAATAAACTGAGGCCATTCAGAGCAGTAAAGAAAACATGACACATATGCTAAAAATACACTGGGCAGGGACCCAGAGTTCCACAATGAGCAACTTTAGTCAGAGGAAAGTACAGGCGTCTGTATTAACCGTATAAATCCCAGCATCATAAGTCATTAATGTACTAACTGACTGACTGACTCAATCATTTTAGCTACAGGAGCATTAGTTCCCAGACAAGTTTTCACACTTTCAGAGGAAGCCACAGAGCTTTGGTAACCAAGAAACAATGACAACTAGCAACATCAGCTCTATGGCAACAAAGACCATGCAGCAGAAACACTAGATTACAGTATATTTTTAACAAACAGGCAAAAAAAAAAGACTTTTTCCTCTTCAGCCTTTTCAAAAACGAAGTTAAGGAGCCTCTCTGATGAGGTGCTCATCACCTCACTAGTTAAACTGTAAATAAGTTGCACTAAATTCTTCAGTGAGGACCTTTCAATATTTAACCCTCTGCATAGTTTGCACGGCTTTACAAGAGTCTCGCAATGGGAGTCACCATGGGGATTCTACTGAAATGGTCTGAGAACAATATAGCCATAAATAACTGCTACTATTTGAGTCTAGTGCGGCAGTACAACATGGATGGAGAGAACAGACCCAATGTTTCTTTCATTAAGGCTTTAGAAAGTGACATTAGAGCTGCAACTAACAATTATATTCACAAAAGGAGATGTCTTCAAATGTCTTGTTTCATCCAACTAACCGTCAAAAACTCAAAAATATTCAGTTTACAATGATATAAAACAGAAAAACAGGAAACCCTCACACTGGAGTTTGGAATCGAAAATGAATATTTGGCATTTTTGCTTGACAAATGACAAGCAATTAATCAATTAGGAAAATAGTTGCTATATAATTGCATTTTTTTCTATGATTGATTAATAAATTCATTAACTTGTCATTTCAACTCTTAGTAACATATCTTGTAAGTGGATTTTTACAGGCTAAGTCAACATTAAACATAAGTAATTGATGACTTATGGCTTGTGACCTTTTCTCAATTGGTGAATCAGGACTAGATGGTGTTCCAGGCATGATTGAGTTATCAATTATTTTTTTAAAAAAACAAATGCTAACAATGCCAACAATAAGACTGGACATTAAAAAGGAAACACCCATCTATGTTAATCGTGGCCACGCCCTGCATGGTTTGTGTAACGGGTTGAGACCGAGGAGGAAACAGGATTCTGGGAGAGCTGAGGACCTCTCTCGCTCCCTTCTGACAATGTGTCATTCAGATAAGTCAAGTGTGAGTCACAGAAGCGCCAATTCGGGAGCCTCCACGCTACTCCTCAAATCTGGTCCAACTTCCTTGCCGTTGTGTGTCTTCTTCTTTCCAAACACATCATGTTGGAATGTTTGATATCCTTCCAAGTATCTGAGCTGTAATAATTCAGACTGCCTGTAGGTTTCAGTGCCGGTTAGCAACAGACTTAAGGCAAGTTAGCACATTATACTCTTTGATTTGCTCTTGAGGGTGACAACTTTTCCATCACTTCACATTAAACTTTAATGACCGTACTGCAGCTGTCTAAAGTAAGACAGGCGTGGTGGCACCAAACATTTGTTTTAAAGGTTATTTTGGGGGCAAATTTGCATGTTATTAGATAACAGCGGCCAGTGAAAAAAGGGTAAAGAAAGAAAGACACATGGTGAGGATGCAGCTTCTGGATTCAAACCCAGGACATCATGTATATTTTATGGCGGACACAGACAATAATAACTGAATATTAACATTACCAATCCTGAAAACAGATCTAATAATTTTACAAAATCTATAAAATCCAGAGACCCCATAGAAACCCTTTCTTTCTTTCTTTCTTGCATACTTTCTGCACAAAAAACAAGACTAAGTTAGTTTTACAAGCTAAGATTCAATTATATTTATTCTGTACATCCATTCTATTTAAATATGAAATATTAGCATAACTCTGAAGAGATTGTACATATCATGAGGCTTATCTGTAGCTTTTGGTGATGATGCTTGACACTCCAACATCCCACCATCCCTGCCTCCCCCACCCGCAATACTGTAGGTTTCTGGCTTGAGCCACTGGCACTCTTCCAACTAGTAATCTAATTTCACACTTTTTCAGGAAGTCAGAATATAAACCCTTATTTACATATTTAACCAATACTAAAAGTGACACTCAGCATTTCAGGGATTAGTCTGAGAGTACGAAGCTTTATGGAGCAAACAGCATCAAAGGAACAGCTTCATTAAAACAGACTTAATGTCCTATTCATATTTCTCATGGTATGTTGTAGAGGCTGAGCCACTCATGAGTTCACATATTGAACAGTCGGTAGGATCAAATTAAAATCGGGGCTCGGGAGTTTTTGATATCATGAAAAAGAAAACAGTCCGACATTATCGTCCAAAAAGTCTGTTCTGTGGCAACTGCTGCTATCAGACAGTAATGATGTCATTTCCACGGCGACGCTCATGACAACCCAGAGGCCATTCTAAACAAACCAACAACACACTTCATGACTCTGACCGGGTGCTTTAGTCACTGTCATCACAATACGCTGCACTGTTCAACAGAAACCTGTCTGTCATGATCTGACCAGAGTTTTGGCAGCAATGTTTGATTCCGTTTTTGTCTTTTTACTAAAATCTTTCAGAGTCTGATCCTGACTAAAATGTCCAAATTCTCTGGTTCCAGCTTCTCAAATGTGAATATTCTGGTTTGTTTAGTTGCTCTATAATAGTAAACTAAAGATTTTTGGATTGTTGACTATTGATCGGAACATTTGAGGACGTCAACTTGGGCGTTGGGGAACCATGATTGCCATTTTTCACTATTTTCTGACATTTTATAGACCAGACAACTAATCAATTATTCAAGAAAATAACCGACAGATTAATGGATAATGAAAATATATGTTAGTTGCAGCCCTAGTAGGTTTCAGTTTACCTTTTTTTTTTTTTTTTTTTTAATAAAGTAGGATACAGAAAAGTTTGACATGTAAGGCAAGGTTTAGATGTACCTCATGGGTTCGGTTCAGTAGTGCGTTTTAATTAAAAATGGAAATATGTTTTAGTCATATATCCACGTCTAGCAAATGTCCATCACATTTTCCTTCATACTCTAAAATATACACATGCTATTATACGCCTATCTGAAATTTCCAAACAGTAAGCTGAGGGAGGGACATGAGCCATGTGCAACTGTACAGTATGTAACGACTGGGGTGGGGCAAAGGGAGTCAGAAGAACTTGAAGGCATAAAGCAGGACGACTTAATCAAACATAATGACTGTTTATATAATCTATTTTAGAATGATAAAAAAGTAAACAAAATCAGTGTTCAAAGTTTTCATTAAAAAAAAAAATTGCCTAATTGACTCTGGGAACCCAACTTTAAGTAGGATGCAAGCCAACATTTCAGCCTTGAAAATAAATGAGAAAATGGCCTGTATTCATCACAGTCTCCCAAAGATAGAAACAGCAGATTTTCCACCAGCCTGGTTTATGATGTTGGACAAAAAGCACAAAACTACAGAGCACGATTTGTCCATCTATGAAAGACCGCTCAACTGTGCATGTCTGGAGCATAAGTGTCACAATTGTTCCAAGAGAAAAGTGGATGATGTTGTCATAGAGTACATATGGGACACCCCCAGGATATGAGGAGAGCATGTGATTTGAGCGGCGTTCCCCCTTTAACACAGGACCTACAGATAAGTTTCCGTGACATATTCAACCCAGTGAAAAGTGACATTGTTCTGACTCAGAATCACCAAGAGTTTAAAAGAAATGTAAAATACAGCTTTTAAAAGTGAGGAACCAACACTGACAATCTGTCACTCTCATCAAGTGATTTGAGTTTTGTTTTTCCTCCAAATTAGCCATTAAGTAGTTTTAAATCTAAGTCTGTTTTAAATCAAGTTCAGTCAAAGCTCATTTATGATGTTTTATCAGTATTAACATTCACTGTAACAGATATTTAACAGTTCACATAATATCTAAGGACTCATAATGTAATATCATTTAGTTTAATGTAAGAAAAGGTGTGAAAACTCTTCTTCTAATAGAAGATTGTGCTGAATTTAGGAAGCTAAATCCATTGATGTTACATGTTATGTGTCAGTTAGACTTGAGTACCTTTAAAGCAGCGATACAAGCAGTGAGTGGAAATCTGAATAAACCAAAGGGGCTACTTACCGCTTTGGGCATTTTTCTGTCTTTTTCCTGGCTCTGTGCGAGGAGCTGCTGTTAATAAAAAAAGTCTTTCCAAAGAAGAGACCTGTGCTCCGTGTGGCTGTAGTTCTCGCTGTACCTTCCTGAAAAGAGAGAAAGAGGAGAAACGAGTTTCAGCCTCTTCGGCGTTACTTAAACCCGGTTGAGAGGCGACAATCAGGATGAATCACCAGAGAGCTGTCAAGCTGACAGCAGCCAGAGACACAGCACAGGAAGTCCCCTGAGTCTGAGCTTTAAAATAAGAGCACAAGTCTGCCAAGATTCTTCACCTAAATTTAACCAAACCTCCGACTAACCTCAGCCATCTTTAATCTCTAACCTGAACATAGCCATTTTCAACATTATACTAGAGCTGCAACTATTAAATTAACCAACAACTATTTTGATAATTGATTAATCATTTAGAATATTTTCTGGTTTCTATGATAGTAAACTGAATATCTTTCAGTTGAGGACTGTTGGTTGGTACAAATTGTCTTGGGATGTTTTACAATTTTCTAGCATTTTATAGTGTAGAGAAGGAGAGTTCCCACACCAGGTCTTGAACCCTGCTCTCCCAGACCGCAGACAACTGCACTAACCACTCAGCCAAAGGGTCAATCCTCAAAAATGACATATAGAGCAGACAACTAATCAATTAATCAAGAAAATAATCAACAGATTAATTGATGAAAATAGTTAAGTTGTAATTAGTCGCAGCCCTACTTTATACTGAAACTAAACAATTACAATGACACTTTACATGTGACCAAACCCAGCAAATACAACAACAATCAATACTTTAATTTGTGAATATACAGTACAGTCAAAAGTATGGACACACTTTCTCATTCATGGGAATAAGAAGGTGTGTCCAAACTTTTGACTCGTACTGTATCTGTTGATCAGTTTTTTCATCATTCATTTAGTCTGTAAATTGTCAGACATCAAGGAGAAATTTTCAAATCGCTTGTTTTGTCAAACCAACAGTCCAACATCCAAAAAATATTCAATTTAATGATATAAAGAGATAAACTAGCACCAGATAGTGTTTAATATTTTTGATTGTTATATAACTTGATTTATTTTCTGCTGAATGAGTGCTCCATTAGGCCTAATATAGAATATATAGTTTGATCACAGTGCTTCTATAAGCAACAGTTAAGGACAAATTGTGTATAAGCTTCATACAGCTGTTACTTCCATGTTAATGGTGTCTAAGCGTCTTCCAATTCCCAGCTGCTCTGTTTCTCAATAACGACTTTACTCTGAAGTTGAATATCGGAAGTCCTACAGTTTTATTCTACCTTGACACTGTTGAATCATGCAGGCAGGTTAAATATGCCTCACCCACTGGCCACGATAAAGTTATAGTACCCACCCTTCTTTCTTTTAGCTGCTTATTTTACCGCCACTGTTTGCTGACAAACACACACCCCAAATCAGATTAAACGGCGTTCATTCACACTGTCTGTTTCTCTTAATAACGTCGCTTTAAGAGCAAAGAAGCAACGTCGCTTTACACTACAGATAACCATCAACAGCCAGCCACACTGTAGCATTTTGAGGTTATGACAGTGTAAGAAAAAAATGTAACAAAGTGAGTCTTTTTCCTGGATAGACTTCTGTCTGTGTTATGGGTGAAATGGTAACACGCCCACAACAACAGGGAAACGTTTTCCAGCATAGAAAACGAGAAATTCCACCTCTCCGCTTTTGAGCGGCACCCACAGCGATTTGTCATAATAATAAAAAAAATATGGTACACAAGTCTTTAAATCAGGCTGTAATTATGTTGCAGCCTTTTGTTGCCGGCGGCGCATGAGCTTCATCCTCAATGTAATCCCGCAGACACCTGTTGTGAGATTTGACTCCTTTGTGCAGGGCAGCAGAGAGTGCGCGGAAAAAAGTGCGACAAGTATGTTTTTGTCAATCTCGTTGTTGTTGTTGTTGCTGTGAGTTTCGCTCAGTACAACAGACAGATGTTCCGCTTATTTAAAGGCTTACCGGAGCTGAGGTGCTTTGGAGATGAGCAGATGATTTGTACGGCGGTCCGAAGCTCGCAGCCGCAGGTTCCCCCTCCCTCTGTTCAGACAGGCGCAATATGGCGCTCATCCATCCCACTGTGGCGCACGGAAGACCGAGTCTGTTCCTGCTGTCACCGGTAGGCTGGAGAAGCGCTGGTTTACAAGCCAGGGCCCCGGGGGGACCTCCAGTGGACTTTGAGGGGCCTCCCCGTAAAACCAAGCGTAGTTTCATTACTGCTAAGGGTGGTCTTTCCCCACCTACAGTTTTGTAAGGTTAAGGTTTATAACCAGAACCACATCAGTCCTTAAGGTAAAAATCTGATTTTTCCCAAATTATGTCAAACGTTGTTGGCATGGAAACTGAAAGGCTTGCATCAACTCATGGTGGTTTAGAGGCCCATAAAGCAAAAAAAAAAACTCTGCATCTAAATATTAATCATTGTGTGGTTGATATTATGGTGACAAAAAACACACTAATACAGATAACGACATATGGATTTTTGACTTTTTCTGTTTCATGATTATGGCCAGTGCTTTGACATTATCATCTCCCCTTTTGAAAGATCAAAAACAGCAGTATGTACCAGCTGTATGTCCCAGTTACATACTTTAACTGGGTCGAATGTCATCCACCACACTGTAATGATCACTGCTTCTTGGTTTCTACACACTCAAATGCTTAATAACTAAATAGGATTTTAAATAATGTCTTAGTATTATTATTATTATTATTATTATTATTATTATTATTATTATTATTATTGTATCTGTATGTATATTTTTGGGATTTCTTTCCATTTTTATGGTTAAAGACTATTAAATAATATTCACATATAGATTTGCAGACAATAAACCGAACATAACATTCAACAAATACAATAACACAAATATATTTTCATCTTGAAATAAACTGTCACCTCCTCTCTCTGCTGTGTAGACACTGACTTGTCATCTGTGAGCACAGCTGCATCACAGCAGAAACTTTTTTTTTTTTTTTTTTTTTTTTATTTGCACTGTAGTTCTCTGGGGAAGTGTGCGTCATCCGCCCTACTCTGAACTACAGGAAGCGCTGCCAAACGAGAGGAGAGGCGTCATAGCTGAGCTGACCAATAGGCTGACGGGATTAAAATAGACTCGTATATATCGGAGGTTAGACCTATTCTCAACATAATACGAAACCAAACAGTGATGTGACTGTGCTGCCATGCACCTTGAACTACTTTCCGGCTCATATGCTTCATCATTCTTCACTATCATCATTGTAATCTCCTCCAGCAGTTTTTTAACCTATTTATTAAAAAAATAAAAAAGTTTTTAAAAGTCTGAACTTGTATAAACAAATAAAACCAAACTAATATTCTACTAACACCAAGGATAAAGAACAAAAGATAAATAACTACAGTAGAAGAAAAACAACACATCACCCAATTTATATAACCTTTTTTCTGGTATTGTGAGATGAATTTAATGAATGCAAAACATTCTTGAATTAGCCTGTTGAGCTGTTTGCAGAGTGATGCCAGATGCAAATAGATAAAGGATAGAATATTTTCTTGAAACCTGCTGCTCACCTGCTCTGTGACTGATATCAGCGTGTTGAATTCACTCTTTTTACGATAAAACTTTGTTTGGGTTGGTGTTTTGAACAGGCAGGAACTTTCTTCTGATAAGTGGCAAGATGAACAAATATACTGCACGCCTGAGAGGAAAAAACTGTTTTCACTGGCTATCACAAAAATGAGGCCCGATGATAAAGACTTCAGAAAACAAAACCTTTTGGGATCTGTCATGCAAAACATTAAAGAACAGCAAAAGTTCAGTGTTTAAGAACTTCAGATCTTCCTTTGGCAGCGAGGTTTAAAATGATTAATTTGGCAAATTGTTGGTTTACAGAACGTCGTCTTTTTATACCAGTTGTATTGGATTTTATCATTGCTAGACATTTAGTCAATGAAGAATGGTTCAATATCTGATAATGTTACATTCCCTCATGTGTAACTGTTAAAATGTGTTAATGATGTGACTCCTCAGCTGTACTGTAGGTCCTCCTTCACCCTCTCTATTGCCTGATATCAGACAGACTTGTCAACTCGTTACACTCCGTTTCCAGAGTCAACAGAATCAGTCAACTCCACTCGGTCTGGACCCAGGCAACCCTCTCTAGTGAATCTGGAGGACGTCAGCCAATCGTAGTTCATCTGGGGGTACAGGTATAAGGCTAGAGAAGCTGCACTTCTGGGCCTCAAGGTAAGTATTTGTGTATCGTGAGCTGATTTAGTCGTTAACTCTTTTGTATGCCAGGTTCATGTCAGAAAGATAGTGACTCTGCTGTCAAAGTTACTGCGTACTAGAAGCTCCAGGAGAGGGCTGCCATTTTTGTTTCATTTTCTTTTCTCTTGTTTTGTGTGTGCGTGTGTATGTGTGTATGTGTGTGTGTGTGTGTGTGTGTGTGTTCATTATGTCTTTTCTGAAATTGAACAAACAAGTCTCCTCGTATTCTTTTCTATAAAAGTTACATTTATATTCTGTGAAAACACAAATCTTTGATATGTAATATACAAGAATAAGCGCAAATGTGCGGAAAAACAAAAGCTGCATGTGAAATTTCCACTATTTTACCAATTCACTACTAATCACTGGAATTGTAATACTACTGTATTATGATCACATAATAATCCTTAACATACTTTCTGTCGACATAATTGCAAAGATTATCCCTGAATGATGCTCTATAAAGATAATTAACACACATACACTAGTATTATGTTCTGAAAGAATCAGTGAAAAACCTTTTTCATTTTTTATTTTCATGCCCTTGAACCTGTCACAGTGAATCACTGTTACAGAATCTTTCTACACATCAGATGTGGCCGGCTATGACTGCAGGTCTTTGAAGAGCTCCAGCCTTTTCTGGACAACATCGTAGATGATGGCTGAAACAGACAGACAGAATGAATATGTTTCAGTTCCCTGTCTACAATGTGTTTGACATCTGTGACCTCTGTAATGTTTGAAAAGAACCACTTGATGGCACTCCAACAATATCTATGACCTGATGACCCCTGAAGGTGCACTGGTGAAATGCCTTTTAGCTGTCAGGCTCGAGCCTCTACAACATGTTGATTAACTCCAACAACTTAGAAGAAGGTTGTATTTATTAGCAGGGAAGCACAAAAAGTTACAAGTAGACAGCCTTTTACCCAAGAGTCAGTTGGTTAGAATTTGTGTCGACCCAAATCTGGGATTTCTGCTTTTACAAAATTTTCAGAACTATTGTGGGGGCAGATACAATAAGGCTTTTCTTTCTTCTTCTTTCTTTTATGTTTAATATATACATATATATTGAAAATCTTACTGTCCAGCAGCTCTCTTGCTGTGTATCTCTTCTCCAAGCTGTTGTTAACCTCAGCCATCAGCCAAGGGAAGAAATTAGTCTCAATATCTGGAAATCAGAACCACATATACCATATCAACTTAAACACTCAAGTCAAAACATTCATGCACAAAGTAACAATGAACTCTTATATTGCTAATCACCACATGACAGATCTTATGAATAGGACATGTCACTATGTGCAGCAGAGTGCAGCGATGCCCTCATGTGTCAAAAAGGGGTAGCTGAGTTTGACTGAATTCACTGTAATGCAATGCAGCAAAGGACGGCTGACCTTTCTCCACGGGGTCATAAAAGTAGCCGTGGCTCCTCAGTGAGGTAAAGACTGCTGGTAGAAGGTCAGCCAAGTACTTCTGCGTGTACGCACGGGCAGCAATCTTCTCCGCAGTCTCTCTTTCTTTCTTCAGCACCTCCTTCTGCTGGGCCAGTCTACGCTCCTGAAGTCAAAAAGCACAAACACAAAATATGCACTGAGCAACACAGATGGGCAGATTTTCAAAAACTGATAATCTCTTGTTAAAATTATTTCTAAGAAGGCCAGTATCATCATCATGTGACCCGCCGACTAAAGCTGAGATGTCATGCTGATACACAGCTTCACTGAGAGTGAAAGTACTGAAACACCCTGTTTCAAATCAAGCATTATTCTGCAACATAAATGTTTGTTAGAAAAAAGTTAAGAAAAAAAGGTTTAATTTAACATTCACAAATGATCTGATTTCATTGACGGTTGTGTATCCTTGGAAACATAAGAAAACAGCCTATTGTCAGATTCTGATACTTACATAGTTAAATTCTAATGGTAGTCTTTCTACAACGCAGCCTCACAGACAAAACACATGAATACACACTTCTCTCTTGTGAAATAACCTTGACTGTTCTAACCTTGTCAGATAATAGTGTTTTCACCTAGGGCCCCACTGGTTATAATATAAATCTGATTAAGAAAATAGGTTTTCAGTAGCCTGGTTCCAGACCTCTCAATCGCTGCCCACATCTTGAATGAACAAACAAGTGAAATGAAATAGCAATTCAGTCTGTTTATCAGGCTAGATCTTCAAGGCCTGAATGCTGATGTTTTAACGGCTCAAGTCTCTGATCTTCTTTAAGCTCCATACCTTTTCCTCACTGTGGCGCCTCTCCTGCTCCTGTAGCCGCTGCACCTCTGCCAGCTCAGCATTTCGGAGCTCCTCGAAGGCCCTCTGCTGGGCCCTCAGAGAGGCCAGCTCCTCCTCCTCCATCACCTCCAGCAGTGACTGCTCGATTGTCTTACCCACCAGGACCTCCAACACTGGCTGCACCTCCCTGTCAAAGTCAAACAACTGCAGAAGGCACTTGTAGTGAGTTCTGTTACATGGTGCATTTTCAATCATTAAGTAAATGTTGATCAAATCTGTGTTTTTTAGTGTACAGAATGCGGGTTACCTTTTGGGGCACCTACCTCTCCCTCCTCTATTTGTGTTTGAACATCTTTGCCAGATTTAGCAGGTATGAATAGTGGAGTTGCTGGTCTGTCCAGGAAAGCATCGGTCTGGCACTCAATATCTGTAGCCACTATGACATCACTCAGCTCTTCGAGGTAAAGGTCTGAAAATGAAGGACAGAGTGCCAAAATATGCACCTCCACTGTCCAAAAGCGCATTTAACAAACTCATAATGAATTGAATATTCTGCAGAGGTAAAGAGAAATGTTTTACCTGTTTGCACATCAATGTGTTTCCTGCCCTGCAGGGCCTCGGGAGTCCTGGGTCTGAACTGTTCCATGGCCCGTTTACGAGCCATGGCTCTCCTCCTGATCTCTTGCTGTCTTTGTATTTCAGCTGGGTCTGGCTGGGCCGTCTGTCAGAGGTGAATGTTAATACACATGTTCAGATAAAGTGATCAAAAGAAAGAAAGAAAGATCTACCAGGGTTTCATACTTACAGTCGGTATGATGTGTTGAGCGTAAGTGTTTCCTCTGACAACGCGACGATCATACATAATGTTTCCATAATTACTGTGTGCCCTACATTGTCAAAACAAAACACAATGCAGTCATGCAGCCAGCTCATTAGTAGTTAACCCTGACACTTGTCAGCCTCAAGGTGATCCGCTGATCTGTGCTGTGCTGATATTTGATAGTTGAATAAGGCCACATTTGAGATATTTTTTCAGGCATGTTGTTTTTGTCTGGTAACACAGTAGTGGAAGAAGTACTGTGTGTATTCAGTAAAAGTAGTGATCTTTCATTTATATATGATTATTTTTATGGATGCATTTATATGTAACAATGAATTAAGTAGCTAATTGTAAACACTACAAACACTGCTGAGTTTCATCAAACAATTTATCATATTTCATTAACTGATCTTAATATGCAAAGTAACAAGCTTTTATATGAGTGTAATGGAGTAAAAAAGTACAACACTTTCCTCTGAAATACCTACCTCAAGTACAGTACTTCAGTAAATGTACCTACAGTATATTTCCACCACTGTGGTAATGATAAATATGGAAATATCTGCAGTGTTGGAAAGTAACTAAGTGCATTTACTGAAATACTGTGCTGTACTTTACTTGTTTATTTCCATGTTATGCTACTTTATACTTCCACTCCACTACATTTCAGAGGGAAATATTGTACTTTCTACTACACTACATTTATCTGACAGCTTTAGTTACTTTTCACATGAAGATTTGACACAATGGATAATATAACAAGCTTTTAAAATACAACACATTGTTAAAGATGAAACCAGAGGTTTTCAACCTTTTTGGCTTTTGACGTCTTACAAAAAGCAGTGTGTAGTCTGGGTCACATTTCAGATGTCTATGAGTTGTTAACAGCTCCACCAAATAGTGATTTTTCTCTCTAAACTGCTCACATGGTTTCATTTCAATAAGTGTTCAAATGATCCAATATTTCACCAAAAATCAAAGATTAGAGAAAAAACTGAAAACAGATTTGTGTATCAGAACTTTGTTTTTTCTTCTTTCCTCTATTAATCATCTCATGACCCCTCAGATTTATCTTTTGACCCTTTGGAGGGGCCTGACCCCTAGGTTGGGAACCACTGGACTAAACTAGCTAACTGTATATAAAGTAGTTGAAACTAGCTCCACCTCCAGCAGCTACAACAGTAACATGCTGCTTACACACTGATGTTTCAGTATTAATAATATAATGATGTCATATATAATAATATATCAGTCAGAGGGACCAAACCACTATTTTTATTTCAACTACATCAGGCTGATAAGTACCTGTGTACTTTTACTTAAGTAGGATTTTTCATGCAGGACTTTTACTTGTAATGGAGTATTTTTACATTGCTGTATTGGTACTTTTACTTAAGTAGAGAATCTGAGTACTTCTTCCACCACTCAATATCTGAGTATATCTACAATATACCTGCCACTCATGAGGCAACTTAGCGGTTAGCACAGAAAATATTAGCAACAAACGTAACGTTACTGTTCTGACGTAGGCTCTCTATATTTGGAGCGGTTCTCCACCGGCCTGGGGCGACTTGAGAAAGTGTAAGTCCCGTTTGGATCTCTCTGGCTGTGCGAAACAAAAGCCATAGTTTAGCTACAAACGATAGGAAACTAACAGATACTGTAGTTTCGACAGCTAATTTAAGATAGCGCAACAAACCGTTGTAGCAACCGTATCCAGGAAGTGTAATATAACTGCCGTTACGTCACCTCCCTTAGAGACAGAGGATTTTATTGTTAATGTGATGATTATAATGGGTACTTTCTTTATTCACAAATGTCGTTCTTCAGAAAATACCAATATTTTCTCTTTTCCTTCATGATTTTACATATTTTTTTGAACTAAAAAATCGCTTCAAAACAAAAAGAGTACAATTAATTATTATAATTATATTTTTGGAAGCATATATAACTGCCTTTATTTTATTTTAATGTATTTATTTATTTACTGTATTTTTCAAAAAATTTATTTAGTTTTACTGCTATTGTCCTTGCACTTCTATTTTTATTTGATTATAAATTGAAGTCACAGTGTTTAAAATTAGGACTGTGATGATATGGAATGTGTCATGATGAATCTAAAAAAAAGACAGATTTAGCCTACTTTTACTTTTACTTCTACCGCTACTACTGCTACTACTGTTACTACAATTACAACTACTACTACTGCTACTACTGCACTGCTACTTCTGCTTCACCTTCTTCCTCTACTACTACTACTACTACTACTACTGATAATAATAATAATAATAATAACAACAACAACAACAACAACAATACCATAAATAAACACAAATATCTTTTTTTAATTCAAAGAAAACCACAAGGTCCATTTATTGGCTTTTCTGGAGGTTTTCCCCTTTTTTCTCATCCAGGTTGACTTAAAGACTGAAAGAACAGCCACTAAATGGTCTTTGAGGTGATATTGTTTTGTCAACTGCTGTTTGAATGTTGTTGCTGTTTGGTGAAGAATGAACTGTCAGATTTTTTTAAAAAATAAATAAAATACACATGAACAAACCTCTTTAACTGTACCAAAGCTATACATGTCACACATAGATACACTGTGGCATCACAACAGTGCTAAA
This sequence comes from Scomberomorus guttatus, assembly GCA_038419695.1. Lineage (NCBI taxonomy): Eukaryota > Metazoa > Chordata > Actinopteri > Scombriformes > Scombridae > Scomberomorus > Scomberomorus guttatus. The sequence continues at coordinate 11,380,252 of CM076462.1, forward strand.
GCTAATTAGAATTTGTTGAAAAAATGTCACCTCCTCTAGTGGCTTTGCTTTCACAGTGTTATTACTCATCTCATGAGCTCTGAGTTTAACCTGTTGATGTAAGACTGCCTTCCTGCACAGAGAAGTGAAAAGGTGACAAAATCAAGCACTAATTTATTAATATCATGACTTAATAAAGTTTCAAAAAAGATTGTTTTCAACTCAGTTTTATGTGTTCCCACTTAAATATCATATTATATTATACTATATATATTATATAATATTCATCAATAAGGCTGTAGTAGTGTGAAGTGCTAATATAAACTATTTTGTGGTTTGTGGTATAGTCTTGCCATCTGCTTCTATCGCTCTTTTTTTCATATCTAAACAGTATACATACACAACAAAGTGTACACGTGAAAACAGATTTGTTTTGCTCACAGACAAGCACTGAAATGTAGGCAGCATGTGGCATTTGGTAAAGGAAAGTCATCTCAAGACGGCATTAACCACAAAGAGCATTTTCAGGTCTACGACAAGTCTGAAAGTGACAGAGAAAAATAGGCCACCGGAATTTACACTGAAGTGTATTTATAAGGACAAAGGTGAAAGCTCAGTGATGGAAGTGATGATTGAACTGGGACCTTTTTAAATTTTTCCATATAAGAGTATTTATGGCAAAGACTGTCAGCTTTGTATGTTTGCATATTTGATTTGTTACGTAACACTGACTATTCAAACAACTAAACTAAAGATTATTATATAACATTTCCATGAAAACTATACCTTATTCACAACACAAACAGCCAAATATAGCCCCAGCTGGAGAAGGCCATGCTGGAGCCAGGTCACGTGTTTCTGATCTCTTTTAAAAAGGAATAATGAATGTCTGTTCAGATGAGTGCGGATGTTTCTGTGTCGTAAAGGGCTCGGATTTGCTCTCCTCTCTGCATATTAAATTGTTTATGCTTCAGCTGTCACAAATCATTACACATTATTAAAAGGGAAACTGTTCAGTTTGCCACTTTGTTAGCCTCTTCTCATTAGTGCTGACTGGCAGCTATTAGATTATGCAACAAGCAGGACATTAAACACAATTACATCACATTCAATCACCTTTTTTGGTTTTTTTTAGGTTTATTCCAGACATGTAGCCTTGTTTCCCTTTCACAAACACAATCCACAAACTTAATCACTATATTTCTAACATCTTTTATTAAACACAGTATCGAGGAGGAATAGGCTCCCCCGCTTCAGTTGAAAGTCTTCCTCAGCATGTCATTGTGTTGTCTCGCATGCTCAGCCTTTCAAAAACAGCAGGTGGTAACTTAAGCAATTAGGAAACTAGGTGGTAATTAAATTAAATCGGCAGCCAAGTGAGGAAATGAGCTGTTAGTGAAACAGTAATGCACATGTACAGTATGTAGTGAGAAGCAAACATGGAGTAATGGAAGCAGTTAGAGGTTGAAACAGGGGCAATTACTAAAGGCAAAAGTAGCATACTGTACTGTGCAGGCAACATAATAATTTCAAAATGTACAATGGTGACACAACAATCATGTTTACATCATGTGGATGGCCGGGTGCGTGTGCGTCGTTTACCTGGGGAAGAGGTGGCACCAGGATGCACTATGGGAAGAAGGTAAGCCGGCGGAGGCAGTGTGATGCTCTGAGCAAAGTTCTGCTGGGAAACCTTGGGTCCTGGCATTCATGTGGATGTTACTTTGACATGTACCACCTACCTAAACATTGTTGCAGACCAAGTACACCCCTTTATGGCAACAGTATTCCCTGATGGCAGTGGCCTCTTTCAGCAGGATAATGCACCCTGCCACACTGCAAAAATTGTTCAGGAATGGTTTGAGGAACATGACAAAGAGTTCAAGGTGTTGCCTTGGCCTCCAAATTCCCCAGAGCTCAATCCCATCGAGCATCTGTGGGATGTGCTGAAAAAACAAGTCCGATCCATGGAGGCCTCACAATTTACAGGACTTAAAGGATCTGCTGCTAATGTCTTGGTGCCAGATACCAGAGGACACCTTCAGAGGTCTTTTGGAGTCCATGCATCGACGGGTCAGAGCACGAGGGGGAGCTACACAATATTAGGCAGGTGGTTTTAATGTTATGGCTAATTTTGCCTCACAGGGATTATTTCTACATATGTTTACCACATTATTTGACACTTTGGCCATGTTTTATATGAACATCTGACATTGTAACATTATATATATATATATATATATATATATATATATATATAATAGGTCCCCTTTAAATAACCCATCCTATGTAGGATAAGATGTTCAATCTTTACAAGCCTTTGAATTTATTAAATTTAGCCTATATGGTGCAGCCTATATGCCTATATGGAAGTTTAGTATTTATGTGATGGTTTTGGATCATTTTGACGCTGTAATAGTTGTTGTTTTGGATCCCAATGAATCCTTGTATAACACAGTCTAAACACAAAAAAAGGACATTACGAGCTTCAAACAGCAGATTATACTGCATTGTGTTCATGTTATTGTGTCGAACCCCTGTATGATGTCATCCAATCCGTTGGGTAAACATAGGCTGTTTTCTATTATTGAATGCACTCCTGACATGTGACCTGTTATCCACATCATTATATGTACTGTGAAATCAGCTCACAATAAGCTACTGATAATTGGCGAGTTTGTTACACTGGCAAGCCATGTGCTGTACAGCTCTTGCTTTTATATTCAATGGGAGATCACAATGAGCTGAGCAGTAACAATACACACTGATTGTGTTGATTGGGACTGCTCAAAACAGCTCAAGAGTAGCTGTTCGTTGGTTGTTTGGGTGTTCGTTAACAAACACATGCTCTGCTTAAAGGGTTCTAGTATCTTCTAGTGCAGTACATACTGTACATAAATGAATGTTGATTCACAAAGGAATTAATGTACCTGTATTATAAGAATTTTGTTTGTTAAAAGTAGAGCTGAAACAATGGTCAATTAATTAGTCAGTCAAGAGAAAATAGTTAACACACTAAAATTTAATTGAATGTGACTGAATATTATTGGTTGGTATTTTTTTATTAGCTACTTGATTATTGTACTAAGTGTTGTTATGGAGTAGTTCTCAATATGCAGGTGTCTTTTTGAATGACCAATGAAGAGAAGAGATTGAGTAATAAGAAGTATGTTTATTCAATACAAATATTAGATTTCAACAACTTATCACTCATGCAGGGCAGAGAAATCTATTGTAGTGTGCGTGTGTGTAGGCTAGAGCCTATAATGGCAGCTGAAAAATGCTGCACATAGGCATTGCGCACTAGTGAGGTATCCTCAGTTGGGATCTCAAGGCGGTGATCTGGATCCTGGGTCCTCTCTCAGTGGCAGTTCATCATTGAAGGGCTCTCCTGATGACTCACATAAGTTGTGGAGCACACAGCAGGCAATGATTATGTTCTCAGGCTTCTCCAAGCTGGAGAACATTAGTATCCTCCATCTCCCCTTTAGTCTCCCGAAGGCGTTCTCCACCACCATCTGTGCCCAGGTGACATAACTGTAAACTCTCTTCTCTTTTATGAGTTGCCCATTATCACTGAAGGGCTTCATCAACCAGGGAAGCAGGGAGTCAGCACTGTCACCCAGTATGACCACGGGCACAGTGGTTCCTCCCACCTCACGTGGGTTTGGGGGGCATAGCCTTCCTGTCTGGCCTTGCTTGTAGATACAAGACTTCCCAAACACACAGGTATCATGGACACTCCCTGGGTATTTGAAGTTCACATTTATAAAGCAATACTGGTGATCAACTAGACCTTGAAGGACCATTGGCTTGTACCTGTATAGGAACAACGTGGCTCCCATCAGCAGCACCAAAGCACTGTGGGAAGCCCCACCTTGCTTCAAATGCACCTCTAGAGCTGCTTCCCCTTGTGGAATCTGGAGATGGCCTGCAGATTATTGACGAGAAAATCAAATGTCATTTTCGACGTCCTAAAGTGTTTGATCAATTCCGCATCCATAAATATTTTAACAACGTAGTGCCACCACCAGTCACTTCATGGTAGTGGCCAAATCTGTCGGTTAGGTGGTGGTACTTCGCGAGACACAACACCGATTAGGCGCAAAAACAGCAACATCTCCTTTGTTCGCCACTGCTGGAAAAGGTATTACAATAAACATCTTCTTTTCTGTCTTTCCTTTCTCCGCTGTTCTCTCTCTTTTTGATGTGCTCTCACATAAAGCTTTGCGAATGGCGACATTTTAACGTTGCTGCTTGTTGTTAAAGAGTAGTCGTGTGTCGTTCTAGAATGTAAACATTAGTCACATGTTCCAACGGACATTTAGCCCAGGGCTAGTAGAGGTGCAGTGTGAATCGTATAGTCCTGGACTTAGGTTAACCCTGGGTTAACAATGTGTGTGTGTGAAAAGTTATCCCGGGGTTAACTCTTGTGTGAACATGCAGTGTGAAAAACCCTACACATTACGGATTATGGCTGATGACTCTTATTCTTTGCAAAGAATAATACCCTAAAGGCCCTGCATGTGTGATTTGAAAATGTCAACTTTGGACCAGAGATAACATCAAAAACGATCACAATGCCTGTCGCTGCCTGTTACTTTCTAGTACTTCCAACTAATGATAAAAATCATACGAGAACTCACACACTTCACACACTCCATTCACACTTCACACTAGAGCTTGTAAATGTGATGCATTAATGATTGTACTAAGAGTCAGAGGTTACAGATGGTGAAACATGATTAAAGCAATATATGTCCACGATAATGCAATCCGTACATACACCTGCAAAACTTGTATCTTTATGAAGCTTATAACGTTTGATATTTGTGGACATTGTGTCAGAGAGGTGCCAATTAAACTCTTAAACTCTTTTTTTTAGGCTTGTGGTGGTGTTGGATCACATGTTGTAAGATCTGCCTGTTTTTTGTTTCCACTGTACATAAAAATAGTGAGTATGGAGATTAATAAATGCCTCTCAGTTTCAATAAATATAATATGCTTCACAATTGTAGTTGCAGGTCTCTAGTATTGGATTGATGAATTTCATATTGTGCAGATGTCTTTTTATTGTGTCTAATCCTTGTTTGTCAATTTATGTTAAAGTAAAATGTCATTAAATCAGTCTCAGTTTAAATTTTTGGATGAATTAAATAAACTTGTTGAGGAAGGAAACAATGTGCTTTAGAAAGAAAGGAAGAGGTGGCATCATTTCATTGTGCCGTCAGACACAGAGGAACAGCAATTCAGAGAAAAACCAAATCCGTCCATGTGACTGTATCTGGTTTCCTTTTGTTTCAGAAGGTTTTTTTTGACAGAACATGCTGTTCTCTCAACAAGGCTTGTTAGCTTCTGTTACGCAACAGATCTAGCAAAGAGAAGTTGAGCTAAACTAGTCACTCTCCTCCATCTTCTCATTAAATCTTTTACTTATAGCTTGACCCAGGAGGGCTACTGCACCACAACAGCCTTTCAAAAAAATCTCATAGCAACAGAGGACGGAGACACAGTTGTTTTATTCTCTCTTTTTCTTTTATTGCATCATTTGTCATTTTCTCATGCATATACCAAGAATTCTGGAAGATCTGTGACAGAAATTACCTGCTTATTTACATTTTTAGCATACAAATAAAAAAGCATAGCTCATCATTGGGAAAGTGCTTTAATGTAGTGGAAGAAGAGGACCATGCAAGGTGAAGATTTACAAAAAGCAAAAAACGTGTGTGCGCGACATGATATACTGACATATCATGTCTATAAAACGTTATAGAAAACATTTAAAATCAACACTCATAGCATATTTTATCCACAGCAATCTGTGTTTTCATAGCTTCCTTGTGATAGACTAAATATCTATCATATTAGTTACAAATATTTTACATTTGTACTCTAAATAGTACTACTAAGAAAGTGCAACCATTGTGGCAGCACATAGCTGACATTCATTCAAAATGAAAGAGTGAAATTTGAACAGATTGATAGAATTTCTCTAACACAGAGCTGCTCTGGAGGCAGTTCAACATGTTGAATCTCACTGGCCGGAGCCTAAAAAACACAGTTTCTCCATCTAACCAACCAAAGAACACTGAAAAAGTCAGACATAAGGGAGGAAGTAGCTATAATTATGAACACAGACATTCGTACTATCATCTTGTGACCCTGAATGAATGAAAGTAAAAATAAGATTGATGGATAAATGAACTGTATTTATAGAGCTCTTTTCAACCTTAATGGACAAAGCACTTTCCAATTTGCCTCTGATTCACCATTTACACAGATCAGAGCTGCCATTAAAGTGTCAGGTGGACAAACCTCCGCCTGATCAGTTTGAGAACTGGTTCTTTGTTTTTGCCCTCTGAGATTTCACTCATGATTTTTTTTCTGCCTTCAAGAAATGGTTGTACAACTAAAACTCCAATCTGTGAAACTGTTGAAAAGTCAGTCAAACATAAGACTCCTTGGTGTAAGAAAACTCCTCAAACACAGGCTGGCTACATCTCCGTGACACCACCTCACGATGGCCTGCAGACACAGACTCAGACATGGCTCTCTGGCGGAAAGGCTGGCGCAGCTCGACAGCATTGGCGTTGTCTTGTATCACTTGAGCAAAACAGTCTGTGTAGTCATAATTTACAGAGGATGGGCGGGACCTTCTCTGCAGCTCTATGGCATCTTGTACAGTCATTGATTTATACTCTGGAGGAAGACGCACATTCTGCATCGCCTGACTATACGACGGAGGCCTGCAGGGCAGTCTGCTGTCCACCTGCTTGAACACCTCGTTGGCCGACAGAGGGCGTGGCTTGGGCAGGGGCTCAGCTGGAGGCTCTGCTTCACTCTGAGAGTCCTCCTGGAGCGTTTCACAAGGGTAGGAGCTCTCCTTCTGGGAGTCTTTCTTCAGGCTGCTCCTGCTGAACGCTCCAAAGCTCCTGGTTCTCATGAGGACCTTATTGCCAACTCTCATAGACTGTGAGCGCTTCTTCTCATCTGAATTCGGCCTGGCAAAGTCCTGCTGAGCCTTTGCACCCACTGCAGTCTGGTTGGTGGGGTCTGCTCTCTTGGAGCAGGGTGGCGACCCCGCTGGGGAACTGGTGAAAACAGAGCCCTCCGACTGGTTGGAGGCGGCGCTCTCCAGGGAAGAGCATGAGCAGTCCTTGACTTGATTAGCAGTGTAGGGCAGTGGATCCATGTTGCAGCTGCTGCTCAGTTTTGGAAAAGACAGACCTGGCCTTGCTCCACCTCGTCGTCTGAGCAAGAAGGAGTCATCTGAGATCTGCTTTTTCAAAGGTTGCTCCTCAAATTCCCGCCTCTCCACGGAGCAGTCATCATGGCTCCTGGCGTGGCAGCTCAGGCTCTTAATATCAGGTGAGAGGAGGATGATGGGCTCAGAGCAGCGACGGTTCAATGGAGAATTTGTGTTGATGATAGCATCAGATGTCCAAGAGGAGATGGTTACGCTTGGACTAAGGGAAGAAGATGATCCGCACTCTCTGTGGGTGCAGCTTGTACTCTCTCCTGCCTCTCCATCTCCATCTGTGGAGTCATATGCAGAGTCATGATGCTGGGAGGACAGTGAGTCTGCAGAGTGGGGAAGGGAAGGTGTGATTAGGATCTCTAAATTTATAATTATTATTCTTATTTACTCAAATGTGCAAATACCAGTTTATCACCAGTAATAACAGAGATTTGAGTGGTGTGTGTGATGTGTACCTTCATCAGTATCCAGGAGATTTGGGATATTATCTCCAAGTATCTCACAGTGCTCAATCAAGAACTGAGTTAGCTCTGTGACCTGCAGCAAATCAGAAAAAGGAACATAATATAAGTCAAAATACAACAATATCAACATTCAAAAAATTAGATAAAGAATTCTAAAAACGTTCAGGATACAATCCAGACACAGTACAGTGCTTCACCTGGATAAGTGTGTTTTTTATTAGCACTTCACTAAACAGGCACAGTGTGCAAATGTAACCTTACTTATGAAACCTTTTGAGGTTTTCTGCACTGTGAACCACACAGCTTCAAAGAGTCTAAAGTGCGAAAGTATATTCATAACATGACTTTCTACCTTCTGCAACTTTTCCTTCTGTTCATCCAGTGGGGTGCCGTCCAGCTGCAGCAGCGTGGGCGCGATACACACCGCCAAGTTGTAGGCGTCCATCTTGTTGATGTTTGCATTGTCAAGGATATGATGGAGAACGCAAACTAGATGCTGCAGGAGGAGTTTGTTGGGCCCCGGGAGCACATCTACCACCCTAACAGTGGGTAGCAAAGGAGGAAGGAAGAAAAGAAAGAACAGGAAGAACACATTAGCTTGGCGCTCTTTTTTTATTCAAAGCTTCTTCCTTTTTTTAGACAGAAGACAGACTAAAAAAGAGAAGTGGTTTGTGTTCAACCTACAAACGGAGGATATTGTGAATGCGCTGCAAAACTCCCCTCAAAATACCCAATCAGTTTATGTCTTGCTACATAGTCATGAATACCAAATACCAGACAGTTACCTTCCATTCATAAATACCATATAGAAATACAAGCTGAGCGTCGCAGTGTTGTGGGTAAATTGCACTTTACATGGTCAGGACTCATTGATTGCTTACTTTCTGATTTCCAGAACTCTCTGCTGGGTGTCTTCATTATCCAGAGCCCTCATCCACTTGTCATAAAGTTCAGATACCAGCAGGCTGCCAGGAAGTTCCTTCAGAAAGCTCTGTAATAACAAAGAGAGGGACGGTGATTAGACACAGTACTTATTAATAGAAATAATCTGGTAATAAAGTGCTGCTTGTCTTGAATATTTGATGATGAACAGTAACTAATAGGGGATGCCTCATATTGTAGATGCTGACTTACATACACTTTGTGTATTATGTTATAGTACAATATAAGTACCAATTCAACAATGTAGGAATATCTATGTATGTACACTCCACTACAAATAAAAGTCCTGAAGTCAAAATGTAAGTAAAAGTAAAGTATAGTTAAAGATTTTAAAGGTACTTTGTGGAACTGCTAACAACTCACATGACAAACTGCTTTTATGTAAGGTGTCACAAGCCAAAAAACTGGTTTAATCTTTAGCAGTGCATTGCATTTGGTTTTTGTGTGGGTTTATATAAAGAGTGTACTTTGAAAAGTAACTATAGTTGTGGGTGTGAGTGTGTGAGTGTAGAGTAAAAAGTACAATATTTCCCTCTGAAATGTGGTGGAGTAGCATAAAATGGAATTACTGAAGTAAAGTACCTAAATACCTAAGTACATTATTGTATAGTTACTTTCCACAACTGGAAGTAACATAGCAGTAGCTGGAATAGTACTTGTATTTAACCTAATGTTGCAGCAAGCACTCTAGTATTAGTGTTATGATACAGTAGAAATACTGTGAGTACTACTGGTATTAGAGACGCATTATGTGTTATGCTTTCACATATTTTGACTCTCACGCTCACTGAGGCAAACACACAGATCAGGATGGGAACGTACTTTGAGCAGCCCGACCAGCAGGACGACAGGCAGGCCCTCCACGTCCACCTCCAGGCCGCTATTGAGCTGCTCTCTGATGTCCCTCATGTTCTTGTTGTTGCCCGTTTTCCGAAACACTCCCTCCGTGGACGGCCCTTTTTTCCTCAGCAACACCAGCATCTCCTAGTGAGGGGGCGGGGACAGAGGCGAGGGGAGGAGAGGGGAGGAGAGGAGAGGAGAGGAGAGGAGAGGGGAGGTTATTACAGCAAAAACAGTCATGTGTGTTGAGCGCTTTTTGAGCTGATCAACATGTAGCTTATGTGCATGTGTGGTTTCCTGTCCTCATTAACAAATTCTGAGAACAAACGTCAAAAAAGTGTCACATATGCAACATACAGTAGCTAAATTGATTGACATGTAAACATCTTGAAACGAGACAGAAAAAACATGTTTTCTGAACTTTGACCTTTCTTAAAAATAACTTTCTTGAGAATAAGGTGGCAGAGGAGGGGAAATGAAGATTTGTCATTAGATCTGACATTTAAACTCGAAAGTCAACTTACTGTGACTGGTTTAGGAAGTGAGCAGTCATCTGGGCATATCTTGCAGAGGGGCTGTCCAAACAGCTGAGCCTTGGTGTCTGCATCTGATCGGCTTGCTTTGTTGATGCCTGACCTCGTGAGCCTCCTCACCAGTTTCCACTTGGTTTCTGAGGGCAGCAAAAATGTTTTATCCATCAGCTTTACAGGCGTATGCATTTATCTAACGCTCTTCTTCAGAAATTATTTAAGAGTTTGTGCAACATGGCAGCAAAACCAGATGCAAGAATTGTGCCAATGTGACAAAAACTGTTTTTTCTTCACTTCTTCACTCTTATCAGTAGTCAGATTTCCTTTTTCTGGCCCTGTGGTTGCTCTTTCTGGTCTCATGTCTCTACACATGGCAAACTTAACGGGCCCCTCCCTCCCATCAAAACTGTCATTGAGAGATGTCTGCAAAAAAAGCAAGAGACTTTCAAACTCACCAATGGGTTGCGTCAGCTTGCTCTCTTGGTGATTCGACGGCTTTGACAGAGCAGGGATGTTTACATTACCCTGGTAACAAAATAAAGAAAAAGCAATGTGGTGATGAATGTGCAAGAGGAACATGGGCAGGCATGTGCAAAGAAGGAAGGGGTTGTGTTTCCTCAAATGCCCCGTAACACACGCCCTTGTCTTTCATGCCTGTTGCCACGTGAATGAGTGAGAGGGAAATAGTCATACAGCAAACCATATTTTATATATCATAATTCTAGTATTCTCTTTCAAACTACTTTTTTTTTTTTACAGTTATATGCATAAAGAAGCTTTACATCCTTCAAATCTGTCTAATGAAGCATCCTTTCAGCATGACTGAAAAGGCGCAGGTGTCTTTCACAAACAGCTGTTTCGCTTCAACATAATCTCAAGAAGCAGCTGAAACGGGGTTTTTACTTACATCAAGTGGGCGCTCGATGAATTGTTCCATTCCACCTCCTGTTAGAGTTTTGGTCTAAAGAAAGACAGAGAGAGAAAGAGATTATTAAGTAACAGCTATATATGGGTTTCTATTGGACATGGTAGCGTGAACTGTGACAGACTTACTGCGATGCTGCCACTCAACACCTTCATCAGGACGTCTGGAGGTGAAGAAGCACAACCACCTCTCGCTTTCGCGTCTTTAATTCTTCTGTGATTAGAAAAAAAAAACGCATAAATATAAATTTATTCATAAAATCCTGCTTGAATATCCACACTTTTAGTTGTCATCTTGATTTTACATAGCCTCACAAAAACATTTTTAAAACATTTTTGGTGGATCAATACAAAACTACTACATTTTTTTTAGGCAAAATGGACAAAATTTTAGGTCATATCATCTAGATGTTACGTACACCACATTAAAATGTTGGAATATCATTTTCCTGAACTGAACTGAAATATAATTTGAGAGTTCACATTCATCTACTCTGTAACAGGCAGCATTGATCTTTTGACTCTTTTGTGGACTCTTTTTTTTCTTGTCAATAATGAGGATTGGAAGAATATTTGATATTATTTCTTACCTGTGAAGAGTATCTAACCAGCGTTCTTTCACCTCAGGAGAGCTGCAGGCAAAATAACAGCATGGTATGAGTTACTAATCCACAGAGAGAATCAAACAAGCCGGCAGCCGATACAGTGGGAGGAATGAGACGAGTGCGCACCCACAGTCTCTTTTACTCTGATGGAAACTAACTCAGTCATGGGAACAGGAAGCAACGTCACGGCGGCCCCCAACCAGACACCTTCCACTTCCTCATAGACTACATTTGCCACGGCGCGGTGTCCATCAGTGGAAAATGATGAAAACAGATACGTGTGTCTACGTTTACACCTGTATGGCATCACGTTTTAGTTAACCTGTTATACCGTGTGGCCCAGTTAATGCCAAACACCTTGCTGTACCATATGATCGTATGCATATTAAGAAAGAGTTAGCTAGTGAGCATGTGGCATGTGAGTGAGAAGTAATGAAACTCTCGCACACTTGAATCATTACTAGAACCAAGAAGATCAGAAAATCATTTTCAAACAAAACAACTCAAAACCCACCAGGGGATTCATCATCTTCTTGGAATACAATAGCTTCATGGTTTGAGGCTAATAAATTTGCGAGAAATGTGGGAGTCAATGAATAACACAAACTAACTGTTTCTCAATTGTCGGTGCCTTTGATCAGAAATGTGCTTTCATTCTTTTAGTCTTTTAGTCAGTTACAGCACCTAGTCAAAACATATGAGACAGCATTTCTCTGGGACTTCATCTTTATGATAAAAGCCAGTATTTCTAAAAGTCAGCTGATAATTCTTTCGCAGGAGGACTGGTTTGGCAGTCAGCTCCACGCTTCCTATTTTGCAACCTCTTGTCTTGTGATTCCGCAGGGAGGACTTTCTCTTTGCTGCTTCCCTATTTTCATGCAGGTCACAGATCATATAGCCATTTACTACGTGTGGATATTCCATGAACAACACCAGGTTTCATTAATCTGATGAAATACAAGAAAGGACAGGTAGATAACAAACAAACAGTAGTGAGAATCAGTTTTAATCTCAGACCTTTGCTTTCTTTTGCTTTCTTGCTGAGAGTTCAATGAGAAGAGCAACACCACGCTTATGTTTGTCTGTTCAATGTAAAGCTATAGACAGCAGCCGGTTAGCTTAGCTTAGCCTAAAGACTGGTCCTCTAAGGTGCTCACAGTGTAACCACACAAGTGCGTACACAAGCTTGAGCATGTGCGCATCAAGACACGAGGCGCTGCTGTTTGTATGTGACTCAGATGAGTGTGTCAGCTCACCGAAAACACACCAAACAAAATGTGAGATCCCAGGCCAAGATGATGGTCACCCTGAGGTCAATATCCCCCGTCGTTCCCTCTTCATCCTCCATTTCATCTTCAAAACCGTAAAGCCAGATGTCTTCGAGGTTCACGCTGTGCTTCAGGCGGTAGCTGGCAGTCGACCTACACAAAAACAGAAGCACAAGAGAAAGGCACTGTCTGAATAGTCATTTCTGTTTCTATTTATCACTTATGTCTTTTTTTTAAAGAGTGAAATAAGGGTTTCTGTTCCATAAATCTCTGTCTCGTGATTGTACAATGTTTTTGTGTGTACGTGTTTGTTATTGATTTTGGAATACAGTAATAAAGAGACTGTCTTTCTTTTCAGTTGTTACCTGTCCTTCCTTTTTGTGAAAAACTTTGAGCTGGACACAGAAATAAAAGGCATAACTTATCCTGTTGTGATACAGTACTGTAGTACTGAGAGTTAGCTGTAACAGCTCTTGAACAAAATTGCAAGGCTAAACACGTTAGACATGGTTTTTACACAAGCAGAATATCAAGACAGGCTAAACTGAAGTCTACGTCCAAGGTGGGCGTTTAGAGAAGTGGTGGTGGAGTCCGAATGAATAGCTTTTGTACTGTAAATGGTTCAAAAAAAGGCTTCCACAAGAAGTGACTAGCACATGATTAGACCCTTGACCCTTGAGTGTTCGCAGCAGAGAAGGGCTGACAGGATCCTGGAGTGCTGATAGACTGGAGGAATAAAATAAAGGATTCAGAGAGGGATGAAGACAAGGAGTGACCTTGGGGATTCATGAGGTTTTGTGGTATAAAACTAGAGAGAGAAGTGACACACAGCTTAGATGTAATATGAAAAGTGAGAAAAAAAATAAGCATGGCTAGATTAACACTGGGGACTCTGGCGTAAACATGACGCCCAGTATATGTATATATGTATCCAGTCCCCCTCAAGTGCCCCAAACACCTATACAGCCCACCCCTAGTTTGCCATATGTCAGTTACTTAGTAGGAATTTGAATAAAGGAAAAGTTTGACATTTTGGGAAATACGCTTATTTGCTTTCTTTCTGAGAGTAAGATGAGAAGATTAATACAACTGTCTGTGCATGATTGAGCCATAGCCAAGACGTGTTTAGCTTAGCATAGCATCAAGATTTTGACATTCAAGGCTTTGTCAAAAGTTTAAAAATTACACTGATACCAGCACCTCTAAAACTGACTTATTTACACAGAGTTTTTTTTAAAGGAATAGTTAGATGAGATGATCAATACCACTCTTGTGTCTGTGCATTCAGAAAAGAGCTAGAGCCTACTTAATGAACACACATGTGATTGATATCAATCTTCTCATCTAACTCTCATCAAGAAAGTAAATAAGCCTAGGCCTTAAAAGGTCATTCTTCTGTTAAGGTTGTTATCATCATCAGTTGATACTATGATTTACTAGTGCATATTTCCAAACCAATTTTCTCTACAAGTAATGAATGCTCATATGTATGGGTTCAAAATACTCCAAAGTCTGTTTATTGTCTCATACTGTATCTCCAGCTGTGCATACCTACTGGAACAGTGAGCAAGTTGTGGTACAGAGATGAGTGCGAGTCGCCTCCCACTCATCAGCTCTAAAACTTCCACCAACTTTGAACAAACAGCTTTAATCTGATTAAGCCATGCAGCCAGCTGCTGCAACAACTTTAATTTTGTTTATGTTAACTAACAATTAACACTATAATGAGAGAAATAGGGAAAGTGCTGTTATAGCTGCTTTCATCATATGAGAACAAAGGGAAGGGAAGTGTACCCACTACCAACAATAATAATAATAATAACCCAAAGAAGTAATTGAAATGTGATATTTAGTCCTAAAATAGTTATCTCATACAGGCAAGGTGTAAAAACAGCTAATTTTGAATTCAATCATCTATCTAAGTGCAGTATGTGTCATGAGCTGCCTCATTTTAACATGGATTTAAAATGTCTAATGTTTTAGTTTTAAGATATTGTCACTTATAAGACTAGTGAACCAGAATTCAGGGAAAAGTGAATGATCTCACTATAGGGTTGCAAATAATGATTATTTTCATGATCAATTAATCTGCCAATTATTTTCTCAGTTAATCAATTAAACGTTTTGTCCAAAATTTCCAAAATCCAAACATATTCAGTTCACAATAGTGTATGACACATGACACACAAAACTTTCTTGATGATTGACTAACTGACTAATGAGCGCAGCTCTACTCACAGGCATATCTTGTTTGACAACAGTCCTTTAACTGAAAATTACATTATTTGATAAGATTAACTCTTTGGTAGCGTATACTCTACTCCTGAGTTTCCCCTCATGTGACTCTACACAGAGGGAACTACCATGCTTTCTTCTGTTTATTTGAAGTCGCAGTGACTAAACACAAATGGCGCCTGAGTTGGGAGATTCCCTAAAAGTCCGTGTGTGAAGTCCAAAAATGCACGTTTTGTTTTACTTCCTCTTTCACTCTCCCCTTCCAACTGTAAAGTATGTGACATATTTCAGCAGAAATTTACTTGAATGCTACATCAGTATTAAAAATATATTTCCCACATCAGTTTTTCTTATTTTGTCAGTTGATTGAGTCGTGTCGCAGTCATTACAATTAGTTTAATGGACACTTTTCCTTTGTATGTTGTTGCAGATAACTGATTATCACCATCTCTACATGTATATATATATAAATATATATATACATACATACAGTTCTTACTTGAGTTTAGCAAAGACGATAGCATCGCGGAAGAGGAAGAGGTGTCTCTCCCTGGTCTTCGTGCCCTCGGTGACCTGAACGCACTCATCCAGCAGCAGCTCTCCGTTCTCACTGGTGAGGCCGAGGACGAACGGACTCTGCTCTACAGCCACCCAGCAGGAAGCCTCCTCCCTGGGCACAGAGGACGCACACAAAGGGCAGTCACAGCCAGATCAGACTCTTGAAAACCATGAATCTCTAATTTTGTGGATGATGTTCCTGATAAATTGAAGGATTACATGCTCTTTAATGGAGTGTCTCCAATATATATGGTTAAACTGAGGCTGATTTTCGTATTTCCTTGAGGTGACATTTTGGAGGTACAGTACAGACAGTATGTTTTTTTATGGACAACAACACCATACAACATCTTAAAAATCTGCATTTGATGTGAAATCACTAACTAAGCAAAAATAAAAACTGCAAACAGAAGTGTGATTCAAACACCAAACCAACAAACTTTGTAACCACAGAGTGGGTGCAGAGATTTGAAGAAATAATTTGACATTTTGGGAAGTAAGTTCACTTGCTTACTTGCCAAGAGTTAAATGAGAGGATGGATACCAATCTACCAACATTACAGTGGTATCCATATTTTCATCTAATTCTTGGAAAGACAGCTAATAAGCATATTTTCCATAATGTCAGAATTTTCTTTCTAACATAGTTTTACAATTAACCACGCCCGCTGTAATTCACCTAAATATGAATATTAACTGTTTCTCTGAAGTAAAAATTTCAATACATATGTAACACCTTGCATAAGGTATTCATAAATATTCCAAGACATTTGTTCTTAATCTTTATGTTATAAAAGATGTGAGAGATCATAACTTATTTGAGTTCAAAACCATGATACTATGAGAGCATAAAATTCGCATTAGAGTCAACTCAGGCGAGTCAGTTGTTCCCAACCTTTTTGCCGTGTGAATAAAAGCAGTGTCCATTGTTGCAAACCCTCATCACAGGTGTCAAGAGTGTATGATTTGCAAGTCTTCACCTCTAAAACTTGTTTTGTAAAATAAACACATTCACTAGCATTAATTAATAGCTTCCAACATAGTGATCCTTCACCAAATGTCACAGAGAGCTTGGAAGATTGTTTTTATTTGCAGAAAAATGTCAGATCTGTGTATGAAGGCATCACCTACCTCACCAGATCAATATCATATCAGTATATCATGTCTGATTTCATTACAGGTACAACAGAGGAACACACAATTATTGACTTAAGCTATTTGTTTATAATGCACAGGGAGGAAACAGGGTCTTCTTGGATGTAAGTTTACATTTAATGTCTATTTTTGGATCCTTCCTCATTCCTGTGACATCTTTGACCTCCATATTTCCACACAACCCGACAGCCAAACAAGATTATCTTAAATAAGAAAACACAGCGGCTTTGGCTGCTCTCGCTTTTTATTATTGAAAGGATTACTCTCATCTCACATGACATTTCACAAGACTAATAACAGACTAAATGAGTCTGATAATAAAATAACCTGTATTTCTTTTTTTTTTTTAATTATTAAAACTGCTTATGTCGCTGCTACTTTGCTGTGTCGCCAAAAAATCAGCATGCAAGTCAAAGTGTAGACAAGAAGTAAGAGTTGTTTGTTCTAAATGCTTATGAAACCAGTTTTTGGTCATCGTTCTTCCCACTGACTCTTCACTCAGGGTAAAAATTCAAATTGTATCAGCAGAGGTACTTTCCCTGTTGCCTAAAGGTGACACCTACAATACCAGCAAATAAAACAGTTGGAGAGCTATGAACACAAACCGGTGATGTTCAAAAAGTGTACAAACAAACATCATAAACCAACCAAAATATAAAATTAAAGGACTTATAAAAGCTTACAAAGTCACTATTATACTGAACGTTTTTGACTAAAAGAAGTTCAACATTTTGAGAAATACATTTATTTACTTACTTGCTGAGAGTAAAATGAGAAGATTGACACCACTCTCATGTCTGTGCGGTAATGAGTTAAGCTATAGCCGAGACCATTAGCTTAGCTTAGCATTAAGACTGGAAGCAGGGGGAAACAGGTAGCCTGACTCTGTGACATTTTTACACTTTGGTTTTTGTACCAGTTAAACAAACATGATATAACGTGTTAATTAAAGAAATTTTAGAGGTTCTGGGAGGTGGATTTTTCTACCTTTGGATGGAGCCAGACTAGTGGTTTCCAGTCTTTATGCTAAGGTAAGCTAACCGGTTGCTGGTTGTAGCTTTATATTTAGCATACAGATATGACGTGATATCAATTGTCTCATCTAACTCGTGGCAAGAATATGAATATGTAAAAATGTTATTAACAGTCTGATTCTATTATGATTTTTGTCTTTGACATGAATAATCTAAATATAATATAGTGGTTATTGTACTATATTTTACCAATTACATATGCCTCATTATTTTCAGAATGTATTTTTCATGGTGACTTATTTTGCGCCAATGATTTATAGTCCCACCACAGTGAAACTAACACCCATGTAGTTTCCCATTGCAAAATAACACACGATATGTCTGTGTGTGTGTGTGTGTGTGTGTTTGAGCTCTGAATGGGTGGAGGTGTGAGAGTAGGATGTGTCTGACATTTATCTCTGTTTTGATTGACTCACCCACTGGGTGCTCTGGTGGTCTTAATGCATATAGCACAGACTGTAGGTGTGTTATGACGTGACAGAGCCAAACCAAATTTGAAAAAATGACTCTTGGCAACCACCTGATGATGTTTTTTGGTAAGCAAAGTTTTAAATGAAGTCCAGCAACATCGTCTTTTGTGGCCAGGTTTAGGGCTGCAACTAATGATTACTGTCATTATTGTTTAATCTACTGATTATTTTCTCAATTAATCAATGAATCGTTTTGTCTATAGAATGTCAGAAAACAGTGAAAAATACCTGTTATAATGTCTTAGAGTGCAAGGTGACATTGTCTGATCAACAGTCCAAAAAATGATTTTTGATGATTTTCTGTCAATCAATTAATTGACTAATCATTGTAGCTCTAGTCAGGATTCCTCAAGATTTCAAAAAGGAGATTTATATTGGGCTTGATTAAAGAAAATAAGCTCTGTGGTGAACCTGCACACATTTTTAATCACACAGGGCACTAAATGAGTGCTCAGTCCTTGAAAGTGTGAAATCAGGGCCATGGCCAGAGTTAAAGGAATAAATACTGAATTCATGTCCACAAACCCCCCGTTAACAGTTGCTTATATTGTCTGTAAATTTCTTCACACTGCTACAGAAGGAATTAAAGTCAAGCTATTTTGACTTATTATTACAAGAAACATTAATGGACTATTCTTCCATTATAAAAGAATAATTAGCATTACATAACAATTTCACAAAGGCAGAGAAATCTCATTGGTTGAATTAAACTTCACCAAAGAATGACCAATTTGAGTTTCTCTACAAGACTCAAAGTCAGTGATAAGAGAACCACCTAAACATTTTTTAACAGCCAATTAAAGTCAGTCAGAGTCTGTAAAGGTCACACTCAATATGTCATGGCAGATGACTGATAACTAATTCGCCAATTTTTCAAAGCTAATGATTTGAAATGGAGGACAGATCAATATCGCTTAAACAGCATGGTCCTCAGATAGAGTGTGGTTGTAAGTGAGGTTTAGGAGTTTGAGTACAACGTACAGGTTGGTGTTTCAAAACATCACTCTGTAAATTCCCCTCAGGGACATCTGTGTTTGTGGCCTGAGCAGAGTGGGCTGGTTACCCTGCACAGAGCAGGATAGCAGCGAGGTAACATTATGATCAGTTCAACACGTAGGGGAAGGGATGCAGTCTCTCTTCTGTGGCGACAACAGACAATTTGAAATTGTGTTTCTATGTATGCTGCCATCTGTAGGCTGGAGGCTGCAGTAAAGAGAAAGTGAAACTAGCTGGGAGAACTCTAAATATTACTGTTTTACTTTAAATCCAGCGTTTCCTTCACCTTGGCTGTGGCTGTGTGTGAACAGAAAGCTGCAACAACAACCAGAATGCTACTGAAGGTGTGTTTATGGAACACAGGTAGGTTTCCCAAGCAGAGCAGCCAGTCAGCAGAGAAACAATTGTGAACAAAAAAACTGCAATCAAACACTGTTTCTTTCATCACTATGGACGACGAGGAACCGGGACCTAATTGTGCTCAAGCTGAATGCAGCAGCATAATATATTTATAATGTCAAATTTCAGTTTTTCCCTTTTAATTAATTTGCAAAAATGTCTACAATTTTATTTTCGCTTTGTCATTATGGGGTATTGAGTGTAGATTGATGAGGAAAAAAATTAATTTAAATGATTTTAGCATAAGGCTACAACACAATAAAATGTGAAAAAAGTGAAGGGGTCTGAATACGTTCTGAATGCACTGTATATTTTGAACACAGGATTTTGCAAGATTTAAATAATGCCACAATTATTTTATACGATTGAAAGAAATGTGCGTTTTACGAACGTTTTTATTGTGCCTAATCTGAGCTGCTCTCTGTCAAATTTGTGACAACCTCAAAGAAAATGTAACACTGTGACAGAGAATAATCCCCCAAAACGAGTCACAACAGAGAAGACACACATTCGCTATCTGCATCAACACCTGCTGCAGCTTTAGTGTGGTTACACTGCATACAGAAGGTGCAACAATCTGCAACTACAGAGGAAAATTGTTGCTTATGTCATGTCACTGTCATTGTATCATCATCTTGGGGAAACGTCCTCCTTATCCGTGTCTGTATGACGTAGGTTTGACCTTTCTGACGTTCCCAAAGCTCAAAGTTTGCTGAAGCTTCCTCTTGGAAAAGCTTGAAAAAAGGCATTAAACTAGAAGACGCCACAACTTCCAGTCAAATCAGACTGTGATTGTACTTGCAGCTCTCTGTTAGGAGTGTATGAATAAGGGAAGAAAATGATCTACACACCTGATTGGAGACCATGGCATCCCCAACGCCTTCCCAAACGCTAGAGATGGGGCAGAGCGTCGTCTCTGAGCCAAGTGTCTGAGGTGCTGCAAGAAGACAGATGGCTTATCACAGTGAAATATTACGTACTCATGTTAATTGATAATGACAGGTTATTATTTTTAATGTGATGTCAATGGGTTTTATGTTTCAAACACATTTCCTTACTTACACAACTTACAATGCTCTACCACCAGTGCTACAGCTGGTTTCACACCTACTTTCACACTTATATTTGCTGCAAATTGGCAGCTGCGAGGTGTTTGGGAAAGCTCTAGTCTATCAGCGAAACATTTGTCTTCGTATATACACAGATGACTGTGTAGCTCAGAGCAGAAAGTCTAACAACTCAAAGACTGTCAAGTAGAAGTAAAAGACGAAACCATAAAAGTCTCACACTTATAAAAAAAGAATAGTATCAGCATGCTGCAGCCTCAGTGTGAGATTTAAGTCAAAATCAGCTGTGTCAGATACATACCGCACAGCTGAGCGATGATAACATAACTCATCACCTCTCCAAACTCCAAAGTGTTAATGTACTTTTAATGCAATCTGGCATGTTATTCCAGGAATGAGGATCATAGAAATTATTCATCAACTTTAGATTTAACCCTTGGAACAACCAGAAGGCCTGAGCCAGATGTCCATTGAGGTCTGATAGGTTCATATTGGAGTAAAATTTTGTTACCAAAGCTGAAACTCACAGGAATCTAAAAACAGGTGTAATGTGATTAAATATGTTAGGACACTGGTGGCAGCATTTTGTATTGGCTGTCAGCCCAAAATGAGACAAGAAACCTTGTGTATATATTTAATATGAAAAAAGGCAGTTTTTGTTTTGTTGGTGACGTGGCTCTGGGAATTTCTTGTCGTAAGGATTCAACACCAATGAGAAGAATTTCAGTTGTTTTCCTTAACAATAACAATGAACAACTATTAACAACTATTTAAACTTGGTGTTGTTGTACAGTCTCTCTAAATCTGGCCACACTTTTAAACTAAATCTTAAGGCACCTCATTTGAACATTTTTTTCTCCAAATCCTAATTATCCTTGTTTTATCATAAATGTTATGGTTCTTTATTTTTATGTTAGGCACCTGGTGTTGCATTTTATGCATATATTTTGCTATGGAATTAAAGGTTATTTTTATTATTACAGTATAAAGTGGCACATGCCACTGCAAATGACTGACCTGCGCCTGAATTTTGTTTAGAAATTACATCTGGTGGATAGTTTTGGTGAAATTTGACATCATTTCCAAAGTAATTGACATTTTTAATATTCAAAATGAAAAGAGCAGACCAATGACAGACCAACAGGTGGTTTGAAGAAGAGCACTGTCAATCATCTACTTGAAATAACGTCTGCACACTCTTTTCAAGGTTTTATCCATTTATTGTAACAATCTGCATTTTATTTTAGCAGTGTGACTCATGCTCACATGCTGCTCTGGAAGGAATCTGAGCAAGCTTGACTCAGACTGTCACTGAACTGAACATTTGATGAACATAAACAAAAGAAACATTCAAACATTCAAAATTCGTGTAGAACTAAATGTTAATAAATGAGGAGGCTGAGGAGGTGGAGGAAACAATTAAGCAACTGCCAAGCCAATGCGAAAGTGCAATGACACCTACAGTCACTAGATGTTTACTCCAAATGATTCCCATTTAAGAAGCGTCAACTTCTCTCCAGAAATACAAAGTCAATCATTTTCTTCAACAAGTCATTATGGTCTCAATCGTTAAGTTCAGGCCCTCTAACAAGTGTGCCGCTGGTCATTTTGGAAATTATTACTCTATTAGTAAGATTTGAAGACTTATAATAGCTCTGATGTCTGTCGTGTGGGTGTTGATTGACAGCTGTGATTGACACAATTTAGCTAAAGTAGCGTTAACCCGAGTCTGAACCGCTCGGTGTTCCCAGTAAGCTTACGCTCATTTCGTTCCGAGGTAGCGGGGCGTGTTTCCGGGGCGTTTCCAGAGCGTGAAAGGCAACACCCCGCACTCCTTATTTGAAAGGTCCTGACTCCAAATAGAAAAGATGGCACTGACCATAAGCAGCAACTCTGGGCTTCAAACCAGCTCCAATGCAAACCAATTGGTGATGTCACATCTTGCTATATCCACCTTTATATACAGTCTATGGGAGCAGTGAGGATGCAGAGTTCAGCGTTGTTGTATGCAGACTGAATGAGCTCCAATTTTTTTATATGAACCACCTATTACCACCAATTACTACCAGGCTGCACTCAAAAGCTAATTTATAAGCATTTATAGCTTTTCCAGACCACAACAAGCACAAACTGTGGGAAGGCTTCATTGGAACAAATTATGAGGATAGTCCAAAAACATAAATATAGTCTGGAATTTTTTTGCAATTTTAATGGTTTTAGGCCTGTTTTTCAATAGCGAAAATTAGCACCATCTTTAGTATTATCACAGTTAACTATAGACTGTAAATACACCATGCTAACCAAGCTAGCAGCTAGTGCCAGGGTCAGCGCCACTCTCTTGTCCAAATATGGTCACTTCTGGCTCCAAAAATCAAAAATGGCGACGATCAAATCCAAGATGGCAACAGTCAAATCGCTAAAACAGCTTAAAAATGGCAGTCCACAAACCTTTGGGTGACGCCACAGTGACTACTTCCATATTTTTTACAGTCTATGGTGTTCTGACTGATGTGGGCAACAAAACGAGGGAACAACAGTTTGGCTGTGATGGGAGATTCTACCGAGGACATACTGTATCTTGGGGCAATGGTCAGAATTATCAGAGTGTCACCATGATGAAGCCGTATTTGTTTGGATTAATTGTTAGTGGCAGGGTTGGGATAAGATAAGATAAGAATCTATGAAATGACTTGAAGAAAGCTGCTCATTGACACTTCCAATCAAACCAAACTTCAACAACGCTCTTCCTTTTCTAAAGTTCAAGGACATGCACTTGTTAAGTGAATGTCAACAGTTAAACAGAGGAATCTTGTGAAAAAATTACCTCTCTGTTGACATTTGTTTCTTTAGTGTTGTGTGTCTGCGTCACATTTTCTTTTCACAAAAAAAAAAAAAAAGCACAATAAGAATTTGAGTGCACTGGAAACTAAAGGTGATGTGAATGCTGGACGTGCAACCATCATTACACATGTTCTGACTCACATTATGAGTCAGAAAGCTACGCAAAAAAAAAAAAAAAAGAAAACTCTGAACCTCAGCTCACTTCATTTACCAAAACAGATTGGTTCAGAAATTGTTTCTTTTCTGACAGACGTAACACTCTGCAGATGTTTGAATCTCACCAAAGCCAACCACCCATGACAATGACAGGCAGTGACATATGGAGTCACAGCAGCACGGACTTTGACTGCCTGAAGCTTATTTGTTGGTTTATTTAATAGGGACAGTGCACATTAATAAACATTGCAACCTGCTGTTGATGGTTTATGTATTACCGCCATACATGTAATTGAGAGCTGATCACATGTTGCCAAGCAACAGCAAGGCGCTTCACATTGCCAAAAAAAAAAAGATCTGCGTGATCTCAGACCAGAGCCTTGAATCAAGTCATACATCAAATTCTAAATTTAAAATCACTTTATTACCATTTGAAAAGGTGCATTTTTACTGTGTTGATGAGGGCCTTCCAATGCTGTTTTGTTATTTTGGGTGAAAGAAAACAAACAGATTTTGCATCTTGTTGTGGCTGCTCTTCTGCACTAATTACTGGACAAACAGAGAAATTGGGTTAAGCGGAATTAGAGGAAAAGAGAAAAAACAGTAAAACAAAACAAACAAAGGCAGGAACATTTGACAAAGCATCTCTTTCTGGCCTCTGTCTCCGAGGCCGGAGCCAGGATGGCACACAAAGTCCACTGACTCGTGATGGACCAGCATCAGGACACAAAGGATCGGGGTGACCTACCTATACAGCCTCTACAGTGCAAGGCACATGCGTAGTTTTCTGTCATGAAGAAACACAGCTTTGGCCGAGATGGAAACAGAATCTCCAAAAGTGAAAGTTAAGATTGACTGATGTTACATGTTTGAGATACATGCAGTAGAAGTACACTAAAGCTTTGAAACATGATGGAAATATTAAGTGACTCAAAACAACCATCATCCAACCGTACAAACTTTTCTATATTAAATCAAGATCCAATACAATCCTTTTCATTGTTCAAACTGCATAGTTAAAGGAAAATCAGTGAACATTATTAACATTAGCAGGTTGCAAGTAGCTTAAAAAACATTTATGTGTCCATGTTCAGCTGATAATCTATGCTGTGGATTAAGATATTGAGTTTGTAGGATCTTTAAGACCCAAACACCTCTTTGTTTTGTGTTGCATCTTAATGTAGTGGGATGTGCAGTTAAAACTTGATTAGCCACTATAAACATTATTTAGATTTAAAATCCATATTACCCAACAAGTTAGACCCATTAATATACCAAAATGACAAAATAGGTCGCTGCCTTCCAAAATAAAAAATATCTTCTGATTTGTCAGTGCCTTTCAAAATCCTTATCTCTATCTCTTATCTGTCATGATTGACTCTTCCTGCAGCATCTGGTGTTAAAATCTGACTTCCACCACAGCTGCTTCCGTAAAGGTTTAGTCACTACCAGTCTCTGCAGATATTCACACACAAGGGAGATTTGCAGGCCAGAGCTCACCATTTTTCAACTTAAAGGGGACGTATCATGCACATTTCCAGGTCTATTTTTATATTCTGGGGCTCTACTGGAATATCTTTTCATTATTTAAACCTCAAAAAACTCCTTATTTATCTTATACTGGTCCTTTATGCAGCCCCTCAGTTCAGCCTCTGTCTGAAACAGGCCGTTTTAGCTCCTGTCACTTTAAAGCCCCCCCTCCTGATGAGCCCACTCTGTTCTGATTGTTAGCTGGTGGAAGCTGCCACGTAAACAAACAGTAGTAGTCTGATTTTGCTTCTTTTTTCTTTCTTCTCTCAATATATAAGCTTCTCAAATACATCCATACATGTTCAAGCCTGAATCTGATCCGAAATATGCGAGTGGACAATGTGAATAACCCGTGGAACAACCTTAGCTGCAACCTTAGACTGAATTCTGGGCTTTTGACTTGAAGGTGGCATTTTTACATACAGTATGTTCACCTCAAGTTTTGGACCTTTGACTATGTTTAACATAGACAATTACACTACTAAACTACAAACTGCAACAGTGCTCTAACTGAGCATTTACAGTTTGTGATTGCTCTGCTCAATTGCATATATGGTAACCAGTCTTGTTTTGAAGTCTGTTTCACTTTAAACTATTGCTTCCCTCCTATGTTGTATAGTTTTAACCTTTTGAGGCAACACACGCTAATAGGTTAGGTTATGGTTAGGAGAGGACTTGGTCAGGGTTAAGGCTAAGATTAATTGGGTTCAGGTTAAGTAAGGGGAAACACATATGAATTGGGAAACTTCGACACAACCCCAGGAAACCACACTGATATTTTTGTGGGCTGATTGCGAGCTGATGTTACCACACATTAAGAGGTTTTTTAACATCATCATTCTACCTCTGCCTTTGCTTAAGAGAGAAGACCATTATTATTGACACGAAACACAGAGGTCGTTTGTCAGGTGTGTGAACTAACGACCAGTGGTGTTGATTTTCTGGTAAGGACAGTCTAATTAGCCAAACAGAAAATGTAAATTTGACAAGCAGTTTCCACTGACACTCCACTGAGTTTTACCAAATGCTTACCACCGCTTTTTTAAAACTATACTTTCTAAAGTAAATGGAATGTAACGAGTTATTTGGTGTTAGTATATAGTACAGAAGCTATGTACAGTACATATTGTTGATAATCATTGTCATTGTTTTGTATCTGCATAACTCCCTCACTGAAAGTTAAAGGTTGACAGGTCACACACATTTGTTGCAGACACTTGAAAGGACCTCTATTCAAGAGTTTCATTGCTGTTGAACCATTCCAATCCAATTTTCTTTTCAATCTCATCTGGAGTAACTGAACTGAAATTGGTCTGACGCCAACCCTACTTCCTTCACCCAGTTACACTGTAGCTGTGAAAGAACATGAGGATGTGGTTACAATTATCAGTTTTCTCTGACTTGAATGTCCTTTCCTCAAACTTCTTATGTAACACATCTCTCCCATATCCACATAGAAACAGGTGAATGCTCCAGTATGCTGATGTAGGTGTCAGAGTCAGTGGTCAATTGGTAAGCGGTGTCTCACACTGAGTCACACTCGTCGGTCGTTACCAACAGGATCTTTTTCACCTTCGCCAGTGGATGGCAGATCAATACTCACAGGACGCAAAGGAGCTGCAGCAGCATCATCATAGCTTCCTCTCCTCATCGCTGCAATTCCATACCCTAAGGTGTCCATGCTGGTGTCTCCGAGCGAGCCCTCAACCCCCTGCTGTCCTGTGCTGTACTGTACTGGACTGTAGTTTAGGCAGTTTTTCGTTCTGCAAGTAGAGGAGAAGCAGTTAGAGGCCTCTGCTGCACATGAGCCAGGGAGTGGCTGCAGAATGACGCCGTCTGTCCTGCAGAAACACTTCCTCTCACTGCTGCTAATGAGGGTTAGAACAATGGAGGCCCCGGCTGGCACACAAAAGAGGAGAGTGGGGTTTTTGTGCCTGACCTGGACCTGCAATGCCACTCCACCTCCCCACCTCCCCACCTCCAAAAACCCTCTCCTCTCCATCCATCCATCCATTCCACCCTCCCTTCATCTTTCCATCCCAGCCTGTCCTGTTCCGCTCCAGTGGGGCAGCTTCATCCCATAATGAGATCGCCGTGCGTCCCATCAGGGCCTCCTGCCTCGTCCCCATTTCTAGGCTAACGAGGCCATGACAGCCAGTGCCTCTGAAAAACAGGGTCTCACAGATTGTCCCGACCCCCCCACCCCCCCGTAGATACATCCTGTAGACACATGACTATATGCACACACGTGTACTTCTAGAGCAGAGCTTTTGAGACCTGCACTTTAATTTCAAGACGAATATACTTCAGCCATGAACTTCAAGTGTTTGACAGCAACAAGCAGAAGTGAGTTCAACAACAAAATGGAGAAATGTTTGAAATGCATTGTCCTTTGCTTAAATGTCTCTCTTTGTGGTGGAATTTAATTGAAAATCCATCTTTCTATTTTCATTTAGCTAGCGTGTGTTGTCTCAGTGAACGTGAGTGTATGTTTATCACTTGATATGTCTCTCAGTATCTAAATTATTGTTCATTAGCAGGTTAAACTGTACCTAAACCCTCTTTAAAGCCGAATTTATTTTATTGGTTAAGTAGAACATCAGCAGGCAGAACCACAGCTTCACCTGGAAGAGTAGAATAGCTCTGAATCTTAAACCCAGAGTGGCCAAACACAGCTGACTGATAGACACACCCACTGCCCCACTTCTCACAGTATGACCACAAGTAGACAAAGTAGAGAAATAATCTGATTCAGTGAATATTTTCAAATATGATTTTCTGTCGAGGATGACATATAGAAGTTAGAGACACTTATTCCACTGAGGAACTTTAAAGTTTTACTGGTTGATATTTTCAGCATGTTTGTGATTGTTTTAATTGGTGTGTATTTGATTGTGACGTGAATGAACAGTCTTATTGTGATCCTGTGTATACAGTATGTATAGATTTCCTGAACAAAGAAAGCGTAACTAACATGCAGCTCAGCATCACGGGCACTAAAATAATATAATGTTGTCAGTCTTTCAGGTTAGTTTGTGACTGTAAAACTGTTGAAGGCAGAATGGACTTCCTAACAACACACACAACTCTATGGAGCTGACCGACTAATGCGGGAACATTTTTAGCCATGCTGTCAGCGGGATGTGCTATGTCTGTGGGTTGGTCTGTCTGTCAGCCCACCACTTTAGTTCAAACTGAAATA
This sequence comes from Scomberomorus guttatus, assembly GCA_038419695.1. Lineage (NCBI taxonomy): Eukaryota > Metazoa > Chordata > Actinopteri > Scombriformes > Scombridae > Scomberomorus > Scomberomorus guttatus. The sequence goes on from CM076462.1 coordinate 11,408,705, forward strand.
TCTCAGCAACTATTGGATGGATTGCCATGAAATGTTGCGTTCAGGGACCACAGAAGATGACTCCTAACAACTTTGGTTATCCCCTGACTTTTCCTGTACCGCATTTTGGTGTCTATAGAGCATGTGCACTAGAGTCCTTCTCGGTTTGGAGCATGTGCAAATGAGACCTCCGCTGGCCGAGCCGGCAGTTCCGGTTGATCCCTCGCTCACTTGAATGGTGATAAAATAATTTCATTATGTGGCTCTTTTAGACTTCCAAATGTTATTGGTCCGAATGGATGGAAAAGTAGAATTTATGGCAGAGCTGTTGTATTGGATTGCATTAGATTGCACAGATGTATAAAGTGTATAGTGACTGTATAGTCCCCTCAACAATTGCCACAATGGAACACCTCCCCTAACTGGCCTTGGGAGTGTAGTCCTTGATCGAGCCAAACAAGCGGAAGTTCCTCCAGGGTGTAACTCTGTACATGACAATCTTTTCATGTCACTTAGCCTCCTTGATGAAATGACAAAACAATGTAAGGGATGTCTTGCATGATGTCCCAGGGGGACAGGGGGGGAAAGGTACTGGTATGGTGGAAGGATAACAGTGTTGTAACCATGGCAACCAATGCTGCTGAGTATTCTGAGGTGCCTGTAAATATGTGGAACAAAGAGAAAAAAGCCTATGACAAGGTTCCACAGCACATGTGTATCCTCACATACGAGCAAAATGGGGGGGGGGGGGGGGTGGATCTGCATGACCTTCAGGTGTCAAGATACATGGCAGCAATAGGGTGAAAGATGTGGCGGTGGCCAATCTTTTCTTGGTCCCTTCACGGTGCGGCGGTGAATAGCTGGTTGTTCTTCAGAGATGCTGTTGTTAGTGTAGAATTCACAAATAAATCCACTTGGAGTCAGGGCTGCATTTCACTTTACTGGTGGCTCCAGAAAATAACGTGTATCATACATCCGGTTTTTACTAACCCCCCACTCAGTAGATGACACTACATCCCTCCCCTTCTTAGATGTTAAATAATATCCACACTCAATGTCATGAATATTATATTGTAATACCAGTGTAGCATAAATGTCTCTCATTACTATGATAACATTACTCTTTAAGGGCTCAATTTTTTTTAGACAGCAAATAATATGTTGACAACACTGGATGTCCTTGTTATAAACTCTAACCCAAAAATATGTTTTTTATGTTTTATGTGGAACTCTTTTTCACAAAACATGAATGTTAAATGTCCTGGAATGGTTAGGGATAGACTGCCCTGGTTATTCTGCTCCTTTATGGCAATGCTTCACTAATAGTCTCTCAGATTAGCAGGCTGCTGTCTGGCTTGTTGAGGACGTTGCAGATGCTGTATAGCTTTGTCAGGTACTGCAACTGTACCTGGTTGGTTGAGTGACCCATTCACTTACAAACTATGCCCTGTACAGAGTCGACAGAGGCACTAGGGGTGGTGGTGCAGCCACATATGTGTCCTCTAATCTGGTTTCTGAGTTAATTATCCCTGATATTGAGCCTTTACATTTGAGTGTATTTTAGTAAAGGTAACTCTGTGTGAGAATAAGTACATAACTATTGGAAACATTTCTAGACCTCCCTGTCTGTCACATTTGGTTTAAGTTTAATTATCTCGTAGTTTTGTTTTCTGTTAAATGTTTTGCGAATTGTGCTTAGATTGTATTATTGTTGTTTAGGACCCCCTCAAAAACAATCTCAAGGGGGGTTATTATTAACATATCAACCTTCCTGTTTGAACCATCTTCACACATGCAAAAAGAATTATTACCACACGATCATCTCAGTCTAATCGCTTTCACTTTCACATGATAAATCCCTTTGATACAGATTACCAACAGCTTCTACTGTAACACATTTGTGTGGCCAGTTTTTACTTTCACCTTACACCTCTTACAGCTATCACTGCTGTAAAATTTGTCTTATTTTAGCATGGAGGTTTAGTTTCTCAGTCTTGTTGTTTGTCAAATCTATTTTTTAACTTTCTTTTTCATTTAAAGCTCACTTTTCTTTTCAAATCATGATGAATTTGCTTCCCTCATCCCATTACCCTTTATCAGATTTGTATTAAATAACCACACTAATCATAATTAACAACATTTGAAGCTGTTCTCCTCACCCAATTATTATTTCCCAAACATACTGAGGCCTCTAATGTTTCTACTGTGTCATACATAGACTTCTCCTAATCACATTTAAGCGTGTGGGAAATTCAGAGTCTCTGTTTCACCTGACCTGCAACTATTTGGACTAAACATGATAACTTGTCAGCAGGGGGGGATGTTCAAATAAACAAACAGCAGTTTTGCCCTTTTGTTATCAGTGTTTTCAGTTGGCCCTGGTCCTAGAGGACTCCATTTAGTCTTGTTTAGGAAAGTAAATGGTTTCCATCCAGTTGTCAAAAGCTCAGCATGGAGCCAATTTCTTTTTCAGGCATTTTCATGACTGGTTTGATCTTAATGGAGCTTCAGTGGTTGGCTACAGTTATTGTTACTTTTGCAATTTATGCCATTTCACAAATGTCTTCTTTGATAGATATTCTTTCGAGAAAGGTCCTGATTAGACCTTGTGACGAGTACATACAGTGAAATGCAAATAAGTCTTGTCGCTGATTTGGAGGATGCAGGAGACTCTGCATTGCTTTGCAGCTTTGCTAATCAATGCAGCCTATGTCTGTAGAGGTTACATAATCAGTAGCACAAACACAAAAGCCTGGTTAAGCATCTCACTGCTTATCTGTAAAGACCTTTTACAGCAGCAGTCTAACAGAGTATCTATAACCAAGACTTTAATCTGGTGCTTTGGTCTCCTGAAATTGAAATGTCACCCTCTTTGTGATGTTCGTTTCAATTCATTTCATTGGTTTTGTCTGTGCGAGAAGTGCACGTGACTTCCTCATTCATGGATGATTTGTGAATGCAACTGTGACACCTGGGAAAGCCTGCACATGTTAGACGAAGCTCCTGGTGTATGGAAGCAAAGGAAGACCATAAGGAGTTTCATTTTACAAGCAACCAAAACTGAAGTCTTAATATGAGATTGAACCATCTCTCTGAATTTTTCTGAAATTTCTAGTGGGTAATTTATGTGCAATTTCAAAACCTAAATTTGAGAACCCTCCAGAAAAATGTTCTGAAATGACTAAAACCTGAAATGACCTTCTCAATTTCAAATATGGGAATTCAAACCAAATAAATTCAGATAGATGGTATTCAGTTTCATAAATTTCAACATTAAGTATTCGGTGGTAATTACATTTCACAATTATGCACTGATAAAAGTTTAATTATTATGGCTTTCCTTTGCTTCCATACAGCAAATTCCTGATAAACAGGCTGAACTGAAAATATTGATAATGTCTGACTGACGTTTTGTTTTTTAAAGAAACTAAAACATTAAGAGTTGAGGTTATCGATACTCAGATAATACAGTCTAGTACAGTACTGACCCAGCTGTAGTCACTATTTTTCTCCACACTCATAAATACTCTGTAAATTTGTAATTGCTGCCACGATACAATGAGTACAATGAGCTCTATAAAAAGTGAGAGCAGCAGACAAATCATTCACATGCATGAAGCTATTAAAGCACATGAGAAATTAGATGCAGCTGATTCAGCGCTGTGTGGGAATTTTATTTCTTTCCATTTATTAAGCTGTTGAATCACCAGATATTGAGACTGTGCACTGAATATAAATATGAGAATATTTAAGCATAAAATGTTGAGAATGAATCATAATATATCCATTTATCAGTTTATTATTCCCAGTTAAAATTGATGCGTATGATTCCCCAGTAACATTATCATACATCTTTTTTTTTTACATTTTCAATTTCTGTACATTATAGAAACACATTTTAACATCATTTCAAAGTCACAAGAAGCATCTGTGAGTGTTAGAAAAATAAACTTCATCAGAACACAGAGGAAAGGAAAAAAAATCACTAAAAGGAGAAAGTCACAACTAAATCACAGCTCTCTGATTTAGTTGAGGATACATCAGTGTGCTGATGTGATTAGTGGTTAAATAAATAAATAAATGCTACCTGGACTGACAAAGATAATTGTCTTTGGACACATCATCACGGAATAGACTCCAGGGTGGTCCCCAAAATCAGCAAATTTTCATGAAAAAAAAACATTTCAAGTATGAAGAAACATTAAAATATCTTATAAATATGGGTCTCACTTTAGAATAAAACCCAAACATCAGACAGAACATTACTGTATACGTCCACATTTGCATTATTACAAGTAGGAATTGAGCAACAAAACAATGTAAAGTGTACAAAATATTACAAACACTATACAATCAAGGAGTTCAAGTGGTGTAAACAGTTCACAAACACATATAAATACCCACACTGAACCAGCGTAATTGCAGTGGAGTTAATGGCATAATAGCTCTCAGCTGGATTTGTTTAGAAAGCGTATTACTGAGTTCCTGTTTCTTTGTGTTCAGTAGTTATGGCAGAGTAAGCAGGTGACTGTGGTGAGATGACGTCTCAAGGTTGGTCTACTGCTGTGATGTGAACAGGCAACTGCAGGCTAAAATTATGACAAGAGCAACAAAGCAGCAAGTAAACATAAATTCACATACACATGATAATTACAGTTTTGTGCTACATGTGATGCTGCCAGACTAAACTGTTTCAATGATAGAGCTACTAGAAGGTGTTAAAGCAAAAAAACACCCTTCAAAAGTAGAAATTCAAAATGAAGTCATTAAAAATTGATCTCAGTAATCATAATGTGCCCTTCACTGGCTTATTAACACTTTAATAAAATTAATAATAACCAAAACATTTAATGACAGCAAATACTTGAAAAACTGCACAAATAATACACAAAGTGGCTAAAATATTACAAAATAGGCCTCTCTCTAGGCAGACATTTTGACTTGTTCCTAGCAGGAACAAGATTAAAGTCATGCTTGCTCTGTGAGGCTGCACTTTGGCACAGTGGCACGTTGAGCTAAATGCTAACGGCAAGCTAACATGCTAACAATGACAATGCTAAATGTTGATGTCTAGCAGGTATAATGTTTACAATGTTAGTGCGTTAGCGTGCTAATATTTACTAAGCACTAAACACAAAGTACAGCTGATGGGAGTGTTACTATGTGTTTTTGTGTTGTGTTATTTAAGCCTAATGAAGGACTTCACTGAGGTTTTGCATCTGTAAAATAGAAGAAAAGTGGCTCCGCTAAAAAATTGCGGGTTTGGTTTCATGCAGAACATATTCAGAGCCAGAGGGGCAAAATATGGGAGAAGGAAAAGGACAAATATCCTCAACAGCTGATTTATCACCAACAGCGAGAGCAAATTCAAAGATGCATTATACAGTTATTTTTAGTGGAGCTGCTCAGCACCACAACACAAAACAAAGTCCAAATTCAGGACCAGAAAACTTTAGTTTCGCACTCCGTTCCTTTCCAGACATGCGTAGAACATGTCAAAACAACCTGATATCAGGTCTTATTTAGCAGCACACAAAAAGTGCAGCTCCTGATGGTAATTTGATGGTAACAAGCTTGGTAAATATCCTCCAAAGTCTGCGTATAACAAACACATTATGTAACACGGATCATGTAACATGTAAATACAGTCAGCCCTCTTAGTTTTTTAATGTCAGCAGTGCGTAAAATTATGCACAACTGTATGTTTGCATTTATATTATTCAGTAACACTGAACTTGTTTGAATTTTGCAGCATTATGACAACAAAGGACAGGCTTTCCTATCCAGCTTCTACTTATTACTCATGAACAGTATACATGATCAAAGGATTTAACAGGATGCATGCTGGGAGCTGGAGTTTGCTGCTCAATCTCCCAGAGATGCACCCAGATAGAAACTCATTAATTTACAAAATCAGCAGCACAGACCCTGATTAATTTCTGAGTCTCCAGTGAGTTAACACGGGACCAAAATTTTTGGTTGATGACTGTCCACAGTTTAGCTACACTGCCTTAAAATCATGAATTGCCTCTCCCTGAATGAATGAACATTGTTTAACCACGTTCATATAGAGACAGGCATGGAGTCTCTAGCAGGTTTATTGTCCAAGATGATGGGATCGTTGTTGGGCGAGGACCCCCAGCAGGTGTACACCGGCCTGCCATGGGCGCGGCTGCTGCTGGTGTGCGTGCCTTTGCCTTTGCTCTTGCTCTTCCTGTGAGCTCTGTCCTGAGACAAACCAAAGGCCTTTTGGACGCAGCCTCTTTCCTGGAGCTGGATGTGGATGGGATACGGGGCTTGGTGGCCTGTGGCAATGTGGACGCCTACTCGATTCCCCCCCAGCTTTGGCCATAAGGAGAGAAGCAGGCAGCACAGCTCCCGCTGGAAAGTCTTGTTGAAGTAGAAGTAGATGAACGGGTTGTAGATGTGGGAGCTTTTGGCAAAGAGGGCTGGCAAAACAAAGCCCTCGGGAGCCATGTACCGGTTCTCCTTATGGAAAATGAAGAGGAAGGACACGACAGCGTACGGGGCCCAGGCAATCACAAAGCCCAGGCTGATGCAGAAAAACATCTAGAAGAGGAAGATTACTTAGTACACTGGAAATAATTCAGCCCTGTAAAATACAGAAACTTGATGAGAGAAATGAATCATTCCTTCCAAGTAACAGAGGGGTGGGGTCACACAAAGCATGTTTCCTGGGAGACTATCCTCTTTAGAAAAACAAACGCAATAGTCATGTGGTCAAGTAGCCTCAAATAAAATCAATGTTTACAGTTTTTCTGGCCAATAATCTCTTAGTCATGTGAATAATGATGATCGTGTCCAGAAAAATGACAGCATTGGTCATGTGTTGAAGTTTAAACATACAGTTGAAAATGACGTATATGTATGCTTATTTTCAGTTGCAAAGCAGGAAGTATTGTGACTACTAAAACCTCTGACGCATTAACGTCTTACTTTTGTACAGTCATCGCTGTACAAAAGTCAGACCTTGATCCTAACATTTATTTTTTCATATGTTACTCTAATCTTTATTTTTTACCCTGAGAATTACTGGATAATTTCACCTCCTCAGGCTTCTAAAAATGATTCAAAATAAAACAGAAAAACCAAGTCACTCTCTGGTTGACCTTTCTTAACCAACAGACACATTTCTTTGTTTAAATAGTGATAATAATTGGCAATTGACAATTCTTCAAAAGGTAATTCGTAAGGGATCTTCATCAAAAAGATCAAAAAGGAATATTGGTGTGTATATAATTATCACCCTCAAATATGAATATTGGTATCTGCCTCAAAATCTAGAATCTGGCTCTAATGAGCACATTCAAATAACTACAAATATGTCTCTTATGCACACACTCACATTGCTTGTTAGGAAAGAGGATCTATTCCAATATAACAGCAGGAAATTACCTTCAAACTCTATGGAGAAATGCCTCCTCGATACTCAGGTCAAGAAATTAATTTGACATTAAAGGCGACTTCCAGAGTCGGAGGATAAAGTAATCGACCTGGAAGGTTGGTTATAATAAAGTAAAACATGTTAATGGGGTTGGCTTTTGTGTTAAGAATGATGTTGGAACTATACAGAATTGATGTTATGGACCACCAAGTGGTATTCTAGGTTTGAAATTTCTACATTTAAAATCAGGATATACGTTTGTTTTCACCTGCTGCCTGCCACCTGAAACATCAGTATGGGGAAAGGATGCCTCGTTTTTTCTTTAATCATATTTTAAGTCAGATTTTACACATGTTCAGGAGTTGAGGCAATTTTTGTTTGTGGAGATTTCAACAGTAGGTGCTTTTGATGATTAAAAGAAGTGGATGAGATGAGCCTCAGTAGGGGTCTGTAAGCATGGGGATCAATGATTAATGAATCAAAGTTATGTATTGGTAATTAAAGGATATGCCCTCTAAATGATAATTATACATCTGTATATGTCAAGGGAAAAGCAGTAATTGACTATATACTTGTACCATATGACTCATTTAAAGTATTAGCTGCAAATCAATTAATTAAATTGCAAACTGTGTGGATCTAATCGGAGAAAGATGTAGAATTCCAGATCATTCTTTACTGTTGTAAAAATTTTTTAATAAAGACTGAGGCTCATTATTATGCAGCTCTTCAGGAGACTGATTTGATTTACAATTCAGCTTTAGAGAACTAGAAAATCTAGATAGGTAGCTTTTGGTAGCTTTTGCAAATTGATTAAAGAAATCAAAGAAATAGAAGTTGACAATAAAGCTGGAGACAACAATTATCTAAAAGGAAGTTATTTAATAAGAAACCTTATTGGAATAAAGAGTTAAAAGAATTATGGCAGTCTATGTATAAAGCTGAAAATATGTTTCTGAATTGTTCCAGTAATCATATGGAAAGGAAGAAATTCTTAGAAGTCTTCAAGAATAGTCAGTGCAGGTTTGATAAAAGATACAGATTCTATAAAAGATGTTTTCAAAGAGGACAGGTGTTAAACTTGAAGAAAATTCAAATATCAAATCCCAAGAGATTTTGGTCCAAAATTAATAAATTGGGTCCAAGGTGTGGGTTTGTGAAATACCCATGGAGGTGCTGGGGCATGATGGTAATCCTGAGACTTTAGATTTTGATGATAAGTATAAAGACATGTATGAGGAAAAATATAATAGAGAGCCAAATATTAAAAGAGGAATATTGTGTAAATGAGGACCTTAATAAGGGTCTTACTCATTAAAAAAGGTCAAATGGCCATAAATGAAGCAAAACTGGGAAAAGCAACTGGAGTTGAAAATATACCAAATGAGATATTAAAATCACCCAAATTATTTGATATTTTGTGCAAATTATTTAAAACATGTTTTGAATCTGGTAAAATACCATCTATGTGGCTTAAATCTATCATAAATCCAATACCAAAATCCCAAAGTGAGGACCCGAGGGGACCTATTATGCTTTTCCTTATTGTCATATACATAATATTACTGTTGTGGAGAAACGCTAATCAATGGTATAAATATTCTCAGCATAAGACATCAAAGGCTCCTTGGACACTTTCTTCACTAATGAGTTGACCACTGACCACAGCGTTTCTCCACAACAATACAGTGTCGCAGGGGAAACTCCTTCACGGCAACAGCCCTAATCATATTCATGTTTTACTGACTTTCAGAAGGCTTTAGATATGAACAGTAGAGATCTTTAGCTTATAGACTTATTGAGTTCGGAATGAATGGAAAATTCTACAGGGCTTTAAAAGCTCTATACAGAGAGCCCATAGCATGTGTATGGCTATAGTGGGTGACATGGGATGGGATACATGTGAGGCCTGTTGGAAGATATATATATAGCTCAGTTATGGAATCGGTTACTTGATATGGAAGACAGTAGGTTGACAAGACAAATATTTATCTGGGATAAACAAATGATTGGTTCTTGATATGTGCACATTGTTCTGCAGCTTTGGGTTTGGTGAGGCTTTTTTTAAAAATGAAAAGCTCAACATTTGTTTGTTTAAAGAATCTGTGTTTGCCCAGAACAAAGAGCAGTGGGCTGACGATGAACTAAACCAAAACTGCGTATTTTTATGATGATAAAACTGAATACGATACTGAGAATTATGTTGTACATAATAATTTGTCTAAAAAGCAAAGATCTCTATGTGCCCAGCTGAGATCTGGTATTTTACCTCTGACTGTTGAAACTGGAAAATATGTTAATCTAGAAGAAGAAAAGTGGATTTGTCCAATGTGCCGTCTAAATGATAGAAAATGAGTTACTTTTTTTTTTCTACTGTCCTTTTCATTGTGAACTGTGTAATGCTTTGTTCAGTAAGATAAAAATAGATAATGATTTTGTAAATAGAGTTGGCTGTTCACATTAAACGTAAGACACTGTGTCTTACCCTGTGAAAATAGTGCAAAGAGCTATCTTGGCATGTTTTAGGTATGTTTGTCTGTATTGTCGGTCCTAGGCAATGACTTTCCTGGTTCACTTAACTGTTCGTGAAATCAATGCTACAGTACTGCTATTACTGGAAAAAGTAAGTCACTCTGGAGTCTGTGTGTTCAGATTTGAGATCTCGAGTCTAAGAGGAACGTGTGCGACAACTACGACACGAAAGACTTGTGACTTCACTTCAAGGTTTTTAAAACCCTAAAAACAGGGCTGTTTGAAGTCTTTTGAGTCCAAATGATGTCTAAAGTCTTGTCAAAACATGTCTACAACCAAGTCTGAAGTCCTTCAGGGCAAGTCCAACACCATGTCAAGTCAGAAGTCTTTAACAGGATTGAAGCTGTAATGATTAGTCGATTAATTGTCAACTATTAAATTAATCGTTTGGAGTCATTTTTTAAGAAATTCTCTGGTTCTAGCTTCTCCAATGTGAATATTTCCCAGTTTCTTTAGTTCTCTATGCCAGTAAATTGAATATCTTTTGGTTGTGTACTGTTTGGGACAAAACAAGACATTTGAGGATGTCATCTTGGGCTTTGGGAAACAGTGATTGACATTTTTCATGTGATTGACCATGTTTTCATGTTCAACAGGATTCAAAACCTGAGACATGAAAGTTTTTGTTTTCATGTCTCAAGTCAAGTCTTTAGGGAGTGAAGTCCAAGTCAAGTCTCAAGTCTTCGGTTTTGTCTATGAGTCCACATCTCTGGCTGACACACTGTAACAGAAACAGGCAGGACACTACACATATCTGACTTTTCTCTTGCCACTGAGCTCACCATGGAGAGTCGTTTCTCGGCGTAGCGCAGGTTGTTGCGGATGCCTCTTGCAGACAGCGAGTAGGAGAAGCGGGATACCTTGTAGAGGATCTGACATTGGGACACTACGATAAGCAGGACAGGAACCAGTGTGAAGCAGACGAAGGAGCAGATGACGTAGAAGGCGTCCTTCGCTGAGGTGTGATAACCCCTCCAGGCGATGGTACAGGACAGTCCGTAGGGCTCAGGGGCGTACTCGCCCCAGCCAAACAGAGGGAAGCTGGACCACACCGCAGCCACGAGCCAGATGGCACAGCACGCTAACCGGATGTTGGCTCCTTCCAGCCACACAGCTGTAAGAAGGAACAAAAACATGTTAGTGATCTGACAGTATTAGTCCTGAGTCTCAGCTGCTTTAAGGCCATAAAGACATATTGTAAAATTTTGAGGTAGTTTGGGTTCATTTGGACGATGTCCATGCTAGGTGGTTATGCAACACTCACTGCCTTACTTTGTTTCATCTACCCATAAAATATATTGTACTAAGCATGATGTAGAGCCTCTATGGAAAGCCTTAGATTAGGATTATTTGCTCTATTACAAACAATAAAACAAGCTTAAGATGTCCTTAAGAATTAAAGCCTTTTATCCGCCCTGTCCTTTCATCTCCATCACTTCAAGCAATAAATAAGTCCCACCGTAAGCCAAGCTGTAGCAGGTCTTCAGGTAGCGAGTGATGCTGATGGCGGTGATGGTGAACATGCCACACAGGCCGAAGATGTAGCAGCCGAGGCCGTAGTAAACACAGGTGATGTTTTCTCCCAGCCATGCGTGGTGGAAGGACGACAGGATGGAGAGCGGGTAGAAGCAGATGCAGCCCAGGAAGTCAACCACGGCCAGGTTGACGCACAGCAGCTCAGTGTCCACCATCTTCTTCCTCCTGCGGTAACAGATCACCAGAACTAGCCCATTGCCCAGAACAGAGAGCAGAACTAGACAGAAGACCAAAGAAAAACAATAACTCTTTTTTTCCTAATTTAAAGCTGCATAAATTAGTATTAAAAATACAATTAATATTTTATTTTAGGCCACTTGGGCACAGCGAAACAACCTGTAAACCACAACATTGTCATAGTGTCACATTTTAAAGTTGATATAGTTGTGTCTCTGTGTGAATGTATGAATGTGTCAGCAAACAGTTGCTTATTTAAATATTTGTAGCAACATTAGCACTCATTTGAAGTTGTGTTTCTGTCCACCTGATGAATGTAAGTCCAATATTCCATTTTCTGTTAGCTCTGTTTTGGTCTCCACCAACTCCTGAAGGAAATAACTAACTCTTTAGCTGCTCAATGCTCCACTATGTTCACCAGTTAATTGCTAACTTTGTCAATGACAAAGTGAGAATGAACCAGTACAATAAAGTTGTGGGCCTGAAAACCATTGCCATTTTATATCTGTATAAATACAATTTAATTAGTTTAAATGTCTTTTGGGACCTCTTGGTGGATGAGCTCCAAGACCTTCGACAAGGTATTGATTTAGGAGATACTGTACTGTCAGGTCATCAGATATCCCTGCAACTCAAAAAGTTGGAGGCTTTGTTTGAGATACATTATATAAAGGTGAATATCAATCATGAAATATTTCTTCAGCCATATTATTATTATCATTATTACTAACATTAATATACAGCATATTGTTGGCACAAGTGTCTGAAAACCTTCACCAAAAAAGGATTTGGGATTTGGCGCTAAAAAGCAGACTACTCTGGATATGAGCATTCTTCATGTGAGTCAGAGCACCACATACGCTGCGCCAGCCTGTCCAAACCAAGCAGGAACTACCACGGCTTGAGGCTCAAGTACTTTGAGGTGCAATGCCACAGATGGCCAGTAGATGCTGGCTGCAAAAAATCCCTGGCTTCAATTGACTCCCATTCAAAAAGTGTCAGTGTTTGGCTCCAAACAGAAAAGGTGAAAAGAAAAGATTTAAAACAAAGTAAGGAGCAAGACGGTCTGAACTTTTCCATCTACCCTTTTATGATGCCATCAAATTTGTTGTTTTAGATCCGATGAACAACCTTAGTACAGATGTGTATTCCGATTGTGGACTGATTTGGGAATATTAAACACTAAAAGACAGGATGAAGCCAAGATGAGAATACGAAACGTCAATGTGCCAAATTTCATCTGGACTTGCATCATTTACTGCAGACCAAATGGAAACTGAGTCTGTTTCAGCACAGTCTGAATGGACTCTGGCCATGTGATTATGGTGCTGAATTTGCCAGGCTTCTGGATGGACAACAGGTTGGTACTGTGTCTAACAATGACACCACTGAATCACAGTGCTGCCATGTCAGCTGACACTTCTCTCAGAGGATACCTGTGAATATTCTGAATGACACTGAAAAACATGCAATGTTGACAATGTAGCAAAAAATTGTACCCTGAGCCTTGTATCTCTGAGGTTACCTGTTGCCAGTACTTACAAAACTGTTGTAACAGTACATAGATGGGTCAAGGAAAGACAGGCCACTTAACTGGTTCATTGTTGTCACTAAAGTAAAGTGAACTAAAGTAGCATCACATGACATGGTTAAGCAACGTTTGAGTAAAAAAAAAAAAAAGGTTATAAATGCAGTTGCAAGAACAATACTTTCCACTCATATCTTGGGATGTTTGATTTGAAAGAGAACTTATTTTAATTCTAATTATAACTCTTCTAATTATCTGTGAACTCCTGCTCTTTCATCTGTTTCACTCTGCGGATGTCTCTCTGTTTTTCACTCTGCATTGAGTGTTTTGTCAGAGTGATGGTTATTTGGGGTGCTTTAACTGTGCGCTCTCCCTCATGCCTCTGATGATGATGCCTTCAGTGATGAAGAACAATGAGTTTAACAATCATCTACGAGCATGATTTATGACATCACAACTAGTTTGGAGCCAATCGTGGTCCAGTATTCAACTGGGGGAAAGTGGGAACTTGAAGCCTCCAGTGCACATACACTGGGAATGGACTTTTCGGTGAAGTAGGAGACATCTTGAGGCCAGCAGTTAAACTCTTGAAATTAAAAATATTTGCATATTCATAAATTCTTGAAAACCCCTATCAGACATTTCTGGAGGGTATCTTTCTTTATTTAGATGCACTATACATTTGTTGTTATGCTAGTGTAATTAAATAAGTTTTGCTGTGTTTTTTTTTTTTTTTTTAGTATTGTGTGAAGGTAATTGCATTTTTTCTCTCATGTCACAACAGTCACTGTGTAGAAATACCAAAACCTTGAACCTCTCCTTTATATCTCTTTACTGTGTCTCTGAATGTCTTCTCCATCCATGAAAGGACCACTTACTGTGGGGGGAGGCTGAACATGGAAACTGTGCAATTATTGGCAGTTCACAGAAAATCTCAGAACTAAGGGAACATTCCTGTGAATGTGATTGGATTTGTTTTATGGATTTGATGGTAACACAATGTCGCCAAGCCAAGACCTGCATCAATACTTTCTTTACATCTAGGACCACAATGGAAATAAGTTTTGGACTTATTTGTATTATCCTTGACGTGTTGCATGTATATGTGCCCTGGCGTCCTTCATTCACTGTGTTAAATAGATTAAACTAAACTAAAAATGTGCCATTAACTTGAACTTCCATGACAATACACTGCTGTTGTTGATAATTCTGGTTTTCATGCAGTTTTGTAAGCTATGTTGTGTTATTTTCAAGCCTTTTGTTCAGGGGGCAAATGTTAATGTTTGGAAAAATGGAATTTAAATTAGATTAAATCTTCACACTTCCAGCTCTACGTTTGCTCAATGATTAGTATAAAGTTTCTGTTTCAGAAAGGATGCTCAAAATCTGCCCTGCAGGTTTGACTGCAAGCAGCCAACACGATTGATGTCTAGTTGATGTTTTATATCTCAGACTGCTCAGTAAGAATCAATGCTGTTCAGCCTAGTACAATTATGGACAGATTGGATCAAAGACTGACTGGAACTGTGACTGATTTGCACTTGTGACTATGAATGGTATTTTCAATATATTCTCCCTGAGCAATGTGGTGGTTAATGGTGGAATGGGAGAAGGGAAGGGAGAGTTCAAGGATAAGGCTGGTGTTCTTCTATATTTTCTTAGTGTCATCAAATCCTATGAAAAGACCAAAATTAACAATGCATTAGTTGGTGTCTCAATACTTTCCAGCCTCCGCAGCCTGTCTGTATCTGCCAGCTCCAAACACGGGTCATAAATCAATACTTTAATTTAGGGCTGCAACTAACTATTTTTTTCATTATCATTTAACCAATTTAGTAGATTGTGCTGCCTTAATTTTTACATGGGTGCTGCTTTCTAGTTTAACATGCATTCAGTCTAAATCCTACTTTTAGTAGTAATAAGTAGTAAAGTAGTAAAATCTGCTTATTTATACTAATTCCAAGGCAAATCTGTTTGTTTCAGGTATTTCAATAAAAGTAGAAAAAATCATCATTTATTAAAAGAATAACTTTGGTTGCTTCAATATGTATTTTAAATAGTCTTTTACAACCAGAGGGAATGTATTCGTTAGTGAAAGAAAAAAAAAAAAATTTGTTAAACTACATGTAGCGACACTTGTCAAGGACAGTCTTTAAATTTTACGCACATGAACAAAGAGCAGATAAAGCCATGCACATACCGACAGAGAGTATAGTGAGTCCCACACATATGTCAGCAGTAGGAGTCAGTTTGGAGGTGAACACAGAGCTGGTCTGGTTGTCATCAGAGGAGTTCAGAGGCATTGGTTGTTGCTGTTTCTGATGTTGCTGCTGCCGGTAAAAATCCATACTAAAGTCTCACACAGTGGTAGATGTGTGCATGGAAGCTGACTTTTATGTAGGTGGGTGTATCACCATGGTTACTCAATACAGGGGCTAGCCATGGTGTGATCTGATCCAGAAAGATTAACACAGCTCTCAGGAGGAAAGAACTGCTTCTCCCATACAGGAGGTATGGAGTCCCAAAGGTGACAAAAGGGCTGTGAGTGAAAAGATAAAACTGAGTGCACACATGAAAACAGCAAGTTAAACCATTAAAATCAATTGAATGTAAATTGTAAAAAATAAATACATTTTCAAAAATGCATTATGATGTAGTTTCTTTTACTTAAAATTTGTTGATTTAGTTTATTTACTGATATTGAAACTTTATTGAAAATTTTCTGGTACAGTATACCACACCGGACTCTACACCTCAAAAAACATACACCAACATGCTTATTTAAAATAACAATAACTCCTCATCCACTTATGGTAAACGTATTAGCTTAAATATAAAGAAAGGACTCTCTGTCTGTCTGTCTGTCTGTCGCAACACGTTCAATATTAATACATTTTAAATAAACAAGCGAACAGAGAACTGCTCCACTCTGCAGCAGCAGGGTGGAGCTTCTGGGCTCTGTGACTGCACGTCATTATCTGAGCTGTACAACCATGAGAGAGGAGAGGAGGACATCTGTCTTCGTTTGACAACGTTAAAAGTTAGGCTTTATTGTCGGCTTCCTGACTCATTTTAAAAAAGACAAGAGGAAAAAAAGAGAGAGAGTGCGAGCAAGCTGAGAGCAGGAGCAAACGACAGAGAGACAGCACTGGTGAGGAGAGACAGTGGTAGAAAGCTTTCTTTGACAGAGAGAAAGCCCATGAATAACAGAAATAAAATATTCTTTTCTGACTGTTTCACGGCGGTTACGTTCTAAAGCACAAATACAAAGGCAGGCAGTCCTCAGAATGCGGCGGGGAGTGGCAGCGACAGTTTTTGACTGTTATGAAGGTATTGGGGCTCATGGCGGTGGGCCACGGCCTGCAACAGTGGTTCCCCAGTGGTTCCCCAGCCTGCGCTTGGATCCCAAGAGGTACAAGCACCGCTTGGTGAACATTTCCCCATCAGTGCAGGAGGACCTGCATTATTGGGGTCCCCACAGCATCTGTTGATGGAATCACCGCTGGGTCGAGTGACCTCCTATATAGCGGTGTTCACGGATGTATCCCTGATGCGCACCTGTCTGGGTAGAGCGATAGGTGGTGTAGCCTTCAGGGGAAAACTGACACAGCTTTCGACACGAACTTCAGGTGGTGCTCTTGGTTCTCCAGCACTTCCTGACTCTGGTTCAGGGGAGACACATGTTTGAGAACAGACAACCACACCACGTTTGCCTACATCAACAGGTAGAGCGGAGTTCGATCCGCGGCCCCTGTTGAAGATGGCAGCGAACCTCTTGGTGTGGGCCTCAGGACATCTCCTTTCCCTCAGAGCCCTCCACATTCCAGGTCTGGAGAACAGGGGTACCGACCTCATGTCAAGGGGCGGCCCTCTGGCAGACGAGTGGGTGCTGCACCCTGAGGTGGTGCAGAAGACTTGGAATTGGTTCGTGAGAGCAGAAGTAGACTTGTTTGCCAGTTGAAACGACACCTACTCTCCACTCTGCTTCTCCCTGATGCTGCAGGACGATCCACCCCTGGGGGTGGACGCGTTTGCACACGCACCATGGCCAAGGAGGCTGCTTTACGCCTTTCCTCCTCTTCATCTTATTCCCCCTCTGCTGGGGAGAGTGAGACAAAGAGACTGTTGGTCATCCTGATAGCCCCTCGATGCCCTGACGTGCAGTGGGAGAGGTTCTCTCCTTTCTACAATATCTGGTGGAAAAGGGACTGTTGGTGCTACTCTCAGACCGAATCCCTCCTTTGTTCTTAAGAACATAAGGAGTTCATTTAGGTTGAGAACTATTCAGCTAGAGGCGTTTTGTCCTCCACCCCATAGGGACGCCAGGGAGGCAAAACTGCACCTCTTGTGCCCAGTACGTGCATTGGCATGTTATGTTCAATGCATGATCCCCCTTTTGGCGCACTGAATTGCTGTTTGTGTGCTATGAAGAGGGAGTGGCTGGTAAAGCCCTATTCAAGAAGTGTCTAGCTAGTTGGCTTTGTGAGTACATCTCCCAAGCTTACAGGCAGGCAGGTAACTGAGTGAGACACACAGAATTGGTAGGTACGTCCTGATTGGCCGATAGCGTGCGTGTGATTGGAGGAGAGCATTATCCATAGAGTCCTTATAGAACTAGGGTTAGAATATCGTAACCTTTGTTATGTTCTCATGTATTTGCTTGCTTGCTTACTTGTTTAGAATATTATACATGTATACTATATATACATTCTTTGGTTACTTCATATATATACATATATTTTACGTATACTCTTGGCTATTTCTGTGGACATCATTATGGATGATGGAGGAAATTAACATAATTATCTAATTCTTTTGTGCTGTTGGTCTATGTCTATAATGTTCATGGGTTTCCTGGGCTCCAGGGGGATGGGGTTGGGAGGAATGGGTAGGTTGTACTGGTTTTGCAGGACTGTGTGTGTGTGTTTAATCTATGTACACTGCCTTGGTTCATCATGTCAGGGGTTAGAGGGTGGGGGTGGAGTGGGTCGGTTGGAGGAAAACAAGGGAAATGTAATACACTTTGCCTTTTGTCACTTTTGAGACTGTAATGGTGCTTTCCCTTCCTTATAAAGAGAATAAATAATTGATCACAAAAAAAGATTAAAAAGACTAATTTGTCCACCTAATATACTCAATATGTATACCCTTACATTAATAATTTGAATTGGTACCTCTCAACTGTGCTGTCAAATTACAATTATAACAAATTAAATTATAACAGGGCTATGGAAACCAGGGCACAATAAAAACATGCTACCAACTCTCTGTTTATCTGGGAAGGAACATTAGATTGTACAGGTGGGTGTTAACACTTGGATTAACACTTGTGTGTCTACTGCAATGTGTGAAAATTCATCATCAGTATTGAGGAATGTCTTCACTGACTACCGTCGGTCCATGCACCATGCACCCAAGGCACAGCTGGCCTTCGAGAGAGACGTCACACGCAAATGCCTGAATGAATGGAAGAACATGGTCCTCTGGAGATTCCACACCAAGACGCGTTGCCTGCAGCTCTTCTAACAGTGTCCGGTGGTTTAAAAAACTGTAGGTGGTGAGTGTTGTCGAGTGCACTGATTCTAGCCAAGCCTTCTGAGAATTGTTTTCGTACTGCCTTACTCAGTGGCTTTTACAGAGCTCTGTGTTATTTTGCCTCTCTAGGCTTTGGATGGGCTGTCTGGCCAATAGGGGGATTTCCTCACCGCCTGCAACAAAGATGGTGTTGTCACTTCTGACACCTTTTTGTAGCGAGAGACTTAGGGACTTAGAGGGCTTGATCTTCACTCATGGCCATGTCACAAGTTTATCCATCCTCTTTAGAAGCCTTTTAATGCATGGAGCCATCTGTAGGATAACTGTGACATCATCCATGTAGCTTCTAAGTGGCGGAGGTCTCTGCCCTGTCTGCAGTTTTATCCCACCTATGGTGGGGAGGTAGAGGGGAGCGGTATTCAGTTGGTTGCAATCTTCAAACTCACCACTAGATGCCACTAAATTCTACACACTGGACCTTTAAAGCACCCCAAATAACAATCACTCTGACAAAACACTCAATAATTAGAATAGTTATAATTAGAATTAGGATTCTTTCCCTGCTCCTACAAATACGCTCTGCCCGTCGCGTGCAGGCCAGCTTCCGTTTCCCCTCATCCCACAGCATTTTTAAGCCTGCTCTCTCCTCCTCCAATAATTGCCTCCACCTCCTCCAGAGCTGACGCAGTCTTTGCCCCAATGATTTGATTTCTCTCTCCCCCTCCTTCCCTTTCCTCGAGGAGGTATGTTGTTTGTTGGTAAGTATGCCGAAAATGGCTTTACACTCCTCATACATGTCCCTGAAGGAGTTGAGCTTCTTTTCCACTTGTCCACGAAGGGAGTGCAAAAGCTGTGCTGAGATCCACGTCACAGCTTCATTTGCTTTGGGCCACTTGATGAAGTAAAATCCCTTCCATTTGAATCCAATCAAGAGAAACCCCCAACACAGAGCTCAGTTAATGTGTTGTCACATGTTTAAAATCTCTCCATGACTACAGAATATCCCTTGAGTAGAGTAGAGGCTTTAATGCTTTTATCTGACAGATTGCACAAGCCTCTCCTGAGTGAATTGGACATGATTTTGTTTTCAACCAAACCAAACCCCTACCCTTCCCTTTTTCTTAACAAATTGCCAAACATTTTTTAAAAAGATATTATATACGTATATTTTTGATGTATGTATTTAGTAATGTGCTGTAGCCTACACAATTAAAGAATATAATGCTATTTCCCAGATAAAATCTGTAATAAACTTGTTAAAGCTGCATGTCCTCCGGAGCTAGTAATCAGTAAATGCCGGTGCTTTTGTAATTAAATGAGCTGTAATAGCCATCCTAACTTTGAGATTATTATCTATTTTAATTTCTAATGAGCACTGATTTCTATTGTTTTAGTAACTGTCGTGTTTCTAGCTCACATTACATGTGATTACATGACACAAGGGTTCTGCATTGTGTCTAGAAAAAAAAATACAGCTCTATGTATGTCCATTCTGTTTAAATCTGGATTTCTTGCCAAAAAGCTGGAAATATAATAAAAATCTGTGAAATATTTTTGTACAGATTTTAGCGTGCAGGCATCTTTTTCGATCTAATGTTATAAAATGAAAGCAAACACAATCATAAAAGGAAAAAAAAAGCATCCAATGATGGTTAAAAAAGTTAACTTAGTACAGTACAAAATGCTGAAAACTTCACTGAAGGAGTTTCAGCTGAGCCTTCATCTAGAGGAATATTAAGCACCAGACTCCCAATTTCATTTCAAGCCAATCTTTTTAAAAAGGTGGTATCAGGAGTAAACAGTAAATTAAAACTGTTTCAGTGACATACTCTACACTATTTTTTGTTTATTTGCATCTCTGCCATCATGTTCAGCTGTTGTTTATGTGGAAAATACCATAAAGATTTGGTGAAAGGGGGTTTTCAAATTATAACTACTCAAGTAAATGTATTTGTCCGATGCCTCAGCCAAGGAGCTGTAGCTTGTCTGCAGGCTGTCTCTCAGACCAGCTGACCAGTTTCTGCTGGATGTTCCCAGAGCTCAACTTATGATGAAGGACCGAGTCTTTGCCCCTAAACTTCAGAGTAGTTTACTTCTTACTCTCAGGTTATCCAGCTCAACTGAGACTTTTAAAACACTTCTCAAAACCCACTTGTATTAGATAGAAGAAAAAAAGACAGGAAAATAACTTGCACCATCTGTTGACCTTCATGATGTACTACAGTTCAGCTCACTGGTGGGAGAAAAAGAGACTGGTGGTTACGCTTTGAGTAGAAAGATAGACTTTATTTGATGGTGAAACCTACATAAGATCTGCAATTACAAAACAGGTTCCCCACGCAGTTTTTTAACGTCACAGAGATTGGAATGCTGTACTGACAGAAAGGCATCAGATAGACTCAAACTAAAATATGAACATAAAAGTAGAGAGCAGACACTCGGGTTCAGCTGGAACACCATTCAATTTAAAAACTCTCAGAAGTCGTTCCCATGATCTATGGCAGTCTAATGAAGTTTATGAAAACAGGCTTATCAACTCCCAACATCACAAATTGGAAAACAAAAGCGCACGTGAGGTTATCGAGCCTGGAGAAAGAGAGCGTGAACAGGCATGGATGGTAAAGTTTACTAAAAAAAAAAACAATCCTGTGGGATTTTCTGGTGTGAAGCGTCCATTTTCTTGATATCACTACTTCATAATAAGCTTTGTTTGGATATAAAAACTCAGTAAGGTTACGGATACACAAAATCAGCTTTGTCGAAAAGTGTTTTCAATTCATGTTCCTAAGCACTGACTGCACTTTCCTAGACCACAGAAACAATATACTGTACATAAAATCTTTAATTGAGTGGCATTTCCCTTTAAGTAGCCTCCAATCTATCATATACACATATATGCACTCAACAAATATACACTCAAGCGCATCCCATCATATTCCATCTGCAAAATGAAACATTCAAAAATATTTGCCTCATCAATACTCTGGAAAAATATAGTACTGTAGGTCTCATGGTTTCATTCTTTTTAGCTACTTCTTTAAAGGAACAGTTCAACATTTGAAAATATGCTTATTTGCTTTCTTGCGGAGAGTTAGAAGAGAAGATTAACACCATCTGTACAGTAAATATGCTACAACCAGCAGCTACTCGGTTTAGCTTAGCATAAAGTCAATTACAACTTGTCAATTACACCTGGTTTTTGTACGGATTAAACAGAGAAGTTAGAGCTGCAACACTTTGTCAATTAGTTGATCAACAGAAAATTAATCAGCATCTATTTTGATAACCGAATAAGCAAAAATGCCAAAAATGTGCCGTTTTCAGCCTCTCAAATGTGATGATTTAATGATTTTCTTTTTCTTATGTGATGGTAAACTGAACACAAAACAAAACTTTGAGAAATTATAAACAGGCATTTTCACTATTTTTGACATTTTATAGACAAAATATAGACAAAACATTAATCAATTAATTGAAAAAATAATAATAATTTCAGGCCTAATATATAAAGTGTTAATTAGCGAGCTTTAGAGGTGCTGGTAGGTAGATTTTGTTACCTGTGGGCAGAGCTAGGCTAGCTGTGTGCTAAGTTAATCTAACCAGCTAATGGCAGGAGCTTCATATTTAATGACCAATCTTACCGATCTTCTCATAGTAAGCACACAATAGTTCCCAAAATGCTGAACTATTCCTTTAATTCCAACATTTCATTCTTTGAAAGGCCCGTCTCAATATTTTAGTGTAAATAATCTTATAAAAGCAGGTGTTGTGTTACAAGTATTAGCTTTATGTTTTCACCCAGATAAAAAAATATTTACCAACACCTGACACACAAAAATAATCTCACAAATATGACATTTACCCTAATTGTGAACAAGTTTTAACTCCACAGTCCCAACTAGAGTCACTCATAGAGATATCAAACTATATCTGAGATTATTATTCTTTAGGATTTTTCTTTTGGCCATGCACCTCCTGTTTATCTCTAACAGGAGGTGACTGTCATCTTCCATCCTGATAACAGCCCTTTTCTACACAAACATTTCTGGAAACTACATGTCTAAATTATGGGTCTGGTCCCGTCTGCCTCAATAACTCCCAAACGTCTGCAGTTCCCTTCGTCCTTAAGGTTTGCACCCAAGTGTTGGCAGCAACGAGAAAAAGCACATTAAAAAATAGACATCTTTAAATAGCTATTCAGCTTGTCTAAGTGCAGCACAATCGGAAACATTGAATTCAAGTCATTATTATTTTCTCCCCTCCCATGTATCATACAATGAATATAACAAAAAAAAAAAATCATTTCAGTTAAGAAACTAAATGCGAAAGGATAAATCTTTGATCAGACAAATACACAATATACTGCAGCCACACTGTAACATCCAAAAATAGTCTTAAGTTGAAATATCTTTTTTTTTTTTTTTTTTTTTTTTTTTGGACAAAGAAATGCTGGCATTCTAAGTCACTCTAAGATTTAATATACTGCTGAGGTGTAATTTGTGTTTTTCCATCTCCGTTAATCTCCCCCTGACAGTCCTGAACACGGTGTCAAACCGTTAGGGAATAAAAAACTGACGTCCGATGTCATTTGGCACATGGGGTGCTCTTACTGGCTGCCGCAGTGACGTCAGGATCTTTGTCGTCTGTGGTGACGGCAGCAGCATCAGCGGCCTTGTCCTGGTTGTCATTATTATTATTACTATTGTTGTTGTTGTTGTTGTTCTGGACGCTCTGGAGCCCGTGGCTGTTGTTCTGTACAAGAGTGGCGTTGCTGAGCCTCAGCTCCTCCAGCTTCTTCCACAGCTCGTCACGCTCCTGCTCCTTCTTCTTCTCCCTGGGAAGAGAATATTTTAATACTTTCATTTATGTTTGCATCTAAAAAAAAAACAGAATTGTAAAGCAACATTTTGCTGGTATGTTCCTGGTAGAGAGGAGGTTGTGTGGCTCAGATCCTACCTGTTTGAGAGAAACCTGGATATGTCTTTCCAGATACACTGTCTTCATATTTAGTTGTTTAGTTACACTCTATTTAGTATTTAATATTGTCATTCTGTTTCTCCAAAGTGTGGAGACTTGTTCCAGGTATCTAACAATTTAAACAAATGTGACCCATTTTTCTGTAATAAAAAGTGCTGCAGCCTTCAAGAGTAAATAACCCATAACATTACTGAATAAATATACAACAGGTTAAACCAATCTTCCCCACAACAAACAGTCAATCTGACGGTTAAATAACACACATACCTTATCTACATGATGGAGAGATGTGTGTTGTTCACAGTGGCTAACGTTAGTCCAGCTGCTGGAAACAGCTGCTCAGCTGGAACAGATGTCCCGGAGATGCACATATGTCGCTCCAACTTGCCACTGCTAAAATGCATTTATACTCCGAGCAGGGGAGTGTGGCTTACATAGTTCAACACTTAAGTTTAGATTTAGTTGGCAGCATGTGAGAGTCCTGCCTGTCCTGACCATTAGCACCGCAGCGCTCCTCGCTGTCTGATACTCAGCTCCCAGCCTGCATTAACTGAGCAGCTGCTTGCTGATTCTGTTCAAGATGGTAATATAGACTTCAGATAGCAAGCTAAACTGGACAGCTGCCAGACAACCACTCAGTGAATTTCACAACTTTATGCTGCAGTCAGTGTTCATCAACACGCTGCAACGTTTTTCTTTCTTCTTGGACTGCAGGGAGGTGCATTTGTTTTACAATTAGTGCGGCCCTTACAGGCGATCAGCAAGCACACCTGTTACTCCATTTCATTAAACAGTAAGAGACTCCACCTAGTGGTGCAACCGGATACTACAACAAATCTACAGTACACTTTCTGACAGTTAAGGCCAATTCATGCTTTCTGCGTCTGTGCGGCCACAACGGTCCACGTTGGTCTGTGTGACGTAAATTTCGTCATGGGCATGGGCGCCAACTGCCTACTTCACACAGTTCATGTTTACAACCCTGACAGGGCTACAATCACATCGGAGCGTTCAGCCCTGCTGTTTACAAAACAGTCACTTGTATTTCATCTCCACAGCAGTAATTCGGCATCATCAAATGAACAGAAAATGCTCCGTGATCAGGGTTTTACATGGTTACACTTTAGACCTTTTCAAACTGGTTCAGCAGGTGACAGCCATTGTGAGTGTTCGATCTATTTCACCCTACAAGTCTACAAGTGTCAGTTACTCACCGTTGCCGGTCTGCTTTATAGGAGGAAGTCAACTCATCAAACAGCGTGCAGTTCATCTCCATCAACGTCTTCAGCACATTGTACACCAGAGCTACGATTGTCCTGCAACATAACAGAGACGCACCTGGATCAGTAACATGACCATGAGACATAAGACACAGACGCACTTAATCAAGGACATCAAGGTTGAATGTTTGAATGGTGACTTCACGTAAAAACAAAAACTATTTTCAATGACTAGTTCCATTGAAAATCGTTGATTATCCACAGCAACAGATACACTGATACTGGGAAAAGAATTTTGCTTTTGCTTCAAATGTCATTTGTAAATGCTTTGAGCACCACAAATGAAATTCCTTTCACCTCCATGGTATTATGGTGCTGAAAAAAAATTCTCAAAACCTAATAAAAACCTAATAAAATGCAAAACTATCTGCATGACTACATACAATTTAAGTTAAGTGAGAAGGTGACTTTGTAATTTGGGTGAACAAACATAAAACACAATTTGTGCCACCACAGACAATGGCAACAATATCAAAACATCAGACCTACTGTAAGAGTCTGCAGAAAGTGTTTTTATGTCAACATGCAGCACTAATTGTTCAAATGACACATTGAGTGACATTAATATTAACTCTGCGCATAAAAAAAAAATATCAGGGTTGCTGCACACTTTTTTTTTTTTTTTTTTTTTTTTTTTTTTTTAAATCAAACTGAATGCTTTTTAAGACCTCAACAGAAAATTTAATACCCTTTCTACAGCAAAACGAATGCACATTACGGCTGAACTTTACGTTTGAAATCAACTTGACAATATTAATAGGGACATTTTTCTAGATATTTTCATATCTCCATATAACAATCATATGTAAAATCACATAAAGTAATCAAATTAATAGCAAATGCAATGAACTGTGTCCCACTGTTACGCTTTACATTAGATAAAACTCTTTGTGTTAAAAAATTTAATTTTAAACTCAGTTTGTTGCTTGGAATTGTTAATTTTGACAACACTGTAAAACAAAGCTGTTGTGGTCGTTCTCGCACTCACAGAGCAGTTATAGTTAATTCTCTATTAAGACACACTTACTCAGAAGCTCTGAACATACAGTCTATCTACCTTTAATCCATTTTAACAGTCCATTAAATCTGTTAACACCAGAACCACCGGCTCCACACTAAAAACAGTATTATCCAGATTTTAGCAACTTTCAGAAATAACAGAGGACTTTGTGTCTTCTCTGAACTCCCCTGGCTAACTGTCTTTAGCTTAGCATCATCTGTACTGTTTTGTGTACTTCTTTAATCCTGTTACATTAGTGAGAGCAGGTGGCCTGTGGAGAGCCAATCGAAAACATTTACCAGAAAGAGAAAGAGCTGGACAGAGTCGCAACCAAAGACCAAAACATATTTAAACAAGTGAATCCTGTGAGTGAATATTTCTCATGCAACTACGCATCACCTCAAAATTTAAGACCTACCATACTTAAAAATAAGACTTTTAAGACATATTATGACCTTAAATTCTGAAAATCCTATTTAAGACTTTTTAAGGATCCGTAAGAACCCTGATTATTGAGTTACACTGGTTAAAAGAAAAACAGTAATATATGCAGGGGTTAATATTACTTTTATGACCAAGCACTATGGCACATAATGTGTTAAACATCAAGCCAAGTGGTGTCGATATGCGTATATGGCGTCTGTAATGTACACGTTTAAATCTTTAGAAGCATGACAGCAACTTAGTACAGATACAGCAGGTTTCTGTTTATTCTTGACCTTTGGAAACAATTCTATATATGATGACGAGAATCTAACATCAAAAGGTCCACTTGCTAATGAGTAGGAGGTACGGTTGAAAGCTCTGAATGATTAGTAAGTGGACCTTTGATCTTAGATTCTATATATAATGCATGAGGTTTTCTTTATACAGCAGAGGATCTAAATACCTCATGAGTTACTATGATAATTTAGTTTAGCATGTTTTGCTGCGTGTGAATGATTATTAAGTCAGTCAGACAGCTCTGGAGTGAGAGTACGTACGGATTCCAGTGCTCTTTGGAGATTCTGTACAGGCTACCGAACATGATGGGAAGGATCTTGTCGATGTTCTCCTCTATGAGGCTGAGGATGTACTCGTTGTTCCAGAAGTACAGCGCTCGCTCTGCTACCTGTCAGGACAGAGAGACAGAGAGAGAGAGATATTTATCTGCGGTTTCCACATCACTCATGAAAGATGAGGTTGTAGATGAAGGAGAGGGGAAAAAAGCCCCTTTCAGACACATGAGTGGAAACAGAAATATCACAAAAAAGATTTTATGATTGGCTGAAAAGTTGGTGTATTAACAACATGGAAACAGACTTAGTGAATTCATCATGATGTACATGAAGCATGTGACCTTTAACTTAAGCTTCTGCTCCACTGAAACAATGGAAGATGAAATATGTCCCTCATATTAGTACTTTAACAAACATTAAGGCCATATTTCTGTCACGTTTTCCCAAATGGTTTTCCATCATTCTGAGGTGTGACTGGCGCTCTTTTAATTCCGCCACCTCGTTGCACCCTACAGTCAGGTCAACATGTATTTATTCACATTTTCTTTTGCCTATTTTCTGGAAATGGACATGATAAAACCAGCAAAGTTACATTTCAAAGTCTTCAGGTAAAGAAAAAAGACAAATGTTATGATTTAAAGCCTCAAAACAAAAACCAACCTGGAAGTGAGGATTGGCCACACATCTAGAAATCTGTTTGAACAATGGCTCCTGGATTTTCTTGAACTGTGTAGGCTCAATAACATCCAGAATCTCCTCAATTTCACCCAGGAACATCACCTAATTGGATAAGATGTGCAGAACATGAAGTGACATAAAGAGTTGGTTGACTGCTGTCATAAATGTCAGGTGTATTTATAGAAACGATACCTCTTTCTGGCTGCAGGTTTTAGGCCAAAACTTCAGCAGCCCACGGATCACCTGGACACATAACGGAGAATTTCTTGAGAATTTTTCTCTAAACCCTTCAACAGTCTGTTTGAGTGGGTGGTTGACAGCACCTACTACCGATTTCTCTGCAGTATGGACTAATTTTGTGCTCTAGGCTTTTTGTGCTTTGAGTGGGAGGAAATATTTTTTAAAAAGTACCGGTTCAGTGAGTGTAGGATCCTTCTCCAGGAACTGTACCACACAGTAGGCCAGCTGAGGGACACAAAATAAGTACAGTGAATGCACATTCTGCACCCAGAACTGCAGACAGACCACATAACCTCACCTGAAAAGACTTATATTTTGTATTAAGGGTTAAAACCTGTGATAAGTGAAATTATTCTAATGAATTCCTACCGTGGTAACATTGAGAAATTGAAAATACTTTAAAAACACAGTAAAAATCAACCAGGACATTTTCATGTCAAAGCCACTAGAAGGTGCTGTAGTACATGAATGACACAGTTTAATCCTGCTAAGACCATCCTTACCAACAGCTGTATACTTTAGTTACACTTTGTCAAATCTTTTCTTTGCAGTTTTGAATCACTCAAATCATGTGCTGTTTGAAGGATATGCAGCCAGATTTTCATGATGGTTATAACAGACTAATAGACAGGATAGTTTGGAGAAAATATCCCACCTGTGCATGGAAAAGTGCCAGGCCTTTAGCTGTATGTAAGGGGATGAGCACCTTCATCAGGAACTGTTTGTGCTCTGCCTTCAAAGGCAATGCAAAGCCATTGATGATACTGTAGGCAGAGAAAAAACAGCACAATGTTAGATTTATCATACAGACAAAATTGAAGCATTAACCTGATACTGAAAGATTGAAGCAAAGCACAGTTGTGAATAATCCGTTCATGAGGCAGAAAAGAAATTTACTGCAATTATAGTATCAAAATGACAGCAGATAGGAGGCCTGAAGGGCTTTTAGTTTGGGAAATAAAGAAAGAAAAAAAAAGCACGTCCTATACAGCATAAGACAAGACAAGCCTTAAACCTTTGAATCTCTGCAGCAAGGCTATGACAGAATAAACACCAGGTTTTCATGATTAAATTAACTAAAATCTACCTCCAAAATAGAGAAATCTAAATTTGGGGGGAAAAAAGTCAGAGTTACCAAATAACACACACACTCAAAACAAATAATAGTGTTTATTTAAGGACAGTTTGTACCCTAAGCCACATTTTTCAAATTGCTTGCTTAACCACAACTGAAGCTACACCATTATGAAGAAATCTTTTGTTGAAAAGTTGTTGAAAATAATTGTCAATTGCAAGCATTTTAAGCCAAAAGATGTTAATGGTGATTGTTCTGCATGTCACTTGTACACCATTACTCACCTTCCCAGGATTTCTAGGAGCTCAGCAACTCCGTTGAAGTGATCAGTTTCATAGATGAACCTACGACAGCGACAAACAAATTGACAAACTAACATCACAACTCTATAAACATAATGTACTGATCAGAGCAACTGATTCAGGCTGCCCCCAATACTGTCCAGTGTTCCACTTCAATGCTGTCAGTCCTGAAGTTGGGTCTTATTTATATTAATGTCCCATAATTCAGAGTGTTCATGGTTTGTCTCAGGCCCATAGAGTGAAATACGCAAACTCTTCAGTTAACAAGCAAAATAATAATTATGTCAACAAATTAAACATGTTCAGCTACAGACTAAATCGACTGCTCTCATGTAACTTAATGACTCAGATAGCCATCATTCACCTCTTTGGTTTGATAACCAATTTCCATCTAGCTGTGCACCCATGGTATGTACAGATAGTGCCTGACAACTGTGGCACTATTTTTATCCTTAGTGGCAGATGGTCAAAGTGGGTGCACGCATTTTGCCACCTTGCCTGTTGGAAACGACATCAAGTGTCCCCTGTTTCAATCATCTAAATCCCATTGTCACTCAGCAACAGGAGCAGTAAAGAATCAACACGCCGCTGAAGGGAATATCTAATGCTTCCATCTGCACTTTTTCCTCTTCTTCCTCTTGGTTTTTGAGGGGTGGGAGGAATCTGTTTGGGCCTTGGTAAGGTAACGATGGGTTGAAAAGATTGTTTTTTTTATAAAGCTGAAACATCAAACCCATCAAGAGCATAATGGACTTAATGGAAAACCAAGTCCAGAAACACACCATAACTATCTGTTAAGTGAGTTGATGGGACACATTTTTCGGTTGTATTCATTATATGTTTCTGTGAGTTAAATGTAAAGTGCTCCAATACTCTAAGACTCAGCAGAACTGTCTTTTGTTATCACAATGAAGACCATTTTGATCTGTGTTTAAGTCTTCAGTAATAGACCTTTACGACCAAATAGTTCCACTAACTATGGAACTATAGAAATAGGAACCAAAAAGTCCCTTTTGCACGTTCCTGTTTATCTTGAACCGTGAAAATTAGGTTAGATTTTAAATGAAAAACGGCGGCAATTAAAACACAGACATCATGTTGTTTGTATTTAATGTTGTGAGACTCTGATGTTTCGAGTGGATATCATGAATGAGTGTAAAGAAGACGAGCAGAGGTGGAAAAGGAAACTGAAAACTTCTGAGAATTTAATGGTTATTTCTGCTTCAGTACATAACCACAAATTATATATTTTCTCAACACTCCTCGCAGCGCTTGAAATGCTGGTAAAGTTCCCGCATTCCCCAAAAAGTTCTTGTGCTACTTCCTTAAATTACTTTATTTACAGACATGCTCGTGCTTCACAGTAAACTTGTTTGCTCCTGTAAATTGTTGGCCCCTGTCCTGAAACTTGAATAACTCGAATTTCAGTTTCTCACTTGAGCTGTCTGATGACAGGCAAAAAGAAATAAACTGGGTTTGGGTGGGAAAAAACAGCTGCAGTGACTTCGCTAAAGGAAGCAGGCCACTCAGTTTTGTCAGAATTTTGACACATTACCCACTGATTACCGATTGGTTTTGTACCGTCTGATCAGTATATACTGTAATTAAACGCAGCTTAGTGTTGTGTGGTATTTTCTACTCCATTTAATTCTCAACTATACATGTCACTCACCGCAAGAAGATGTTGTTGATCTGCTTCCTGATGAAGGCTCGCAACCCCA
Source organism: Scomberomorus guttatus (assembly GCA_038419695.1). NCBI lineage: Eukaryota > Metazoa > Chordata > Actinopteri > Scombriformes > Scombridae > Scomberomorus > Scomberomorus guttatus. The sequence goes on from CM076462.1 coordinate 11,439,668, forward strand.
GGAACTTTCCGTAGATCCGGTGCAAGATGGTCTTCAGGAAGTCCCTCTCCCTCGGGTCCTCGCTGTCAAACAGCTCCAGGAGCTGCGACGACAGACAGAGAAGAAGACAAACACGCACTATGTCAGTTCTCAGTCTTGATTCATTTGAAATGTGTTTTCAGTGAATCAACAATACAATACTATCCATTATCATGTCTCTACGCTGTATAGCTTGTTGTATTAAGACTAGATTCTCAAATCATGACTTACCAGCTAGTTTTATAACAAGTGCACAGTATGTGCACCCGAGTAATCCACATTGTAAATAGATTGGAAACCTCTGGCATATATAACAGCTATTTGCAGCAACATATGATGAGTCATTATTACAATACTGTTGAGGGCAGCCAAAACCAATGCCACAGAGTTCAAAAGGAATTTTTTCAGGCTCAGATCATCTTTGCAGTACAGTACTCATCTTTCTGTTAGCATGCCATCAGCACCTCGGTGACACGACTGACAGTTTATTTTTAAAACCTGCATATATAGAGGAAAGGGCTTCATCATGCACATGTTCTTCTACTCCACAGGTCTAACTCTCAATCATTCAGATACACATAGTAAACCCCCTGAGGTTAAATGGTGTCTAACTGTGCTAAATGAGCAGCTCAATGAGATGTCTCGAGGGCATCTCGATAACAGTTTAAGGATCGAGGAGGTGCAGCTTATTCCCATTTCCATCGTTATTTCCCCAGATAGTCTGAGAACCTGAAGCAGTGAGACCTCTACTTGGTGCACGGGAACTTTCTCAATTACCGTTACATTAACAGATTATTGCCTGTACTACAAATATAAATGTTGCCTCTGAAGCTGTACAAAATATCAGGAACACTTGTTATTCCCAAGTATTAGTCCTGACTAGATATGTCAGCATTATACCTGTGTAGAGCTGAAACGAACAGAAAACTAATCTGCAACTATTTTGATAATCAATCACAAATTCATCATTTATCAAGAAAAAATGTCCTTTTCACTGGCTAAAGCTTCTCAAGCTGTTTTTCTCTGTTTTGTGTCATTGTAAATGGGAATATCTTTAGATTTTTGAGTGCTGCTGAAAAACAAGCGGTGTCAAAACTTCGTGAGAAAATTTGATTCACTGTTTTCTAACATTTTAGAGACTAAACGATTAATCAGTTAAGAAAAATAACCTGCAAATTAAATAATATTGAAAATAGAGACAATAAACCTATTGACTCATGACAGTGAAATATAAAAGAAGATAAGAAAACTGGAATCTGCAAAAGGATGTTCGTAAGATTTTCCACACATCCTTACTGACCTACAGAAGAGATGACGTCTTTATCTCCTAATGACACTGAAGCTGATCAATGAGGACAGAGTGAGATAGAGACATTGGACCAGGCTTTATTATGAAACAACAGCTGCCAGAGTAATTCTGACATGCAGCATGTGCCTGAGGTAATGTCAATAATTCAGACACAATAGGTCACAGTAGGATTTGAGTTTTCTCCTGAGCCTGACAAGTGTCCGTCCCTGGATAATTCACATGGTGTGATTTTAACTTGACTCCTGAAAAAAATATCATTTCTAGTCTACATGTATATCCATTTGTAGAAAAGGCATAAAGGCAATGTGCTTATAAAGGGTCCATAGTAGTACTCCAGAAAAAGCCTAAAAACAAAAATCAATACTGATACTATTGGACATCACATGTAATCAAGTCTATCTTCATCTGTTAATTGAATAGTGATGACAAAAAATGATCCGTTGGGGGGAAAAAAAGGTCATTACAGAAATTAAATCAGTAATTTAAAGACTAAAAGCCTGTCCACCATATTTGACAGAGGTAGTGTAACAAAGCGAGAACAAAAAAAAAAAAAAAAAAAAAACATATATATGGGACATGACTTGGTTTGAAATTTTAACTATATAGTGACTTTAAAGAAAAATACAGAAGCAGTTTTCTATTTATAAAACCTCCGGCTCCGCCTGACACTGGCTGGACAATGTCATGTTGAACACTGAGGTTAATCTGTACTTCATGAAGCCTGTAACCAAGTGCACTGTAACGAACACTTGTGCTAGCAGATGAAATTAAAACGATGTTGTGTGACTAATAAATTGAGAAATTGACCTTAATACGATTGAATTTTGTTTTGTGATTCAATTTCTCTACCAGTTGTGTGTGAGCATCAGCACAGCCCTAAGGGGCTGCTGACAGGCTGCCCAGCTCTCACTTCGCACAAAATGTGTGTGTCTTGGGTTATATGATCACAAGTGGACAGATACACACAGGTGTGAAAGAAACTTAAAACACACAGAGGACACACTGGAGGTAATCGGGGACACATGCTCAAATATTCAGTGTAGTTGTGAAGCAAAGGTGTGATGCAAACATAAAAAAATATAAATGTAACCACATGCTTTTGAGAAGCTAAATTATTTATTTTCAACCATAAACTGAGAAAAAAAGATCCCTCAGGCCACCACACACACACTCCGTAACATTTTGCAGTGTTCCCTGACACACACACACACACACACAAAAAAACCCTAAAATACACCCTGACCACGTGTCTGACCACATGTTCAGCTCTTAGCTCCACATATGGTTGTTTTCCCATGTCGAAAGGCTGTTTTCTGAGCAACTACAGCAGCTGTGCTCAGCACTGGTTGATCCAGAGTAGTGCTAGTTTTTAAGCTCAGTATTTAGGGATGGAAACATGCCATTAACTAACTGTTAGCGTAGAAAAACAGAGGTGACCTGAGTCCCGAGGACTACATAAAGGGGTATGCCACAGAGATTGTACCGTTTAATGGTTCTTGTCACTTCAGGGTATCATTAGCCTCTTCACTAATACCAATTCTCCCTTGTTTAATTTACCAGATGTTGGATTACATCTGTAACTTATCTAATATCTGTAACAGTTACACAGTTTCACACATTTTGCACTGAGCTGCTCTGCTCCATTTTTGTATTTGTATTACTGCAGGAGAATGATGCAATAACAGAAACACCCTAACACTGTATAAAGTACAAATGTGAAACATCTATGAATAAGGTGACCGCAGGGTTTCATTTAAATGGATACATGTAACATGATAGATCGATAGATATACTTTATTGATCCCCAAAGGGGAAACTACAATAGTCACCACATGCCAACACGTACGATAAGAGAAAAAAATAAATAAAAACAAAGACAATCAAAGCCAGGTGTTTTATAACAGTTTGAAAGTCAGCACCAGACACATGGATAAGTAATGTGTTTGACAAAAACAAAGGCAATAAAAATGAAAACTCCTTCAAGTGCCAACACGGAGCAGATAAGATTACAAAAGACCTAACAGCCAAGAGTAATAAACAGTAATGGATAACCATCAAGGCCACTTAATACTCCAGCATGCCATTGAAAAGCTTCACTGCAGCAGGCACAAAGGATCTTTTCAATTTTTCTGTTGAGCATCGGGGCAAAGTTCAGTCCACTAAAGACACTACTGAGAGGGTTTTCTTCATATTTTTGAACGGTCCTCAACTTCGTTCTTCCCCTTTTTATGGCTACATGTGGATGCACCACTTCCTAACGATCACTGCACTAATGTGTGAAAGTGACCTTGAGCAAACCACTGAGCCTCTACTTTCTTTAAGGATGCTTCTCTTGACTGCCCTGGTGCTTTGACCTCCACAGTGAATACGTATATGTGAACATCTTAAGAGGGATATTTAAAAGACACATTCATGCTTTGTGTATTATGACGACTTAACCAAACCACGGGCCTTTTTTCCCTGCCTTAATTGCCACCCCAACCTCTACCTCTTTTCCCTTTGCTCCAACCACAGTCCTCTTCTCTCCTCCTGAAGAGTAAACAACGGGCAGCTATTTAAAGCTCCCCCACGACACACTCACATCATGGAAAGTCAGTCCAGGCACCTCGGATGTGGCCCAGCCAACATTCCAGGCCCTGTGGTCCTCGTTAGCTGCTGCTGCTGCTGCTGCTCTTCGGCTCCACAAAAGAAATGAAGCATTCCTGCAGTAGGTGGGTACTGAGCCGGGACAGATGTAACCTAGCTACACCATATTAATGGTTTGACTCATCAAACCAAGCATACTGTCGATCTCCAAAAACACATCACAATGTGTTGGTAATTATTGCTGTTATATTCACCTCATCTTTTCACCCCTGCAGTAAGAAACAGATTTAAATAACTAATTGATCCTATACATTGACTAACAACCTGTAACAACTAACAGCTGTCACAACACTCCCAACACAACAGTTTGTTACTAGTGTCCTAGTTTACCACATTGGTTCCCACCCTTTTTTCTTAAGGGACCCCTATTTTACCATTGAGTAGACTAACGACCCCTGCTCCCCTTTTTTAAATGTTTAACTATCATACATACTTAATAGGCTTTAATTGGACACATTCAGTGTTCTCTCTGACGCTTGGCTATTTCTTCCCCCTTTCTTTCTTTTTCTAAATAAATAAAGACATAAACTCTAAAAATATTCATTCAATTTAGTCGTTTTCTTCACATAAATGAATTAAATGCTGAGGCATATAGGAAAAAAGTTTTTCTTCTCACACGGCTTAAAATCAAGAGGGCCTCGCAACTCCCCGAGAAGCTTTGGCGACAGGTTGGGAACCAGTTATCTAACATACAATTATGACAAAATACCTAAATGACAAAAATCAATCTTTAGGCTACATATTATCTGTTTATAACTGTATTTAGTGCCTGCTGCTACTGTCTTCGCAAAGTTGCAAAAGAAAACAAAAGTATTGTGTGCTAGACAGCACATTTTGCTGACATTTGTTGGCCAGTTTGCCATTAATTCATTACCACTCCAATTTAAAATGTTATTCCCCAAATAGGTTTTGCAGCATTATATGTAGCTACTGTATATATCAAAAGATGTTTTTATTTATATATTAAACAGGTTAAAAATGTGTTAGCTGTGACCTGAGGCTGTGCCTGCTGAAAAACAAGCCGACGTACATGCAGTTATACAAACTACTGATGACATAAGTTGAAAAATCGTTATTATGAAACACCTGACTCATGGTAAAAGTTGTGAGAAGATCAAAATGGCTCATGCCACGCAGACACTTACCTGCAGAACAAACTTCTGATCAATGTAGCGCTTCGCAATGCTGGGCTGGAAGTCTGGATTCTCAAGAAAGCGCAGCAGAAACTCGTAGACGAGCTGGAAAATAAAAAGGGCACAAAATGAAATATGCACAACACACAATGATGAGACGTAAGGAGTAATACAGAGAAGCACAAAGAGGCTCAAGTGTCAGATCCTTACTTGCATGTGAGGCCATGAAGCCTCTAGGGTGGGTTCATCCTCCTCTGGGTCAAAGTCTGGGTTTTCACTTGGTGCGAGTGTCCGGAATATGTTGGTGCTGATCTGTGGAGAAGAAGAGTACTGTTAATTAAAAAAAAAGGACAAAGGGTTAACATCTCGGAGGAGATACAGCAGGGAAATGTAGTGTTACTTAAAGATAATGAACAAGTGAACCTTTACTTCCAGACAGAGTGATGATGATAGAATGCTGAAATTTGATGGGATAAAAGAGAAACTGAAATGACATACATTATTTGCAATATATATATTTATATATAGCTCATAGGTGACTTAAGGTATTTGGTTTCCAGCGCTCCACACCCAGCTCTAACAAAACAAGCTGCTTCAACCATTATCCAAAAACCGCCAGGCAATATTGACTCACACCCTCCCTTATTTATTCATCTTTTTTTACTACAAACTGTATCTAGTGTAGTGTGAATGAGTAAGACAGTGTGCTTATAGTGTAGTGTGACGAACCTCACGATGCATTTGGTTATAGTTAATTTGCCTACCAGCCAAACAACTCAGACAAGGTTACAGAGTTTGTACCTGAGGCAACGTAACATATAGCAGCTTCTTGAGTTGTTTGAACAGCTTTTTTTTGTAATAAACAGCTGTTAACATTTCCCAGAGATTAAATAAAGAGGGATGGGGAAGCAAAGATTAATTACAAGCAGTTACAAGCAGTCAAAATGCATTTTGAGAGTCTCCAGAACTGGTGATACAGCCCAAGAGTAAAAATGAACATACGAGTGGAAAGAAACTTTTTTTTCTCGACTATTTCTGAGCAAGTTTAACTTAAAATGAAGATGTTTAATGACATCCACCAAAACACAGAGGGGCTGGACAACACCATTAACGATTCTGCACGTGCCACAACCAACTGTTAAAATTCTGTACTGAAGACAATCATTGTAGGCAGGTTACAGCCACCTCCATCCCACCTTGTTATTTTTAGCAAGGGTAAATTTGAGTGTGACACACACACACCGCAGAGAGGAGCAGGAAAAGCTGGCATTATGTGATTGGATGGGCAGCTTATTATTGGCAGGTGGAAAACCTAAATGACACTAATGGGAGAGGAAAGCGGCAAAGGAATTTTAAACCTGACAGTGGCCCTAAAGCTGACAGCCCACAGCAAAACCTTCCAAGGGAATATCATTTCTGAGTGAGGGAGGAGAAATGCCACAGATGGTTCCCAACGATTTTTTTAAGTTTGTGACCACTTAAAACAAAACTATGTCTTCTTGCAAGCTCTCCTCACAGGTTTATTCCTTCTCAGATTGTTCTCTCTAAATGCTTTTGGAAGCCTATAGAGTTCAAATTATACAGTAATTCAAACAAAACATCAAAGATTAGAAGCAAGTCTAGGAAAAATGGATTTTCTCATGTTGGAAAACACTAAGCTACAGAGCTCCGGGAATCCAAAAATGCACAAAAGTAACAGTTTTCCGCCATTCTGCTCTACGTTAAAAATATCTTTGTCATAACTCCCATCAATGCCAAAATCCAATAGGACATGCATTGTGAAGGTCAGTGATTTGGGGTCGATGTTAAATTTAGTTTAAATTTGGCTGCAAAACCTGCCCCAGAGAGTGCAACCGCTCTCTGTTGGACAAATTTGGTCTTGCTCTGTGCAATGTCAAACTTGCGTTTTTGTTAATCCTAAAGTCCTGGAACCATGTCTGAATAATGTCATAATCAATACATCTTATATGCACTCAGTGGCCACTTCATTAGGCACATCTGCTGAGTAACTCCTCACAGTCCCTCTTTTGCTTTCCAAGCAGTTACTGTTGTGTTCTCAGAACCATCTAGAGAAGACGAGAGCTTTGTGACATTTCACATTATCTTGATGGAGAGAAGAACTAAAAAAAAAAAAACTTGGTCATAGATGCTGTGATATTCAGATGACCCACTTTCAAATTTTCACATTTCCATTGTAGCCTGATCTGCTTGTTATTAGCTGAAAGAGGAGTGGTGCCCAGCATGATCTCATGCTGCTGTTGCCCATCCCCTTCAAGGTTGAATGAGCTGTGCATTCAGTGATGCCCTTCAGCTCACCACTGTTATACTGAGCTGTTATTTGCCTGCTTGTGGCCTTCCTGTTATTTTAGAGAAGTCTGACACGGTGCTGCTGCTAAAAACACCATCTGGTAATAATAACTGTACTGTACAATGTTCAAAGCCACTTAAACCATTCACCTCATCTAGCCAAACGTTAGCAGAACCTGTTGACTGCCTGCATGTGTTATACGCACATTTAAAGCTACACTGAGTAAGACAAACAGCAGAGAGAAGAACTTTGTTACAACTATACAATGAAGTATTTGCTAATGCTGCTAAGTATCAAATATAACCCTTACTTGAAAAGTGCTTCTGAGGAACCAAAACCGCTTACTTAAAGTTGAGAGCATTGAGTGTTGATATGTGATGATGTTTCCACTAGTTTAGGCCTGTGACATCATTAGCCTAATTGTTGACACTTCTTCAGTTTCAGGGTCCCGGTATTGTGCATGCAGGCTCAGTGTCACACTGTCATGGCTTATTAGGACATTTGAACAGAACAAAGTCATTGCTAATGTTAGTAGCAACACCTGTGCTTTTCTACTATCAAAATGTGAATCTGTTGTTTCCAGACACCTCTAGATGCTCCTGGTGACTTAAGCTTAAAACTGCAAAAAAAAAACAAAAAAAACAACTTGCATACTTTTCATAGAGTCATTCATAGTTTTGAAACAAAAGAAAAACAAGCAGGCAAAACTAATAAGAGCACATAACAGTTCATATATTACAATAAAGATATATTATAGCAACAGTTTTCACTTCACAAGCCTCCCAAACTATACTAATGGCATTGCATCTGCTAATAATGATGCAAATTCAACCTCTGTGAGCTCTCTGTGGTGTATCACTTAGCTGTCCCTGGAGTGAGACACGTCATTGGCTGAGCTGGAATCAGATGACTCAGATGACAGGGTGGGTTGCCAGGCGGTAAATTGTACCACAGTGTGATGCCCGTTTTGCTCTGAGGCCGGGGGCTTACAAAGTCAAGATAAACGGTGGGGTCGACGGCAATGGGGCACACGCATGAACATAAAGTAAACTACATATTAAATTACTGTAGGTGTTACTATTGTTTAACAAGGATCATAAGAATGCATTTTAACGTCACAGAAATACCCAGGCGACTGGTCTCCATTGAGATTATTAATCTGTCTATTCAGTGCAACATAATGGCTTACATAAGTCAGGCATGCTTATATCAATTCCTCTAGTCACTTCACAATGTGTAAAAATAACTACAGTTGGACAAAACAAGAGAAAATATTGTGGGAGGAAAGCGAACATGATAAGCGTGTGAAAATTTTCATGGAGGGTAAAAAGGAAACAGTTATTTCTGTGTGTGTGAGTGAGTGAGTGAGTGAGTGAGTGAAAAAGAGAAAAAGAAAGAGATAGAGAGAGATAGATAGATAGAGATAGAGAGAGATAGAGAGAAAGTACTATAGTGGGATTCATAAAGGCCTGTTCCTAAGTGACAGCCCTGTAACTGAAACCGAGTGTGGGCTTGTTGATGATGAGGGAGGCTGTGGCTCTGTGTGGGGTCACTTTGTGCGTGACGCTAGTAGCAGCCAACACCTAGCAACACAAAAGATAAGAGAGGAGGAAGAGGTGGGGGGTGAGATGGAGAGAAAGTGCAAGAATAGAGTGCAACATTTGCAAAAAGGGTGAAAAAAGCGCAAGCGAATAAAAAGGGAAATTATAGCTCTTTTCAGGGAAGAATGAAAACGAAATTGTTTGAGAAGTTGTTTTATTATAATATACTAGTAACACTAATTATAGAGTTGGTGCAAGAGCGAAACCTCCTTTTACATAGATGAGAAACCTAGCTGTTTGTACTCCTAGCAACCTCAGTGATCAAAGCAGTCCTCAGAATAATGGGCTGCACTTTAAATGCTCACCTCTTCATTATCATGTGATGCCAAGCATGGAGTATCTGGGAGAGCTATTATCAACCCAGCTTTCTGAAAGTGCAGCTGTTATTTGTCTAACCTCATTCAGAACCATGTCTGTAATAAAGACACTTGGCTCTGAGATGGGCTTTCTCTTGAGCAGGACCCGTGTCCCTCTGTTCTCCCATTGCATGGGTAAGTGAGATAATGAAGGCAGAACCTGGACAATACCTGTGGACCAGCCAGTTATGTGTTCCTTCTGATCTAACAAGCTGCTAATGAATTGCCCAGGAGCTCTGAGAGCATGATTTTACCAAGTGGAACCAAGTTGCTGAATTTGTCATCCAGTGTATGTATGACCTGATTTATCTGTTAATAAGATTCATTAGTCTAATCTCCAATAATCTAAATTCAAATTAAAATCAATTTGGTGTTTATATTTGGGGAAATCTACTATATTGCTCTATAGATGTGAAAATTAATTTTGAACACCTCAAATCAACATGAAAAAAAAAAAAAAAAGGAAAAGCAGACCCATCTTGTGTTTTTGTTTATATATAGGCTAGTTTTGATTGCAATGTTTCAGGATATCATACAGTTAAACCAATATGGCCTTATCCACATTGCCACTTGTGTTGTTTGCAGAGCTTTAGAGCTTTACCAAACCTAACAAAGTGAAGGTGGAGAGATGGTATTTATTTAAAGTCTGGTGTCATTACTAGCTGTAAGTGAAAGCCGCCATAAATCTCTTGACTGCCCATTTGAAATCAAAATGATGTCCTTGCTGAGTTTTTGGTTGCTTTAAGGGTGGGACCGAAACAATAACAGGATACGGTATGTTACTAATACATACTGTACTTTAAACACTGATGTTGCATCAGTTTAAACACTGACTAAGTGTAAGTTGGTTGACACTGTTGATTGTCAACTCCATATTTATCCTCCTACTCCATGTTTACACTGCCTTCCTGCTAACAGTTACCAAACCGTGGCAGGAGTATTGAAGACAAGCTTACATGTTACACTGCCAGTCAAAACTTTTTTGTGTTTGTTTTTTGTTATTTTTGCATTTTTTTTTAATTACGTTTAAAACAGTGTAACTGTTTAGGACTTTTTGTCTCTTTGGAAATGATTTATTTCCTGCTGAAATGCACACATGCGTTTCTTAAGACAAACAAATCCAGAAACCAGTATGTAACACAGCTGCACAGTGCTGGTTTCTAAATGTGAGTTTTTTGTGACTGCAATTATTTTTATTATCAATGAATCTGCTGATTCTCGATTAGTTGATCAATTGTTTAGTCTATGAAATGTTGAAAAATATTGAAAAAATGGCATTCACAATTTCTCAGAGGCCATGTTGAAGACTTCAATTTGCTTGTTTCATCAGACAGTCTAAAATATTAAGATATTCAATTAGCTGTCATATATGACAAGGAAAAAAATCAAAGCTGGAACCATCAAATTTGGGCATTTTTGCTTGAATAATATGTTTTGACAAATCAACTAATTGTTGCAGCTCTACTTTTTATGCAAAAAATGTAGAATCATGACTGCTCTCCTAATTAGAGCAGGGGAGCTGCTCAATGAAACAAGATTTTGATGTTTAATGAAAATAGAGACAGTGAAAACGAATGAGTAACTTTTTTCTCCTCTTCCTGCCCAGGTCATGTTTCTCATCCATCTCATTTTACTATCAACTGCACAACTATTACTTTAACAAAGTAATATATATCAGCTGAGTGACAATAGTCTAAACTGAGTCCTAAATCAATAGTTGCAAGGTGTGACATGGATTATTGCCAACAGTCCATCAGTAATTTTGAAGACTCCTTGACTCAGCGCTGGATGTGCTCATTCCTATCCATCATGATAATATGCAGTGTGCAGTGAATCACTGCAGCACGGACTACAGTACAGACTGTTGTGCTCTAAATGTTGCATGAGTCATTATTGTACTATAGTAGGGAACTAGGCTGCTCAGGGTACCTGCTACATGGACACAGATCTAATGCCATGTTGGCCAAAGATACTTTGCAGGGGGTTGGATTGGTTGTTAAACAGACAAGTCTGGAAACAAGATTCCTCCAAAAGCTAATCACTAGATGCTGACCTTCACCTGTGCTCTGACCTCTCTGGTGAGTGCACTCATGGATGTACAATAAACCTCCAGGTAATAAGTTATTGAAATGAACAAATTAATGTTTTGATGATTTCTTGTGCGCAATCAGCACACAACTTGTTTCCACAATACTAAAAATGTCAGTATTTACTTTACTTCTTACTTTCAACTTCTGACATTAATACTAACTTATGATATTGTACATTTATTTACTCCACACACTGACTTAAAATTTATTTTATCATGAGGAAGGCAGATTGTTTGTTTTAGATAAATGACAGTCATATCAGAGTTATGACTGTGTAACTTTACCGTTCTTTCATTGATAACAGCCTTTGAGGCAGTGCCTCACTAGAATAAGTGTGTTTTCCTTCAGTTTTTCTTCTGTCAAATTGTATATGCATAGAAAAATATTTCTCTGTTCTTCAGTGTGTTATGTGACCTCAAGTTCAAACTGTGGCTATTAGGCCAAAATAGCACAACAGAACAGTTTCTGGGGATTTGACAAAAAAAAAAAAAAAAAAAAGCACAGAAACAAGATGGTGAATGTAGCCACAAGAAGTCTTGAGTAGGTGTGCAACGGATCACAAAACTCACAGTTTGGATCGTATCATGGTTTTGAGTCACGGATCGGATGAGGGAAAAAAAAAAAAAAGGGGGGGGAGACAAATATAACTTTGCTTTCCATTTATTTTGTAAAACACTTTAAGCAACTTTTGCCCGTTGTCTTAAATGAAAACAACATTCAAGATGTCCGATATTTGAATAAAATCTTAATATATAAAATATTCAAATTCAATTGTTAAATTAAATTGCAATATATCAAAACTTGATGATAACTTACAAACATGAACACGTCTTGTCCTGCAGCTTAGCTTGAACGAGCCACCAAACCAACATTCACCGGGGAAAAGTGCACCGCTAACATCAGTTAGCAGCTTGACAGCTGATTAGCTGCTCAGCTGCAGCACATTAAACAGCGTGTAAACATACTCGCAGATGTCACTTCGGACCCGTTAGATGCTGTTTTGGTCGTTGCTCTTCAAAATCCCTGTTAGCGACACGCTGTCTGTCCATGACTTGTAGCTACAGCAGTTTGTTTAGTTTGTCTCCAATGAGACATTCAAATTTGCAATGAATCCGCGGTTCACGTGTGCTGAACTGTAGGAGGTGATCTATACGGCTCACAGATCAACGATGTTCCGTTACACCACTAGTCTTGAGTGCTAGTCACTGGCATTAGCGTAGGTTACTCAGATTTTACCTGAGGTTTAAAATTGTTAAATCTGTGGATTAGTTTTACACAGTGGGTTTGGTGATGAGCTTGAGAGGGGATTTTGCCTCTCTGCCTTTATCTCCTCTACTCTCTGTGTCGGTGCAGCTACCACTAGTAGACAACATGAGAAAGGGTAAAAGACAGCACCTATTACTCTAAAAATCATATTTTGGAGAGAACATTGAGAAAAATGCCAGAACAGTGACTAACATTTAGGCTGTACAGTTTATAAATTTTAAATCCATCTTGACTCTACATTCATTAACTCTGCTGCACATGTGCTATATGTGGAGACAACACAATAAGTGAGAGAAAGAGCATGAGAGAGGAGAGAAACAGGCGAGAGAATTTTAAATCAACTCAACTTTCTGTGTTTAAGCTGTGGACTTAAATGCTTAAATGGAAGCATTAACAAGGCAACATGTACCTCACGTGCTGCTGACATGACACACCCTGTCTAGACACATGATCAGCCTCCATTTTTTAATCCTGCTCAAGTGCACAGCACGTTACACAGTGCCTAAGAGAGGAGATCTCACTGCTGTTTGATAATAAACAATGTTAAAAGAACATAACTTAGCACATTTTTGAATTAATTGAACATTAATAGATAAAATTCATGTAAAACATGTTGACAACTCTTGTTGCTGTGGGCTTTTCACACAGTTTCTTTTCTGAATCTAACATGACCACCTGCCAGCAATTTGAAGAACTTGAAGCACTGTAAGCGTGTATCCTCACCATATTGGTGATCTCTGGGTAAGCAGATTCCACCAGCACCCCTCTGTTGGTGGAAACATAGTCCACTAGCTCGTTAAGTGTGGCCCGCTTGATCTCCTTGCTCTTCAGGTCTATCACCGAGTCCAGGAAGTCAAACAGCATGCAGCATTGCTGGAGTTTCTGGGTGAACAGTTCCTGCTGCTCTGTGGACGGGGCATCTGGAATCACACAAAAGAAAAGAGGAAAGACATTGAGCCATTGCTGATATACACACTAGAGAGCGTAATATAATGCTCTATGGAAACAGATTTGGAGCAACTTGTTTGTGCAGAATAAAAACAGTATGACATGTAAGTTAGTGCATTTTGTTATTGTATTGCATGAGCATTGATTTTAGTTTTTGACATTCCCGGAAATTAAAATCAATGGTAACATCCTCTAAATATCTAGTTCATTGCATAATATTACATTTTTAACGTAACTGCTGAGGCAGGCAGACAGACAAAACAGAGAGGCAACCCAGTCAATACTCGGCTTTGATTGTAAAGCCTTTTATGGATTAGACGGTGAGTGCGTTGAGGGTTATTAGGGCTGTCAAACTTGACCCCAGCTAAGCTATAAACAGCATCTGGAAGCCATCCAGAAATGTGGTGACACACTGTACAGTGATGTTCTGTTCCAGCACAGCAGCGGCTCATTGCTGTGGACACAGGACTCTCTCTGTAATGGTAGCAGGAACACACAGCCAAGTGCTTCAACACTGCAGGTCTGATTTACAACACCTCAAGAACCAGGTCCCCCAAGGTTGTAGGGTTATGCAAATTTAAATGCCAGGATACACTTCAGTGTACTGACGCTCCTAGTAAACGTCTTCATTAACAAAAATGTCAGAACACCATTGGTGTAAATTAAATTTAAAAGATTCCCTCCAGACATGTTTTAAGATATATAAAAAAATACTCTGCTTTTAATAATAATGTTTCTGACATGAGTTATCTTCAACAATTTTCAGTTAACTAGTTACAGATTCTTAAAATGACATCTATTCCTTCATCCTCATTGAAAAACCCAGAATCTATGAATATGTAAATATTGTTCATTTCAAAAGTTTAGGCTAACTACTGGACACAAGGTGTCTCAATCTAAAAAAGTCGATTTTCAGGGTATGTGGGCCGAAGGTTTCAACATCACACTTGCCTAAGCTGTACACTGGAACACGACTGCCTTTCAAACAAGTTGTGACATCATAAATCACACTTGTAAGTACACGCCTTCAACTCAGACTTTCTGGTGAGCACAGAGAAACTTTCCTCCTTCAGCAGATGACTATGAAAACACATTTTTGACTGGAGGGGGACTTAAATTTAACACCCTTTTCTTTGTTTATTAGTTATTTTTTTCCCCATCTTTACCAGAACTTGCATAAGCACATGGTGTGAACTCACCCGATGGAAAGCAGTTCTTAATATACTTACAATAGCTTGCGACACTCAGAAAGTATTTGATGATTTATGTTACTGCTCTAACATGCACACAAACACATCTATGCATTTACACTCCAGTGCTACAGAGAGGCTTATAGTCAGAAGTTGAAGTGTCCTGAGCCCATCAGCAAGCAAGCAAGCTGAAGTAATGCCTGTTTAGTTGATAATATGCAACTGAGCAGGCATTACTTCAGAAACGGTGTGGCATGTGACAATGCACAGTCAGGCACTGCCAAAAAATTCACAATATATTTCACACCTAGTGAAAATGTTCCAGTGGTGTTGACAGCTGACAAAGTACTTATGCAACTGAACTCTATGGGTCAGATCGCTGGCTGCTGCTCTGAGTAAACTCAATATCTGAGTGTAACTACACCAGGCTTACTTGTTAACACACTACTTTTGCCTTAATGTCAATTTTCCAAAGTATCAAATCTCAAAAGATTCCATATTGAAAGGGCAGACTGAATACCAGACTGGAACAAGAGAGGAAAAAGGACCATGATACCCCTGCGGCCTTTGCTGGTGTTAACATGACATACAAGTAGCTCACATTTCCCCCCCGTAAGTGTATAAATAGGCGTACAGTAGACTTGTGCAGGGCTGGTTGTCAGGCATGCTGGAGGGAAATCTTCAGTGTGTTTTCTATCCATATATGATAGATAACTTGAAAAAAGGAAGTGCATATCAGTGCCGATGGAAATTACATATTTGAACCTTCAACACAGAGCAACATAGCACTCTGCCTGCACCTTAAGTCTAGATTGAGCTCTTTTCCATTTGTAGATTTTATGTATATTATTTTCCTCTCTAAAAAAAGGTGCACAGTTCATTTATTATGGAATCATGGTCATGCATAAGATGACAAACTCAGCCTCCCTTGCAGTTTCATGGAATTAACACAGGCAACATTCAGGCTGGGATTTAACATATTCAGAATGTGTTTTCTATGAGCTTCCTGAGTAACCAGGGAGTATGTAAAGAAAATGATTGTATTTCTTTATGGGGAATTGTCTTTATCCTCCTGAGAGGAGAGATGGCTGGGCCTGTTAGATACTGCCTGACATGTTGATGCTTTTCCCAATGTGAAGCTATTTTTGCCTTGCAGATACAGATGCATTAGTGCACAAATTCCTCAGGGTGCTTAGAGAAGAAGGCAAATATTTCCATTAGAACTATGAAGCTATATACAAGAACAAAGAGAGCAAGAAAGCATTTCAGAGTGGGGTTGGGTCAGTTTCCGGTTTTGCCAGTCCGATGTACAAGCTTAAACCGGATTTTATGCAAACCAATTGAACCGGCATTTGTCATTATGAGATATCTAAGCATCTCACACAGCTCTGACACTGACAGGGCCAGGCTGCTGCTGTCCACCCAGCTGGACACCAAAGACGAGCTGGTGGAGGTAGGCCAACACGGGCTAACAGTGCAGATCTCACCGATAACCCGGATAAACCTGGCCGGGCTGCTTACAGCTTCCAGCAGTCTGGGAGCAGCTTGTATTTTGAAAACAACCCGTGGATACAAAGGGACGCAACAGACCATTTTACCAGCCTGCACGGCGGCTAGCAGCTAGTTAACATGGCTAGCATCGTTAGCATAGCATAGCCGTGCTATGCTCCGGCGGTTAAAACAGAAACACCGCAGCTACACGCAACCCACTAGCACAAGAAGAAAAGTTAAGTTGAATGGTTGTTGTGAGAAATAAAAACACGATGTGTCGCTCAGTTGTCTCATTCATGCGCTCTCATTATGTTCCACTTGGGAGCAGCTGAGTCATGTGCGACACCTTGTGGTAAAATTCAGTATTAACGGTCTGGTCCTGTATTTGGCCTAATATCAAACTGGTTTGAAAGGTTTTACATAGCCCCAACCCTATTTGAGAGAACAGACAGAAACCCCAGATTAATCAAGCTGCCAGAGCCATTTTATCTTGGAATCAAAACTACGATGTAGGTAGCCTTAGAAGTAAGATGTGACATAACATTAACAAAAGTAATCTCCTTGTACTGCATATTCTGACTGGTGTAGCTTACACAAAGCTTTAGGAATCAATTATACAATTATCTGGATGCAGTAACATACAATTTCATTACCACACTCTATGGACAGATAGATAACATGGGGTGTATAATTATTCTTTAATGTCCTTTGAGTTGCTTGGTAAATAATTTTAAAAATGTCTCTTTATCTCTGCTGTTTTGTAGCTTAACTACTGTATGCCTCCTTTGTGAGGCAATCACTGTGGCACTGTAACTAAAAGAGTCCTGGATTAGAGTTTTTACAATTGACGACTTTACGACTGATCATTTGGATATCTTAAAGATAACAGCACAAAAGATCCATCATTTCTCCCAAACACACAAAACAATTTGATAACATTACTAATCAAATGCAATAAGACTTGATTTACAGAATATGTTACATTTTTTGCACAATTTTGTAAGTAGTAATAACATTTTCAAACTCTGTGGGTTAATATACAGGGTTCAAGCATGTCACCATCTGTGGAGTAAATTCCAACAAGAAATTACTGCAGTAAGTCCTAAACTATACTGCAGCATGTTCTGTTCAAAAACCCCGATACTAAAGGAAACACAGCAGCTCATCTGCTCTGTATTTAGTAACAGCACTGTAGATGCTGCTGATCGCCGTCATGTACAAACTAAATGTTGCACAAAGTCAGTCATGATGTTCGCCACGTTCCATTTCATGTTGGTCACAATTTCTCAGCCTAGTTTGAACGGGTGAATACCACATTGGTTCTTTATTATAAGACAAATACTATGTTGGGGTTTGTTAAGTACCATATTTGCAGAACAAAGCAAGTTTGGCAGGTTGCACAATTCTGTTACCATTTCCAAATCCTATGATTGCATATCTAGAAGATTTGCTAAAATGAACCACGGACTGTTCAAATGCTGAAATTAAGTTCTTCCCCTTAATATGAAGGAATGTTTTTTGTTGCAAAAGAAATATAACAAAACTAATTTGCAGCAATATTTGTGCTTAGACACAACAGTTATTTTTACAAAATAAATAGGTGAATTCAAAATTATAATAATGCAGTCTGAATTGATGCATGTGGTTTCCCAGCAACATATACTGTATGACAAACTACATAAACCTGATTTGGTGACAAAAACAGGAAATATGATGTTAGCTCTGAAACCACAGCACTGCGAAGACAATTGGAAGAAAATGTGATGTTAATCATTAAATGAACCACATACAGACAAGTGACAAATTAAAGTAAAAAATGAATAAATGAGTAGAAAAACAAAACAAATGCTTCTATACAGTGTATGAGGGGTCAATGAATAGCATGATGAGTATGAAAATGATGTAAATCACATGCTATGGCCAACACAATTGAACACCAATAGGAGATTTTAAATGTCACCACGCTCCATCACCATCATCAAAACAAAAAATCCATGTCAAGGAGCACTGAAGCTGTTCTGGAGGGTCATGGTGACCCAACACCTTACAAAGACATGTTTTCATTAACTTCTGCAAATGCATTAATGGTTCAATATAGATATATCTCATGAATACACAGTATCTATACAGCGCATTTGCTATGAAACTAAAAAGCGTAGTGTTACTTGTGACTGATCATCTTTGGAAACTCAGTGAAACCATTTTGAGATGTATGTGCAGACAAGGATAGAAAAGAGATAACAGTATTGCAGACAGCTATGGTGAGAGAAGTTAAAGAGGAAGTATTGTGAATTAAATTGCATAACGTGCAGTGAGTGCTGGGTTGAAACTGTTCAATATTCCATGAAGATCCCTTCCAGCACAGAGCCCATAATTACATCCAGTGATTGACATTAGTGCACATGGAGCTTATATATACCAGGATGCTTGGAACTTGGATATCTTGTACGCATTCATACACAGATATTAATCTTGGTTGAGTGGACAGGTGCCCATGGGCCTCCAGTTGTATGGCTTTCCAAGTCTAATGAATACATTATGTTTGACTCCTGCTGAGAAACTTCCCCTCCAAAATGGAATTCATTGGACGGTGCAAGTTATGCTTAACCCTTTGCTACTCTTTTTGTAATAGAGTTTAAGGTTTAAAAGGTTTAGGATACACAGTGGCCAGACAGAACAAAGCATTAATGCGATAACACAGACCATAAAACAGTCAGGATGACAAGAATGATGATGAGATTCTTCTAAAAAGTAATTTAGTGTTTTTTTTTTCCAGAAAGTTTCAGAAATGTACCCTTCGACTATTGTTGCACCAATGTGCTTGAGGCCCATGGTTGCATGCTCATACACAACAACAAAACACCAGACATTTTTATGTGAGGAGAAATGTATTTTACTAGTCATGATTGAGAACTGTAGGACCTTATTTAGACATGTTTCCCAGAACCCATCAATTTAAAATGGAAGAAATTTGGAACCAAGACTCCTCATAGAGCTGATCATCAGCCAAACTCTGTGCCAAGTAGACGGGCCTCTTTGTATATTACAAAGTCATATAAGACAAATCTAGATGCAAAGTGCAACACGCAGGGTGGCAGATTTAGAAAACACTATTCCATTTGTTCAGAAACGTTAAAATGTTTAAAACAGTAGCTCAAAAGAATTGAAATACCATCAATGTGTCCTCATCACTGACGAAACATATGTGTGAACAGAATGCAATAGTGTATGTGAGAACGCTGTAGTCTGAAGATGACTGCAGTTACGCAACCACTTTCCATTTCGGCATCCTATGTCTCATTGCCCCAATGACTGGTGTGTTGTGCTCTGGATGAATAGTGTTCTTCTGCCATATACTGCAACAGATGGCAACAGTCACGTAAAACAGAAATGCAACACTCACAAGGTGCATTTGTGACGATCAAGCTGTTCTTTTTCTGATAAACAGGTAAGTATAATGATTCATGTTTAAAGATTAATTCACAATAAAAAAATGCTTAACTTTTTAAATTAACAACATGCTGTTGTATTAGGAACAGACATTAGATGTACAAAAACATATTTTCCAGTGTTATAACAGCTTGATATTGTGCAGCTAGAGCAAAGTGTCTGACCTATATTTGCATATTGATTACTGCTGTTCTAGCTACGGCACTTGATATCTCTTTTCAATCCACAATGTGGTTATACAAACGGAAACTATTGTTTCATTATATAATCCTCTTGGCAAACTGCGAGGGAATGTATCAAATCTCACTATTAAGACTCTTTACATACGTTCACTGTCTAAGCTGTGCATCTAATGCTTTGGCACAACTGTAGGGACAGATTTGTAGTGTGAACATGGAAAAATAATCAACGTGATGGTGGAAATGCTAGGGGTCTTGACCTATTCACAGTTAAATATACAACAAACATATTTATATTATACCTAAGGAAACCTGAGCTCACCACGTTAAAACTCCTTTACACAAATACCAGCCCTTTTGGTGCCCATCAACATTTCACAGAAGTATAGCCAAGCAGAAAGAGGCCAAAACAAACTGAAGGAAAGTATGCAGGTCAGATGACCTCTGAACAGTGACTGCTTAGTCCTGCACAGTCTCTGTCACTTAGGACTCCACATTTGGGAGATTAGTTAGAGCCACAAATAAGCTATAGCCCAGTGACTGCTGCTAAAATACATTTAAGTTTTAAAATCTAGTGCCCTTCAGCTCGTGGGAAAACAATTAGAAGAGTTGTTTCTGAAACCATGGTGGTTTAAAGGGAGGCAAAGGGATTTTTTCATGTTCACAACAGGCTCAACCAGTAAAATATTTAAGGTTATTGGTGGTTAAGGTGAAGGTAAGGACAATGGTTTAGGTTGGGCCTGTCAAACCAGCAAAAGAGACATTCCTACTGCATGCAGCCTAACAGCAAGATCTACTTGGAAGGCTCAATCCAGGGAAAAACAAAGTCCCCTGAGTCTGCATTTTCAGGAAGTGTAGTGCTAATAATAATTTCTACTCATGTATATTTTACTTTACTTGGGGTGTTTTCCTATTAATTTGAGACATTTTACAAACCATCCTTCTTTGAAAAAGTCTTCAAGAAAAATAAACATTACATTTAATGTAAAAACTAGAAATACCGCCTCATGGTTATATGCCTCTGCCAAGCAGTCAAGTTGCAGTTACATCCATGTCTGTCCAGACTCTTATAATATTTGTAGTGAAGACTACAAAAAAGAAGGTATCAAGTGTATTTTCCTTGTATGTGTTCACATGCTTGGTCAATAAAGCTGATTCTGACAGAACACAAAGTTGTAGTCATGACAGTAGACGATGCTTTAGATATGGATGCTGCTGCTAAGAAGCTACAAATATTAAAATGTGGATGCTTCACACATGTCTTCAACCCGGCAGCACAGAAGATCTATACAATCACCACAGTTGCAAGGAGGGCACCCAAGATGAGTGTCACCAATTCAGTATCGACCAAATGTGAAATATGGTCACAATCTCCCCTTCTGTTCCTGAGTTATGGCGTCAAATAATGGCCAGAAAGTGTTTTTGCAGAACATTAAGATGTCACAGTGAAGTTGACCTTTGACCTTTTGGATATAATGTATAAATATAATGTCATCACTTCATCATTTTATCTTATTAGACATTTGTGTAAAACTTTGTCATAATTAGCGTATGAATTCTTGAGTTATGACCAAAAACGTATTTTATGAGGTCACAGTGACCTTGACCTTTGACCACCAAATTCTAATCAGTTCATCCTTGAGTCCAAGTGGATGTTTGTGCCAAATTCGAAGAAATTCTCTAAAGCCCTTCTGCGATACATCTGCAGGTGCTCTTATAAAAAGGTCCCTGTATTGTCTGCACTGGTTAGGATTGCATTTCCTGTCTATTACTCGGCCACACAGCCATACAAACTAAGATAAGAAAAGGAAAAATGAGACATAGGAAAAAGATCTGCCTGCTATCACAACCCTAAAGCACATTGTAAGATGTGAAATGCTTCAACATGTACAGAATATGACTGGTGAGTTGTAAAAAAACAGGAGTGACAGTTCACAGCGCTAAATGTGACTATTAATGCATGACAGGAGTGATGCCATGTAGGTCATACTGCAGCTGCTGAACTGGTTGGATGAGATGGTACTGTATGTGCAATCTGATTCAGAGACGCGGCTTCACATTTGTTTAGAGTGCCCATTAAAACAATGCTGGCACAATATGTCACAACAGCACCCAAAAAGCAGGTTAAAGAGTCACTAGAGCATGTTTACTATAAACTACAAATGTGAGAGAGAAGTGAAGAAAATATTATGGCAAAAGTAAATTTACTGCTCATTGTACGATATGATCTCTGAGTAGAGACAAAGCCCAAGCAATGCAGGACAAATGCAAAGGTATGAACCAAAATGAGAACTGCAAATAGACCTAGAAAATTTCAGCTTGAGGGTATGTCACCAAAAGTGTTTTTTTAAAGCATAGCAGTGAATTAGCTTTCTCTCCTAAGTCTGCTAGAAGGTAGTGTGTTTGTGTGAGTCAGTGTCTACAAGAGAGCATGTGGTCAACACGTGGTTTTAGTCTGTCCTGAAACATTAATTGGCCTTACCCGAACCCAAAAAATGTGTTGATTCAGAACAAAAAGGTCTGTGTGCACATAACTGCCAGAGGTCTAAGTGAGAAAGTAACCTGTATCATTTTCAATTGAGTTGGTCATAATTGTCTTGTGTAATATAACAAGAGACTATTGAGAGTATTTTTCAGATATTTATATGGCAAAAATCACATTATAAATAATCCAATTGATGTTCAATGCAATGACCCTTGTTCCACTGTTACACATAACCTCAGAACAAAACCTAAACTAGTGTCCAGTTACAAGCACATTCAACACAAAAAAACAGTATCTAATGTTCATTTAAAGATGGACATAAAAAAACCACACAAGTGCAAAGGAAGAAAGCTAGAGCTGTTTCCTCTGTCGAAGGATGATCGAAAGATGAAACGGAAAAGAGGACCACAATGGAAATAAGTTATCTTTTAATTTTATTAGACATTCTAAATGAATATGTATTTGTCACAGTGTATGACATTTTTATATATATTTGTTTTGATATGTCAAATAAGTCAAATTAAAGAATCAAACTCTTTAGGGGTTTGATTGTATTTTGACTTTATACTGTTGTACTATGAACAGTGTTCCAGCCTGTCGCAGAGAAACTAGTTTCTGATAAAGATGGGGGTGTGGGCGGTGCTGAGCAAAACTCAGAAGAGACTCAGCAGCCAGACATTTTTCCATTCGGCTGAGATTGACACTGAAATGAGAATAGCTGGTCCACCTTAAAGGTCAGTCAACTTTATGCGAGCCAGGTCAGGTTAGGCTAACCCATTGCCACCAACTTCGGGCCTAACCCCCTTCACTTTTCCAGCAGTTGGGGAAACAAGAGACGAGACTTGGTGTTGAGAAGCTGCAGCTTTTATTAACTGACACACTGTAGCCTGTACATTTACTGTACATGTACATTTACTGCCAGCTGACAACTTACAGTTAACCTTTTCCTCTGCTCTGCACGCATTCATTGTCACTTTTCCGCCGCTTGCTCAACCACACACTCTCTATGCACACACATCATGCACTGCCCTATTCCTTAAAGGAGCTACGCTTCTCTTATAACAGTATCTTTCAAGTAGATGTCCTTTAAAGAATGAGGAGAGGGAGGATTCTGCGATTTCGTGCACTAGTCGATGACTAAAAAATTGATTAATCAACTGGCACTGAACTAATGCTGGGTGTCTTCTAAAGTTGAAGACAACACAAAAGACACGGGCTACTTTTTGCCAAAACATATTGTATGCGGCTATGAAAAGAAAGACTGAAAATTGGTAAATCTCACTTTAAAAAGTTGGTAGTAGTTATTGTTTGTTCATAAAGAGTCAGTATGGAGTACACTTGCTGTGTTGCAGGAGCTTTGAGCTGTAATTGACTGTTATTTATAAATGACAGCTTCACATTGATGGTATAACCAGTATAAATGGCACTCTGGTAGAAGTATGTGGACTTTGCTATACCATTTACTCTGGTAGAGCATTGATTTGAAATGTCATGTCAGATAAAGTGCAGAGTGAGCATCTGTGCAACTTACTGCATGCTCAATGAGTGCATGCTTACTTTTTAAGCTAAAACATATATATGTATTTGCATGTTAATAAAAGATTGGTGAAGAGATGGAGTCACGTAGAGCTACAGAGGCAGGACCAATGAGAAAAACATTTCTGCAAACTTAAAAGTATGTTTGAGAATAAGTTTCACCTCTGACAAGTATGTTAAGCCGTGGTGGGTAAAGAAAAACCACAATTAAGATATTCTTGCCCAAGTCACCAATTAGTTATTATTTTCATAAGAAAAGTCAGTGGTTGAGAGACATGACATATGCTATATCTGTTCATCTATGTAAACACACGATTGCCATCAAAACTGTTGAGAGAGATGCCATTAAGACAATGACAGAAAAGCTGTATTTTCTGTATGCCAAGCTGCAAATGTCATCTCACATAAAATCCATACGTTATTCAGAAAGTGTACAGCAAGCAAACACACACACACACACAAAGTTAGCTGTGCACTATGATAAGCTGTCAACTTCCACGAGGTACTTAAGGTAACTGAGAATATTTTAACTTTCTCTCAAGAGAGTAAAGACTTCCCAGATTTCTGTACTGCATTTTAAATTCACATTGAAATTATGAAAGGAAAATTATTCTTTACCATCCATTCCATGATATTAGTATATTATGTAAAACCACCAAGCCCTACTTACAGCTGGTCATTATGGGAACACGGCTTCAGACAACCCATGTCTTCAGCCAGCAGACTGCCAGCACAAAATAAAGTTGAGGCAGCAGTTTTGTACAACAAGGTGGAAGCAAACCCTTACCTGCCTGTGGCCATAATTATGACACTGACAGCAAAACAAGAACTCCATCGCAGTGCAACACAAACGCTTTGTCCCTAGAAAATTATTTATCGATTTACCATCTGCTGACACACATGATGGAAACAGACCATGTGGCACACACACTTGTCAATCAATAAGTCAATACAGAGAACATGATTTCATGAAAAGATATTGATGAACCATTGCAATGCCATGCTATTAAAATATCTAAAACTCAAAACTAACACACAGTCAACACTAAGATAAATGAGACCCAAGCAACATAATATAGGCACAAATGAAATCGACTGTATATTTATATACAATACATCTCTAGGCTAAAGCTATGGTTCAATCAGGGGAGACTATTTGACCCTACGTATAATGCAAAAAAAAGATACTAGATTTTGGTGACTCCATCTGATTGTCAAAGCCCAAAGCTATAACCTAGTATTCATAAAAGCACAATATGTTTTGAGAATGTTCCCATTTTGTGCATACTTCCAACCAGGCAGACACATGTTTCTCTAAAGCCAGCCACAGGTAGAGATGAAAAATTAAGTAAGAAATGGAATCTAAATAATAAAACATTGTTTGTTTAGGTCGTCACCCAACTTAACTGATTGTGTGCTTTTTTTCAGTCTAAACAGCAATCTGTAAAATCCCAAAGGTGCATACTTTCATTACTGATTAATCTGCAGATTATTTTGTGATGAATTAATGATTAGCGCGCTTTAAATAGCAAAAGCCATGTGTAATTCTCACACATAATGACAGATGCTGTGGGGAACCTTGCTGATGTGACACCATCACTACATCTTTGCTGTTTTTTTTCCTCCATTGACCGGTCTAACGAGTGGTAGGGCGGGCAGAAATATTGATATGCAAACAGTGGATGATTGAGGGCATGTCTATGTCAATTTACAGCTAATTTGGAGTGGAAATCAGGCTAGTGCATGTACGCCCATTTTTAGTATGAATATGCACACAGTTTTAGTTATGAGTCTGAACAGTTTTTTTACACATCTGGCTCCTGGTTCTGGTGGTGGAAACTGTTGTGGTCTGATGTTTGCATCAGTGATTAACTCCCATATGGGTGAGTGAATTTTCAGTAACTCGCATGTCACAGCCGATGTCGGCTTGTGATGGATTTCATTAAATGGTCATCTGCTCCACATACAGCGTGCAAGTTCACTGCTCCACTCTGCTAACATTATGGCGTTTTTCCATTGTTTTGGGGGTAGTCACGCCGAGCCATGACTCCATTACACAGCAGGGCAAAGTAAAATAAGTAGTTTAGCTGTTGTAGGTGTGCTAGTCGTCTGCAGCTCTTCATCAAACATCATCATCAATGTGGCTGTTTATGCTTGTACTATTCCTCCCTGCATTATTTCTAACTGATCCGCTGAAGCTCCAAATTTCTGTTGTTTCGACCAGTGAGGAACACGTTTTACATCCTGTAGCAGTGAAGCAGGAAATGTTAGGTTTTCATCGGCAATAACTTAACACAACTGATACGGCTACCCCTTGGCAGGCTTCCGGAAAGCTGGCCAATCAGAACAGAGTGGGCTCATCGGGAGGGGGGCCTTAAAGAGACAGGAGCTAAGACTGCCTGTTAAGAGACAGAGGCTGAACTGAGGGGCTGCATTAAGGGCCAATATAAGATAAATAAGTTTGAGTTTTAAGAGTTTTTTGGACTGTGAACCATGCAAAGCTACTCTAGTGGAGTCTAAAAACAAAAATTTAGACCTGGAAATGAGCATAATAAGTTCTCTTTAATAAAATTAATCATAGCTGAATCCCATTTAGTTTTTTCACATTCAAAAACCTGGTATAGTGCATGATGGTTCACTATTATGGCTTCCTTGGACACTTGAATGGAACTGAGCCACTGTTGATGTTATCAGTTCCACCTGTGTTTCTCCTGCCAAGTGAAAATGCTTAATGTGGTGAACCAGGGTTTTATATTTTACACTGAACAGACGTGAATGGATAGGGGCCAAGAAGATGGCTTAGTGGGTGTAATAAATTACAGTGCAGGAAAAAGATATCCTCTTTGGCACAGAATAAGAGCAGAGCAAAACCAGAACTCACACACAGCAGAACAACACAGCTGACTTTCTGTGTGAGAACAAGTCATGGAATTAAAATCAATTTACTTTTTGACAGATACGAATACTGTCTGGCTGTTGACAATAATCACCCCACAGCCCAAACGTAAGCTTAGGTCTAGTTTGAAATCATGGCTGAGCCCAAAATTTCACTCCAGTGACAGAAATATCAACCTAAATGAAGCAGTCTGTATTTGGAAAGTAAACCATTTCCCTGGCTTCCTCTCAAGGCTTCTGGCTGCCATGGCAACAATGTTGGTCTCTGAGTGACTCATCTTTTCAGTGTCTATCACACAACAGGAGCTAGAAGCACTCCAACCTCTCCACTGCAGGAGGAAAGAAGCATCTTTGCGGTGTACTGTCTTTTATGACCTAAAACATGCTGGCCACAGACATTTCCTTTCTTAGGCTAGTTACTCAAGTAAAGAGGAATAGTGCTGGTTAATTGAGTAACTACTGTACTCAGTCAAAGCAGGCCAGTTAGCATTTGTACAACTGTGTAAATTGTATTGAGTTGATACATCAATTGAGAAGCCCCAAGTTGACTCAATTTTGTCAGTTGAACCACTGCCTTTTTTTATTTATTTTTTAAGTCATGTCATTATACACAGGGTAACACAGTGTGACAGCATGACAGGCTGTAAACTTTTACTGAGTCTTGTCTCTAAATGATCAAAATACATTACAGAAGACAGCGTCTCCATCCAGTGGACCAGTGTTAAATGCAGCCAAGTCGGCTAAACTCCTGTTTACACAGACGCGTACAAGCGTCTGTACCGTCCAGTGTGACTCTCAGCTGGCAGAATCAGGAGTGACTGTGTGGAAATCTAATATTTTCATATCACAAATGATGAAAGACAGCATTAAAACACGAGTCTTACAGGTAAAACACGAGACTCGTGTAGCTGTTATATCAGTTTGGTGTGGGGCGGCTGCTCTGCAGGTGCACTTGATTGTTCTGTAACTGTGGTAACTGGGTGGAGACATGAATAATATTTCTCATAGAAGGCTGTATTGAAGAAAGAAACAAATTAATAATGTAATGTTGTTTAGTATGTATTAGAATGAAATATATTTAACAAGATAAATATAGAGAAATATACTGTAGATGAGAATACATTTCACGTCACCCGCCCCCCTTCTGAGTCGATGCATCGGTCGATGCATCGGTCTAAAGAGTCGGGGACAGCCCTAGTAAATTGACTGAATCAGCTGACAGCTTAACACCACTATTATTTCATTTCTGTGTATTCCAAGTGCTACAACTACTGTACATTTGCTCTGTAAGATATGTTGAGTCCCTGCCAGGTGACAGTGATATTTTGGTTGTTCATTTCATAGTATTACAGATTCTGCAAATGTCCTCCAGTTGAAGTAGAAATTTAGGTCTTGGTGAATTTATGGATTTCCATTTATGTACATGGTGAGAAATACACTTCAGTGTTTCCCACAGGTTGAGAATTTACTTGTGTTGGTGGGTGGCCAATGTGCATGCAGAGACTCATGCAGTTTAGAAGGGGAGAGTGTAACCTAGGTTATTTTATGTAGCTAAAATGTACAGAGGTCCCCTAAATGCCTCACATTCAGACTATTGGCAGACACTACAATTTACCAATGCTACCAATACCGATGTAGACGCTAGCTAGGCGGCTGCACACAGAGAAGCCTCTGGTCCCCACTCAGTTACTAAAGCATTCAACTCAAGACAGATTCTACTTGGGCGGGCCGCCCAAGAGGAGCCTATGTATGGGAAACGCTGCACTTGACTTACAATGTTTTAGTTAGTGTAGCTGGTGTATAGCTGGCTAACAGAAATGAAATCACAATATCACAAAATCGGTAAGTACAATAAAATCAGTACATAACACATTTTGTGTGCTGTGCCATCACAGTTTAGAATTGACAACAGTTTCCTTATTCTAGTATAATTACAACTCTACTTGTGTCTGACCACTCAGCAGGTTATGTTCACAAAGTTGTGAACATACCCTGCTGTGTTCAGCAGGCAGTAGGTGCACACAGGTGAACAGACTAGAATTTACACTAAACAGGACAACTGAACTCAATCTTAAGGTCCTCCTTTTGGTGATCATTCAGCAGTGTTCCACTGCCACTGTAGAAAATATCAATCCCATGTAACAGTACTAGTGATTTTTCACTTGAGCAGAGAAGGGCACATTTAGTGTCCAAACTATGCAGCATCACAGTAATCTGTCTATGTTATGGGTTCTCGAGTTTCTGGTTTTTAAAGAGTCCGAATCATGCCGATGGACTGAGGGAACAGCCTACTGTATGCAGTGTTAGGCACAACAAGGTTACTGGCAAACGGTTATTGACATGATGTTAGCATTGTCATTTATTCCTAAAATCTCTCAAATTTGTATCAGATAATGGCACTGTAAAATTTGCTTATTATCTTACTTCCAACTAATTATCATGTGCTTCAGTCTGACAATGACACAAATTTGTCTGACTTTTAGTGATCGGTTAGCCCTCTGCCACTATTTACTTCTATATACATCACGTGGTGGCAGCTCCTTTAGAGTAAAAACTTTCCAGCATTGCCAATAATTTATTCTTCAATAATAACACTTATTCATTTGTGACTGTATAAGGCTCTTTGAAAGCCTTCTTCATACGTGACATCAATATATAACATTCTACTTGAATTCTGAAAGATCAGTTGATTTTTTGGCAAAGGGGTAATTTTTTTTCCTTTCTAATTTAGCAGAAAAAAACTGCTAAAAGAACAAAGAACTTGCAGATACATCCATGCCAAGTAAATTAGCGGCATTTAATGTGCCACTTTCAAGTTGGCCCTCTTTCTTCCTAACTTGCAAACCAATCCGTTAGCAAACTGAATTACTTCACTGTCTGTCAACGGAAAGATTGCCTTGAATCGTTTTATCGAACGCTTCACCACAGATGCTAAGGGATCTGACTTGATATGTGACTGATATGCGATGCCAACAAACTGATCATTTTCAAAGCCAGTAAAAGATGTTGTTATTATATCTATTCCAGTTAGTCTAAATTTTAATAGGACACCTAAAATTGTGTATCTGCACACAATATTAAAAAAGTAAAAATAAAAATATAAATTTCCCTAATTCTACACCAGGAGAGGACCATGACAAGGCACAAACCTCTGAGGACCCTCAAGCTTTTAGTGGAAGAAAGGGGGATAATTTGGCTGTCACTTTCACACTTGTCAACAGGACAGTTGCTGCCATGCTGTTCAAGTCAATTTTGGATGCTGCTGTGGTGCAATGCTCTAGTTTGGTGTTTCCCTGCTGGAAAACTGTGCCTCTTTTTACTACCTGCTTTCAGAATGCACATACGATTAAAAATAAAATATTAGACTAAACTTTATGCAGTCCTTCATAATTGTAAATCTGCTATGCAGGAACTGTCTGATGGCAGTCATCTTTGATACCAACTCAGTTATGACATTTTGTTTGCAGCATCACGTGAAGTTGCATCATGCCAAAAAGTTCCTACTACCTGACCAGGCAAGTCCTCCTTACTTCAGCTCTGCCCTTTCCTCATGTAACATAAACACTGTTGGTAAGTTGTTGAGGCTTGTCTGCACAATAAGTGTGAGCAAATTGTGAATTTGTCATTAGATCTTATGCCATTTTGAATTAAAAAAAATAAATATAAATCATGATTGTGGCTGTATAGTGTAAAGACCTCATATTATTCATGTTTTTAATGTGGGTCACAATAAAATTCTGTATTTCCAAACATGGACTGAATGGAACTTTTGTTATTTATTAGGGCTGCAGTCACCTGGTCGATTGGTTGGTTGATACGCTCTTGCTCTCACAATTGCTGGTGTTACACCCGGACCACCCCGGGCGCCGTGTCCGGGGCTTCCAACCCCCGAAGGTTTAGCAAAAAAATAGCGCTGTGTTTGTTTGTGGGGGTAGCTCTGGTTCACACTCCAAAATGGTAGGTGGCATTGCTACATAAAACTACATAGAACTGTGTAAAAAACAAGTACAAACTGTTTTAAAATGATTAAAATAAATACCTCATTGTACCAGAGGCAATGCGATACAGCTGTGCAACCTTGTGATTTTTTTTTTTGACATTGCACATTAAAATAAACCAATCAAAACATTGTGTATCCATGATCTTGTAGTTAAAATGATTTAGTTAATTAATTCAGTACCAGTTAATATAGCC
Organism: Scomberomorus guttatus; assembly: GCA_038419695.1. Lineage (NCBI taxonomy): Eukaryota > Metazoa > Chordata > Actinopteri > Scombriformes > Scombridae > Scomberomorus > Scomberomorus guttatus. Next base: position 11,470,763 of record CM076462.1, read on the forward strand.
TACGCTTCCAATCCCTGCATAACCAACTGCATTATCACTTGGCAAAACTCACTATACATGCAGTGACCGAGACAGAGTTGGTGTAGCAGGTAGAAAACCCCTCCACCCCATCTACGTGATGCATCACGTCCGTGCCCGGTGTATTTCTGCTGTGAGACAGAGACAAGAGCAGGAGAGCTGTCCGAGATATCACCCACTAACACTAGCATGCTAACTACGTTATATCATTAGAATAGTTAGCACGCATTAGCTCGGACAGCTAACTTGGCTTGTTTACTATATTACGTGAACGTCACGTTCGAGCTCAAACTAGTTACGTTTGGCTGTGTTGAAATAAATTGCATGGGTAGAGTTTGTTCTAGCCTAGAACATCCAAGCACAAAATATATAGAGAATTAACATATACATTTGAATTTGCACAAATATTAAAATGTTCATACGTGTCTTATGTTCTTAAGAAAACATCAGGAATCCAACACTATTCAACAAATGAATATACATCAGACTAGCAATACGTCACACATCCAGGAACAAAGTCTAACAAAGTCTATGGCGAGTGTCATTTGTTTTCCCCCAAAAAATGGGCAGGAACATGTTGCAAGCCAAAGTACCCGGATGTGCCAGTCTGTTGTATTAAGTTAGGGACTTCTCATTTTTGCGAAGAGCAGTATTACAGCTGTTTCCAAATATCCTACCAGACCTCCACCCCACATACAAATCCCTAAAAACAACACAGAGTTCTGCATCGACTGACAATAGACACTCCAAAGTTTGATACTGGCCACCCATATTTTCCCACAGTCTCACATTTCATTTAATGCATTTTTGCTGTCCTCTTTCTCTGTCGTATTCAATACTGTATGACCTTAACGTGGTTTCTACAGAGATGATTGCTAGTTGTCACTGACATACACTCATTATACAATGATAAGGACACACACTACAGGCTACAGACGAGCTCCTAAAATACATCAAACTGCAAAAACTAACAAATCAAATGCAACAGGTAGTTCTCATTTTCTCCGTTACGGCATAGTGATACTTACATACGAGGTACCTTTGAGTCTTGTGAAATGTTTTGCGGAATTCAGCTGTAGAGTTCTACGTTTGATTCGTTATCCTATTGTTTTGGAGAATCAGGCTTGTGACCTGGAAGTTACAAGTTCAAATTCTCAGACTTGCTGGGATTATTTGGATAATGTATGGGAATAAATGGGCATAGCTTAAACCAGATTTATGCTTATTTATTGATGTGTTCCAGTGAACCACTGGTTTTATAATTTAGTATATGTTTTCAGTGTAGATAACTTTGCTAGATAACAAAATCTAAATTTGTCATGCCTTTGAGAACAGGTGATTACTGAGCCTTTCTTCAACTTTATCAATATTGTCCTCACTATCAACATCACATAACACCATAAAGATATGAGAGAACACACAATCTGACCAATCAAAAGTCTAATCTTGTGGTTTATAAACTGTATCTCCAAAGCTCCAACCTGTAGTTGTGGAGGCACCTATCAGCTCCAGAGACACCTCTAGAAGATATATGGAGCTCTGAATGATATGGCGCCTCCACAACTCCTTGAAGTGGAAGCATAAATCCCACTTAACCCCTTCTTCAACATCACTCTCTGAATGTGCCTGTGCATGTCAATTGAGCCTCAGCTGCTCCAATGAGGCTTCTATGAGTTTCTGTGAAACACTTTGTAACTTGGAAGAAAGCACAAAGCAACAGTGATGCAAGAAAAGATGAAAACAGTTAACACAACTTAGTATTTTGTAGTGAGAAAACAAAACTGGTGTAATGCACTTTTTTCATGTCAACTCTTCCAAGCTACTTGTGTAGAAGAAATTACTGTGTTGCCCTACACTGCAAGTGGGCCTGTACTGTATGTAAACTGTAGAAATGATTTGCACAAATTGTCAGTTGATTTTATGTTGCTGCACCTCTGGTAAAAGGTTGTATACAGAATGTTACTGCTGCGGATATAGAAGTGGACATAACACACTAGTCATGAAGAATAGCCTACTAGCAGCAGACCCCATCATCCTCTTACCTTTGAGTTGCGGCAGCGGTGAGAGCTCAACTGGAGCGCTCTGTGTGCGGTACTGAGACGAGCCTTGGGATTTTCTCTGTTTCTGGGCCTTCCTCACGGACTTTCTCGTAAACCCGTCCACTTTCTCGGATGCAGAGATGGCCGACATTTTGATGCACAAACTGACGAAGACTTCAGACAAGCGATTGTATCCCTAGGCCAAAAGAAATGTTTCCTTGTGTGTTCCTACTGTTCGCATGAGCACAAAAATATGGAGCAAACTGCGCGACTTGAAGCTCGTCTTCTGTCCAACTCTGGTGTTATTCTGTATGATCCAACATGGTCGGTCGGTAGCTGGGGTTAGACGGTTTCCAAACACTGCATCATTAGGGTGACTTTGTTTTCTGAAACACGGGAACAATCTTCAAAACACGAAGCCAAAAGCCAAACTACAACTGATGGCATTGCCCGCAGTACAACCTGGAGTCAGCGACATATAACAATTATCGGCGAAGTTTCTAAATTTCTGATGTTTCTTGCTGCGTCGTCGTGCTTGCAAAGGGTCTACCTGTTGCAAAACGTAGGAACGACATTGTCATAACAAAGTTGAATTAGATGTAAAGTCCTTTACAGTTAGTAGCAAACTGCTGTAACTTACTGCTGGGCTGGCAGCTAAATGCTCCTAGCTAGCGTGCTAAAATTAGCTAATGTATGCCACTACGACACAACCGTTTTCACCACCGTGGAGGAAAGAAAAGTTAGAAAAGATAGTTGCCCCATGCATTTCGTGTAGTTCTTTGCAAAAACTCCAAGTCCAAGCACTGGCTTTAATCCTAGTTTGACTTCCGCTGTGTATTTTCAGACGAACTGTCCGCGATCGATGAAGTTCAATTTTGCTCGACGGCTGTTTAGCACTTAAAAGTTAGCCGAGTGACTTTGTCTTAGCTACATGCCTCGCTGAATGTACAGCAGTGCGTTCGTTCTCCCGACCTCTAAAACGATGGGGTATTTTTACATACAACACAGCTAACGTCGTGCTGAGTAGGCAGCTATGCCATAAAACACTCCCAGTACCGCCGCTCCGTCGTCGTCTGTCTCGCTTGACTGTTCGGTGGACAGCAGAGCCTGACAGGTCTACGTCACTAACAGACAATTCTATAGGCCAATCACAAACGCAAAATTACAAAACTGAAAACTTTTTAAACCAATCAAATCGCACATAGCGCGGTTCCCTGAACATGTGACATGTGAAAACAAATACGTGACGTTGTACGGTTGAATGAGGAGTGGCAGCAGTGAAAGCTGCAGTTTATTATCAGAGAAAGTTACAATTAAAGGACAGGTTCACCATTTTTCAAGTCTGTTAAAACAACAGTCAGGCGTCCATCCACCACTGAAAGAGGTTTTCCTCGCTGTAATCATTCCTCCTGTTTATACTGGCTATTAAAAAGATCCCATTCAAATGACGGGGACCAAAATCCAGTGTGTCCTCACAGTCATTTTGTGCATTTAAAAGTTTATCCGAAGCTTATATGAGACTTCAGCAGTCAGAGTTAGTCATATCAAGTGGATATCTGCCACATTTACAGTCTTTTTGGCATCAAATTCCCTCTTTGTGTTTCCCCACAGTGTTTCCCTGTTGAGCTGCGGTGGAAGTATAGTAACAAAAAGAGGGACTAAAAAGACTGATGTTGAAAGATATCAACTTGATTTGGCTAATTTGGATGGCTGGCTTTATATTAGCTTCAGATAAACTTTTAAATACATTTTTGCACAGAAGGAGGCTTGTGGCTTTGTCCCCCATCAATAATATTTTAAAATCATTATGAAGGTATCTTCTAATTTCCAGTATGAACAGGAGGAATGATTACAGCAATAAAAATGAACTTTACTGTTTCTAAATGATAGAGCTCTATTACAACTCTCTAGTAAAGCTAAAAAATAAAAAAAGCAGCAGACACAATTTTTAAAACCTATAAAATTGACAAATATTACTTGAATATTACTTTGTACTCCTTTATTTTTATACTTATTTTTCCTCCTTGCATGTATTATTTTGTTTTTATTGAATGTAAAAAGCTTCTTGCACAATCCTTTTATTGAATGTTTATTTAAAAAATGTCAATTGAGTTTCCTGGCACTTTATTACCTCTTTTTGTTATTTGTCTAGTATGAAGAAATCCTGGGAGATTATAAAATACATGTTTGAACTTCAAGAAAGGAAGTATAAAGCTTAATTACAGTGGTATCCAACCTGGGTGTCAAGGGGTCGCAAGAAAGTAAACAGTATAGAAAAGTTGAGAAAATGCAATTTTGCTACACAAAATTAGGTTTATTTTTACAACTTTCTTCTGATCTTTGCAGGGATTTTTTTCTTTGAATTATCGGATAATTCTAATCCCGAGACCTCTAAAAGTGCTCAAATAAACCAATCTAAAAAGGCACAGACATGTGCAACCTGTGGAAGAGGGGTCACCAATAAACATAGGCGTCACAAGCCAAAAAAAAAGTTGGGAAACACTGCTATACATGACTAAAGAAATTATATTGCTGTCACTTGTGTTTCACCACTAAGCACTGGTAATGACAAACACATGGATGACACTGAAAATATGCAACCAAGAACATGGCACACACTTTGAAAACTATTTTCAATTTAATAAATTCTAACCACAAACCAAGCAACAATCATTGGTTATTTTGTACATATAAACAACTTAAGCATTTGGCCAAGAAAAAAAACACACATATGAAACAAGCCACAAAACTGAAGACAGAAATGTTTGCTTACAAACTGTTACAGCACTGATCTTTGACCAGCTTTCATTGTAAATTTGAGTGAAATTCATAAAAAGGGCTCAAAGATGTGGATGTTTTTTTTTTTTTAGCAGAATTAAATATTTTTACACTTGTGGAAAATTTTTGTCTGCACTTGGTTTGGTATTTGGTTTACCTCTTTAACAACTTCATCAAATGAAGGCAATTGTATTTAATACTAATGCATCTCTTAAAGTGATTTGGTTTGAGTAAAATAAAAGCTTTACTCTGCAACATGCAACTTGATTACTCATCCAGAGATTGTGCACAGCACCAGAAAAATGTGTAGGAGGCAACAAAAACCTATGACCCAATTGCCTCTTATAATGTGAAAACTGCAGCATCAAATATTCTGAATGACTTTTTTGTCATGCTGTACGCAGCCCAGGGTCATGTAGTGATGTTAACTGGACATAGACCAGTTTTCTTAGACACATATCTGTCGGTTCCCGTTAAAAATTGACAATAAAATAAAAATATAGCATTTTAAACAGAAGCACAGAACATCTGATTGGCTTAAGCAGGTCACTCCATGGGCCTTCTTGTGAAATATGTGGAGATTTTCTTCATGGTTTGTGGTGAGCGGATGGTCTGAAAAACAAGATAAAAAGAAAAAGGTCAACTCCAATAGTCATCTTGATGGCAAAAAAAGGTTCCAAGCATGTGAACATTAGCATTGATAAGAGGGGACATGCAAGTTATTTTTCTCCGATGACTTAGTAGTTAGTAAGCTTTAATTTCTTGACTGGCAACATTCCAAGTAACTGAAAGTGAAGGAAGGCGTTAATAACAATACACAGCCAAAAGAAATGAGTTACACTACTGTTAAATAAGTGCAGTGGTTCACTCCGCATTAAGAAAGCACTTCTCCTAAAAGAACTTCAATGTTTCATTCTCTTATGATCTAAGAGCTACATCAAAGACATTTTCATGCTGACAAGAGAACAACAGACTACAGGACATGATAGAAAAACAATAAAATCTACTGAGAAAAGGTAGAAGTTGTTCACTTTTGAACCTGAGATTTCTGTGCTTACCGGTGAAGCTGGTGTCTTGCCTTCATGTTTCTTTGCGGCACTGGGGCTTCGGGGAGTGCTAGGGCTTCCATGACCTTTCTTCATCTTTTGGCCCATCACTGACAACCAGTCCGTTGCTCTGGGAGAGCAGTTCTCCTTGCCAATCTGTCTTAATGAGACTTGTTTGTCCTCTGTGTGACAGTTTGTTTGTACCCGGCTCTCCTGAGCAGGGCAGCAGATACCGGACAGGGCCCGGCTCCTCTTGGCCACGGGGTAGAGTTCTGTAACACAGTCGCACTGCTCTGCACCCTCGCAGCTAGCAGATGAACCGTCACCTGTCTCCAGCCTGCGTTTGGCCCGTCGTTCTGTGGGAGAGGTGCTGCAGCTCACTGGGCTCTGCGGACAAGGGCTTAGTACCCTACGGACCTGGGGGCTGACCTGACTTGGAGATCCCTGGCTGGGGGACAACCACTGTTTGATGGAACACGGCGTTCTCTGGCGAACAGGAGTGGCTTTGACATCCTGAGAACGGACGGGTGAGATGGTGCTGGAGGGTAGAGGCAAGGCGGCCCCGCTGGGCGCACAGGCAGCTAGCTGGGGTGAGGCCAGTCCTCCAAGACTCTCTGTCCTCTGGTTCTTGGCAGGGGTTGTCTCAGCTTGGCTTGAAGGGTCTTAAAAAGAGCACAAGTCCCCTTTAGATCAGATGTGACACCACAAATACTATGACACATTTTGCAATCAAGGGCAGGACAGCAGGGGTTTATAACAGAGCACTTCCATATGTCACATGCTAACATAGCACATAGACACCAGAAAAGTTATATTTTTGTGGCAATAATAATTATTGCTCATATGGTTGCATGGTAGTTTACACAGACAGTAGTTGAAATACTTACTTGGAGACTTAGGATGTGCCCAGCCTACAAGATTAGCCTCTCCCACTGAAGACTGTGCTCCGTCCATTTCCCGGTGAAGCCGCCAGATCCGCACAGTGTGGTCATCAGAACAGGAAGCAATCTGCCATGAAAGCAGTGGGGATTATACAGGGCCTAAATCCATCCTCTGGAGCTATTAAAACAGCTCGGTCTCACACTAGTGAAACACAAAAACCCTCTATACTAATTGTAGGTTTTGCACAAAGGAAGCAGGATGGAGATTGTGCTGCTAGAATACCTGGTTTGTGGATGTTTAAAGTCTATAGGTTCTTCACAGGTTCACACTACACAAAGTAGCATGCAAGATCATCGTCTCACCTTAGTGAAATCATTTGGGCACCACGCAACCGATGTCACTTCCTCATCGTGGCCTTGAAGCATCATTGGAGGATGTTTGGGATCAGAGATCTGAAATGGAGAAATAAATGGAAGGTGAGTGTGCCATCTCCATCATCCTAAAAACAAAAACAACAAAACAATTCCCTGTCACATTGCGTCAAAAGAGAAGAGAATGTACCTTCCAGATGTATGTGTTATTGTCACTTGAACCACTGGCCAAGAACTGGTCATCTGGGCTAATTGTGGACTTGATGTAGAACGAGGAGTTTTGGTGGCCACTGAAAACTGCCACTGTGGAGGAAAACAAACAGTAATATGAATGAGTGGAGTTTTACAACTACTAATGGGGCGAGTGTTAGCGTGTCAGAGAGACTCAACTTTCACTTAGCTCCTATACATTCAGAGATCTAGCCAGCAGTCCAGTTTCTGACAAAAATGAGCGTACACTACAAGTATCCACTTTGCACTGAAATGTGTTGTAATGCTTTTCAAAATGGCTGCCTTGCTTGCATATTAACCAGCTGATTCAGTGTTGGTTTGCAGACCAGTTAGGGGTCCGCATCCCTCAGAATTTAGCATATTCAAACTATGACTTAAGGTATTCAAATGGGTTCATACAAGCACACAAAGCCCTTGCCTCTCTACATTTTCCATGTATCAAACAGTGCCCTCTTTCTTTACTGTCTGCTCGGCATGATAGTGAAAGCAAAGGACATTAGTTTGCAGCCCCATCTAGTGATATGCAATGGTAATAAGTTTACTGAACTGGACAAACCTATAAAATATGCGGTCTGAGTGGAGCCCTTGTTTACCTGGGGTTGTTTTTATTCCACTGATGTTGAACATGTAGATGTTGTCATCAGTGCAGTTGCACATGACATTGGATCTTGCAGAGTCCAGGACGAGACCAGAATAACCTGCAACACAAGCAAAATAAAATTCAGCTTATTCGTGGTTATTTGTACATAACTTCAGGTCAACATGATGCTCATTATATTACAGAACTCACCCAGTCGCATGCGCATAGAGGAACCCGGGTATGGATAGGTCTGCAGTGGGACCGGATCATGACGGTGCACAGCGTAGTTCTTCCTCAAATCCCACATCTTGATTACTCTGTTTGGGAGGGGGAAAAAAAGTAAAAATCAACATGACCATGCATGTTTGCACTGATAGTCATTTCATATGGCTGCATGTTAAAAACAAGTAACAGCGGTGTTTCTTACCCATCCACAGCCCCAGAAGAGATGAGGGTGTGCTCATCCTGAAACAAAACCACTGTGACACTCTGCTGGGTGTCCTGCAAAAACAAAAGATGAAGATCAGCCTTCTTTATGAACTGCCCTGGTCTTCAAATTTGACTTTATTTCATTAAACAGGGTCCGTGGTTAAGGAAACTCACCACACTGGGAGCCATGCCGCGCATGCTGGACCGCCTCTTCTTTGTTTTAGACGGGGGGTTCGTCTCTGCTTTGTTGTGAGCACCACCGATTTGTTTCACTTGTCTGTAGAAACCATCTGGGAGGAAGATAAGTACAAAAAAAAAAAACACAGTCAAATATATGATTCATCTAATTATTTCATATTCATCTTACAAAAATTGGTTGGGTCTAAGAAAACTGACAAAAATGAAACTTTAACCTGAAATTGAAATCTATTATTGATACCTTTTTTGCTGCACCTGGTGTCCCAGACCATAATATTTCCATCTCTGGCTCCAGTACAGAACACAGCTGTTTAATAGAGGACAAACAAAGCAACCATATTACATTTAAATGAAGAATTCAACCTTGTAAGCCAGTTTCCCATATCGTGCATACAGCTTATTTACAGTTAATACTAAAAAATACAGTTTTACATCAAATCCAATAGCCTGTACTTCTTGTTTTAGTTGTTACTTAGAGCAACACTAGTAGTAACAATTCCAATAAATAGTTTGCATCCAATTTCAACATCATCAACAGTGTTTTTTTATGTTACACAGAACATAATTCAGTATATATACAGTACTATACCTTTCTCCTGCGGTGCGAATGCAACAGACTTGAGGCTGCAGAGGTGGCCCTTGAAGCTGCCCAACATCTCGCCTGATTTCACATCCCACAACCTGGCCATCTGGTCACCTGCGGCAGTCACCTGAGGATGACACGTGACCAATAAAATGTATTAGCAAAGGCTAAAAGAGTACATAAAGAGGAGTAAAACAAAACAAAACCTGAAAACGTGAATAAATGAACACTGAATGTTGGTCAGATTGACGCAATTACACACAAATCAACAGCATTTAAACCAAGTATTTAAAGGATGTTTAACGTGGTTCACAGTGGACTAAAAATGTGAATTTGTTTTTTTTTAACTTACCAGCTGAGACTCCCCTGGTACCCATGCTACATCAAAGACAGCATTCTCATGAGCCAGCCATTCTGAAAATGTTCACAAACCATTAGCTACTGACATTTCCTGATGATGAAGAGGATAGTTTTTTTGGGGAAAAAATGAGTCTCAACACATACCTTTAAGTAATGGGTTTTCACGGCTCTCTGTGTTGTAGATCCTAACAATGCCTTCTTCATTAGCCGCTGCAAGGACATTCTGCATGTCCCTCGCTGAAGAACGATGGAAAAAGAGGAAATAGTTAGTTAGTTAGATTAGTTAGTTAAATGACAACAACCCCCCATCTCTGATGTGTATCATCTGCTGATGAAAAGCAGGCAGGTTACCAGAAGAGAACGCCAGTCCAAACGGTGGCACGGATTCACCCAGGTTCCCATAGGAGATGTGCTCATCATGGCGAACACACTGGTAGCCGGCTAGCAGAGAGCTCAGAGGGTATTTGGGCCAGGGATCTGCAGGAAGGGCTGGGAAGATAAATGCAGGTACTTTTAGTCAGACACTGTAGTTACACTTAAATAGTTCCATTTTGTGATTTTACTCTGCATTCAGCTGTAAATTTATATCATTAACTCTATTACATATATCTGATGGCTGTAGTTAAGCAATATTATTGTTTATAAACTTTCAGTGGTATCATATCATGTTAGGACCGTACCATGTCCTCTGTTGTCCAAATTAATAATTCTAAGCAAACTGTAACCAATAAAATGAGTTACTGAAGAGTTTGTTTATCTCGATGTAAGAGTTTAGTCTGATATACTGCATAATAGTAGTGCACAGATAATTTATTGAAGACCAGTTTCATTGTTTTGCATATTATTTTGCCCACATTTGCGATAATGGGCCTGATTGGTTTAAGCCATATTGCCCAGTCCTAAATGATTCTTTAACTTAATGAGTGTCTTTTTAGGTATTTGTTGTTTGTACAGTTTTTTTACTTTTTCCTCTAATCTTTAATTTTTGTTAACAACTCATAGACATCTGAAATGTGACCCCGATTACACACTGCTGTTTATAAGATAAATGTAGTGGAGTATAAAGTACAATATTCCCCTCTGAAATGTAGTGGAGTGGAAGTATAAAGTAATATCAAATGGAAATACTCAAGTAAAGTACAAGTACCTCAAAACATGTACTTGAGTAACTTACTTGAGTAATTGTATTAGTTACTTTCCACCTCTGCCATTAACCACCAAACTTGGTAAGACATAACACGTTATTTTAACGTAAACTAACGTAAATTTGTGCTCTTCTCGAACGTTAAAAAACTATAACCGCCATGACAACAGAAATGACAAAGATCCACCACTAAACTACAAACATAAAACATGCAGGTTAACGATAATCTAGCCAATGTTAAACTAGCCATCTTGTAAAATGGCAACGCTGAAGCTGCGCACATAGCACAATAACCCTCAGAGCACACCCAGTATCCGAAGAGCCCCCCGTTATTCAGAAAACATTCATTTTCTCACCATTCTGCTTTCGTCTGCCGACTCGTCTGTCAACAACTGAGCGGAAAAGCATCCCTACACTACAGTAGAAGACGATCTGAAATATAGTTTCTTTATAATACTGAAAAGTTTGCTAGATCGTTGGCCTTTTTCCCGTGTTGCTGCAGTTTGTCGTTCCCGCGAACAGATCTTGTGCACACAGGGACTGAATCCCCCGCTAAACTTGCGTCATACTCTACTATTGGTTGAAACAGCCGCTTCCGCATCCGGGTTCTTTGTGCCGCCGCCCGCTCTGTAAAGATCCGTTCTTTCAACAGTAAACTACCCTCTTTGGAATGGCTCAGTAAAATCACCATACTGATGACTGGATCCACATAAACTTACAAATATGTGATGGAAGATGCATTCAGATCATTAAATGAAAGTAGTAATACCACATGATAAAACGGCTTAATTACAAGGAAAACCATCCATTCCAAATACAATAAAAGTACAAAATACTTTACGCATCAAACATATTATGCAGAATGGCCCCTGTCAGTGTTTTTATTATTTTTTTCTTCATTTTTATTAGGGCTGGGCAAAATTATATCGATATCATCGATTTTGGATATTGTAATATTGTGATATAACATAAGTGTGGTCTTTTCCTGGTTTTAAAGGCTGCATTACAGTAAAGTAATGTATTTTTTGAACTTATCAGACTGTTTTAGCTGTGTTTTTATTTGCCTTTACCCACTAAATCATTATATCCACATCACTGATGATTTTTTATCAAAAATCTCATTGTGCAAATATTTTGTAAAAGCACCAATAGTCATCCCTACATAATTGTCGCAAAATCGATATAGAGGTATTTCATTGTCCATATCGCCCAGCCCTAATTATGAGCCAGAGTTAGCTTAAAAGGCTAATTTTTATTCATTTCTTTGTTGTCCCTGGCCTAAAATTGGAATTGAGCTTGTAAAATTCATGGTACACAACATATGCACAGACTAAAATCAGTACACAGCCACCAATCAAACAAAGTCACAACATTCATCAGACATTACAATATAGTTAATATTATTGGCATATTATTGTTATATTATTGTATAATTATTACTGATGCATTAAAATGTAAGCAGTACTTAATATTGTATTTGGAAATGGTAGATCCAATTTTAACCACTTCATATATTTTTGGGCAGTTTCATTTATAAATGGACATCATATATAAAGCGATGTTTTATATGGAAAATCTTAATCTGAAACATAACAAATAACTAGCTGTAAAATTAATGTAGTGGAACAAAAGGTAGAATATTTCCCTCTCAAGGAAATACTCAATTCAGTACAGTACTCCAGTAAATGCATTTTGTTATTTTTCACCACTGCAAATATGTACACATTTAAATTGAAGTTTACCTAAAAATATTTCCGTAAAAATTGGGATTTTCAGAGTAAAAATTAGTCAATACTCACACGTTTACAAGCGCTTTATTGTGAAAACTGAAACTGTATACCGGAAGTACTACTGCTGTAACATCGATTTGCAAATAAAATTTTCCTAGGATGGCGACAGAATGATCCGCCCTACTCTACCTCTGATTGGCTAGTACTCGTTGCCGTCGTTGGTTGGGATTGGGCATGAGGCGTGTGATTGGTTAGAGCTAGGGTAAGAATATCAAGTAAGCCAATCAGAGGTAGAGTAGGGCGAGTAATGACTTCGCCATCCTAGGAAAAAAAATATTGCACCTGGTTTCAGTGTGTTGTATTCGCCACCTGAACAGTGAAATGCTAACGGCTCATGAGTGCCGTCAAGACTGAAGTATTTAGTGAAAAAGCTAAAGAATAATGTCGCTTTCGACTGCACGTTCATTCTTGTCAGAAGCTTGTTATGGCGAACAAGAACTCGACGCAAATTCCGCTCTCATGGAGCTGGACAAAGGTGCGTCAGCTAGCTCGCTAACTCGTTAGCATATGGCTCTTTATTTGGTTGTAGCCTGATTCTGTGTATTGTGTCTTTTCCATGCTAAATGTAATGACTAAATGAGGAGTCCCTGCTTTGTTGTGACCAATAAAATTGCTTTAATTCCAGGGTTGCGGTCGGGGAAGCTCGGAGAGCAGTGTGAGGCTGTGGTGCTCTTCCCCAAACTCTTCCAGAAGTACCCTTTCCCCATCCTCATCAACTCTGCGTTTCTGAAACTCGCAGACATCTTCAGACTTGGGTATGGATGCTTTATAACTCTCTGTCCTGTCCAATTTTAATGATAATTAAACGCTCATTTGCCTGTTTATTAAGTACATCTAGCTAAAACTAATGCAGTCTTTTACAAACTTATTACAAAAGCCTCTCATTAAATCCCAGTCTGCACTAGGTTGGACTAAATATTAGACACACCTCTCAATAATATGGAATACAATTACACAGCACCACTAACTACAGCATCCAAAATCATGGATCTGTAGAACACTTGCAACAAAAACTGATCATTATAACCTTCATAGGGGCAGCATTTATCTCAGGGCTGGTGTACTGGACTACCTTTAGTTAGTACCTAATAAAGTGACAACTGAGTGCACACTGAGTTAACTATTTACTTCACTTTATATACTGCACCTACTGCATCGCTGCACAAGCGTATATCTATCTTTTATATATCTTGTAAGCTGCTCATAGTCATTTATATCCTGTATATCAGCACTTTATGCCTAAATTGCACTTATTCTCAGCTGTATCCTGTTGTTAAATACTTGTACTTGTTCAATTGCAATAAAGTTGAATCTAATCTAATATTAAGTAAAGCTACCCAAAGTTTGCCGGTTACAGCTGCTTGCTTTTGTGCATCTCATTTAGTTATTAATGTATTATTTTATTCATGTTTTTTTGACTGTTGATCAGTCAGATATTTGAATGGATTTGGTGCTCTGGTAACTCGTGATAAGCAATGTTCTAAACATTTTATCGAATTAAAAATGAGTTCATTAACAGGAAGTAATCATTAATAGCATGTCTACGGTGTGTGAGTAGTATCACTTCAATGAAACTGGTTTCACTGCGGCACAAACCTCTTTGTTTATAAATGTGTGTTTCTCTGATTTCAGGAACAACTTCCTGCGCCTCTGCGTGCTGAAAGTGACTCAACAGAGTGAGAAACATCTGGAAAAGATCCTCAATGTGGATGAATTTGTTAAAAGAGTGTTCTCTGTCATCCATAGCAATGACCCTGTGGCCAGAGCCATCACTCTGAGGTAATAATATGTAAATGAAAATGGAACAAAGTTGTACATTATGCTGGTTGGACACAGGACTTGTCCCATAACCCTGTGCTACTATACAGTCCCAGAATACATGAGCGATGCATATTTGTCATTCTTCCCACTCTTTCTGTATTGTTCCTTTTGTTCAGGATGCTTGGCAGTTTGGCCTCCATCATCCCAGAGAGGAAGAATGCCCACCACAGTATTCGCCAGAGTCTGGACTCTCATGACAATGTGGAAGTGGAGGCTGCTATATTTGCTGCTGCAAGCTTCTCTGCACAGTCAAAGTAAGGAAACACATAGTGTTGCTTAAGATTAGCTGTAGGGTATGTGGTGTCTGGGATGCTGTTTAACATTAGTTTTGATTTCTTTGGATACAATTAATATTTTTAATGCTGTTTTCTATTTTCAGAGACTTTGCAGCTGGTATCTGCAACAAAGTCAGTGAGATGATTCAAGGTAAAATCTTTAGAATTGTGCACTGAGAGAAGAAATTAGAGCCATGATTTTTAAGTACATATTACGAACCACAATTCCAATATTTATCTTGCTTCACTCCAGGTTTAGACACTCCAGTGGAACTGAAGCTGAAGTTGATCCCCATGCTGCAGCACATGCACCATGATGCTAGCTTGGCATCCAGCAGCAGAGAGCTGCTACAGCACCTGGTCAACTCTTACCCCTCCACCCCCATGGTCATCGTCACCCTGCACACTTTCACGCAGCTGGCTGCCTCTTCCCTTATCGATATACCCAAACAGGTAGGACCATACCAGCATCAGAGTGGTACCCCACTGTTATTGGTTGTGTACTGTAATTCTTTTGTCTTGACAAGGGACTTAGAAATGTATGTCTTGAGCATTCATCTGTTAAAGATTATGCACTGTTGCTATTATTAAGGTTTTCTGTCTAATCTAAAAAATCTCAATAATTTACTTTTTATTTGATTCCTTATCCTTATAGTTACAGCTCCTCCTTCAATACTTGAAAGATGACCCAAGAAAAGCTGTCAAGAGACTGGCAATAAATGACTTGAAGCTCCTGGCTAAAAAGGCTCCTCATCTGTGGATCAGAGAAAACACTCAGGTAGAGTTACTGATGCTGACCGTTGCACTGCTGGATTTTCTTCATGTTGGTGTGAAACCCGAAGGTAATCCGATTGTGTTTTTACTTGCAGACCCTCTGTGAGTGTGCATTAACTAGCCCATACAGCAGTTTGAAGCTGGGGATGTTGGCTGTACTCTCCACCCTTTCTGGAACAATCGCAATCAAGCAGTATTTCCATAATATCACAGGTAGTGCTCACTTTGAAATCGGTCTCCAACAAAGACATTCATGTCACACTGTGCATGTGTTTGTATGTAAGAATTTTATTTTAGAGTCATGTTTCAAATGCTGTTATTTGTCTTGTGAGCAACTCTGAACTCATCTGTATTCCTTTCAAACATCCCTCTCAGGTAGCTCTTCAGTTCCTCCCCGGCTCACTGACCTGGTTAAACTGGCACAAGAATGCTGTTACCACAGTAACCTGGCGGTGGCTGCCCATGGGATCATAGTGCTCACCAACATCGCCATTTACTATCCAGAAAAAGGTTAGTTCCAGTCTGTCACGGGCAGGGTTAATTACTCTTCTAATGCCAATTACAATGCCAGTACTTTCTGCTCAGATTCACCCCACTGATGTTTGCTCTTGTGTGCCAAGGCTAAGTGCTGCTATGTGTATTTCCCTTCCTCAGATATTGTACAGTTGGAGCAGGACACAGTTTTGGGGGTGGAGTCCCTCCTGATGCTTTGCAGTCAAGACAGCAGCCCCACTGCTCAGACCACGCTCAAAGTAAGACAAGATATGACCACAAGACAGAAAAAATAGGTTAGATGCTTACATCAGGAATTGATTAAAACTCCGTCCTTTTTCAGTACCAACTGAAATGTGTTCATAGCACATAGTGTATAGAAAACTGTCAAGTTCTGAAAGTTGACATCAAATGTGTAGTCAGATTTGCAATTTTGTTTGCTCATTCTTTGATCACATAGTTCTTCATTAATGAAAGATGAAGGCAATTCTTGACTGTATTTTACTGAAGAAAAGTTCTGATATGGATACTTTGTTTGTTTTGTCAAATTTCTAAAAGCACATTATTAAGTAAATATTGTTTTAGTATACAATAGGTACCAAAAACTCAGATATCATATTGGCAACAGGATCAAAAAATGAAAACGATACTCAGGGAAAATGCCATGTCGATACATTTGTACTGATGTAATTTCACCTTGGAAAACAAAAATTCTGCTTAGTGTGACACACTTAGGATGCCTTACAGTGTTTTTATTTGAGGCCAAAGCAATGATAAATACAGCGTCCATCTTTGAGATCTGTCAGACAAATGTCACATTGCAACTAATTATTTCAGGAGCATTGCTCAGTAAAGCTGAACTGTCACACCTTTATCTAACACTGACACAGTAATACAAACATACTCTGCCTTAAACAGTTAACTCCACTGCCAACCATCTCCTGGCAATATATGTAATTATGACTGATTTCCAGGAGAGTGTTTAATATCTACCAACACCATTGTGTCTTAGTAATACCCAGCTCTCTATTTTTTTTTTAATGTGTCAACCCCCTGCTTTCTAGACGGCCCTCACCTCATTGGTTAAGCTGCTGAAAAGTCGACACCACCTCAGCCAATCAGCTGTGGAATTCCTGCTCGGCCAGCTCCACTTATCCTGCGACTCCTCTCGCGTTCTCATGTGCCACGCTCTGGCAGCCATCGCCACCCATCTGCCAGTGTTGGGCGACGGCATGCTGGGAGATCTGGTGGACCTCTACAGAGTGGCCAGTCACTCCTCCACTGACAAGCAGCAAGAGCTCCTGGTGAGAGATTGTGCACGAGCCAGACGTCAGCTACCACACAGACAACTTACAACACTTAAATGCTATTTTTATGTTTTAAGAACAGGCACTTGAGACTCCAAACAGCATTTAAATGACATTTTTCTGAAAATAGTGTTCATGTATTATTGCACTCTCTGATTTCTTCACCCTCTACTGTGATTCCTGCAGGTTTCCTTGGCAACAGTGATTTTTGTTGCCAGCCAGTCGTCTTTGTCAGCCGAAGTGAAGACTGTCATCAAACAGCAGCTGGAGAATGTTGCTAATGGCTGGACGGTGTACCGCATCGCACGGCAAGCTTCACGCATGGTAATCTCACCTGCATGATCAGTACTACCTTACTCATCAGATATTGATCATATAGCATTTGCATTATATTTTATAATGAATGTGTGAAGGATTAAAGATGCATTTGAACACTTGATACACACTGGTTACCATCTTTTTATAGCCTGCTAATGAGTGTGTATATTAAGTTTTATTCTCTATTTAAACTCAATCTTTACTATCCTCATATAGACCAATGCTTTAAAATGGCCGCAAGTCTGTTGTGAGAAGGTGCACCAGTGCAGAAACATGTATTTTGAATCACAAAGGTGTCACAAGCAGCCCTCCAGCACCTGAAACAGGATCATAAAATGTGTATCATTAATCCACAGGGATGTCATGAGTTCTCCAGCGAGCTGTACCAGAGTCTGCGGACCCGTGTAGCATCAGAGCACTTCTACTTCTGGCTGAACAGCCTGAAGGAGTTCTCCCAGGCCGAGCAGTGCCTGAGTCACGTAGAGGACGGAGACTACAGCGGAGCCATGAGTGCCATCGCCGAGGCCCTGCGCTCCTACCAAAAGGGCATCGCCTCCCTCACAGTCAGTTAACTGCCGGGCATCTTCTGCTTGTCAAAAAACATTAATAACACAGTTCCTCCTCTGTCACCAGTGACAGCCGCTTAAAGCTGCTGATGCTCAGTCTTTGTATTGAAGCTGATTCCACAGCAGACTGTTAATGGATTAACACACCTAATACCTGACTGTATCTTGTTAGTTGAACTCAACACAGACCTGTGTAACTATTTAACTGTGGTCTTTATGTTATCTTATTAATCCGTCCCTCCAGGCTGCCAGCACTCCTCTGAGCCCGCTCACATTCCAGTGTGAGTTCATTAAGCTGCGGATTGACACCCTGCAAGCCCTGTCACAGCTCATTTGTACCTGCAACAGCCTGAAGACCAGCCCTCCACCCGCCATTGCCACCAGCATCGCCCTCACCTCAGGCAATGAACTGCAGAGGTGCGGCCGCATCTCCATGCAGGTAAATAGAGTTGTAAATTCAGGGAGGAGGTCTGTACTGGGCAGTCAGTATATTATGGGAATAATATAAGCAGTATTTGTAAATCCAAGAAGGATAAACATGCTCTTTATGCGGTAATTCCTGAATTCACTGCTGTATCTCTTTTTATTTTCAGATGAAGGTGTGCATGGATGAGTTCAGAAGTCTAGCTGCTCGCTACACCGATTTACACCAGTCATCGTTTGATGCTGATTACGCCACCCTCCGTAATGTGGAGCTGTATCCTTTGAAACATACCACAGTGACATCACACTCGTAGCCTTTTTGACCACCATGGTTTTCTCTGCTCTAACGTATTTCTCTTTAACTGTCTGTTAAGACAACAACAGAGCTGTTTGCTTGTCTCTCATGTAATAGAGGCTCTGATACTGGACCCGCAGGCAGCCAGGTGAGAACTGTTTTTGTAGTGTAGAAAGGTGGAACAATGTGATTTCTGTGAATTTGTTTGGTTTTAAGAGAAATTTGAAAGTTAAAAAATTATTTTAGATTCCATAGTGTTTCATTTCCAAAGTTCAGAGAAATTCATTTTCTTGCGTTTTCACTGGCTTGACATTTTAGAAAAGGCAGATTATGTGGTAGACTGATGGAAAAATATTTGGGAAAGTGTCACCTTAGTGTATTTGCAGGCTGTGACCGGCTACAGCATGATGTATGGATGTAGCTTTTTGTAATCTGCACACTAGATGCACATGACACCGTAATGAAAATAAATGCATGCTTGTTTAATTTGATGGAAAGGTTTTTCACTGTACCATGTACTTGAGTTTTCTGTTGAACGCTTTACAATAATACACATCCCCCCGAATGTTGCTGAAGACATTCTCCTGACAGACTGAAACTGATTGTCTCTCTGTTTCTGTTATCTAGTTTTCAGGAGTACGGCACCCTTGGGTCGGTTCAGACCGAGAGTGAATATGAGCGACGGATGATGTCAGTCTTTAACCGAGTGCTGGAAGAAGTGGAGGGCCTCACCAAGAAACACCCTCCTGTTTCACACTTGGTATGATTAATATGTAGAACACCCAGTGAACAATTTAGCTGCAGGTGTCCCGATTTGCAAACTGTAATGGTTGTGACAAATGCTCTGCTGGTATGTGGTGTATTTGTTAAGTTAAGCTTAGTCTACTGCTGCACTTATACTTGCTTTTACATTGTTTTTACTTTATTTTAAATGGAAACTCATACATGTTTATGCATACTACCTGTATATTTTCTATACTCTTTTGAAGCGTGTGTTATCTTAGCATGTTTATGTTGTTTGTATTAATTATTATAACAATGTTAATGCTACCATCAGGTAGGACAGGTCTCTCAAAGAAGATTTTTTAATCTCAACGAGACTTTTACATGTTTTAATAAAGAATAATTTAAGAACAAATGGAAATTAACAGCAGCAAATTGCTTATGTCAGTAATGTGAATCTGTTGTTTGCTGTTATTGTTCTTCAGCATACAGGTTGTCTCTGTGATGCTGTCATAGCTTTGCTGAAGGTACCGCTGTCTTTCCAGAGGTACTTCTTCCAAAAGCTCCAGTCAACCAGCATTAAGGTAACTAATTTTTTCAACCACTTTAAATAGAAGAGCACAACATAAAAGATGCACTTCGTGATTCCCAGATGCGAAATAGAATCTGAAACGTGAAGAGTAAAAGAGAGCTCATCCCTTCTCGCTATCTGCTTCCAAATAATGTATGAGGGTTTGGTTTCGTGTGTTCGTCTTATCAGATACTGTAAATAAAAGTAGTACAGTTCAGATTTCACCTGATTGATAGACGGATAAAGCATTATTGTCATTGTTCAAGACAACGAAATTGCAGCCTGTGTATAGGTTTTCATATATTTACATTCAGATGAAATGAGTGTACATGCTGCATTTCACAACATTTTTCAGAATCACTTCAACACCATGCACACTACATGGATAGGTTGTTTTTTTTTTTTTTTTTTACAATGACATTAGAGTCGAGGCAGCTCACACGAGGACAGTACAAAAAATATATAAATAAAATATACATGCATTCAAGTGTCAGTCTTACAGCTGCATAATACAGCTGCAAATAGGAAAGTGTGGTGCCTGATTCACAGTGATCATCCGTATGAGACTTTGAGAGGATATTCTGTCTTTAACTCTTAAGGCTGATCCAGGTATGTCTTGTTTTTTCAGCTGGCCCTTTCTCCATCCCCACGAACACCAAGTGAACCAATCCCAGTGCAGAACACCCAGCAGCTGACTCTCAAGGTAGAAGGAGTGGTGCAGCACGGTTCAAGCCCGGGACTCTTCAGGAAGATCCAGTCTGTCTGTCTCAATGTCACTTCTGTTCTCCAGAGCAAGACAGGGCCTGATTACAAGGTATCTTCGTTCTTTATCTATGTTTCTCCTGAATTCTTATTATACCTTGTCTTGAGTATATTACTGTTTATTCCATTTATTGAAGCTTGACAACACAAAAGCCTATGCTTGAATTTTATTCGATTTTTAGTTCAGGGTTTAATTCTGTGCAACCCTACCTGCTTCTAGAGAAGCTGAAGGACATGAGCGTTAACACTACACTGATTAGATGGATTTATCCATTTTAACTAATAGGACACAGCAAGTGAAGCTCAATGGGACACTGTCAGAGACCAAACACATCAATACAGGAGTCCAACAACCTATACTCTTTACATTCTACACTAATGACTGCAGGAAAGTCCAGCCCAATAATTATATTATTAAATTCGTTGATGATACTGTGATTTTGAGCCTTCTGTGTACCACGATGAGATAGACTCCTTAATCAAGTAGTGTGACACAGGAGATGGTCTTTAACTAGAGGCAAGTGACTGACCATGAGCCAGTGGTCATCAAAAACCAGACAATCATTCAGGTGTCCTCATAGAAATACTTAGGTGTCCACACAGACAACCTTCTTTGCTGGAAAACGCACATGGATAACCTGTGCAATAGACTGCAGCAGAGACATTACTTTCTAAGGCGATTGAGGCTGTATGGAGTGAGCAGCCAGATCATGCTGATGTTCTACCGGGCAAGCTTAGAGAGCATCATTAGATATCAGTTACAGCAGGGTTTGGCAACCTAACAGTGCAACTGAAAAGCAGCCTTGCCAGCACGCACAAAACGGCTATGAAGGTATTATGGAAGAAAGAATATGAGCCCATACAGAGCCTTAACGAGGAGGAAGTCATGAAACAAGCAACAAAAATCATTGCGGACCGTCAACATCCCCTCTTCTCTGAATACGAAGCTCTGCCATCAGGAGGAAGACTCCGTGTGCCAAAGTGTAAATCAAACCACTTGAAGCGTCGTTTGTTCCAGCCTCCATCAAGCTGCTGAACTCTAATGCTAAATCTTAGTGCAATAGGACAATGTGCAATAAATCCACAAGCACTTTAGCACTTAGCACGTAAACTCTTACACTTTCTTTTTAAGCTGTCGTGTTATCAATGTCAAATGTATAGTCAAATGTCTCTTGTGTTTTTATACGAAGCAACTGTCTAGCATTGTGTCTTATGTTTTTGTGATGTGTTTTTATGTGAAGCAACGGACTGTAGCACTGTGCCCAAGACAAATTTCCCCTCGGGGACAATAAAGTTTACTCTCTATTCTCTCTCTATATATAAGCAGTGAAAGCACAGCTACATTTACAGAGCACACAAACCTTTATACTCCCTTTTTGCTGCTGTCTTTGGTGAGGAATTGCAGCTGTGCTCTTACCTTTTCCCATATTTAATGCCTTTCAGATCCCACTTGACACTAAAACTAACGAGATCGAGCAGCGGGTAGAACCCCACAACGACTACTTCAGCACCCAGTTCTTGCTGAATTTCTCCATCTTGGGCACTCACACCGTCACTGTGGAGGCCTCCGTGGTGGATGAGAGCGGCATCGAGTGGAAGACCGGGCCCAAGACGACGGTGTCAGTCAAGTCCCTGGAGGACCCTTACTCCCAACAGCTCCGCCACCAGCTGCAGCAAGGTGGAGCCCAGCCTGCTCCACAGAGGAGTGCATACGCTCGCTTCTAGTAAATGTGCTCTTGATGCTTTACCGTCAAAAACACCTTTTAGCTTGTGTACTTGACCTGTTGTCTTGTAGAAACTGTATTCTGTGTGTACATATTTTTTCAACAATTAAAAGACCAGATTTAATTTTAATTCTGAGTACTCTGTAATTCATCTAAAATATTGTTTATCAACTGTAACATTGATAGATATCTACTTGATTTGATTCATTTGGATGGCTGAACCTTCATATTAGCTTCAGATAAACTTTTTAATACATTTTTGCACAGGAGGCTTGTGGATTTTGGCCCGCATCACTTACACTGTAAGTGCATTATGAAGAGATCCTCTAATGACCAGTGTGAACAAGAGGAATGATTACAGCAAGAAAAACTTGACTGTTGTTTTAAGACAGACTAAAAATTGTGAACCCGTCCTTTAAAGTCCCCACATTATTGGACTCATAAATGACCTGAAGGTGAAGGCAAACTTGCTCATAATTCCCTGACCGTATTCTTAATCCAATAATATTTCATGCAGAAATCTTTAGGGACAAGTAAGTATTGAATGTCCTTGGCTTAGCTTTGGCATCTATTCTACGTAAAGTACAATAACAAATGGCCACCAGGGGGCAGACTATAGACATGCATTGAACATCATTGTCTGAGGAGCACTAAAATCTCTAACGTATATTTCAGATTCATGAGTCCAAATCACGTTTAGAAGTCAGCATTTACACATTTCGACTAGATTTTGTGTTAATTCCAACAATTATATATTACATTATATTACTGACCTGTAATCTTCTGCTTCTATTAATTTAACCAACATTTAAGACACCTTAGCTCCAGCTTCATGTTTTTAACAGACTTGCAAAGATAGGTTCGTTTAACGCGTCCTCCTCGTTTCTGATTTAAAAAAAAGTAAAGCCATCTGTTTTAACAGTGAACTCACGCGCTCACACCGCTGATGTAATCTGAAATTAACTCGCTGTCACCGCAGCTCGGATGATTGGAGATGAAGTCATGCGATTTGGTCACAAAATTAGAAAAGCTGTTTCTTGATCTCAGGTAATGAAACCATCAGCACTTGACAGCAGAGAGCCTGCGCACTATGCAGGCGTCAGGTGAACGCACGAGCGTCAAGTGGGAAACAAATAAAAATTAAACTTCCGCTTTTGGTTTTCAATGAAAAGTGAAGCTAAATGTGCAATTTTAATACCTCTTAAACCAAGGAAATCATTTTGATATCTTACTTAATATTAAATATTTTCTTAATAAACACATTTAGAGCACACGTTTCTTGGGGTTGTTAATTTGGCAACATTTAAGAGGGGGTCGTAGTTGATTTCTCTATGAGATGTCTCTCTTTAGAAAGTCAGTATAGGAATTGAGGATAACATTGTGTGGCTTAAAAAGTTTAAAATGTAATCATTAAGATCCATGGTCTAAAACCAAGCTTTTGATTTATCTTTATTTATTTGTACAATATCACGTCTTGTAGAGGGGCCCTGTTAAAAAAATCTAGTGTCAACACATTTGAAAGTGTAGTTTTAACGCCCTCGTTATACTCTATTTGTAAATTGTTCTCACGTGTTGGATATTACAAACTACTTCTGTTTGCTGGGGCCAATAGGAGCCCAACAGTCAAATTTTGCTCTTGGGCTCACAAACAGGTTCATCTGGCCATGATAATTACCTATGGCACCATTTTTGTGTGTGTTTGTTAAACAAATCTTCATTTCCAGTCGTCTATCTATCTATATAATTAAACAATAGATTCTTATTCATGTTTAAACATTGAATAAAAAACAGAAATGAAAAATAAATAATACAAGGGGTCATTTTATATCATATTTAGTAAAGTAAAGCATCAGGTTTTTGAGCTTACACAGTAACAGACATTAGTAGTAGCTACCAGTTTAAAAGGTGTGAGTGGTAGTGTGGAGGTCAAAAAAATTGAAATGAAAATGGACATTGAGGCAGATTAGTAATATTGTACAACAAATATCTTTGAATAAATGTATTTTTTTAAATTGTTGCAGTGTTATAGTTCTCTCATTTGTATTTACATTTTGTTAAGTGCAAGTCTACATTTTCCCATTTCATTATTTAAGTTATCTTTACTTAACTGCACATATACTGTATATTCCTAACAGCACATTCACAATTCTTCTGTTTATGTTTTGGGTTTTTTTTTGGTTTTTTTTTTTTTTTGGGGGGGGGGGGGGTATTTTTATTTCACACTTGCTTTGGCAATGTTAACGTTTGTTTCCCATGCCAATAAAGCCCCTTTAAATTGAATTGAATTGAATTGATCAGATCCAGAAGGAGGCAGTAATGCAGCGCCGAGGATGCAAATTGCCGCAAAACTGCAAAGAAGAAGAAGTTCTCTCAGCTGAGGTTCAATCTGGACGTGTCTAGATGGTAACTCTAGATTTGCGTAGCTCTCGCGAGATTTGTCCGCGTTGTTCATTCATTGTGCGCGTTGTTTTTCATTGTACAACATAATAATGTTACAACGCTCTGGTTAAAGCCTGGTTAGATTTAGACACAGAAACCAGTTAGTTAGGGTAAGGGAAAGATCATGGTTTAGATTAAAATTACCACTCTCGCGAGATCCTTCGCAAATCCGGGGTTACCATTTAGACACTACCGTTTGATCTCACTGATCGCGCGTGAAAATCATCTGCATACAACGAAAGCTTTTATTTTGAAGGCAAAGAGGACCCGTTCCGTTCTCGCGCTGTTGATCTTTTGTGTACATTGACACGGAGTGAAACGGGGTCTGGAGACAGATAATAACGGGTCCTGCCAGACTACTAACGAAAAAAAATCCCCCGTTCTTCGCATTTTGATGGTCATATATCGTTTGCAGTTTGTGTAACGTTTGCTTCACCGGCAGGCAGCGTTGATCCCCGGCCGCGGAGCCCGACCCGCCTCTCGTCCATTGTCGCTGATGGGAGCTCAGTAGCTAGCTAACTTGACGATGAAGATGATGATGATGATGGTGATGATGCATCGGAGGATTTATCCCGGTGTCTCTGGCTGAGATGGAGCCTAGCTAGCGAGCTAACGGAGCCCGCCGGGATCCAGTTTGCCCGAGCCGCCGTGGATAACGTCAGCTAAATGGGTTCATCTGCGCTTTTATTGCGTTATTATCACACATTTCCACCTCTGTCCCCTGATTTGATTTGATAAGAGACTGACCATGTTAACGAGCGATAACTGCTAACTTAACCGTTTAGGTTAGCTACACGTGACACCGTTTATCTCGCTCCGACAATTAGCTTCATCTCTCCGGCCGTCCGCGGATGCTTCAGTGACATTAACGGGTGAGTAACAGCAGCCACCGGGGTGATACTCAATGTCAGGGTCGGACTATACTCTGGAGGGGGTACACGGATTATGCGCTGTGCACCAGCCTCCGAGTTCACATTCACTATTGTCTCATAAAATACAGAGTTTAAAGCTTATTAGCTGCATGTATTAGACATGTCCGTGTGTTTCGTCACTCCGGACACGTTTCTTTACATCTGCTCCCGTTATGCTAACTCAGCCTGCTGCTAGCTAGCATGCCATGGAAGTACTCGACCACGTCCCGTGCGACTGGTCCTTTTATGGTCCTCGTCTTTGCGTGTATTACTGTTACAGCTAGGCAGCTAGCGAGCCGGCGAGTCACGAACAACAAACAGCCACAGTCGAGAATAAATCCTCTTTAATAGTAATGAGAAGATATTGTACACTACGCGTGTGTTACAGTGAAATTCCGTGAAATAGCCTTACCCTCAGTTTCTCCACCCTGCATAATATAACATCAGTGGTGGAAATTAACTATAACATTTACTCAGGTACTTTTAAAATACAACACATTGTTAAAGATGAAACCAGTGGTTTCCAACCTTTTTGGCTTTTGCCGTCTTACAAAAAGCAGTGTGTAGTCAGGGTCACATTTCAGATGTCTATGAGTTGTTAACAGCTCCACCAAATACTGATTTTTCCCTCTAAACTGCTCACATGGTTTCATTTCAGTAAATGTTCAAATGATCCAATATTTCACCAAAAACCAACTTTTGTTTTTTCTTCTTTCCTCTCCCATTAATCTTTCATGACCCCTCAGATTTATATGGTGACCCTTTGGAGGGGCCTGACCCCTAGGTTGGGAACCACTGGACTAAACTGTCTAACTGTATATAAAGTAGTTGAAACTAGCTCCACCTCCAGCAGCTACAACAGTAACATGCTGCTTACACACTGATGTTTCAGTATTAATAATCTAAAGATGTCATATATAATAATATATCAGTCAGAGGGACCAAACCACTACTTTTACTGCAATACTTTAACTACATTTTACTAATATTTATGTACTTTTACTTAAGTAGGATTTTTTATGCAGGACTTTTACTTGTAATGGAGTATTTTTACATTGCTGTATTGGTACTTTTATTTGAGTAAAGGATCTGAATACTTCTTCCACCACTGTATAACGTTTAGCTGATTTGTGTCCTATTTAGAGAGTGACAGTTTGTTTACAGTAAGTATAATGTTGTGTATATACATGTCTGTTTTTTCCTTTGGTAAACCACAAAAGCTGGGATGCTAACAGCTGCTGTGTCTCTGTTTCAGACGGCGTGTATCAGGATGGCACAGCTCTTGGACGGGGCCGGCAAACTGGGCTGGGTTCTTCTCAAGTCTGTGATCCGCTTCGTGTTTATGTTCCTCAACAACTGTGTAGCCATCCCATCCTACTGCATATACCTGGTCCTCCTTCAGCCACTGAGAATATGGGACAACTCCACTTTCTGGCACATTGAAGGAGTCATGTTCAAATGGTTGCTGGCCATGGTGTCTTCATGGGGCTGGATTGCAGGTTATACAGGTAAGATAGTTTGATTCATTGTTGTCATTGAAACATTTTTCACATGCTGGACTTGCTGTTGGGAGAAGCACGCAGTAGATTGCTTTAAAACCTGTGAAGTTGCTCCCTACTACCCCCAGTTTGTGCCTCTCACATATTCACATTTGAGTCACAGAGGTAAACATCTGTTTCACTGTAAATTTTATATACCATACAATGTATGAAAAACCTAGGACATTATTTAACAACACTTGGAGCTGTTTTGAAGATATTTATCAAATCCTTAAAGACTTCTTTAACTATCTGGATGAAAAAATATTCTTTTTGCTGCATGATAAAAAAGAGTTTAGTCAACTTGCATCTTTGTTTCCTAATCCAAACAAAGATTGTAACTAGTAATGACATATGTCTCTGCTTATACAATGTTTACCCAATGTAAACATTTTATTTCCAGTTATTTTAATAAAGTGATGTTACCTCCTGTTGTTTTATATTTTCTTACAGAATAATGTGTTAATATTTTTTCTCACAACTTTAGAAACGGGTATAAAATCTAATTTGTCGTGCAGCGGGTAGAAGATTGGTTGCTGATAGAAATCATTGAGGATTTTGGGAAAAAAAGAACAGCAGAAGGTGTTGTTAAATGACCTTCTGTGGTTTTCACACATCACTGGGTAAATGTTCTTCAGAGGAACGGATGCTTACCTCTGACTCAAATGTAAACACAAGAGAGGCATAAACTGGGGCCACTTGGGCATGAATGTGTAGTTGCTTTCCCACTGACGTCTATCACCAAGTGGTTTCTCCACTTTTAATAGAGCATGAACATGTAATCATGACTTGCTCTCTATAACAGGAGTGCTATAAACACTTGGCTATCTTAAAATGTAGAGCTTATTCTGCTCATATGCTCACACTTGTCCTTTTGGTACATCTGATGCTACTTGAGCATTCAGTGAGAGAAAGCATTATTTGATTCACTAATTACACTCAAGGTATAGGAATTGTTCCTGGTGTTAATTGCACACATGGTAGAAGAACAGCAGGATATCACATGTGTTTGTTGGTTTCTCTCAGCTGACCGGTTGAATACCTTGAAGTGATTCAGGCAGTCAGTGGTGTTTGGTTGCACAGAGCTGCGAGCAAAATGCTTACAAATTGCAAAGTGGTGAACATGGGGAGCAACAAGGCGTGCTGATTAATAATGCAAAGCTTTCAGCCTATGGAACACCTGGTCCTGTGTTGAGCAATTTGTGTTACAGACTTTGATTGGCAGTGTTTGAACTAAGATATCTTATTACCATATCCTACAAACGGTGACTAAGGCTGTTAGGAATTTATCCGATAAAATATACACTGTATTTTGCAATCTGGTACTTCCCATATTACTTTCTATACAACTGGGTGTGTTAGCCTCCATTTATACAGCAGGCCCAAGACAAATGGCCCAATATCTGTTTTTATTACAGTGTGAACAGAAAAAAACGGATTCTGATTTAGACCTAAATCTAAAACATATCTGCTTTGATGCAAAAACGTGGATAGTGCACACATCCAAACAAAAACAGCAGACATTAAAAGCAGAAGTTGTCCACACACTGAAGATTCGCAGGCTCCAAAAGTTTTTATTGATGCAACCTTACAACCAACACAGTCTTTTTGGTCAGGCTGCTTTTTGTTCTCATGGATGTTTGTGTAATGGAAAAAGACCTTTTTGTAAATGTTGCATCAACAAATAGTTTTTGGCGCTTGCAAATGTTCAGTGTGCGGACAACCCATTTTCCTCTTTCCACATATCTGATGTAAGCCTGTGTGACCTCACTCTAAACAGTCATGTCAAAATTCAGGCAACTTTGCTAATCCAGTGCAGCATTAGTCACATTTCTGTGCTTGAGGAACAGCTGCAGTGGAGGTGTTCAGTGGAGGGACAGGGAAGCGTTAGACAACATAATCGTTTTGAATGTCACTTCAACGCAAGCAAAACTCTGCATAGGGCAACAGGAGTATATGAGTGCATCAACACCAAGTTGACAGTCTTAAAATTAACGTTAAAGAAGCAAAAAAGAAATAATTCAATGGAGGCGTCAGCATGCAGCGGGAATAGTTCTGAAGCTTGTGTGACCATCAGTGTTGTGACCTGAGCTCAAGGACATTTCGACAAGAATGGGTCGATCAACCCTGTTACCTGTCCCTCATAGACAGCGCAGTTCACTGCACTGTGTGAATGACCTTTGAATCTGGACAACACCCACAATTTAGATGCTCCAGATTGTGCCCAAGGTCAGAGCTTCACTGTTATACTTACATGATATACTTGCACTGAATGGGGGGGGAAAACAGCAGCTGCAAATCATTGTAATAAATTGCAAAAATTCTTTGAAACGCCAAAATAATGACTCCCCTTTTTGCTGCTGCACTGGCACTTTGTCAGGATGACTCCATGAAATACTAGACGTGTGTCAGGGAAACAAGTGTATTCATTCACAGCATGAGACGACGCAGTTCGGAGGCTGAGCTTCGGTTAACTATCAGACACAAAGGATGTTGCATCACCGTCACTGGAGAAGCAGAACAGTGGTGCCTTTGTAGATAACATTCGATCAGTACCAAATAGTGACGTATACTGTGTATTCTTTATCATTGTGAGTAAAAAAGACACATCAGTTCTCAAAACGATACGTCAGAAATCTCTTCAGACTGACCCCCAAACTGAATTGGAAGTTAAATCTCAAGCTTCTCATAGAGGCTTAGTTTAGTGAAGGGTGAAGGTGAGAGTATCTGTGATAGTGTGAGGTGAAAGCGCTCCGTTATTCTCGAGTGTGTATCATAAAATGTTGAATGAACTCTTTACTCGAAACTCAAGCAAGAGCTACACTCTGCGTGCCTGCAGCAGGACTGATTACTGTTTTTGCCTAATTAAATACACAGGGGTGTGTAGGAGAACATTTTTTTGTTAGGCACCAAGGAGACAAGATTAGACTCTTAGGGTTCTTTGGGTGTTAATTTTCCTGGTGTAGTATCAAAGAGAGGCTGCAATGTTTGATCAGAGGAAAGATGTTTCAGCCACTCTGCAAACAGGTTAGCTTGTGAGGCGCAGCTGGGTATATTTATGAAGCTTTAGCCAGACTTCTGATCTTTGAGTGCTAGTAAATTGTCATGACCATCACACTTTCAGGAGGTGTTGTTCTTGTAAAAATATAACAATGACATGCTGGAGTTCAGACTGCTTTCAGCGCACTAACCAGTGATATGTAACTAAAACAGCTGAGCATCGTCCCTTCTGTAGATTCTCATGTTATTGAAGAACAGGCTGACCCTGGCTAAGCAAATATTGCTTTACTGCTGCTGCTAGCTTGACTGCTTCACTTAGCAGTGGGTCATAAACCCCTTCTCAAGCCCACAGTGTTTTATTTTATTATATAAGTTAATTGCATTGTAATGTCAGCTAACATCACATGCTTGCATGCAGTGAGGGAAATTAGCACCAGCCAAATGCTGGTAAAATATGAAAGAGGCTGGTAGGTTTCAGACACAAAATAATGATTTACTATGGAGTGGCTGGTGAATTTGGACATTTATCTGTCAGTGGCTGGTAGATGTTCATATTTTAAGACGTAAATTTGACACCCTGCCTGACTGTGGTTACTGAAGCTGCATTTCAGTTTCAAAATACTTCTTTTGTTTGTTTTGCTGATGCTCCTGTTTTCAGTTACCAGCATGTTTACACTTCATTGCTGTGCACAAGGCTTTTTATTTCTGTTTTTGTGTGTCCATTCAGATTGTGACATTAGAAATGCAACACAGATGCATTGTTGTTGGTGCAACAAATTATGGTAAATATAATATAAAGTTAACCCACATGGCAGGATTAATCCTGACGATTTCAGAAAACTGTCCACTTCATCTGTCAAGCATGAATCATGCTGAACTTGATCTTAGAAAATTGCTTGTTGGGTTGTTACACAATTTACCTCAACGTCTCCAAAGTATGGACATTTACAGGAAACTATCTTGTACTGTGATTTGTGGCATTACTGTTTTGTGGTTTGTTGCAGGGATGCCAACTGTTAACCGTTAATTGGTTAATATTTTTGACTGGTTCCGCATGTCGGCCTATTGGTTAATTTGCATACACACTAACAGCTAGACAATTATGTGTTCACACCATCAGATATTCTTTTTGAATGGATAAAGTACTGGTGTAAACCCGACTTCTACATGGAGTGTTGCATTATGGGTTGTTTGTAGCATTAATGTTGCTAGGCTAGTGAGTGTCTTAAAGTCTGTTTATAGTGAGTGTGTTTGAGTATTTGTACCTCGAGCCCAAGTACGTTATGCCATCGAAGGCTACTGTGACTAAACGCGTTGAAAAACACTTAAAGGAGAAGAAGGATGAGCTAAAAGTCGAGCTAACGTTAGCTCTGACCACCGACTGCTGGACAGCTCTCACAAATAAAAGCTACATCACAACTTTTCTTAAAAATTAACCGCTTAGTTACCGGTTAATGGGTGTCGGTCTGCCGAAAGCAAAATTAACCAAAACTCACATCCCTAGTTTGTTGTATTTTGACCTGACCCCCCTCCCCTGTTGTTGACAAAAGCAGCGCTCATCAGAATGTCACGCACACAACGCTGGGCACACACAGGTGCACTAAAGCCAGCAGGATTAAGTTTTCATTGCATGTTACATGAGTGGGTGGTCTGTTGAACCTGTTCAGACATCAGAGATGCTGACTGTAAGTTTACGTCTGTAGGGCGTTGCACTCTTGTTTTCCTGTTGTGTCTTTGATCATATTTGGATTGTGATGTTTAAATAAAACAGAGTAACCTGGTCATCCATATCCTTATATGTCCATTAATGTAGCATTTTCCACTTTGATGTGTGTTTGCTGTACACATGAGCATGTCTCTGACTCCTCGGTATCCCTGCAGGTAGGGCTGGTCGATATGGAAACAATAAAATCCCGATTTATCCCAAACAATAAAGGACCTGCACTACTTGCAAGGCTGTCGTAAAATACAGCTTATCCAATAAAGCTATAGTACCAGATGCTTCAACCAAGTAGAGCATGGGCATCCAGTTTAATAATCAGATTCAGCACATCTAGAGCAGAAAGGTCCGCTCACTATTGATCTGCTGTTGTTTGTGTTTCTTTACAAGACATCAGCCTGATGGCTGCAGAATCTGAACACTTTTGCGACGACTGCCGGCGCTTTGACCCTCGTAGCAAAATATGATACCTCGTCAACAAACACAAACTGAGAGCAAATATCAGTGTGGAGTCATTTTCAGTCCTTCTCGTAGATCTCTTCCACAACCTACTGAAAACTGCTGAACATTTATTCAATATATAAAATTAATAAATAAAAATAAATGAGAACAAAATAATGGAGATCATATTGTAGTGATTGTTAAGATGCTTGTTGTGTGGAGAGTGATCAATACTAAAATGATCATTCATCATGGTACTTTGAGAAACAAGAGGTTTGACAGAAATCATTGACTTGTATTATCCTGCAGTGTGTTTACAGGCACTTGAGTTACCAGGTTACAGTCGGTTTTCTCCAGAAAGCTGATTTCTTAACTGTCCTGTGTATGAGAAACCTGCTTCCTGTAATCAGAGTATAGGATTAGAGAAACTTGGTTTCCACAGATAGATTTTACTCCCTGGGGAACACTGATTTCTCTGCCATGTATACGCGTAACCAATCTAATTCTTTTCTAATCAGCTTTTTACAAGTAAGCAAGAGCACAATAACAGACTGCAGACAGAGGAAGCACAGCGCCGAGCAGCTGGATGAAAGGAGAGATCATTATACGGAGTGAAGCATCCTCGTATCTAAAATAACAGCATCCAAAGTCTGACTGAAACTAAAAGTAGCCTGTAGATGTCTAAATCAAGTCAGTTTCCACTGCTGAACATTTGACTGTTTTAAATTCAGACACATTCGTGCTGTCTGTCTCTCACTGCTCTGTCCGGCTGCTGCGACACACGATGCGCTGGATTTATAACGCAAGACAAAACCAGAGCATCATGGCGAAATGGAATGCGGCACAATAATCATTTTATCTCAATTATCTTCATAATTGTTGGAAGCTAAAATCGTAATGTAATCGCCCAGCCCTAACTGTAACTATTCACGTCACAGTTTACAGGCCTGTCGAGACTCAAATAGTTAACGTAGCAGCGATCATCTTGGTTACTTCTTGACTTAACATATTGCATATTGATTTAGACATCTTGCAAAAACAAAAATTCAATTAAAAAAATCACATTAATTTGATGTCACCCAGCCCGACCTGCATGTTTTACACTGATGGATTAACTCAACAGTTCATGGCTTCTTTGCATTTTGACACTGTCTTATAAGTTTGGTTTCTTCATTATAACACTATTAACGGAAGATGAGAGCGACACACGATACTCAACCTTTTTACCACTTTAATCTGTCAGGTTTTCACTTCTACAAACATCTAACCTTCTGCTCCTGTTTAACACCAACTACTACATCACTGAAGATGCTTGTTTGCTGACAGCAGAGAGTTTCTAGAAAGCTGTGTAAGGTGTTAAGATGCCAGCGTTCCTTTTTCTTATAAACCAACAAGCTTAATACAGCTTTCCCAAAAACCAAAGAGAAAGACCACCTTTCCTCTGCGTATGTAATAACTTGAATGAGACTTTTCAATCATAACTTGAATTTCAGTGTGCTTGATCAGGTTTCAGTTGTGCCAGACAGTTGGTGGTGCTGGTGTAAATTCACTGTGGAAACTGCTTTTCATTAGTTACAGCCAGGCTACACCCACACAAGTGTTATCAGTTACTGATTAGACTTTTTTCTCTGGACTGTGTGGGTGTGTAGAGATCATACTTGATTGACATCTCCCTGACTGTCCTGAATTATCTTTGTTGCACCTGTTAGGATGGGCCAGTTTATAGCTTTATGCTTACTTTCAGAATATCAGCCTCAGCTGAGCTCCATCTCACTTCAAATCTTTGATATCATGTTTCACGTTATGTCTTGTAGGCTCCTATTTGAAGTGAAATAGTCAAAAATGTGCAGACATTTCTGGTATTTTGAAGTATTTTTCTATAATCAATCAAAAGATGCGAAATGGATCTTGTGTTAGCAACCACAATGAAAAGCTGAACATACCTGAGCTAAAAGCATTACTAGTGTGCACGTTTGAAAGCTTTTATTAAGGTAAAAGATACTCTTGGTACCTTGCAAACCGACTTTGGTAAAAGTTTAATGCGCGTAGTGCATGAAAACATACTGTAGGTTGAGATGGCCGCGCAGTAATGTCTTGTAGCACTCATGGCACACCAAGTGAAGGAGGCGAGACAGCCTGGGGTCAGTTGTGAAGGAGACAGCATGAATGAGGAATTAACATCACTTTTGTTCTGAAGCTGTGAAACATGTTTGCATGAGCGGAGGCTGATGTTTCATTCTCCGGTGTGCAGAAAGACTGCGGGGTATTGATGTGGATGAACAGCACATTATGTGGTAAATCTATATTTTAATGTTAATGTGTTGTGATCTAATGGATACAACAGACTTTCAAAAGCAATGGATGGGGTCAAATTAGCTTTTAGCTTAAATTGAGGGCAAGAAATTAAAGGCAATTTATTATATCCATTTACTCCATTGAACTAACATGGAAACTACCGGGCTGCGTTTAATAACTGGATTTAGCCTGGTAGCTTACTCTGTGGCCTGTTACAATGGGTCATACAAGAGAATTAACCTGTTCCTGTACAGTCAGACTTTGTTTTAGATATCTGTACAGATGCAACAATTAGTCGATTAATCTGTTAGTCGATCGACTAAAAGGTATTTTTGTTTTATTTTTCCTTATTTGATTCAAGGGTCTAAGGATAGAGGATGTTTCTGTATTATAAAGCCCCCTGACAGGTTTTCCCTGGATTTTTTTTGAGACAAAGGTGGCAAAGGCTGGTGAATGTGCGTGGTGCAGCGAACAGTTTGTGCGCGCACCTTTTAGAGTGTCAAGCACATAAGTGGGAAAAAAATCACAATGCAAAAACATGAAAAATAAAGGTTGTGACAGATGATGGTGTTTATTTTGTAGGCCTGGGACGATGCTTATCTACAGATTCAATACTATCACGATACTTGGGTGCCAAATACATTCGTCGGGGGTGGGTGGGTGGGGGGTGGGGGGTGGGCACTATTTTCAGTCTCTTGCTCCAGTATACTGTGTGCCAAACTGTTCACTAGTGTTCTTACTCCACTGAAATACAATGTAAAACATAACTGGCAGATGAGATAAATGGTCCAAAGCCTTTTTATTTTAAAAAGTTAACTGCATTAATGAATGAATGAATGAGTTTGAGAGCATTTTACAGTCTTCTGGCTGTATAATAACAAAATGAGGGGGAGGTGGTGTGCTCAGCTGTGTTGTTATTAACATCATGTGTCCAGCAGTAGCTCCGGGGAAAGCCATCGCTGTCCAGTACGCTGAGCCGGTGCAGGGTTTTGTTTTGTTCAGTTGAGTTCCGCCTTTTTTCGTTCCGTCAACATCACATGCTGGAATTTTCAACAAAGGCAGGGAAAACCATGCCTGAGGTAAATTTGTGATATTAGGCTATATAAATAAAATTGAATTGAACTAATTTTCAGATCCCTTCCAGCTTTTGTTAGTAGGATTTAGATCCTTTACTAAAGAGTCGTTGACACTAGTCGTGATTATACTCTGACCAAGACGGAAATTAGAAAGTAGAATCTTAGTCTTGTTCATCAACACATAACATAAACAACATTTTTAACAAGGATCCCTTAGATTAGTTCATCAATGAATTGTGACCCAGACCTACTGAGCAGGACAGTTACAGTTAAAAAATAAACTAAAAATAACGTTTTCTGCTTGACAAACTATGTAACGCTAATACTGTTTCTAAATGGCCAAATACTACAAATTTTGACATTTCTTTCTTTTTT
Organism: Scomberomorus guttatus; assembly: GCA_038419695.1. Taxonomy (NCBI): domain Eukaryota; kingdom Metazoa; phylum Chordata; class Actinopteri; order Scombriformes; family Scombridae; genus Scomberomorus; species Scomberomorus guttatus. The sequence goes on from CM076462.1 coordinate 11,507,058, forward strand.
CTGCAATTTCTTGTTTTCTCCCAATATGTATAGGCCCGGAAGATTTGTTGGTCTTGCTTTAATTATGATTACCACTGGCTATGTGAACTAGGCCACTACTTCAATTGCTCCCTTATAATTACACCAGACCAGCAAGAGATACAAGCAGGTAAATGTGGCAGAAAACATTTCACCATGGCTGGCATTCATTTACCATTTGGGGAAATCTCCACCCAGTTCACCCAGTAACCAAAAAGATTCAACTATATTATTTAAAAATCCCCTTTTTCCGCTCCGATGTGCCAAACAGCTTTTACTTCCTCTGTGAGAGTCATTCCCCTTTGACACACCTGACTGAGGACAGCTGCGTTCGTGGAGGAGGTGGCCAAATCCCTGTCCGCCTTTAGAGAGACAGAAAGTGGTGTAGGGATGGCTGAGCTGACCACCGATACCGGATTAGACACTGTGCCTGCAGTGTGGCTGTCATCCTGCTTTGCTAACTGTGTCATCTCTCAAAGACAATTTCCCTAATGTATTCTATCTGACAGATGACCCATCTCTGTGATATCATTTCATCTCCCGCAACAATGGGGCCTTCACTGAGCATGAAGGCATGCTCCTTATGAAATGACATTGCCTTCAGGGTACGTACACACCACACACCCCTGTCCAAGTGTCACAGATGTGTCAGTTTTCTAGAAGTATGATCTCGATTCCTGCGCTCATTAGAATTGTTCTTATCCTCCGGGGGAGACAAGAGGTGAAACAAAGGCCTACATTGAACATGCCAACATCTTGTCTCCCTCCATCCCATTTTTTTAAATCCCTTCTTCTAACCTCGTGGAGATCTCCTTGTGAGGATGTCTCATATCTCACTGTAACTGTAATATAATAAACGGTAAGAAGCAACAAGGCATGTTTTTCATTAAATGTTTGCAATTATTGTTCATGCTTGGAGCCGTGGGTTATATTCTTCAATATCTACTAATGAACTGCTGAATGGAGTTCTCAGCACGTGACTAAATCTCATTGTGAACATGCTGAATAGGTAGCGGCAGGTACAGCGGGTTGAATTTCAAGGTGGAACGCGACCAGCTCGCAACCTTTGTCATCTAAAAGTGTGTTGTCACAAAAATGACTTGGCCTTTTACTGAGTCTTGAAGAAATATTTAATCCTGACTGATTGCTTGAAAGGCCTTTCTCCTGGGGTTATGACTTCATCGTTCCGTGGAGTCGACACTTGCATATAATTGCGCACTAAAAGGTTTGCCCACAGGTTGAAACAGTGAGCTGTTTCAGGAAAGCTCTCAGTGAAAGTTTCACTTGAGGATGCCGATCAGATGTGACATTTCCTGGCAACACACTTGGTTTTCTGATGTTGGGCAAACATTTTTTTTTGATGTCCTAGAATGTCCCATATTCTCAGTATCCAAAATTAGATGTTTTCCTTATCAGCTGCCCTCCCTGATTGACAGTAGGGAGGTGCAATATCATATTATTCATCATAATACTGTTATAAACCTCCAGCCTTGCTCATGACTGGACCTCTTGCACAACTGGACGCTGTTCGTTGCATTATTGCCACCAACTGTGCCAGGGCCAGGGGAAAAAAATCTACTCCTAGATGACTCATTTCACTATTTTGATTTCCCAGAACTGTCTTTGTGTACTTTTTTTTTTTTTTTCATTTGTGTAATCCAGAGCAGCATTAGAGCGGGAAACTGAGACCTTCCCCTCATATTTGAACTGAAACATTGGCTGTGTTGCAATCTGAGGCTGCTGTTATTCAATCATCAAGCTTTATTTTAGATAGCACCTTTCACACAGGTTAGTGCGGTACAGATGGCTGACAAGCTCATAATAAGACAGCACAAATGTAAACAGTTAAAGAGGAATTGAGAATAATGTACACGACAACTGGAAACATTTGTGGAGAAATTGCTATCTCGGCTTCTGCCACTCATCTCTGTATAACTGTGATCGTGCTCTATGATTGTACGGGACTGACACCTGAGATTTATTACCTCCCATAACAAATTGATGTCATGATGTGTACAGTAGGCAAAAATGTAAATAAGAAAAATACAACTCAGGACAACAATCTCTTAGGATTTAAGCTGAGGGTTTTTCTTTAAAAGAAACTGTTTGCTCTGTATGACACATTGCCTAATTTTGGCCGTCAATGCAGTCATCTCATCCTGTTTCATCACGCACCAAATACGTCTTGTTTTGCGTTGGTGTCATGTTCTGGCTTATTTACATGTTAAACATGGTGTATAAAAAAACAATTCTGATGTTTTTTTTTTCTTCTGCCAGCAAACGTAATGTTAACTCCCCCACAGCACTCTGCATGCTAACCCCTGACTGATGCAACATTTGCATTACACAGAACCCGAGCGGGCCAGGCCCACCCAGAACAACGGGGATTCCCAATAAACTTTTGCCGTCCAGCTGAATCTTTTCACCCTTTGACTCCAGCAGACCTCCTACGTTCCCTCTTAATATGCAGAGCTGTTGAAGTGCGTTTAAATTACAAAGGAAGCTCGTGTTCTCCAGGAGGGCTATTGTTGTCACACCTCATCTAACACGAGCCATGTTTCCTCCTTTGTTGCAGCTCTTGTGTGTATCCCGTCAACAATCAGATACTGGTGATTGGCCAGTGAGGTAGCCTGTATGCTCTGAATAGAGGCCTGACAATGTAAATCAGGGGAGGGAGAGCAGGGGGCCACTGGAGATCCACTCCTGTAGGTGCTGATAGAGACACTAGTCATTGTCATGTTGAAAGCATTTGTTTTGTCAAGAAGGAACACTGTATCACTACATATTATAAACAGGGTTCACTGACTTACCACATGGAAGAATCCTATTTAAGACCACACCATTGCCAAATAATGTAAGTAGATTTGTTTGTGGTGCAAATAAATATTTTGGAGAAAATTCTAGCTTCCGGTGGTGCGGCACTGCTGCGACCCGTGCTCCTGTCCTGTGCTGCAGTTTTGATGTTGTTTTAACATTCGCTCGTCCCTCCAAACAATTTACGAGCAGTCTATTATCAGACAGGCACAGAAAATAGTGTCCGATCCAACTCACATTCTCCACCCAGATTTCCAGCTCCAAGATTCAGGGTTCCCAAGAGCAGGCTGAACTGTTCCTGCCTATGTCCATTAAGCTTCTACACACTAACATGTAATGTAGCTGTTGGCCATTGTCAGTAGATGTATGTGCATATCAGGGCAGATATTATACCACGGCCAATTGGCCAGTGCTGTGGATGCCCTGGAGTGTGGCCGTAATGCCCCTTCTAAAATTAACTACCCACATGGCCAGGTTGGCATGCCCTGTTTTGAACTGGCCGTTGTGCCCTTTGAAGAAAGTTGCGGATTTTCTCATTTAAAACTACATGCGACGCAGCAAATAAACAGACTCGTGTTTCCCCGTGTCTCCGTCATCACACTGGACATCAACAGTAGCGTGAGATTTCTCCCACTGCCGCAAATATATGTGCAGTGTTAACGTAGACATTAACAGCTAACCCGCTAGCTAACATTAGCTAACAATTAACGTTCTGTGATAAGCACAAGCAGCTAAGTATTAATACACGATGTTTTAAATTTTACCAGGATATTGCTGCATAGTGTTAGCTAACTACGAACGTACGTAGTTTACTTGCTGTGAGATCTGATGGGTCGCTACTTTTTCACACACACACACACATCCACTCTGTAAGCAGACAGCCACTTCTCAGTTAAAACAGATTAGGAGAGTCTGTTACATGACGGCTGTTACATGACTCACAGCTGTCATCCTAGACTCTTCTAGAAGTTTCTCATCAGTGTGTTTAATGTTTAACTCATTTTTGTGACTGCTCCTATGATCTTAGACTCAAATGCTAATAGTTGCTTTGGAACTGAAACTTGATTCATTTTGATCACCTTTAGCCCATTTATAGACTTTATTTTATCATTAAAATGTAACAATAATTAATATAATGAATTGTTCACATTTTTAAAAAATCAGACAGCATTTTGTGGAAAAGTCAAACATTCAGTGTAGAGTTTTAATAAACTCAGTACTGTTTTTCAATACACTGGCTCCTAATTGTTGATTGTATACTGTCTTTATACAATGTAATTATCACTTATTGTAATTGCACCATTGGTTTTGGCCTTGGTTCCCTACATTTTGGCCGCGATGCCCCAATACATTTGTATTTATCAAAGGCCAAATTGGCATTTGCCCTAAAAATGACGTAATTCCAGGCCTGGTATATGTGTACAGGCAAACTGTTGTGTATGTGTAAACTGTGTATGTGTATGGAAGCCATGTGCTGTTAAGATGTTGATGTTTTTTTCTTTTACTATGCAATATGTATGATTTTATCTTCCTGTGGAACTGCAGGACGGAGTCCAGAACAAATTTCCCTACCAGGACATTAAAGTATATCTTAAGTTTAGCTCACAAGACAGGAACACCTGTTACACTTAGTCACATCCATGTGTCTCCGTTGGCCAGATCACAAATTTGATTGCAATCTGTCTTGGTTTTTCAGGGCTACATGCAAATCAGGCTTAGCCCCACTGTAACCCGGAGGGTGGTGGTTATTCATCTGTCCCACAGAACTTCCACAGTTTAGTTACAGCAATTACAGTTTAAAGAGGCTATAATCAATATTTTTTTATGTTAGCAATGTATTAAATGACAGTATGTAATGTCAGAGGTGTCATCGCTCGTAGTGATGAACCTACAGAGAATTATCACCCAACTCTGCAGCTCCTCACAGCTATACAGAGCTTTATAGTGAGTTTGAGCTCATTGTTTAGCTGTCAGGCTGCAACTTTGCTGTTTTGGTTCACTCTCAGCTCAGTTATAGTGTTGTTTTCAGCCGCAGCAGGCAGCTGTTTTAGAGAACAAGCTCTAAAAAAAACGACTGTACACTACCTGCTGAGCACCAAATGACAGACAGAGTTAGCAACTAGCTGGTGAACATAGTGGAGCATTTAGCTGCTAAAGAGCCAGATATTTCCCTCAGGAGTTGATAGAGACCAAAAACAGAGCTAAAGCAGAGTGATTATTGGACTTAAATTCATCAGAATGGACATAAACACAACTCAAATGATTGATAATGTTGCTCCGTAACTGCTGGATGTGTAAAGAAGCAACTGTTTGCTAAGAAGTTCAACATATCATCTTATAAGGTCACTTGTAACTACTGTCTCCGCTGCCCCCAAGTGACCAAAAAGTAATGCAGGTTTAAATAGCTAGCTAAAAAGTATCCAAACTTAACAAACACAAGGATGAATTACATTTATGGACCATGAGCAAGACAAAAGTTTTGCTGATCTTTACAGGCCCTCATTCACGCCACTCCCTTAAGATCCGGGCTCTCTCAGCCATGCACATCATTCAGTGATTCAGTGATCTGGAATCAGATAAATGCTTGAACAGTTTGTCATGCCCTCTTTATGACTGAAATAGCTTGAGCTGCTTTTTCCTGTTGTTTAATGAGACCGGGAGAATAACAGTTAACTTCAGTTGTCTTTATCACAGGGGAATGACCCTCTGAGAGATTATATCCACAGATTGCTCACTGATGTAGTTACACTTGGGAGGTGTAAAGATTACATATCTGTCTTTAAGAGATGGATGCATTTACACCTTTTCTACATATGGCTAGGTTGAACCCCCTTTTGAGCAGTTAGATTTCAATCATCTCATTTCAGATTACACTTTTTTGATATCTGATATCTAAAAAGTTAAAGCTGTTATTTAAATCATTTATCATCAATCACTCAAGCCTCAGCATGATCACAGGATTTAAAGCTTTCACTGACATGAATGAACAATAATTGATTGATTGTTGTATTTGGTGTGGTCATCCCTAAATCAAGTAGACTTTAATAATTCAAACTCGAGTCGTATCTCCCCAACATTTTGGCGGATCATGATCAGAATTATTCTGTGGGTAGATACGACCTCGAGATACCTGTGTGCAGCGTACCTTGCTTGATGCGCCTGTACTTGGCCCAAAGAACCGCAGCTTGCAGCTATATTTTGCTTTGTATTATTTTTATCACGTTGACAGTGAACGAAGCCCTGGTTCTGTTCTCAGCCTTTGCACGGATGCCTTTTTGTGGTGTCACTGAAGAGGGAAGCATTATTTATGGATTATGGACATGCAAATAAGCTGGATCTCCTGTCCGAGCAGGATGCAGACCTAACCTGCTGCTTATCCAAATGAAAATGTTTGGAAATGGAAATGTTTTTTTTACAGTCAGGCAGCTCTTGTACCAACAAGTCCAATAAGATTTTTGTGTGTTGACACAAAGCCCGAATGATTACGTCTTTGAACTGAGGATATGCAGACTGTAATCTTTGTGAAGCACCTGCAGTGCTCTTTACTAAAAATAAATTAATGCTACCTAAAAAAAGAAATGTGTGCACAAGTGCAGCTTCAGATGCCAAGTAGAAATCAGTATTTTTTCAAAGAACATTCCTGCTAATATATTTTATCCTTTACAATACTTCAGTCGAGGACATTTAGTCCTAGCTGGGAAAATGTAATTGTGTGACTCAGAAATGGATAATATCAGTATAATAATGTGTACTAAGTAGTAATTCTCAAGTAACTACATCTTTTATTACTCTTACAAGTTGTCACATATTTATCCAGTAGTATCATTACATCTTCATTTTTTAAGTATGTTACACCATGAATACCAGAAACCAAGAAGAAAGTTCAGATGATCAAACAAGGATTTGAAAGTCTGGGTAGTGTTTCATTAAATGACAGGCCGTCCCTTTTTTTTTTTCTTTTTTCTACGAGACTGTGACCTCTGCTCTGCTCAGAGTGGATTCGTGGAACAAGAGACAACAGGGAACAGATTGTCAGTTTCAAAGGATGTGTCAGTCACTCTTGAGAAAGACAAACTGGAGTTAAGTGTGTATTTCGGAGAAGGATTACTTCAATCCTTAATTGTGTTGATGTAGCGAACCACACCTATCTGACTCTCCCGTGACTCCAAGCAAACCTGTTGCCTTCCCTAAGGAGGATATATATTTTCAGTGCTGTTTGTTCATTAGTTAGCAGGATAACTTTAAAATATAGTTAACAGCTGTCAGTGAACTCTGGTGGAAAGTTAGGCAATGGACCAAGGAATGAGTAATTAGTGCTTGTTCCGAATCCAAGTGCATGTCAGGGAAATGATTTTGAAACACTGTAAGATAGGGGGGGTTTGAACTTACTTACTTGAATGAAAAACATCTGGCAGATGTAAAGTACTTGTTCAACAGCAAATTAATCAGCAACTATTTTTGGAAAATTTGATTGATTGTTTTGTCTAAACACAGACGATTTTCTGGTTACAGCTTCTGCCATGTGATTTGCTGCTTATTTACTATTTTATATCATTGTACATTGAATATTTTTGTGTTTTGGACTGTTGGTTTGACAAAAATACATTTTAAGATATCAACTTGGACTCTAGGAATCTAGGAGAAACTTTTACTTTTTTTCCTGATATTTTATAGACATAATTAATCAAAAAATAATCTGCTGGTTAATTAATATTGAAGACAATCGTTAGCTTCAACTCTGCTGTCTATTTTAAAGGGGATCCATAGCCATGGACACTCTGAGAGCTTTCTATTTTCCTGCTTATCTGAAAGGTTTATGTCTGTTTTGCTCTGCAGTAACGGAGTGGGGTGATGACGTGCGGCCCATCTCTGAAGAAGAAGCCATGGTCATCGTCAACCATCAATCCACAGGAGACGTGTGTACCCTCATGATGTGCCTGCAAGACAAGGGCACGGTAAGAAGAAAGACAAATGTGTTACCTCATTGTTTCCCGTTTAGGAAATCCAGGAATATAACGACGTTAAGGTTGATTTGGGGTGACATCAGCAGTTAGAATCAGCAGGGCGCTCAGCCTGTGTTTTGCTGAAAAGGTTGCTGTCTGAGCAGGTCTGGATTTCTGCAAATAAGGAGCTCATGTAGAATTACCCAGAACTCTTGTAAAAGGTACAGTTTTTTAATGAGTGGATGCATGTGCACATAGGTGATGCTCTAAACAGTTCTGACAATGATTTCACACTTTTGTAATGATCTGCAGGTGGTTGTCATGTGCCAAGATATGCAGGGAAAAGGCAGGGAAGAAGACTGCAAGCTAGTAGACATGGATGTAAACAATGCAGGATTCTGAGTACTTAAAAATTGGCTGTGCAGATATTTTTTGTGGAAGGACACAGTGAGTTTTGGTGAGTAACACTCAATGTAAACATAACTTGTTTACAAGAAAACTCCACAGGGCTTCTTTATAAGTATGTGTGTTTAAAGATGTTTGTCAAAGGTTAGCTAATGTCTCTGTGGACAGTTTGTTTAGCCAAATGACTGAAAAAAGTGTTCATGAGAACAAAGAATGCTGTTCAAATAAGGGAAAAGTTCTCTTTGAACTGTCTGACACTGTTAGTTATCAAGTTGTGATCTGCATCTTCATCCCATCACTATTGTATAGTGGTGATTATCATTTTTTTTTCAAGTCACAAAACACAAGAGAAAGACTGCAGTGTAATGTTTACAATTACAATTTCATTTAGCAGACGCTTTTATCCAAAGCGACGTACATCTGAGAGCTGATCCAACACAAGCAGGGATCTAGTCAGGAGAGAAACAACAGTACAAGTACCATAAAGCTAAGGACGTAGGTGCCAACAGGCAGTGCACAGAGGCAATGCATAGAGTGTATAGAATACATAGAAGCAGAGGTGTTTTTCTTAAAGACTGAGAGGGACTCTGCAGATCGAACAGAGTTTGGTAACTCGTTCCACCACCGGGGAACTACAGAAGAGAAGAGTCTGGCTAGTGACTGAGGGCCCTGTTGCGGTGGTGGTACCAGGCGCCTTTCATTGGCAGAGCGTAGTGAGCAGGAGGGAGCGTAGACCTGAATGAGGGAGTTCAGGTAGGCGGGAGCTGTTTTTAGTTGCTGTTTTGTAAGCGAGTGTCAGGGTTTTGAATTTGATGCAGGCAGCAACTGGGAGCCAGTGGAGGGATATGAACAGCGGGGTGACATGTGCTGTTTTGGGCTGGTTGGTGCCACCATGTTTTGGATCATCTGAAGAGGTTTGAACGTACATACGGGGAGGCCTGCCAGTAAGGAGCTGCAGTAGTCAATGTGTGACATTACAAGAGCCTGTACCAGGAGCTGTGCCGCATGCTCAGACAGGTAGGGTCTGATCTTCTGATTTTGTACAGGGCAAATCAACACAATTGAGCAATTGAGGCCACGTGAACCTTAAAGTGTAGTTGGTCATCGATCATGACAGTTTCGGGTAGACTTTGTGGGCGTGAGTTGGGTTGATTTGAGCTGGTTGCTGATGTCTTGTTGTATAGTAATGTTAGTGCTACGTCATGCTGTGTTGAAATTTTACAGTTTGTGAGTGAGCAATCGGCAGAGTTTGAAGCTGCTTTGCATTCTTTGATACTGATCATCACCAACAGACAAGAAAGCAGCCACGCACACACGCACACACCTTTTCTCTGTTTCAACATAATTCTTACACACTAATACTAACTCAAAGCATTTTAATAGTAAAAGACACGTCTGCTTTCTATGAAAGCTGATCTGTGTCACGTACACCTACATACACACTGTAGTTGTCTCAAAAACTCTCAAACCTAAATTCAGATCAATGACAACAGCTGTACTGTGTGATTGGCTATAATGACAGCGATTACAGACAGAAGATAGGATTTTTAATATTTTGACTGTACCTGACTGTCTGTCATTGTTTTCCCCTCCTCACTACCATGTGACACTGATGTTTTCAAATGTATCCACTCTCAAGAGCCTTTCAGAAAGTATTTGGGGGATTAAAAACATTTACTTGGTGTGGATGTAAGGACATAACGGAGAGAAAAAGATTTGACAATTGGAAATTTGTCTTCATTAGTGTGAACATGGCCTCTGATGGGGAAGTAAATGGAACAGAACTGCCGCAGAGGACAAGTGTACAACTCCAGACTGTAGTGTCAGTCACTTTGTAGCTGTACTGACTGACAGTCTGGGTTTTCTTCTCAGTGTTGATCAGAGGGGTCATTAAGGGCCTCGTTGCTTGCATAACGGCATAAGTTGACATGAGGGCACTACGCTTTGTTATAAATCGAATGTACATTAGTCAAACACAGAGAAGTAGACTCTACTTCTAGAAAAATACTGTCAGCAGCTTAAGTGAGTTTGAAAATAAAATATCAAAGAAAGTCACATTAACCGTCAAGCCTGAAAGTCACTTTTCACTCAAGGAATCGGTTAAGTAGCTTTATCTCCAAAACATGGAGCCTGCTGTCCTGCCACCTTGTACGAAATATCCTGGAGATTGGCTGTGAATTCTTCAGACGGCGGGGGCAGATGTGTTGTATATTTGTTGTTATTTGTTTGTTTTTTTGTTTTTTTCGTAATTTTCATTGTCTTGTTGTCTTGCACAGCAGTACAATGACAATAAAGCTTTCTTTTCTTATCTTTTGGCTTATCTTTTCTTCTTCTTTTTGGCTGTGGCTGGCACAGCAACGGAGCTGCCGAGCTGCACTGCACAAACATGATGACATGATCTGCCTCAACAACTGCATCCCTGGCCCAGTTTATCCTCTTAGCACTGAAAGGACAGTAAGCCAAAGCTGCATCGGTGCAGGTCAAAAGGGTGGAAGTGCTGAGGGGGGCTGGATCAGTTTGGGGCATTGGGTGTCAACGCACCAAAGTCGTGTGCTATTGCTCATAGAAAAATAAAGGATTTAATAAGATTATGCTGGGTTTGTTACAGTTGTATATTTTGTTTCTCCTCTCTTTTACAGGTGGTACGAAAAATGATGTGGTTGATGGACCATGTGTTCAAGTACACCAACTTTGGCCTAGTGTCCCTGATCCATGGGGACTTCTTCATCAGACAAGTAAGAGACCCACAATTGTTAAAACGGACATATTATGCACATTTCCAGGTCCATATTTTTATTCTGGGGCTCTACTGGAATGTCGTAGCCGATCTAGTCAATGCTTGTGATTCCACCAGATGCGCTGCAGCTAGTTTCAGAAGCGGCTCTCCGCTTTGCTCCGCTAAAAATACGGGCCTAGTCTATTTTTGACAGAAGTCACATCAAGCTGCACAGAGCAGATCAAGCCAGGCAGGAAGTGAGACACAGGAACAACATGGAGCATTCGGTCAATTTTCAAAAATAAAACACTCTGTGCAGACTCACAAACGTATATCAACAATAAACACAATTAAAACAAAAAGAAACCATTTAACTATGTAGCCTACTTACTCATGGTAGAAGCACAAAATGACCAAATCAACAAAATCGGGCAGGTAAAACGCTACACCTCTGAAATGCTCCCGGTGGGGTATGAAGCCGGGCAGAGGACGGAACAAAACCGCGATGCAGCCGTGCCCAGTGGGATCAAGCAGTAAGACCCCCCCCTCCCGATGAGCCCACTCTGTTTTGATTGGCCAGCGGTTTCGGAGGCTGCATAAACAAACAGTAGTAGTAGGATTTCACGTCTTTTTCTTGTTCTTAACTCAAAATGGAAAATTCTCAAATTCATCTGTACAGTTCGAGCCCGAAGCCGATCCAAAATATGCGCGTGAACAACACATGGAGCAACCTGAGCAGCAAGGGCTGCAGAACTGACGAGGAGGAAGTAGCAGGAACATTGCAAACAAAGCATTCAGAGAAAGCTGAAGCCCTGGATTTTGACTTGCAGGGAGCATTTTACATACATTTACCTCAAGTTTTGAACATGTTAAACATCTGACATCATAACAGTATATAAATATCAGAAAATTACAAAGTCCAGCTCTAAATGACACCAACAAAGATCTAAGAAGGTGTGCTGACAAAACTGTATGAAAGGTTATTTTAGTTTTTATATTTTTATTATCGCACCTTTTATTTACCCATCAAAAGTTGAACATTAACACGCTCTGCTTCACAGTCTTAACACCACACACATTCATAGCCGTGGAGCCGCCCAGCAGGTTGTTTAGTTGGTAAATTAGCCTTATGGCCACATCAACAGTTGTAGCCGAGAGATGAAAGACCTTTTTTTTTTTTTTTTTCCTTTTCTCACTTGTCAACACTATGTATTTCCCAGAATGTCTGAGGATTAAAACTATACACCTCAAGGCCATAACCCAACTCTTTTACCCTCCTGGCTACAGCTGGCCTCTTTTTACAGCGCTCTGCAAACGTTGAGTGGCTACCCATCTGCTTGTCCCAGCTGGACGGCAGATATGCGAGTAGGCTTCCTACGGCCATGGCATCCTCTGAGAAGGATAACGGCAGCGGACAGTAGTGTGGGCGGGCTGCTCGGCCCCGCTGGGTCAGACTGACCCTTTGTCATAGCTGGAACAGAGCAGCCTGCTCTGACAGGGCACCTACTGGTCAGGGAATTCCTGGAATATCAGGCGAGTTTTACAGGTTAATTATTGGCAAATTTAGCAGATTAATTTCAAGTCATAATTTTTTTTTTGGGTCCTCTACAAGACAGTAATGGCATGTCTCATTTATATCTACTGTATGTCAGAATATATTTGTTTACATACATTTGTTATCTTAGATGTTGTCTTCCCAGTTATTTTCTCTGTAGGGGTAAACAGGACTTACTGGCACCAACAATGTGATTGTCTACATTTGTTTTTGAGAAAATGTAATTAAAAAAAAAGCCCACACATTCCTCTCTCACTTTTTGAGCTGCAGAAACACCATGGCAAGAGGGAATTACATTTTTTGGGTCATGGAAATGCTTTGCCATGGAATTTCACATCAGGCACTGTGCCGAGGGTGAAGCACCCTGAGCTAACAGCCAGACGGGCTGAAGTGGAGGGCCTGAGCATGCTCGGTCATATCTGCGATCCCCTCTGGCATTCTTGTGTGTGCATTCTTGACATCCTTCCCCAGAATACCTCACACCTCCACGCAGCACAGCAAGCATCTGCCTCAGCCTCTCAAGCATCTGCTGTCCACTCAGCCTGGCAGACGTGTCTCCAGCATCATTATGCACAGCACAACACAGCACACTTTGATGGCAGTAGCACATTTACTTGTGGTATAGGGCTCCAATTTGACCTTATTGCTTGGTAGTGTCGGTTGCTCCCAATCTCTAAAACTGAGGAGAACCTTCAAATTACATGCATACCTCAAAATTTAAGGCCATCAAATGTTGCAGTGCATCTTCTAAATACACTTAAATAATGCACATCGCAGTTAGCAGCAGCTGTTTACGTGGTTTTCTGGTCACAATCCAGCCACCAAGTTATAGAAAATCCTCCCTGTGGAGTCAAGTCAAGCTGGCAAGTAAGTGAGTTCATATATGAATGTGCAATTTTACACGTCTGACATCTAAATGTGTCAAATTACACAAACATGAATGGGGCCTTGTTTCTACAACAGCTAAAGCCATATAGGAGTCAAATTGAATTTTATGGTCAACACGTGAAAAACACAAGTTCATGTGAGAGGAACTTATAGGAACAAGATTTGAAAATAAATAGTTTACCCAAGGAGAAGAGAGCCTTCATCCTTGAAGCATTTTCTCTTGTAAGTGAAATAATGCCACTACAGCAGAATGTAAATCGCACATTTGTGTAGCTTGTCACACACTGTCCTGTCAGGCTGTTGAAATGATTTTTTCTGGCATGTGCCATTTTTCAGACTGTCTGTTTGAGCTCCTTATCATCTGTGATAGCAGTAATCCTGGCTGCTTGAGAGATTGGTCCGCAATCCGTTTCTGCAGTGAAGACGTCGGAAGACACTTTGAACTCGCTTTCACTCGTCATTAATTAATGTACCCATTACATGAGCCGTCAGAAACTCCAGATTAACTCTAACAGACTCACTATAAACGGACTTAAAGACACTTGCTAGCCTAGCAACATTAAGGCTACAAACAACCCATAATGCAACACGCTCTGTAGGAGCCGCTGTTACAGCGGTGCACTCTCATTCAAAAAGATCTCTCTGATCATGTCAACACGTAATTGTCTAGTCCTCAAATATAAGACGACCCCACTTTTTCAAATGTTATTCTTTAGAATAAAACATTGTCTTATATTCGAGCCAGAACAATATGTCAGAGGATCTTCCTCTGACATTCAGAAAGCAGGATAAGTGCTCTCCTCCTCTCCACTACACAGACAGTCTGACTCTGACAGCAACATTATGGAGTGCATGTTCTTCAGTTCACGTGGCTCTCGTAGCCGCAGTAAAACCACAGCAACCGTCTCAAGGTCATGTATAGGCTTTTGATGTGTTGAGTCTCCTAAACATAGACTTTGAAGCTGCAGCTAAGATTTATTCTTCACTGACTTTTTTTTTTTTTTTTTTTTTTTTTTTTTTTTTTTTTTTTGGAGGGGGGGGGGGGACATTTTAGCCACGATTGTAGTGTGTTAAGTAGGTTTAATGCGTGCAGCTGTATAGATGAACACACGTGAGCGCACATGACACACAGCCTGACTATACTAATGCATTTAAAATGGTTTTTTAACCAGGCCTAACTAAAAATCAATCGCGCTCCTCCTCGTCCCGCCACTGCTAATGCTCTTAATGTTGTCAAGGCCATCATGTTTTGCATCCGTTTTAGTTGTGCCATTAATGCTGCTCTGAGTGCTCCAGTGCTGCAACTAATTTCTGTGTTGTTTTGATTTGTTTGTTTGATGAAATGACCCATCGTATCAAGTTAATTAATTTAGCATTAAGTCTCAATTTTGTTTTCTTCGAGCAAATTGTTAGAGATAGTTTTTCAGAGTTTGTTTTGAAACAAACTAGACTGGAAACTTGCCTAAAAGCACCATATATATTTACATTTTCTTGATGTTTGTCTTCCCGTTGCTCTCTCAGGGTAAAGCTCACCGGGACAAGCAGCTGTTCTACCTAAAAGATCACCTAGACAAATACTACCACAGCCGCGACAGGAAGTGGATAGTGCTGTTCCCCGAGGGCGGCTTCCTGCGCAAGCGGAGAGAAACCAGCCAAACGTTTGCCAAGAAGAATTCCCTCCCCCACCTGACCCACGTCACGTTGCCTCGTCTCGGGGCCACCCACGTCATCCTGAAAACCCTGTCAGCCCAGCAGGAGAACGGCAGCGTGGGCAGCGAGAGTGGGACCCCTAACCAGACGGGTAACTAAAACACACACATACAAACACACAAAAAACATTTATTTTTTGGGATCTATAAAGTTTGTTCTTCTCAGGGCAGGGTGGTATGAGCTAAAATTAACAGTGTATTTTGAATATTCGACAGTGACTGTACATATCTTGGTATCTAAGAGAGAATGTGGGTTAAAAGCAGTACGAGACTGTGGGGGAGTAATTAAAGTTATTATTAATTTACACATTTCTGTGTTTGTGAAGGCAGTTTTATACATGGTGGAAGTTAAGAGCTTATCGCACTACACAACTTGGCGGCATGTGTGTGTTTGTGTCATTTGCTCCAATTCCTCACACCTTTTAGGATTTTATTTTGGATGAATTGTTTGTTGTGTTTTTGCAATTTTCTTAAAGCCGTTTCTCAGAAGAGGTGATGTTCATCATGTCTTCATGGAAATGCACAGTTAGGGTGGGTGTAATGTTCTGCTGAGTCCGGCTTTTCTTATTATAAGGACCGTGACTCTGCATTGTGATTTTTTTCAAGTGAATTTCACATAATAAATGTTAAGTTTGTGAGGCCTCATCATCCCTGTTGCCACAAACTTTTCTTTAATCTTGCATCTACTCTAATCCCACATCTAATACCATTTCTTCTTATCCAGGCCAGGTTCTGGTCTTACTTACAAAAGTGTAACAACATGTGCTTTAACTGTGCGCTCTCCCTCATGCATCTATGCGCCTTTTTTCTGCCTCTTTCCCGGTCGAGAGTTATGGAGGCTGCGGTGGAAAGTTCTGACAGCAGTTTGGGTGCAAATTCAGGAGGCTCATCTCCGCCCGGTTACTACAGTTACAGTTAAGCTGAGAGCGTCAGAGCGTCCTCCGCTTCCATCATTCAGTCACCACCGATTCATTTTGAAAGAGCAACGGCCAGTGGGCCGACCAACCCATGATGTAACTTCATCACTCACTCTCGGACAACTGCGGTTATAGGGCTGGTCCGTGGCCAGTCCAGCCAAAAAGGCCAAACAGGTGCTACCACATTAAGCTAACTACAGCAGCAGCTTATGTTTTTATATTTTAAACACTGCACCCTGAAATTGAGAATCAGGTCAAAGAATAACTACGTAAATGGGGCCTGAGGTCAGTCCAGAATGCCTCGTTTATTTTATGTATATCTTATGTACGATTTTGAATGTTTTATTGATTTAATCAATGTGTGATTAGATTTACTGAACACAAATAGAGCTGGAATTGGAGGTCTCAAAAAGTAGAAGTTATTTCTTTTTTCTTCTTTTCCTTATTTTAGTCTCTCTGTGAAGTCTCCCGCTGTGGGGTGTACTGTAGTTCTTGATCGAATAGGGTCTTATGTTGGCAAAAGGCCAGGTATGGATCACGCTTCAAACGTCGGAGCATTAAATCATCACCTCCATGTCACTCTGTCCTCTGGGAGTCCTGTTTTAAATGAAAGGTGACTGGTGGTAAAGATTGCCAGGAGAGGAAAGGGCTGGCATGTACAGAGGTGCCAGAAATTGCATCAAGGTCCCTGATACTCCAGTGGTGATTTTCAGGAGAGTAATTTTTCTGTCAAGAGACAAACCCTAAATATAGCCAACGAGCAGGAAGATAACTCTGCAATTAACCTTTTCAAGAGTGAAATTTCTTTTATTTTCTTTTTTCTTCTTTGTTCACTTCATATTTGTAACAATTTCAAAAGAAAAGATGGAAGTAAACATCAACAAAGCATGAGGACAAGTGAGGTGTAGGTTTCTTACTCTACTGTGTTTTGTGTCCATATTGTTGTTGGATATATCCAGATTCAGATATGATGGCATTGTTGTCATTTGAAGTGAAGGTGATCAATTTATCACATTTTCCAGGAAAGGTCTCCCTTACTCCTAAGGAAAAAACAGAGGAAGTCTGTTTGTCTCATGCACATGCTTGGTCCTGAAAATGATTTTATGCTGTTCCAATGATCAAAAAGTGGCAGTAATGAGCCAAGGTACAAAGCAGTAAGGCAGGGAAGAAGCAAGTAAACATGGTTGTAAACAATGCTGGTTTCAAACTTTCAACAAAAATCCGCTGTGAAAATGATTTATGAGGAAGGAAATGCATTCAGCACTTTTCACGTGATGCGTTTTGGTGAGTAGCACAAACTTTTGTTTATTTAAAGGAAAACTGTTTGTGAGGTTTTTAGTTGTACAGTTTCACTGGTTGCCTGCAAAAAACAGAGATACATGTCACTTCTTAATACTACTTCTCTAATCTAATATGCAATATGTGGCTGTCCTTAAGGATCTCATTACATAAAATGTCACTCAGGGTTTGACGCATATTCTCCCAAAACGTTAATCTTTACACATGAACACAAACAAAAGTTGCATGTTTTTCATGCTCCCAGGAACTAAGACAACGTTTAAACAGGAGGGCTGGAACCCCTTTAAATCTAAAGAGTGGATGAAGAAATATTTAGCAGTTATCCAGATAACTGAGGAAGTCTGCTTCTAGGAATTAACCTCAGCAAAAAGCACAGCATTAAAACGGCCATAAACATACAAATGCAATGAGTCCCCCATGCCCGTGCACACGCAGTTTACCCAGTGGTGGCCCTGGCTTTGCTTCAAAATCCATTTTAAGGGTGTGCTGTGTAATAGTAATTTGGAGAGACTTTGGGCCAGCATTATTGAGAATGTGGCTCAGGGACTTGAGCTTCCCCCGAGTTTGCTAACACAGCTCTGTGTCTTACAGCCTCAGCACTAACAGCGGAACACAGTGTGTTTATTCCTGCGCGGGACAGTCTGTCAAACCAAAGGAGAAGTATCTCTTAATCGGCCGTCATAAAGACAAACGCAGCCTCATTTATGTGCTGTATGTGCATGTTTTTGTTTTGGCTTTCCTGCTAATTTAGCATAGTGTCCTAAACTATCACTGCTGTCAACGAACACTGATGGCAGCAGAGCGTCTGTTAATAATATCTGGCAGGGGTGGGTTTTTTTAAATATTTGGTTTTAGACATGTCAATACATGTTTAATTGGACATTATATATTTCCTTGCTTCATATACTGTAGTTCCCTGTTCATATCCCAGTTCGGTCTTTTGTCCTTCTCTCTGTTCCAGCAGCTCAGGAGGAGGGCAGGCTGGTTGCTGCAGGAGGACTTGTCCTTCCACTTGAATGTAGTTAATGGCATTAAAACATAGGGCAAGAAAAGAAAAAAACACATACCCAGAAGAGCACTATGTCCCTCACTATCCTGTACGCTGTGTGTGTGTGCGCCCGTGTGTGCGCCCAGCTGATCAAAGACAAAGCTCTGTCTCCCCCTGACCGTCCCTGATGCTCTGCAGAGGTGCCCAGAACTTGCTGACTCACTCAGAGACAAATGGGCCACTTGGAGAAAATAGGATTTGATGTAAACGTGTGTTCCGCTGTGTATCAGCCGTGCAATGTCACGCAGGCTAAACACACGTGCTCAGCGCAGATACAAAGCACATGGGGGGGTTTATGTGTTGTAAAACAGTATTTACAGTTGGCAGGTAAGCAAAGTTCACGGCTGTGACTCATTTAAGGTGGGGCTAAAGACCTAAAGGTAAACGTGTTTCATTGCAGCGACCAATCAGAGCCAAGCTTCAGTCAGTAGGAGGGACAGGTGCGGGCTTCAGGTGTTGTGTTTGGTCCGCAGAGTGGCCTGACAGAGAGCCAGATACCTGCCGGTGTATTTCCTTCCTCTAACTGTTTACAGAAGGACAGGGCCTCTCTGATGTCATTTTAAATAACCTCGGCTGCTGTTATTACATTATTGTTTGTCACAGTGTATCGGCCAGTAGTGATATCTTGGCTCAGGGCCCCGTCCTTTGGCCGACCACTCATGGGAGACGATGGCTGCCTTTCAGCACACTTGGACAGAGATCTGGATCCAATTACTCACACAGGGATAGTTGTGGTGTAGCCATTCCTATCAATACCAAGGATGCCTATCAAGTCATTGTAACACTGGTATAAATGAGCCAGCAGCTTACGCCTCAGCTGTTTATTTGCTGCCTCTCTTTTTCCACTGTTAGAATTCTGAAGCAAACATATGTAAACAGAGGTTAAAGGTCTTGTATCTCATGTTTGACAGTTTTATTTATAAACAGGATGTTGAGGTGCATGTTAGCATAAGCAGACACTTAGTAAGGCAGGGACACATAATATTAATCAGACTTCTGAATTAAAGTTGACCCACTTAACACCATTAAAAGTAGTACATCTCATAGTTTTGTTTTTTTAAAGAGGCCCTGACCTAATACTAGAAATATACAAACATGTAACAGATTAGATTTAATTAACAGTGTTGTTAAATGGTTAATGCAGTATAGCAACAATAAAAAATTGTTAGAGCTTGAAATTTCTAATGATAGGTAGCTAAAGACTGTGATCTAAGCATATTATTTAACCATTGGTAAACAATGAGACTGATACTCATTGTATATTGTATATTGGGGTATATGTAATTTTATATTGTGATATTAATAAATATATATAGTAGATAGGGCTGCAATGATTTGTCAGTCGGCAGCTATTTTGATAATCAATTAATCGTTGAAGTCAGTTTTTTAAGCAAAATTGCTAAAAAGTCTTTGGTTCCAGCTTCTCCAATGTGAGGATTTGCTACTTGTCTTTGTTTGATATCATTTTAAACTGAATGTCTTTGGGGGTTTTTGACTGTTGGTTGAGCAAAACAAGACATCTGATGTCATCACCTAGGACATAGGGAACTGTGACAGACATTTTACAATGTTTTCTGACATTTTATAGACAAAAAGATTAATCGAAAAAATGAAAAATCGAAAGCAGAGTGATCGATAATGAAAATAATCGTTAGTTGCAGCCCTAGATTAATCTGACGATTACTTTCTTGGTTATCTCGATTTTCAGCAATCAACATGCCTCAGATTTAATTGGTTACTGTGAGCAGCATTGTTTGGAGGAACCGTGACTGCCCAGGAGCTCTCATTGATCTTCACTAATTGCATGAATGTAATGTACCTAAAAACAAAGGATCACAGTGTTTGTGAACCATAACTGTCTCCCTGTTTTCCACTAATCTCTGTCAAACTGTACCACACCCTGCCCCACATATTTTATATGTGCAAAGGTTGAAATCATGACTTGTTAGCAGCATTCTCCATTTTGCTGCTGTTGACAGTATAATGTGACATGGCTGATTGGTTGTAAAATCTAGCTTCATTCTTGTCACACAGGCATGGCATGTTTATCTTGCATAAAGAGGCCACTGTGATGAGAAAGGGAAGTGCTTGTTGCGCGGTAGTAGCAGACTTGGCTTTTGACATTAGTCTAAAATGAGGTTGATGTTAAGCAGCGCACCATACATGACTGCCTGACTGAGGCTGCTGGTGTTTTCTGCTTTGCATTTGATACGCTTGTGGTAAAAGTTTAATTTGACATTTTGAGTATTCAGCTTAGAAAAGAGCTCTGGCTTTTAGATGATGTGCTTGTTTGCTGCCATCCACCGTCAGAGGTTGTTATCAGTTTCCCATCTGTGTGTCCAGTGCAAAGACAGGTCTGGGACGTGTTCAGACTAGCTTAGCTCAAACACTGGAAACGGGGAAACGTGTAGCTTCTGCCAAAAGTAAAGAAATATACCTTCCAGCGGTGCTGTGGTGGTAAATGACCTATTGTATGTGTCAGAACAGCTTGCTCCCTATAAAAACACGCTGACAAGACAGACACACCAACAAATGTTGTTGTCCAATATATGTTGTCCAAAGTTTTATTCTGGATCTCCCTCAGCTTTGATAAGTTTTCTTTAGCACTGACATCAATGAAGTCGCTTCTTGCTTCTTCTTTCAGTAAACGTCACAGTCAAGTAATGTTTGAGTCAATTCAGCCCTGCAGCTGTCGATCAGGCAGGAGGTTTAATGAAGAAAAAAATAAGTTTGAACTTCATCATCCTTATCATACAGCTCTTTTCATTTACTTTCTCCCTGCTTGTGTGCAGGTGAGTACAGAGCTGACCCTGCATTCATCAAGCACAGAAAATACTCGACACACATGCACCCCTCGCAGCCGACTTCCGACTTTATCACGTGTCCGGCGTTCCCTCTCCCATCTGTCATCCTTCGCCTTTGTCGCACTATTTTCTTCACAATTTAGCTGTTCTTTTCCACCTTTCCTCCTTCATATCCTCTCTTTCATGCTCTAACATAAAGGAGAGGTGATTAAAGCTCCATCTGCCTTTCATTGTCTATAAAAGTACAATTGCAGGAAAGAATTTGATCGTTATTTAGGTCATTTATTGGTAAATTGATATGATATGAAGGATTTGCTGTTGAGTTGGAAATTCTTCTGTTACTGTGAGTCATAAATTTTGCTGCCAGCCAAATTCTGTCAAGTTAGGACTTCAGCTGGTAAACCAGTCACTTTGGCAGGTGACCAGCCATCATTTGGCTGCACTGCTGTGATGTAACAATCTCCTGGGACGCCTAGTAGTTACAGATATTGTCCTCAAGTGAGAGGACCAGGATTCAGCCTCTGACGGCAAGGATCTGATCTAGGGTTAAAAAAGATTTCTGTGACTGTGAGTATCATTTGAGCACGGCATATCTAAAATGCTAAATTTGGGTATCCATGCCTTTTTTTTAAAATTAGTATTCTTGTCCTCTCAACTCACTTTCTGTATTTGTGTTTCTTTTGTGTTAGGTAACAAGCGTAAAGGCCTGCAGTGGGTAATAGATGTGACCATAGCTTACCCCAAAGCAAGGCCTATGGACATCCAGACCTGGATCTTTGGCTACAGGCCTCCCACAGTCACACATGTACACTACAGGTAAGGATAAAAAGATGGTCATTACATTTAAAGGGGACATGTCATGCTTTATGTGACTTAGTGATGTTATTTATATACATTCATATATACCTTTTTTTATGATGTCAAATGTCTGTTAAACATGGTCAAGGTTCCAAAACTTGAGGTTGAACATATGTAAAAATGCTCCCTGCAAGTCAAAAGCCAGGGCTTCAGCCATGTTCTCGCTTGCTTTGTTGCTAAGGTTGTTGCTAAGGTTGGGGTTGTTCGCGTTGTCCGCTCATATTTCAGATCGTATTCAGGCTCAAACATTTATGGATGTATTTGAGAGGTTTCTATTTCAAGTAGATCTTCCAGTAGAGCCCCAGAATATAAATATAGACCTGAAAATGTGCACGATACGTCTCCTTTAAGTTTCACTTTCCGCATAAGGTTTGTTCTAAGCTAGTTCAAAACTGTCATTTGTCATTCACAAGGGGGGGGGCATTATACTTTCCAATGCAAATTTACTATGCAGCCAACATGCAAAGAAACTGCAGCATATGAAAATGTACTGCATTACATGATGAAATAAGTGCAGCACAATGTCAGTAGTCTTGTATTTTAGGTCATTATTGCTGACACACTGTATATTTTTTGAGTTAAGACTCCTGTCACTCCTCTCTAAATGTTTCCTTCTAAGAAACCAGAGAAAAATATGGATGAGAGAAATCATATTACCGTGCAGTCACATCACAGGTTTATAATAGAATTACAAATCACTTTAGGTTTGGCACACAGAGACTTTGAGACTGTGCTATTCATGTGACTCACTCACAGTGTTCACTTGTACTGAGGGAGAACTTGAGGACCTTTTTTTAAGTCCACCCACTGCTAACACAAGTTTACTGCAGAAAAATCCACCAACTACCTTTCATACTTAGTGGGTCAGCATAAAACACCTGAGATTACAGTTATACAAGGTGCCTTCATGTGTGACAATACTCAAAACCTCCCAAAGTTATTTCACATATGCAACACATTGACCTTTTCCTCCATGTCGATTGCAGGCAGAGGTGGCTAAAGCTTTTTGTAGTAAAAAAAAACAGATGTTACGTTAAAATGGGTAGGATGGAGTATTTGCTTGCTAGCCTTGGCTGCAGGTCTGCTTATACATAATGCCATGCTTCAGCATTTGCAGATAAGAGTCAATGAGAGAGACATAATTTTCAGTCACTCCTATGATGCAGAAAGGCCCCTTTACACTGTGCAATTTTGGGCTGTCTGAGACTAAAGTCGAGAATTGTGAGAGAAACTAAAATATTTGTCAATCCAAAATGGTGGTCTTAAATCACACCGGGAGACAAGTCCACCATCGACCGATTTGGTGCTTTGACGACCAAAGACAGCCAGAGGCAGAAATTTAAGACCTAATTCTCACAATGTGACTGCTGCTACAACCTACGTCTGCTAACAAACCAAAACTAGTAACCAAAACTAGTTTTCCTGCTCTGCTCACATTCACCGTCACTTTTCTGACGCTCGCTCCTTTAAAGAATGAGGAGAGGGAGGATTCTGGGATTTGATGCACTAGTCGTTGTCTCAAAAATATTCCACAAAAAAATATTCGTGCTCGCACAGTGTGCAAGTGAAAATCATTAGTAGCCCATTGATATTAATGATTGTGTGAAATTTTAGCAGCGGTGCCCGCTGCAGAATTAATGTAGGGTAAACACTGCCTGCTCTTATACGTTTGTCCTTTTATATGGTCTTCCTCTCGGTGCCCTCCAGGTTCCCCTCTGTTGCTAATCCATCCACTTGAGGATATGATGAAGGTGGGCCAGGATTAGATTTTCTGTAGGACTCCATTTAAGATAAATATGGTCCCCTGTGCGTTGTCTTAACAGGGTAGATCAGAGGGGATGTATGCAGGCCCAAGCAGGAGTCATCATGTAGAAGTCATCTTGACCCTCAATGTTCCCTTGCACCCCTGTACAACCTCCTGACGCAGCTCGTGTGTGTGTGTGTGTGTGTGTGTGTGCACCTCTGTGAGCAGGGTGGGATAGGGCAGAGTAGGTGATTTATGAACCTTGGTTTGCTGGCCGCTCTCTGGAGGTTTCTCTGCCCACTTGGGCTGAAGCTAAGGACTCATTAAGTCTGTAATTAGAGGAGCAGAGGATGCACTAGTCCCACCCCACCTCAGGGACTCTCTAATCAGCCATCGACACAATCAGCTTCCCTCGCGCGGTCAGCAGTTCTGCAGCCCGGGGATGGACCGAGAGGCACCCAACCAAGCTAAAGGCACAGTTGTTCCTGTTACAAGTGTGCGCGCTGAGTTCCAGCCGCGTCAATGCAGCTGATCACAGAGAAGTTAGACCCACACTACAGGTGCAGTGTCAACAAGAGGATTAATCTGCCTGCTGATATAGGGGAACACTGTAGGGGAGTGGTAGTGCAGACTATTGTGCTGCCCTACAACAACGTTGTGCTGTGTCAGTTTAGGACTAGGTTTGTATCGTGAGTGCAGACTTTGCTCAATAGCATTCCTGCAAATAATGAAATTTATCAAGAATTTTTGAGGAGTTTATTTCAAAGGAAAAAAGTGCTCTTACACTATGCTGCACTTTAATAGCTGAGCTTCATGAACAAAACAATAATCACACAAAGGTCAGTGATCCCCACACAGGTGAATCCAACAGTTCACACTAACAAACAGAAGAAGTTAATGATCCTTGACCATTAGTTGTAGTGTTTTGAAAGTAAATATCAGGCTTCAAGTTGTTTCAGTAGTCTGTGTTACCTCCTTTGTTGGAAAGTTTGACTTTTTTAACACCACAAAAGGACAAAAAGTGCTTTACTTCAGGAGGGGAAGGTCAGGGATTTTTAGTTCTCAGGGGAAGTTTGTGAATTTTACAAATAGGTCACTTCACAAGAATATACGGCCAAGTATTCTGCCAAGTTTGTTGTATTAGATGGTGGTTTTCAGCTGTGTTTGGTTGTGCAAATTGCGCAAAAAAGAAAATCCTGTCAAAGAGCCAGTTTGTGCTCAAAACTTTGTGCTTTTCCTAGTGTAATAAAATAGACATTTTAAAGGGACAGTGGTGCCAGTCCTCGGTAGGAACAAATCGAACTAAAAAAAAAAAAACAGCCTGACCGAACCAGAAGGGAAAACACTTCCAGCATGAAACGTTGCATTAAGAATGTGGTGGGAACCGTGGTTCATGTGGAGACGGTCATGGCAGCAGCCAGAGATTATGTAATAGTTATGTCCATGCTGACCTGAATGAACGGCACCTGAGTTTCCAGTGATGTGTCTGTGTCAGAGTTTCTACTGTGAATGAAGGGAATTTACTGACAGAACAGGGGCCAGCTCTGTGTCAGTGTGTGTTTCAAAGTGTGTCAAGCCTCTAGATCCCCTGAAATTGTTGTTTTACTACTGCGACTGTGTTATCAAAAAACATGCAGAAAGGAGGATCCTCAGACCTCACGTACAGTGTAAGGAGGCTTGACACCAAGCTGAGTGTCAGCCATTAACTCTTAATGGTGATTCAGCATGCTGAATCTACAGTGGAGCTCGCTGACTGGCTGTTTAGCAAATCAGTGATTTCACCTAGTTTGGGTGTCAACATTTTTTTCCGTCTTGCTTTTTTTCCTCCTGAAAGCAGAAGACCACGGGCTGACAGTGCGCGCAAAGAAGAGCAAGAAGGTTTTAACACATTCACAGCAGCATAAAAATGGTTGGCTAGTTTTTTATCTTTGTCAGATGGATTATAAATCAAGACTTCTGACTAGTTAAGTCCACTCTTCCAGGCCCTCAACATACACGCGTGTCAGCTAGATGTCAGCTTTGCAGCGTGTGCAATTCCAACAGTTTAACAGGAGATATGAGGCAATGTGTTGCATTTGATGAGTCGTCTTTGTGCGTCGGGGCCCTAAATCTGACTTCCTCAGCCTGACTGTTTCTGTGTGAACTGACCTTGACAAAAGGCTGCTGTCTTCCTGTGCTATCGTTTTATAGGGCTGTATAGATTACTACTGCACCTGCTTCAGAACAGGCAGCTGAGAATTGAGTAATATTCTAGATGGATCCACGTTGAGCGCTCTGCATTTTTTTTTTTTTAATCCCTCCACCTCCCTCTTTCTCTCTCTCTCTCTCTCTCTGCCTCCAGTCCTCACCCCTCAGCTCCACCCTCCCTCACTGTACGTGTCTGTCTCTTGCCCTCTCCCCCATATAATCTCAGCCTCCCAGATTGCAGCATCATAAGCCCTCTGTGAATGGCAGATGGGAGAGCTAGGTGGGTGTACAGAGGCCGAGCGAGGGCAGTAGTGGGTGTTAAATACGTTGAAATCGTTTTCTTTTAAATGCACCTTTTTTTTTTTTTTTTTTTTTTTTGCTGTTGTGGGCTTTTCTGAAAGCTGCTGTTAGAAAATATCTGAAAGGTGACATGATTTATGGAGTCGCAGTCTGCCTGGTCATCACATAGATGCTTTGGAGCTGCACACCTGGCTTTCTGTCGGAGACAAGACCCACACACAGAATTGTTGAGCTTGCAGCCGTACCGCTTCCTAAGAGCTCTAAAGGCAGATTTTTTAAATTAATTTTTTTATTTTTTAACCATGTTGTAAACAAAGCAAAAAAAAAATCACACGACATTTCCTCCCGTTTGTACTTATTTTGTGTTTGGTGTTCATTCAACACCTCACAATCAATATCTCACGCTTGTGTCTTACCTGTGAGTGTAACTGAGTGCCTTGGTAATTAGAGATGGTGTCTCGGGATAATGAATGAGTAGAGGGATTTTTTTTTTCAAAGCTTAGGGTCTTCAGAGGACTTTTTTTCACCATAGAAACCCATTATAGAACCCCCACCCCCATCTGTATTCACTTCATTCCACAGAAAATCCTCCTAAAGAGGTGTCAGGGGTGGAAGAAGTATGTAGATCTCTTACTTCAGCAGAAGAAGTAATAGCACTGTAAAAGTACTCTGCTACAAGTAAAAGTCCTGCATTCATAATCTTACTTTATTAGAAGTACATAAGTATTATCACCAAAATGTAAAGTAACAAAAGTATATATTATAAAGATCATTATTGCTACTACTTTATAAAATTTGTGCTGTTTAATCTGCAAAAACCTCAACCTTATAAATACGTTTCTGTCAGTAATTGAGCCCTAAAAACCTTATTTTACAGTGTAGTAAGAATATTTCAACCTGTTTTTAATTGAAACCATCATGTTTGCTCTTAAAATGTGTTTGTAGAAGGTGTTTGTATCTTGAAACAGCAGAGAATAAGGCATCGTCGCTGCACTAGAATTACGAAAAAGTTGATTTTAGAAAATTCTTGAAACAAGTTATGTGTTGAAAGCTGGTTAAAATATTTCTACTACATTGGCAGATTGTTTTCCTTAGGAGATAAAACGTTTTAAGGACTCGATTCCAATATAAAAATACTTGATGAGAGTGAGATGATTTTTTTATTTTTTTTTTTTCAACAATGCACCATGTTTTAGAAATGATCATGTTTTATATGAAAACTAATAATTAGAAAAATAACTGCAGGAGTCCGATAAATGTAGTACAAAGTACAATATTCCTCTCTGAAATGAAAATACTCTTAAAGTCCAAGTACTTAAAAACTTTTTCTTAGTACAGTACTTGTACACTGCCCATCAGAGGTGGTGAACAGACTTTAATGTGCTGGCAGTATCAGTGAATTTGATTCTTTGACTGCTTTTGAAAGCAAATTGTCCTCAAACATGAACAGCAGGTTGTACTGACATCTCTGTGACTGTAAAGTCAATACAGGCCACGTAGTCCATACCCACCTGTGATGGGGGTTTTATGGCACATTTCTTCTGACCTCTGCACTGATAAGAGGTTGATGCACCCATGCTAGGCTGTCATTAACTTCTACACTGCTCCTCCCACACCATCCATTTCAGCACCATGTCCTCAAATGACAACAGCAACACTGTGTCAGAGATATGTGGTCGGGGTGACCAGGTGAAAGTGTACGCTTGCCACGTAGGCACAAAAATCAAGGTGGCGGTAAGAGGGGCAAAGAACAGACGCTCTAGAAGGCGCATGAGCGAAATATTCAGCTTTCACGTGGTGTCAGATGTTTGTTAGCTTGTGTTCAATATCTAGGAGTTAGAAAATATCTTTTAGCTAAAGGGTTCAGGCTCTGAAGTGTCATTGAACAATTCCCACCAGTGCTGTTACACTACTAATTACTAATTATTTTCTTGTAATACTGTTTTAGCTATGACAGCTTGTAATCCTTGAGTTTTCCGTCCTGGTTGATTTGTTAACACCTGTGGTTGCTGTGGTAACGGTAAGCACGGCTTAACAGTACAGGAAACACTCCTTGAGCACTCCTTAGTCAGAAATACAACAGAAGAGCAACTGGTGTGTTTTTATATGATTACAGCACAACCATTCAAACTCATGTTGTGAATAATTGCAACTGAAATCTGATGTCATATTGCACACGGCGCAAGCAGGTTTCCACACAACAGGAAGTCACAGTAAAGTTGGTTACCTTGCTGAGGAGTTGGAAGTGTGTTGCCTGAAACTCTTTGTCTAACAGCTCCTCGTTCTGTTACACTCATAAAAATTTCAAATTATTTAGTCGACAGTTCTGA
Organism: Scomberomorus guttatus; assembly: GCA_038419695.1. Taxonomy (NCBI): domain Eukaryota; kingdom Metazoa; phylum Chordata; class Actinopteri; order Scombriformes; family Scombridae; genus Scomberomorus; species Scomberomorus guttatus. Next base: position 11,535,593 of record CM076462.1, read on the forward strand.
TGAACACCCCATGTGTCACCAGTTTAATGTTTTTTACACGCTGTATCATTTCCTGTGAATACCCCATGCTTAAGTAGGCAATCTGAATCCAGACTCCGCCACGAAAAATGAAATCTACTATATAAAGAGGTAATTATCAGTACTGCAACTAATGATTATTTTCATAATCGATTCATCTGACGATTTTCTCAATTAATCGATGAATTGTTTTGTCTATGAAATGTCAGAAACCAGTCAAATATGCCCGTTACAATTTTGTAGAGCTCATGGTGACCTTTTCAGATGTCTTGTTTTGTCTGATCAACGGTCCAAAATCCAAAAATATTCAGTTTACTATCATGTATGACACAGAAAATCACATGTGAGAAGCTGCAACCAGCAAATGTTTGTCATTTTTGCTTAAATAACTAAAACAAGTATTTTATTATTAAATATTATTAATTTTCTGTCGAGCGACTAATTGTTGCAGTTCTAGTAAAAGTAGAAAGTAGTAGAAAGTAAATACATAGTAGTATCAAAAATGTCTGATTTCATGAAATTATTTTCTTTAAAATATTAAATATTGTCTGTAAAAACATTGTAAATGTAAGGAAACTCTATCCTTGTAATCCTACCAGGTATAAATAAAGACTGATAAAACAGATATCACAACTGCTTGTATGACCGACGTGAACTATGTGATGCATTTTCAGTTTTTATGTCCACTGTGCAACAGGAAACAAATTCTTGAGGGAGTAAGAGCAGCTTTAACAGACAATAGGTCATATTTGAAAAAGACCTCTAGCTGCAAATTATTATGACTGTCAGATGGTGAATAGTAACTTTCTACATTAGCTGGAAACATTATGAAACGTTAATATTTAATTTACTAGAATACTTGATAACATGACACTGAGGACAATGATGTGGGATTTTCCCTACAGCAGTTGTTTACTTTAGGGTTAGCCGTTTGTCCTACACACTTAGAGTAAAGTAAACAAGTTTTCCTCCCGAGACTTGTCACGCACTACTAACTCAGACCATTTTGTCTTTCATCATGTCTGTCATCAAGGAGGCTTCAGTGAGCTACTGATTACTTCCTCACACAAGTGGATTATATTTTTAAAGACATAATCGTTTTCTATAAAATGTCAGAAAATAGTGAAATAGTTTTTTAATTTCTAAAGGACTCGCGGTGATGTTTCCACGTCTTGTTTTGTCTGATCAACCTACAAAAGTTAGAGATTCAGTTTACTATCATGTTAGACAGAGAAAAACATCAAATCCTCACTTTCAAGAAGCTGCAAACTGCACATTTTTGTTTTAAAAAAACTAATTGATTGTCAAAATAGTTCATGATTTATGTTCTGTCATTCTAATCGTTGCAGCTCTAGCTCATGAAACAACAGCATTCTTGCTTGGATTTGCAGGTGCGTCTTTGATTCCTCAACATTTCACAGATTTCTGTACGGACTGACTCACTTCAACAGTTTAGGATGACCACTGTGTTTAGTTTTTGGATGCTAAACTGAACACTCTGCTTGGTTTAGCTTCTCCATCTGATCACCAGAGCGACGATACAGTTTATGCTCCGCGTACAAGAGTCAGACTTTGATTTTCATTTCAGCTTGTTGATCCCATCAATTATGATGATATTTTTTTTTGTTTTTCGGACTAAACAATAAGCAACATGGATTGATGCCGTACCTGCGCACATGATGAAGAATGATCACAGTATCCTAAATTCTAAATCCACAATAAAGCCTTATCCAGGTTTCTGAAACCCAAGATATAACGATGATACTCCAAAACCCTCATAACCAGGATACTAGTGCCCTCTCATTGTAGTTGTGCTTAATTTACAGTGTGTGCTGAGGCTGTTATCAGTTGTTTCTAATTGTGGAACATCCTGTGATCAGCAGGAAGAATATAATACTGAATACATCAACTGGGAAAAGTATGTACAGACTTGTGATCAGGCATGTTGATGAGTCCAGAAATGAGAAAGTGTTAAAAAAGAGCGTGCGTCAGTATTCAGAATATGTTTTTATGTGCACAGAAAGTATTCTTATCTATCAACATAGTAGTTTTCTCAGCTCTGTCCCCTCTGGATGAGCCCTTTTACATCTGCTGGAGAAGATTCTGCCTCGTCTATTGTTTTGTACCAAACCACTTCCTGAAACACGGACAGCCTTGAGCCAGAGAGGAAGCAGATTAAAGACTAAATGGAGCAATTAACGAGGGGACTCCTACAGTCCCTCAACTTCTCTCTGATTGTGGATAAGCGCTTCTTGGCATTCTGCAAGCAAGAGCCCTTAAGAGTCATGTGGAGTGTGTGGTTTACGTAGGGAACCCCCATCACCATTGATACAGTATAGAACAAATAAAACAAATCTGTATACTTTTACATACTACAGATTATGTAATACTTATTCATTGTTCTAGCTGGTACAACCAACCACCCCTCCACAGGAGGATTGAGAGAAAGAACCCAAAGACAGTTGTTTTGGATTAGATGAGGACGCTTATCTTCACTATAAAAAGAAAGGGAGCAGAAGTATTTTGGTCCCACTGGCCGCTAATCTCAATATTCACCTTTTGCAACTTTGTGCCTGAGAGCAGGCCTCCAGGGGCACCTCTTTGTTTCTCACAGTTTCACAGCCAGTGAGATTTAGGGCCGAATAGAGTCCCCAAACAATGACTGGCTACTCTCCAAAGAGGCTTGTTGAGTGGACAGACTTTCCTGCCACAGTCCAAATTTAATTAGCTTCCTAGCCTAGTTAGGAAGGGAAACAATATCTTGAGAAAAAAAGCTGCGCAGAAGCTAAATGGTTCAAACGAGGCAGTAAATATGGAGGATCAAAAGTTTCTGATTTGCCAGCTTTTAAAATAACTGCTGCGATTAAAACTGTATTTGAGATTTGTGGTCTGTATTCAGCAAACTTTTATATATTAACAACCGCGAACATTACGGCATCACTTGCGAGTGAGGGTGTACATCATCTGTCTGATGCAGCGCAGGTCAACACATGGTAAAAGTCTGATGTTGAAGGTTATTGACAGGAGGAACTGCAGCTCTCCCCAGCTGTCTGTCTGTGAGCCAGGGTGTCAGGTTTACAAGCAAGCCGGTGCCAAGTGGGTTAGGGTGGAAATGAGAACGCTGCCGTGGCCCCACGCCAGCACATCACCACCAGTTCCTCACCACCGCCGCCGCCACCACGACTGTACACCGTTACGCATGCTGCTGCACCTCTCTGCACGACAAACACAAATACCACTATCCTCCTGTTTCTTTTCTCTCGGTACAATATTGACACTGCAGTGCAATGTTTCCATTTTTCAGTACTGCAAACAAAACCACAGCGGAGCATTGTGAGCTGTTTGACTGTTTGCCTCATAACATTCAACCTCCAGGAGAGATGTTACACGGATGTATCAAAGTCTGTTTGTTTTCTGTGAACCTAAATGAGACTGCTGATGTTGGGCGCAGCTTGAACTTTTGTACAGCCTGTTACAGTACGTGTCGGCAGCCAATTAAAACCGCTGACATCTGCACCACCTCTCTAGGGTATCTGTACATTCTGGGGGGGGAAATGCATCTGTATTTTTAGGCTTTAAAAGTATTAAGTACAGTTTATTAGTTCCTTTTTTTTTAGGTTTGCTATGTTAGGTTCATCTTACATTCAATTTTTTTTGTAAATCAACCATAAGAAATGTTATCAGAGAAATGTCTAAAGCTGTGCCTATCAGTCTGACAGCCTGCGTGAGATAAATGGCGTTTAGGTATCCGAAATTATCCACAGGACTGAAGCAAAACAACGTGATTGTTAAAGGTTTAGAGTCAGGTGTTTGCGAGGCAAGAAATGAACCCTATCCACTTCCCATCCTGGTTAATTTTTGCTGCAGGTCGTTAAGTCTGTTGCCACTGTTACAGATGTGACGACAGACCTTCTCTTCTGAACACACCTGGCTGATAAACCAATGAAAGCAGCAGATACAGGAACATACTGTATGCTATCTAAGCACACTGTGCTGATTTTTCTCTGGACCTGAATCAGCAGCGCCTCCTCCAGCCTCAGCTGTCCTCAGGCCCGTGCAGCTGCTCTAGACACCAAAAGATCCTGATTTCTGCATGAATATTTCAGCTGCAGGAAAGCACTGTGGCAGCCACCTGCTATCCAAGGACTTTAAATTCTCTAACCTTCCAATAAGTGTCCCACGCCAGCTCCTGTTTTCCCTCGCCAGGATTACAGAGCTATCTGTTTACATTTCAGAGCAGAGCGGGCCTTTGGATGGCATCCTACACTAGAGCAGGTGTGAAACGCTTGCACACGTTGCGTCAGATCATACGTTTAATCATTCATTCACTTATATTTAATGGCAACACCTTCACCAGTCATCGATGTGAACAAATGCTCGGTTTTTCACAAAAAAAAAGTTCTTAATTTGAGCCAACACCAAAGATCACCACAACTAGAAGGCACTTACAGGAAAACACTGCTTTTATTGTTCTGATGCTTCATTTAACCTTTGCTTTAATAGCTACTTTCTGTCCACATGTTATATCAGTCTAATTGGACTTATATTCTTCTATTTCCTCTTTTCTTAGCAGTCAAGTTTAATGCTGGTGGTTAGTTCCTATGACACATCAGTAACATGGAAGACACCTGATACCTGCAGACGCTGTAGGAGAAGCTCAGTGTAGCGTGTTGCTTTGGCCTCTAATCAGCCTATCAGGTGGCCAGAGCAGCTTGGCTCCAGTTTTGGGCAGTTAGAAGTCTTCGAGGGTGACAGTGCTGCTGTTGGTCAAAATCCTTCTTATCTTCTAACAGTCAACTTTATCAGAACCTTTTAAAAGATGACAGCAGTCAGTTTTATCTTGAATTTTACATGCTGCTAGGGACATAAAAGTCGCTCTATTTTAATAGGATCTTGTGAGCCTTCAGTGGTGAAGTGAAGATGTCCAGAGAAACACCCACACAGTGAACTGCTGGATCATGAGTAGACGAGTCTGTAGATATGGATATGCTCTTAAATAAATATATGAACCAACCGGAAGTCTGTGTTGAATCATCAGATCCTGTTCTTCTGGTCTGTGGAACAAGCAGGCCAAGCCTTTTCCTGATTCAGTCATACAGGCTGCTTCATTTCACAGTAACTGACATCTGACAGTAGCTGTGTTTACAGGGAGCTTTTTAGACTCAGGCTACAACTAATGGTTATTTTCATTATCAATTCATCAACAGATTATTTTCTAAATTAATAGTTTGTTCTATATACTGTCAACAAATTGTGGAAAAACTATTTTTTTATTACAATTTCCATAAGCCCAATGTGATTTCCTCAGCCCAAAACCGAGGAACAGCCCAAAACCCAAAAATTCAGTTTAGGGCTGCAACTAACGATTCTTTTCATTATCATTTAATCTGTCGATTATTTTCTTGATAGTTGTTTGTTGCATAAAATGTCAGATAATGGTGAAAAATGTTTTGTTTTGTCCAGACCAGCAGTCCACAACCCAAAGATATTCAGCTTACGTTTACAGAGGACTAAAGAAACCAGAAAATATTCACATTTAAGAAGCTGGAACCAGAGAATTTGGACTTTAAAAAAAAAAAAGTACTCACAACAATTAAGCGATTATCAAAATAGTTGGCGAATAATTTAATGGTTGGCAACTAATCGATTAATGGACTAATCATTGCAGCTCTAATTCAGTTTCCTTTCACTTAAAGAAAAATGGAAAATGATCACAATTGAGAAGCTGGAACCAATGAGTGTTTGGCATTTTTGCTTCACAAATGACAATTAATACATTTTCAAATTTGTTGCTGATCAGTTCTCTGTCAAATAATTAAGATCAATGGACTAATCCATTTGAGCTCCATTCTAGAGCACTAATGATGAGAGTAAATGTTGTTGTAAATGACTAAAAATGGTTCATGTAAACACCTTATTCAGACTAAATTTGAACATTCAAAACAATCACTACTGGGGCAACACTCCAGATTAGGGCAGCATCTAATGATTAGTTTCATTATTGATTAATCTGTTGAGTATTTTCTTGAGTGATCGATTAGTTGTTTCATCTATGAATTGTCAAAAAATTATGAAAAATGTCGATCACCATTTCCCAAAGCCCAAGATGCAACCTATAATCTTGTTTTGTCATCAGCATCAGTTTACTCTCATAGAAGACTTAAGAACCCAGAAAATATTCACATTTGAGAAGCTGGAACCAGAGAATTTTAGCATTTTTACTTTAAAAATGACTCAAAATGATTAATAGTTGCAGATTAATTTTCTGTCAATCGATTGACTAAATTGTTGCAGCTCTACTTCAGATTACTCTATTGTTTTTGTAATATTGATATTTTTGTTTATATATTTTCATGTAAATACTTTTGTAGGAAATTGTAGGAATTTCTTGTATATTCAACAAAGCAGAGAAACACACCAATCTTCTTAAACAGCATTCAAAAGACAAGACATCATCCTGACAGGAGGAACTGTCGCCCTTGTATAGATAGCTTTTTAATATACATTGATCACCTTACCAATCAATACTGTATCACTTATTACTTCCCTCTTACAGAGCTTTTGCACATAGGCACAGATGTACTTTTACAATGGACATTATTTGATGGGGAATATTGAACAAATGTTGAGTGCAGAGGAAATGCTTCTCTGAGGGAGGAGACTGTAACCTCTATTTGAAGGTGAACAGGAGCTGGCGGTATGGGAGTGCAGCCTACTAGGGACCCCTTCTGGCTAGAAAGAAGATTTCATTAGCACTCTCATCAGGGCTTGTAAAAGCCATGGACACAAGCCACGGACTGTTCTCACAATGTCACACCAGTGCATCACACCAGTGCATCACACCAGTGCATCATGCTTTTTTTTTCTGTTGTTTTTTTCCTGTTTCTCATTTGCGGCTGTGAAAATGAACCGTTTTAGCCAGCTAGACATTTTGTTAATTTGAGAAATAAACAACTGCACAGTATTGGCAACTCAGTGTTATGTGCCTCTCAAAGCCTTTTATTCACTTCAAATATGGATGTATTGCACATTTTCTTTTTCAGACTAACCAGGACTATTTGAAATATTTGATGTGAATAGTTGCATTGCAGAGTTCGGTGTTGGTTTCTTTTATACTTACTTACTTTATACCGAGAGGTGTTTCTAATATTTTGTCCATCCCATCTATACGAATAAGGGAAACCCAATATATTGAAAACACCTTTCAGTATAACCCAATACAAGTCAAAACCACAAACTACAGCCTTCAAAATGATGAATAAATCAGCACCTTTGTAAAACAGATTAAATAAAAACTGAACATTATGACATTTATGAAGGTGTGGTTTATAGCAGGGCTGTTGTGTTAAACTGCATTATTTTTATCAAGGTGATAAATTGTTACGAATTTATCACCTTGGACAAGTCAAACCATGTCACTAACATTTATAGTGGCCATAGGTGAACACCTAGACTGTGAAAGGTTTACTAAAGCATCATCAACCATAACCAATAATAACACAGGCAACTACTGAGTAAATTCTTTGCAGCCTCTTCCCCATTTAAGAATTGGAAACAACGAAACTTTAATGCGTATGTGTTGCTCAGATCGCTGTAACAACACGCAAGGAGAGGTTACAACCAAGCCAGATAGATGCCACATGTGTGTTGCGAATATCTAGAACGGAGCCACAATGGCCACATTTATGGGAAATAAACCCTAATGTTCTTTGCACAGTGTTTCTGGCAGGGTTAAAGACGGCGTACCTGCTAGGATTTAATGATGTTCCTCCTCTCTGAGCTCAGTGCTGGCTTAGAGTTGTTATTTTTCCACTTTCTTGATGGCAAAACTGGTTCACTTTGATTTTTCTGCATCTTTCTTCCCACTCGCTCCTAACAGCCATTTTGTGAAGCTACATTACTTGACTGTCTCCTGTCAGGGCTCCCCTCAGCGCTTCTGTCGCTCTGTGACACTCTGATGAGCCTGCCAGCTAATGAATTCCCAAAACAAGCTGAAGCTACAGCAAACACACAGACTGCTGTAACAGACTCCAGTTTGAAATAGACTGCTCTGCTCAGGGACCACAGCTGACACCCTGAGTTTGGACTGCAGCTACAACGGATCAATGCAGACCCTTTCTGCTGAGTGAGACTTAAGTAATCCTTTTTTTTTATGGTGTTTCATCTCTCCATGTCTGCCTGTCTCTCCTGTTTCCTTCAGGATGTACCCTATAAAAGAAGTTCCTGTGGAGGCAGAGGCTCTGACTGACTGGCTGTATCAGAGGTTTGTGGAGAAAGAAGAGTTGCTGGCCCACTTCTACGACACAGGTGTGTCTCCCCATCTCCGTTCATTCAAGTCGAACTGAAATTTGAAATCTTTGTGTGAGGAAATATAAACCGTAATGATACTGCAGCTATTGTACACACTGTTTGTTATTCAAAATAAGATACAACAGTCTTTGGAATATTTGTGCAAAAAGCTTTTAAGCTTCAAGCCTCAGGCTCGGCATTTCCCACGATAGCGGTTGACTGACATCTGAGGGCTGTTGCTAGGAAACACGCTGTCAACTTTTGTGGTGCTGACGTCATACTGTATCGCCTCCAACAATTAATACACAGAATTTTTTCCTTTTTTTCAACAAGAACACTCAATCAGCAGCGATTTAACGCTTCACATTCAGTACTTTGGAGCACCCACTGTGCTAAGAGTAACTTAAAGAGGCATTTAAATAAATATAATAAATATGATTTCTCAAAACTAGGTCACCTATGTGATAGAAAATGTGCAATTATTTTCGGTGAAATAAATTGGTGCCCTATGACATTACATTGGCAAAGGTCCAGTCAATCCAATCCAGTAAAATATTAAGTCCAAAACACATTATTTCATCAACAAATCCCCACAAATGCTGTTGCATCATTTCAAATTATCCCGTGGATGTGCTTATCTTCCACATATTCTCCGCCGTAACTCAACTTAGCAGGTAAACAGTAGCGATCAAAATGGTGGCCACACTCTGACTTTAGATTGACACCTCACTTGACCCAATAGGAGCTTCCATGTCTTGTCCACAGCCTACAATAGCCAACAAGAGTCCGCGTTGAAAGGAAGTGCCTGCCCCTCTTTCGTGTAAAGAACAAGCCAGTTGGAACAGACTGTGCTCATAACTGGCTCTTTGTATAGCCAATGAAATTCCGAAAATGACCATACGCATCGTTAGTGGTTTCTGTAAAGCCACAACAAGGAAATTATGTGCATTTAAATAGTTTGCTACGTAGCCTCCGGAGCTGGGGGAAGTCTGCTGAGACACACCTTCCAGGAGATGGCCAATCAGAACAGAGTGGGCTCATTGGGAGGGGTCCTTTAAGAGACAGGACCGAAAACGGCCTGTTTCAGACTGAGGCTGAACTGAGGGGACAGTATAAGATAAATAAGGAGTTTGTAGAGCCCCAGAATATAAATATGTCCGAGTTGCACCTCTCTCCATCAATCAGTGATGTCACCGGGTCATGGAGTACACCTGTACTTCACCGCAGCCAGGAGTACAAGTTTGAATTTTGCTCAGAAAGAGGAAAGTTAGCCTAGCTTGCTAATGGTGGCAGTGATTCCCACTAGACGTTATTTTTCGTTCATGTTATTTCAACACCTGCCAAGTCGTCGGCAGCGCCTTCACACTCTGTAATGTGTTCGTCACTCATTATACGAAGTAGCGGCTTTTTGGAGCATTTTCAATCTTTTTTTTTTTTTTTTTTTATGGGTTGAGTTGTGATGATGGCAAATGACCAGACTGTCCAAACTCACAGCTACAGGTAGTCCTGTGACCTCGTCACAGACAGTGTAAAGGTGCGGTCACATGACGTTTCCGCTCCATTTTGTTTTCATTTCTATTGAAGCCCGTCTGACAGTGGATGGCTGAGTGGATGTTCGGCCAATAGAAACGCTGCTGCACTGCTTCAATGGAGAAGTTATTATTCTAGTGTGTTTCATCACCATTCTTAGTAATTTATCACACTACTAGACTACAAACTGTAGTGTCACTCTCATAAACTGTTTACAGTTTGTGATCAATTGTGCAGAGAACTTTCCGAGAACAGGAATAAAAACACCAATGTAAGAGGTGTTGTCACTGCAGAAAAATAAATAAAACTTTAATTTCTTCTTCTATGTAATTACGATTTTGATCAAATAAGTGCAAAAGTCCAAACTAACACTGAAGATATGCAGTATATCTGCTGAAATTAATTATAATTTCAGTTTGATTTTGCAAGATAACACTTCTGTGGCACCGGGATTAACAAGACATCTCCTCAAGAGCAAAACTGTGATGTTTGTATTTCTGTCGTTCTCCACAGGAGCATTCCCTCCTCCAGAAGGACAGAAGGAAGCAGTTTCCCGGCAGATGACCCTTGACCCCGTGTGGCTGTGCATTATCCAGTTGTTTGCTTTCGTCTCCGGCTACGTGTGGTACAGCGTCCTCCAGTACCTCTACTGCTGTTTATTTTGAGTGCACTGATGAGGCGAGAGTCTTTATCGGACCATTGGAAAAGCCTCAGGATCAGTTAGTGTGTGGCCCAGCGTCATACTTGCCCCCCCCATCCACCCCCCAACCCCTCCCACCCCCTCCCACCCCACACCCCCCCGATGGATGAATGTACATTTGCAAAAGTGGAGAGACTTAACAGGAAACAAAAAGAAAAAAAAAAAGAAGACATGTACACAAACACACAAATGACGAAAAACTCATACAGTACTAAACTGGTCATAGTTAACTGTCACACAACCCTAACACCACACACTCGCTCCAAACGACCTAGCAGAATAATCTCTCGCACTCGTCACGACTCATATTTTGATGTTTACACGTCCTCATACACGTAGACGCTCACACGTACATAACTTTTTATTCAAAGTTAACGAAATGAGGCTCAGGACTCCTCCAGAGGACGCTCTGGACCGGACTCTCTTCCCCCCCACCCCTCCCTCCCCAGGCTTCAGCCGTTGTAGTTTTACAGAGTCTAACGAGTGTATGGACGTATGTGTGAGTGAATACATGTGACTAGAAGCATAATGTCTGCCCTTATTCTTCTTCCTGACGAGAGTTGATGATGCCCACTGGACCTCTCTTTCAGCCTGCTGATTAGCCGGCTGGCCACACCTGCCAGAGGGAGCGGCGGTATAAACGTTGAGGCTCCGCAGCCGGCCGCTCCTCTGGCCTTCATTGCACTAAGGATCCATACTGCCCTAACTGCTCCCTGCCCCAGGAAATATTCCTGAATGGTAGCTGTCAATGTTTTGATTTATTTTGTTTTCTCCCCTTAACCCGCATATCTCCACAACAACGGCCATCATATTCGTTGATGTCTTTTTGTTGTCGTCGGGTCTTTTTTTTTTTTTTTTTTTTTTTCCTGTGGCCACCCGTCTGTCGAGACAGTATTCTGAGCTCACTGAGATGGGGGGATCATGTTTACACTGGCGGCCCTGCTGAAAGCCTAAAGGGATGACGGCTATGATGCGGCGCTTGATTACTGATCGTTTCTGTATCAGACGTGAAGGGAGGAGAAGAGGAGATGGCGCCGACATTTTAAAAAGAAGACAAAAACATTGGCGGGGCAAGAGTTACACGTCTGATCAACCTGAAGAGTAACTCCCTCTATGTGGATTTCCCTTTTTCACCCTGTGCTCTCCAACTTACATACACACACAAATACACATGGGCACACACAGCCATGTGCAGCTGTCTCGAGGATCATCTCAGCAAGCCAGACTGAGAAGGCTGAGACTCTTATTCCCCCCATTGGACTACATAGTTTTACAAATATTTAAGCCATATGCTTAGTGTTGTTGAGGTGGGAAAAAACATGGGAAAAAAATATGATTTTTTTATAGAAAGCTACCCTAATGTTCAGCATTCTAAAATAGAGATTTTGGCTTACAGAACTATAGGTATCATTACTGTAAATTTACAGCATAACCTGCCTAAGTGAGTGTGTGTGGTTGTCTTTCTCCCCCATTTTTGATAAATATGATTCATGTCGTGTTGCTCTGTGACGTCAGAGTGTGGAGGCAATTCACCACAGGTGGTCAAATTTTATTTCATTTTAAATTACTTAAACTGTCGTCCTCATGTCATGGTATGTTTAATCTTGTACATAACGAAGCTGAGGAAGAGTTTTCATTGTTGGAAATGAAATGACTGCAGCGTCTTTTCTCTCTCTCTTGGTCCTTAATAATTTCAGAGAATTTAGTTTAAAATATCATGAATGTTTTTTTTTTGTTATTTTTTTTTTTAAAGAAGAAGAAGAAAGCACTTCTCAGTGTTAACCTGGATTTTTTTTTTTTTTTTTTTTTTTTTTGAGCTCCTAAGCAGGAAGTGTGCTTCATGACATTAAAGCTACATCCATGTGCTGGCTGCTACATGGGCCCGGTTTCAAACTTGTACCATCTAAGATATGAAATCATTAAGATCCGGTGAGAAACCTCGAATGTCAGGCCTGAGCTGATATCTTGGTAGACCACATTCCCTGATGATGCTGTTTCCTTGCATTCCCTCTTGACAAACATTTTGCGTGTTTGTTATAAGGTACAGACAGGTGACAAATTAAAGGAAAAACCAACATAAAGTGTCTTAGTAAGGTGTTGGGCCACGACGTGCTGCCAGAACAGCTTTAGTGCACCTTGACATTGATTCTACAGTCTCTGAACTCTACTGGAGGGATCAACACCATTCTTTGAAAAGATATTGCCTCATTTGGTGTTTTGATGATGGTGGTGGAGAGCGCTGTCTAACACGTCAGTCCAAAATCCTCCCATAGGTGTTCAATTGGGTTGAGATCTGGTGACTGTGAAGGCCATAGCATATGATTCACATCATTTTCATACTCATCAAACTTTTCAGTGACCCTTCGTGCCCTGTGGATGGTGGCATTGTCATCCTGGAGGACCATCGGGATAGAAATATCTCATCATAGGATAAAGGTGATCACTCAGAACAACTTTGTATTGATTTGCAGTGACCCTTCCCTCTAAGTGGACAAGTGGACCCAAACCATGCCAGCAAAATGCCCCCCACAGCATAACAGAGCCACCGGATCCCCTCACTGTAGAGGTCAAGCTGTACCGTTTTTTCCTTTAATTTGTCACCCGTCTGTACGTAGATGGTTTCAAGAAGTCAAGCTGAAATTGGGCCAGCGAGGAAGGGATCGCTCTTCACTTATGAGGGAAAATCTGTTTGGGCCGTGCAATGATGCAGCTGTTCTCTCTCAAATGTACTTGTGTTGTGGTTTTTGAGGTCAATTATATGTAATTTGCTTAGCCTGCTTTTAGGAAAATTATAGAGGTGCAGCAATTATCATCGTCATAAACTAATGCATAAAAGGTGCATTTTAGTAGTTACTGCCCTCCCCTCTGTGCCACTGTTGGTAGAAACTGTGTGTGAAATGCAAAAAAAAAAAAAGGGCTACCTGACTGGGTAGGTAAAACATTTTAAATCAGGCTGTAAATGTGTTTCATCCAGAGGCCCTTTCAGATTCCCCTCCATCGTGAGAGTGACTTGAAATGAAGCTTCTCTTTTTCTTTTTTTTTTTTGTTTTTTTTTTTTTTTGTTTTGTTTTGACCATGTTTCCAAAGAAGGCAGGGAAATAATGTTTTCCTAGATGTGGTTTTAGGAAATAAACACAATAGGGATTTAAACAAATTATACTAGAACTGTCTGTAATTTTCCATTTTGTACTTCTCCTTTAATTCCTAGCTACACAGCCATTTTACAACACAAAAAACTTGTGCTGGAATAAAACATCATAAAGATCCAAACAGTGTATTGCTCTTCCTTAACATAGTTTATGCACTTAACATAAAGTACAAGTGTTTTGAAGGAATGTATGAAAGCTTTGATTTTATTTTAAATTACATTATATTTGGGGGGGGATTCTCTCTTTTCTGCAAATGTCAACTTTCCCATTTTCCATTGACTTGAAGTACCAGCTGAGAGCAGTCTCCTGGTAACCAAAGCCTGTGTTTACTCACTTCAGTTTTGTTTAACTGTGGTGTCAGTCCCTCTCCGCTGAAAGTCACCGGTTTATATTACGGAGCTCTAATTTCAGCCTTGAAGTTGGTTCTTTGACAGCGAGCTGATGTCAGTGTGCACTCTCAGCACAGGACTGCAGAGATCTCTTTACCTTAGCAGCAGGTTGAAGTGAAAGAATTATTCAGATCCTTTACTAAAAGTAAAAGTACCAATACATGAATGTAAAGATACTTTATTACAAGTAAAAGTCCTTAATTCAAAAGTATTGTCAGCAAAATGTATGAACTGGTTCTGCAGGAAAATGCCCCCAGTAACCAATATATTAATTTATAGTACATTGTTAGATTGTTAATACTGATGCATTAATGTGTTTAGGGCTGCAACTAATGATTGGTTTTATTATTGATTTATTTGTCAATTGTTTTCTTTATTATTCTATTAATTGTGTTGTCTATAAAATGCTGTTATAATTCCGTAGATCTCATGGTGACATCTTCAAATGTCTTGTTTTTGTCTGGTCAACAGTCCAAAAGTTTACTTTACAGTTTACTATCATGTATGACACAGAAAAGCCTCAAATCATCACATTTAAAAAGCTGCAACCAGCAAATATTAGCCATTTTTGCTTAAAAATTGACAAACAATTTACCGGTTGTGAGGAAGTGAAACCTCTGTTATCAAAGGAGTGGCAGATTAATTATCTGTCGATCAACTAATCGTTGCAGCTCTAAATGTGTTAATAGCATTGTGCTGCTGTACCTGGTGTAGCTACTTTTGACTGCTATATTTATAGTTAGGTAGTTTAGTCCAGTGACTCATTCATGGTCCCTTCAAAGGGTCTCAAGATAAATCTGAGAGGGTGTAAAATGATCGCTGAGGTAACAGAAGAAAAAGGGCCCCACAAGGTGCTGTTGTTTTGTAAGAGGTCGCAAAGCAAAATTGTTTAATCTTTCACAATGCATCATATTTTATATGCTTATATGTTTTTTTAATGTTCAGTCTTAATCTGAAAAGTAACTATAGGTGTAAAATGAATGTAGTGGAGTAAAAATTACAATATTTGATTGAAATGTAGTGGAGTAGAAGTATAAAAAAGCATAAAATGGATTTTTTTTTTTTTTCTAAATGTACTTTAGATTACATTTTGTGCAGGCGTATCAGTGAATTTGGTTCTTTCACATCTTTGGAAAGCCTTAGACTTATGCAAAAAGTTGTTTTTTTTTATATTACACAGTACTATAAATATTAAACATGTAGAGATAAAGAACACTTAGTCAACATATCTGTTCTTCTTGTGAACAGTTTATCTTTGGGAGCAGCTTCCTGAAAAGTAATTATAGCTGTAAAATGAATGTAGTTGAATAAAAAGTACAATATTTCCTTGAAATGTAGTGGAGTTGAAGTATAAAGAAGCATAAAATGGAAATACTCAAGCACAGTAAAAGTGCCTCAAAACTGTACCTAAGTATACTACTTGAGTAAATGTACTTTTACTGGTACTATGATTTCCCAGCAGCACTTGTGCCTTCTTACAGGCCTGATTTGACTTTCAGTTTGACAGATGGTCAAATTACATTATATCTCCATATCAGCTGCTATGATAGAATTCAATGCGTCACCTTTCCTAACTCACCAATCTGCCTTAAAATAGTTGGGTTCACAGGATAAATGGAAAGTGAGACCATTGTGGAGTGCTATCGATTACATTTGCACAGCAGTTGGAGTTGAACAGGTGTGGTCAAAAGTTTACATACACACTAAAGAACATGTCATGGCAGTCTTGAGTTTCCAATGATTTCTACAACTCTTATTCTTCTGTGATAGAACACACACAAAAAACATTCATGTATTTTGGTTTCTTTATATTTTTATGGGTCTTCTGGAAATCTGCTGGATCAGAAATATACATACAGCAACTTCAATTCAATTCAAACTTCAACTATCAATTTTGGTGATGTAGAAAGTTGTGTTGATCAAATTTCTTTTGTGGCATGGCTTTTTAACTTCCTGTGAGTGATTATGATTGACTACAGCTGGTGACCTCTCTGAGCCCATTTAAATAGGACTCATTTGATAAACTCTCATCAGACTCGGCCACAAATCCTACAATGGGAAAGTCTAAGGAGCTCAGCATGGATCTGAAAAAGCGGATCATTGACTTGAACAAGTCAGAAAAGTCACTTGGCGCCATTTCAAAGCAGCTACAGGTCCCAAGATCAACTGTGCAAACAATTGTTTGTAAGTGCATGGCACAGTTGTGTCACTGCCACGAACAGGAAGAAAACGCAAGAAAGAAAATGCAAAATTGGTCAGGATAGTCAAGAGTCAACTGAGAACCACCAAAAAGCAGGTCTGTGATGAATTAGAAGCTGCTGGAACACAGGTATCAGTGTCCACAGTCAAGCATGTTTTACATGGGCTGAGAGGCTGCCATGCAAGAAGGAAGTCCTTGCTCCAGAATCGGCACCTTAAGGCTCGACTGAAGTTTGCTGCTGATCACATGGACAAAGAAAAGGCCTTCTGGAGGAAAGTTCTGTGATCAAATGAAACAATAATTGAGCTATTTGGCCACAATGACCAGAAATATGTTTGGAGGAGAAAAGGTGAGGCCTTTAACCCCACGAACACCGAACCTACCGTCAAGCGTAGGTGGTGGTAGGATTATGCTTTGGGGCTCTTTTGCTGCCAGTGGTGCTTTACAGAAAGTAAATGGAATAATAAAGAAGGAGGATTACTTCCAAATTCTTCAGGAAGACCTAAAATCATCTGCCAGGAGGTCGGGTCTTGGGTCTACCAAAAGCGCTTAACTGAGGTTAAAATGGCAAAGGGGCATTTAACCAAATATTGGCGTTGCTGTATGTGTATTTTTGACCCAACAGATTTTAACACATTTTCAGAAGATCCGTAATAAACTCATAAAAGAACCAAAATGCATAAATGTTTTTTTGTGACAAAGAAGTGTGTTCCAATTATTCTATCACAGAAAAGTAAGTCGTAGAAGACTATCATGACATGTTCTTTACACGTATATCTAAACTTTTGACCACAACTGTATATGGAGGGTCAGATCTGCTGGAAAGCCACACGCTTCAGGCAGCCAATGGGAAGCGAGGGGGAAAAACGGCGGGAAGTGAGCTGGAAAATGGGATTAAATATGCACGAACATACCAAAGGCCTAACAGGAGCCAGGGCTGTGGCTCAGCGTGGTGTCTAGATTAAGGAGTAGTATCACTCTGCATGGAGATTCTTCCACTTCAATCCTGCTTAAAATCTCTTCCAAAGGTCACCTACATTTCAAATTATTCTCCAGAGGAACTTTTTTTTTTGTGTGTGTGTGTCCTCTGCTGCAGGGGTACCAGCGTTCCTGCTAGGACACCTGCAATGAACTATTTCACGGGCACTGCTCCCCAAGGTCCTCAATGTCATGCTTTGATGGCTGCTCCCTTGTGAATGCTGCGCCGATAGCAGTGTCCCTTGAGTCAGCAAGCAGTAAAACATCCAGCTGTGGAGACGCGAGACGGGTTGAATGTCACTGCAGCAGCCGCGGGCATCGCAGTGTCTCCCTGGCCCCTCCTGCTGTCACAAATAAGACCCTCAGTGTTGTTAGGATGACATGTCTCACTCTTGTCAACACATCAGGTTTTACATGGTGTGCCTGAGGAGCAAAAATGAAGAATCATATGAATTTTGATGTGTAGGGGTTTAGAAAACAAAACGAATAAAAGAGCAGATTAAAGGGTCAGTTCACCCAAATTACAAAAGAATTTGTGACTTTCCCTTTGTATTGCAGATAGTTTTGGTTTTATGTATCAAGATTTTGAGATATGGAGGAAGCAATATATACTTACAACTACTTGTCACAAGTTGTATATGTCCATGAGCTTTGCGCAGTTGGACTGCAGTCATTTTACCCTCTCATATGGTTCCATTTTAATAATTTTTTAATGCTGTAGGAGGTCAAATTTTCAAATATCTCACAAGGGGGGAAAAACAAATACTGGAGAAAAACTTTACTATTTCTGTGAAAATTTTTAATCTTTTTTCTCCTATCTTGTTAATCATCTTGCGACCCATCAGATTTATCTTGTGACCCCTTCGGGGGTATGATAATGATAATATTTCTGCCCTTATTGTCAACAAATCCCATGAGAAGACCAAAACCAACAATGAATTGATTCTACTATTGAGTATTCGCCTGTGTAGCCAAAGTCTAATATACTGTAGCTTGTTCCTCCGTGCTACAAACCTCCATTGTTGTCCAAAATCTATTAAAAACACATTAATCAGTTGCACTGAGCGACATGTTCCTTCGTTGTGATGAATGTGGCCACTGTAGTTTGTTTTCAATCAATCCCTTTGCACCATCCTGCTGCCATAAATACTCACTAGAGCACCAAATGTGTCTTAATCCGCGGCTGAAAATAGTCCCCAACAAATGCACTGTTTACTCATCTTGGAGGAATGTTTGCTAAAAACTACAGTGCCCAGCTGTTTTAATAAATTATTCAGCCTTATTGGAAAATCTAAGTATTTAATCATGACCCATTTTTATGTCTTCAGTAAGTAATGAACAGGACTGAGAGTCATAGATAGACTTGGGAAGTACATTGTAAGCACGTTTGAAGGGATCTTCTAATAGTCAGTATAAACAAGAGGAATGATTACAGTGAGCAAAACCTGTTTTGAAGTTACTTTTGGTGCCTGACTATTGTTTTAAGACAGACTTGAAAAATTGTGAACCTCTCCTTTAATATCTCTATTATCAGCTTTATATCAGTTTTTTATTTAGTGCAGCCACAGAGGAGAGCAGCCAGGTGTGTGTATGATTATAAAGATGTGTGTTACCTTTATTATTTTTGAGATCTTTGGCTGAGCTTGGAGTTAGAGGTGACATAAGCACTATAACCCTCCTGTAACCCCCATTACAAGACCACAGTCACCCCAGCAGAGGTGAAGAGGTTATTATGGGATGTGGCTGTCTGTCCTCCCTGTCGCTCCCTCTCAACTCCTGGCCTTTAACAGGGGCAGCTGACGTCAGAGTGGCCTCAGGCACCCGACTGTCTCTGTTGTTTTTAGCTGTCAGTTTTCCGCCCCCCCCCCCCCGCCCTCTCCCAACTGTTCCTGGCTGATTTCCAAACTCCTCCAGCTCTTTGTAGGAGTGACCTTTGAAGAGGCAGACTGACAGACCGGCTCGGGCACTCACTCTCTCTTGGTGGCGTGAGTGGTGTCAGTGTGTGGCACTGGCGGGAGAGAGTGGAGAGGGATGAAAGGATAATTTGAACTGAGATAAAGACCGCATTTATCTCAGGCAGGGATCACGCATCAAAGTTGACTTTCTAATGTGAAAAATAATCTTTTATCTGTCACATGTAGGATTTACTTAAGTCATGCTTTGATTGTGCACGTCTAAACTAATATCAATGCTGCTTTGCTCTTTTTAGATCTGATCCGGGAATCACAAATGAGATGATGATGTGCATATTACTTACCAGATCTAATCAGTTTGTATTCAGTATGTTTAACTAGAAGATCCTTATGTAGAGGCAACACATATTGTGGATTAAATGTGATCTTTGCTAAGCTACTGTAAAGCTATTCACACAATATGGATCAGAAAGGAAAAGTTGTTCTTGAAAAACTGTCTGTAAAATGTCAAAAAATAGTGAAAGAAATGCCCTTTTCAAGTAAACTCATGGTAACTTCTTCAAATTGCTTGTTTTCTACAACCGTCATATAAAACACACAAAAACAGCGAATTTTCACATTTGAGTATCAAGGACAAACAAATGTTTGATATTCCTGCTTAATAATAGACTTAAACAATGAATAAATTATCATAATTCTTAGTGATATAAAATGTTTCCAACAGACGACACTGTCCTCAGTAACACACATAGCAGATTTTTTTTCAGTAACACCAATTCTTTTAGGTGAGACTGTTTATACTGATGACTTGTGTGGAAGATTACTAGAAATATGAGCAGAGTAAGTGGTCGCTGCGTGTTCCTGCTCTCAGATGGCGGCTCTTCAGGTGGTCCTGCTGGTCAAATCAAATGACCACTGACAATAAGACGCCCATCAGCCTCCCCTCAGTCTTATATATGCAGCCATGGAAACTGCTCCAATGACAGCCAGCGACCTTTTCGTGTATTCAGGAATAATAGAGGGATTACATATTGAGGCAAAGCCCTGCAGCTCATGTCAGTCAGGGAGACAGCAAATGGCTAAACAATGCTGTTTGGTTGTTGTTTTCAAAGTATTTACTGTTAAGTCTGTTAATTTAGGCTGAGGAGATTTTAGAACATACACATAACATTTTTTTTTCTGATTTATGTTCAAACATGACTTGGTCCTTGGATATTTCCGGTGAGCTATTCTTACCTTTGCTCAATTAATTTTCGAGACAGCTACTCTTACTCCGTGTTGAGAAAAATGTCCCAGTGCATCTGCTGACAGAAAACGTTTCGGTGCCTATTATACACCTTTGTACATAACCCAGACAATTAAATGGATTTCAAGCATAAAAGGAATCTAAAGATTTGTCTGAAGAGCTGGAGCCCAAAGCCACTTGTGAATGCGGGTCACATTTAAGACATTATGCTCATGTTTTCTGAATTTTTGTTTGAAAAAAAGCAAAGGACACTTTATTTAGTTATTACCTTAATAACAACTACTCTTCCTATATTAAAATGTAGAATATAATTAACAATGTTTATACTTAAATAAAGGCGTCAGTGTCATCATTACACCTAACCCAGTAATATCACATTAAAACCAAACATATGACATACAAACATTTCATTCATTTACACATACACATAAAAGTTAAATAATACTTATTTTCTTATTTATTTTCAAAAAATGACATAGTTAAATGTGTTAAAACCTTTTTTAAAATTCTTAAAATATGAAGTATGACATACTACTCCATATGGCTCTATACATAACCTTTTCATTGCAACCGGGATAAAAAACACAGGATATGCTGCCTTTACCATTTGATTTTTCATATTTTCCTTATACATAGAATAAAATAAAATACGAATTCAGTGTACTAGAAACACTGAAATGGTCTGAGACATAAAATAACTCCAATGCAGCAATTTCAGTCCCAAATGTGCATTTAGAGTCAGCTGCTGACTGTTTAAGGTGCATTCATATATAACCTCATAGGTCTTATCTTTGAACTTATGTATGAAATTTTAATTAGCTTTTCAAAAACTGCCACAGATTACATTCCAGTAACCTTGAGAAATATGTTGAAGATAAATGCACAAAAAAATCCCCTCTAATCAATCATCTTTTATCAAACTAACGAAGTTATGCTGTGGAGCAGACTCCAAATCTTTTTCAATTTTCCCAAATAATTGAATTATCCTAACCCTATTCCTTGGAACATGATTGCTACAGTGTTCAAACCAATGCAAACAAAGAGAAAACCTCTGGCCTGGGTGTGTTTTTGGCGCCACCATGTGGAGAGTTGAATTCGTGTCCTCTACCCGCGCTACTCTCGCGGTTTTCAGGGCGCTTAGCAACCTTACAAGTTGTATCCTCGCGATGACCAATCAGGAGTCGTCGTATGAAGCGAGCTGGCCAATCACCAGCGAGGATTTGGGCACCAATTTAAACGAGCGAGTGCAAGCGCTTCCTGTTTTGATAACTGCAACACACGCGATTAAACGAGAGAGGAAAGCCAAAAAAACCCAAACATTTGATGTATTTAATCATTTTTATCGGAGACTACGGCATCCCCAGCAAGACAGTGAATTGAGAGACTCATCCGGAAGTCACTGGTTGAGGTTAATTGTTAACTATCGCTGAGTTTACCGCTAACGTTAACTAGTTTAGCAGCTAAATTAACGTTACGTCACGTAAACCAAACTTCGGTTGTAAAAAGCAAGATGCCGTCCCGTGTGGAGGATTACGAGGTGTTGTACACTATAGGTTCAGGTTCCTATGGACGGTGTCAGAAAATAAGACGGAAATCTGACGGGAAAGTGAGTAAAGTTAACTTTAAGTTGAACGTTTTTGTCTGCACAAAACCACGGCCCGTATGTAACGTTAACCTGCAAACACGAAACTGTCGTGGCTCAATTAAACGGTACACTGACGTTAGTTTCAGTTGCAAACTATCGATCCTGAATATTGTTTTTTGTGTAGCCCTAATATGCCAATACAAGGTAATGTTTTAGAAATGTAAAGGCTCTGCAAGAACAAATGTTACGTACTTAAAGTACCCCTCCACTCAAAAATATGTTCAGTTGGATGTTTGAGCTTCACTGTGCAGAATGATTTATGTGCAGAGTTTGACACTAGAAGGCTGTTTTCACATTCACCTGCTGAAAGAGGAAACTTGCTCTGTGCTAATTGCCTCCGAGCATGGTCTGTGACATCACATATAGTTTGGAGCCAGTCCTGGTCTAATATTCAATTTACTCAAGTGTGACGTGGAAAATTAAAGCCTCCAGTGCACAAACACTGAGAATGGACTTCACAGGGAAGTAGGAGACATCTTGTGTCCAGCAGGAAAACTTTTTAAATGAAATATATTTGCATATTCATAGATTCTTGAATTTTTAATGAGGCAGAAGGAGTAGATGCCATTTAAGGATTTTAACAAGATAATTAAACTTTTTTGTGGAAAAACCGTATCAGGCACACATTATTATTCAAAGTAGAGTATTTTATATACATCTTAATACATGACTGGAGGGGATCTTTAAGAAAAAACCGAGAAACAACTTTCATCCTGCGACAGAAAGATGACTAGAAATAATAGAGTTTGTCACATTTTTTCAGGCACCTAAAAGCCAGTATACCTGTGTTAAGGGTAATAGCTGCTGATTTGTAAGATGGCAGGTATGTACGTATATTTGCGGCTACAACAATTTGGGATAACAGACTTTTCACATGGCACACATTTTGATTTGTCCCAGGTGTAACTAGTAACTTTTTATGGTGGCTCTATTCCATTTAGGTGATGCCACTGAGCCAGCATGCACAATACCAGGACCCTGAAACCTGAAACAGCTCAGTGGAATCCAGCCATCATTCATTTGATTATTTACACCTGTAAATGTTTTACCCACTGTGACATGTCAAAATGTCCAATACCATATTGTTATTGTTACGACCTCCAGAAAGGCTCTTAGGAGGAGGAAGAGTAGCAGAAAAAATATGCAATTTATTGTTAACAAAAAAAATGTGATCACAAATCTACAAATCAGACTACACCTGAGGGAAGAGCACAGGACATCATGAGATTCAAGATCATTATGATCATTCACATCATAACCAGCAGGGGGAGTGTTTAACAGCTGTGCCATTTAAGTAGAGTATTAATAACCAGAGATATTTTCACTGCTAAAATGGTCTTGGTTGGCCTTGATTTTTTTCCTTTTGGTTCACTAAACCTGTTTTGTGTTGTGGTAGATCCTCGTGTGGAAGGAGCTGGATTATGGCACCATGGCAGAGAGTGAGAAGCAGATGTTGGTGTCAGAGGTGAACCTCCTGAGGGAGCTCAAGCACCCAAACATAGTAAGGTACTACGACCGCATCATAGACCGGACGAACACCACGCTGTACATTGTCATGGAGCACTGCGAGGGTGGAGACCTGGCCAGCCTCATCACCCGATGCATCAAGGAAAGGTGACTGTGATCCTTAGTGTTGGAATACCTATATTAGGTTGTGTATTTATGTTCATTGCTGCTGCCTTCTCATGGTCAAGAATAAGGTGCGTTTCAGGTTGAACTTTGCTTATCATTACCTCTGTGATTTTTACCCTGACAGACGTTATTTGGAGGAACAGTTCATCCTGCGAGTCATGGCACAGCTCATGTTAGCCCTGAAGGAGTGCCACCGGCGCAGTGACAGCAGGGCCACTGTGCTTCATCGAGACCTGAAACCAGCCAACATCTTCCTCGACATCAAACAGAATGTTAAGCTCGGTGACTTTGGCCTGGCGAGAATCCTGAACCATGACACCAGCTTCGCAAAGACATTTGTTGGGACGCCTTACTACATGTCTCCAGTGAGTTCTTTATTGATTTGTAAGAAATATTTCCAAAGAGTTTTGTGGGTTTGTGGACTTGACCTCTTGATGTGATCCTGTAGAGAGACAGGGTTCCTCTGTAGGGACAAATTAAATAATACGTTATGTGAAAATGATTATGTGAAAAGTTGCAGAACACCTAAAAAGAGCTGTGCAGGAAACAGAATCTTATATTTTACTCATGAGAAGAGTCCTCCTGACAGTTTAATATATGTATTCACTGAATAACTTGAGGGATGCTTGTTTTCAGCAGTTTTTGTTTCCTGATTTTACAAAAAAGCTTACTCTTAATCTTAATCAGCCACTATCTTTTAACACTTTTCTTTCAGGAACAAATAAACCGGATGTCTTACAACGAGAAGTCAGATATTTGGTCGCTGGGTTGTTTGTTGTATGAACTCTGTGCATTATCGTAAGTTTACCAACACCTCTGCTTAAGCTCATTTCTCTGGAGGCTGGTTTATTGACTGCACAGCTGAGCATTGTGTCTCGATTTCTACTCTTTAGCCCTCCGTTTACTGCTTACAACCAAAAAGAGCTTGCAGAGAGGATCAGAGAAGGGAAGTTCAGAAGAATCCCGTACCGATACTCTGAGGAACTGAACACCCTACTCAGCAAAATGCTCAACCTGAAGGTTAGAAATGAATTATTTAATCATTCTATTATAATGTTTAAGATAGTCATTCAGTTTTTGCTGCAGTGTGGGTAATTGGTCTTCTCTGTCACCAGGACTATTTGCGGCCCTCTGTGGAGTCTATCATCCAGTGCAGCCTGTTGGCTGACGCAGTCGCCGAGGAACAGAGGAGGGCACAGGTGCGGCTTCGACGACGGTCAGCGGACTCTGACTGTCACCCCCACAAGCCCGCTGAACCGACCGCCACCTCTGCCGCAGAGCTCAGACTCAGGGAACAGGCGCTGCGTGACAGAGAAAAGGCACTGAGGGAGCGTGAGGAGAGGCTGGAGCGTGAGTGTTCTCGTGCCACACAGACCTCGATTCCACGTCTGGTCCTGGTTTATTGTTGTGGCCTGGCCATTAGACAGTATCACTCTTGCTGACCTGCAGCTGGACTTAAACAAAAGAAAATACTGCTTACATCTTACTAAGAGGGTGGTAGTGTAGATGAAGAGAATGATTTAAGTAGAACAGGTTTGTTCATGTTGCAGCCAAAATTTTTGCCTACTTCCAGGTACCTCCTGTGCATCTAAAGGATGTGCATATCAAAATAACTCATTGTGTCACACTGTAATTCAGTGCTACATGGTCAAGAAATAAACTTGTCTTTTTTGTTGTATGTGGCAGAAAGGGAGCAGGAGCTGTGTGTCCGTGAACGACTGTGCACTGAGAAGCTAGCAAGGTAAAACTTTTTTTTTTTTTTAGAAAAAATAAGGTCAGAAAACAATCGACAGGATGTCATTTTACTTATTTTGCTCATTCTACAATGTCATTTTCTGTGAGTCTTGCCAATTGATTGGTGAATGAGTTCATGTTAATGTGCTGTTTCAGAGCTGAAAGTTTACTGAAGAATTACAACCGTGTACAGCAGCAGAGGGACCTGGCACAGTTCTACGCCAAAGACATAGGTATGGGAATCAGATGAAGACCTCTGGACTTACTGAACCAAGACAAGAACTGAGCAGTGTTTTTATGTGTGGATGCTTCTAGTTTGAATGTTGATGTCTTTATTTATTAATTCTTAAATCATGTAAATAAAGTTTTTATACACCAATAAAGAATTAATTAAATTAAGCTTGCAAAAGAATTATGCTCATGTTGCACACCTGATAATCTGAGATCCAGCTGTCATGTTGGATTGGAAAGAGTGTTGCAAGCTCGTTGTTAGGGCTGCCTGATGATATAAAGTTAGACTGAGCTTTGTTAATCAGTTATTCCCTACTGTTTGGTCCTAGATGTGGAGAACCTCTCCCCCAGCAAGAAGAAAGTCCACTTTGCTGGTGAGAGCAAAGAGAACCAGCGGCCTGATAGCCGTCAGAGTGCCACGTCCCAGGAGCTGATTTTGAGGAGGCTGCAGGCGGCCAATCTGCGCGCCCAAACACTAAAAGAAGTGGAGAAAACCTGTCAGTTCAAGAGCAGGCAGATCCTCGGCATCCGCTGATCATACAGATACCACTGTGACTGAATGTGAAACCTACTGAAGGATAGCTGGATGTAATTTAAGCTTTATTTATATGGTAATTGAGTAGCGCTGACAGTAGTGAAACCAGATGATTCAATCCTGTGTATACTTGTGTGTGTAATTTGTAAACTTTTTAGTGTTTTATTGGAGGTCAGAATTTTATTTAGTTTCAAGTGCTGACGTGTCAATTTTATAGGCAGCTATTGTGATCATAAACAATGTACTGTATAGTTTTGCTACATATAAGTCAGTTTTCCTTCACAGACTGCATGGACATGAAAGGGCAGATTCTTTAATGACTTATGTTTTATGACTTGTGTGGCTGACAGTGATAATACTATCCAGAAGAACAGCTACTATTCTTCTTAGCTGCTACAACTATCTGTGATGGCAATGAACATGTAAACTATGCAGAATGAATGATTGTGAATTTAATTTCACGTGTATAAATAGTAAGATGTATTTAAAATACCACAAAAGTATGTTTTCGTTAATGTAAATTCTTTTAGGCATTTTATGAGAATCAAAACAGTTACTCGAAATAAGTAATTTTCAGTTTGCACGCAATTATAATACAAAGACATTGTTTAATCAAGACTGATAGTTCCCACAAGGGGTCATCAGTTTACCATGTAAAGACAACTGCATTGTGAGAGACTTCTCTTGTGATTACAGAAACAAAGCAACAAGCCTTCACACCTGAAAAATCGCTTGTTCTTGATTAATAGCAGACTAGAGGGTCTAATTAAGAGTGATGTTTGTAATATGGTTAAACAAAGGGACTCCAGTTCAAAATTGATTAAATAAAAGGGCTAAAATATTATTTAGATAGGTTTCCAACACTGAAAGATGGGACCAATTTTTTCTCAAGATCAATAGGGCATTATAAATGAAAGGATATTGGGTCATCTTGTACAAGAAAATAACCTGCTTGGAACAATTTAAAAACTTTAAACCAATTTAAAAAGAAGTAGGTCGAGCCAACTTGCTAAGACACTGAAATTAATTGGGAACATGCATGTACTGATAGTAATAAGAAAATATTGTTAACAGTTAAACAAAGGTCTACCTACAGGGCAATCTGTGACAAAATTACACAAAAGGCAAAAAAGAAATAGTGACATTTATAATAGAACATACAGAGACAAGGACATAAACATTCTCAGACCTTTTTGTTTATGTCATTATTTTCAGTTGGGAGAAATACATTCTAAATGCATTAATATAGCCGAGGTTTCCAATCATATTAAGGGTTTACAGATCATTCAATCACGCCATCGCGAGATTACAGTTGCAGTTAAGCGTGCGTAGCAACCGCTGTTGTCTGGTTTGCTTTGCTTCGCCTACTTGCGAGAGTTGCAAAATCCAACCAATCAGCTTCGACCTCGTACCCTCTCCGCCAATAGAAACCGTGCTGGGGGTGTGTCTTCTTCCAGCGCTGTGTTCCGTGTGGAAAGTTTACCGGCTCGGGTGCAAAGTTTCAGCCGTCTGCAAAGCGGAGCCCGTCGGCAAAGAAACCTGGAATATACTGATGCTGGTCGCGGTGTATTTATAGGGGTTAATAGTGTCGTATTTCGGATTAATCTTCTGATAAAGCCGAGTAATGTTGCCGTTGCTGGATATGAGTAGTGAGTGAAGACGCGGTGAGCTTTGCCTCGTATTGTTTCAGCTAGCTAGTCGTTAGCTTGGAGCTAGTCGCGGTTAAACGTTATTTAACGTTAACTCGAAACTTGAATCGCCGGGAGGACTGTAAGGAAAAGGTGGTGAAAATGGCTTGTGAGCCTAATCGTGTCCGGCTGCTCTGCATGCTCTCGTTGACTTTTGGGTTTTTCATTGTGGAGGTGGTCGTCAGCCGGTTAACCGCATCTCTCTCGATGCTGTCGGACTCCTTCCACATGCTGTCGGACGTCATCGCGCTGGTGGTGGCTCTGGTCGCGGTGCGATTCGCGGAGAAAACTCACGCTACCAACAAAAACACCTTCGGATGGATCCGGGCGGAGGTGATGGGGGCTCTGGTGAACGCCGTCTTCCTGGCGGCTCTGTGCTTCACTATCGTCCTGGAAGCGATCGAGCGCTTTACCGA
Source organism: Scomberomorus guttatus (assembly GCA_038419695.1). Lineage (NCBI taxonomy): Eukaryota > Metazoa > Chordata > Actinopteri > Scombriformes > Scombridae > Scomberomorus > Scomberomorus guttatus. The sequence goes on from CM076462.1 coordinate 11,563,886, forward strand.
GGCCCATGAGATCGAGAGCCCAGAGATGGTCGCCGGGGTCGGCGCCGTGGGGCTCCTGGTGAACCTGCTCGGGCTCTGCTTGTTCCACGGGCACGCCGGCGGAGGACACGGACACTCACACGGAGGGCACTCCCACGGGAGTAAGAACAAGAGGGGTAAAGCCGGCAAGTCTCTGAAGGCTGGGAACGGGACGTCAGGAGAGGAGACCAACAACTTGGTGGGGAATCACAACAGCCCGGGTGATGTGAAACAGAGAAATGGTGAGTTTGGAGCAGTTTTATTGTAAGTTACTCAGTCTTGAGTTTAGCCTCCCTGTATTAAAGTGTACAATACAAAGTGTCCAAATCCTCCAAACGCAGACTCATGGTGTCCCACATTTTAAGCTGACAGTTTGTGCCAGACTTTATCTTCATTGTTAGCAGTCCAGATTGCATAACAGTACATACATTCAACCCCCTCCTAAGTGACTAATCTGTGTTGTTTTATCGTATAACTGGTATTTAGACGTCTGTGTTTGTTATCAGACATTTGTTGGGTAATTCTATCCTCGGAAACGTGGCCACCCTCAGTGACATAAACGGGTTGGGGCCTCAGGTTTCAGGCTTTTGTAAAGACTGACAACTACCTGTTGGCTGATGAATAGAGCAGAGTAGAAGTTTCTGACTCAGCCAAGGATTTTTTTTTGGCAGGTCCAAACTTGTTAAAGTGTCAAATCTGACAAAAAATAGCAAAGCTCTCTTGCTTAATTCGCATTTTACTGTACAAACAAGTGAATTCATTGTTTGTACAATAATGATAACCTTAGTCTTCACACAGCTATGGTGTTAAGAGTTTTTTTTTTTTCACCCTAAAAGTGGTGGAACATGATTGTCTGTCTAATTACCATCAGATGTTTTACTAAGGTGTGGCCTACATAACATACCAGTGCCCATTTAGAAATGTCATGTAAATAAAAGAGAAATGCATATGGAGAGTGTGCAACACTTTTTTCCTAAGTCTACTTCCAGTGACCAGAACCTCACTACAACCCTTGGTGTGCATTACTTTTCCATTATGAGGTGTTTGGTTACTACAATCATATTGTAATCTATAATCATACTCTTCCTACCATCTGTGGGTTCAGGTCAGATGAGATTTTGATGTCTTGTTGCTGACGATAAAATGGCAGATCCCCTCTAAAAAGCTTCCTTGGGTACACCTCTGCTCATTCTGTCCGAGAGCTCACCCTCCTCACACCCTGAAGGGTTAAATCCATACAGAAGACCATTTCTCCCCCTTCACTGTTAAGCCCTGCCAGTTTCAATAAATGGAGCCCCCCCCAACCCCTCCCTCATCCCAAGCACTGATCGCTGTTACTGGGTCATACATCAGTGTAACCGTGGAGTCGACAGCCCCAGTCGCACCATTAGCTGCTGATGAATGACCCAGCGTGTCCCAGGATGGAAGTGAGCAGTCGTTGCTCAGGTGCCGTTCCCTCAGTGCTGCGTATGCTGCCACACTGACTCCAGTTAGTAATTGAATGTGCTTAATGTGAATTACTACAGAGTGTTAGGGATCCCATGTGCTGGGAGTTCACTTTCATGTTATCCACCATGGCTGTCTGGTATGCCCCCCCCCCCCTTGTCTGTAGCCCCGAGCAGTTACAAGATGCTAGCTTCAGTCACAAGGCTGAGTTGTCTTCCACAGTCAAAGCTATAACTCAACATTAGAAGAAAGAATAAATGACTAATATAACGACGTAATGGGCTGTTTGAATTAGATCCAGTAAACTATCCTTGCACGCATCACCTGATAAAACTGTGTACAAGAGTTCTGGCTTGTGCTTCACTAGCTGCCACTGAATTTACATGCAACCTCCTTACTGCACACTGGTTTCGTACAACCTATTTTTTTGCCCTGGAATGAGCTTACTGTTGCTTCTAAAACTTTTCCAAGCAACATTTCTCTTTTTGTTACAATCTCAGTATCTCTTTCTGTGTACCTATATTGAAACCTGTATCAGAATCTTGGTGTCAAAGTCCATTTGATTATTTAACCTTCACTTGTTATGAAGGCGTTTCAGAAAACTTAACTAACCTCTCCCCTTTTTATCTACAGAAATCAGCTGTAAAGACAGCACAGAAGTGCAGATGAACGGCAACATGCAATATGAGGAGATGGACCATGACCACAGCTCATCGTCACAGCTCAACATGCGCGGGGTCTTCCTCCACGTGTTGGGCGACGCCCTGGGCTCTGTAATTGTGGTGGTCAATGCTATAATATTCATCTTTGTGTGGAAGCCCTGCAAATCTGGTGAGGTGTGCATCAACCCGTGTATCAACAGCCACACCACAGACCACCATCATGTCAATCACACACTGGTGGACCTGCTTGAAGGCCCCACTGTGCCAAGCATGAAGGTGGCTGGTCCCTGCTGGGTTCTCTACTTGGATCCCACGCTCTGCATCATCATGGTGGGCATCCTACTGTACACCACCTACCCGTTGCTGAAGGAGTCGGCCCTCATCCTGCTTCAGACCGTGCCCAAGCAGATCAACATGCACCGGCTCAACGAGCGTCTGCTGGGTCTGGACGGCGTCCTGGCAATCCACGAGCTGCACATCTGGCAGCTGGCCGGCAGCCGCATCATCGCCACGGCACACATCAAGTGCCATGACCCCACGTCTTACATGGAGGTGGCCAAACGCATTAAGGACTTCTTCCACGATGAGGGCATCCACGCCACCACCATCCAGCCCGAGTTTGTCACATTCAACTCGGAGTCTCGAGACTCTCTCTGTGAGCTCTCCTGTCGGACTCAGTGTGCTCCCAAGCTGTGCTGTGGCTCTGCGGACAAACAGAACGCAGGCTCGGACAAGAAGGCTAGCAGTGACTGCAAGGCGGTTCCCGCTTCAGCCCTGGAGGTGGTCAGTGAGACCCCAGAGCAGGCTGCAGCTGCTCACGGGTTGACCATCACCAGAGAGGTGGAGTCGTCTCTGTGAGATGGAAACGGAGAAACGGAGGAGAAGCTGGAAAACCACCACACCGAGCAGAAAAAATCATTGTCATTTGCGGGATGCAAGAATGTTTTTGACCTGTGGATAAGGAATTTTTTTTTCCTTAGTCCTTTTTATTGTTTTTTTGCCCCCTTTATGGCTGCAAAATCCTTTTGAAAATGCTCTGTGTTCATGCATTTGATTCTCAGTTTCTTTCATCCCTCTCTCTCTCTCTCCATATATATTTCCAGTGGTTGGAGATATATATTCATATATATATTCCAACCACTGCCCTCTCCCACCCAACCTCTCCTCTGCCGCTCAGCCCCTCTCTTGTCTGTTGCCCTGACAGTGTGGTAGCGATGCATGTTGGGGTTCACTGACCTATCTCCTCCTGGACTGGAGCGAGGCCTGCATGAGTGTACCTCATTAGCACCGTGTTGTGATGCGTCATCTCGTCCCATGGTGTTTCTGTGCCAAAGCGTCTCACTACAGGACTATGGGATCGGAGAGACAGCCTCTCCTCCAGAAGGACACACACAACACATGCAAGTCAGAGCACACATCACTAGGTTATTTTGTTCAGCCTATGGACCGGTAGTCAAAGAGTCTACTTTTTGTTTCTTGTGTAGGCTTTGAGCAGATCTATTTTCTTACCCTCTGGCCCCAAATGGAAGAGTATTGTATTGCATAATAATTTAAATATTTAAGTTATTAGAAATGATCTATTTCTCTCTGTAGATGCTGTTTGTAATATTTAGTTTGGGTGATATAAACATTTTTGCAATTTTCTGTCTTGAATTTTTTTTTTTTTTTTGACAAACCATCTATGCTGTAGTCAGTTTTTCAAATGTGATGTTTTTATAATTTTGTTTCTCAGACTTTTTCTCGCCTTGACTCATTTTTAATTGCAGTCATTAGTTGGATACAGAAGCCGTATCAACAACTCTCTCACCTTGCCTTTTAAATGGAGAAAAAAAACTGCTGTGGTATAGCACTAAGTATAGTAGACAAAGTGTAACTGAACTTGCAATGGCACAGTATGTAATTAGTCGTTGATTCAAGATCTGATGCATTGCAAGCGAGAGGGGTTGGGCCTGTTGCTAAGAAATGAGCACTGTATACCAATAGTGAAACACTATTCTCTGTGTGAATCTGTACTGGAAAGCTTTCTGATGACGGCTGATGATTTTCAGTTTAAAAATCCTCATGAATGTGTTCGGCACCTTGTCACAATCCATGCTGAGGGAGCTTTTGTATTTTTAGGACGTTCTACTATGTTTGCATGAAAAAAACTGAGACCTGGTGCTCGACATTCAAGAGCTCCACTATGAGCTCCAGTTGCTGCTTACCAGAAGCTGCTGGTATCCTCCAACAATACGAATTACTGTGTAAGGAATGACTCATCATATAGCTCGCCTGTCCTTTGCTTTGGACAGCTGAGCAGACTGTTTGCTGAATTGAAGTCCATACGGTGGCCTTTGAAATTGTTTGAAATTTCCCTCATCATTACAGATATCATTTAAACAGTGAGCCATCGATGCGTTTCAGATCTCCACTCCCGATTTTAATGTGTATGCAATGTAGAAATATGTGCTGGGAAATGTATTTTGACACATTCCTTCATTTGTATTGTTCGGTCACTTTTATTTTGTCTTTTGAGACTTGAGCTCTATGTGATAATTGAAAACAAAAGTGTTGTTTTTTTTATTTTAGATATGACATGTCGTATCTATATATAAATTAGTATCTGTCCAATGTGTCATTGTGAAATAAAAATATATGGCTGTTTGGTACAGTTGATGAGCCCAAATGTGTCACTGGCCTTATTCTTTCTTTGTCTTTTAATTTCAGGTTGTCGCACCCATCATGGGTCCTTAGCACATATTTCTAACGGTGGCAATCCAAACTTTGATCTATTGTTGACTTTTGTCCATTAAATCCACTTTAGCCATAGAAGTGTGAAGGAGATTAAAGAGGAGATTTAGGTTTAAAGAAGCAGCGGGTGTGCACAGGTCTACATAACTTTATTACACTCGGCCTCCTTTCAGGTTGCCATTAAAATCCATGTTAAACATGTCTTGTGCTGCTCTTTGAGGAAAAAAGTCAGCATCCAAAAAGGAAGTTTTTTTGGGGGGGGGTTAAATATTCTGCCCATTAGCTCTGTGTTTACACTGACAAAGATGGAATCAAATCATTTCATTTTAAACTATTTGCACTACGTGCAAATGAGTTTTTTTTTTTTCAGTATTAAATGTATTCACCTGCTCTGGCTATTTTGTAGTCTAATTCAATTAAAACTATTTATAGTGGCCAAAGAGTCTCTGCACACTTGACCGGTTAAAACACAGACACAAAAACTATAAAAAATGTTAATACAACAACAGGATTAAGGATAAGAAATTAAAAGTTGATATGCCATCGGTGACAGAGTTCAGGTAACTACTTGTCAAAGAAGTAAATTGAATATTTACCCAGTAACCAAAGCACATAGTAAAAAGATGGGTTTTAATGCAAGCTTAAATCGTATTGTGTATGAGGTGATAATGTCAGTCAACTTGTCACTGAAAACCACATCAATGAGCATGTTGTGTGTAAAGCTACAGTAAGACCAACAGGATATTTGTGGCTGATGTCTTCTAGCCACCTACAAAACCTCAGAGTACCTAAACAGTAATGATGGTCAGAAGTAAATCTGCCGTGCAAAGTGTGAGTGAGTTGTGGTGTCATGCTACAATTGCATAAGTCCATAATTACAGCATTTCACAACTCCTCTCTGCAGTGTAAATAAGCGGATACTGGCTTGAGTCTGAGTGGAAGTCTGTTGTACTTGCTGACTGTGGCCCCAGGGGCCTTATGTAAGAGGCCCGGGGCCCGGGGGCATTCCAAAGGCAACAAGCACGGGGCTCTACCCAGCATTCCTCTGTGCTGCCGGCCCACCCTCTCCTCGCTCTCTGTCTCTTTTCATGTGGTTCATGCATACAGCAGCTCCCTTTTTTTGTGCTCTTTGTGAAAGTCAGGTGTTCTTTGCACCTTCACTGTCGGCCATTGTATGTAACAGTGAAGTGTGTCTGCATGCGTCCACTGCTGACGTCTTTGTTTCACACATACCCAACGTGTGTGCCTCTTGTATTAGCTACCATTACACACATACAGAGGAAAGCATCTGATTTTCAAAAGATTAATACCTGATTATTTTTGAAAAGGGTCACTTAAAGGAATAGTTTTAAGAAATTCACTTTTTGGCAGAGAATGAGATGGGAAGACTGATACTGCTTTCCTATTTCCATTAAAAATAACACTACAGCTAGCAGCCAGTTAGCTTAGCTTAGCAAAAAGATCCCATTAGATCTGCAACAATTAGTTGACAGAATTAATTGGCAACTATTTTGATAATCTGTTAATCGTTTAGGCCTTTTTTTAAGCAAAAAATGCAAAAAAGAGATGTTTTTAGGCTCTCAAATTCGAGTATTTGCTGCTTTTCCTTGTCTTACATTACAGAAAAAATATCTTTGGGTTTTGGATTGTTTTCCAGAGTTGCAGCTCTAGATCCCATTTAGCCTTCTGCCTGGAATATTCTGCCCACAGACAGAAGACATATTGGAAGTAGATTTTCTTTCAAAAAGTCACTAAGACTGATGTTATACCGCCCTCCTACACTTCTCCATAAAAACAACCCACTACTTTTAGCAGCTGGTTAGCTTAGCTTAGCATAAAGACTAGAAATGGGGGGAAACAGCTAGCCAGTTCTGTTCAACAGTAACAAAATCTGCCTTCCAGCACCTCCAAAACTAATTATCACATTATATTTTGTTTACACGCACAAAAATCAAAGTGTAAAAATTAGTTATTCATTTTACAATCGGTTATGCCCTTGGCTGGAGTGTCTGCTGGTTGCCTGGCGACTGCTCAATGCCAAAAATAGTCGTTTTATGTCATTCCTGACTCCCTGAATTAATTGGTTTGAAGAGTCTTTGGGGATTCTGGAAATACCTACAGAATAGAAGTATGTTTTGTTGGTATTTTCCAGAAAAAAATGATGCTTAGCTCTGTGACTTGAATGTGATACCAATACATGAGCGCCACAATATGGGGCCAAATTTCATGCACCATCAGGACTCCTCTTTTGGGGTATTGTGTCCCTTCTGTTGAATGCCTCTAGTTTTAGCTTACGCATGTCGCTGCGCCTACAAACGCTGCGTTGGCAAAGGTGAATCCATTTAGTGACCTCTCACCCTCAAGTCCAGTGTTCACCCCCCTTTATGCCCCCTGAACTCAGCCTGATGTCCTGCTCACCCTGTTTGAAAATCCCAGAGACAAAGCCAGCGAGACAGGCAGATGGCCTGGTGCGACCACACACACACACTGGGGCAATATATTGGCTTGGAAGAGGACTTCAGATATCCAGTATTGTCTGTCAGGTGGTTTTTCTTTGAAATGGGGGTTGACCAGCTGTCTGCAAAATCTGAAATCACACTAGTTTTTGTTACACAAATTGTTTTTGGGTACATTTTATTTATTAGTTGTTCACAAATCATCACTTTAAAGGTGTAATATATCCCATTCAGCCTTCTGCCTCAAATATGCTCCCCACAGAAATAAAACACATCAAAAGTGTACATAGATGTTACTTTTAGTTATTGTGGTTTTGGCACCTTTTGGATTATTTTTACTTTCTTTTTTTTCTATCTTGACAATTTTATTTTTGTTGTAAGTTTGTATTGTCTAACTTTTAATATTTCACTTATTTTCATGTGGCCTGGTTAGCCTTTTCTTGTTTTATTGATTAATGGGAGTAGTGGAGATCCAAATAAAGAATGAATATAGACCAGTGCAGTCCTTTAAAAAATCCTCACTGTGGGTTTCAGTGAAGGGTTTTAATGTCTCTTGATGATTTAGATGCTTTCTAGGACATTTGTCTTACTACTCTATGATTCTGGTAGAAATACAAAATGTTTGTCATATTTATCATAAAAATAGTCATAAGATACTCACAGATACCAAATATCTGCTTGAAATATCAGCAACTACACGTTAAAGAATATTGGCATCAGTACCAGCCTTCAATAAATACATGCAGTGTCTCTACAGATGTAGTATTGCCAGCTATTCACTGAAGCCTGAAGGCCCACAGTGACATGTATTATCCTTGTGTAATTTCCTCTTCTGCTGTGATAGTTAAAGAAGTGGTTCTCTTTTGTCACGAGCTAAAACACCGCTTTGCTGTGCAGTAAAAAACAAAACAAAACATGTATCTCCAAATTTGTTGATTTTGAATGCAGGACTTAGTGGTTTAAGACAATTATCCTACCTGTTCACCTTGTGAATTTATGAGGATACAACACTGCGTATATTTTACACTTACAAGCCACCCACTCACACACCCACACACAGAAAATAAATACAATGCACAACTGTAGGTTGCAAACACAGCCCCAGTCTTTCCTCTTTTTTCCTATTAAAAGAGAAAGGGGGTGAAACTGACAGTGAAAGTTACTGTTGCAGCAGCACTCAGTGACCTATGAGCTGTGTTCTTGAAGAGAAAGAGTCCACTGTGTCTCACAGTCCCATGTAAACCCCCTTCAAAATTTGAGAAAGTGGAAACATTTGCCAGAAGAGATTCTCTTAGGGGCCTGATTTGTTAATCGCTGTTCTGGTTTTACATGCTGAAGTGAAGGTAATTAAATTTGACATTTATAGTCTCAAATTCACTTCACTAGAGATCTGCTACAGTCATTATCAACACCACTGAGAATGAAACTCGTGCGTAGCTCTTATGAGTCAACAACCTTTTTCTTTTTCACCCGTTTTCCTTTGTTCAGTCTTTTGTTTTGTTATCAATACTATGACTGCAGACTGTGCTATGACATCACAGATCTGCGTCACTGCTGTCTGACTTCCAGCTTTCAGAAAAAGTGTATTAACCTTCAAATTGCATCACTGAAACTCTACATCCACACCCGGAGTGTAGGACGCACCTGGAATATGTTTTGTTTTCATGTGATTGCTTAAATATTTTTCTAGCTTGGAAAGGATCAGACTCACATGTAATATCCTTCACTGAGCTTTGTGAACTGGCCAAATGTTGTGTTTGAAACAAACACTGAAATAACGACATTTAGACCAAAAAGCAGAACTTTGACGTTTTAACCAGTTAATTTGGCATAAATGCAAATGAACATTTCTGGTTTTGTTTACGTCAATGAGTGTGCAGGCTGTAAAGATGAACTAATGACTCAGACTTTAATGGCTCTAAGTGAAGATGACGCTTACAGTTTGTTTCACTTTCCTCTGTTGTGCACTTTCCCTCTATTAAATGTGGGGTGTTTTGTTACTGCACTGAAACTGTACCATACCATTCTTTTCCTTTTTTTCTTTTCTTTTCTTTGTATTTTTAAACATTGCATTAATGCATTTTGTATGTATCTTATGTAGAGGAGTTTGAATTGCATTGAAAAGGTGCTAAACAAATAAACTTGCCCTACCTTACTATGTATGAATATTTCTTATTGATCAGTTCCACCTGGATTAAAGAATATATATTTCATAAGTGGTAATTTTGGCAATTGGGCAACATGAATTTTGTGACTTTGCATTGAATTTCTAAACTTGGTTTTTAGTAAATTGTAATTGTCAGCGGCATTTAGGCTACATGTCCTGAGTCATTCAAGAATTTCTGGGATCAAAACACTTTTCTATATATATACAATCTATTTATCCCAATGTTTAAATCAGATACACTTACTGAAACAACCTTTTTTTGCCGTACTGCTACTTTGACATATGTAACATCGAACTGAAACAACAATACATCACTCTCACTTCTTAGGAAATTTCTAATCACCATTGATGCACCACATAAAGCAGGAGTAGAGGGAGTAGATGAGCATGTACTGTTGTCTGAAACAGGGAGGTCCAAACTGTTGGCTCAGAAAGTGAAAAAAAAGAGAATCACTTAAGAATCCCAGGACTTTACTACAGGACTGTCCTCTCCCACACTCTTCTCAGAAACCTTTAATCTGACCACATGGCAGGTTTGTACCCACAAAAGACCTGTCTGTCTCTGAGAGAGATTAGGAGGGCTGGAATGTTAACCAGCTCTCTGGTGATGATGATGGTGATGATCAGCAGTGATGGAAGAAGTCCTCAAATCGTTTACGTAACAAAAATAGAAAACCACAATGGAATAAAACTCCATTGCAAGTAAAGGTTCTGCATTTAATTTTGACTGAAGTAAAAAATTAAGGATTTGCATAAAAATGGGCTAAAATACTGTAAAATGCACTAAAAATGTAAAAGTTGCGAAAACTCAAAATTTCAAGAAGTTCTTGAAGGAAAAAATTCTTAAAGGAATGATTTGACATTTTGGGAAATACACTTATTTTCTTTTTTTGCCGAGAGTTAGATGACAAGATCGATACCGCTCTCATGTATGGGAAATAGCTACAGCTAGCATCCGAAAGATTAGCTTAGCATTCATTTATTTACTAAAAATGTTTAACAATTTCTTTTGCTGAGACACAGTCTCAAAAATGAGAATTTTAACCCAAATTTAATAATGTTCGGGAGTATGCTAGTAAGCTAATGTAACTAAACAACTTAATTTTACGAGTTAAGTGAACAATCAGTTTGACATTTTACCAGCTCATCATTTTGTTTAAGGAAGGGATTCATTATTATAATTCATGGAAGTGATAACTAGACAAATTGAAGTTGACCTGACTTGAGACTGACAAACCAGCCAATTATTTCTGCCTTCACTATGTGTGCAGCTATGTAAGCTACATGTCTAGTAGAGGTTGAAGACAGCAGGTTGCATTAACAGCAGTCAGACCAAAGTTACTGTAAAAATTCATTTGTACAGTAAAAATGAAAAAACTGAATTCTGAATTAAAAGTATAGGCTAACTGTCAAGTATCACCAGTGAAATATCAATATGAAGTAATTGTAATTAATTACACTAAACATACACAAGAGTAAGTCAAAAGATAGAAAGAGTAAAGTACTTTACAGTTACCTAGCCTCATAGTAATTCAACAATTACTTACTGTGTGTTCACACAGAACGTGAAGTGGATGCGAATTCACCCAGGGCAGCAAATGACGCAAAGATGCATTGCAAGAGTTGAAAATGTTTGAACTTGAGCAAAAAATGTGTGTGTATGCTGGGGCACACTCCCACAGACATGGTCAGTGCATGTGTTGCTAGCTAGCTTACAGCTAACATACAATTAGTACATAAACACAAACGGTCCAGCAGTCAAAGCAAAACATTAGCTCAAGATAGCTAGTAAAAGTGGCTAGCTTGGTTGGCAGTAAGCTGATCAAGAGCATTTGGTGAGTAGAAAGCCTAAAAGATGTCTGTAAATATTTGGTTAGTAACAGATCTGACAAACACAATGTTCAACTGAAACCTGCTGCTGATGTCAGAACACTGACTGCTAATTCTACTGAGTTAAAGTTGAGATGAAAAGAAAAATGCCTTTTAGATCACATCCCACCTATTCAACAATATAAAAAATTGTCTTCCTCAGAGGATGGAATTTGCTCAGTAAATGTCAACGTGACCTACTCTGCTTAAAAAAAAGAAAAAACAGAAAGCTATTTTAGGAGCTCGTAAGTAAGATAAGATAAGATCGTCTTTATTGATCTCGACAGGGAAAGTGAAGTGTCACAAGAACAAGATAAGATATATACATGATGAGTATTTACTATTCAGAATTGAGCAAAAAAACAAAACAAAACCAAAGGTACTAAATGGTCCATTAAACATGAATTGTAACAATAAATTGAGACCAAAAAAGTCAAAAGTGTGTCAGTAATGCAGAGACTGGCAGAAGGTGAGTAGTGTTTATGGTCCAGTTTCTGTTTTGGTGAACTGGGAAATAACTAAGTAAGTGGACCTTGTGTTCAATTATTTGAGGGTATTTTCACCTGACAACATCATTATTTAAAGTTTAAAAAGGCTTCATCATTGTGGTTACATTCTATTTTATTGTTTGTATTTTTTATTATGTTACTTTTGTATTTTGTCTCTATTTATGTCTGTTATTTTGACGCACTTTGTGAAAGGTGTCGTATAAATTAACTTTACTTAATATAGCACTTGCGTAAATTCCAACCACTGATGAGTACACTTCTGTCAGAATAGGGCATGTAGCTGAAGGTGAGGAAGTGAGATAAATGACTCAGGTACTTAATAAATAATAATTATGCATTTTATTAATGGGACGCCAAATTTAAGGACACCTTACAAGACACAGTTAAAAACAATGTAACAAGACATTATATCAAACTAAGCTTTGATATACAATAATAAGTTAATACAATAGATAGGTAAAAAATCATCATCAGTGCAAAACCCAATGTGGGTGTAACCATTAGAGTCAGGATCAGACTGAGTATGCCAGTTTTGAGATGGGATTTGAAGGTGGCGAGAGGGTCAATATTGCGAATGTCTTGTGGGAGAGAGTTCCAGAGTTGGGGGGGTGGGGACAGAACGGCTGAAGGCTCTAGACCCCATGGTAGTGAAGTGGGCAGATGGTGTAGTGAGTTTAATGGCAGAAGAGGGTCTGAGAGTACGGGAGGGTGTGTAGATACGAAGGAGTTCGGAAAGACACAATGGTGCTAGGTTATGAAGGGCCTCAAAGGTGAGAAGCACAATCTTGAAATCGACATTTAACAGGGAGCCACATCTATGGAAGGAGTTCTGGTGCGGGCAGCTGAATTCTGGACCAATTGAAGTTTATGAAAACACTTGAGAGGAAGACTGAAGAGGATAGAATTGCAATTGTCAATACGGGTAATCAAGGTGTGAATGAGAATGGCGGTGCTGTTAGGTGTGAGCAACAGGCGAAGACTATTAATATTGCATAGGTGGAAATTTGCAGACTGAGTAACATTATCAAAAGATAATGTGCTATCCAAGATGACAGCTATACTCTTAGACTCTTTCTCTCAGAGCTGTGGTATGAAGATATTGAGGTAAAAGAGTTTGAGTTAATGTTTCACCGACTGCACCATACTGTACCGTCATGCCTCGCTCGCTAACTTTTCAGACTTTGATCACGGAGTTGAGTGGGTTCAACCAGCAATAATTAATTCCTCACTGATAAACAGAGTGCTAACAACTCCAGGAAGAGAAAAGAGAAGATCAACACCAAACATGCCCACTCTCTCCCCTCACCATTATGCAATCTGCATACAGTCAAGATAAAAAGCATCTGTATGGAAGCACACAACAGCTATTATCAACTACTTAAATACTCAGAGTGTGAGAGGCTTTAAACTCCAGCAGCTCATCACATCACAAATGACCTCAAGACAGAAGAAAGTTAAATAATGGCAGGATGGTTGTTGTCTTCCTTTAAAGGAAAATGGGCATCATTCTTTGATTCTTGCCTTGATTATATGTTCAATCAGAGGCTCCAGGCTTCATCTGCCCATTATTTTCTCGATTAACTGATTAGTAAATGGTAAAAGTAAATGGTTACAACTGTCGACCACTGTTTCCCCAATTAAATCAATTTAAAACTGATCTAAAAGGATTCTATCAATAAAAACTCACTTAATAGAAGCACTAGTAAAAGACTAATAAATTACCTGATAAATAAAATAATTTCATAATGTTATAATGTGGGGAAAATGTGTTGATGAGTGACTGGTCGTGATGAAGCTGAAAACAGATTTTTACTGTTACAAAACGTGTTTGCTGCTCTTCCTCCCTCCTGATGTCCTCCTCCTACAGCTCACAGATTTTTTATGGTGCAGATTTATCTTTGGAAACAAACACATAGTCAAACGTGACTGTTGTATAGATAGCTCGTTCCTCCCCCGACCACACACACACACACACACACGTTATCACGAGGATGTGTGTAATAACTGACGAGGAATTCTGTGAAAACAGCAAAGTCACTGCTGGAAATGTGGTCCCTCCTAACCAGCACAGCACACAACTGATTACTTTTGTTCTTATATGCTCCCCTCCCACACACACACACACACACATCTGCCTGGTAAAATATGACAAAATAAATCTGCCTCTGACTCAATTTTTCTGTCTCTCTCATCTCCATTTGTCCAAATCATGAATTTAAATCACATTAGGAAGCGAGTTTGGCTGTTTTACAATTTTCAGATATTGCCCATGACAAACAGAAAGTAATGTCATGAAAAAGAGCTCTGGGTTATTTTTGGGCATGCACAAAATACAGTATGTGGTGATATGAGATGGGAGGCATGTGAAGTAAGGCATTAGTGTGACTGTGGAATAGATTAAGGGACATTTTTCAAGTCTGTCTTAAAAGAACACTCAGGTGCCCAAATGAACACTGAAAGAGGTTTTGCTTGCTGTAATCATTCCTCCTGTTCATACTGAATATTAAAAGATCCCCCTGTTCAGCTGCTGTGGAAGGATTTTCAAAAAAGAGGGAATTTGGCACTAAAAAGACTAACTTTGAAAGATATCGACTTAATTTGACTAATTTTGATGGTTGAACCTTCATATTAGCTTCAAATAAACTGTTAAATACACTTTCGCATAGAAGGAGGACTGTGGATTTTGTCCCCCATTACTTTGACAGTGCATTGTAAAGTTATCTCCTAATGGCCGGTATGAACAGGAGGAATGATTATGACAAGAAAAACATGTGTCAATGTTCATTTGGGGACCTGACTGTTGTTTTAAGACAGACTTGAAAAATTGTAAACCTATCCTTTAATTAACATACCCCAAAACAGACTTATTGAACAAATCTTTTACTGGAATTGCTAAAATAACTTCAAAGGTAGTTTTCAATGTTATTTTTAAAGTTTGGTTTGGAGTAATACATTATTATATAACTATAATATATATTATATATATTGTATAGCTTATCATATATAGTAATACGTTGCCTTGTAGTGTTGTTAGTTATTTTATGTCTTTTTATGTCTAATATCTTTGGGTTTTTCAAATGTGCTATTAAGCACATTTACCAGCATCAAGAGTATGAAACCTGTAACCTGAGGGGTCAACTGAGATCTGTTCCTGAAAACGTCGGCCTGGCATCGCAGTCTGTTTGACATGACAGATGAACGTTACAGTACATGTGTATGTAACAAGGTGTTTGACTTAGCTCAGGATTGTCATCAACATAAGGGAGTGTTGTGTGTTGAATTTATAGTTTAAATCTGATAATACTATGTTTTGACACATATGATAACAGTACCATGTCTTCTTGTTTTCTCTTGCCTCTGTATGTAATGTAAATGCTGTGTTGTACGCCCATGTGGGCTGGGAACCATTTGCTATATGACACTTTATTCGGAAAATAAGACTGAGGGGTGGCCATGTAGCTCATGTAGGCCATGTGAACTACAAAGCAAACACAAAACATTAAGGCTGAGTTCTAAAAATATGCTTTTGGTTTCTTCTGGGTTCATTCAGTCGCTCTGTTGTGGTTTCACCAGATGGTTTCACAATTAGCCGCTGGCGTGTTCTAAACTCTAAATGTTATTTAGAACATGAGAGATTTGGTATAAGTTGTTTGTGTGTGTGATAAAGGTTAGGTTAGTTAAAGGTCATCAATGCTGTGATGGTAATCTCTCGCTATTTTCAGGGTCTGCGGTGAGAGTGAACTGTGCTACAAAACATAAAACTTGTTTGCTTTTTGGAAGTACCAAGAGCCTGCCATTGCATCTAAGGCAGCATGCGTGGATCTGACCTGGTGACAGATAAACTGGGACAGCTGCAAGGCAAAAACTCCACCCGTTGGAAGCAAGTAAAATGTGTTCTTTTCTTTTACATGCTTGTACAACAACAATAAACACTTTGGACACAGTCTTGTGGGCTTGAGGCCTGGAGCTTTTTCAGCAACAACAACATAATCCTGGGGTCAGATAGGGTATGAAAACTGAGTTTAATGTCTTTGTGTCTGACTTGTGTGTGTCTACAATGTGTGACAGAGGAAAGTCAGGTGAACATGGAGAAAACATAAAAATGTTCTCTCCAAGGACGAGGGAAGAGCTTCTCACTGTCATGTGACAATAGCAACAACCAAACCACCAAGTTTTATCCAGTGATTGTTAACAGCAATCATAAAGAAAGAACTGCTCAAAACTTGACATTTCTTAAAATTTTGTGTTAATTTAAAAAAGAATTACTGTTTATAAAAAGCTCTGCACGTCATTAGTTATCTTAACTGAATAATGGTTTATTTACCTTTTTTTTTTTACTTCACTTCACCACTCTAAACTTTATATTGCTGAAACAATTAGTAATTTAATCCATTAGTCAATAGACAGAAAATTATTCAGCAACCATTTTGATGATTGATTAATCATTAATGTCAATTTTTAGTAAAAATTAATTGGTTCCAGCTTCTCAAATGTGAACATTTGCTGGTTTTCTTAGTTTCTCATAGTAAGTGAAATATCTTTGGGCTTTGGACTGTTGGTTAGTTTGACAAAACAATTTAAATATGTCAACTTCACTATTTTCTCCAAGTAAATGGTATATATTTTAGATTAACTACAGACTTAGCAAATTAATATCCAAATGCACATTTTTCTCTGTTTTGGCCACAATCATAAACCCGTTTTTCAAAAGAAGATGATTGCACAGTAAGCTCCAGTGATTTTGTTGTATCAGCATTGTTTCAACCACACTTGTTACTTTTGCCTTGAAAAAGACACTTAAAAAATGTGGTTAGTGCCATCACCAGCACCTAAATATTGGTGTGCATTCACCAGACAACTCATGCTGACTGCTCAGTTGTCAGTGCCCCATAACGGATTCTTTTGTAAGCACTTTTTGTAATGTAGACATATCAAAAGACACCGCTCTTCACAAATATTCTGATAGAGTATTCAAAAAAAAGATAAAGACAGTGGTCTTATGTTTCAGCATTGATGTATGTTGTTAAGAAGCCAACTTTGTCAGACAAACCATCACTCTACTTTGGAGTCTCAAAACATATCTTTTTCTTCCACAAAATTTTTTATTCTAACAAATACTTTTTCAGGATTTCAGATGCTCCATCACTCCTCCCTGATTCTTTACAGAGTGACAGACAGAGAGAACGAGCACCTTGCTAAAGAGGTCATTAGGTCATGTTATTGCAATGTTGGAAGGACAAACTGGAGACCCTAACCCACTGTGCAGGAAGCACAATGCAGAAGAGTCAAGCTGAGAATGTTTGCAGTGTTATCTAAGACGCTCAATGCACTCTAAATCAATTAGCAAATAATTTGGCAATTCCCATGCTAAACAGATAACATTCTGCACAGAAAGTGAACTCTGCACAGTTTGCATAGAGGAATTTATTCTTTCATTTCTTTACATTTCCAGCCATCTGGCCGAGCAATATGGCAATGTAACAGGCGGAGAATCATGCCTCGGGGTATCTCTGCCAAACTGCAAGCTGGCATGCTGATCTCTGTTCAGTCCGGTGAGCAGGGAAAACGGGAATACATTTTATATAACGTGTTTTTATAAAAAATGCCTTCACTGTCCTTCATGTGTTTTTAAAAGATGTTGTTTAAAGCTGCTTAATGTTAACAATGGATGAAATCACTATGTGTAATGTTAAAGGGGTCACTTGTGGTGATGAACCCACTGAGAATTATTAACATTAGCTCTACAGAGCATGTCAGCGTCTTTCAGCTCATTGTTTTGGTTTCATAGCCCCCACTGTACACTACCTGCCAGACACCAAACACTTGAAAGACAATTTACAATTACAATTTACAATTTAATTTAGCAGATGCTTTTATCCAAAGTGGCGTACATCTGAGAGCTGATCCAACACAAGCAGGGATCTAGTCAGGAGAGAACAACACAAGTAAGTGCCATAAAGCTAAGTTTGAGTCTGATAGGACGCAGGTGCCAACAGGCAGTGTACAGAGGCAATGCATAGAGTGCACAGAATACACATGCACTTTTTCTTTCTTTCTTCAGGCCATCAAGTGCAGAGGTGTTCGCAAAAGAGCTCGATCTTCAGTCTTTTCTTAAAGACTGAGAGGGACTCTGCAGATCAAACAGTTTGATAAGTCGATCCATCACCAGGGAACTACAGAAGAGAAGAGTCTGGCTAGCCACTTAGGGCCCTGTTGTGGTGGTGGTATCAGGTGCCTTTCATTGGCAGAGCATAGTGAGTGGGAAGGAGCATAGACCTGAATGAGGGAGTTCAGGTAGGCGGGTGCTGTTTTAGTTGCTGTTTGGTAAGCGAGTGTCAGGGTTTTGAATTTGATGCGGTCAGCAACTGGGAGCCAGTGGAGGGATATCAACAGCGGGGTGACATGTGCTGTTTTGGGCTGGTTGAGGACCAGATGTGCTGCTGCATTCCGGATCATCTGCAGAGGTTTGAATGTACATGCGGGGAGGCCTGCCAGTAAGGAGTTGCAGTAGTCAATGCGTAATATTACGAGAGCCTGTACCAGGAGTTGTGCTGCATGCTCAGACAGGTAGAGTCTGATCTTCCTGATGTTGTACAGGGCAAACTGAGCAATTGAGACCACGTGAACCTTAAAGTTTAGTTGGTCAGCAATCATGACACCCAAGTTTCGGGCCGACTTTGTAGGCATGAGTTGGGTTGATTTGAGCTGGATGCAAATGTCTTGCTGTATAAAGGGACTGGCTGGGATGACATGGAGCATGGTTTTAGAGAGGTTAGGTTGAAGGTGGCATTCATCCATGCCAAGATATTAGCAAGGCATGACAAGATCCGAGCCGAGACTGTGTGGTCTTTTCCGGTGGAAACAACAGGAAGAGCCGGGTATCATCAGCATAGGAATGGTATGAGAAACCGTGGGAACAAATTATTTGGCCAAGTGAGGTGGTGTATATTAAGAAGAGAAGGGGACCGAGCACTGACCCTTGAAGAACCCCTGTGAATAAGCCGTGTGGTTAGGACACTTCTACCCTCCAAGATACACTAAAATATCTCCCTGAGAGGTAGGACATGAACCAGTGGAGGGCAGATCCTGAGATACCAAGCTCAGTGAGTGTGGAGAGGAGGATTTGGTGGTTAACTGTGTCAAAGGCAGCTGATAGATCTAGCAGCAATATAGCTGAGAACAGACCAGCAGATCTAGCTGAATGCAGTGATTCCACTGGATGGTATTGGGTCCAGTGACCAGGTGGTGGGATGAGACTTTCTGAGACTTTCTCCTTGGTCAGAGAAGGAGAATGAGGAGAGTGTGGCCCTGTTAGCTGGCAGCTGCAGACTGAGTTGGTCAGGCTCAGAGAACTGGTTACTGATGGCAGCAAATTTATCAGTAAAAAACAGGGTGAACAGGAAGGTGGAGGAGGAGTCAGATTGAGGAGTGAGTTAAAAGCAGAGAACATGTTCTGAGTGTCTGTGGCACCACAGATCTTGTTCTGATAGTAAGTGGTCTTAGCAGTTTTTAAACTGGAGGAGAATGATGCTAGGAGACCCTGATGTCAGTGAGCTCTCTGGATTTATTGCATTTTCTCTCTGCTGCTCTGAGTTCCGCTCTTTGCTCTCTGATGACTTCAGTGAGCCATGGACTGGGGGGGTGTTACAAGCAGGTTTGGATGTTAGAGGGCAGAGATTGTTAAGAGAGGAGGCTAACGAGGAACAGAGTGTGTCTGTAGCCTCATTGACAGGGAGTGAGGAGAATTCATTATGAGGAAGCATGGTAGGCAAGACCTCATTGGAAAGCTGAGTCGGTAAGAAGGACAGGATGTTGCGGTGGAAGGAGACCATTTGCGGAGGAACTTGAGGATGTTCTGGTAAAGTGATCGTGAATTAAAGAAAGACATGGTCAGAGAGATGTAGGGGGTCCACAGTCATATTTGCTGTGGAGCAGTTCTAAGTCAGGATCAGATCAAGAGTATTGCCTGCTTTGTGCGTGGGAGGGGTGGAGACCTGTTTGAGGTCAAATGAGGACAGAAGTGACAGGAAGTCAGCTGCTTGAGTTTTGTCCGTATGGATATTCATGTCTCCCATGCCAATCAATGGTGTGTCATCATCAGGAATGGCTGAGAGTAACATGTCTAGTTTGACAACAAAGTTCCCCAGTTGACACCCTGGTGGGCGGTATATGACAACCACAAACAGCTTAATAGGAGCAGTAATCCTGACTGCATGGTATTCAAAGAAGGAGTTGTTGCTTAGTGGAGAAAGCTAAGTGAATTTCCAGTCTTCGGAAATGAGGGCCCCCGTACCGCCTCCGTGCCCAACAAAACGGAGTGTGTGAGAGAAAGTGGAGTCAACAAAGAGTTCGGCTGATGTGGCTGTGTTTTCTGGACAGATCTAGGTTTCAGTCAGGGCTAGTACCTGAATGTCTGACAGATTAGCAAGTGCTTGGATAAATTCTGTTTTACAGCCGATTGGCAATTTCATAGGCCAAGAGTAAAGGAGGAGTGAGTAAAAGAGGCTTTTGAGTGAGGCAGGCTATGTGAGTAAATAGTAGAAAAGGACTAACCAGTTGGTGTCCTTGCTCGGTGGACTCGCACAGGTAGACTTCCAGGTCTTTACCCAATTTGGTCTTCACACAATAAGGGCTAACACTTCTGCTGATGCTACAGCGGAGCTTGTGTGTTTAAGTACCAGGAAGTATCACGGCTGAACCTGCCCATTTCAGATTTTCACACCAAAGCAGCAATAGAGGGTGTGACCTGCATCAGCTGACCCACCTATTGAAACTCAGAGAGTGAAACCAGGAAGTGCTCTGCTCCAACAAAGCCTGACAACAGCCTGACAATATCTTCAATCTGAATCAAACTCAAAAACAAAGTTTCAAAAACACTTACCAACTAACTGTTATCGTCTATGTTCTAGATCAGAGCTTGTTAATGACTAGCTGCTGAACATAGTGGAGAATTTAACCACTAAAGAGCCAGTTATTTCTCTCAGATATTTCCCTGGAGACCAATATAAATAAATATTTACCAGGGGGGCCAGAAGCATGACTCCAAATTGTGTCCACTGGATGTGTAAATAGGCAACTGTTTGGTAGCATGTTTGCTGTAGAAACTTTATAAGGTGATAATATACACTGTCCACTGGCCAAAAAGAATTAGTTAATGCAGATTTGATAAATGTATTTGTTTTCTTGCTGTGAGTTAGATGAGAAGGTACCACTCTCATGTTCGTGCATAACGAGCTAGTGGTGATTAGTGTAGCTTAGCATAAAAACACAGGGTGTTTTTATGCTAAGACATAATACTTGACATAGCTCAAACAATATTCAGAATTAAGAAGGCGGGAATAGAAATTAAATTCATGAGGATTCCTGCACATATTGGTGTAGATGGAAATGAGCTGGCAGATAAATATGCAAAAGGAGCAACAAGAAAAAGAGAAATAAGTATGGTTGTAAAATATAGCAAGTCTTAGGTTAAAAGTGAATGAAGAGTGGGATAGAATGGGATAGAGGAAATAAGGCCGATACTACCACAGAATTCAAAGAAAAGTAGGAGAAATAAGAGGAAGCAATTGAAATAGAAAGGAGGAGGACATTATATCAAGGATGAGGTTTGCTCACACTGGTCTGAACACTACATTAAACATAATGAATAAACATGCTACGGTTAAATGTGAACATTGTGGATTACAGGAAACGGTGGAGCATGTATTTTTATACTGTTCTACATATCAAGAGAGACAGACACTTAAAATTACACTCCAAAGGAATCACATGACACTATGTATTAGGGAAATGTTGCAGAGGAGTTTAGGCGATGTAGGTAACAGGACTATTTTCAGATTTTTGGAAAACATGAATTAATAGGAGAATTTAATGTAATAGTATAGTAACTGTTATGATCCACACTTCAATCCAGAAGGTGGCGATAATGCACCTAAAAGCTGTTTGCCAACCACCAATAAACAACAAAAGACATCAGCCACTGTGCATTATTGTTTTTCCCACTCGCATTTTGCAGCTCTATGCCAGGTCTTGGGCCCAATTGAGTGTTAAGGGTGTTCTATTGAGGACTGTAAAGGACAAGGACACTGAACTGCTAGAGCAAATTGTAGTGCCCCCAGGGTGGAGACAATTGGTTTGGAGACAGTACCATGAAGCTGTTGGCAATTTGGCGGGCACAAAGACTTTATCTGTGTTGCAATGCAGGTTCTATTGGCCAGCGTAAAGGGGAGGATGTCCACCAATAGTCAACCAACTGTGGCCACTCACTGCCTGCACCAGAAATCACATCGGGAGGTAAGGGCGCTCCTGAATCCTATTTCCACCTCTTACCCACTTGAATTGATAGCTGTGGATTATCTGTCATTGGGGTGGCCTGGAGAGGTGTGCTCCTATATCTCGATTGCAGTGGATGTTTTTTCCAGGTTTGCGTGGGCCATACCAACAAGGGATCAAACGGCTGGTATGACAAAGTACTGTGGACACACATTATCCAGATATTTGGCTGCCTGGGAAGGATACATTCAGACTGGGAAGCAGCTTTTGAATCAGCGGTTCTCTCAGGACTGTGCCAGATGTACAGAGGCCAGGAAGAGTTGTACAACCCCATACCACCCCCAGGGGAACAGCTCAGTGGAGAGGTTCAATCATACACTGCTGACCCTTTTGAGCTCCTTGAAAGAAGAGGAGCAGACACAGTGGTCTCAAAGATCTCAAAGGAATTGGTGCATGCATATTACAATGCTGTTAATGGGTCTACTGGCCTCTCTCCCTTTGTAACGTTTGGCAGGCATGCCCGTCTTCCTGTGGATATGTTGATGGGAGTCACTATGCCAGCACAGACCAACCAACAGGGGGGATGGGTCCAGGCGCACCACCGGACATTGTTGCAAGCATATGAAAATGTGTCAAAGGCCCTGTTCACACCTGGCATTAAAATGTGTCTTGGGTGGACAGCTCTAAGTACAGGTGTGAATGCACCCAAGATGCATTGAGGACGCATTGAGATCCAATTGCTTAGATCAAATTCGGAGGTGGCCACTTTCTTTTAACAGTGTGTATGCAAATGTGTCCTGGGCCACATTGAAGGACTTCCTACTACAAGTGACGTCCTCTATTTTCTGGCAGACTAGGCACAGGAATTGCGCTACTGCCTCCCCGTCCGTGTACTCTCCATCCACAGCTGTGTTCAACTTCCTGTTTTTTCCAATTTTTCCAATTCCCCAATTGGAATAGAAATTGAACCATAACCAGAAAATAACTTTGCTTGTCCATCTAAAAGAGATTACTTCATATAACTCCATATTTGTTACAGACCTGGCACTAGAGCAAATTAGTAGGATAGGCATTTGATTTTTGTGAGGGAACAGACAATGCATTGTATATTTGTTTATCCTGTAATCAAACAAGTTGAACACAGCTTTGGACGGAGGATACACAGACTGCTGGTCCTCCTGCCAGTTAAAAACAACAACAAATTTGGTCTTTGCAAATGGAAATGGTGTACGTGTTTATTTACATATGGAGCTGGGAAGTGAGATCCGATCATAAGTGGTCACTCAAGACACATGTGGAGACACATGTTAATGCCAGATGTGAACTTGCATTAGAGCTGTCCACTTGTGATCAGATCACCCAAGACACATATTAATGCCAGGTGTAAACAGGACCATGGTTCTCCAAGCTCAGACAGGCCCAAGACCAGCAGAGGTATAATAAAAAATGGATGGGACTACCACTGCTCCCTGGAGAGAGAGTATTGTTGAGGAACTTTTGCTGGCGGGCCCAGGGCAAACTCACCCCAGGTGGTCCATTAATTGTTATATCCAGTCTCTCTTTTGATAGTCATCAGGATCCATCATCACCCTACAGGATCCGTCCTGAAGGTCATGCTGGCCCGGTAAAGACCATCCACTGCAACCACCAGACCCACCTCTGCCCCAAACCAGGCCTGTTACCTCACAGGATACCCCAGAGGGGAGGATTCCAGTGCAAAACACCACAGTGGAGGGCCAACCATTGACACTGCTGGCTCAGCCAAACATGGATGGGCAGGTTCCAGGAGTGGTAACTGTGGAGGAAGTGGCAGAGATTTCAGACGCCTCCCCGGCCCCTGTGCACCCAGGTTAGATTAATGTTAACCTGCCTTGTAGGTCAACAAGAAGGAACAAGGAAGGAATTTGGGGATTAAGCCAGCTCATTATACAGTAGGAACCGATTGTTGGGACGACAATCCTTAATAGTGGAAGGAATGTCACAAAGTCTAGCAAGGAAACTAGTGTTTTGCATGTTATTTTCACAGTGTAAATATTCTTTGGAGTGTGGTGTTTTTCTTTTGTTTTTTGTTTTTTTCTGTTTTGCCTGGCAGGCAATTAAGACACTCCCCAAACAGACCTGAGATGCATCACAAAATCAAGAGAAATGCGTGGGATTAGACAGGCACTGATAAGCACTCTGCTTGGGTGAGAGGAGGCTGGCAGATGAGAGCAGGATCTAGTGTGGTGTGGGTCATGGAGAATAGCGGACAACCACTTGGATGTCCAGCACGAGAAACGGCAAGCTATTGGACAATAAGGAGCATGGACCAAGGACATCTGAAAGGATTGACATGCCAGCAAGGGGATGGTCTCTCCAACCAGGAAAAGCATACCGGTAACTGTACAATATACACACGTGGACAAAATTGTTGGTACCCCTCAGTTAATGAAAGAAAAAACCCACAATTCTCACTGAAATCACTTGAAACTTACAAAAGTAATAATAAATAAAAATGTGTTGAAAATTAAACAATCAAAACCAGCCATCACTTTTGAATTGTTGATTAACATAATTATTTAAAAAAACAAACTAATGAAACAGGCCTGGACAAAAATGATGGTACCCCTATAAAAGATTGAAAATAATTTGGCCAGAGGGACATGTTTAACTCAGGTGTGTCCTTTAATTGACATCACAGGTGTCTTCAAGCTCATAATCAGTCAGTCTGCCTATTTAAAGGGTGACAAATAGTCACTGTGCTGTTTGGTGACAAGGTGTGTACCACACTGAACATGGACAACAGAAAGCAAAGGAGAGAATTGTCCCAGGACATTCGAAACAAAATTATAGACAAACATCTTAAAGGTAAAGGCTATAAGACCATCTCTAAGCAGCTTGAAGTTCCTGTGACAACAGTGGCACATATTATTCAGAAGTTTAAGATCCACGGGACAGTAGCCAACCTCCCTGGACGTGGCCGCAAGAAGAAAATTGATGACAAGTTGAAGAGACGGATAGTTCGAATTGTAACCAAAGAGCCCAGAACAACCTCCAAAGATATTAAAGGTGAACTCCAAGGCCAAGGTACATCAGTGTCAGATCGCACCATTCGTCGTTGTTTGAGCCAAAGTGGGCTTCATGGGAGACGACCAAGGAGGACACCACTGTTGAAAGCAAATCATAAAAAAGCGAGACTGGAATTTGCAAAAATGCATGTTGACAAGCCACAAAGCTTCTGGGAGAATGTCCTTTGGACAGATGAGACAAAACTGGAGCTTTTTGGTAAAGCACATCAACTCTATGTTCATAGACTCAAAAATCAAGCGTATGAAGAAAAGAACACTGTCCCTACGGTGAAACATGGAGGAGGCTCAGTTATGTTTTGGGGCTGCTTTGCTGCATCTGGCACAGGATGTCTTGAATCTGTGCGAGGTACAATGAAATCTCAAGACTATCAAGGCATTCTGGAGAGAAATGTGCTGCCTAGTGTCAGAAAGCTAGGTCTCAGTCGCAGGTCATGGGTCTTCCAACAGGACAACGATCCAAAACACACAGCCAAAAACACCCAAGAATGGCTAAGAGAAAAGCGTTGGACTATTCTGAAGTGGCCTTCTATGAGCCCAGATCTGAATCCCATTGAACATCTGTGGAAGGAGCTGAAACATGCCATCTGGAGAAGACACCCATCAAACTTGACACAACTGGAGCAGTTTGCTCACGAGGAGTGGGCCAAAATACCTGTTGATAGATCTAGAAGGCTCATTGACAAATATAGAAATCGTCTAATTGCAGTGATTGCCTCAAAAGGTGGTGCAACAAAATATTAAATTATGGGTACCATCATTTTTGTCCAGGCCTGTTTCATTAGTTTCATTTTTTTAAATAATTATGTTAATCAACAATTCAAAAGTAATGGCTGATTTTGATTGTTTAATTTTCAATAAATTTTTATTCATGGTTACTTTTGTACATTTCAAATGATTTCAGTGAGAATTGTGGGTTTTTCTTTCATTAACTGAGGGGTACCAACAATTTTGTCCACGTGTGTAGATGACACCCCCCTCTCGTCCTTCCCCACGTATTGCCAGCGGTGGTGTACAGACTGGGTCTTGTCCCTTTTTAGTTATCTTAAAGAACTGTCTTGATGGACTGTTTTTTTTAAGGTTGCCCCTCTGTTATTGCTTATGCAAAAGAAATTGTTAAATTGCTGTCTTTTAAGGACATAGAAAGACACTTTTAAAACAAGAACTTTGCTGTGTGTGTGTGTGTGTGTGTGTGTGTTTGTATCAAGACTGGGGGTCTTTAAAGTAACCATGTAGTGTCTACTTTTTGACACACATGCCTGGTTTTTATGTGTGGGGGTTTTGCGACTAATTAAATGCCATCCCTAAGCTAAGCTAATCGCCCCCCAGATCTAACATCAGAAACACAATACTGGTATCGAAGTGAATACTGTTCCCCTAATGTCTTATTGGAGTTATTGTAATTACCATTTTCTGACTTGGAAATAATGTTGACATCAACATCCAAGTCATAATTACACTGGGAAACTGATTTTTTTTCTGAATCCTTTTTTTCTGATATATCAGATTTAGGCTAATTGACACTTAAAAATTACATAAGTGCCTGAAAATTAAACATGGATGTCAAGGTAAATAAACCTACATTTATTGGATATAGTGTTATATTATGAATGCACACCCTCACACAACCAACTCTGCAATCATACAACCGTTGTCAGCTTGTAAACTGGGGATCTTTCCCATCTCTACCATCCTTTATATTTTTATTTCAGCGCAAGGATTTACAGCAAGAAAACAATGGGTCATAAATGAATAATAATAAATTTAATAATCACTGACATTGAACCTGTAAATGCTACACCTTTATTCCATGATTAGGAGTGACTGAGCTTCAATTTACAGTTTCTTTATGCCTGCTTATCCAACAGCTCAGACCATGATGAGCTATGAGAATATTCAACTCCCAGTCCAGATTCACTGACCTTAGTACGCAATCCACAGAGGCTTTTCTAGTGAAATGGGACATTGGACAAAGGCCAATGAAAAAGCGGATGTCAGCAAAACTGAGTTTTTTTTTCACTGCACTCATGTGATCTGCCCTGAACTTCCTTCCCTATAGTCACACCAGAGGGCAGCTAGGTCGATCTCGATTCCAGTCAGATGTGCTAAAGAACATGTCTGTTATTACACAGCTTTGGGATTACATAATGAAGTAATGAAGCAAGGGAAAAATCTTGTGTTTATTGAGGCAGATAAGGAAGAAGGTGGATACATGAATAAGACAAAACCCTTTTAGGCTAATTTCCAGAAGTTAAGTTACAGTGCATTACTATTTTTTTATATCATAATCCTACTGTTTACTTTTCTTTCTCTCTGTTTCTAGGACGTCCACCTCCCCTTCCTTCTTATCACCCTGCTCACATTTCTACCCAAAATTCTCTACGTTTTTCTGTTTAATTTCACCACACAAGTGATAATAGCTGGATTCAAGCATTGTTGAAATAAGTATTCAGATCACCTACCTTAGTGGAGTGTCAAAACTAAAAATGCTTAGAGTTAAAAGTCCTGCATTCAAAATTCAGCTTGAGTAAAAGTTCGGAAGTATTATCAGCAAAATGCAAATTGAGTGTATTAACATGTACATGTAGGTGCTCAAGGTTTAGCTAGTTTTAACTGCTTTAGGTTGTTTAATCTGCAAAAACATTTAACTTTTCATTAACTGATGCTTTGAATGAAAAATCGTTACCTGCAACTAATAGCTGTCAGATAAATTTAGGGGAGTAAAAGGTGCAACATTTCTCTCTGAAAGGTAGTGGAGTAAGGTGTAGCATTAAATGGAAATACTCTTCCACACAATGATACCTGAGTTAATGGACTTTTACTTTCCAATGGATTAAAGGCTGTTTTCCTCCAATTACGTTACCTTATTTAGTTTAAAAATAGTAAAATTTAGACAGATAAACTAATGTATCTTCACATGAATATTACATAAATACCTTTTTTGACAAGGTAGTGAGTGCAGTGAGATCTATCATACACTATATAAAGCACTGAGCATCACAAAGGGGAAAATCTGAACATGTTTAACATATTAAAACTGGATCCTTCTGGATTAGAAGCCACAAATTGTTACATAACAGAAAGAAACTCAAAAATGTCCACACTTCCAGAAAAACAAGCACAAAAAGTTAGTTTCAGTGGGATAGACCTTTATCTTCAGGGTCAGTGTGGTGTGCTCAGCTCATCATGTGACGGTTACTCACTTCACTTTGGTGTGGAGTGCACAAAGCCAGACAGATGAGTATAGGGACTCTATGAGAAGTAGCCTGACAATCAAACAAAGCTCACATTCAGCTGAGTTTGTACCCGTCTACGACACTTCACTGCTTGCTTCTCACTGGAAGGGAGAAAGGGCCTGATTGTATTTTAATGTGCTGCACAATAACCTCTAAAAGGTGATGTTATGTAAAATATTTTAATGTTTTTATGTTAATGAAATACACCTCTAACTGCAAATGTTTATCTAGTAAACAAATGTACTTGTCAGTTTCACCTGAGGGCCCCGTCCTTCTTTTCCTTGTAGTTTAATAAGGAATGTGTTAGTGTATGTGGATCATATTTGTTCAGTGGGTGTGATGGCGTGTTGTTTATTTGATCAAACATTTCAGGCTTTTTCATCTCAAGAAAGAGAAGTATGAGTTCTCAAAACAAAAAGTTCTTTCCCCTCTACACACCCAGGAACTCCTCTTTCTCCACCCAAAAACTGCACAACAATACCCATACCACCTGTGATGATTATAACCCCATCAAACTGAGATGTTATAGCTGAGGCACAGAAACAATGAGGCTAACAGCTTCTTTGACACCTTTTTGAGCAGTTAAAATGGTGAGAATCTTCCCTCTATTGGTGCGCTTGACTGCTGACAAAATGCTGGAAATGTGGAACAAGCCTGGCTTGTTTCGCATTTATTGAAAATGACAAAGTGGTTTTCTATAAAAGAAAAGAAAAACAGTTATCGAACATGTGGCTTAGGGTCATGTTAGGCCCTTCGGCACATCTACATCTGAATAAGCCATTTGTGCAAATACTGAGGCAATTACAAGTGCTTTACATAAGGTTAAGATCTGCAAAAACACTTGAACATGCACAATAGAAATATAGATAAAAACAATTAAAACAGAATCTAATAAGATAAATAAAATACACAGAGAAATATAGTGATAATGGAGTTACAGTGCAGTAATAAGTCCAATAATGGAAATAAAAGCACAGTAGAGAACTTAACAGCAGAGTTTTTACCAGCCACATTACAGGAGCATCATATGCGTTATTGGAAGTTCACACCAGTGTTTGTGTTGTTCAGACACTTGTGACCAATCCGTGCTCCCCCTTGACTCATACTGAGTCACTGTCTATCTACGACAAGTCCTGCTCACCTCCTGGACATTATGAGGTTTATATATCAGGATCTGCTGGTATATATGTTACCAAAAAAAATCAGACACAAATCTTTTCACCTTTAATAACAGAAATGATTTTTAACAGATTCTCATTGCTGAGCTGTTTGTACTTGTTGCTGGGAAAGAGATTCGAAGCCTCAGTCTACATGGTGATGTGACGCCCCCTGCAGTAACGAATAAATAGCTGCATAACAGAAACGACCAAATTCCAATTTAAAAAAATACCCTTTTAAACATTTTTGATTATGTTTTTACCAGTAGTGACTTGTACTTACAGCACAAAGGTTTGGAGTGGATATGGCATTTACAAAACAGAGCATCTAAAGAAATAAAAAAATCATCACATTCAAAATAATGACTCAATAATGCCTTTATTATTTTGCTTGTACTACATCATCTTTGAGAATTACAGTCAGAATAATAAAAAAGAAATGGCAATAGACAAAGTAAAGAGATAAAATATCTAAAAATATATCTCTAATATCTAAAATCTCTCCAGTATATACAACAGGAGACCAACCTACATTTACAACAATCTAATAATATATTTTACTACCTTCATACTTACTTCATACTCTTAAAGATGGATTACACCATGTGCAGGCAGTCTGGGCAACAAATTTACGCCCCGCGCCTCTCATAAATATGTTTTTCTTCTTGTTACTTCAGTTGGATGTTTGAGCTTCACTGTGCAGAATGATGTATGTGCAGAGTTTGACACTAGACATCTGTTTACACATTCATCTGCTGAGGGTGGAACGTTTCCAAACCAAAAATCTGAGATAAAGGGGGGCATGATTTGACATCATAACTAGTTGGGAGCCAATCATGGTTCAATATGTGACTGTAACAAGTGTGAGGTGAAAAGTTAAAGCCTCCAGTGCTCACACACTGAGACATCTTGTTAAACTTTGGAAATGAAAAATATTTGCATATTCATAGTTTCTGGATTTTTCAAAAAAGGTAGAAGGAGTAAATATAAGTTTAAGAAAGTATATTTTATACTTCTTAACACATCATGTATTAAAGGTCCAGTGTGTAGGATTTAGTGGCATCTAGTGGTGAGGTTGCAGATTGCAACAAACTGAATACCCCTACTCAAGCATGTAGGAGAACTGAAATGTACGGCGGCCGCGAAAAAACATGAAAGGCCCTCTCTAGAGACAGTGTTTGTTTTGTCCATTCTGGCCTACTGTAGAAACATGGCGGTGCAACATGGCGGGCTCCGTGATGGGGACCCGCTCCCTATGAAGATATAAAGGGCTCATTCTAAGGTGACGAACACACAACGATTCATAGTTTCAGGTGATTATACACTAATTAAAACATACTTATGAATATTATATTCTATTTCTCACTTTTCTACATTTCCCACTAAATTCTACACACTGGACCTTTAAGAAATATAAATATACTCTTCTTGGGACAATCATGTGTGTCTGATATGTTTTTTTAACAAATAAAGTGTAATTATCTAATTAAAATCCTTAAAATGACATCTACTCCTTTTCCCTCATTAAAAAATACATCATCTATGAATATGCAATTATATTTTGTTTCAGAAGTTTAACTGCTGGACACAAGATGTCTCCTTGTTCACTGTAAAGTCCATTCTCAGTGTTTGTGCACTGGAGATTTCAGGTTTCCACATCACACTTGTGTAAGCTGAATATTGGACCAGGACTGGCTTCCAAACTATTTGTGACAAATCACAAATCATGCTTGTAGGCCCGCCACTTAAAATTAGATTTTCAATGAGCACAGTGAAACTTTCATCTTTCAGCAGATGAATGTGAAAACAGCCTTCAAATGTCAAACTCTGCACATACATCATTCTGCACAGTGAAGCTCAAACATCCAACAGGAAGGGAACAGGAAGAAGAACATATTTTTGAGAGGAGGGGGACTTTTAAGAATCAGTTTAATTGGTTCTTGCCCTCTGAATGACTCCCAATGCAGCAAACTCCACCCATCTGATAATCCACTGTGGGTCAACACAAACACCTGCTGTGACTGCACTGTGTGCCTGCCATATACGCAGAGTGTGGGTGACAAACAAATTAGATCATTTGAGGTGGGGGTCTAAGCCTAAATGTCGTGCGTCAGAACACGTAGGTGTCTCCTCACCATTCATAGTAAATCTGCCAAACCTCCCAAACATCAGTGCCTGGTGACGCACCGCCGGAGCCCTGCAGCCGGGGCTCGCTATGGAGCTGATGGAGGGAATCCCTTTAGAGGATTAGCGTTGTCATCTGTTTGGATTACAGGCAGAGTTTACCTGCCCATCTGTCACCTTCAAGCTGAGGTAGACACACAACAGAAGCAGTGACCTATCTCGGGATTGTGCTATTGTTCATTTTGAGTGCATCTTGAGTCCCTGCCAAAGGACACAAAGTTTTTATCATTTAATTTCATTTATTTGACAGGGACAGTGCTCATTAATCAGGAGAAAGAGTGAACCGTACATGAGCCAGAGTTAGGGTAAAAGGCTAATGTTCAGCTGTTGTCTCTGGCCAGATGTTAAAAAGGCAACCTAGAATCAGAATAAAATTACATATCTTATCAAATACATGGTGCACGACATAATTAATATGCACAGACTAATATACACATCCACTAATCAAACAATTATCACCTGTGTTAGACTACTAGAAAAGGTATCTGGCTTTGAGAAGGAGAGTCAGGGATGTAATAAAGGTTAAATCCACCAAATCCAACTTTAGATCTCTGTTTTTATGCAGTTTGAGACTGATGTATACTACTTTCTAATGTACTTTCTAATAAAAAGTTTATAAAGCTTTGTAAAGTTGTAACTAATGGTTTAATAAATGGTTAATAAATCATGTATGCTCTGCAGCCTTTTGCTATAAGATAAGAAGTCAAATTGGAGGGGTATACACAAGCCAAATGGATTTTTCACAACCTGGAAACCCAAACATAATCTTTATTAATGTCTTATTACTGCTGTAGAAAGTGGTAATACATTGTATTAAGCACCCTACAGCACCCAAACAAAATGGGGAAATGTGTATAAAATGATGCACAAGACATTTAAAATATTTGCATTTAATGGAAATATTCTTGTGTTTCAATATTTCACTCAGTGTAAACATTATGAGGCATCAATGAAGAGCTCAAACAAGCTGATACAGAACATACAATATATGTGACACTGTCAGACAGTGTGGCATAAGATGATTTTGCACCTAAAGCTTAAACCTAAAGCTACTCAAGAGGAAAAAAAACTGCATGTTACAGTAATGTATGAAGCCATTTAGTACAACTTGTAAACCCTTAATTTTTTTCTGTGATGGTCAATATTTTAATGTTTGCTGTCATGTAGCTGGCAGTTGTATATTCAATGAGTTTCAAATTTCATTCTTGATAAAATGAATCTCACAACAAGGTCCATTTAGTAGCTATTTTGGAGCTTTCGATGTGATCTTCCTCTGCAGATAAAGTTGCCTTTATTACTGTATCAACAGGGGCAAAAATATTAAAACTGATAAGACAAAATGAGAGAAGTGAAATGAAATGAAATTTGAACATCTACTTACTCTCCTGACCACAGATGAAAAACAGCCTCTTGGTTAACTCTGGCACATTTACATCTACATTAATGTTTATTAATGTGCATTGCCACCGTTGAAAAAACTAATAAATAAATGACAAGTGGGAAACTTCATCTGCTCAGAAAGTTTGGGACATTGTCATTGTAAAACAAAAAAATGGACATTTTTTGTGTGATTTTTGGTCACCTTTTATCTTGTATTTGGAAAATGCAAAATGCAAAAAAGATTAGATGTTTCATCATAAAAAATATTGTTTAATGGACTTTGTAAAGACATAATTTTGGCTTATTGTGTATTATTATTAATATTAGCACTGTTTTTTGTATGTTTGTTTGTATGTAAGAGAAAGTTTGGAACACCTACTGAATGGACCATGTGTTGAGATGATTTTATCAAATGTATATTTCATGTCTTTATACTGGTATTTATTGACATGTACAGCATGTACTACTTACAGATTGAGTTGTCGTTGTATACAATTGAAATTGTACCACTCTTGGTTAGTTTAACTACACTGAAACTGACACTGGGTTTAAGCTTTGTGTATTTAAATAAATGTGTGATTCAGAGTGTGTGTGTGCAGGGATTACTCATCAATTATTAAAATGTACACCAGCTGCTTTAATGTATTCATGTTTATGTTCAAGAAAAAAGAAAAGCACACTGGTTTTCTGTTTACACTGGTGGATGTTTCTGCAGCGACTAAACAGAGTTCACAGTTCACACAGCATGTTATTCAGCAGTGTGACACTGAGGAGGAGGAGGAGGAGGAGGAGGAGGAGGATGGTGTTGTGGTGGAGCTGTGATGGGGATTTTAAGGGCACTGTGTATATGTGCAGAGGGAAAGCGTCTGAGGTTAGCTGCTCACACCTACACACAGAATAAACCAACAAACCTTGATATCCACCTACACAAGAAGCGCTGCACATTCAATCTGGACTCTTTCCCTCTCTGCCTCCCTATAATCTCGCCATCTGCATCCACACACACGTCCTAAGAAACATTTCCTGCAATTAGCACTTTTCCAACCCTCCTATAATTCATGGAAGACTGTTCTGGGCCAGTGACACTCATTAGCGGTGGGAAGCTAATTTACACAGGCTGACCTCTTGCAGATATTGTACCACTCTCCACTTAACTAAGCTGTCGTCACGGTGAGCCCACACTACACTAACCACGTCCTCAAAACAACATCCTTTGATTTATCTCTCTCTTTCCATCTCGCCGCTCAACCCACTCTGTCCTCTTTATCTGCCTCTTCATCGCTCTCTAGCTACCTTTCAGCTGATGGAGCTTATTGTGGACACTGGACAAATAGGCTTAGGAGCATCACTATGGCAACGGCGAATCGTAAAAAGCTACATAAGCACTTCATCAGGGGCCGTGATCCAATGGCTCCCATTGGAGATGGTGCCCCCAACCTCCGGCAACAAGTAAAGGCAGGCCAGAGAGGCTCCTGGGAGGAGGAGGAGGAGGAGGAGGAGGAGGGGAGAGAGGTGGAGATAATACTGTGGGACTGTGAGGAGGACGGGAGTGCAGAGAGAGGATCCATTTCTCTTCTCTCTCTGCTCTTCATTCAGCCAGGCTCGTCTCTGTAGCATACAATGAGCTATCTGGTGTCTGAGGACTTTTCTGATTTTGGTTTTTAATTTTTTTTTTGGACTCCAAGAAAACTTTCAGAAAAGAGGAAGAAGAAGAGGTAAGAAAGGTTTTTCTTTTTTTTACCATTTGTTCTTAATTCTACTTTGAAATAAAGAGCAACAAATTGGTTATGACCAAAGGCTCTGCAAAGGTTGTCAATATTTGTCAAAAGTAGGCTGCAGTCCAAGTATTAAATGATGGTCAGAAAAACAGCAGGGATATTCTTGAAAATGGAAAGAAATAAAAAAGTTCAATGTATTTTTCTCTTGCAATCATGAGAAATGGGTCCATCTTGGATGTCCCAGAAGCTGGTGACCACAAGAAAGAAAAACAGCTGACCTATTTCCTGTTTAAAGCTGCAAGGAATAGTTGATTAACCAATTAGTCGATCGACAGAAAATTATTTGATAGTTACAGGTTGTCAAATGTGAGAATTTGCTGCTTTTCTTGGTCTCATGTGGTAGTAAATTAAATATTTTGGGGTTTTGGACTGTTGGTTGGACAAATCAAGACATCTGAAGACGTCACCGTGCACTTTGGTAAATTATAACTGATATTTTTCACTGATGTCTTATAGACCAAACAATGAATTGAGAAAATTATAATTGTCATTAATCGATTGTTAGTTGCAGCCCTACTCCTATTTATTTATTCTGTGTATTTTGCATTAAACAGCTCAACAAAACTAATCATTAAAACATGCAATAACAAGCCACTGGACTGTCAGTGGTGTAACATACATATAGAGGTGTTGTAACTGTATTGGCTGGATGTGTTTGACTCCATTTTGAAGGGTTAGTCAGCTCAGAGTCAAACTGGGTGAAGAGGTAAAGCCAGGGCTGTGGGTAATCTCAGTCTGTCTCTTTGTTGTGAAAGCTTTTCTCCACACATGTTGATAATCAGACCTACAGCACCAAAACAGCCCCACCTCGCAGTGGTGTCAAGCATTTACAGCATCTGTTAAGACTCAGGGTTTGGAGCACAGCCTCAGCATTAGCAGAGAAAGATTAAAAGAGGACAGTTGCAAAACTAAATAGACACCTAAAAAAAAACGTATTACAGAATGAAGAGATTTCCTACTAACCATCCTAAATGTGTGTAAATGTGTGCTTCAATTCTCTAATTTGCTTGTTTTGTCTGACCAACAGTCCATAAATTAAAGATATTCAGTTTAATGTCACATAAGACAAAAAAAGCAGCAAATCTTCACATTTAAGCAGCTAGAATTCCTTTTTTATTGATTTAGTTTTCCCAAAACCTAAAGACCTCATAGTGAATGTGAAGCTAAAACCTTTTAATCAGTGCTCTTCTGTGTTATGTGCTTTGAACTTTCATTACATTACTATGCAAACAAAAGACGAATTGAATTGAATTGAATGCAGCATCTGTGGGTGTGAATATGACACCTGTAGAACAAAGAGCAGTTGGATGGGGAGATGGGGGGCTGTTCTCTTTGGGGAATATGTACAGGTGTGGAAGCAGACTTCAGAGGATGCAGCGTTATAATGACAACCTTGAAAATGTTCAATATAACAGCTCTGTATTGTTTGTCTTGTCTAATAGATTTCAGGTTTCAAGCTCTGTAAAATGCAGATATGCAAACACAAATTGTCAAGTACCTTCATGAAAACACACAAAACTCTTTATTCTCCCGTCACACACAGCCTTGCAAAAACACGATCCACTTTGAAAGCAATTAATTTGGGCAAACATTTCAACAGCTCAGCAGCTATAATCTGTGCTCTCATTTAATTCGAGGTCACATTGAGTTATTTCAGTTTGATGACTCCCTCTGATTGCCTTTGCCTCATCAGGGGGCTGTGAAGGAGGACAGGACCATGGCCTCCTGGTTCAGCTGGAACGAGCCTTATTACCGGAGCCCCCGACGGGACCCGGCCGACGTGGTCACCGACACCCTGATGCTGGAGTTCAGCTGGCAGCTGAAGGAGGCGGAGAGGCAGCAGAAAGAGAGGGAGAATGAGTACCGGCGCCTAAAGACTGGAGTGGACTACAGCTGGCTAGTCAGCACGCCTCGCTCCTCCTATAGCATTAGCACAGGAGAGCGGCTCGGCCTGGAGGACCTCTGCTCCAAGGTGCCCCCGTCCTGCTGCGGGCTGGTCATACTCAAGTAAGGAGACATCAAGCCTAACCAAAACATGATCATGTGGACAAATAATACAGGAACAGGAATATAACATAGGCTGGAAAATAACTACGTACATTTTTTATATATTATGAATAGAATATAATGTATCTCTAAAGATTAAGTCAGTTGTTTCCTACCATTTTGGCTTTTAACACCTTACTGTAAATCAATGTCCAGATGAGGTCCCTTGTTACGGTTCATTTAAATAATTGTTCAAAGCCAAAAGAGGTAAAATGACAAAAAAGCAAAGATTAAAATCCAAAAAAATAACACAAATTTGTGTAACAGAACTTTTTTTTTCTTCTTTCAAACCCCATTTATCATCTCAAGATAAGATTCATCTTGTGGCCCTTCGGAGGGGGTCCGACCCCTAGGTTGGCAACAGCACATAAAGTGGTTAAGCTTCAAAAACTTCAAATCAATAAATCAAATCAGTATAATGGTACTTATGCATTGATGTATCAATATAAACAATCACAGTGACATTTTGACACTTTAAGTACATTTTGTTGACAGCACCTTTGTGCTTTTACTCAAGAAGGATTTTAGATGAATGAAGGCCTTTTACTTGTAATAGAGACTTTTTCATTGTTGTATTGGTACTTTTACTTAAGTTATACTTCTTCCACCACTGCTTAAAGTCCACATTAATAACAACTAGAAATTAGCCTGAAGCCACAACAGCCTGTAGAAACAGATACAGTATAACTACATCTATACAATATTTTACAGGTCAGTTGTAATTGAACGTAAACCAGTTTCTCCATTAGTTGAAACAGACTGTAGTGATGATGTCATTCAGGCAAATCCTGGAGCTGATGGACAGTGAGTCATGAAACAACTCAGAGGACTCTATGACATCAGCTGTGGATATTTTCCTGAGATACACTGTAGGCACAGTTTCTGATTCAGAGCTGTAAATTCAAATTCAAACTTAGTCACTAATTCAGTATTAACAGAAAAATGACATTTTCTGGATAATGGCAGAATCTCTGACACATTTATTTTGTCTGACAGGTATCATCGTATTGCCCAAAACTAACATACAGACTAATTTCCATTGATTTCATAGTTAAAGTCAACAATAAACATCTAATGGAAGAAATATCAGATCCAGATGACCACAAAACTTAGTTGTTCCTTAGCTCAAGTCCAATGTGTCCTCTAAATCCCACTGAAATCTGTTCATTTGATTTCAAGACACGTTGCCGACAGACAGACAAACACTAAGCATCTTCTTTGGCAGAGACGGCAACGTTTCGTCAGGAAAACTGATCTGTGGGCCGACTTCTCTGTCATCCCACACATGACTCTGTAATGCTTTGGCCTCTCCATCCTCTAATCTGCAGCAGAGACGTCCTGAGCTTGTTTGAGCATCTGCTCACAGAAAAGCTGCTGAGGTCTCAGGTGTCTTGTTAGAGTATGACAGGTTTTTGGGAAGCAGTTTGATAAGTGTTAATGTGAACAGTCAGTGAGGTGCTAAGAGCGAAGTGGAAATGGCACATATGGTGTTGTGCACAGCAGGGACAACCTGGTGTTTTTGTGACTTTAATTAGCTGCAAAGAGGTGGAGTCCTCGGTTGTCAGAGTAGCTGTGAAGTGTAATTAACTGATGGTCTCTCTCTAACAGAGGTGCATGAGGGTTTTTCAAAATGCCAGCTTGTCCTTGTAAATAAGAGTCTTGACTTTTAGTCACGCTAGTGATGGCAGTTTGTTCAACACTTTGGTCCAAACTGAAATATCTTCAACTAATGGGTGGATCCATGAAATTTTGTTCAGACTGTGGTGATCCCCCGACATTTCATGTAGCTCCACCAGCAGTTATCCAGTGAAATGTCTCAGAGCTGCAAGCATGTCTGTAAATTCTTGTTCTTTGGATCCTCATTAACTTCCACAAAGTGACTGCTTGTGTTCCCAGGGTCCAAATTGAACAATATCAAAATTTGGTGATAATGTAATACTAAATAAATAAAAAGAAAAGTAAACAGAGATTAAAGGCCTAATCAGTATTTATTTTTTGAGAAATAATTTGCTGGTTCATTTAATGTGCTTCTAAACTTGAAATTATATGCCCATTTTAAAATTTTACATAAAGGTTTTACAGCATCAAAAATATCAATACCTTAGTTTGGCAAAAAGCTCTTAACACTGCACTTACTCCTGGTTTTCTGGAACTTTCAACTGCATTTTGTGGTCTTCCTGTGCAGATGGAGTTTTCTCATAACAGAGATGTGGTTGAAAGCTCTGGAAAAGACTAATAAGTTGACCTTGAGTTTTGTTTTGTCAAACCTGATCAACAACTTACAGTCATTATCTAGTGTTAATACTTTATTACAGCTAAAAGATCTGTGACTACAGGTTTCAGTCGTGTGTTTTGAATCTTGATGATGGAGCTACACTTTCATTCACAAATAAATCATGAATTGTGCCTTTAATAAAGCTTATTTCCACTTTATTAGTAATTCTTCATTTTTTACCTCTTTCTAACAATGACTGGAATGAATAAATCAAAAGCGCAAGGTGATGGAGAACTACATAATAACAAATATGATTCTGGCTCTGAACTATTTAGAAACATAATTTCTTCTCAGAGCCAACACGTGTTTGTGATCCGAGCAGAAAGAAAAAAGTGGCCAATCATCAGTTAACTGGGAACACTTACTGGGAAACAGGTTCCCAAATATAGATTTCTATTTAAAGGCTTGTTAAGGCCTCAGCCACCTCTTGTTAGGAGGAGGAGTAATTGGGGGGTTAGCAGGAGGGCCTCAGTGAGCGATGACTGCGATCAAGGTTGCCTTTTATAACATCAGCCATTATACAGTATGTGGATGTTCTTTTGGTCCACAGCAAGAATAAAACCCTGAGGGGACAAATCCTTGTTTCCAGGCCTCAGGTTGATTCTTCATGTCACTTGCAGCACATACTGTACTGATAGAAATGAGAGATATGTATTCCCAGACATACAGTGAGACAGTTTCTTGTTCTGTCCTAGTCTGTGTTTGTGGTATTGCTGCAGTATTACTTACTACTTTCATTATTTTCAATTTGATTTCTATTCTAGTATTGATTGATTACAGTTTAATCTTCTGTGTGTAAAAGACTGGGGCATGCGTAAAGGAGAAGTTAGGCCTCCGGCTGTTTTTCTTCTCTACCTATTGTATAATTTTGTGTGTGTGTGTGTCTGCATGTGGAGCAGTTCGAAGAACACAAAAAATGTACAGAAAGATCTCTTTATCTCTTGTAAGGGGTATTACACCAATTTAGTAGTTTGCACTTCCACAAAGTTTGGGGACTTGCAAGAGACAGATTTTTAAAAGAAAGGTCAAAATCGAAGGAGCAGAGGAAGAGATATCCTGACTTTTAGTCCAAAGTCTGGGTCAATTTTCAAAACACTCAATCCAACATTTCCCACAATGCAATGTAGTAATAGTGTCAGTCATTACTATAGACTGTATATAAAGATGCACTTAGCAAGGTGTGACATCATCCATTGGTTTGTATTGGGGCCAGATTGAAGCCCTGAGTTTCTGCTTATGGTCGATGCCATCTTTTCCATATGGAGCGAGGACCTTCCAATTAAGGAGTGCGGGGTGTTGCTTTTCACGCCCCGGAAACATGCCCCGCTACCTCGGACCAAAGCGGTGCACACTTGGCTAACATTAACTACTTTAGCTAAATTGTGCGAACAGGATATCGTAAACAAGTAGCATTAAACTCACCGAAATATTGCGTGACAGCATCCTGTGAGGGTCTTGTTAGTGTAACTCCTTTTCTGAATTTCCAAAATGACCACTTATTAGAGGGCCTGAATTTAGCGATTGAGACCATAATGACTCATAGACAAGTGACTTGTAGTTGACGCTTTTGGAATGAGTCAATCGGAACCAGCATCTAGTGGCCGTTGGTGGCATTGGACTTTGGGTACTTCCACATTGGCTTCAGCCTTAAGCCTTCGTAGTTGCCTCTTGGTCATTACACCCTTCCTGCCTGGTAAACAACTAGGTCTTTCAAACTGCATACTTTCAGTTTGTAACACGGGCTTTCCGTCACAAATTTTAAGTCTCTCAAGCCTGATCCGAGGTTATTTTGTAAGACTTTTAAAAGGTCCCTCCAGAGCCAAAGACATTAGAAGTAGTACTCTGATCTTCATGTGTAAAATCAGTGGAGTAACTCGTTCATCAGATGTGGCAGAAAATAACATTGAACTGACAAGTTGACAATCAGTTATTGTATCATTTCTCACCAGCTCACTGTCTGTGTTTTGTGTTTGGCTCTGCACAGGTTTCGTGAAGTAATGCAGGCCAACGAGCCTGAGGTGCAGGAGGTGTCCGGCCTCTTCCGCTCCGTCCTCATGGAGGCTCTGGACCACCTGAAGGAGGAGCAGGAGGCGCAGCGGCTTGCCCGCCAGTGGAACAACAAACGCGCCATGAGCATGTCCCTCATAAACTTTAGGTCCCGGATCAAGATCAACCCCTTCGGCAGCACAGTAGGCCTGACCTCAGCGGCGGCGGAAGGGGCGGGGTTGAGCGACCTCAAAACTGTGTCGGAAGATGTGGAGAAAGGGATGGAGAGGGATGAGAGGTCGCAGAGGGTGTGGAGCATGCCTGACTTCAGATACAAAGGAGCAAGCAGCAGCAAAGTTGTCTGAAGTGGAACAGTGATTGTAGGATGTTCCAGTTGGACAGATGAGTGTCGTGTACTTTGCACCAGGCGATTCAGGAGGAATCCATCCTCCTCCTTTCAGTATGAGTCCAACTCAGTTTTTAATCCATTTAATCTGCTTTACCTTTTAATCTAAAAAGGTAACGTCAGGTGTTTTCCTCAGATCTTCCCCACCTTTACAACAGTTTTTCAGCACTGGAAACAGTTTCAACAGAGATTATCACCTCTTGCAGTGATTCCTCTTAAATTTTGTAGACATTTTATTTGATTCTGTATTGGCATCTAGGGATATTTATTGTAGCCTGGTGGCTATGTCTATGTTATATAATGGCTTTCTTGCACAAATGTTGCAGAACAAATGAAGTATGATGGTGTTGTTTCATCACACAACACAAAATGGCCTGAGAGATCTTTTATAGCAGAATGTTTTGCATGAGATTTCTGTATAAATCTTACTCACAGAGGAAAGGTTTTGAGACAAATTATTTGTAACAGTAAGTGCTAACATTTACGTCGCTCAGAGAGTGAGTCATGCTCTCTCTCCATAGATGCACTTTGTTTTCTTCCAACAGCACACAAGGACTCGGCACAATAATTCATCATCCAAGGTCAGCAGGCTGAAAGCTCTCCTTGTGTTTGCAGGAGGATGTCGCAAAAGAAGAGATGCAACGAAATGATCACTAAATGTTACCAGATCTTTCTGAGTGAAACATTTCAAAATCAAATCCAGCTGTTTATTGCCGTTTCTTTTCTTTATGCCACATAGCGAATTTCAACAGTACACAACACCATCCATATAAAGCTCCCAACTGGTTTGACACAGGGGGGACTAATAGTGATTGTATTTTATATTTAAATGTAATAAAATGAACGATGCTGAAACAAGATGGTGATATCATTTGGGAAATGAATGTTATGACTAAGACATTAAGCAATCATCAACAACGCAGTCAATTCTCATATCATTTTAAACAAAATGTACCCATTAAAAACAATGACATCAGTACACACTGATAACACTGTGGTTCCCGAGCCAAATTATACTATAGAAACATAACGGTCAATTATCTACAAAAAACACGTACACGTATGGGCTGTCGTGAATGTCATTAGGTGGTCATGAATAATTGACACAGTCAGCGGGTAAAAATGGGGGCTGACCATACGTTCAAACCACAAGCAACGTACGAAACTGATCACTGGCAGTCCTCCCACTTTCAAAGCTGTCCGATGACAAAAACCTTCATCTAATATAGTTGGCCGCAGCTAAGATTTCTGACAACACTCCTCATCATTAAGGACGGGTTCACAATTTTTCAAGTCTGTCTTAAAACAACAGTCAGGTGTCCATATGAAAGCTGAAAGAGGTTTTTATCGCTGTAATCATTCCTCCTGTTCATACTGGCTATTATAAGATCCCCTTCAAATGTACTTTCAATGTAAGTGATCAAGGCCAAAATCTGAAGCTCATATGACTTTTTAGCATCAAATTCCCTCTTTGCGTTTCCTCAGACAGTGTTTCCCTGTTGAGCTGTGGTGGAAGTACAGTAACATAAAGAGGGACTTTGGTACTAAAATGACTGTAATTGTGAAAGATATCTGCTTGATTTGACTCATTTGGACGGCTGAAGCTTCATATTAGCTTCAGATAAACTTTTATACATAAATACATTTTTGGCCCCCATCACCTACATTGTAAGCGCATTATGAAGGGATCTTCTAATGGTCGGTATGAACAGGAGGAATGATTATGGCAAGAAAAACATTCATTGTTCATTTGACCTTAGTCAACAGCCTTTCCATCAGAACCCGTCCTTTAACTCTTCACATTTCACAACAGCTATCAGGCTAAGCTGGCCAACTGGACAATATATGATGAAAATGGGGCTTGTGGTCTGAATGCATGGTGACATGCTCCTTCACTCCATCCAGCTCGGTGCTGCTCCTCTGTGTCAATACAAGTCCTATTCATCATCTCTTCCACAGAAACCCCTTCGTATTCATTCTCCTGGACAGCCAGCTCGTTGTTTCCTGAGTTCTGCTGCCGTGTCCGCGCCCGAGCACGACTTCTGGTGTCCACAGTGGCCTCACAGAGTAGAGTTCAAGAACTCAAGAAGTTCTGCTCGATTTTTGTCCCGCTGTAAGAAACAGCACATAAGAATCCATTAACAATCTGTGAAGGCACACTCGCTCGCTTGACTGCAATAAGAGATTGAGATTACCTGTTTATCTTTCTTTGACTTCTTTACTTTCATCTTTATCTTCTTTCCTGAGATCATGCTGTACTTGCCTTTCTTCCTCTCCTTCAAGTACTGAAAGAAAAAAAAAGAAACTTTTAAGATGAGAATACAAAAAAATCTAGGTTCTAAAAGTACCTGCATTGGTGTGTGCCACATAAGAAACAATGAATTGAAATATCATATCAGAACGCTTGGCCTGACAAAACCTTCCAAAAATGCTCTAAAATGATCAACATCACTTTAACCACAGTACCTAATAAGGTCCAGTTAAATGGCCTTGAGATAAAATTACCTTATAGAGGTTTAGTGTGTTTAGGCGCAGTTTGGAGCAAAACGAAATGTCGGAGTGGACTTGATTTTAGAGTAATTTAATTAAGTAGATTAAAGTAGCCTGGTAAAACATGGCAAATGGACACAGACAGTAGCTTTAAGGTGCACTTGCCTTCTCGATCATTCACACTTTACGGAAGAGGTGGTGGAGCATGAAGTGGAGCGACATGTTTATCCTGAGTGTCGGGCCAAATGCTGAATGTTTGAACACAAATATACACACTATATACGCATAGATACACACTTTTGTTACCACTGCTAGTGCTTTTTAGCAGGATAGACTTAGATTTTTCATTTGATGGGCTATTATCACATTTTACATGATGAATACCTTTATATGCTGCTGATCGAGTATAAAACAGATCAGTGAAAATACAAGAAGATTGTTTATCTACAAAGTTGTGTCAAAATGCATTTTTGGATAACAGCTAGCAGAATAATACATCAACAGACACACAGGAAAGAAAAGGCATTTTTGTCAAACATGGCCTGACAAACAGTTACTGATTACCTTGGAGATCTGAACAGGTCCTGAGTTTTCTTCTCCTCCTTTTGTTTTCTTGTCCTTTTTCCGTTTGTGCCGCTTCTCTTTCTTCCCTTTCTGCTCCAGAATACAAAACAAGTAAAACTTAGTTTTTTTGTGAGAAAAATCATCACTTTAAATTGGCAATGCATAAAACCAAACACAGAAAATTACTTTTTTGGATTGTTTCT
The DNA here is from genome assembly GCA_038419695.1 of Scomberomorus guttatus. Classification (NCBI taxonomy): domain Eukaryota; kingdom Metazoa; phylum Chordata; class Actinopteri; order Scombriformes; family Scombridae; genus Scomberomorus; species Scomberomorus guttatus. Next base: position 11,608,785 of record CM076462.1, read on the forward strand.
CCTTTTTCCTTTTCTTAGACTGCTTTCTGGATTTACTGCGGTCTAAAAAACAACAACACAGCACACAATCATAACTAACCATGGATATTAGTTATGATGAAAAAATAGACTTCCTATGTGGATTGTTAAAACAATTTGCAAAATATATCCATAAAAGCATTAGATATTAATTCAGCGTTTCTACTCAGCACTGCAGAAAATCTGTGAAAAATTAATTTTAGGCCACAAAGATTTTACAAAAGCTCCAAAACTTATTAGCTGTACCAAAGTCTTTAAAAATACACTTACCACGACTTCTGGAGCTACTCCGACTGCGGCTGGATGAGTGTGATGAGCCTGACGAAGAAGAGGACGACGAAGATGAAGAGGACGAAGATGTTGACGATGAAGTGGAAGAGGATGACGAGGAAGATCTGCTACGGCTGCGTTTCCGCTTCTTTTTTTCTCGTCCTGAAAGAACAGATGACACATCAGTCCAAAAATGAACCAAAATACAAAGATCATTTCACATTTGGACAGAAGGTGGCAACTGATTCTTATTAAGAGCAAGAAATTAGTGACAACACTGACTAGTGTCAATTGGTAACTTACAGTATCTGCCATTTTTGTTAACAACAACAATACTATTTGGAGATTCTAATCTAAACCGAACAGTCTAGTGAAGTAATGAAAATGGCTCTTGAAATTGGGATGTGATGTGCAGCCTATAAACTGCTCAGTGTTAACAGGCAGCAGTGAAAATTAGAGAAGAGACAGTGACACTGTGGATGTTGCCACACCAGCTAGTTTAATGTTTGATATGATAGTGAGTTTATATTTTAGGTTGTCTTGCCTCTGCTGCTTGATCTCCTCCTTTCATCTGTTCTGGAGCTGGAACTGGATACTCTGCACTCTGCTTTCGTTGACTAGAAACAAAGAGAAATGCGGTGGTGGGAAGTAGCTAAGTAAACAAGTACTGTACTTCAGTACAATTTGAACTATTTACACTTGAGTATTTCCATTTAATGCTACTTTTTACTTCCACTCCACTACATTTCAGAGGGAAATATTGTACTTTCTACTCCACTATATTTATTTGACAGCTTTAGTTACTTTTCAGATGAAGATTTTACACAATGGATAATATAACAACACATTGTTAAGGATGAAACCAGAGGTGTTCAACCTTTTTGGCTTTTGACATCTTACAAAAAGCAGTGTGTAGTCTGGGTCACATTTCAGATGTCTATGAGTTGTTAACAGCTCCACCAAATAGAGATTTTTTTCCTCTAAACTTCTCACATGGTTTCATTTCAATAACTGTTCAAATGATCCAATATTTCACCAAAAATCAAAGACTGGACTAAAAACTAAAAACAGATTTGTGTATCAGAACTTAGTTTTTTCTTCTTTCCTCTCCCATTAATCATCTCATGACCCTTCAGATTTATCTGGTGACCCTTTGGAGGGGCCTGACCCCTAGGTTGGGAACCACTGGACTAAACTAGCTAACTGTATATAAAGTAGTTGAAACTAGCTCCACCTCCAGCAGCTACAACAGTAACATGCTGCTTACACACTGATGCTTCAGTATTAATAATCTAATGATGTCATATATAATAATATATCAGTCAGAGGGACCAAACCATTACTTTTACTGCAATACTTTAACTACATTTAGCTGCTAATACTTATGTACTTTTACTTAAGTAGGATTTTTCATGCAGGACTTTTACTTGTAATGGAGTATTTTTTGACATTATTGTATTGGTACTTTTACTTAAGTAAAGGATCTGAGTACTTCTTGCACCACTGGAGAAATGTTTGTATTTGTAACTGCCAGCTGGATGTGACAGCAGAAATCATTAGCTTATTACATTTCACATAATACTGTTTCACCTAATCGATTAAAACAGACATAGGGCTAATAGTTGCGGCTTTGTTTACAAACTTATTGATTGTTAACACACTAAAATATCGGCATTAATGATCCTTCCTCTGGTGCTGAACGTTAATCAGGCTTCGTTTACTTAAGCTGTTAAACTCCTGCTGTCAGTATAAGAAGCAGTTCGGTACTCACCATGGCAGCGGCTGAATATAGTTTAATATGAGAAATATACGAACACTACAAGGTAAAATATATATTTATTCGCAGTTATGTCGCCCGGGTTAGCATTAGCTAGCACTCTTAGGAGGCATTTTGTATCCCAGGATGCACCGCTGCTCGCTACGTTCAAAACAAGGAAGGGAAACAACCGACAGCGCCTCTATCGGCGAAGAGAGAAAATAACGTGTGTGTACAGTACATGGATGTATAACAATTAAATAAATAAATAGGTAATAGGAAGATCTTATAATATATCCATGGTACAGTGCTGCTTTTTGTGAAAGGATATTGAACAGGTAAGACTTTTAAACAACAAAATACTGCCTAGTCAATACATTTAAAGGACGGGTTCATATTTTTTTCAAGTGTGTCTTAAAACAACAGTCAGGTGCCCAAATGAACATTGAAATAGGTTTTTCTTGCTGTAATAATTCCTCCTGTTCATACTGACCTTTAGAAGATCCCTTCATAATGCACTTACAATGTCTTTTTAGTGCCAGATTCCCTCTTTTTCTTACTATACTTCCACCACAAATGTGATGCTAAAAAGTGGCAGATGTGGCAGATATCCACTTGATGTGACCCAGACTGCTGAAGCCTCATATAAGCTTCAGACAAACTTTTAAATGTATTTTTGCACAAAATGACTGTGTGGACACACTGTGGATTTTGGCCCCCACCACTTACACTGAAAGCACATTTGAACGGGATCTTTTAATAGCCAGTATGAACAGGAGGAATGATTACAGTGAGGAAAACCTCTTTCAGTGTTCATGTGGATACCTGACTGTTGTTTTAAGACAGACAGGAAAAATTGTGAATTTATCCTTTAAGTTCTATCGAAGATTGTTGACAACCTGTTCTACCTTTAGCTAGCTTGGTTAATTACAGACACTAAGGAAGCTATTGAATACCTGCCATGTTTCTTTACTTTCTAAAGTATAAAAACAATATTTATCTATTAAACTACATAAGAATACTAGAGTCAACAGTATGCTAGCGGCTCTTTGAGGCTGTACAATCCCACACCCATGGGTGATGTTTACCTTGATTACCATATTAGTTTAGCGTGTTAGCATGCCAACATTTGTAGGGCTGCAACCAACAATGTTTGGTATATAAAATGTCAGAAAATGTCGATCACTGTTTCCTAAAGCCCAAGATGCAACCTAAAATGTCTTGTTTTGTCCCGACCAACAGTCCAAAACCCAAAGATGTTAATTTTACTGTCACAGTAGACTAAAGAAACAAGAAAGTATTCATACTTAGGAAGCTGGAACCAGAAAATTTTGCATTAGTCCTAAAAATTGACTCAAAACAGTTAATCCTCACATCAGAAGCTGAAACCAAAAGATGTTTTGCATTCTTCCTTAAAAAACGATTATTTGATCAAATTCACCAAATAATTTCTGATTAATTTTGTCAATCGGCTAATTGATTAATTGACTAATTATTGCAGCTATAATCAACATACATGTTTATGTTGGATAATTATCAAATAATTGCTATACAGAAATGCCAAAGATACTGTATGTTTGAGTTGCTTTAGGAACAATAAATTCTGTTACATAGTTTGTCCACCAGAGAGCACTGAAAAGTTTACTTTTCAACTGTGTCCCAATGTCCCACTCAGTACTTACCTTGATCACTATCCTTTAAAATAACATTTAAGGAATCACAATCAAATCTTGTTAATTTATCTTATCAGTTGGGCTACAGTGTGAACTATAAATGGTGGACTGACCAATTGACATTGCCATCCCTACAGTCACACCTCAGGCACGGCTAAAAAGTCACAGAATTTATTCATTCATCATATACTTCTGACACCATAAGACTAATATTTCCAAAAATATCTGAGCTCACGTTGAGATTGTTATTAATGTTGAAGCACTATAACAAAAACACACATAACCACTGGTATTGTACAAAAACATATTTATTATGACAGTATTAGTATATTATACAAATAAGACCACATGCCCACTGTATAAAAATACAAAATCTTGATGTGTTTCAGTGGTCTGAGCATCATACATAATCTGACAAACTAAACTATCATTGATTAAGTCTACATGTAGTCAGTGTCATCTAGCCCTGCAGTCCTATGCTTTGATGTTTAACACAATAAAAATCTGTCCGTCAGCGCTGCAATATTGTGCAGATTCAAAAGATATCAAGCAGACAAAGCGATGTCTAATCCTGTGATAGACACAGGAGGGTTTGTCGCGATGACTGATGCATGAAAAAGTAATATTAGGGTGAAAATAGATTTTAAAAAAAAGTAAATTTTGTCTCATTTGCACCAAAACTAAATGCCAGTGCATATTTTTTTTCTTTGTGCAAGATGCTGTTGCATTCTTGTAAAGATATTTAAAAGCATTCAGTACCAGTTTTTCTTTGACAGTGCAGGGCTTTAATCAAACTGACCATGTCAATCCATCTAAATGCTAAACTGTATGTACGCAAAAGAGTACATTGGATGTAAATAGAAAACAGGAAAAAAAACATTAACCACAGCTTGCCCAGTGACAGCCAATTTAATGCTAAATGAACAGCTCATCACTGCATTGAAGAAACTGTAAAGCTGCCCTCAGACAGATAGAAAATTCTCGGAAGCGGTGAAAAATAAGCCACACAAAGGTTCATTAGTTACAAGAACATTATGCTACTATCCCCATGTGAGAGCCAAGCTGACTTCACACAGTCTGACTACAGCTCCTTGCAGAAGGACCGGGCTCCAGTGAGGTAACACGAAGCAGCAGATCAAAACCTGGTTTGATTCCTGTCTTTGACCTAAAGCCTCAGCACAGATACGTATGCCTGGTGTATGGAAATATAAAGGAAAATACACACTATACTAAGATCTTAAAACATGCTTTTAAGTTGTTTTTTTTTTATAATATAAAATGAAATAAAGAAAAAGCTTATAGAAGAGTGTTTCAACATTGAAGCTATGGTGTGACCCACTATGAGTTGTACAGTGGCTCATGGCTGTTGTGAACTCTTGATCACAATTTTCAGTGTAAAAAAATCCCTGATGGTTTCTTTTCTCCTTTCAAATTCCTAAAGTATGTCTTTTTTTCAGAGTAAATGGAATTAACCAAATCCTTGGGTTATCAACTTTAAGATTACCCATGTGAAATGTTGGAGTCTCTATTGTGTTCCAAATTAAAAATGTAAACTGTACTATGATGAAAAACACCCTGATATGTGTAACTGATGAATGATTTTTTTGCTCAAAACTTAATTTCTAGCTCACATCTTTAAACCTCTGGTTTGTTCTTTGAGTGATCGCCGTGAGCCATGCTCTCCTCGTTCTCCTCCTCCTCTGCAGGAACCTGGAAAACAATTATTCTAAATCATTTGTCTGTACTATAATGAAAGAAACATGACTTTACATAATGAAAACAGTTATTGGCTGATATGCAATACCAGATATTTCAAATAATCACTGGAAAAAAGTTTTTCTATGGATGAAAGCCTCCATCTGATTTGATCCCCAAATCACTGATTTAATAACTTAAAAAAATATTGGGCTACCGCATCTATCACTTGTGATGCTCAACAGTCAGAGACCAGACGTAATAGTTATGAGGATCGGGATCTCTTACCTCCCAGTAAATAGAGTCATCAAAGCAGTTCTGGTCTGGAGGCTGTCCCCAGAACGGCAACTTCATTATTAAACCTTGAAGAAGAAGAGGAATTGTTCAGTGACCCGGCATGCTCAGCTCAGGGTGTTGCTCTTTTTACTAAATTATAAGAAACCCTGTTCTCAGAAATGTAGCCGTTATACTATGTCACATATGGTCTCATTTTTCATCTCCGCCCACCTGTAACAGCACCTCCAACCAAAGCGAACCCGAGGGATGAAGCCAAGGCAGCAGCTTGCATGGCGGGATCACCTCTATAGAGGAGGAGAAGGGGAGATAGGAATGTAAGAGCTGCAAACTTACATGTAGCTCAAGTATTACATTTTTTCAAAGCTACAATATAATATTGTGGTGAGTGGCCCCCCCTTACCCATCTTTTTTCCCAAAAGCCACGGCAACAATACCAGCCAACCCGCCCAGGATGCCGGGCATGCCGTGCAGATTGTGGACACCACAGGTATCCTGGATACCCAGGTTGGATGCCAGGATAGGCTACAGAGGAGGAAAAAAGGCATGTTGTTATCACCAAAGGATTGACTTTTTAAAAAGGATTTGAAAGGGCAAAATATGCATTTTGATCTAAAAATTAAGGTGGCATGAAGTTCAGCCTTCATATCACCAAAATATACAGGATTCCATCTATAAAAATGACCAATTTTGGCTGATAAACATTTTTGAGTTGAGTATCAAATCTTCTGCATGTAATGGTTTCATTATCATATGTACAGATTATTTTCTTGATTAATCCACAAAATGTCAGCAAATTGTGGAAAATGCCAATCACATTTTCCCAGAGCTCATGGTGACATTTTCAAATGTTCTGTCTTATCCTACCAACATTTCAAAACCCAAAGGTGTTCAGTTTACTATCACAGAAGAGCAACAAAATTCACATTTTAATGCTTAAAAATTGCCATTCATCAAGTTTACACCTTAAATTTTCAAAACTCTTAATGAAACTATAACTTATAACTATTAGTTTTGATGTCTTTTTAATTTTGCAGCTTTGCTTTGACTATTAACTCACAGTTAGGTACTTGAAGCCCAGGGTAGAAACGATGCCAGCCACAAATCCAATCAGCATAGCACCAAATGGTCCAATGTTCATGTCAGCACATGTTCCCACGGCAACGCCGCCAGCCAAGGTGGCATTCTGGATGTGCACCTGTAATATATATTGATATAAAAACAAATAAATCACATTTCTGATTCTGACAATTTCTGAAACAGTGCTGCTGTGGATGTTAAAGGACAGTTGTCTGACCATGTCCAGTTTTCCTTTGTGCTCCACAAGGCTGGAGATGGCATAGGCAGAGAGCACACAGGCAGCCAGGGAGAGGTAGGTGTTGATCACTGCAGTAAGCTGAGTCAAGCCCGGATCGGCGATGGCTGAGTTAAAACTGGGCCAGAACATCCACAGGAAGACGGTTCCTGTAGGACAGAGTAACGACAAAACAGCATTTTGGTAATTAATTTGAAAAATCTCACTCATATCAAATTATACTACAGTTTGGCATGTATGGATTTATTTTTGCATGGTTATTTGTGTCCACTAGATGACATACATGTGCAAGAGTCTTGTGATGAACCAGTGAGGTCAGTTTAAAGTGTAATTGGCTCTTACCGATCATAGCAAACAGGTCAGAGTGATAAACAGATCCGTCGTTCTCATGTCCATTCCTCAAACCTGGTCGGTAAAGTACTCGAGCCACGGCCAGCCCAAAGTAAGCTCCATAGGCATGGATGATCATGGATGCCCCAACATCATTTGCCTGTAAAAGAAAAGGTCACACGATGCAGGCAAATTAATGCTTTTGCTCATGTAGTTCATCAACACATGCATGTGTCCTACTGTACTCACTTGGAGGACATTGGCCACTAGATGCTCATTGATGGAGAAGATGGTGATCTCCAGTATGGTCATGATGAGGAGCTGCACAGGGCTGGTTTTACCCAGAACGGCTCCAAAGGAGATCAGGACTGTAGCTGTGCTGAAGTCTGCATTGATTATTCTTCGGGAGAGGGAAGAAAACAAGTCATTAGGACAACAGAAATTATAGAACAGTACAGAAAGTGACCTATCAGAGCTTCTCAACATCTAACAGGTCATTGGTTTACTTAGCAGAAACTAAGTGGTGATGTATATTTAACTGCATGAATGTTAGTCAGGGGCTTATTGAGAGCAACAAAATGCAGAGACAACAGCCGTACTTGAAGATGCTGACTTTGATCTTGCCATCCTGCAGGTGCCAGATGCCCTGCATGAGGAGACCCCACTGCAGGCCGAAGGCGGCCAGGAGTAAGTTGACGCCCACGCTGCTGAACCCGTATCTCTTCAGAAAGGTCATCAGGAACCCAAAGCCAATGAAGATCATGACGTGGACATCCTGGAACACTGGAGACATGGGAAGGGAGGTCAGTTGTGCCGCTGATTTGATGACAGGGCCCTGCTTTGTTGTGAGAGTCCCACTTTAGCCTCAGCTAAATGTGGGGATGAAATTGAATCAGATGAAACACTTTTATGATGCGTTGCCTTCAATTAGAAATACACCATTTGCTACGACTTTGCTGTTCACGGTGGTATTCTTTTGACTTTGAAGTTTAAATTATTTATTGGCCAGTTACTGGTGTTCACAGGGGTCATTTCCTTCCACAGGGCCTGTATTGTCAGCCGTGACCTGTAAGCTGGAAAAGCAATTCAATCACACTAGGAATGGGCTTCTGGGAAAATGCTCATGCTGTTCCTGTTGAGTTCGTGGCCTTGCGCTGCTTCTATTAAATGCATATGATCTTAATAAGTTTAAATTTATGAAGTCTCAGAGGGAGGAGGCATTTAGCACACACTTATCTGTTACTCTCTGTTGTTAGACAAAGACAGCAGGGTTAGGAATCAGTTCCATGTTTCATTATCAATACTTGGTGTGTTTGCTGCATTCTTAGCAGTAAAAACACATTAAATATTACAAGCTTCTTAAGTGGAGATAACTATAAATCAGGGTTAAGGAAATTTAATTTTTTAGATTCTTGACTTCAGTCCCTTATGTGTAAAATAGGTGGAGATATGCACAGGCTGTGAAACAATGGGCTTCATTTCCTCTGTCTGTAATGAGGCTGAAGGTAGCCAGGACTGTCTAGACAGGACCCCTGTAGGGGAGATTGGGGAACATTGTAACATCTCAAATTGCACCAATCAGAAATGAGACAGAACCATGAAACTCATTATGTATGGTCTGTGATAATCCCTCTCTGCCAAGGACAAACTGATGTCTCATACTTTTTTAAAAGTTTCTTTACTTTTTAAAGTTTTTCTCACTCATTTTTGATGTATGAAAGTAATTTTTTTTAATCTACAGTATTTTCTTCATACTGTCTTAACCTTTAATATCTATAAATTTAAATCTGTCTAGTTTTGATGACTATTCTGTTGTCTAACATTTGATATCTTTGTCAAATGTTAGCTTCGTTGTTTCTAGCCAGCAGGGTAGCTTGTGTCATGGGTGGTGCGGTTGGGAGCTATTGTAACGCTGTGTTACAATTGACCCCGATGCCATCAAAATGGTGTCTGGCTTAGAAACAACATGAAAATAGATTATTTCTTTCTCTAGTTCAGTGGTCCTCTGCCTCTCAATCTAGGGGCCAGGGTTCAATTCCCACCAAGAGCCAATTTCTCATGCTGTTGTCTGAAATTTAACATTTTTCAACTATTATTTTTGGTTTGTAATAGTAGCCTTGTATTGAAACTTAGATTCAAAACCTGGTTGGAACCATTTAATTTTTACACATTTTACAGAGTAGGCCCTATAGTTACAATTGCCTCTGGTCTCCCCTACTTTAGTCATTGAAAAGATATTTACTGCTGCACTGTAGTCTGAAAGGAATAGTTTGACTTTTTGGGAAATATGTACTTAATACTTTTCTTTCTTGCTTTAGTTTTATGTGAAGATTGATACCACTTTCCTGCACAGTAAATATGAAGCTATAGCTAGCATCTTGTTAGCATAGCTTAGCATAAAGACTAGCCTGGCTCTGTAGTTCTGGTCTGGAAGTTGTCCGCAGCTTTAGAGGTGATGGTAGGCTGAATTTGTTTCCTTTGGACAGAGCCAGGCTAGCTGTTTTCCTTTGTTTTCAGTCTTTATGCTAAGCTAAGCTAACTAGCTGCTGGTTGTAGCTTCATATTTACTATGGTATCACTCTTCTCATCTAACTCTCATCTTCTAGTCCTTTAAATACTATACAACATACCATTTAAAGGACATTTTTATCAGTTACACATGATTTTATTATGAGTACATATGTTTCTTTGTTTCTTTATTTGTGGCCCTAAGCCAGACAGGCATTAGTGCCTTCAATTAAAGTTCCCCCATGTCTTAACTCCACGTGTCCATAAGGACAATTAATATGACTTATGTAGATATGAGGAGATCAGGTACAAATGCTACATTTCTCTCAGCTACTATCAAACATGGAAATATTTCGGTTTGTCTATTTCAGGGTATATTTCCATTACACAGACACTAAAGCGAGCACCTGTTTAAAACGCAGCAGCTTTTGAATGATGGACTAATGAGGGAGATTAAATTCATCCACAGCTATTTTCATAAACAAAATTAGTATGTCAGCACATTTTCAACATGTCTTTTGGTAATCCATGTGACATAAAAACACCTACATCTACATTTGTGAGGCAGAATTTAAAAATGCTGATTTAATGCTGATAATGTTTTGTTTTATCTGCACTCTATATGTGCTTAAAATCACTATACTTAAACAGTTGAATGCTGTATGAGAGATGTTAGAGGCTGCTTTAGTCATTAAGCAATCTGAAAAAAAACATACTCCAAACTACCCTTTTTAAAGAGAATGACTTTGTTGTCAATATAATAAGATTAATCTTCTCATTTATTTAAAATTCATTTAAATACTCTGATTTGCTTTGACAAAAAAGAATAATAACCTGAGGTTCATCATTTCCAAAACTAAATTAAAGTCATATCTCATCTTGTCAACCTAGCCTACATTTTACACTGCTTGGTTTAAAAAGTATCACACTGATTTGAATCTTTTGAAATCAATCACTTTCCAAACAATTCGGTGGTTGTCTCTCTTTTGAAAAGACAGTCCTCACTCATTTCATGCTCACAGAAGGGAGTGTGGCTCCAAATGTTGTGACTTTTAATGACTCAACAGGGAGTAATCGCAAAATTAGTTGCGGGGGTTGCCATGAAAAGTCCTGTTGTGTCGTTTAATGCTGCATAACATCCTATCAGTATTTTGAACAATGAGCAGCAGTGAGTCGAGGTGTAAATATCTGATTTGGCTTACATCCACAGAGCTGTTTTGAAGAAAAGCTGTTTGCCTCTTCAGCTTGAACCTGTACCCCACCTCCCATTCTTCAGCCTGGACTCACAAAAAAAGGGATAAGAATAACACAACAATTTCTTCTTAGATGGGTGACTAAGACTTGCTTTCCTCGTAGTAGGGGCTTCGAGTGAACAGCACATTGAAGATGAGGAGGTAAAGTTGGAAAGCAGCCACAGTGACTGGCACCACCCCTAGATGTTAGGTAACACTCTGTAACGCTCTTGTGAAGAACTGGGTGAGCCAAGACGAGAGAGAAACCCCTCGGGACCTGCTGTAGTGCAGTCTGTACAGGAGTGATACAACCGGTGCAAAAAGATAAATTACTTTTTCATATCGCTACAGCAACAAATTTCCTCGCCTAGTTTTTCCATTCCACAAATCATCTCCTAATTAAGATAAAATTACTTTCCAGTCTTAATTAGAAACTTCTGCAGTGTTTAGTCATACCAGACAACCAGAATTTGTTTCTGCTATTTACAGTTTCTTTTTTAAATTAACTGATTTGCCCTGTGAAGATAAAGTCGTGATAATTTTTTACTCGCTCCAGTCCACATTTCCCTGCTTATTTGTCTTGCTTTGAACCTATAATTACAGATGCCTGGTATGCTTTGGATATGTTGTCTTTGCATGCAACCCACGTTATCCAATCGCATTTTAAATGGTCATGGCTGTAGTGCATTCATATTTAAAATAGTTTTGCACTTTACTGAGCCTGCTGTGCCAAAAGCAAGTGTGTTTTTTACTGACACATGGGGATATGTCCCTGAATAACTCATAATGACAATTTTGGAGTGTTAGGACAAGTAGGTAAATCTCTTTTTTAAAGCCCCCAGACTCAAAAATGTGTTTTACTTATTGTTACTTTATTTTGATGTATGTGCAGAGTTTGACACTAGAAGTCTGTTTTCACATTCATCTGCTGAAGGTGGATAGTTTCTCTGCGCTCACCTTAAATCTGACTTTAAAATGAATGCGTACGAGAAGATTTTGTGACATCACAACTAGTTTGAAATCCGAATCATGGTCCAGTGTGCAACTTGTACAAGTGTTATGTGGAAAGTACACTGAGAAAAGACTTCTAATGTCTAGAAGGCACAATTATTCAAAGCAGAGTTTTTTTTTAAATGTCTTTAAACATATGTTTAAAGATAAAAAGCATTTCAAAGAATCCCATCTGAAGTTGAAGATATGCTCAGAATTATTGCTGGGCACTGACCTAATCTCTATGGGTCACACCTGCCCCACCCAATCATGAACACACATTACATACAGTTAGAAAACAGTTAAATGTTGCAGCTTTCTTAATGCAGATAACAACCACAGAGATGAGGATGCAAAGAATCTCCTGGAACTGTAGAAACTGCTCTATGCTCACTCAGTTTGAGCAAAAACATTTAAGCAAGACATATGTAGTTCTTCATCTTGAAAATGACGCTTTTAAATGCTCCACAAAATGCTAGTAAACTTTTCTGTCCCATCGACCATCTGTCTTTGACCAATATTATTTACGTGTTTGAGACATTAATGTAAATCACATGTGACCTCCACTGTATGAGACCTGACATTTCACTACGTCCCTGTAGGATCCCTTTGACTCCTCAGCTGCATGTATGCGAATAGACTTGTGGCAGATGAGAATGCGACCCCATGACTCCTCTTATTGCATTCAGCAGACCTGCTTGTGAAAAAATAGCCTTCAAATTCTTCTATTTCCGTTTGCAAGTAATTGGAAAATTACACAATTACAAAATTCACATTATTCCAATGAAGGTGAAGGTCCTTTTCATTTCAACAGCAACAGTTGTGAAGAAGGTTTCTCTTTCAAAGTTTAAGACTAGAGAAGAAAAGCAACTTGGAATATGTGTAAAATGTTTTAAATCTTTTAAAAAATAGAAATAAGCTGCATTTGAGCATTTTCCTAACATTTCTATATCACACGATTTGAGCCAGCAGGTCTCCAAACTCCACAAATTGTTGCTTGATGATCTAACTTTGCAGGATCTTGCCTCTGTTGAGGTGTCACAACGCTTGGCTGAATTTTTAAAAGTCAGTTTTAGGCTGAGTTTTCACCAGTTTTTAAGTTATTAACATTAACTTCAAATTTTACATGTCTTCAACCTCTTTAAAAATAGTCTAGTGACCCAACATTCAGACATCCAGCAACAGAGCATCCCTCAGTGACCACCCCCAGGCAGACTTACTTGGGTAGAGCTGCATGGGATCCTCCTCATGGTGAGTCTCATTGCTGTGTGTGTCGTGCTCATGACCTTTTCCATCATCGTAGACCACAAACACTCCAAACAGGATGATTGTGATAATCTCCAAAGCCAAGGCCACGATGGGGAACTTCAACCTCATGTTGGTGGCATACGCAGGCATCCTGAGACCAACTCTGGTTATCTCTCACAGTCACGCACACACTCACTCACTCTGTCTGTCCCTTCTTGTCTTTTTTAAGGGTTGCGCTGTGTGAAGGGAGGGAAGAAAGTGGTGTCTGGTTTTAAACTGATGTAGGTTTTCATGGTGACCAATGACAGAGCAGAAGACTGGGGCCTGGATGGTGAACACCCCCATCGTGAGCTTTGCTCACGGGGATGGGTTTCCTCTCTGAGAGGACAAAGCAAAACACAGCGTAATGACACCCAGTCAGTGAGCGGACATGAGACAAACACTTAATGACTCCTCCGTCCCACTCATTTTTCACTGTCAAAGTTATGTTTGTTGACTTCCTGACTTCTTCTAGATGTTCAGAGTGATGCATTTATTTAATATCTTAAAATATAGAAGAAGATTTATCTAAAAATGAATGATCTCTACATGGGGATATTTGTTGTTTACATCTGTATTTTGAAACTAGACAGTAACAGTTATCATACAATTACAGTTTTATTGGGGGTTTTTTTTCCCGCTCTAGTGACCACTGTTCCTCTTTCTCTGTGCAGATGACTTTAGAGACTGTTCCCTTGATATTAAACGTTCAGTTTTTTTGACTGGTGCACCTGCAGTTTCGATACATTAAGTAAAAGTAGAAACAAAACACTGTAAAAACACTCAGTTACAAGTAAAAGTCCTGCTTTATACATGCAGTATGTTCTGTGTTATATTTTATTATTGGTTTATAACTGATGCATTCATTTAGAAGCAGCATTTTAATGTTGTAACTGGGTGAGGAAGTGATAGTGTCAGCTCAATGTAATTAAAGGTCCAATGTGTAGAATTTAGTGGCATCTAGCGGAACAGACTTGGCAGAAATGGATAATAATATTCATAAGTATGTTTTAATTAGTGTATAATCACCTGAAAATAAGAATCATTGTGTTTTCGTTACCTTAGAATGAGCCCTTTATATTTCCATAGGGAGTGGGTCCTCTTCCACGGAGCCAGCCATGTTGCTTGTCATGTTTCTACAGTAGCCCAGAACGGACAAAACAAACACTGGCTCTAGAGAGGGCCTTTTGCGTTTTTTGCAAGTTTCGCGACCACCGTAGGTTCTCCTACATGCTTGGAAGGGGAGGGTGAGGGGAGCAGTCTTGCTTTAAGTGTCCAACAGTACATGATGCCCAGCCAAAGTGGGTTTTCAAAACACTACAGGCGACAAAAACAACCAAGATGATCACATGGTAAATCATAATGTACAGATCCACAAATTCATACATAGAATATTTTATAGGATTACATTTACATCAGAGAAATTTCATATTATGAAGGACACAGGGTGCTCTGTTTTAGAAGAAAATACAAAGATCTTCTCATTGGAAAGCCAACTCAACATACAGATAGTCAATAGAGATCACATGTAACTGTCAAATGGGTGAGGTTAAGTAAAAAGTATATTATTTCCCTTTGAAATGTGGTGGAGTTGAATGGAAATATTCAAGTGCAAGTACCTCAAAGTTACATTAGTACAGAATTTCAGTTATTTCAGTTTTCCACCATTAAACCCAGACAAGGAAGATGTGGCCTCTATGGAGCTCTGTTGGTTGTCACATGTTGCTTCAACCCTATCTCCTAGAAATTTTACTAAATTGCAACAGGTAATATGTTGCGCAGGAAATGTAATGCTAGCTAAAATACATTTTCTCTCGTCCATAATGAGAAGTTGCAAAAATGTTGACTTGATCTTAGTAGTAAAACGTTCAGTGACAATATTTTTCTTTTTTTCCCCCGATCTTGCAGTAGCTATAATAAACTTTTTATGGTTATGGTTAGGCACTGGTAGCACTTGGTCAGCCGTGACTTGAAGCACAATGTGTTTCAACATTTAAGCGAAACCACAATTTTTCACTAACCTCAACCAAGTCTAGAGTCCGGCGTAGTATATAAACGTAATTTCTAGGAGACAGGGTTGGTTGCTTTGACAATTGATGGACATTGTCATTCCACATACTGTACGATCCTTACAGACAGTATGTGTAACTGTGATCAAGTTACTTCAGAGTTCAAGTCCTTTACCATTGAGTGTTTGTCTTCAGTCATGGTTACATAATGTACATAACTCTGCCTCCTTTCCCACTGGAAACTATCTGCACTGACGGCTGTGATTGGCCTGCAGGTTGTGAGCCAGTGCTCAGCTCCCACAGTCAGTATGGTGACAATCTGAGACCAAAATTACCTCAGGCCAGAGGTCCTTGATTTGGACCAAGAGCTTTAAGAACAAGCAGAGTAGTTAATCACTGCCAGCAACACATTTGTGTTTGTCTTGGAGCTGAGTGCAGTGAGGGTTTCCCAGACCGTTTGGGAAATTACTTCCAAATGTTGAGAGATATCAAAAACTCTGCAGCAATGTGAAAGCTAATCCACTCATGCTGACTCATTATTCAATCAGGGTTCTGCTCTAATTTTTGGCAGATAGTTGGAGGCTTTTTCACTGGGCTTAGTCATGTTATTGTTTTTTAAAAGACAAGCTAACTTGAACAGCGGAGAAGGATTTGTGGTGTAACTACCACGGTCATTCAGTCATGACAGTGACAACTAGATACTCCCTAAACAGCTTCCTCTTAACTTTTTTTTTTTTTGGATGGGGGGGGGGGGGGGGGGGGGGGGGGTTCAGTCTATTAAACACAAAATGGCTGTTTGCCTCCTCCAATTTAACTAACAATTATGGTTGCTTCCAGAGTAGCTCTGGCCCTAAGAAATAAGAGGGAAACTAGAATCTGCCATTATTTGACCCATTATTATGTCTATAATTTACGATGGATCTTGAGCCGTCAGGTTCAATGTCTCTCTGCTCAGCTGTAATCGAGACTGTCAGAGTCCTGTTTATATAGTCAATACTGTTCAATAACTGTAAACGTTCAGTCTCACATTTCGCCGCAGGGTTTCCTCAGAGGAAACAGTGGTCTCAGACAACATTTCTCCTGTAACTCTGCTTGTGCATAATCCAGCTCCAGATCCTTAGATGCTGAGGCCTGGAGGCTACTACAATTATTTTTTTAAATTTCTGTTTGTGTGTGAAATAAAAAAAACTAGATGAAATTGTGTTATAAGCCTTAGAGGTGCTGGATTTTTACTATTGGAGAGAGTCAGGCTAGCTGTGAACCTTTTTGGCAGTATTTCAACTTTTTTTTCTAATTTCTGGTGTTTCCTCACAGGTTCTTAAATATGCATCAAAACAGGTGGATGGAAATGCACTTTCTGTTCATGCTGTGCATGAAAGTAATTGTAGTTTTGGCAATAGATCCAGAGTGGGAGTTTGTCACTGAGCCTGTGATGTTATTGTCAAATTCTGGCTCCTTCAATTTCCTTGTAATAAGCTCTGTCAGTCTTATATAAAATAATTTGGCAATTACTTCAAACACCATTATTGCTGCTGGAAATAAGTGCGCCAGTCTGTTTAGGCTCACAGAATCAGCAAAAGTTTAAACATTAAATCAACTAAGGAGTGAAAAAAATAGCAAAGTATTCTTTTATCAGCTTAAATCAGTTTTGATCTAGCCTTTCTGTGAACTTCACATTCCAGGAAAGCCATTACGCGATTTATCTCTGCTCACTCACAACCCCACCGTAAAGCGCCAATTTATGGAAAATAAACAAGCCATCAGGCCTAAATGTGCTCCATCCTTTGTCTCGGATCCACACGTGCCGTTACGCAACATACATGACCACACTGACCACTCTGATGTTCTGCGCTGCTTTGAAACCTGACTAACTGTA
Organism: Scomberomorus guttatus; assembly: GCA_038419695.1. Classification (NCBI taxonomy): domain Eukaryota; kingdom Metazoa; phylum Chordata; class Actinopteri; order Scombriformes; family Scombridae; genus Scomberomorus; species Scomberomorus guttatus. Next base: position 11,626,038 of record CM076462.1, read on the forward strand.
CAGTTGATACTCAGTCCATCTGTCACAGACATGAGTCTTGCTGTAATGGCAAGATGGCTCAGTGAGCGTAAGAGTTCAAAGGGTGAAGTAGTAGGATGATACATTACTACTTGTGGCTCTATAGCTCTCTGTGTCAGGAAATTCCTGGACAAGCCTTAGTCAACCAGATGTAAGGGTCAAACTGGGGTTCAGAGCTTCATATGTACTTCTAATAATTACTTTTTGATGAAACTCCTCATATCCGGGAAAATCTTTACTTTTATCTGAGCAGTAAGAGCAGACAGATTTGCTCAAAGGTCAGTTTTCATGACAGAAAAGTAGAATTTATTTAGAGAAATACTATTGATATAAATTCTTGATTGAACCACCTTGCAGCTGATATTTGTGTATGGACATTCCTCTGTGGTTGTGTTTGTTCAGCTCTTTCTCACACAAAGGTCAACTCCACATGCATTGTTATTATGTGCTCTAACCTTTAAAGTATTAACGTCTTATCACTCCTCATGAAGAGCAATTTTAGGAGTTATTGTTATCATTAGGAGTCCTCCTTTCACACTGAATGATACAGACCTTCTGCGCTCCTGTGAAGCCTCTTGTTGGATACTTGGGGGATCAACACCACATTCCTCAGTTTGGAGGATTCTTCCATATAGAGATATGTATGTGCCTGATTAGAAACAGAGGCCAGTTGTTGTGACAGACAAAATCCAGGTCTTGTCTCCTCATTAATCAAAACTGTAAAGCAATCAGGCTTTCATTGGGTGGAGTAACGTAATATCACATACAGCTTTCCACATAAATGTGCGTGAGCTCTGCAGAATGTTGCATGAGGAATATCTGTAATAATCCTGCCTGATTTATGAGGCCTAAAGAATAAATGGAGGAGAATTTCTCGAGTGAACGCTGACCTTGCCTCGAAGTGAGGCAGTGGAGGTACTTTGAAGTCTTCTATGAAACCAGTGCATCCACTGGGAAACTATTTTCCAGTTTGTTGCAGGTTGAGAGCAGTGCTGCAGGTACGTCCTGCCTGTAGAGCTCAGAATGCCAGGAGCTGAAAGTTAAAAATACTGCATGCTTAAATAAAAATCACAGTGTAAACTGCCCAGTGTTCATGGAGGTGTAGTTGTGAGTTTGCAGACAATGTGGGAGAGGAAATCTACTAAATGTCAAAAATTTAACTTTGAAAGCTTCTAATAACAAGTATACTGATTTAATGTAACTTCCTGGATCATATAGCCACACAAACATCACCTTAACCATAATATGTGCAAAAGGACTCAGTTTAGGTCATCATTTAAATACAAATGTAATATAATTATATGCTTGCTTATTTGTAAAGTAGCTAATTAAATCACTTGCTAAGTGGAAATTAAGTAATGTTAACATCAATTGTCAACTGCAGTTTCAACATGGTAAAATACACTCCTACTGGATCAGCAAAGCAAAAACTTAAAATTAAGAAGCTAGAGATGAGAGATAGGGACAGTTTTATACTGTATTGTAATTAGCAGAGCAAACTCTTGTCTGCTGTTTATTCCTCTGATTTGGACAAATGTCTCTCTGATTAACTGATACACTCCAGATCTTTCATCGGACCTGATGGACAGAGCACATCTCTGTCCAGAGCAACTAGAAACAATGCCGGATTATCGATTACAGATGTGTAGGTTACCTTTAGACTGCATCTGATGTTTTTAAAGTCCAGCTGAAATCACATTTAGTCATCTCTTTTTGCAAAGAATATTGTTTAATAGTTTTTTTTAAAAAAGAAGAAAAAAAGAGGAAGGGCCACACCAGCATCTAAACAGACCGAAGTGACATTTTCAGGTAACATTTACATGCTGTTTAATGTGGACAAGATGTGTGGTCATTTTGTAGGTTAGATAAGAAGGAGACTTTAGCAGGAAAGCTAATGTGGGTTGGGGTTCAGAGTCTGTGGCTCTTGTGTTGAGTAGCAGGATGCTATCAGGCTCAGTGTGACTGTGTGCGTGGCGTCTGCTCTGCCTACAATAGAACAACAATGTTACTGCTTTGTATAAGAATTGATTAGCTGTATGGAAACAAGTTCTTCATTTACATAGATGGAGAACAAATGGTATTCTGACACATTAATGCAAAGATATGCCATCAGACTGTAGCAGTCAAAAAACAGTTGCCAGGGGAACATCTTTTCTTTTCTTTTTCTCAAATGGATAAAAAAGGAACCCAGAGAGGCACATAAACATGCCATTACTTATGTCAACTGAATATGAATTTGTCTGGAATTTGGATTTGATGAGTTTGAGAAGTCCACAGAGGTCAGAGGTCAGGGCCAGCTTGGATCGGCGCCCAGAGCAAGTGGGCCTTTAATGTTTTAGTCAAGGACACTTTGACAGGTGTGAAGATATGGGATCAAACAGTTGACATGCTAGCTATGGCAGTTACGACACAATTTCTGCAACAACACTATTTGTCTCCCCACTATAGTGAGTCACAGTCTTTCTGGTGTCTGGTAGACAGTAGAAATTGCTCTGCTCTGTAAGTATTTCACCTGAACAACTCTGCTGGAAAAATGAATACATATGAAGGGATTAGACATGGATGGAGTTCATATGTGCGGTCCATGTTCCACATTGTTTCCAGCTGCAGAATTCCTGTTTTCTTTGAACCAGCAGGTGTGTCACTGAAGTTGAAGTGTTAAAAATCTTGTGGAGACAAATGTAAATGGTCCAAAGAAATTCTGTGAAAAGGTTTGCTTCTTCTTCTGCTCTACACATACTATTATCTCTACGTGCAACTGCAGCCTTTTAAGCCCACTGACAGCAGGAGCAGGGCCAAAGAAGTAGTCCACTTCAGACGCTCAGTAGGTAACCGTTGCTGTTGAAGCTGAAGATGAGAAGCGTGTGTGTGATGAGAAAGGATCTGGTTTCTTCATATTTCAAAGGACCCAGACTTAAGTAAATGTATGAGTCATGTGCAGTGGTGATTTCACTGTATAACTGCCCCCAGTACCCTAAAATCCCTAATTTTGCATTCATTAAATTGCATTAAATTTGCATTAATTGCATTAATTCAGATTAATTTGGAAACTGGAACAATTTCATTGCTTATGTATTATTTTGTTTACTATACGTAATCCATTGACATTTTTAAGATGGCAGGTCTAAATCTTCAAACAACATATTTTAGAATCTTGCTTTTCCAGGAGGTTTACCAGCACTGAGACTAATAATAAGTAGTTTTCCAGACTATGGCCCTACGGGAAATGCCATTGGGTCACTAAAATCAAAAGGGTTAATCCCCCTAAGACCATAAATCTACTCAGCAATTTTCACGTCAATCTGGCAATTAGATCATGAGATATACTGGACATATTTGGCTTGAGGGTAGCACGGGCAAGAACAAGTGGAGGAAAATGAAATGGAAATGGTTAATCCTCTAGGGCAGGGGGTACTTAGAGGTCCACTTAATACATTTCCACCATATTAAAGGTCCAGTAAGGGTGCAATAAGGGTGCATTTCATGATGATATTTGCGTATAAATTTCTGTATCAATGGGAGATGTGACACCTTCGTTGTCTAACCTCCTTAAACTTGAGCATAAAAAGGTGGCCAGGTGGAGACTTACTGGTTTAATGACTCTGCTGCAGTATGACTTCTTCACTGTATTCATTGTTGAACATGTTTGATTTTACAATTATTCTGCTGGAATCTTGATATGATGACTTCGACTGGTTCAGTTTTGTGATTCTTACCTTCGTGTTTTTGGGATAGTTTTGCTCAAAACAGGCATGTTTGTCATCGCAGTGACATTTTGCGTTCCCACTCTTCATTATGGCCACAGTTTCATTGTAAATCAACCACAATGGTCTCATACTTCCAGGCAAAATGAATGCATATTTTTTTGGTCCAGTCATCCTTAAATGTGTTTTTACTGTCAGCATTTCTTTCTTTGTATCGGCTACTTTTGAAAAAGACATTTTACTTTATCAAGTGGAGCTCCTACATTCCATAACAACCTTGCTCGCTACAGTGACAAGTGGGCTACTGATTGGTGACAGCTGAATAATGTGATGTGATAGCAGTGGGTTACTCAAAAGTGGTTTGGGTCAGGTTGTGGTTAAATTTGGTTCCAGATCCGGACCGAAAAATAATTTAATCCAGACCTATTGAGTATGTATGCTCTAGGGTGTATGAATGTTAGTCTACTATCAGTTGATATTTCTTATGAACATTTTGGCCAGATGGTGGTACCAGAGAAACAGTCTTAGGGTCACCCAAAACATTGAGATTCATCCTCTGGACACCATGAATATCCTCAGCAAATATCATGTCAAAATTTTTTGACTCATGGGCCAAAGTGTTGTTCATTAATTCAGCATGACATTGTGTTTGTGTTAGCTGATTTATGGTTTGTAGAGAAAGGTAGTTTTGTCATTTTCAACTGCAGTAACAGTTGCCAAGGTTGATAATTTTTTTTAGGATAATGAAAGAAATATGCAGATTTCTTTGTTGCTATTTTTAGTAAATTGACTTACAACCTGTACAGCTGCATCAATCTCATCTGCATTTGTCACCTTTTTTTTTGTTGCTGTACACAGTTCACATCTTTATTATCCGAGAGGAAATTCTTTTTGCAGCAAGGCAGCATAAAAACAGAAAACAGAAGACGATGTCCCCATTCTTAATCTCGCCCTCAAAGCTCTGATCGGTGTGTGTGGAGCAAGTCAGACGTCTGGAACCAGGCAAGAGATCATCCTCTGGGGACCATGAGTATTCATACCAAATTTCATAGCAAATTTTATGGCCTATTGCTGTGTACCAAAGTGACAAACATCATCTTAATCTGATGCCAGCAGGGTAAAAATATCACCACCAGCACCACAAGATTTTTACTGCTAAGACACTTGCTAAGGCATTGTTTGCAAGGCGGCCGCTGGCGTCTGCATTTCATTCCCAACACCACCGATGCACCACGGGGGTGTGAACTGGAATGCAGAGGATGATAACGCGTAGACACTCCCCCTCTTCATCCGCCGGCTCCACGCTCACCACACCCCCCTGAATGTACCCCACCCCTTGTTTCCTGTGGCAGGGGCTGTGGGGAACAGTTGCACACCCTGATAAGCCCACTCAGAGGAAAGCCTATGTGGACAGTTAATCAGCATGTTGGATGCTAGCAATCAAGAACAATAACTACCTCTCATCATGTTTACGTTGTGGTGGCCCTTTATGCTATTTAAGTTATGGACAATTATTTCCCTATATAGCAACTCGTAGTGTTTAGCATCACTTCTGTCTGTGTTTGACTTAAGAGGCCACACATCTGGAAGACTCATTGTAGAGTCTCACGTGAGGTGGAAAGAAACTATGGCAACAAGTAGCAAAACAGAAACCTTTAAGAATAAATTGTCAGATATGGTCTTAATAAGAGAAACACCTTTCTGTCAGTCATGTTGCATCTTCATAACATGAACACGTCCTCCTTATGGCAGCTCCTGTATACTTTAAGGACTTTGCACACAACTGCAGATGCTGATAGGCAGCGCTGTTTGAAGACGGATGAGAGCACTTCAATGTTTAACAGGTGTGCATGCTCAGGATTTAGCGCCGTGCCTATCGTGTTACCGTGGGATGCACAACAGACATCAGTCAAAACAGAGTGCAGACAGAGGAGCGTGCGTACAGTTTGAATGCTGTGGGACCGAAACCACATGTGCAAAACGTGATACAGAGAAATTGCAGTTATGTGTTTTTCCGTGACAGCAGGAAGATGTGCTGTAACTGAACCACTGAGGCCTGTTCGTGTTTTTTAGGTGCATATATGGTTGTTACTGGAAGGTTACTACCAGTGTAAATCCTGGATGATTTAACATTTAAACATGCTCAACATTCACTATCTTTTATGTGTATCCATGCAGCATGGAATACAGTTTGCTTGCAGCTGTGGAGTTATAACGAATCAAATTAAGACGCATGAAATTTTGATCATTTACGAAACATTTAAGCAGAATAGTTGTGCTGTATAGTAATTAGAATTACATAATACTGACTCCATGAAGACCGATTATGTCTACAAATACGTTTCAACCCATGCTTACTGTTTACAGCTACAGCTATACGGTCTATTTGAGGGAGTATGTGTAACAGGCCAGCTGTAGAGGGGCGGTAAGGGGGTGGGGGCAATTACTTTGGTTACTTTGTAGTGTCGTGGGACTTCTTTTATTTGCTCACACAGAGAGATAAGTCTTTGCTGTACTTTCTAGTTTCCTCAATTACAAAGATAACACAAGCAAGTTCTGGTCCCAGGCTGCTGCAAGTATGAAATGTATGATAACACACTATTACATTTTAATTCTGACATTTCTTCTCAGTTTGAATTGCAGAGAAAGTGGCAAAAAAATGCATTCAAAGTTGTGACATGTGACAGGTCAGGAGCTTGAGTTGAACTCATAATGTCACTTGTTAATCCATGTTTTTATTTTCACTTTTAAATGTCAAGTTAATTGAATGCATAGCACAGTAACAGCATCGGTGGAGATGCGTTAAAGGACACCTTGGTGGCTCTTTTGCTTTGGGTTTCCCACAGTTTTTATCCTTGGGAAAGGAATTGCTGTCATATTATTGTTGGATTAAAGCCTTTGATAGCCAGTGCCTCAGCTTCCTCTGTAGCACATCCTGACGTCATGCTGCCTTTTAAAACAGAGCCTCCCTGCAGTGATATATGTAATTGCTTTATCTAGTGCAGGCTTCTTTAAATGAAGCCTAATTGAGGGCCTTCACCGCACCCTTTCCTCATGTGGCTCCACGCGGCAATCAACCTGCCACATTATCACTGCATCTTAATAAAAACTAAAATGATTGGGCCACAACCCACGACTTCCCATTGAAATAGGAAAATGAAGGAAGGGAGGGAGGGGGTAAAAAACCAACAGAAAAAACATCCTGACTAAAACGACATGGGGAGTGAGCTATCAATGCACAGGATGTAGAGAGATTGGTGGTTTGAGGCATGTCGGTGAAGTAGAAAAGGGAGGAAAAAAGAGAAAATGACTTGTCACGCAAACAACAGGGCAGACCACACAACTGGGAGGAGCTTTGTGTATATGATATAATTAATGAGTCTTGTTAAACCTTTACAGTATTTAAAACAGTTACGTACTACAAAAGTGGTTGGCATCCAGCACAAACAAAGAAAAGGGTCATGTAATTTCAGCTGAGCAATAAAATTCCTCTTAAAATGTTAATTAAAAGCAATTTACTGATTATATGAAAGAATTTCCAGCAGCCACATGAAACAGAACTTATGTTAAATATGTCCGTTGTATGATTATACAGCTGTTTAAATGTTTCCCCACATGTTAGTTATTACAGGAGGTATGTTAATTACATAAGGGCTACCCAGATGTACAGTATAGATTCCCTTTACTGTATCTGGGAGACCATGTGTTTGCTTTTCTCAAGACAGTTTTACACCTCAAGCCAAATCAGCGATAAAAACACCATAAATAAGGAAAGACATGGTTGATTTAAAAGGTAACAAAGCACGGTAGGGTTATACAAACAGCTTGATGTGATAATATTTGCAATTTTCTTAGAAGGTATGAGGTTTGTGTGTGAGTGCGTGCATGCAATGTTGATTTTTTGACAAGGAGGTATGTTCAGTTTACTTATCTCAAAAATTTCATCCTCCAGAATAATTTTAAAGCTTTGGAAAATACCTTACCAGTGCATTTAGCCAGTGGGTAAATGATAATATCCTATGAACCTATGCTCAGGAGATTTAAAGGTAGTTTGGAAGATGTGATGGACCTTTTTTAAAAATCAACAAAGCGCCTGGTTAAGTTTCAGTCATAGCTAAGAACCTCCAATAAGACAGGTTTTCGTTTCATTTTATTGTGGACTCCCACTTTTGACTCCGGTTCATGGACGGCTATAGACTGTCTTACGTCTCCAGCTGCAGACATTACACCAGGTAAAAATGCTGCGTAAGGGAACTTGCATTATTCATTAGGTCGTATTTTGATTGGGTGGGGGTGAAGGTGGGGGCCACACCTCCAGGCAATCGGAGTAGGTGCTCATTAATAATGCCAATTTTATGTAAATATCTTCCGAATCAGCCTGCTGGAGGACAGAGGGGAATCTGGGTTGTAAGGAAAGATGAATTTAGAGAAATCTGAACAACTTTTGGTGAATAAAATGTCACATATATGTTTAAAATAGACTCAGTATTATTAAAAATGAGTCAAGAAAGGCCATGATACAGTTCTTTAAATATTGGTATAATGGTGCACATTTTAAGCTGGTCGGTCACTGCATCTATTCACCAGGTATTAAAGGTTTCAGAAAGTTGCAGAAATGATTGGATACAGCCCCCCCAATTCTGTCATTGAAAAGGTGAGGGGGGAAGGGATTTCCCGAAGGTATTGGAGTATACTGGCGCCTTAATGGTGAAGACCCACTGAAAGCAAACAAATCGTGCAACATCGCCTCTGCCAAATTCTTGCTCGTCGCTATGAGTGTGTCAACACCGACTGACAGGGATCCAGAGATATTTACATCACATTGTCAACGAGGAAGAGCCACTGAGTCATATAAAAGGGGAATTCCCAAAGCGGCAACAATTATTTTCTCCTCCATGGACATCTTCCCATAGCTTCCTGGTCCACCACAAGAAAACTATAAAAGAAGGAAGGGTCATTACGTCATAAGACCAACTTTCTAAGATCAGTTTGGTGCCAGTTCTATTAAAGCCTATGGGAGATTCATGGAGAAACACACACAAACCCGACATATCTACGTGGTATGACCTTTGATGAAGAAATGCCTCTGCCAAAGAACACACTTCAAAGAATACTGGCTGATTTTTCCAAATGTGCGCGTATTTGGTCTCCAAATAGTATCCAAAGATGGTTATAGGCATACTTTTCAGGGCTTATGGCGAGTCAAATTAAAATGCTCACCATGGCAAAAAAATAAATAAAAAAATATCGAGTTTAGGATAAATAAATATTGTTAACAAAATCTGTATTCTTCATTCTTTCTCCCTTCTTTGTATTTTTTCGATCCAGAGGCTGATTTAGGATGATTGACAGGGCTAATAATAGCTAATGTTATAGGAATATCACGTATTCAAATGAAACATTTACAAACCTCCTTTAAATAACTGTGCATTGGTAGGTTATAAACTAACCCTTAGCTATAAAAAAAACAAAGGTATGCATTTCATGGCTGTCAGAAACTTTAAAAAACGGACTTGATCATCAGAAAATAATGCATTGCAATTATGAATGAAGCAATCTCTGCCGTGATAAAATCAACACCTGGGCTGTAATCCCATTTATCTGGTGCCCTGCTGTCCATCTGGTCACCATAAAAACTGTAGATTATGTTACATAACGTTAGCTAACGGGCTCAGAGTTAATTGAGTTAGGGTGTTATCATAGTTTAACTAACTTACTAACGTCTGTTACTAACCTCAATCACATATAAATCTAGCATAACATTAACGTAACTTGCATGCAAACAAATGATAGGGGAGAGGGGAGAGACTGAGGAGTGGTCTGCCCATTCACCACTATGCTAACTACGCTGAGAGAATTCAAGTGTGGCACCAGTGTGTGTTCACGCGCTACACAGTGACGTAATGACCCTTCCCTCTTTTATAGTTTCCTTGGTCCACCACCAAGCCACTTCGTTAGTTTCATTGCATCACTTCCTGGTGAAATTCGCCCTCATTTGCTTAAAGTTGAACTTTTTCAATTTTCAACCCCTCTCTTTTTATGCTGTTCAGTCCCGTGCCACCTGGAATCCCACAATGCCTTGTGAAACGATTAGCTTGTGTCCCATAGAAAATGGGACACAAGCTAATCGGAAAATGGGGGTGAACTTCACCGTAAGGGGGTTTGGCTTGTCAAACTTTCATGCAGGAGACCAAAGTATGTGTCCTGTTATGGATCTTCCCATCTGTGGACGCTCTTGTCTAGCGATATGGTTGGAATATTTCATCACAGATAAACCAAAACTGTCTGCATGGATAGAAACCACAAGATATAAGTAAGAGAAAAATATATATGTATATGCTTTTTTTTTTCATTTTTAATAATCAGGGTGAAATAGCCCTTTGTTACATTCATCTATAGTATGAGAATACTTCAAATGCCTGCAGTAAAATATGTACATACAATAGCTGTAGTTTTTTATGACAGAACCATAAATTAGATTATAATAAGACTTCATAACAACTTGTTTACCAAGCTGAGGACTCTGCTGTTTGTGACTGTAAAGCATTCAGTGGTGAGCACAGATCTCTGATTAGGCAACTGTGGACATAACTACCTACTATGAATCTCTCTCCGACTCAGTCATTTATGTTTCCCATGAAAATTCGGTCATAGTGAAAATGAATTATTGCCTCCATAAGCCAGATGCACGAAAAAAATAGTATCTCTTAACCATTAATTTATAATGTGACACCAATGTGTATCCCCGAAGAAAATAATAGAAAACATATGAAGAATTCCTAGGAATAAAAGCATTTTCTAACCTTATTTGATTAATAAAGTCGAGATAAATGTATGAATACACAAAGTCTACTTTGCTTTTATTGTTTTTGTGGCTCCAGGCTGGTTACACAACTCGCACTGTAGTGTCATATAATGTAATCTGGGGTTCAACTTTGTGACAAAACATCTGAAACACAATTGGGCAATAAAAACGACAAATTCAGCCACATTTTCATTTTATAATATACTCCCTCCAAGTTAGTGAACTTCTTTACAGGAAGAGTTGACCTTTCAAACTATCTTCTCTCATGTCACATAATCACTGTACTAGTAATGCATCAGTTGCTGCTGAAATAATGAACCGTGAGTGATTGACCCCTGCATGACCAAGCCATTCCTGAGTGAAGCTTATGGATTTGGTCCTTGCATCTGTCTGACACCAGCTAATGGTGAACAGATTTACCAGGATGAGAAAAAGGAATGTTCCCCCTCCCTCTTCTGTGTAAATGCCAGGTCCTTGCAAACGTCTGTGTCAGATTACTGTGGCAGCAGCGATAAGCAGATGTAAAGACCCGTGGGGCTTATTTATTATTAAGGCCAAGAGTGGGAAAAATAGCCAGAGCATAGCACTCTGGAGAAAATAACACGCTCTCATGCAATATTTGTGAGGACATGAGGCCTCCCTTGTGTGATACTACACCAGGACAGATATACACTTCATGAATTTTTCCCAGACACCAATTTTCATGAATTTCATACAGAAATATATTTCAGGAAATATGCAATATGGAAGATGACAGAAGTTTGTATAAGGCACAGAAACCATTTATTATCCTTTGAAAAAACAAAGGACCAAATCCACAAAGAATGGACTGCGCCCGCTAATAGCACCATGAATTGTGCAGCATTTGTGCCCACCTCATTTTAAAGTCCATAATGAAAACAGCATAGAGCACAAAAGCCTCAAATTGTGTCTTTAATTAGCAGAGGTGCACACACACAGAGCTCTCCACAATCACAAACAAACTTTCATGTATTTTGCTTCTTTTACTTTTCTAGTACTTCACATATATAACATAACCAATGAAATGTCCGTCAGAATAGGCTACAGCTATTAATGTGACTCAGGCAGGTCTGAAACGTGTCTGAATCTTACAAAAATGTTCAGGTGTCACTGAATGTATATGTATGTGTCATGTGTATCCAAAAACTCTGTGTATTTTACTGAACTTTAACAAACCCTTGACTGTATCGTTACTCCTCTGTTATCCTTGAACAAAAACAATTTGGATGTAGCTTCTTAACTGCAAATTATGTCTTGACTTGACAGCTCTTGATTTTATTTTTCTTTCACAGTTGTGGTTCTGTTGAATGAATGTTTTGCCATACATTGTGTTTGCGACACACCCACACCCACTTTAACCATTTCCTCTGCTGGAGGCCTGGGACCCCTCTCCAAATGTTTGTTTAATGTACATTTACTGTAGGACTCTCGAGTGAGAAGAGCTATCAAACAAGCACCGGCTCGGAGAAAGAACAACACCCGTTTGCTAATGGCTGACGTGAACCAGGCCTGTTTTAGCTTAGTGTGCTGGGAGAGCTCAATCTTTGGCCACTGGTTGAACTCGTAGCCAGCACGCTCACCCATAAAACAATAACCATGGTCACACTAACAAGCACTTTAGGAAGCACTGGGCACACAAAAGCCCCATACTGTGCACCCAGTCCATAGGTTATGAGCTTCTCAGGACAATATAGGGAAGTATGTGGTTAGTATAGAACCAGCTATCACATACAGATTAGAAATAAAGTGTTTGCCATGGCTACAATCCTCCTTCCTTCAAGCCTCTATCGATGGAAGTGATCTGTTCCCTTGTGTGTGATGAAAGCTTAAGAGGCGAGCTGAGGAGCCTGTTAGCAAGATTTGTTGTGCTGCATCTCAAAGCATTCAATGAAGGGAAGGAAGCTGCACAACCGTCATGCTCTGCTTTCATCAGGAGCATGTTTGAATGTTTCTGTAGCACTCAGTGAGCAGGAGCTGCACTTCCCACAGCTCACAGAAGAACATAAGTGCCAGAAGAGTTTTGACCAGATAGGAGATGTGAATGCACAATGAGCACTAGATGGTTTGGACAGTCACTGTTTGGTATTCTGATAATTTTATGCTACCCAAACACTTTCTGATTTGTCGTAGCGAACCATCTGGTTCTCCAAGCAGTTTTAGTACAAACATAACTATTATTTTCAAATGCTAGTTGAATCAGTATCATGCAGTATTTAATCTTACTTTTAAAGTCAGTTTAGTGCAAAGAATAAAGTGCAGTTTGCTGCACTGAGCCCTGAGATCTTTGGTCAGTCTTCCAAAGGAGTCAGCTCTCTTTTTTTTCAGCATCCTGTTTCTAATCCAAAGGGACCGTGATGCAGGGAGATAACAGCTCAGACTAAATGAACATGTCTTTAGTCTGGGCAGATAGATGTAACTGATCTCCAAGTGTCTTCCTGCCTTTTTCTCTTGCTATGAAAAAGTGCATTTGTGTTTCCGCCAACTTAGTTCCTTCCCTCTTTGTCTCTTCTGTCTTTCACACTTTCATCTCCCTCGTTTCTAACATCATTTAATTCAAAGCGATAGCGAGGGAAATGTATCATCTGCACTTGATTACTTTCTCTGTGGCCAGACATGCAGAAGGCGGTCTGGCGGATTCGTAATAAGCTGTGTTAACATGTCCCATCAGATTTTAACTCAGAGACATTAGATGAGGTAACTACTGAGCAGGACAATTTTTGCAGCAGGTCCTTGGAGTAGGTCACATTGTTGATTTATATAAAAATCTACTACAGCAAAGGACATGGTTATTATTTTACAAATATTACACAATCTACTGTTTAGGAAGACAAACTGACGCCAAAGTCATAAATATTTTCAGGCCCTGGGACTGAGGCTTGCTGCTGGAGTTGATAAGCCCCACAGGATGGCTTGGCTGGGCTTATCGAGCTCAGCCAAGCTAGAGGACCTCTGCTATCACTGGAACCACTGGCAGAGGAAAAACTCATGTCCATCTCCCCTCTGCTGGAGGAATAACACTCTTTCCAGCTCATCTGTCCACTCACTTCAGGTGGTTCTCTTATCTGTCAACTCACTCAACCTCATAGGGATTGCAGACAGATGACGGAGCAGAAACCAGTTTTGTTTTCTTCACCTCTGTTACATGTATATGTGATGATATGAAGAGTGAGTCTCTTCTGGCATGCGTACAAAGTTACATAAATTCAGCCGGTGTTTATTTTCAGTGAAAGTGGTTTGTTATCACATGGAAAGGGAGCTAATTTCAACACAATAGCAGTGCGTGTAACACTGTGGCAATAGGAAATCTAAGTGGAAGTGCAAGCAATTCATTTTATGAGCCAAAATGAAAACAACCTCTACTGTAAAAGCAGAGTGGAAACACATAAAAAAAAAAATTAAGCAGATCCAGCCTGGACATATTCCAACCAGCCGAGCCCGCAGATCCATCTGTGCTTCTCAAATGTAGACTGCATGAGGCTAACTCATACAAACACAGCCTTGTTTGAACCAGGAGCCTGCTGTGCAGCCAGAACATGTGTGGTTGACCCCTGAGGAGAGGCACACTCACAGCCTCAGATGTGGGTAAGTAGGAGCTTCTTTTTTTTTTTTAATATGAGCAGACACATGTCATTGAGAAAAGCCAAGTCACAGGCTGACATGACATAGGGCATCCTGCTGGTCATGAAGGGTAAATTCCGCCACCAATAACGACAACTTCAAACATCTATTTCTGGACGCCAAAAGGAAGAATAAGAGTTGGAGTTGAAGTAAAAGTACTGGATTCAAAATCTTTCTTAGGTAAAAGCACATTATGATTATAATCATTATCTACTTGTGATAGCCCCTTTCATAGTGTTCATAGTGCATTTTTGTTCTTTGGTGGAGGTAGAGCTGATGTTAACTACTTTATCAAGTGTTTGACTGCTTAATCTACAAAAACCTCAATTTCATAACGACATTTCTGTCAATAACTGAATCCTAAAAAACTTATTTGGCAGAGCAGTATAAATATTTCAACCTGTTTTTAATCTAAACCAACTAGAAATTAGTGTTTTTTTTCTTGAAACAAGACAGAATAAAGCATCATCACTGCACTACAATGATGAAAAAGCTGATCTTAGAACATTCTTGAAACAAGTTGTTTCTCCCACACTTTTCATAAGAAAATAAAACTTTAAGGACTCAACTCCAGACTGTAATAACTTAATAAGAGGGAGATTTTTGTTCAACGTACAATGCATCATGTTTTAGAGGCTCATCATATGCTTTGGTTACATAGCTCAGTGCTTCCTTCACAATGGGAAGTAATGTATTTCCTCTGCTGATAACCTATTTTAAGGTGAGGTTGCATACTGAAAAGGCTTCCTGTGGAGTCCTGGCAGCTTGGATTATTGCATATAACATCATGCACTATTTTCAAAATCTACTTACAGGTCTTATCAGTGTGTCATGTTGAAATTAAAAGGTGTTTTGATTGTCCTTAATCATTAATCACTTAAAGTAGGAGGTCAGGATTCTTAAATCTTGAATATATTCCATAAAGACGAAGACAAAAGCATTGGATGTTATCATCAGTTGTTTTTTATAAGTAGCCATGGCCGGCAGGTGTGGCCTCGGACTGTAGATGTTTCTTGGCTCAGGTTTGGGGAAACTCTGTGGAATTAAGTTTTCCTCTCCACTTCTGCCAAGTCCACCCTGTGAATTGTGCTCTCCTTCCTCTTAGTGAGTTTAAACCTTATATACTCTACAGTCAAAGGGCACCTGCCCCTGCAGAAAGTGTTTGCCCGAAGAGGCGGTGTGCCAAACAAAATTTCCTCTTTAGTCTTTGCTGATTACTGAACAGATAAAGCAGCCTGAGGTATTATACCAAGGGAAATACTTATTTATTTCCTAACTGCAGAAGGAGGTCACATTTTGGAAGATGGTTTTAGGTGAGTAAAAAGATACACAGAATGTACACAAATCTTAATGATGCAGATCTTTATTGAAAGTGACTGATGAGTCAGAGCCTATCTGGACAGGCATTTAAATAATCTCAGTGGTGCACTTGCAGGAGGCGGAACACCAAGAGGCCACGTCCGAGTTGCTGCAGCCCCACTGCTTCGTCAGCTTGGGACAGTTAGTGTACTTATCGGTGTAGGGACAGGGGTTGGCTGAGAGAGAGAGAGAGGGAGAGAGAGAGAGAGATGAATGGCATCTGTACTTTCTGAAAAAATCTATTTATACATGTTCTAAGTTAACAAAGTCCCAAAATGCCATGATCATAAATCTATGAAAATAAGTGATTGTTATATCTTTTTTTCTTTCCATCTGTACTTAGAGAAACTGTGGTGGCTCCATTCACTGAGATTATACTAATCTAGTTATAACTTGCATGTAATTCTTATAAGTTTGACTTGAAGTGATTTTATTTGAAATGATATTTTAGGATTACATATTGGTGTGTTGGTAATATGATGTCACTACTACATATGTCACCTGGACTCATGTATCTTTACTCTACATCAGGGACCACATAAGATAAACTATAAAATCTAATTCCAAAAAAAAATGGATGAGAATATTACACCTTGCAGCACCAATATTTGCTACTTACTGCACAGATTGTCCTCACAGGCGTTGGGGCAGTCACCACAAGGGCGTCCTGCCTTGTAGGGGCGAGCTAACTGGGAGTTTCCACTGTAATGTAGGCAAGAGCATCAAATATTAACAGCATAAAGTTTCACACTGGATATCAGCCCAAACATGTCAGGGATATACACTGCTGAAAGACTATTTAATGCAGCTGAGTAAGGACATATTACATGCAAATTGCACATTTTCTCCTCATTACAGTTGGCATTACATCATACATGTTGCATCCACTTTTGTATTCAAGAATTACAGGTAAACCACAAAGTGCTTCTAATGATGTTTATAGCTTCTAGCTTCTAGCTAGCTTCTTAATATCTTAATCAACACAAAACAATCATCTAAATATTCAGAAAATATGCTGGATTCGCAATTTTGATGGAAAAATCATGAAAAAAAAAGTTTTGTGCTTACGCTGGGCAGTAGTGGCAGACGTAGAAGTACTTGTATTGGGAGTTGGGACAGGAGACCACGGCACAGCCAACGTGGTTAGCCCTGTACCAAACCACCTGAGCAGAGAACAAAAGATAAAATGTGAAATCATCAGGAGCTAGTGGCATTAATGTTTGTATCACCATTTTTTTTAAATTTATTTGTATTCGTCACATTTGTATTCGAATGGAACTGACATATGATGTATGTACACAAATTGTGGGTAGTACTACAGTGTTGCGGAATAAAAGTGCACCTCTGTGAAGTGTCCGACCGCTCCTCCGTTCACAGATCCCACTCCATAGCGCCAGTTGTGAATCTCGTTATACCAGTCCTGGACGGCGTGGCTCCAGCTGTCCTGCCCGTTGGACATGTACAGGTTCTCTCCACAGACACCAGCTGCAGTCAAATAGGAGGAGAAGGAGCACATAAGAGAGACTCCGTAAATAAATATCAGACACTGGCTGGTTACGTCATCCATCTTTGATATACTGGAAGCTTCTCCCTGATTACTGCTACATGAAAACAGTCTGTAAATGTTGTCATGACATGTCATTTTCATTGCATATTTCATTTTTTCCCTGAATTGTCATGCCATTAAATAAATACGGTGGACATGGTGCCTTAAAGAGCTGTTAAGTTTAAATAATTTTATTAGTCTGGACTTTTAATGTAACATGATGCCTTTTCAGGTGATTTTACGTTCCAATGACAATAAAATGCTTGAAAAAATACTGTCTCTATGTGATTTCTGGCATGAAAATGGTCAAATAAATATCCATATCAATCAAATCTGTTAATGTGATGTGTGGAGTTTTCACAAGGTTTAAAAAGAGAGGTGTAATAAGGAACTTACAGCTGAGCCTTCTGGAGCTTTTATGGCTGTGCTTCATGGAGCAGGTGTTAGCCCATCTCTGAGCACTGGCTGCAGCCTCACTGCTCCAGGACTGTAGGGAGCAGAGGACAGAACGGCTGTTAAATCAGCACATGTAGACCAACTACATACACCGCATCATCTCAGTGCTGTGCGCTTGTCTGGAACATCATTTTATTTTTACTGATTTGCTACACAAGTGTGCCATATCAAATCAAGGACAAATAAGCTGAAGGAAGTAACAGTTCATGTTCAGAATCTTTTCACAGATGTCCAGTGAAGCTTGCCATGCTTTCAAGATTATGAAATTCACTTTAGCAGAATTTTACCATTTTCAGCATGTTGCTAGCAGAAGGCTGAATACTTCTCCTCAGGGCATTATGTTTGTTCACAATCTCTTCCGCATCTGCATCTGCATCTGAGGAAGAGGAAGAAGAAGAGGAGGCTAAATAGGAAGGCAGAAATATAGGAGATTATGTCAAGTTTGGGAAACAATAGAAGCTACTAAGTCTGAATGAACATATTGAGGTTGAATAATAATTACAAACACTCACCCTGCATCTGGTTTGATGTTCAGAAATGAGAAAGAAAAAACTGGTTAGCATTTTGTACGTTATAACTACAAATAAACAAATGTCTATTGAAAAAAAAACTAGATTTGACAAATAACAAAACAAACTCACTTCATGAATATGTCTCAACAATTTAACTGCACATCAGAGAAGACGTGTCTTTTATACTTACGAAGAAGGCGCCGCAAGGCACCTGAAGAGCAGCAAAGATGCAAAAGGCACACAGGAGGGTTAAAGTGTATGAAGCCATGGTCAAACCCAAGACTGTCAACCTCTGAGAGCCACAGGTGTCATTTATATACACAGGACCACATTGACATGTGAGGAAAAAAAACAGACAGAAATAAACTACTTAAGCACTGAACAAACAAATTCAAGAGCCTCCTAGTTTTCAAAGAGCAAACAAGCTGAAGATAGCATTTAGTCAGCGTGACACCTGCGTAATGTCTTCAATGATATATTGAAAGTTGCAGTTCTGTGTTTATGTTGTACATGTAGGTACTTCGTGATAATGGGCCCTACAGGATGTTCGTTATATTCCACCCTTCCCCTAGAGGCAAGGTTATGAGGAGAAGGTGTACATCATTAGAAAGAAAAGTGGAGATGCTATCTTAAGTCAAACCTTGATAACATCAAACAAATAACATTAAAAAGTTAAATTAACATTGGGAGCACTGATAGATTTACAATATGCTTTCTCATTACATTGTGAGGTCCTGTAAAAGCTGCCCTCATCATTACATGTAAACCTGCTGGAGGAATTTTACTCTTGTTGATGATGACAAAATCTTTTTTATATTGAAGAATATACTGAACAACAGTCTAAAACTAACAAACAAAGCAGAAAACAGTTTGATTTGCTTTGAAATTTTTCCCACAGCTTTGTTTTTTCAGATTTTCTAGGCAATGTGAGTTTCTTCAAAATGTCCCTTTCCATCCATAGAATGTACCATAATATTCCACTAAGAACTATTATGTTTCTGGATGTCAAAATTTATGTTGTTTTTTAAAATCTCCTACATTTTATTACTACTATGGAGCTGATATTCAATTATACATCTCTTTTACCCCTATGGTTTATTTGACATGCTTGCTTAATGCTATTAAAATAGGTTGACTGATCATTTTCTACAGTTAAATGCTGATAAAATTTATGTCTTTAACTTGTGCCTCCTGTTCCTAAGGTGAAGGAAAGCCTTGATAACTAATTTCATCATTACATCCACAGTCACAAGTGAGGGAGTCACAGAAATCATGTAGATGATCATTCATGCTTTTATTTCATCTTGTCTAGGCTATTGTAACTCCACTTTTACCTATTTTAGCAATTACAAAAAGTCTAGTAATAGCATTAGACCAAATAATGATGGTTAGCTCAGCATAACAACAATTTCCCGCTCACTGTAAACTGCTTGAATACTACTAATTCTGAAACACACATATCTCTCCAGATATTTATAAATAAAACAAATCATACCTACATTCACAAAGGTTTGGCAGTTAAGTTTATTGTATTTTTGGAGGTTATGTTACATCTCGTGATGTTATGTGACTGCCTGTTTACATTGTTGGTTGCCTCTTTTGTTATGTTATATGTTTGGTTTCTAGGTGGACCCTTGAGATAAACAGTTATTACATGAACTTATTATACATAATAATATGAAAACAAAAGGGTAGGCAAACGTCATGAGCTAGGTTATGTCTCAGACTTTTTTCAAACTTAAACTATTCCAAAATGTCTAAAACAAAAATGTATTCACACCTTCATAACTTGATGCTGTAAATGTAGTGATCTTCACTTCAGGGTACTATTAACTGCAGCTCAATGTACAAGCATCATACAGTAAAGCGCATTTTGAAAAACATTAATTATATAGTAGTGCAATTTTTAATTAAGCTTAGTTTTTGTCTATTGAATGCCAATATTAAAAAAATATTACAACTTCATCTTATCTTATACATACTGTACAGTAAAAGGGCACATGTTTCTGTCCAAAGAGGCAGTGTGCCAAAATAATTTTCATCCTCAACATCATCCACTACTCCCAAAATATACTTACAGGTCTTATCAGTGTGTCATGTTGAAATTAAAGGTTGTTTTAATTGTCCTTAATCATTAATCAGTTGAAGTAGGAAGTCAGGAATCTTAAAGATCCCCTCCAGACATGATGTATATAAAATACTCTACTTTGAATAATAATGTGTGTCTAATATAGTTTTCTGCAAAAAAAGTTAAATTATATTGTTAAAATCCTTAACATCACATCTACTCCTTCTCCCTCATTAAAAATATCTAGAAATATGCAAATATAAGTGGGGTCCAAACGTCTGAGACTGCTAGTCAAGATACTTCTATTTGGCATTTGTTTCAAATGTAATACTATTTTTTTCCCTTACAAATTATAATATCACTTCAACAATTTGAATGAAAAGTTAAATCTAGTGCTCGGTATTAAGCTCGAGGGTTATGTAAATCCTCAGGGATTGTCTACTATGGTAAGTAGGGAGATTGTAATGGTTGTTATTGTTTTCTGTGTATCTTTGTAGCTGTAGCCTAAAGCAAGTATTAGTATTGGGGAGAGTCCCACACATAGTTAAAGGGTGGTGTAAGTGTTTTCAGTTTAGTGCGGATTGAGGTTCAGGCTCATAGTTTTGGCCATACCAGTAGGTTGGTGGCTAGCTACCTGAGAAACTGCTTTGTTTGAAAGTTTTGTGTTTACCTCTGATCTGGTGTGATTTAGAAACGGCCAGTTAGTGGAACTACTTTGCCAGCATGCTGGTTACCTGGCCGAGTTATTGGCCCTGTGTTTAAATTACCCACGGCAACTATTGCATGAAGACTAAGGTTGAGACAGCTAGTTTTCCGTGCTAGGTAGATAGCCAGGGGAAAGGATGTTGCACATGCTGGCTGTTGTGCTGGGTTTTAGGGGTAAACCTTTGTAGGCAGTGTCTCTACTTGGCAGGTTAGCCTAGTGTTTTAAATGAAAGAACTGGTGTACTCAACTCACAGTCTTTTGAGAATAAATAAATCAAATTAAATCAAAAATAACAAATGGAGTCGTCAGCATTCACAGCAGCAAAAAATGGATGCATTTCATCCTTAGGCTTTCCTCAGTGTTCAGCGTAGCCTAGTGTTTTACATTGTAGCCTTGGGTTTTCATGGCAGGTAACATTTTTTGGGTGTGGTGCTTTCTAAGTATTGGGTTATCTGTCAGTGTGATTTGGCTACTGGTTTTGGTGTGATCATGTCTGCTGTGGAGGAATTTGTGCAGAATCCAAGTGAGGATCTATTAGATGCGTGCACTAAGGATCAGTTGCTAAAACTGGAAGAACATTTTGAAATTGAAATCCCTAGCCACGGGCATAAAGACTGCATCTTGGGTGTAGTAAAGGAAAGCTTGGTTCAGATAGGGGCTTTGTTTGCTGAGGTAAAGTGCAGTGACACTCAGAGGGTACTTATTCCTCAGGTCAGTCCTCCGGAGCAGTCTTTGTGAGGCCTGTAGCTGAGGTTGAGCTCACAGTCAACTGCAGTAGCTGCTCACACCTCCTTGTCGACCGAGCTTGTGCCCTCTCCTGAGGAATCTCCTGTGCTCTCCCCTGGAGAATCATCTCAGGCTGACAAAACCAAAGAAGTTGATCTAGGTAATGGTAAACCATATGTCACCAGCAGGTTTGTATAAGAGGTATAAGAGATACTGGAGCTTTGGATTTGTTCACCTTGACATCAGTGTTGCCATTCTCATCTGACACCAGTTGATGGAGTGCAAGTAATTCTGGGGAATGAGCTAATTCACGGTTGTGTCGGGGCAGATTCACCCCTTTCTCCAGTGGTTACCTGCTCTCCTTCTGTGGATAAGGCTGAGGGTGAGGACAAAGACCATCCACAGGTTTTTTCAGCTTGTGTTGTCATTAGGGCTCAGGCTTGTTCAGACAAAAATAAGTTAGAAGAGAGGAGGGTGAAAAAATTTACTCTAAATGTTGTGTTTCCCTTGCCTGCCTTTACCTTCTCTGTGTTTCACACTGACTTGATACAGGAACAGCAGACAGAGCTGTTTCAGCAGGTGCATCCAGTGGAAGAGATGGAAAATGTTGCCCATGGATACTACCTTGAGGGCATGTTGATGAGAAAAAGGTGACAAGTTTGTTGGTGATGCCATTTTCCAGATTGTGGTTCCAACTAAATTTAGAGATGGCATTTTGAGAACTGTTCCTGACATGGTGGCCAGGCATTTGGGGGTCAAAAAGACATATGACCAGATTTTCTATTACTTTTATTGGCCTCGGTTGAGAAAAATCATTTCAGCCTACATCAAAACCTGTCACACTAAGCTCACAGGAAAACCAAATTAGTCCATTAAACCTGCCCCCTTGCATCCCATACCAGCAGGTGGTAAACCTTTTGAGCATTTGCTAATTGACTGTGTTGGCCCACTGCCCAAGTCCAAATCTTGTAGTATGTATCCTTTCACTGTGATGTGTCAAACTACCAGATGCCCTGCTGCCGACCCGATGCGCAATATAACCATCAAGTCTATCTGGAAAGCCTTAACCCAGTTCATTTCTGTCTTCAGCATCCCCAAGCTCATCCAAAGTGATCAGGGAATTAATTTTACCTAATGCATGTTTGCAGTCATTCTGAAAGGGCTTCATATCAACATGCCCAGTCAACTGCCTATCATCCAGAAAGCCAGGGAGCTATCGAGCTCTTCCCAGTGGTGGGTTCCCCTTTTCAGGCAAGGTTTTCAGGCCCCTATTCTGTTCTTCAACAGGTCTCAGATTTTAACTGTTATCTGTTTTCCACTCCTGACAGGCAAAGGTCCACCCAGTTATACCATGTAAATATGTTAAAACTGGAATCTGCAGGGGAAATAAAGTCAGTGGCCCTGGTAGCTTCTGTGGGTGCAGTGTCTTCTCCATCTTTGAGGGAGGAAGGTGGTGAAGAGCCAGTCAGTGCCCCAGATGACTATGTTATGCAAGGTCGACTCAAAATCTTGGAGTCACTGAGTAACCTGGATAAGTTATTGGGTCATTTGCCATTTGATCCGTTCTCACCTCCCACCACTAAGAAATAATCTATTTGCTTTTTAGGCATGGTAGGGTACTACTGAGGGTTTTGCAAAAATTTCTCCACGGTAGTTGCACCTCTTACTAACTTGTTGAGTTCAGAGGTTAAGTTTGACTGGTCCCCAGTGTCAATGTGCTTTTGAAAATGTAAAAAGTCTGATTTCATCTGCTCCTATCTTGGCAGGTCCCTGTCTTGGTGGATGATTACAGGTAGATGTCAGCAGTTTGGGAGCTGGAGCTGTACTCTTGCAGACTTGTACTGATGATATTGATCACCCAGTCAGTTTCTTTTCCAGGAAATTCAACTCCTGCTACTTGAAATATTCCATTGTGGAGAAAGAGGCCTTGGTTCTTATTTGGGCCTTGATACACTTTGAGGTCTACGTCGGTGTTGGAGGTAAATCCCTTATCTAGTCTCGTCTATACCTCAGCCAATCAATCTAGAGATTTGCCATATAAAAGGTTCTGAGAATGTCATGGCTGATGCTCTGTCACGTGCACTGCCTCCTTAAAGGTCTGTTTTATATGGTGATTGTTCATTTGTTCTGTTAAACTGCTTTTCTCCTCCTCTTAATTTGCTTCTTCGAGGTACCAAAGTTGCTGAGTGGGAGTAAATAGAGTGGGTAGTTTGAAGGGCAAATTGATTGTTATGGTAACAGAATGAGATTATTGAAATGTCTTTATATTTCTTGACTAATGCTGTAATAAATCTCTGGACTTCAGTTTGAAGAAGTTTCTGCAGATGTCCAAATCAGCTCAGGAAAAACTTTTCTTTGGTGTCCAAAAAATCTTCAGGAGTCAGAGTGCAGAGCAGCAAAATGTTCTTTAATGCCGGCTAAAAAGGAGAGCAGTTTGAAGTGTAGACAAGCTACACCAAAAACACCTACTGACCAGCCCCCTTTAACATTTGGCCTCTTACACCAATATAACTTTCCTTACATCTGCTGTTGTTTGGGCCTCTTTGGCCTATCATAACTCTCCTTATGTCAGCTGTTGTTGGGTTTCAGGTACACCCCAGACCCACTGGCGCCTGTCTCCATGTCCTGCCCAGAAATGTTTTACTATTTTTTTAGAAGGTTATTCGTCGCTCATCTTACACTATTGTTTCCATAATCCTTTTTTTGCCTTAACTTTCTAAAGTTGTTCTTGCATTTTTACAACTAGTCCTTGCTTTGTAGGAGGTCTGCGATTTCCTTCATCAGCCGACGCCTCTCTTCCCTCCATAATCGGTTCTCCATAACTCTGTCATTATACATGCAGGGCCTTTCTTCCATCCACTGAAACCAAATCTCTTACCCTCTACTTTTAGTGCTGTTGGGGTAGCTAGGATCACCTTAAATGGTCCTTCACACCCTAGTTGGTCCCACTTTCATTGGTCCCACTTTCGTTTGAACACCTTTACGTAGACTCACTATCCAGGCTCGATTCTCCTCAGTTGCTCTGGGATATCAGCGTCTTTGTTCTCTGACACCGCCTTCACCTGTTGGAACACAGCCTTGTGTATTTGCGTTAGGTGTCGCAGGTAACATGTTAGTTCATGTTAGTTCTCTTTTGCTCAAGTGGTGGCCCCTCGTATGGCCCTTTGCAATAGGGAACCGGCATTGGTCTCCCTGTAAGTGCCTTGTGAGGTGTTGTGTTAGTCGGTTAGCTTGTATTCGCATAGACATCAAAGCTAGCGGTAGTGCATCTACCCTAGTTGATCTTATATTGACTATCTGCTCTAATTTTTGCAAGTTTTGCTTTCAGCGTGCCATTTGCCCTTTCTACCGCTCCCTGTGACTGTGGATGGTACACACATCCAAACTTCTGTTTGATTCCTAGCATTTTTAAGGCTATTTTTACTGTGTCAGCTACAAACGCAAGTCCATTATCAGAAATGATGGTATCAGGTAATCCAAACCTTGGAAAAACTTGCACAAAAATTTACCCACTGATCTACAGTCTAGTCCTTTTGTTGGGACTGTTTCTACCCATCTGTTGAATCTGTCAACTACCACTAAGATGTATCTGAATCCTTTTATTCATCATATCTATGTAGTCTAACATTAGGTGACGAAAAGGACCTTCCGGTGGTGGAATATGTGCGATTGGCACCGAAAATGCTTACCTTACATTGTGATGCGCACACACCTCACATTCTTGCAATGTTCTATCAACCATAGCTGCCAAAAATGGTGACCACCAGACTTTTTGAAGTCGCTGCAACACCTCCCCCCTAGCGCAATGGTCCTGGCCATGCGCACTACGTATAGCGACCTGTATTAAAGATGTCAGGAGGACAAAATGTCCATGTGCACTGTGCCATAGTCCGTGTGATGGACCTTCTTCTCTGCATCTACAATGGAATTGATGGCACACAAATCATGCACCAATCGATAGTCATTTGAATTTATCCTTTTGATAGGAGAAATTGGCGTATTACAAGGGCTTTTTGTTGGTTTTAACACACTTGCTGCTACCAAGCCCTTGATGGTAGGTGCTATACCCGCTATCTGGTGACGCTTTAGTGGGTATTGTTTTTTGTATGGTAAACACAATGCCCTTTTTTATTTTAATATGAACTGGCTGTGCTGACCTAACTAATCCTACATCTGTCTTGTGTAGAGACCATAGTCCATGGGGTATTTGACGTAATAGCACACTGTGTTCTTCTGAAGGTGGCAATTGAGTAGGGGATCTCTGGCTTAGCAGTACTTGGACTCCTGTTCCTTCATCATATGTTCGCAGGGATATCTTCAGATATTATCCATTGGTGGATGACTGCACATGGGTGTTCTGAGTTGGTTTCCATGCTGCTATTTGTAGTGCTGCCTTCATCATTGGTCCCATGTCCTGTGACTCCTGTCCTTCAGTTATCATAAGTGTGACATGTGGGACAGAGTTGGTTGAAACCAATGGCGCAGTTCTGGTGGTAAAATAACTGCTGCTGCTTCTCCTTGTGGTCCAACATACAGGTATTGACATACCACTGAGAATATCTTGCCATTAATCAATTCTTTCCAGCATTCTTTGTAGTCAGTATGTTGTTGAGTTTCATCATACATCATGGTGCATTGCAGTGGCAGTTGAGGTTCTAGTGCAGTGGGCAGTTCTTTCTGTATCCATGCATTCCACTGGTGTGCAAGCTCTGAGTCAGGTGACCATTGGATCCAATACACTGCGGGTTGAACATAGGTAGCTAGTTTTTCAAAGTCTCTTAATTCTTGAACCGTCATCATACCTGGGACATTCTCTCTTATAAAGTCCAGTTTAAGGTCCTTGTGGGTGCAGGTGATGGTTGCCTTCAATGGACACAGGATGTCACGTCCCAATAAATTGATGGGTGTGTTTTCTGAATATGGTAGGGATACTGTTATTGGTTTTCCTGATATTTTCATGTGCACCGGTCGTGTTAGAGGAATTACTTGGGTTGTCCCAGAGAAGCCTATGGTTTTTCTCTTTTTCTTTTTTTTTATTCTTCTTCTGGCCAGAGTCCCTATCTTCGTGATGCGTGCAGTTTATCTGTTTTTATCGCTGTCCCGTAGGCCCCGTAGGATTTACCACACCTTTCGTGGCTGCTGCCATCCTCTGGCAGTGTGCTCTATAGCTGTCTACCTGTGCAGGCCTCCTGTTATCTCTGGAGAGTCCCTGGTATCCAGCCAGGTCCGGTAGGAGGACCAGGAGTGGTATCCGCAGACGGGTGTTATACCGGTTTCTCTTAACACAACACACAACATAAACTACAGTGGCACCTTATTCGACATACAATCTGCCTGTTTTTGATTTCTCTATTCCACTATATTATTGATCAAATGAGTCGTCTCGGTGGGAAATCCACCGAGTTTTTTTCTCTATTTTGTTATCTGCTTCTTTTTCTTTCCTCTCTTACTCTTTCCCTCACTTCTCCTGTGAGGACGTATATCTTAATTGAATGTTCCTGTTCCTTTTTTTTTCTTTCTCTATCCTTACTCCTGGCTGTTTCACTCCCTTTTTCTCTTTTTCTTTTTTTTTTATTCTTCTTCTGGCCAGAGTCCCTATCTTCGTGATGCGTGCAGTTTATCTGTTTTTATCGCCGTCCCGTAGGCCCCTTAGCGATTTGCCAAACCTTTCGTGGCCGCTGCCGTCCTCTGGCAGTACGCGCTATACACAGCTGTCTACCTGTGCAGGCCTCCTGTTATCTCTGGAGAGTCCCTGGTATCCAGCCAGGTCCTGTAGGAGGACCAGGAGCGGTATCCGCAGACGGGTGTTATACCGGTTTCTCTTAACACAACCCACAACATAAACTACAGTGGCGCTTTATTCCACACCCTTCCTACTTACTTTGTATAGATGAGTCTTCAAATACACTTCCTCAACATTGAAGACCCTATATCCTATACACTTATCTTTTATCCAGTTCCTTCTCTTATTGCAAGCCAAATGAATCCCCCAGCAAACACCAGTGTTGCTATGAGCCAGCATGCACTCTCTCCACACCCTGTTTTTTCTACTGTCTCCTGTGATTATTAATTTAGAAAAGGTTAGGTTTCGGAAGGGTGGATCATAAATTAAGTGTTTTCACCTGGGCGGACCACACTCCCCACACAGACACCACTATTTGAGTTTGCAGATATTAAAGGCTCTGCTTACCTTTGCTTACCTGCCTACCTTTTTTTTATTTAGGGCCCGTGGGTCTGACTGGTAGGGTGGACGCCTCTGGTGATATCTCCCGGCTCTGGCTCGCTAAAATGTCGCAATAAATCTCTGGACCTCACCTGCAGAATGTTCTTCAATGCCGGCAAAAAAGGAGAGCAGTTTGAAGTGTATACAAGCTACACCAAAAACACCCTGAGTTACATTGGTTTGTGCTCCATCATTTATACTCTAATACTGTGCCTAAGGTCACGCCTATTGACCAACCCCCTTTAACATTTGGCCTATTACATCAATATAACTTTCCTTACGTCTGCTGTTGTTTGGGCCTCTTTGGCTTATCAAAACTCTCCTTATGTCAGCTGTTCTTGGGTTTCAGGTACACCCCAGACTCACTGGCGCCAGTCTCCATGTCCTGCCCAGAAATGTTTTACTATTTTTTTAAAAGGTTATTCGTCACTCATCTTACACTATTGTTTCCATAACCCTTTTTTGCCTTAAGTTATTCTTGCTTTTTTACACCCTTATTTCTTAACTCTCTCTTGAGGTTATTTTAAAAAAAAAAAGGTTTAAAGCAAACACACTTACAATTCCATTAAGACATCAATCACGTACGACATTGTGAGGTGTACAAGAGATATGGTTGGTATAATGTTCCATAATAATAATTCAATGTTTTGATAATAATAATCCAACATATTTCTGCTTAATGCCTATCATGTAATATAACATCATAATCATCATTTTGCATTGCATTTTGTTCTCTTCAGCAAGAGATCACAAGTCCTAAAAATTACACCACACTAATGTGAGTTTTCTATTGCATTTGAGGCACCCTTTTGGGCCTGCATCTTTACGGGAGGAGGTGTTATGGCCCTCCCTCTTTCTCTCTCCTATTTACCTTTCCCTCGTTCTCTCCAGTTGTCTGTCTTCCAGGAGTGCCACTTTTAAGAGGTCCGTCAGAGTTGATCGGCTGCACCTGAGGAGGAAGTGGCCTAAGGATATAAAGGGCTGCCTTCCTAGTAGCATCTCCATTTTTGCTGAGCAGCCAGGATGCCCTTCACTTTAGATTGGTTTTCTTTTGTTGCTATTTTCCTTCACTTCTACAACCAACACTTCGCTCATCCACACACACTTTACACCACTAATGCCTAACATTCCCATATTTTATTGTGAATTGTTATGCTTAGTTTAATAAATATTTTTTTCACCTTTCATTAGTGTGTGGACTCTCATTTGTTGCAAGTCCTGAGCCAGGTATGTAATACCCCCTTTTGCTTTAATGACAGCATGCATGATGACCCATGTTATCCCAGCATGATTTGACAATGTTCCAAAGGGCTTCTTGTGATGTCACAGAATGCTTGGTTTTCTCAGTCTTCAAGTGCTCCCATAAATGTTCAGTAGGGTTAAAGGTCAGGTGACTGTGGAGGAAAGTCCATGACATGTCAGGACTCTTTGGTCTTCAAGTAGTTCTTGAAAAGCTTTGAGGTGTGTTTCGGGTCATTATCCTGCTGCAGTATGAGTCCTTCTCCACAAAGATGCAAACCAGAGGCTACAGCATGTCTCTGAAGAATGGAGTGGTACTTCTCATTGGTCAGGGTGTGGTCAATTTGGTGCAAGTGTCCAACTCCAGAGTAGGCAAAACACACCCAGATAATGAATATTCCAACCATCGTGTTTCACTGTTAGTTTGATACACTGTGGTATTATTCTCTCTCCTGTTCATCTCCTTACATGCACCCTTCTGTTATTGCCATAAATCTCAAACTTGGATCCATCAGTAAATAGGACTTTTTTTCTAGTCATCCACTGTGAAATGCTGTATTTCACACCCCAAGTGTTTGGCCTTGTTTTCCCCTCCTGAGAAGTGGTTTAGAAACTGCTACTGAGACCACTACAAGACAGTCTTTTTTTGACAATACTGCTGATTGGAGTCTTGTGTTCTTTATTTAGCAAATTCTGTATCTGTGATGAAGTTGCTTTTCTACCTCTCAGGGAACTAAGCTTGATGTATCTATCTTCTCATGGTGAGGTCACTTTTAGTCTGCCTGATTGTGCTTTGCTACTTAGTAAGCAATGATCTGCTGGAAACTTGAGGCACAACTATATTTATGACAGGTGAACACTGGCTGCAAGTTGACTTTTCAGGGAGGGAGGGATTTTCAGTATGGTCTCAGACTTTTGGGCCCCACTGTATTTCATCTCAAAAGTTTTTCTGCTGGATACAAGATGTCTCATACTTCACTGTGAAGTCCATTCTCAGTGTATGTGCACTGCAGGTTTCAATTTTCCACAACACACTTGTGTAATTTAAATATTGGAGCAGAATTGGCTTCCAAACGATTTAGGTCCACCCCTTAAAATTGGGTTTTAAAAGCGCACAGAGAAACTTTCCACTTACAGCAGGTGAAGCTGTAAACAGCCTTTTAGTTTAAAACTCTGCATATGTGTCATTTTGCAGGCAGAAGCTGAAACATTCAACTGTAGGAACAAGAAGAAAAACACATTTTTGAGTGGAGGGGGACTTTAAATCTTGAATATATTCCATAAAGACAAAAGGATTGGATGTTACCATCAGTCGTTTTTTTATGAGTAGCCATGGCCGGCAGGTATGGTCTGAAATTATGGATGTTTCTTGGTTCAGGTTTGGGGAAACAGTTTAGTTTACACCTTATATACTCTACAGTCAAAGAGCACCTGCCGCTGCAGGAAGTGTTTATTCAGAGAGGCGGTGTGCCAAAGTACATTTCCTCTTTAGTCTTTGCTGATTACTGACTGATGAGTCAGAGCCTATCTGGGCAGGCATTTAACTCATCTGAGAGGTGCACTTGCAGGAGGCGGGACACCAAGAGGCCACGTCCAAGTTGCTGCAGCCCCACTGCTCCTTCAGCTCTGGACAGTTAGAGTACTTATTTTTGAGAGAGAGAGAGAGAGAGACCACCCTGCCAAGTCCACCCTGTGAATTGTGCTCTCCTTCCTCTTAGTGAGTTTAAACCTTATATACTCTACAGTCAAAGGGCACCTGCCCCTGCAGAAAGTGTTTGCCCGAAGAGGCGGTGTGCCAAACAAAATTTCCTCTTTAGTCTTTGCTGATTACTGAACAGATAAAGCAGCCTGAGGTATTATACCAGAGGGAAATACTTATTTATTTCCTAACTGCAGAAGGAGGTCACATTTTGGAAGATGGTTTTAAGTGAGTAAAAATGTACACAAATCTTAATGATGCAAATTTTTATTGAAACTGACTGATGAGTCAGAGCCTATCTGGACAGGTATTTAAATAATCTCAGAGGTGCACTTGCAGGAGGCGGGACACCAAGAGGCCACGTCCGAGTTGCTGCAGCCCCACTGCTTCGTCAGCTTGGGACAGTTAGTGTACTTATCGGTGTAGGGACAGGGGTTGGCTGAGAGAGAGAGAGAGAGAGAGAGAGAGAGAGAGAGAGAGATGAATGGCATCTGTACTTTCTGAAAAAATCTATTTATACATGTTCTAAGTTAACAAAGTCCCAAAATGCCATGATCATAAATCTATGAAAATAAGTGATTGTTATATCTTTTTTTCTTTCCATCTGTACTTAGAGAAACTGTGGTGGCTCCATTCACTGAGATTATACTAATCTAGTTATAACTTGCATGTAATTCTTATAAGTTTGACTTGAAGTGATTTTATTTGAAATGATATTTTAGGATTACATATTGGTGTGTTGGTAATATGATGTCACTACTACATATGTCACCTGGACTCATGTATCTTTACTCTACATCAGGGACCACATAAAATAAACTATAAAATCTAATCATCTAATTCCAAAAAAAAAAATGGATGAGAATATTACACCTTGCAGCACCAATATTTGCTACTTACTGCACAGATTGTCCTCACAGGCGTTGGGGCAGTCACCACAAGGGCGTCCTGCCTTGTAGGGGCGAGCTAACTGGGAGTTTCCACTGTAATGTAGGCAAGAGCATCAAATATTAACAGCATAAAGTTTCACACTGGATATCAGCCCAAACATGTCAGGGATATACACTGCTGAAAGACTATTTAATGCAGCTGAGTAAGGACATATTACATGCAAATTGCACATTTTCTCCTCATTACAGCAGGCATTACATCATACATGTTGCATCCACTTTTGTATTCAAGAATTACAGGTAAACCACAAAGTGCTTCTAATGATGTTTTCAGCATTATTTACATTAGAGTAGCTTCTTAATATCTTAATCAACACAAAACAATCATCTAAATATTCAGAAAATATGCTGGATTTGCAATTTTGATGGAAAAATCATGAAAAAAAAGTTTTGTGCTTACGCTGGGCAGTAGTGGCAGACGTAGAAGTACTTGTATTGGGAGTTGGGACAGTAGGCCACGGCACAACCAATCAGATTAGACCTGTACCAAACCACCTGAGCAGAGAAGAAAAGATAAAATGTGAAATCATCAGGAGCTAGTGGCATTAATGTATTTTTCAAGCAGTCACATTTGTATTTGAATGGAACTGACATATGATGTATGTACACAAATTGTGGGTAGTACTACAGTATTGTGGAATAAAAGTGCACCTGTGTGAAGTGTCCGACCACTCCTCCGTTCACAGATCCCTGTCCATAGCGCCAGTCCTTAACCTCTTTATACCAGGCCTGGATGCCGTTGCTCCAGCTGTCCTGCCCAGTGGACATGTACAGGTTCTCTCCACAGACACCAGCTGCAGTCAAATGGGAGGAGAAGGAGCACATAAGAGAGACTCCATAAATAAATATCAGACACTGGCTGGTTACGTCATCCATCTTTGATATACTGGAAGCTCCTCCCTGACTACTGCTACATGAAAACAGTCTGTAAATGTTGTCATGACATGTCATTTTCATTGTCTTGTTTCATTAGTCTGGACTTTTAATGTAACATGATGCCTTTTCAGGTGATTTTACGTTCCCATGACAATAAAATGCTTGAAAAAATACTGTATGTGATTTCTGGCATAAAAATGGTCAAATAAATATCCATATCAATCAAATCTGTTAATGTGATGTGTGGAGTTTTCACAAGGTTTAAAAAGAGAGGTGTAATAAGGAACTTACAGCTGATCCTTCTGGAGCTTTTAGGGCTGTGATTCATGGAGCAGGTGTTAGCCCATCTCTGAGCATTGGCTGTAGCCTCACTGCTCCAGGACTGTAGGGAGCAGAGGACAGAACGGCTGTTAAATCAGCACATGTAGACTAACTACATACACCGCATCATCTCAGTGCTGTGCGCTTGTCTGGAACATCATTTTATTTTTACTGATTTGCTACACAAGTGTGCTATATCAAATCAAGGACAAATAAGCTGAAGGAAGTAACAGTTCATGTTCAGAATCTTTTCACAGATGTCCAGTGAAGCTTGCCATGCTTTCAAGATTATGAAATTCACTTAATTTTACCATTTTCAGCATGTTGCTAGCAGGAGGCTGAACACTTCTCCTCAGGGCATTATGTTTGTTCACAATCTCATCCACATCTGCATCTGCATCTGAGGAAGAGGAAGAAGAAGAGGAGGCTAAATAAACAAGGAAGGCAGAAATATAGGAGATTATGTCAAGTTTGGGAAACAATAGAAGCTACTAAGTCTGAATGAACATATTGAGGTTGAATAATAATTACAAACACTCACCCTGCATCAGGTTTGATGTTCAGAAATGAGAAAGAAAAAACTGGTTAGCATTTTGCACATTAAAACCACAAATAAACAAATGTCTATTGAAAAAAAAAACTAGATTTTACAAATAACAAAACAAACTCACTTCATGAATATGTCTCAACAATTTAACTGCACATCAGAGAAGACGTGTCTTTTATACTTACGAAGAAGGCGCCGCAAGGCACCTGAAGAGCAGCAAAGATGCAAAAGGCACACAGGAGGGTTAAAGTGTATGAAGCCATGGTCAAACCCAAGACTGTCAACCTCTGAGAGCCACAGGTGTCATTTATATACACAGGACCACATTGACATGTGAGGAAAAAAAACAGACAGAAAAAAACTACTTA
This sequence comes from Scomberomorus guttatus, assembly GCA_038419695.1. Lineage (NCBI taxonomy): Eukaryota > Metazoa > Chordata > Actinopteri > Scombriformes > Scombridae > Scomberomorus > Scomberomorus guttatus. The sequence continues at coordinate 11,659,800 of CM076462.1, forward strand.
AGCACTGAACAAACAAATTCAAGAGCCTCCTAGTTTTCAAAGAGCAAACAAGCTGTAGATAGCATTTAGTTAAGCGTGACACCTGCGTAATGTCTTCAATGATATATTGAAAGTTGCAGTTCTGTGTTTATGTTGTACATGTAGGTACTTCGTGATAATGGGCCCTACAGGATGTTCGTTATATTCCACCCTTCCCCTAGAGGCAAGGTTATGAGGAGAAGGTGTACATCATTAGAAAGAAAAGTGGAGATGCTATCTACGTCAAACCTTGATAACATCAAACAAATAACATTAAAAAGTTAAATTAACATTGGGAGCACTGATAGATTTACAATATGCTTTCTCATTACATTGTGAGGTCCTATAAAAGCTGCCCTCATCATTACATGTAAACCTGCTGGAGGAATTTTACTCTTCTTGATGATGACAAAATCTTTTTATATTGAAGAATATACTGAACAACAGTCTAAAACTAACAAACAAAGCAGAAAACAGTTTGATTTGCTTTGAAATTTTTCCAACAGCTTTGTTTTTTCAGATTTTCTAGGCAATGTGAGTTTCTTCAAAATGTCCCTTTCCATCCATAGAATGTACCATAATATTCCACTAAGAACTATTATGTTTCTGGATGTCAAAATTTATGTTGTTTTTTAAAATCTCCTACATTTTATTACTACTATGGAGCTGATATTCAATTATACATCTCTTTTACCCCTATGGTTTATTTGACATGCTTGCTTAATGCTATTAAAATAGGTTGACTGATCATTTTCTACAGTTAAATGCTGATAAAATTGATGTCTTTACTTATGCCTCCTGTTCCTAAGGTGAAGGAAAGCCTTGATACCTTGTCCTCATTTCGTCATTACATCCACAGTCAGAAATGTGGGCATCACAGAAATCATGTAGATGATCATTCATGCTTTTATTTCATCGTCTAGGCTATTGTAACTCCCCTTTTACCTATTTTAGCAATTACAAAAAGGTTCATAAATTCAAAATTAGCCTCCAGTTAAAACATAAAAGTTTACTTATTTACTTAGACACTTGGAGCCACAACACTAAATAAAATCCAGTTGCACTACAAACTTTCTCAGGCAGGAATTATCCATTACCAAATATTTTCACACTGGCCTGGTGTGACTAGCTGAATGAACCAACTGACAAAACCAATGTTTGCTAGACTGATGACAGCTTAGATTACTACTTGAATACTACTAATTCTGAAACACACATATCTCTCCAGATATTTATAAATAAAACAAATCATACCTACATTCACAAAGGTTTGGCAGTTAAGTTTATTATATTTTTGGAGGTTATGTTACATCTCGTGATGTTATGTGACTTACTGTTTACATTGTTGGTTGCCTCTTTTGTTATGTTATATGTTTGATTTCTAGGTGGACCCTTGAGATAAAAAGTTGTTACATTAACTTATTATACATAATACATACATAATATGAAAACTAAAGGGTAGGCATAAATCATGGGCTAGGTATTTGAATGGAACTGACATATGAAAACTAAAGTGTGGCCAGAGCATTTTAGCTAAGGGTGCCCCTCTATGACTAGGTGGGTTGCCAGCATGCTGGTTACCTGGCTGTGTTATTGGCCCTGTGTTTAAATCACCCACTGCAACTACTGCATGAAGACTAAGGTTGAGACAGTCAGCTAGTTTTCCGTGTTAGGTAGCTAGGCAGGGGAAAGGATGTTCCACATGCTGGCTGTTGTGCTGGGATTTAGGGGTAAACTTTTGTAGGCAGTGTCTCTACTTGGCAGGTTAGCCTAGTGTTTTAAATGAAAGAACTGGTGTACTCAACTCACAAACTTTTGAGAGTAAATAAATCACAAAAATAACAAATGGAGTCGTCAGCGTTCACAGATAAGTGTATACCACTTGTTTGATGCACAGCAACAAAAAAATGGCCGCATTTCAGCCTTAGGCTTTCTTCAGTGTTCAGCGTAGCCTAGTGTTTTACATTGTAGCCTTGGGTTTTCACGGCAGGTAACATTTTTTGGGTGTGGTGCTTTCTAAATATTGGGTTACCTGTCAATGTGGTTTGGCTGTGATCATGTCTGCTGTGGAGGAATTTGTGCAGAATCCAAGTGAGGGTCTATTAGATGCGTGCACTAAGGATCAGTTGCTAAAATTGGAAGAACATTTTAAAATTGAAATCCCTAGTCAGGGACATAAAGACCGCATCTTGGGTGTAGTAAAGGAAAGCTTGGTTCAGATGGGGGCTTTGTTTGCTGAATAAGTGCACTTGCTCATCCGACACCAGTTGATGGAGTGCAAGTAATTCTGGGGAATGAGCTAATTCACGGTTGTGTCGGGGCAGATTCACCCCTTTCTCCAGTAGTTACCTGCTCTCCTTCTGTGGATAAGGCTGAGGGTGAGGACAAAGACCATCCACAGGTTTTTTCAGCTTGTGTTGTCATTAGGGCTCAGGCTTGTTCAGACAAAAATAAGTTAGAAGAGAGAAGGGTGAAAAAATTTACTCTAAATGTTGTGTTTCCCTTGCCTGCCTTTACCTTCTCTGTGTCTCACACTGACTTGATACAAGAACAGCAGACAGAGCTGTTTCAGCAGGTGCATCCAGTGGAAGAGATGGAAAATGTTGCACATGGATACTACCTTGAGAGCATGTTGATGGGAAAAAGGTTGCCTCAAGGTGACAAGTTTGTTGGTGATGCCATTTTCCAGATTGTGGTTCCAACTAAATTTAGAGATGGCATTTTGAGAACTGTTCCTGACATGCTGGCCAGACATTTGGGGGCCAAAAAGACATATGACCAGATTTTCTATTACTTTTATTGGCCTCGGTTGAGAAAAAACATTTCAGCCTACATCAAAACCTGTCACACTAAGCTCACAGGAAAACCAAATTAGTCCATTAAACCTGCCCCCTTGCATCCCATACCAGCAGGTGGTAAACCTTTTGAGCATTTGCTAATTGACTGTGTTGGCCCACTGCCCATCAAGTCTATCTGGAAAGCCTTAACCCAGTTCATTTCTGTCTTCAGCATTCCCAAGCTCATCCAAAGTGATCAGGGAATTAATTTTACCTAATGCATGTTTGCAGTCATTCTGAAAGGGCTTCATATCAACATGCCCAGTCAACTGCCTATCATCCAGAAAGCCAGGGAGCTATTGAGCTCTTCCCAGTGGTGGGTTCCCCTTTTCAGATAAGGTTTTCGGGCCCCTATTCTGTTCTTCAACAGGTCTCAGATTTGAACTGTTATCTGTTTTCCACCCCTGACAGGCAGAGGTCCACCCAGTTATACCATGTAAATATGTTAAAACTGGAATCTGCAGGGGAAATAAAGTCAGTGGCCCTGGTAGCTTCTGTGGGTGCAGTGTCTTCTCCATCTTTGAGGGAGGAAGGTGGTGAAGAGCCAGTCAGTACCCCAGATGACTATGTTATGCAAGGTCGACTCAAAATTTCGGAGTCACTGAGTAACCTGGATAAGTTGTTGGGTCATTTGCCATTTGATCAGTTCTCACCTCCCACCACTAAGAAATAATCTATTTGCTTTTTAGGCATGGTAGGGTACTACTGAGGGTTTTGCAAAAATTTCTCCACGGTAGTTGCACCTCTTACTAACTTGTTGAGTTCAGAGGTTAAGTTTGACTGGTCCCCAGTGTCAATGTGCTTTTGAAAATGTAAAAAGTCTGATTTCATCTGCTCCTATCTTGGCAGGTCCCTGTCTTGGTGAATGATTACAGGTAGATGTCAGCAGTTTGGGAGCTGGAGCTGTACTCTTGCAGACTGGTACTGATGATATTGATCACCCAGTCAGTTTCTTTTCCAGGAAATTCAACTCTTGCCAGTTGAATTTTTCCATTGTGGAGAAAGAGGCCTTGGTTCTTATTTGGGCCTTGATACACTTTGAGGTCTACGTCGGTGTTGGAGGTAAATCCCTTATCTAGTCTAGTCTATACTCACCACAACCCCTTGATATTGTTACATTCTCTACAGAATCCAAATCAGTGTCTTATGTGGTGGTGTCTATTTCTTCAGCCAATCAATCTAGAGATTTGCCATATAAAAGGTTCTGAGAATGTCATGGCTGATGCTCTGTCACGTGCACTGCACGAAAGTAGATAGAGTGGGTGGTTTGAAGGGCAAATTGATTGTTATGGTAACAGAATGAGATTATTGAAATGTCTTTATATTTCTTGACTAATGTGAGTTTTCTATTGCAATTGAGGTACCCTTTTGGGCCCGCGTCTTTATGGGAGGAGGTGTTATGGCCAGGATGTCCTTCACATGGCCTTCACTTCTACAACCAACACTTCGCTCATCCACACAAACTTTACACCACTAATCCCTAACATTCCCATATTTTATTGTGAATTGTTATGCTTAGTTTAATAAATATTTTTTTTCACCTTTCATTAGTGTGTGGACTCTCATTTGTTGCAAGTCCTGAGCCAGGTATGTAATACCCCCTTTTGCTTTAATGACAGCATGCATGATGACCCATGTTATCCCAGCATGATTTGACAATGTTCCAAAGGACTTCTTGTGATGTCACAGAATGCTTGGTTTTCTCAGTCTTCAAGGGCCCCCATAAATGTTCAGTAGGGTTAAAGGTCAGGTGACTGTGGAGGAAAGTCCATGACAGTCAGGACTCTTTGGTCTTCAAGTAGTTCTTGAAAAGCTTTGAGGCGTGTTTCACTGTTAGTTTGATACAATGTGGTATTATTCTCTCTCCTGTTCATCTCCTTACATGCACCCTTCTGTTACTGCCATAAAACTCTCAAACTTGGATCCATCAGTAAATAGGACTTTTTCTAGTCATCCACTGTGAAATGCTGTATTTCACACCCCAAGTGTTTGGCCTTGTTTTCCCCTCCTGAGAAGTGGTTTAGAAACTGCTACTGAGACCACTACAAGACAGTCTTTTTTTGACAATACTGCTGATTGGAGTCTTGTGTTCTTTATTTAGCAAATTCTGTATCTGTGATGAAGTTGCTTTTCTACCTCTCAGGGAACTAAGCTTGATGTATCTATCTTCTCATGGTGAGGTCACTTTTAGTCTGCCTGATTGTGCTTTGGATACAACTGATCCAGTTTCTGCAAAGCAATATAGAGTTCCATGCACTGCCCCCTTAGAAACTTTTAGTCTAGCCATGATTTGACGCTGAAAAAGCCCCTCTTAGAATAACAATGTGACTTCTGACACTATCACTTAGTTCTGATGCCATGTTTCCCCAATCACAACGCTACTTAGTAAGCAATGATCTCCTGGAAAGTGGAGGCACAACCATATTTATGACAGGTGAACACTGGCTGCAAGTTGAGTTACTTGAACAAGCCTTTGATGAGTGGATCAGATCCACCTGAGGCCACGTCCAAGTTGCTGCAGCCCCACTGCTTCGTCAGCTCGGGACAGTTAGTGTATTTATTGGTGTAGGGACAGGGGGAGAGAGAGAGAGAGAGAGAGAAAGAGAGAGAGAGAGAGAGAGAGAGGATTATTGCATATAACATCATTCACTATTCTCAAAATCTACTTACAGGTCTTATCAGTGTGTCATGTTGAAATTAAAAGGTGTTTTAATTGTCCTTAATCATTAATCACTTAAGGTAGGAGGTCAGGATTCTTAAATCTTGAATATATTAAGCATCGGATGTTATCATCACTTGTTTTTTATAAGTAGCCATGGCCGGCACTTATGGCCTCAAACTGTAGATATTTCTTGGCTCAGGTTTGGGGAAACTCTGTGGAATTAAGTTTTTCTCTCCACCTCTGCCAAGTCCACCCTGTGAACTGTGCTCTCCTTCCTCTTAGTGAGTTTAAACCTTATATACTCTACAGTCAAAGGGCACCTGCCCCTGCAGAAAGTGTTTGCCCGAAGAGGCAGTGTGCCAAACAAAATTTCCTCTTTAGTCTTTGCTGATTACTGAACAGATAAAGCAGCCTGAGGTATTATACCAAGGGAAATACTTATTTATTTCCTAACTGCAGAAGGAGGTCACATTTTGGAAGATGGTTTTAGGTGAGTAAAAAGATACACAGAATGAACACAAATCTTAATGATGCAGATCTTTATTGAAACTGATGATTGACTGATGAGTCAGAGCCTATCTGGACAGGCATTTAAATAATCTCAGAGGTGCACTTGCAGGAGGCGGGACACCTAGAGGCCACGTCCGAGTTGCTGCAGCCCCACTGCTCCTTCAGCTTGGGACAGTTAGTGTACTTATTGGTGTAGGGACAGGGGTTGGTTGAGAGAGAGAGAGAGGGAGAGAGAGAGAGAGAGAGAGAGAGAGAGAGAGAGAGAGAGAGAGAGAGAGAGAGAGAGATGAATGGCATCTGTACTTTCTGAAAAAATCTATTTATACGTGTTCTAAGGCAACAAAGTCCCAAAATGCCATGATCATAAATCTATGAAAATAAGTGATTGTTATATCTTTTTTTCTTTCCATCTGTACTTAGAGAAACTGTGGTGGCTCCATTCACTGAGATTATACTAATCTAGTTATAACTTGCATGTAATTCTTATAAGTTTGACTTGAAGTGATTTTATTTGAAATGATATTTTAGGATTACATATTGGTGTGTTGGTAATATGTCACTACTACATATGTCACCTGGACTCATGTATCTTTACTCTACATCAGGGACCACATAAGATAAACTATAAAATCTTATCATCTAATTCCAAAAAAAAAAAAATGGATGAGAATATTACACCTTGCAGCACCAATATTTGCTACTTACTGCACAGATTGTCCTCACAGGCGTTGGGGCAGTCACCACAAGGGCGTCCTGCCTTGTAGGGGCGAGCTAACTGGTAGTTTCCACTGTAATGTAGGCAAGAGCATCAAATATTAACAGCATAAAGTTTCACACTGGATATCAGCCCAAACATGTCAGGGATATACACTGCTGAAAGACTATTTAATGCAGCTGAGTAAGGACATATTACATGCAAATTGCACATTTTCTCCTCATTACAGCAGGCATTACATCATACATGTTGCATCCACTTTTGTATTCAAGAATTACAGGTAAACCACAAAGTGCTTCTAATGATGTTTTCAGCATTATTTACATTAGAGTAGCTTCTTAATATCTTAATCAACACAAAACAATCATCTAAATATTCAGAAAATATGCTGGATTTGCAATTTTGATGGAAAAATCATGAAAAAAAAGTTTTGTGCTTACGCTGGGCAGTAGTGGCAGACGTAGAAGTACTTGTATTGGGAGTTGGGACAGTAGGCCACGGCACAACCAATCAGGTTAGACCTGTACCAAACCACCTGAGCAGAGAAGAAAAGATAAAATGTGAAATCATCAGGAGCTAGTGGCATTAATGTTTGTATCACCATTTTTTTTAAATTTATTTTTCAAGCAGTCACATTTGTATTTGAATGGAACTGACATATGATGTATGTACACAAATTGTGGGTAGTACTACAGTGTTGTGGAATAAAAGTGCACCTGTGTGAAGTGTCCGACCACTCCTCCGTTCACAGATCCCTGTCCATAGCGCCAGTCCTTAACCTCGTCATACCAGTCCTGGACGGCGTTGCTCCAGCTGTCCTGCCCAGTGGACATGTACAGGTTCTCTCCACAGCCACTAGCTGCAGTCAAATAGGAGGAGAAGGAGCACATAAGAGAGACTCCATAAATAAATATCAGACACTGGCTGGTTATGTCATCCATCTCTGATATACTGGAAGCTTCTCCCTGACTACTGCTACATGAAAACAGTCTGTAAATGTTGTCATGACATGTCATTTTCATTGCATATTTCATTTTTTCCCTTAGTTGTCCTGCCATTAAATAAACACGGTGGACACGGTGCCTTAAAGATCTGTTAAGTTTAAATAATTTTATTAGTCTGGACTTTTAATGTAACATGATGCCTTTTCAGGTGATTTTATGTTCCCATGACAATAAAATGCTTGAAAAAATACTGTCTCTATGTGATTTCTGGCATGAAAATAGTCAAATAAATATCCATATCAATCAAATCTCTTAATGTGATGTGTGGAGTTTTCACAAGGTTTAAAAAGGGAGGTGTAATAAGGAACTTACAGGAGCTTTTAGGGCTGTGCTTCATGGAGCAGGTGTTGGCCCATCTCTGAGCACTGGCTGCAGCCTCACTGCTCCAGGACTGTAGGGAGCAGAGGACAGAACGGCTGTTAAATCAGCATATGTAGACCAACTACATACACCGCATCATCTCAGTGCTGTGCGCTTGTCTGGAACATCATTTTATTTTTACTGATTTGCTACACAAGTGTGCCATATCAAATCAAGGACAAATAAGCTGAAGGAAGTAACAGTTCATGTTCAGAATCTTTTCACAGATGTCCAGTGAAGCTTGCCATGCTTTCAAGATTATGAAATTCACTTAATGCATTAGCAGAATTTTACCATTTTCAGCATGTTGCTAGCAGGAGGCTGAACACTTCTCCTCAGGGCATTATGTTTGTTCACAATCTCATCCGCATCCGAGGAAGAGGAAGAGGAAGAGGAAGAAGAAGCATCTGCATCTGCATCTGCATCTGAGGAAGAGGAAGAAGAAGAGGAGGCTAAATAAACAAGGAAGGCAGAAATATAGGAGATTATGTCAAGTTTGGGAAACAATAGAAGCTACTAAGTCTGAATGAACATATTGAGGTTGAATAATAATTACAAACACTCACCCTGCATCAGGTTTGATGTTCAGAAATGAGAAAGAAAAAACTGGTTAGCATTTTGCACATTAAAACCACAAATAAACAAATGTCTATTGAAAAAAAAAACTAGATTTTACAAATAACAAAACAAACTCACTTCATGAATATGTCTCAACAATTTAACTGCACATCAGAGAAGACGTGTCTGTTATACTTACGAAGAAGGCGCCGCAAGGCACCTGAAGAGCAGCAAAGATGCAAAAGGCACACAGGAGGGTTAAAGTGTATGAAGCCATGGTCAAACCTAGGACTGTCAACCTCTGAGAGCCACAGGTGTCATTTATATACACAGGACCACATTGACATGTGAGGAAAAAAAACAGACAGAAAAAAACTACTTAAGCACTGAACAAACAAATTCAAGAGCCTCCTAGTTTTCAAAGAGCAAACAAGCTGAAGATAGCATTTAGTCAGCGTGACACCTGCGTAATGTCTTCAATGATATATTGAAAGTTGCAGTTCTGTGTTTATGTTGTACATGTAGGTACTTCGTGATAATGGGCCCTACAGGATGTTCGTTATATTCCACCCTTCCCCTAGAGGCAAGGTTATGAGGAGAAGGTGTACATCATTAGAAAGAAAAGTGGAGATGCTATCTACGTCAAACCTTGATAACATCAAACAAATAACATTAAAAAGTTAAATTAACATTGGGAGCACTGATAGATTTACAATATGCTTTCTCATTACATTGCGAGGTCCTGTAAAAGCTGCCCTCATCATTACATGTAAACCTGCTGGAGGAATTTTACTCTTCTTGATGATGACAAAATCTTTTTATATTGAAGAATATACTGAACAACAGTCTAAAACTAACAAACAAAGCAGAAAACAGTTTGATTTGCTTCGAAATTTTTCCAACAGCTTTGTTTTTCAGATTTTCTAGGCAATGTGAGTTTCTTCAAAATGTCCCTTTCCATCCATAGAATGTACCATAATATTCCACTAAGAACTATTATGTTTCTGGATGTCAAAATTTATGTTGTTTTTTAAAATCTCCTACATTTTATTACTACTATGGAGCTGATATTCGATTATACATCTCTTTTACCCCTATGGTTTATTTGACATGCTTGCTTAATGCTATTAAAATAGGTTGACTGATCATTTTCTACAGTTAAATGCTGATAAAATTGATGTCTTTACGTATGCCTCCTGTTCCTAAGGTGAAGGAAAGCCTTGATACCTTGTCCTCATTTCGTCATTACATCCACAGTGAGAAATGTGGGCATCACAGAAATCATGTAGATGATCATTCATGCTTTTATTTCATCTTGTCTAGGCTATTGTAACTCCCCTTTTACCTATTTTAGCAATTACAAAAAGGTTCATAAATTCAAAATTAGCCTCCAGTTAAAACATAAAAGTTTACTTATTTACTTAGAGACTTGGAGCCACAACACTAAATAAAATCCAGTTGCACTACAAACTTTCTCAGGCAGGAATTATCCATTACCAAATATTTTCACACTGGCCTGGTGTGACTAGCTGAATGAACCAACTGACAAAACCAATGTTTGCTAGACTGATGACAGCTTAGATTACTACTTGAATACTACTAATTCTGAAACACACATATCTCTCCAGATATTTATAAATAAAACAAATCATACCTACATTCACAAAGGTTTGGCAGTTAAGTTTATTGTATTTTTGGAGGTTGTTACATCTCGTGATGTTATGTGACTTACTGTTTACATTGTTGGTTGCCTCTTTTGTTATGTTATATGTTTGGTTTATTATGTCTCAGACTTTTTCCAAACTGCAACTATTCCAAAATGTCTAAAACAAAAATGTATTCACACCTTCATAACTTGATGCTGTAAATGTAGTGAACTTCACTTAGAGTACTATTAACTGCAGCTCAATGTACAAGCATCATACAGTAAAGTGCATTTTGAAAAACATTAATTATATAGTAGTGCAATTTTTAATTAAGCTTAGTTTTTGTCTATTGAATGCCAATATTAAAAAAATATTACAACTTCATCTTATCTTATACATACTGTACAGTAAAAGGGCACATGTTTTTGTCCAAAGAGGCAGTGTGCCAAAATAATTTTCATCCTCAACATCATCCACTACTCCCAAAATATACTTACAGGTCTTATCAGTGTGTCATGTTGAAATTAAAGGTTGTTTTAATTGTCCTTAATCATTAATCAGTTGAAGTAGGAAGTGTGGCCAGAGCATTTTAGCTAAGGGTGCACCTCTATGACTAGGTGGGTTGCCAGCATGCTGGTTACCTGGCTGAGTTATTGGCCCTGTGTTTGAATCACCCACGGCAACTATTGCATGAAGACTAAGGTCAGCTAGTTTTCCGTGTTAGGTAGATAGGCAGGGGAAAGGATGTTCCACATGCTGGCTGTTGTGCTGGGATTTAGGGGTAAACTTTTGTAGGCAGTGTCTACTTGGCAGGTTAGCCTAGTGTTTTAAATGAAAGAACTGGTGTACTCAACTCACAAACTTTTGAGAGTAAATAAATCACAAAAATAACAAATGGAGTCGTCAGCATTCACAGATAAGTGTATACCACTTGTTTGATGTACAGCAGCACAAGAATGGACGCATTTCACTTGCTCATCCGACACCAGTTGATGGAATGCAAGTAATTCTGGGGAATGAGCTAATTCACGGTTGTGTCGGGGCAGATTCACCCCTTTCTCCAGTGGTTACCTGCTCTCCTTTTGTGGATAAGGCTGAGGGTGAGGACAAAGACCATCCACAGGTTTTTTCAGCTTGTGTTGTCATTAGGGCTCAGGCTTGTTCAGACAAAAATAAGTTAGAAGAGAGGAGGGTGAAAAAATTTACTCTAAATGTTTCCCTTGCCTGCCTTTACCTTCTCTGTGTCTCACACTGACTTGATACAAGAACAGCAGACAGAGCTGTTTCAGCAGGTGCATCCAGTGGAAGAGATGGAAAATGTTGCACATGGATACTACCTTGAGGGCATGTTGATGAAAAAAAGGTTGCCTCAAGGTGACAAGTTTGTTGGTGATGCCATTTTCCAGATTGTGGTTCCAACTAAATTTAGAGATGGCATTTTGAGAGCTGTTCCTGACATGGTGGCCAGGCATTTGGGGGCCAAAAAGACATATGACCAGATTTTCTATTACTTTTATTGGCCTCGGTTGAGAAAAAACATTTCAGCCTACATCAAAACCTGTCACACTAAGCTCACAGGAAAACCAAATTAGTCCATTAAACCTGCCCCCTTGCATCCCATACCAGCAGGTTGTAAACCTTTTGAGCATTTGCTAATTGACTGTGTTGGCCCACTGCCCAAGTCCAAATCTTGTAGTATGTATCCTTTCACTGTGATGTGTCAAACTACCAGATGCCCTGCTGCCGACCCGATGCGCAACATAACCATCAAGTCTTTCTGGAAAGCCTTAACCCAGTTTATTTCTGTCTTCAGCATTCCCAAGCTCATCCAAAGTGATCAGGGAATTAATTTTACCTAATGCATGTTTGCAGTCATCCTGAAAGGGCTTCATATCAACATGCCCAGTCAACTGCCTATCATCCAGAAAGCCAGGGAGCTATCGAGCTCTTCCCAGTGGTGGGTTCCCCTTTTCAGGCAAGGTTTTCAGGCCCCTATTCTGTTCTTCAACAGGTCTCAGATTTTAACTGTTATCTGTTTTCCACTCCTGACAGGCAGAGGTCCACCCAGTTATACCATGTAAATATGTTAAAACTGGAATCTGCAGGGGAAATAAAGTCAGTGGCCCTGGTAGCTTCTGTGGTTGCAGTGTCTTCTCCATCTTTGAGGGAGGAAGGTGGTGAAGAGCCAGTCAGTACCCCAGATGACTATGTTATGCGACTCAAAATTTCAGAGTCACTGAGTAACCTGGATAAGTTGTTGGGTCATTTGCCATTTGATCAGTTCTCACCTCCCACCACTAAGAAATAATCTATTTGCTTTTTAGGCATGGTAGGGTACTACTGAGGGTTTTGCAAAAAATTTCTCCACGGTAGTTGCACCTCTTACTAACTTGTTGAGTTCAGAGGTTAAGTTTGACTGGTCCCCAGTGTCAATGTGCTTTTGAAAATGTAAAAAGTCTGATTTCATCTGCTCCTATCTTGGCAGGTCCCTGTCTTGGTGAATGATTACAGGTAGATGTCAGCAGTTTGGGAGCTGGAGCTGTACTCTTGCAGACTGGTACTGATGATATTGATCACCCAGTCAGTTTCTTTTCCGGGAAATTCAACTCTTGCCAGTTGAATTTTTCCATTGTGGAGAAAGAGGCCTTGGTTCTTATTTGGGCCTTGATACACTTTGAGGTCTACGTCGGTGTTGGAGGTAAATCCCCTATCTAGTCTAGTCTATACTCACCACAACCCCTTGACATTGTTACATTCTCTACAGAATCCAAATCAGTGTCTTATGTGGTGGTGTCTATTTCTTCAGCCAATCAATCTAGAGATTTGCCATATAAAAGGTTCTGAGAATGTCATGGCTGATGCTCTGTCACGTGCACTGCACGAAAGTAGATAGAGTGGGTGGTTTGAAGGGCAAATTGATTGTTATGGTAACAGAATGAGATTATTGAAATGTCTTTATATTTCTTGACTAATGTGAGTTTTCTATTGCAATTGAGGCACCCTTTTGGGCCCGCATCTTTATGGGAGGAGGTGTTATGGCCCTCCCTCTTTCTCTCTCCTATTTACCTTTCCCTCGTTCTTTCTGGTTACAAAACATGTTGTCTGTCTTCCAGGAGTGCCACTTTTAAGAGGTCCGTCAGAGTTGATCGGCTGCACCTGAGGAGGAAGTGGCCTAAGGATATAAAGGGTTGCCTTCCTAGTAGCATCTCCAATTTTGCTGAGCAGTCAGGATGTCCTTCACATGGCCTTCACTTCTACAACCAACACTTTGCTCATCCACACACACTTTACACCACTAATCCCTAACATTCCCATATTTTATTGTGAATTGTTATGCTTAGTTTAATAAATATTTTTTTTCACCTTTCATTAGTGTGTGGACTCTCATTTGTTGCAAGTCCTGAGCCAGGTATGTAATACCCCCTTTTGCTTTAATGACAGCATCATGATGACCCATGTTATCCCAGCATGATTTGACAATGTTCCAAAGGACTTCTTGTGATGTCACAGAATGCTTGGTTTTCTCAGTCTTCAAGGGCCCCCATAAATGTTCAGTAGGGTTAAAGGTCAGGTGACTGTGGAGGAAAGTCCATGACAGTCAGGACTCTTTGGTCTTCAAGTAGTTCTTGAAAAGCTTTGAGGTGTGTTTCACTGTTGGTTTGATACACTGTGGTATCATACTGCCATAAAACTCTCAAACTTGGATCCATCAGTAAATAGGACTTTTTCTAGTCATCCACTGTGAAATGCTGTATTTCACACCCCAAGTGTTTGGCCTTGTTTTCCCCTCCTGAGAAGTGGTTTAGAAACTGCTACTGAGACCACTACAAGACAGTCTTTTTTTGACAATACTGCTGATTGGAGTCTTGTGTTCTTTATTTAGCAAATTCTGTATCTGTGATGAAGTTGCTTTTCTACCTCTCAGGGAACTAAGCTTGATGTATCTATCTTCTCATGGTGAGGTCACTTTTAGTCTGCCTGATTGTGCTTTGGATACAACTGATCCAGTTTCTGCAAAGCAATATAGAGTTCCATGCACTGCCCCCTTAGAAACTTTTAGTCTAGCCATGATTTGACGCTGAAAAAGCCCCTCTTAGAATAACAATGTGACTTCTGACACTAACACTTAGTTCTGATGCCATGTTTCCCCAATCACAACGCTACTTAGTAAGCAATGATCTCCTGGAAAGTGGAGGCACAACCATATTTATGACAGGTGAACACTGGCTGCAAGTTGAGTTACTTGAACAAGCCTTTGATGAGTGGATCAGATCCACCTGAGGCCACGTCCAAGTTGCTGCAGCCCCACTGCTTCGTCAGCTCGGGACAGTTAGTGTATTTATTGGTGTAGGGACAGGGGGAGAGAGAGAGAGAGAGAGAGAAAGAGAGAGAGAGAGAGAGAGAGAGAGGATTATTGCATATAACATCATTCACTATTCTCAAAATCTACTTACAGGTCTTATCAGTGTGTCATGTTGAAATTAAAAGGTGTTTTAATTGTCCTTAATCATAAATCACTTAAGGTAGGAGGTCAGGATTCTTAAATCTTGAATATATTAAGCATCGGATGTTATCATCACTTGTTTTTTATAAGTAGCCATGGCCGGCACTTATGGCCTCAAACTGTAGATATTTCTTGGCTCAGGTTTGGGGAAACTCTGTGGAATTAAGTTTTTCTCTCCACCTCTGCCAAGTCCACCCTGTGAACTGTGCTCTCCTTCCTCTTAGTGAGTTTAAACCTTATATACTCTACAGTCAAAGGGCACCTGCCCCTGCAGAAAGTGTTTGCCCGAAGAGGCAGTGTGCCAAACAAAATTTCCTCTTTAGTCTTTGCTGATTACTGAACAGATAAAGCAGCCTGAGGTATTATACCAAGGGAAATACTTATTTATTTCCTAACTGCAGAAGGAGGTCACATTTTGGAAGATGGTTTTAGGTGAGTAAAAAGATACACAGAATGAACACAAATCTTAATGATGCAGATCTTTATTGAAACTGATGATTGACTGATGAGTCAGAGCCTATCTGGACAGGCATTTAAATAATCTCAGAGGTGCACTTGCAGGAGGCGGGACACCTAGAGGCCACGTCCGAGTTGCTGCAGCCCCACTGCTCCTTCAGCTTGGGACAGTTAGTGTACTTTTCGGTGTAGGGACAGGGGTTGGTTGAGAGAGAGAGAGAGAGAGAGAGAGAGAGAGAGAGAGAGAGATGAATGGCATCTGTACTTTCTGAAAAAATCTATTTATACGTGTTCTAAGGCAACAAAGTCCCAAAATGCCATGATCATAAATCAATGAAAATAAGTGATTGTTATATCTTTTTTTCTTTCCATCTGTACTTAGAGAAACTGTGGTGGCTCCATTCACTGAGATTATACTAATCTAGTTATAACTTGCATGTAATTCTTATAAGTTTGACTTGAAGTGATTTTATTTGAAATGATATTTTAGGATTACATATTGGTGTGTTGGTAATATGTCACTACTACATATGTCACCTGGACTCATGTATCTTTACTCTACATCAGGGACCACATAAGATAAACTATAAAATCTTATCATCTAATTCCAAAAAAAAAAAAATGGATGAGAATATTACACCTTGGAGCACCAATATTTGCTACTTACTGCACAGATTGTCCTCACAGGCGTTGGGGCAGTCACCACAAGGGCGTCCTGCCTTGTAGGGGCGAGCTAACTGGGAGTTTCCACTGTAATGTAGGCAAGAGCATCAAATATTAACAGCATAAAGTTTCACACTGGATATCAGCCCAAACATGTCAGGGATATACACTGCTGAAAGACTATTTAATGCAGCTGAGTAAGGACATATTACATGCAAATTGCACATTTTCTCCTCATTACAGCAGGCATTACATCATACATGTTGCATCCACTTTTGTATTCAAGAATTACAGGTAAACCACAAAGTGCTTCTAATGATGTTTTCAGCATTATTTACATTAGAGTAGCTTCTTAATATCTTAATCAACACAAAACAATCATCTAAATATTCAGAAAATATGCTGGATTTGCAATTTTGATGGAAAAATCATGAAAAAAAAGTTTTGTGCTTACGCTGGGCAGTAGTGGCAGACGTAGAAGTACTTGTATTGGGAGTTGGGACAGTAGGCCACGGCACAACCAATCAGGTTAGACCTGTACCAAACCACCTGAGCAGAGAAGAAAAGAGAATGTGAAATCATCAGGAGCTAGTGGCATTAATGTTTGTATCACCATTTTTTTTAAATTTATTTTTCAAGCAGTCACATTTGTATTTGAATGGAACTGACATATGATGTATGTACACAAATTGTGGGTAGTACTACAGTGTTGCGGAATAAAAGTGCACCTGTGTGAAGTGTCCGACCACTCCTCCGTTCACAGATCCCTGTCCATAGCGCCAGTCCTTAACCTCGTCATACCAGTCCTGGACGGCGTTGCTCCAGCTGTCCTGCCCAGTGGACATGTACAGGTTCTCTCCACAGCCACTAGCTGCAGTCAAATAGGAGGAGAAGGAGCACATAAGAGAGACTCCATAAATAAATATCAGACACTGGCTGGTTATGTCATCCATCTCTGATATACTGGAAGCTTCTCCCTGACTACTGCTACATGAAAACAGTCTGTAAATGTTGTCATGACATGTCATTTTCATTGCATATTTCATTTTTTCCCTTAGTTGTCCTGCCATTAAATAAACACGGTGGACACGGTGCCTTAAAGATCTGTTAAGTTTAAATAATTTTATTAGTCTGGACTTTTAATGTAACATGATGCCTTTTCAGGTGATTTTATGTTATGTATTAAATATCCATATCAATCAAATCTCTTAATGTGATGTGTGGAGTTTTCACAAGGTTTAAAAAGGGAGGTGTAATAAGGAACTTACAGGAGCTTTTAGGGCTGTGCTTCATGGAGCAGGTGTTGGCCCATCTCTGAGCACTGGCTGCAGCCTCACTGCTCCAGGACTGTAGGGAGCAGAGGACAGAACGGCTGTTAAATCAGCATATGTAGACCAACTACATACACCGCATCATCTCAGTGCTGTGCGCTTGTCTGGAACATCATTTTATTTTTACTGATTTGCTACACAAGTGTGCCATATCAAATCAAGGACAAATAAGCTGAAGGAAGTAACAGTTCATGTTCAGAATCTTTTCACAGATGTCCAGTGAAACTTGCCATGCTTTCAAGATTATGAAATTCACTTAATGCATTAGCAGAATTTTACCATTTTCAGCATGTTGCTAGCAGGAGGCTGAACACTTCTCCTCAGGGCATTATGTTTGTTCACAATCTCATCCGCATCCGAGGAAGAGGAAGAGGAAGAGGAAGAAGAAGCATCTGCATCTGCATCTGCATCTGAGGAAGAGGAAGAAGAAGAGGAGGCTAAATAAACAAGGAAGGCAGAAATATAGGAGATTATGTCAAGTTTGGGAAACAATAGAAGCTACTAAGTCTGAATGAACATATTGAGGTTGAATAATAATTACAAACACTCACCCTGCATCTGGTTTGATGTTCAGAAATGAGAAAGAAAAAACTGGTTAGCATTTTGCACATTAAAACCACAAATAAACAAATGTCTATTGAAAAAAAAAACTAGATTTTACAAATAACAAAACAAACTCACTTCATGAATATGTCTCAACAATTTAACTGCACATCAGATTAGACGTGTCTGTTATACTTACGAAGAAGGCGCCGCAAGGCACCTGAAGAGCAGCAAAGATGCAAAAGGCACACAGGAGGGTTAAAGTGTATGAAGCCATGGTCAAACCTAGGACTGTCAACCTCTGAGAGCCACAGGTGTCATTTATATACACAGGACCACATTGACATGTGAGGAAAAAAACAGACAGAAAAAAACTACTTAAGCACTGAACAAACAAATTCAAGAGCCTCCTAGTTTTCAAAGAGCAAACAAGCTGAAGATAGCATTTAGTCAGCGTGACACCTGTGTAATGTCTTCAATGATATATTGAAAGTTGCAGTTCTGTGTTTATGTTGTACATGTAGGTACTTCGTGATAACGGGCCCTACAGGATGTTCGTTATATTCCACCCTTCCCCTAGAGGCAAGGTTATGAGGAGAAGGTGTACATCATTAGAAAGAAAAGTGGAGATGCTATCTACGTCAAACCTTGATAACATCAAACAAATAACATTAAAAAGTTAAATTAACATTGGGAGCTCTGATAGATTTACAATATGCTTTCTCATTACATTGTGAGGTCCTGTAAAAGCTGCCCTCATCATTGCATGTAAACCTGCTGGAGGAATTTTACTCTTCTTGATGATGACAAAATCTTTTTATATTGAAGAATATACTGAACAACAGTCTAGAACTAACAAACAAAGCAGAAAACAGTTTGATTTGCTTCGAAATTTTCCCACAGCTTTGTTTTTTCAGATTTTCTAGGCAATGTGAGTTTCTTCAAAATGTCCCTTTCCATCCATAGAATGTACCATAATATTCCACTAAGAACTATTATGTTTCTGGATGTCAAAATGTATGTTGTTTTTTAAAATCTCCTACATTTTATTACTACTATGGAGCTGATATTCGATTATACATCTCTTTTACCCCTATGGTTTATTTGACATGCTTGCTTAATGCTATTAAAATAGGTTGACTGATCATTTTCTACAGTTAAATGCTGATAAAATTGATGTTTTTACTTATGCCTCCTGTTCCTAAGGTGAAGGAAAGCCTTGATACCTTGTCCTCATTTCGTCATTACATCCACAGTCAGAAATGTGGGCATCACAGAAATCATGTAGATGATCATTCATGCTTTTATTTCATCTTGTCTAGGCTATTGTAACTCCACTTTTACCTATTTTAGCAATTACAAAAAGGTTCATAAATTCAAAATTAGCCTCCAGTTAAAACATAAAAGTTTACTTATTTACTTAGAGACTTGGAGCCACAACACTAAATAAAATCCAGTTGCACTACAAACTTTCTCAGGCAGGAATTATCCATTACCAAATATTTTCACACTGGCCTGGTGTGACTAGCTGAATGAACCAACTGACAAAACCAATGTTTGCTAGACTGATGACAGCTTAGATTACTACTTGAATACTACTAATTCTGAAACACACATATCTCTCCAGATATTTATAAATAAAACAAATCATACCTACATTCACAAAGGTTTGGCAGTTAAGTTTATTGTATTTTTGAAGGTTATGTTACATCTCGTGATGTTATGTGACTTACTGTTTACATTGTTGGTTGCCTCTTTTGTTATGTTATATGTTTGGTTTATTATGTCTCAGACTTTTTCCAAACTGCAACTATTCCAAAATGTCTAAAACAAAAATGTATTCACACCTTCATAACCTGATGCTGTAAATGTAGTGATCTTCACTTCAGGGTACTATTAACTGCAGCTCAATGTACAAGCATCATACAGTAAAGTGCATTTTGAAAAACATTAATTATATAGTAGTGCAATTTTTAATTAAGCTTAGTTTTTGTCTATTGAATGCCAATATTAAAAAAATATTACAACTTCATCTTATCTTATACATACTGTACAGTAAAAGGGCACATGTTTTTGTCCAAAGAGGCAATGTGCAAAAATAATTTTCATCCTCAACATCATCCACTACTCCCAAAATATACTTACAGGTCTTATCAGTGTGTCATGTTGAAATTAAAGGTTGTTTTAATTGTCCTTAATCATTAATCAGTTGAAGTAGGAAGTGTGGCCAGAGCATTTTTGCTAAGGGTGCACCTCTATGACTAGGTGGGTTGCCAGCATGCTGGTTACCTGGCTGAGTTATTGGCCCTGTGTTTATATCACCCACTGCAACTATTGCATGAAGACTAAGGTTGAGACAGTCAGCTAGTTTTCCGTGTTAGGTAGATAGGCAGGGGAAAGGATGTTCCACATGCTGGCTGTTGTGCTGGGATTTAGGGGTAAACTTTTGTAGGCAGTGTCTACTTGGCAGGTTAGCCTAGTGTTTTAAATGAAAGAACTGGTGTACTCAACTCACAAACCTTTGAGAGTAATGGGTGCCAACTCCAAAAAATCACAAAAATAGCAAATGGAGTTGTCAGCGTTCACAGATAAGTGTATACCACTTCTTTGATGCACAGCAGCAAAAAAATGGACGTATTTCAGTGCTCAGTGTTCAGCGTAGCCTAGTGTTTTACATTGTAGCCTTGGGTTTTCACGGCAGGTAACATTTTTTGGGTGTGGTGCTTTCTAAATATTGGGTTACCTGTCAATGTGGTTTGGCTACTGGTTTTGGTGTGATCATGTCTGCTGTGGAGGAATTTGTGCAGAATCCAAGTGAGGGTCTATTGGATGCGTGCACTAAGGATCAGTTGCTAAAATTGGAAGAACATTTTAAAATTGAAATCCCTAGTCAGGGACATAAAGACCGCATCTTGGGTGTAGTAAAGGAAAGCTTGGTTCAGATGGGGGCTTTGCTTGCTGAGGTAAAGTGCACTTGCTCATCCGACACCAGTTGATGGAGTGCAAGTAATTCTGGGGAATGAGCTAATTCACGGTTGTGTCGGGGCAGATTCACCCCTTTCTCCAGTGGTTACCTGCTCTCCTTCTGTGGATAAGGCTGAGGGTGAGGACAAAGACCATCCACAGGTTTTTTCAGCTTGTGTTGTCATTAGGGCTCAGGCTTGTTCAGACAAAAATAAGTTACAAGAGAGGAGGGTGAAAAAATTTACTCTAAATGTTGTGTTTCCCTTGCCTGCCTTTACCTTCTCTGTGTCTCACACTGACTTGATACAAGAACAGCAGACAGAGCTGTTTCAGCAGGTGCATCCATTGGAAGAGATGGAAAATGTTGCCCATGGATACTACCTTGAGGGCATGTTGATGAGAAAAAGGTTGCCTCAAGGTGACAAGTTTGTTGGTGATGCCATTTTCCAGATTGTGGTTCCAACTAAACTTAGAGATGGCATTTTGAGAACTGTTCCTGACATGGTGGCCAGGCATTTGGGGGCCAAAAAAACATATGACCAGATTTTCTATTACTTTTATTGGCCTCGGTTGGGAAAAAACATTTCAGCCTACATCAAAACCTGCCACACTAAGCTCACAGGAAAACCAAATTAGTCCATTAAACCTGCCCCTTGCATCCCATACCAGCAGGTGGTAAACCTTTTGAGCATTTGCTAATTGACTGTGTTGGCCCACCGCCCAAGTCCAAATCTTGTAGTATGTATCCTTTCACTGTGATGTGTCAAACTACCAGATGCCCTGCTGCCGACCCGATGCGCAATATAACCATCAAGTCTATCTGGAAAGCCTTAACCCAGTTTATTTCTGTCTTCAGCATTCCCAAGCTCATCCAAAGTGATCAGGGAATTAATTTTACCTAATGCATGTTTGCAGTCATTCTGAAAGGGCTTCATATCAACATGCCCAGTCAACTGCCTATCATCCAAAAAGCCAGGGAGCTATCGAGCTCTTCCCAGTGGTGGGTTCCCCTTTTCAGGCAAGGTTTTCAGGCCCCTATTCTGTTCTTCAACAGGTCTCAGATTTTAACTGTTATCTGTTTTCCACTCCTGACAGGCAGAGGTCCACCCAGTTATACCATGTAAATATGTTAAAACTGGAATCTGCAGGGGAAATAAAGTCAGTGGCCCTGGTAGCTTCTGTGGGTGCAGTGTCTTCTCCATCTTTGAGGGAGGACGGTGGTGAAGAGCCAGTCAGTACCCCAGATGACTATGTTATGCGACTCAAAATTTCAGAGTCACTGAGTAACCTGGATAAGTTGTTGGGTCATTTGCCATTTGATCAGTTCTCACCACCCACCACTAAGAAATAATCTATTTGCTTTTTAGGCATGGTAGGGTACTACTGAGGGTTTTGCAAAAATTTCTCCACGGTAGTTGCACCTCTTACTAACTCGTTAAGTTCAGAGGTTAAGTTTGACTGGTCCCCAGTGTCAATGTGCTTTTGAAAATGTAAAAAGTCTGATTTCATCTGCTCCTATCTTGGCAGGTCCCTGTCTTGGTGAATGATTACAGGTAGATGTCAACAGTTTGGGAGCTGGAGCTGTACTCTTGCAGACTGGTACTGATGATATTGATCACCCAGTCAGTTTCTTTTCCAGGAAATTCAACTCTTGCCAGTTGAATTTTTCCATTGTGGAGAAAGAGGCCTTGGTTCTTATTTGGGCCTTGATACACTTTGAGGTCTACGTCGGTGTTGGAGGTAAATCCCCTATCTAGTCTAGTCTATACTCACCACAACCCCTTGACATTGTTACATTCTCTACAGAATCCAAATCAGTGTCTTATGTGGTGGTGTCTATTTCTTCAGCCAATCAATCTAGAGATTTGCCATATAAAAGGTTCTGAGAATGTCATGGCTGATGCTCTGTCACGTGCACTGCACGAAAGTAGATAGAGTGGGTGGTTTGAAGGGCAAATTGATTGTTATGGTAACAGAATGAGATTATTGAAATGTCTTTATATTTCTTGACTAATGTGAGTTTTCTATTGCAATTGAGGCACCCTTTTGGGCCCGCATCTTTATGGGAGGAGGTGTTATGGCCCTCCCTCTTTCTCTCTCCTATTTACCTTTCCCTCGTTCTTTCTGGTTACAAAACATGTTGTCTGTCTTCCAGGAGTGCCACTTTTAAGAGGTCCGTCAGAGTTGATCGGCTGCACCTGAGGAGGAAGTGGCCTAAGGATACAAAGGGCTGCCTTCCTAGTAGCATCTCCAATTTTGCTGAGCAGTCAGGATGTCCTTCACATGGTCTTCACATGGCCTTCACTTCTACAACCAACACTTCACTCATCCACACACACTTTACACCACTAATCCCTAACATTCCCATATTTTATTGTGAATTGTTATGCTTAGTTTAATAAATATTTTTTTTCACCTTTCATTAGTGTGTGGACTCTCATTTGTTGCAAGTCCTGAGCCAGGTATGTAATACCCCCTTTTGCTTTAATGACAGCATCATGATGACCCATGTTATCCCAGCATGATTTGACAATGTTCCAAAGGACTTCTTGTGATGTCACAGAATGCTTGGTTTTCTCAGTCTTCAAGGGCCCCCATAAATGTTCAGTAGGGTTAAAGGTCAGGTGACTGTGGAGGAAAGTCCATGACAGTCAGGACTCTTTGGTCTTCAAGTAGTTCTTGAAAAGCTTTGAGGTGTGTTTCACTGTTGGTTTGATACACTGTGGTATCATACTGCCATAAAACTCTCAAACTTGGATCCATCAGTAAATAGGACTTTTTCTAGTCATCCACTGTGAAATGCTGTATTTCACACCCCAAGTGTTTGGCCTTGTTTTCCCCTCCTGAGAAGTGGTTTAGAAACTGCTACTGAGACCACTACAAGACAGTCTTTTTTTGACAATACTGCTGATTGGAGTCTTGTGTTCTTTATTTAGCAAATTCTGTATCTGTGATGAAGTTGCTTTTCTACCTCTCAGGGAACTAAGCTTGATGTATCTATCTTCTCATGGTGAGGTCACTTTTAGTCTGCCTGATTGTGCTTTGGATACAACTGATCCAGTTTCTGCAAAGCAATATAGAGTTCCATGCACTGCCCCCTTAGAAACTTTTAGTCTAGCCATGATTTGACGCTGAAAAAGCCCCTCTTAGAATAACAATGTGACTTCTGACACTATCACTTAGTTCTGATGCCATGTTTCCCCAATCACAACGCTACTTAGTAAGCAATGATCTGCTGGAAACTTGAGGCACAACCATATTTATGACAGGTGAACACTGGCTGCAAGTTGAGTTACTTGAACAAGCCTTTGATGAGTGGATCAGATCCACCTGAGGCCACGTCCAAGTTGCTGCAGCCCCACTGCTTCGTCAGCTCGGGACAGTTAGTGTATTTATTGGTGTAGGGACAGGGGGAGAGAGAGAGAGAGAGAGAGAAAGAGAGAGAGAGAGAGAGAGAGAGGATTATTGCATATAACATCATTCACTATTCTCAAAATCTACTTACAGGTCTTATCAGTGTGTCATGTTGAAATTAAAAGGTGTTTTAATTGTCCTTAATCATTAATCACTTAAGGTAGGAGGTCAGGATTCTTAAATCTTGAATATATTAAGCATCGGATGTTATCATCACTTGTTTTTTATAAGTAGCCATGGCCGGCACTTGTGGCCTCAAACTGTAGATATTTCTTGGCTCAGGTTTGGGGAAACTCTGTGGAATTAAGTTTTTCTCTCCACCTCTGCCAAGTCCACCCTGTGAACTGTGCTCTCCTTCCTCTTAGTGAGTTTAAACCTTATATACTCTACAGTCAAAGGGCACCTGCCCCTGCAGAAAGTGTTTGCCCGAAGAGGCAGTGTGCCAAACAAAATTTCCTCTTTAGTCTTTGCTGATTACTGAACAGATAAAGCAGCCTGAGGTATTATACCAAGGGAAATACTTATTTATTTCCTAACTGCAGAAGGAGGTCACATTTTGGAAGATGGTTTTAGGTGAGTAAAAAGATACACAGAATGAACACAAATCTTAATGATGCAGATCTTTATTGAAACTGATGATTGACTGATGAGTCAGAGCCTATCTGGACAGGCATTTAAATAATCTCAGAGGTGCACTTGCAGGAGGCGGGACACCTAGAGGCCACGTCCGAGTTGCTGCAGCCCCACTGCTCCTTCAGCTTGGGACAGTTAGTGTACTTTTCGGTGTAGGGACAGGGGTTGGTTGAGAGAGAGAGAGAGAGAGAGAGAGAGAGAGAGAGAGAGATGAATGGCATCTGTACTTTCTGAAAAAATCTATTTATACGTGTTCTAAGGCAACAAAGTCCCAAAATGCCATGATCATAAATCAATGAAAATAAGTGATTGTTATATCTTTTTTTCTTTCCATCTGTACTTAGAGAAACTGTGGTGGCTCCATTCACTGAGATTATACTAATCTAGTTATAACTTGCATGTAATTCTTATAAGTTTGACTTGAAGTGATTTTATTTGAAATGATATTTTAGGATTACATATTGGTGTGTTGGTAATATGTCACTACTACATATGTCACCTGGACTCATGTATCTTTACTCTACATCAGGGACCACATAAGATAAACTATAAAATCTTATCATCTAATTCCAAAAAAAAAAAAATGGATGAGAATATTACACCTTGCAGCACCAATATTTGCTACTTACTGCACAGATTGTCCTCACAGGCGTTGGGGCAGTCACCACAAGGGCGTCCTGCCTTGTAGGGGCGAGCTAACTGGTAGTTTCCACTGTAATGTAGGCAAGAGCATCAAATATTAACAGCATAAAGTTTCACACTGGATATCAGCCCAAACATGTCAGGGATATACACTGCTGAAAGACTATTTAATGCAGCTGAGTAAGGACATATTACATGCAAATTGCACATTTTCTCCTCATTACAGCAGGCATTACATCATACATGTTGCATCCACTTTTGTATTCAAGAATTACAGGTAAACCACAAAGTGCTTCTAATGATGTTTTCAGCATTATTTACATTAGAGTAGCTTCTTAATATCTTAATCAACACAAAACAATCATCTAAATATTCAGAAAATATGCTGGATTTGCAATTTTGATGGAAAAATCATGAAAAAAAAAGTTTTGTGCTTACGCTGGGCAGTAGTGGCAGACGTAGAAGTACTTGTATTGGGAGTTGGGACAGTAGGCCACGGCACAACCAATCAGGTTAGACCTGTACCAAACCACCTGAGCAGAGAAGAAAAGATAAAATGTGAAATCATCAGGAGCTAGTGGCATTAATGTTTGTATCACCATTTTTTTTAAATTTATTTTTCAAGCAGTCACATTTGTATTTGAATGGAACTGACATATGATGTATGTACACAAATTGTGGGTAGTACTGCAGTGTTGTGGAATAAAAGTGCACCTGTGTGAAGTGTCCGACCACTCCTCCGTTCACAGATCCCTGTCCATAGCGCCAGTCCTTAACCTCGTCATACCAGTCCTGGACGGCGTTGCTCCAGCTGTCCTGCCCAGTGGACATGTACAGGTTCTCTCCACAGCCACTAGCTGCAGTCAAATTGGAGGAGAAGGAGCACATAAGAGAGACTCCATAAATAAATATCAGACACTGGCTGGTTATGTCATCCATCTCTGATATACTGGAAGCTTCTCCCTGACTACTGCTACATGAAAACAGTCTGTAAATGTTGTCATGACATGTCATTTTCATTGCATATTTCATTTTTTCTCTTAGTTGTCCTGCCATTAAATAAACACGGTGGACATGGTGCCTTAAAGATCTGTTAAGCTTAAATAATTTTATTAGTCTGGACTTTTAATGTAACATGATGCCTTTTCAGGTGATTTTATGTTCCCATGACAATAAAATGCTTGAAAAAATACTGTCTCTATGTGATTTCTGGCATGAAAATAGTCAAATAAATATCCATATCAATCAAATCTCTTAATGTGATGTGTGGAGTTTTCACAAGGTTTAAAAAGGGAGGTGTAATAAGGAACTTACAGGAGCTTTTAGGGCTGTGCTTCATGGAGCAGGTGTTAGCCCATCTCTGAGCACTGGCTGCAGCCTCACTGCTCCAGGACTGTAGGGAGCAGAGGACAGAACGGCTGTTAAATCAGCACATGTAGACCAACTACATACACCGCATCATCTCAGTGCTGTGCGCTTGTCTGGAACATCATTTTATTTTTATTGATTTACTACACAAGTGTGCCATATCAAATCAAGGACAAATAAGCTGAAGGAAGTAACAGTTCATGTTCAGAATCTTTTCACAGATGTCCAGTGAAACTTGCCATGCTTTCAAGATTATGAAATTCACTTAATGCATTAGCAGAATTTTACCATTTTCAGCATGTTGCTAGCAGGAGGCTGAACACTTCTCCTCAGGGCATTATGTTTGTTCACAATCTCATCCGCATCCGAGGAAGAGGAAGAGGAAGAGGAAGAAGAAGCATCTGCATCTGCATCTGCATCTGAGGAAGAGGAAGAAGAAGAGGAGGCTAAATAAACAAGGAAGGCAGAAATATAGGAGATTATGTCAAGTTTGGGAAACAATAGAAGCTACTAAGTCTGAATGAACATATTGAGGTTGAATAATAATTACAAACACTCACCCTGCATCAGGTTTGATGTTCAGAAATGAGAAAGAAAAAACTGGTTAGCATTTTGCACATTAAAACCACAAATAAACAAATGTCTATTGAAAAAAAAAACTAGATTTTACAAATAACAAAACAAACTCACTTCATGAATATGTCTCAACAATTTAACTGCACATCAGAGAAGACGTGTCTTTTATACTTACGAAGAAGGCGCCGCAAGGCACCTGAAGAGCAGCAAAGATGCAAAAGGCACACAGGAGGGTTAAAGTGTATGAAGCCATGGTCAAACCTAGGACTGTCAACCTCTGAGAGCCACAGGTGTCATTTATATACACAGGACCACATTGACATGTGAGGAAAAAAAACAGACAGAAAAAAACTATTTAAGCACTGAACAAACAAATTCAAGAGCCTCCTAGTTTTCAAAGAGCAAACAAGCTGTAGATAGCATTTAGTCAGCGTGACACCTGCGTAATGTCTTCAATGATATATTGAAAGTTGCAGTTCTGTGTTTATGTTGTACATGTAGGTACTTCGTGATAACGGGCCCTACAGGATGTTCGTTATATTCCACCCTTCCCCTAGAGGCAAGGTTATGAGGAGAAGGGGTACATCATTAGAAAGAAAAGTGGAGATGCTATCTACGTCAAACCTTGATAACATCAAACAAATAACATTAAAAAGTTAAATTAACATTGGGAGCACTGATAGATTTACAATATGCTTTCTCATTACATTGTGAGGTCCTGTAAAAGCTGCCCTCATCATTGCATGTAAACCTGCTGGAGGAATTTTACTCTTCTTGATGATGACAAAATCTTTTTATATTGAAGAATATACTGAACAACAGTCTAAAACTAACAAACAAAGCAGAAAACAGTTTGATTTGCTTCGAAATTTTTCCCACAGCTTTGTTTTTCAGATTTTCTAGGCAATGTGAGTTTCTTCAAAATGTCCCTTTCCATCCATAGAATGTACCATAATATTCCACTAAGAGCTATTATGTTTCTGGATGTCAAAATTTATGTTGTTTTTTAAAATCTCCTACATTTTATTACTACTATGGAGCTGATATTCAATTATACATCTCTTTTACCCCTATGGTTTATTTGACATGCTTGCTTAATGCTATTAAAATAGGTTGACTGATCATTTTCTACAGTTAAATGCTGATAAAATTGATGTTTTTACTTATGCCTCCTGTTCCTAAGGTGAAGGAAAGCCTTGATACCTTGTCCTCATTTCGTCATTGCATCCACAGTCAGAAATGTGGGCATCACAGAAATCATGTAGATGATCATTCATGCTTTTATTTCATCTTGTCTAGGCTATTGTAACTCCCCTTTTACCTATTTTAGCAATTACAAAAAGGTTCATAAATTCAAAATTAGCCTCCAGTTAAAACATAAAAGTTTACTTATTTACTTAGACACTTGGAGCCACAACACTAAATAAAATCCAGTTGCACTACAAACTTTCTCAGGCAGGAATTATCCATTACCAAATATTTTCACACTGGCCTGGTGTGACTAGCTGAATGAACCAACTGACAAAACCAATGTTTGCTAGACTGATGACAGCTTAGATTACTACTTGAATACTACTAATTCTGAAACACACATATCTCTCCAGATATTTATAAATAAAACAAATCATACCTACATTCACAAAGGTTTGGCAGTTAAGTTTATTGTATTTTTGAAGGTTATGTTACATCTCGTGATGTTATGTGACTTACTGTTTACATTGTTGGTTGCCTCTTTTGTTATGTTATATGTTTGGTTTATTATGTCTCAGACTTTTTCCAAACTGCAACTATTCCAAAATGTCTAAAACAAAAATGTATTCACACCTTCATAACTTGATGCTGTAAATGTAGTGATCTTCACTTAGAGTACTATTAACTGCAGCTCAATGTACAAGCATCATACAGTAAAGTGCATTTTGAAAAACATTAATTATATAGTAGTACAATTTTTAATTAAGCTTAGTTTTTGTCTATTGAATGCCAATATTAAAAAAATATTACAACTTCATCTTATCTTATACATACTGTACAGTAAAAGGGCACATGTTTTTGTCCAAAGAGGCAGTGTGCCAAAATAATTTTCATCCTCAACATCATCCACTACTCCCAAAATATACTTACAGGTCTTATCAGTGTGTCATGTTGAAATTAAAGGTTGTTTTAATTGTCCTTAATCATTAATCAGTTGAAGTAGGAAGTGTGGCCAGAGCATTTTTGCTAAGGGTGCACCTCTATGACTAGGTGGGTTGCCAGCATGCTGGTTACCTGGCTGAGTTATTGGCCCTGTGTTTGAATCACCCACGGCAACTATTGCATGAAGACTAAGGTCAGCTAGTTTTCCGTGTTAGGTAGATAGGCAGGGGAAAGGATGTTCCACATGCTGGCTGTTGTGCTGGGATTTAGGGGTAAACTTTTGTAGGCAGTGTCTACTTGGCAGGTTAGCCTAGTGTTTTAAATGAAAGAACTGGTGTACTCAACTCACAAACCTTTGAGAGTAATGGGTGCCAACTCCAAAAAATCACAAAAATAGCAAATGGAGTTGTCAGCGTTCACAGATAAGTGTATACCACTTCTTTGATGCACAGCAGCAAAAAAATGGACGCATTTCAGCCTTAGGCTTTCCTCAGTGTTCAGCGTAGCCTAGTGTTTTACATTGTAGCCTTGGGTTTTCACGGCAGGTAACATTTTTTGGGTGTGGTGCTTTCTAAATATTGGGTTACCTGTCAATGTGGTTTGGCTACTGGTTTTGGTGTGATCATGTCTGCTGTGGAGGAATTTGTGCAGAATCCAAGTGAGGGTCTATTGGATGCGTGCACTAAGGATCAGTTGCTAAAATTGGAAGAACATTTTAAAATTGAAATCCCTAGTCAGGGACATAAAGACTGCATCTTGGGTGTAGTAAAGGAAAGCTTGGTTCAGATGGGGGCTTTGTTTGCTGAGGTAAAGTGCACTTGCTCATCCGACACCAGTTGATGGAGTGCAAGTAATTCTGGGGAATGAGCTAATTCACGGTTGTGTCGGGGCAGATTCACCCCTTTCTCCAGTGGTTACCTGCTCTCCTTCTGTGGATAAGGCTGAGGGTGAGGACAAAGACCATCCACAGGTTTTTTTCAGCTTGTGTTGTCATTAGGGCTCAGGCTTGTTCAGACAAAAATAAGTTACAAGAGAGGAGGGTGAAAAAATTTACTCTAAATGTTGTGTTTCCCTTGCCTGCCTTTACCTTCTCTGTGTCTCACACTGACTTGATACAAGAACAGCAGACAGAGCTGTTTCAGCAGGTGCATCCAGTGGAAGAGATGGAAAATGTTGCCCATGGATACTACCTTGAGGGCATGTTGATGAGAAAAAGGTTGCCTCAAGGTGACAAGTTTGTTGGTGATGCCATTTTCCAGATTGTGGTTCCAACTAAATTTAGAGATGGCATTTTGAGAACTGTTCCCGACATGGTGGCCAGGCATTTGGGGGCCAAAAAGACATATGACCAGATTTTCTATTACTTTTATTGGCCTCGGTTGGGAAAAAACATTTCAGCCTACATCAAAACCTGCCACACTAAGCTCACAGGAAAACCAAATTAGTCCATTAAACCTGCCCCTTGCATCCCATACCAGCAGGTGGTAAACCTTTTGAGCATTTGCTAATTGACTGTGTTGGCCCACCGCCCAAGTCCAAATCTTGTAGTATGTATCCTTTCACTGTGATGTGTCAAACTACCAGATGCCCTGCTGCCGACCCGATGCGCAATATAACCATCAAGTCTATCTGGAAAGCCTTAACCCAGTTCATTTCTGTCTTCAGCATTCCCAAGCTCATCCAAAGTGATCAGGGAATTAATTTTACCTAATGCATGTTTGCAGTCATTCTGAAAGGGCTTCATATCAACATGCCCAGTCAACTGCCTATCATCCAGAAAGCCAGGGAGCTATCGAGCTCTTCCCAGTGGTGGGTTCCCCTTTTCAGGCAAGGTTTTTGGGCCCCTATTCTGTTCTTCAACAGGTCTCAGATTTTAACTGTTATCTGTTTTCCACTCCTGACAGGCAGAGGTCCACCCAGTTATACCATGTAAATATGTTAAAACTGGAATCTGCAGGGGAAATAAAGTCAGTGGCCCTGGTGGATTCTGTGGGTGCAGTGTCTTCTCCATCTTTGAGGGAGGACGGTGGTGAAGAGCCAGTCAGTGCCCCAGATGACTATGTTATGCGACTCAAAATTTCGGAGTCACTGAGTAACCTGGATAAGTTGTTGGGTCATTTGCCATTTGATCCGTTCTCACCTCCCACCACTAAGAAATAATCTATTTGCTTTTTAGGCATGGTAGGGTACTACTGAGGGTTTTGCAAAAATTTCTCCACGGTAGTTGCACCTCTTACTAACTTGTTGAGTTCAGAGGTTAAGTTTGACTGGTCCCCAGTGTCAATGTGCTTTTGAAAATGTAAAAAGTCTGATTTCATCTGCTCCTATCTTGGCAGGTCCCTGTCTTGGTGAATGATTACAGGTAGATGTCAACAGTTTGGGAGCTGGAGCTGTACTCTTGCAGACTGGTACTGATGATATTGATCACCCAGTCAGTTTCTTTTCCAGGAAATTCAACTCTTGCCAGTTGAATTTTTCCATTGTGGAGAAAGAGGCCTTGGTTCTTATTTGGGCCTTGATACACTTTGAGGTCTATGTCGGTGTTGGAGGTAAATCCCCTATCTAGTCTAGTCTATACTCACCACAACCCCTTGATATTGTTACATTCTCTACAGAATCCAAATCAGTGTCTTATGTGGTGGTGTCTATTTCTTCAGCCAATCAATCTAGAGATTTGCCATATAAAAGGTTCTGAGAATGTCATGGCTGATGCTCTGTCACGTGCTACTGCAAGTAGATAGAGTGGGTGGTTTGAAGGGCAAATTGATTGTTATGGTAACAGAATGAGATTATTGAAATGTCTTTATATTTCTTGACTAATGTGAGTTTTCTATTGCAATTGAGGCACCCTTTTGGGCCCGCATCTTTATGGGAGGAGGTGTTATGGCCCTCCCTCTTTCTCTCTCCTATTTACCTTTCCCTCGTTCTTTCTGGTTACAAAACATGTTGTCTGTCTTCCAGGAGTGCCACTTTTAAGAGGTCCGTCAGAGTTGATCGGCTGCACCTGAGGAGGAAGTGGCCTAAGGATACAAAGGGCTGCCTTCCTAGTAGCATCTCCAATTTTGCTGAGCAGTCAGGATGTCCTTCACATGGCCTTCACTTCTACAACCAACACTTCACTCATCCACACACACTTTACACCACTAATGCCTAACATTCCCATATTTTATTGTGAATTGTTATGCTTAGTTTAATAAATATTTTTTTTCACCTTTCATTAGTGTGTGGACTCTCATTTGTTGCAAGTCCTGAGCCAGGTATGTAATACCCCCTTTTGCTTTAATGACAGCATGCATGATGACCCATGTTATCCCAGCATGATTTGACAATGTTCCAAAGGGCTTCTTGTGATGTCACAGAATGCTTGGTTTTCTCAGTCTTCAAGGGCCCCCATAAATGTTCAGTAGGGTTAAAGGCCAGGTGACTGTGGAGGAAAGTCCATGACAGTCAGGACTCTTTGGTCTTCAAGTAGTTCTTGAAAAGCTTTGAGGTGTGTTTCACTGTTGGTTTGATACACTGTGGTATCATACTGCCATAAAACTCTCAAACTTGGATCCATCAGTAAATAGGACTTTTTCTAGTCATCCACTGTGAAATGCTGTATTTCACACCCCAAGTGTTTGGCCTTGTTTTCCCCTCCTGAGAAGTGGTTTAGAAACTGCTACTGAGACCACTACAAGACAGTCTTTTTTTGACAATACTGCTGATTGGAGTCTTGTGTTCTTTATTTAGCAAATTCTGTATCTGTGATGAAGTTGCTTTTCTACCTCTCAGGGAACTAAGCTTGATGTATCTATCTTCTCATGGTGAGGTCACTTTTAGTCTGCCTGATTGTGCTTTGGATACAACTGATCCAGTTTCTGCAAAGCAATATAGAGTTCCATGCACTGCCCCCTTAGAAACTTTTAGTCTAGCCATGATTTGACGCTGAAAAAGCCCCTCTTAGAATAACAATGTGACTTCTGACACTATCACTTAGTTCTGATGCCATGTTTCCCCAATCACAACGCTACTTAGTAAGCAATGATCTGCTGGAAACTTGAGGCACAACCATATTTATGACAGGTGAACACTGGCTGCAAGTTGAGTTACTTGAACAAGCCTTTGATGAGTGGATCAGATCCACCTGAGTGTCATCTGAATGCATGCGACAATGGAAGGGATACAACTCAAGGAAATCTGACTTTTTATACAAAGGAGTTAAGTTGGTCAATGCCACAAATTTGCCTAAATAAGGGATTTTCAGTATGGTCTCAGACTTTTGGGCCCCACTGTATTTCATCTCAAAGGTTTTTCTGCTGGATACAAGATGTCTCCTACTTCACTGTGAAGTCCATTCTCAGTGTATGTGCACTGCAGGCTTCAATTTTCAACAAAACACTTGTGTAATTTGAATATTGGAGCAGAATTGGCTTCCAAACGATTTAGGTCCACCCCTTAAAATTGGATTTTAAAAGCGCACAAACTTTCCACTTTCAGCAGATGAAGCTGTAAACAGCCTTTGAGTTTAAAACTCTGCATATGTGTCATTTTGCAGGCAGAAGCTGAAACATTCAACTGTAGGAACAAGAAGAAAAACACATTTTTGAGTGGAGGGGGACTTTAAATCTTGAATATATTCCATAAAGACAAAAGGATTGGATGTTACCATCAGTCATTTTTTTATGAGTAGCCATGGCCGGCAGGTATGGCTTCAAATTATGGATGTTTCTTGGTTCAGGTTTGGGGAAACAGTTTAGTTTACACCTTATATACTCTACAGTCAAAGAGCACCTGCCACTGCAGGAAGTGTTTATTCAGAGAGGCGGTGTGCCAAAGTACATTTCCTCTTTAGTCTTTGCTGATTACTGAACAGATAAAGCAGCCTGAGGTATTATACCAAGGGAAATACTTATTTATTTCCTAACTGCAGAAAGATTTCACATTTTGGAAGATGGTTTTAAGTGAGTAAAAAGATACACAGAATGAACACAAATCTTAATGATGCAGATCTTTATTGAAACTGACTGATGAGTCAGAGCCTATCTGGACAGGCATTTAACTAATCTGAGAGGTGCACTTGCAGGAGGCGGAACACCAAGAGGCCACGTCCGAGTTGCTGCAGCCCCACTGCTCCTTCAGCTCTGGACAGTTAGAGTACTTATTGGTGTAGGGACAGGGGTTGGCTGAGAGAGAGAGATAGAGAGAGAGAGATATGAATGGCATCTGTACTGTTTGAAAAAATCTATTTATACATGTTCTAAGTTAACAAAGTCCCAAAATGCCATGATCATAAATCTATGAAAATAAGTGATTGTTATATCTTTTTTTCTTTCCATCTGTACTTAGAGAAACTGTGGTGGCTCCATTCACTGAGATTATACTAATCTAGTTATAACTTGCATGTAATTCTTATAAGTTTGACTTGAAGTGATTTTATTTGAAATGATATTTTAGGATTACATATTGGTGTGTTGGTAATATGCCACTACTACATATGTCACCTGGACTCATGTATCTTTACTCTACATAAGGGACCACATAAGATAAACTATAAAATCTAATCATCTAATTCCAAAACAAACAAAAAAAAATGGATGAGAATATTACACCTTGCAGCACCAATATTTGCTACTTACTGCACAGATTGTTCTCACAGGCGTTGGGGCAGTCACCACAAGGGCGTCCTGCCTTGTAGGGGCGAGCTAACTGGTAGTTTCCACTGTAATGTAGGCAAGAGCATCAAATATTAACAGCATGAAGTTTCACACTGGATATCAGCCCAAACATGTCAGGGATATACACTGCTGAAAGACTATTTAATGCAGCTGAGTAAGGACATATTACATGCAAATTGCACATTTTCTCCTCATTACAGCAGGCATTACATCATACATGTTGCATCCACTTTTGTATTCAAGAATTACAGGTAAACCACAAAGTGCTTCTAATGATGTTTTCAGCATTATTTACATTAGAGTAGCTTCTTAATATCTTAATCAACACAAAACAATCATCTAAATATTCAGAAAATATGCTGGATTTGCAATTTTGATGGAAAAATCATGAAAAAAAAAGTTTTGTGCTTACGGTGGGCAGTACTGGCAGACGTAGAAGTACTTGTATTGGGAGTTGGGACAGTAGGCCATGGCACAACCAATCAGGTTAGACCTGTACCAAACCACCTGAGCAGAGAAGAAAAGATAAAATGTGAAATCATCAGGAGCTAGTGGCATTAATGTTTGTATCACCATTTTTTTTAAATTTATTTTTCAAGCAGTCACATTTGTATTTGAATGGAACTGACATATGATGTATGTACACAAATTGTGGGTAGTACTACAGTGTTGTGGAATAAAAGTGCACCTGTGTGAAGTGTCCGACCACTCCTCCGTTCACAGATCCCTGTCCATAGCGCCAGTCCTTAACCTCGTCATACCAGGCCTGGATGGCGTTGCTCCAGCTGTTCTTCCAGCTGGACATGTACAGGTTCTCTCCACAGCCACTAGCTGCAGTCAAATAGGAGGAGAAGGAGCACATAAGAGAGACTCCGTAAATAAATATCAGACACTGGCTGGTTATGTCATCCATCTTTGATATACTGGACGCTTCTCCCTGACTACTGCTACATGAAAACAGTCTGTAAATGTTGTCATGACATGTCATTTTCATTGCATATTTCATGAGTTGTCCTGCCATTAAATAAACACGGTGGACATGGTGCCTTAAAGAGCTGTTAAGCTTAAATAATTTTATTAGTCTGGACTTTTAATGTAACATGATGCCTTTTCAGGTGATTTTACGTTCCCATGACAATAAAATGCTTGAAAAAATACTGTCTCTATGTGATTTCTGGCATAAAATGGTCAAATAAATATCCATATCAATCAAATCTGTTAATGTGATGTGTGGAGTTTTCACAAGGTTTAAAAAGAGAGGTGTAATAAGGAACTTACAGCTGATCCTTCTGGAGCTTTTAGGGCTGTGATTCATGGAGCAGGTGTTAGCCCATCTCTGAGCATTGGCTGCAGCCTCACTGCTCCAGGACTGTAGGGAGCAGAGGACAGAATAGCTATTAAATCAGCACATGTAGACCAACTACATACACCGCATCATCTCAGTGCTGTGCGCTTGTCTGGAACATCATTTTATTTTTACTGATTTGCTACACAAGTGTGCCATATCAAATCAAGGACAAATAAGCTGAAGGAAGTAACAGTTCATGTTCAGAATCTTTTCACAGATGTCCAGTGAAGCTTGCCATGCTTTCAAGATTATGAAATTCACTTAATGCATTAGCAGAATTTTACCATTTTCAGCATGTTGCTAGCAGGAGGCTGAACACTTCTCCTCAGGGCATTATGTTTGTTCACAATCTCATCAGCATCCGAGGAAGAGGAAGAGGAAGAGGAAGAAGAAGAGGAGGCTAAATAAACAAGGAAGGCAGAAATATAGGAGATTATGTCAAGTTTGGGAAACAATAGAAGCTACTAAGTCTGAATGAACATATTGAGGTTGAATAATAATTACAAACACTCACGCTTCCTATTCCCTCCAAACCAACCCTGGATCAGGTTTGATGTTCAGAAATGAGAAAGAAAAAACTGGTTAGCATTTTGCACATTAAAACCACAAATAAACAAATGTCTATTGAAAAAAAAACTAGATTTTACAAATAACAAAACAAACTCACTTCATGAATATGTCTCAACAATTTAACTGCACATCAGAGAAGACGTGTCTTTTATACTTACGAAGAAGGCGCCGCAAGGCACCTGAAGAGCAGCAAAGATGCAAAAGGCACACAGGAGGGTTAAAGTGTATGAAGCCATGGTCAAACCTAGGACTGTCAACCTCTGAGAGCCACAGGTGTCATTTATATACACAGGACCACATTGACATGTGAGGAAAAAAAACAGAAATAAACAACTTAAGGACTAAACAAACAAATTCAAGAGCCTCCTAGTTTTCAAAGAGCAAACAAGCTGTAGATAGCATTTAGTCAGCGTGACACCTGCGTAATGTCTTCAATGATATATTGAAAGTTGCAGTTCTGTGTTTATGTTGTACATGTAGGTACTTCGTGATAACGGGCCCTACAGGATGTTCGTTATATTCCACCCTTCCCCTAGAGGCAAGGTTATGAGGAGAAGGTGTACATCATTAGAAAGAAAAGTGGAGATGCTATCTAAGTCAAACCTTGATAACATCAAACAAATAACATTAAAAAGTTAAATTAACATTGGGAGCTCTGATAGATTTACAATATGCTTTCTCATTACATTGTGAGGTCCTGTAAAAGCTGCCCTCATCATTACATGTAAACCTGATGGAGGAATTTTACTCTTCTTGATGATGACAAAATCTTTTTATATTGAAGAATATACTGAACAACAGTCTAAAACTAACAAACAAAGCAGAAAACAGTTTGATTTGCTTTGAAATTTTTCCCACAGCTTTGTTTTTTCAGATTTTCTAGGCAATGTGAGTTTCTTCAAAATGTCCCTTTCCATCCATAGAATGTACCATAATATTCCACTAAGAGCTATTATGTTTCTGGATGTCAAAATTTATGTTGTTTTTTAAAATCTCCTACATTTTATTACTACTATGGAGCTGATATTCAATTATACATCTCTTTTACCCCTATGGTTTATTTGACATGCTTGCTTAATGCTATTAAAATAGGTTGACTGATCATTTTCTACAGTTAAATGCTGATAAAATTGATGTTTTTACTTATGCCTCCTGTTCCTAAGGTGAAGGAAAGCCTTGATACCTTGTCCTCATTTCGTCATTGCATCCACAGTCAGAAGTGAGGGAGTCACAGAAATCATGTAGATGATCATTCATGCTTTTATTTCATCTTGTCTAGGCTATTGTAACTCCACTTTTACCTATTTTAGCAATTACAAAAAGGTTATAATTCTGCTGCAAAGCTTCTGGAGGTGGTTGCACCACTGTTCATAAATTCAAAATTAGCCTCCAGTTAAAACATAAAAGTTTACTTATTTACTTAGACACTTGGAGCCACAACACTAAATAAAATCCAGTTGCACTACAAACTTTCTCAGGCAGGAATTATCCATTACCAAATATTTACACACTGGCCTGGTGTGACTAGCTGAATGAACCAACTGACAAAACCAATGTTTGCTAGACTGATGACAGCTTAGATTACTACTTGAATACTACTAATTCTGAAACACACATATCTCTCCAGATATTTATAAATAAAACAAATCATACCTACATTCACAAAGGTTTGGCAGTTAAGTTTATTGTATTTTTGAAGGTTATGTTACATCTCGTGATGTTATGTGACTTACTGTTTACATTGTTGGTTGCCTCTTTTGTTATGTTATATGTTTGGTTTCTAGGTGGACCCTTGACATAAAAAGTTATTACATTAACTTATTATACATAATAATATGAAAACTAAAGGGTAGGCATAAATCATGAGCTAGGTTATGTCTCAGACTTTTTCCAAACTGCAACTATTCCAAAATGTCTAAAACAAAAATGTATTCACACCTTCATAACCTGATGCTGTAAATGTAGTGATCTTCACTTCAGGGTACTATTAACTACAACTCAATGTACAAGCATCATACAGTAAAGTGCATTTTGAAAAACATTAATTATATAGTAGTACAATTTTTAATTAAGCTTAGTTTTTGTCTATTGAATGCCAATATTAAAAAAATATTACAACTTCATCTTATCTTATACATACTGTACAGTAAAAGGGCACATGTTTTTGTCCAAAGAGGCAGTGTGCCAAAATAATTTTCGTCCTCAACATCATCCACTACTCCCAAAATATACTTACAGGTCTTATCAGTGTGTCATGTTGAAATTAAAGGTTGTTTTAATTGTCCTTAATCATTAATCAGTTGAAGTAGGAAGTGTGGCCAGAGCATTTTTGCTAAGGGTGCACCTCTATGACTAGGTGGTTTGCCAGCATGCTGGTTACCTGGCTGAGTTATTGGCCCTGTGTTTATATCACCCACTGCAACTATTGCATGAAGACTAAGGTTGAGACAGTCAGCTAGTTTGTTAGGTAGATAGGCAGGGGAAAGGATGTTCCACATGCTGGCTGTTGTGCTGGGATTTAGGGGTAAACTTTTGTAGGCAGTGTCTACTTGGCAGGTTAGCCTAGTGTTTTAAATGAAAGAACTGGTGTACTCAACTCACAAACTTTTGAGAGTAATGGGTGCCAACTCCAAAAAATCACAAAAATAGCAAATGGAGTTGTCAGCGTTCACAGATAAGTGTATACCACTTCTTTGATGCACAGCAGCAAAAAAATGGACGTATTTCAGTGCTCAGTGTTCAGCGTAGCCTAGTGTTTTACATTGTAGCCTTGGGTTTTCACGGCAGGTAACATTTTTTGGGTGTGGTGCTTTCTAAATATTGGGTTACCTGTCAATGTGGTTTGGCTACTGGTTTTGGTGTGATCATGTCTGCTGTGGAGGAATTTGTGCAGAATCCAAGTGAGGGTCTATTGGATGCGTGCACTAAGGATCAGTTGCTAAAATTGGAAGAACATTTTAAAATTGAAATCC
This sequence comes from Scomberomorus guttatus, assembly GCA_038419695.1. NCBI lineage: Eukaryota > Metazoa > Chordata > Actinopteri > Scombriformes > Scombridae > Scomberomorus > Scomberomorus guttatus. The sequence goes on from CM076462.1 coordinate 11,699,884, forward strand.
CTAGTCAGGGACATAAAGACTGCATCTTGGGTGTAGTAAAGGAAAGCTTGGTTCAGATGGGGGCTTTGTTTGCTGAGGTAAAGTGCACTTGCTCATCCGACACCAGTTGATGGAGTGCAAGTAATTCTGGGGAATGAGCTAATTCACGGTTGTGTCGGGGCAGATTCACCCCTTTCTCCAGTGGTTACCTGCTCTCCTTCTGTGGATAAGGCTGAGGGTGAGGACAAAGACCATCCACAGGTTTTTTCAGCTTGTGTTGTCATTAGGGCTCAGGCTTGTTCAGACAAAAATAAGTTAGAAGAGAGGAGGGTGAAAAAATTTACTCTAAATGTTGTGTTTCCCTTGCCTGCCTTTACCTTCTCTGTGTCTCACACTGACTTGATACAAGAACAGCAGACAGAGCTGTTTCAGCAGGTGCATCCAGTGGAAGAGATGGAAAATGTTGCCCATGGATACTACCTTGAGGGCATGTTGATGAGAAAAAGGTTGCCTCAAGGTGACAAGTTTGTTGGTGATGCCATTTTCCAGATTGTGGTTCCAACTAAATTTAGAGATGGCATTTTGAGAACTGTTCCTGACATGGTGGCCAGGCATTTGGGGGCCAAAAAGACATATGACCAGATTTTCTATTACTTTTATTGGCCTCGGTTGAGAAAAAACATTTCAGCCTACATCAAAACCTGTCACACTAAGCTCACAGGAAAACCAAATTAGTCCATTAAACCTGCCCCCTTGCATCCCATACCAGCAATTGGTAAACCTTTTGAGCATTTGCTAATTGACTGTGTTGGCCCACCGCCCAAGTCCAAATCTTGTAGTATGTATCCTTTCACTGTGATGTGTCAAACTAAACTGGATTCTGTGGGTGCAGTGTCTTCTCCATCTTTGAGGGAGGAAGGTGGTGAAGAGCCAGTCAGTGCCCCAGATGACTATGTTATGCAAGGTCGACTCAAAATTTTGGAGTCACTGAGTAACCTGGATAAGTTATTGGGTCATTTGCCATTTGATCCGTTCTCACCTCCCACCACTAAGAAATAATCTATTTGCTTTTTAGGCATGGTAGGGTACTACTGAGGGTTTTGCAAAAATTTCTCCACGGTAGTTGCACCTCTTACTAACTTGTTGAGTTCAGAGGTTAAGTTTGACTGGTCCCCAGTGTCAATGTGCTTTTGAAAATGTAAAAAGTCTGATTTCATCTGCTCCTATCTTGGCAGGTCCCTGTCTTGGTGAATGATTACAGGTAGATGTCAGCAGTTTGGGAGCTGGAGCTGTACTCTTGCAGACTGGTACTGATGATATTGATCACCCAGTCAGTTTCTTTTCCAGGAAATTCAACTCTTGCCAGTTGAATTTTTCCATTGTGGAGAAAGAGGCCTTGGTTCTTATTTGGGCCTTGATACACTTTGAGGTCTACGTCGGTGTTGGAGGTAAATCCCCTATCTAGTCTAGTCTATACTCACCACAACCCCTTGACATTGTTACATTCTCTACAGAATCCAAATCAGTGTCTTATGTGGTGGTGTCTATTTCTTCAGCCAATCAATCTAGAGATTTGCCATATAAAAGGTTCTGAGAATGTCATGGCTGATGCTCTGTCACGTGCACTGCACGAAAGTAGATAGAGTGGGTGGTTTGAAGGGCAAATTGATTGTTATGGTAACAGAATGAGATTATTGAAATGTCTTTATATTTCTTGACTAATGTGAGTTTTCTATTGCAATTGAGGCACCCTTTTGGGCCCGCATCTTTATGGGAGGAGGTGTTATGGCCCTCCCTCTTTCTCTCTCCTATTTACCTTTCCCTCGTTCTTTCTGGTTACAAAACATGTTGTCTGTCTTCCAGGAGTGCCACTTTTAAGAGGTCCGTCAGAGTTGATCGGCTGCACCTGAGGAGGAAGTGGCCTAAGGATATAAAGGGCTGCCTTCCTAGTAGCATCTCCAATTTTGCTGAGCAGTCAGGATGTCCTTCACATGGCCTTCACTTCTACAACCAACACTTCACTCATCCACACACACTTTACACCACTAATGCCTAACATTCCCATATTTTATTGTGAATTGTTATGCTTAGTTTAATAAAAAAAATTTTCACCTTTCATTAGTGTGTGGACTCTCATTTGTTGCAAGTCCTGAGCCAGGTATGTAATACCCCTTTTTGCTTTAATGACAGCATGCATGATGACCCATGTTATCCCAGCATGATTTGACAATGTTCCAAAGGGCTTCTTGTGATGTCACAGAATGCTTGGTTTTCTCAGTCTTCAAGGGCCCCCATAAATGTTCAGTAGGGTTAAAGGCCAGGTGACTGTGGAGGAAAGTCCATGACAGTCAGGACTCCTTGGTCTTCAAGTAGTTCTTGAAAAGCTTTGAGGTGTGTTTCACTGTTGGTTTGATACACTGTGGTATCATACTGCCATAAAACTCTCAAACTTGGATCCATCAGTAAATAAGACTTTTTCTAGTCATCCACTGTGAAATGCTGTATTTCACACCCCAAGTGTTTGGCCTTGTTTTCCCCTCCTGAGAAGTGGTTTAGAAACTGCTACTGAGACCACCACAAGACAGTCTTTTTTTGACAATACTGCTGATTGGAGTCTTGTGTTCTTTATTTAGCAAATTCTGTATCTGTGATGAAGTTGCTTTTCTACCTCTCAGGGAACTAAGCTTGATGTATCTATCTTCTCAAGGTGAGGTCACTTTTAGTCTGCCTGATTGTGCTTTGGATACAACTGATCCAGTTTCTGCAAAGCAATATAGAGTTCCATGCACTGCCCCCTTAGAAACCTTTAGTCTAGCCATGATTTGACGCTGAAAAAGCCCCTCTTAGAATAACAATGTGACTTCTGACACTATCACTTAGTTCTGATGCCATGTTTCCCCAATCACAACGCTACTTAGTAAGCAATGATCTGCTGGAAACTTGAGGCACAACCATATTTATGACAGGTGAACACTGGCTGCAAGTTGAGTTACTTGAACAAGCCTTTGATGAGTGGATCAGATCCACCTGAGTGTCATCTGAATGCATGCGACAATGGAAGGGATACAACTCAAGGAAATCTGACTTTTTATACAAGGGAGTTAAGTTGGTCAATGCCACAAATTTGCCTAAATAAGGGATTTTCAGTATGGTCTCAGACTTTTGGGCCCCACTGTATTTCATCTCAAAGGTTTTTCTGCTGGATACAAGATGTCTCCTACTTCACTGTGAAGTCCATTCTCAGTGTATGTGCACTGCAGGCTTCAATTTTCCACAACACACTTGTGTAATTTGAATATTGGAGCAGAATTGGCTTCCAAACGATTTAGGTCCACCCCTTAAAATTGGATTTTAAAAGCGCACAGAGAAACTTTCCACTTTCAGCAGATGAAGCTGTAAACAGCCTTTTAGTTTAAAACTCTGCATATGTGTCATTTTGCAGGCAGAAGCTGAAACATTCAACTGTAGGAACAAGAAGAAAACACATTTTTGAGTGGAGGGGGACTTTAAATCTTGAATATATTCCATAAAGACAAAAGGATTGGATGTTACCATCAGTCATTTTTTTATGAGTAGCCATGGCCGGCAGGTATGGCCTCAAATTATGGATCTTCAGATTTGGGGAAACTCTGTGGAATTAAGTTTTCCTCTCCACTTCTGCCAAGTTCCTGTGAACTGTGCTCTCCTTCCTCTTTGTGAGTTTACACCTTATATACTCTACAGTCAAAGAGCACCTGCCGCTGCAGGAAGTGTTTATTCAGAGAGGCGGTGTGCCAAAGTAAATTTCCTCTTTAGTCTTTGCTGATTACTGAACAGATAAAGCAGCCTGAGGTATTATACCAAGGGAAATACTTATTTATTTCCTAACTGCAGAAAGATTTCACATTTTGGAAGATGGTTTTAAGTGAGTAAAAAGATACACAGAATGTACACAAATCTTAATGATGCAAATTTTTATTGAAACTGACTGATGAGTCAGAGCCTATCTGGACAGGCATTTAAATAATCTCAGAGGTGCACTTGCAGGAGGCGGAACACCAAGAGGCCACGTCCGAGTTGCTGCAGCCCCACTGCCCCTTCAGCTCGGGACAGTTAGTGTACTTATTGGTGTAGGGACAGGGGTTGGCTGAGAGAGAGAGAGAGAGAGAGAGAGAGAGAGAGAAAAGGATGCATAAACAAATGTGCTTAGAGATATTGTGGTGGCTCCATTCATTAAGATTTTACTCATATAGCTTTAACTTGCATGTAATGTTTAGTATAGTTTAGTTTGACTTGGGGTGATTTTATTTATGATGTTTTAGGTATTTATAATATTGGTTTGTTGTAATATGATGTCTTGTAGCTGTGTGTGATTTAATGTCCTTCTTGTAACGTCAACTAAACTAAAACCAAAAATCTGATGATCTCAATTCACTTCAGCTCTGCTTCTGTGATATGTTAAGATGATATTTAATGTGAAACATGTACATGCTGATCTTAATTCCACTCTGTCGCTCTCATTCACAAAAATGGATGAGAATATTACACCTTGCAGCACAAATATTTGCTACTTACTGCACAGTTTGTTGTCGCAGGCGTTGGGGCAGTCACCACAGGTGGGTCCTTCCTTGTAGGGGCGAGCCAACTGGTAGTTTCCACTATAATGTAGGCAAGACCATCACATATTAACAGCATAAAGACTCACACCGGATCAGCCCAAACATGTCAGGGATTTGCTCTGAGAGGAAAAGCACTTTTGGATTTAATGACTGCTGAGTAAGGTGTATAAGGATAAATTACATGCAAATTGCACATTTTCTCCTCATTACAGCAGGCATTACATATCTTATGTTGTATCCACTTTTGTATTAATCTTTCAAGAATTACAGGTAAATAGCAAAGTGCTTCTATGATGTTTTCAGCATTATTTGCATTAGAATAGCACTTAAAGTGGCCCATCATACAACAATTTTATCAGAAAAAGAAAATGTGCATGAAAAATAGAAGCAAGTATATTTTATATTACATAATGGGACTTGCATCTTCGACATAAAAAAACATCTAAACATTCATAAAAAAAATATGCTAGACTTGCAATGTTCATGGAAAAAAGATTTGGAAAAAAAAAGTTTTGTGCTTACGGTGGGCAGTAGTGGCAGACGTAGAAGTACTTGTATTGGGAGTTGGGACAGTAGGCCACGGCACAACCAATCTGGTTAGACCTGTACCAAACCACCTGAGCAGAGAACAAAAGATAAAATGTAAAATCATCAGGAGCTAGTGGCATTAATGTTTTGTATCACCATGTTTTTTAAATTTATTTTTCAAGCAGTCACATTTGTATTTGAATAGAACTGACATATGATGTATGTACACAAATTGTGGGTAGTACTACAGTGTTGTGGAATAAAAGTGCACCTGTGTGAAGTGTCCGACCACTCCTCCGTTCACAGATCCCTGTCCATAGCGCCAGTCCTTAATCTCGTCATACCAGGACTGGATGGCGTTGCTCCAGGTGTTCTTAAAGCTGGACATGTACAGGTTCTCTCCGCAGCCACTAGCTGCAGGCAAAGAGGAGGAGAAGGAGCGTGTAAGAGAGATATTTCAGTCTTCTGATCACACATCAAAGTTTATTCTCCCCACTGCACGGTGTCCTTATGGATGTCAGGAAATTGTCTCGCTCCTCAGAACATATGGCCACTTTGTGAGGGTTCAATGGATAATCACTCCTTCCACTCAGCAGTCTTAAAGTTATTCATTGAAAAGAGATTATTTTTGAAGTACTAGAGATAAGTCATGTGTACAATCTGATTTGTGAAGTCAATATTTTCTCTATTTCTAATAAATGATATGATTAGGTTGAAGGCCAATACAGTGACTTGCACTTACAGTATATATCTGCCTTTTTATTAATTATCAGACACTGGCTAGCTATGTCATCATTGTTGATATGATGGAGGCCCATCCCTGACCACTGCTACATGAGAACAGTCTGTAAAACCTGCCGTGACATTTTATTTTCATCGCACATTTCATATATTCACTGTAATGTTTCCCTGAGTTGTCCTGCCATTAAATAAATACAGAGGACACGGTGCCTTAAAGAGCTGTTAAGCTTAGGTAATTTCATTAGTCTGGACTTCAGTGTAGAGTTTTAATGTCACATGATACTGTTTCAGATTATCTCACATCAATAAAATGCTTTAAAAACAGATTCCTTGTGATTTCTGGCATAAAAATGGTCAAATAAATATCCATATCTATCAAATCTGTTAATATGACATGAGGAGTTTTCACAAGGTTTAAAAAGAGAGGCGTAATAAGGAACTTACTGCTGATCTGTCTGGAGCTCTCAGGGCTGTGCCTCATGGAGCAGGTGTTAGCCCATCTCTGAGCAGTGGCTGCAGCGTCATTGTTCCAGGACTGTGGGGAGCAGAGGACAGAACGGCTGTTAAATCAGTACATGTAGACCACTATTGATATGCTGCATAAGGGAGCACATGCCATATCAAACCAAGGACTAATAAACTAAATCAAGTGACAGTTCATGCTCTGAATTAAATCTTTTCAAGGACCTCCAGATCTTAATGCATTAGCATAATTTTACCATTTTCAGCATGTTGCTAGCAGTAGGCTGAACATTTCTCCTCAAGTCGTTATGTTTGTTCACAATCTCACTCTGGTCAGAGGAAGAAGCCAGGATGGTGCCTAAATAAACAGGAGGAAATCAGAAACAAAGGAGAGTATGTGAAGTTTGAAAAGCAACAGAAGCTGCTTAGTATGTCAGAAGGAACTTACTTAAGATTAATAATAATTACAAACACTCACCATCCTTCAGGTTTGATATTAAGAAATGAGAGAAAACACGTTAGCATTCCGCACATTACAACCACAAACAAGTGTCTATTGAGAAAAAGCTAGATTTTACAAATAACAAACTCATATTAACTTCATGAATATGTCTCAACAATTTAACTGCGCATTAGAGAAGATGTGTCTTTTTTACTTACCTCTGCCAAGGTGGAAGGCACCTGAAGAGCAGCAAAGAAGCCGAAGGCACACAGGAAGGTAAAAGTGTACATTGTCATTGTTCAGTCCAGGACTGTCAACCTCGGAGAGCCACAGGTGTCATTTATATACACTAAGGAGTAACACGTACACAGTAACACGTGATAAATGAAAAACACACAAACTCAAGGGCATTCTACTTATCAAAGAACAACCAAGCTGAAGATAGCATTTAGTTAGTGTGACACCTGTGAAACGTCCTTGATGATATATGAAAAGTTGCAGCTCCGTGTCTATGTTGTACATCTGGGCTCTTCGTGATAACGGGCCATACGGTATGTTTTGTGTTCTCCTAATGGGGACAAGGTTATGAGGAGAAGGTGTGGATTATTTCATAGAGCGGATGTGCTATCTAAATCAAACTTTGATAACATCAAACAAGTAGCATTAAAAAGTTAAACTAACATTGGGAGCACTGATAAGATTTACAAACCCTTTTCTCTATCGGTGTCCTTGGCAGTTAAGTCAAGTCAGGTCAAGTCAATTTCTATTTGTATTATCCAATATCACAAAGAACAAATTTGCCTCAAGGGGCTTTGTAATCTGTACAGCAATATAACATCCTCTATCCTTAGACCCTTCATTTAAATAAGGAAAAACTAAAAAAAATAAACTTTAATGGGGAACAAAATGGAAGAAACCTCAGGAAGAACAACAGAGGAGGGATTCCTCTCCCAAGATGGACAGACATGCAATAGATGTTGTACAGAATAGACCAAGAAGGCAAAATAACAGAAATACAGCATGGACAAACAGGATGACAAAATTATATATGGACTGATGTGAAGAATCTGTTCAGGAGGACTTCGAGCAAATTCAAGGTGCCACCAAAAACGGAAAGGACCTGAACCATGCAACCTCCATCACCATGGAAACCTGGGAAGAGGACAGACTACACACACACAGGGGAGACTCACACACCATTCACACACAGAGAGGAAGGAGACAAGAAAGCACACATACAATGGACAGAGAGAGGTAAGGACATAATTCACACAGGTGTGGGAGAGAGAGGACATCATTCACACAGGTGTGGGAAAGAGAGGACATCATTCACATAGGTGTGGGAGAGAGAGGACATCATTCACACAGGTGTTGGAGAGAGAGGACATCATTCACACAGGCGCAGGAGAGAGAGGACATCGTTCACACAGGTTTGGGAGAGAGAGGACATCATTCACACAGGTGTGGGAGAGAGAGGACATCATTCACACAGGCGCAGGAGAGAGAAGACATCGTTCACACAGGTGTGGGAGAGAGAGGACATCATTCACACAGGCGCAGGAGAGAGAGGACATTATTCACACAGGCGTGGGAGAGAGAGGACATTATTCACACAGGCGTGGGAGAGAGAGGACATCATTCACATAGGTGTGGGAGAGAGAGGACATCATTCACACAGGTGTGGGAGAGAGAGGACATCATTCACATAGGTGTGGGAGAGAGAGGACATCATTCACACAGGTGCAGGAGAGAGAGGACATCATTCACACAGGTGCAGGAGAGAGGACATCATTCACACAGGTGCAGGAGAGAGAGGACATCATTCACACAGAGGAGAGAGAGAGAGAGAGAGAGAGAGAGAGAGAGAGAGAGAGAGAGAGAGACAGGACATCATTCACTCAGCAGGGAGAGAGACAGGACATCATTTACACAGGAGGAAGAGACACAGGACATCATTCACACAGGAGAGAGAGACAGGTCATCATTCACATAGGATAGTGAGAGACAGAGGACATCATACAGAAATATGCAGTGGTTATCAGAATGGTTGCAATAACCGTTAATCTCATCAGCAGGACAAAGAAGGTTTTTTTAATTAGTAAAGCATGATAAATTCATTGAGACTGAGACTGACCAACCTGCATGGAGAATAATGGTAACAAGTACAAGGCCATGAAGTAATCAATTAAATGCAACTAACTGAAGGCTAAGGCAAAAAGATGAGTTTTAAGTTTAGATTTAAAGGACTCAACAGAGTCAGTCTATAGATGTCAGCAGGAAGACTATTCCATAAAAACGGGGCCAAGAACAGAGCCCTGAGGTACTCCAGTTTGCATTTTGTTTACATTACATTGCAAGGTCCTACTAAAGCTGCCCTCATCATTGCATGTAAACCTGCCAGGGGATTTTACTCTTGTTGATGATGAAAATCCTAGTTATCAAAAAGCAAACAAGCTGGAGATAGCATTTAGTCAGCATGACACCTGTGAAATGTCTTTGATGACATTTTGAAAGTTTCAGCTCTGTGTTTATGTTGTACATGTGGATACTTCGTGATAATGGGCCATACAGGATGATCTTTATGTTCTCTTTCTGGAGGCAAGGTTATGAGGAGAAGGTGTACATTATTAGAAAGAAAAGTGGAGATGCTATCTAAATCAAACCTTGATAACTTCAAAATGTCCCTTTCCATCCATAGAATGTACCATAATATTCCACTAAGAACTATTATGTTTCTGGATGTCAAAATTTATGTTGTTTTTTAAAATCTCCTACATTTTATTACTACTATGGAGCTGATATTCAATTATACATCTCTTTTACCCCTATGGTTTATTTGGCATGCTTGCCTAAATGCTATTAAAATAGGTTGACTGATCATTTTCTACAGTTAAATGCTGATAAAATGGATGTCTTTACTTATGCCTCCTGTTCCTAAGGTGAAGGAAAGCCTTGATACCTTGTCCTCATTTCCTCATTACATCCATACTCAGAAATGTGGGCATCACAGAAATCATGTAGATGATCATTCATGCTTTTATTTCATCTTGTCTAGGCTATTGTAACTCCCCTTTTACCTGTTTTAGCAATTACAAAAAGTCTATAATTCTGCTGCAAAGCTTCTGGAGGTGGTTGCACCACTGTTCATAAATTCACACCTAGCCTACAGTTATAGCGTGAGCGTTTACTTAGTTTACTTATTTAGAGACTTGGAGCCACAACACTAAATAAAATCCAGTTGCACTACAAACTTTCTCAGGCAGGAATTATCCATTACCAAATATTTACACACTGGCCTGGTGTGACTAGCTGAATGAACCAACTGACAAAACCAATGTTTGCTAGACTGAAGACAGTTAAGATTGAAGAGTAAAAGAGATAATATGGAATATAGTCGACATATCTGATCTCACACTTTAAATTTCCCATAAAAAACACTCTAAACCTCAAATTACAAAATGTTATGCCAATAACATTAGACCAAATAATGACAGTTAGCTCAGCATAACAAGATATTTCCCGCTCACTGTAAACTGCATGAATACTACTAATTAATGTAAGAGTTATCTTGAGAAAACGAGCTTTGTTATCTCTAGATAACAACATAATCAATACCATCAGTGTCATTCCTCTACGCATTGTCCATTATGTTGAACCAATGCATCTATAGTGGTGCACTCATAATAGTTATTACAAAAAGTGGTGTCACAAAAGAGCACTCATGGAAGAAGTAGGAAGAGATATGCATTCAGTGGTGGCACATCTCACTAACTACACTGTCCAATAGCCAGAAGTCCGACTACATAGCAGAATCTCTGATACTAACAAAATACTTAGACTAATGACCATGACAAAATAATATGCACAGTTATATTTTCATTAGGTTTATTATTATTGATATGATAAAAGCATCTAAATTGTCAGTGGTGTAAACTGAACCATCATGATGTTGGATGGAGTAAACTATGCAAGTTATGTTTATTCATGTAATATCCTGAGGTTTTGAATTATTGTTCACAAGAAATGGATGACTCATTCAGGCATTCCCCCTTCTTTTGTGAAGTAGGCAGAGCATATCCATGTATGCAATGGATATGGCTTGAAAATACAGAATACATAGTGTTAGACATCCAAGAAAATATGACCTCTTAGTCTGGTAGTCAAAACAGTAGAAGTAAATAAGTAAGTAAGTAACACAGTTTTTTAACACAGGTTACAAAGTGCTTTACATCAACATGAGCACAGAAAGAAAAAAGAGAACAAGAAAAAAAAACAGACAAAAAATAAAACAACAACATTCAAGAATACATATAGACATAACGCGCATACAAACAGAGAAAGCATACAGCAACCTGTCACCACCCAGAGCACACACTTGAAGTTATCAAATGTTATAGAAAGGCCATCCTAAAAAAGTGGGGTTTTAAATGTTGTTTAAAACAGTCAACAGACTAATCCAATGGGCGGGGGGAGATTGTTCCAAAGTCTGGGTGCCAGGGCAGCAAAAGCGCAGTTGCCTTTTGTTTTGAGTTTGGCACATGGTATGACCAACAGGTTTTGGTTGGATGACCTAAGTGACTGCTTAGCAGTGTAAGGGCTTAGTAGCTCGGAAATGTAGGAATCCTGCAGGAATGGTCAGACCCTTTGTTTTCTTATTATAATGTGTTGTTTATCTTGTTATCTCAAGATAAAGCTCATTTTCTCAAGATAACTGCATAAATAACACGTGACCTTGAGATAACAGCATTAAAAAAAATTTCTAAATAAATAAAATTGACTTTACTTTTAGAGCTCTGCAAGGTCAGGCGCCTTCCTACGTTAGAGATCAACTGCAGCTCTACATCACCTGATGGTTTCTGAATAAAGGAGATTGTTGAGGTTGTGGCTCCTAAACTTTGAAAATCTGTGGACACTGTGAGAAGCAGTTCAAGACCAACCAGTTCAGACTTGCCTTTGTCTAGTTTTATTTATCTTTTATCTCTACTTATCACTTTTATATTGTGTCTGTATTTTATGTCTAACTTTGGCATTTTATGTGAAGCACTGTGTGACATCTGATCAAGAAAGATGCCACATAAATAAACTTTTCTTTAAAATGTGGCCTTACTACAGTGGTGGAAAGTAAGTAAGTAGGTACATTTACTCAAGTACTGTACTTAAGTACAATTATTTGAGTATTTCCATTTAATGCTACTTTATACTTCCACTCCACTACATTTCAGTGGGAAATGTACTTTCTACTCCACTACATTTATTTAGTTTAGTTTCTTCAGCTTTAGTTTCTTTTCAGATGACGATTTGAGACAATGGATAATATAACAAGCTTTTAAAATACAACACATTGTTAAAGATGAAACCAGTGGTTTCCAACCTTTTTGGCTTATGACGACTTACAAAAAGCAGTGTGTAGTCGGGGTCACATTTCAGATGTTTATGAGTTGTTAACAGCTCCACCAAATAGTGATTTTTCCCTCTAAACTTCTCACATGGTTTCATTTCAATAAATGTTCAAATGATCCAATATTTCACCAAAAATCAAAGATTAGAGAAAAAGTCCAAAAAGTGAAAACAGATTTGTGTATCAGAACTTTGTTTTTTCTTCTTTCCTCTCCCATTAATCATCTCATGACCCCTCAGATTTATCTGCTGACCCTTTGGAGGGGCCTGACCCCTAGGTTGGGAACCACTGGACTAAACTAGCTAACTGTATATAAAGTAGTTGAAACTAGCTCCACCTCCAGCAGCTACAACAGTAACATGCTGCTTACACACTGATGCTTCAGTATTAATAATATAATGATGTCATATATAATAATAAATCAGTCAGAGGGACAAAAAGAGTATTTTTACTTTAATACTTTAAGTACATTTTGCTGCTAATACTTATGTAAGCCTACTTTTACTCAAGTAAGATTTTTCATGCAGGACTTTTGTTTGTAATGGAGTATTTTTACATGAATGTATTGGTACTTTTACTTGAGTAAGTTAAATATTTCTTCCACCACTGCTTTACTGTACTTTAGGTTTTTAATTATTTCATACTTTGTAATTACATTCAAACATATACATTATAGTGTTACACTACAGTATCCTATTAATAATTGTGTGAATAAAGTATCATTAACCTGATTTTGTATCTGTGGTCAGAGGTGATTGAATGTGCAGTGATTTTACATAATTCACTCCAACTGTATTATGTGCTGTTATGATTATACTTATAAAGGATACAGCTGTTTTTAGCTTTGCTGTTAGAGCCTATTTACTATGCAAATTTTTAATGACACATACACAAAATATTTCTACAGCTACAGAAACGTTTTACACATGTGCAAATTATATATGTGTGCACAAAACCACACATGCACAAAATATTTCTACAGCTGTAAAACTTTATTAAACATTCGCTAACCATTTCACAAGCTCAAAATATTAATGACCCTTATTTGATTCCATAATTTACAGGCAACAACAAAAGTACCTCAGTGATTGATGATGTATAATTATTGTTGCATTTACTACAGAGCTACTTGTTATTTATTATAGTGTGTATTTGTAAAGCTGTTGGTAATTTGCTTTAAAACTTAAAACTGTTGTAGTCTATGTCGATCTGCTCCCCTCCTGCGATGAACACTTGTAGGTACACATCCACTGAGCATGCGCAGAGCACGTCGGAACCCTGTATTTGTTCCCAGACATCATCACAGGTTGAGCTGAGCATCCTCTTCTTCAAGGAGGGATTTTACTTTAATTATTTGCGCTTTTTCTCTTCGCTGCCGCGCTGCTGCGGTGTAAAAACAACAGCACGGAGGGAGCAGAAACCATAAGATGAAGAAACGCTATGTGGACGCGAGCAGGCTACGGAAAATGAAAAAACTGAAAATAACGGAGAAGCTGTCTGAGAGGTAGCTAGCGCCGCGTCGCCTGGCGGAGGCAGCTTTTGTTGTGGTGCCCGTCTTTGTGTAAATTTCAGCCGTCGTCATCCTGCTCACCTGTCTGCGTCGCATCCCATCACTTCATACCATGTCTCCCATTTTATATAAAGCAGTCCGGAGCTTTAATAAGCTTCAGTGTGGCTCGTAATGCCGAGGCAAGAGCGTAGAAATGTTGTGCGAGTTACTTCCAGCCTACATTGTTTACAGAGAGACAGACATCAGCAGCTGTGCAAGTTAACGTCGGCCTGCTGCTCATCAGGCTGCTTCAGCAGCCCTCACACTGTCTTTTTTGCTCTCTGGCCACATTTAACGTAAAGTTAACGCATTGTGCTTGTTCTGGGAAATATTAATAACTATATTTTCCTATTAGCCTGCGGGAAAGTGGCTTGTTTTGCGCATAAAAACATAATTTTACAGCGTCCAAATAGTCCAGACGAGGAGAGATGTGCCATCAGGAGAAAGAAACCACTTGTTTTGTTTGTGCATTGTTTCACACGGGCAACACAGAAAATGAAAACAATTGAAAATAATTTGAAAACATAAAAACGGTCCTCTTTTATGGGTATTTTTCTTGAAATATCTCGATATATCAAATATTAAATTGAGCTCTTTGTGTTTTGGAATAACCTGTATATTCTACATAATAAGAATACATGTGAGATAAATGAAAATACACTTTATCAGTAACATTACAAAGCAGATATGAACCTCTGTAAGGAATTATAGACGCTATCACTCTCTTATCCATCTCTTTTCACTCCTCCAGATAAAATATTACTTATTATTATTGTAGAATAACTTGCATATTTGGCAGCTGTAATAAAATAACCTGCAAGTTAAATTTAAACACACTCTGTTAGTAACAACAAAAGGGGGATTTAAACTATGTGCAATAGGATGCTGTGGTGCTCCCTCTCTCCTCCAGATGAAATATTGCCATGGTTACCAAACAAAGAAGGGGTGATGTGATAGCAGCCTATGGATGAGCAGAACAAAGGAGGAAACCACAGCTCCTGTTTGGCTCATGGTCGCCTTATAATAAAATGAATGAGGGGACAGTCATTGTTCTTTAGTGCCTCTACCGAAAAGGATGGATGGCATTTTTTAAGATGCAGCTGTTCAATTATAGGTTTAGCACTGTGTATCTGATCTCCAGTCTTGTGTGTTTATTGCCTCGGCTTAAGAGGCTTTACAGGCTTTGAAATGGCTGTATTTAGTAGAATCACAACAAGGAGGGCACATTTGTTTCACATGAGTCCGAGCTGATTACATCATCCTGCTGATGTTTGATGTATAATAACAATAATTGACTTTTGCATACAATTTCTTTTTGCAGTGCGTACACCTTCCTGAAGTTTATGGTGATGTGGACGCTGGTGCTGCTGGCAGATTTCATCCTGGAATTCAGGCTGGAGTACTTGTGGCCGTGCTGGCTCTTCTTTGGGAGTGTTTACACGACTTTCCACTGCCACGGGCTGGTGAGAACTCCTGCTGTGCGATTTCATATTCTGTGCTGTGGCCCAGATGATGATAATCCTGTGCAGAACGTTGACAACACACTATGGATTTGCAATCCAATGCATCTTACTGAAATCAATGTTTTCTTTGTTTGCAGGTCATTTGTGTTGTCTTTGTTTGTGCCGCCTTCACTCTTGACATCTTTTGTTTAATTTTTGTTCCTTTGCACTGGCTGTTCTTTGTGGCGAGCACCTATGTATTATTCAATTACATCTGGCACACAGGTGAGCATACAGGTTGTTTGTTTTGTGCTATTAAATCCCAAATCCTGCGACTATGACTTATTTCACTGAATCAGCAGTCATTTTATCTGATTAAATATTGCAGTATTTTCTCTTTCCATCTCTTTATATCTGATTATTGCAAATTTCTCCTCAGAGAAGGGCATCTGTATATCAACGGTTTCCCTGTGGATCCTTCTCGTGTACACAGAGGCTTCACTTCGACTCAAAGACCTTAAAACCTCTCATGCCAACTTGTCTCATCTTTTTGCTGCTCACTGGTATGTTGATTTGATGCAAATCTGCCTTCAGCTAAATTCAAATGCATTCTCAAAAAGTGACTGAGCTGTTGTAAAAAATAATTTTATTGATCTCCTGTGGCATATCTGATTTGGCCTAAATGTTTTGTGCAACATAAATTCGACTAATGGATTAAATTCACCTTTTTACACCCAGTGGCTGATTAACAGTAGGCGCAAGTGTGAGGTGAAAATGTTCAAATATACATAATTTTCAATCAATTTACAATCAGTAGAGTAATGTGTCTTTAGTGGTTGACCAGGCTGTGTTTAGATTTTGATTATCTGGAACATACAGTATATTCTGATTATCTTTCCCTCTGTATTTGCACTCAGCATTGGATATCCTGTAGTATATCTGGGGTTCGATGCCACCTGCTACTTCACCAACATCTTCAAGCTGCGCATACAGAAAGCTGTGCAGAGTGAGAATGACTTCCACATGCACCTTCTGCAACACTCCCTCCCTCCAGGCCTGCAGGTTTATCCCAAGACTGGCACAGATGGCAGCAGCAGTAAGTCTGTGCACCTGCGCCATCGATTCATTTACACTTTGTAGCTTCTTCTGTTCTCACAACCTGCTGCTTGTTTCTCATTTATTTATTGTTTGTAGTCATTCTTGTCTTTAGGCCAATTTTCATCAGCCAAGGAGTGTGTGAAATGTTTGCAATTTGACATTTGAGTTTCTGTAGGTGGCACTATTTTTGTTTGTCAGAACTCATGCTAACCAAATAATTATTCTGTTTATGCAAAGCAAAATGATAACAATGCCTAACAGACACAAGATGTTTAGAACAATTATGACAATTTAAAAAAATATATATTTTTGGAGGCATTTTATGCCTTTATTAGACAGCGAGCACAGTGCACAGTAGAGAGACAGTGAGGGAAGAGAGAGAGAGATGACATGCAGCAAAGGTCCTTTGCAGGACTCAGTGACAAGAGCAGTTGAAAACAGCTGTTGTCTTTAAATCTAAGGCCACCGGGAAACCCCAAATGGTAATTTTTTGATATGAACACTATTATTACTTTAATGCACTAATGACATTGTCTAGATTTTTCACACTTCTAAAATACAACCATTCATTACCCACTGGCATACACATTCATTCACTAACTCTTAAGGATACAAAAACTGAGAAGTCACTTGCAGAGGTGTAGGAAACATTTAAAGAGGAAATCATCCTTTTTAGTGATAAGAAAGTGTTTACACCAGACACTTACTCATATAGCTTGGTTGGCTCATTCAGCTTAAAATGATGACAACTCCAAATAAAGAAAAGCACGACAACAATAAACAATACTGGACTTATACTGGGCTACTGGGCTCATATTTATACTTATTTATGTATTCTTATCTGGTAGTAACACCATCAATGTGGTAAAGTTACAAAGACAGGACTCATTTTGACACTTCTATACCCAAAATGCAACAAACAGAATCTTTTTCCACTGTTGTGCAGACCAAAGAAAGCTAACTGTGAATGTTTTTGCAGCCTAAAGTAGGTGTTTTCATATCACAACTGCAAAATTGAAATTACAGTAGAGTGATGGTATTGACTTTTTTTGTTTCTGTCTGTACTTGCAGACTCAAAATGGAAGATAAAGCCTGAATCAAGTCAGTATCAGTGTCAGAACGGTGCTGTTGTTGCTCATGACGAGTCACACACTGTAGACTGCCTCCAGATCCGCAGCGAGGAGAGAACAACAGAGAAGGCAACACAGGAGGTGAAGTCAGCTGACTCAAACCGGCGGACACCATCGTCCAAATCCGGTGTCGTCGAGTCCAGAGATCAGCTCTACAGTGGGGCGGGAGGACCAGAATCCTCTACAACCCCAGAAAATCTACCTCAAGAGGAGCAGGGAAGCAAAGCCACGCGGGCGGCTAAGAGCTCCTCGCCAAAAGTCCGCAGAGCCAGCACGAACACTCCTTCGCCACCTGCTGGCAGGACTGAGAAGAAACAAAGATCCAGCTCAAAAACAGTCAGCCCCAACCGGGACACAACAGACAAGAGTGCCACAGCAGCTCAGAATTACCACAGCGAACAAATGAGCAAGTAAGTCACAATCGAGTTTAGTTCGATTAAGTTTAGAATCAGTGCTAAAATCTCTCCTTTGTCTCTCCGTGTAACTCCACCTTCTTCATCTTTCAGGCTGGAGCAAGAACTGAGGAGGCTGAAAGGCGAGCTGCAGGTGAGCCGACAGAGCGAGCAGGAGCTGCGGAGTCACATCTGCAATTTGACCAACAGCGAGAGGAGCCTGAGACCAGAGGTTTCCCTGCTCAGACAGTCCAACATGCTGCTCCAGAGCAAGTGAGTGGTCTACCAAACCCGATGGAGAACGCTCGTCTTTGGCTCCTTCTCGGGCTGTTTTACACATTACATCAGTCTATAAATAGAAAGGAAGACAGGAATGAATGCAAGCTTAAATGGTGCTAGAATTAGGGGTGTCTGTGAAAGCATTAGGCAGGCAAATAACATTTTCAAGTAAACTTTTTGAACAGATGTTTTAATCCTCAAGAGGATGGATGGATCTCTTTCTAACCTGAGAAAACTATGCTGAAGAAATTTGACTTAGTCACTAGAAATTGTCCTTTTGACACATTTAGCACATCAAGGTCCTTCTATCACCACATCCACCAGCCAGAGGCTTTAAAAGTTTGAGCTGAGCATGTTAGGCACAGTTTTCATAAGACATGCTCCCGTTTTTAAATCAAGTTGCTCCCCAATTACTCAACAACTACAAGAATGATGAGAAACACATTAAAAACATCTTATGTCAATCTGTTTGGATGTTGCAGTTTTCCACTTATCGTCTTATTCTTGATGTTATTTAAAGTGAGTTTAATGCGTTTCCTTCAGGATTCTGTGTCTGACCAAAACCAAGCAGAGGGACAAACAGACCAGTGCGATGCTGGAGAAGAAGACCAGAGCAGAGACAGAGGCGAGACTCTCTGTTGAGAAACAGTTGGCTGAGCTTCAGGTTCAGAAACTGGAGGAGGCAGCCAGCACAGCACGAAGTCTAACAAACAGGTAAATCACACCTGTCAGATCTTCAAACTCCCCGTTACTGAAGCGCCTTAGTGTCTGCTGAATATAAGTAAATGCTGCTGTGAGTGTGTGTGACCAAAAGCTTAATGCACACATCTTTTTTTACTGATTAACATATTTCCTTGCATCCCGTATAACCATCTTCAATGTGTGTCATGTTTAAAAAAATCAAGACCAACTTTCAAAAATGCCAATGAAATGTTTCTTTCTGTGTGATCTGGTCTTCATTTTAAATGAAACCCCTCTCTTACCGCTCAAAACTGTTATTTTCTCCGTCTCCTACACCAGGCAGGAACACTCTGAAACCCAAATGTTAAGGAAAAGAGTAAAAGATCTAGAGACAGAGTACAAACAACTACAGCTGGAGTATCAAGTGAAAGAGAGTCGTGTGGTAGATCTAGAGAGTGATGTTGAGGTATCTTTTTACTCTACTTGGGAATGAACTTGTGAGTTTTAAGTGTCTGTGAGTCTCGAGTGGTCCAGTTCTTGGTTGTCTTCAGTTTGGTCATGTAGTAGTTTTTGCTGTTTAAGTTTCTGATTTCATGTCTGTATTACTTTGTGTTTGTAAAACTCGGGGACATTTAGTATTTTATTTTGGCCTGCAGTCAGCATATTGCACTTTGTCATCACATCAGTATGCAGTATTGTTGTATGGTTCTTTTTTTTCTGACATCAGGTGTGTACATTGTTGTACTGTGTGGTATTTGATTTCATTTAAATGGCATACTCTCCATGAAGCATGCTGAAAAACAGAAGCCAGGTCTTTCATAAAAACATTGCACTGCTTTAAGAAAAGTTTCCCAGTACAGGATCACAAAATGTGAGAAAATGTCAAAGTTAGTGTTAACACAGAAAGAATCATCCCTTGGAAATATCTCAATAATAATGTGCAGTTTTCATGTTTTTTGAATCGCTGGCCAATTCATCATCAGTGTGTGAAAACTGTTTTCTCTGTGGTGCATTGGTTTCCTAAGTGAATGATCGTGAACACATTTCCATAATAGCAGAAGAAACAAAGTGAAGCGCTGACTGCAATTTTAAAAAGGCTTTAAAAATACTTAGGAAACCAAAGCACTGACTCCCTCAGGTGGTCACCGCTCAAGGTACAACTGCCGTTTTGATGTTTTACACACGTTCTTACTGTTGATGTGTTTTTGGACTCAGGCTCTGGGAAAGTACCGCTGTGTGGAGAAAGAGACAGACATGCTGCTGTCCACTCTGTCAGCCATGCAGGAGAAGGCTCAGCATCTGGAGTACAACCTGAGCGCCGAGACTCGCATCAAACTGGACCTGTTCTCGGCTCTGGGAGACGCCCGCAGACAGCTGGAAATTGCTCAAGGTTCCCACTCTTTCTCTGACCTTTATTTTGTCTTCTGTGCGATCTAATTTAAATTCATTTTATATTTGTTGTCTGTGTCATGCATGACTTTTTCAGCTTACTGCCTCCACTAAAGGAGGTTACTGTATGTTTTGCTTAATTGTCTGTTAGTTAAAACGATATCTAAAAAAAACTTTGTAACAGATTAGAATTAATTTTTGGAGGAAAGTTACGGCATGGGCCAAGAGACAGATAGTTTTTGGTGGTAATCTGGGTCAAATAGCACCACCATGTGGTCATAAAGCAATTTACATTGTCCTACATGTGCCACAGTATCTCACCAAGTTACTCAACTCTGACTGCTACATGTTAAATCCACGAGCGCTGATGTAACAGTGTCTGAAGAAGAAGAAGCAATTTGTTCTGGACTCCTTAAAGGCAAACTCCTGAACAGGCAAATTCTTCATTACAAGCTGCATTTTGAATCTTTTGCCAAAGTTTTTGGACAATTCCTCCTACAAATGTAATCCAGTAGAGCTGAAACTATTAGTCAGTTAATTGATTAGTTGACTATTTTGATAATCAAATGAGTGTTTCAGTAATTTTTCTAGGCAAATATGCCGAAATGCTTTGAAAATGTGATGATTTAATGCTTTTCTTTGTCATACATGATGGTAAACTGAATATTTTTGGGTTCTGGACATTTCGGACGCAGTAAGACATTAAAAGCCATTGAAATTATAACAGGCATTTTCAATATTTTCTGACATTTTATAGAGAAAATGATTAATCAAGAAAATAATTGGCAGATTAATCCATAATGAAAATAATCGTTAGTTGCAGAACTATAATCAAGTCTTCACCAAACATGGTTTATAACATTAGGATGAGAAAAAGGTTTACCCATTTGTTTTGTGACATTACATATCATCACATATCATAAGGATCATCTTATCAGCATTAGTGTCTGTTTTGATTCAGATCTAACTCCAGATGCAGATAAAACTTTTCAAAATATTTGTTAAAAAAAAAGAAATTCAGCCTTAGCAGAGTTAAGCGCTTTCCTAATGTTTTCTAGATTTGAATATTTGACTTCTCTTCCTATTCCTCACAATCATTAAGATGACTAGAACATGAATGACCCTAGAGAATTCCTCTCCTTACATGTACCTTTGTGTGTCTGACAGATAAAGTGATGAAACAGGACAGAGAGATAAGTGAGATGAAGCAGAAGATTGCGGAGGTGATGGCCGTCAGCCCCGGCGTATCCTACATGGCCCCTCGTCCTCCGGTGCCACAGTATCTCACCAAGTTACTCAACTCTGAGCGCTACATGCTCAATCCACGAGCGCTGATGTACCAGTGTCTGAAGAAGTAAAAGGATCGCCTTTGTCAGACCCCTCCATCATAGCATGTGAGAGGGAGGCGTTTAATGGATTATGTTACAGAGCTAAATGACACCATGAAGTCATCTACTTCCAGCCATGAGTGGAACCAGAATGATCCTCCTCAAGTCGAATGCCTTTTTCTGCACTGTTGGTGCTAACCTGACATTATTCTGTAAATTTCCTGTTTCCTCCCACATCAAGGGTCGAAGAGTTTCACTCCAAAATAAGATATCCGATATGCAGAGCTGCTGTAGACACGAATTTTCATGTAAAGATACACCCGTCCTTACAGCATTAACCATCTAGTTGAGATGCAACACAGAAAAGCACATCTCTGCAATTTCAGAACCTGCAGATTTGTCTAAATATAAATCTGATGCTGGATATGGACATTTCTATACTAAAGAGAAGAAAGAAAACGAAAGATTGAAATAAAAAAGTGTTTCCTACACAGCAGGGACAAAACACTTCAGCTGGGCCCAAACATTTTGCATCTTTCATCTTCAGGTTTGACACGATCTCAGATCAGTAAACATTAATTTTTTTGCGTTTCCTGATGACGTTCTCATTTTACAAACAGCTTCTGCAGTTTGAAGCCTCCCACAAGTTACCCACTGTAGTTATAAAAGATTTGATGACGACTCTGTACAAATTAAGTAAAACAAACCATTCAATATTATTTAGGTCTTATAATAAGTATTGTCATACAAAGTTGTAATTTAGAGAATATGATCACCTTTGTTTGAATTATTACAGAATTATCTTGATCTGCTACGATATTGACTAAAGCATTCAAACTTACATGGTAAAATTTTTTTAAGTCTTTGAGTGAAAAGATCTAAGATCTAACAAAAATGATGTAATAGCTCTGTTTCAGCAGGCATTTCAACTTTTTATTGTAGGAAAAGCACAGGTGTTACTAATAACATTAATGATGGCTCCGTTCTATTCAAGTGTCCCAGTAAGCCATGACAGTGAGACAGTGAGCCAGCATGTACAATAGCAGGACCCTGAAACTGGAGCAGCTAATTAATTTTATTATTTACACCTGTGCATTTCTTATTGTGACATGTCAAAATGTCTTCTGTGAAAAGGGTATATTATTTAAAAATATATGTTCTAAAGTATTTAAGATTTAATGCTGCAGCAGATTTTGGTAAAACGTATTCATTGTGATGTCTCAATATGATTATAGAGAGATGATAAATTATAATATCGAACTATCTCCAATCTTTAGTTAGTTGTGTTAATGGACTCCCATTGAATTTTAAAAATAAAAACATATCTTTATTTGATAAAATACAAATATTAGGTCCAAACAATATTTTATACACAGTTCTCTCAAAGCATAAATATAATGATTTACTGATAACATTGTCATATTCTAAATTTTTAAGGCAAGTATGCAACAATATGTATGTAAATAGTGGATTGAAAAAAAATTGAATTATGCTTACATTTTACATGAATGTCATGGGTTCAGTCAGTTAACTTGTTAAAATCTAAAATATAAGGCCGTTTGGAATGAGACCTGTCAGAGTTGCGGACATCTTGATTTAACAGGTGTTGTCTTTGTTTGAAGCTTCCTGGTTGAATTTGGGAGCTTCTTGAGAACAATTTGTGGAGATGTTTTTATTGTTGGAGTGAACTAATTGAAGTTAAAGGAGCACATCAGGAAAGGCGATACTTTCTCTTTTTTTCCACTGACAGCTAACAGCTAGATTATGCTGTTTGGTAGCTCTTCGCTCCACAATGGCAAACGTTTGGAAAAGAGAGAAAGCCACTTAGTCAGCCTGAGTTACACTTTGTCCATGACTTGAAGTGGAGTTATGAATAACAAGGAATGGTGTTGACCAAACATGGTTCATGAATTTAATTACTGTGCCTATATACATTACTTTCAAACTGGGAAGTAAAACACAAATTTAATGTGAAAGAGTAATGTGTTTGAATTGAAGTGCTATGTACTGTTTTTGTAGTCTTTTTGTTTTTTATTTTTTACACACAGTGTACAGAATTGAAAATACCCATGCAGCTGAAAAACACTCATGAACTGGATGTCGCCCTTTTGGTAGCTTTTTATTTAGAGTGTGTTTCTAGGGTGTTTTATATCAAAAATATTTTTTAGTCTTGCTGTACTTTTATTATACTGCTGTAATTTTGTACGGCAATGTGTTCGTCAGCATGAAATGTGTTTTATTCAACTGTTATTTGAGCACACATTGTGACTTTAAGTATGTACATGAATATATTTGTACAAGGGCTACCATTTCTTAAAATTTTGAACAAATAATTGATAACTCAAACAATGATGCTCTGAGGGTAGATCATCATGCTCCTGATACAACAGGATTGGTTTTTGTATAAATAATTTAAACAATTGAATTTTGTCTCGTTTGTGTGTTTTTGTGTACATTATTCCATTGAAACTCAACACAAATCCCAGATACTTAATTTTTTTACCGTAAAGATAAAACTACACCAAAAATTCTTTCAAAGAATTCAAAGAGGGAGAATTCTCCTGAAAAGAAAATATATTTTTCTGTAGTGAAAACAGTTTTTTTTCTCTTCTTTTCTAACTTTACTTAACCCCATTGATGCATCTAGAGTTACTGAACCTGAGAGGTTTTACCAGGTTACTGAGCATATATATGGTTGTCACATGATCCTGTTAACAATGTGTCAAGTCTTAGAGATTAAAACAGGAGTTCCTCAGGGCTCTCGCCTAGGTCCACTTCTCTTTAGTTATATGTACAGTACCAGTCAAATTTTTGGACACACTTTCTCATCCAAGTGAATGGGAAGGTATGTCCAAACAGACATTCTGTCAAACCCTATTTATACCTCGAATTAACATGTGATCTGGATAAGGAAAACGCATGAGTTTTCAAACTATGCTGTTATGATTGTAAGTACATACAACTATATTACAGTATCGTCTGCATATACGAAAACCCGCTCCATTGCATGATTCTGTTATCCTTTCAACGTTTCTTCACACCTGGTATTAACATGTGGTCTGTATCTGGATACATTGCCTGGATCATGACATTCAACCCACAGGCATTTGAATTTACACCTGGTATAAATAAGTGTTCTCGATATCTTGATTCTGCCTGCATTGTGATCAGATCTCATTATGAAAATTTTTCAAGCAGGGCTGACAGACTCGTCAACAAACGGAACACGTCCCAGGTCAAGTGGAGCAACCACATTGATGGATGTCTTTCATTTTTAAATCACTTTTTACAAGGGAAGACTTGCTAATTGCCGCTACTGCTTGTAGCTTTAGCCGGGCTTGCTTAAGATAGCAGGAATAGGCGATGTTGGGTGATCTTTCACCTTGCTCTGTGGATATTTTTTCCTCTTCCAAATCTTTTTCTGAACATTTTCCTTGGACTTTTTTCTTAAGAATGTGGTCCCATTGTGTCCCATTTACACCTGGCTGAGATCCGCTTACACAAACCAGACCACCTCCAGATGTAATCAAGCCAATTAATTCTGATCACAATGCTTTCTGCTAACCTTTACGTGTTTTTCCTATTCAGATAGGATATCCAGATCCAGGTCACATGTTAATACCAGGTGTAAATGGGGTCTTATTCAGAATATATATAACTGAAGACAAGTTGACCAAGGACAGAACCCTGTGGAACTCCTGATTTATGTTTTGTTAAGACTTGACGCATTGTTGATGATAGGATCATCACAACCATATCATATTTCCTCAGGTTGTGAAACAGTTTTGAAGTACATACTAGAACTCATGTGCTCTTAATGCTTCATTCTCATTCAAAAATACTTATCTTGATTGTCAAAATTATCATTGTAGTATAAAGTTGAGTGTGGTTTTATTCAATACACTGGTGGAAATCCCCTTGTACAGCAATCATGAACTTGTGATAAACACAATTCCACACCAAAGACCTGAAGTGCAGATAGTGTAAATTTTTATTTCAGGAAGTGAAAAAAGGGGGTAAATGCATTGCAGAAACAGAGCACAGTGTCCAGCATACAGTGTACAAGATGGTAACAAGCATGCCAGGCAGTCCCACACTTGTATCTTGCAGTATCTAGAGACCCTGTCAGAAGGTAGTCACAGCGTTGAGTAGACAAGACTTGGATAGCTGAATTTTTTTTAATGACACCATTTCCAAATCAACCAAGTTCCTCCTGTTGGTGTGAGGATGCCGGAGGCCACAGGACATTTCCAGCAGGAGTCAAATTATATAAAAAATGTACAGTAGTGCAAACTAGCCGAAAGATCCACAAACAGTTAACAGATAATGGTGGTCTGAGCAAATAGCTAGATATCTAAGTGGTGGGAGCATGTTTTAGCTCCGTTATCACACAGAATACTTCAGCCATGAAGGAAACCAATAATTCACAGCCACAAGATGTTAAAATTTAAGTCCTCAAGCTGATGAAAACTTTTCAGAAAGTCAGTGCATGATAAATTACTTTATCTGCACCATGGATAAAATGAGAATTCCTGAAGCAAGCTTGTTGTGTGCATCAGTTTCCATTTAGATATACAGAAGCATACATGCATTCACCAAACCTGTTGACAAAACACTATAGATCATGTGCTTAAAGACCAAAGCATCTTCACATGGCACTGAACCAATCTCTCCTGTCTAAAGACAACCTTTCATTGAACTAGCCCTAATCAATAAGTGCTGCAATGGGCTACTTTTAAAAACAGAACCTACAGCAGAAGTTGGACCACAGTCAAGTGACGACACCCCTTTTCATAGAAAACAATAGCATGATTTAAAGAAAAAGTAGCCAGTAAAAAGCATACATTTAAACAACCACCGGCCTTAGTGCTGGAAGTGAAGTACAGTACACACTCAAGAAAGGATACACAAATAAATAGTTTGATTTTTAATATTTTATCTGTAGCTGTTACTCTTCAACTTGTGTTGCAGCTGCATGTTTCATGACTACATTGTATAATTACAGAATTTTTAAGTAAAAGTGATGTTGCATCTGTTGCATTACTAGCTCGATGCATTCAAGAGTCTTCGAAAACTGATACAAGGTAGGACGATGCCTCACTCACTGCTTAAGAGAAAGTTAAAAGGATCAGACAACCAGACTTGACCTTACAACACCGTAATACATACACTTCAGTATGCCGGGACAAAGATTTTTTTTTCATACAGACAACTATTAAACAGTTTTAAGTAAAAATGTTTAAAATACAATTTTAATACTGACTTAAGGAAAATACTGCTGTTATCCAGTTTTCTTTTGCTTACCTCTACCATTTCTTCACTACTTTAGAACGTAAAGAAATAAGCCAAAAGGTGAAAACATTTGTATTTTCCTTTAAGTTGCAACTAGGATTTCCTCTTTTAAAAGAGAAGCAGATGGCTGTATTGGGTGGGAGGACAAAAAAAAAAAAAAAAAAAAGATAGAAAGCGACAACCACTTAGTGGCAGCTTTTCCCACCAGAGGATACAAGGACAGGCTGCAGGATCTGCAATCAGACCAAGGATTCCTCCTCTGTCCTTGCAAAGCTTTCCAGCAACTCGGAGATGGAGCAAAAAGCTAGTCCTGTCGTAGAGAACGAGGAGGGCTGGCAGAAGGCCTGGTGAGTCCTCCGCTACGAGGAAACTGTGACTGGATTAAGAGAGCCATTCCTGCTGTAGAACTTCGAGAAGGCCTCTTCAAGAACGGATGCAAGTCGTGGCTGATCGCCCTGAAATGGAGAGATGGTGAGGTTAAAGAAACATCTTCCGCTGTAGTTATACTACTAATAGAATGAGTGTTAGGGTCAGCAGGGTCATGATGAACTCCACTTACCTCACTGATGAATCCGAGCTGAACAAGCTCCACAGCCAGCTCCTGCACATTCTCATCTACACAAAAATACAAGGCAGTCAGAACACTTGCATGGTGGCCGTGTGATGAGGTGAGTAGACCAAGGGATCCGAGGGCAACAAGCAGTCATGTCAGCATCGTCGACCGCCACAAATTGTGCCATTAAAGCATTTATCTTTGCTACTGAAGTGATTTAAGGAACCCTGTGGAGCAATGTTTTGATGAATGGGTCTTGGTTTTGTTTGTATCTCATGATCTACCTTCATGCATACAAGGAGACGCACGCATGCCACAAACATTTTTGCAGACTAAAGATTGTGGAAACAGCTGGTGGCACTAATGCAACGTAAAAGAAGCAAACACTTTTCTGATAAGAGTACATTAATCATGTGCTTAACAAATTTTGCCACTGCCAGTTTGGGGCAGCAGAAACAAGCTGTGAACAAAAGATGGACATACAGTATTATCAACTTTTAAGTTGATACAGCAAACTTGCTAGCAAACAGTTGCCTATTTACGCATCTAACAGATACACAGCAACATTAATGTTCACTTGGAGTCATGTTTCTGGCTACTTGGTTAATATAAGTCCAATATTCAAGCTCCTGAGGTAAACATTTGGCTCATCAGCTGCTAAATTCTCGACTACGTTCACCAACTAGCTAGCTTTGTCTGTCGGCTGTTTGCAGTTTAACTTTGTCTGTCTGCTGTTTGCTGTTTAACTTTGTCTGCTGTTTGGTACTGAGGTAGTGTATAGTAGGGATTTTACTCCTTTATGGCTGAAAATTGCTGCTGGCTGTGGATAAAGACAACACTGATGAGAGCGGTGAATGTGAACCAAAATAGTTTTGTGGAAAAGAATTGTGGGCTAAAACTAAACTAACTAAAAAAGTTATTGAATAAGTTATAAAAATAAGATTTAAAACTTAAAAAGTGACTGGTCACTAAAACTGAGGGTAACAGCAATAATTGGTAATGACGTGCTGATGTTACAATGTTACATGCATATAAACAAGTCACACATTTGCAAAGTCTATGAACCAGTCCAGTGATCTTCAAGAAATAAAAACACTCACTTGGTAACAAATCACAGCTCAAGTGCCTGTTCAATTTATCCTCAAGTTTCAACAGCAAGGTCAGCTAAAAGGAGAAGAATAAAAAGTCATTTCAAAAATTTAAGAAAACACAGCAATTTCACAAATGATGTCCAGAAGTAGAAGAAACACTCAGAATTGAACCTTACATGATGCTTGGTGCCCTCATCAACAGGCTCAATATTACACTGCATCTGAAGGACCTGAGGAGTTACAGAATATAACAGTTAAATGTTTGGCTCATGATGAGTATATGAACTGAAAAGAAAATTCAATGAAGCAGTGAATGCAGATCCTCTAAACCAGTGTGTTTAGTTTGAAAATCATTAAAAACTGACATTAAGGGCTGAAAAGATACCATGCATAATGGATAATGATCCAACTATTCTTTACCAAGTCATGGCCAGTTAATAATACAATCAAAGAAATAGCCAATATGTGTTGTAATAACAGCGAGTTACTGTATTGTGACAGTTTGGTCACAAATATCATCTGGCATCTTGTAAAAAAAATTCAAAAAAAATCCCTTACCTTCCTGGTCTCAAGCTCTGCGGGTTCAGGGGTCGGGGTTTTGACTGAGGGGGGCACTATGGGCGACTTCACTGCCTCCTGCTGAGGTTGTTGTGGACAGGGCATCCCAAACGCAGTCAGAGGATAGATCCCATTCCTGATACACCAAAGAGAAGAAGCACTACAACTTCAGCTTGGAACAATAACACTCTACAATTTGGCAAATGATTTCATGTTGTGCTGCTGTATGTAAATTGTTTTTTGATATTATGTACTTCACAATTTACAGACTGTGCATTTATTCAACTACAGCACAACTGGAATATCCCAATGTTGGCCTAAATTAGATCTGACAAGAGAGTTAAGAGCATTTCAGTGGTGGTATTTCAGTTTCTCATCCAAATTTTACCAAGCTAGAATCTTCAGATCATGGGCTTTTATTTTTTTTGGATGAATGGTGTCGCTTGTGCCAAACTTCAATAAATTCACCAGCCAATAGGACTTATATGTCTAGTTGTATGTTCCCAGCTGTAGCATAATTGTTCCCTTACCTGACATCTTCCAGGAACTTGTCCAGCTCAAGGGCAGGAAACTGGGAGAGCCTGAAGCAAATGAAAAACTGTTACTCATGCTGATTTTTTTTCCATTCGCTCCCCCAGAACTGTCAGACAAGTTTAGAAATTATATCACTTAACTGTAATGCAACCTTTTAAACCAGGAAAAGAGGAAAACTATAACAGAATATTATGATTATGAGGCCCAGACAACATCTAATCTCATATCACTATGTTCTGTGATAAAAAAAGTGTATATGTAAATATAAATATTAGCATGATAAAGTGAAGACAGAAGAGCACGTGAACATTAAAAAAGATCTCAATTTCACATTTTAATCTCTATAATGTTTTTTTTGAAAAGGTATAATACTCAACACTTACTTCATCTGAACTCCTTCCTTGGCTTCAACAATCACCAAGTTGGGGTCCATGTTCTTTGTCATCTCCTCTAAAGCATTTTCTGGGATCATATCTGCAGGTAAACAGAAAACACAGCAATCAGGTAAAAGAAAATCACCCATATTAGTTATTTCTGTGACTAGGGTTGTGAGGCTTTGTGCCAGCAAAGTGTCTTTTTTGACACTTTTACTGTTTTTTTTTTATGAAGAGAAATTAAAAGTTATTCATGGGTAAGTGGCCCATTTAACCTTTAAAATAAAATAAATGATCTTAGCCCCTAGCTTCACATGAGATTCTTTTGTTTGTTTTTAAAGTACTGCAGTTTTTGCGTGGGTGTGTCTCTTCCACAGTGTAGTTTCACTTACGCTGGTGGCTGACGATGCAGTGCGCAGCCAGCAGCTTGAGTAAAGGCACCTCAAACAAGGCCTGGTGAAACAACAGCTCCTTGGCTGTGGGTCGCTTACTGGGGTCCACCTCCAGACACTTCTGGATAAATTCCTGAAAGAGTGATGGGGGGGAAAAAAACTTGAGGTTATAGATCTCTCTTTCAAAGATCCACCCAGGTTTTGAACACTTTGCTCTCTCCTTGCTCACCCGTTGCAATGGGTCCTCTAAGGACTGAATGGCACTGTTTATGGCTTCTTGGGACACATAAGACGAATCTCCATTACTCTGGATTTCCAACACTGCCATCTGGTGACACAATCAGACAAAGAAAGGTGTAGATTAGAATTGTTTCATAAATACAAACACAAAACTTAAATTGACAAAAGCCAATCCCCTGTTTGAAAATGTATTCTGGAGACTTTGATCATTACTGCAGACCTGATGGTATTTATTATATAAAAGATTTTTTTTAATATATCCATATTTCCTGTCCTGATTTCTATTTCTGTGACTGCCATAATAAGCTGACAAACACTGACTGTCCAAGTATATAACAACATTATTATGTCTAAAGCTAAGGTGATACATACACCCTGAGTACATTACCAATCAATTGATTCTGTGAAGCCGGTATTCAGTCAAACTGCATTCTCATAGTGCTTTGTTGAATACCACAAATAAAGGAATGAGTCAGTATGTGACTTAACAGCCCAGAGCAGAACAAAGCCTCCTCTCACCTCCAAAGCGCACATTCCAAAGGAATAGATATCCACGGCTGTGGTGACATTGGCAACAGCTGCAAACAGACATAAGCTGATCAATATCACCAAAGCACCACCACACATCATGACTGTATCTGAGACAAATGACACACTGGCAGGATCTTACCTCCATATTCTGGAGCAAAAAAGTGAAGGCTTTTCTGCTCTTCCCGACAGGTTTTTACATGGTTGTTAATGGTGTCTGGAGCAACTACAATTGTGGGTTAAAGCCAAGAAAATATTACTATACGAGTAATAATAGTCAAGGAATCAAGAGCATCAAAAACAAACATTTAGTTAACAAGGTACATAACACTAAATTACAGTCTTAATATTATTTTTTTCAGATATCTCTCTTGCTGTAAATGACATCTACCTGAGCCAATCTTGATGAGGCCGTTGTGCTGAATGAAGATGGTGTCACAGGTCAGGTTGCCATGTATGATTGGAGGTTCACAGGAGTGCAAGTAGCTGCAGAAAGGTGAAAGAGTGTAAAATGGTTGATAAATACATTTATGTTATGAACCGTGCAGACCTCTTAGATCGCCTGGCGCAGGTCTGCTTTCTGTCCCCGGAGTCAAAACTAAACATGGAGAAGCAGCGTTCAGTGTTTATACACAACATATCTGGAACAAACTCCCAGAAAACTTCACGTCTGCTCCAACTCTCAGTTCTTTTAAAACAAGGATAAAAACTTTCCTGTTAGCTGCTGCTGCCTTTTATTCCATTAAATTTGGGATCATTTATTCGTATCTCTCAGTCCACCATAGCGGTACTATCATTTCTATTCTCCATCTGTCTTATTCTTATTTTTATTCTCCATTTTATTTAACTTTTCCTTACATCCTGTCATGATGCCTTTTATGTTTTATACAAAGCACTTTGAATTGCCTTGTTGTTGAAAGGTGCTATACAAATAAACTTGCCTTATCAAACTTGCCAGACAAAGTAACTCATTTGTCAACTGCCTGTCACCTGCTGGTGGTTTTCAAAATTAATGTGACTTTCACATTATTCAGACATGATTTTTCAAACTGAACAGACCTTTGTAACATAGCTGATTACCAGCAGTTGCTTTAAAAATTTCTAAGCATTTGAACTATGAATTAGTTTAATATCTCAGGCCACATTTTATTCATTAATCGAGTTGCTTAAAAAAAAATTAAAAAAAAACTTTTTGTTATACTAACCTGAGAGCTGACAGTATCTGTATGCACCAGCGCTTCCAGGCCTGACAGAAAAGAAACAGATTATTGATACTAAAAGTTCATGTAACAGATGAAGAAAACAAAACAAGCAAAACAGGATTTTTATCAACTGTTTGCAACGTGTTGATGTCATTTCAAAACCCAGTGTTTAGTTATAGTACAGCTTTCACACCTTCTCATTCATGGTCTTGTGGTTTTTCTTTGTCTTTTTCAAAAACTGTTTGAGACTTCCTGAGGACATGTACTCAGTGATGAAAATGACCTGCAGACAGAAAAGCAATGCAGACACATAAGAATGACAGCCATAACATAAGCACCAACTGAAAAAAAAAAAGAGCACTCGTAAGACAATCTCTTACCCTCGCTCTGTTCTCTTTCACATCCGCCCAGTACTTGTGGAACTTCACAATATTTAAATGCTCCAGCTGGATCAAATTGTCAAAGACTGCTTTGACTTTTTCCTGTGGGGGAAAAAACACAGAAGAAATTAATCATTAAAAGATAATGCCACATATTTAAACTACTAATAAAATTAGTACTATGAATGTAGTTCTCCGTGTTGTTAAAACTTTGTTGGGATTTACTGTTTTATTACAAAAGAATTTTACAATGCAGCCCAAGTGAGCTCATTATGTGTTAGCAACATGCCAGTTTCCAATGACCTGACCATGTGTCCACCAGCAGGTTGGATTAGTGGCTTGACCGTCCTGTAAGTGCAGGGTCAGATGCAAATTCCACTGTTGTAACTGAGTGTTCATTAAATGTTATTCTGGCTCTTTCTCTCTTCCACTCCATACAGACTATCAGCCATTTAATGTGTAAGAAAACCATACTGAAAACACCTGATTTTTGCCTCCAGTCATATGCATATTTACACTGAAAAGCTGCCTGTCAAATAACTGAGCACTGAACAGCTCAAACTACTCCAGTTGTCAGTTACATGCTTTGCTTAAGGGCACCCAGCAGCAGCCAAACACAGAGTTACATGTCGATTTTCATGCTTTTTATTTCATAAATAAGTAACAGACTGGATTTTCAACTGATTTCATTTCCGGGGGCCAAGATAAGAGACAGAAGCCCCTTTCAGAATGAAGCAAACCCATATTGACTAAAATGTCAAAAACAATATTCAAAGCCTTAAATACCACTTCTTTTGCTCTGCTTGCCCCCTCTCCTCTAAATTTCTGAAATGTTTTTCTGCAACTACACAGGTACAGTGTGAACTTTGCTATGGTGCTGCTGGCAGCAACAAGTACAACTACTTGTTAAGGAGATTAAAACCAAAGGAGGAAGGAAAACCAGAAAGGCTTCCGCATTGTTAGCGAGATCACAGTAAAGAATGCAACTTAACACAAAAATACACAATCCTTAAAACCATGTCAAGGCATTTTTGTCCTCCTGCTGATATCATCTTCATAATGATCATTTGTTTCTATTATATGGTACACAACTGCTTCAAACATATTGTACTGCGTCAGCCTAGTGAAGCACCCACCTCCTGCAGTTTGAAATTTTTCCTTTCTGAGAACATGACCTCATTCCACACCACCTCAACTCCTTCCTCAGTGTCCATAGCCAAGTAAGCATTATCAATCCCGGGGACATTGCGCTGATTCACCTTAAGGGGAAAAACAAAACAATGCATCAGGCATTATCTATACTATAATAAACCTGACTCCCCCACAGACAAATAACAATAATAAAGTTTATTTATATAGTGCAAAACAAGCAATTACAAAGTGCTTTACAAGGCAGACATAAAAAGAACAAAGGACAAAATACAATGCCAGATACACACACATTACCACATATATATCATTAAAAACTAATATAATAAATCAATAAATAAAGATTATGAGAAAGCCTTACGATAAAAGTGAGTTTTCAGAAGCGACTTAAAAGAAGATACTTAATTTGCAAGAGATTATCAGGTCGGTTGCTCCATAATAGTGGCACTCTGAAGAAAAAGCTGTCTCATTTAGGCACTGCTAGGCGGTTCCTGCCTGAGGACTTCGAACTGCGTGCAGGTTTATAAGGGGTGAGTAACTCGAGAGATGAAAAACAATCCACTACCTCTTCTCTGCGTTTCTGCCAGCGTCCACATGGACTCTCCTCCAGAATCTCTGACTCATCCTCGCTCTCCTCTTCCTCGTCTTCTGTGGCTGCTGTGGCGGGAGGCTGGGTCACCATGGAGACAGGGGGAGACACAGATGACACTGCTTGACCTGTGGCTGCAGCCATGGACTCTGGCTTCCCTTCCTGGGTAGTGTCCGGGGCCTGCTTGCTCTCTCCCTCAGACATCTTCTTTGTTGTCAGGCCCAGCAGCCTGCTGTGTGACACAGAAAAGCCCCCCACCACAATATTAACCCCACAATCCATAACACAGGCTTTTCAACTGATAAGGAAGTTAAATACAGAACCTGGAAAATTAAACACCACTTTAAAATGAACTGGTATGTGCTTGATATGGTATCATAACAGTTTCTATGTTTAATGTTATTGTTAGAGATAACCCACCCTGCATAACAGTGTCTATGTTATTTGTTAAATTAATATAAATGTCTTTGCGTGTTTTCAAAGCTGAACTAAAGCAAATTCCTTGTATTTCTATACTTGGCAAATACATGACCCCTGAATCCTTTAAATGCAACAGAAGAGTAACATTAACATTTGAGCAAAAGGAAGTTAGCTGATGTAGCAGTCGACAGGAAAGGCCAACATAAACCGTATCACAAATACAAATAGCACATATGGTTGTACATACGTGTTAAAGACGGGAAATGTGACGATGCCAGCTCCAGTTTAACAGACCAGCCCCAGCTTGTTGTTTAGCTTAGTTAGCTTTAAATCTTCTTGTTTCCTCAGCGGAGTTGCAGCTAGCTTTGTGACGCTGCTAGCTCCTTGGCTACGGCAGGGGTAGCGACTACACTACAGGAGATATCAGCGGAAACAGCCGGCAACAACGTTCACTAAGTTACGGTGGCTTTATTCAGATTAACGTTTAATGTATCTAGGAGGTGTTTTACTTGCTTGCCGGGCCAACTAGCTGGTTAGCAGCCCACCGCCCCTTAGCTGCTGCTTCTCAAGACCCCAGCCCTGCTAACTACAACACTGCAGCAGACCTACACGCGTTCACTGATACGCAACATCACAGCATTTCATCGAAACTCGACAGAAGAAACAAAAAAAGGGGTAAAAGATAGACGTAACTTTATATTTTCGACTTAAGCTAGGTTAACATTTAGCCAGATATGATGGCGACAACTTCCAGATGCACACTGCACTACGAGCCCCGTCACGTCACAGCCAACAGCGGTTGCCAGGTTGAGTTTGTGTGATCCACCTTCTGCGCTGATGCGACATACAGCAACATAAAGTTGCTTTGTTTGTTTGCTTGTTTGTTTGTTTGTTTTAACTAAATTTCAGCTCTATTTAAAGATCCCCCCCAGGAATGTTTTAAGATGTACTCATGTAAAATACTCTACTTTGAATAATAATCTGTGTCATTGTGGCCTTGTCTTTGAGGAGCCCTGCATCAAAAAAGTTGTGTTAAACAACCTGGAGCCAGGGAATATTCCTTCCAGTATAGGAGTTATACAGTCTGCACACTTCTCTGCAACAATTTATCTTTGATTCTTATAAAAATCAGATATTTCTTGAGACCCCCAAAACATTAGCCATTTTAAATGCAATTCCAAATTCACTTGCTGTATGAAGAGCACTCTTAATTTAATGTAGAAAGCCTTATTTATTTTTTTATTTTAAAAAAAATGATTTTCTGTATATTTGATCCCAGTGGATGGCACGAGAAAAAATGTTTTTAAGCTTTCCACAGGGAAAAGAAAAAAAATACATGAAATATTAGGAATGACAAATATAGAAGTAGTCCCACTTAGTCAAAATTATCTGACAAAATTATGATATTTGGACACACTATCTAATACCTTTTACAAATATTGTGTTTATCTCTATACATACAATTTTAGCAAGTATTCATAATTTTGACTTTTTGTGACAATTTTTATTTTTGTCATTCCAAACATTTAATCAGTTTTTTTCCTGGGGAAAATTGGCTTCCATAGTGGATATTCTTAACAGAAGGCGAATGAAAGTTACTTGCCATATCAGTCTAATCGAACCATGTTGTCAAACATTCTCTCCACCTTGACTGAAATTGAAACAAGAATGCAGGTTTCCCTCAAACCTGGCAACCCTGCACCCAACATCCACCTTTTCTTATTTGATATGGACATAGATTGACAGATGGTCAGGCCAACTGAATACTGAATTATGATAAAAGGCTGGTTTTGTCAGCCACAACAAACCATTGACAAGGCATTAACTGTGAAGGGAGTGTGTTTTACCACTGGGTGTCAATATAGTTGATATTTTAGACTAAGGAGGTCATAAATCAAACCCCCACCACTAAAGAAAGCTACCAACCAAACTCTGTACAACTTTCTGAGAAGAAATCATAAAATTTGACATTTATTAATTTAAATGTTTAATTATATGTATTTTTTGTAAATGTGAAAAGGTTAAAAAACACAACATGTGTGGAATATATGCTTAATCATTGAATGTAAACTCTTCTTAATTTTATTAAAGACCCCAAATTTCCAGAAATATTACTGAGGACATGACGTCAGTGTCCTCAATAACTATGGCTCTGGTCAAAATGCTGACTAGAATAATTTCACTGGTGCATTAAAATAGTACATTTAAGTTATATAACAAGTAATTATCAGATTAATGATGAGTATTAAGTGGAGGTGTTATTTCCCTGTAGATATTTGGCTCTAGTTAAAAGTGGGTATCACAGTGCACAGGGTAACAGTCACTGCACATATGACCATAACCACCTGTCTTCTGACTTGCACCCTATTTTTTTAAAAATGTAATTTATCCAAAAATGTTGTCTCAGCCATGTCTTCAGCTGGATGTATGACACAGATTTTGGACAGACTCACTGAGCAGCGCACTGTGACTTGAAAGTGTTGGGACGGGGTCAGGGTCTCACTCTCTCTCTTTGAGAAGCCTCCTCCCCTCCTTCATATTGGCCTATATTTAGCCCCAGCACCGGGCACACATCAGTGAACATGTGAATGCTGGAGTGAAAGTTTGGTTGGTGCCTGCTCATTGAGCGTTGACCTTTTTTTCAAGCAAATAAAGGAACCAAAAGTAGTCATCAGGAAGTTTTTTTGGCCTGTTTTGCAAGTTCCTGCTCAGTTTCTGCAAAACTTTTTCCACTTCTTAACTGACCTCTGAAACAGGAATACCAAATTCTGAGGTGGACACTGATAAGATGGGGGACAAGAAACATAAAGAGCCTCTTGTTGAAGATACAAAGGTGAAAGTGCTTTATGAAACTCAAGCATCATTTGAGCCCGATGAAAAAGCTGATCACCTTCTCACTGGGACCAACTCTATCTATTCGGCAATCCTAAGCAGAAATGAGGCTGTTAAGGATGCCAAGCGTCTTAAGACTTTTTTGGAGCTGCGAGACAAATATGTGCGCAAGAAAGTGTTGTTTGAAGACCCTCTGTTCCCTGCAAACGACTCCTCGCTCTTCTACAGTCACAAACCTCCGATGAAGTTTGAGTGGAAACGTCCCTCGGTGAGTGCCAGTCTTTTGCCATCACCTCCTTTAAGCTGAGTCACACTTAATACAAAAATCCCCATGTATCTCATCACTTCCACCACAACAGATGGGTGGGATATCAAGTTAATATGGCTGCATGGTTGGTGGTGCAAAGCTCTGAATTATCACCTTCTACAATCACAGACAGCTGACTGTCTCATAGGAGGACCTTCTCTGTCAGTGCTAGGAAACATGGTGGCAACTCAGTGTTGGCTGCAGAGTTTCATATTTTTCTGATATACACAACTTCCACAAAGGTTTGATAGTCTTCCAACACTCTGCGGTTAATGCCAAATGGTATTGACTTGTAGCCCTGATGGCAGCTGTTACGGCGACATTTGGCAACAAACACTTGGCTTCGTTCAGCATGAAGAGACATGTCCTTTACTCACAGTACCTGCCAACACACATATAAACACAAATAGACACAAAAATGACACACAAATAACACAAACTCTTGCCCAAGACTTACTGAAGTAAAAGTAGCGACAATGTAAAAATACTCTGTTCCAAGTAAAAGTCCTGCATTTAAACTATACTTCGGTAAAAGTACAGAAGTGTTAGCAGCAGTGATGGAAAGTAACTAAGGACATTTGCTCAAGTTCTGTACAGAAGTGCAGCTTTGAAGTACCTGAGTTTAGGGCTGCAACTAAGGATTGTTTTCATTATCGTTCCGTAATCCAAAACCAAATGATATTCAGTTTACTATCGCGTATGACAAAAATAATTGATTAACTTTCTGTCGATTAATTGATTAATTGCTGCAGCTCTGCTTGAGTTATTCCATATAAAGCTTCTTTGTACTTCAACTCTTCTATATTTCAGAATCAAATATTATAGCTTTTACTCCACTATGTGGAATCCAGTGTAATACAAATTTGAAGCTTGATCACTACTTAATAGCTGAAATGTAGCTTAAGCAATTTAGCTGAGATTAGCGATACATGAATCCCATCCAGGGGTCAGCAGTGGAGCACGATCTAAATTTGGAACATGAGGCTACATGAGGCTTACTTATGGCTAATTGTGTGATGAGTGGAACAGAGTCACTGCTGTGAAGCCCTTGAATTAAAACTTAAAGGTGTCCTGTGAAGTTTTCTTGTAAGCAAACAACAGTTATATTTACATTCAATGTGTGTTACCATGTGTGTATCCTTAAGGTCTAACAAACATTTTGAATGTATTTCCTTCCTCATAAGGAAAGCAGGTTTTTCTTGAAAGTTAAAATCCTGTATTGTTTACATCCATGTTTACTAACTTGTTGTCTTCTTCTTCTATGCTTTTATTTGGCACATTACTGTATACATTGGCATATTACCAACATATGTCTATTACTGGAATAGTGTGAAACCATTGGCAGGGCTGTGGTAGGGTCAATTGCATGTGTGTCCTCAGGTGCATGCATGAGACAAACAAAACAGGGACCCACATACAATAAAACTGCCCCATAGGTACCTTTAATTAGACCAGATCATTGCTGTTGCACAAATAATTTTTTTTAAAAAAAAGGTTCAGTTTTCAGGAGTTACAAAATGCAAATGGTGTGTTCATTTTTGCTTTATAATTATGCATTTTTGAAAGGTGTTTTAGAGAAGTGGTTCCCAACCTTTTTGGCTTGTGACCCCTTAAAACAAAACAATGTCTGCTTGTCATGTCTCTAAACATGTTATGGCCTTGGTTTTGTGCATTGTTGTGAGAAGCCTTGGTTGAGGCCTTAAAAGCATCTAAGAAGAAAGAAAAAAGAAACAAAACACAAGAAAAAAGCAACAAAAAAGAAAAGTCAGAAATATATACTGTATATACAGTAACACAACTGGTTGGATAAGCTGATTAGTCCCAGTAAGACCACAAAGCAGTCAATCATTCTGCCATGACAGAGATATGTAGTCATGAGGTGAGTGCTTCTTCAGATTCAACACAACATTATCACTTGTTTGGAGGCCTAAAGGGTTGTGACCAGGAGAACGTTAGCAGCTGCTTCCTGATAAATATGTTGCAAATGTAGGAGGGGTTTCATGGTGAAATTCAACCAGCTGGGTGTCAGTTGCAGGGTCAAGTCCTCATATTGTCAATCATGGCAAATGTCAAATGTAAAATACAGATTTTAAACCATGCATTGGTGTAGAGTTTGAATGTTGTGCAAATGATTAAAGTGGCAACTCAAATTTGCAATTTTACATAAGAAATTATAAAGTTTTCATACAAGACTGGCTGTAATTCAGATTTTTTTCTTTTTAAACTAGAAACATTTGAATATGTTTTAAACAGAGAGGACTGTTTGACACATTAAGAAGCAATGTATTGTGGGACATAAAATCCTAATGTAGGTTTGTCCATTCAAACTGAAAATATAGTTAAGATAACATATTTCTATTTTTCCTTGTTATAGAGTGCATTGAGATCCATTTTTTAAGATCATAGACTGTAAAGAATACTCTGCTTTGAGTAATCATTTGTGTCTAATATGGTTTTAAGTAATTTGTTAGAAATTCTTTAAATTACATTTCATGTCTCCGAATTTACTGTAAAGTCCATTTTCGGTGTATGTGCACTGGAGGCTTCATCCCACTTGTGTTAAGTTGCATATTGAACCATGATTGGTACAATAATGTACAGAAACTTTCCGCCTTCCTCCGGTGAATGTGAAAACAATGTTCTAGTGTCAAACTCTGCAGATACATCATTCTGCTCAAACATCTGAGTGAAACAC
The DNA here is from genome assembly GCA_038419695.1 of Scomberomorus guttatus. Classification (NCBI taxonomy): domain Eukaryota; kingdom Metazoa; phylum Chordata; class Actinopteri; order Scombriformes; family Scombridae; genus Scomberomorus; species Scomberomorus guttatus. Next base: position 11,740,456 of record CM076462.1, read on the forward strand.
ATTTTGAATGGAGGAGGCTGTCATTTCATCTTGCCTGGTATTTCATAATGAGAAAAAAGAGATGTGAAATTTGGTACTAATATGGGGATAACACTGATGTCACAACATGCACAGCAATGCCACCTAACAATCTTTTCCTGTGTTCTCTATCACAGGAAATTTGTGAAAGTCCCCATTTCATCGTGGATGGAGCCAACAGGACAGATATCTGTCAGGGAAAATTGGGTAACTTTTTAAGGAACTAAAGTGCACCATGCTGCATGGGAATGTGAAACCTGACTGACATGAGTGAAAATTTGGTGTTTTAAGGATTTGATACATACTGGTCATCCCCTCTCTGCTTTCCCAGATTTCTCAGGCATCTATAGATGACCTTTAATGTGGACAAATGGCTGCCCTTTTTTAAGATATGACTGTCTAGTGTATAAATTAAGAATAGAAAAGAAAAAGGAGGTTTCTGAACATAGAAGTTGTATAAAAAAAACTACAAATTCTGATGGACGTTCTACAAAAAGTCATGCATTTTAAGTTTTTAAATTCCAGCTAAAGACAGATTTTTATAACTTCTTTACAAGCAGAAACTGTCCTATTAGGGGATACAGCAAGAAAAGAAAATATCCGTCACAACACAGGTTTGAGCCAAGCTATGTGGGGTGGAAACCAGAGCCAGACATACTATATGCAGCTGGAATGACCATGAGAACCTGTTTAGTTACCTTTTGACACCTGCAGCCATGTGGCTGCCATGACAACTGCATTAATTTATGAAGTACTGTGCTTGTATCAAATGTTTTTATAGCTCACAAATCTGCTGTTGACAGGTGACTGTTGGCTGCTCGCTGCCATCGCCTGTCTGACTCTGAATGAGAAGCTGCTGTACCGAGTGATTCCCCCGGGTCAGAGCTTCACTGAGAACTATGCCGGCATCTTCCATTTCCAGGTTTTATTGTGAATTACACAACTAAAGTTCTTTTATTTATCATATGCTTGTTTTAAAGAAGTGACTCTTTTTTCTTAATATTTCTTGTGCTGTGCTACAGTTTAAATCAGCATGAAGACACATTAACCTTACCAAAAAAGCAGACATTTTACATGCAAAATGTCCTAAAACCACATGTGAATTCATTACATGTGAAATGCAGTCTCACGTGTTAAAGCACATGTGCCTCTATATGAATATGTGAATTTTGATATTTCATGTAAAATTGTTTTCACTTGTGGTTTCTTACATTTAACATGTGAAATGTCTGAAAAATCTCATGTGACTATATGTGAATTTTCAAATGTGAAATGATGTTCCACATGTGATAATAAGGTCAATTATCTCCCAAAAAAGTATGTGAATCAAATTTCACATGAGAGGTATTTATTGGTTAAAATTTAGATTAATCAGTTGGGCTGATATATCAACAAATATTACATAGATATGTTTCTATGTAAAATTAATTTTTAATTTTTAAAACTCTCAAATATAAATATTGGCCTCAAAAATCCAGTATCAGTCAGGTTATATTAACTCCTCAAGAGAGAAAAATCAACAGATTGACTAAAGCATGTTTGACTGAAACATCTATGAATCACTATTTATCTAAAAGACATTTTGCCTTGTGATATTTTTCTCCTCTGTCTGATCCCTGATTTACTGTTTCCACTCTGTTCTCCTTTGACTCAGTTCTGGCGTTATGGCGAATGGATCGATGTGGTTGTGGATGACCGCATCCCCACCTGTAACAACCAGCTGGTGTTCACCAAATCTTTCCGAGAGAACGAGTTCTGGAGCGCTCTTTTGGAGAAAGCTTATGCCAAGTAAGCAAAGTCTATTAATGTGCAGGTGTGCAGTTCATCACCTCCATATATGTTGCTGTCAAATTCATCAAAGTCTGGTTCGGATTTAGTCTCAGTACTCAGTATTCAGTTCAAGCTTTCCTGCTAAACAAGTGAGGGACATAAGATTATTTCAGGTGTTTTATAACGCAGATATTCCTGTTTTGAGAAATGTTTACATCACAATCAGTGAAAGTATCATCAGGAAATAGGGAAGGTCATCAAGAAAACTCCACTTGATTTAAGAAAATCTGTCAAATAAGATGATTTACACAGGAAAGCACTGACCTCTCACCTCACTGCCATGACATTTCTTTAAAACATTTCAAGTTAAACTAATTTTAAGCCCCAATTTTGAACTAAATGTCTTATGAAAGTGTACATTTTTTGCAGTGAAGTCACACTAACTAGGCCCACAACTCTCCGTGCCCTCATGTTTTGCAAATAGGCTGCAGCCACCATGAAAAAACCCAAGCTTGGAAACAGACATGTCAGGGCATTGACAAGAATGATTGACCTCTCTCTCAGGTTGCACGGGTCCTATGAGGCGCTGAAAGGGGGTAACACTTTGGAGGCCATGGAGGATTTCACAGGAGGAGTTACCGAGTTCTTTGAGTTGTCAGAGGCCCCAAAAGACCTCTACAAAATCATGAGGAAGGCTCTGCACAGAGGTTCCCTGATGGGCTGCTCCATAGATGTAAGTGATGGTGAAAACAGGAAAATAAAGTGCACAGAAAACGGAGAAAAGTAACCGTGTGCAGAAATGAAAAGATTACAGAAACATATGACATCACTTGGCACATAAAAAACAAAGACAAGCAAGAAAACCAGCCAGGCTGCAACATTACTTATAACTTTACACTGTAAAAACTAAAAAAGTGAAACCCTACCAGTGAAAACCAGGTAAGTGACCTTTTCCCAGACAAATCAGGGTATAATTCAAGAAGTTTCTCAAATTTCAAGATGCTGTATTGAAGTGAAAATTTAATTATTTCACTCCACCAGCACGTCTTTTAGCCTCTGAAGCCAGAATAACCTATAACTTTGTAGGATACATTACCTCAACAGCCAGTCTGCGTTTTGCTCATGTGTTCATCTCTTAGATAACTTCAGCAAGTGAAATAGAGAGTCGGACTGAACACGGGCTGGTCCGCGGTCACGCCTATTCCATCATAGGCCTGGAGGAGGTACGGTAAAATATCCACCTAAGTGCAGATCTGGTATTCGTTGTAAGACAATGCCTTTTCTGAGTAATGCTAACAGGGTGTTGTTTCTAGTGTGACGAGGTTGCAAAGGACACGAAAATTCGTCTGATTCGCTTGCGCAATCCCTGGGGTTGGGTGCTCTGGAAGGGACCTTGGAGTGCAAAGTAAGATGTAACTTGAAGCTGCTTAGGTTTCTGCATCTGCCAATGTAATTAGAAACACTGTATTGTAAAGGATTCATGACCTAGCTGATTATTCTAATGCTCAAAAACTTAAATATATTTGCAGACACCATCCAATACGACCCAGGTGTGACTGATAAACTCCATACATACTACAATGCTGTGCTATAGCAGCTCTTTTCTTCATGCTGTGGTGAGTGTGTGTTAATATGGCTTTATCTTTCCACAGTTCAAAGGAATGGTCCACCATTTCCATCGCAGACAAGGACAACTTAAAAAAACAGACTGTGGAGACAAGTGAGTTCTGGTGAGTAAAACAACTGTGACATTTCCTTCAACACATCTTTAATGTTGACTGATTCGACACGTTGGTCCAGAAGCACCACGAAATGCATTCAGCCATCATCGACAGGAAAAAAATTGTAGTGTTGCATAAAAGGTGATGTAGTTACTGACAAGTAATGATACATGATTCTCCATGTGTTTCTTCCTCCATTAGCTGAAAACAAAAGGCAGTACACACTCTTGTGTCAAGTTATCAGAGCTTTAACGTCACATTGTGTGCAAATAAATAAACATATTAATTGTACTGAGCATTAGCATGTTAGCATTCAGCTCTAATAACAGGTAAGACACAATACAGTAGAGTTTTGACAATGTGGAGCTGAACCTCGGCCTGTCCTCGGCCTTCAACCTCTGACACTTCACAGTTTGTGCTCCACTAGCAGTGAGGTTCAAAGAACAGTAAAGGTGTCTCCACTTTCTATTTCATTTAATCATTTTGCTACTGGTGTGTTGACCATTACCTGAAAGATGCTGCACTTAACTAAGTAGTACTAGTTTAAATTATTAGAATCAAAATTGTAACAAATCTGAACTTGTTCCAAGTTCTTTACAGTTTTTCTCCTACAAGCCTCCTCTTTTATGTTCCCGTCCAGGATGTCCTTTGATGATTTCAAGAAGAACTTCACTAAACTAGAGCTGTGTAACCTGACCCCTGACGCACTGCAGGGTGATGAAAGGCAAAGCTGGACGGTGTCTGTGAATGAGGGTCGCTGGGTGAGAGGCAGCTCTGCCGGCGGCTGCAGGAACTTCCCAGGTAGTCCTCAGCTTTTTTGTATCAGCTTTTATTCTTTCAAAATCCAATATTGGTGAAAATTCACAGGGCTCATGTATCTTTGCTCAGGTCATTAGACTCCTTGTTGCTGATTTAGACTTTGTTGTTTGACAGACACATTCTGGACGAACCCTCAGTATCGGCTGCAGCTGTATGAGGAGGACGACGACCCAGAGGATGACCAGGTGGCCTGCACTGTCGTCGTGGCCCTGATGCAGAAAGGTCGAAGGATGCAGCGCCAACTTGGGGCCAGATTCCTCACCATTGGATTTTCCATCTATGAGGTAGTGATCACATGACGCTAAACCAGCGAGCTCTGCTTCAGCGTTAATAAACTAATAACAAATAACTTTTTCTTTGTCTCTGCAGGTGCCGAAGAAGGTATGCCCATCTTGGAGAAGGTCATTATTTTAATGAAGTCAGCGCTTTCACAACATTGGCCTGTATCTCCAGAGACGTCTGTGTGTGTGTGTGTGCTGGCTGTAGTAATACTTGTACAGTTGTAGTATAGTTGCATAGTAGTTCAGGCTCTTGTAAAAACTCTATCATGACACAGGCCAAAATACTTTGAGTTTACAAAGGACAGGATTACTTTAATTGTCGACTAATTTATCAGTTGTTGTTTTTTTTATTATTCTACTAATTGTTTTGTCTAAAAATGTCAGAAAATTGTGAAAAATGCCTATCACAATTTCACAGAACTCAAGGTGACATCTCCATATAGTTTGTTTTGTCCAGCTAGTGGTCAAAAATATAAATATATCAAATTTCCAGTGATCACTGTGTGATCCTCACATTTGAGAAATGAGCAAATATTTGGCATTTTTGCTTCATAAATTAGTTAAATGATTAACTAATTATCAAAATTGTTGTTGATACGTTTTCTGGTGATGGGCTAATCAATTCATCAACTTACTCTTCAGCCCTAATAGAGACCTGATGGAAATACAGTGTTTTTAATATGTTTGATTTCATCGCTGACCACTTTCCTTACTTTTCCTCACTGTTTCCACACCGCTTTTTTCCCCGTCCATAGATGTGTGGACAGAATAAGCATCTGCAGAAGGAATTCTTCTTGTTTACAGCCTCTAAAGCCAAATGCAAGACCTACATCAACCTGCGGGAGGTAACGGATCGTTTCCGTCTGCCTCCAGGAGAGTACGTCATCATCCCCACGACCTTTGAACATAATAAAGAGGGAGAGTTCATTCTCAGGGTCTTCTCTGAGAAGAGGAGCACTTCTGAGTAAGCATCACCTGGGTTGAGTCACCGGCCATATTTGGTGGTGCAGCTGATGTTATTTTGGGAGGGGTTTGTAGTAAAATTGCAAAATATAGCAAGGCCTTAAAATTAACATTAACAATAAATGTCAGGAAAACTAATGTGTCTGTTTTTCCTCACAGGGAGGCAGAGAACACAATCGGGTCGGATCAAACCCAGGTTTGTAACGTGATCGTTGAGGTACTGGGGTCAACATATATATATAATAGTTCTGATTGATGTCTGCAAAGTTATTTTTAACAAGATTTGCATTTCCATTCACACTACTTTTCTCGTCTGTTTCCTAAAAATGTATGTAAAAATGTCAGCTTTCTGTTGCAGTAAAAACACACTTTCACATTGAAATATCAATTTGAATTTGATATATTGTAAATCCAAGTTCTGCAGCCTTCATATTTCATCAATCTTGTTCTTCAAATCTCTCTGTCCTGTCCTGATACGTACTGTATGTTCACTCATTTTCCCCATAAGAGTAACTAACAGACTTCCGTATTCAAGTGTTTTCCTCCATTTCATCTCATTTCATCCTTCTGTCCTTCCTTGTCTTATCGGCCATCAGCAAGACACGAAAAAGAAAGAGAAGGTAATGCATGCATGTAGCAGTAGCATTGCTAGATTGCTTTTAAACTCCCCACTGTTCCTCTTCATCATATGTTGGCTTTTAGCAATGTTGACAGTTTGTGCCATTATTAATTATAACTAATGGAATAACTATAAATTAACTCTCTCTCTTCTGTTTTTTGTTATATATCCTTCTCCCCCCTTGACAACCACTGCCATTACCCACATGCCAGCCTATTGTATTTGTGTCAGACAGAGCACGCGTCAACAAAGAAATCGAGCATGACGGCATTCAGGGGGAAAAGAAGAAGAAACCAAAGGTAATTTGCTTGTGAGGGGTGCAGAGTGTGTGTAGAGATAGACTGTTGCTGTTGAGCCAAAACACTTTCACTGATGCCACACAGCAAATAGGTCAATGTGACCTTTGCCCTGTCATAATTTCGGGAGACTGACGGCTCTGAGATGCAATCTTGGCCAGGTCAAATAACATCACTGGGAATAAAACAATTGATTTCAAAGCCAACTGATCTCAAGTGGCTCAGCTGCACCTGTTTTCCTGTAAGACCTCAGTATCACATGGTCTTTTTCTCACATGATGCTCTCTTATGGCAATATAAGGAAATGCATCCAGTGGTAATAAATCATAAATATGTAGTGATATTTACTGTATAGTGCAGCTGGAACAAATTGAAGAAATTAAAAAGAAAAGTTCAAATAGTTTCATAAAATCATATGGTCACATAAATAGAGATCACTGCTTATCAAATAAAGAGTGAAAGTGAAAGTATGTGCAATATTTATTTATAGATAATCTGGTGAAATCACTTTAAAACTACATCACCCTACTCTATTGCTTTAGAAATCAGAAAAAGCCACTCTCTAGGAGGATGAATATATCCAAACTTTAGCCCAAAACTTTATATTCTGATAATACTGAGAGGTATATTTCTCAAAATCTTTTGGTACTAATAACTCTATTCTCTAATAACTCTATTTCTTTCTTACCTGTCCCTCAGAGAAAACTCCTCCAACCCGAGGAGGAAACTGAAGAGGAAAAACAGTTCAGAGCCATTTACAAACAGATATCTGGTGAGGTGAGTGCACAGAGAGACTGAGGACAGCACTGAGCAAACATGATGGATGTCTGACCGTTTTATGTTAACTGACATGTGAAATATTGTTCCTCAATCGTTCAGGACATGCAGATCTGTGCCAACGAACTCAAAACGATCATGAAGAACGTGCTCTCCAAACGTAAGTACGTCGAAAAGATCATTTTTAGGCTCTGCGTCAGGTGCTGATCCCTCTTACCAAGCTGTGCTTTCCCACAGATAGTGAAATAAAGACAGAGGGTTTCAGCCTGGAGACATGTCGGAGTATGATCGCCTTGATGGATGTATCCTTTCTGTTGGCTGAAACTACAGATGTTTGTGTGGAATGGACAGAGCAGCCTTGTGTCACCTATAATTACCAGGTTAACCAGGTTAAGCAGGTAACAAGCAATACTTTGTGTCATTTTTCCATAACTGAACCATTTTCAGACTGATGGGACAGGAAAACTGAATCTGCATGAGTTCAAACACTTGTGGAAAAAGATTAAAGCGTGGCAGGTAGGTCAGTTTAAGTCACCTTTACTTCTTACTGCTCATATTTTTTAAAAAAGGAGAGAAACAAAAGAAACCAGTTTTACCAGTTTTCATTCTTGTTTTTGCAGCTGATCTTCATACGTTACGATAAAGACAAAACCAGCTCCATCAGCAGTTTTGAAATGAGGAATGCTGTTAATGATGCAGGTGAGCAGCGTGACAGTAATATCTGAACTCAGTGGCCTGTCTCTTCTCTTTGCCCAACTTTGTTCTATCTTTTGTCAGAAATCACATCCCATACTTTCCTGCAGTGTGTGACTCCTGCAATTATGATATAAACTATTGTAGACATGTGAACCTGATCTCTGTTTCATCTTCTCCACACGAAGGGTTTCACCTCAACAAACAGTTATATGACATCATAGCCATGCGTTACGCAGACGAACACCTCAACATCGACTTTGACAGTTACATCTGCTGTTTTGTGAGGCTAGAGGGCATGTTCAGTAAGTACAGATCATAGATCAATGGATGCATGTATCCTTAAATATTCTGGTACTGCATGTTATCAAAAGTAACTGTTTACAATTGATTGATTTTGATGTAACAGGTAAATAAAAGTGATATACTGAATGTTTTAACAGAATCAGTGTTGATAAAAACACTGAATATTGTAAGATAATCCTTTATTGATCCCCAGGAGGGAAATTTCGGATTTCTTTTTACATTTTGGAAGACCAAATTGAACTTGTAGGTCCTACTGAGTGCTGCTGAACTCAAGGTTATTATGAAGAATTAAATGAAGACTGATCTGTTGTGTCTCGTGTCTCTTGCAGGGGCTTTCACTGCCTTTGACAAAGATGGAGATGGAATTATCAAGCTCAATGTCCTGGAGGTCAGCTGATTTTAGTATCTTTTTCTTTACAACATGCTATTATGAGTCTTATTCTGTGCTTTAGAACATGATTATATGTTGTTGCGCATGGTATTACTTAATTATAGACATGTTTATTATTACTTAACTATAGACATGTTTGCGATGACAGCATCAAAGTTCATTCCTGACCTTAGAAAGTATGAGAACCGAAAATAATTTTCACAAATGTAAAATTGATAATAGGACTCTTGTATTGGGTTGTGAACACTGTAGTAAATGTATTTTCAAAAAGAAAACCTTTAGGCTCATCTTTGTTTTCCTTTTTCTCTCTTTCCAGTGGCTTCAGCTGACCATGTATTCTTAGTCACTGATGTAGCTGCAGACAGTTTGTGCTCAACTTCAAGAAACCAGTGTTGTCATGACTCCCTGGACAGCTTCTTCACTTTCTCCATCCTAAGGCACCATTGAGCGAAAGTGTAACTTTGCACAGATTTGGTGATTTCAATAAAATCACACTTCCCCAGATTAATGTGATATCAAAATTATTTTTCATCACTTCAGCTACGATAGTTTAGATTTAATCTCAATTTTGTTTTAGCTTGTTTTAAATGACAGCCTATCAACTATAAAGCTCATCCCCGGAAAGTCGTCAGTTTTCTCTGCAGTGCTGAAGAAAGCAAGAAGTAACATCTGAAACCATGTTACATCAGTGTTTGGCATGAAGCTGCAACAGTCAGTGAAGCAATGTCTGATGATGTGAACAGATGCTGTTATGAATCTAGAGTTGATCTTTGCTGCCAAAGTTTTTAATGTTGTAAAGAATATGTTAGTCTAGAAAATCTAGAAAAGAAATGTCTGAGTATGAGAAAGTAGAACGAATGAGCCTTTTGTTTAAGAAACCACATTTTTAAAATGTAATGCAGGTGAATGTATCATTTATAGAATTTTACTGCTGTACACATACATTCGGTATTAAATACAAATGAAGTACATACAGTACTGTACAGTATAACACACACATTAATGCATGACTTTAATACAGCTTCATACAAGTTACTCTCTGGACAGATTGGTCTGCATTTGACATCATTTACCACTTTATCCAATTTCCAATAATGAAAAAGTTTTCTAATAGAAGGGATTGTGACAATGCCTAGAAAAATTCTCTGGGAAATTTGAACAGGTTTAGTTATTCATTAAAAGATGGTATACAAGTATAATGATGCAAAACATTTTAAACGAACCTCTCAGTCACCACAGAAGAAGAAATGTATTTCAAAGTTGTCAAGTGTGCAAGGGTGACAGAAGTGACAAACTTTGAATAACTTACAATAAATGATTTAAAAATCCTTCTTACCTGCTGGTTTTATGAAGAAAGAGCCCTCCTAAGATCTTTATTGGATTAGGGCGTGGGAATTTTTGGGGTTTTCCATCATCTTTACAATAACTTGAGTGTACAGATTTGAGGTATTACTGTGAATGAATTTGATTTTTCAGTCACTTGAGTGGCATGCCCTCTTTGCCGTTACATAACAGATTCAGACTAAACTAAAAACTTGTAATCGTTACATTAGAGTCGATCACAAATCTAAGCCAGATGGATGTTTAAGGCAATTTACAGTATAAATTGCTCAGAAAGCTACTCTAAGGTGTTCATGCCAGTGCTGCATACATGTTCTGAATTATTAGGTTAGGAACTCAGTGTATTGTACGATGACCAAAGCCTCATGTCATGTATTCAAAGTGATTATATGTTGACAAACAGATCAAAAAGTAGAATAAATCAATCATTTTACTCGTCAAATTCATTGCTGATAACTTAAAGCAAATGGATGACTGCAAATGATTGATGAAGAAAATTGTTGAAACTATTAAAAAGCCTGACTGTTAAAACCTTGTATGTTCATTAGAGACTGAATGAGACACAGAATGGTGCTTAACCATGTGTGTGTGTTTTTTTTTTTGCATTTCAACGCTGAGCTCAAGTAAACACTGCACATCTAAATCCCTTCATAAAAACAGCTTCAGGGGAATCAATAACAAGTCTTGCCTCACTATCACTGTTTAGACAAAACAGAGGTTAGAGTATGTCCAAGGCCAAAGAGCAACTCAAAAGCTAGAAAAACAGGGGAAAAAAAAGACTCCCGTTACAAATGAACAGAGGCTGTGTCCATAAAACCGAAAATCCTGAAAAGAACTTCAGTTGGTGTGTGGGTGTATGAACTCCAGCCTCATCTGCTGCACCACTTCAACTGCGCTCCCGTCAAGGCTGCACCTTACTGTCCTTCTCTACGTGGCTCTGCATGTGTTTGGGGAGATCCTGCAGGAAACAAAAACACAAGACTGAAGAACCACACAGAAGTAAAACAAACATGAACTTGATTAGCTACCTTTAGCTATTAAAATAATGATAATTATCTCTTTAGTTAAACCAATGCAACGTCAGTTCATTACCTGTCTAACTAACTGCTGTGTGGCAAAAAAAGTGCTGCAGCCTCTCCAGCGGCATTTGACTGTCTGCAGATTTGGGTTGCTGTGGTCTCCAACCAGGTGCTGCTTAAGGTGCTCCGCCATGCCGAAAATCAGAGAGCAATTTTGCCACTGCACAGAGGGCAAAGGTCACAGAGACAAATATTAGGACACAAGTGAAGGAAATCACATAATTAAATATCTTCAAATATATAGAGAATGTGTGTAGACAAATGTTTGTACTCAAAGAGATGAAAATGATATCAATCCTCTCATCTGACTCAAAATATCAAACTGTTCCTGTAAGATTATAAAGCCAGGTCCTCACCCAGCAGCGGAAATTCTTCATCAAGTTGAGCTTTACTGCTTGAACACTTCCATCATAACACCCTGTGTAGATCTGTATGCATAAACAGTATTAAACCACATTATTAAAATAAACTTAAGGCTTCTATGAAATTCAGTCTTCTTTTCAAAAATGTACCTTTGTCATGCAGGTTTAGATTTAAACAAATATGGCGTTTTAATCCACTTACCACACTCTTATGCACAGCCATGCACATCACCATATCGCTATGTCCGCCGTACACCTGCAGGCGGTCATGGGACTAGAAACGAACAAACACAGAGTTGATACATAAGACTGCAGACTCTAAAGGTTTCAGAAAGTCAAATTTATGATCTTTTCAAATGGTGACCGGCATTGAATATAATTTAAAAATCTAATTAAAGAATCAAAGCTCACTGACCAATTCTGACTCTACAAATAGACAAAAGTCATTGTTCAATTGAGTCTCCTTCATACCTGTAGCTCATAAACTCGAACCAGTTTATCCAGACAGGCTGTCACCATCACTTTCCCCAAGATGACAATTGATGTGACGGCATGACCGTGACCCTTGTAGATACGAACCAACTCACCCGTCTATGAATAAAAATAGAAATATCAGTGATAGTACAAGCATGAAGGTGACAAACCAAAACCGGCACTGGCATAAATTACCATTAAATCAATCAAATAATCTCAACATTTTTATTGCCATGTTGGAAATGTCAATAACAAAAGTTGTTAAAATTCCAGGGAATCATTAATACTTACATGGATGTTGTGAGCATGAACAGATGTATCACTGGAGCCGCTGAAGACCAGGTCATTCACCACCTGGCAGGATCAAAAGAAGGATAATTCAGTACACCTGAGTTACAGGTAATTATTTTCTTTGATTATCTACGTTTACCTACAACAAACAGAATTTTATCCCCCTCATGTCTTTATTTTTACTGTTATTTTGCACAATCCTCCATATATAGAGATTGTTTGAGTTTTGTTTTTTTTTTAAACAGCAAAAATCAATAAAAACATAGAACATAAAATGAAATAGAAAAAGTTAGTTAGAATACAGCAGTTTACAGCATTTATAACAAACAAACCATGTCATGTTTAGTCATTTTGGTTATGTTTGAGAATCAGCTGCAAGTGTCAAATTCAGAATTTTGAACCTGACATGACACAGAGATCATGTTTACTGAGTGAACATCTTTAGATATGAAACTTTTATTTGAAGGCTCAAACTGGGATTTGTTAAAGGTATACTATTCAGGATTTGGCGGTTGGTGTTTGTAAACACAGCATTCAAAGTTGGCCCCTCCTCCCCGGCTTGACCAGAGCAAGCAGAGAGCAGAGAGCAGAGAGCAGAGAGCAGAGAGCAGAGAGCAGAGAGCAGAGAGCAGAGAGCAGAGAGCAGAGAGAGAGAGAGAGAGAGAGAGAGAGAGAGAGAGAGAGAGAGAGAGAGAGAGAGAGAGAGAGAGAGAGAGAGAGAGAGAGAGAGAGAGAGAGAGAGAGAGAGAGAGAGAGAGAGAGAGAGAGAGAGAGAGAGAGAGAGAGAGAGAGAGAGAGAGAGAGAGAGAGAGAGAGACGCACTGCCGGATTTGTGTGAATGCAGAGCTTCATCCTGTCCTCTGTGGCCTCTCTGCTCTGCGTGTGTGTAGCTCAGCCCCGCCCTCGGTCAAGCAGACACACAGACCTGCAGCTCTTTATATATCCATGACACAGAGACAGAGAGCAGAGGAGAGAGACAGAGACAGCAATGTAACCTGGTCACTATGCTATGACCTCTCACCCTGCGTGCTGTTATTGGCTGGGGGAAACACACCCACTGCCCAAAGGTTGACACCCAGAAGTGTCCTGAACACAGCAAAATAATAAGTAAATACAGGCAGAGGGCAGGGTCTCTGCAGACAAATACACTGCCACACACTTCTGGTGTGTTATAAGTGTTGATTGAGAGGGATTATTTTTGAGTCTATACATTGTTTTTTAGGAAAATCCTGCATAGTATACCTTTAAGTGTTGCTGTTACAACAGGTAAAATCTCCCATCATTCAATCTAGTCTTTGACAAAAAACTACTTTTAGTGTGCAGAAATGACTAAATCTCCTGACCTTCATACAGAGTACAGTCTTGGTGTGACCCTCCAGCGAGCGCAGCAGCAGGCCGCTCTTGGCGTCTCGTACGCTGATGGTGCTGTCGTAGGAGCCAACCAGCAGCACTCGGCGGGCGCCCTCCTGGGCTGTACCCAGGCAGCTGACGCCTCGTGGGCCATGGCACTCAAAGATATCCAGCTGTTTCAGAGTCTAACAAGAGCGATAATGACAAGGTTGATGAAAATGAGTGTTGTTCCAACTTTAGGGCTACAATAATCTGTCGATTATGTTCTTGATTAATTGATTAGTTGTTGGGTTTATAAAATGTCAGTTGTTGGTCACTGTTTCTCAAAGCCCAAGGTGCAACCTAAAATGTCTTGTTTTGTCTCTATCAACAGCCCACAACCCAAAGATATTCAGTTTACTATCACTGAAGACTAAAGAAACCAGAAAATATTCACATTTGAGAAGCTGGAATCAGAGAATTTTGCCATTTTTTCTTAAAAAATGTCTCAAAACTACTTATTGATTACCAAAATAGATAGCGATTAATTAAATAATATCTAAGTTGGACACCTGGTCATGGGTCAACACCTGTAAAAAACATAATCTGACAGAATATGTCAGGTCAGGTTGTACTCAGACTAAAATAAACCCTGTTCAGATGGCTGGCCTACTCAGGTTACTTTAATGTCAGTGAAACCACTTTTGCTATCTGGATCATGATTTATTTCCCGTACATTAAAAATAACCCTTTACTTCAGTCAAAGAGGGTTAATAGATGACAGTTTTTCATAGTCTGTCTAGCAGACTACACATTCTGTGAATAGGAATACTCTATTAACAGGTTAATTAATAATAATAATAATAATGATACACAGTGCAGAGTATTTGATCAGAAGGTTTTCACTCACCTTTAGATCATGGCTAGCCACTGATCCATTGGCGAGCCCGGCATACAGAATGCTCCAGGCTATGTGCAAACACAACACTCTGTCTGGTAGACAGATCTGCTCCAGACACTTCTTAGACTAGAGGAGAGGAAACAAAGAAATCACAAATTAAAAGAAATCAAAACATCATCACTGAATGCAAAACACCACATAGGTAGGTGTGTGATTTAAAGTATGATGGTTAAAAATCTGGTGGTAATTAAACTAGTAAATTATAATACTGTGATACTGGGTATCACACTGGAATCCTACCTACGCCAGTAAAGCCGTTTAGTGGCCAATAGGACACATTAAAAAGTGAAGTAAAGCATCAATTATAAAAAGCATGTGTTCAGCAAAACTAAAATTAGTGACTTCCCCCCCAAAATATATGTAACATCAACCACTGAAATGATTCCCAGTCTAATAAGGGCTCAAATGTAACATACAAATACCAAGAACGAACATATATGACACGATTTGTTGTAACTAGTGCAGTGCCTGTTCGGAATGGGCTGATTCCTCGGCCTTTGGCAGCTGCTTCAACACATCACACAAAATTAATACAGATGATTTGAGATGTGAATCAGTATACACAGTTGTGATAAATTATAAGTACTCTAACAGTAAATACTTGTTCTTTTCTCATTTTAAGTAAAATAAGGGCTGCATTTAAAAATAAAATAATGTGCATCCTGAAATAAAGTGGATCAATCATATTGGGTTCTTAGATCGGTTATTTTCTGTGCCTTCAGTCTGGATTTGAGTAAGTATGTTTGCTTCAAAGATTTGTGCTTTGTCTGTAGTGGCGCTTTACAATCGCCATTGTCTCGGAACATATGAGACAAACTGGTTTTGAAATGCTTGTTGAAGTATTTGCTCCGTTTTACGTGTGTAACAACAGTCATTGTGTATTTGGCTCTGAGCACTTCTAAAACACGGGTGTTCACTGTTGATTACTGGTTTGTTCAAAGTTTATTAATATTGAATGTATTGCGTGTCAAAATTGCACCAAATTCCACACTGCACTCCCTTTGTTCCCCAGCAATGCACCCACCAAATGTGGAGTCGACCAGACAAATGGTTCAAGAGATACGTGAAGGACACACAGACATACAGACAGAGATTCCTCCCTTCAGTAGATAGATAGATGTAGGCTGTTATTGATGTTTTATACCTTTATGCTGTAACAGCAGATAGTCTGGTCACTGGACCCAGTGTAGAGGCGTGTCGGCATGTTCGGGAGTGAGGACACCAGCAGACAGTTGACTTTGTTTGTGTGGCCCTCAAACTTTGCTTGGCACTCCCCGTTCTGGATATAGAGACATGAAATAACTTTATTATTTCAAAAAGGGTATAGACAACGACCACTCTCCATCCATATTATGCTGTCGCAGCTTTTGTCACCTTCTTGACAATAATTTCTTTTATTGAAATAACAGCGTCAATTGAGACACTACTGCTTTGAAAAGTGCAGTTTAGAAAGCAGCTAATCGGACAAGAAGTTTGACAAATATGGGTTTGAATTTTGGACAGTGAACTACATACCACCAGACTGTAGGCTCGTGCTGTGTTGTCCCCTGAGCATGTGTACAAGAAGCCCTCGTGGACTTGCAGGCCGTGGACGGGGCCTGTGTGGTTTGAAAACGCTCCCAAGAATGGTTCCTCATCCTCGACCAGCTGAAGAGACTCTGAAATAACAATAACAGTGATTAAAGTGATTTCAACATATCCTGTCCATGTCCTTCCATCTCCACATCATGTTCTTTGACATGCAAAGAGGAAGCGTGATACTCACCTGGTGAAATATTGGCCTCTTTCACTGGCTGAAATTTTCTGAGGAGTCAAGAGAGCAAAATTTGGTCACATTTACTCATCTGAATCTGCAGATAAAGCATCCCTGTAATGTTCAGGATTCTATTCCCAACATGATCCCATTAAGAGAGCTCACCTCTCAACATTTTGCTGAAATGTGCGCGTGCTTGCAGAACTGAACTCCACACTGACAGACTTCTGAGGAGGCTCTTGTTGAACTGGAACATTTGAGCTGGTCTCAGGTGAGTCCTCATTATCTGATTCATCGATATCAATGACCACCAGATTGGAGGGCTCCATCATTTCCACAGAGTTATCGCTCTCATTCCCTCCGTTGTCGTCTAGTGCTGCAGCTGATGTATTTTCATCTCTTTCTGGGACAAAACTTGACTTCTCTGCTATTAACTCTTTTCCTTTTACTTGTTTGTTGCTGAGATGTCCTTCCATCTCCTCCTCAGAGTCACTTTCAGCAGGCGGTGCTTCTTCCCTTGCTAAACTTTGTCTCTTTACACTTCCCTTTAAGCCCTCCCTTGGCACATGCGGCTTGTAGGAAGACTCAGCAGAAGGCGGCATATTCACCGATGTGGAGCACCCTGGCCTGAGTTGTTTGGAAGAGGTAGCAGCAGTTGTGGAAGCAGCCAAGTGTGGTGGTGAGAGTAGTAGCAGATCAGAGGGAAACAAGGGTGCATCAGCGTTAAAGCAGACTGTTTGGGCTAACTGACTCGGCTGTCGAGCGCTGGGTGGTTGGCAGATTTCTTTCTTTATTGAAATGGTTGGCAGGGCCAGGGAGGTTGGAGGAGGTTGGCTGATGGAAGACGTTGGGTTTGTGGCAGGTGGTAACTGGCTGGAGGAGGTGGCAAAGACACTAGAGGAAGAAAGGGAAGAGGGTCTTGGTTGCACAGTATCAGCCGCCCCTGCTGACGAGGTGGTGGCTTTCTCTACCACGTTAGATGCTCCAGAGTACCCTTCTGGAAAAGATAGAGAAAGGAAAAGTTAAACCTGTTGCCTACTAAACCATTTAATGCACAGGGTTTCCATGCACTGTACCTTGCATCCCCTGCAGGATCTCAATCCGCTTGGCTCTCAGACTGTTGACCTCAGCAGTAAACTAAAACAGTAGGAAGAACAATTCAATGTAAACCTATGGATAGACAACTAAGGAAAATTAATTATTTCATGTTTTCTTCATTAGAGGTGTTTCTATACCTGCTGTCTCAGTAGCAGGAGTCTTTGGACTTCTGTGTAGGCAGCTTGCAAGGCATTGCGGGCCTGAACCAAAGACTTGTCCAAATCCTGCAGCGAGTGGCTCAGCTCCTCCTCCCTCAGAGACACCGCCAACAGCTGGTCCATTTGGCCCTGGTCTAAAGGGGACAAGGCCAAGAGAAAAATACAAGATATATATATATATATATATATGAATGACCTAAAATATTCACAATGATTATTGAGGGGTCATCAACTTTTACAATTCTTGGGATTGGTAATAGCGTAAAGATTCTTTCTAATAATACAGAACATAAAATATCAGAATTACCCTTGTTTGACTTTGTTTTCTTCTTTTTTCCACATATCAGATGTGGCTCCACATCAGAAAAGCCATCATTCTGCAAGAATACATGATAAAGTAATTGCAATAATTAAAACTTACTTGGAGTAGTGGACTAGTCCAGCAACGATAGCGATACACTACACCCTAAAATTATACTACTCACTCTTACTGATTTGTGTTTCCTCTTGTTGGCACTACTGTTGTCTCTCAAATCTCTGTTTTCATCCTCCAAGTTTGGTTCCACTTTCATAGCCGCTGCTGCTACTGTCTGACTGCTGCAATCCTGTGTTGCAGGCAGCCCCACAGCCACCTGCATCCTAGAATTGGACCGTGTCTCTGTGTGAGAGTCATTATCTTTTGTGTTCTGGGGTGGAGGACGTTGGGGCCAGTGTGGACTCGGAGGACCGTCTGGAAACGACTCCCAGTGGAAGCCCTCTGAAAGCGGCATGTCAATGTCCTCCGCCTGCACTGAGCCTTCTTGGTCAGAGAAAGGGTTCTCCGACTCGATTCCCAACCTGTATCCACACAGAATAAAAACAGCAGATAAAAAGATATGATTTCTGTTTGGCAAACAAAAAGTAAAATGGAAAATCAGGATGATGGATGGAGAGAAAAGTTTTGGTTTTAGAGAAAAGAGGCTAAGCACCAACTGTCATAGTGAATCACTCACCTGGGCATGCCATTGATTGTCTCCTGTTTTTTCCGTTTCATTTCCCTGTACATCTCCCTCCAGCTCAACTTACTATTGGCCCCTGACAGAGTGAGAATCTTCTGCAGGGTTGGTTTAAGTCCATCCTCTTTCTCCCCCTGAACTTTGTGTGATTTATGGGCGATTCGGACCCTGCAGGTGATGTTCGGGTTGGGCTCAGTGGATGTGGTCTGACATCTACCGAGTGAAGCTAGGCTGTCGAGGGTTGAAAAGGCAGGTGCTCCCCGAGACTGACAGATTTCGTTGCTGTTTGATGGTCCATCTGAGTCACATGCAACCACTGAGCTCCTCTCCCAATGCTGAGTCATTCCTTGTGTTGTTTTGGAAGTTGTCTGCTTAGCAGGAGCAGAGGTGTTGAGCTGTGGAGACTGCACAGATGCATCTGCAGCAGAGGTGATGTAAAGTGCAGCTTCGTTGGTGTGGTCCCTGAAGGAGCCACCTGCTGGATGCTCTTTCCCAGTTCCAGCTTGTTGCGCGGTGCAACGATTGGCCACCCGGGCACCTGCCTCGCTGCTCTGCCTCCGGGCTTCACGGTCTGCTCTACATGGCTCCCTTACACCAAGCGCCCTTCTGATTTGCCTCAGCATTGCACTGACATCCACGTCTTGTATGGGCGCAGCATTGGCAGATGTGTTAGCAGAATGTGCAGCTTGCTCTGGTCCTGGCTGAGAAGCCCTTGGGCTCTCATCTTCGTCGTGATTAAAGACGATGGCTCCATGGAGGTGATCACTGGTGAAGTCTGTATCATACTGCCTGTTGTAACAGTCATGGATGGCAGGCCATGATAATTGTTCTGGCATATTGGCGCCACCTCCTTGGGTGTTGTGTGGTCTTTTAACAAATATGTCAGCTTGGGAGCTCTCAATTTTGACTTTGTTGCACTGATTGTTGACAGAAAAGTTATCATCCCGCAGATGGGCCTGAGGGTAGGGGTGATACCAAGTTCTACCTTTCGGCTCTCCTGGCAGACAAACAAATCTTCTGTTTTGACTCTGCAGAGTTGATTCTGTTTGGTGAAGCGGTCTTTGTAGACTGGACATTTTGTTCTCCTTGTTTTGAACAACAGCATGGTTGCTTCCTATCTGGTGGGTTTCTTGCATCTGTTTCGGTGTCCTCACGTTCCCTTTTTCGGATTTTCCAGGATTCACTACTTTGGACACCACCTTGGTGTCTGTGGCGGTTGCCAATTGCACTTCTGCACGTTTCTGACCAGCTACCTGCTTCAGTTTCTTTTTTTTCTTTTTCATAATTTTCTTCCTGTGATGGCAAAAAGCACAGTCATAAAGAGAGTTGCACCACACAATTCCAGTTCACTGTCAAACCCAGTGTTTCAAAACAACATATTACATCATAGAAAGAATAAAATGCTAAATCTAATATCATCATATTGAGTGGATAACAGATGAAAATCTTACTCCTCCTTCTTTAGTGTCTTGTTCCTCTCCAGGATTCTGCTGACGGTCTCTGTGCTCAGAGTCTTAAACAGCGGAAAGGGCTTCACATTTTTAGACATTAAGCTCTTCAAGTTATCTTTGTGTTGAGCGGTGGAGATGTGCTGGGCGTACTCATTTAATCCCATTGAGGATGCCTTACACGCCTGGCATTCATGAAAAGAATCTCTGTTAATGGAAAGACACACATTTTTGTCAGGAATAAGTGAATGACAGAAGTCTGAACAGAAGCTAAAATGTACAAAATGATGAATTGAAAACAGAAACGGTCACTGATCCAAGCAAGTATTTGATGCCAGTTTTGGTACATTTAAGTTTGGTACCAGCAGTTCCAATACTCAGTGGTACACACACACACACATGTGGGTCAGTACCACAAAATGTACTGAGGTTCAATACCTAGCCCTGGGGAAATACTCCAGAGGAAGATAACCTTGCCAGATATGTGGGGAAATAAATTGTTGTGCAGGGAAGTGTGGTGACTTGCTTTTCTCTCAGCATGTTCTCAGAAAAAAAAATGAGCAAAAAAAGAAAAAGGTAAAGAGCACTAAACATCGGTGTAATTGACAAATGTTACTCACTTGCCCAGCACTGTTTCCAGCTCTCGGTGATGCAGCATGCCATGCATATGCTCTTGTGCTTCCTACAGTTGAGACATATTGTCAAGAATATAGATCATTTGAGAGAGCAGCAAGTTAAAAATCATATAATAGCCAGCTCTACTAGTCATTGAAATAGCTAGGTAAAATTAGAGCCACTTACCAGTTTCAAATATGACCTACGACATAAAATACAGTAGGTAGTTTTGGCCTTGTGGTTTCGTTTAGATTGTGGGTTGGTCTCCTTCTTCACAACGGTTTTACCCACCTTCTCGTGTGGGGTTTGAACCTTTGCCATTTCTGAAGAAGTGAAAAAAAGGTAACAGTGGATATGTGAAAACAAAGCTTCACACTAATAAGATAAAGAAACGCCACCAGTGTTTCCACAGTATAACGTCGCAGAGTAAAACTAACTATAACATGCCTGGTGGTGACATTTACTTTATATAGACCAATATAAAACATCAATCATTAAGTCTAAAATTTTTTAACAACAGCACAACGTGGTTGTCAGGTGAGCTCCAGTCAGAAAAGGTTAACACGTTTGAGTTTGGCTGCAGATTAAAAGTGCCTGTATTACGACGTTAACAGACAGTTGTACACCGTTAACTGCAGGTAAGTAAATTATTAACGGGTTACACTGAACGTAATATTAGATTTGATGGGAATGTTGTCAAAAGAACATAATTACCGCACGAATTTCACATGGCAACAAGACTGAACTGCTGTTTAACCGCCATGTTTGTCAACGTAAGCTACGTCGCCCAATCGTTAGCTAGAGATGACGCCGGAAGTCTAGCGGCGGGCAGTTACCGCAGATCTACAAAACATATGCTAAATGCTTGTGGGGGGTTTGTTGTGATTTCCAGCAGTGAGGATGTCATATAACTCTAATGAGTTGCAGGAAGCGTGGTTCCATACGGAAGAGGAGTTTTTGCTAAAAGAAAAATAGCAGTTTGCTAGCTGTTTACAGTGTGTTATCGCCAACTGACTTTTAAAACTGTTTGTACGTTACGATGTGCAACGGGTGTGTGCAGAAAGAATACCCTGACCGAGTAAGTCAAGGCTATTTGGAGACGTTGTTTTTAAACGCTAACTTTGTGTACCAGGAAATCTACACGACAAGTAAACAGCGTAGTGATGCGTTAGCTAGTTAACGTTAATTTATCCAGAGTTACTAGTGGCTCATTTTTCCTTGTGTTTTGTTGCTCAGGGGAACACTTGTCTGGAGAATGGCTCCTATCTGATGAACTACCTGGGCTGTGCCAGCTGCCACCAGAGGGACTTCGTGCTGATCAGCAACAAAGCCACGGAGGATGATGATGGAGAGGAGATCGTCACATACGACCGTAAATCACTCTTCCTGTGCTACAGCTAGGAAAGGAGACCAGTGGAGTATTTGTTAACTGCTGGTATTAATCCACCAACCTGACCCACTATGTCCATTTGTCGTTCCAGATGTTTGTAAAAACTGTGACCACGTCATCGCCAGACACGAGTATACTTTCTCTGTTGATGATGAGTATCAGGTAAGTATTTGTTTATTCTGAATCACTAATGATATCTTTGTGAGTAAAATGCTGGTGCTGTCTTTAAATGTCTAATTTGATATCTAATTCCAGCGCTCGTGTTTAGTTGTTGGCATAGTCTTGTAAGTATATATTGTGTGTTTTGTATTATCCAGGAGTACACTATGCTTTGCATGCTGTGCGGGAAGGCAGAGGACTCCATCAGTGTGTTGCCAGATGATCCCAGACAGTCTGCTCCTCTCTTCTAGACCTCAAAATACACCAAACCTGCAGGTCATCATTCCCTTTTTTTTAGATCGACTATCACCAAGCTAATGGACGAACCGCTAGCTGCTCGCTTCTGGTCCCTATCATTTTTATCGTCCATTCAGAATTTTATGCACGTCTTCAATTAAGTTTACAGTATTTTAAATATTTGGCTGTTGATGGACTAATGTGTGCTGATAGCAGTTGAGCAGGAAATATAACTTTTTATTAAAAAAATCCACTTCTTGACAAAATATAAACATTCTGTATGTTCTGTAAATAAACATTTTTGTACTATACTTTTTACTAAGAATTTGATTACCCTAGGTATTTTACTTCCCCATGACACTTATCTGATGTTACAATGTCAGAATGACAAAAAAGGAAGCCTACTATGCAGCTATTACTGTTAAAAAAAACTAAAATGTTCACGTTTCAGGAAATATGTGAAATAAATATATACAGTATAATCACCTGTTTAGTCAATTTATAAGGTTTCCGTGCCCAAGAAAAGTAGCCAACAAACTATTCAGAGTGTTGTGGAAGACAGAATTCAATCTTCAATCCTCACATCTCAAAATGTATTTATGAAAATATGCTTCTTCTTACAGTCTCACCATCTGGCCTATTTGGTGCAGTTTTAGTTTCATTGTAGCAGGCAAGATTCACATCCTACCTCTATATGCTATACTCTTAATATCCAATCTCATTCCTCATATTCATAACCATAAATAAACCTGTTGAAGGATTTAGCAAAATGAATTGTCAGAATGGAGTCTGTGTAGTAAGAAAGTCCAAAGACTGATTAATTTAAACTTTATTCAAAGAACTTCTCTGTTGAGAAGAACATCTAGATAATTTCTTTGTCCACATAAACACATTCTCTTAACATCCTGTCAAACTGGTGGTTACACATCATCTTTCACATTTTAAGTTGCAGTGACCACAGTAAAAAAAAAAAAAAAAAAAAAACGCACTGCATATGCAAGAAGAGCCTTCATGTCATTGTGGCTGTCATCTGTAATTCAGTCACGAGCTCGTCAGCAGTCTCTTTTGTGCTTACAGGGACGTCTGTCTCAGAAAGCAGCAGCTTCGACAAAATTTGACAAGGGATTGTACTCGGGGGACATGTCACAGTGTGACTTGGTGTGACTACCGTTTTATAAACTCTACTACTTCATCGTAGTTTGTCATTTGATTTAAAAGTTTGGTCAACGTTTACCTGTCATCTTAACCTATTGCCTGTTTCTTCCGTAAAACTAGTTTGCGATTAAAACTGTTCACAGTGACGTCTGTGGATTATCCAGAGTAACTGTGGCACTGTTACTGGAAAGATGTTGGTATTTTGTAGACATTTTTTTTGTAATTTGGGTGAATTGACCCTTTAAGCCACACAACGAAAACTACAGTATGTGTAGCCAGGCAGTAATATTTTTGAGATCTGCCATTTATTCTCTTTCATAATATATTTTTAAAGTGTAAAAAAAACAAGATGCAACAACAATCAGACATAATGAAAAACATATATATATATTTTTTCTTTTTGCAGCTTTCACCTCCTGCTGTTTTCTTGATGTGAGAAATAAAAATGCACGTTTTTGCTGGTCTACATAATGTATTTTGCTCAGAAGCAGTTCAATAAAAATACAGATGTTTTAGCTGATTGTACAAATGAATAAAAAAAATTGCAGTGATACTCATGCACTTGTACAATACTTAAGTATGAGTGCACTTACATGTACATTCTAATACGTGGGTTCCTTTTGCATGACAAATATTTTCTAGCAAAGAAAAAGCAACACTACGACACTGTGATATGCCAAAATGAGCAATTCATTGTTACATACTATAATTCATCTAGCAGTTTGACAGAAATGAGGTCAACATGGGACTGCATGCCCTGGTTTGTTTATGAATGCTGATGTCAGTATACTGCTTGTAGTGTTATTTACTATTAGTGTTCTTAGAGCGAGTATATGGTTTCTATTACTGTATACCATTTTCCTAATGGTACATATCTACAGTTAGCATAATTTTTACATCCCTCAAGTATTAAACACTGTCTTTTTGGTCTCATATTAGGCCTATATGTAGTGTTAAGAGAGGAGTGAAATGCGAGGTAAGAGTTGGCAATCTCAAGGTTTCCCAAACCTTTTTGTTTCAACTGCAGGCATCAAGCCACATAGTCAAGTATTTTGAGATACACATCCAACAAATGAATAAATAAATAAATACAATTTATCATACATTTTACATTACATACAGTACATTCCCTTGAGTAAATACCGTATTTACACATGCTATCAGGGACTGGATGTGAGACAGCCTCTCGCTACAGTTGCACCACCCGGATCAGTCACTTGTGTCAAATACAGTCATCGGCTCTTTTTGCCTGAGCCTTTACCCTCGTGGATCAGGCCCCTTCCCCTGGAGCCGTGGCCCCACTGACCCTGCGTACCGGACCTGTCTTGCGTGTGAGCGTGCCGAGGAGGAGGGGACCCAGAGAAGCTGGATGGAGAGCGACTGCGTCCCTGCAGTGCCCCGCCCTCGCGGAGCTCCTGGCGGGAGGGGGAGGAGCTTAGCGAGCGCTGCAGGGAGGAGGAGGTGCTGCGAGGAGGAGGGCTGAAGAGCATCCCGCTGCGGTCCTGCATCAGCTGGGTCAGACTGGCCAGAAAGTCTGCGTCACTAGTGCTGCTGGCACGTACTCTTAACCGCCGCCGTCTGGAGAAAACAAAAGACAGTATGATTATGATGGCTAATATATAATGAAATAATGTATTTATGATCAGCCTTTCCATCTTTCCATCTGTTGTACTTCTGACAAAGTGGCTGCTAAAGGAGTGTTTGTTGTAGTTTGAAACTGCACTTGCTCACCAACAGTAACTATGGGTGTAACCAAATCAACCAGGACTTTAACTTTAAATATCTACCATCTAATAAAAACAGAGAAATTGAAATGTCAGTATTTTCTAAAACCTCCACTGAACAAAGCTCATACCTGTTGTCAACACATGGGCGGATAGGTGGTTTCCCCGGAGGTGGTCGAGGCAGAAACCTGCTGGTCAGTTGCTCGGGTACAAAGGTGGCGCTCACGGGTCGTGGGATCTTACTTTTACTACCCGATGAGGAGGACAGAGAAAGAGGGTCTTCTCGCTCTGAGGAGAGCCTGTCTCTCGGCAAAGCGCAAGGCAGGTTGTCACAGGACAGCGACGGAGAGGGGGAGTGGGTGGGGGAGCCAGGGACCGGACTGCTCCAGCGATGACGCCTCTCCATGTTGAGGTCCCTGCTCGGAGAGTCCAGCGGAGCGCCGGGTTCTCGTACTGGGATTCGACTCAATCTTGGGGACGAGGGAGAGTCTCTTCGCCTGAGCTGAGCTGGGGGCGGAGAGGAGGAGACGGTGACGGTGCTCTCCATAGCGCCTCCGGCTGTGTCAGCTTGGGGCTGCTGATTCGGCTCTGAGGAACGATCAGGCAGACCAGAATCACTCTCTGGGTCTCTGTCGTTTGTCAGATGAGCGGTGGGGCCTTTGGCTGGGCTTGGCACTGGAGCTAACTCCAACTTCCCTCCATCCTTTAAGAGTTCCCCTGGAGGTTCATCAGATTTACCAGATGGGGCCTCTAGTGGTATTGCAGCGCTCTTCTCCTGTATGGGAGACTGTGGCGCACAGCTGGAGGACTGAGAAGAATTCAGTGATTAATGGACTGTGAAAAATGTGCAAGAAAAATTATTATTATAAAAGATGTATCCAGTAAAATGAAATTCCATCTTATTTTTATTTTAAAAATGTTTGAAGTGCAATCATTTACAAGAACGTCTAAAATTAATTTTACAAAAAGCTGCTCTCAGGTCAAGTACAACAAAATGCTTGGTCACCCCTACCTGGTCCATCTGGGGTCTTCCCATGATGACTGAGGGCATTTGCCCCAGCATCCCTGGCAGCCTCCTGTGGCCCAGTAACCACGTGCCGGGCATGGTCATCTGCGACATGACAGGGCTGCTGGGCACTGCCGGAGACTGGCCATCCTGCGGCTCAGAGGAGTGATCCTCAGTCTCAGCAGGCGTGTGGGTCCCTGGCTTGTCCTCATGAAGGGCTTCTGCTGGAGGCTTGCTGGCTCCAGAACCGCTGCCTTGCTCCAGCTCCAGCATCACCCACTCCTGGGAGTCTCCCTCCTGTGGTACAGGACTGAGATTCACAGCAACGAAACCACTGCTCGCTGCGCCCTCCTCTGGGTCGGGGGTCGCTGTGCCAGAGTGCTCCTCATTGCAGGGGGGCGTCTGCTGCCCATGTCCCCTCTCAGGAATGGATTTCTCCCCGACCTGAGAAAGGAGAGGACGCTGTTTGCCCAGGCTGAAACAAGATATTATTAGTGTTAGAGGGAGTTTGTATCAGTTTCATAGAAATAGCATTTTTGCAGATTGTCACAAGTGCATTTGGATATAAAGAAAGTACTAACTAGGCCTCAAGGAAGCGTTCGATGGTGGGCTTGGGTTCGGGCGCGAGCCTCTTTTCAAATGCCAAGCTCTGACTGTGTCTTATCCTCCGGAGCAGCGGTGCAGCCCGTTCCAAGAACATGGTCTCCGATCGCACCCGTCTAGGAGAGCTCTGTATGGAGCCAGTGTTGGGACTCTGGTTCCCCTGGTTCTGACTGTGCTCATCCTCACTCACCACCTGAATACAACGAATGACAACGAGGCTGAAAAACTGAAAATGTCTTTGAATGGGGACATAGACAGTCCCACCATCTTTTCTTGACTAGCATAACAGGAAGATAGAGAGGAAGCTCCTGGGGAGATTATATTCAAGGCCAGAAGGAATAGATGTAGTAATAAGCAATTACAGTGGAAACTGCTTATATGGATCAAAAAGCTCAGGACAGAATCATTCCTATACAAATGCTGTTTAAATAATTTGCTTATAGTAATCAAGTAGTCTACCTACAGTGTTCATTTTGGGTCTTTTCATACATGACAACATATAGAAAAAACATTTTAAAACTACGGTAATTCTAAAATGTTTTTTTACTATACTCCCATGATACACGTATGATATTTACTTAGCGGCTGCGGCACCATTATCAGGCGCAGGTTTGTGTGGAGGTGCAGGGTGTGGGTGTGTTTGTAACCACCATGAAAGAATCAGAAAATAATGTTTTATTCCTCTCATTCACCGGCTTTCTCGCTACCACTGCTCGCTCTCCTCATCCACTCTGTAGCTCGCTCGACCACTGCGTCTCCGTCTCTCTCTCATCTTTTTTAAGATGAGTGGGGAAGCCGACAGCAAAGCCTAACTTCACTTTTAACGTTATCAAACGTAGAGAAATGTCATCCCTTCTTTCTAGTAATGATTTGTCCTCCCTCATGGCAGCGTTGTATATCTCTAATCAGTCTGATTGCCGGCTGTAATATACAAATGTCAATTAGATGGTAATCTGCATGAGAAATAAAAAAAAAAATCAATTATAATAATCATCTGCTTATTGTGATCAATTTGACCCAGACAGATGTGATCACTATAAGCAGTTTCCACTGTATCTTTAAAAAGAATGTAGACCTAAATGTAGATATATGTTAAACTCCAATGTGATGTATTGCTGACTTTGGGGATGTTTTGTGCATGAAATCCACTGCATTGCAGCTAAACAATACATTTCACTCCACAGCAAGAGAATAACAACATTACAGCAAGTAGGTAAGAACATTGAATTGAGCATTAACAGTAAACTACATTGCCCTGACCTTCCTGATCATCGGCGGGGCATGTTTATGGTTGCAGTTGCGGTCAATCTCTTCCCATACATCTCCGCCAGGCGTGGTTGGTGTGGGGATTGGGGGGCAGTTGTCAGCGTCACTGAGGCGCTCGCCTTGCAGGACATCCTCAGTGTTCTCCCTCTGCAGCTCGCCTGGCAGCACTGAAGCATTGGCCATGCTGTGGAGGAGAGGGAAGGTCACCCTGCAGCTCATTTCCAAAGCAAAATTTAGAGCAGTGATTTCTCAGGGATCTGACAGTGCAGATTTCTAGTCTAAAAAAAGCCACTTGCTATACACTGAACACATGTCCAACAGAGTGTGAAGGAAGTTTGAATAGCAAAAGTGAAACTGCCACAACAACAACAAAAAAAAAATACATGGCTTTATGTAACACTGATTGAGCTCTTTTAAATGTAAATACCCCAAATATGCTGGTGTGAGACGAGTGAGCTGCTGAGCAGTGGTTGTTGTGGCAGTAATGGTCAGCATATCCTCTGAATCACACTTCTCCCAGTCGTAAGGGTCATTCTCCAGCACGTTGTGGCTTTTCATAGCATTCTCAAACACTGACATCAGGAGCTGTCACAGAGAAACCACATGCATCAGCGCTTGACGGCCAGAAAGGAATAAACAGTGTGTGCAAAATATGCCAAACCAGAGACGGCCAACCTGATAGTCTGGCTTAGTGAAGTAGTCCAAGGTCAAGATGTGATCCAGGAAAATGCTAAACTCGGAAGGAAGGTGCTTAAGCATGAGTCGGTGGTCGTATGTCTCTTTTAGATTTCCTACTTGTTCCTGAGGGAAGAAAGGAGAGTATTTTGTTTGTTGGAGCAGATACATACTGTAAATTAAAAATCTACGATCAGGAAGTCATGGAAGCACATACCTTGTCTTTGATTTTCCGCCAGGGAAGCTGACCAACCATGAATTCAACCAGCATGTAGAAGAGGGACCACAGGTCGTCATGACGACCCATTTCCTGCAGATTCAGAAACATGAGTGTGAGTAATTAAAAGGATAGAATAGAATACAACTTTATTGTCTATGAGGGACAGAGTATGCATAGGGGAACATGTCCTTGGTCCCTGCTCACCTTATTTTTATGAGCATTGATTGAAGCATATCGCACAGTTCCTCTAAAACCTGCCACAGGACGAGGCTGAAAGAGAACAGTTTTTAATATAATATAAGCTGGGTTACCGAAACACAGAAAACACACTCTCTGTCCTTTACACCAAGTTTACAGGTCCAAAATAACATTCTGAGGTATCTAAATAATATGTTAAAGGCAACTGGATTGACTGTTTTATGTGACTTCCTAGTGCTTTTGGACTACCACTGGATCTATATTAGCAGTAGCTGAATGTCTTTTCTTTTGTATCCATTTTGTAACAACACTTATTTATATCACAGTAAAGCCTCTATCAGTTGAAATACTATGCTTTAAAAAAACAGCCTACAGAGTAAACACAGTACTTACTGGACGGACTTCCTGGCTGGAGTTGGTAAACTGACGGGCCAAACCAAAGTCAAGCATATAGCAGCATCTGCAGGTACTGGCTAGTCTCCCCATTGCAAAGTTAGACTGCAATTTTAACAACAAAGAAGCACAAACAAGTTCAAGTATGGGTCATATAATGTGCTACTGAAATTTGACATTGACTCATTTGATATACAAAACAAGAACAACAAATTCACAAACTATAACAGGTCATCTTACAGGTTTAATGTCACGGTGCAGGAAGCCCACTGAATGGATGCTTTCGATGGCCTCTAAAATCTGCTTGCCAAGTCTCAAAGTTGTGGAGACGGAAAAGGTTCCGCGGGTCATGGTTCTGCGCAAATCTGCCAGATTCCTCCCCTTTAGACAGGAAATCAGTGTTACACGTCACACTCATGATGCAGAGAGATATATAACATCAGAAGCAAATCAAACACTTGACTAACATTTGCAGATTAAAAAAAAAAAATTACCTGGAGTTCCATCACTACATAGTTGAAGCGATCGTTTCGGCCACAGCCCACAAAGCGACACACGTGGTCTTTGCCTGTCAAGGAAATAAACCAGTATAACACTTTCTGTTGATGTTTGTGTGTCATCTCTTCTGTAAACTGACAGCCAGACCATCAGGCTGGCCTCACAGTTGATAATAATCTGCATTACTCATATGTTTATGTTTCTCAGTGTTACAGCTTTCTGTGTACATATAAATACATACAGTATGTGCAGATGTCATATCCTATTTACTATTGTACGCAGTAACATTTTTTAAAATGATGGATAGAATATTCCAGTATTAGCGGCGACACCTCATCTAGTCACTGTATGTTTAACAAGCTCATTGTGTTTAAGTTACACAATTTGACTTTGTCTTAAAATATCAGTAAATTGTGAAGAATTCCCATCACAATTTTCCAGATCGCAAGGTGACATTTTTAAATAGCTTGTTCAGTCCAATTAACAGTCAAAAACCAAAATATATTAAATTTATAATGATTCAAAAAGGAGAAAAGTAGAAAATCACATCCAAGCAGCTGGTGCCAGAAAAAGATGGACATTTTTGCCAAACAATTAATGGTTTATCAAAATAGCTGCTGATTATTTTTCTGTCAATCGACTTCCCTCCCTGTCACTGAAGGGGGGACAATATCGCTTACCCTGCAGCTTCTTCAGGACAGCTACCTCCATCTTCAGGACTTGTTTGGGTTGCTGAGCAGACTCCACCTTCAAGGCGACGGTGGCTTGGCTCAACTGATCCAAAACCTCGTAGATCTCCCCAAACCCACCACCACCTATCTTCCTCGCCTGTACAAAAGCACAAATCGAGATACAGCAGGTGCAAAAAGGGATTATCCCACAAGTGTTGTTGTGGACAAAACGTGTGTGCACTCTTCATTGTGGTGTTTTTTTAGTGAAATGACATGATTCTGTGATTTCCCTTTCTCCCAGTGACACCTTACCACTTTCCATCTGTCTCTGACCACGTCTGCCACTGACAGGATGTCTGTGTGCTCTCCAGCCCCACTCATCCTGAGTGCTCTCAGCTACAGCCTGCACCTGGCATCAGTGACGCAAGCCCCTCACTGAAAACGGAACAGATTTTCAGATTCAGTTAAAAAAAAATTTGACAACCACCGTATACTGCATGCTACTTACTGAGCGTGCAGAAAATGAAAAGAGGAACCATTAATTATTACTGATTATCAGAGGTGGAAGAGGTACTCAGATCCTTTACTTAAGTAAAAGTACCAAGTACATAAGTACATACAGTACTGTAAGTATTAGTAGCAAGAGGGACTTTAACTATTAAAGTAATGTGGTCTCTCTTACTGATATATTATTATATATGACTTCATTAGATTATTGATACTGAAGCATCAGTGTGTAAGCAGCATGTTGCTGTTATAGCTGCAGGAGATGGAGCTAGTCCAGTGGTTCCTAACCTAGGGGTGGGGCCCCTGCAAAGGGTCACCAGATAAATCTGAGGGGTTGTGAGATGATTTATGGGAGAGGAAGGAAGAAGAAACAAAGTTCTGATACACAAAGCATGTGAAAAGGTTTAGAGGGGGAAAAAAATCTCTATTTGGTGGAGCTGTTTTACAACTCAGACATCTGAAATGTGACCCAGACTACACACTGCTTTATGTAAGACGTCAAAAGCCAAAAAGGTTGGAAACCACTGGTTTCCTCTTTAACAATGTGTTGTATTTTAAAAGCTTGTTATATTATCCATTGTGTCAATTCTTCATCTGAAAAGTATTAAGTACAATATTTCCCTCTGAAATGTAGTGGAGTAGAAGTATAAAGTAGCATTAAATGGAAATACTCAAGTAAAGTACCTCAAAATTGTACTTGAGTACAGTACTTGAGTAAATGTACTTAGTTATTTTCCACCACTGCAGATTATTGTGTCAAATATAAACGCTGCCAACAGCTGAGTTATAAAGGTTAGCTCGTTTGACTCATGTAAGAAGCTAACCGATGCTTGCAGCTAGCATTGTCTGGTTTCACAACAATGTCTACCGTTACCGCGGCGAAATCACGGGTCATAAACGGCCACACACCGGTCGTTCGCGAGGATTAGCCGTTATGGAGCTAATCTGGCTATGTGACGGCGTTCACTGCGGCGGCTCCGGTGGTCCTCTGAACAAGCTAACTAGCCATGTTTACTAACGCTAAATCATAACGATGAGCTGGAAAACCTCTCTGACCTCTTACCGCGCTTCGCTGCACCACTGCGATTCCGGTTAGTGTGTGAAAACCCAAACAGCCTCCATGCTCCCAGTCTGTTCTCAGCTAGCCAGGTCATTCCGAACGGGCGTTTATTTCAGAAATGAGGTGATGGTGATGGACCATAGCTGACGGGAGCTACGTTTAGCCAGCTAGCCTGCTAACGGATGCTGTTGCTGTTGCTGCTGCTGCTGCTGCTCCTGCCCCCGTGCTCCCTCTCACAGCGGCGGCGGTGACGTCACGAGGCTGGCCCGTCCTGATTGATCCGCAAACTCCTGCATCAATACGAGCAGGAACACTGCATCACCGCCGCTGCTCGGTCACCAGTCAAATAGATCAATCATGAGCATGATGATTGTCGAAAAAAAGAAAGCTGTAACATCGGAGTAGCAGGGGCGAACTTTACCATTAGGCAAGGTAGGCAACAGCCTGGGGACCCCAACTAAAAGGGCCCCACACAGCTGTAGATTTATTATTATGTTTAGATATGAAAAATATTGAATTGTGTCACTATTCTAACTCATTGTACCCCGAAATAACTTACAAAAATACCCCCCAAAGCACTAAAAATGCAACTGTATACTACATACTGCGTACTTCTACTTCAGAGGAAAACATTGCACCACTACATTTACCTGACAGACAAACTGTTACTGGTTACGTTGCAGATTCAGATTTTACTCACAAAATATAACAAATAACATATGATGCATTATTATTTATTAAACTATCCAGCATTGTATATGAATTAAAAGCTCCACCTTCAACACAAGCTGAGTAAATTGAAGTACATTGTGCTAATAATGCCTCTCTTTCACTCTTCACTTTTAAGTAAAAATTTGAATATAGGACTTTTACAGTATTTTTACTGTGCGCTATTAATAGTTTTACTTAAGAAAAACGTTTTGGGTACTTTTTCTACCACTGCCAATAGCAAGACAGAGTTTGCCTGGGGCCCCCAAATCATTACATCAGAGTAGCAGGGGCGTTGCAGAGAAATCTGGTGCCCCTGACAAAATATTCTTTCTGTTAAAGATGTTATAATATATTTTGTATGCCATTTTTTTTTAAAAAGTACCAATATTTTCTCTCTTTGTGATTTCACATATTTTTTGAACTCTCTCAAATCTGTTACAAACAAAAAGTATATGTACAATATTAATAATTAATTATTATAATTAATTTTGGAAACATATAATTCAATTTGCCTTTATTTTATTTCAATGTATTTATTTATTTACTGTTATTTTTATTTGATTTGATTTTATTGTCCTTCTATTTTGTATTTCCTGTCACAGTGTCATGATCCTGCATCTCCCTAACCTGCTGCCACACTCCCAATGGCTCTCTCCCTCTGTGTGTGTGTGTGTGTGTGTGTTTGTGTGTCATCACCGCTATCAGCCTCTCTACAAATACCCAGCTCTGCCACTACCATGCTGCCAGATTGTAGCCTCTGCTTCAGTCAGTGTTACTACGCTACACTACGTTCAAGCCACTTCACCTGCATTTATCCAGTTTTCTTGTTGTTGCCTGTTTTCTTGTACCTAACCCCTGTTTCCTGTCTCCTGCAGTTCTGTCTGCTCTGTCTCCGGCCCCTTGTCTCATCTCATCAGCCCTGCTTCCCTGCCCTGGATCCCTGCTCTTCTCAGCTTCCAGCCCTAGCCCCAGCCCAGGCTCCTAGTTACCAGCCCAAGCTTCCCCAGGCCTGCATTCCCTTTCCTCAGCCTTTACAATAAATACCTTGTTTCTATCATGTCCCTGTCTCCTCACCGCTGAGTGTCTGCACTTGGGTTCACCTGCTCCATCCCACGTAACACACAGTCTTAAAGGGATAGTACGGATTTTTTGAAGTGGGGTTGTATGAGGTAGTTATCCATAGTCAGTATTACCTACAGTAGATTTGGGTTGGCATGCTCCCAGTTTGGAGAAGCAGGCAAGAGTAGCAGCATGGAAGCTAAGCACTGTACTGCTATGGACAGGGCCGGCAGCAAGATGTATTTTAGCCACAATATATCAATATCAGCTTAAATGTATGCTATATTTAGAATATTTTCACTGCTTTACCTTTCCGTCAGACAGCTCTTTCCTTTGGTGCTACATTTCAGATCAGATGCTTGGGTCAGAAAGTGCTGCTGATACTGTATCTACTTGATTTGACTAATTTGGACGGCTGAAGCTTCATATTAGCTTCAAATAAACTTTTAAATACATCTTTGCACAGAAGGAGGCTTGTGGATTTTGGCCTCCATCACTGACATTGTAAGTGCATTATGAAGGGATCTTCTAATGACCAGTATGAAGTACCTGACAGTTGGGTACCTGACTATTGTTTTAAGACAGACTTGAAAAAATGGTGAATCTGTCCTTTAACGTATAGGTTACATGAGGGGGGCAAAATAGGAAGGAACACTTTCCAATATAATGCACTCCAGTACACCACAACCACCACCCGCTATGACCTCAATAATAAACAAGTAGAATTACCACCTTTCTGACGATGTCAACAAAAACTGAAAATGTATAAGCTTAGTAAAAGTAGAATTTATGGCAGAGCTGTTGAATTGGATGGCATTAGATTGCACAGGAGTTTCTAATAAAGTGCTCGGTGAGTTTACATTCCTTCTGTTCATACTGGCCATTAGGAGATCACTTAGATCACTCTGAAGCTTATATGAGGCTTCAGCAGTTTGAATTAGTCAAATCAAGTGGGTATCTTCCAGTGTTATGTCTTTTAAGTATGAAATTATGACCTCTTTGACTGTTTTCTTGCTGAGCTGCAGTGGAGGGATAACATATGGAGGTATTTTCATACTAAAAGGACTGTAACTGTGGAAGATATCCACTTTATTTGACTAACTCAGACTGCTGAAGCCTCATAGTAGCTTCATATATACTAGTGATCACATTTTGCACAGAACGCGGACTGTGGAATTTGACTGTTGTTTTAAGACAGACTTGAAAAATGAAATAATTTGTGACAAAAATCATATATAAGATCTAATATTGCCATAAAGCATTCCTGCTCAGTGACTTCCAACACTGACCACAATGGTGTGATACAAACAGATATATGAAACTGGCGAAATCTGATGCTAGAAAAATGTGTATTGTCTCAACCCTATTCGGCAGTACAATACAACATTCAAATGTAACCAGTTATTCATAACTTTTTTGTCATGAGTAAAAGATTAAGTATTGCAAAGAGATTAAAGGCATAATAAAACACATGACTTCGGTGACGCACCTTTATTGCTCTGCCCTGTGCATGTAATAATGATGCTTTCACAACATGGGAATAAAGTCCCATGAATTGCCCACACTGCTTAGTTTCAGTAATACTATCACTGATACGTCTTGCAATGAAGAACATGACGCATGAGCAAATGTATTTCATAAGCGCACAGGTTTTTTTTTTTTGATGTTTCACTTATGAAATGTCTCAATTCACATTAAAATCTGTAGTACATGCAAAATATCACGATTCTGTTTTTTTCTTTTTTCAAACTGACAAATGTGGTGTTTTCACAGAACCCATTTTGGGTGGATGACATGCATAGATGAATAAATACATTTGAACAGTTTTTACCATCAGAATTCACTCAGCTTTTTATATAGAGAAACTCACATACAACTGTTTTTAATGAATAAGAGATTATCCAATAAAATACATGGACTGGTTGAATGAATGTAACGTGGGAAAACATCCAAATTAATAGAAATGTTTACAAAATGTTAAATATTATATATTTAAAGTTAAATATGTCTATTTTTAAACATAGACTAAAACCATCTGTTTAGCTTTTATGTAGTATCTTATACATTGATTTTATTGTTTTATAATTATATAATTTATTCATTTTCTTATTACCATTTTACTTTTTTATTATAATCTATTCATTTTGTGTAGTATTGTGTATATATATTTTTTGACTGTGTCTATTATTGCTTATATTCTTTCATTATTTTTACCATTTACTTCTCTTTGATTGTTGTCTTATTCAATCGACTCTTTCAAAGTAGGTTTTATTAAATATTTATCTTTCTAATCTATTATTCATTATTTATTTTGTTTTATTTACATTTCACACGTCACCTTGTTTTAATTTTGGTGTTTTACTTGTATCTTAGTGTGAGTAAGGCTCCCAATCCATATTTACCATCCTGTACTTTTGTCAATTGCATATAAATAAAGTTTGATTGATTGATTGATTGATTGATAAGGATTCTTCAAAAATGTCAAAGGCTGGGGGGTCTGCCCGGACACATGACCTGTAAAGTCCTTGCCACGGCCCTCACGGCGTCTGTGTCCGCATGATGTGCTGACGAGACTCCGCTTTTCGGGTCATCCGTGACAGCAAAACAAACGTACACGGATACAGCGATGGGAGTGGCCAGACTATCGGATTGGATAACAGGATGTGAGTTGAGCTGTTTTGGGGTGAGGCGCACCGCTTTGGGGTGCACAACTTTCTGCGTGTTTGCGCAGTTTTGCAGCGCTTCAAACACTCCGGATAAACCGAAATAGCGACTTTAGGGTCTGCGCAGCTCGGTAGCACAACAGTCAACTCTGCGGAAATACCAGCGCAGACCGCTGCACGGCGGAGTTTTCACACACTCGCCGTCTCATGTGTGGTCTAGGCTTAGCGTTAGTTACTCGTTGATGCGGGGAGAAAGTTGTGGACATGTTTTCCTGGAAGTGCACGGCTTTACGGATGCAGTGTGCAACATTGTAACTACGGTGTAAATGAGCCCTTTTCAGCCCGTCCGGATTTTGGATGATGTTTTTGTGCGTTTGTAAACTCGCCTGTTCGCCATATTGTGCGCCGTGAAACTCGAGGGAAAGTTGTCAGAGTTATGACATTTGTTGCGCACAATCCCTTCATGGAGCTGCATGCAGTCGACTTTGATCGAAACCAAAGTGACTCCATGGAGCTGGCCATGGAGAGCTCTGTGCACCGTTTATAAGGTATATACACTCTGTTTAACTAATGCTCGCTAATCTGCTGTCTTGCCTAACATCACTCAGCTCTTCAGGCGCTTCCTTATTACTGATTTTAAACATAACATCACTGGCTATCGCTCGGGCGATTTCACGAGCCCCTTCGTTTCCTGTATTTCTTGTTATGCCAAATGGCAGCTACAGTCAGCGCCTCTTTGCAGCCGCCTCAAAAACGTCACCTTTGTAACGTCCTTTCTGCACGCACCTGGACGTAAATATCGAAGTATAGGTTTCGCTCTGCCAGCGCTCACTTCAACAGGCATGCTCTCTTGACTGATTTTCACTTCACTGACTGGGCTATTTGCTTGTGTAGGCCGCAATTTCCTCTTTGCTGTAGACGAGTGAAAGGCGACTGAAAACTTTGTGTGCTTGTATTCATAGAAAAAGAAAGTGTCTAACCCCTCCTTTCTCTCATAAGGTCCGGCACCCTAAAGATGATAAGAAGAATGGACAGAAAACCTCAGGTTTGATTGCAGAAGGAGGTTTGCATGCTCCCCACCCAGTACTTTCCTTTGGGATTTATATTTCCTCCCAAATACCTCTCTATACACAATTAAACAAAGACATTTTCAACCACAGCCAGTGAACGCACACTACGAAGGCGATAACTCAATTTTGCACGCTCGGAGATCAAGATTGAGAGCTCTGACTCCAACGTTTTCATAACATTACTATGAGTCTTCCTCCTCAAGTTAATCCCGACAAGAGCGGAAAGCATCGGACTGCAGCCATGAAAGAGCCTGTGCAGCATTCAGGGGAGGTATATTATGGTATGGGACCTCCAGCTTTAGAGTCAAGCCACGGTGACTCCGCCAGTAGCTCTGGTGTTTATAACCCTGAGAAAGGGCCCCAGAGTGTACCGCACTATCAACAGCCTGCTCCAGTAAAGTGGATGCACCAGGAGTCCATACAGGCCCCCGGCTGGTCTCAGGAAGCTCCTGTGCCGGGCTGGGGGCAGAACTTTGGCTCCTACATGGGTGGAGTGAACGTCCGGGGTCAGATGGCGTTCCACAAAGGAGTCCATGAAGGTGTAGCTCTGCCGATGGGGGAAAATCAACTGCAAGGGCCTGTTGAGGTTTACAGAGATGCCACTCAGGCTCAAGCTCAGGGGAGGGGGCTTGAGTGGGAGCAGCACGCTGCGGCTGCAATGCACCAGGCTCAGCTGCAAGCCTATCAGCACGGCCACAAAGGTGTAGAGCTCCAGGGTCAGCCCCACGTGCCGCCTCACACTTTGCAGGGGTCCATGCTACAACCTTTCCAGACAACTTTTAGGCCCAGCAAGCAACAGTTTCCATCTGGCTATTACTCTGTTTTTCCAGGGAACAAGGGAATGCCGAGCCTGGCTTACAGCGAGCAGCCTAAAACGCAACAACAGCTGCTGCACCAGATGCAACAGCAACAAATGCACCATCATCAGCAACAGCAGCGACAGCAACAACAACAACAACAACAACAACAGCAGCAGCAGTTGCATCAACAGCATCATCTTCAGTTGCAACAGCAGCAGCATTTGCAGCAACAGCAGCACCAAATCCAGCAGCAGCAAATGCAGCAGCAGCAGCAGCAGCAACAAATGCAGCAAATACAGCAGCAGTATCATCAGCAACAACTACAGGAGCGACAGCAACAAATGCAGCAGATGCAGCAGCAACAATTGCAACAACAAAATGTGCCACAGCAAGAAACGGCACAACTTCAGGTGCAACCAAAACAGCAACAAACCCAAAACTTTGCGACCTATCAGCCTCCTGAGCCTTGTCCACCTGAAGCCGGGTCTAAACAGGGCGATGTCCAATCAGCGGAGCCGCAGCAGGAAACAGAAGTCCAAACCTGTGATTCATCAGCCGTACCTGATCCGTGCCCTGAAAAGGCCGCCACAAATCCTGCAGAGCCCTCAGATGCAGCGCCGGCTGCCCCACGACGCTCACGCCGCCTTTCCAGAGACGGACAGTCCCCGCTGGGTCCCCCCTCAACAAACATCTGGTCTCAAGCTTCCAAAGAGCCTCCACTGTCCCAGAATGGAGTAGCAGGCGTACAGGCTGCGAAAGGAGGGGAAAGCCAAATGGCAACAGGGGGAGTCATCCAGAGCACTCGTAGGAGAAGGAGGGCGTCCAAGGAGATCAACTTGGAGACTCTCGCTCAGAAGGCATCAGAAATGGAGTCCCTGCCTGCTAAAATAATCAAGGTTAAAAAAAAAATCACTTATTACACTAGTGCTATACTCAGTTTCTTACTTGTTTATGACAATTTCACAATTAAAGAGTGACTTAAATACTTTTCAGGCCCAATTTACTTGAGGAAGAATTGCAAGGACAGCGAATCTGTGCATGTGAGAGCAAAATTTCTCATCTGGCAAAGATGGCAAGCAGCTGTACAAAGAGGAAGAACCCTGTTTCTGTGCAGAACTTCCCTATGGTTTACAAAATCTTTTTCTTGGGCTTGTTTACTTGACTCCTACAGCTGTCGAGTCTCAGCTATAGCAGGCTGTTTCCAGTGTGCACAGTCATACTGTACACGTTGTCATGCACCAGATACTGGTACAACCCGAAAAACGGCTATTATTGAACGATTCCATTTCGATTTTTGGATTTGAAAGATTGGCTCATTTTATGTCTGCTGATACTCATAACCTTGTTCAGGATTTATAATGTTTACATTTGTAGGTGGCACACCCACTGGAAATGGCTTCTTCATTTCTCTTAAGCAGCTTTTTTTAAACAAACACTAAACACGTTTCGTTTTTTTTTTTTGTTTTTTTTTTTTGTTTTTTTTGATGTGAGCACAAAAGTATTTAGTACTCTGCCCTCAGGGTGTTACAAGGCTTGTCGTGGGTTTTTGTGCAGAGAGTGCATGCTGGATATACAGTTGGAGCAGCTGCATGTCTGCACACCTCCACATTCCTCAGGCTCTTTCCCAGTCATTCAGCAGATCTAGGGAGGGGCCGAGCTGTCAACCTGCACAGTTACACTCCGGTGCTCCCCAACACACACCAAACAGGTTTAATAACACTGTTCACAGGTCAGAGCTGTTGTATTGTGCTTAACAAACGGAACCTTTCGGGGTTGGTAGAAGATGTTCAAATGTCAAGGTTGATGATAAAAGGGTGATTTATACTTTATGTACTTTTCACTCCCGCTATTAAAACTTAAGATCACTGAAATTTTATCAGCTTGACCAGAAATACCAGGGAGGCCTGTTCATTCTCCTGAGAGACTATGGAAATATGTGGCAATAAAACAACAGTGTTAATGTTTTTTTTTTTTTTTTTTTTAAAGTTGAATCTTTATTTTACATTTGACGGAGATGGCACTGCAGACTTTCAGGTTACAGACGTTCAGGTTATTGGCAAAGTAGCCAATAATTAGCAATTGGTTCTCAAGAAGAGCTGAGACAGTTAGTTGATTAATCATTTAATCCATTAAATGGAAATGAAAGAGTAACAATTTTGATTATCAGTTTATTGTTTCAGTTGTTAAATCAACCAAAAATGCCAAGTATCACCTTGTTCAAGCAGCTTAAATGTGAGGATTTGCTGCTTTTCTCCGCTTTATATCATTGTTAATTTTGGGTAATAATAGATTTGAATATGTCACCTTGTGCTCTCAGAAATTGTGGTTGTCATTTTTCACATTTTTTTGACTTTTCATAGACTAAATAAATTTAATAGTAGTAGTTGCACCCATATTGTCATTTAATATAAAATACAGCATATAAAATTCCATTTAAGATGAAAGAATAATTAATATTGTAGTGGATTTGAAAATGAATAAATCCCAGCTTTTATGTGCCCTCACACCATCTTCTTCCTCTTTATGTCCCTATCCCGTTTCCATTTTCCCTGCTACTTCCCCAATTTCCCTTTCTTTTTCTCTCCCATCCTCCGTCATCCTCCCGTCTTCCTCCTGCCTCACTTCTTTTTCTGGCTCAACAGGAAGACGGCCCTTCAGGCAGGCAGGCCACCATGG
The DNA here is from genome assembly GCA_038419695.1 of Scomberomorus guttatus. Classification (NCBI taxonomy): domain Eukaryota; kingdom Metazoa; phylum Chordata; class Actinopteri; order Scombriformes; family Scombridae; genus Scomberomorus; species Scomberomorus guttatus. The sequence continues at coordinate 11,781,755 of CM076462.1, forward strand.
TGCCTCTAGTCATCCCTGTGTCTGTGCCAGTGCACAGGAGTCAAACGGATCCTCAGGGCGCCTGGCCTCACGGACGACTCGGCCAGGCTGAGCGGCCTGCAGGGCAGTCCGATCGCAAACCTTCTGTCATCGTGGCTCGCCGGCGATCGCTCAGAAACTCCATGACCGAGAGTTATGGCCAGGTCAGTTCTGTCTTAAGATAATGTTGGCATTTGATTGTTGGGTTGATAGTGAAGAATGTTAACCTGCAATCTAAAGATTTCCATATTGTCTCCCTCTGAAACTTTTACATCCTTAGTTTGCCACAGTTTACAAAAGTCATGTTTGCAGATGTTTTTTTGGGGGCATTTTTGCCTTTTTTATTGGACGGTGGGCAGCAAAGAGGCAGACAGGAAATAGATGGTTATGACATGCAACAAAGGTCCCTGGCTGGAATCGAACCGGGGACGTTTCAGTTATGTCGCATAACCCCCGCTAACCATTCCATCTGCAAACAGATTGCAGATGTTTATTCAGACTCAGACCACGTTATGCAACTACCTCGAGACCCCCTTAACATGCAGATCTGTGGCAAATTGTTAGCGATGACAACTTAATCCGACGACAACTTAATGGGCTAAAGGTTAGAGAAGCGAGCTTGTGACCGGAGGGTCACTGGTTAAATCCCCTGGACCGGCAGGATAAATTACCACCTGAGGTGCCCTTAACCCCAACTGCTCCTGCGGTGCTGCTCAGTGGCTGGCAGATCAGACTGTGGTTGTACTGGGCAGCTTCCAGGTATGAATGTGTAACTGTGTGAATGTGATCAGGGTTTTCCTGAAAAAGAGCATTGCTCTCAGTGAAATTCCCCTGAATAAATACAAGTTAAAAAAAAAAAAAAAAAATACACGAGCAGCCTCAAAGGTCAAGTTCTCATGAGTACAAGTAGCTGCGCAGAAGGCATCCTTTGAGATTTTAGCCCGGAAAACATCCACTGAGGAGTCCTGCTACTGAAACCCGGACCAATTGGCAGTCTATGGGGGTGTGGTTGTATGTTTTTATGATAATGTGACTCACCAACTCTCCAAAATCCTGAACTACATGAACTACTGTTTTGAAGTGGGTGTGTGGGTTTATAATGAAGCCTGATTCAGCAACAGCATTGAGGTTATTCAGGAATGGATTTGGGAGAAAAGTGACTTTGTTTTATGTGCAGGCTTTTATGATCAAACCCCAAAATTCACGTCAATCCTCCTTCTGTCTAGGTTGGGGAAAACGATCCAGGCCTGGATGAGGATGGAAAATCCAAATTTAAGCGCCGGCCTCGCCCAGAGCCCCTCATCATTCCTCCTCCCAAACCATCCACCTTCATCCCTCCATCCGTTTACTCCAGCATCACTTCCTACCAGAGCAACCTGCGCTCCCCTGTCCGCCTGCCGGACAACCCCCTCACCCTGCCCCCTTACACGCCTCCGCCCATCCTGTCTCCTGTGCGGGAGGGCTCGGGACTCTACTTCTCCACCTTCCTGACCAACATTGCCGTGAGCAACCAAAGCCTGCCACCGCCGGCTACACCCAAGACTGCGTCACGAAGTCTCTTGCGCTCCAGTAAGTGTTGGTTTTCGTTTCTTGCCTTCTGCAGGTAATTCTACCAATGAGATAAAGTGTAAGAGCTTTTTGATTTCTGTTTTTCAGCAAGTTCAGAAATCACACCTCCTGTCCTGCCCTTGATCACTGATGCCACACCTGTTAGCCTTGAACCGTAAGTCAAGTAAACAAGCTTCTGAGGTTTTCGATATAAGACAACAGTTGTGCAGAATCGTCTTCTATACTTTCTTCACCACAACACTCTGCATCTGTGTCCTTTTTTTTTTTCTTTTTCATCATCCAGGCGTATCAACATCGGGCTTCAGTACCAGGCAGAAATACCAGAGATGCGAGATCAACCTTCCTCCCAGCTTGACCCGCACAAGGCTGACTTAGTTTGGCTCCCTCTGGATGAAACCCACCTTAAACACGGTGATCAAGAGAGCAGTTAGTATCTCACATTATCTGTCATTGACTCACTGTTGTTTTCCTTTTTTGTGTGACCTTTTATGTTACCATCTCCCCCTTGCTTTTGTCTTTCTAGTGGAGGATTTGATGCGCATGGCTTGTTCCAGCGTGCTCAGCGGTGGAGGAACCAATCAGGAGCTGGTTTTACACTGTTTACATGAGAGTGGAGGTGATCTCCTTGTGAGTATAGTGACTCGTAGTTACTTTAGCATCTTATTGAAATTCACTTTGAAAGGTTTTGGCAAATGAATCTTAAAATATAGGTTCACAGTTTCTCAAGTCTGTCCTAAAACCGAACAAACATGGAAACAGGTTTTTCTTGCTGTAATCATTCAAATCAAATCAGTTTTATTTATATAGCGCCAAATCACAACAGCAGTCATCTCAGGGTAATTTTCGCATAGAGCAGGTCAAGACCGCACTGTTTAATTTACAGAGACCCAACATTCCCCCATGAGCAAGCACTTGGCGACAGCGGCGAGGAAAAACTCCCCTTCAACGGGAAGAAACCTCGAGCAGGACTGGGCTCTAGGTGGGCGGCCATCTGCCTTCTGCCATCTGCCATTCCTCCTGTTCATACTGACCATTAAGAGATCCCTTCATAATGCACTTTCAGTGTAAGTGAAAGGGAACAAAATCCACAGCCTTCCTTCTGTGCAAAAATGTGTTTGAAGATAATATAAGAATTCAGCCGCCCAAGTTAGTCAAATCAAGTCAATGTCTTTCAAAGTTACTCTTTGCTGCCAAATTTCCTCTTTTTGTTACTATACTTCAAGTGTCAGACGGCCTCGTATTATCTTCAGATAAACTTTTAAATACTTTTTTGCTCAAACTGTGGATTTTGTCCCCCATCACTTACACATTACACACACATTGGGAGGGGATCTTCTAATGATGAGTATGAACAGGAGGAATAATCACAGCCAACAAAACCTGTTTATTTGGGCTCCTGACTGATTAAGGCAGACTTGAAATATTGTGAACCTATCCTTTTTAATTAAATCAAAGACCTTCAAATGACAGTAGCAGAATGTGATCAAGACCTTGAAATGTATTTGACATGCATTGTTCAAATATTTGTGAAGTTTTTTTTTTACATATTATTGTTCATATTTGATGCAGTGGCCTTGTTAAGAATGATTTTTGCTCACTGTGGTTAATCATGTTGGTTTTAAGGAGACGCTGGGACGTCTGATGCTTCAGGATCCAATTTTCCCCAAAGGCCATCACCTGACAGGTTATCACTACTCAGGTGAGTATTGACATTACAGCAAAAATTAAAGCTGTTTGAGTGAAATCATTTCCATCAACTCTCACAGATTTTTTTTCTCTCTCTCTGATTTTCTACACTCTCCGATTTTATAAACGTTTCCTCATTCTCTTGTGTAAGTGCGCGCTGAATTGTCGTTACTTCTTCATCTGATTTACTCGACAGGTTCCGACAGCTGGACTGCAGAAGAGAAGCGCTACTTCAATAAAGGGATCTCTGCCTACAGGAAGGACTTCTTTCTGGTGCAGAAACTGGTACACTAGTTAATTTTACCCTGCTGTGTTAAGGATTGCTCTCATCCACAATCAATAAATCTAAAAATCAAACACATTTAAATGTAATTAAATGTGTTTTGTGTGGCCATAAATCATCACCACATTAATTCTGAGGAATTAGTGTAATACTGTAAACAAAGATCATCAGAATAAATATTTTCTGCTGTTACCGGCATGTGTCTGCATTTTACAGCGTATGATGGCAGATTCAGATGAACTGGAGAATGTGCTTTTGCAAACAGGAAGAGGATGCTCTTCTTTCAACACAAACAAAGTTTAAATGTTTCAAAAAGTGCCAAAGAGAAGAAAATTAAACCAAACAAGCCACATCCTCTTTATGACAGGAAGTAACTGGATTTATGGGAAATGTGGTCTTTACTTCATAAAAACACAAACAGGCTGTTTCTCATCTCAAGCTTGGGCTTTTTTTTTAATATGGATTGTAAAAATACATAAATGTCTCATTAATTTCTCAGCTACATGCGTGATGGTGCATTGTTTTATGTCACAGGTGCGGACCAAGACTGTGGCTCAGTGTGTAGAGTTCTACTACACATACAAGAAACAGGTGAAGATTGGGCGCAACGGGATTTTAACCTTCGGCCCTCCAAATTCACCAGTGGATAAGCACACTGAGGCTGTGGTGGACCTTAAGGTAGAGTGGAGTTTCAAAAGTGTTAGTTATTCAGTTATTGTGGTGTGTTTAACCATATTTTCATTTTCTGAGCTACTAGAAAGCTGCAAGGCTTTTTATTGTGTGTATTTTATCTTTTAAATGTACTTCAGTCATGAGGAATCCTTTCTAATCCTTTAAGGGTGTTTTAAAAATGTGAAAGGTTTTGTAATCTTGTGTTTTTTCTGGTGGTTGATTCATCGCAGTGTTCCCAGCAGTCAAAACCGACTCAAGGAGAGGCGGATAGGGATGAAAAGAAGGAAGTTTCTTATGACCAGATTCAAGAGAGCAGCCACCAGGCGAGGGTTGCTCAGTCACTACAGGCTCATGACTATGTAAGTGATTCACTATGAGCCTACAAGACAAGCTCATAGACTAATAACTTGCGCATTCCTCAAACCACATTTTCTGTTAACAAAGATTTAATAAAAATAAACAAACATTAATGAGGATGTGTATCAAGGCTGGGTGAGCTTTACTTCCACTGATGTATAAAGTGGCAAACAAACACCTACTTATGTTTGGTACTACAGGCGGGAACAGTGCTGATGATCAAAGAGCCGGGCAGTGTGAATAAGGAGTCTCACCACACGTCAGCACATCACAGGCCTCGGGCTGAGCCGGCAGTAAAGAAGAGCAGAGCAGCTCCAACGAAGCCCTCGCAGGATCCTGACGCAATATTTCCATGCAAGAAATGTGGCAGGTATGGGCAAATCATCACAGAGATTTGTTTATTTATGTTTATAACTGAGGCTGTGTTGTCCTCAGTGTCACTAATGTTTGTTAAATGTGCAGCTGCTGTTACAGAAGCTCTTCGTACGTTCAAACGTAGCCTAGGTACATGAGTTTTGAAGATTTATGCATCACTAAATTACAGGTTATAAGTTAATAACAGGTTGCACCCCACAAACTAGTCCTAACATAGACATTAGTTGTTATGAAATGTTTACAAATGTAAGTGTTGCGTAGCTAACTGAACCAGCTGACAAAACGAATCCGTTTAGAGAGTAAAAGAGGTAACATGGAATATGGTTTACACACACTTGATCAAAATGGTCTTTAATAATGAAGACTGGGATGATTTTAAATTACATTAAAAAAAAAAAAAATGAACACAACTCAAATTACAAAACAGTATGCCAACAACATTACACTGAATGACCAAAGAATGTCGGTGGGGTTACTAACTCTGAAACACATATATTTCTCCATGTACTCATGTATAAATTCATACCTGCATTTACAAAGTATTAGCAATTACGTTTAATACATTGATGGGCCTCTTAAAAGTGTTAATTTGACATTTCTATTACAACTTGTGATGTTAAAATGACTTCCTGTTTACATAGTTGTTTGTTTTTTGAATACACGGCGCTACAAATGTTTCCATGCAACCAATTTACTCAAGTCTTTACAAGCTCAGACATTTCCTACGTTTTTAAAGTGAAACCCCCCCCGTAAATCACTAGCCTCTAATAGTTACTACTAGAACTTAGGAAGGATTTACGCACAAATTTAGTGATGGTTTTATAAATAGCTGACTCAGCCTGCAGCAACTTAAGCTGATACTGTACATAGCTCGACACTGGAGGACTCTGCTCGATCTTCATGACAAAATTTATTCTCAGCAGTATATTCTCTTCTATCTGCCATCACAAATTCTTGCAACAATGTGTATTTTTTAATCTTTTTTTAATTCATTAAAGGTGCAGTGTGTAGAATTTAGTGGCCTCTAGCAGGAACAGACTTGCAGAAATGGAATATAATATTCATAAGTATGGTTTAATTTGTGTATAATCACCTAAAAATAAGAATTGTCGTGTTTTAGTTACCTTAGAATGAGCCCTTTATATCTACAGAGGGAGCAGGTCCTCTTCCACAGAGGACCTGCATGGCGGTGCAACATGCACCGCCATGTTTCTACAGTAGCCCAGAATGGACAAACCAAACACTGGCTCTAGAGAGGGCTTTTTACATTTTATCATGAGTTTGTGGCCACCGTAGGTTCTCCTCTACGCTTGGAAGGGGAGGGGTAGGGAGAGGGGTATTCAGTTGGTTGCAATATGCAACCTCACCACTAGATGACACTAAATCCTACACACTGGTCCTTTAAATAAACATATTAATATGGATTATTAATACTATCAAAAGGGGAAGGACTGTTTCCTCCATTTTTCTTTCATTTTTTAGTTTATGCACCTTATCAAATTCAAAGAACCTTTTTTCATGAATTCAGTCATTTTCTACTTCATTTCTTATAAACTATAAACTATTTTGATTTGTTTTCACATAGTCTCTACGTGGTCTGTAATATACAGCTGATCTATGCTAGGATTAACCTCAACCTCTCATGAACCTAAATAGGCCTGAAAATGTTTCACTAATACAAGGAATGAGTGATTATTTGCATGGATTCTTGCAAGTATGCCGTAAAATTCAGTGCAGTAGAGTTTAGTAACTTTTATAGGCATCTTCTATTGTTTACATGTAGTGTTGCATCATTCCAAATAGCTGTTACTGTGTGTAATGTTGCATCATTTTCTTCTTATTCTAGGGTGTTTTATAAAGTGAAGAGCCGGAGTGCCCACATGAAGAGTCACGCCGAGCAGGAGAAGAAGGCTGCAGCGCTGCGTCAGAAAGAGGAGGAGGAGCAGGCAGCAGCTGCTGCCCGAGCCAGGAAGGCGGCAGCCGCGGCGGCTCATCAAGGCGGAAAGGGGAATGGAGTGACGGATCAGGCTGAGATCAGCAGCCAGGAAGACTCATCTGAGGGAGAAGACGACAACGACGAGGACTGGCACTGAGAAACAAAACGCAGGAGAAAAATCGATGAGAAGATGGATTGATGGGTAAATAGAACGTAGAGATGGAGATCTAATTAGAGAAGGAGGGATGAAAAAAAAAAGATGTACTGCCCCATGGAGAGCAGAATAAGCACAAGTCTTCCTGTTAACCCTTCACACTCCCTCTCTGGCTGATGTTGGCTCTGTGTGACCGTTATCCAACTTTACACACATCAGCCAGGAAATCTCACTCCATGTTTTCACACGTTTGTATCTCATAAATATTCAGAGGAAGTTTATTTTTTTGTAAATGCACTTATACTGTACGCTTCTGCTATTGCCAATATTGCCTTTTTTATATCCTTTATTTAATTGAGTATATGTCAAAATATTACACATTTTCATCGTGTGGACTTGCAATGGTTATTTGATATTTCACAAGATAATCAGGACGCCTGTTCAGCAATAATACATCAAGATCAAAGCAATCTTTCACTTTATGGTAGCAGCCCTTTTAAATAATGATAGAATAGAGCTTGTATTTAAAATCCTTTTCTTAGGAAAGTAATATGTCGGATGTTGCAGATTTCCATCTGATTTTTAGGTTGGTTGTACACTTATTTTTACAACTAAGGGACCTTTAAAATGAAAAATGTACAAAAAAGTATATATGAAATTTCCATATATTTATGATACTGCATTTTGCAATGATTTTGGTAATATAAAAAAAAACTAATCATGTCAGCTGCAATATGACTTGTGAATTGAAAAGTTTATTAAAATCTCTGCTGTTATGATGAAATGTTTCTTTATTTTTCCAGTCACGTGGAAAGTCTATGACTGCAAGACATTGTTGAACCAGCAGATGGAGGCAGTGTTTCAGAGTTTTGCAGGATATTTCCCTCACACACAGGGTTGTGTGGAGATAAAGATTCTGTGGTCTGTATGGATAAAGGAAAAATTGACTGATACGTCACTTTAGCAGGCTATATTCTCAAATCTTAAAATCTTAAATCTTTTTGCTTTAAATGCCGTCCAAACGCATGAACATTTCTATACTATGAAAGACAGATTGACCACAATAAAATGTGTCAAATACTGTGTTTGTAGGTCTGATTCAGTATGCCAGATAGGCTCTACAGGGCTATCATTCTCAGATTAAGTGCTGGAAAGTCTCATCCTCAGCCACAGGGGTGTGGTGAAATTTGGCATTGATCGGTGGTGACATAACTCAGCCATAAAGGGTAGTGGAGCCTGTCGCCCTCAGGAGATGAGATGGAAGGTATATTGCCCTGAGATCAGGGAGGATAAAACAGACCTGTTTCTGTCTCCCACTCAGCAGTGACACTTTGGACCTTGACAACTCCTTGCTGCAGAAATTAGCTGGAGAAGCTGATTTACACACATAATATAACAGCTCCTTTTTAGTAAAGATAAGAGCAAGAGGGACATCCGCTGACTTCACTGCTTCATGTGGTCCCTGGATTTAAAGATACTATAAGAGAGCTTTAAGGAATATTTATAAAAATGGGGGCAGCTATGAAGAGGATGAAGAGTGGAAAGGTGGATCATCCAGATGACATACATGTGGAGGCATGGAGATGTTTAGCAGAGATGGCAGCGGAGGTCTTAACTAGATTGTTTAACACAATCTTGGAAAGTGAGAGGATGCCTGAGGAGTGGAGAAGAAGTGTACTGGTACCAATTTTCAAGAATAAAGGTGATGTTCAGAGCTGTAGTAACTACAGAGGTATAAAGTTGATCAGCCACAGCATGAAGTTATGGGAAAGACTAGTGGAAGCTTGGTTAAGAGGAGAGGTGATGATTAGTGAGCAGCAGTATGGTCTCATGCCAGGAAAGAGCACTACAGATGCAATGTTTGCTTTGAGAATGTTGATGGAGAAGTATAGAGAAGGTCGGATGGCGTTGCATTGTGTCTGTGGATCTAGAGAAAGCAGGGGCAACCGCTAACGGGAGCATCTGAAAGAAGAAGAATCAACACAGACGCAGTAGGCCTTTAAGTATTAAGCAGAAAAAAAGAATATAAAAGAATATGACAATCAAGTCAAGACAATATTTAGACAAGACAATTTTATTAGGTTTATGAAAAATGGGGAAATAATGTACATTCAGCATTAATGTTAAATTTAATTAAACTTTTCAGTCCAAAGTTTGTTTTGTTTTCAAGAGGATCCTTCTGCTCGGTGAGAAAAGAGACGGTTAGGTTAAGTAAGTGCACAAGCTAAGCTGTTGGATGGAGTGTGTTTGCTTTTCTGCAGTAATTTATTTAATTGTAGTAAGTAAATGCAACAATCTTCTACAGTTGGAGTCAAAGCTTAATGCACCATGCAAGACAACAACAGTTTATTAGTGTGTAAGCAGAAGCCCCACGAGGTAAATAATCACCACTGAAACTGACATGTTGGTCCTCTTAGCTAGTAGTTGATCTGAGACAGGACTGTTGTCCTCAGCATATGAGAAAACACAAGCATCCAATAATTTTAGCCCAGTCTCATGAATGTTTTTTGGTAGGCAACTTGTTGTTTTATACTTTCAGATCCCACAAATTTAAAATGGATTTCAGCTGATATATGAATGAAGAGACACCAAATGAATTTAAATCTGTGTTGTTCTAATGATTCCTGGACTTAGAAAGCTGTTTTAATTGTCAGTCTACATGTACGGCTGCTCATTCTTGACATGTTGTTGACATTAGTGAGGTCCTTTCAGAGTCCTCAGAGGGTCTTTTTTGCACTGGGGTTTATGAAGAGGCTCTGGGGGTTTATATTAAAGATCAGATATCTTCCCTGAGCAGTGCGCCTGCTAATAAGGCCCCATTAGGAACCCAGCTACATGGACACAGTAAAATAGATTAGGGATACAGGACAAGATTAAGACTTTATGAGTCAGACTGGTGTGGAGCGATGGAGACAAGGGCCAAACACTGGATCAATGTCACTAAATGTCTGGAAGACAAATGAGAAGATCGATGGATCTCCTGCATTTGGCGACGAGGTTAAATCTGATGCAAAGCAGAAATGTACGTTACGATTATTTATGTTCAGCCACTCAGCTATAAAACTTTGATAATTTTCTTGGGGTGACCTGTGAGGCTGCAGGTCAGTGTCATTCTTGAGTTAAGTACACTGAAGGAAACAGATGCCACAGTATACAACATGTTCATATAGGGGACATCAACCACTCAGGGTCTTTCTGGATTTGTGGGGTTATTAACTGAATTTAAATAAATCTATCCATCATCATTAAATGTACGATTGTTGGTCACCCAAAGACTGAATGTGTACGATTTTTTTACTCAGTAAAAAAGTCTGTATGGATCACACTTTCCTCTTTTTATTTATATATGATCAAGATGTTTAAGGTATGTTTTTATGGTGCTGCCACAGAAATTGGAAAGACAGTGTTGCTGTCATTGTCAGTGAACTTTTGAGTTCCTTTCATGTAAGAAAAGCCTCTCCTGAGGCTGTTGGATTACAACTTTGAAACATGTCTGTCGGTTCCAAAAACATCCAGCCTCTCTAAACATTTCTGTCCATCAAAATGGATGCAGGTCTAACATGAGACGGACACATCGCCAGCTTTGCCCAACAAAGTGACATTGTTCATCGAAAGACAATTAAACATGGACATAATCCAGCGAACGCATCACCTGATCTGTGTCCTCGAAAGCAATATTGTTGACTAAACAACTACCAGCTGGAAAAATTTTAAAACGTTATGGATGGTGGTGACTCAGCTCCATGAATACCTTAGAAAAGAAAGGAACCACTTTCTAATAAGGCATTCAGGTAAGTTGTTAGCAATGGGTGATATTAATGTTCAATAAATAATTTACTCATGCGTTATAGATTAATAAGAACACATTTTAGGTTGCCCTTGCAGTGATAAATAGAGTTGTATTGAATTGAATCAGTCAAGAATCATAAAGCTATCAGTTACAACTTATACATCTTTTACAAAGCATGCTTTATCAAAAAGTGGGGAAAAAAAGTATTACATCTTTGGAAAAACGTTTTGTTTTGAACTTGAATTGGCAGCAGACACTTTTGTTTCATTTTCATTAAAGTACATTGATTTCTTGTACGTTATCTGCAAAAATGTAAAAAGCATACTATAAAAAGTACATATAGCACATACTGTATACAGTTGGTATGTATTGTGGAATTGGGACACAGCACGGGTTTCGATGAGTTTACTAAAATCCTTCCGATCAGATACATTTAAATAAAGAAGCTGCTTCTCTTTAACCTCCTCTGAAGGCGCTCTGCTGTGTGTCGTGCACATGATCTCTCCAGCATTGCTTACATCCAGCCGTCCTTGATGCCGAACAAAAATCACTCCGTGTAACGACTATAGCGGCCATATAACTGATGTGGTCAATGGCCTTGAGGGATGTAATCTGCCACGCTGGCTTCTTGACCTGTGACACCTCTCGCTTTGATTGGTTATCTGCCTGTCATCTTTATCCACAGCTCTACAGCACTTTACAGTCAGTCCAGTACTGTGAACACAGAGGAGCCCTGCGCGCTGTTGTAGATCAGCTGCTACTCTGTCCTCACTTAATGGAATTAAACCCATCTGTCAGTATTTTAGCTGCAGTCAGCAGTGTTTCTCTCTCACGTTTATGCAAATAGCCTTCGACTCCAGTCCATTCATCTCCAGTGCAGCAGGGTTGTGATGCCTCAGAAATACAAGGTGCTGGTGGCTGACACTGCCATGTTTTGTGAGATCTGTTCATTTTAGTGGAACATATAGTTTTTGTCCTCAATCTACAATGTGAAGTGCTGTCTGTGCTTTTGAATGAAAAAAGGCCCTTTTTACCTTGTCTAGTGTAGTCTTGAGTCCTCCCTCAGGGAAGAAATGACATTGTGGAGGTACCTTGCTCTAATGTGATGTAAGGAGGGGGCTACTTGACATTTAAAGCATATAATGCAACCACCAGGTGTGGAGGATGAAGGAATGAGAACTTAATCAAGCCTGAATAGTGAAGACACACTTAAACTATAAGATTCAAATGACTGCAGCAGCAATATCATGTAAGCTGTGCCCCTCTGCTTGCACTCCTCCCCAATAAAGTCATTTTTTGTTTATTGCTGGAGACTCCTCCTTTGTTATGACTCTGCAAAATAAGCAGCTTGGGTGGCCACCTTGCTAAAATTCAAAATTGTCCGTGAGTGAAAGAGGTGATGCGGTCCTGCCAAATGCACTTACTCACTGTAAGTGCTCTCAATTCAGTCCTCATTTCCTGACTCCTGCCAATCTTCCTGGGAGAGAACAACAGCTTTTGGCCCATCCGCACTGAGTCGCTGCTTTAACAAAGACACTCTATATATACAAGGACATTATTTGTTGCTTACGCTGCAATGAAACAGGCTTAGTTTAGCAGAAATGGGGAAAAGAGCGCCACAAAAACACATTTACCATTGAGTAGTGACAGTGACTTTTTAAAGGTAATTCTTGGTGTTTGCTTTTAGGTACTTAGGAAATATACACACGATGACCCAGAATGTGTCAGATAATCACAGAAACATGTAGTCTATTATCTTTTAAATTTTATAAACTTTCTGTCATCCATCATTTTGGTCCAGACTGAAATATCTCAACAACTACTGGATGAATTGCCATGAAATTTTGCGCAGACATTCATGGTCACAGAGGATTAACTGCTGCACTCCGCTCACCCAGGACTGGATCCCCGTATGGGTGATGGACTGCTGCAAGGGCTGCACAGCATGCAGGATGTTTGGGTGAGTCAATGGTCACAGCTGAGATTTACAAGGGTATACAGCATGAAATATTATTCTCTAGTCCAGTATTTTAAGGATTTTGGGGTCACCTTACTAGATAAATGTAAAACTATATACTGCTTCTAGTTGGGTCCTGGGACTAATATTAAGAGGGTCCGTTGAGCAAAACAGGGAATATGCCACTGCAATTATATCACAATTCATCAAATATTATCTCAATAACAGACAAGGAATTTATTAATGTAATCATGAATTTAACCCTTAATATTTGCAACAAAGACAATTTTACAATCAACCAAAACAAACATATTTAATCCAGGTATAGCCTATAAATGTTTGCATGCCAAAATATAACAACTCTTTCTTAGTTTGGAGGGCAGTTAGAAAATGCTGCAAATTAAGCAGAGTAAAATAAATCCTAAATAAAATGCCAAAAATTGAAATGAAAGAAACAGATGTTTCATGACTGATGACAACAGCCACTCTGCCTTGTGACCTTACAAGATCCAAAGAGAAGGTGAGTATTCATAGCTCAATTTAGTTTTTTTCCCCAGTGCTTTTTTCAATTAGTATTACAATATATTACACCAAAACATGCCTGGAATGTAAAACTGTGTGAACTATCACATGTGATAGAGATGAACAATGTGTCTCTTTAATAAAGCAGGTTAAAAAAAAAGCTCTAATAGCTATAATTTAATAAAAAATATGACTTAATGCTAAAGACTTATACTTTCATGTATAATGTTGATGATGTCAGAGGCAAATTGAGGAAAGCCCCACTGAGAAACAGCAGTGGTCCCCCATCATGCAGCTCTCAGTACAGCTTGTTCACTAATGGAGCTCTGGCTGCATGCCTGGATCGATCACAAGGCCGTAATGCTGAAGAACTCCTGATTTCAACAAATCAAGACCCATCCTCCAGTTTCGTCCTGGCTGATGTAGGCTGACACTCCATCACGTTTGGATACACAAAGGCTGCTTAATCATGGCGGCAGTGGTGGGGGTGGTGGGGAGGGGGACAGGTGCGGGGCAGGCGAACGCAGGGCGAACAGAGAACACAGTGAATCACAGGGATAAATCAGAGCATCGCAGCCACTACATCACCTCCCATCTGAGAGGAGAAGGCTGCATGTTGATGACTTTATGATAGATGACGCGTTCAGAGTCCATCAGATGTAGTGATGGATAACAGAGAGATGGAACAGGACATTGACCAAGCTCAAAACTGTCGGCTCAGGGGTTTGGAGACAGCCTCAACCAGAGAGAAACATGCTGATGTGGTTTATGTATATCAACTGTGAGTTCAGTGGAGCGTTTGTTTGTTTTGGGTGATTTATCATATCACAAATATCTTTAAAATTAGGTAAGACGGATGTAACTGTAAACACCCAGGAGTTGCTTGACTAAATGTTTATTCATCACAGACCTGATTTACTGATATACTGACCTAAACTTTTTTATTAACTACATTTTAAGGATGAATAAAATCTTTGAAATATGAAATTAAGTTCTTTAAAGATAGGGCCCATTAAGCTTAAACAAGATGAATGAACTTCATAGTTAGGTTAAGTTAAATGGTCTTAAATCCATGATGATCATCAGTTGGAGGGACAGCCTGGGCAAGTTTATTTTAATGGCCAAGAGCAATTCAGAAGTAAAGGCTGGCTCTCTTCTTTGAAAGTCCAGTCAGTAAAATATCAACACAAATCAAGCTTTGGCAGTTTATATGTAATAACATTACACAATAACACAAAGCTTGAAAAATGAGCTACATGCTTGTTTAAAACAATTGTTGGCAGTTAAGTTACATTCATTCATTTACAATGAAATTATCAATACTTTTCAATTACCAGGAAATCTACACTTTCATACAGAAAAAGGCAAGATCTTAATCAGCTGACCTCTGTACATTTCCAAATTAAAAAGATGAAAAAATACTCATGATGATAGCAGTGTACGGGTATTTTTTTTGTCTTTTTGTACAGATTATTGTTACCCAGATCCTCCAAAGATTTGATTGGATGGCTACGCGTGTGATGATTTTTAGACCACATTTTTAAAAATAGCAACCTCTCTGCATATTGTAATCCATTATTATAATTTAATATTGTTCATTACAAATCAGAATCAGAATCAGCTTTATTGCCAAGTAGGTAATCAGATTACATATGAGGCATTTGACTTGGTGTTGTTATGGTGCGTAGCAGTCAAAAATATACAGACAAAAAATATACACAAAAATAAGAGGTCCTAAATAATATAAGAATTTACAATAGAAGTAAAATGTAAGATATAAAATATGAAATAAAAATACAAAATATATTCTGGTGAGAGGAGCAGCTACAGATTACAATATTAAATATTAAATAGAGGTGAATGGGCAGAATGTATAGGGGTTATTGACCAGGAGTAAATAGTGTATGAAGTGTGCATAATTTATAACATTTAATACAGTTGCGTTAATGTAATGTGTAATGTCCATATGGAAGGGGAGGGGGGTTAGAGTCCATGTCAGTGGGGGGGGTCCCGGGCCTTGATGATGACGTTGATTAACTGTTCTTGTGGCATGAGGTTTTGATCTTGACAGACCTGAGCCTCTTGCCGGAGGGAAGCGTTTCGAACATGTTTATGTCCGGGGTGGGAGGGGTCGGCCCTGATCTTTCCTGCTCTCTTCAGTGTCCTGGAGGCGTGCAGGTCCTGGAGGGACAGCAGATTGCATCTGATCACCGGTACAGCTGACAATACACTGCAGTCTGCTTTTGTCCTTGACAGTAGTTGCAGCGTACTAGATGGTGATGGAGGAGGTGAGGTGTAGAAGTGCACCATCATTGCCTTTGGCAAGTTGAATGCAGGAAGTACATCCTCTGCTGAGCCTTCTTGGTGAGGCTGCTGATGTTCAGTTCTCACTTGAGGTCCTGGCTGATGGTGGTTCCCAGGAAGTGGAAGGACTCTACTGTATCGACTGGGGAGTCACACATGATGATGGGGACGGGTGGGGCTGCATTCCTTCTGAAGTCCACAACCGTGGAGCATGGAGCTCCAAGTTGTTTTGTCCATACCAAGTCACCAGGTGGTCAATCTCCCACCTGTAGGCGGTCTCATCTTCACCAGAGATGAGCCCAATGAGAGTGGTGTCGTCTGCAAACTTCAGGAGTTTGACTGACTGATGACTCAAGGTTGCAGCTGTTGGTGTACCGGGAGAAGAGAAATGGAGAAAGAATGCAACCATGAGGGGAACCGGTGCTGATGGTCAGGGAGTCGTAGACGTGCGTCCCCAGCTTCATGTGCTGCTTCCTGTCAGACAGGAAGTTGATGATCCACCTGCAGGTGGAGTCAAGCACGTACAGCTGGGAGAGCTTGTCCTCCAGCAGAGCTGGAGCTGAAGTCCACAAACAGGGTAGGTTCCTGCAGTGTCCAGATGCTGGGCCATGTTTACAGCATCGTCCACAGACCTGTTGGCTCTGTAGGTGAACTGCAGGGAGTCTAGGAGTGGGTCCATGATGGTTTTAAAGGTGGGACAGTAAAAGATCCAAACTGCCCAATTTGAACATGCTCCATGTGCAAAAGTTTGGACATTTTGTTAGCTGGACAGAGCCAGGCCAGCTGTTTCCTGCTTTTCCTGGCTGCTGGCTGTAGCTTCATATTTATCAGACAGAGAGTGATATCAACCCTCTCATCTAACTAAACTGCAGCTGCAAGAAAGCAAATAAGTGTTACCTAAAATGTCAAATTATTCCTTTAACAGTCCTTCCTTATTTTTTGCTTAGCAGCAAACGACTTTTTAGTTCTGTTTTGATTAATGTCTTAATCATCGTCATTGTCTTGACTCCTGCACATTCGCTTATTGATACTCTACAATGATTAATCTATTCTCTTTTTGACTCCACCACTGAGGAAGATTTTTAATGACAGTTCCTGCTTGCAACAGCATTACCAGGCAACAATAATGCAACTCTGACTAAAAAAGCTAAAGGTGTATAATTGATTTATTTCAAGCAAATGTCTTTCTTCAGAAAGGTCAGCTGATTGGCTGCTCTCTGTTGGCTGACTCTCTACAGCTTCCGTTTTTATTTTTGCTTTCCTACAGTAAGAAATATTCTTGTCTCTGAAGGTTTCATGTTTCAGACTCCATCTTTGTTGTGACTGGAGGTGCTTCAATACATAAAAATGCGGTGCTTCTTTCACCGAACAACAGGATCCTGGCTCAGACCTGCAGACAGGAGTTTTCTAACCTAACTTTGGGAAAGTAAACATTTGTATTTCTCACATCACTTCAATATTTCAAGGACAGCACCTTGCACTTATTCAGTTCATTGAGTTACAACTTTCTAGCACAACTTTTGGTCTAAGTACTCTAGTATCTTGTTTTGTGTGGCTTATTCACAAACATCTATGTGGGGCTAAAATCAATAAAACATAGAAATTCATAGACTGCAGTTTTCACCTTCAATAGCAGGCATTATTTTGACATCCATGATTTACATTCTCCTCATAACCAGCGCTCATTTCTTTGTTTTGACTCTTGTGTATGCAGAAATGAAGACGGCACCACATAAATCCTCTTTTAGTTACAC
The DNA here is from genome assembly GCA_038419695.1 of Scomberomorus guttatus. Taxonomy (NCBI): domain Eukaryota; kingdom Metazoa; phylum Chordata; class Actinopteri; order Scombriformes; family Scombridae; genus Scomberomorus; species Scomberomorus guttatus. The sequence goes on from CM076462.1 coordinate 11,799,132, forward strand.
TTTATTGTACATGCGATCAATAGGAACATTTTCTCTGGTGCCTGGGAATGATCTAAATCAGACTTATTGTCTCCAAATGACCACACAGAAAGCTGTTACTTCAGTCTCTGCTTGGCGGTTACATTTTGCACCCCTGGGTGTTATTAGACAAGACGATTGCTCTGCCCCGAGAAGTGCTTTCTCTGTTTACATATTCAGGTAAATACTCTGTCGCTGTCCATTACGCAGTGACTCTTAAGCTCTTTGGGCTCTATTTAAATTGAAGTGACAACTCCAATAACGTCCATATCTGCACTCCAACATAAACAGTCGTGCTCATTCTCTGCAGCAATGTCGATTTTGTGTTTATATCAGTGTATAGATTTTGGAAACACGTTACGTAATACATCATTAATGTCCTGAGGATGAAGTGGCAATTTTTCGGCACAACACCATCTTCTATTGTGCTACCTTGCTGAATGAGGTTGCTTTTTCCTCCAACTAATATATGATATTAAAGGGGAAACAGGGTCATCCTTGTTTGTGCTTCTGGATTTCATAGACTTTACTGAAGGCTAAATACAATACAACATCACAAACAAAGATAAATTGATGAGATTAATCAATAAAATGTAAATCAATAGTCTGCTGACAACAGTGGAGAAGTTTGCTACTTTCAGATTCAGGTTATATCTTGGAAAAACGCAGGATCCTCCAAATTAACTGATTAATCACTTTGGCAAGATCCCCCAAAAATAATTTTATGGCTCATCAGAGCAGAACAGGAGTCTATGATGGTTGTGCTTTATTTTAAATGACATTGCTGTCTTCAGTTAACTTATGTTTAAAGATAAAAAGCGACTCAAATGAAAGTAGGAAAAAGTACTTGAAATGAGCAGAATTAAAAATAACATATTGCACACTGTAACTGGACCTCCTTTCACCTCTTCAAATAAATTTTGTAGCTACCTTAATCATCCTGGAAGAAATAAAATTCACAAATCAATTATCCACAAGGTCACCTCGGGCTAATCAAAGCAATCACCAGGGCACAATAGTGCTTTGCAATGCAGAGGCCAATTACTCACTGAATAATGTCTTCAGTGCTTTAAGTGCTTTTGGTCTCACAGCACACCAAAGTCGATTTCCATTTTAATGTCAAATCGACAACATAAAGCAACACTGCTTGTAACTGATACTGACACTCTGAAATCTGATATGAGCAAAGCGACCTTGAGAGCTTCTGTGTCATAACAGTCAGCAAATAAGAAGACAACAGCAAATTAGACTCAGAGAGAGAAAGAGAGAGAGAGAGATGACCCTGAAGGCAGCATGGCTGTGAGGCAGAGGCCAGCCTGCCCCAAACTTTCACCATCATCACTGTGGTTAGTGGGGAGGGGCAACAGATGTACCTGATAGTTTGTCACCATTAAAGTTGTCTGGTTCATTCACTTTCACATTGTTACTGTGTGATTTATAGATTGTCTTTATAGCAACATATTTATCACTAAACAACAGAAGCACTGGATTTTTCCTCAGAATTCACATAATGTTGTAGTTATTGTGTTTTCATAGATAGATAGATAGATAGATAGAGGTTGAGAAAGCCCACATTTAAAAGTGGATTTGTTACCTGTTATGTGTTTCATATAATAGGTGCTAAAGCACTTCACTGAGAACTGAAGGCAGTGGTCATAATATCACCATCATCCATTAACTTTATGAGGTGGGTGTTACTACCCATCTGTTTAATCACATGCATTTCCTTGTTAAGATTGCCAAAAACTCTCTGCAGTTGTTCACCAGAGATGCTGGTGCGAAGGCAAATGCACAATATCTCAGTAAATCAAAGAGCCGATTGGAGAGAGATTAAATCATGTTGCATAAAAACTAACCAAGCTAGAACTAAAGTAGAATTCAATAAAGCTGTAGATTCTCATAGATTTTTAATTACAGACATTTATTGATGCTCTGAAAGGCTGAGTGGACACAATTACATAGCACATGTATTACAGTCAGTTAACAGATGATTATAGAAAAAACAAACATAAAAAAAGGTTCAGCACTGATGGATTTTATGGATGCATGGACCTTAGTAAGTGATGCATTTTATCATTATAGGATAAAAATAATAAAATTATACCACAGTCTGTCAACTGCATGTAGGCAGATTCCAGAGCATTTCATTTAGGGGAAATAGGCACTGCAGTGGCTGCAAGTTTTCAGTGTTTTAACTGGAAGAGTTCTGTTTTTATACAGTATATCTGTATGGTTTCCAGAAACAAAACATGCAATTGGAATTTAGGTGTAGAGGGATGCATTAATTTATTTTATTTGGCCACTTGATGGCAGCGCAACAAGCTAAACACAACATTGACATACTGGGGGGGGACCCAAATATTCCCACAACTGTAAAAAAAAAAAACAACTGTGATTATAAATCTTTCAGTAGTACCTTTCTAATCCCCTTCAAAGCACTCTCCTTGAAATGCCATACACTTGTCCCAGCACTTTGGACGTGTCTATGGCCACTTGACAGATGCAAGTTTAATATTTATTCTTCTTTTGGCCTTAGGTCTCCAGCACTGTCTGACAGCCAATTGCTCCATTATGTTCACCAGCTAGTTGCTGATTAGGGCAGTGAGGCTTGAACAGTAAAGTTGCAGGCCGTAAAACTAAAACAATGAGCTGAATGACTCTAAAATGCTCTGTCGAGCTGAGGGGAACTGCAGCGGTAATTCTCAGTAGGATCGTCACTGCAAACTTTACCTGTAGACAGTCTTCCATAGTTATTGCCATCAATAATTCAGTAGTGCAGCTTTAACTAAATACTTGTGCTTCACACCCTTCCTCCCAATTCTTCCTCATCGTCTTGTCTGTTGGCACTGGTTTGAGCTACTATGTGTGGAAATTCCCTCATCCTTGTATTTAGGTGTTTAAGACCTGTATGAAATGTTACTCACACAATACTGTATATAGCACCTTATAGTACAATATCTGCTGTCAAGATAATAAGATTTCAAAATCAAGTAAAATAAATACATTTTTATATTACATGTACATGTTACATTTTGAACCATTCATTTATTGAAGATCATATTGCATGCTTCAGTTTTGCATTTTACTATAAAGCTTTGATTCATCTCTCTGTGTTTGCATTTCCTACTCCTAGCCACACCCAACAGTTCAAATTAACTGGTTAATAACAGACATTTAGTCTCTACTCTGAATTAATGTTTATGGGACAATTTTGTCAGCTTTGTTGTTTACATTTATCAAACGGTGTATTTTTTAATATCTTGTTTTTATTTATTTCACTATCCTCAACAACCTTTACAAGGAAAGCAGGTATGATGAACTTGTTGAGAGTTTCACACATCCTGCATGTCTCCTACTGTTAATCACTGGCTCACAAGCATTATATGAACTGAATTTACATGTCATTAATGTGTTTCAGAGTGAGAGAGAGCTGAGCTGTGCTGGGCAGGGCCTGTGTAAAGATAAAGTGGTTCGGATGAAAAATGTCGAGTACATGGCTGCGGCTGTTAGCTCGGATGATGAACTGACACACTCGCTATCCATGGAGAGTTGCAATGGCGAGAGCAAGGATTTAATGGAGGCAGTAAAAGAGGGCAGGAGGGCTCCAAGTCCTGCTAATGAATCAGAAGAAAGGGGGAGGAAGAGGAGGAGGAGAGAGAGAGAGAGAGAGAGAGAGGGAGAGAGAGTGAAACTGGACATGAGAGGGTTGGGCCAGCAAAAGACACGAGGACAAAAACACATCATGTTCTGCAGAGCAATATGGATACAGATCCCCAAAACCTGCCTGGAAATGGCAATAATGTAAAAACTCCCAAATAATGGTTGCACCTGAAGCAAAAAATATTGTTTTTCCCCAATTGTTGTCCCTGTCAGCCAGACCTTAAACATTCAAAAATCAAGCAGCGGCCTGCCAGTGGATCAGTCATTAAAAACTTATTCTGTTGTCATAACTTAAATTTTAGTGGAGATCTAGACATTTCCAAAGATACCAAATATGTCAGATTAAATCTGGAGGAATTGTGTATAAAAAATACACAAAACGTCTAGAATAGTTCCGTTTGATGGAATGGTGCACCCATGTGTCTTGGGTTTGAATATTTCTCTCAGTGTAAACAAGATATAGCTTAAATGAAAAGTGGGAACAAGCTGATTCACAGTATATACTGTCTAAAAATGTGGAATAGATGATTTTAAAGGGAACAGATCATGCTTTTGTGATTTTGTTATTTTTATACAGTTATGATGTCGGATGTCTATGTTAAAATGGCCAAAGGTCCAAAACTTTATGTATGTAAAAATGCTTCCTGCAAGACAAAAGCCAGGGCTTCAACCTGCACTGAACACTTCATTTGCAAAGTTACCTCTACCCCCTCCTCGTGATGACATCAGATTGTTCGCCCATGCCCACAAATGGCTTTCTGTAGCCTTTGTTGCTAAGGTTGTTCCATAGGTTGTTCATGTCGTCCACTCGCATAGTTCAGATCTGATTCAGGCTCAAACATGTACGAATGTATTTGAGATGTTTCCATTTTGAGAAAAGAGCGAAAAAAAGAAGTGAAATCCTACTACTAATGTTTGTTTACGTAGCCTTCGGAGCTGGAGGAAGTCTGGCAATGGGCAGCTTCTAGAAGCTAGCCAATCAGAACAGAGTGGGCAAAGATATTACAGTAGAGCCCCAGAATATAAATATAGTGCATAATAAGTTTAGTTTAGTTTAGTTTTTGTTTAGTTTAGTTTATTAGGATCCCCATTAGCCATTACACTAGGCAACAGCTACTCTTCCTGGGGTCCACATTGAACACAAAATACGTTGTTTATGAAATATCAATACTAAGTACTGTTTTGTAAATTTGAGCGTTACTTCTTGTGTACTGGGATGTTTTAAGCTCTGCTTTAACCTTGCAGTGTTTAGGCTGTAACCTCACATAACCTGTCCAAACGTAATCTGTCTACAAAAGGCAAATACTGCAGGTCCCTGTGGAGCGGAAGCTGCTGAACTGAAGTCATGTTGAGAGCAGAGCACTGAGGTCAGGCTGTGTAACCCTTCCACTGAGAGGGATACCACGGGACACTGGATTATCTGCTTATCTCTGCCTTCATAATTGCTGGGGGTTTCCCAGGGCAAGACTGTAATGGTGGACAATAGGCATGGCCAAAGAGGCTAATTGAAATGCTTCAGTCTTCCCTTGTTCTAAATGAGATCAGTCACACTGCAGTGTTCAAAGTGAGGTGAAGGTGGAAGGAGTTTGGCCTTAAATGATTTATAGGATTTTTCTTTCGTGGAATAGCAAAAACTGGTTAAGAAACTCTTTTTTTGTCATACTGGGATAATCCAGATGTGAATCCATAATATGCTTATCATCATCCAGTGTCGGCCCTCGTTAGAATTCTATAAATTAAAAGGTTAAAATGTACTGATTATGTTTTAGAGATAAAATATCTCAATCTTATTTATATGTAATTTGAGAAACTGATGATTGCAAAAGTGAACATTTAGACTCTTCAGAGAATGTTTACCATTCTGTTGCTGCAAATCGTTTTTATACATCCCATGATCTTTCTACATTTTTGGAGCAGGTTCTACAATCATCTACAATAATTGAGATGATATATAATCATGTAAATAAAGTTTGAAAGCCAGCAAGATCCCACCATCATTTTAGTATTGATACAAGTAGTTGATGAATTGATTAGTAACAGATTAGATAACAATTTTGATATTTGATTAATCTATAAGTCATCTATGGAAGAAAATTGCCAAACATTCACTGGTTCCAGTGTGCTAATGTTAAACTTATCCATATGTGCCATTGCTACTCAGTAAATGTAAGGTGTTGCATTTCGTAAAACCTCATTTGGACGATCAGCATTTGGAGTCCCTCTGTATTCATGTTTGTACTCTGTGTTGTTGTATGCATTTTCCTGTTGAGTTATGTATATTTGCAGTGCCATAAATGACCAAAGCAGCTAAGACTATAAATACAGTGATATGTGGCCTGGGCCCATGCTATGCGCTTTTCCCTATAAATAGGCATTAGATAAACAAATACTGTATGTTTAAAACTTTCCATTAGTTTGCGATGGAAAATAAAGTTTTTCTGAATCTGAAAAGAGGATACAAGGTTGAGGTTCTGAACAAAGGGCAACTACAGTACATGTAGTTTGCGCAGAAAAAGGCTTGTATCCCTGACTGAATTAAAGCAGTTTTATGTGTTGCTCAGCCAAAAAACTCAACCACTGTCAGTGTAAAAAATGACATGCACAGTAACAATGTCCATCCAGCCTCAGTGTAATAAACCTGCATGAGGGAAAAAAGCAGGAACCAAATATAAACAAAGTGGTTTCTTTGTCGTATTTGTCCGCTGCTGGAAATGGCTGTGTGAAAATGATCTGGCAATACTCTGCAGTGAGCAGTACCATGTAATGACTTTGATCAAAACATTACAAATTAGCTTAAATCCAGAAGCTAATGGAATTATTAAAACTGTCTTTCCCGGCTGGGGTCTCTACTCTTTTATTCACTTCAGGACAGAATCATGTTCTGGCTCATTAACATCTTACAACGGTAGAAACACAGTGTTTTCTTTTTAGAGTTGGGTCATTATGTTGCCAAAAATGTTGAAGTGCAGGCTGCTATATTACATTTTACAATTGGTGTAATTGGGCACTTGCTGATGAAGTTGAAATCTATCAGTTAAACCTGGTGTATTTAAGGTCTAGCATTGGGTTGCACCAAGTCTTCTTGAATCTATTACATTTGTGTAATGTTTTACTAACTACTAGTTATAAAATAATGATTTACTAAATCAAGTTGCGCCATATAAATGTCTTAGCTAGTATATATATATATATATACTTTATTTATTTATGAAGAAATATATGATTCAGAGTTAGTCATATGCTCTGGCAATTTAGAGTGAGTGGGAAATATCTTACTATGCTAACCTAGCTAATTTAGTCTAACATCATTAGCATAACATTTTGTAATTTGCTATACATTGTGCTATTTTAGTGAAATGTAATTTAAAATCCTTCCAGTTTATATTGTTATTAAACAGCATTTTGATCAACAGAGACAGTATATTGACCATATCTCCTCTTTTACTCCTCAATCTAAATGGGTCATGTATTAGCAAACTAACATTAGTTGTCAGTCCGTTAGCTAACAGTTACAGCTGGCAGTTTGTACTGTAGCCTATATGTAAATATGGTATTTAGAGACAACTAACCTCTTCATTAGAAGTAGTCTGTGTGGTGCATGTAAAGCTTCACTTATTAAACATTTATGTTAGCCAGGCTAACTTTGAACTAGAGGTGGTGCAGTCCGCACCAGCAGAATTTCACTCCGCTTTACCTTTTGCATATTCATCATTGCAGTGACCTTTTCCTTTTGTGTGAAGTAGAGGGACAAATGCCTCTACAGACCCTGAGGCTTTATGTAATATACAAGTTCTTACCTGGAAGCAAGTGTCAGATTTTTAAAGGTAAGATTTATATTTTCTCTTTGAAAAACTGAAACTGCACACATTGATCAGTGTGAACTCCTGCCGTGTTTTGGCTCTCTCCATCAACCTCTGCAGTGACTTTTGTTTAACATTAATGTCCACCAGACTCTGCAGAAGTATCCCCCCCTGACAAGACTGCAAGCTGAGAAACATCACTGTCTCTGTTCTGCACACAAACAACTCACTTCAAATCAGCATCAAAGTGCTGGCTGGTGATCACGAATATAAATCTCAAACAGAAAGAAAAAGCTTAAATATATTTTATTGATTTGTTTTTACTTCCCACTCGTGAAACTGACCACAGTTTCTGACAGGAATTCAATTGTTCAGTGACACCTTTTATCCTGGTGGTTTAATGCTCCACCACGTCCAATCAGCCATGGATTAAGACTTGATTTAACCCAGCAGAAGTATTATGGTAAGCAACTTCACCTCAGCTGTAATAATGAAGGTTGTTGTTTCATTTAAAGAAAAAAAAACCCTAAAGGGGAGGTTTGAAGAACAGCTCTCCTCATGCAGAATGGAAAACCTGGTCATGTCTGCAGCAGTGACATTTGTGCTGACACACTAACTGTGACCTTTACAGGTAATTGGTAATTTTTTTTCTTTACAGTCACAACAACCTAAACAATGCCATTCATGTACTGAACATACTAGAAAGGTCACTATTGTATATGATTCAGAGAAAGGAATTAACATTTGTCTTTTGTTCCTTACATACTGGTGACAATTTAAAGGAAAATCCTGAATAAATGAGTGGAGAAACATAAAAATAACCATTTCCATCACTGAATTTGTTTGATGCAGGGCCGCATTAACCTGCTGGGGGACCCCGGGGCATAAACGAGGTGTTAGCCCAAAATGACCCCCAGCTCATCCCCCTCTCTGTGCAATTTCCAATATCTTTCTGCCTTTACACACTGCAGACTATAAATAACAGAATATTTTTCCCGGAGCCTCAGAAACCAACCACTACTCTTTATTTTTTCTGGGAGTTTGGGGATTTTAGGGAGCTCAGGAGATTTGGATTCTGCAGTTTACACTTAAACATGTTGGGTATTTCACAGACTGATTCCAGCATTTTTGAGTTTTGTTGACATTGGAACAAGTTCAGGTTTTGTATGATATGGGCTATGCATGGACAAATATTCCTTTTGTTTGCCAAAACATCATTCACAGACAAAGATATATACAATTTGTTATTCTACATACTGCTGTGATGTTACTTAGAGAGGTCCAACAACTATCTGTTCGAGCTATATTATAGTTATACAAATCCAATAACAGAATCTAGATAGACTTCTTTGGGATTTGGTAAGGGTAGTGCTGTGTAAAAAGGGCCGCCAACACCATTCAGCAAAAAAAAGCATATGAAAATCCACTGTATTTTACCAGAAGAGAAGTAAAGTACTCATAGAGGCATAGAAACAAATCTCACAGAAGGCAGTTTTAGGAAAAGTCATAAGTATTAAGGTGATAACACAATGTTAAGTATCTTTTTTGAACTTTTAGAGAGGGTCTCTCTAGGTCCCCAATCAGAACATTAGGGTTACATTTGACCACCTTTAGACCAACAAAAAAATACAGGATTCAGCATTTTAGCATCATAAATTTATACCTGGCAGTGTGGAGACTTTCATATAGGGTAATAGAAATTTAAATGAAATATAATTTGAAAAGTTGACAGACTTTCTTTTTGTTGTCTGGTAAAAATGTCTAGTTTTTCTAGAGTATTGGTTGCACTGGGGGGACTTGGACTCATGACTTCAGTAGTTCTAAAATCCTGACCACCTGCCTTGCACTTTATAATGTTTTTTCCTTTAATTTGTCACCCATCTGTATCTTTAAGAGCTAGAAATCCGATCTGTAACTTTCTCTGTAACAAAGTTTTTGGAAGTCAGACACTAGATATGCCAGCTGCTGTGGGAAATATAAGATACACAGCCTGACATAAGTTCAATATTGAATACATTTTGCTGGCAGCAAAGTGACAGAATATTGAAATCCACTTCCTTCAACAGAACCCATGCCCAAAGCTTTGCAGCTGGGAGTAATGGTGAGGAACGCAAAACTATCATTATCTGTTGCCGCCAGTGCTGGATTGTCATCTCCAACTCCTGCGATGGATTCCTCAACACAAAGACCGAGATCACTGTTCACACAAACATCGAATAAAGATTACAGATTTGACCCAAGAGTCTTTAAACTCAATCTCAGCTGAGTAGAAATCAATTGATGTTACTTTGCACCAATACTGATTTTCTCACCTCACACACTGTACTCAATGTGTGATTTCACTGCTTTCAACATTGTTAAATTATTCTTATTCTTATAGGAGTTTTAGCGACAGCATTAGCCAAAGTGTCAGAATAGCAGCGGTAATGATCATCATAAGCATCCATTATCATTTCATGGCACCCATAATTCATTTTTACACTTTTGTTTACACTTTACTGCCAATAATCCTGCAATGCTTACCTCATTACCTCCCTTTTCTTTGTGCAATGCAGTGATTCGCGAACTTTTCACAGTGTTTAAATCTATCAAACAGGAAGTGACTGTAGCATTACCAGCTGTAACATTAACTTGTTTATTTATTTATTCATGCATCCATGGAGAAATAGTGTTTCAGAGTTAGTAATATGTTCTGGCAGTTTAGAGTGAGTGGGAAGTATCAGACTATGCTAACCTAGCTCACGCTAGTCATTAACATTAGTAGCATAACACTTTCTAATTTGAAGTATTTTGTGTTATTTTTGTAAAATGTCATTTAAAATCTTCCCATTTTACACTGTTATTAAATTGCATTTTGATCAGATACATTATATCAACCATATCTCATATTACCTCTTTTACTCTTCAACCTAAACAGGCCATATGCAAGCTAACGGTAGTTTTGTAGCTAGTTTGTTAGCTACGCAGCAGTTACACTTGGCAGTTTGTGTAAATATCTAGACAACTATCCACATGAGATCTAGTTTGTCTGGTGAAACACATTTTAATTTAGTGTAAATTGAGGGATAATGTGTAAATCTTCACTTATTAAACGCTTACGTTATAACCAGGGTAACTTTAAGAAGAGGCTTGTGAGCCTTTAAAATGAAGCAAAGTCTCTCAGAGACTCATTAAGAGTGTGGACACAAGTTATGAGAAATTCAACTAGAGTGATTTTTCCTTTTCAGATTGCTTATTTTGGAGGGGTTTTAGAGTCCTGAAGTGCATCACAGGAAAAGAGCAAAAATTACAGAAAAGTCAGAAACATTTATAGAATTTTGGGTAACAGAACACAACTTTTTATCCCCTAATTCATCTGGTGACCCCTCAGATTTTTCTTGGGACCCTTTGAAGGGTTGTGACCCCTAGGTTGGGAACCACTGGTGTAATGCATTTGTCAAGATATATCCTGTCACCTGCAAACCCGCTCTCATATAGTGCACGTTATCAGCTCTTCACATCTGCATGTATCCAGTACACTACATAAAGATAATCAATGCTTGTCCGTACCAATACTCTGCGCTTGTCATTACAACAAATGGCAGCTGACAATAGCGAAAACCCCAAAGTGTGAACTAAGCAATATGCTAATCTCCTATGTAATGCACACCTGATACAAGGAAGCCCAGCAATCGAAACTCATTTACTTTTATTAAAGAATAATCAGACTGTAATTGGATTATCCATTCAGTTTAGGCTGCAGTTAGTCTTTAAACACAGCTGCTGTGAAGCAAAAACTGTATCTGTAGGAAGCAAAATAATAGCAAGCAAATAAGAGATATGTCAAAAAAATGTGTTTGCCACAGCAGCAATGACTGAGATGAATAGTTCAACAAGCATTTCACTGGGTTTAGCTCTGAGAGAGGATGCTTCTGGTCAACTGTGTGAGCACCTTAAATTCCCCTGCAGGGAGAATTATTCATTTATTTATTTATTTTTTACATCTTTCACTCTAGTAGGACAGCAGCTCACCCAACTGGACATGATAACACAGGACAGGAAATCAATACTTTCAGGACCTGAAAAGACTGAATAGGTAAAGTAAGTTTCCTCTGCATCTTCAGTGCATTTCACCACTGAAGAAAATACATTGTTAAATTTCTATTTTGCTTTGTGGAATCCTGCACAGCGTTTTCCTGATATGACAACAAATAAGTGTAATGCACCTGAACAGGAAACCTTATCTGAATGAGTGAGTTGCACAATTTACTATATGCCGTGTTACAAATGAGAGGCATATTTCTTCTGATTCACTGAGTCAGTTTTTATTTCATGTCGACATAAGTTACCCCCAAGTCTCACCCAGCATGCCAACACAACTGTCCAAAACCAAAAATATAATAACAATAACCTGTCATATCAGTGCTTTCCACAGCGCTCTGTCTCTTCATCAGCATCAATAATATTGTACAACTCTAAACAACTATTTTTATTACTCTCATTCAAAATGGGTTTATTTTTGTTCATGCAGACTAACAGTCTAACATCAGTCAATTTAGAGATCTATGATACCATTTTTAAACATCCGACAGACTTGTTGTCATTCCAGACTTTTGCATTTGCTGAACTTTCAGCAAGCAGACAAATCAATACAGGACATTACTTTGAAAAACATTAACATTATGGCCTCCTACATGCATCATTGCAGTTTTCTCAAGCAGAAAATGGGCTTTCAAACCTCTGAGCAAGGTTCAGATAATTCCCTTTAGATTTCTTGGTTTTAGCGACGCTGTATATTTCACAAGCTATTCCCTTGTAGAAAAAAAACCCTTCATGGCTGCAATATTTCTCTGTCAAATTGCAGGAGGAAGACAGTGCAGCAAGGCAGCGTCAGTGATGGAGCGCTCTGCCCTGAGAGGCACGGAGTGACTTGCAGTCATAAAGGGAGCAACACTCGGTGAAATGGCAAGAATCTCATTTTGCTGCCCCATTTTCACAAGTGTCATTATCATACACCTCTATGTCCTGGAGACTGGAGGCATCTGTATCGTCTCCTCCACTGCCCTCACTGTTCCTGAAGGCGATACCTCCTATGAAAGGATACACGCTGTCTGTGAATAAGTCTCTGATGTTATAATAAGGGAGGTCTGGGTCTTGTCTCTCAGGTTTAGAGATACCCTGCTCCTCCATGGCTTTGTTTCTTTGATAATACTTTGAAAACTTATTGAAGATGATGGTGATGGGCAGAGCCACCACTAACAGTCCACAGATGATACACAGAGTGGCCACTATCTTCCCCGCCAGTGTCACCGGGCAGGTGTCACCATAGCCGACTGTCGTCATGGTGATTGTGGCCCACCACCAGCCTGAAGGGATGGTCTCCAAGTCAGTGTCCTCATATTCCTTCTCAGCAAAGTAGATGAGGGCGGAAAAGATCGAGATCCCCACTGAGAGGAAGAGAAGAAGCAGACCCACCTCGTGGTAGCTGTGGCGGACGGTGGCACCCAGCGCTCGCAGACCAATGGAGTGCCGGGCCAGCTTGAGGATTCGAAGAACCCTCATGAGGCGCAGAACCTGCACCACTTTCCCTACGTTCTGTATGTCCTCGTTCTCCTCTGCACTCTCCTCGTCAGCTGTCTCCAGAGCTAAAGTGGCGTAAAATGGCAAGATGGAGGCAACATCAATGATGTTTAAGGGGTTTCCAAGGAACTTCCTGCAGGAGGGCGCAACAATCAGCCTGATGATGAACTCAGCGGAGAAGCAGGCGATGCAGATCTCCTCCAGGATGGTGAGGACAGGGTCCTCAATGGGTTTGTCATTGACGTCCATGAGCTGAAACTCAGGCATGCTGTGGACACACATGGCAATGATGGAGGTCAACACCACACTGAGAGAAGCCACGGCGATGACCTTTGAGGCTCGTGAGTGACCTGGATCCTCCAGCCGGAGCCAAATGTAGCTCCTAACTTCCCCACACCAGGCACCTTTGAACTTGGCCAGGTCTTTATCGAGGGCAGACAGCTCCTCGAAGGAAGAGTCAAAGCTCGGCTGCTGCTGGTCATCGCTCCTGATGTCCCAGTCTCTGTCTTCAATGTACTCCTTCCTCTCGTGGAACCAGTCGCTGCAGCAGGGGCTCAGGTGGAGCTCCTGGATGCCCCAGTACTCGATCTCCTGGCTGAAGGAGAAGACGCACAGCTCCTCCATCATGTGGATACGTCCCGTGTGATAGAAGTTGAGCACGCAGAGGAAAACCCTGGGATTCCTGTCAAAGTAGTACTCCCTCTCAGCTGGGCTGTAGTCATCGCACAGCTCCAGGATCGCCGCCTCGCTTTGGCAGCGCAGCAGGCGAGCCAGACGTGTGTGAGGGAACCGGAGCAGCATGTCCGGATCCACCTCATGTCGTACTCCTCCCACGTTGAGGTGGACCTGGTCCTCCTCATTCCCACGCCGGTGGAGGATTTGCCCATACCCCATGGTCCTGATGACACATTAAGAGACATCATGACGAGAAATGAAGCCTTGTCAGTTTTATAGATTTTCTTCAGGACAAGAAAAAACAAGCGTTGACAAAACATCAACAATCAGGATTATGAGTGGTATGTTTGTGTGGACGGATATCTATCAAGACATATCTGAATGCACTGTTTGTAGAACACATTAGTCCTCTGAAGGGAAAAAATCAATACAGCACACACAGGAAATGGCTTGTGCTGGAGTGAGTGAAGAGTCGTGAGGTACCGTCACTTCTTGGAGGTCTGAAGTGCAGGATTATCACCAGAAGCGTCAAATTACAGAGCGGACTAGACTAACTCAAAGGAAATGAGAGGCAACAAGTTGAAACTGAACCCACACATCATTCCAAGCAATTGTTAAAGCCATAAACTGTAATCCAGCATGTGCAGATATCTTCTATGTGTATTTTCTAATCTCTATTCCACAAGAAATTCAGAGTGGTTTGCATGCTGCTCACTTACCAAACCCTGTTTATCAGTAAGTCTATCACTTTTAAATTCACTCAGATTTAATGTAAAGATGTAGAGCTGTAACCTACCAGTACTTGGTGCCTTTCTTTCCATGAAAATAACTTTTATCCGGGTAGTTCAGTTTTCACATTCTTCTAAAAAAAAAAAAAAATGCTGCAAACACAGCAGGTCGGTGGACGGAGCGAGGTGCTGCAGCTTCGGACGGGACAAGAGGAGCTGGAGGCGGGACAGCAGGCACGAAGGCAGTTTGTTCCCTTTTACAGGGAACAGGGAGGGGCGAGAGATGAAGAGAGGAGAGGGGAGGGAGGGAGAGACTGCTCGGATCTAGGAAAACCCTGCGAGAAATTACTGCAGCATTATATTGTCGCTTAATACCGTTTTTTAAAATTATTATTAAGTACATCACCGTATGATGACACTCATAGCCCAGTATTCTCAAAGTAAACTGCACTTCTGTTGGGATGTTTTCGTTTTGCAAGCTTTGATTATTATTTGAAATGCATGTTGCATGTAATGTTTGGAAAAAAAAAAAACTGCACTTATTTGTGCGAAACGACTGCAAACATGACCCTCACTGTCTGTGCACAGGAGCGAGTTGAAGTAAGTAAAAACACACTCTGACATTTCAGTCCTCCTGTGAGAAAGCACTGCTGGCAGGCTCGCTGCCAAACCCGTCCAACACAAGCCAAATCAAATCTTTATCATGGGAGCAAGCAGGGGAGTAAATTTGGACTTGTTTTACTTTTTGTTTATGCATTTTTACACCTAACCTTTTGACAATATAGTAATCTCTTCACATCTCCCAGATGTGTTAAACCTGTTCTTGTTCCTGCAGGACTTTTTCTGCACTAGTCTAGATTTTGGCATGTTGTATTTTAACATCTCTGTCTGTGTCTCCTTTATGTGTACCTTGTCAGCAAGTTATGTTAATAAAATAAAACAGACTCACTTACAGATCTTCATTTTATATGAGATGAAATCTATTAAAAAATGTAGCCTCATATTGATCAGTAGAGAATAAAATTTTGAGATTTTTTTTGTGCAAAACAATATTCTCCACTGACAAAAGCTAAAAAAATCGGAAAAATTGTACTTTTTTTGTTTGCACCTCATGCAGCAGTTTTCCCAATATGGCTAATATTTTATTTTATTTTTTTTTATTTTTTTTGATGTAGAAACCTGAATATGTGGTGAGTTGTTTCTTTTTTGTTGTTGTTTTACCTATAGTAGATTATAATCCTGGATCTTGAGTTTGGGACATCTTAAACATATTTTATTCCATATTTCTTGTTTTTCTTATTTCTTATTTCCCCTACCAACAGTTTATGAACTTCTAGTAAAGTTCTTTTTTTTGTTTGTTTGCCTTAGTACACCTATTTCGCCCATATATGTCTGAAGAAGAGCTGCAGATGATCACTAAGACAAATTTACATGTAAACTAGAAAGAAGTACAGAATGTGGTTTTTAAACATGAAGTCAACTCGTGCAACTGGCCTCTTTCATGTTATTCAGGCCAGATAATAAGACACTCACAATTATCCCCATCAGGCTGTAATAGGATCCACCTGTGTGTGGCTGTATTTGTTGAGCAGGAACCTCTCTCCGCTCATTGAAAGGGTTGGCCTATAGAGAGTACACCCAACTGCAAACTTCTTTAAAAACTGCAAAAAAACAGGGACTCTGAGGTTACCAGTTTCCCACCTCTTGTGCCATGAGTCATTTGTTTGGATTGGGGTTTGTGGTGTTATATTTATTCATTTCTCCTTGTTCACAGATTTTCAGATTTGATTTCTTGCTGTTTTTTTTAAAAAAAAATGATTCAATCTCTTTCAGGTGGTTTATTCTCCTGCTAGCAGTTTTAAACATAGAGGCTCAAAAGAAGCCTACTATAAGTAAGTTTTTGTCATTTTTTTTTTTTTTTTTTTAAAATACAACTTCCCTTAAACACAAATTGTATCGTTTGCTTACCAATGTAAATCTTTAATCCCAGATATCAGCTCAAAATGTCTGGGGAATGTCATGCGTGTAGATGTCGGACCACTTGGAGGGAATCTTCTTGAAGTTGCTGTTGTCGTTAGTAAGTTCACATTTCTGAATTCAATCTTTTGTTTAATCTTATATTTTTACTTCTAATGCTCCTTTTTTTTTTTTTTTTCTTTAGATAACTCTGCCATCCTTCTTACACCAAGTTTAGCGTCTCAGTGTGGCTTCAGCATGAAGATAGACCAGCTGGGAAATGCCATGATTTATGCCTCCCTTCAAAACTGTTTTGCTCAAAATGTGGTAACAAGACTGGAAATACAATTTGCAGAGCAGCATCAAATGTGTTTTTTAATGTGGTAATCATTTCAAGTTTCATTTTTTGTGTGTGTGTAGGAAGATAAGGCGTTCACAACAACCTTAAATCTTCGACTGCATGGGAACCGGATGGTTGAAGATGAGCTGTACCAGGTGGCTGAAACCTGCCACTACACTGCTTGGGCTTCCAGGGAAATCATCTGTGACCGTAACTATATAGAGGCAAGTGAATGCAGCATGACTCTCAGGGGTCGTGTTCGAGTCTATATGATAAGTGGCTTTGTGTCCATGTGAGCATCAAGGCTGGTACACTTGTTGTCACTGCAGAGGGGAGAGGGAGAGATGGATGATCACTTATGGTGTGGCCTCATTTCTAGGTGTCTGTGAAAAGGGCACTTCCAGATGATTATGTCCTGCCTGAACATCCCATCCCAGGAGCTAATTCAGAGTTTGGTGATCCTCGACGAGCTGCGAAGGTTAGATAAACTAATCGGTACATTTTGGCCTTTTTGTTTAATGATCTGGAAACATCATCTTGAGTGTGTAATGTGATATTTGACTTGCAGGAACAGCCAATAGACGCAGGATTCAGAATCACAACACTCTTGTTCTTCAGTCCCGATGAGCGGATTATGACTGTGACGGAGGCCCAGAGACAAGGTTATGGAATAGCAAACACTCCCTCAAGGCTGGTTCTGCGAAGTCCAAAGACTGCACCTGAAACATATACTCAAGATGTGAGTCCACTGCAGTTCAACCAAGCCTGATTTGATATCTTTGCCCCTCAGGCAGGTTAAATTACTTGCAGCCAATTAGATAACTGACTACTTCCTTACACTTGGAGCCACTAAACTAATGTTATTAGACTGCATTTTAAACTGATTACTTTGTCTCAAATCCAGTTGGCACAGTTGGACATTGGTAGGCTACTTTCTTTATTTACATCCACCACTGAATTACCTACATCTTTGTTGCAACATGAATATTCTGCCATTAAAGCATAAACTGGACTAAATAAAAGCATTTATGCATAATGTTCTGTAACCTCCCCCACAGGTAGCAGGGATGCTGATGACGGTGCTCAAAACCTCAACGATCTTTGAAAAGAAGTGGCTTGCAACGCAAATTGATGCAGCAGCTGCTTGCCCCTTACTGGAGGGTAAGAACATTTGGAGAACTGTAGGCAGAGCCATAGCTCTGGAAATCATGTACTCACTAGTCTCTCTGGGAGTTTTATTAACATGGACAGAGTTTCAAGTTGTCCATTAAACTTGCATATAATGGACATCTTTATAGGCTAATTAATTTTTAGATGTAATTTGGTTACATTGAGGCAACAGAACAACTTTATCCACCAGAATCGGAGAACAAAATTTAGAGAGAATGGAGAAGTTAATTGAATTTAGCAACATTTTGGGAAATGTGCTTATTGCTTTCTTGCCAAGAGTTGGATAGGATAGCTGTTTCAAGTCTTTGTGCTAAGCTTAACTGAATAGGTGCTGACAGTAGCATCATATTTACTGTAGAGTGTATCAATCTTGTCTGTGCTTTGGCCAAGAAATGATCCAACACAGAAACCTCTAAACTCACAATGTCACTTTTATACTTTTGTTTTGGTTTAAACAAACAAGATATGTGTTGGTGAGCTTTAGAGGTGCTGGTAGGATTATTTCTCTTTATTTACCTTCTTAGAGAAAGCCACTAGCTGCTTCCAGTCTTTGTGCTAAGCTGACCAACTGATTTACCGTACAGACATGAATGTTATCAATCTTATCTAACTCTCAGCCAGAAAGAAGTAGTTAATTTCCCAAACATCAAACTTTTCCCTTAATTGAATAAAAAATAAAGGAGCAGGCGATTTGGACTCATGATCTCAGTATTTCTAAAATCATGGCTATGGCCCTGACTGCAGATCAATCATTTAGACTGTAGACCTAAAATCAATCACTGTTGGGTATTTGCTTCTTATTGCTGTATGCGTGTGCTATCAATGTACAGGCAGTGTTGCCTTGACTCCAAACACGATCAGCTGGTACCTGCCCCGGCACATTGACCCGCTGATTTCCTCCCAACAGTTTAAACTGTTGGAGGTGCACATGGGCATCAATGGTCAAAGACTCGACGCTGCTGAGATGGCTGCCAGACAATACGCCATGACTGTCAATGACATATACATCATCATTGAAATTCCTGTTGGGGCAGTTGGTGGCTACTATAAGGTCAGTGCCACTGAGATTTACAAAAACAAACAAAACTTATGTGTGGTGGTTTTGTTTTTTTTGTCACGCGTACAACTTCATATAACCACAAAATTATAAAAGCCACATCCAGAATGCATGTATACACTCATACTACAAAAAATCCTAGAATAAACATCAGATTTTTAGACCTTCATAGTCTACAACAAAATCTATAAATCTCTGCTAAAAATAATTACTGTAAATTGGAGAAACCAAGTAAATTGGTCAATCTTGCTACTTTTTTCCAGACTTTTGAGACAATGTTGGAAAATCTGTACAGAGAATAGTTTTGTTGAGCTTCTTTTTTATTAAAATGACAAATCACAGTATGTTCAATATAAAAGAAAATGACTTTCTGCTTCTGCCATATCACACAATCTGTCTTCTTCCTAAATATATTTGAATCTGTCAACTCTGTGGCCAGAGGAAGAATATGTGAGATGTAACCTATGATTCAGGTTCAGACTTTGCTATACATATGACACTTGCCTTTGCAGAGCCATGTTCAGGATAATCGCTACTTCACCTCTTACATGATTGAGCCGATGCTCGAGTTACTCTGGACTGAAGACACCACTCACGAGGACACGAGATACAAAGTTCTCCTTCCTATCACGACACCGTTACTGTTTCAACCTCTACAAGTTATTGACAGTGAGTCTTGTTGTCCTGAAACTTATGATTCTTAAATGCACTGCAAGCTGCCCTCATTCTTTCTTTCTTTCTTTGCCCCACAGACACTTTACCTGAGGAGCAGATATTTAAAGTGCTGATTGGGCCTTTTAGCTCTGATGTGGCACTAATGAACGTCACCTTCCCTAGTGAGGTTTTGTCTGTGGGAGAGTGCAATGTCAGAGGCTTTAATATCCAGGAGCACAGGTCCCAGAACAGCAGCTTTAAGGTCATCACACTCCAAGTGCCCTTCACGGACCGTGTCGTCCTACAAATGGTGAGCTCAACTTGGGAAATGGATATTGTGTGGGGTTTTTTTGTTTTGTTTTGCTGCTAATCTCTCTGCGTTTCCCAACAGAGAGACATGGGGATTACAGTCTACTCTCTTCACCTGACCTTTGGCTTGCTGGTCCTGCCAGAGTTTGTTCCATTTTCTCACACTGCTTATCTGGAAGCTAAATTAACAGACACAGGTCTGTACTCTTGATCTTATTCATAACAAAATGGGAGGATTCATCCATCTCAATCTCACTAATGTAATCAGTACATAAAAGGCCAAAGTGATGTGTTTACTGCAATTCAAGTGCATAGAAGTCTGTAAACCAAAAGCTACGTTTCTAAGCAGTTTAATTTTTTTTTTTTTTTCTCCATCTGCAGTTCCTCCCTCAATTTCTGGTGGCTGTGATTATACAAACTTCTATGTCCTCGTGAAATATGGGACACATGACTTCAACTTCCACACTATAGTAGGAAAACGACTGTTGACTTCAGGTCTGGCTCAGCAGTACGGCTTCATGGAGAACAGGACGCACTTCAGCTTTGCAGTGCCATTTTCAGCCCCCGATGTTGTGTTTGAGGTGCGATCAGAATACACTTTAAAGACTGTAATTCTTGTGCTTTTTGTTTCTGACAACTTTGCATTAAAACTTTCCAGGCTGTTGAGGAGTCATCCATCAGGAGCAGACTCGATGTTGTTCTGAAGAATCCAGAAACCAACACAAATCTCAAAGAATTCTCTGTGGCTTGCAATTTCCACTCAACGTTGACTGGTTTGCATCGGGGGGGAAAAATTAAAGGTTTTTGTTCAGACAAAACACTCAACACATACTGATGTGCGATTGTCTTGTTTCAGAGTGTTTCCCTAATGGGACCATGACGGCTCTGGCTGTCAAACTGGAGTCAGTTCCCAGTCTGAACCCCAGTCAGCTCACCCTCCTAGATCCCACCTGTGGTCCCTCCTACAGCGACGACCGCTACGCTTATTTTGTCTTCTCTGGCAACTCCTGCGGGACGACTAGAAAGGTAGCATGCTGTCTTCCTAAAGTAACTGACACTGATTGACCTGGGGGGAAAATAAGTTCGTTCTTTTTTTTTTTTCTCTAGTTTTTTCCCAATATCATGCTGTATGAAAATGAAATCTCCCTACCAGATGAACTTGAAATGAAAATGTTGAAGATGGACGAGCCTGAATATGAGTGAGTTTCTGAAAGAATTTTTTTTTCTTGATTAACATCATTTAAAAAGCAAATTTTATGCATTTCAAACAAATTGTATCTATTTCAGTGCAAGTTGCAATTTAAATTGTTACAGAAACGAGGTACTAATTCCTTCTTTAAAATGTAATGAGGGGAAAAAGATTTGCCAAAACTTATTCTATTTTCAGACCTGTGTGAAATGTGGTTTTAGATAAATTTTGCCACAACTGACTACTTCATATAAATCTCATGGCTTGTTTTTCTCATAGGTTAAAGGTTTCTTGTTACTATGACATCAACACAACCCATGCTGTAGGCTTCCACACCAGACCTCGCAGGAGTGAACCATATGCTGAAAATGCAAAAGGCGAGCTGCAAGTTGCAATGAGACTTGCTTTGGGTAAGGGAAGTTGAGGATGTGTGGGTTTTTTTGTTTTTGTTTTGCACAAGTGATTGTATCCTATAAAGTCAGAAGCAATCTCACAAATTGAACTTGAACTAATCATGTTCAAGTAATTGGACTTCTTCTGACATCAAGTTCATTGGAGCATCTTTAAACGTAATCATCTTAATGACCAAGTTGGCGAGTGGGACGATGAGGACCATGTACTCTTCAACTGAATTAGATTCAATCTGTTTGTAGTTATAAACCTAAAACTTCTGTGTATACTACCTTTCACAAACCCTTTAGTCTGAATTTTTAATCCTGGTAAACGCATCGTCTCTTCTCTTGTAGACAACTCCTACAGCTTATTTCACAGTGGGGAAAATCCTATAGTGAAATACCTTCAACAGCCGCTGTATTTTGAGGTGGAGCTGATGAGGTCTACAAACCCCAAAGTGTCACTGGAGCTGGAGAACTGCTGGGCAACACAGAATGATGACAGGATGTCCCAACCCAGATGGAATCTCATCATTAATGGGTAACTTGTTGTTGTCCTACTTGGATTCAAGTTGGTGGATAAAATGATCACTTTGCAGATTTGGACATCTTTACCTAAATTTAAAAAAAAAATACACCAGTAAGCACAATTTTCTTTTTTTTTTTTTTTAAACTGTCCTCTTCTGTTCCAGCTGTGTTAACCCAGTGGACCCATACCAGGTGGTCTTCAATCCTGTTTGGGCAGATGCCAGAGTACAGTATCCCTCTCACTTCAAGCGCTTTGAGGTCCAGATGTTTGCCTTTGCTGAAGGCCAGGATAACTTGAGTCACCAGGTGATTTCAAAGAGGACAATGTATTTTTCACTCATTGTTGTAAATATGGATCAAGATGGCTATAAAGCTCTGTTCATGTCTTGTAGCTCTTTGTCCACTGTGATGTGGTGATCTGTGATGCCAGAAATCCACTGGGTGGAGCTTGTCATGGACAGTGTTCAAACCAGGAAAACAAGATAAAGGGTACAGTATAGTCAATGAAGGGACATTATAAAACACAAGATTTCCACTTAAACACAAAGCCTTCAGTGGTTTATTCAAGTGTTGAAATTTCATTTTTTCAAATTGGTGAAACTGTCTTCAAATAATGACTCGTGTTGTTTTTTTTTTCTTCCACAGGTCAAAGACGTGCTGTTTCGGACATGCACAGTTTCAAACATGTGTCATCAGGACCTATACTTATAAATGAACAATCCTAAAAGTGATTTTTACAAGAATTCATTGCACTTGTTTTTTTTTTTCTTGGAAATATTACCCTGGAGGTGTGACTTGACTGGTTTAATTGTTTATACAACTTATACTAGTATAACTACTTGGTTGGAACCATTGCATTTTTACACATTTTAGAGTAAGTTCAGACCAAGGAAAGCGGCAAGGGGAGTGTCACTGTCCATATTGGAGGTTGTGTCCAAGGGAAACTTGGTGAGGGCTGTGGCTAGGTCCTATGACATTTGTCATGTGGCCTTGTACTACTTCATTTATTTAAAAATAAAAAAAATTCAGGCAGGAGAGACTCGGAACAGCAGCTACAACCTACCTAGGAAATGAAACTGTTTTAATTAAACTGGAATTAATTGTTCAATGGACATTAAATTATATCTATATTCTTGGGAGTTTATGGTCTCTGGTATTTATATGAAGGTATTACATGTTGCCCCTGCATGTGGAAGCAGATGTAACATTTGACTTCTAGTGTTTCAGTCAATATTGTGACTAACATTGCCTGTAAAACATTTGTGTTAACAAGTAGAACACAGATACAAGTTACCTACATAAAAATTGTATCCCAATAGTTCAAGGTTCTTCAGTAATGACATCAAAACCAAAAATTGTTAAAATTGCCCCTGGTCTACCTTAAGCTGATCAACTGCTGGAGTCATTGAAAAGAGCCTCAAGCACTGATGACAGATTGTACATAATGGAGCTACAGTTGTATAACTGTAACTTTACACCAAAATGTTTAGTCAGAGGATTTTGTTTCTTGTGGAAATCTGACTCTGTCACAAAGGAAATGAACCGGCTGTCATTTGCAGATCAGAGTAACCAGGATATTGTTTCGGAGAGAAAAGACTAAATTTTTCACAAATTTAAAGCTGTGAGTGCCTCAAATTTCCATTCATTGTTTTGGGGTGGGGGCAGATATGTGCTAAGATTTTCTGATAAGTGAACCATCTGCATGTATGTTATATCACTCAGGTATAATTTATTCAGTATGGAAAGTTTTATATGGACCATATGTAAGATTCTGCATGGAAAGGCACCTACTTGGTTAAACATGGAAAGTACATCCAGGAAAAGGGCAGTGGACACAGGTGACTGTAGTGTCCTATATAAATGCAAACTTGGACAATCAGCTTTTTCTGTGAGCAGCAAGTCTTTAGAATACTCCACCTATTGAAATAGCTGTGCTGCATACAGCCTTTAGTGTATTGTCCCAATCTGACTGTAGGACAGCTGATACATTTTCTCATCTCAATTGCAACTCCACTATAAAGTGTTTTATCCATTTTAGTCATGCCTAAACTACTGGTGCAAATTAGCTTTTGAGCAAACAGCACATTTACTTTTGTTCAGATGTCAATGCTGTCCCCTATTAAAGCATTTTCTCACTTCTGCCAGTTCTTTCTGGGTGCATTGATGGTTTTGTGAAGTTGCCATATAGCCCCCCACCCAAAAAAATAAAGCCAAGCACATGTACCCAACATACAAAGGAGCTTATAGTAGTTCCAAGCTTCTAGTTTTAGAAGCTTAAGTTTAAAAAAAAAAAAAAAAAAGTTTACAAGTGCACAGTAGTGTTGCCACTAAAGGGTATCCGTAATCATGGCAACATGATCCTCAGTTTATAGATTCATGCAGCTGTAAGTACAGTCTATACAAAAGTCACCCATTGTTGACGTGGCAAATCTGCAATAGCTCACCCTAAAGAGGGAGGGGGGAAAAAAAAAGAAAAGAAACTTCAAATCACACCTCACTTATGTAATGTAGGATAGAAGGCAAGAGTCCTTTTACAGAGATTGGTCTTTAATAGACCAAGAAAAATCTGGAGAAAATTGTTTTAAGAAAACTTCGTTTATTCAGAGGCTTGACTGAGAGTTTAATAGAACAATGGGTCCAGAAGAGATCTTTTGGTGGGTTGAGTCTTCTGTACTTCTTTGTTCTGGAAAACAAGAGTATTAGGTCACAACCTGCACTTCTAGATTTAGTTTGGCCAAGAACAAAATAGGGTTGAAAGTCTATACTTCTTACCCCTTTTTACTCCTTTTATCCCTTGAAATCTGGGGTTACTCAAGCCGGTAGGATGTACACATAGGCCACTGCAAGCGCCACCTGCTTGGCTGTTTGCGTCACATATCACTGCATCACAGTGGACGTAGATCTGTGAAAGAATAGAAGGATTTAGTATGCAGGGCTAAATGCATCTGTCTTATATGGCCAGTAGACACTCACTGGATGTAAAAGTGTGCACTACCTCATCTTTAAGAACCTCTTCATCTTTAGTAAAAGTGAACATCTTTATAGAGAAGCGTTTGATGTGGGTTGGGATGGTGACCCTGGTGTTGGCCACAACAGGATGGAAGATGGTCATGTAGCCGTCATCACGGTTCTCACAGCTAGTTTAAAAAAATATATATAAGTGAAGCAGGCAACCAAAAATTAACCTAGTATTAGAGCACATTTTAAATCCATGAAACTGTCTCGATTTAACTGGCGATAACAGACGGTGACAATACTTTGCCTAATTCAGTCTCACTATTGTGTTTTTAAATGGAATTTGTCACTTTAGTTTTGTGCATTACTTGTCCACAATGATGTCCCAACTGGGCAGAGATGTCCTGTCTTCATGAAGAGTAGCCCAACAGTTCTCCAGGATGAGCTCCAAGTGAGGGTCAGTAGACTGCATCAGCTCCACCTCAAAATACAGAGGCTGCCTCAAGTATTTCACTACTGGATAATCGTTGGCTTGGTAGAAGAGTTCATATGATGAATCTTGAGGAGAAGAGTCTCATTAGAAGAAAATACATGCTCAGAAGTGTGTTTACACCAAGATTTAAAAAGGTTGTCCATTCAGTGCAAGTAAGAGTCAGCCTTACCCTGGGCTAGCCTCATTTGCACCATAAGTTGTCCTGACCCAATTTCTGCTGCAGGGTCTCTGCTTCTTTGTTTGTAGCCAAATGCAACAGTCCGAGTCTCATTGACCACATAGTAGCAGGAAATGGTTTGTCTACAGGTGTGCATGATTTTAAAGAACAAGAGTTGAATATATTAAAAAATTTAAAGAAAAAAACTGAATTAATTTATGTCTAGATGATATCAGGATAAGAGACAACTGCTTACCTGTACTCTGGATCAGTTGGTGATGTGTAAGCTGCTCCTTTGTTGTCAAAATAGAGGCCAATCTCATTTTCATATAGCATGTAGTGGTCAAAGAACTTAAAAAAAAAAGCACATTAATACATTTAACAAAAAGGCACTTGAAATATAATTTAGGCAACATTTAACTTACTGTTCTAGTGGTCCCACAGGAATCAACACTGAAAGTGAAATGTGCAAAACGGTCATCGCTCAAAACTGGTTTGCAAGACTGGTCCTTTAGAGTCAGCCAACTGGGGATGAGATTGGCCACCGATTCCACCTTCACAGCCACAGCAGTCATTGTTCCATTGGGGTAGCACTCTGAGGAAAGATGACAATTTGTTAATGAGATGTTTCATGCCCAAACAGCCCCCCCCAAAAAGAAAAAAAAAAAAATCTTACTAGTCATTATCAAAGGGAAGTTGCAGGCCAGGTAGAGGTCACCAAGCACCCAGTTGTTGTTTGGCTCCCACAGAAGCAAGTCAAGTCTGGCTCTGACTGAATCTGAGGTAATCAACTGCAAAACAGAGTGAGTTATCCAGTGCAGATGAATTAAGTCAGTTTGAAAGTTCTGAAATTAACCTACCTCAAATGCTGTTTCCTTGGCAGTGTATGGCACTTGAAGGCTGAATTGTGTGCCGTTTTCTTGGAAATTGTAGACCTTAGCCAGCTCAGGCGTTAACTGCTCTGTTCCAATCATGGTCTGGAATTTGCTGCCTTGACTCCCATATTTCACACTGATGTAAAACTGATTCTGGTCACAAGTGCCAGTGAGGGTGGGAAGAACTGAAGGCAAAGAAACTGCATTAAATTTCACATTCTGAAAAACAGGAGCCATTGTGAGGAGGATATTTTCCCCAGAAGTGACAGATCCAGATGAGCTTACCAACATCCTGCAGAGAGGCCTGCAACTCCACTGGGTGAGCAAATGGAGTTTCTTCAGGTAGGATGATGAATCCAAAGACCAGAGGGAGGAAGTACACTGTAACCAAGGGTTCAGGATTCTGCAGAAAACAAATAGGTCAGTCATGTAACTGAAGACACTTCAAAAGACAGTGGAAACAAGCTGGTATAGTGTGTCTTTTTGTATTGTACATACATGAGTCAGGACAACATCAGCATCAAAGGGCACTTGCAGAGAGAAGCCCTTTGTTCCATTGAGGAAGCTGTGTTCCTCAACTGTGAAGCCTTTGGCATTGCACTCCTCAACAGTGAGGACCCCAGTTGAGAAGGTGATGTTCTTGAGCTCTACATCATGAAGAAAGGTCCCCAAATGAACTCTGAACAGCCTGTCCTCTGCACTGGTAACTGAGGAACAGAAAGTGGCAGTTTAAATCTTTTTCCACAAGCCTCAACTTGAAACTTTCCACCAGGAATTTGGACTCACAGTCAGAGACTAGGGGTGGCCGGGGCATCAGAGGGGTCGTGATGGGGAACAAAACCTTGTATCTGGTATCATCATGGTCCTTATCTGTTCTCCACAGCACCTCAAGCATCGGCTCCACAGTGTAGGTGATGTGGTATTGGTAATCTGGGGCATGACTCTGCAATTATTCATGGCATTTTAATAAAACATGCAAATGGACCGTTGACCTGAGTCTTGCATATCAAATCTAGAGACTACCCAACCTTGTAGTAACCATCTGGAGAGCCCACTGGCAACTCAATGACAATGTGAAAGTCTGTAGCAGATAGCGTGTAACCCTGAGCAGCCATCTGAGATTTGTCAAGCCTCTGCCCATTGATGCCCATGTGCATCTCTAGGATTTTAAAGCTGCCATCAATCAGGGGCGTCACACGGCGAGGTACGTGCCAAGAGATTACATCCTCAGTGAAGAGGACGCCACCTGTTATAACATTGATATACATTATGTTCAGTTGAGCCAATATGAAAACCACAAATTGTTTGAGACTCACCTTTGGGACATGCTGCCGCCAAGTTCACAACGGTCAAACCATGTGGTGCCTTGTAGTAAGCACTCACCCTGAAAACCTCCATAGGGACTCCAGCCACCTAAAAGTAGTGTTTAATGTAATTTATGGAGGAGGAAAAATAAATAAGACACAGGGGAGGTGGGTTGCTTACATCCTCGGAATAAGTCTCGGCACTATTGTATGGGCTTCTCATAACCAGACGGTTAGAGGTAGTCATGGCACCATAGCCAGCTTGTTCAGCCTCCCTCAGCACCATCGACACTGGTTCTGGAGTGTAAAACGTCATCTTCCATATACCATGTGCTTTATCAGTGGCCTGTATATAATACAAATTTTAAAAACAGTCAATGTTTGCTTTCATTTGCATTTACCCTTTGAAAAGGGGATGCCAAATGGTGCATAGCATGATGAAATTATGAACTGTAACAAGGTTTTTATTCAACATACACCAGGGATGGCGTTGATCCCTGAATCATCCTTAACATCTGCAGCTTGCCCCTTGGCTTCAGCTTGTGCATCAGGTGTGGCCATGTAGTTTGACACCTATTTAAAGAAATAAAATATTGGTATTATACATTTTGGTGACCCTACACACATGATGGTAGAACCACAGTGAAGTGACCTACTTCCATGTAGTTTCTGTCGCAAAGAATCTCCCTGGAGGCCCACCGAGAATAGCTGCATGTCTGCATCACATCATGACTGACCACCTCTGATGGACTCTGGCTGTACATTCGGAGTCTCAGGCCAACGTTAAATGTTGTATCTTCCTACAAATGAGAACAGAACTACCTTAACACTGTAGTTTTGGCATTAAGGGAGTTGATTGAGAAGATGGCAAATATTTTTGATAGTCTAAAAAAAAAAAAAAAAAAGAAGAAAGCATTTAATTTGAACTGCACTTTTGATTTGTAGTGGATCTGAGTGCTACAGCATTAAAGACATTAGGAGTTTTATGAAAAAGTTCCATTTAAGCCTGTTTAAGAGTCTAGGGTCTGTGCTGCCCTCAGTTAGGAAAGCTGTTCCACAAGCATGGTGCAGCAGAACAGAAAGGTTTTTCAAGCAACAGACACCCATCAGTTTGTTCAGCTTCTCCATTGTAAAGATTTACTGCTTTTTCCTCTTTAAAGAGGTAAACTGAAATATCAGTTTTAGGACAAAACATATTTGAAGACCTCACTTTGGACTGGAGGGGATAGGAATTTCACCAGTCTGATTTCATAGACCAAAGAATGAATTAAGAACTCAGCAGACAAAGCAATTTTTGTCATCTTCATGTTAGACAAAAATGGGAAACTTACATGGCATCTTAAAATACATGTATATAGGAGGTTACAAGTTAAATTGTTCAACGAGAACACTGATCGCAGGTTTGGTTTAAAGTATTTCAGCATCAGGGAAGCAAAATGGGAGCAACTTGGCTGCCTGAATAATGATAACATAACTATGAAGATCAGTCTCTTGATTGAATTTTCCAGGTGAATATATGAACTATACCAAGTACTATAATCACTGGAAAAAGCAAAAATCCATTAAAGCAGCAATCTCCTCCAATAACTTTAGCTAAACATACTTTGTTGTCCACATAGCAGCCCAGCAGAGATGTGTAGATTCTGGTGTTACCCCACGGGTCAGACTCCATGCTGTATCCACACTGAGCAGCCAAGCTGGGTGTTAACACAATGTGTTGGGTACCATCTGGGGAATGAGGCAAACATGATAAGGATCACTTCTCCCCAGTGATGAAGCAATCTGCTCATCATTAGCAGATTTTATACTCACTGATGGCGTCCACCTCGAGCTGGTTCCCCACTGCTAGAGCCTTGTCCAATGACAGCCTCATTAGATTGCCCATACAGTCCGACTTCAAACCACTGCCTGTTAAAAGAAAAGGCCGGTCAGTCAGAGTGTAAACTGACTGAAAGTGATATAATGGATGAAGTCTTACTTGACTGCAAATGGAGCTTTGTATTTGGCCTTGCTTGACCCAAGATGATTACTGCAGCCATCAAGTTCCATAACAGTCTTTAACAAAGAAAACAGTTAACAGTTTTGAAAAAATTTAACATGTAGCCATAAAAAAAAAAAAAAAGCAAGAAGATGAACTTACATGTTGCCAAGCCTTCGCATATTGCAGTCTGAACACAGCCAAACCAAAAAAAAAATAATACAGAAATCCAACCACTATCAGAGCTTGGCACTGAAACCCCAGCAAGCCACACCAAAAAAAAACCAACTCTGAAGTGGCGGGCTGATTGCTTTACTCAGCCATCACCAGCTGTTTTATGTATCAGTTGATTACAATGCACAGGTGAGGAGCATCAGGGATCATCCACCTACCTCAGAAGTAACAGGTGTGCTTGATATGTACCTCTGTGCTGCCTTGCTTCTTGTGAGAAGAGTGAAAATATATGTGCAGAATAAATACACACTGATCAGTAGTGCAATAGAAATAATTTATTGTTCATTGATTACAAACATATGTACATTTAATTATTCAAGAAATACTCCCGGTCGCTTGTAAAATGTAGGATGTAGAACTGATGACTACCTTTTCTTAAAACCATATGTCACCTTGTAGGAAGACTTTTAGGAACAAAATATGTTTTCATTTTGCAGCTGAGACACTCTTCATTATTCACTGTATGCCAGCAACTGTTTTATGGTTTGTTTATGGTCACAAACCTCCCAAAGCCTTTCAAATGGTGCAATAATATTTATTACTGACAGTAAAACCCAGGCTCATTGTTTTTACCTGGTGTGCCTGGGTTGATTAGTCTGCACTGTCCACTCACAGACTTACACAATGATATACTTCCATTTATGAGGCTATTACATTTTTTTTCCATCTAGAAGAATCTTGAGTCAGTGCAGAAAAGGAATTATCAACGCTCTGCTTAACAAAAATCCATAAAGACGGCACACCTGAGCCAGTGGGATGTCTGTCCACTGCCTTACATGTGTTCAGACTGTGAATGATTTTGCATTTTGAAACTATCATCTGATTTGAAGTTGTGTATTTGCTTTAAGGTTTATCCTCATGTTGATATATTTAAATAATTAAAATGTTCATTTTCAGATTAAATAACATAACACTTATTATATGACAGGCAAACTACAATTTTGTAAATTGGCGTGTAATTCTTTAGCCACCAGATTGCAGGATATATACATATGTACTCTGTAGTTTATAAAGATGTCAGTATCCCCTGTTTATCTTATGCTGCTGGTCCAGAAGTGTCTGTTGAAGGCTCACTTTGGCATCTTCAAAATCTGGGTTGAGTTTTAATGCTTGCTGGAAGTCACTCTTGGCATCTTCGAAAAAACCTGAAAGATAATAAAAAACACAATAGTTATAAGTTTATGATTTGTAGTATGCTGCCAAAATGGCTTGTTGAGAGTCAGTATTTCCATTCCCTGGGCAACATGAAATCAAACACTGTCAGCATTTTGATGAGTGTGTACACGGCTCCATCTAGTGTCTTCACTAAGAACACACCAAAATGAGTGTCATCCCACCTAATGTTTGGATCATACTGTAGGTGGATAACAAAAAACCAAAGAACATGATTATTGATTTTAGAACTGAATCCCATGTCTGATATATATTAAACTCAGGAGGAAATACAGGAGGAATGATCATCTTTCTTCCAAAAGATATTCCCTCATTTATAGCTCATTGTAGCCTGTATGACAGCATCTGCGCTGGTTGTGTTTTCCACTCATTTGTTCAGGATTTTCTTTTAATTTGTCACCTAACTGTAGCTACAAGTTATGCTGTATAATATGCATTTTGTGATTAGGATTATAGATTTTATTTTCCCTTTGGACTTGCATTAAAGTTACAACAAGGAACTTCAGTCTCATGATGTCTCTATATAACCTTCATAAGCAAACGATACCATCAGCGAGAAGAATGGCTATATCTATATAGTTATAGCCACTAGGTCGGATTCCCTGCATCTCAGAGGAAATGATTTATGGGACGCAGCCTATGTTTATATTACATGTAGCATTGTAGCATGGGAGAGTACAAAAGATGTTACTTGGACAAAAGGAGGACATTTCTCTTCTTTTGACAATGTTAAAAGTAAAGTTAGACTTGTTGTCGGCTTCCCGACTCATTTTTAAAAAAGAGGAGAAAAAGAGAGAGAGAGACCGAGCTGAGAGCACTAGCGTGAGCACTAGTGGTGAATGGAGAGAGGGAGCGGTGGTAGCGAGAACAAAACAGTGAATCAGAGAAATAAAAGTTATTCTCTGATTGTTTCACGGCAGTTACGTTCTAAAGCACAAATAAACACGCCCACACCTCTGCACAATCCTGTGAGAAGGTGACACATTGCCAGAGTTGGTGTGAATGCAGCCCTAAACGGTACTAAAAGTTTACTTTGCTTCACCATCATCATATTACAATTATTAATCTTACTTAGCCACAAATATAAACATTACTACATCGCTAGCTGTGTTTAAAAAACAAAAATAGTATTAAAAATAAGTAGCGTCTCTTTTTCACTGCTTACAGAACAAATGCACAAGCTAGCAAAGATCTTTATGACACAAGGCGGTGGTGCTCATTGAAAATGCAGTCTTCATTCTGGGAAAATACTACCACTTTTGTCCACAGGGGCTGCTAAAATCAACACAAAATGAAAAGTTCCTGGCAGTAACTTTAATAAGAAACAAAAAGTACAAATTTATATCAGAACACATAAACTAGGCACTTATTTTGAAGGGCTTCGGCGGAAGTGGTTTATTTTGCTTATCTTTTCTAATTTGCTGATAACAGACAGCTGATATTATACCGTTTACTCTTGTCAAAAAATGCCCATCCTTACCTAGTCTATAGTGGACGAGTCCTCTGTTGTAGAAAGGTATTTCAAACTGGCTGTCAGCCTGTATGGCCGAGGTGTAATCCTCTACTGCTTCATCAAAGTCCACCCGGAGGTACCTTATCTGTCCGCGGTTGTTATAAGCAGTGGATAAATTAGTAGCTTCACATACCCTGTGAAAATATGACACAATTTAAAATCGCCTTTAATAACATTGAATGCAATAAAGATACATCGAAGAGAGAGAGAAACAGAATTAACGTTAGTGACGGTTAGCGAAAACCCAGGCACAGAATCTGAAGGGTAACAGAATGCGCTGTAACACCGACTCAGCCAACAGCGGCTAACTGTTAGCTAGTTTAACTTTTCCAAAAAAGACAAGTAATACCTGGACTGTACGCAGGAAGAGATAAACTTTGTGTACAGTTCTTCTGCCTGTTTGAAATTCTGCTTTTTAAACTCAGCGTTGGCACGTTCAAGTGTTTGTGAATTATTTTCCTCCATCGTGTTTTGCAACTGCGGATGTGACGTCGGTGAAAAGGAGGCCCAATCACGTCTTAGTGCGACTCCACTGGGCGTGGCGAGCTTCAGTAGAGGTAAACATGATATTAAACATTTTCTCTAAAGTAAAACATGTTAGTAGCTTCATGATGGTTTTTTATATATATATTGTTTATATTGCTAGATCTTGACACACACGTCTAGTTAATTTCTTATAGAAGAATGTTAAGATGCAAATTTCGGTACAAATAATTTCAGGTTTCTCCTCTTTTTCCTAGCTTACTATATAATATTTTTTTGAACAGAGGTGTTGTTGATTCTAATATACTGTATGTGATGATGAATCTGATGTTATCTTTATATATAAGATGTATGTTTTGATATTTGTGATAATTTTGATGTGTTGTTTTTTGAAGTATGGCCTTTGTATTCCAGCTGTTTTCTATGTACTTTTTTATGTACTTTATTGAATTATTAATTGCATGGAGATGTTTATCACCCTGGGCGGGTAGGATGGTTAACCACAACTGCTATCATAGAGCTTGTCAGCCTATTGGTGTGCATGATTCATAAGTATGGGTGTATTTTTCCATTTTTACAAACATTCTGATGAAAGTTGTCTTGATTAAATATTGAGGCTTGGAGTTAAGTGTGCAGATGTTACCTTCTTTCATTGATACTGCTTTCTAATAGCCTTGCACGTACGTGATGTGCGTATAACTACTCTCCTTCAAACCGAGGTAAACAACCATTAAACTAACTAAAATTGAACAGCTGTGCATTTTATTTTACTGCATATGTATGTGTAATATTATGTACAGTACCAGCCACAAGTTTGGACTCATTTTCTCAAGTGAATGGGAAGGTGTGTCCAAACCTTTGACTGGTACTTGTATATACTTATTTTACTATACAGTGTATCTTTGATACAAAAAATCCTTTGAGATAAATGAAGTACTACAATATATTTTCTTATTTTAATATTACTTTCACTAAGAATTAAGATAATATTAAGACCTATTCCACTAAAGGTGG
The DNA here is from genome assembly GCA_038419695.1 of Scomberomorus guttatus. NCBI lineage: Eukaryota > Metazoa > Chordata > Actinopteri > Scombriformes > Scombridae > Scomberomorus > Scomberomorus guttatus. The sequence continues at coordinate 11,833,346 of CM076462.1, forward strand.
TAAACTATTACTCTCCAGTCCCCCAAGATTATTTCTTTGTTAAATGACACTGAAAATTCAAGATTCAAGAGATTTATTGCCACATATAGAGCAACACAGCAGGTGGCATCACTGAAGGCAGTGAAATTTGGCTTCTTTGAGCTCTAGTTCCAATTAGAGTATATAATAAAATAATAAAAGTGTAAATATATAACAGATTTTTGATGGACGTTTTGTAACATTAGGTGGCAGACTTAACTCAGATATCAATAAAAACACAGCATTTATTGTATGTAAACATGCAGGGAGGTCAACAGTGCAAACAATGTAGGAGCAATGAAAATGAACTCAACATGTATAAAGAATAAGCATGAAATTCTAACATAATATCCAGTCAAAGCCTCATCGCCATTTGAAATAATATAATGGAGATGTTTTCTTTTTAAAGAAAAGGATGTGAGCATCATAGACTCAAACATCTGTTACAACAGTCTCAGGACTCTCATTGTAATAAATATACAAGGAGGCAACCCATACGCAAAGTGGTGAGAAATTCTCAGACCATCTCCCAGGTGAAGAAGTTAACTGTTCTGGTGAAAAATGACACCTTAAAGAAGCAGAGGTCACTCAGTTGCCGTGCACTTCCCTTTTGCGCCTCATTTATCTCCAGACTGTGTGGACGAGTTGAAATAGATCAAACGGAGACCAGTTTGACCCAGAGGAAGAGGATGTAGGACATTGGCTGTTGACACTGCAGTGAAAATGGCAATAACATGTAAACTTACACTGTGGAAATGTAGGCGAACTGTTGGCTGTTGTATCACAAGGATTTACATCAAGGAGGTTTCTGCTTCCCAAAAAATCCAGGGAAGTCACAAACTATTTGAAAATGTATTGAAACTGTAAAGATGAGCGAGTACATCTCAGTATTCATTTAAAAGTGCTTTTTGATGCATTCAAATATGACAAAATTACCTGATTGAATGTGTTGGTCATTAAAGATCAGATCTGTTGATTTGAGCCCATTTAAAACCACATGAAGCATTTCAGAAAATCTTAACAGGTTTATTTTGGAAAAGGGCAACTATGCGCACCTGAAGCAAAGATTGTTTTGTTCAGCAGCTCGGGAGCTGGCGCTTATTCTAGCGCCCTAAATGTTACTGTTTGCTGAGAGAATTAACACAAAATATCAAAGTCCACTTTGGTCTGGCAGAACCAGGACAGACATCAATCACACGCCTTGATCCAGAAGGTCCCCTTAACTGACAAACTCACAGCACTTTACTTATCACTAAAGTTCACCTCTCACTACAGTCTCAATGCTTCAAGTCATTTTTCAGTTTAACTAGAAATTGTGAGATCTGTTTCAGTTCAATGTAACTGGATTGTAGTTGCTCACTTCATCAACAGAATGTACATGCAGTTATTTTTGTACTGTGTGGCATCTTCTTTTATGATAATAATAATAATAGTCTTCAGCTCTAATCAAAAATGATAGCACATAGACAAAAAGCTTATTAAAAATCTGAATTTGTGAATGATTTTGAATATTTGGCTAACTGGATTTGTCTGGTTCTTAATCATTTTCTCTAAAGACAAAAGTATTTATTTTAAAAAAATAAAAATAACATTTAAATGACTTGTAAATGAAACAAATTGCAAAGAAACCTGGGTGTCATAAGAGAATTAAACCATTCAATAGCAGGCTTTTTAAAGTAATAAGATATTTACAGCACAGTTAATCCAGCTAGTTTTTTTCCTTCCATTGACAGGTTTCTTTGCTCCCACATTGATGCAGTAAAATATATACACAGTTATTGTGTTGATTTCCTGTTGTCGCCCTTTCTTATACCGCCCACTTTCATTTTTAAAGGTTTTTGTTAATATATTAGCCATGTTCTATCATAGTATCATAATATCATTATTATCAGTATTTGTTTTTCAGCTTTACTGTGACAAACAGTTGGAATAAAACAAAAATACACAAGATGAGGCTGTTAATCTGTGTCATATCAGAAATAAGAGGTCAGAATAAAGTCTATCTTTTTGTGTCTTACTGCTGGAGACATTATCTATAACTACAAACTAACAGCTGAAGATATTACATGTAAAAGCAACAAATTTACTGGTATTTTCTTTTATGGATGATTACATATGGTTTCTTTAAACATCCTCAGCTTAGTATAGACATTTGTGAGGACTGAGGAAAAAAACATTTGAAATAGCCCCTATGACCCTTATAAAATCTAACATTTTATTTTCATCTCGTTTCACAAAAACCCTCCAATAAGAGATGCCTAGCACTGATCTTTATGTGTCTTTTCCACTTCTCAGAGGTGTGCCAGTCCCATTCATCTTCTCCCACTGACACACTGGTGGGCTCACCTCTCTGACCGCCTGTGTGTGTGGTAACTATGAAAGCCACTGAAATAGCAAACACACACAAAACAGCTGTCTGGTAAAAAGGAAGGAGGGAGAGGATCCAAACCAGACTAGAGGTAAACGTTGGCATGTTGACTCACTACCGCACACAAACATAGCAGACAGAGGAGCACTGTTGTCAGTGCTGTTTCGGGCAAATAAGCCAATTCATTCCAGAGGCAACATGATGACCCCGGGCTGTTGTTTTTTTCACAACGCTGAGGGTGTTAAAAGTATGTGGTGATGATGATGATAACAGGGTACAAAAACAGATGGTGGTTCAGGACAGTTATCAAAATTACCCAAATGAATGTGTCAACTCAGCCAGGCCAGTCAACTTAACAGCTTTGCTCAGTCATGGGTAGATTGTTAACTTTAATCCATCTTAATCTTATATATTTAGTGACTGAAGATGTGTTTCTGAGTAAAAACGGTTAGGGATTAGGAAGTGATCCTTCCCTGACCTCCGATATCTGAGCGCTTTGACTGTTTTTCTAAGGCCAGAGTGAGTTGTAACACCTTGTTAACAGAAATGTCAGAGCTCTACCATCATATTTACCTTTCTATATTGACACAGAAATACATATGTGGCTTAGAAATTTACAGTTATATAAGAGAAACCAATATAATACCTCTTTTGTATCCACACAGCAACATGTCAAACCTCCCAAATACATTATAGTAACCGCTAAAACTGCAACTACTGCAGCTAATTGTGTCACAAGGTTTCATAAAGATACAGTGAGATTTATAATTGTAGTCATTTTGTATTGAAGGGGGTTTGACATGAATGATCAGGACTCATCATAAGTCAAAATAATGTTTTCTTCCTCACAGGAATGCATGTTTATATCGTTTGTTAGTGGTTAATGTGTTAAAAGCTTTTAAAACACATACAAAACCTCAGAGTATAATACTGTTTACATGAGTTTAAAGTTATAATCCTTTAGATTTTCATGAAATCAAAGCCTGTTTTTGATACCGCTTATAGTCAGTGTTTTTAAAGTAATAACCACTCAATGTATTTAAGATTCAAGATTCAAGAAAACTCTATTGGCCATTAATGCAGGCAATAAAGGAGATTTGTCTTTTGCTGGTGCATAGCTCACTTAGGGATTCTGTAATTTTATCTCTATATAGTAGTTTTCATTGTTAGTGGTGGAGCCCATCATTCATGTGCTGGATTCAAATTGCTTTCACATGCATGAGGAATTCACAGGAAACTATGCTGCATGTAATCCTGTGTCACAGTTTTTATCCTATGAACATCATCTTCACTATTTAGCCTCATAAGATTATGTTAAAAAATGTGATTTTACACATAATATTGTCAGTATTTCTCTCTAGTAATGAACTTGAAGACAACAGTATGTACAACAAACCCCTTCGTGATGACTTTATTGTCCAATTTTTCAGCTTGATTACATTTATAATTCTTAGCAAGCATTATGCAGTATATCATCTCATAACATTCACAGGAACAAGAGATGATATTCAAGATCATATTTAACACATAATACAAATTGTAACTGTTTTAAAAGAAGCATATAATAAAGAAAATATGCAAAAATATTTAATGCTGGAAACTTTTTACTGGCCGAATGCTCTAGAGCATAAAGTCTCTTTATTCTATTAAAATCTGTGACTAAATAAATCCAATTTGACATTTTCAAAAAGACAACTATATACAATATGCATCTTTGTACAAACAGGACACAAAAAATACTGCAGGAGAAACAATGCAAATAATGGTTATTACACATCACACTATGTTCATATAGATGTTCAGAGAAAATAGTAGCTTTTACAGCAGTTTCAAAAATATCAGACAAGTGTGCATTCAATGTTCATAATAGTCCCAGATAAACTGTAGATGCTGTTGTGAGCTCAACAGTCTTGTAACAGTAACAGTAACTTGAGGGATATTGGTTTATTAGTCACAGCTTCACTCGACCCGTGGATGAAATCTGTACAGCAGTTACCGGATGGCAAAAATGAGAAGAGGCAGATGACCATGTTGCAGTAGTCCATGTCAGAAAGGGAGCTGCCTCTGTGGAAAGTAAATAAACAGGAGGTCAAACTGTGTGGTGGGTGGGAAGGTTTTTACTACCAATCACCCCAGCAAGAAACTGTCAACACTTACACACTGTGTCCAGCTTTAAACACGGCCCACCATGTTCTCCAGACGCTCTATTCTCCCAGACACGTCGGCTAGTGAGCTCAGTCAAGGAAAGTCATTTGCAAACACGTTTACTAGCATAATTAGATGATGGGGAAAAAATTGAGAAACGGTGCTCATGTCACTCTCTTAAACATACAAAACTCTGAAACATTCACTGTTAAACTGTATTTCAATAACAATGCCAGCAGGCACAAATAATCAGCTGCCACCACCACGGTGAAATGTGCTGCAGAGATTGTTTATAATAATGTGGCTTCCATCTGAAACAACAGAAAGGATATTCTTGGCTGTGAGCTGCTGGATGGCTGCCTGTGTTTGCTTCTGGAAGGCCAGTCTGGCCTCACATTTACAGGGATCCTCCACCACCACCTCCACCTTCACCTCTTCGCCGGGAGAAAGCAAATTTCACATCAGTGTAACAGATCATGTACAGAGTCAAAAAGCACACAGGATACCACCCACTCGACTTTTTCCAACTGGGCTGCTGTTCAAAAACAAACCAAAGCTTGAACGAATAGAAACACATTCTCACCAAGCACATTAAATGGTACAAACTGTCCAAAACGTTTGTGGCAAAAAGTATTTTGCCACAACAATGCAATCATATTGAATTAATTCTATAATATTACTCGATTATTGTCCAACAAATGTTGAAGTCAACAGTGAATTACAGAGTCAGGGATGATGCACCAGTTGGTTGTGATGTTGTGAAAGCACTTTAAACACATATTAGCTCTTGAGCAGCATTAATAACACAGCAAAAAAAAAGAAGTCGTCATATTTGCTGCAGGAATCCATACAGTATGCTCTTACGTTTCAGGGAACATGTTTTCTTGTCCGCATTCAAGATATAACCATTCCGGCACTTGCAGTAATAGGAGGCGTTGCTGTTGACACATATGTGTTCGCAGTCATGTCCCATGGCACAGGGGTCCAGACCTAGAATAAGCCAGGACAGTTTCATGTGCTATCATACAGTATACTGTATGATAGCAAGTGGTAGGTGGCTTGTGTTAGGTAAGGTTGTACTGTTCAGTTGTAAAAATCCATTAAACTAGTTGATGGTAATTAGTAGCCTTAGTGTCTCTTTCTAATGAAGGATATATGTTGACAAAAAAAGTAAAATAACATGTCGCTACAGCTATTTTTGATTTAATTTGGTGTATTTCTTTTGTCTGTGTGAGTTCATAAATGCACACTTTTCTTTTATGTTTATGTGTTTGCACTTGACCACATGTCACATATGTTGGAAAAGTTGGTCCATTCATACACCTTCACCACATTTCAGCCAAGGTCATTTACGAACTGCTTAGGTTCACTGTGTGTTGGACAACACAGGTAAAATCACAGAACCTTGAAGTACAAGAGTCATGACAATTACATGAACAAACATATTTCAAAAAAAGGAGGGGGGCAAGACAAACATCAGACAGTTACATGGAAATAAAATTCAAGTTTACAGTAGAACCTCATTTGTCCAAACGTCTGAACTTCCAGCACAACAAAAACTCCAATAATTTAGATTTTAAGCAAGTTGCTTAAGATTATAGGAATTTTTTTTTCATAATGCAAATAAATACATTTAATGCAACAAATAATGCTTTTGGATTTTATATAAATGCAGAAATCTCTTATGAAGAATATAGTCTACCCAACATGTCCATGTTTAAGTGTATTTCAGTCATCTGAATATTGCACTTGTCTATTCCCAACTGGTTTGAAAAAGTGAGGTTCTCATGTACAGTTGTATAGTTAAATCACTTCAAATAAAAAGAAATAAATTCAAAGCAGTCTCCATAATGATGCTTTGATTGAAAAATAAATAACTTTTTTCTGTCACTAATAAACACTAAATGTATCGCTTTTAAAAAAAGAAGCTGAAAGTTTAGGGCTGTGTGGCCCCAAGACTTTACTCAGGTTTAACTTGGCAACTACAAGCAGGTTCTAGTGCCGACATCTGCAGTCCATGTGGGGGTTGACACATCTGCTCTTGTATTTTTCCTCAGGATTTTAAAGTTTATAATTCACCAATAACTCTTTAATCTAAAACATAACCCCCTAAGACTGTAGGTGCCCCTTACTGGAACTAGAACCAGGATTAATGGGAGGGGAAGGTCTTGCAGGCCCCTCTTTGTCCTACCGCACAGGGTCTCCCGGAACTTGGAGGTGAGCTTCTCGATAACGCCGTAGGTCTCCACGTAGAAGACATGGTCCTCCAGAGGGATGCTGGCCATCAGCTGCAGGGAGCGCATGTCGGCACGGTCCACCCCGACGGCATAGATTTCGATGCCTGAAGCCCGGGCTGCGGCAGACACCTCCTCCACCTGGTCTTGAGGTCTCCCATCTGTCACAATGATGGCCACCTTGGAGATCTTCCTGGAGCGAGGCCGGGCTCCAGACTGCTCGGTAAAGGCTTCGTTCACTGCTGTCTTGATGGCGAGGCCGGTCATGGTGCCAGCAGCCAAGGGCTCGATGCGGGAGATGGCTTTCTTCATGTCGGGTTTGTTGAAGTGGTCTTTGAGCAGGAACTCGATCTTGACTGTGCTGGCGTAGTTGACCACAGCCACTCTGGTGGCGTCCGAGCCCACATCCAATGTGTCGACCATGTCGGCCAGGAATATCTTGACCTTCTCAAATTCACCAGGACGCACACTGCGAGAGCTGTCAATGATGAACACCAGGTCCAGGGGACGGCTCCTGCACTGAGAGTCTGTCTCTGGTGATCAATCAAACCATGGCAGGATTAAGTCCATTTAATACTCAACACCCAGTTCATTACTCAGAGAGAAACATTCATGTGTGTTGGTTGAGTGACACAGTTAACAATCAAGAACAGTATTGGATGAGAGTTCATACAGTTTGGGATGCACAATGAACGTTCCAGTGGTAACAAAAGGAAATTTTTGTGCATCACTGCCATGATAAAATGAAATGATATAGTATGCCTTGTGAGAAGACATACTGTATTCATTCTGTCAACAGTCTATCGGAGACATGTCATTGATCTGATCCTTTCATCACATTTCTCTGAATGAAAAGGATGTTTGATGTCCATACAAGAAAAAAGGAACATCGCACCTAAAGAAGGAGACAGTGTTAGGAGCCCTGCCTGTCGAATCACGTACACATATTCTACATTACATACATGTAGACTAAGTTTAGTCTCACATCCTCTCTGCTCTTCCAAAGCAAAAATACTAACCCTGCTTTTATGAAAAAATATTTTCATTTTGTTGCCTTATTTCAAACTTTAAACGCAAATTTTGTAGTAACCAACTTTTTTAGTCTGTTTCCAACATTCTGAATCTTTGTGGATTTTTCCATAAATTCTAATATGATGAATAATTAAGTAAAATGAAACAACAATTCAGTCTGATCATAAGGCCATTTCTTTTGCCCCCAAGCAAAAAAAAATATATCAGTCAAACATTGTATTTAACCACTTTTAAATAAAATTACATCTGCTGACTGATACCACTTTCATAGCTATATGGTAAATATGAAGTTACATCCAGCAGCTGGTTAGTTTAGCTTAGCACAAGGACTGGAAACTCAAATCTGTCCAAAGGTAACAAAATAAGCCTACCAGCACATCTGACTCATTCATTAACATGTTATATCTGTACAAAAACCAAAAATCATACATTGTGATTATACAGGGAGTAACTATTTCTAGCCAGTGCAATAACTTCCTTGGTTGCCAGACAACCAGTGGAAACTGCAGGAAGTTACTGGGCCAAGAAATACTCCCTGGTAAAGCCACAAAATGTTGTTTTTACACTTTGATAATAAATGGTAAACGGACAGCACTTATATACACTTTTTATTCACTTTGTGTAGAGATTTTGTCACCCTGTAGCGTACTGAACCAGGCTAGCTGGTCCCCCTGTTTCCAGTCTTTGTGCTAAACTAAGCTAAGCTAACTTGCTGCTGGCATTCTCATCTAATTCTAAGCAAGAAGGAATAAGCTTATTCCCAAAATGTCAAACGATTGCTCTAAGCGACTCTTGCATATTTCTACTCTTTCTTAAAGCGAAACAAAAAGATCTGACCTGGAAAGCATTGAGGAACATTGGTTGGGCTGGAAAGCAAACCTAACTGGTAATATTCTACCTGTCTCCACAGGACTGACGGTGGTGATGAGGCCGCTTTGGGTACTGACCGGTAGCGTCACAGGAGCAGTGGTCTCCACTGGCAGCACAGTGGTCACCACCACTGGCATGATGGTTGTCACCGGTGCCGCTGTAGTCGCTGGCAGAGTTGGCGGCACTGTTGGCGGCACTGTTGGCTCTGTTGTGGCCGGCAGAGTTGGAAGGACGATAGGAAGGTATACCACAGGGGTTGTTGGTACTGTGGGGTCTGACTTTGTTGGGCATGGGCCTTTCAATTTGTAAGGGAACAGGCCTTTGACCTTATGATGAGGATGATGTGCTACAGGTGGAGACGGACCTTTAAACATGTGGTGTATTTGTGGTGCCACTGGCCCTTTGAATCTGTGGTGATAGGGCGGCATTGCAACTGAGGGTCTGTGGTAAGTCACTGGAGGAGATAGAGGAATAGGTCGATACACTACCGGTGGAGGGATCCTTGGTGGCTGGTAGTGGTAGTGATACTGTCCTCTATACGTGTAATCACTTCTGTGAACTACAGGGCCACCAGAAAGGAAAAGTGATAGAGAACATTAGTAGGTTGAAGGTAGGTCAACAGGAAAGATGTGTAAGTTGACATTGTGTATACTTAGTAAGATGTAGTGAAATATACAACAATCACTTCTGCTGTCTTAAGAGCAGAGACGAATGATTAGTTGAAGCATGAGTGTATGTTCAGCCACCTGGGGTTGTTTGCAACAAGCTGAAATTATACAGTGCTTGTGAAACACCCAGTCAAAAATGTAGATTTCATGCATGTCGTTCGAGAAAAGTGTAAAAACTTGTTATATTATTGGTTAGATTAAATCATTGAAAGTTTTAGTCTTACTGGGCCAGTTCTAACCTTTACTATTTCCTTTTCAATTTACAAAAATAACTGTGTAAAAGTATAGTCTGCAGGAATGAACAACTTACATTACAAATTTTTTTTTTGTAAACATTCAAAACTGGTGACAAGAGAGTCAAAAATTCTAATGTGGCTATAAACAGTCACGTAATGCAACAAAGTTCATTTACTCAAGACCTGACTTCTTCTATTTTATGCTACTTTATACTTCTACTTCCCTATTTTAGAGGGACGTAGTGTACTTTTTACTCCACCACATTTATTTCACAATTATAATTAATTTGTAGAATAACATTTTACACATAAAAACAATATCCGATAATATACTGTAAAATAAGTACTTTTTATTTTGCTGGTAACACTTCTGAATCATAAGTAAAAATCATTTTTAATTGTAATAGTGCAAATACAACCATGTAAAAGTCCTGCATTCAAAAGTAAAAATACAGAAGTATTAACAGCAAATTGTACTTAAAGTATCAAAAGTAAAAGTACTAATTTAGCAGAAAAATTGATCTTGTGACTGACAGATTACTATATTACATTATGCATCGATGTGTAAGCAGCATTTTGCTGTTGAAACTAGTTGAGGTAGTTTTAACTTCTTTATATACAGTTAGTTTAGTCCAGCGGTTCCTAATCTATGAGTGGACCCTCTCCAAACAGACCATCAAAGATAAATCTGATTTTTGGGGTTGGAAAGAAGAAAAAAGCAAAGTTCTGCTTCACAACTTTGTGCACTTATTTGGACTTAAATCTTTTACGCCTTTTTGTGAAAATTTTGATAATTTTACCTCTTTGAGTCTCAAGCAGTTTTTTAAATAAAACCATCCGAGAAGTTTAGAGGGGAGATGTCTCTGCAGAAACTGCTAACAACTCATAGACATCTGAAAAGAGAGAAGGGGCCCCACTACACATGTTTTTTTGTGAGATGTCACAAGTCAAATAGGTCAATCTTAATTTTAGCAATGAATTAGTAAAAAGTGCAAAATTTCTATCTAAAATGTAGTGAAATAACAGTATTCAGTAGCATAAAATGGAAATACTTAAAAGCACAGTACACCACTAGTGTTTTAAACTGTTTTTACTTAAGTAAAAGTTACTTCTTCTATAACTGCTAGAAAGTAGCAACCAAACTGTCTTTCAGAAAAGAGTAACAGTATTTCAGAGAGGCTTAAATCACACGTACTTGCTGGATTGAGGGTCCTGAACGGTGGCCGGCCATTATTTCTGGTTTGTGCGTAGCTTTGTGCAGATATCAGCTGCGGGTCTCCAGCACTGAGGTGATATGTTGCCAGGACATCAGACAGCAGCAGTGAAGTGCTGTACAGCAGGCTCCAGAGTAAAGTCTTCATCGTGTCTGCATGCAGAGTCCTCCTGTGGTCTGTCCTGGTCTCCTCTCTGTCTCCCAGGGTCCTGCTCAGCTCTGCGGGGGTCTGACCGTCTATATGAGGAGTGCAACACGTCAAACTCTCTGTCCAATCCAGAGGTGGGACATAACCCTCAGGTCACGGTGAACAACTGTGTGTATATGATGGTGTAAGGTCAAGGATTGATAGCAGTCTCAGTTACTGGTGGATATTTTTTCACCTCCCCCACCACTTAACACTATAATAAACTTTTAGGTCTAAATGGAGTATCAAAGCCTTTTCCACACTCCCAGGAATAATATTTGGTGAAGAAATGCTGAAGTTTGTATGTATTTGTTATTTTGTTACCCTTAAAGTAGTCAAGTTTAAACCTAAAAACACTGAAATCAACATACAAAATAACTAACATGTAGGCCTACAGATTTTTAATAATAGAATGTAAACTGCTCCATTTATAGTTAAACCCTCAAATTCACTAAATCAGAGGTTTTCAAAGTAGGAGACGGGCCTCCCTAGGGGGCTCCAAACAGTTTCAGGGGAGGCTCATTGAATGGAAGTGAAAAAATATTACATTAGTTATTACATTAGTTATCAAAAGGAGATCACATAGAGTAGCCTAACGCTTTGTGATTTGGTTACATTTTTCAAATTTTTCCTTTTTACAAGCAATATTGTCTGAGGGGAGGCTCACAGTCTCAGACTTTGAAAACCCCTGCACTAAATAAACAATTAAACACATAAATGAAATACTGAGGACTTGGCTTAAGTGTCCTAGTTAAGGCTCTAATTGTGTTTAAGGGTCAGAGGTCATCAAAAGTGGCTAGTGGAAGCAAAAAGTGTTTAAGCAGCTCAATATTGTCAAAATTAATGATCTGGTGACAAGCTGAGAACACAGTTTTCATTAAATTGTTCAAACAATTCAAATCCTTAATTTTCCTGAACAGGTAGCCTAATGTTCCTCTTCTGCAATGTAACAATGCTAGAGGTTTTAACAGTTGGCTTATAGGACATGACAATATTAATTTTAGCAACATGTACCTACTTGGTAATCATCTCTTTTCTTTGATTTAGATTTTTTAAAATGCTTGTTGCGATATGTGGAATTAGAAATTAGTATTGTGCAGTTCTTAATATATTTATTTATAATATATAAATTGGTTGCTAGGAAAAGTATATAGCATTTTCTAATATGAAGCAATCAGTTATGTAAACAAGAAATCACTGTAGCATCCTGAGCTGTAACATAACTTCTAAAAATAAGCTTTAGGGGCCAAAATATAAAATAAAGTCAACTGCCAATCCTTTGTGAATGTGGGACTTGTTTTATTTATATCTGCGTACCTGGAGAAAATTAGCTAGTGCTGAGAGGGAAATATCTGATTATGCTGAATTAACTGTTGCTGGTCATTTAGTCTAACATTATTGGCATAATTTAAGTCATTAAGTCAAAGTGTCAGCAGCAAAAAATGCTCAAAAATGAGTCAAATGATGATATAAATGTTTTGAAACTTTTATTGAAGTCAAATATTTTTTCCACTAGGATAAAATCATAATACCAGTAAAGTAATGGGTGGGTGGATAAGCATGCAACTACTAATGTTCACAAGACTAGCCGATTGCTCCAGATGTCAGGCGAGAAAGAAGCAGAGAAGATGATCCGTCTGTCAGTGCCCTCTGCTTTCTCTCTCTGTCTCAGCTGGAAAACCTTTCACTAGCTTTGCTAACACAAGGCAGTAGACCATCAGGGCAGCGGAGAAGTGACGAAAATGTCAGGAGTGGTGGTGAACTGAACCACAGCAAAGCTAAATAAATAACAGACAAACAAAGTGCTACGGACTCCATTCAAGACTGAGATGGAATAGTCTAGATCTTAATATTAGGAGAAAAAAGTAACACAATTCAACAATAAGAGCTATAATAAGTGGATTGTCTTTTTTTTTTCATTTTACACTTCATATATCAATCTATAGATAGGATGGTGCTGGATTGATGATAGCATTTCAAGCGATTTAATTTTCACATGTATCCCTTTTACTAAGACATAAAAAAAGGCCAGAGAGGGGGGGGGATTGGGTGGGCGGGTAGCTTCCATCACTTTTCAAACATCACATTCATTCATTCATTTCACACAGTTTTCAGTCTTTCCCCACCTTTGTCCTCTCATGCTTCAGGTTGCCCGATAGAATCTCTCTAGAAATACAGTGAGCGGGGTCAAACAAAACATTATCAGTGGCCTTACGTACGCAAGTCCAGGGAGGGAGGGTGGGGCGGGGGTATAAGGGCGTAATGGTGTTCAGAAAGGGTTGGTGAGGGAATGTAGGAATGCATATGGCGGTGTGTGTGTGTGTGTTTGTGTATGTGTTTTGGCAACGGGGCTGGTGCTTAAGCTGGCATGTAAGGGGGAGGTGGTTCCTTCTCTGGCATCTTCATTGCCATCTCGTAGGTGGGCAGGATGTACTGGAGAAGAGAGGGGGGGGGGGGGGGGGGGGGGGAAACAAAGGCCATTTAGAGTCACTGTACAGAAAAACACCAACCAGGTATTCCATAATAAACAGAAATCCTCCTGACTGCACACAGATCATGAGGATAAGTGGGTAACAATTGCTAGAAAGTTGCATTTCACAAAGATATTCATCTTCATCTTTTGTGCTTTATTCACTTTTTTTAGTGAAAGTGTTAAAAATGAAATCAGCAAGTCTTATATATATATTATGTGTTATATTTCTTTTGGAAAATTTAACTGGCAATAAAAATGTTTTTTCCTGACATGGTACACTCTTACAAACGGTATAGTAAATGTGTGGAGGGCAATGCCACCTGCTGGCTTGACTTAAACATTACATGTTGCAAAATCTGATGCAGTTTGTCTTCGTGGCAGTGGATGCGACTCACAAAATTCATAATAGTCAATCAGAGAGCGGCTGAGGTCGCTTGCATACCTGTGGTGGAGTCTCAAAGGCGGGGTAGACGGCAATCTCTGGCATGTTCCTGTTGTTGATGTACTTGTAGCAGTTCCACACGCAGTTGATCAAGTAAGCCTGGAGAGCAAAGAGAAGTTTGTGTTTATGGGATTTTAGGGTTGAATCAGGCTGTGTGAACAAACTGTCAGTAAACAGCTTCAATCCTTATACTTGTTAAACCGTGATGTCTCTTTTTCCATTACAGGCCAAATGCACCAGACAAAATGTAAATATGACAGAACCAGTGTTGATGGTAAACAGATAATCATGCAGGCTTTTTCCTAGCTCAGCTAACCACGTCTTGGACTCGTCCCTTTACTGAGCACACACACGGAAAATAAATATCAGTGTTCTCATCTTACTCTTTGTAAGGCAGCGACTAAGTGTACTGTAACATGTCACAGTATTCCTTTCAATCTACCATGCCCCTTTTCTCTTCAGATCTTAGAGTGCTGAGAGTTTGCTAAGAATCTAAGTTTTCTGAGCCAACACAATGAAAAAAAAAAACAAACATATTTAAATGTGAAAAAGCCAGTTTCACCTTGAGGATGATCAGGAAGGCAAAGAAGACGAGCACAAACAGCAGTAGGCAGCTGGAGTCCATAGACAGGAGGTTATCCTTGTAGGGGAAATCCGGCTGAGGAAGAAAAGAACCGACCATGACAGATAATCAATAACACTTGTACTTATTCAACTCACATCAGCATCAAAGCTGACTTCAAGACCAATAGAACACAACTTTGGGACTGTTGTAGCAGAAACTGTTATAGACTGGACTCTTTTATTGTTTATTTTTTAAAAGAATGGGCTGTTTTAAAGTTTTTTTCCCTGACTTTTTAAAAATACCTCAAATTAGACTGTAAAAACACCACTAGTTGTGCCAAAGGTTTTTAGTTTAACCATTGACTTAATTATTTTGAGACGCTGGCTTCTTTGCTTTTCCCTCAATTTCTCCTCTCAGTTTTTTAATGAATGTTGAATCATATCAACAGTGTCCTCTTGTAGGAGGAAACAATTGTTAATGTGTAGGGATTTATTTACTGTACTTTAATGTTAGAATAACTTTACTCTTTTAAATAAACCCTGATATTTTAGTGAAATTTGGTAAAAATAAAAACCATGAGCCTTAGTTATTAGAACTGTCTTCTGTTAATAGAAGGGTGCATTGAGCGCATAATGTCAACAACAAGATGCGGACTAACCAGCTGGTCCAAGTAGTCCTTGATCCTGGGCAGGTAGGTGAGAGAGCTGATGGCCACCAGGCAGCTCAGAGCAAAGTCAAACAGCTGGTAGCAGAAAAACGGGATGAGCCAGCCATCGCGATGCTGAGGACGGAAACAGAAGGAGACAAAGAGGTGTGATCAACCGATTCAGAGGACATAGAAGGACCCTGTTGCATTTTCAACCTCATCTCTACACATTATATCTGTATCCTGTAGGTAGGTTCTATTCACCTCTGCAAAATCCTACAGCTGATGATGCATTCACATCCTGAGCAGAAGAAACTAACACTGTAGTTTTCCTAGTTTCAATGTCTAACATTATCCTTTTAATATCCATTTAATTATCCATTTTAATATCTTATTTCTTACATTTATTCTTAGATTTTCTCATTTAAATGTATCTTCAGATGTTGTTTAGGGTAAATAAATGAAAAGAGCCTGCCTACAGAAAAAGTAAGTGCTGACACTGCAACTGTGTATATTAGCATGTATTAGTGTAACAAATACAGAGGGTTGAAAATCAGCAAAATGGTCCTTCATTTAGGTTGTTCACAAGAACCTCTACTGGCACTGTGGATGTTTTTTCTAGCAAAAGCACAGTACACTCTGTACGGCCTTGACAAAAGTCTACTTCACTCTCCATTCCTACATCATGTAGCAAAATACATGTGTATTGTACATTTGTTTTGTATTATTATCAGCTTTCAGACATTAAGGGATATTTCACTGGGACACTACAGCAACAGCGGCTCCGCACCGCCTCACTACTTTGAAAAGGGTGCCAACTACAGTTGTCTGGGAGCATTTATTTGCACAGCTAAAGCATAACTCCTGCACAGACAGCCGGCATGCGCTGTGCACTGAGCCTGCAGATTTGTGTCATACTTTAACTGTGCAGTCATCCCAACTAGCAGCTTAATGCAGGTCCACATCAAAAGGCTATCAAACCTGTCAGTCTTGATGCCATCAGGCAGGCCTGTGAGGTAAAGATGACAGGCAGTGAGAACATAGCATTGTGCGCTACACTCCCACTGCATCAGGATTCTTTTGAACATCCTGTTAAAACATACTGTAGTAAAAATAAATAAATAAAAGAAACAGGGCAGGGAGCTTTGGTATTTCATGTTAGGTCTTACTTACCTCTTGAAAGATTTTTTTTTAAAATGCATGCACATTTTGGGATTACATTAATTTGCATAAGAAACCGTGAAAGTGCTTTAAATATATATATATATATATATATATATATAAAAGAGACTTTGAAAAGGCAACATAAGTACACTTACAGTTATAGCTCCATACACCATCATGGCACTGATGGTGAGCATCAGCAGAGAGATGGCAAATCCGACACAGGCATTCTCTGCATGGGAGCAAGTGAGAATAAATAAGGTGATCAAATGAAGGCAAAGATTAAGTACATTTTAGTACAGCTTTAGCTTTAACTGTTAATATAAGACTGAGTGTAGTTGAATGGACATTTGCCTGTGTTCTTAGAGGCTGCTATGATTTGCATACAGTGTAAGTGAACAGTCTCCCGGGCTTCTCTCTTTCCAGCTTACTCCACTTTAAAAGACCAGCTCTGGGGAGCATTAAGCCTCTCGCTCTCAGCTGTGTAGTGTCGGTAAAGAAGAAACAATGAAACTGAGTCAGGGATAATTAAAAGGTCTGCCTTTCATATCCTCTTTCTTCTCTCCATCACTCACTCTCTCGTTTCCTCAAACTGTCCTGCCTGTTGCGCTAGAAGGATGCTTGTGAGAAAGCTACAGCAGCACTGCAGTCCAGACACATTTCTTTGTTATTCAGTAGCTCAAGCAGAGTAACTTGTATATCAATGTATGAATGTGTCAGTGGACTGTCTGGATCTAATCCTAAATTTTAGGATTAAAGTCTTAACGTAAAGTTCCAATCTTTATTGAATTATGAAAAGAAAAAACAGACCTATAGATTGAAGATGCTGGAAATACAAATACAAACACAAATTTTAATCTACGTCCATCTCTGTCAGGTCTAAACGGTTTCATTTTTGTCTTTATATCAGTATAGAGAAGCTTCAATTTGAGAATGTTTGGCATTCATTATATCAAGGCTATTTTTCTGTAGATAACTGTAATTAACTTAGAAACAAATACTCAACAACAACTTAACAAAAGCCTTTTTCACACATTTTGTCAGTTAAATCTTTTAAACATGGCCTGCATTGAGGAATAAAATGAGAACAGCCTGATGAAGCTGCATTAATAGTCAGGAGTAATGATAACTGAACCAGTCTGAATGCTAACATTGTCTCTGGACAACCTCCAATGCCCTGAGTGCTGGCATGAGCCTGCTGTGGGAAGGTCAACCCACCACGGTTTATTTCCCCTCCTCTCCTGCTGAATCACTGTTTCAGAAAAATGAAGAGGCCTTCACCAAGCCAACGAACGAATCAACAAAACAAGTGCCAGCTTGAAAGAAAAACCCTCTCGCAGTCCTGCCCTGGCACATACAAACACCTTGGACGAACATAAACCCTTTGGGGAAATACAGAGGAGCAGCTCCGGTGGCATCGGACCAAAAGCAACATTTTCAAACAACATGTACACAACGCAGCAGTGTTCTGTTGTCATCATGAGTTGTTTTGTTTTGCTGTCACCAGGGAGCTCTGCTCCCTGTGGAGGATGAATCACATGTTCAACCTCAGCATAACAGCCGCTCATGGGTTAGTGAAAGGCCCTGAACAGAAAAAAAAAGCAGCTATATACATGTGGGTCTAATGCAGATGCTATTTGTTCATGATGTTTCAGTGGGCACACCATCTTCATCAATCCACAGTGGAATCCACCATAATAGAAAGTGCTGTGTTTGATGTGTAAATGCTTGATAAACTGAAAAATTTTTTGTTAGTCCTTACAGTCATTCTTATGTATAGTTCATTGCTTACCAGACATCCTATCAGAGGCGAAATAATGGTCGATGACCTCATACTGCAAGTCGATGGTGGGAACGTTTTCTGGGTGGGTTACAGCGACAGTCAGCAGGATGCCCATCAACAGGTTGACAACCTGAGGAGAACAAGGAAAAAGAAAGAGGCTTTTTTTTAAATAAAAGGACTCTACTTGAAGTGAACTTGTGTACCCTTTACACAGTTTTCCAAATATGATTTTGAATGTTTTTTCTTTGAATTTCTACCCTCAAGGCAACCACTCATTTCAGCTCATGTTAGTATTTTATGAAAAAGACTTGAGACATGGGGGAGACAGTGAACAATTAATCACCCTTTCTTGTCAAAGTTACTTTATCATCATGTGGGAAGGCAGTCGTGAGGAGGAACCATTCAAGGACACTCCTCCATTTGAGCATTAATAGTCAGCTGCATTTACAAGATATGTTGTTGAAGAAAGGAAGGAAAATATGCTCTGAAAAATAATTGGCAGCCTTGTAATATGTATGCAATTTGATGTTGCAGAAATATAATCAAGTCACTGAACTGTCCTTTAATCAAGAAATGAGATGTGGTGCTAAGTGGTAACAAAATTGACCAAGAACACTCAAAAAAAAAAAAAACCCAAGCTGTTAGTGTAAGGTTCTACAACAAGGTCAACATCATATATAACAATAACTATTTCTATATCATAAATATTTTTATCATTTTGTATCAGCTGTTTTGTTTTAACTTGTCTTTGCTGCTGTCTTGACTCCTACCTAACAAGGCTTCAGAAAAGTATTGTAGATAGAGGATTTATCATGGTTGCCCCGTCATATGGCTGCAAACCAAAGCAACAAACACTAAAGGCTAATTTATGGTAGGTCAGTCCACACTTTTGATAAGTGTCGCTGGACAGAAAAAAAAACAATTTCCTCTCATGTCGCGCACCTGGAGAATTTTGTTATGTCGCGGACACCGTCATATTTTCTCGCGCAATGTGATTGGGTAGTGTTACCACGTTGCCATGGAGATTGTAGTTTTCACTGAACTTCCTTATTGATATTTATTTTTTTTTATTTATAGATATATATAATGTAACTAAACAAACCGACTGGTCTAGTCGGATAGTCTTTGGTTGCCATGGAGACGACTAATACCTTTCGCCGAAGCATATATTGACTTTTAAATTTCTGTTAAGCGACACTAATCGAAAGTGTCGAGCGACTTACCATAAATCAGCCTTTAAAAAACAAGTAAATATTCTTAAGACTGACAAAAAGGCAAAAACTGATTTAACATCCCTAATTTGGCTGCTCTTACATTGATAATTGTCCAACTACAGCCCCTTAAGTAGCTGTATGTATGGTTGTTGTAGTAGAATTTAACTTCACCGTAAACAGCTATTAAATTCTCCTATTAAGATTGTATTTTCATTTTCTCTTTTATTGTAATTTTACTCATGATTTATTATTTTATACTGACTAAAGGAGAGGTCTGTCTGTATTACTTGTTTTTATGTTGCCGCCCGTCTCGGCCAGGACACTTCTTGCAAAAGATATTTTTAATCTCAATGAGGTTTTCCTAGTAAGATAAATGTTGACTAAAATGAAAAACAGAGAATACAGAGGAAGACGACTGACGTGCTCTGTGTGTCAAATATTGTCCAGCTGGCAAAAAAAAAGCAGAAGAGGATTTTGAAACGAAAACATCTGTGATTTATTCAGCTCTGAGTTAAAAGTGCTGAGCGAACAAAATGTGCACATGACCATTAACTACTTCAACGTGCCTGAATTACATTACAAAACAGGGACAGGATTTAAATCTGCGTCCTGTTATTAGAAATTAATGTTAATGCGGATTCCCTTTTGTTGTCATTTGACAACCGTAACGACAGCCGACTGTCGGCTAGCTAACGTGCTATCCAGGCCAAATGTCATTTGTTTCTAAATGTTCAACCTTCACATCTCATCCAGGTGCAAATAACTGGAAGGCATCGACTATTTGTTGTGCGGTGATGGGGTTTCTACCCGCGTTTTCAAGGCTGGGTGAGCTGCACCGACAGAAACACTACTAGCCAACCCTGAGACGATAGCAGGCTAATGGCTAATGCTAGCGTCCTGCGCTAGCCTCGTAACGGCTGTTTAAAACAGTTCAAAATGACATTTAGCTAATATTGGAGCTGCCGACAACAATTATAACACACTAACAGAAGCAGATTTCACTGCCTGGTTGTCATTCGTTATGTAACTTGCTACTTCAGCGAACTTAACGCAAGTGATAGCTAACATTAGCAATGCTATCAACCATTTTACGCACCATGTACCATGTTCCCAGGATGATGGTCCCCGTCCGGACGTGGCAACATCCACAACACCGGGTGGTGTACAGTCTGTCTCGACTCGGCTTGAAATGATGCATGTCCTCCACAAGCGTAGGGAGAAACATCAGGATAACTAGTCGTGGTGGAGGAGAAAAATGCTTCTCGACATCAACAGTTAGCGAACGAACATGCAGGAACGCCCACCGCTGCCCCGACAAACCTGCACGACACCGCGGATAAAAACAAACGCTCTGCCCGGGGAGGGAGAGGAGGAAGGGGAGGGCACAACAGCGACTCATGTGACGGACAGGAATTTAAACCAATGGATGTTTAGAAGTTACAAGGTAACCAACAGGCGTCAGGTAATCATTTTGTTTTGAGATTTATATGAAATGTTTCTTTTCTGTGCATGTATGTTGTTGTGTAGCTTTTTTGTCTATGTGATAGATGGATAGATAGATAGATAGATAGATAGATAGATAGAGTCACATTAAGGTACTATATAGACGCACAAAACCAAATACATGCCTTTTTACAATTAATAGGTATGAATTTAAAATCTTTAACTGTTGAGATGTGTAAAATTGTACAAATTAATAGAATCTGGCAGTATTAGCGTTTAATTTAAATTGTAGACCAATTTATGTTATCGTATTTTTATTCAACATTATTTTATTTTTGTTACTTAAATTTCCTTATTTCCTTATTCTTTTTTTACTATTTTACTGGACACATGCCGAGTATCTGTAATACCATGGTTATTGTCAGTTTATTGTTCAGTAAAGCATAAAAAATAGAACAGGTATGTAGTTTTAATTGCAATCATGTAGAGTGAATAGCTGGAATATTTGTGAAACAAAATTCTATTAATTTTGTACTTAACTCAGTACTCGATTATTTTATTCAGCTGATATATTTTATTTATTAACTTAAAGTTTTATATTATTGACTTCATAGATTACTGCTGCTTTGATTATTTCCTGTGTGTTTTATATGTTTGTTTCTGAAATGTTTGATTTAAAAAAAAAAAGGACCATACAGTTCCATACAGCCTTTTTCTCACTAACCTCAGAATAAATGGAGATTTAAATTGTTGTAAAGCAAATTTATTAACAATAATGGAATACAACAATAGTAAATATCATTTCATGGCACATATAAGTGAGATAACGTGTTTATTTACATTTAATAAAGACCCAAGTATTTAAATACCCCAAATTCTTATTTAAGATCACATTATTTATTTATCTTACAGTAATGGAGTTATCCACCTGAGGTTTCACTACTTCACACAGTGGGTGAAATAATTTAGCTACAATCAGAGCTGTGGCAGAGAGCAGAGAAAAAACTGAGGTCATTTATCCTACATGTTGCTCTGAAAGGCCCTGCATATGCACATGTACTGTGAGTAAAATATGTCACCTCAACAGGTGTAACAGGAAGGAAATGTCAATCAGGCATGCTCTGTACACGCCCACACAGTCCTAAGAAGAGGTGTAATCAGGTAAATGTGCGTGTGCTATGGGTGAATAGGACCTAACAACAAATTCTTTACTCATTTATTTATAAAAAATAAAATCTTTAATCTATTACTGTATTATAGTTACTATACTGTACAATTTGATCATAGTTTCTATTTTTTAAATTTCAAATGTTACAAAATCTTTACATGGAAACAAAGAAAGCAGCCCAACTTACATGACTGCAGTGTCCTCAATGGCAGCTACTGCCCTGAGTAAAGATGAAGCAATCTCAAATCTTTGTAAAAGAGGAATGACACTAAATCATCAAATAAAGACAATTCTTCATATTTCACCATAGATATAAATAAATTAACAATGAACAGGCAACATTTATATTAAGGACAGAATATCAAGTAAAAACAGAAAAAATAGTTATTGGCCTTGCCGCCTTGGGGATCCCAACCCTTTTCTGCACTGTAGACTGTTTTTATATTTTAAAAATCTTGTTGTGGACAGGCTGAACAAATTTTGATTCACAAAATAAGCCTTGATACCCAGTTAAAAAATGACAGAGAGGGCAAGGTTAAAATCAGTGCTAAACAAAAAGCAAAACTTTTTTGGTGTTACTTTCTGTGTTAAAGTAAGGTCAGATAGACCTCACAGCAACACTCAGGTAGTACAGTCACATAGATTTCATGCACTGCTGAATGCTGAGAGGTGGTGATGACTGACTTGTGACCTTGCATAGGATCTACTGATGACCTACTTTAATTAAAAATAAGTATAATGTTGTCGGGGTTGTGACAGCAAGTGATGAAGAGAAATGCAGCACAGCTTGTGCAAAGTTCAAGGTAATTACCACAAAAACAGTGTACAGCAGCCTATAAAATTATATGATTATTATTCAGCTTTCACTTTCCAAGTGGCCCAGAAGCAAATGTCCTAAGACCCGGCACCGGTCCGCGGCTCCATGGGAACATCTGCCTTACAAAACGTGTATTGGTGTGACAGTTTTCAATTGTACTGACATTTAAAGAACAACCACTCCCATGTCAGGTTAGTGATAATCATCTGAAGCCTTCTGCTGGCCCATAATGTATCCTCCATCTTTCTTCTGCCATTTGTAGATTAATATTGCTCCCAGTGCAGCAGCCACTGTCACTCCTATTACTCCTCCTGCAACAATACCTGCACACATAAACATAAATTAATGAGTTAAAAAAAAGATTCACGGTGTATTACTTTGTCAAAGTCTGTGTAACATACTGCAAAGTACCTGCAAAGACTTCTTTGGTCTCCAAGACGCTCCTGCTGTTTGCCACAACATATCCTGATCCGCCATCTTTTGCAAGCCAGTGTGTACTATCAAAGGTCAAGTCTGAGGAATCCTAAAGACAAAAGTAGGAACAATTGCATAACTCTATTTCCTGCTCTGTCATCTGCATTATGGACAAATAGTGAGAATCATCACAGAAAGTCATGTGTCGTACATCTTTGCTGTTTTGCGGATCCTTGAACTTCTTAATTTCACCTGGTGAGATTGCGGAGAAGAGAAAGAATGAACTATATTGTGTATGGTTTTACCATTTTATAATCATTGAACGTGGCGCCAAGCATTACCTTGATCCGACCAATCCCCTGAACCAGAGTTGTCCAGGTCATATCCTGATCCCTCAAAGTCTTCTATAAGGGCAGGAGACTAAATGCATTAAGAAAAAGGAAAGATGAGTATATTTAAAGTTGAGGGTGACAGGAGAACAACATCACCACAATACTGTTTATTGACAAACATATAAAAACAGATGAGGAAGTGAAGGGTGCGTATAGAGAGGTTATGTCTTTAGGAGAGCAATAAAGATGTGAATCATGCCTCAGATACAAAGTCCTATTGAAGAACAATCTCAAAACACACTGTGGCTGACATTGTTATCACCAATAAAAAGTCATGGGTAAAGAATACAGCTTGATATAAATGGTGATGTCATTCCACCCATTTGGCAAGTAAGTAAAAGTAGCAGAGCACAGAATATTGTATTAAGATGAACACTTTTAATACAAAAGAAAGAACGATACAGGTGGAAAAAGCTTCTCTCATCTGACAAACGGCAGTCTGAGTGTTTGAACAGAAATGTAGAAGCGCAACATAAAGTTAAAAAGCTCTTCCAAGAATTAACATTGATCTATTAGTTAATGATCGATGAGTCGTTTTGCATTTACTGTGTGAAGTTTGAATGAAACTCAGTGGTGCAGACTAAATGGCCTGTAACCAGCATACATTACTTGAAGGTTTTTACAGCCACCTTTGAGTCCTGAAGAAGGTGAATATTAGATGAAGAATAAAACGTTTGCTTTGGAAAAGAGAGTACTGCTGATTACTCAGTCGTAAAAAAATCTGTGCATCTTGTAACGATCTGGACAGTCACTCTGTAGGAATGCTGCCAGAAAATAAAATGTGCTTAAGTTACATCCTGGATCAAAAAACATTATTATGTTGCACCCATAATGTGTATAGCAACAAACAGCAACAAAGAATTTATAAAAACAGTTACAAGAGTCATAAAAACATCAGCTAATAAAGCTTTAAAATCTCCATGAGGTATGAAAGACTCTCGTTTGAGTGCAGTTAAACAGTGGCCAACATTAGTGCGTTACATATGAAATATCTAAGGTTAGTGGATGGTATACTGTAGTTACTAGATTTAAATGTTAGATAGATTGGAAGTTTCAATGGTAGAGCTTTATAAATTCATATTAAATGATCATTCCTTCTTGTCTAAAAGCAAGTCTGTCCAACCTTGTGATAACAGAGAACAGCGATGAGTACGAAATTTGTCATAAGTTATAAAGCATATTGCGCTATGATAAGCAGCTGCTGAAGAAATGATAGGGCAGATCATGATGAAAAAGCCTCAGAAGAAGAAGAAGAGCTACTAAATGGACCTTTTTGGAAAGTTTTTCTTCTGTTTATAAGGTCAACAATGAACTTTGAACATCAGCTCAGTGAAAATGTACATTTCAACATCTACAATCCATGACAATTTGACAAACTCTTTCTGCTGAGGAAGATCATGATTTCAATATGACTGAAAGCTCTGGAACAGCTACCAAATGGACCTCATGATGAGATTGTTTTTTCAACCATACTATTAATGTTTACTCCTGGAAATAGTGCTACATTAAAGGATGCAGTAAATCCTCCGTTTAACTTGTGACTGATCATTATGGATCAAAACATTAGTTATAAGTTCCAGATTTAACACGTGCAGCCACAAAGTTTTGGGCAGTTTCACAGCAGAACTACATTTTTGTACCAGAGAACATGGAGGTTTATCAACATCAGACCTAACCATATTCTAGTTTCTATTCCTGCTGAGAAATGTCTCTGATTTGTTTGTTTCTCCCAGAGTTCATGTCTGACTTTCTTAGTCTTTAGACTTTCTTAGACCTTCCCAAAGTTTTAATGTTTTCTGTGTGTGTGTGTGTGTGTGTGTTAGCCCTGTTATAGACTGTCCAGCACCTCAGTAACCTGAAGTGGGTAGAGGATGGATGGATGATTTAGATTTAAATTCATGCCCGGCTGAATTCATTCTGCTGTGGAGGCAAAGGAGGATTCAGCAGACAAGAAATGGCCGTGCCCAATCATAGGTGGAGGCCATGTTGATAAAATCTTGTATCATAGTATATGTAAGTTTATATACACAGTATTTTGATATAGTACGTTTTCTGGAATTTCAACTGAAAAACCATTTATAGATAAAAAAAAAAATAACTAGATGGGAATGCCTCATCCAGTGAATTGAATACCTGAAAGATCAAGGTAAATCATCACCTAGATGCTAAATCTGTAAAGCTATATTACCATTAGGCAGTACAACCAAAACATTAAACAAATAGTTAATAGTTAAACAATGTAACAGTATATAAAGGAGTTAAAATGAGCTGCTTGACCAGCTACAACATTTAATTGCTGCTTGCACGCTAATGAATCAGTAATAATAAAACAATAATATAATATACATAATAATTGGAGCAGGGACATTCTTTCAATTAAGTAACAATTTGACTGCATTACTTCTAGTTGTAATGGAGTAAGCTATATTTTATATTGTGGTATTTCCACTCTGACCTCAGATATTTTATGGTGGATATAAAATAATTTTAAAAGCCGTCAGGTGATTTCACCAAGAAAATTCACAAAATAGGAAGTGTGAGCTTCTCTGCTCAAACACACTTGGTTGTTATTAATTGTTTGAATATAATATTTTGTCTGAATTGAGGGTGGAAATCAGCCTGTGTGATAAATAATGGGTGTTACACAAGCCATGAGACATGAACAAGCAGATAAGCATGTAGCCAACAACTGACTGTAATCTAATTTTAGGTGACTGTATCTAAAACTAATTGGTTTATTTCAAGCTGTAAACAAAACTCAAGCCCCGATAAACAACAAACACGTTGACATGTGTTGAGATAAAACCCACTTTGTACGGTAACAAAGTCCTCCGGCTGACATCAGGAAGTGAGAAAAGGTGAGCTCGGAGATGGAAAAAAAAAAAAAAAAAAGAAGTTTGTAAAAATGACTCACCGACATGTTGCCAGGGCATATGAAGCCCCACGCTACGAATAAAGAAGCTGTTAAAGATATCCTCATGTTTCAGGTGAGTTGGTGTACAGTCTTTTATCCAGCTTCCTTTTCAGGCTCTCTGTAGGTGTTCTGATTAAATTTCGTGCTTCAGCCGGGCTGCCGAAACCCCTCCTACCAATAAAACCTGGAGAACCTGCCTTCACTGTGAACTCTGTATATCAGGTGCACCAGTGCACCGGAAGGGGGGGGGGAATATAGAAACCACTCACAGTATAGTGTCTGTAAAAAAGTGCCAAACTTAATCATATGAAAATATTAAAAATATAACATAAATTACACTTATAGGTATAAATAAGGAAGCCGAATCCTTCTGGCTTCTATATGTTTAAACATTTACAGAAGTTCTACATCAGTGGTGGAAAAATATCCTGAATTTAAAGGACCAGTGTGTAGGATTTAGTGGCATCTAGCGGTGAGGCTGCAGATTGCAACCACTGACTGTGTGATGGACGTCATGACAGCTCCCTAAGAGTGAAGTCAAAACATCTCGATCGTCCCTTGGTGGCTGGCTGCAGTATAGGTCATAAATCCCCCCCCCTTCCATGTTAGCGGATGGGACACGAGCCAAACTAAAATATCAAAGTTCACGTCAAATATATTTGTCCAAAGATGGTTTCTGCCATTTTAGGTAGTTCTTATCACGCTGAAGTTTGTTTTTAATTAGTTATTTGAGGATATAAAAAGGGGGTGTGACTCCTTGATTGACAGCTGTGACAGCTGCTCTTAAACGTCTCGACTGCGCAGACTCTGGCTCCAAAATATGTCAAGATAGCAGCTGCTGGAAAGAAGATAATTTTGGCTTCACTTTTGCATAGCGGCAGTAAGTGGAGAGGCGTTGTCCATCTTTATCATGGATGTATTACAAGAGCTCTTATAATACATCCATCCTTTGTCTGTTTTGGGCTACTGTAGAAACATGGCTGTGCAACATGGCGGCCTCCATTGAATGGATATAAAGATGTGATATGTAGATATGAAGGGCTCATTCTGAGCGAAAACATGATTCTTATTTTCAGGTGATTATACACTAATTAAAACATACTTATGAATATTATATTCCATTTCTGCTAGATACCACTAAATTCTACATCCTGGTCCTTTAATACTAGAAAGTATTTATAGTAAAGTACAAAAAAATATTATTGCATCAGAAGTACGTGATATGCAGAATTGTCCCTTTTAGAGCAGTGGTCCTCAAAGTGGGGTCTGGAGACCCCCAGGGGTCCTTGAGGGGGTATATAAAAACAAATTACTCCATTTACACAAGCTACTACTTATTTCCCACTAATGGTCTACATTTATTTACAATAATATGACTCATACTCTCTCTTTGTGTACATTTTAATCACCCCCTCACCTCAAAATATATTTAGTTTTTAGGCAAATGTTTGTTCTACAAATTGAATGTTTGGGAAGTAATGTTTTTGTGAAATGGTCTGTAAATAGAAAATTGCATCTGTTAAACTGTATTAAATGAACTGTGAGCAGCACAGTTTTTCTTATACTACACCCATATACATTTAGTTTATGCTATACTCTTTACTTTACTAGGCCTGTTCCACTGGGTATAAAACTTAACACAAATTCAAACATATAAAGTGACCTTTTACCTTATTTTAGGACACAGATTACAGCATTAGTTCAATTTAGACTTCTGAAAATTTAAATTATAAAATTTTTACTTTTAATTTTACCAAACCAAACATGAGAAAAACCACAACAATGCAGGTCAAATGTTAGAAGAACGGTTTAATCATACATAGTCACAATTCTGCTTCCAAAAATGAGTTTGTTTTCTTCATCTAACATCTGGAAATGTACATAAGGCCACCTGAAAATGTACATGACTTTGACAGTGTGACAAAACTCATATGTTCATATTTATATAATTGACAATATTTTACATTGCTTTTGCTTACAAGGTAGTAGCTGTTCCAAAATACAGCACTCTTCTGTACAAAAATAATTCTTGTCATATCCTGTGAAGTTTCCATGGTAGCAGAGAGGACTAAATGCAGCCTCATTTTTAGTATAGTTTTTTTTTTTTTTTCCTTTTTAAACTGTCACACATCAGAAAGACTATCAACAGTGGATGTTACAGCTCCAGTACAAATAGAGGCTGGCCTTTCCCATAACAGATTAAAAATAAAAACCATGCCAGATTGTGAAGCCATAAAGTTTTTTTTTTTCTTCTTTAAAATAACACTTGATCAAATAAAACTGTATACATTATATTCAAGGGGAAAGGAGTGATGAATATACACACATCAAAATGCACATTTTTGCCTTTTCTCCCCAAAAAGTGTAAAAGACATCCCATTTACAGCATAAACGTTTACAAATGTACAACTGTACAGACGAAATAAAAGCATCACTACAAATTTAGCAAGGCCTGTCAAACACCACGACTAGACATTTTTCAATTGAACTAAATAATCTTACACTTATTAACTGCACATATACTACATGTATTCTACAATTATTCATATGAAGCAAAGAAGCCGCCACTACAAGCATTACGGGGGACTTGTATAGCTTCTGATGGCCCCACCAGCCTCCACCAATGCACTTGCATACCCAACCAAAGGAGAGGAAAAAAAAAAAACTTTAAAAAACAAAAAACAAAAACAGAACCATTAAAAAAGGTTCTTTAAACATGCCTTTCTTCCACTTATCCCACTAAATCTGGTTCATTTCATCTCAGATGTACAAAGCTGGGATAAGCTCCACCTCACAACATTTTTTTTTTTTTAAAGTACTCTGACCTTCAGGCGGCGGGGGTCCCATCATGGCTGCAAGCCTCCTACCCAAAAGCAACAATTTACTCATACATAAAGATGCTATACATTGCTAAACTACTTCTACGCAAGAGATGATTATTCAGTACATAAAGATACCGTTTTCTAGGGCAGTGTTCATCTCAAACTACAAGACAGATAAGATGTTACACAAAACATGATAAAGAAAAAAATCATTCCAAGGATTAAAACCTGTCACAGCATGCCAATGCATACCCCACTCCCACCCACTATCCCACAAAAAACCCCCCACTATGGTAATTTCATGTTAAGATTATACCAGGTTACACGCCCACTGTACAACCAAACCTCATGCTCTGCTTCTATAAGTTAATGGTAACGTTTTATCTTGCATAAACCCCCCGAGTGATCACCTGGATGAGTTAAAAGTAATACAGCTCAAAATGGGGCTCAGTGGATGCAGCAGCTCACGTTCGTCAGTGTGTAATATTTAGTACCGAAACTGTTCAGACTACTAGCTGCTGGTCAACAGGGTAAACACTTGAGCCGCTTAGCCTGGTAAAAGGAGGCAATGAAAAAGGCAAGAAAAAGCCACCATTGGAAAACACTACCCTAGACTAAAGCACCAATCCCCAAAGCCAAGCTCGCAAACTGGTCGTCGAGACCTCTGGGTGACTGTGGCACCTGACACATAGTCCTCACCTGTGGACGGAGGCGTTTATATCCATCCATACTATGTAGTGCTATTTGAAAACTAATCCATCAGCTGCTTTGGCATGGGAAAACACTTTTACTGTGCATGGGATAATATACAAATATAATATTCAATTGCCTAGACTTAATTAGAACAGCTGACATAATAAGTCTGGTTACAAAAACAAATGGAATTTTTGTTAAAAGGATCACTCAGTTTAGCCTTATAAAGTCACTTGCTGGTGTTAATTGTAAGAATTGTAAATTTCAGCAAATGTGTATAAGTTTTTTTTTTTCTACACAGAATTTACAAGGTAAAAAACTAAATGTACAAGATATATGAAAACCAGTCAAATACATCAATTACATCATTAACAATGGGCTTGTGCTTTACCCAGGAAAAACAGCCTGCTGACTGTGCGTCCCCTGGGGGCCACGCTGGGGACCTGCACCAGGGGTGGCAGAGTGGCAGGGGTCAGTTGTCACAGCGTTCTTAGGTGAAGTTGACTTGTCTTTTTTTTTTTTTGGTAATTCCCAAAAAGCGGGATGACAGAGGGTGTTAAAGGCTAACCCCTATGGCTAAGGAGCATCTCTCACAGAACAGGGGGTTTGGGGCTCCTACTTCTCCACTTCTTCTTCAGGGGACCCAGGGTGTCAACGCGACTACATGAGGCCGTTCGTGGGGCCACCGATGGGGCCCAGTTCAGATCCGCTCTTCATGTAGTACTTTTCTAGCTTGGCAAGAATGTGCTTCCCGTAGGTGTACTTACGCAAAGTGGCAATGTGAGGCCGGATCTGAAAAGGCAGCAAGGGCAAAATTAATCAATTATGTGACAGAAATTAGTTTTTAATAATTAATTTGTTAAAATCATTGTAGAAGCAAAAAAAGTCAACAATTTACAGATTCCTGCTTCCCAAATGTGAAAATTTGCTGTTTTTTTTTTTTTTTTTTTTTTTTAAATAAACGCAATGGTATTGGATCTCGGGACAGGCCGATATAAGTTCAGGTATTGTTATCGGTATGGAAAAAAATGGCATCGGAACATCTGCTCGATTCCATAAACTGCGTTGGTAAAAAAGTGTAAATTAGCTCACTTTTAATTTAGTCCAAATAATACGAATTCACTAGAGCAAAGCTTTCATATGTCTAGCTGTACACCATCTTGCTCTGCATACAGTCCCACTCCCACAATATCTAAACATGTACAAACATTTACTAGTTTACCAACCTTGTGCATGATGATTTTACGCTGAGCAGGTTCTGCCATGTCAATCATTCTTTGGACAACATAGTTGGCGTACTGGTCCTTCATCATGGTGTACAGGGCGCTGTGGGGGCCATCTTTCTGGCAGCACACTTCATCTATCAGCAGAGCTCTCTCGGCACGTGAAGAGTGGATCACACATTTCTCAACAACATTACTGAGGAAAAACAGGAGAGAGAAGATTCTATTACAAACAAATTCATAATCTGGCTGAAGGAGTCATCGTGATGCTTTATTTATTGGTCAAGCTTGCTGGGATGTTAGAACCCTTTTCTCTTGACACTATTTGTGATATGACTCATACGCTAGGTAGAAAACTATAACAATTAATCTCTCGCTGGCCTAATTTTACAAGTGTCTATGTGGTTACGAGATATCCCATTAAATTAAACTTAAGGGTAAGTAGCAAGTTCTTACTTCCTTTAGGATGGCTCATGATGCACTTTTTATTAAAATATACATAGTATTACATATTTTAGATGATCATTCAACAGATTTGTGTGTGAAGGAATAAAGCAAAAAATAAAATTCAGGAATCAATTTGAGTATTAAGACTTTTTTTTTTTTTTTTTACTCTCCACAGGCCTCAGGAACATGATGTCATTAAACAGTCATGCCACACTAATGTCTAGTCAGCAGCTGATTATCTAGCTGGTTCCTGCAATGCGCTTGTGGTCAGTATGTAATGATATTGTTTGGCCTGGAGCAGTGTTGCTAACTGGGTTGACGTTAATAGCTTGTATTTTCAGTACAGCTATGATTGTTCAATTCGCTGGAAAAAAAAAAGAAAAAAAAAAAAGGCACTGACAAATGGATCTTAGAGTGAATGTAAGTGAACATCTTGTGATTCAATTGCCCCATTTGATTATGGTTCTCTCTATTGGATTAGCTGTGCATTTATTCCATCGGCAAATGTAGAAGATTAGTGTGTGCAGTGGACAGTGTCATGGTTGCTGATGAGACTTGAAAAAACAGTTGTAGCAGTAGGTCCCTGGTAGTTGAAGATATTTTTGGGGACAATTCATCAGATAGAATTCTGTACTAGTTTATGAAACACTGTAAGGTCAGAGAGAAAATCTGGCTATCTTGTCACCCCCATATAGACCTCAGTGAAACCTTCATCTCTGCCGCTGTATAAAAACATGGCTTACCTTGCAAATTTGTGTTGGCTCAGAATAAGAACCTTTCCGCGAACCTCCGTGACTATCTTGCTCTTATCCTCGGGTCTGCCGTGCTCCAAAACATGCTGAATGACGTAGTTGCCATACTGATCCTGCAGGAGGCAGTGGAGGTGTAAGCACAAGGTAAACAAACAGTCATTTCAATATTTATTCATCACAAAGAATCAGTGAGACACCCTCGACTCCGATTGATACTCATGCACTACTTCTCACCATTCGTCTTAATTGTTGTGAAATAATCATGCATCTCTACAATGATAGGTAGACAAATGAGTGACACCCCCATTTGTAGTCTTACAAATACCCTTACGTCATCACTGCGGAAGGTCAGACAAAACAGATGCTGCTGGTTTGGAGTGTTGCTGACCAAACAACACAACCAATAGCATCTTTGCCCCTTCAGAAATGGGTGATAGACAGTTATGGGTGTAGTTTTAGTGTGACAAGATGGAGACGAAAAACTCACCTGACCAAACAACAAATAAAACCACTGAATTGATCTTGTTAAAGTAGTAATTTGTTGGGTAGGTAATGTGATCTCCACCTTTAATTTTGCACTATTTGCCTTCAAATGCATTTCCTGTCAATCTGTTTTAATAAGAACCTGTATCAATTTGCTGTTGAACTTGACTCAAGCTCAACTTACAAGTGTTTTGAGAATTACATATGTACAGCTTAGTGGTCCAAAGAGTTTCAAACTCTTGGGAAGCTTCTACCAAATAATTCTAGAAAGAAAAGAAAAAAAAAAAACATCAAGCAGATAAAAAGAAAAACAGATTGATCAGGAGATGCTGTAGGCAAACGAGAGGAATCGTCAGACAGCAGGGATGCCTTGTGAATCCTCTGTGGCATAAAGCAAGAAGGGGGGGAGGGAGGCAAGAAAAAAAAAGCAGCTCAGTGGGTTAGGAGAAGGCCTGTAAAAGGTGGGAGTTGGAGAACTATCTAAACGTTAAAATCAGATTCTTTACAAAAAAAAAAAAAAAAAAAAGATAAAAGGGAAAGAGGAAGGAAACACGGAGACATCCGCGAGAGAGAGGCAAATTGCTCTGACCTTGAACAGTGCATCGCGGGACACTGTATAATATGTTTTGGGTGTCATCTCCAATGATACGCCTTGATATTTCTAGATGGAATAAGTGAGGGGGCAGGGTGGATGTTTAAATAATCACATATGTCAGATGTAATGACAGCTAACAATACAATTACATTCATTCTTACACTTTACATTTAGCAGACCACAACTACACAGGAACAATGACAGGCTAAAAATATGAAATGTTCAAAACATGGAGGAGACATGCAAATACACAAGACAAGCACACATCTCAACAATGATCAGTCACATCTAGCAAACGTTGCATCTGCGATAAATTTGGGCTTAGAAAATGAAAAAGATTGGAGACAGATGTGCTCACCTGGCCCAGCTGTTCAGAGTGCTGATGCAACTCTTCCAGGATGGGCAGAGTCTGCTCCTGGGTGCAGTGCTCCAAAATCCTTTGGATAACTCTGCAACCATAAGGGTGTGTGGACAGCACAAACACCTGCAAAAAGAAGAGAACAGTATTATGTAGCAGCACAAACATTACACCATAACTAGAATATTACAGCTGCACTAAACTGGATTAAAAAGAAAACCTTAAGATGCATCATTGCTCAGTTTTTATCCTTAGGCTGTTTTTTTTATCTATGTAAAATCTTAAGTTGTATAATATTTCTGACCTCTAATCTGTTTTTTTCTTTCTTACATTCTTGTATTAACATAAAACATTGCCATTGGTCAAAGCAAATAGAGGACATACTTATAACTAATTGAAGACTGAATGGAAGTAACATTTCCATTTCCCCTAACTCAAAAGTATTGCTTACAACAACAACCACCCCACCTGGCCCTGGAAGGCATCAATAATGAACTGCAGGGCTTGAGGCTGGACACACTCGATGCACTTCTGCACCACATGGTTGCCATTCTGGTCCTTCACACACTTCAACACATGGCCATCCAGCTCACGAACAATGTCGCTCTGAAATGAAGAATTCAGGGAACAGGGGAAAAGCGATTTTAATAGATGCCAGTGTGTTAAAAATTATGACTGCAGTATGTTGGATTTAAAAAAAAACAAAAAAAAAAAACAATAAAAACAAGGTTTGCAAAAACTGTTAAAAAAAGTGAAATCTCACTTACAATTACCTGCTGGTCAGAGGAAATGGACTCCAGGGCTTTCTGAATGACCCTGCAGCCATACATCTGCAACGCCAGCGGGAGGACATGCCCACGGATACGTGTTGCCAAAGCCAACTTCTGGTCTGCACTTCCAAACTGCATGACACAAAACACAAAACTATTGTAGAGATGTTACAAAACACAGTCACCTTTGAAGTTAATCCGGTGCGGTTACTGGCATGACACCAGGGTACACTTTAACAGTTCCAACCTCAAAGAACTTTTGGATGACATAGTTCCCAAATACATCAGTCATCAGCTGGTATGCTGCCTGCAGAATCTCTCCAAATACCATCTGCCTCTCAGCAGGAGTGGCCCTCTCAAGCTTCTGCTGGATAAATCTAGAAAGACAAGATTAGAACATGAGTTGAGATCGAATATAAAGAATCACTCAAATTTCAACACACCAATGCCATTTACTTGTGTTAAGGTTTACAATTGAGATCTAAAATTAAAAAAAAAAAGATATTTTTGAGGTGCCAGAATGAAGCTGCATTTCAAGCCAGAAAACATATCGCAGCCACCTGGATCCATGCTGATCTTGAGAGAACTCCACCATGTGTCCTGGCAGGTCACGGAGCTGGAGGTTTGGGAACCGGTTGTTCCTGAAGTCTTCCAGTAGGCGGCTGCGTCCGGATGGCATTACATCTGAGCGACTATAGCGGGGCCGAGACGGAGGGAACAGCTGGCTGCTGGAATTGAACAGACTGGACGTCCCGCCGGTGCTCCGGTACTTGGCTTCAGCTCCGGGTGCTGCAGAAATGTAACGCCCGCTACCATTCGTCAGGCCACCTAGGATTACGGGGTGACAATCATGACCGGACACGGTTGTCATTGTTATAGTGGCATTAGTTGAACATAATACAAAATAATTTTTTGTTTCTGGGACGACATAGTGAGTGACCTTAAAAATAAATTAATTTTTAAATAATATTCTTACAGAAGACCGAATGCATGTACAATCGTATTGTGTACATTATTCCCATTAATATCAGGCTTACCTAGGTGAAGGCTGGAAGAGGATCCATGAGAAGAGGGCAGAGAAGGTGGAGGAGTGAGTGGGGAGTGGCCTGGTGTAAGACCAATGGGGCTGGGTGAAGAGGAGTAACCCAGGCTATTGTAAAAGGGCTGGCCGATGGGAGTTAAACTGCTGCCGCCACGTTTGTATAAGTCAGAGCTTGCCAACAGGGAGTCCCTGCGAGATACACTGCTACTAGTAGAGCTGGATACTGAAACGGATAAGAAAAAAATGGAGAAATGTAAGATACTAACAAGCAATTGTGAAAATTTCACAGATATTGTTACTGAACAATCTAATAGTAAAACAGTAACTAATGAAATATAAAGATGCTCATCAGAGAATCTAAAAACAGTTTCTCTTTAACTTGTGCTTTAATCACTGACCTGAAGAGCCAAAGCCTCCGAGAGCAGAGCCCAGGCCCACACCGAGGGAGCCACCGGTGCTGCTGAAGCCCAGGGAGGAGCTTGGTGGTGGCGGGGCAGCAGAGGTGTGTGAGAAAAGGGAGCTGCTCTGAGAAGTGTTAGGGACTGATCCAGAGCCGTAGAATGAGCTGGACGGCAGGCCGCTGCTGGGTGGGGGAGCCTGCTGCTGCTGCGGCTGGGGTTGAGGTTGAGGCATGGAGCGGTACAACCCGTTGGCTGGAGGACCAGACATGTTGTTACCAGAGCCAGACGCTGACACCGCAGCTGCTGGTGAAGGGAGAGAGGGGAGTGTGAGGAGTGAAAGGAGAGCAGAGGTCAACATGGCCCAGAGTGGTATAAATTAA
Organism: Scomberomorus guttatus; assembly: GCA_038419695.1. Lineage (NCBI taxonomy): Eukaryota > Metazoa > Chordata > Actinopteri > Scombriformes > Scombridae > Scomberomorus > Scomberomorus guttatus. The sequence continues at coordinate 11,869,718 of CM076462.1, forward strand.
GTCAGAACAGGAAGGAGTGAACATGTGGCTTTGTGATGGTAACAACGGAAAAAGCAGTGCAATTTTAGTATGAAATGAGGATGGGATAAGTTCTAAAAGGCAGAACTGACAGTGGAAATCAGTGTGGATCAAAGTGACATAGTTTACATGAGTGATGATGATTCATGTCAAATTCCATCTCAGTATTTAGCCTTTAATCATTTTCCACCAGGTACTTAAATATTTGAAATTGAAGGATTTAAAAAACAAAAACAACACAGAGATGACTAAATGAGTAAGAAGCTGACAATGGTTTATCACCGATTCCAAATGCATTTTTTCCCCCCACATATTGAAAATGATCTACAATGACAGGTGGACTAGTACTTACCAGCCTGTGCTGCAGCAGGGTTGATGAGGAGAGGAGTCTGGACTAAACGAACTGGCCCACCTAGACCAGTTCGGGCACCAGGGCCCATCACCAGGGCCCCAGTCTGGTCATAGTAAGCTGCAGGGGCCAACACCTGATAACCTGAGATGATGAGGAACATAGCAATTACAGATGATTAAATATATATAAAAAAAAAATAATAAAAAAATTCAATAATCAATTGTGATCTACACAAGAGAAAAAAATCTTCAATATCTGATAATTATGAGAAATTGAACAACTGATGTTTTGAACATGGTTAGCACAATCCAAGAATCCTGCTCACAGAACATTTTGCAGTGAAGATGAATGTGTTTGGCTATTAATAACTTTGGGTAAAATGATGGTATAGTGGCTGTATGAAGTCTACCAACCAGGCATTCCTGCATACGCCAATGCAGGGTTTGCAGCAGCTGCAGCAGCTAGAGATTCCTGCTGACTCTGTTGGCCTTGCCCAGGTGTAAGAGGACGCTGGTTGTTTCCGGTGCGCATCACCTGAAGAAGAAGGTAAGGATACTGTCACCCCCACATGCTGCCAAAGTACTGGATTAAAACCTTTTAAGCATATTGTGCACTAGCCCTGAAAACTTGACTGAACTACTTAAGAGTAGTTCAGTATGACATCAAATGTTCAGGACTAAAAATCTGCTCTTTCTATAAATCAATCAGAAATAAATCCCAAGCACAATATTCTTATATAATATATACATTGTACAGTTCAAATGGGATGAACATCATTTAAATCTGGGAGAAACAGCCAGGCTAAATATATATAAAACAAATCAATCATAAAACTTCTTACCTGTGGTTGGCCTGGCCCTGGTCCCTGATTGGATGCTTGCTGATTAGCTGAGTGATTGGCAGTAGATGCAGCCTGTTGCTGGAAAAGATTGGCTGGGTACACACCCCAAGGAACACCATAGTACTGTGGTGGAACCACTGTGGGGCCTGAGGAAAACATGTTGATGTTACATACACATCTTACAACTGATCAGATCAAACTATTTGAACTTGGCACAACAGCATCATGTATCAAACACTGCTGCATGCAGCGATATAAATGTGCCGTTTGATCACCTGCAAGCGTGGCGGCTGCTGCCAACCCAGCGGCAGTGTAGGGATCGGCTCCAGGGGGGCCAGCATTAATGATGTAAGGGTTTGGCACAAATGCAGGAGCGAGACCAGCTGAGTAATACGAGGAACAGCAATGTAATTCACATTTCCATATCAAATCTCATTCAAATGACTTCAGTAAAACAGGAAAAACAGATCACGAGGCAACTTGACACGTCAAGTACTTTAACTATATTACAGGACAGACTGCACTACACACTGAGTAAAACAAAGCCTGTCTTACCGAGATGCTGCTGCTGGGCTGCAGCCAGGGCATATTGTTGCTGCTGAGCTGCTGTGAGCTGCTGAACAGTCAGGGGATTAGATCTCTGGAACAACTGGAAACAAAAACAAAACAAAAAAAAACAAAAAAACAGATCACAATCTGTTATTCCAATGTACTCTAAGAACTCTTAGTAGAAATGGTGTGGGGTTGAACAGACCTGTTGTTGAGAGTTGTAGTCAAACAATCCCACTGGAGTTCCCGAGGAGTCCACCTGAATCTGGTTCCCAGCATAGTCAAACTGGAGGGACTCCACCCCGGCTTGTTGCTCCATACCTCCCATGTTGTGGGCCTCCTGGTTCTGAAAGTCTTCAGTTGGGGCCTTGTTTTGGGCGGGGTTCTGTTGTTGGAGGACATGGGCATGGTGCTGGCTGATCATCTCCAAACCTGTCTGACTAGGACCCATCCTCTCCACAGCCTCAGTGGGAGAAGCTTGACGGCTTCCAGGGGTTGGACTGGGGAAGCAAAGAAGTTAGGTGGCAAGCAAGACACGGGATCAGAAGGTGGCAAAGCAAGACACGGGAACTTGGCTTGGGTCTTGATGAGTTGTGGACACCAGAAGAACTTAAATAATAAGACAGCGATAAGTTAAAATAGCCTTGAGCATTTGAAAAATGGGAGGATTATGGGGGAAATAAAAAGGTGTAGGAGAGGGATTAAGAAACTAAATTACATCTCACAGTTTATTATAAAACATCAAATACTTATTTGTTAACTTCATGTTACTTAAAAGGAACACCTACTTGAAATCTTTGCAGTCTCTGTCCATGCCATTTAGTAGACCTCTTCCATTGGCTTTAGCAGGATCACTCTCCTCTCCCACCTTCATCTCTGGGCTCTTATCCTCTTCAAACGGAGACACATTCTCTTGGGCATCACTCTTCTCTCTCCCATCTTGGTCAGGATCTCCTCCACCCTGTATTTATAATAACCCTGAGTAAGACTACGAGCCACCGAGGAGAACAAGGGTAGAACAAGCAACTCTAGTTGAGTGAGAAATGATGGGGTCGAGAGGCTCGACTTACATAGCCACCATTCCTGTAGCGACCGTCCATCTTGTCACCAGGAGAGGAGCTCAGCACGTACTCCACCATGCTCACCCCAAGGCCTCCACCTTCTGAGCGAGGTGAAAGCACAGAATTGGCATCACCATTCCCATGGAAACTCTGGCCTGGTCGCCGCTGCACCATGATTGGCTGAGACACTGAATGATCTAAATGAAAAGCCGTGATCAAATATCTAAATAGTTGTGTATGTAAACTATAGCTAGATAAAAACCCATTCATAAAGGTAACACTGAAAACCATGGTCAATGGATGAGGATTAATGCTAATGTCCTTACAATCAGATCTAAATAATTCTTTAAGAAAAAACAGCCATGAAAATAATAAAATTTTAAAGGAGTAACTCACGAGATGATCCCCACGCATTGTCCCTCCACTCCTCTCCAAGAAGCATCCCTTTCCTTCCATCCTTAGCCAACTCATCAGAATCCCAGAGCTTTTTTGCTGGCAAAAGCTATTTAAAAAAAAAAAAAAAAAAAAAAAAGTACAAATTTTCATGTCTAAGTGCAGTGTGATATTTGAAATATGCCACTATCATGGCATGGCATGCCATGGCTTTGGAGCTACAACGATTAGTTGATTAATCAATTAGTCAATCAACAGAAAATTGGCAACTATTTTTTATAATCGATTAATCGTTTTAGTGATTTTTTTAAGAAAAAATTTGCTGGTTTCAGCTTCTCAAATGTGATGATTGAACAATTTTCTTTGTCAAACATGACAGCAAACTGAAAATATTTGGGCTTTGGACTGCTGATCAGGCAATAGAAAGACATGACTGCACTAACTGCAGTGCAGAGTGTATTCTTTAAAATCAAATTAAAAAAAAAAAATCACTCTCTGCATCATAATCCACAGATTTTCATTTTGATTTTACAACATACAAGGTTGGGGAAAAGGATGGACGATAGGGCAAAAAACACTTACCTCTCCCATCCCCCTTGACTCCAAAGCAAGAGCTTGAAAATCATAGTTCATTTCATCCACAGCACGGACCTGAGACAGAGGGGAGAACAAAGGATACAATTTTATAAACCAATTTTGATTTAACACTATCCAAGTAATATTACTTAGCCTGTACCCAGAAAGCTAAAAATACTCAATGCAAGGCCACAAAACAGAGAGAGTACAAATTCTAACAAACTGATGTTTGTTCAGTTGAAAACATTTTGGTTCTGTAAAATAAACAAGCTAACTACAAAATATGGTGTTAACATTTCAAAAAGGTCCCTCAGCCAATAAAAGACTGTTGTTCAAGCAGAGGAATTTTACATGAAGTTTCTAAATAATCACCACAATGCAACCACTTTATGGAAAGATAATGTGTGCATGTGAAACATAGGGTTGTCCCAATACAAAACTTCACTCTGACTGTTGAGCCTAGAGATCATTGGCATAAAGTGCCTCCTGCAACACTATCTTATTTTAAAAATGGAAAGAAAATAAAACCAGAAACCAGCAGTAATGCAATATAAACCTGGATAGTATCTGCTGTAAATAAACTGTGCCCTCAGACCGCATCTTTTGTTTCATCAGGCTGAGTGATAACCCCACAGCCAATCCACTGTATATGCGGGGGCCTGGTTGAACAAAGGTCTCAGACATGCATGGGGATACAAACTGAAGAACCTTTGCTCAATAAATGGATTGAGACTGTGATTAAGATGCAATGTGTCTCCCTAATTCAATGATTAGAAGACTTGCCCTAAACCAGGAAGGAAGGAACAATTTGCATAAATCCCAACAGACGATTTATGAAGAGACTGAAAAAAAAAAAAACAACAGAAAATCTCTTTTACGTAGAACTTATAAAGGAAGGGTGCCTGACACATCAGCCACCTTATTGGTATGGATGAGACAAGGCCAGTCTGGTGAAAGCTCAATTTTATCTAGCCTATTTAACTACATAAAACCCATATTAAGATCACTGCAATAATAACAATCTTTCCTTCTTTTACCTTCTTTAGAAGGTCTATTAAAATTATTGCAAGTCTACTATTGATAGTCTGTTTGCCCAGTCCTTGTAAGACTCTCAGATTTTTTTTTTTTTTTTTTAAAAGGGGAAAAAAAGTATTTTAAGATGTTTTCTAAACTAAAATGTGTTATACAAATAACGTAGCTCCTTCAAGGAATAGCTCAGTGCGTAGCAAGTGTGCGGTATAGAGAGAGAGAGAGAGAGAGAGAGAGAGCGTGTGCGACAGTGAGGCTGCAGCTACCGGAGCAACCCGCCTACCATCCGAGAGCAGGCAGAGAGTGGGAGAGTTTCTGCCGAAAACAAGCACAGAGACCCAGGGAGACATGAGAGCAGCTGCTCGCTCACAGCTATGTGTGATTACAGCAGAGAGCAGGAGGGAGGACAGATGTCTCACTCTGCTACTCTGTTGATTTTGAGGATCAGATGCCAAAACACTGAAAATCAGTTCATAATGCTGTAAGACAAGATATTACAACTCTGGACAGTTATCAAGGTGAGAATTAGAGGTCAACTGATTAATTGGCCAAAGCATCAATAGGACATTTTACAAACTCTTGGAATCAGCGGAACTTGGCTCCAATAGTGGCCGATGGCTGCACAGCCTCCACCGGTCACACAGGGACATACATCACCATTTTGCATGGAGGCTCCATACACAAAGTCAAGGTAATCAATCAGGGTTTCCCTACCAGTTTAAGAGTGAGACACAGCGCCTAAGCGCTTTTTCATAGCGCCTAAGCCGAATAAACGGGGAAAAAAAAAAAGCTAGGTTGAGAGTTCTGTACCACGTTTTGAAGTCATTTATGGTCGCGCTGCTTCTCTCTCTCTGTGTTTGACACACACACACACACACACACACACACACGAGTTGACAACAACTACGCTTGCTACTGTAAGTGCAATAAAACCTTTGCGATTAAAAAGATAGTAAGTACTTTATCAAAACACCTGTACAACAAGCATAAACATGTAGAAAAGCCAGATTTTCAACTGCTTTGTCTGCAGTCTCCTGGCATGTTTTACAAAACCACAGCGAGTAGCAAATTGTAGCGAATTGTTACGAACAAGCTAAAATAAAAACAGTGTGTATGTAGTCTAACTGTTTAGCTTAGTTTGACACATATCTTAAAATGTGGCAAATTGTTGAAAACTTAGCTACAGGCTGAGACAGTAGCCATTCCTCTCTACCAGCGGTACCTGCAGGCAGTTAGTCACATCAGAAGCAGAGAGAGGAGGACAGAGGACAGGAGGAATGACTGACACTGACTGATGTCTGTGTTCTTCATTCTTTCTAAAAAATTTTACTCAGTATTTTGATGTCAGAAATATTACTCATTTTACTGACATTTAAGATTTGTTTCCAGTGAGATATTGAGTTTATATAGTGACTTTGCTGTTGTAAACATTACTTTTGCTGTTCTTGAAACAATATTTAGTTGTATTTAAAATATAAATCAATTCTAATCCTGTTCTGAATTTATTCTTTTTTTAAAATAATTTAAAAAAAACAAAACAATTCTTTAGTAATGAAGAAGTACAAGTATTGATAAAGAACCTGGCCGACAAGAGTATGGATAAGATAAAGATAAAATCCTCACATACCCATCTCTACAGCTTTGCCCTGACTTTGGGAGGATGAGCAGGTTTTAGGTATTTATTAGAAACTGGATAACTGCTGAACTGAACACCAAAGTCAAAGTAATAAAGTAAAAGATTGTTCATTTCCAGCAGTGTCGAATTTTTTTCCCCCCACGGGAGGTGGGGATGACATTGGCCAATTAATCAGCTTTTTCCTGCTCCTAACTATCATTATATCAGCCTTTAAAAATCCACTATCAGTTGACCTCTTGTGAGAATAACACCCCTGCTGTGCATGTGTACAGTGGCCAAAGCACCAGTCTAATTCCTTTGCCCACTGTGAATGAAGAGGCTATGTTTTATTAATGCAGTGCTATTGCCTTAACACACCTTGGTCTGTATGCATTTTCCCTGTGACAGACTGGTGATCTTACAGCCCATGTCTCACCCTGTGTGTGCTGGAAAAAGTGAAGTTCACCAGCATAAAGGAGTTCTCAATTCTCAAATTTTGCTCAGAGGAGTTAGAAGCTTAAGAAAGGAACAAGAGCATCCTACTGAGAAGTCTTATTGGATGGACACACTCCTACAGTGGAAATGTGAACTAGATGCTGCATTTAAGTAAAAATTAATTATTGGTGTCAACAAATAAAGCACTAACTCAGGTGTAGCCAATACAAACAAATAAAGGCCGGCCCCAAAAACAGGCCGGGGAAAAAAACAAGGGGGTGCCTGTTATAAAACGTTCATGCCAGTTAAGCTTTAATAGTAGTTACCTGGATGTAACTCCAGTTCTATGAGTACAAGCGTAGCTCTGTAACCGACCATCACAGAGAGAGGAGGGAGACAGAGGAGACGAGATATCGAAAATTGTTGTTACGCACATCAGAGTAAGTGGATTAACGGTAATACAGTAACAAAAATTTAACAGAGCAAATGGAAGCAGATCAGAAAACAAGCTATTGTACTAAAATATACTTATCAAACAGAGGGAATGAGAAATAAAGGTCCCTCTCTAATATAAGCCTGCTTCCAATAAAGGCCTGGTACCCTCTGCAGTTGAGGTAAAGCCACTATTTGAGGAAATACAGTAATTAACCTATAGACTTTAATTCATTTAGCAGTTATAATTTTAGCAACAAACACATTTTAATTGCCTGCTGGTGTCATTTACAATCAATCACAGTGGAAGGACCTAAAAAAATAAATAAAAAAAAACAACATACTTTCCCATCATAAACTGGATTAAAAAAAAACATGGCAACCTACATTTCACCTTGAATGTGTCCTTGGTTTAAAAGAAGAAAAAAAAAATAATCAGGAAGTCACACACACACACATTTTTCTATGCTAAATGAATTTGTCATTGTATTTAGAATTGCTGCACCCCACGCCTTTAAGCTCTACCAACAAAAGCCACTGATATTTTATGTGCTTTAATATCCATAATAAGGGATGCCTAGTGGAAAAGATAAAGGATATATGGTTGGCACCTGAGATAAACCATATGTCTGATGGGCACTTTTCTGAATTGTGAAAAAGAGTGTGTGCTCTACAAATGAACCAATAAGAATTATCAGCAGGTGATCATGTTTTGTTGTTTTTTTTTTCTATAACATTGTCAATATCTCTAGTATAGTCAGTTCTGCAGTTTAGGAGAAATCGACAACCCCTCCGCCACACCACATCTCTTCACAAACGTATAATATGTAAACAAAATACAATATGTCTAATATTGATACAATATTCAGTGAAACATCAGGCCTCAGATGATGCAAAATATTGCAGTCTGTCCATCAAACCTGCACTAAACTGAATATCATTTCAATGGCTGGTTTCTAAAAGAAGGCTCTTTACCTGATCAATATGATTGGCATCTCCAGTTGGCCAGCGATGCTTGCTAGGTGCGCAACCTCCGAGCTGCTCTCCAGGCTGCCTCTGAAAGAAGTATCCAACTGTGGCGTCATCCTGAGACCGTCCACTCAGTGGAGGCTGCGGGGTACCTGGGTTAGGGTTAGCACCCCTGTCCATGCCCTGTAAATGTGGGCCACCAGGAGCCTGTCCAGCTCCCCCAACTGTGGCTAGGGGCCCTCCACCGTGAACTCTGACACCTCCAGTCTCAGGAGCGCCATTTGCATGCAGCATCCCACCTCTCGTCTCCTGCCAGGCCACGTCATTCATACCTAGGATGCTGCATGGAACGCTCATTCCACGGGAAAGCCTAAACATAACATGATGATTTAGTCAATAAATGATAAACAATCATAATTTAAAGTTGACCTCTATCAAATTTATAGATAAATATATTGATATTGATGATGACAGGAAATGCAATCACATTAGAGAACACAGCCCTTTTGTGCTTCTCTGCATAATTACATATAACTGAGTTGGTTGTCTACCGGGATGACTTTGTGATAGAAGTACTCTGCTATCTGATTTAAGTTGGGTTTTTTTTTTTTTTTTTTTTTTTTTTTTAAACAACCGCCTGAAGTTATTGTAGCCCCCATTATAAAATGACAGTTTGTCCTGGTGAGCTTTTAAGTAATAAAAACTATAAGTTACAGCATATGGTCTTCTTTTCTGACTACTGTGACCCTTGAGACTAACTTTTCAAGTGGAAAGGATGCTCCCAATAGAAGAATAAATAGAAAAATGGTACAACTTAAAATTTCTTCGCCGGGACATGACTAATTCCTGAATTGCTAACTTAACTCCATGCCATAACTGTAGATTGTAACGATAGTTAATGTTGCCCTGAATATAAAAAATGACATTGCTTGTTTAACAACTGGGTATTAACTGTACGTGGGAAGTGTAATTTAGCGGTTTGCTTATTTACGAATGACCAAGAAAAGAACAAAACAAGTGGCTGACAAGGATGTTGATGGCTTGCAATAACACGAATGCTACAGTTACCGATAGCCTAGTGTTAGCTGGTGACCATGAAGCTAACGTCATACTACCATTAATGTAACGTTACTGCTGATGAAAAACACATTCAACCGGCAATTACTGATTTAACCAAGATGAGAGCTGTGGTTGGCTTTGGTGATTATGTTACTAGCTACAACGATACATCCAACATTACTGGTCGTTGTGGCAAAGCGACGTGCCTTTTAGCAAGCTAGCTAGCTAGCCTAGCCAGCAAGTCCGTTGCTAATGAGCAACCTAGCTAGCTAACTAACGTAACGGCTTTGACTGACAATTTACGCCAGCATTCATTTAAAATATTTAATTTGTAGCAGTTCGTACTCATGTGGTGTATTGTTGTTTCCCTTTTCGTCAATTCGTTTATTATATCTGGCGGAAATCGTACATGTTTTAACGTTACTTGACTGGAGAGCATTAGCGATAGCAAGCTCCTTAGCTAAGCAGCTGAGGCTAAACGCAGCAGGCCTTCTCTGTTTATTATTGGTTGGCTACGCTGGACATCAAAGTCCATTAATTATTTGACCATTGTTTTAAGAGTAATTTGTGGTGCTTTTGTTGGACAGAAAACAAGCCGTTTTTCTTGCCTCCAAATACTAAATTGGCTGCATGCACCAAGACAAAACACACCAGCATAGCTAACGTAAGAGCTAGCAAACGCTAATTGCCAAGTTGGTGTGTTGTGTGAGCTGAAACATCAACCAAACACGGCTGAACAACATGGCCCCCCTTCAAGTTACAAACAGAGGGGCCTTTACCGCTAAACAAAAGGGGAAACACTCATAGCACGGCAGCCGCGACTAACACACTCGCTTTACAAAACCTTTTGCTTCCGACTTGAACAAATAAAGAGGAGATACTTACGCGTTGTCGTGTCGAGAGAGGGGCTCTGCTTGTTGCACGCCGTCAACCTGAATCTATATTGTTTTGTTTCCTTGCAGAGAGAGCGGTGATTTAGCAAGGCTGGATGGTCAAAGCTAAGAGTTTGCCTTCGCTGGTGCCCCCTCCCTGTAAATAGCGTGAACTACGTAGACATGCAATGTAAATCTGCCCTCCCCAACGTACCTTTGTGCACCATGTGAAGGTAAATCTGCTTCAGTGTATTTTATTTCCTTGAGCAACCTGCCATCCGATATCTTATAAATCAAAGCCTAAAAAAAAAAAAAAAACGTTTTCATATTGCTGGTATGAAATATGTCTATGTTGTCTGAACTGATTATACGTATTTATTTAGTTTAAAATACAAAATGTGCAATACATTTCACTGATTACTGTATATTTGAACAGGCTACACTGTATATAACCACCTACTATATGTACTATATAAATGTATTTTTTTAAACCATTTAATATTTATCTCAGCACCCATTGCACTCTTCACTTCTTTGCACTATGTGTATCCTGTTTACAGTCCACAGAAACGGTTCCACCTGTATAAAGTCATTCCTTGTGAATATTTCTAGAGATTGTTGTGTTGTTATTGTGTGTAAGCACATTGAGAGCCACTAAATCGGTGTCAAATTCCTTGTATGCGTTAACATACTTGGCTAATTAAGATGATTCTGAATGAATCTTTATTGGATGCTGGCTAATTCAATAATGTGGACAAGGCTGACTCAGTAACAATAAGTGGCAAAGGCGAAAACAATGCTTCGAGTGTGGGTTATGTTTTAATGGCTCCTAATATGAGTCGTGTTAAAGGAGAATTGCAAAAACAAAAAAATTCCCGTAATACATCATCATGCAGCTAGATTTGGTTGCTTTGGGCTGATCCTGGGTCGGGTGGGTCCTCGTGGTCCATGACCCTCCTCTACATAAGGAAAACCGATGAGATCCAATCACCTCTTCCTTTACAGACTGTGATCTCACCTCCCTATTTCCGATTGGGTTGCTATATTTAGGAAACCACCCTGCGCTTTATAAAGAGATCGCAGTGGTTTCTGGTTAAGGTTGTGTAGTTGTGAGTCAGGAGCTGCTTTCGGGGACAAGCCTGTCCAGTCTCATTCAGAGTATTTAAGCTGAGGGAGCGGACACAGCTGTTACTTTTGTCTTTTGGAGGCTACATGTGAGCGAGAGGCTACAGGGAAAAGGCAGACATGGCAGACATACGCAAGAAACTTGTCGTGGTGGGGGACGGCGCATGTGGGAAAACATGTCTACTCATTTTATTCAGCAAAGACGAGTTTCCCGAGGTGTATGTTCCGACTGTGTTTGAGACATATGTGGCGGACATAGAAGTGGACAACAAGCAGGTCCAGCTGGCTTTGTGGGACACAGCTGGACAAGAGGACTACGACCGGCTGCGCCCCCTGTCCTATCCAGACACCGATGTCATTCTGATGTGCTTCTCCGTGGACAGCCCGGACTCGTTGGAAAACATCCCAGAAAAGTGGGTCCCTGAAGTCAAACACTTTTGTCCGAATGTACCTATTATATTAGTGGCCAACAAGAAAGATCTGCGCAACGACGAGAACGTAAAGAACGAGCTGTCCCGGCTGAAGCTGGAGCCAGTGAAAGCAGAGGATGGCCGGGCCATGGCCATGCGCATTGGCGCATATGACTATTTGGAGTGCTCTGCCAAAACCAAGGAGGGCATCTGGGAAGTATTTGAAACTGCAACACGGGCAGCCTTACAAAAACGAAAAACGCCATCAGGTAGTTGTCTCAAATGCTGTGTTTTGATGTGAATCGACGCTGTCTGGTGAACTGTACTGCACAGCCAAGATGTTTCCACCGCCGGGATCTGTCTGAACATGTATGGGCAGTGACCATGGTTTGGATACTCCCTCCTTGTATTCGACCTTGGTTGAACCAAAACGAATGACTGCTAAGAAGTACTTTTGAACACACAGACGATAACCATCTGATATCGGGGTGTGTGGAAATGCACTGGTTACAGCATGTTCTTGGGTCACATGATCCTAGTCTGACTGGTGGAGGGGTAAAAAGGACAAACCACTACAATTCAGTGGAGGCCTTATTCGCCCCCTCTAATGTGGCTAAGGCCTTTCCAAAGGCCTGCTTTTGAGACAACATTTCAATTGCTCACTTTTTGTGTTTCAAAGTGTTTGCATAGGCCACTTGCCTTTCTGCCAAGGTTATACTTTGTAATAAGCAAAGCAGTAAAATTGCACTCGTTATTTATGTCCACCTTGTATTGTACAATGACTGTATTAAGTTTGGGAAATTGCACAGCATCTGGACACTACAGTAATTCACAGAAAGTTTTTTTTTTTTTTTTTATAAAAGTACGAGTTAGTGCAAGGATGCCGATGGGGTTCTGTATAGTTTCTTCTGATGTTTTACACATTCTTTTTTGAGTAAATACATCACTTAAGTTTACAGTTAATGGCAGGTAATGTCTCAAGTTTGTCAGCTAGAACCCCATCCAAACAGTATGTTTTTGATTCCACAGTATTAACTGCCTAGTTTAATAGTTGTTATGCAAGTTTTCAGATAGATGATCTGTTGCAGTTCAGTGCACAAACAGTATGTGTCACCAGAAATATCCTTTTAAAGTTTGCTAAGCATGCTTCTATCCCACATTTTATGCTTGTTGGTGGCTATACAGTGACTAGTTATGGGAGGACATTGATGAAGTAGATGCTTTTTGAACATGGCTTACGAAACAATGGTTTTATTGAAGCACATACTGTACACTATGTTTCTGAACACTGCACTCAAGGTCTAGCTATTTCAGAGGCTGACACATTTCAGCTGTCTGAAAGACTTGGAAGGCCTGCTTGACATTTTCTATTTAGGTACAACTTCATTTACAGTTATGTGGGTGATATTTCCAGAGAAGATTGAACACTGGTGTGTGAGTGCTTTGCTCAGTGAAACAAGTTGTCTTAGAAAGAGTTGTGAAAAGAACGGTGGGGCTACGTCGCAGCTCTACGAGCCAGTAGCACACACTCATATGGGATTAAGCCATCTGATGGCAATTGGCAACTTTGATGGAAATGTATCATGATATGTTATGTTATTATAACCACAAACTTATAATAATTACACAAACTTAAGCAAAAGGGTATCCCTTTGACTGAGACAGTAGACAAAAACTAATGTGAAGTATTAATGTTTTCTGAAGCTGTAAAGTGTTTGTTTACAGCAGTAAAACTGAATTATGATTGGTTGATAAATACATGAATACTAATTTTCAAACACATTGTCTTTCATTATGACTGTGAATGTACCTCAAATGTATTGGGTATAAAATATTTTTGGGGCTTGGAAGTTTGTGACAGAAATCAATGTATCTGAGTAAATTTTCCATACTTGTAGAGTAAATTCAGCTCATGTTTGATCTGTGTCCACACAGAGGTGTTGTGTAACTGTCCTCGTAGATGATGGTGGGAGTGCTTGTTCAAATGACAGCAATGAACAATTACAGAGACTGTTACTATACTGGGGATCCAGGGTAAAACCCTGGTGGATTTACTATGCCAGTTGTTCTTTTAATGGTTACTTCAGAGAAAAAAGCCCAATTTTGCTTGAAATGTAATTTTTCCATGGTTCAATAAGCAACCATAGTAAAGATTAATCAGAGTTTATCTGAATCCACCCAGAGTTACGATGGTGTAAAAGTCACATTCCTCCCTGCCTTCTGTTGCTGGGCTTTTTGCTGACTTACAGGACAGGAATGCATTGTGATGGACTGGTTAATTTTCCCACACTGGCCCCCCTCATGTGCGTCTGATTTCCAATGTTGTTAGGTTATTATTCACTGATCAGACAGTGCAGTTTTCATCTTTTTCTTTATTTCACTTTTTTTTCAGTAGAAAAACAAAGAAACAATGGAATCACAGAGAAGAAAAATGCTGAAACTGTGCCAAACTTATCTGTTTGTAAGAGTTTATCAAATTATGACCACATTCATGTAATGGCATAATTTGTAGGTTTGAATGATAGATCAGAAACAACAATGGAAATTTTTGTGAGGAAAAACAATACGGTATGTAAGGGAACAAGCAATACTGTTCTGGGAAAGTCAATAAAAAAATCAATGTGTGTCACTATCTCTACTTTTCCATTCTTTAGCCTCATTTTCTCACACTAAAGACAAATACTGCAGTGTTGCAGCTGGCATTAGTTCTATTATACGTGAAAGAAAGAAAAATATATATTTATTGACAAACATATGAACTTGGTTTTGATATTTTGTGAATCATCTATTTTTTTCTGTTTTTGAAGGACAAATTGACCCATAACTTGAATATAGTCCTTATGGTGGTGGTGGGAAGTAAAGAAGTACTTTTACTTACATTACATTAAGTTTTCAGTTTTGAGTTACTTATTCTTTACTTGAGTATTTCCATTATGACACTTTATACTTCTACTTCATCTAAGAGGGGGTTATTTTACTTTTTATTCTGTTACATTTATCTGACAGCTGGAAGATACTTTGCTGTTTTATATTTTAACATACAAAACAGATGATGAGCTTCTAAAATAAGATGACTTTAGGAATTTAAGACTTTTACTAGCAATAGCGTATTTGTATTGTTACTTTTACTCATGTAAAAGATCTGAATATTTCTTCCACCACTGCTTATGATTATACATTGCCATTAGCTATCACTGGAAAACTTGATTCATGTATTCCAAAGGGTGGGTACATTTTAGGGTTTGACTTTTTACTGTTGTTAACAGCAACTGTCAAACTGGCTCTGTGTCTGTGCTCATTCTCATTGTTTAATGGCAAGAAAGTGTCACAGTGTGTCTGTGTCAACGAAGCTATTTTCGTCTCGGCTTAATTTAGACCTGAGGATTCAAATGACTAATTAGCATATGACAGGGAAATATAGTGGGCTTTTTAAAATGATACCATATTGCGACTGTGTTCAGTTAAGTTGTTTTTAATGAGTGTCTTGATTCTATGTGGGAAGCAGCTCTGACATAAACTGTCAGGCTTCATGTCAGGAAAATACTAGAGCTAAAATGCTTAGTCAACTGATTTATTGAACAGAGATAAATAATGACCAATAATTTTGATACTCTATTAATCGTCTATTAAAGTCTTAAGTCCCCTCAATAAAGTCTATTTTCAGTTAAAAAAGCCAAACATTCCTTACTTCCAGCTTCTTAGTTGTGAGGATTTCTTTGTATTATATGATAGTAAACTAAATATCTTTAGGTTCTGGAGTGTTGATCAGACAAAAGAAGCTATTCAATATCATCACCTTGGGCTTTGAAAAATTGTAATGGCAATATTTCACAATTTTCTGACATTTTACAGACCACATGATTAATCAAATTATTCAGAAAATAATTGGCAGAATAATTGATAATGGAAATAATCATTAGTTGCCCTAGAAAATACCAATTTATACACCAAAATACCCTCCTGGAGGAATATTTATTCCGAGAACAATGTTTACAAGTGTTTAAAAATTATAGAATAGTGCTTTTGCTTGCATTCTTACTTCTAAAAGCCTGCCAAGAAGTTTTTAGACATTAATGTTAAATTACATTTAAGAAATGCAAAGAGATGTATGCAGTATAAACTGTATTTATTGAAGCCCACATATTGTTTTTTTTAAATAGTACACCACAGAAAGAGAGCACAGTAGGATTACTACTGTGAAATAATAAACAAAATTAATAATTAGAAAAACAGAGTACAGAGACAAGCATCATAAGTACAGACCATAATTGTCAGCATACAGTTTTTATTATGTTTAAATGAGAATAGACTGTTGTCTGGTTGGTTACACAACAGATACAGTCAATACAAACACTGTATATCCTTGTTAGTCATGGTTACTTAGTTGAATTTGGCAACAAATGGTAGAGGAATCTCAACCTCCATCTGTCTGTCACTTACTCTCACAAATTGCTCAGCATTTTTGCTTTTCTCCTTAAGGGTCTTAATGATGTTGTTGTGGAAAGCATTTGTACGTTTTACCATTGAGTCAATCCAGGACTGGATGTCAGCTTGAAGCTGTTCACTAGACATGTCGGCCAAAATAGTCTGGAGTTTAGCTTTCACGGCTTTTAAATACTCCATAACAATTCTGCGGGCCTGTTCGACCTGCTTGGCAACATCAACCAGGATAGGAGAGTTGATGGCATCATTGTATACATCAGTCACAAAAGTGGAGAGCCTCTCAACATTCTGAGATTTTAAGGTTTGAAGGAGCTTCTCACTTTGTTCAATGGTAAACTGTATGGATGCAGAGAATTTAGTAACGATATCTTCCAGCTGGATATCTCCCACTTTCCTCACAGTGACAATCACTTGGTCCTGGATTTTCCTCAAAGCTACCAACAAGTCATCAAGAATTTCACTTCCACTGACAATGTAGCTAGAGCCAGGAAGGGTGAATTCAATGGCTTTAAAATAATCAAGGACTGCTGTAAACATGGAGGAGAAGTACTCTGGAATCTTTTCAATAGCCTCCTCAGATACATCAGCAACAAAAGCACTACATTTCTGGTAGACCTCAAGCCCAGACAGCCTCTCTTCATAGCCAGGGATCTGGAACCTGGTCTCTCTCAGGAATTTAACAACAGCATCAAGAACAATCTCAACTTTCTTTTGGTACTCTTTCAGGATCAAAATGGTCTTATCTGTGACAGCTGTCATAGTGTTAGAAGGATATACTGCTGCAAGGTTGTCAACAGCCCTTTTGAACATCACTTGACCCTGCTTTCCAGCCTGTTCAAAGGAATCACCAAGGCTTGTAGCATGTTTGTAGATTGTATTATATGTCCTGCCACCATGGGCAGAGACCATTTCCACGACAGTGGGAACCTTGTTCTTCAGTCCCAGCATCATCTCATATGGCATCTCCATATTCCAGGTTGTCTGAAGGTTCAGCTTCTCAGAGTTCATCACAGACATCTTCAGACCCAAGATATCAATGTCTGTTGTCGGCTCAGACTGTGGGGATAACATAAAAAAAAAATATTTTACTACAAAATAAATTACAACAATTTACATTGAAAATCGCAGTCAATAAGTAATTTGTAGGCAAAGTAAACAAAAGTGCTCTTACCGGGTAGCGTCCATAGACTCTTGCTTTCACTTGTGCTGGGTGCTTAGTCTGCATCTGAACTGCAATGAGTCCGGCAGATGGAGTGGACATAGAGACAACAAGGCCTTCCGCTGGATTTCCAGTAATCTCCTGGTAGATTTCCATAGTCAGATCAAGAAGATTGACTTTTGCTGAGTTGGTGATGGAGGTATCCACATTTTCATAACTTAAGATGATGGTGCTCTCATGGTTTCCCTCTACCATTGAATGTTTTACAGCTAGGACAGAGGCCATTTTGAATCCACTGTCTATGTTCACATTAGCATTGCCCTCAATCTTTCCAGTCAGAAGCTCACATTCAGAGGATGAGGAAGCATCAAGTTTCATGACAATGCTGTCCTGGTTAAGGATGCTGGCATCAGTTTTGAGAGTGAGCATTGCTGTTTTCATGGAGAACTCATAGGTCAGATCACCCATTACTGGGATCTTAATGCTCTGAATTTTGGGCAGAGTGATTTTTGGGATTGTCAGCTTGCTAAGAGCAGATGGAACATGCAGAGCAGGCATTGTGATGAGACTGAAGTCAGGCACTGGAATGGTGAATGTAGACACTTCAACATTCATCACTGGGACTTTGTAGGCAGGGATTGTAATGGTTTTAGGCAATTCAATGCTATATTTTTTATATTCTGCCTTTGCTTTGTCATAAGATGTAGCCAGGATGTCAGCAGCCTTATCCTTGCCGATGAGAACTTTCTTATGCAGAGTCTTGACGTTGGCATTAATGACATTGATGATTGGATCCACATTAATGTCAATGGTGATCATGTCAGGGTTCTTCATGTATTTTATCTTGGAGTTCATGTCAAATGTCTGCTGGGTTGTGGTGAGGAGATAGCTCAGGCCAGTGTCTTCCCACAGTGAGTAGTCTTCTACTCTTGGTGTCCTCATACCAAAAAATGGCACAGTCATTTCAGGAATGGTGATACGCTCCTTCAGTACATCAAGATTTGCTTCTCCATTAATCCGGGAAAATATGTTAATTTCCCTCTCACCATTATCCATGGTGATGTAATGGGAGTATTTGTACTGGTTGAATCTAGCCAAACCTATCCAGCTTGCTTGCTGCACTTCGGAGTTCAGGGTAAAAGAGATGTCATTCTGGAGATCCACCTTTCCGGACAGCTTGAATGGAAGGGCAACCTTGGCATTTCCCTTATTCTTGCTTTCAAACACAAGCTCATTGGGTGTGATCGATGCAAGACCAGAGCTTGAGAGAGTTCCCTCAACCTGTCCAAAAAGCTCTGCATTATGAGAGGCAGTGAAATCAATTTTCATGTCTTCAACCTTAGCCTGGAGCTTCATCTCTGCGACGCTGCCCCTCATGAATGGTGTTTCTGTCTCAGCCTTGGCATCAACAATTACGTGGCGGAAAATGCAAATATCAGCAACCACATTTTGATTAGCTTTGAAAAGAGTGCAGCCTGTTGCTCCAGTGAAAGTTACTTTGGTTGTATGGAGATCCATGACCACCTCCATGTCACTCTTGTGGGTTGCCTCATCTGAGAAGTCCTGAACTGCATATTTTCCATTGGCCAGGTTGTTCATGGTCAGACGGGCAGAACCATCTTCAAGCAGGAAAACTGTCTTTTGACTCATTGATGCCTCACTGAAGATGTTGAGGGTTGGCATGTTGAGGTCATGTTTGTAGCCAGTCTGTACTGTTGCAGACACTCCATTTTCCACGGCAAAGAATGCATTATTGACAAGCTCTGCAGCATAGGGCTCAGTTGTGGCCTTTGCAGTAGTTTCAGCAGAGGCTTGAGCTGACAGGCCATAGAAAGTCATCGTTCCTTTGTGGTCAAATGTAAAAGATGACTGGGCAACCTTGATGTTCTCAGAAATCGACAGACGACTCATCTTGGGCACAGCAAAATGTGCACTGGCATCCACAGTGAAGTCAAGGGGTGTCAAGGTAGATGTAGCCTGTGAGTTAAGGTTCATTTTGAACTCTGGTGTGACTGATGTAGTGGTCGTGTTCTCCAGGTCAGCAGTGGTCCTGAGGTTGTAATGAGGTGAGATAACTCTGAACTCTCCATAGAGTTTTCCAAAACAGGGAATCTTGCTCATATCTAACGCTTTCTCTTTCAACTCCATAGTGAATGTGTCATAATCGAAAGATTTGATTTTCTCAACCATTCTCATGAAATAGTCACTCATGTCATCAATCAGCTGTTTGAAGTCAAAGGAATACAGTTCATTCACAAGCTCCTGAGCAGGTACCATAATTTTTTGGAGCAATGGCTGGATGTCAATTGACCTGAGAGCAGCAAATGTAGACTGAATCTTTTCCCTCACCTGATACTGCTTCATGATTTCAACAGCCTCATCCATGACGGCCTCAATCATCTTCTCAACCTCATAGCTGGAGAGGATCTCTTCTATTTTGCCATAAATTACATTGAACTTGTTAGCAATGTTATGCTTCTTGATCCAAGCCATGATCGCATCTTTCATTGATTTCAGTACATTCATGATTTTGTTAGTTGGGAATTTGGCTGTCAGGTTGGTCATGACATTTTCCATTGAGTTGATAAACTTTCTCAGGTCTTCAACAAAGAGGTTGAAGTCAAAGTTGTCAATGACCTCCTTCAATTCTGACACTTTGTTCTGAAACTTGACACTGATCTCATACTTGGTGTTGATGTCTCTCAGCATTTTAATGCTCTGGTCCATCAGCTTCATCATTGTGGCCTTTGCATTTTCAACGACTGCAGGCAGATGCTCAATGAATGGGATCTGGATGAAGTGGCTGTCACTGTTCTTGTCATATTTCACAAATCCAGAGATGGCGTAATCTTGACTGGCTTCACTGAAGAGGGTGGTGGAGACTGCTCCTTTCATCTCAATACCCATTCTCTCTGCATTGTTATAGGCACCCATTTCTTGTTCAAAACTGTGGTCGTTTACACTGGATGTCATCTTCATTGTGACACTTTGCTCTTGGAGGCTCAGTATGCTGTTCAGCTTGTTGTCCATATTGGTGTTGATAGTGATTCTGCCCTCCAATTCATGAGTAGTTGAGGCTCTGTACTCAAATGAATGCGTGAAGAGGAGGGGTTCTGCTTTCAGGAGGAACTTGCTGTATAGTTCACCACTCTGCTGTCCATACAGATACATTGCACCATTTGAGTTGAAAATAGCATCAATGTTCAGAATGAATGGTTCAGCAACAGTTTTGATTGTGCTGTCCAGACGAAGAGATTGTGATTTGAAGTTGGCAACGTTGTTGAACTTCATGGTCAGACCAGCAACCTCCATATCAGTGGCATGTGTCATTTGAGATCCCAGGAGTTTACCGTTGGTATTGCACTTAGCAGACAGCACCATGTCAGCAAATTTGATTTCATAGGTGTGCTTGAGCTCCTCCTCTGAGAAGACTCCCATCATTGTTCCAGTCAGCTCCATGTTGTAGGGCTCTGCCTTGAACTGGGCATCATTTACAAAGTTAATTTCCATGATCTTCAGGTCATTTTTCATAATAACCGAGGCTATAAAACGCTCCATGTTAACTGTGATGTCATGCATGTAGGAGTTTCTCTTGTCAAGGACGTTGTCAGTCTTGGAGCGGAGGGTAAAAGATCTCAGTGTAAGAGACAATGAGTGGATATTTTCGGTCCTCATCTCATTGAAAGATCCAACCATGTTGTTGGAGAGGATCAAGCCATCTCCATTCACTCTGAGGTTCACTCTGTTCCTGGCGTTCATGTCAAAGAGGTTACCCTTAAAGACACCATTGAGATGGACTTCTGAACTTGCAATCGTTCCCTCAACATTGAGCTCAGCTTTGTTCTCCTTAAAGCCTCCCTTTGTGGTGAGAGACATGGTAGCACCAGATGTGTCAAATCCACCACGGAAGACATTCTCAAAGGTCATTGGGCTGTGCTGAGCAGTTGTTGTACAGGTGGTGGTCAGGCCATTCATGTTCAGGGCCAAGGTTGCTTTGTGAGAGACAAGGCTTGAAAAGATGTTAATGGAGGCATCAGCATTGAGCTCCAAGCCAGAGGGATCCATGGACCCAGTGAGCAGAGAGTAGGCACGGTTCTCTGTATCATCAGCTTGATTCTCTATTCTGAGGCTGGCCTGTGCTCCAGAGGCAGAGAACTCCACCTGGCTACGAAGCATTCTCTCAGCAGACTTAGTCACAGAGTCAGACTGGATGGTAAGCTTGACATCCTTGTAGCTAAGACCAATTTTGGTGGTGTGCTTGATGGGGGCACTGTTCATGTTGGTGTTAGACTCAACCAGAAGTTCCTCATTTTCATATGATGCCTTGATCTTGTTTACAACCTTCAGGATTTCAGAGTTCACCCTCAGTGTACTCTCCAATCTTGCTTCTTTCTTCACTGGCTCAACAGAAAAGGTGTGGAGATAAGTGGTGCTAGCAGTCATGGGTCCAACTGACACACTTCCGTCTGTGTTGACATCTCCAGAGAGCATTTTTGAGTCTAGGTTGAACTGATTGGTAATAGTAAGAGAAGTCTCCAGACCCAGAGGAGCAACAGCATGCATGTTGTATCTTCCTGATGACATGACTTTTTCGGACACAGCAACAGTTTCCATCACATTAAAACTTGTACTCATGAGCTCGTGGTTCAGGGAAACATCCATGGTGAATTTCATAGTTTCATCTGCTGTGTCGGTAATTTCTGTAACTCCTTTAAAACAGACAAATCAGTAAAATATTAATTAGTATCAACTTTTTTTCTGTTGTGTTAAATAACAAATGTATAATTTTTCTAATTTGAGAAAAGAATAAAGATAAAATTACCCTCAGTTGTGAAAGAGAGAAGTTTGATTGGACTGACAGCCATGACTTTGAATTTGGCCGAGTAGCTAGGAGACTCTGCTGTGCTGTTGCCAGCAGACATAGTTGTCTCCCAGTTATAGTAGTTGCTGTTGACCTTGGCAGATGCTTCCACCATTCCCATCAGAGGCAGGGTGAGATCATATTCAGAAGGAATGGTAAAAGTGGGGATTTGGATCTCCTGTGAGGCAAACTCCACACCCAGCTCAGGCATGGAGATGCGTGGGGAGGTGACTGTGGGAGGTATCCTTAGCTCCTCTGATGATTTGCCTCCAAGGGGCAGAGGGACACTGATGGTCAAACGGTCCTGGTTGAACTTGTATCTGAATGTACTTTCACTGGTGAAAAGATGAAAACAGAACATTTGTTAAATTTAAAACAGACATTTAACTTGAGAGTAAATGCCCTGATTTTATTATTTAATCAGGACAACGCTGTAATTTTCTCATAATCCATATAAAATTGATATAAATCCTAAATTGAGATTTTGTACATGTTTTACTTACAGATTCATGAATAGGTTGGCAGGCATGGAGGGCATTTCCACTGCTGCTATATTGTTCCTCAGAGTCTCAACATAGGGAACATCAGTTGAGATCTTATCCATCCAGATATTGCTGGCCTGATGAAAGAACACCACATTTGTCATGCTTTAGTCTCGAAGAACTAAATTTAAGTCAAGGTCTGCTAAAATAGTGAAAATGTTTATATTCTTTTCACCTCAAGTCCCTTGTTGAAGATGTGACGCAGTTTCATGTCAGTCTTAACAATCTGCTGGTCCATGACATCCTCCACAACTTGTCTGAGCCAGGCCTGGAGGGCATCAGTGTAAGGAACCAGCATCTTAGTATCAGCATTCATGTTGGACATCAGCTGAACCTCAGCCTGGTCTTCACCTGAAACACAAAGCATTTAGCATTTTAATTTTACATTTGAAATGGTGCTTGGTAAAATCCCTGGAATTATCAATGTTTGAAGTTCACTCGCAGTTTTTAAACAGATGTACCATATATGAATGTGACTGCCTGAACGGAGGAGGTCTCTGGGAGCTTGACATCACTTTTGATCTGCATGGTGAGTCTGGCAGCATTGTTCATGGTAGCAGTGATGGCGGCATCAGTCTTAAGTGAGGGGACTAACAGCTGAACCTGCAGCATGCCATCAGTAATGCCCTGAAGCCTGTAATTAATAGAAAACATGATCTAATCAATGCCTTCATATCAAAAAACCTAAAGACTGTTAAATGTGGGCATGGGGTATGTTACAATACCTAGCTTTAAGTCAGATATAATATTTATTGAGTGTGTGTGTTTAAAGATTGTGGCTTGGTTGACTTACTTGGCACGGCCAGTCAGAGAGAGCTGTGGGATGTTCTTATTGGTGATTTCGAGGGTCATGGATTGGCCTTTAGTATTGCTGTCGGTCATGCCAACCTTGACACCGGCCTCAACATCAAAGTCAGGTACCTGGATTTGGGTGGTGAAGACATTCCTGTTCCTGTTGTATTTTAGGGTGGCTGTAGCCTCGGTAGACTGAGCGCCTAGATGGAAAAAAATATACCTTCATCACTGATGTATGTAACCCTGCAAAATTAAAAAGGAGGGAATGCCTCATAAAAAACTTATGTTGATTTTTTTTTTCAAGATATGACGCTCATACCCTCAGCTCTCAGGGTCATCTTCAATGAATCAACCTTCTGGCGGCCATCCTTTCCTTCATTGAGGAGTTTATAGGCGATGGTGGCTGTGTACTCAGAGACCTCTTTGGTAGGCTTGATGTCTATGGCAAACCTAGGGGAACAAGAACAAAGATTAAATCTGATGTGTTTTTATATAAATCTTCCATGATTTTGTTCTGTGTATCTAGAGAACCACAAAAGAACATTTCTTATATGGTAATTGTGTAAAATTGGATTACGTTTACTTAATTTTTATTCTTTACAAGTACATGTGCACATACAAGTCCAACTAATAATATCACCTCAGCTTTTTGAATTTATTTACCCCTACATACTTGCCGTGCTATCACCATTACTTCTTAACTTTCAAAGTGACATGAATGACAACAGACCCTCACCATATTATTTCATTCCCAAACAATATTCTCTATCAAACTGAAATATGTCCCATTACAAAGGCAAGGCACCATTTAACTGCCATTTCCTTGTGACTCAATGAATGATAATCATTCAGTATATTGGTATTATTTTGACAATATAATCAGTCTTCAAACTACAACTTACCTTGTCTCTCCATTCAGGGGGAAGTAAGGAACAGCAGTCTTATCACCAGTGTCAGCACGAAGTGTTTTGGTGCAGTATCTGACTCCAGAGAAGAGAGGGCTGCAGTTTTCTTCACCCAGTGTGTGTGGGATAATTGCAGCCTGGCCTGCGCCCACAACCATTACTCTATTGCTGTTTCAAAGAAAGAACAGCAAATTCAGTCTCTATCTTCTAATAACTTTGTTGAACATGCTGTAATAAAGATCACATGCAATGCACTATGGCACCACATGTTGAAACACTGTAAACACCATGCTAGTGGCTTTGTTTTATTGCTGGTTAGGTTTTAAGTACAACAAAAACACAACAAACCAAATAAAAACATTTGTCATAACTAAAAATTAACAGAAAAGTAGTTAATCTATTAAATATACTATATTAATTTATTTTATGTTATTTGTTACCTGATACTCAAGAGCTTTGTGGTGCCCTGTGGGGCAGGGATGGAGAGCTTGACCTCATTCTGCTCCATGGTGATCTTGGCATTGAGTGCGCTCTCATGGTACATGTTGGTGTGCATCTCAACAGCGGAGACAATAAATTCAGGGACATGGACTCCCATCTGAGTCACAAACTCAACTCCAACAGAGGGCATGAACAGCAGTTCCTTCTGTAAACAAAACAGATCACATGAAATGAGGAAGGCTGTACCGTCCTGAAAAAATATCAAATAATTCTTCTACCATCATACAACCACTACTGAAATCTCAGGCAAGAAATACTTCAGTCACTATTCATAATAAATTATTATTGTCATCATAAATTTTAATGACACTTTGCAGGACATTTGACAGGATGTAAATTAATGAAAGGGCAGGAGCATAATAGTGAAATCACAGTTGACTTTTCTGGTGGATCATTGAGGACAGAATGGCGCTAAAAATGAAAAATTTACCATGTTTGGAGCAATGCGA
The DNA here is from genome assembly GCA_038419695.1 of Scomberomorus guttatus. Lineage (NCBI taxonomy): Eukaryota > Metazoa > Chordata > Actinopteri > Scombriformes > Scombridae > Scomberomorus > Scomberomorus guttatus. The sequence goes on from CM076462.1 coordinate 11,895,109, forward strand.
AGGCCTCCCTTTGCACCAGGAGTAAAGGTACCAGACAGAGCAAATGTCAGAGGCAAGCCAGATGCTGTTGGCAAGATGAATTTGTTGTCCATGAACATGTAATGGGCAAAGATCTCATTGTCAGTGCTGGACATCAGTTTAGCCATGACCTGAAAAAAGGAATAAACAGTGAATTTGAATGCTCTTGCTGTGGTAAAAAAAAGTTACAATTTTCTGGGCAGATTTTATTAAATGGATAAAAGGAATACAGAACAGTACCTGGGTAGGAATTGTCATCAGGAAAATCTCTGCATACATCTTTGCGTTATCAGCAATAGACTTCAGTTCACTGCCCTTGATGAAGCCAAGCTCAGCTCCCATGATCTTAAGGTAGGCCATGGACTCTGGGGACTCTTGACTCTGCAGATCTTTAAACAGCTTGTTGAAATTGCGAACAATTTCTCTCACAAGATTTTCGGGAACCTTAGGAAAGATTTCCATTGAGTTTTTGTATTAGTGGTGATGGTATCAGCAGAAATTGATAAAATAACACAAACTGAAAGAGTTTAACAGAAATAATTAGACACAAAATATACCTTCTGTCCTTCTGATTTCAGGGGAGCAACCCATTTCTCCAGAACTTCTTTGATCTTAATTGGCATCTTATCCTCAGCCCAATACAGAGTCTTGGACACGGTGTCTGGGAAGAACCCGTTCTTTCCAAACAAAGCATCAATGGTTGGCTCGAAGCCTTTTCCATCCATGCCAACCTACCAGTAGAAAAAAGATAATTTGATTCAAAACCAGTCGAAAAACAGACTTTAACACAGTTAGGTGTGTTAAAGTCTGAATCTGGAACAAATAATAATCTTACAAATGCTATTTAGGTTTAATTTCAGTGGCAGATGAGTAGGGTTAGCTAAACTGAAAAAAGGCCCATGGAGCACATAATAGGATGAATTTTGTTTTCTACTGTTAGAACTAAAATATTCTTTACTTGTGTTACTTGAAACTGTAAAACAACATTTTCAAACAGCAAGAAATTACTAATTATTATGACCTACAGTATTACATACCTCCCAAAGATCCATGTTGTAACCAAAAGCTTTCAGGGTAGTTTCCAGCAAGACCTCTCTGGGCAACTGGCTACTGGGATCAAAGACAACGTTGCCCTGAATGTTGGCCTGCATGCTTTCATGTGCCATGCCAAGCTTGTAGTTGCGGGACTTTGTGGTGTACTCATTGTGTGTGGCAACATCAGTATCCTCAAGGGCATCCATTATCTTCTCACCAAGCCTGAGGTAAAACAATTACTTGAATATAAGTCTTTGGGTTGTTAAATCAGCACAGTATTTCCACAAATTAAAGCATGATTTAATGGAAATTGACACTCTATTCTTACTTCTGGGTCTCTGAATCAGTGGAGGAAATTATGTTGTAGACGTGGGAGGTCACAAAGGCCTTGACCTGCACGTTCTGCTCCTGCTTAAGCAGCTTCTTCACCATCTCAATGTCACTGTCCTGGGGATTCCTCATCAGAATCAGGTAGGCTGCCAGACGCTTTTGCACAGCACCCTTGGGGTACTGACAGACCCTCTGGAGATTGGAACGAACCTGGACAGAAAAACAAGAGTAACATGTTTGTCACTATATTTCAAGAAAGTTGTTACTCTAAAACTGGAAAATGGGTACAATTTTTCCATGGAGGAGGTTGTTAGTTACCTCATCTGTCACAGACATGCGTCTGAAAGCCTGGATGGCAGCGAGCTGCACAGACAGAGTGGTTGCAGGCTGTCTCATGCACTTCAGCAGGATGTTCTTTACAGCAGGGTCAGCAGCCTCCATTGCATCTCCCATGTTTCCAACAACCTGTATGGAACAGTAAAGAAAATTAGAAAAAGACATGGAATTGGAAATTGCCATAAAAGGTTATGTTTTTATGTATTATTTTTTTAAGTTGGTCACCCACCCTCAAGGTCAGGAAAGTCAGATCTTTCTCCCCAGCGCAGTCTGCGCCCAGAAGGGAAGCCATGAACTCAGAAACAGCAGTGATCTCAGGGGTGATTCTGCCCTCAGCCTGATACAGTCTAGTGACAAAGACAGACATTAGTTACAATTGGAAGCACTACTCACTGCTACAGTACTGGGTAGAACTTTCTTCAGGTTTTAAAAAGATGATATATAGGTGTACTTACTTCCTGACTGCATTGCTCAGAGCATACATGATGGGTTTGCTCTGCTTGTACTGAGCCATTGCCAGCATGTCCTTGACCATGAGGCGGGAGGGGTTAGGCAGCAGTCCCAGGGCATAGACAGCAGCATCAACTTCAAGAGCAGCTTCGTCAAAGGTCCTGAGAACCTTCAGCATGGCGCTGGTGCACTCTGGGGTGCCGCACTGAGCCAGAGCTTGCCATGTCAGAGAGTTGGACATGTCCATCATCTCAACAACAGCAGATCCTAGGACGTCAACCTTCAGGCCACGGAGCTCAGACACCAGCTTATGGAAGAGGCTGGCACGCTCCTTGCCCCGAGTGGTCTGTGACAGGGTGTTCAGCTCCTGCATTGTGGCAATGGCAGCATCCTTGGTTTGCACAGGGGACTTGTCGTCAGCAACATCCATGGGCAAGTACCTGAGGTTGGCCTCATCTGTACAGAATTACAACACAAACAGTGAGTAAATGCAAGAAGTTATGACACATTTTAGATACTGAGCATATTTTGATATTTTATTTTAACATATTCTAAAAATGTAAACACTCACTGGTGTCAAAGATTCTGTCATTGATCTTGGCAGTCTCCCTCAGAGTCACAGTCTGCTTCACCAGAGTAGAAATTCCATATTCATTCCTGTTTGCAGAAGAGACAATTGCAACACATGAATAACATTAGGAAATCATTACATTTGGCCAGGAATCATTTTATTTTATTCAAATTGTCTACATTTGTCAAAACTGTTTGAAAATATGGGTCTGAAAATTTTAAACACCGAAAGGTTCACAGCCAGACCAAAATAATTCATATAAATACACCAAATGTTAATGTGTTTTAAAGGCATATATGAGTAAAGAAACCCACAGTTCAAATTGTTAACTTTTGCTCTGTAGAATAGACACCATCTGCCCTCTCTGGACATAGGTCACTTTGGAAGCCAAAAAAAGACTGATGATTTTGCAGGTACTTTGTTTTCGTAAAACTTACTGGTGGGAGAGGGGCAGGAAGATGTGTTTCTCTGTGCAGGTTCCACTGGTCATGTGCTTCTTCTGGTTGTCAAACTGGTAGTTGCAAGTCTGGGTGCTGCTAATCATCTTGGACAGAGGATAGTTCTGACGGGAGAGACAACAAGAAAACATCCATGTTTTGTTAGATTATGAGGAAGAGCAGACTGCTGAAAAACATCATAGCCTAGTTTGAATGTTTTTTTCAGTTTCTCTTGGCCTGCTTTGCTTTTTAGTGTTTTTGTCGATTTATACAGTGAAAAAATAGTGCCTCATAAATTATATGATTCAAGTAAGTGAAAATGATTTAAAGCATATCATCTTGGCTGTAGTTTGGTCGTTGCTTAAGCTCTTACCATGCCAGAGATGAGTGCCAGGGGACTGGTGTCCTGCCTGCGGGCCATGAACCAGTCACATTTGGAAAGATCTCTGCTTACAGTGACATCAGTGGCGATGTCCTCCCTGGAGTTGACGGTGAAGTCGGTGGAACAGACTCCATGCACGGTGGCCTAAAAAAATGATGAGAGTATCATCAATATTGAGGAGATTGGAAACAATTCAAAGAAACAAAGTTGCGACAGCTGGAGTGGTAAACGTGCTTTCTGTCCTATAGCAATCTACCTGAATCAGATTATCAATTGATCTGAAAGATTACCCCCCCCTATTATGAGAGCAGGTGATGCCATTAGCAAGATAAACTTATCTAGGACTTTGACCTGCAGCTGAAGATTGTCATTTGCGAGAACATGCTGTTACAGGCATGCATTTATCACCTGTGGCTGGGGCATCTTATCTATTCATTGTGCAACTTGTTTATCTTTTCATGAGTCTACACCACAAACAGGATCAAGCTCTACTTGGTGACTCTGGCCTGAATTGATTGGTGACTTCATGCACTGATAAAACAAAAATCAGGCAATAAACAGGCAGGGGAGCAGTTCATACCATTTCTTTGTTTCTCTCCTCTTCCATTACTGGCACGATGAGAGCAGAGACAATTCCCCTCTTGATGTTCAAGATGTTGACAGGCTCATCATCCTCAGGGAAGAGTTTGACATCAGTCTGTCCTTCAACTGTGATCTTCAAAGAGTTCCTGTTGACATGGACAGATGACCATAATTTACAACCTGATTTAGCTCATCATCTCCTTTTATTCCCCAATTTGTGTCACTTTTCTGACCATACAGACTTCAGTTTCCAAACTAAACAGTAAAGATGACTGCTAAATCTTTCCTGGAAAAATAAAGAGGTTTCTTACTTGGCCATGGCAGCTTGGAAAGCCATAACTCCATCAGCAGGACGATACACTGGGTTCCCCTCTGCATCCACATCAACAATCTCACTCAGAGAGCACTCTGTTGTGCGGAGGATGAAACTACAGGTCTGGGGCACATCAACCTCGACCTGTGCAGCAGATTAAATATTGTTTTTAGAACCACTTTTTTCTATTCAGGGTCAGGAGACTGTTGTGTTATGCTGTGTGGTAATGATCACAGCCGTTAGACATACTTTGCAGGACACTTTGGGGCCGCTCTTGTTGTCGGTGGCTCCAGTCACGCCGTTAAAGGTCTCAGCTTCGTAGTCATACACAAACCGTCTGAAGTTCTTGAATCTTTTGGCCACTAAAAAGTATTTGAAACATCATTTAGAAAATTGTAACATTAATGATTTAAACACTGTACATCCTTTTACACTAACATAAAAATATCACAGGCTTTATATACCTTTGTCTAATTAAATTGATAGTAAAAAACTAAGAGATCATCATAAATGATTACTGACAGGTGAGCTCATCAGTAAGGATTTAAAGGTGGTGAATTACTTTCTTGCAGTGATGTATTTATCAACCTAAATCACACCCGAACATTACAGTAATGAATGAATGTAACACAATGTTGATTATAAAGAAGTAACTTACAAAAGCACATTGGGGATTGTTCATCAACACTTCCCACATCTTGCTCTGTAAAAGATGAAAAAAAAAAGTGTTTGCTTGACATTTTAAAAACCCACAGCCTGCTCAAAAACTTCACTGAGAACATTATTCAGTTCAATTTACATTTACATTTCTGATTAACTCATTATTGAGTGTTGTATTTTGCTTATCAGTGATTTTAAAAATGATCCTCTCTTTGAGCAGCATGACAATTAATATAACAATAGTATGAAAAAGCTATTACTAAAAATACAAAACATGCTATTATATACTACTGGAGTTATTAATTTGTCACACAAAAAACCTACATTTTAGAGAATGTACTTATCTGCTTTTTTAAATACTAAGAAATAAACATCCACTAACTTTTTTTCTCAAATAGATTTAGATTTATAAAACACCCTTACATTCTATTAGCTTTAAAATAAAAGTCATAATACTTACGGGCTAGTGTGTACGTGCCCAACAGCAGCAAAAGGCAGAGCTTTGTACTCCCCATGATGGGCTTAGTAAAGCTCCTGAAAGCCTTAAGGTAGGGAGAGTCCTCCTCTTTCAGTGAAGACTAATCCTTGTGCTTCGTCTTTTGGCTTTTATAGTTCTCCAATCTTACTGTATGTGATAACCAGGACTTGCAAATGTGTTGCCCTGGTTCCAAAGTCTGAGCAGTCCTTGTGGCAGGCCAAAGGTAAAAATGTTTCACAAACTAACACTTGTCTGTCAGCACTGGGTGAGGGTGGTCTGTGTGATAATGTTATGCTTATTCGGCTCTTGTTTTAGTATTTGGGGTGGTGTTCTTTAGACATGAGACCCATATTGAAGTCAGTTTTGAATGGAGAAATTAATATAATTGTGTTTATCATGAAATAATAGCTACCTTTATCTAAAAAAAAAAACAACTCAATGCAATAAGATCACTGTCATATAATAGTTAATATCATCTCAATCACTAACCTTGATTGCTTGTTTGCAGTGCTCAAAGGGCAGTTCACAAATCAAACTAATTTAGTTAGTATCTGCAAAATAAGGGGAAGTATTTTACTTTTTAATTTTAGCGGTGTGGGCCATTTAGTTTTTTATTCTGATCAAAAATATTATCTAAAAGTTAATTTATTGTTATAGTTTTTCACTTCTGATTTTTTGTTGTATACATGTTCAACCTATTCAAAATGATGCAATATACTAGACAGTTTTTGATTTAAACCTTTTGAGCACAAAGGTTTTGTTATAGTGTCCCTCCAACACCCACAAATACATGAAAGTCTCTTCCAGAAAGTTAACCTTTGCCCCATGACCACTGTACAATATAAATCATATTGACGCAGAATCGAAACCTGAGTCACCTGCTGCTTTTGTTACTTGTAGTGTGTTACCACCACTTGTTGCAGAATGTTTACTGAACCATGTTCATGACACTTAACTATTATTCAGCTATTCAGTGGTAGGCCTCTAGTATGCTTGGCTTAATAACTAACTGTGTGTGCGACTCTGTCCTATAGTGTTGGATTTACATTATGGAAAAGGTAAGTTAATACCTTCCATCTCAGTGGATTAATATTACAGTCCTTTGTGTCATATTTTAGGGTGAGCATTAGTAGAAAAACCCAAGTCAGATTCAGTGACACCTGTGAAATTTATTTAAAACAGAAATTAGAAAAACAATAAATTTGTCTGTTAAATGTTGTTGATTTAGTTAGTTTAGTTGAAAAATTGGTGTATTATCACTTTTGTCTTAACATTCATGGCTAACCTTTCACCTCCTCAGGAAAGTATATGGAAGCTGTTTGATCAGGATTACAACAGAAGTGAACTCAAGATAAGCTAATCGGGAAGAGGAAGACAGTCTGATGTTGTATAACTGAGTAAAAAAAAACTGCACTGTGCACAGTGATTATGTAGAAAATATCTCACTGTGCCTGGAGCAAATGGCCATAATTAAAAGTTAGTGTGCAACAATTAAAAGGGCAATTACAAATTTTGCTGAACTCTCCTTTGGTGGAATTGATGAGATGTAAAAGTATTTCCAATGTTGCTCTAAATTAATTGATACTTGGATTATAAATAATCAGCTTTTAATTAAATGGAATCAGTTTTGTAGAATAATCTACTGTTAGAGTCTATCTGGTTAGCACAAAAACACAGAAACAATTTCGGGAAACGTTAATTGCATCCAACACTTTTTGTCACATCCAAACATGATCCACCAATACAGATCAATAAAATACCCAAATTAATTTTTGCTGCCCCTTTGTCTACTGGACTTCTGAGCTCAAGTCAGTCAAGTTCATTCTGTGGAGCTGATCTGCTGTACTTTAAGCACAGGGATCACTCATTGTTGTTGTAGGAGAGAGAACTCATCAAATCAATATGGTTCAATAGGTTACACATGACGCCATTGTATGGCTACTGTCTACTAATCAGTGGTCCTGAAAACCAGTGTGGATGCAGCACTTCTGACTAGTAAGATCCAGGTGTCAAAAGAACGAATAAGGAAAAAAATGGTAATAATAGATGTTTAAAGAATAAGGATCATATGATAATATAAAAAAATAAAAAAATAAAATACAAGCAAAAGTTAAGTTAAGCAAAATCATCAGAAAAGTTGGACCAATTAATGGAAACTAGTTAATAAAAGAGGTTTTTATAAATTAGCACCTATAAAAGGGAGTTAATTGAAGTTAATTGTTTAGGGCATAATTGATTTAGCCAGCCTAAGATGCAGGGCATCTGAAACTCAATGAACTCTATAAAGCCTGATTTCAGGCTTCCAAGATTAGTTGGAGGCAGACCAATTATTGCTTTAAGTGTGCTCAGCAAATTCAACTCACCTCTGTAATTGTGGTGATAGAGTCTTGCCTTGCTGATGCAGTTGGAGTCATAACTATACTGGACTTGGTACAAATGAGAGATAAGATGCTTCTGAGCGAAAAACAGAATGGCAACAAGAAGAGATAAAATTAGAAATCATGCTGTATGTTCAGATCATTATCGGATAGAGCTTTAAAAGTAAAAATTAGGTAAAATACACACATAAATAAACAAGCTTTAATGAAAGAAACTTCAGTCTAATTTTAGCCGCAGAGTTCTTTTTATAAGTGAAAGATGCAGTTATAATTCAGTGTATTGATTTAACAGTGGAACTGCATATTATGTTTCTATCAAGAGGGATCTTGTAGGCCTAAAATACTTAGAGAACTCAGTGATTTGTCATTAAAACTTCTGGCAGATGCCAGTTTATTATGTAGACCATCCCCTAGAGCATCAACAATTAGTCAATTAATCAATTAGTTGCCAACCATTAAACCAATTGCCTACAAATTTGATAACAGATTAATCTTTTGGACATTTTTGAAGAAGAAAACTTCTAAATTCTCTGGTTTCAGCTTCTTAAATGCGAAGATTTTTTAGTCTAAGGTTTCTTTAGTCTTCTATGAGAGTAAACTGAATATCTTTGGGTTGTGAACTGTTGGTCGGGACATTTGAGAATGTCATCTTGGGCTTTGGGAAACAGTGATCGTCATTGTTCACGATTTTCCGACTTTTTATATACCAAACAACTAATTAAGTAATTGAGAAAATAACTGACAGATTAGGTGATAATGAAAATGATCACCAGTTGCAGCTCTACACCTAGCTAAGACTAATGCAGTCTAATACAGCTGTGCAATGATTGTAATGTTGATTCAACTTCAGCTGTATGTTGTGGTGCTGTCAAATTGTTTCTAATATTCAGTGGACTAAATGTGAGAAACACATATAATCCAACAATAATTCAACACCATACAACAACTGAACATTCTAACTTTCGTATAGGGATTTTTGCAGGACTGTTGTATCAGACTAGGTTAGTTTTGGCTAGGTGTGCCTAATAATATGGCAACTGATTTTGGAAAAGATGGGCTCATGTTCAATGTGATATAGAATTTAGAGCTGCAACAATTAGTCAATTAATTGATTAGTTGTCAACTATTAAATTAACTAATCATTTGGAGTCATTTTTAAGAAAGAAAAGTCCAAATTCTCTGATTCCAGCTTCTATAATGTGAATATTTTCTGGTTTCTTTAGTCTTCTATGACTGAACTGAATATCTTTGGGTTATGGACTGTAGTGGACAAAACAAGACATTTGAGGACGTCATCTTGGGGTTTCAGAAACAGTGGTCAATGTTTTTCACCATTTTCTGACATCATGGACCAAACAACCAATCAATTAATCAAGAAAGAAATCAACAGATTAATCGATAATGAAAAAAAATCATTAGTTGCAGCCCTAATAGAATTATAAATGGATTCTTCTGGTGTCAATTTACACATCATTATTCAGAACAAACACCCACCTGTCTACAAAAGGTCACATAAAACGTGAAATGAAGATGGTAGAAAAACAGACAACAACTAAACTAAAATTTTACTTATTTCAACGTTCTCTTTTAGCTAGCACTATAAAAGGCTCGGATATATACCTGAATATGAAAGACAAATGGCAATTAATTGAGCTGTACAGTAGTAAAAAGTGCCTTATTGCCAGTCAGTGGGATATTAATGCTCAGTATTTGTTTTAATTATGAATTTATGTAACTAAGTTAGCTGCTACCTCATCTGACATCTGTTCTTCTAAAGCTGGTGCTGTTGGAGTCAGAGGCAAAGTAGGTTTTTCACTATTTTAACTTTAGCTTTGTGTTGCCAAGAGCTGAAAAATTCAATACTAGTACTAACAAATAGCTGGATGTTTCATGTATTTCAGTCTCTGTGATTTGTTACACCATGCACACAAAACGACAGCTTTTGCTAAAGTGTTGTGTCATATTAGCTAAATTAACATGTTTCTACATGCTAGCATCTTATCTGAGAGTTTGATTTATTGATGCCACTAAATTCTACACACTGCACCTTTTAGTTAACTGTGGCATTGCAAAATATGATGATTTAATTTATTTGGAAACTTTTTTTGGATATCTGTATGGCGCATGTGCAATATTGCTTACAATTGATTATTTCAATACCCTTGACTATTAATGTTAGCAGCAGTTTGAGCCTCTCATGTATTATCAAGAGCTAAAATTCCTGAAGAATTTGCTTTGTGTTTATTATTTAGAAACCATATTTATTACTGGGCACAGATCAATTCGATATTTGTTTATTCTTATTATTTGTTTATATATTATAAATTTTAGTTTGGAAATTCAGCTATTAGACAAAGTTATCTGAGATAATTTGGATAATTCTGGGCTAAAATGTGCCTTTGCAATTACAACATACAGCTATTAGAGTCATTGCTCTTGTAACTTCTTTTTCTTCTTTCTTCTTCTGTGTTTGCTCTCCAGCAACATGTGTGAAAAATTAATTGCATGGCATTATTGGAACTAAAATGTTTCTACAGTCCTGTTTATCTTTACCAAGGTGGAGCATGTGATAGTTGATGTATCAAAATGAAACGGCTCGTGTTGTATTGATTCTTATAAATTATGCTTGTACATATCTAGTATTGCATTGCGGTGCATTGTGGTGAACTCTTTAGCTGTAACCAAAGTTCAGCATGTACAAAAGAAAATTAAATGCAGAATATTAATGTTATTTATTTTTTATTACACTTGCATATATTTAATGATGTCTGAATTCCATTTAGCTGCTTTGGTTTCAGGGTGCTGGTATTGTGCACTCACTGTCACACTATCATGGCTCACGGGGATACTAGAATTGAACAGAGGCATTGTTAATGTTATTAGTAACACCTGTGCTTTTCCTACTGTGCCGAGTTGAAATGTCTGCTGTAAAATAGGCCTATTATATAGCCACATTGGAAACATAATCTCAAGAGCTCCGTCCCAATAAGGGCAGTGTTGATGTATTGTAGCATTCTGCAGTTTGTACTAGCAGAAATTAGAATGGCAAGACTGTTTTTGAGGGGATTGTTGTGACAGATTTAAGACAGGGAGTTCTCCCATTATTCTTCTAATTGTTTTGGGTGTAAGTGAGTTCCTCAGGGTGCTCAAAAGCATTGCTTTACTATTAAAGAAATGTGTTTCAGTTTTGAATTAGTATACTTTCCAAATGTGAGGAATGGTCCTTGCCTCAGTTTTGAAAAGCTAAAATGACTTTTATGCATAATGTTAATAATAAAACTTTTGAAACTATGGAAAAAGTTGAAGGCTGAACCTGTGGAGAATGTGCCAGCACTCAGGGCAGCTACTCCAACACCAGATCAGCATGTGCAGTGGGTGGTGCAAAGTAAACCCAGATGGGCATGTTGTTGAGTTACCTTAGCTCCTGATCCCTGTCATCTTATAAATAATCCTACCTATTAAATAGTGTACTGAGACAGGGGATTATGAGTGAAGTAATGCTTGTGTATACAGTATACTCTGCAGCCATTTTGTACATGATACATGGCATATGTGTGAACATGTCTGACTATAGTTGGCCAAGACTTATTAAGACCTAAATTGCAATTAGTAATAAATCAATATTAGTTGGTCTAGCATCTTGAGCTGCCAAAAGTCATCATACATGTTGAGGCTGGCTGTTGTTTACTAGATTTTCATTTATTGCAAAGTATTACATAAGAAGAGCTGGTTGGCATGCTGTAGGTGTCTTATGTAATAGCACAACAGAAAAAACGTTTGGAATTGTTTGTCTTGAAACTGTATGTGGAAACTGTAATTCCAAGTGCACCTTCGATTACACTTCACTTGTTTTGGGGGAGAGGGCGGCGTGATGAAAACACTGCCCTACATCTCACTGATTGGTAACTTCTTGTATCTTTAGGAACTACTTGATAACATGTTCCAGTACTGTTAAGGATAGACAGTCATGGATCAAAGGTTTCAGTTTGACAATATTCCTCAAAGGCTCAATCAGGGGTCCAGCTGAACAAGGCTTGCCTATCTTTTAATAATAATATAATAATAATATATAATAATATGAAATTTAAAAAGTATCATATATTATTATTTATGTATTTATTTAGACTCTGTTGAAGGAAATAAAAACATGGTGCCTCATTATGTATTTGATATAAGGTCAGCTCGAAAACAAACACTTCCATCCTAATACATCCTAATAAGTGTGTTAAAAAAAAATGTATTGAGGGTCCAATCAGGTTCAAATATTGATGTAAATATATATATATATATAAACCCACCAAAACATAAAATCTTCCGTATAAGTCTACATCTGATACTGACTGATTCATCAACATGTCTATTCTGAAAAAGTAACAGTTATGTAATAGTAGCATGATAGTTAATAATGAAAATGTTCCAGTGACCCCCTCTGGTTGCTATAAGACATTACATTTGTGCATCTGCAGGCTTGTTTATGTATCTCATATCCAATGGGAAGAAAGCGAGTGTGTCAACTGTAGAGTTTCAGACAAGAGTTTTTTTGTTTTATTGGGTTCCTATAATTATAATATTAGCATGAAATGTCTTTTTTATTGTGATATCAATAAGAGTAACTCAAAGTAGTTAACACACTGTATTTTATAACACTGTACCTCAAAATAAATATACAGCATGCCACTTAATATTCTAAAACAGCAAAGCCAAATTTTACAAATAGCATAGAAGCTAAAAAAAAAAAAAAGAAACTCATGTGCAGTGACATACATACAATGTGTCTCCTTCACTCACCAATCTTGTATGTTACTTGGCAATCACTAAAGTTTTACTTCATTGATAAAAACCTTAGTCAACCTTCTGCTCAACTGGATGCTGGATATTTGTTTTGAAGAGCAAAGATGCCACCCTGTTTAATAATGCTCGGGTAGATTTTAACTTTATTTTTAAATGATTATGGGGTACCAAGCTCCAATTTGTGACTCTCATGTAGTTCTTGTTTTTTAAAATTTAAGACATACAGTACATTGACAGGTATATTTGAATCAATGGTTACTTAAAACGCGGGACACTTTGCATTTGAAATGTCTGTTACAGATAAGACAATAATAATACTATATCTTGGATGAGTTATAAAAGTGCAGCTTTGCACTCATTTAAGTTCTATTAATGGTTTGTGCATTCATATGTTGTGGTTTATAGACATAAGAAATCTAAAATTGGCTGCCAATGATCAGGCTGAAGCAACTAGGGTAGGGGCATTGAATGAAGAAAATAAAAGCACTGCTGCACAATGCTATTCAATAAAGTTTATTTCACTTGACTATCAAACACAGCACAAGACAGAAAATTTGCAACACATATGGTGATATACAGGTTTATATGCACCATTGTTACATGTAATACTTTTGTTATTCAGCCACTGTTTTTTCATCTATTTTAAAACAAAGATGAACATGGTACTTTATGTTCATTTTAAATACATTTTGTAAATAAAGCTTAACATATTTTGAACACTCACACCTTTATGTTTAGGTAATACTGTAGCGGGTGAAGGTGGAATCAAAGATTAATCTCAAGTCTTTTACCCTGAACTTTTACATAAGACCTGTAGTGAGCAGGAGCCTGCTGTAGAAGGTTAGTTAAGGTGTAGTTAAATTGATTCACTACAGATCTGACAATATCCAGAATGTAGTTAATGGTGCCATTTATAGTCTCATTGTCTACAGCTGTGTTTGCATACTTGGTGATTGTTTTCACTAAGTTTACGTGTTTGTCATAGAAAGCATTCATGTAGACAGCAATGGCATCAAGGACATCGGACTTCAGGGTGTTGTCAACAAAGTCCTGAGCTTTGTCAACAAAGAGTTTCAGGGTGTCACCCAGTTTCTCCATAAATATGTCTACACTCTCAATGTGTTTCAAATGATCCACAACAGGATTAAGCACCGTCTTTATGCTGTCCCTAATCTGGTCTATTATTTTGGCTCCAGCCATAACATCACCAATGTGCATTGTGACGTGAATTTTACTGATCATGCCAAACACAACATTGAAAGCATATTCAACATTATCAGCCACCATGTGGATTGCCTTTTCTACCATATTAGTAATGCTGATGGTCAGCTTATTGACCACCTCAATAAGAGGGGTCATCTCTTCAGAGCCAGGCAGTTTGACCTGGGTCTCCCTCAGCACCTTGATGGCAGCATCTAGGAAGACCTGAACAGTCTTCTGGTACTGAACAACAGTGTTTCTAAAGAGGATAGACATCTGGCTCAGATGTGGGCTATGGTTGTTTGCAATATTGTGGGCCTCCTCAATATAGTCAATAATAATAATCTTCAGCTGAGCAGCATATCTGAAGAGCTGGTATTTCTCAGCAAAGCTAGACAAACATGAGGTGATAGCGGGAAGTCTTTCCTGTAGTCCTCTAAGCATGATGTCAGGGGCATCCATGTTGAAGAACAACTTCAGATTTATTTTATCAGCATCCTTGGCAGAAGCTCTGATGGTAAAGATATCAACATCCTTCCCAGGATCAGACTGTTAAAAAACATTTAAAAACGGATAAAATGAGATGTAAAACTCTTTATCATTTTAAGTTTGTAAATGCATTAGCAATATAAGATTCTTACAGCATAACGGCCATAAAGCCTGGCATTCATCTGAGATGGGACCCTGCCATGGAGCTGAAGACCCAGGAAACCAGTAGAGGGGACAGAAATTGTAGCACTGATTCCATCTTTGCGGGCAGCATAACGCAAGTTAACATCTGTGAAGGAAGGGCTGGTGATATCCACATTCAGGGTGGCGCGGGTGTCACTGTAGAGAGAAGGCAACTTAACCCATAAAACTATTTTACAGGTATACATGAATATACATCATATATTGTCTGTTCTTGGAATACGAGTAAATATGTATGTGTGTGTGACCTGCAACTAGTCAAATTACAACTGTAAAATCCCCAAAAATGACACACAATGCTTGTTTAAAGTGTTACCTCAAAGTATGGGAAAGAACATGTTGAATGTCCATTGTCAGATCAGTATGGGTGAAAACTCCTGTCCCAGTCAGGCTCACTCCAGCTTGTTCAAAGTTAATGGTAATGGAAGCTGTTGAAGCACATTGACCTTTGTTAACATGTATTATTATGCTTTTTATGTACACATGTAAAAGTGTGTTATGCTAAGGAAAAAAAAACTTACAATCCAGGTCATAATTCAAGAAGTCAATAGCAGCGGTGGCAGAGGATTTATAGGTGACTTTGAAGACAGGAGCATTGCCCTTGACTTCTCCTGCCAGGTTTGTGGTGTACAGTGGGCTGACAAACTTAGTATTGATCGAGATCTTCTGCTTGGCAGCTGTCACTTCAGCAACAGTTTTCTCATAGATGGTGAGATCACCCAGGTTGCTTGGCTGAGACATATCAATCTCAATATCAGCAGTCAAGGAAGACATTGGTGCAAGATCAATGGTAGCCTGGGCCACATGCTTCCCCTTGGTGTTGAAATTGAACAGATTTGCTTCATTGTTGCCAGTATACTTCAGCACTGCATATACACGGCTCAGGGAGGCTTCAACAGCAACATTCTCATTTATGTCCATGCCGATGACTTTGGTGGTGGCATGGTTAAGTTTGGCATCAGCAATGACCTTGGAAGTGGAGCGTAGGCCATCATTATTCAGGTACAGATTAACCTCATTATCCAGGACTCCCAAAACTAGATAGTCTTCAAGAACTGTGCCATCCATGTTTGCCTTAGTGGATGACTCCATGGAAGCATCCTCAAAGGTTCCCTCCAGCTTCAGACTGTGGTCTGCCTCTGCCTTTCCAATAGCTTTGATCACAGGGATGTTGAAATCACCCCTCATCCTCAAGGTGGAGACAGCATTTGCTTTGGTTTTGGTGTCTGCAACCAGATTCTGGTTTGCTTCCAGGTTGAGTATGGGCAGGGCAATCTTTGCAACAGTAGTCACAGAGACGGCAGTTTCAAAAGTTTCAGTGCTGATACTGACTGTGCTGTCATGAGTGCCTTCAATGTGACGATTTTCCAGGGACAGGGAATTGGCCAACTTGATTCCTCTCTTGGTGGTCAGACTGGTGGTACCATCAAGTTTAGCTTTAAGGCCCTCAAATACAGAGGCAGTGGTAGCTCCCAGACGGAATACCAGATCATCCTCAGTGTACAGTCCAGCATTGACATTCAGATTAATGATAGCAGACTTGAAAGACAGTTCTGTGATCAGGTTACCCATAGTGGGGATGTTGATCAGACCCATTATATCAACAAGGGGGGCAGCTTGGCTTTTTTGGTAAACAATCTTAGCATCCACATCAACAGTCTGTTCAGTGGTAGTCAAAATGTTTTTCAGCCCAGTTTGGTCATACAAATCAAGATCACTAATGGCTGGGGTATGGAAGTCAACAAACGGAATATTAATCTCAGGGATGCTGATGGGCCTAGTCAGGAAATCAAGGTTTGCTGCTCCTTCTACAGCAGTAAAGATGGCAGCCTCCCTCTCATTGTTCTCTACAGTGAAGTTCCAGAACAGTTTGTGCTGATTGAGACGGGCCAGAGCTACAGTGTTCATATGTTGTGTGTCAGGCCTGAAGGTTGCAGAGTAATCATTCTGCAGATCCATTTTAGCAGTAAAAGCATCATTGAAATTGAACTTGGAGTTTCCCTTATTCTGAAAGCTGAACACAATCTCAGTGGGACAAACAGCAACATCGATTCCATTGTAGAAGACTCCATTAACAATACCAATTAAATCTGTGCTATGGGTTGCCTTCAGCTCAAACTTCATGTTTTGAAGGTTGGCATTTAATGATCCCACTAGAAGGCTGTTTTTGATTGCAGGACCTTCTGCTTCAGAGCGAACATCAAACTTGAAATGGCTGAAGATGACAAAGTCAGCACTCAGGGTCTGTTTAATCCTCAGAAGGAATGTATCGGTGTTGCTAATGAAGGTCAACTTGACTGTACTTGGATTGACCATGACTTGCAGATCACTCTTGTGGGTACTGTCATGAGAGTTGAAGGTGGTTGTGCCCTGATTTCCAACAGTTATTGTAATAGTGGTACCTTCCTGGCGGGCCATTACTTTTTGAGTCACAGACGTCTCACCAGTGAGGGCAATTGCGGGAAGGTTGAGCACATGTTTATAAGAAGTGTCAGTAGTGGCAGATAAACCGCCCTGGGTAGCTAAGAAAGCTTCATTCAAAAGCTCAGCATTGTAAGCTGCTGTAGTGGCCTTTACTATGGTCTTGGCTGAGGCCTGGGCTGAAAAGTCATAGAATATTATAGATACATGGTGGTCCACTGCAAAAAAAGCATGGGTGAATTTAAAAGTTTCAGCAGCAATCATACGACCCCCCTTGGGAACAGCAATGCGAGCAGTGGAATCCAGGTTGAAGTTAAGGCTTTCAAAGCTGAGAGACGTCCCTTGGGAAGTCAGAAAAGCTGTCAGCTGAGATGTATCATCAACATCAAGAGAGCTCTGGACCTCAGCAGCATTCCTAATAGTGTAGATTGGGGAGCTGACTTTCATCTCATAACTCAGTTTACCAAATCCTGGAATCCTGATCTCACTAGGAATGGCTGGCATATTAAATGTTGGGAGTTGGAAAGTCTTAATGAGTTTCTCTGCTGGAACAGGAGGCAGAGTGGGGAAGGAGAACTCAGGTACTGTAATCTCAGGAAGTGAAAACTCAGGCAGGGCAGGAAGGTAGGTCATAGTCAGGTCCCCAAATGAAGCACCTATATCAAACAGTTTCACCTCAATGTTGAGAATTAAATCAATCAAGTCAATGATTCTTTGTTTAATGTCATCAGCTGAGATGGTACTGGCTTGCACCGTATGGAAGCCCAAGATGGTGAACTCAGGGATGTCCAGCTGTGTTGGTATTTCAAACTGTTGAAGCTCATCCATGCTGATCTTCATGGGAGGCACAACAAGATCAGTGAGAAAGATGGTGAATGATGGTGTGTTCAGCTCAGTCTTTTTCAGCCCAGTAATGAGCCCATCAATGATCTGCTGAATTTCACTGATGATCTTTTGCTCAGGTGCGACCCTCTTAATCATCTCAACCATATTGGTATACATATCAGTGATGATGATTATGAACTTAGTATAGCACTTGCTTGCCAACTGCAGATAAGAGGTAATTTCAGCGCTGAAATCCAGTTTTGTAATTTCCTGCTTTATATTTTCAACCAATCCCTTCAGATTATGAAACACAACATTATCAATAATATCCCTTACAGTTTTCATACTTTCTGCAATTTTGATTTCTCTCAGTTGTTCTAAAGATTCCCTAACAGAGGAAAAGACAAAGTTGGCAAAATCTCTTGTTGCCTCAAGTTTCTGGGGGATTTCAAGAGACCCGATGAGTTCATTCACATTAGCGATCATTTGATTGGTATGATCCACAAAGTCATTATAATCAAATAAATTCAGTTTCTGTTCAATAATGCCAAGATATGCATTCAGCTGTGTAATTATTTCCCTGATCTCAGTTGCTTTCATGTAGTTGATAGCACCCTGGAAGGCTTGCATGAATTTAGTGGGGATGTCTGCATCCTTTGCCATTTTGGCTACAGCCCTGATGGTTTCCTCAATTCGGAATTGCTTGATGAGCTCTACAACTTTTTCCAGGATGGCTTGAACCTTCTTGTCAGCCTCAAACTGTACAATCAACACTCTCATATTGGCATCAAATGTGTTGATTCTACCAACAATGTCAAAGTCCTGCACCAGTTCCTTAAAATAATCTGTCATTTCACTGAAAATCTCTGTGGGAATCTGACTCATTAGTTCCTTAATGTGAGCTTTGATATTGATGGATGAAATATACCTTTTCAGCTCAGCAGCAAATTTCTGCATGTCAAAGTTTTCAATTATTTGTTTCATACCACTCATTATTGTCTGTAGTTTAGCTTTGAGTTCATACTTGGCATCAATATCATGCAGGAATGCAATGCTGCTGCCCTTCAGATTTTCCAGGTCAATCTGCTTTATCATCTCCCTTATGGTATCAATCACAGACACAACCATAGTCTTGACATCATACTCCTCATTTATGACATTCAGCTGCTGCTGGATATTCTGAATTAAGGTTTCAGGGAGGGTGCCGCTAACAAAAATGTCCTTCATCGTACCAGCAAAGTGTTGGATGTAAACAGTCAGATCAGCCAGCAGTTTCTCAACAGAAACCTTCAGATTCCTCAAAGAGGCCTCTACATCATCCATGGAGATGACATACTTTTGGCTAAAATCATTTAAGTGCTGTTTCAGCTGGATGAGCTTGCCTTCTATATTCAATCGAGCAACAAAGTCACCTACATGCTGAGGAAGAGCCTCAAGCTTAGCCCTTATCTCCTCATTGTTAATGTAGTCCTGTAGTGCCTCTGCAAACTGTACAACACACACTTTGATACTTTCTAAAACAACAGAAAGATTTTCAGTTAGAGGGAACTGGATTATGTGACTACTTGTACTCTTGTCATACTTGAGAAAGCCAGAGATAGTGAATTCCTGGTTCTCTGTGGAGTCTGTGTTGATGATGTTTGTGAGGATGGTGCCAGAAATTTCCATTCCAGTTCTTTCAGCAGTGTTGTAAACACTCATGTCCTGATTGAAGATGTGCTCATTCATTTTAGACTTCATTCTATAACTGGTCTTCTGCTCTTGGAGTGACAGAACAGTGTCCAAGTTGTTGTCAATCATTGTCTCAAGGGAAAAACCATTATCAAACTGCTGGGTCATAGATGCCCTGCATTCATGTGAGCTAGCAAAAGCCAGGGGTTGTGCTTTGAGGAGGAATTTGCCGTAGAGCTGGGCACTGTGCTTTCCATACATGGTCATGTCTCCATCAGCATTGAAGATGGCATCAAGGTTGAAATCAAAAGGAACAATGCTGCAACGGATGGTGTGGTCAAAGCGCATTGGCTTCGAGTTGAAGCAGGCATCATTGGTGATCCTGGCAGCAAGACCAATAATTTCAAGCTCAGTGTTGTGGCTCATGTGAGTTCCAAAGAGTTTTCCAGTGGTGCTGCACTTTGCATTAGCAGTCATATCAGCATAGTTAAGCTGATAGGTGTGCTTGATCTCTTCCTCTCCATAGATGGCTTTCAGGCTTCCAGTCAGGTCCATCTTGTAAAGCTCTGCCTGCAGCTGAGCCTCATTCATGAAGTTGGCAGTCAGAAGTTTCAGGTTGTTATTAACATTTGCAGAAGCAGTGTAGGGTTTCAGGTCGATGGTGATATCATGAGTGTATAAGACAAACTCACTAGCAGAGGCTTCAGCCTTTGAGTTGAAGTCAAGGCTAGAACGAGTAATGGTCAGAGTGTTGGCATTATCAACCTTGATGTCATGCAGTGCCGCCTTGTTGGTAATGGATAGAGTAGCCCTTGAAGCATCAAGCCCAGCATTGAAGGTGTTTTCCAGGGACAGGGGGCTCTGGAGGGTTGTTGTTCCACTTGTGGTCAAACCATCCTTGTCCATTCTCAGAGTTATCTTGTGAGTAGCCTCATTCTCAAGGAGCTTCACAGTGGCATCACTGTTTACAGCCAGACCATTGACATCAAGAGAGGCAGTCAGCAGAGAGTAAACATGACTTTCAGACTGGTCTGCATTTGTTTCCATTCTCAGGACAACTTCGCCAGAACCAGCAGAGGCTTCAGCCTGGTTGTGGATCTTCATACCAAGAGCAAGGGCATTGGCATCACATTTCAGTGACAGCTTGCTGTCTTTGAAGGAAAGGTCAACAACATGGGTCAAGGTGTCTTCAAAAGCATTGGTGTTGGACACAACTGAGATTTCACCATTGAAAAGGGTTGCTACAATTGTGTTCTGGGCCTTAACAATCGTGGAGTCACACTGAACAGAAGAATCAATCTTTGCTTCTGGTCTGAATGGGAGAATGATAAATGACTGGGTTGAAATGGTCTTGCCATAGAGGGGTCCAGCGTTGAACATTCCCTCAAAGTTGCTGTCGGCAGAGATTTCTTCAGTGTTGACTCCAGCCATACCAGTGTGCTCCAGTGCAATATTGAGACCAAAAGGGCTTGTGGCTTCCATCTTGCTGCTTGATTTCAAATTGATTTTGTCAGTGATGGTTGCATCTTCAACAATACTAATACTGGCTTCAATAAATTTATGGGCCAAAGAGCTTTTCAAGTGGGCCTTGATGGAATCAGCAGTGGCCAACATTCCAGAGCCTAAATAAGACACACAAGAGGAGAAGATAACCGAAAATTGCATTGATAGTGGGGTTATATTACAAAGCATGAACAGTACATCCTTATAACTGTTAAAGATAATAATGTGAGAAATTCTAAATTCATGAATGATATTAACTACGAAATACCTTCAAACTTTATTGAGAGAATGTCAAGTGGGGAGGTTCCTTTCACATCAAACTTAGCTGAGTAGCTAGGTGTTTCCACAACATCTTTGCCAGCAGCCATTGAGGCCTCCATGTCGTATAGGTTGCTCTTCATCAGTGTTGAAACCTCAGCTTTGCCAAAAAGAGGAACAGACAGAGTAAGGCTCTCAGGAACAAAAAGCTCGGGGATTGGAATCTCCATGGATGCGAGCTCCAGTCCAAACTGGGGCAGAGACACATAGGGTGTAGTCAAAGCTGGTGGGAAATTGAGCTCTTCTGTTGACTTTCCTCCAAGAGGGAGAGGGATAGTAAAGGTGAAGCGCTCGTTGTTGAAGTAGTAGGCAGCCTTTGCCTCACTGTTAAAAAGACAGAAATAAAATATAAATGTTTTGGGAATAAAATCAGATAATTTAAACAATTGCCAATAAAGTTGTTTACACTTACGCATTCAGGAACAGTGCCTCTGGCAGGGAAATCTCAGGCATATCAGGTACTCTGAAGTTCTGAATGTAGGGGATATCAGCACCATACTTGTACATGTAGTTGTTTGCTGCCTAAGAAACAGACAATCCTTGTTTTATGCTTGCTTCACATTTTACCCATGAAAATCAGAATAATTATTGAATCCACGATTCATACCTCCACAAACTGTGACAAGATGTGACGGACTTTCATGTCAGTCTGCCCCACCTGTGTTTCAAGAAGTTGGTTGCCATACTTCTCAAACATATCAGCATTTGGCAAGATGGTTGTCTCAGTATTCACATCAGACTTGAACTCAACCTCAACCTTGCTGGCATCTGCAACAATAGAGAACAATGAATCCTAAGACATGTGGAAACATCCTTTTAAAACCCAGGTTAGAGGTGAGGGGAAACTTACTCTAAACAAAATCGAATTTGGCATTTTCTCCCAGGCAAAATGGCAGATTTGCAACTAAAATGTATTTTGCTTTGATGGCCACAGCCTGTGTAGGCTGTAACAGATGTGATCAAAATCTTAATTCTGTCTTGTTGATTGACCTAAAACTGAGTCGCCTTTCGTCATGTAATTTGTTTCTATAGACTTATATAGTGCCACCTTCTGGTCCCAAATTGTCTAACAATGTTTAGGATTATAACCAGCTACTGTGACCCAGGTTTAGGAATAAAAAAAACAAACAAACAAAGTAAGCAACCATTAAATCAATTGTTAAATAATATTCTGAAAAATGAATAATTGGAAAATTACATTACCATATTTCATTGTAATTTTCTGCTCAGATGTGGCATCCATGACCTTGACTTCACTCTTAAGCTCCATTTCCAATTCTTCTTCATTCTTCAGGTTAGCAGTGACAGTGGCATCAGTGTTGATTGAGGGGACAAGAAGTTGAACTTGCAGCATACCTTCCCTCATGGCCTTCACACTGAAAGATATACCAGGGAGTTAGCATTATCTCAATTATAAGGGTGACATTTATGTTATTTTATGAGGATACATGGTTAATTTCTTACTTGGCGCGGCCAACCAGGGAGAGCTGAGGGATGTTCTTGTTAATAAAGTCAAGAGAGATGGAGTGAGTTCCTTTTCCCTTGGTGTTCCCGTCAACAACGCCCAGTCTGAATCCAGCCTCCACATCGTAGTCAGGGATCTGGAAGTCAGCTGTGATGACATTCTTCCTTCTGTTATATTTTACAATTGCTTTGGCTTCTGTGGGCTCCACACCTGTTGTTGACCAACAAGTACAGTAGTATTACTTAACTACTTAATAAACTTTAACATTTCTCTAGATTGAGCCAGTGATGAGGTGGAAAAATTTTAAAATTTTGTATATTACCTTCAGCCTTCAGAACAAAGTTCACAGAGTCAACCTTCTGCCTGCCTTCTTCTCCCTCCCTGAGGAGCTCATAGGCAACAGTGGCTGTGTACTCAGTGACTTCGCCAGTAGGATGGAGCTCCACAGCAAATCTATTAAGAGTTCATTAATGAGCCAGATTTCTTAGTAAAATAATTTGACAATCATTTGCTGGTGGTTCAGAGTCTTACTTGCTGTCTCCAGTGAAGGGGAAGTAGGGGGCTGTTTCTTGAGAGAAAGCATCAGTGTACTTAAGAGCAGTGCAGTATTTCATTCCAGCGAAGAAGGGATTGCACTCATTAACATCAACCTCATCCTTCAGGATAGGGGGGATGGTCCTCACCTCTGATCCAGTCACTGCCACCAGGGTGTTTCTATGTATAAGTATATGTAAAAAAGGATAGAAGCTTTACTTTAGCTAAAAGTTGCATTGAAATCAGAAGTGCATAGTGAATAGTACATTGTCTTCCTAGTGCATGTTGAACTCTTACTTTCTGTGTTTCTGACAGTTCTGTAAATTTAAGTGATCATGGTCAAGAAGTCCTGCTAAGGCTTACGTCATTTTGATGAGCTTGGTAGGGCTCTGTGGAGCAGGGATGGTAAGCTTGACTTGGTCACGTCCAATGGAGATCTTGGCACCGAACCCACTTTCATGGAAAATGTTGGTGTGCATCTCTAATCCAGAGTTGACATATTCAGGGATGTGGGAGCCAACCTGAGTTACAAACTCAATACCAGCAGAGGGCATGAAGGCAACTTCGCTCTGTATGGAGACATAAAAGGAAAGTCACCTGTTGTGATTATTCTGTGTGATGTTAAACTTGTATTTGACAATAAACATACATATAACGATAACTTTAAAGATAATTACCATGTCACGAGCAATCTTAAGTCCTCCCTTGATACCAGGAGTGAATGTACCAGACAGTGCAATCCTCAGAGGCACACCAGTGACAGTAGGCAGGAAGAATTCATTGTCCATGAAGATGTAGTGGGCAAAGATCGTGTTGTCAGCCTTAGTCATCAGTTCCTTAATCAGCTATGACAGATAAAAACAGATAAAACACAGTTGAAATTTAAATGATAAACCTGCAAATAAAAAATACACAATCAATTCTGTTAGCTATAAAAATAACTGCTTTAACTTACATCTGTAGGGAACATCTGGAACATGCTGTCAATCATCATGGCAGCAGAGTAAGCCATCCTCTGCATGTCATTGGTCCTCAGATATCCAAGCTCATTTCCTAAAAGTCTCATATATACCATTGCTTCTGGAGACTGTATGTTCTTTAGTTCCTGTACCAGTTTGTTGAGGTTGCGTCCAATCTCCCTCATAATGTTCTGGGAAGCCTAAACAGAGGTGTGAACGCTATTACAAAAGTATCCTGTCATGTAGACATTATACATCAAAAGTACAGTTGTTTTCAATCTGATTAAGCAAACGGATTGCTCTGAGTACCTGTCTCTTCATCCTGTACTTCTTCAGAGCTGGCAGTATGTTCTGCAGGATCTCATTGACTCTAAGTGGCATGTTGTCAGCGACAAAGTACATTGTCTTCAGGGCAGTGTCAGGGAAAAATCCATTCTCTCCAAACAGGGCATCAACAGTTGGCTCAAATCCTTTGCCCTCCATACCAATCTGTAGGGGTGACAAAAATGTCACAGTCACAACTTAAGGACTAAGAACTTTAGGACCTCAGCCACAATTTGTATTAAAAATAGCCCAAACTGTTTACCTCCATCATGTCAATGTCATAGCCAAATGCCTTAAGAGTCATTTCAAGCATGACTTCCTTGGGCAGGTAACTAGTACCCTCAAAGATCATGTTGCCCTCCACAGATCCAATCTTGTAGTTGCGAGAGAACTTGGTGGGGTCCATGATAGAACCAATCTCATTACCCTGCAGGGCATCACGAATCTTCTGTCTCAGTCTTTGTGAAAGAAAGAAAAATTATTATAGTTATCCCAATGATAGTGGTCGAATTGGAAAATCTACTCACCAGGAAGGTGAAAACACAAATTTAGCTAAATTTGCATCAACTCTTCACTTACTCTTGGGTCTCAGGCTGAGTTGAGGACAAAATGTTGGTAATGTGGGAGATCACAAAGCTCATGACTTGTTTATCTTGCTCATTGGGCAAGGCATCAGTCAGCTGAGCCAGTTCACTTGGCTGGGGGTCCTTCATAAGTACCAGATATGCAGCAATACGCTTTTGCGTGGGGCTAGCGCTGTCCCAGAGTACCTGCATGAGAACCTCTCTGCCCTGTGACCAAAAGACATCAATAAAATGAGCCTATAGTAGAAATAAATATTATAATAATATGTCAAACCAATGAATTTGACTTGCCTCTTCAGGGACGGGAGTCAGCCTGTATACTTGGATGGCAGCCTGTTGCACAGCAAGGGAAGCTGCAGGTTGGTTCACACACTGGATCACTGCAGCTCTGAGTGCAGGACTAGCAGGCACCACAGCTGGAGCCATGTTTCCAATAACCTAGAATCAAAACAAAAATAATTATTCTCCTCATTAGGCAGAATGTAAATTCAGATATACTTTGGGAGGACATCCAGGTGTGGTCAGGTTTTGATGTCTTTTTTTAAATAGGCAGTTCCATCCTTAAAGGTTAAGTTTAGAATCTTTTATTTAACGTGAAAACCTTTCAAATGTTTTTCCTGTCTTTTAATGTAATTTATGGTACTCTCTTTTGAGCATAATTTTCTACTTTATTGTTTTTTTTCCTTCTTTGGCAGTGGCAGTGTTATTTCACAATGCCACCTTGTAGGTCTATGCACAGTTTTTTTTAATCAAAAATTGAAAAGAAAACCACAGAGGTTTCTGTAAATACATAAATAAAAAAATATATGTAATTCAAAAGCACATGAATCTATTTTGCTTAGTTTGCCTGGTAATCTACCAAATGACTGATTCCAGTTACAGCATGCAGTAATTCCACAGATAATATGTAAATAAGACATCTGTCATTCTAATTATATTCTTTAAGCATGCTCTTATACTAATTTTCAATGTTCGTGCCCTTGAAAACAGCTCAACATAAGATCTAAAACAATGCATGTTATTTTGAATTATTTAAGATTATTTGCAATTATTGTGGCTAAAGGAAATGTGTGGGGGCAAAATTACACTCACCCAATGTAATAGATGCCTATGCTATGCGTCATTTTTTAATTTTTAAATTTGTATTCATTTTTATTTTTGGGTTAGATACCTACCCTCAATGTCATAAAAGTGTTGTCCTTGTCACCAGAACAGTCATCCAACTGGGCTGCCATGAACTCAGCAACAGAGTAAATCTCAGGGATCAGTTTTCCTTCAGTTTTGTAAAACCTGTTATAGAGAAAATTTCTATTTAAATTCAAAGCCTGGGTATCTGATTTTAGAAACATCCGCTAAAACATGCAACTAATCCTCTACCTTGATTAAAGTCTGGTTAACTTCACTCACCTCTTGACAACATTGCTCAGGGAATACATGATGGGCTTGCTGATCTTGTATTTGGCCATCTCAAGCATGTCATTGATCAGAAGGGCAGAGGGATTGGACACGAGTCCCATAGCAAAAACAGTGGCATCAACCTCGAGTGATGAGCTGTCAAAGGTCCTGAGGATCTGCATGATGGCACTGCTGCACTCAGGGGTTCCACACTGGGCCAGAACCTGGTAGGTCAGGACACGGGACATTGCAAGAGCCTCAGGAATGGCGGGGCTCAGGGTCTCAATCTTCATTCCGCGGACCATGGTGACAAGCTTGTGGAAGAGGTGGGCCCTCCTCTCACCCTCGGTCTCAGGCAGAGTGGCCAGTTCTCTCAGGAGATCCAGACACGCAGCTTTATCCTGGACAACAGACTTGTCCTCGACAGCCTCCATATGAAGACCCATGGCAATGTCACCTGTGATACACAAGCAGCATTGTTGTAGTGAGTTAATTTTATCTTTAGTGACAACTTCAACAATTAACCACAAATTAAAACTACACAAATGAAACAATGGGCTTACTTCGGTCAAAGACTCTGTTGTTGTGAGGAGAAACCTCAACCAGGGTGAGTTCTTGCTTTCCAATGTTGGTAACTCCATACTCTCCCCTGTTGGAAGAAAACACTAGGTTGAAAAGTACTGTAGAACACTTGGATAAGACACATCAAGTTACACTTACATAATAGAGCATGGTACAGAGTGCAATATAAGGGTTGACTTACTTGTGTGAGAAGGGAATGAGGATGTGGTTCTCAGTGCAGGATCCAGAAGTCATATGTTTCTTCTCATTGTCAAATTTGTAGTTGCAGGTCTGGGAGCTTCTGACCAGCTGGGCAAGAGGGTAGTGCTGAAAATAGACAAATAATCAAACTAAACTGCAAGATTCTAATGATTTGAACAAAAATGTGGATACTAAGGATACTGTTGTACCTTGGTTTTACACTGCACTGAATATAGATTACATGCCAGTCAGGTAGAACCAGTACTGTAATGCAGTTTTCTTTGGATTTAGGGTCAGTGAATTTGCTTAAATCAGTTCTAGCAGTAGTGGCTATTAGGTAGAATGATATGAGCATTTCAAAACAGATGCACCCATGTGTTGCTTGGATGTCTTACCATGCCAGAGATGAGTGCCAAGGGGCTGGTGTGATCTCTCATTGGGACAAATTTGTCACATCTGGACAGATCCCTGTTGAGACTGATGTCAGTTGCAATGTCCTCTCTAGTGTTGATGGAGTAATGGGTCTTGCACATGCCATGGATAGTGGGCTGAAATGATGTGAACAGAGATAATGATATAATTTCAATACCGGTGCATTCTTTTCATTGTGTTTGAGGAAGCAGTTCTCATACGAGAGAGCATAAGTAATAAGCATAAAGCAATAAGTAAGAGACTTACCATGTTCTTGTTCATGTCTTCTTCCAGCAGAGGCACAGCGAGGGCAGAGATGATACCCCTTTTGATGTTCAGGATGGTTGTTGTCTCACCGTCCTCAGGGTACAATTTCACATCATACACACCCTCAACTACAACCTTCAGAGGATATCTAAAAAAGTAGGGATATTTTCCATAAAGTTACTTAGTAAATGTGTTCCATTGCATAATACTGTATATACGTGTGTTCATAAAATTGGATATGTCACTCAATGGGAAACTATACCTCTCCATTTCAGCAGCAAAGGCATCAGAGCCAGGTGCAGGACTAAACACAGGGTTGCCCTGTGCGTCCATGTTGACCAACTCAATCAGGCTACAGGCAGTGGTGTGCACGTTGAAACTACAAGCCTGAGGTACTTCAATTTCAACCTGTTTCAAAAGATTATTTTAGATTTTTCTTGCCACATATAATGTAGGAAGAAAAACATATATTATAATGTAGAATGGTGAGATTTAGCTGTCAAGAGAGAGTGGCATGTACTTTACCTTGCAAGTGGCCTTAGGTCCATTCTTGAGATGTGAAGCACCATTGACGGCATTCAAGGACTCAGCTTCGTACAGGTATTCATACTTGTGGTAGGCTTTGTACCTTTGGTTTACTAATAGAGAAGATAATCTTTTTTTAAATTAGAGTTCTCTATGCAAGAACGGTGGGACAATGCAATGCAGTCATGTAGTGTTTATATGCAAAATGTGGGAAAAAAATACTAAACGTGTGTGCTGGCACCAAAGTTCAGTTTACGTCTCGACTTTTAAAAACTATTGTTGTTTGTCAGTTCTTGTTTGTCTTTAACAGTTGTGGTTATTAACATTTACATTGCATACAGGTTGTGTAATATTAAAATATTGAACTTACACAGGCAGGATGCATGCTCCTTCTGTGCATCTGTAAAAGAAATCAAGAAAGTTAGATACAAAACTTTGTTTCCTCCTGCAAGGAAACTATTTTACTCCAAAGAGAGTTCAGCGTTCACTTCAGTTTGTTTGCTTTAATTTTATTATCATATTCATGGTATCCCTAATCAAAAGCAGCATGATGGAAATTAAAACATACTTACAAGCCAAGGCAAGAGTGATTAGTACGAAAAGACAGAGCTTTGAGTCCCCCATGATGGACTCGCTGAAACTCTCTCCTTTGGGCTCCTTTGGTGAGTACTCAGGTGAGACTGAGACCTCAACCTCCCCATAGGCTTTTTATAGCAAAGGTGTTTAGGTGTTACATACAGTACAGTCCTAGCTCCAAAGTCCACTTTATACATATGTGTGGAGGGACAAAGGCAACTAGTTTCATAAAGCCTTCCATGAATATGGTTGCCAGGTTAAATAAGTTGAAATTTGCAAACCCATTCAAGTAGTGTGCTGTGGACGATAATTTAAAGTTACAAATAACCAGAAGTGCAATTCACATACTCCACATCACCGCTGATGGGTATCATTCAGGAGTTAAAGTCATTAGATTGAGCATATAGCAATCCTGATTTCTAATAAATTTGAACAAATATGAAGAATCCTGTTTTTTAAGCACTGAGTTACTGATGATTTAATCACTAGGATTGAACCGGTCTGTGTGGTTGAAATACCAGATTGTAATAAGAGACAAGGAATATCCTGTTTTGGCTTCTTAGGTGACACATTATAATTGTCAAATTGATCATTTATAATTGTTGAGTTTCTTAATACCTCCTTTCCAAATGTCTCATCATAGTGAATACAAAAGACACCTTTGTATAGGTTTATGCCAAAACCACATCTGCAAACTCTGAACACATACCAGTACATTTTAAATTGACCACTAAGTCAGAAGATTTTGTTTTTCATCTTTTGTATGTTGCTTTGTTGTTTTACATTTTTATATATAAATCATATATTTAAATATACAGTACCAGTCAAAGATTTGGACACACTTTCTCATTCAAGTGTTTGGGAAGGTGTGTCCAAACTTTTGACTGGCACTGTAAATCTATAATTCATTTCAATATTAAATACTCTACTTAATAATCAACAGCTAAGATTAAATATTTAAAATATTTTTTTTGAAAAAGTACTAAAACGGATTAAAGAGAAACCAGCCAAACGGTGCCACTTAGTTTCTTAACTTGGTGTGTCAAGTTGATTATTACATAATCATACAGTCAAAATGCTATTTCAAAAGTACAAGTCAGAAACTGTGGGGTTTTGCCCCCACACCATTGATAAGGAGTTGATACACTGAACTTGAACAGGTTGTTATCAAGCATCTTGTCAAAGTGGCATTGGACTACAGTCTCTGTCCGCTGTGTAGACATGATTTTTTGCACATGAAATTATGTTTAACATTCTCCCAGCTGGTTATCTTCTTTGGATAAAAGTAATCTTATCATGGCACACAGAAGGCCACACCAAAGGCACAATGAAATCATCTTGAGGCATAGTTGTTGCAGAGATATCTGTAATATATAAAACTTTGAATGATATGGTCCTACAAGAACACCACATTTTCTGCCAAAGTTGCATCAATTTTGGTTGTTTTCTGAAATTTGCTGTATGTATATGTACGTATATTTGTTTTGTCTCCAACTTTCCCCCTGTAGGCGGGGCTCAGTTGGAACAAGGTGATGTCATGTACTTCTGTGCACAAGAGCTAGCAACATTTGAATCCAAATGTGCTGACAGTTGTGGGTTGTTTGTCTCATGTTGCAGAGCCACTGGGTAACATGTCAGTCAAAACTGATTAAACCACACCCATCCAATCCTGATGAAGCAGATTAGCTGATGTTTTAAATGTTAAACTCTTAATAAATAATAACTAAGATTTTTTTCCCCTGAACTTCAACTTTGATGTTATTTATTTAGTGATGAATATTTAATGTTATTGAGAAATACTTGAGATTTGAAACCAAGTTTTTAGGGGCTATATGAAGGATACTCCTAGTTTATAATACTATCAATTGTTACAATGTTACAATTTCATTTAGCAAACGCTTTTATCCAAAGCGACATACACAAGATAAATAAATAAAGATAAAGATAGGTCCATAATACCTTTACACTTTACAATTGGTGACAAATTATTTTTGTTACTGTGCAAACTGTTCAAATCTTCAATTGTAATAAACCTCTCATGAACAGACAGGACCCTGGTGAATGTGACAGAGGCTGATGTGACTGCTTTAGAGGAAATAATCAGTGTCTGATGAACCTGGTAGTTGTGAAAGGTGTCAATATCTAATCTAAGAGGGCTTGTCATGTCAAACAGCATTAGTTTTATTATTTATGAGCCCATTTCTAATGTTTGGACAATTGGAGTTTGACATACAAATCTTAGTTTACACCACTATATGGAAATAAAAACAATGATCAGTGATCTATTTTTGCTTGCTCTATCCTGAAATGGCAACAGGCTACTTGAGAGGCAATCAATGTAAATAATTTAATTAATTAACAATTCATTGTATTTCTCCTGTATATTAGAATATCCCACCTCCCTGGGATCAAAGACACTATATTTTTTCCTAATGACAACAATATCTGGCAAGAGATACAAACAATGACTGTTACATAATGAGAACATAAGAATCAGTCTGGATACTTTTAACCTCTTCCACTCCCCAAGGACGTCAGTGTCCATGGGTGACATTACTGGCTTTCATAAGCTCAGTTTTCAGATACAGTGAAGATACTGGTATCATGTGAAGCTAGGCGACCTAAGGAATCTATTGGTACCAACCATGTCATGCTAGCTTGTCGGGAAGGGGGCTAAATAATGCTCCAAAATTACGCTAAATTTTGGTGAGAGAAAAACTGGCATGGCCATTTTCAACGGGGTCCCTTGACCTCTCACCTCAAGGTATCTGAATGAAAATGGGTTTTATGGGTACCCAAGAGTCTCCTCTTTACAGACATGCCCACTTTATGCTAATCCCATGCAGGTTTGGGCAAAAACCATGCATGTTATTTTTGCCTATTCTAAAAATGGTGTATTTGAATATTTCTGCATCCGTAAACAGTTTTGGAATAGCATAAATTTGGTATGACTGGAAAGCTGAGACTCTTGTGGATTCAATGAATCCAATTGTATTCATGTGTGATGATGTTAGTCCCCATTGTAGCCATTTCATTGTAGTGAGACCATTTTTTGAAACTTGACCTCACTGTATAAAATGATCTATTGTGGCCTCTAGGATAATCACAGCCACATGAAACTTTACAACTACAAACTAGAGACAGGGCATTCAGAGGATGTATAGCTTTCCTACGTATATTGACAGTATATTTTTGACACAATATACATGGCATAAAAACATTGTTTGATTGTTTGAATGGTTCAGTTAATCGCAGTTCCCTTGATTGGATCCTCTGACCACAACAAGGACCTGAAAAGGACAGTTCTGTAGCCCACATAACATACTGTATGTGGTCAAGTGCAAAGCAACTGTGCATGAACAAATATACATTTAATTTCTACTGTTCAGTCCCTCTTCCACTACAGAGGCTGACAAAGATATGGAAATAGAAAACTTTTTAATTGCATCAATCAGTGGCTTTAAATGTTTTTTTGAAT
This sequence comes from Scomberomorus guttatus, assembly GCA_038419695.1. Classification (NCBI taxonomy): domain Eukaryota; kingdom Metazoa; phylum Chordata; class Actinopteri; order Scombriformes; family Scombridae; genus Scomberomorus; species Scomberomorus guttatus. The sequence continues at coordinate 11,927,778 of CM076462.1, forward strand.
TTCTGCCTGTTGTCCTTAGTGATGAACTCATTTGAGATAATCTAGAACAAAACTTTTAACATGTAATGTACAAGATGTTCCTGTTGAACCATCTGTTGTAAGGTAAAACACCTGACTGCTCATACTCCTTGCAAGATGTTTTTACAATAAGCAGATATTGTTTTTAGAAATGCTAGCGGCATGGCTCTATGGATGGCAATGTCGGTATGTTGGTCTGTCTGTTGGTTGGTCTGTCGGTCCACTTCTCTACTCCTGAATGAAATATCTCAGCAACTACAGGATGGGTTCCCATGAAATTTGGTGCAGATATTCATGGTCATCAGACTTTGGTGTTCCCCTGACCTTTCCTCTAGCATCACCAGCAGGTCAAATTTTTCACTGAGAAGGTCAACTACAAACGTAATCCCTGCACAATTTATTCTGTAGCACTTCACTAACTCCCTGTTATTCAGCATTTGGATGGTTTTCAAGAACTCAACTCTGCAGCCACTTTCTCTGCTTAACTCTTAAGGTAAATGAAGGTCCTTAGTGGCAGTTGTAACTTTTATACTTCTTATTGATAATGACATCTTAGAATATAGATTATAGCAACTACATAATAGACTATAGCAATGATCAACTCCTCTACAGAAAATTATTAACAGCAAGTAAACACTAAACTTCCTGTCCCACCACTATATCACTTTCGGCAAGTCACTATGGAGTTTCCAGGCAAATTTTGCCCTCATGTCTATTATGTTTTAGCTTAGGCCAGTCTTGTGTTGCCTGGAACACAGTATGTGCAATACTGTAAGGCAACATGAGACAATGCGTGTCCAAACCTTTGACTGGTACTGTAGATGTTGCTGCTGTATCCTGTTTTGCTCTATTGTGTTGTATTATTATGTTAGTGTTGGAATTAGGTAAAGCTTATTTTACAGTGTATGTTGTACAGTGAAAAGTTGTTGTCAAATGCAGTTATTTAGAATTATTTTGTCTTACAGGAGAGTTCCTGGTGGAGAAAATCCTCACTCACATGCCCTACTGCATATTCATGAATCATGGCTTTAAAAAATCAGTAAGATTCATGCAAAATGTGTTAAAATACTAACTTGGATAAAAGACTAACTGGTTGTGAATTCTGGAAAAACATGAATAAGGAAATCAGACATTTACAGATTGTATTAATGTATTTTATTGATGCTTTTCACTCTTTGCAAGAAGGTGAATCTCAGCAAAATGACATATTTTCAATGTTTGTACACAATAAACTATCTAAATTAAAATGATACAACAGTTGTCTTTGTTAAACTTGTTGGTATAAATATGGTTAAAGAGCTAATTGTCCATACTCCTTCCAAGCATGTGTTTTAAACTGGTGGTAGTGTTTCATATTGACTTATGCCTCAGTCTGAGGGTTCCTCACTGTTGGAAGGGAAATGGAAGGTCAATCTCAAGCCTTCCTTCACTAACTTTCATGTAGCCTTGAGCCTGCTCTGAAGCTTGCTGCAGGAAACCATAAACAGTGTCATTGAACTGCCTCACCACATGAATGACCACATCCAAGATGTTATCAAAAAGATTGTTGAGGTCCTCCATAGTTAGGGCAGAGAACTGGTCAACAACTTTCTTTATGGCTGTGACAAGGCTACGATAGAGGACATTGATGTTGATGAACACTGCATCTAAATAGTCAGACTTGACTGAGTCAACAAACTCCTCAGATTTCTCAACAACAGCTTTCAGAGTGTCACCTATCTTCACTAGCATTGTGTCAAGACTCTCCATATTTTTCACAAAGTCCACCAGTTCATCAAAGATGTTCTTGAAAGCTGTTTTCACCTGATCAAGGATCTGGCCTCCAGTAATTGCATCACCAACTGGCATGCGCAATTTCACACTGCTGATCTTCTCAACAAAGGAGTTATAGTAGACCTCCATGTTCTCATAAATAATCTGGATGGTTTTATCTAGCATAGCAGCAATGCTGCTGGTCAGCTTCTTTAGGACCTCAGGGAGAGTGGTCATCTCCTCAGACCCTGGCAGTTTAAACTGGGTCTCCCTCAAGATCTTGACGACAGCATCCAAGAAGACCTGGACAGTTTTCTGGTACTGAACAATGATGTTCCTGAAGAAGATTGACAGCTGGCTCATTTGAACATCATAGTTGATGGCATCATTATAGGCCTCACGGATGCGATCAACAACAGAGTTTTTCAACTCCACCATTTTCCCTGTGATCTGGTACTTGTCAGCCAACTCTGTGAATGTAGAGATGATGGAAGGGAGTCTTGTCTTGAGTTCAGAGAGCATCACTTTGGGTGTCTCCATATTGTAGGCAATCTGTAGGTTCATCTTATCAGCATCCTTAGAAGATGATCTGATGACCAAGATGTCAACATCAACCTCTGGGGCAGACTGTTGAATAGGAGACAAGAAAGTATTGTTTGTGATATTAGGATTTTAGTATATTCTTCCCTATGCTATTAAAATTGTCATGCTAATGATACTCACAGGATAACGACCATAGACTCTTGCACTCATCTGAGATGGGATTCTGCCATTGAACTGAAGGCCAAGGAAGCCGGTGGAGGGGGTAGATACTGAAGCGCTGATACCATCTCTGCGAGCGGCATAACGAAGGTTCACATCAGTGAAAGTAGGACTGGTAATGTCCACATTCAGGGTGTGGCGAGAGACACTGAGAAAGAGAAAAAACATTTCAAACATTTCATAATTTTTTAATTCATTCTTGACATGCAAGTTAACATGAAGTAATCTGATTTATATGTTAAAATAAATTATCAAAAATGAAAAATGCAGAAAAAGTAGATTAAATATTTACCTGTCATCAACTTGACGCTTTCTCCTAAAATTTGAAGAAATTTGATAATTACTTTAAACCTTGAATATCGGACGCAGTTATTTAAGTTTTTTTGTGAAACAAATGCAGAATGTTACCTCAAGGCTTGAGTAATGACATGATTGACATCCATGGTCAGGTCAGCATGTGTCAGGACAACCTTGCTATTCATGCTCAGAGCTTCATTCTCAAAGTTTGCTGTAGTAGAAGCTAATGAAAAGAATTGTTTTTGTAAGCTTTTGTGCTCAACAATGCTTACAACACAAAACAGTTAAATATGGTTAAGAAATTTAACCAACTCACCATCCATGTCATAGTCCAAGAACACAATGGCAGAGGTGGCAGAGGACTTAAATGTGACTTTGAAGACAGGAGCATCGCCCTCCACGTCTGCTGCCAGGTTTGTGGTGTACAGTGGGCTGACAAACTTGGTATTGATCGAGATCTTCTGCTTGGCAGCTGTCACTTCAGCAACAGTTTTCTCATAGATGGTGAGATCACCCAGGTTGCTTGGCTGAGACATATCAATCTCAATATCGGCAGTCAAGGAAGACATCGGTGCAAGATCAATGGTAGCCTGGGCCACATGCTTCCCCTTGGTGTTGAAATTGAATAGATTTGCTTCATTGTTGCCAGTATACTTCAGCACTGCATATACACGGCTCAGGGAGGCTTCAACAGCAACATTCTCATTTATGTCCATGCTGATGACTTTGGTGGTGGCATGGTTAAGTTTGGCATCAGCAATGATCTTGGAGGTGGAACGTAGGCCATCATTATTCAGGTACAGATTAACCTCATTATCCAGGATTCCCAAAACTAGATAGTCTTCAAGCACTGTGCCATCCATGTTTGCCTTAGTGGATGACTCCATGGAAACATCCTCAAAGGTTCCCTCTAGCTTCAGACTGTGGTCTGCCTCTGCTTTTCCAATAGCTTTGATCACAGGTATGTTGAAATCACCCCTCATCCTCAAGGTGGAGACAGCATTTGCTTTGGTTTTGGTGTCTGCAACCAGATTTTGGTTTGCTTCCAGGTTGAGTATGGGCAGGGCAATCTTTGCAACAGTAGTCACAGAGACGGCAGTTTCAAAAGTTTCAGTGCTGATACTGACTGTGCTGTCATGAGTGCCTTCAATGTGACGATTTTCCAGGGACAGGGAATTGGCCAACTTGATTCCTCTCTTGGTGGTCAGACTGGTGGTACCATCAAGTTTAGCTTTAAGGCCCTCAAATACAGAGGCAGTGGTAGCTCCCAGACGGAATACCAGATCATCCTCAGCATACAGTCCAGCATTGACATTCAGATTAATGATAGCAGACTTGAAGGACAGATCTGTGATCATGTTACCTACAGGGGGAATCTGGATCAGACCCATCATATCAACAATAGGGGCAGCCTTTATTTTCTGGTAAACTATCTTGGCATCCACATTAACAGTCTGTTCAGTGGTCGTCAAAAGATCCTTCAATCCGGTCTGCTCATACAAGTTCAGATCACTGATAGCTGGAGTACGGAAGTCAACAAAAGGCAGATCAATCTCAGGAATGCTGATGGGGGATGTCAGGAAGTCAAGATTGGCTTCACTTTCCATGGCAACAAAGACACCAGCCTCGTTTTCATTATTACTAACAGTGAAGTTGTAGAACATTTTGTACTGATTAAGACGAGCCAGAGATACTGTGTTCATCTGTTGGCTGTCAGGTTTGAAGATGGCTGAGTAATCATTCTGCAGATCTATCTTAGCAATCAGAGTTTCGAAAATGTTGACCTTGGTATTTCCTTTGTTCTGGAATTCAAAGACAAACTCAATGGGTTGGACTACAATGTTGATTCCATTGGACAGTACTCCAGTTACTGCACCATACAGTTCTGTATCATGGTTTGCCTTCAGCTCAACCTTCATATCATAAAAGTTGGCATGTCCAGATGCCACAACAAGGCTGTTCTTTATGATTGGTGCCTCTGCCTCATTGCGGACATTAAACTTGAAGTAGATAGGGGTGCCAGATTCAGCAGTAATTTGCTGTTTCATCTTCAAGATGGTAGAGTCTGTGTCACCAGAGAAGGTTAGTGTGACAATGGTAGGAGTGAGTGACAAATGCAACTTGCTCTTGTGGTTGCCCTCTTCAGCATTAAACTTGCCATTGCCCGCATTATCAACGTCTAGAGTGAAGGTGTAGCCTTTTTGGGAAGCAATTGCTTTCTGGGTTACAGCGGCATTACTTCTGACATTGATGATTGGGAGATTCACTAAATGATTGTAAGTTGTGTCGAGAGAAGCAGACACTCCCCCTTCCATAGCAATAAAGGCTGTGTTCATAAAGTCAGCAGTGTAAGGTGTAGTGGTGACCTTCACTGCAGTCGTGGCTCGTGCCTGGGCTGATTGGCCATAGTGAGCTACAGATGCCTGATGTTCAACTCCAAGAGCAAGATGGTTGAACTTTAGAGTCTCTGTAAGGATAACACGGTTCATTTTGGGGATTGCAATATGAGCAGTGGAGTCAAGTTTATAATTAAGATTTTCAAAACTTGGAGATGTGCCCTGGGAAGTGAGGAATCCAGTGAACTCGGGTGTCATTTCATTCCCAGTGGAGTTTTGGAACTCAGCAGATGTCTTGACAGTGTAGATGGGAGTTTGGAATTTAATCTCACCATAGAGTTTACCAAAGCATGGGACCATGATCTCACTTGGAATAGTTGGCAGTTTGAATTCAGGAACCTGAAGAGAATTAATTAGCTTTTCTACAGGAACTTGTGGGATGGTAGGGAATGAGATCTCAGAAAGAGTGATCTCTGGGAGGTTTATCTCAGGCATGGAAGGCATGTAGTTCAGTGTCAGATCTCCAAAGAAAACATCCACATCAAGCATTTTGATCTCAAAGTTTACAATGAAATCAATGATTTCAATGATTTTCTGCTTGATGTCATCAAAGGAAATTGTGGTGGCTTCCACAGTGTGTAAACCCAGGATGGTGAATTCAGGGATGTCCAGCTGTGTTGGGATTTCAAACTGCTGAAGCTCATCCATCCTGAACTTCATGGAAGGTACAATAAGATCAGTGAGAGGAACAATGAAGGATGGTGTGTTCAGCTCAGCTTTCTTCAGTTCAGTAATGAATCCATCAATGATCTGCTGAATCTCACTGATGATCTTTTGCTCAGGTGCCACCTTCTTAATCATCTCAACCATTGTGGTAAACATATCAGTGACAAAGACTATGACCTCCTTGTAGAAGTCACTCACTGCCTCCAGATAAAGGCCAATCACAGATTTGACATCCAGATTTGTGATTTCCTGTTTTATAAATTCAAAGAATCTCTTCAGGTCATCAAACACAACCTGGTCAATCATTTCCTTTACTGATTTCATCATTTCTGCAACTTTGATTTCTCTCAGCCGATCCATGAAGCCTTTAGCAGAGGATAAGACAAGGTTGACAAAATCTCTTGTTGCCTCAAGTTTCTGGGGGATTTCAAGAGTCCTGATCAGCTCATTCATGTACATTGTGTACTCCGCAATGAATTGATTGGCCATATCCACAACGTCATTATAATCCAATGACGTCAGCCTCTGCACAATAAATTCAATATACACATTCAGTTGTTTAATTATATCCCTCACTTCAGTTCCTTTCAAATAGTTGATAGCTTCCTGGAAGGCTGGCATGAATCTAGTAGGGATGTCTTTCACCATCTTGGCTACAGCCCTGGTGGTTTCGTCAATTTTGAACTGTTTAATGACCTCTACAGTCTTTTCCAAGACAACTTGAACCTTCTTGTCAACCTCAAACTTTACAATCAACTCTCTCATTTTGGCATAGAATGTGTTGATCTTGCCTATGATGTCAAGGTCCCGAATCATTTTGCTAATGTCACTGAATATCTCTGTGGGAATCTGACTCACCAGTTCCTCAATGTGACCTTTAAAGTTGATGGATGAAATGTACCTTTTCAGTTCAGCAACGTATGTTGACATGTCAAAGTTCTCAATTAAGTTCTTCATATCATTCAGGAACATCTGCAGTTTAAAAGTGATTTTATAGTTGTTCTCAATATAACGCAGGATTTCCTTGCTACTGCGTTCCAGGTGAATCTGCTGGAGCATCTCCCTCATGGTATCAATTACATATACAACCATAGCCTTGATGTCAAAGTCCAGCTGTTGCTGGATCTTCTGAATGATGGTTTCAGGCAGGGTGCCAGTAACAATAATCTCCTTCATCATATCAGCAAAGTTTTGGATGTAAACAGAGAGATCAGCCAGCAGTTTCTCAAAAGTAACTTTCAGGTTTCTCAAATAGGCTTCCACATCCTCCATGGAGATGACATATTGTTGGGTAAAATCATTGAAATACTGCTTCAGCTGAACGACCTTGCCATCTATATTCAGTTGAGAAACGAATTCACTTACATACTGGGGAAGAGCCTCAAGTTTAGCCCTTATCTCCTCATTGTTGATGTAGTTGTGCAGTGCCTCTGCAACATGTACAACAAAACCCTTGATGCTTTCTAAGAAGACAGGCAAATGTTCAATTAGAGGAAACTGAATTATATGACTATTTGTGTTCTTGTCGTACTTGAGGAAGCCAGAGATGGTGAATTCCTGGTTCTCTGTGGAGTCTGTGTTGATGATGTTTGTGAGGATGGTGCCAGAAATTTCCATTCCAGTTCTTTCAGCAGTGTTGTAAACACTCATGTCCTGATTAAAGGCATGCTCATTAATTTTAGACTTCACTCTAAAACTGGTCTTCTGCTCTTGGAGTGACAGAACAGTATCCATCTTGTTGTCAAATGTGGTCTCCAGGGAAAACCCGTTATCTAGCTGCTGGGTCACTGATGCCCTGCATTCATGTGAGCTAGCAAAAGCCAGGGGTTGTGCTTTGAGGAGGAATTTGCCGTAGAGCTGGGCACTGTGCTTTCCATACATGGTCATGTCTCCATCAGCATTGAAGATGGCATCAAGGTTGAAATCAAAAGGAACAATGCTGCAACGGATGGTGTGGTCAAAGCGCATTGGCTGTGAGTTGAAGCGGGCATCATTGGTGATCCTGGCAGCAAGACCAATAATTTCAAGCTCAGTGTTGTGGCTCATGTGAGTTCCAAAGAGTTTTCCAGTGGTGCTGCACTTTGCATTAGCAGTCATATCAGCATAGTTAAGCTGATAGGTGTGCTTGATCTCTTCCTCTCCATAGATGGCTTTCAGGCTTCCAGTCAGGTCCATCTTGTAAAGCTCTGCCTGCAGCTGAGCCTCATTCATGAAGTTGGCAGTCAGAAGTTTCAGGTTGTTATTAACATTTGCAGAAGCAGTGTAGGGTTTCAGGTCGATGGTGATATCATGAGTGTAAGAGACAAACTCACTAGCAGAGGCTTCAGCCTTTGAGTTGAAGTCAAGGCTAGAACGAGTAATGGTCAGAGTGTTGGCATTATCAACCTTGATGTCATGCAGTGCCGCCTTGTTGGTAATGGATAGAGTAGCCCTTGAAGCATCAAGCCCAGCATTGAAGGTGTTTTCCAGGGACAGGGGGCTCTGGAGGGTTGTTGTTCCACTTGTGGTCAAACCATCCTTGTCCATTCTCAGAGTTATCTTGTGAGTAGCCTCATTCTCAAGGAGCTTCACAGTGGCATCACTGTTTACAGCCAGACCATTGACATCAAGAGAGGCAGTCAGCAGAGAGTAAACATGACTTTCAGACTGGTCTGCATTTGTTTCCATTCTCAGGACAACTTCGCCAGCACCAGCAGAGGCTTCAGCCTGGTTGTGGATCTTCATACCAAGAGCAAGGGCATTGGCATCACATTTCAGTGACAGCTTGCTGTCTTTGAAGGAAAGGTCAACAACATGGGTCAAGGTGTCTTCAAAAGCATTGGTGTTGGACACAACTGAGATTTCACCATTGAAAAGGGTTGCTGCAATTGTGTTCTGGGCCTTAACAATTGTGGAGTCAAACTGAATAGAAGAATCAATCTTTGCTTCTGGTCTGAATGGGAGAATGATAAATGACTGGGTTGAAATGGTCTTGCCATAGAGGGGTCCAGCGTTGAACATTCCCTCAAAGTTGCTGTCGGCAGAGATTTCTTCAGTGTTGACTCCAGCCATACCAGTGTGCTCCAGTGCAATATTGAGACCAAAAGGGCTTGTGGCTTCAATCTTGCTGCTTGATTTCAAATTGATTTTGTCAGTGATGGTTGCATCTTCAACAATACTAATACTGGCTTCAATAAATTTATGGGCCAAAGAGCTTTTCAAGTGGGCCTTGATGGAATCAGCAGTGGCCAACATTCCAGAGCCTAAATAAGACACACAAGAGGAGAAGATAACCGATCATTGCATTGATAGTGGGGTTATATTACAAAGCATGAACAGTACATCCTTATAACTGTTAAAGATAATAATGTGAGAAATTCTAAATTCATGAATGATATTAACTACGAAATACCTTCAAACTTTATTGAGAGAATGTCAAGTGGGGAGGTTCCTTTCACATCAAACTTAGCTGAGTAGCTAGGTGTTTCCACAACATCTTTGCCAGCAGCCATTGAGGCCTCCATGTCGTATAGGTTGCTCTTCATCAGTGTTGAAACCTCAGCTTTGCCAAAAAGAGGAACAGACAGAGTAAGGCTCTCAGGAACAAAAAGCTCGGGGATTGGAATCTCCATGGATGCGAGCTCCAGTCCAAACTGGGGCAGAGACACATAGGGTGTAGTCAAAGCTGGTGGGAAATTGAGCTCTTCTGTTGACTTTCCTCCAAGAGGGAGAGGGATAGTAAAGGTGAAGCGCTCGTTGTTGAAGTAGTAGGCAGCCTTTGCCTCACTGTTAAAAAGACAGAAATAAAATATAAATGTTTTGGGAATAAAATCAGATAATTTAAACAATTGCCAATAAAGTTGTTTACACTTACGCATTCAGGAACAGTGTCTCTGGCAGGGAAATCTCAGGCATATCAGGTACTCTGAAGTTCTGAATGTAGGGGATATCAGCACCATACTTGTACATGTAGTTGTTTGCTGCCTAAGAAACAGACAATCCTTGTTTTATGCTTGCTTCACATTTTACCCATGAAAATCAGAATAATTATTGAATCCACGATTCATACCTCCACAAACTCCTTAAAGATGTGACGAACTTTCATGTCAGTCTGCCCCACCTGTGTGTCAAGAAGTTGGTTGCCATACTTCTCAAACATATCAGCATTTGGCAAGATGGTTGTCTCAGTATTCACATCAGACTTGAACTCAACCTCAACCTTGCTGGCATCTGCAACAATAGAGAACAATGAATCCTAAGACATGTGGAAACATCATTTTTAAACCCAGGTTAGAGGTGAGGGGAAACTTACTCTAAACAAATTTGAATTTGGCATTTTCTCCCAGGCAAAATGGCAGATTTGCAACTAAAATGTATTTTGCTTTGATGGCCACAGCCTGTGTAGGCTGTAACAGATGTGATCAAAATCTTAATTCTGTCTTGTTGATTGCCCTAAAACTGAGTCGCCTTTCGTCATGTAATTTGTTTCTGTAGACTTATATAGTGCCACCTTCTGGTCCCAAATTGTCTAACAACATTTAGGATCAGCATTATAACCAGCTACTGTGACACAGGTTTAGGAATTAAAACAAACAAACAAAACAAAAAACCCATATGCACCTACATAAGAAGTAATGTTAAGTAATATTCTGAAAAATGAGTAATTGGAAAAATACATTACCATATTTAATTTCAATTTTCTGCTCAGACACGGCATCCATGACCTTGACTTCACTCTTAAGCTCCAATTCCAATTCTTCTTCACGCTTCAGGTTAGCAGTGACAGTGGCATCAGTGTTGATTGAGGGGACAAGAAGTTGAACTTGCAGCATACCTTCCCTCATGGCCTTCAGACTGAAAGATATACCAGGGAGTTAGCATTATCTCAATTATAAGGGTGACATTTATGTTATTTTATGAGGATGCACGGTTAATTTCTTACTTGGCACGGCCAACCAGGGAGAGCTGAGGGATGTTCTTGTTAATAAAGTCAAGAGAGATGGAGTGAGTTCCTTTTCCCTTGGTGTTCCCGTCAACAACGCCCAGTCTGAATCCAGCCTCCACATCGTAGTCAGGGATCTGGAAGTCAGCTGTGATGACATTCTTCCTTCTGTTATATTTCATGATTGCTCTGGCTTCTGTGGGTTCCGCACCTGTTGTTGACCAACCAGTACAGTAATATTACTTAACTCCATTAAAACTTCTCTAGATTGAGCCAATGATGAGGTGAAAATATTTTTAAATATTGTACATTACCTTCAGCCCTCAGAACAAAGTTCACAGAGTCAACCTTCTGCCTGCCTTCTTCTCCCTCCCTGAGGAGCTCATAGGCAACAGTGGCTGTGTACTCAGTGACTTCACCAGTAGGGTGGAGCTCCACAGCAAATCTATTATGATAATTAAATAAATTAGCCAGTATTTCTCAAGTAACTTATTTTAGAAGGGTAATTATTTGCTGATGGTTTGCTCACTTGCTGTCTCCGGTGAAGGGGAAGTAGGGGGCTGTCTGTTGAGAGAAAGCATCGGTATACTGCAGAGCAGTGCAGTATTTCATTCCAGCGAAGAAGGGAGTGCACTCACTAACGTCAACCATGTCCATTACCTTAGGGGGGATGGTCTTCACCTCTGATCCAGCCACTGCCACCAGGTTGTTTCTGAATTTGAAATGCAACAAAGTTAAAATTGAACTATGGCAGTTTTTCTTTCATTTAAATGTAAGAAAGTTAAAATGGTTACAAGCACACATAAACAGACATAAAATCCCCTAAATTATTTATTAGAGGCGATGGTTATGCAGAGAAAATAATGTTGCATTTAAGCTACATAAAAACATAGCTATCTTTAACTTTCTTTTGTCCAATAACATTGTTTCCTTTATACTTCAGTTGCATTACAACCAGAAGTGCAAAACAGCTTCTGCCTGTTGCTTTTTCCATTACTAATGATACTGTTGCCCGTGTCCTGCATTTAAGATGAAGAAAATAGCATAATATCTAGAATCTAAGTTCTACTAAAGCTTACGTCATTTTAATGAGCTTGGTAGGGCTCTGTGGAGCAGGGATGGTAAGCTTGACTTGGTCACGTCCAATGGAGATCTTGGCACTGAACCCACTTTCATGGAAAATGTTGGTGTGCATCTCCAATCCAGAGTTGACATATTCAGGGATGTGGGAGCCAACCTGAGTTACAAACTCAATACCAGCAGAGGGCATGAAGGCAACTTCGCTCTGTATGGAGACATAAAAGGAAAGTCACCTGTTGTGATTATTCTGTGTGATGTTAAAATTGTATTTGACAATAAACATACATATAACGATAACTTTAAAGATAATTACCATGTCACGAGCAATCTTAAGTCCTCCCTTGATACCAGGAGTGAATGTACCAGACAGTGCAATCCTCAGAGGCACACCAGTGACAGTAGGCAGGAAGAATTCATTGTCCATGAAGATGTAGTGGGCAAAGATCGTGTTGTCAGCCTTAGTCATCAGTTCCTTAATCAGCTATGACAGATAAAAACACATAAAACACAGTTGAAATTTAAATGATAAACCTGCAAATAAAAAATACACAATCAATTCTGTTAGCTATAAAAATAACTGCTTTTAACTTACATCTGTAGGGAACATCTGGAACATGCTGTCAATCATCATGGCAGCAGAGTAAGCCATCCTCTGCATGTCATTGGTCCTCAGATATCCAAGCTCATTTCCTAAAAGTCTCATATATACCATTGCTTCTGGAGACTGTGTGTTCTTTAGTTCCTGTACCAGTTTGTTGAGGTTGCGTCCAATCTCCCTCATAATGTTCTGGGAAGCCTAAACAGAGGTGTGAACGCTATTACAAAAGTATCCTGTCATGTAGACATTATACATCAAAAGTACAGTTGTTTTCAATCTGATTAAGCAAACGGATTGCTCTGAGTACCTGTCTCTTCATCCTGTACTTCTTCAGAGCTGGCAGTATGTTCTGCAGGATCTCATTGACTCTAAGTGGCATGTTGTCAGCGACAAAGTACATTGTCTTCAGGGCAGTGTCAGGGAAAAATCCATTCTCTCCAAACAGGGCATCAACAGTTGGCTCAAATCCTTTGCCCTCCATACCAATCTGTAGGGGTGACAAAAATGTCACAGGGACAACTTAAGGACTAAGAACTTTAGGACCTCAGCCACAATTTGTATTAAAAATAGCCCAAACTGTTTACCTCCATCATGTCAATGTCATAGCCAAATGCCTTAAGAGTCATTTCAAGCATGACTTCCTTGGGCAGGTAACTAGTACCCTCAAAGATCATGTTGCCCTCCACAGATCCAATCTTGTAGTTGCGAGAGAACTTGGTGGGGTCCATGATAGAACCAATCTCATTACCCTGCAGGGCATCACGAATCTTCTGTCTCAGTCTTTGTGAAAGAAAGAAAAATTATTATAGTTATCCCAATGATAGTGGTCGAATTGGAAAATCTACTCACCAGGAAGGTGAAAACACAAATTTAGCTAAATTTGCATCAACTCTTCACTTACTCTTGGGTCTCAGGCTGAGTTGAGGACAAAATGTTGGTAATGTGGGAGATCACAAAGCTCATGACTTGTTTATCTTGCTCATTGGGCAAAGCACCAGTCAGCTGAGCCAGTTCACTTGGCTGGGGGTCCTTCATAAGTACCAGATATGCAGCAATACGCTTTTGCGTGGGGCTAGCGCTGTCCAAGAGTACCTGCATGAGAACCTCTCTGCCCTGTGACCAAAAGACATCAATAAAATGAGCCTATAGTAGAACTAAATATTACAATAATATGTCAAACCAATGAATTTGACTTGCCTCTTCAGGGACGGGAGTCAGCCTGTATACTTGGATGGCAGCCTGTTGCACAGCAAGGGAAGCTGCAGGTTGGTTCACACACTGGATCACTGCAGCTCTGAGTGCAGGACTAGCAGGCACCACAGCTGGAGCCATGTTTCCAATAACCTAGAATCAAAACAAAAATAATTATTCTCCTCATTGGGCAGAATGTAAATTCAGATATACTTTGGGAGGACATCCAGGTGTGGTCAGGTTTTGATGTCCTTTTTTAAATAGGCAGTTCCATCCTTAAAACTAAGGTTAGAATCTTTTATTTAACGTGAAAACCTTTCAAATGTTTTTCCTGTCTTTTAATGTAATTTATGGTACTCTCTTTTGAGCATAATTTTCTACTTTATTGATTTTTTTCCTTCTTCTTCCTTCACAATGCCACCTTGTAGGTCTATGCACAGTTTTTTTAATCAAAAATTGAAAAGAAAACCACAGAGGTTTCTGTAAATACATAAATAAAAAATATGTCATTTAAAGGCACATGAATCTATTTTGCTTAATTTGCCTGGTAATTACCAAATGACTGATTCCAGTTACAGCATGCAGTAATTCCACAGATAATATGTAAATAAGACATCTGTCATTCTAATTATATTCTTTAAGCATGCTCTTATACTAATTTTCAATGTTTGTCCCCTTGAAAACAGCTCAACATAAGATCTAATACAATGCATGTTATTTTGAATTATTTAAGATTATTTGCAATTATTGTGGCTAAAGGAAATGTGTGGGGGCAAAATTACACTCACCCAATGTAATAGATGCCTATGCTTCTGGTTATGAAGCCTGTCATTTTTTAATTTTTTAATTTGTATTCATTTTTATTTTTGGGTTAGATACCTACCCTCAATGTCATAAAAGTGTTGTCCTTGTCACCAGAACAGTCACCCAACTGGGCTGCCATGAACTCAGCAACAGAGTAAATCTCAGGGATCAGTTTTCCTTCAGTTTTGTAAAACCTGTTATAGAGAAAATTTCTATTTAAATTCAAAGCCTGGGTATCTGATTTTAGAAACATCCGCTAAAACATGCAACTAATCCTCTACCTTGATTAAAGTCTGGTTAACTTCACTCACCTCTTGACAACATTGCTCAGGGAATACATGATGGGCTTGCTGATCTTGTATTTGGCCATCTCAAGCATGTCATTGATCAGAAGGGCAGAGGGATTGGACACGAGTCCCATAGCAAAAACAGTGGCATCAACCTCGAGTGATGAGCTGTCAAAGGTCCTGAGGATCTGCATGATGGCACTGCTGCACTCAGGGGTTCCACACTGGGCCAGAACCTGGTAGGTCAGGACACGGGACATTGCAAGAGCCTCAGGAATGGCGGGGCTCAGGGTCTCAATCTTCATTCCGCGGACCATGGTGACAAGCTTGTGGAAGAGGTGGGCCCTCCTCTCACCCTCGGTCTCAGGCAGAGTGGCCAGTTCTCTCAGGAGATCCAGACACGCAGCTTTATCCTGGACAACAGACTTGTCCTCCACAGCCTCCATATGAAGACCCATGGCAATGTCACCTGTGATACACAAGCAGCATTGTTGTAGTGAGTTAATTTTATCTTTAGTGACAACTTCAACAATTAACCACAAATTAAAACTACACAAATGAAACAATGGGCTTACTTCTGTCAAAGACTCTGTCGTTGTGAGGAGAAACCTCAACCAGGGTGAGTTCTTGCTTTCCAATGTTGGTAACTCCATACTCTCCCCTGTTGGAAGAAAACACTAGGTTGAAAAGTACTGTAGAACACTTGGATAAGACACATCAAGTTACACTTACATAATAGAGCATGGTACAGAGTGCAATGTAAGGTTTAACTTACTTGTGTGAGAAGGGAATGAGGATGTGGTTCTCAGTGCAGGATCCAGAGGTCATATGTTTCTTCTCATTGTCAAACTTGTAGTTGCAGGTCTGGGAGCTTCTGACCAGCTGGGCAAGAGGGTAGTGCTGAAAATAGACAAATTATCATGTTAATGTTGAGGATTATTTGACTTTAAAGAGGTTAACTGCCACTGTGTTTTTGCACTGCAGTAAAGCACTTTTACTTAAAATGTCTGTGCATAAAGCTTAAATGTCTGTAGTGGTGGCTTTTCTTGTACTTTTAACATTGCTTTTGCTGTTCTCACAAACATAAAACATGAAAAACAAAAAATTACTTTCTGTGCAAATGTTTGATTTTTGAGAACCTAGACCGGACTGTTTAGGACGCAAATGCTGCTTACGTAAAAGCTGTCACAAAATCTGTATCTTTTCAAAAAAAGTCTCATTGCCACCATGTTTGCTGGATGTCTTACCATGCCAGAGATGAGTGCCAGGGGGCTGGTGTGATCTCTCATTGGGACAAATTTGTCACATCTGGACAGATCCCTGTTAAGGCTGATGTCAGTTGCAATGTCCTCTCTAGCGTTGATGGTGTAATAGGTCTTGCACATGCCGTGGATGGTAGGCTAAAATGAATGATCACAGAAAAAAATATAGATTTAGAGTGTATTATAGACACCTTTTTCAAAGCCTTCCTTTTGAAGGTGCTACTAAAATATGTTGCTTTTTAGGTCATTTTCATGGGAAATCACTGTACCATATTCTTGTTCTTTTCCTCTTCCAGCAGAGGCACAGCCAGAGCAGAGATGATACCCCTCTTGATGTTCAGGATGGTTGTTGTCTCACCGTCCTCAGGGTACAGTTTGACATCATACACACCCTCAACTACAACCTTCAGAGGATATCTAAAAGAAAATGACAGATATTTTAATTCAATTCAGTTGGCTTTGAAGTTTCAAAATAGATATTCTTATGGCAGTTTGATATCAGGGATTTTTTATGGAGTAACTTACTTCTCCATTTCAGCAGCAAAGGCATCAGAGCCAGGTGCAGGACTGAACACAGGGTTACCGTCTGTGTCCATGTCAACCACCTCACTCAGGCTACAGCCAGTGGTGCGGACAATGAAACTGCAAGTCTGAGGCACTTCAATTTCAACCTGTGAGAGAAGGCAAACATTTTTTTCTCATGTCTGACACTTTTTTTTACATGGAAAGAAAACTCTGATGACTGAGGATGTTTGTAAAAGATCTTGCTTGTACCGTGCAAGAGGCCTTGGGTCCATTCTTGAGCTGTGAGGCTCCATTGATAGCATTCAGAGATTCAGCTTCATATTGGTATTCATACTTGTGCAGGGTCTTGTATCTTTTGGCCACTAGAAGAAAAAGTCAGTGTTGAGAAGAGATTTTGCATGTAATAGTGATCTAGTCAGTCCCATAAAATGATTGTAACTGTATAGTCTAGATGTCTACACAGTTACATGATCACAGCAAGTAGTCTGGTGTAACTTACACAGGCAGGTTGACTGATCTTCATCTTGGGAAACTGTGAAGACAAAGGTCAGATCATTTATTTTTAATAAGTCTAATGCAACTGACAGAAATCATAATGTGTGTTAAATAAAATAAAACACACTGTAACATCACTACACTAATCCAGAGGTCTTAGGTCATAATTATTGTAGCACGGCTCCCCACATGGGTGTTAAACATACATATTATTTCTGATTTTTACTACAACATACTTTTAAGGATCTGTAAAAAAAAAAATTAAAAAAAAGAAAAGAAATAAAACAATACAATTTAGGAAATACTTGATAAAATAATGTGCTATCACTGAAGAGCTACTCACAAGCCAAGGCAGATGTGCTCAGGAGCAGCAAAAGGCAGAGCTTTGAGTCCCCCATGATGGGTTCGTTGAAGCTCTCTCCCTTGGGGTTGGCGAGTACTCAGAGGAGACTGATTTCTCAGATTCAGCTTGAGACTTTTATACCATCAGCTGGGCTCTATCAGACGACTGGGAGGCATGGACAGTGCTTTGAAGGCTCAAAGTCCACCCCACTCTCCTGTGTGGAGGGACAAAGGCAAAAGGTTTAAAAGGATACTCATTGCCCAGAGCACAGGCTTACAAAAATGATCAATTTTGTCAAATGAGCAAAGTGTCTTTCTTTTAAATGCATTTAAAAATGCTTATTATTTATATTTAATTGGGTAAGATATTCAAATTTTTATTTGATTAAAATAAAGTTCAGCCTTTTCAGATAGTAGTGGGTTTATAATACTTGATTCCATCTAATTTATTAAAATCTCCCTGAGCATTAGTGTGGTCAAAATGACTGCTTACAATACATTTTCACTCATATCTAGGCCTTTTTCTTGGTGTAGTCCATTTGTCAGTAAAAGAAGTTATGCTGCAGTTGATTGACCATTTACTGTGATTTACTGACTTGACTTGAAAATTTGGGTAAAATATTTCACAGTTCATGATGTGAGAATGAGAGGTTTAAGTAGGTTTGCCTTTCATTGGATTCATAGTTAGACCTGATGACCTATTACATACATTAAAAACATTAAATTCATGTCCAATATTTTCAAAGGTATGTTCCATAATTGGTAATATTCTTGAACCTATGCCATAAAAATGTCAATCAATGATGTTAATAGCTCCAGTGTGAATTAGGTCACTGATACGACTGGAAAGGCACTCATTAGCAAAAACTGAGTGATCAAGGTATGCTCCAAACACAAAGTCCCTCTACATGTGAAAAAGATGATAAACTTATCAGCTACTTTTATGCGTTGATGATATTAACCGCAAAACAAACCAGCACCTTCAGGAAGAATTTCTTCTGTTATGTAAATGTCCGATAAGTCCCTTACTGTCAATTTGGTCATTTAGTTACAGTTGTAAACAGTTTACAGTTTATTTAATTATGTCCCTCTTAATCATTTAAATACCTCCACTCCACACACACATAATTTAAATACATTTATTAAACACAATACTACTCACATATACTATGCTCAATGTTTTACATGTTAATGTGACTAATCTTTACTGTTAAAATAATTTCAGTACTTACAGTATAGTACCTTGTAACAGAGTTAGATGCTTGTTGTTCTGCTTCCCATGCCACAAAGCCAAAATGAAAACAGAGAAAACATTTGCCAAACTTTGATATGGGTTTGATGATGAACTTTGAGCTACAAAGACTCAAAGGTCAATGCAGCGTTTTATTTTATATTTTTTGGTAAAACGTTTGATAACCTTGGATTGGCAAAATACTTTTCATATGTTCAGTTTTATTATAATTATTCTGCATTAGCTATGCATTTTTTGAGAGAACGTGCAATTTTTAAAAAAAATCCTTTTTTGTACATTGATCACATAACTGCATCTGAATGTTGTGTAATGGCCTGTTGCAATAGATCCCCATCAGCATCTTTTTAGAAGATGGTCCGATATTGACAGTGTTTGCACTGACAGACATGTACACAGAGAGAGTCCAAAGACCTCCAAAGGCCTCTGAACACTTTATGCTTCATTTGCATTTTAGACATTTTGCGGATGCTCTAATCCAGCATGTCAAATTTTGAATTCATTATTTTTATGTATTATTTATATGTATATAAATACAATGAAATTATATAGTATATAGTACATGCTGCAGAAATAATTGTTCTTTGAAATATTTTTATTCAATGATTCAAGTCAATCTGAATCATCAAAGATCTAACTCTTGATGTACTGTGTACTTGACAGAGGCCAGTGGTAGATGTGAGCTAGTTCATTAGTGCTGAAAGAAAATAACTTAGTACAGTATGGTAGATATTGTTGATTTGTAAAAACACCTTATTCTGTAACCACTTGCTGTATGTATTTGCAGCAAGCTGTTTTTTCTCCAAGGTTAATCTTTTTTCAAGGTTTTGTTGTTGTGACTGTGTGAGACTGTGTGAGCTGCAGCTAACTTTGTTTGCATGCTGCTGCTGTTGTCCACCTGATGAGCCCCACGATAATAAACTCTGTGATCACAGGAGACAGACATGTGCAGTCTTCTCCCCAGGCAGGGCAGCTGTTGGCTCAGTTGCCTAATCAATCATTCGGGGTAAAGGTCAACTGTTTAATCCACCGATAACACTGATGGTATTTTGTAAAGTACAGTTCAACTTTACGATTTATTTATTTCCCATTGTTAAAGTGTAGTCTGTTCTTTATTTATAATATAGTCATTTATTGTTTGTGTGTGGATGGGAAGGTGGGGGGGATTGTATTGATTGCATCGTTTTTATTGCGTTAAGCACTTTGTGTTACATTGTATTTGTATGAAAAGTGCTATACAAATAAAGTTTAATTGATTGATCGATTGATTAATACATGGCAAGTGAAAGACATACAGCAGTGCATATAATAATTACTATATGCTTTGCTCTGTGTAATCTCTATTTATCTGTAGACTTCTTAATCACATTTCCCAACCCCACAGTGTGGATTGTTGTACTGAGTAGTTTGCGCATTTAAAATGTATTATTACAAACCTAAAAGTTGTAATTCAAATAAATCTGTTATTTGTTTTCATTTTATTTCATTAAGACAACACAATAACAAACAATGACATAATAACTACACAAGATAAGAGGTTATTGTTAGACTTGGCTAAAGCTTTTAATATGTACAGGAAAAGGGACTCAACTTTAAAAGAAACATTTGCCTTTGGTGGAATAGTTATTGGACTTTAGGTATTTTTGGCTGTTGTATATATTTCTCTGTTGAAACCAAATTGACAGCATGTCCTGGTGGGCAGGGCCCTTGTTTTAAAAGGGATGAGAGAAGCTGGTGTGGTTGGCCACGGTTGCTATCAGCTCCCAACACAGAAACTGTGAGGTTGTAGATTCCTTGTAACACCATCCTGTTTCCAGATTTGCCATGTGCATCCAGGTAAATATGCTTCTGGCACACTGACTACATTTTGCACTCTGAAAAGCAGCGTGGCCATCCCTTCCTTTCTCTCAGTGTTTCTTGTCTGTCTCTACTATCAATGAAGGGTAAAATGCCAAAAAAGTAGTGCTTAATCTTAAAAGAGTAAAAACAACTAATATTGTCACAGTTTGTAAAAAAAATTGTCAATGTTCGCACAAAATTAGCAGAATTGGCCAATTGTTTCCAAAAGTAACCACTGTATGTATGTCCACTGTAATTTAGCTTTCAGGATGCACCATAATACTCATACACAACTGTACCTACCTTGAAACTGGGTGTTGCCTGTCTTTTCTTTATTGCTTTGATAATGTTAAAGGGAACACATCATGGTTTTTGTGATTTTCTCTTATTTTTTATAGTGTTATGATACTGGATGTCTATTTTAAACATTGTCAAAGGTCCAAAACTTGAGGTGAACGTATTTTAAAAATGCTCTTAGCAAGTCAAAAGCCAGGGCTTCAGCCTGCTCTGAATGGTCTGTTTGCAATGTTACCTCTACTTCCTCCATGTGATGACATCAGATTGCTGGTGCATGGCTGTCCGTTGCATAGCCTTTGTTACTATGGTTTTTGCTAAGGTCATTGCATGGGTTGTTTGTGTTGTCCACACGCATATTTCGACTCGGATTCAGGCTCTTACATGTATGGATGTATTTATTTCCATTTCTAGTAAAAAAAACAGAAACAAAGTGGAATCCTACCACTGTTGTTTGTTTACGTAGCCTCTGGAGCCGCTGGAAGTCTGCTGAAACTAGCCAATAGGAACAGACTGGGCTCATTGGGAGGGCCTTAAAGAGACAGGAGCTAAAACTGCCTGTTTCAGACAGAGACTGAACTGAGGGGCTGCATAAAGGGTCATCCCCTTTAAATGCTGGATGGCAAAAACAAGCAAACAAACAAACAAACAAACAAAATTAAAAAAACATCCTCCAGCTAAACAAGAACATGACTTTTCATTTACCCCCCTCAGACTCCATCTTTAACTAATGTCCTTGAGTCTCAGTCCTCAAATGTCATGTAAACTGTCATTTGCGAGTCTATCTTAAATTTTGCAAAATTTATCTCTTTGCCTCTCTTATCTAAACTATGTTGTGAGCAATAGCTTTTTCCAATGTAGCTTTGTTGCAAAATTAAAATATATTCTCATGTTTGGTGATCTGCAGATTGTTTTATATGGTTTTACCTCTTTCCATTTAGTTAATGTAACTTTCTTTATGGAAAAAAATCCTGTGCTATTTTCTATAAAAGTCTACCAACATCTGATATTGCTATTGCAACAACTTGCCATGCAGACGCGTGCATTAATTAACTCAGAACTATTATGTCAACTCCCAGTAATTCACCTATCAGAGGTGCTACAACATGCTAGATTAAATGGCCATAACTCAGTGTTCATGAGTCTGTCTCAATTTATCTTTTGCACAACCTGTCCTTTTACGAAGTCTTATTAATTTAAATCATACAGAATTTAGATATTCTCCAAAATACATTCTCCAAAAATCAATATTATTGTCTATGTGTATGTGATTTTGCATGTTAATATGCATTGGTTAACATGCACTCCTGTTTTTGATTCTTGGATTAGATCTTGTTACCACAAGTTCATGCATTAACTTACATCGCTGTTAACTGCATAATACAGTATGCAATTGCACATTATCCTAGAGTTTACTGACCTATTTGCTCAATCTGATTGAGCAAACATTGGCTGAAAGTCCAGACACAATGAAGTCAGGCACAGGGTATCGCTGTCATAAACCACCATGTTCACTCAAAGTCATATTGTTCTTCACCTTTATTGGGTATTGACACACAGCACCTTAGGCCAAACCTCATAAAAACCTCACTGATAGAAACCTTTTAGGAAGACAGATCAAAGTATACACTGCACAGCATAGATAATATATGCACAAATACAAGATTCATATGTACAGGAAAAAAATATAGGATAAACAAAGCCAATATGGTTTTGGTTTAAGAAGTATAACTGTGAACAGCAAAGCTCATTCTATTCTGCTAATTAGTTTTTGAGATATTTTGTCCACAGAAAGTCAAACATACAATGTCATTTATGTAACCTCCTTGGGTGAGACGATAAAAGAAGGCATGAAGTCAAAACTACCCAAGAGTTAATGTATTAAACTTCTCAGCCATAAATTATGACAGAAACCTTGTACTGTGACTTTGTGAAAAATATTCAAAAAATAAAAAATAATAAATTACAAAATGGACTTTTGACAATCAATCAATCAAACTTTATTTGTATAGCACTTTTCATACAAATACAATGTAGCACAAAGTGCTTAACACAATAAAAACAATGCAATCAATACACCCCCCCCATCCACACAAACAATAAACGACTATGTTATAAATAAAGAACTCAATAAAAACAGGAACTGAGGAAACACTATCATAACTCTCATGAATTTGCAACGAGGAAACACCGGAGGTAGGATAAAAATGGGTTGCATCATTACAATCACTTTGCTGAATTATTTATGCATGCAAACATAACCTTTGCATTTTCAACAAATATATATATATATATATATATATAGAGATATATATAGTAGAGCTGCAGTGATTAGTTGATTAATCGATAAATCGATTACCAGAAAATTAATCGCCAACTATTTTGATAATTCATAGTTTTAAATAATTCTTTAAGAAAAAAATGTGAATATTTTCTGGTTTATTTATTCTTCTATGATAGTAAACTGAACTGGACAGCTGGTCAGGACAAAAGTAGACACTTGAGAACATCACCTTGGGCTTTGGAAACAAAGTGACAAAGACATTTTCACCATTTTCCAGACGTTTCATAGATGAAAATATGAATCGATTAATCAAGAAAACAATCAACTGATTAATTGACAATGAAAATAATTGTTAGTTGCAGACCTAATAGTGTAACCACCATGTTGAAAAGTCAATAGTACCTCTCATATCACATCACTGAGTTCTTGCAACAGAGCACACCACATGAACAGAGCATGCAGTATTCTGTACCTGTATAGATATACACTGCACATTTGGCTCCCTTCCAACAGACATATACACAGATGCACACACACACACATACATCATGATTGGACTTTGATTGACAAAATTGTGTTGGATACAACCTTTGTTCTATATCTGACACCGACTGTATGCCTATGTAGGCATTAAAATATAAAGCACTGCTGGTACATGAGTGGACAGGTGGCATGTACTTCAGGTAAACTTATGGGTCATTTTTTTGTGTGATTTGAATTCTAAATGGTAGTGAGGACTGCTGCATGCTCATGTTGACAAACAAACCTGTTCCTTTCTACATGCAAAAACAATAGCGTGGTCAGGATTCATTATTTATCACTGCATCCATCCATCACTGGATTTCCAGCACACACACAAAAAAAATTGAACCAAAGAGGGGGTTGTCATCAAATGAACACATGATGTATTAGTAATATTATTTTTATGCTGATAGACATGTCAGTCTTGTTAAGAAGCTTAATCATATTCAATATGGTGCAGTACAGTACAGTACACAGAGCAGCGTGTACTGTACTGTTCTGTCTCACATACTGATAACTAGAGTCAATGCCATGTTCTGACCAACTGAGAGGGGCTTGCTGGCTTTGGATTCAACCTCTAAAACTAAATCTATAGTATGACATAACATGGAGTTAAGGTCCAGTCAGCATTTTATTAAATGTTAGAACACAAATATCTACTTTACTACAAGAAATATGGTAATTCAACTAATTTTGTGTACTGCTTTTTGAGAGAAACATTACTTATCCCAATATCAGTGTGACTTTGCAGTCACTCAACATCCAGAAACTTCTAGGATTGTCGGCTCAGCACTGCTACTATCAACACATCACAATAAAAGGTGAAGTAGTGCAAATATGATAAGCAGGTAGCGGGTTTTATAGCACATGTAGCTTATCACTATATCAGCATATCCACATAATTCTACTGTCAACAGCTAAAAGCATGTCCTTTCAGTTCTAGCACATTCAAAAAACCTGCATGTTTAAATGTTTAAACGGATCATTTTGAGATGCTGCTGTAATTGTCATAAACAAACAGGATTGTTATGAAGACAGCTGATAGCATCTAGCCGTTTCTAACTAAAAAGTTTGTGCCTCAGGCCACAAAAAGGGAAAGTGACACTTCCACCAAATTAGAAAGGGGGGGGGGGGGGTGCGCCCCTATTCGAATACAAGCAACTTTCTCTCCCTCGTTTCCTGTCATCGCTCCACTGTTGCTATCTAATAAAAATAATTTAAAAGAATGGAGAAGGAAGCAAAGTGCAGCGACAGAAATCTCTTCAGTTATGCAAACCCTGATAGCCAGTGTGTTTACATGCACCTAAGTAACTCAGAAAAACAAGGTTACGTGGGTAATCGGGGAACGTATTTACATGCACTGTAGTATCTGGTGACTGTAAACCTGCGTGTACATGCAGCAGATTCAAGAGACTTTTTTGCCATATGCACAGGGTACACTGGAATTCTTGTGCGGTTGACTCAGGTTTAAAAAAAGAACATAGAGTTAAGGTTTGACTGTGGCTAGATAGCAGCATATTTGTAACCAGATTTCTCTCCTACTGCCAACCTTATTTTGGAAGTGTGGCTGGTGATAGAAAAAGCTGACTTCTTCTTTTTTGTGTGTGTGTCAGAGCAGCCTGACAGCGCAGGGAGAGAGGGGCAGGCAGGCAGGCAGACAGAGTGGACCTCTTCCTCACAGCAAGTGATGGGCAATAATTCAAACACACATCAAACTTAAGTTTGATCCACTTCTGATCGTCAGCTAAAAATATACCTGGTCATGGCCCTGGTCTGCAGCTATAGGTGCATATATATCATCCCTAAACCATATCTGTTTATAAGAAAGTGTTGTCACTTGCCAAATTGGAGTTAGTGAGTGCTAACATCTACTTACATTAATACTACAGCAACCCGATAGAATACCTTTCATACAAAAGCAGAGCGGCGTTGCTCAGATTCATGTTGCTGTGTAGTCAGGCAGAATAACCAGTGTTGACCCATTCATACTGATGACAAACATGGGTTTATTCCAGGTCCTTGCTTTGGTCTGAAAGGGTTATTTAACTAAGAAGGAAAACATCTGATTTACAACCAAAAGAAACAGTGTTTATGCGAAACAAGGTCTATAGAAATACTGTGATTATAATTTAAACATGTTTTCATGGTAATTATATCAAGTAACTGGACAAATACATATCCCTTTTTAAATATCTTATTTTATGGCACCATTACTGCAATGCTGCTTTCAGTAGGTCTCCAGTATTGTGGTACAAACTAGATGTGGAAAACATTAACATGACTGGACATGACTGGGCAGATTGTGACTGTGTACTGATAAGCTTTAAAATAGTTTATTGTTTGTGTCTTATGTTGGTTTGGTACTGTATGTACCCGGGACACAGCAGTATGGATACCATGTGATTTATCCTGGAGAGATAAAGTGAACTGAACACATTGAAAATGCACATGGCATACAATAAAAATAATGTAAAGGACATGTTATTGCACCCTAATCAAGTTAAACCTTGATTTCAGTGCTGTGTGTTCCTTAAATATTGACAGAAGACTATAGAGGGATCATTGCCCCTCACTCTGTTGAATGTAAAGGCAGACAGATCAATATTTCAGCCGTGTATGCTGCTTGTCGCTAATTGTGCAGAAGTTTAAATGTACATGTGTGCAATTGAGGAAGAGGGTCAATAAGTTTATAGACAACATTTATGGACTTGAACCTCGGTTAATCTAATCCATTCACATCTTTACAGTTTAAAATCTCGTCTATTACAACACTTATCACTTGCATTATGGTTGGTATGTAGTCAAGTAACCTGAAAATAATATATGAAGTAAAAATAGCTTGTGAATTTTTGGTAATTTTCCTGTGAAGACATGCTGTGCAGATAGATAGGAAGATGAACTCGATAAACTCTGACTGAGTGATAACCTCACTGCTGAGACCTGCAGTACCCCATGAATATCTACAAGTGTTTTCATGCCCATGATAAAATCTTGGCTAGGTTAATTTGAGGGTATTTTTAAATTATTTTTGAAGTTTTTAGCTCAAAATTAAATAATAGGTGGTGAGGTCTTCGATTATAACAGCAGTAGGTTACAAAACATGACCTGTTCTAAATTTGGTTGTTTGTTTAAAGGGAACATGAACACTTTGTTTAAGTAGTAACATTTAATTTACTCTTGTTGGAGAATAAATAAGAATCAGACTGATTTAAGCTAAACAGCATTTTAGATACAGTATGAGACTGTGTTTGTGTGTGTATGTGGTTGTTTGAGTGTTTGTATATGCATGAACATATCATATAAAAGAATGGTATGTTCTGTTTTTTTTTGGGGGGGGGGTTACAACAATACACTGTAATGTACAATCAAAACGAAGGAGAGTTCACATAACACACATCTTTAGTGATTGGTTGAAAGGGGACTGTTCCCAGTCCCATCCCATTAGGTTTACCCCTGAATCAAATAAGGCTTTAGAGTTCAACTTTCCTAACCAACAATACTACCAGAAAACTGGAGGGCTGTTAGCAGCCTCTAGTGGATTAATACATTTCTGCAGAATAACACAGAAGTCGTCCCTCTCCTTCATACTGTATTCCTACATAACTACAGTGCCTCAGAATCAATACTAGAAACAGCTGGTGTCCTGTTGTAATGTCATTGAGCAAGATGTAAGAAATGTAATCCTTGCCCACTCGATTTAAACTTCTGTCCTGGATTAAATCATCATCTCGATGCCTAAACTGCAAAGTTAAAGATGCAAAATGTAATAGCAAATTTAATTTAATGTTTAATTTTGTAAGATATGATGATATTGGATTTAATGTATATGTGTATTATTGGTCCACTCTCCATTATTACTGCATTTCCTTGATTGAGCTTTATGTGACAAAATAGATTGTGCAACAGTGCCTCTGTTGGAGGGAAATAGTAACTAGTTAGGAAAACAAGGTTTTTAGACAAAAAAGAAACTTAACTAACTTTTTCTGGAGCTTTCAACCACATCTCACTTCTTCTGCAGATGGAGTTTGCTCAGTTGTCATGGAGACAATTTTGTTACAATATTCACTATCTTCAAATGTAACAACTTTTATTACTACAATAATTCACTGTTTAGTGGATCATTTTATGTCAGTGAGTGTGAAAGAGGTTGAAAATCAACACGTAGAACATCAAGATCCACTGACTAGCTTTCGCCAGAGATATCAACTGCATCAGTCTTCATCTGAGAAAAAGTTAGTATGTGGACCTGAGGTTAAGATTTTTTGTTTATTTGGTTGTGCAATTACTGTTTCCAGGCTCAAGTTGAAGTCTAAGTTTTGAAGTCTCTTTAGTCATGTTAGATGTCTGCTTGTGATGCGCTGATAACAACACACATATACAGATTTATAGTATGACTTCCTGTGGGATTAACATGTTTAACTGTATTTACTGTATTTATAATATTTGGAATGATTTGACATGCATAAGTCAAAATATATGAAATGGATCTAGTTCTTTTTTTAAGGGAGTCACAACAATGTTTTCGTCTGCATTACTTCAACAATGCAGGCTTGTGACAGTATTAAGTTGCAAACTGGCAACAACAACAGATGCAACCTCAGACTACTTTATCACTGCCTCAAACCCCCTCCAGTCTTCATTGTACTCACTCTTAGGTAGAGATAAACACTCCATGTGCTTATAGAAACAGGTGTCAGGCTTCAGGAAGACACACACACACACATGCATACACACACAGTTAATTATTTATCCACTCACTGAAATGCTGACATACACACCACCGCGCCTGCTGTGTCACTTTAGCCTACACAAAAGAAGTTACAGGTGCTGATGGGCAAGTGTGCGTCTTCAAAGAGGCTGAGAAAGAAGTCATACTGGAAAAAAAGATGAAAATAACTTGATTATGTAATACCACTGCTTTGTAGTGCAGCTTGTACTCCAACATTAGAGGGACTTGTGATGGATTAAATAGCTTACATTTGATTTTTATTTATCATAAATAATGATGCTGGTGGTTGTAGGTTGAAATAAAATGTGTACTAGTAAATTAGTTTAAATTATTTTTTCCTCTGTTTGTAGACCTTGTAGTGATTTTGTTGATCTCCTGAAGCCACTTTTTGTTATTTTAGGCATAATAATAATAGTATACCAATAAAACCACCGTTTATACAATGCTATATATAATTGAGTTATTAATCATACATTTAGTATAGAATTACCTCAAGGTAGTGGCTTTGTAAATGAACTTCTGCAGGCTTTTACCTTTGTTGGCTTTATTTGCTCGGTGCTTCTCCAAGTTTCAAGATTTTGCCTCAAATGTGAACAGTTTATTTAAGATATGGGGCTAATAATAGTCTCCAGTGATAATTTTCCACAGGACGCTGCTGCGACCGCTTCTATACTAGAAGCAGCGAGTGTGGAATGATCTACTCTGTATGTAGGGGGGTTGGAACTACTACACATAAACTATAGGTCAGGAAGTCATACTAAAGGCGTTTTAAATAACGGTTACATGTATTGATGGCACTTATTCCCATTCTGTATTATTACGATTTATGCTCAGCACCACAGTGCCCGGACAAAGTACGTTTAATCGCCCTAAAAAAACAAAGAACCCCTTTAGTAGTAACTTGGAAGAGTCGGATGAAAACCGAGCTCTGTGCCACATCTTCCACTAAATGATAAACCCGCTACATCGGAACTAGAGGCAG
This sequence comes from Scomberomorus guttatus, assembly GCA_038419695.1. Classification (NCBI taxonomy): domain Eukaryota; kingdom Metazoa; phylum Chordata; class Actinopteri; order Scombriformes; family Scombridae; genus Scomberomorus; species Scomberomorus guttatus. The sequence goes on from CM076462.1 coordinate 11,957,073, forward strand.
GACCAAGAAGCTAGCTTTAAAAACGACATTTTTTTTTTTGGTCAAACTCCTTATCTTTTCTTTCCTCTGAAAGTGTTTGGCGGCCGTTAAACTAACCCCAGCATCTAAATTGTCGTGTTGGATTTTATTGAGTTTTATCAGCAGGAGGAGGTGTTAGGTGAGGCTAAGTTAACGGTTAAGTTAGGCTGCTGTTGACGACATAAAGTGGGAAAGTGGGCTTAACCAAAGTGGACTTTTCAACCGAAAGACTCATAAACAACTCCCGAAGAGGTAAGTTTACATGACTTTATTGAAAAAAATACTCCAGTCGTAAGTCTGCCCTGGACTTCTGTGTCAGTTTCCCCAAGACAGAAGAGGGTGTTAAAGGGGTTACACCCAAACAAGACCAGCCTATATCTCACCTACACTTGAGAATATGTTTCAGTAAGTGTTTAAAAGTGGGGGGAAAAAAGTCTGTTTTTTCAAGGCAGTTTGCAAGTAACGTTAGCTGTAACTGTAAATTACATATATATTTAGTTGAAGACAAAGTAAGACTGGGTGATATAGTTGTAAATATCATGATAATAATATTGATGTACATGATGATATAGAAAATAAGTATTCATAACCACATGTAAAAATAATAAAGCTGTGTTGTGAGCAAACCCATCATATGTGGAAACACTTCAATAACTATTTTTTTTGGTAATTTTTAATTACAATATAGTCATCACCGTGCCCTAAGTAAAATATACATGGATCTAAAGCTGAAGGTGTGTCAGGCTCCTTTACTCATGGGACAATTTGGCCATAATTATGTCTGCCATTGTTGCTGTTTTTAATTTAAAAATCACACTTTCTAAATAACAAGACCAAAGCCAACATCTGAACACCCACTAACCAGTTGAGAAAAAAACTTGCAGCTAAAATGAAAATAAACATAATGAATTTGTGGTTGTAAACTTTTGCTCACAAACAGTTACATGTAGAATATAATATGTACATGTATATATATATAATAAGGTTTTGATTTGAAAAATTCACACATAAAGGCACAGAATGTTCTTGTTTCTCGTTATATCTCCTGCCCTGTGTGCCCCAGATTGATAGTTACACTGCCTCCCTCTCATAAGCCTTAGCACTACTATCCTGTTGCCTTGACTACTGGTGTGTCAGGGGACTTCATCCTGATCCACTGCGTGATTTTGTCTGACACTAGTTCACAGAGACTGTCATGAAGCAGCGCTGAAAGCGAGAATAAGCGAAAAGCTCATTTTCTCTTACACTGGACCAATTAACTCCTCTCCCTCCTGATGCAGTCTTACAGTAGTTACCAGTACGCAGTGCTTCAGGCTGCTGTGCAACAACAAAATGGGAAGTATGCTTTCTTTCTGTGCACTGAACCATATCAATTTGTTTGATTTACATTCCATTCAAAAGAGGCACGATACAGACAGCATGAAAAATATTTTCTCCGTCGTGCTTATGCAGGGTTGACGATGGGAACTGTTCCGTGTGACCTTTGACATCATGAAATGTCGAGCCAGTTCTATTTTAGGAGAACATTTGGAAATTATCCAACTGATTCAAAAAGTCTAGTTTGTTTGCAACAAAGAATAGGATCCTTCTTTAAATGTAAACACTGACATAATTCATCTTTTGTTTCCTACGCTCACTAACTGATGTTCTGTCAGAAGCATAATTTGCTCCATCAGCTCAGTTTGTCATTCTTAATGGATGTGCTACTGTGAGTTTGGCCGCCCGACTCCCTTCATGTGCATGTATTGTGACTGAACACACGCCCTTCATCTCTCTTCATCTGACTGTCTTTGGAATTTCTCCTTTGCTATAGATGAAGTAACGAGCATCTGGGAAATGAAGAAAGCCTTCATTTGTTGTGACAAGCCATTACCCAGGAAGTGAGGTGGGCCTATTTGGCAAACAGCAGTAAAACTTGCCTGGTCAGAAGTTTATAGGGTACCCACTGTAGCCTTGGGGCTGGGGTTACATGCTGCACTGGAGCCTATGTGAAATAGACTCATTAGGCAGGAGACACACTGGAAAAAGTGGACCATACAGCACAGGGATGGCTATGGGGGTTGGGGACAAGGAGAGAGACTGTTGCTGTGTAATCGAGGGGAATTGCAAACACTGAATGCGGAATGGCAGTCTGGAGAGGCTGTTGTGTATCAAGAAATGCTCGCAGACAGTGTTCAGTTTACAAACTTTCTGAAACCCCAGTAGCCAAAGCAGGAGTGTATAATTCTCTCAGCAAAACAGGTCATACAGATGTCAGAGAAATATCTAGAGGTTATTTCTGACCACATGTCCCCCAACTGTGAAAACATATAAAACATCCTGTGACGTCTCAAATGCAGGCCTGTGTGCATATATAGATAGCACATTTTATGAGCACAAACAGAATTACATACAGCTGTAATTGTCTACTCTGCTGATGCCAGTAACAAGTCTCTGCACCAGGCCACAAAGTGAGCCACAGAGACCAGCAATCAATTAAAACGTTTTCTTGCAGCGATATTTCATATTTGATTAAAGCAACAGTTAAAAGCCAACTCTTTGCGCTTTTCCTCCGCAGAAATCAGCTTGATCAAATGCTCCAAGATCATTCTACTTTCTCTCTGTTATACTAAAAAGTACGTCAGTAAATAACGTATATATGAATATGGAATAAGCCTTAATTGCAACCGGATTCTAGTTTAGTTTTAGGATTAATGAGCATGTTTCAGAGGTCAGTGGAAGCAATAAAACTCTTTGGGACTCATAATCTTCAAGTACGTTTGTATAATTTTAACTAACAATTTCTACACCAAAATACACAATGTTTTGCTGTTTTCCCCCCTCAAATTACAACTGTTTCTTCTTGGAAGTAAACTCTTCATTTGGGTTCAGAGCTCCTTGAAACATCAGAGCTGCACTTTTCCGTCCAGCATGGAATCTTCTGGTTTTCATGTGGGTTCGTGTGTTGGAGGAATAAATAGCAACGCCCATATTTATGTCTGCTCCAGCTCAGCCTGCACACTGAGCTGTCCTGGAAAAGTCCATGTGACCTAGAGCTTAGGAGGTTGCTGCCGCTTCCTCATCCTGTTTTATGTTCGAACGGAAGGACTACGATCAGGCCTGCAGGGCAGTGTTTTATTGATACTGTAGCCCAGTTAAACATAATCAGCAGATAATGGCAATAGATTCTCACAAGTGAGCTTCACTTTATTCTAGCAGCTCACTTCTGCACCATAATGTTCACAACCTTATTATCGAGTAGCATAAGGCAACACAATATCCTGCTGTAGCTTGTGCTTGTGTGTGTTTTGTCATTTCTTTCAAATCAAATAAAAGGCCATTTCTCTTTTTTAAGACATACTTTTAAAGATTTTTACCTTTTTTTAAATTAAAAAATAGTTTGTCTAATACTTTATGTATTTATGACTAATTACCTGCAAAATTAACATTCAGCTTTAGATGTATTTCGTGTTTAGTGCTAATTAGCGAATGTTAGCATGCTAACACACTAAAATGAGATGGTGAACATGGTCAACATTCATACTGTACCTGTTAAACAGAAACATGTTTTGCTTAAAGCACCTGCTGTGCCTAATGCTGCATTCATGTCATATTGGAGTTACTGTTTCCCACTTGTAAATATCATTCACGCCAACCTTCGAGTTGTAGTTACAACTCACATCAAATTTAATGGATATGGTAATTTTGTCAATACACAGTATTTTAAACCTTCATATGACCAAACTCAGTTATCATACAACATACATCATGACAACTCAGGAAGAGTTGTCAGATGACGTGAATGCTCCAAAGTCCTGAACATGGGAATCTTTCCAATCCTTCCCATCCGACATAATGTGAACACAGCAGCCTCTCAGTGTATCCCAAACCCATACTACATACTCATTCTATACGGTCTGTACTACATACTAATTGTCATACAGTTTTAGCCATTAATACAAAACATATACACAATGATCTGTTGATTTATATTAACAGGAAATAATTTATTACATGCACTGATGCATGTCAATGAAACTGCAACTTTGGAATTTGACAGCCAATTAAACTTCACAAACAGTGAAGTTTTCAAAGATCTTTCCAAAATCTTTCTGGAGCTTTTCCTCCATTTCCTGTTTGTTGAATTGTGCAAGAACAGTATCCATCAACAGTGTTTCCTATGCATCCTAACTGCTTTGAATATACTGAAAAGTTGTCACTTTTCCAGTGAGAACACACTAGACACTCAAAATCTGCTTAAAGTAAGTATGTAGTATGAAACTGAGACATGTCGTCATTCTTGTTCAGTTAAGAAGCATGTTTTCTGCATGAGCTGTCTGCATCAGATGCAGATTTTCCCATTTTTCTACTTTGAATGAAACAATCTGGAATTAAGTCTTATAGCAATTGTTATCGGTAGAAAACATGTTGAGCCTCATCCAAGAAGGGTGTGACAGCATTTTTGACATCCTCCAGTAATTCAAACCTTAATTGAATTGCCCTGCCCATTGCTGCCATTTAATGTGCATCAATAAGAGAACGGGGACAGAAAATTAACTCTATTGATGTGTTGTGCATCTGTTTGACTTGATTTCTTTTCCATCCATAAGCCTGAGTGACATTGTTAGGAGTTTGTGTGACTCGCTGTTTCTTCACCCCTGCCTGCCTCTCATGTTACACTGTGACTGCGATTCATAAAACTGCAGGAAATTATAGCCTCGTGACAATTATGAGAAATAAGGGCGTCTGTGTGCAGAAAAGACCTCATCCAAATTCACACCGCTCTCATTTGTCCTTCGCCAGATAGAATCATACGGGTGCCAATAACACAGGAGCGATGGGATTTCAATAATTGAATGAGAGAGAGCAGGGGGATAATAAGTCTCTCTCCCTCCGATAAATTCATTAGAAGTAACAGAGGAGTGGACGTGTTATTCAGAAGGATTATTGTGTATTTAACCGCAGGTATTAGCAAAGCAGCTCACATAGAATAGCTGGAAATAGTTTTTCTTTCTATGTGTCATACTTTTTCCATTCTTTCTTCCTCCCTGCCCCCACACATCTCTCTTTCTGTCCCTCCCACTCACACCAGATACATGTTGTAAAAGATTAGCTCAGGTTTTGCCAGTTTCATTCTTAGATGTTTTTTTTTTTTCGTCATAATTTTGAATTCTATTAAAAATTTTCACTATGGTGATTCTTTCATTCTGCTTCTTTATCTATTTCTTTCTTTCACACAGAGGCATACATCAAAGGTGACCTGTTAACACCTTATGAAATACAGTTTTTTAGATTTAGGTTAATACTGCAAATGTTATCAGAGAGATTTCATTTATGCTTATGTAAATTGCCAGTACATTTGTGTCTTTATATGGATATTTTCTCCTCCTATTTGTGAAAGAAAGTCAGCCACCACCACCCTTTGTTAACTTAAAAAAAATCAGTATGCACACATACACACACACACGTTTCTCTGTAAATGTAATGTAACCTGTTTGCTTACATGTTTCCCTTTGCTTCATCAGCAGGCTTTATGCACAAAGTGCCCCATCTAATAGTTGTTATGCTGCAATGTTTTATTCCGGATGTGTTGTTTTTATGCATCCTCATATCCCCAATCATGAATACCCCTGCATACATGAATAAACAGGTTTTGCAGAATATAACCATGGAAACTGAAACCACAGAAAGCAAAGGTGAATAGGCCCAGGTGGTCCGGATGCTTTGGTGTCCTTGTTTGCATTGGTATTTTTTAGCCATCAGGTGTGTTGATATGATTAAAATCAATCCATATATTATTTTCACATGACGGTTGTGATTACAGTTGGAGGTGAATGTCTGGTCTTCTCAGTGACAACAGTCAGTATCAGCTTGACCTTTTAGGAAGTGGCTTTATTGAGAATTACAATGCCACTTGTCCCTCTACCATTCAGTGAAGGGTCGATAAATTATCACCGTGCCAGAGGATTAATACTGTATCCATGGAGACCAGGCCATATCCCCAACATACACATGCTGCCCTCATGACATCTGAGTATTATCTGTATCTTTGTCTTAACTGTCCTCAGCTTGTTTGTCTAAGAAGCATCTTCAGCACATGTTTTAATGATAAAACACTGCTGCAAACTGAGAGGATTTATTGAACCCATGAATCATTGATGATATTCACACAAGGATATTAATGAGGACTGTTGGTCTCCTGCAGGAGCAGAGGAAGCCGAGCAGTCGACGACGTGGAGAGTAGAAGCGCAGGGAAAGAGTGGAGAACTAAAGGGAGAAGGTAGAAACACCAGCCCAGCTATCTGCCTGCCTGTGAGAGTGCTGCATCATGGGGAAACAGAACAGCAAGCTGCGGCCCGAGGTCCTGAACGACCTGAGAGAAAACACAGAGTTCACCGACCACGAGCTGCAGGAGTGGTACCGCGGCTTCCTCAAGGACTGTCCCACCGGCCACCTGACCGTGGAGGAGTTCAAGAAGATCTACGCCAACTTCTTCCCCTACGGAGACGCCTCGAAGTTCGCCGAGCACGTCTTCCGCACGTTTGACACAAATGGCGACGCCACCATCGACTTCAGGGAGTTCATCATCGCCCTGAGCGTAACGTCTCGTGGCGGGCTGGAGCAGAAGCTGCGCTGGGCCTTCAGCATGTACGACCTAGATGGGAACGGATACATCAGCCGGGCAGAGATGCTGGAGATAGTTCAGGTGAGGACATATGACTCATCCTACATAATATAATTTCTTTATTGATGAGTGCTGTATATACCAAGCTCCGAACTGTGTCAGGGTTCAACTGTACTCTGCATCACTGAAGATAAATATTCACCGCATCTGTTTTTCATACACACCTTAAAATGTAGCTGATATTAGAAATGTTTTATTTAAGTTGGAGGAAGGTAAATTTAAAACAAAATATACTTTTGAGGGAGCAAGATTGTCAACCCAGAAAGGGAAAAGAAAGATATCTAATAAAATTCCTTTGGGGTTAGCACATTTCAACCGATAACAGTAACTAAATCTATATACACAACAAAATAACAAATGTGCTTATAATCTGCTGTCTCCATTATTCAATAATTGATTAGTCTATAAAATGTCAGAAAATAGTGGAAAATGCCCATCACAATTTCTTTAAGCCCAAGTTAAGTTCTTTAAGTGTCTTGTTTGGTCCAACCAACAGTCCAAAACCCAAAGAGTTTACTATCACATAAGACAAAGAAAAGAAGCAAATCCTCACATCTGAACAGCTAAAACTGACACTTTTTTTTGTTTTTGCTCGATAAATTACTGAAACAACAAATCATTTGTCAAAATAGTTACTAATAAATGTTCTATTTATCTACTAATTGTTTCAGCTCTAATTCCTAGCATTATATGCATTTAGCCTATAGTCTAATGACTGTTTTTAGTCTCAGTTTTCACTTGCAGGTAGACTTGCAGAAGATATTTTCACCTCACATCACGCAGGCTGCCCTTTCTGTTTTTTCTTATCAGCGTGACTATATTTACTCTTCCAATATGGTGAGCTGAGCAGCCTGCAGGGCCATATCAATATTGGTTCAGTCCGTTGTGTTTGTGGATACAAATGAATGTGAAAAAAAAGCTAAAGCATCAGTGCTTTTGTTATTGTAGAATGCTGTCTGTTTTTTTTTTTAGCATCTTTTCTATCATCAAAGCCAGAGACCTTTAGATGATCAGAAAAGTGTTGCTTTACAAGACACAAATAGACACATTAGACACGCCTGTTCAGCGTGACTTACAGTGAGTGTAACAGCAGGATAAGCTTCACTCGCCAGCACACCATCATTACCAGGAAGCCACAGAAAACAGGTCAAAGCGTTCAGATAAAGATGTAATAAATATTTCAGGTGGGAACTGTTTTTTTTTCTCCTCTGTTTTTACTGCTTTAAAGCTTTAACCACGAAAATTAACATATACATGGAACAACTCCCTCCTCTGTAGGCAATTTACAAGATGGTGTCATCAGTGATGAAAATGCCTGAAGATGAATCAACACCAGAGAAACGGACAGATAAGATCTTCAGACAGATGGACATTGATAATGATGGTGAGACTGATGTTTTACTGTAATCAACGTAAAATATGTAAATGCATGTTCTTTTGAAGAGATATTTATCATAAGCGGCTGGCACTAGAGTTTGTCACAGACCAAAAGCACTTTTTGTAGATGCTTTATGAGGATGATACTTCCATTACTGCAAAGCAGCAATACGCCAAGACTGAGTGCAACCTTTTAAAAAACAAAAATAAATTAACATGGTTTGGCTACTCAGTTACACTTGTTAGGACAAGGGTTACATAATTACAGCCATAAATTATTATTTGCTAGTTGGAAAGAAACCATAACATAAAGACAGTAGACTAGTGTCGTAATACATTTCACATTACACACTTGGGAGTGACAGGAAAGAGAGATAGAAATAGGATGTCATATAATAACATGACATAACATGAACATGACCCACAAGATCATTAAAAGGCCTCATCTTAGCCTGCTGAGTCACCATGATGCTCGTGGTTTGACATTTAGTGTGAATAGGTGACGCTGCAGTACACCCATGTGATATGTGATATTATAAGTATTTCCCAAGTCTGACTGTTTTGAACATTTTTGACACGTCTCGTCTCAGTGAGATATTTAGAGCTATTCATATGGCAGTGGGCAGCTCAGTTTGTTTTGAAGCAGAAGGTTCAGAAAGTCTGAAGGTCAAACTGTTTGTCTCAGGCTCAAGATTTATAGCATCACATGGTACCACGGACCAGGCCTACGGCTACAGCTGCTGCAAAGGGTAAATCTACCAGAACATCTCATTTTTAATGCAATATGCACAGTGCTGTGTGACAAAGTTAGTCTAAACAATTGCAATGCACTTTATCTTTGTGCCACAGGAATATTTGCATTATTTGTTGCCAGTTTTGATCTTTGCACTGCTTACGATTTGATGCTTAAAGATTGACAGATTGAGAAAGATTCTGTGACATTGAGTGTAATAGATGTAAGGTGTAAAATATTAGAATAGTGAAATAATGTATTCTGTTAGGGATGGCTAATTGACATCAAAATAATCAATATGTCAATATTTAAGTGCTGCTCATTTGGTTTTAATAGCCTTTAAAGCATATTATCATTTCCTATGTTTAAATAAGGTTATTACATGCATTCTACATTTTAATAAGTTGGTACCAACATGTTTTACCACAGAAAATACCTCTGGTGAGACAAGAATCTCAGAAACCCACATAACAGAACTCTTTCTTAAAAATATATATTCATGTTGTGTTTTAATGTTATGATTTTGTAATTTAATTAATATTATTTAATATTTAGTTGATATTATGCTTAAATATTCAGCTTTGCTGTCAGTTAACACTGTTGAATTAAAAAAGTTGTAGTGTTGCCTATTCCTACTTTTTGACAAAATGCAAATCAATACACCTAAAGATTTCCTGAATTACATGAAAATAACCCAACAGCATCACCTGCTGGCTGATGTGACTCGACAGGTATGAACAACTGAACCATTCTGTTATAAAAGTATTACAGTTTTTCTCGACTGCTAAGACACATTTCTTGAAATTATGCTCCATTTCCTAAAACTTTAAACACAAATGCGGAACTGCAAACTCATCTTCACAAACTTCAAACTCTCCACTCAAAACCATGAAATCTTACATCTAAACCAACCTTTGCCTTTAGACATCACACAAATCCATCAAATACACATATACTACAAAATAGCCATTACACACTACTGTAAAAAACCTAAAAACTTTTTGATGATTTTCCTACAGAACATCCTCTTGACATGATGTACACAGTATGAAGACACAACACATGTATACATTTTCAATATTTTTAATTCCTTAATGTACTGTTGTAAAATAAACTGAAATTGAGTGAAAAACTAAATATACTGTAAAAAATATGTAACTGATAAAGAACGTAGAACACAGTAAAATAATTTCCATGTATTTACCAATATAAAGCAATGAAAAAAACTGTTTTTACATAAGGAAAGAAATCACATTTATTCTGCCTCAGATCTTTGTGGATCCATATTTCCAAGTGAACTGACCTGTGGCCCTTTGATCTATCCATCCTGAGGTTCTGATTGGTGTGTGAACAATTTTGACTCTTAGTGTTTCCACCTGGGGATTTGTGTGTTAAATGGGTTCCAGGTGTGATGACTTGAGTTAATGATATTGAATGCCAGTGCTTTTTAAATGAGCACACGAGTGAAAACAGGGGAACAGTGTTAATAGTTTTGGGAAATGAGTCTGTCTTTTGGAAGATGGCGTCATGGTTTAGGATGTTTAGTTAATAGGCTCAATTATAGTGTATAAGCAATCAAGAAAAACTGTAATCCAAGTTCATTCTAATTTATTCCAAAGAATTGCCTGTACTGTGTTATCTAGGGCAGCAGTGATTTAATTTTAAACTCAAAAGGAACATCAAACTTGTTTCTTTTGTTTTTTGGTGGGTGGTAGCTGCATGATTCACACCACTGTCACACGTTCGACTGCTGGTGACGGAGATTCTTTTTTTGGTCTCTGCTCCGCAGGTAGATTGTCTTTGGAGGAGTTCATTAAAGGTGCCAAGAGCGACCCGTCCATTGTCCGACTGCTGCAGTCGGATCAGGGAGCCTCTCGTCAGTTCTGAGGACAAAGACAATAACAGACACACACACATGCACCACCCACACCCATCCAGTTTTATGCTGTTCATCTAATCTAATAGAAGCTTGGTCATCATCCCACACACACACACCCCTCACCAGAGAACCATGTGATCCTTTCATTTAAAAAACACTCCATGTCTTAATGTTTACATTAATGAATACTTCTTTTGTCAATGTGGCTCCTTCTCTGTGGACTATGATGTGCTTTCAGTCGAGGTATTCCGTGTAGTTGCTTTTCTCCAAAGCGCTCCTGCCTTGAAGTGGTTTTTACTTGTTCTTCATAAGTGAAGTGCCATATCTTATATTATACTGACTGGATATATGCTTGCAAGTATTATGACTCCCATTATGTTACATTAAGAGGAAACTAATTACATCACTTGGTATAATTTGATTTAATTGTGTTGAAAAGTGGCTTATTCTTGTTCAGGATATCAACAGTAACTGAAGTTGCACAAGTTGCTGTTCTGAAGATCTATATGCCTTTGGTATTGCATGCGCTCGGTGATATGCGTTTTCTGATATTGTAACAGTTTACGTGAATACAGAGGCAGTGATTGTTTTTATTCCTTTTTATTTTTTTTAACAAAAATGTCATTTTGTTTTCACACAATTGAAATAAAGTCGTGTAAGAAAAATCTACACAAGAAGTCCCACAGTATCCCCTTCTCCTGGACAGATATGATCCACCAAGATTTTCTCATTCACTGGTTTAAAAAAGAGAAAAAAAAAAATATTTAAATCACATCAGGTTGGACATTGAAGTGTTACTTTGACAAGTCCACATCTTAAAATAGGTGCTCGAGGGTGGCTGAAGAGGGGAGAGGGAGCAATGTTTGAAAAAAGACTCGAATGAACAATTGAAATGTCACATTCAGAACCTCCTCCCTCCTCTCCTCAGCTGGTGGCAGCCGTATAAATATGCAGCTTCTAATGTTCAGCAGGTATGTGAGACAGAATTCACTCCAGGGACACCACTCACACCCCCCCCCCCTCCCGTCCCTGTGTGACTGACAAAGATGATGTGAGAAACTGCAGGTGTCTCTCATGTGTCTTTTCTGGAGTATTTCAGTAACTGAGCGGCGTGGCCTCCCATTCGTCCACAGGAGAGGGGAGGCAGGTCACACAGGACCAGACTAGATCAAACCAGTCTGGATCAGATCCTGCCCCGCTTGAGCTCATAACTCATCCTTCTCAAAGTCATCCAGGTCTACGTCACTGAGGTCGTAATCCTCCTCCACAGGAAGCTGGGAATGATATGAAATAAAGACACAAGGTTAGAAAAGATGGTATAAGCATGAAAAGCAGTCCACCACTTTGTTCTAGACTAAAATATCTCAACTATTGATCAATATATCCATTGATAACTTGATGATCCACTGACTCCAGCACCACCATGAGGCTGACATTTGTGGTTTTGATTAGATTGCCATGAAAATCGAGTACAGTCATCCATGTCCCCCTCAGGATGAGACTGTAACAACACTGGTGACACCTTAATTTTTAATGTAGCGCTATCATCAACACCTGCAAAACTAACAACAACCCCTTCAGCCTCAGTTGTACTGTGAGTTTGGTGCTAATTAATACTTGCTAAACTAAAACGGTAAACATTATACCTGCTAAATATCACCAATCAATCACCTACTAGTTTGATAAGTCATTCTTTAAGAAAACAATGTCCAAATTCTCTGGTTCCATGTGATTTTCTGGTTTCTTCAGTCATCTGTGATAGTAAATTGAATATCTTTGGGTAGTGAACTGTTGGTCGGGACAAAACTAGACATTTGAAGACATCACCTTGGGCTTTGGGAAACGGTGATTGTCATTTTTTACAATTTTCTGACATTTTATAGATCAAACAACTAATTAGTCAAGAAAAGACACAACACAATCAATAATAAAAATATTTAGCTCCAAGCAGCATTGTACCAAAGTACAGAGTTGCTAGCATTGCTGTAGACTCTTAAGTCTTGATAGATAATCAGAAATGTAAAAAAAAAAACCAAGTATGTTATTTTGACACTCGGGTTTCTTCTTAATTTTCAAGAAATAACTACAAATCTGACTTCACTTCATGAGAAGGAAAACAGTTGGATTACTAGGAGCACTCCAGTTGCCATATTACATAACAGTGTTTCTTGACAATACTCTGAGAGCTGTTTATAGATGAAAGTACGGAGGCAGTCATGAGTAGGTAAGGGTTTGTTGCATCACTGTTCTGTTGAGCACACATTTTCCTCACCACACCACTAATGCTCCAACTCACCTGGCCATCTTTGCCATCCCAGGCTGTAACAGTGTGAATCTTGGGCATGGTCCCACCTCCCAGTGTGGCAGTTGAGCCACGACCGACAGAAAGTTCCCTGAAAAGAAGATGAACAACGTGAGCGCCATCAGTCAGTCTACTCTGATGCATGTTTTTCTGTTAATCCTTGTTAAGGTGGGGGGGGGGGGGGGAGGCAGACAATAGCACCCCTTACCTGAGGAACTCGTGAATGCCAGTCTCACTGAAGGAACCCCTAAGCAGAGCAAATTTCATTTTGCGTGTGTTGATGGCAGCCATGGCAGGGTAGCCAAATCCACCAATACCCAGAGACGCCTCCAGCTCCATCTGAGCTCCTGCCTCAGTCCACAGCCAGCTGATAGAGGGAGAGTGGGCCATTAGTCACAGCCGTAATTAGTCATTTCTTCTTGGTCACACTCATCCGTTAAAAATCCATGAGTGGACTTTCATTCTTACCCCCACATCTTCTTCTTGTACTTGTCAGCCAACTTCAACATCACCTCCAGATAGCCGTTTCTACCAGATGCACCTGTTGAGAAGGACAGTGGATGGTGAAATACATGAATAATAAGAGTATTTATCTTTTGTGTGATGTCCCCACTAGTCTTCATTAGTGCTGCAGCTTTTGATTAGTTATTGAATAATGCAGTGAATCAGCTCTTACATTAAATATCTGGACAGGTTTCTATTAAGTACAACGTAATTAAACTAAAGAACAGCACATTAAGGCAAGAGTTTGAGGTATTAAAAATATTCTTTTTTAATTTCTAATGAACTGAAACCATAACCTCACATTTCTACTCAAGCTTGTGCTGCTCAACCATGCACACGATCAGATTTGGGTCTTAAATTTTGTGTGCTTTGATGTTACATTTCTGAATTATTTAAGATGTCAGAGCCAGAGGTGTGTGTGGTCTCACCTGTGTCCAGGATATGTGGCAGGACAGCGATTATGCACAACTGACTGTCCTCACAGGTCTTCTTCACGACATCTTCACTGAGGATCTGAGGAACAAACATTTACAATAGACACAAATTTAATGTTTTGTGAAGGGAATTCTGTTGAAGTTTCAGTTTCTTTTGTGCGTCACTGCTCAGGCTTAAAATAGCTCGTATAAAACCTGGTAAATCTGGTAGGTTGTGACTTGCTTGGTGACGGACCTTTTTTGTGAACTTATCCAGACAGCAGAACTATAAATTAGGGCTGTGTGATATGACCAAAATCTCATATCCTGATATAGGTCATTCCATATCCTGTTTACAATACATTACAATATAGCACATTTTCTCCATCCGTGGTGAAATACAGAGAGCAGTGGAAAAGATGGACAAACTCCAAATGATAAAAAATATCGCCGTAAAGAGTGTGATTTGTGACAACGAAATAAACAATAAGAGCATAATATGAAACAATAGACGTTTTTCTATTGTCACACGATATATATTGTCAAATCAGACAGCCCTACTATAAATCATACATGTGTCCCAAAAAGGAAATTGGAAACACAACTATACTAACCTCCACCAGTTCAGGAGGAGGGGCATTCTCAGAGAACAGATCCATAGCCCTCTCAATGATGTCACCACGGGAGCGTCCTCCTTGGTAGTCCTCGGGCTCCTCGCCTTTGCGGAAAATCTTGATGGTGGGAAAACCACGGATCTAAAACACACAGAATATATGTTCAGTTTTAGGTTAGGGATGTAAATAATGCCTTAGATTCTGTTGCATATTGTTATTTAATTGGGGATTCGGTTTAGGAAATATAACTTTTGAGTGATGTGATACATCTGAGTGACATTCAGTGTTACAATAACTGACACTGCAGTATCTGATTAAACTGAAATGTTCAGTTGTTATGCAATTGTAATACGCATTTAAAAGTGATATGGCTGAGAATCATTATCATGACTGATCACAGTCTTAAGACACACGTAGGACATGCAGAAAATGCATGACCTCCTAAGTCTTTGCTTTGGATCGTTGCATTAAATTGCAAAAAATGTCTCATTATGTGACCACAACATAAAGAAACTGCAGCTACACTGTGGCAGCTACACTGTGGCAGAGCTTTAAGTTGTAGCGTCATGATATGAAGCAAGAAATGAAAATCAAATGAAGCACTAATAAGAGAAATCAACATTTTTACTAGACTGACTTTGAAGTTGGACATTCTGAGGAAAGTCAGTCTAATATAATTAGTATGACTTGACTTAATCCACACCACCAACATACTTTCATAGCTTTGGATAGACAGACATATTCGTACCCATAAGAAGACTTTTACAAACCACAATTATTTCATGGTTGAGACTTAGCATTTCAAACTGCAAGCACGCATGTTTACAAGGTCATGTTTACAGGCCTCAGTGGCTTATCATGCAGATCAGATCATTTTATTTGGTTAAACTTATGGCTGAAAACAGGATAGACCAGCTTAGCAGCTGTGGCCAAAATTTCACACCTGTTATCAATTTACTAGTAGTTTGTATGTGAATTATGCATATACCATATT
This sequence comes from Scomberomorus guttatus, assembly GCA_038419695.1. Taxonomy (NCBI): domain Eukaryota; kingdom Metazoa; phylum Chordata; class Actinopteri; order Scombriformes; family Scombridae; genus Scomberomorus; species Scomberomorus guttatus. The sequence goes on from CM076462.1 coordinate 11,972,571, forward strand.
ATTTATCAATTCTAACTCACCCCGTAGCGGCTGGACACACCCTGATGTACAGTAGCATCCACGGCTCCGAGGCGAACTTTGCCCTTGGTCTGCTCCTTGACAGCTGAAGCAGCAGCCGCCCACTCAGGCTCCAGGCTAGAGACAGTGAACATGATGATGGTTAAGAAAAACTAACCATGATACACTCAAAAAATGTCATCCCACCGTGCCGAAGTCACAATTTGCAAGTCAAGTTTGGAATTCTTTCTTATAATGTCATTCCTGTAATGAAAGCCTAACAAATGTCACTGGAATTATAAAACAAGTCACTTAATCTTCAGTTGCAAATATGTGCTTGCAGGAATGGAATCATCTTCTGAACTACTAAATAAATGTATGAACTTGTATGTAAGGATGTTGAAAAGGATGTTGAAGTAATGGTCCCAATGAAGTGTGTTCAGTGAGGTCTATGGATTATCCAGACTTACTGGGACATCGTTTCCAAAAAGAAACCCTGTACTATTGTTTAGTTTTTCAAACATCACTTTCTAGTGCTATAAGCAACACATACACATTAACCTCTGTTTTATTGGATCAGTGGCAGAAATCTCAGAGAGAGATATCTTGTTTTTCTTTTGTGTGTGCAAGGTTAAAAAGATAGACCTTAGTTTTGTTTTTGTTTTGTCTATCAGCTATTTCCTATAACTGGGGATTGACTGTCAAGTGCCAAACTCACTTCTTGCAGTGTCCACACCAGGGGGCGAAGAATTCCACCAACCACACGTCATCACTCTCCAGCACCATCTTGTCAAAGTTGTCATCAGTGAGTTCAACCACATCCTTCTTACTGCCGCCACCGCCTCCACCCTGCAAGAGGACAGTTGAGTGTCACTTAACCATGTTCACATCAACATTTTATCTTTCCAACGTGAAAGCAAACTGCAACCCAAAAGCTTCATGTGCATTTTCACTACTTCCGCTACCTGTTTGTTGTAGCCAGAGCTGCCAGACTTGCCACTCATCCTGTCTTTCACCAGAGTGCGCAAAGCATTCATGGCTCCATCCACGATGGCCTGGCTACTGCGTCCACCTGAGGGATGAAGGAGGTCAGTCATTGCCACCTCAACAGTGACTTCACCAACAATCAGAACACTTCCAAAAACAGCTTGTAAGCAAAATACTGATTTACTGAGAAAATAAGAAAGTATCTGACTTGCACACCTCCAACCCTTTTTTTTAGATTTATCTTTTCAGAGAAGCTTTCTAACAGGTGAGGTAAGGAGGCAAACATCAAAATCACAAAGCTGTCTGCTTGATGCTCTCATCTGTACCTTGATACTCCTCTGGCTTGTTCTTATTGGCTCCAAAGATCTTGATGGTCGGGAAACCCCTGACGCCATACTGGCCTCCCAGTGACTTGTGCTGGTCTGCATCTACGGCGCCAATCTTGACAATACCCTGAAAGATGCCAGAACAGATTAAAAGGTGCTGTCTCAGTTTTTTTTTTTTTTAAACACAACAAAATATACAATGTCTGTCAACTCATTTCAATCCTGGAGAAAAACATGACTAGAGCCTTCGCAGAACATTTGTGTGCTGTTTCACATCTCTAGAAGCAATGTGGTTCAAATTTACACAATTAGAGGTGATGAGTATGTTTAGAACAAAAGAGTGAGAGAACATTTAATCAGTCCCATGTCTGTCCACATCTCATGCCTCCGTTTGTTGTTATTCTCACAAACTTCTACACATTTTAGGGGGCAGCTGTGAGCTAGTGATTTGTAATAGTGACATGGCTTCAGTGTTGTTCCCAAACTTTAAATGAGCATCCGGCAAGACACCCGGAAATGTTTCGTTTACCTTGAGGGCAGTGGCTGCCTTCTTCCAATCTGGAGCAAGACTTTGACAATGGCCACACCTGTGGTGATAAACAGTGGAGGTGAATATTAAATCAAATTCATAATGATGTTTAGTAATAAGATATCTTCAGCTTTTATTGTTTGTAATCTAGTTTTATAATAGACAGACTTCATGAGTTGGTAAGCAGTGGGAATGAGAAATATAATAAACATTATTCAAGTCCAGAAACATTTCATTTAATCAGGAGGTCAAACTTGTTAGCAACAGACCTTCAGTACAAGGCTGCTAAATGATAAAATGATAGTAAACTGGATTTCTTTGGATTTTTGACTGTTGATCGGCCAAAATAAGACATTTGAAGGCATCACCATGGGCTCTAAGAACTTATATCAGGCATTTTCACAATTTTCTGACATTTTATAGACAAAATGAATATTCGAAAAAATCATCATCACATTAATCAATAATGAAAATAATTGTTAGTTGCAGCCCCAAATAAATTGAAGACATTTTTGTTTAGCTTTTAATTCTTTGTGTGTGTATGCATGCATGCTGTCTGCCTGTATATATGCTAAAACTCATTTTCTACTGTTTTTTAACCACTCTTTTAAATGCTTTTGCATAAGACTGCGCTCTGAACTCTGTACTTGCCATCTAACCCAAGGAGGAGCTACCAAACTTTGCATACCAGCCTCCTCTATCTCTTCCGATCACAGAGGAGCATTTACAAACAGGTGACTCAACCATTACTGAGCCCGAAGATGCTAGTATATTGAATGTGGTCACTGTGTCACTACTTGGTTGTACTGAGACACTTGTTACCACTGAATAATGCCCACCACAGTTGTAGGGACTCACCAGGGAGCGTAAAACTCAATCAGCCACAGACTGTCACTCTGGATCACCTCCCTGTTGAAGTTGGAGGGGGTGAGCTCAACAACATCATCACTAGCTGAGTACATGGCATGGACAGACAGGACCAGGGAGCAGCCCAACACTCCTGGAGGAGCAGAGATGAAGAAGATAACAAAAGGTTTACTATTAGCAATGTACGCTCATATGCGTTCAATAAAACAGAGCAGCTGGGGACTATAATCCGACTTATATACAGTTTATATGCAGAACCGTTGCCAATTTGTGTAACAGCATGTAAAATTAAGGTTTATTAATTCATTGATTCAACGGTAACAGAGGCCTGCCAGTTATGTGCACCTTAACTTAGCTATTCGAGCTAGCAAGACTAGCAAAACGCAGTGAAATACATACTCTAATGAACACATTCTCTAACGTTATATTTTATAAAGGTAGAAAAGCTGTTACTCACCAAGTAAAAGCGGCCTCATGGTTTTAGCTGCTCTCTGCTCGCCTCGTCTATTAGCAACACACACACAGAGACCCGCTGCTGCGTCTGCCTGAAAAGTAGATCGAAAAATCTCACCGTGGCCCGCGCTGATTGGTGCGCTGGTGACGACGCCGCGCCTCAGCCAATCAGCGTGCGCCGTGTAGTTAAACGCAACCGGTACACTGAAGACGATAGAAAAAGGGGCAACACGAAACTGCACTGAGAGGCGATGTAATGATGACATGTAGCTCTTATTATGCCGACGTGTATCATGTCCATACATTTATATACAACAATAGACAGACATCAATAAAACAGACAGTATGCTACCGTAAAAACGGTTGTATCAAAACTTTCTGTCAAGGTAAAAGTATACCAAACTTATAAAGTTCTACATCAAAAGTAATGAAGTACTTTTAGAAGTATTTTTTGTTTATTTGTTATTATTATCATTACCCTAAATCACAGATTATCACTGTACACACTAAAAATGACTGGGTCAAAACTGACCCAATTTGGGTCAGTATAGCACTGACAATACTGGGTTTATATGTTACCTAGAAAGCCGCTCAGGACAAGGGGCTGTTTTGACCCACTTTTAGTGTTATTTTTTTATTTTACTGTTGGGTTATCCACCAAACTAAAGCCTATCTACTCTACTCTTTTTTAAAATTTTATTTACGTCACGGTTTGTTATTGATTGTGAATAACTTGTGTATCTTTTGAATGACAAATGCACATTGTTTTGCAGAAGAAACAATACATTTGTGACAGTTTTTAACTAAAGCTTGTTGTGTGTAACACACATTATACTGGCCCAAACTGGGTAAAAGTTTAACCCAGTCATTTTAGTGTGTAGTATACAGCCTACATTTTTATTACATAGTCTATCTTTATGCACATTCATATATAGGCTATTGTATACCTGTACATAACTGGCTATAGATTCACTGTATAGTTATTTCCACTACTCATATGCAATTCCAATGAAGCAATGGAGCAACAATATACAGCATATAGTCTACCAGACTTGTACATATTTGTAGTTAAGTATAATACATCACTGATTACTTTCACACATCAAAAAAGTCCTTATAGTCCTACATTTATTTATTTATATAGACCAAACCCATTTTAGCCCAATCAAACTTTGTGCGTTTCCATTACAATCTTGTAGGAAAGTTAGACACTGAAAGTTTGACTTGACTCCACCGCACTGCAGGTTTTTACCTCAGCTGTTCTCTAAGGAGAGTTGAATCGAGGGCAACCGGACTTGGATGAAGATACTTGAGGACGTTTCGCCTCTCATCCAAGGGGCTTCTTCAGTTCTAACTGACTGGTGGGGAGTCCCAGGTATTTAACATCTGTGGGTTTTGCAACCAAGTCCAGTTGCCCTCGATTCAACCCTCCTTGGATAACAGCTGAAGTAAAAACCTGCAATGCGGTGGAGTCAAGTCAAACTTTCAGTGTTTAACTTTCCTACAAGATTATAATGGAAACACACAAAGTTTGGTTAAAGCTTTAATGGGTTGACCTGGATAACTGAGAATCTTCACATACTTCAGCTATTGTTTTTGCTTAAAGATGTTACAGCAGTCTGTAACACAACACTGTTTTTAATCACTTATTAATGGATTCCTGTCCCCAATGGTTTGCATCATTGTTTACAAGTACAATAAACGCCTCCAGGCTACTGTATTGTGGAGGTTGTATCACTAGGTGGAGACAAACAACAAGCTGTAATGATCCACTTGCCTATCAATCATTCACCTATAATGTTACAGCAAACCTGCAAAATTGAACTCAAAGTAGAATTTGGACGAAATCATATTACCTCCTGCCAAACCCTGCAAACAGATGTGATTGCCCAATAAAAATGGACAAAATCTGTAATGCTCCTGATGGCACTGGTGGATTATTTGGCTGCTCTTACAGTAATTTTCGTTGGCATCAGAGTCATAAAGTGTATAAAGGTTTTAAGCTACAATAAGGGAATATAGTACAGTATACCTAGGCGTATATCTCGCTCTCTGTCAGGTTATTACTAAGCCCAAATCCTCTTCATATTTGGTGATAATACATTCAAAATGGATGATGGATAATGCGTCTATGGGTTTTGGAAAAAGATTTTATAGGCTATTGTAAAAAAAAAACAAAAGTATTAGGTTATTAGTAGGACTGTCGCCTGCTAATCGAAACTTTAACTAACTGTTGCTCTTATAGCTGCCAGGAAAGTGTACGTGTCCCTGGTTTTCCTGTTTGCTACTTCACAATTCATTACATGTCGCTGAGATTTTCTGATCTGCTGCACTGCTGCATCAAGACAACTGCAGACAGGCAGGAAGATACGGAGTCATCCTCAAAAATAAGTCACATTGTCACTGCGGGGCATTGCTTGTGAGATTATAGGATTGAATATTAAGGACATTTGTAGCTCTAATAGAATAATTAATTATAAACCAGTTGACACGTTTGTAGCTATTTGTCTGTAATTGCCACGCTGCATTATTATAAGTCCATTAAAACTATGTGCTGCTTCTCGGTCCTTCAGTTGGATGTTTGATCTTCACTGTGCTGGATGATGTAGAAGTTTGACACTAGATGACAGTTTTCACATTCATCTGGTGAAAGTGGAAAGTTTCTCTGTGCTCACCTTAAATCTCAGTTTAAGGTGTGTACCTGCAGGCATGATTTGTGCCATCACAACCAGTTCGGAAGCTGAATTGTGGTCCAATGTGCAACTTACACAAATGCACTGTACTGAATTCTCCAGTGCACAAACACTGGGGATGGACAGTTCAGTGAGGTAGGAGACGTCTTGTGTCTGGTAGTTAAAATTTTGAAATAAACAAAATTTGTATATGCATGGGACTATATTTTTCAATATGAAGGAGTGGCTGTAATTCTAAAAGTTTAATAAGTTTAAAAGAAGAGTATTTTTCTTTGTCTAAAAACATCTTTCAGAGCTGACAATGACTACAGAGCCCTTTGAGAACAGTTTAACACAAACAACTCAATGTCTTAAGGCTGTTTAATGTGTGGTAGTTAATCACAAGGCTGTATCATATGTAATCAGTAGAGAACTTAACAAGGACTAGAAATGTTTTGGGTATGTTTTACAGCTGAGACATTAGCCCAAATTGCCTTAACCTGGTGGTTTTTGTGTTGGTACAATAATAAAAAAAGAGACAGTTTTCAGCTTGTAGGTGCTTTGTTTTGAAAGTTAATACGGGAAGTCTTGTGGTTTGATTGTGTCTCACTTGACATGAACATTACGCGCACTTCAATGCCAACTTTCTCAGAGCGCACAGGCGCACTGTTCACTGCCAAACACGGCTGTACTGAACTGAGGAGACTTCACGCTGCAGTCACCTCTGAGCAAACATATTTCTTTTTTTCCAACTAAAACACAAAGAGCGGGAGTTGGGAGGTTTTTACGCACAGCGCCAGAGCTTCTGGTGACTTGCGTTACACAGTGTTGTGAACATCTCGATCGCTGTTTTGTGGCTGGTTTGTTGTCAACAGAATGTGGGGGATCCATAGGACGCGGTATGCGGACTGTAACGGCTCTGAAGCCAGCGAGGAGACGGAGATTGTTGTTAATATCGGCGGAGTGAAACAGGTGTTGTATGGAGACGTGTTGAATCGCTTCCCGGACACCCGGTTGGCAGAATTGGTGAGCTGTTCACTTAAGTCTTCGGAGGAAATATCTTCACTGTGTGATGACTACGATCCTGACACAGGAGAATTTTATTTTGACAGAGACCCAGAAGCGTTTAAATGCATAATTGAGCTGTATTATTATGGAGAGATACACATGAAACGAGGCATCTGCCCAATCTGTTTTATGAAGGAGATGGAGTTCTGGAAAATTGGCTCTGATTTTCTGGACGAGTGCTGTAAAAGCCACCTGAAGGAGGTAGAGGATGAACTTGCAGAGATTGCCGAGAAAGTGAAAACTATTCTGGTGGACCGGGAGGGAGATCCGTCTGCAGGAGGCTGGCAGCGCTTCCAGATGTGCCTCTGGAGGCTGATGGAGAAGCCGGAGTCTTCGCTGCCTGCGCACATAATCGCTATAGTTTCTTTCATCTTCATCCTCGTCTCCTCCGTGGTGATGTGTGTCGGGACCATCCCCGACCTGCAGGTGGAGGACTCAGAGGGAAACCTCATGGAGCACCCGACTCTGGAGGTCATCGAGACGGTGTGCATCGGCTGGTTCACTATTGAATACCTCCTGCGTCTGATCTCCTCCCCTAATAAAATAAAATTCATCCTGTCCTTCATGAACATAATCGACTTCATGGCGATCATGCCCTTCTTCGTGGTGCTGATTCTGACCTCCTTCGGCGCAGGAGTGATGGAGCTGGCTAACGTGCAGCAAGCGGTGCAGGCTTTACGCATAATGCGCATTGCGCGCATCTTCAAGCTGGCACGCCATTCCTCTGGACTCCAGACCCTCACATCTGCCCTGAAGAGCAGCTTCAAAGAGCTTGGACTGCTTCTCATGTATATGGGCGTGGGGGTCTTCCTTTTCTCCGCATTGGGCTACACCATGGAGCAGAACCACCCGGACACTTTGTTCACAAGCATCCCACAGTCGTTCTGGTGGGCTGTGATCACCATGACCACAGTGGGGTATGGAGACGTCTACCCCAAGACCACTTTAGGTCGGTGTAACGCAGCCATTAGCTTTCTGTGCGGGGTGATCGCCATAGCGCTGCCTATACACCCCATCATCAACAATTTCGTCTTGTTCTACAACAAGCAACAGGTGCTGGAGACTGCGGCCAAGCATGAGATTGAATTGATGGCACTGCGCTCCGGCGATGGCGAGCTGAAGGCTGCACCCGACCCTCATAAACATGTTTGCGGCGCGGGGGCCTGGGACAACACCATGCACTCCTGTCACAGCGACACATACATCCCCTTACTGAAGGATCCCAGGGGAGGGGCGGGGATCCAGACCCCCAGCATGGACACAAGCTTTGAGAGCACAGCCGAGGCCACTGAATATTTCATCTCATGAACACTGAAGACCCTGCATCACCAGAAAAGATCCTGCAGAAAGGATGAACAACAACAAAACACCAAATTCAAACTTAACCCGCACATTTCAGCTTTAACAATAACGCAATGACTGCTGGAGACATGATTGTAAATAGCCTTGTAGAAATAATAGGACTGCAGTAATGGTCTCCAACGACCTTTAATGAATTTTGAGGAATTGTCCTATTAAAGGGACATATGTGAGATATATTGACTTGATGAGCTGTGCCTTTGCGCAGTGAGTCCCTGTAGGCCAAGGGGCTCTGTTTGAGCAGCCAGTTACACTGATTCCCCCATGTAGGCTTCTTATATAACACTCCCCATCCCCAATCCTCACACTCATACTGTAGACCGCACTGTAGCTTATTCCTCTGTATATATCACAATGAATGTTTTTTCTAATAATAAAGACAGGCAGCTCCTCCAGGAGAAAAGAGAAATGTAGTATGATAGGTTTATGAAGGGTGTATAGACATCACAGCAAAACTGAAGGAAAACTAAAGGTGTTTAATAGTGATATGTTTCCATCAGGTCACTACAAAGTCTCTACAGACACATGAAAGGTACACTAGAGCAAGGTGATGGGTTTGGTAGGGAATATAAAAGCAACATATCATCAGGGCTGTTCATAGTGTTTCTGTTTCTGTCTGTGATCTCAGTGGCATCGGTGTTATTTTTGTAACTCACACTGTATGATTGTGAGGTAACATATCAGATATGAAACCCCTCTACTGTGCAGGAATGTTAAAAGCAGTGACCATGCCAGAGAGGATCATGTAGCCGACAGCAAGACATCAGAAGCTTTTCTGGCTGCAGGATATGTTCCTATAATGGGTTTAAATTTTGCAGCAGCGGTCGCCACTCTGCTCCTCCCTGAAGTTTCAGTGGAATACCTTAACCACCAAGTTAGGTGTGGGTGAGGGTAAGGAGCAGCAGGCTGCGGATTCAACAAAAATTTTTTTTTAGATATTAAAGCTTTAAATATAGTTTTTCAAAGTGCAGATTAGCTAACCTGAAAATCTGAGCTGCAAAGAAGGAAGACTTATGGAAACACATATAAAAATAGGTATAAAGAGGACTTCTTTTATCATTAATTAATCAAAATTACTTTCAGGCCAGCAGGTTATCAGGGGTAATGCACATGTGTCTTATTACATTTCTGATCCTATTTTGATGAAACTTAAAGAGATTATGTATTTTCACACTGTGTCCCATGTTTAAAAAAAATCCACTCCTATTGGCCTAATGGGTGCTATATATAAAGGTTAATCTTTTTTTCACAGTTTGAAAGGTCTCAACTCCCACACTATTAGTCTGAGTGACAGGAAACCTGCAGCACAACTGTAACAATCCTTAGAAATTACATTCACCGGCGCAGTGTGTGTGTGTGTGTGGGGGGGGGGGCTATAATTAAAATTTGACATATTTTATTCATATCTGGGATGTCGCTAGTTGGATTTTGTTGCAACCTGTAGGGAAGATTCATGTTAAGATTGTGCTCCTTTACTCAGTCTTGTTTTGTGAAATTTTTATAGTGTATGCATAATGTCTTGAATGTAAATAAATGCCTTGTGCAGGAAAAAAAATGACAGGTTTCCCACCAAAAATGGGGTATACCGCAAGACGAAGAGGGAATTGATTGCAGCAGGTAGCCTGACAGTGAAGTGGTGCAGTGGATGGAGGGTTTGGGACTGCGGGTTAAAATGACTGGGTCACAACCCTCACATCATCCAAAATGTACATTATAAGCTGCCTGAACTGATCTGTAACCTTCACTCCAACCTTAACAAAACAGAAACATTTCTGTTACAGAAAAGATTAAAGTGGCAATGCACACTTTGTCACATAATTTAGTTTGCGATGATGGAATGTAATCTTCTCATTATTTTATATTTGACTTGAAAATGCTGATGTTATGTTGTTTCTGGCATGTTAAGAATTACACTGTTTAGCCTGATGGGGGAGCTAAAAGTAAAGGTCAAAAATGTGAAATTTGAAGTCCTGTGATTCCTACATCACCAGTCATATTTTGATGGGTGATGCATCTTACTGCTGCCTTACTCACTGACTGAGAATCTCCACCGTTCACTGGGACAACATATCAACTTCTTTGACGCACTGATTCAGTATTAACTACCTGTTGAGTAATGCTTGTCTTTTTTTTCACCAGGCTCCACTCTTAAGTTATTCCGCCTGAAAGAAAGATCACGAAGGAGGTCAGGCAGGACTCTGCAGGCTGTCCACCCACACATGTCCTATACAGGACTCTGCTATCTCTTCTGGCCAGCAGCAGATTCACACTTGTCAAAGCCCGGGAGAAAGGCCTTTGTCCACACTGACAGGTGGAGCAGGAATGTCAAAGCCGTGCATTGTGCAACGGAACAATGTTCCTCCAGCAGACGAGCAAATACACATGCGCCTTCACGTTCAAATTTAGATTTACAAGAGCGCACACACTGGCGCATACAAACATCCCCCTCCTCCCCACCGCCCACCTACAAGTGCACACAAATAATTGCACGCACACATTCACTCCTTTACCCATATACCCAAAGTCATGTGTGATCTACTCGACAGTGACCTGCCGTGACCTGCTGGCTAATCACCAATTTTTACACCCCCATGTTGGCATTCAGTGGGTGGGATTCAGAGGGATTTCTGAGCAGTTACACAAAATTGTGCTCATTATCCTTTGACAAAAATAGTCGCAAGCGTTGTGAGAATGTCCAGGTAGCTAATGGTTGTTGCTACTAAATCAATACATTTTCTAGATGCACATTATGGTTATATCTTGAGACATTGTTAGTGAGTGAAAGTTGAACAAATCTGAAGATATAGACAACAGCGTATGTGCAACGCGGATTTGTCATAATGTTCTAAAAAGACTAAAAGGATCATAAACTTTTATTTTTAATGGTGTTTATATTATCCTGCTGACATTTTATTCCACGACTAAGCCAACATGCAGAGAAGGTGGAGAATAATAATCACAGCAATAATGCAAAGTGTCTAGAATGTTACAGTACTGTGTGTGCAGCTCAATATTTGACTGAGTCTGGTATTAAATCATGGATCACGCATGTGGGACTCTGTAAATAAACACATTATGACATTCAGCCTGAACGCCCAGACATTTCCAAATGGAAAATTAACTCGTAATCCCACTATTGGTACACTTAAAAAGATTAGTGCCACCAGCGGTGTTTGCTCCTGTTTCAGGTAATCTGAGCGATTCCTGAAACTCACGTGTCCCACCCAGCTGACTCCCAGCTCTGATTGTTTTCTCATGACGTACTGGCATGTTGGTATTGAGTTACCGCAACCATTTTGATGACAGCACAAACACACACACAGACCCCGGTCACCCAGCTCTCCTCGCCCTCGACCTTTAGGATGGGGATCTTCTTCTACTCATGTCTCCTGTCTAAAAATAGGGGAAATACCTGTAGGTGTCTTGTGTACAACTGGTACAGACGAATAGAAATTCAAGACAAACAAAGGATCATTTTATTGTGCGTGCATGTCCATCATCAGTCAGTTGGTGTAAACTTAAATGTTGTTTTATGAATGCTTTACAACTGCTAAAAAGTGGTTGTAATTGGAAAGGAGAGTTAAATGGATTATTAAGATGTGGCAATGTAGACTGATATAAAGCAGTTTTTCTCAGATATACTGTAAAGTCAAAAATTTAAGACAAGAAGAGAAAAGGAAATTAAATAAAGGGGAAAAAAATCAAAATGAAGCTAAAAAAGCAAAAAACATGGATCAAATATTGCTCTCAAGACTACACTGAAACTAGATAATATCTACCCTCAAACGATACAAATGGTGTATTTTAATGGATTCATATCCAGTAGAAGATGGTCAAACACATTCATTTGGGTAAGAATGTGGGTGCATAATGCTATGGCTTAACAGCCTACCCACCCCCCATCACTATCTCTGTTTAGGAGATATTTTCAGCCGCAGGAGAGGGAAAAGGTAATCTCCCTGATGACATATTCGGAAGAAGAAGAAAAACATGTTTCCAGGAACGCAATTGTGTGCCGAATGAGTTTCATCTTTTTTCAGCAGGAATGGTTAAAACACTGCGTAGGCGCACGCCGGAGCACTTTGATTCCGGCAGAGAGCTGAATAAAATTGCATGACAATAATTATATAGATTAAATATGACCTTCTACTAAATAGCAGAATAGGATGACGCACTGAACACACTCAACCGGGCTGCAAAAATGATGTCCATCTTCTTTTCCCCTAAACCTTCTTTTATCTTGGAAAAGTGTTCTCTTGCAAAATCATCACATCTGTCCTTGTGGGCTCATAAGAACACGGATCAGAAGTAGCGGGGAAAATTTATGGAACCTGCAGAATATATTACATGTTCATTTGGAAAATCAAATAACTTGTGCCCAGTGAATATATTGTTTCATATGCATTACTAAATGGCCTTGTAGCTGACTATGCCAAAAGCTTTCAAGATGTCAATGTAAAGTGTTACGTGTTAAATAATGAAATCAATACAGTTATGCGTCTGAAACCTACTGACCAGTAAAGAGGAAGTGCAGCTTTCTGAGGTTTACTGGTACTGTACATTATTCTAGACTCATAAAAATGGAAAAGAAAATACAATTGCAAAAGCAATATGAGAAAAGTGATTTGCCTGCAAAATTGTTCTCACCGGTGTGCCAGGTCTTTTTTGTCTGTGGGACTGATAGAGACGTGGTGTGATGCAAAGCTTTTGCTCCTGCAGAGAGTTGAATGAGGAGAATAATGAGTGATAGTTATGAGTGTACTGTGTGAGTATGTATCAGGCACCATTTAATATAAATCCGCTATTAAAATATCCAAATGGATTATAGCAGTAGTTCATTACCTTTTATCTTTTCTTTTAGTGAAAACAAAGATTTATGCTTAGAGCTTCCTGAGTGCAAAATTAAACTGTGATAGATTTTATCAAAATATGGCCTCAATAGACACAATAAAGCTTTCAATCTATCAGTTCCCAGAAAACAGTTCACTTGAAAAGAAGATAGCAGAAAAAAAAGTGTGCTCTAAAGTTCAACGCCACCTTCAGTCTCAGAGTAAGCTCAGTATCTTGAGATTTGGCAGGCAAGTTATAACCTCATTTCTCCAGGTTGTTATCTGAGAGGGATTTACGCCGCCTTTTATGTGAAATAGACACAGGGGGGTTCCGGGCCATCGCAGTTTAATGCCAAGCCTCAAGGAGGTGATATGGCCTTCAGTAAAAACATCTGTGGTTGCTCCTTCTCAATACGCTTAATGACATACCTTCCCTCAACCAGTCCTCCGCTGCTCTGAGAACAAACCAAGTATCTGTGTCAGGAGAGAGTTACATCAGATCCTCTCCTCTGTCTGATTTATCTGTTAAACTGTATATATGAACCAAAACCATTATATTGGTTTTGTTAATTAGTGTTTAGTTTAGTTATTAATTGGGGTCTTAACTACAACAAGCAATTAAATGCTTTCCATATTATACAGTAGCTCATTTAATTATAGCCCTTTGGGGTTTAGCTTTACCTACACTACAGTGTTTATAAAAAGTATTGGAGGTTTTTATGTTGTACTGTCTCACAACGTTGAATCAAAGGGGATTCATTGTGGCCTTTTTTGACACTGATCAACAGAAAAAGACACTTTGATGTCAAGCTGAAAACAAAGTGTTCCCTTCTTGCCACAATACTGACTCACCAAAAGGCAGATCTTCCACACACAGGTGTATATTTATACTGAAACCTGTTGATTACATACAGGGGATCTCCATTTCTCTGATTATGTGACTTCTGTAATCAATAGGCAGCAGTGATGATTCAGATGTGTCTTATTAAAGAGGGTGAATACTTAAGCAAAAGTGTTCATTATTTTATATTTGCAGTTCATTTATTTTGTAGAAATCTGTTTTCACTTTGACATTCAAGGTTCCTTTTCTGTTGTGTTAAATAAAAAGCCACATTAACTTTACTTTGATTCCATGAAGTAAAACACTAATAAAAAACATCCAAGGGCAAATCGTTTTTATTGGCACTGTAGGCATCCAGATGACTCATCAGTCTAAAAGCCTAAAGAGCAGCTGCAACATAAAGAGCATGCCATCTCCACCTAATCAGACTGTATAATCAGGCCATATAACTTTTTACCAAATTAAATTATGTTGTCAGATACAGTCGGCAAAGGAACTAAAATGGAAACCTAGGAGTCAGTGGTAACCTTAAAGTAGAGTTTTGGTCTATGTAGTTTATCACTTTATATGCAATCATTTCTGAGTAATGAAGTTAAAATTACACATCACCTCTCACTGCCAAAAAATGGAGTTGCCAATGAAGTATTAATTAAATTGTTATAGTCATTTTGATGAGAGTGAGATGAGGAGATCGATACCACTCTCATGTTTTTGCGTTAAGTATGGAGCTAGAGCCAGGAAGCAGTTAGCCTAGCTTAGCATGACGTAAAACCACAAATGGTCTTCAGAAGTGTTGGATGGGGCCTGTCTACAGCCAGTGTTTATGCTAAGCTCAGCTAATCGCCTCGAGCTCTGTACTTGCACATACATGGCAAGAAAGCAAATAAGCTTATTTTCCAAAATGTTGACGAAATTCTTTAAAAGTGAAAGATATATTCAAATGATTATTGTTTCTCTTTCAGGCTGACATTGCCAAGTCCCCCAGTGTAAAGTCAACATTCATTCAACAAACAAGCATATGTAAATCAAGAATCAGAGTCCTTGCATATTTATTCATGTTGTTACCCACTTGTCATGTATTGTAATGTGTTGTTTGAATTGTCATTTAGTGGCAGTGCACTTTGTTTTGTGTTGCACTGCTTTACACATTGCTGGCTGCTTTAAACAAGTTTCAGCAGTCTGAAATCACATTTCTGCCAAGGAGTGCCCCAAGTGGTTACAGCACATGCCATATAACCGCAACTTTTCTGGTTTGATTACAGCTAGGGACCCTTGTTGCATGTCGTGCCCCTCTCTCTTCCCTTGCTTCCTGTCTGGTTATTTACTATCAGCTGTCCAATAAAGGCAAAAAATGCCCCAAAACATGTATTACTCCAGATGAATTTGAGCTTTGAAAGCTGTGTCCACTGACAGCCTCAAATAACCTGTTTAAAGCTAAGCTGTCTCAGTTTATTTAAAAATCAATCCATCTGTTGCATGGGTTTTTTAGCAAATGAATTTAATTAGAAGGTTATAAACAGCAACACATAAAAGAAAGAAACGGTCCTCCTGTGTACCACTGCCTGCATAATAAAGAGCTATGACTGGGTCTGCTTACCGTCTGGCACAAGTTGTTCTGTCTTTCTCTTTCTCTCAGTCACTTAGTTCATGCCCTTCACTTGACAGTCCTGCTTCAAAAATGGCTTACAAAGGGCACATTTCACTGCATCAGCCATGTTCTAGTGGCCCTGTGTCACTTCTGCTGATAAACGCATGGACATCTAATTAAGGAAATTGGCCTTGAGAGACCAAAGCCATAGGGATAGATCTGACCTGCTCGCTGATGCACTTGCCATTGCTGATTATCTCATCCAGCGACAATGATGTTTTATGGAGTGGAACATTCTTGTCCGATAGTGGATTGCTACAATGATTACAATTAATTTAGGGTGGCAGGTCATAAAAAAAATATTTAGTGAGGGTGTCATCAGTCTTATACCTCTGCTGGGATGCAAGGTTTATCTCTTACAGAATTACTCAAACAAGCATTTTGTGTATGTCAAAGTGTGACAGCTATGCATTATTGTAATGTGCTGCCTTGGGTTTCTGCCCCAGGCTAATGTGACCACCGCAAGTGAAGTTTCATTCCACAATAGGATGTCCATCTTATAAAAAATGGAACAAACACACCCACAGGATCGATTGATGCCATAAAACTAAAAATCACTCGCTCACAATACAACATAGCAGGCTTAAGTAGGATTAGTTCATTGTTGGTTTGGCTCTGCATGAGATTTGTTGACAATAAGAAAAATATAGAAAATTGCCAGCCATATTCTTTAAATATGGAGCTAGATCCAGGAGGCAGTTAGCCTAGCTTAGCATGAAGAGAAATCGTTACAGCACATAACTCCCCATAAAACCACAAACATTTTACATTTCTGTTTGTGCATGGATTAAACAATTATTCTTATTTTTTTTAATTGTGAGCTTTAGAGTTCCTGGTTGGTGTAATTTTGCTTTGTGCTAAGCTAGGCTAATTGGCTCCTACGTCCAGCTCCATACTTGGGCATTCCTGAATGTTCCTGAATACTAATTGATTGCAAAAAAAGAGATCTTTGCAGAACCATATGTCAAATGCATGAATCAATAAGTTGTTAAATGAATGCCTTAGCTCATGACAATCGTTTCTTAGACACTTCATCTCAGTCCACCCACACAAACAGCTGCCTGACCCCCCTCTCTGGACCCATCAGTGACACATGATCTTCCTCAGTAGCCTCTGTGTGGCTCTGCACTGACCACCCCAACAACAGGTGAAAGGTCTGTTACAGGCACTGCTTAAAGCCCCTCAGGACGGATGGAGCCAGATGATAATCCATATGAGCTCAGTGTGAAAGAATGGTCAGTACGCCAACATGAAAACTTATGGCAAAGGATGTGAGGAGTCAATGAGGAGATTTAGACGTCAAACAGTGATGAAATGCTGTGTCCTTGTCTTTGTGCTTGCAGGTAATTACACTCTCTTGGCCCCGTTTGTTCCCTACGTGGGTCACTGTAGGTGATTACATATTGATGGCAAAGTGGAAATCAATCTGCTATCCCTGGAAAGAAAAATTACAGAGTAAGACACAAAAAGAATAGTGGTGACAGGAGTATCTGCTAGAAAGATTTTTCTTCTTACAGCAGCTTCAGATCAAAGCTGCATGGATTGTACACAGTGCATCACTGCAGTGGAATATTTACATAGTCATTAAAGAGAGTGGATGTGTACAGAGGGGGATGGCAGGGGGAGAGAGGAGTAAAAGATCAGTCAGTAATTTTTTTAAGGAGGCTATGAGCATGTCAGTCAAAGATCAAAGCTGTTGTGCTTCAAGGGGGCGGAATAATGAACAAACAGAGAGCGGAGGCCTTCCTATCAGTATGTGGAAGTCATTGTTCGTGTCCAAATGTCAGTTCTCCTCAAGCAGCAACTACCACGGCTTGAAGTACGTTAAAGTGCAATGTCACCAGCGGCCACTAGATGCTGGCTCCAAAAAAATCCCTGGCTCCAACTGACTCCCATTCAAAAGTTTTTAATAGCTTGTTGTGTTATATATCACAATCTTGACTTTGGACTGAAGTTCTTTGAGAAATTTACAATGTATTACAAAGTCAAGAACACAAAAAGTACCAGAAATAGTTGTGTAAGGAATAAAAGAAAGAGCTAGAGAGAGAAGTTCAGACCCGGCTTACTTTCTTACCTCCGCATGCATGGCCAGTCACTGAGTGCAGTGGGTGTGAATGTCGGATTGTCATTTTCAGAAAGTTGTCGGATGCATCCCCTTCAATTCTAATGTCGGAAAGGTGAAGGGGAAGGGGTTTACAAAGCTGTTTGACCAACTGACAAGCAGTTGTGATGAAGTATACTTCAGTATGCTTCAAACAAAGCTCTCGTCAGATTGACTAACAATGTATAAACCCCCCTCCTTTGACACATTTCTGATGTTGGAATTGGGAGGGCTGCGTGAAATCATTTTTGTATCTTTCCGAAACTGACAATCCGACAACCACTCCCATTTGATATAGATATTGCTCAGGTGTGTGAAGGTGTGAAAGTAAGGTTTGAACTTCTCTCTCAAGCTCTTTTTTCAATCTTTACACAACTATCTGTTTCACAACATAAATGCCTTTAAGGAGATACTGGACAATTACTTACAATTGAATGATTGAATTTTCACTCTGCCTTCAACTCTGGCCATTTGGAAAAGGTTTACATTTGCCTTCAGACAGTACATCGTACATACTAGTCATTTCAAGCATTCTCCGGTCCTTATTCTTAAAAGTCAAGGTGTTGATGAATTTTCTAAATGTAATTTGTAAATAATGTGAGCACCACAAATGATTCACCTCTATTGTTTTGGGGTGAATACAATGGAGGTGAATGGAAAACTGATTCAAAACCTAGGTAAATAAAATCAAATACCTACCTGCATTGCTAGACACTACCAGAGGAAATGTGGGTTCACCAACCCTTTAAACAGAAACTTGAGACTTATCTGTCCTCTTTGGTGGAGGTTTTGTTGCCATTAAATTTGTGGTATTGTCATCCTGCATTTTTATTTTTGAAGAGCTAAGAAGCTTTTTTGTCACCTTGTTCTGTTTTGCACTTTCACAATTCTTCCATTTCTGTCTGCATTTTCATCTGTAAACAGTGGTTTTGATGGATAAATAACTGTTCTATTTCTTGTTATGTTCTCTATGTGGTTCATGCTTTACTCTGTATGTCTGGGGATGTTGTGGGAGCCTCCATCATTCCCCCAATAAAACAGTCTTGGTTTGTGGCAGAGTGTTAAACACGGCGTCCATCTAGGAAGAGCCTCCTAATAGCCCATTTCCCTGGAGAGCACGTGAGGCCATTTACAACAACCAATCATACAGACGGGGAAGCGGCCTCAGTCCTCTTTGCCAATAATGAGATAATGCACAAAGGCAACAACACATTCGTTTCCCCATGTTTATGTTGTCAAGTAGAGCGATGATTTATGAGCAGGGGAACGAGATTAATAAAACACATGTAGGATTATGATAAATGAAGATGCATGTTAATGCATGGGATCATGCTATTTTTCCGCACTCACCACCTAAACTGCTCAGTAAAAATTGATTAAACATGCTAGATGGGAAAGCTGCAAAGCATGCTGGTCCTGAACATGCACAGGTTTCAGGCATAAACAAAATACTGTCAGTTGTGAGTAAAATGTGTGGGAAGGTTGATAAAGGGCTCAGTGGGAGTGTTTTACTGTTGTTAAGTGCTTGCATGGTAATGGACTCAAGGTCCTGAAGGCAGTCAGTGTGACTTCTCTCACCCACCTTCAGCTAAAGCTTATAATGAGTCTAACAACCTCCTTTCTTATTTCAGTCTGAGCTCAAGACACATAGCGTAGAAGGTGAGTGTGACCTGCAAAGTCTTTAAGGTTGGAGAACAAAGGTGCACTGCAGCTGTGTAGTTGAAGATCAGACGTGTGTATTGATGGATGTGTGTATTGTTAAAGGGGAAACTTTGTCTTGGGATTTTCTTTCTTCGTGATTAATCACACTTTGGTTCAGCTGTCCTGCAGTGGTATTTATTCAAAAACTAGGGCAGTTTCGGGTGATGGCCAATGAAGAATGTCTGTTGAGTAAAAACACATGGAACAAGTATTCAGACCCTTAAAGCAGCCATAATCAATATTTTTATATTACTGTAACAATGGATCATGTGTCTTGGGGTTGCTTGTGGTGAGAAGAGAGAATTAGCATCGAACCCTGCATTTCTCCACTGTTCTCAGGAACGTTTAGGTTTTTCAGGCTGCAACTTTACTGTTTTGGTTTATCTCTCATGGGTTTCATCAGTGTTGTTTGCGGCCGCAGTAGACAGCTGTTTACAGCGAGAAAGCTATAAAAATAAACAATACACGTACATGCCCAGCACCAAAAAGCAGACAGACAAAGTTTGCGACTAGCTGCAAGATATTTCCCTTAGGAGCGGAGACCAAAAACAGAGCCAAAAGGAGAATGAATGTTGAACATAACTTTGTAATGCATTACTGTAATTACTGTAATTAGTTACTACTTTTTTCAGTAAGTAAGGGATTACAGTTTGAAATTCATTAATTACATTACATTTGCTAATCCCAGTAATGATTCCTTAGTTCAGCAATTTGGGGTTTGACTTTAAAAAAAAAAAATTAAAAAAAATTATTAATCCATAAACAAGAGAACAGACAGTTGGTTACAATAGAAAGACTACTGCTGGTCACAAAGGTCCTTAAGACTTACAGAGTAAAAAGTAATAACTAATACAAAATGAGGTTGCAGGTCAGTCCACAGCAATCTACTCCAACTAGTCATTCCCGTGCAAGTCTCAAAATCCACTTTTTAGAGTCCAGATCTTGTTATCTCCCAAACAGGAAAGGAAACGGTCCCATATTTTGTAGAACTGAAATGGCTTGTCCTTTTCACCCAGGTGGGTGTTTGGATATCCACTGTAGCAGTATAGCAGTATCAAACATCTAGCAGAGAAATAAAGAATTTTGAACAACTGAACCTTGGAAGAATTGAAAGCGAGTGGTGGAAGAATCCCTAGAATACAGGCTTGGGGATCGACTTTGATGGATGGTTGATATCACTGTGCATTCGGTGGACAGACTGGTCTGGTTCGTGTTAGCTTGGTGTGAGGACTAGAGGTGTGGGGACACGGTTAACTGCCATCAAAAGTGACTCCAGTGTTGATTTTCTTGCTCGTTGTGTCTTCTTAACTGGCTGGCTAACATGACAGACTGGTAAGGCTACATTCAGGAATCAGCTGGTTTAGTTCAGAGTTGGAGGCTGGGAGAACAATGCAGCTTCACTGAGAGGACGGGGGCTAACGTAACGCTAGCTGCTGATGGTCAGTAAATATCTCCAAACTGTAAAGTGGCTGCTTGTCAGACCACAGCATCTTGTTTTTGGTTTTGTACACATGTAAACACAAAAGATGTTACATATGAGAGTGGAGGCTTTGAGTTACAAAAGTAAAGTAACAACTAATCTAACAACTCAATTCAGCAAAGTTATTATTAATTAATTTATTAGTCATTTACAAAAAATGTACATTTTTCAAAATTCTCTATATTATCAAAAGCAAAAGTACTCATTATACAGAGTGGCCCCTTTCAGGGTGTTATTATCGTATAATATATATAATATATATAAATAATATCATATGTAATATACTATAGGATTTCTGCATTAGCACATAAGTAGAATTCTAATGTTAAAGTCGGTCAAGGTGGAGCTATTTTCTAACAATTCATTATGTTTTATAAGCTCATATGATATTTTATATGTAAAATATTTTCCTGAAGAGTAACTATAACTGTCAAATAAACAGATAAGTAATTTCCTAAAAGCCATTAAATGGAGAAAAAGTACACTTCAAAAAGGAAATACTTGAGTACACCTTCCACCAATGCTCATTTTGGATTGGAATGCGAACTATGAACAAGCTGTTTCACAGTTTATTGATAAGTGTATGAGCTGACAATATACATTATACAATAGACATTTCATGTCCACTGATGACAAAAATATCATATAATTAGTGCACTATAATGTGCTAATGAGCAGCTATCATCCACGATCATGTCTCCATTATTGTAACACCAAGTCAGAAAGGCCAAAGTAATTTTCAGGCAGTTATCATTAGCCGACAGTACAGCAGCGTGCCAGAGAGCAAGCTCCATTCCTCCAAACTGATCAGGCGAGGGAAGCTTCATTCTCATTTATCCAACACCCTGCACACTATTACACACTTATAAACATCAGAGCCTGGGGGTCCACGGGAGCAGATGGAGATTAAATGTCTTGCCCAAAGAGCAGCAATAGTTGTTAAGGTAGATGAGAGTGTGCTTGTTCACCTTCCCTAAAACAGATGTTCACACCCTGAAGAAAATCTCATAAGAGGGAATAAGATTCGGACCAGCAATCTGTTCTCAAGCCCACCTCCTCAACCTTTAACCTCTGGGATACAATTCAGAGAGGTAGAATGAAAGACATACATCTAAGTTTTTCTTCCGCTCTTTGGGGAGCATTTCCAAACAAGGTTTAATTTTCATAAGTAACAGCCTCTAGAGGAGGCAATGTTTTATATTTTGTAAGAGTTATAAATTACAGTCCAGCACCTTCACTGTGATCAGGGCTTGAGGACAGGGGTGTGTGGGCATACAGAAGATACACACACACACACACATATATTGTAAGAGAAAGAGAAAGACCTAAAGAAAGAGAGAGAGATATTTAAACACATCCAGAAGAGGTCAGCTAGAAGACTCAGCCATTGCACTGCCCACACACTCCCACATGCTCAACATCATTAAAAACAAAAGGGCACGACAGAAACAATGCTGCAATCTATGATGCAACCAACAAAAAGTGAGAAAGATCTGTTTGAGTAAGGATTCACCATAAGAATCTTAAACCACTTTAAAGAAGGAGAGAAGAGCGCTTTCATTTCTTACGATTCTCTGCAGCCACTAGTGTCCATTTATTTCCTGAATCACAGCTTTCTGGACTATGCTCTTGATTTATGAAAACATTTCCAATCAGTTAAAAGATGATTAAAGAGTTTGTCCATACTTTGAATGATGCTCATTTACCTTTAGATTATGCACATCAAAGATAAAATAATAACCCAAATACATTTGCATAAAATTTGTTTTAACACATTTTTGGCTAGGGTCTGCTGAGTAAATTGGTTCTTAAATGAGCTGGACTGTTTGTTCTGCTCATTGCTTTGAAAATTTATTGAGTATCTTACGCCACCCAGTGGGCTGGACAACATCCAAACAATGGAGAGCTCAATGAGGGTTCATGAGGAAAAAAAGAAAACGTGGTGATTAATTTGAGACTCCAGTGGAATAAATTTATGACAACTGCTGAATACAAAGATTAATTATACAGTTTAATTTCAAGATTTAAAGTACAGTGCTGTGCAGTACATTATAAGTGAATATTACTTTAATTTGACATAAGATATTAGTAGGGGATAGATATTGAAACAAAATATCCTAATATTTTTAACCTCCTCCCCATTACTTATTTGAAATCTTGTCTCAGATTAAGTTCACTGTGAGTTAAAGAGACAACTTGTCGATGTTTGAGAGCTTCAGGGCCAGCACATGTCACCTCCTCCAAAAAGACGACATTCTGGGGATGAACAGTGAGCCACTTCCACAGATACTCCATCTTCTCATCACACACCCAGGGGTTCCCTGTTAAGATCACCCGAAAAGAGGAATTCCTGTCCTCCAGCAGGCCTGAGGGGAGATGCTGCAACTGATTCTGATTGAGCAGAAGTAGTTCAAGGCGTTGGAGACCCTGAAGGAGGGTCACTGGCAGCTCTTGGAGCTGATTCTCCTGCAGAAACAGTTGGGAGAGTTTCAGGTTGTGGGTGAAGGTTGCTGATTTCAGGGAGCTTAATTTGTTACCAGCAAGGTTAAGTGTCTCTAGGCGGTGAAGATTCTTCAACGCATCTATTTGTAAGTCTTGCAGGTTGTTATCACTCAAGTCTAGATTCTCCAGATGGGGCAGCTTCTGAAGCAGAGCTGCTGGTACCTCTGTTAAACGATTCCCAGACAAGTCCAGAAAGGTCAGACTGCTGTTGTTGGAAAACCACTCAGCATCTGCTTTTTCAACCAGATTGTTTTTGAGCACCAGTCTACGCAGTGAGGTGTGGCTGAAGACATTTGGAGGCAGACAAACCAGCTGATTACCCGTGAGATCCAACGTGTTCAGGTGAGGAACGTCCCTCAATAGATCTGAAGGAAGACTGTCCAGTTTGTTGTGATACAGCTGAAGGTTGTTTAAAAGGGGCACGACACTCAAATGACTGGCTGAAATAGTGCTGAGGTTGGTGGATTGGATGGATAGTCGAGTGGTATTTTGAGGTAAATTGTTTACAGGGAAATGTGTAAGAGAGCTTTGGCTGCACTCCACCTCTGCACCTGAAGGTGAACAGGAGCACAGATCTGGGCAAGAGTGGGTAGCTCTTTTTTGGTAACGGCATTCAGTCAGTGCAATGAACATCAGGAGCAGCCACAAGTTCATCTTTAAACCACTGCACAGGGGAAACAAACAAAAGACAGATAAGAAAATATATCTAGAGTAAGTACAAATTATCGGGTGTCTACAGGTTATCTTATTGCATTGTGAAAATCTGATCAAAGATACATAATCCTACCTGAAAGGGACAGCAGAATTCTCTCTCTCTTTTTGTTGAAGGATTTGGTTTAGTACAATCCTGAGTACATTTGTTCCCAGCACTGAGTCAGGACAAAATGTTGCAAGAAGCAAACAAAATCAAGCAAACAAACCAGCTCAGCTTAGCTGTTTACTTTTTTTTCTGTACTTTCCAAAAAAGATGTTATCACATTGAAATCAATATTTTCCATTTGCACTTCTGTGAGAATATTTAATGCAACAGTACATTATTTTAGATGTCATATATGAATAATTGCCTTATGCAAAAACAGAAATTGATGATGTATGTCATTTCTTTCTTTAATCTTTTTTATGATTACATATTCTGTGTTTGTATTTCTCTAAGATTTACACTCTCACATCTGTAAGGTAAATATGAAGCTGTGGTTTTACAGGTACTGGTAAGTGGTTTTTCTTTATCTTTGAACAGAGCCAGGCTAGCCGTTTCCTCCTGGTTCCAGTTTTTATGCTAAGCTAAGCTAACAGTCCCCTAGCTGTAGCTTCTTGTTTGGCATGAAAGTGGTATTGATCTTCTCTTCTAACTCTGCAAGGGCACGTGTAAGCATATTTCCCAAAATGTCGAACTATTGCTTTCACATCACATTTGATCTGCAATTAAAGTGAGAGGAAAGACAAACATTCTTGAATGCTTTACTCACATCATATTTAATTATACACTCACATTACACTAACAAAAGAGAACATTTCAGTAATATCATGGAAGGCAGTGATAATGGGCTGAATTGGGTACATTACTACTGTATATCAGATAGTAACCAATAAAAGGATTAAAAATGTTAAGACTGAAGGTTTAGTTCACTTTCTGTCAGTGACATTACTGAGCGTCCCACCAGAGACTGAGGACTAGCGCATGTCACGGTCCCTGGCAGGAAGAGCTTCTTCTTGTTCTTCTGGACCCACCTCCAGAGGTATTCCACCTTCCCATCACACAGCCACGGGTTGGTGGTCAGGTCCAGCTCTTCCTCGTCCAAGGAGATCAGCTTATCCAGCAAACCTGGAGGAATGTGGCTCAGCTGGTTGTCATCCAGACTCAGGACTTTGAGCTTAGTGAGCTCCTGAAAAAGGTTTTGGGGGAGCTTGTTCAGCTGATTCCGAGACAGGTACAGGTAGGTGAGGTTATGAGTGCTCCCAAATACAGAGTCATCCAGGGTTTCCAGCTTGTTGTCCTGTAGGTTCAGCCTCTCAAGTTTGGTCAGCAGGTCCAGAGAATTTCTTGACATCTTCTCCAGACGGTTGTTGGAAAGGTCAAGATTCTCCAGGTGTGGCAGCTTTTGAAGTAGTGCTGTTGGGATCTTTGTCAAACGGTTCCCAGATATGTCCAACCAGGTCAGGTTGCTGTTGTCAGGAAGCCACCCAGCATCTGCTTTTTCGATCAGGTTGTTCTTCAGCACCAAGCTGCGGAGCGGGGCATGGCTGAAGACGTCCACAGGCAGGTGAGCCAGTTTGTTGTCTGTGAGATCCAAAGTGTTGAGTTGAGGAACGCTCCTGAGGAGATGAGAGGAAAGATTCTGCAGGTGGTTGCTGTAGAGGTGGAGCCCTTGCAGCAGGGGCGTGAGTTTTAGATGGTGCTCGGAGATGGAGGTGATGTTGGTGAACTGGATGGTCAGCAGGGTGGTGTTCTTCGGGAGACCCTCAGTGGGGTACTCTGTCAGGGGAACTTCATTACAGACCACCTCAGCTCTTGTGGGGTAGCATTTGCAAAGTGCTGGACAGCACAGACTGCCATGGCAGAAATATGCCAACCAGAGGAAAGCAAGGGCACACCAACTTTTCATTACTAAGAGACAAGAAGGGGAGGAAACAGAGAATTAAATATGGAAGAATAATCAGAAAAGTTGCAAGAAAATATAATGCTCAAGTATTGAACCAATGCAAAATATATGACCACAAATAAGACAAGTACAGGTGTCAGTAGTAACATGACTAATAAAATAAAACTTACTGTTGTTCTGGAGCTAAAGCTGAATGAGTATCAGCCAGACTGTTCTTTATATCAGATCCACTGATCCAGATCTGTGCTTTGTTAGAAATCACTGAGTCATTTCAGAAGCAAGATCCCCCAATCTAAACATTACTTATTGTGTAAATAAGGACCCGTCACTACACAGTCACTTGTCAAGGACAGACCGTTGCAACAGACTATGTGACTCTAACTTGCAGGGAAAGTACAAAAACTGGAAACTTTTTACTTTTTCTACTAAAAAAACTGATTCTGAAATATGATGTTGAAATCCATGTTTATAGTTCATGAATGTCTTACATTTGACACTGACTGAAAAACTGTAATCTAAATATTTATATTATTCTGCATTTTGGATTTTTTTTAAATATGGGAGGAGGAAGGAGAGAAGTAAAAATGTGTGATCATAAATTAATATTTTATATATTTATCACTGCCATTTTAATTAATTATATATTAAATATATACTTGTATATTAGATTAAATTATGTGTAAGTAGCTTTTTACTGTTGTAGCCCTTGAGTAGGGAGCCAATTGTGACTAAATTATACTGTTGAGTGTAACAATATCACAATAACGATGTTGTGTAGTTCATAAGATAATCATATGCTTCTCAGTCAGCAGTCAAGTAAATGTAGTGGAGTAAAAAGTACAAAACTTTCCTCTGTAATGTAGTTGAATAAAAGTAAACAGTAAAATAATTTTTATACATTCCACCACTGGTACCCAGTGTGTAATAGAGCACAATTATCAGCTAAATGTCAAAATGTCAAAGGATTTTATCAAGAACAGACTTTTTTTTTTTTTTTTTTTTTTTTTTTTTTAAAACACGTCCTTGAACAAGATTCATGATTTGTTGCCCATGTTAGTTTGTAGTGATTGTCTTTCATTTCAATGCTTAAAAACACATTGTAGCAGGTATAATGTTTATCATGTTCACCATTTTAGTTTAGTGTCTGAGCATGCTAACAATTGCTACTTAACACTAAACACAAAGTAGTAAAGTAAGTAGTCAGTAGTAAGTAAGTTAGTAAAACTAAGTGATCAGAATGTCATTGGTTTTTAAAGGTACGTGATCATA
Organism: Scomberomorus guttatus; assembly: GCA_038419695.1. Classification (NCBI taxonomy): domain Eukaryota; kingdom Metazoa; phylum Chordata; class Actinopteri; order Scombriformes; family Scombridae; genus Scomberomorus; species Scomberomorus guttatus. The sequence continues at coordinate 11,999,800 of CM076462.1, forward strand.
AACCAAAGTATTGGACAAATTGAATCAACAATTCATCATCTCAATCCATCCAATTGTTGTTGAAACATTTAATTTAAAACTGCAAATGAATTAGACGAAAAGTCTAATTGTGCTAATCTATAAAGCAGATGTGATATTTTCCAGAATATAGTTGAGATATTTCAATCTGGACCAAAGTGGTGGACCAACCATCAGACTAAGATTGCCATCGCTAGAGCCACACCGCCATGGCTAAAAACATATACTGTATAAATAAGAAAAAAAGAATCCACTTACCAGCTAGTTGGACAATCAACTCTCATAAATGACTTCACAGGAGCAGATAGTATAAAAACAGTTCAGGATTAAAACAATGTAACGGTAACATTAGTACATCAAAGAGGGCAGAATATGAAGGGTTACAGAAACACATATCTTCATTTTTGCTCATATTACCTAACTGTAATAATATGCGTGTGTATATTTCTTGTTGAAATGTAAATTGAAAAACTAAAGAGTAAATATACATGAGGAGAAACTCCAGGAAAGTGCAGCTGCCACCCAAGGTCATCGTGGTCGGTACAGCAGGCAGGTACTTGAGGTTTCATGGTAATTTAAGCAGAACATACAGTCACACAGCTGATAGAGAATGGATTAGACCTGCAGTACTGCAATATGATTTTAGCAGATGGGCAACATGATGAACCATTACATTATGTATGATGAGTGCCAGTTGGCTTTAGGCTGTTCTGAAAGATTTATTTCAGTCAAGCCCACTCACTCCACATGCACTTGCAAGATAGAGACATACCTATTCTGGTACAGTTAAGGTCCCCTAAAATACACTGTAGTGAGATATAACGCCTCTGAGGGATCACCGCAATATTCCTATGACATTTCTGTATTTTTAATGTGTCTGATGTGCAGTAAGGACTGCCTCTTGATCTAATTGTCTTGTTTGGTATTGTCTTCTTATGACATTACTGTAGCATTTCTGTACAGTGTATACTATATATAATAAGAAATGATATGTGATGAATATATCTAATGATCATTAAGATCTCACTGGTACCTCACTAATAATTCAGGCACACTGTATCCTGGGAAGATTTGGGTGTAGAAAGAAATTCAAACCCCAGTTGGGGAAAGTCCCCCTCCCCACCCCCCTACCCCCTAAAACACAGCATGTCGCTGTCAAAGACAAAAACAGAAAAAAAAACTAATTGGACTATTTGTCATATACCCCTCTCTACTGCTTTTGATGCATCCTCTACATTATTCTTGAAGGGGAATCTTTCCGGTCTGAGAGCTTTCAGATAAGACATCAAGGCACAGAATTCATCATTAGGGCCACTGTCTGCAATGGTGTAGTCATGCTTTTTTTCCACGCTTTGCAATGTATCACCCCAAATCCTTAACGGCAACATTTTAGAGCCAAATCCTACACATGGGATTTTAAACATAAATGAAAGATGAATTATTCATTTTCAGGCTAACAGAATTTATTATAATTTATTATGAATAGTAAGAGAATAGCACATTGTTTCCTGTTCACATTATTCTATCTTGAAATGGATTCCTTTTTTTTGTTGCTTTGCATGATGAAACAAATCCAAGAAAATCAAGACTCATAACGATTCAAAATCTTCCATTCAGTAAAACTGTATTCATACATTTACCGGACAAGCATATATTGTATAATGTGCAGCTGAGTTATACTTTGATATCCATAAAAATAAAACAATCACATACCATGAGCTATATTTTATGTTAAAATACACATACAGACCTCTTCATCCTATATACAAATGTTCACACACACACACCTTCACAAACACAAACACAAATCCAAGTGAGTCACTGCATGACAGTATAAAATGTCCTTGTTTTTGTCACAATAATGATTATAAAATAAGGCAGTTTGAGCTGAGGTTTTTACTTTTTCCCTTAGATGAAGTCTCAGTCAGTAATAGGAAGACATGTGCTCATACTCTTCTTGTTAAAATAAGAACGGCAGTCCCAGTTCTCAAGACTTTCTGCAAATGTTTCTGTCCATGTTAACCATTGTTTTTTTTACTTCCCTGAACAAATAACACATGTAATGTAGGCACTGTGTCCAGACTGTGGTCAATAATCCACAAAGATGAAAATACACATCTTTGCTCAGCCAGGGTTAACTGTGAAGAGAGAGAGAGAGAGAGAGAGAAAATGACGTGAAAACCTGGGATGCTACCAACAGAATGGCAGAACTTCAAAAAGGCACACACACCCACACAAAATCCACACATATTAAACAAAGAAGCTACCCAGTAGCCACACAATGCATGAGTAAAATATGCATAAAAAGCAGACAGATTTGGAAACGATCTCGGTCTGCATGTTTGCATGAAGTATTATATTAACAAAGGCTAAGTTCAAACACAGACGATGATTTGCACAAATTTGGAAATCACACAAAAAACATGCTTCTAAGTCTTCCTACTAACTGCAAACACACAAGTCTCATGCAGAGGTCCAGTTACCCGCTGTCCCCCCTCTTTCACTTCCTTCAGAAGAATATATCATCATCATCATTATCGACATCATCCAACGACCAACTCCAGTCTTTCAGGCCAAACTCAAGCAATCTGAAACAGTATGTATGAAGTTCACTGAGGGGTCAAAAAGCCGGTAGTGACAATCTGTTGGGGCAATACATGCCGCATTCACAAGGGGGCAGCGGCGAGTAGTTTATTGCCTGATTGAGTGCTGCCGTTTACGATGAGAGGGTTAATCGGCACAGCAGCACAGCAACGCAGCGGGCGCACAGGCACGTCGAGCTTTGCTACTTACAGTCTCCCAGCATGAGAGAGACGTTAGAATGGTGGGGTCAGAGGTGAAGAGGTCAGAGGTCAGTGGAGGATGATACGGAGCATGGGGCCAGAACTGAGGGATGAGAGCCAGTTAGGTTGGGGCTGAGAGTGCAAAACTTCTGCTACAGAGTGTATTAATCAACCACAGAAAGCTAGAGTTACAGTTAGTAACTCCCATAATGGTTTTGTACCATTTCCTACTCCATTAGGTGGCTACTGTTGCTGTGTGAAGTGCCTTGTGGGAGAATTAATAGTGTTATGTGTACAGTATGCGAATAATTCAGGAAGCAAAACATACTGTGTCAGCCAGAATGTTAGGCCTGTTTAAATGCATTGCTTGAGCATCATCAACAGACATATTAACATATTAGTAAGGCTCATTATTTTGATTTCTTTAACCAGTTGTCTAAAGAGTAGCTCTGATTTGAAGATTTTCACCCTGATGTTTTGATCCCATGTACCAAAAAAGTTATAATTCCTGCTGCAAGAGGACACGTATCAAAGTTTGCAGTAAATGAGGATCTTCCCTGTGATGTGACAGCTTAAAAAGTGAAAAAAGGATTGGAATTGAGGTCTTTTTTTGAGAGCATCTATACAGTGTGCAGGAGTCTTTTCTTCTTGATTATCTCTTCTTGATAATGTTTTCCCCTTTTTTGCCAACACACCTGATGTAATATTGGGATGGGCATATGTGATTTTTGAGCCTGAATTTGTTAATAAGATGGCCATATTCAGTGTAAACAGTCATTATAGTCAAGTATAGATTACTGACACAAAAAGAGTTGTGTGAAATATATCCAATAAACTTTTTCCCCTGTCCTCACCTGGGCTTCCCCGACGGCTGCTGCTGTCTGCTGGGCTGGATCTTGATGGCTCCGCGGTGGGTCGACAAGTGAGGCGAGCTCCTGGGTGAAGGTCGCGGTGAGATTCGAGGAGAGGATCGCGACGTTGCCTCAGGAGGTTGGCTTTGGGCCGCCGAGGGATGACTCATTGTCGGGTGTTTCCTCGGGATGCGTTTGAGGAGGTGGCTGACCCAGCGCTGCTGCTCCTCCTGAGTACTGGTCAGCAAAAGCAGGTCTTTGGCAGTGGACATGTCATAGTTCACTGTTAAAAAGAGAGATTAAAAGCAGATTAGGAACCTGGTAAAGATTTGAGAGATTCCTTGTTTTTGACCTAGGGCTTTAAGAACCACAGAGCCCTTTTTACAACATAATTCAATCCAAAAAATCTTCCAACAGACTTCTAAAACTATGAGCCTGTACAATATAATGAAACACAACCCTGCAATAAATCAATGATCAAAAGACAACATATATAATAATTCATAAGTCAGAAATCCAAAGCAAAGACATGTTAAAATGCAGTATACACTCAAATATATGCAATCCAAATGAATGCAGGAGAACTTCTTGTTCGCTGGTATATGTTAAGTTCAATATGAACTGTTTGACTTCATATACTGACCCTTGCAGGGCACAATAACCTCCTCCTTTCTGTCCAGATGGTCTTTGTGGCACTTTGTGTGGCAGCGGCGGCACTCGAGGGCCGGCGGGGGCTTGAAGACGTGCCACAGAGGCCGAGTGCAGGCTTCACAGCTTGAGGGGAAGTGATAGAGAGTGAGGATGAACTCGTGGCCCTTGTGGCTGATGTAGGAGGGCCGATCGCTATATGGCGTGGGCTCCACTACAACCTCCTGGTCACGCTTGCTCTCGCCTTCATTGGCATACAGGATCTGGGAAAAGGAAGGGATGCAGTTTTAACTGAACATTTATTGAAGCAAACAGCTAAACTAAAAACTGACTTAATTTATGTCAAAGGTGGGAGGAGGGACAGAAAGAAAATGCAACAGGAAGGGTCCTTGCTCATGATACAGTATCTTTGAGAAAAACAACCTTAAAAAAAACTGTTTTATTGATGTGATATGGTGGCATTACCTGGAATATCTTTGGTATTTCTTTGGCATCTGCACGGTACACGTCAGTCTGAGTGACAGGTCGGACATGAAACAGCTTACTGTAGGAGGGCGAGAGATGGAAGAGTTAAGTCTGGAGCTCACCCCGGATAATAAGTGTAATTATTTATCTGGGTATAGAGTGATATCCATTTTTGTAACGTAACTAGAATGCCTTGAAAGATATTGGCAAACTCAAATTTGTAGCAGTCTTTCAAAAGCCACATGTGCCTCTGTATCACCTTCTCAAATCATACTTTTATTTCATCCCATTGAAATAGCTATAGGATGAATTGTAATGAAATTTGGTGCAGATATCGATGATGCCCGGTGGATGAAGCCTGATGACTTTGGTGATCTGTTGACTTTTCCTCTAGCGCCACCATGAGGTTTTGAGTTAGTTGGGGATAGACTCCAGTCCTTGTGGAGTGATACGCTCTGATTGCCATGAAATTAAGTGTAGACATTTATGTCCCCCTCAGGATGAATTGCAGTAACTTTGCTGAAAATTTGACTCTTCATCTAGCACCATCATCAGGTCAAAATCTTAATTTGTCCAAAAAGTTATTAAGTTATGACCTGCAAATACTAACAACATTCCCATCCTTAGATGTACTTTAAAGTCCTCTATATGTAAATTTTATTTTTATTAATAATATTTGGTATTATATATCGGTCAAACCCTGCTTTAAACGACTCACTCGATGTCCAGGGTCATGAAAGGGTTGGCCTGCTCTCGGTCAAGCTCACTGTTGTAGAACAGGATCTTTTTACTGCTCACCACTACATACTGTAAAGGAAAGGGAAACAAGGACCAAATAGGTTAGAGGCGGAAAAGACTCATTGATGATTACTAAGAAAACAAATCTGTAGTCGTGAGAAATAATGGTGGATACATTACTTTTTTGTCCCAGCCAAACCGCTTTGTGTTCTTGGTAGGAAGTGAAATCCAGCCCTCCAGCCTGGAGTCTGGTGGGCGCAGAGAAAACAGGAAGATGTTAGCATTGAAAGAAAAAAAAAAAAAGCCTTTAATCATGTGAAGCACTTAAAAGAACACCTTGACATTTTGAAACTTTGGTGGCATTTTCCTTAAACAGACATTCATCAGTCTGACAGGAAATGATCCCATGCTAAAACCAAAGGGCAGGGTGCAGGAAGCCCTGCTCTTCGGTTTTAGCAACAAATGTTAACAGGCTATTCAGTGAAAAACTAAAACAGGATTTTAAAAAAAATCTTTGAAAAAACTCCACACAGCAAACTTCATTATGTTATAAAAGTACTTCCCCAACATCTTTTGTAGTGTAAAAAATGTGAACAAAGCAGGCCAGTATCAAGCTGTGAGTATTCACGTGTCCAATGAACATTAAAAAGGATTACAGCACAGCAGAGCACAGCAGAGACAGAGTCAACAGAGAAGAGGGATTAGCTGCAATTTTGATGGGTTGAACCAAGGTTGGGGCTTTTTCTTTCTCAACTGAATGAATTTAGGAAAGGGATTTTCTTCAAATTTGCATGGACAAAGGGTATGAAGCATTGTTAGGTCAATTGCAGTTTTAATTTCCATCCCCATCCCAGGTTTGAACCGCCATACAGGGTCACCTTCAAGTTCAGGCTCAGAATCAGGGGGCTGTTCATAGGTGAGGGCCAGGGGGCGTTGGCCCTGCTCCACCCGCCCGTCATATTCTTCTTCATCCTCAGAGTCAGAGTCAAAGAGAGTGCAGGCCGAGTGAAGGTTGGGCCGGGTGTCGATGCAGACAGATTTGTGTGTGCGCTGGTAGGTGAAGGACATTGATTCTGAGGTGTGAGAGTGAGTAATGCGCACTGTGCCCAACCCCGAAGAGAGAAGTGGAGGTGAAATGAGGGGGGGGAAAAAGAGAAGAAGCATGAAGAGAAAAAGGTGAAATACAACTGGCCTGGAAGACAAAGAGTATCAAAGTGAAAACAGAGAGAACACACAAAGAGAGATGGCAGAAAGAGGAATACAGGAAGTGCATGCTGAAGTGTATCTGCTTACAGAACCGGCTTTGAGCATCTTAAGTCTACATGTTTTGTAGTGTTAGATAAAGTCTCCTGACGTCTACCTGGGTATCCGTCACCCATGTCCAGGTCGTTGCCACTGCTGACGCTGGTGGAGTCCAGAGAGTGAACGCTGAGGGAGGTGAGCTGGCAACGAAGCTGCTCGAGGTCGCTGTCCTTACTGTCCAGCGCCATCTGAAGCTCCAGACGCACCTGGCTCTCCTCTGCGATCAGCTGAACAACAGACGTAAACAAAAATCAGTCATGGGTCACAGTGGAGGTACAGTGCAGGAAACACTTAAATTGCCTTGGCTATAATCAGGGATACCATCTTTATATGTCTATTAGATAAGGATAAGAGCTGCATTTTTTGGCATTTGACATCATCCAGTAGGCAATTTCCTCCTACACGTCTTTGGCACAACATTAACTGTAATCTCAGATCTTGGAAAAGTGATTTATGACTCACTGGCTAGGACTATTCCTTGCAAATATATTAATTTTGAAGTCCATTTGTAACCTACAGTATCTCCATCTCACTATCATAACAGCAATAAAAAAAAAAATCAGTTTTCTTCAGTATCTCAGAGAAATCCAATGTTTTTCTTTTGTAAATGTATCTGTTGGCAGTGTGGGTGTACAGACCGCTTGCATTTCCGTCAGCTCTCTTTGGTATTTGATGATGGTGCTATTGAGTTTCTCCTTCTCTGTTCTCAGCTCCAGCTGCAGCTTCCTGTTCTCCTTCTCCTTCCTGTGCACCTCGGTGTCGATGCCCCGGTGGCCTCCCCTCACCGTCTCCCTCCTCTGCATCACCTCGGCCAGCTTGTTGATGGCCTGGGAGCGAAAACAGTGAATTTTTGCTTTACAGAGATCTATTCATGATAAAGTAAGAATTCCGTAAATACACAGGGAAGCCTACAGGAATATCAATGCTGCTGCAAGAGTTCAACGCAAGTGCAGCTGAAAATTATTCTTAACAACAAATGATAAACTGTCTGAAACAACAAGAGTTTCAACAAGAGTTGAAAAAAATATAAAAGTAAAGAAAAGAGGCCAGGCTTTGCAGACCTGTGTAGGCGCCCAGACACACACCTGAATTTTTAGTGTCCTTTCATTCTGCAGCTGCTTTTCAAAGGACAGTTTGAGACAGTTCATGTGCTTCTCCTCATCCCTGGCTTTCTGGAGCTCTGTCAATAGAATATGAACATCCATTCAGGGCTCATATAAAGGGACTGCACTTATATAGTCTTATATAGTCTTCCAACCACTCAAAGCGCTTTACACTGCAAGCCAACATTCACCCATTCACACACACATTCATACACTGATGGCAGAGGCTTCCATGCAAGGTGCCAATCTGCTCATCAGGCATTTGCATTCACACACACACACAGGTGGCACAGCAATTTGGGGTTCAGTATCTCGCCCAAGGACACTTCAACATGTGGACTGGAGGAGCCGGGGATCGAACCGCCAATCTTCCAATTAGTGGACGACCTGCTCTACCTCTGAGCCACAGCTGCCCCCTACAATTTTATTTAACATAATCTATACAGAAGTAATTCAAAACCTATATGTGCAAGTCTGAGGACCAATATTCTGCCATTCTACAGACATTTGCTGCTCAGATGAAGACACTGACTAATTTTTATTTGTACAACCTTCTCCCCACAAATCATCTGAATAAGTAAGACAGTGTTTTAACCCTTTTTGCAGAACTGAAGGAAATGTAATTTCTGTAGTTCTCTGCCTGCGTTTGTTAGCTCAAAATGAAACTCACGTTGCTGCATTTCTTTCAGCTGGTTGTTGAGCTCCTCCTTCTCACTGGCCAGGTTGGCCACATCCACCGTCAGAGTGCGATTGGACTCTTCCAACTGTGAGGGAAGAGTGTCAGAGTAGAAGTCAGTCGATCTTATCTATACATACAGTGGCAAACTTTACTTATATAGCACATTTCAAAACAGAAATCACAACGTGCTTCACAGGAACAAGAAAAGGGAAAGATACACTGTTTTTATACTGTATGATCCAAACCACTGTGTTTTACTGCAGTGGTTGTCAATGCTGATCCTTAGTTTTAATCCGGCTGTTAATTTTACAGCTGGGCCACCAGCTAAAGGCATTTAACTAATTGTTCATCAACTAATTAAAGGTACCCTGTGGAGTTTTTGACCACTAGTAGCACTATGGAGCAATGTTTTAGGGAGCAGGTCCCCAATTTGTTAGTATCTTGTTTCTTTCCTGATACTATTTCATGCTATTCCACCGAGTGACAGTTGGTGGCTGTAAGGTGCCAAGAAAAGGTAGCAAAGAAAACTCCAATCCAAGCGGGTAGCTCCGGGTCTGAAAAGTGAAGCCAATGTGGAAGTGCCTTAAACCTGCATTCTTTCTAATGGCCAGCAGGGGGCAACTCCATTGGCTCCAACAAGAGGTCCGTTTGTATAGAAGCCTATGGGAAAATGACCCTACTTCTCATTTATTAGCTACTTCCTAATGAGTTTATGGTCTCAATTTCTAGTTTCAAATTTTCATCAATACAGTATGATGTTCATTTTGTTAATTATGGTCCCATTTAGAGTGAAATAGGCAATAAAGCAGGGTATGCTTTAGGGTGTGGCTACATTGTGATTGACAAGTTGCTACCACGGCGGTGCGTGAGGTGCTGTAGTTGGACCCTGGGGGGCTCCCGCCCAGCTCCACACTATCGTCCAAATATGGTCGACGGGTGACGTCACGGTGGCTACGTCCATTATTTTTTTATGCTATGCTCCAAGTTAGTAAACATGGATATAAACAATGCTAGTTTCAAAATACCTTAAAATCAGCTTTGCAAATGTTTGCGAAAGGATATATACAATGAGTTTTGGTGAAAAAAAAAAAAAGAACATATACTGTTTAAAAGGAAACTCTAGAGGGTACCTTTAAATAGCTGACAGGATAGAGAATTGAGGTTTGGACAAATTCTTTGCACATTTGTTACAGGAATATTAGCTGAAATTCAAAATTGAATTTCAAAACATACAAAAAAAGTTTAATTTTATTGAATGAGACTTTCATTTAAAAAACAAACAAAATAAACAAAAAAACTTAACGGATTGGATCAACCAAAAATGGACTCCGATCTCACCGAGCTGATTGTGGCCTCCTTGTCACTGAGCTCCTGTTTGTGTCTCGCCATCATGTCTTTGATCTCCAGCTCCTTCATGATCTTCTCCTTCTCCAGATCGGAGTACTGCTCCTCAGCAATGGAACGAGCCAGCTGCTCAGAATCCGCCTTGGTCAAACTAGCTTCCAGCTGCGTTGTCAGGGAATCCCTGTGGAGGGATGAGGAGGAGGAATAGTTATTACCATCTTATTAAACTGGTGCTGTAGTACAGGATTAATCCTCAAGACTACAAAGATTCCTGCAGCTGTTTGTTATGCCAGTCATCAGAAATAGACTGCCTATAGTGTGGACATGCAGTAATTTGTCAATGCATAATTTTAAACCAGTTTCCATGTGACAGTTACTTGCATGATCATGCATCCATGCATCTGGAAAAGTTGCTAATCTGGTTATACCCCACTCATCCAGTTAAAGGTCAAATGCTCCTTTCTGCCTGTGGTGTGAATTCACAGAGGGCAAATAACACTAATCTGGATTAATGTGTTACATTCTTAAAAGTACAGAATAATGTGAACTTTGTAGTGTTGTACATGCGTCACTGCCACTGACATTCAACTCTAAAACCTCAACATATGTGAGTTTTTAGCATATTTATCCAGCGCCATGGTTCAATTTTATGCACGAACACCTTTTTTGTGTTACATGTTTGTTGTATTTTATTTCATTTTTAATCTTTTTCTTCAAGCATGTCCCACTTTAGATTAAATTTGTGCTTTTTGTTTTGGTTTCTCCTTTGATTTTTTCTTGTTTTGTTAATTTGAAGTTTGTTATTTGTGTGTTATTTATGGGAGAAATGTCAGATAGCTAGTTTAATTTGCATACTATTCAGATTGTTTCAGTGTTTTACCGTTTCTTGTTCTAGTGTTTCTAGACTGGAAACAGTCAGCAGACCAGTAGTCGACAGTTACCTCTCCTCCTCGTATACTGCCAGACGTTGCTGTGCCTCTTTGTACAGCTTATTCTTCTCATCACACTCATCCTTCAGCTCACGAATCTGCGTCTTGTACAGGGTCTTGATGGAAGATAAAAGGATTTTCAATTTATTTAACATCACAGATTAAATAAGAAGAGTTATGATGGAGGAGGAAAACTCACTTGTGAGGAATTGTAGATTTATTTAAATTTTTAGCCAGGCTAACAACATTATGTAAGCTATGCTGAGTTTCAAATATTTCACTGTCAAGAGCACACAAAAAAAGGGAAAATGAATACTTAGACTTACTGTGAAATATTGCTCTGCCTCCAGTTGGTCCTTTAATTCCTTCAACTGGCCGTCAGCCTCCTGCTTCTCCCTGGAACAAGACCAAAAATCTGTCAGTCATTCCTTCCGCCAACTCAACAACAGAGCCAAAACACTTCCCTCAATCAGACATGATGAATGAAATTCTCCACAATGATTTGCCAACAATCCTCCAACATTCACAAATGCAGCTGTTCTCTGTGTGTGTGTGTGTGCGCGCACAATGTCCATTATGCTTTTTATGCTGGCGTATGTGTGTATATATCTCAAAGGTTTCCAAACTTTTCAGACCATGTACAACTATGTACCTAACCCAATTTCACAAATACCACTTCCCACACCAACAATGTAACAATGAAAGAGCCACCTCACCTATGTAAGTCCACCCCTGACTACTACTATTACTACTATTACTACTACTACTACTACTACTACTACCTGGGATGAAGTGACTGAGGGGGCTGTTAAAAATTGCGAGGGGGCAATTAAAAAAAAAAAAAAAAAAGAAATCACTGATTTAAACATGCAATAGTCTCAGAAAGGCTAAATAACAACAACATAAGGCCACTGTTTCAAAATCAAAGAATACATTTATTAATCAGAGTGATCATAAAAATCACTGAAATGAGCAGAGGAGGTGCGTAGAAACAGCTGTTTGTGGCTCTCTCTGTCTCTTTCTCTCCCTCTCTGCTCATCTACCAACTCCGACTTCTCTTCAGCATTGAAAGGTTTGTCTGACCTGTCAGGGCCGGCATTGTCATTGCCTCTCGACTGTTTCTTAGACCTTGTAGGTATTTCAGAATACCACTAATTTCGCTTGCTAAAATCAACGACAGGAGTCCGAATCCAATTGCGTCGAGCTAACGTTAACGTTACTAGTTCAGTAAATTTTATTTAAGCATTTATGATTAACAACTAACTTTTACATCATTGTAATGTGATGTGTACATGTAATAACTGTTGTCTGTAAGAAAATGAAATTAAATGACAATCTTTTGAACTCAAGCCAATTTGAGTGCAATTGTTAGGCCTTTCAGCAGGGCTCTTGCGTACCACTAGGTGGAGCCTCACGTACCACCAGTGGTACACCACAGTCTGGGTGGGTGGGTGGTAGCTCATTGGTATATCTGACCTGCGTAGCTCCTGGTTCTGTTTCTCCAGGACCTGCTTCATGTCCAGCAGGTGGTTGAGCTCCTGTTTGAGCTGCTTCTCTGAGGAGCGGAGCACCGACACCTGCTGGTTCTGCATCTTCAGATCACTCTGGCTCAGACTCCGCTTGTGGATCTCCTGCTCCAGACGCAAGCTCAGGGTCTTCACCTGCACAAACACACACATACATTGAATATTTTCAGTGGTATCAAAAACTGCTAGAACATATGGAGAACAACTGATGCTACAGAACAAAGAGTTAGGCCTGCAACTATGATATAATTATATATAATTAATGGTTAATTCCTATTATTGATTAATCTATAAAACTAAACTAGACTTCTTATCCTATAAAATGGCCACATGCCCCAGGTCGTCCAGCCCAACTCGTAGTTGTTGTTTGTTAGTACAAAGAGTTGGACACACCTCTTCAGAAACTTTCTCCTTCTGTGCCTGCAGCTCATCCAGTTTGCTCTGCGCCTGCTTGTAGTCACAGTCCAGCATGGAGTGATCCTTCTCTAGTTGCAGCAGCTTGCCTTCCACCTGCAGCTTCAAGCTGCGCTCCTCATGGAGGGTGCACTCCATCTCTAGACCAAAGGAAATGACCAGGAGAACCATCAGCAGGGTAATCTAGGCTGAACTCAATATCACAGTATTGACAAAACAATTCTTGCCTTTCACTGAATGTGCTCGGAGCACTCGGATAAATGGCCAAGTGCCAGAAGGATAATCAGACCCAAGTACAGTGTTCGAAGGCCAGCCTGTCATAGATTGCTGTTAAATCGCTGGACACAATGCAAAATTATCAGCAAATGCTGTTTGTACACGGTCTACCCAACAATCAAACCTTCACTGTGAAATGAAGTGATGCTTCATTTCTGCTCTTGCCTTCCCTCAAAAGCTGAAGCCACTTTTGTGATTGGCAATACTTTTGCTTTTATTATCTCAGCATCAATGTAAGTGGAGGCACTTGTGTGAGTAAATTAACCTTAAACTACTGGCCATATGCTGCTTTCATCCATTCTCCAGTCATGTTTCATTCTTTTGCCTTCCCACTTGCTCACCTTTTAAAGCCTCAGATTTGGCCTCCTCAATGGACTGGTAGATCTTGTTTTTGTCAGCGAGCTTGACTTTGGTGGCCTTGTGTTCTGCCTCCTCCTGCTCCAGACTCTGCTGGAGTGACTTCAGCTTGAACGTCAGGTCGATCTCTTGGTTGCTCTTCTCCTAAAGAGTCAAACGAGATATTAGGTTTTTAGTGGCTACAATGTCATAGAAATGTTTTGTATTGGTTGAACTTATTGCATGCGAACAGCCAAAGGAAAATTTCTAATATGGTGTGCAACAATGTCAACATAGTTTGCAGGGGGAATATCTGTGGAGTAAGCCTTAAATCTCAGTTCACATTGGAAATAAGCAATTAGAAATGGCAACCAACCTTCTCGAGGTCATTGAGCTTCTGCTGCAACTGCTTCTTTTCAGTCTGGACCTTGGAGAAAGATGACTTCACCTCTTTCACCTCTTCTTCCAGGCCAGAAATGCGTCCTGAGGTGGAGGAATGCAAATAGGGAATTAGGCGGGATATGACGTGATGGTCTTGAAACAAACATGCAGCAAATGCAGAAACTACATGGAAAAGCACCTGAGCTAATCCGCTTCAACAAGACGTGATCCTAGGTGAGATATTGCGTAATCCAGCACATTTGGCCTCAAATACATTAAAAACAACACATTTTATGTTTATTTTCCCTTTACCTAACTCCACCCACATGGAGAATTTTACCAGGAGGAAAAAACACACAAGGCATCACTGCAAACAGTCAACGCTTTTGTTACAATATGTCCCCTCTGACCTCAGTGACTGGCCTCTGAGTATGTTTAAGTTTCCAAACAACGTTTCACAAGAGGTGCTGGCTCTGGTCCGCCTTTGGCTTTTATAGCCTTTTGCTTCAGTCACCGCCTTTTGAACAGATGTTTCCACCTATGATCTGATATTTCCCCAAGTCCTGGTCCAAAAAACTGATTCACATCTAATACCCACTCCAGCCTACAGCTCCAAGTTGTGTAATGCCATTTTCTTGCTACTGAGTAGATGTTTACTGCAGAAGCTTTCAATGAGTCCATGAAGATCACAGTTTAATTTCATACCTGCAGTTATGGCAAGGAATTAACCTTTTTGATTGGTGAATTCAAAATGATCTAACCTTTTGCTATTTTAATAGACACATTAAAGTTTGGAATATAAAAAAAAAAACACCTCTTAATAATGGTTGGCTTGCTGCCAAAGTGGTGAGTATTGTAGTAAAATTTAATGACCGCATTAGCAGCATTTTTCTGGTGCTTATTGTTGATTTCCCACCACTGTAACCAAGTTAACAGACCCTTAAAATCTCTTTGTGGTTAACTATTCAGAGCATTAATCTTATCTTACTGTCTAATGAACAGTAAAGTCTCACCCTGCAGGTCAGAAATAGTTTCTGTCCTGAGATTGCGGTCTCTTCTCTCTGTCTCCAGTTCTGCCTGCAGCCCCATCAGCTGCTTCTCCAGCTCCATCTTGCTGTTTTCCAGCTGGCTGCACTTTTCCTGCATCTCCTTGAGGCTGACCTCCAGACTCTGGGCCTGTTTCTGCGCCTCTGTCTGACTCTTCTTGAGCCGCGTCGCCGCCTCCTGCTCAGCTTGAAGTACAGCGTTGGCCTCCTCGAGCTACCGAGTAGAAACAGACAAGATGAAACTTTTACCCTACAAGCAAAACTGGGTCAGTGCATTGGCAAACTGAAAGGAGTTTAATGAGGGGAAAAAGACAGATGTTTGGTTTACATAAGTACAAACACTTATGAAACAGTGAAAGCTTTATGAAAAATGATTAATAGAAGAAAGAGGTAGGTAGGTAAAAAACATAATAAAGACGTCAAGGTTCTTCAAGTTTTTTTTTAACAATCAAAGCACATTAAACACTATCAATCAAGATTTCTTTCCAGTATCATAGTATATTTTCAAATGTACTTTGTAGCTTTGTTAAACAGAAAAGTAAAGAATCATGAATACTGCTTTGGCAAGAAACATATACTTGAAATGTTCATATATGTGTGTGTACTATTTTGCACAGTATGCATCACATTAATAAATCTTTCCATAACTAGGAAACAATTTAAACACAGATATACAAATACAACATATATATCACATGCACCACATGTTGGGTGAAGTTCAAAAGCTCCTCCTCACTTGTCTCTGCAGTTGGATGTTTTTCTCATTGGAGATCTGAGAATTCTGGTTCCTCCTCCTTAGATCCTCCAGCTGGTCCCTCAGGTTGTTCACTGATGCATAAATACAGACAAATAAGACAGATACTGTAGTATTTGATGTATAATATTCAGTGGAATCTGGAAATACCAGCATCCACCCTGTGATAACCAGCATATATTACCACATCTGATATGGACAGTGAGACACATGATGTCCTCACGTTGCAAATTCACACTGAAATGTACGACCAGTTCTGCAAGAAAAATATATGAAAACGCTCACGTTCGTTCTCCAGGCTGCGTTTTCTGTCAGTCTCAATCTCCACCTTACGCAGGTTCTCGGCGCTCTGGTGCTGCAGCAGAGCTCGCTCCATCTCCAGCTGCCTCAGCGAGGCCTCGACTCTCTGCCTGCTACTCATCTGACCAGAGAGGAATTTACACACAATGTTAAGTGGAATAAACCTTAAACAGCTTCATCATGTCAAGTAAACGGTTGAAATGGCATCTATCCATCCTTACCTCCTTGTCTAATTCTTTGACCAACTTGTCTAAACGGTTGGTGGCATTTCTGAGGAGAAAAAGCAGTTTTATTACAGATTATTAGTCAAAGAATCATCAAGTTAAGAAGCACTTGGTCCTGTTATACCTACTACAGTTACAACTTCAAAGATATTTCAGTTTATTTATATGCAATTTTATACTGTAAAGTGCTCCAAATTTCCAAAACCAAAGATGAATCGTGAACTATTGTTTATGATACACTAGACCACCAACATTTGTTCTCTATTTTTCTTTGCTGTTGGACATGTTGGAAGTCATCTCCCTATATTTTCCAATTCAGTAGATTTCCTGCCAGCTGGTGACATACAACATAATTCCCTTCAGTGGCTGAAAGAAACTGCCAATCTTCTCAATGATGGTCTGTTTACTTCATAGTAGTAATACCAATGTCTCAAAACTAATGTTTCAGTTATCAATATAAACACGAGCTATAAGCTATACCTGTAAAACAGTGGATGATTTAATTGTGTATTGACACATTGCTTTGATACTTTGTTGTGAATGGAAAATTAAGACAGTTTTTCAGATCACGAATTGCATTATATTTGTAATGTCAGAACCAGTGACAGACTTTGCTCAGCTCTATGTGTTTGTATGTGCCGTCAGTCCAGTCGTACTTGCACTTGTGCTCCAGCTCATCTTTGGCCTGCATCTCATGGTCGAGCTTCTCCTCCACTTGATGAAGCTTTTTCTGAAGCTGCTCCTGCAGATGACAAGAAAAGAAAAATACTATTACCTAATTGTAAATTCCATCTTTTTTTATATGCCTCTTCTGTTACCATAGTATTAGGATCTTTTTGCTGATAATGAAACATTTGCCTATAAAGATGCCCTAAAAACACCTACCTCTTTCTTGCTGTCAGAGCTATACTCTTTTTCCTCAGAGTTATCCTTACAGTCCTCTGAATCCTCCACAGAGCAGCTTTTATTTCCCCTCAGCAGCCTGAGAGAGAGAGTGGAGGGACAAAGGAGAACCATTAATGTCTGTAACTGAGTTTAAATGAGGTGGTTTTCAAGCCATCACTACCATCCCTCACTGTCGACAGTGAGGCATTTTAGCCAAAAACCAGGTCCATGATGCCATATTGATCGTCAAGGTGGTGCTGTATCTTAATCCAGGGACATGTCACTTTTATTGCAGGGCTACAATTCAAAAAGCACTCAGGGAAGACATACAGTATAACCTCATGCATGGAGCACAAAACCTGGAACCGTGTGCCGTGTAAAAAAGCAAATATGGTCTAAAACTCTTTCTGGCTTCCTCTTACATCTGGATGGATTTACTTTTGGAGAAATCCAAAAGCATGCCTCCAACCCACACTGTCTGTTGCCAACCATGATGGTGCAATTCTGGGAATCATTACATGACTGTATAATAACCGAGGAATCTGAAACCGTTTTTACAAGACCAATTGTGCCCTTTAAAGTAAAAAAAAAAAGTGAAATGACATCCATACAGTACACATTACTAAAAAAAATGAAGGATGGTTTCTAGAAACACTAGGCAGCATTTACATCCCAAGAAGCCTACATCCAGAAATTCACAGTTAAGGATGCAGTGTAACAGAAACCCAAAGAAGGCTGGTTAGAAGACAAAGTCTTGCTCACAGCCATATTTTTTATTAGCTGCTCGAAATTCATGTATTATCAGGAATTTAGGGTATTTCTTTTACCACCACCTGCAAGTACTTCTGACAAGGCACTTCACTTAAATGGCACTGTTTTGGCAGTGACTCTGCTTTCTCTGCTTCATTCCAAGGGGAAAAAAAACTATTTAGACACTTAGACAAACGAGCCTTCAGCTTGATGAATATATGACTAAAAAACAAAAAAACCTTTTCTGATAAAAAGCACTGTGAGAGCATGAATCCAAAATGCAGGTGTTATTTTTTTCTGTTCCTCATACCGATAGAGACCACGGTTTGGGAACTCGGCTTCATCATAAGCAAAGAGGGCAGTTAAAGCAGCTGTCAGAACAAGGCGGCAGTGTGGAGCGTGAACAGGCATACAGTGTCTGACTGGTGTAAGACTGTATTAAAGGTACGGGTGTGAAGTTGTCTTTTTCTCCCTCTTGCTTTTTAGGCACAGTACTGTCCTTAAGCTCGTATCCTGAGTCTAGAGGCCCGCGTCAAAGTTCCCACATGAGAGCTACACATTGTTTGAGTGAAAATCTACATAATACCCCAGTATTACAAAAAAAAGTTAGGTTCAAATTAAACCAAAATATGAAGTCAACAAACATGAATCCAGCTAAAAAATATAAGCACAACAGCACAGACGAGTAAGTAAAATATTCAAATGGAACACTTACTGGTCTTCCTTGAAGTAAGTGAAGCCGACAAATGGTAGCTGGTTGCCCACAAAGGCTTTGGGTGGAGGAAAGGTCTCAACATCTCCTTTATCAACCTCTATGTCATCAAAGTTACTGGTGTCTATGTCGCTGTTCAGCTCTGGCACAACTGGGGCCACAGCTGGAAGACAGAAAGAGAGTCATGGAGCAAAAGAAAGAAAGGAGGAGGTGCAAACTAAAAAGGGATGAGGAACGAGAAAGATTATGTTTTACATGAAATATAATGACTATCAATGATTTAACCCGATGCTGCAGGAATTTCAATTTATGCTACATCTTCAAAAACCTCTTAAAATTGGATTCTTATTTTTTTCAGCAGTGTTCCTGAGTAAATTTTGCACTGCTTGTAGTAGGAGTAAGCTTTCTGCAGGTTGGCGTGAGGCTGACACCACTCCTTTCCGTGTACAGTGCTCGCTTTGTGCCTCCACACACAGTGCCTTTCACAAATGTTGCCTAAACACGCCAAGAGAGAACGCTCCTTCTGCTCTCTTCTCAGAGGAGCAGGCGCACTTTAAAAGCCTCTGCACAACAGGCAGACAAAAATGTGTCAAAGGGCCAATCAGATAAAACTAAGCCAGTCCTTTAACCTATAAATAGTCCCTAATTAAGAAATAAGCAGCCATTATGGATGAAGTTCCCCAGACCAGTGCGATTCTGGCTCTGGGTAAAGAGCTCATTACTGTTAGGTCAAGACACAACCCTCAGCGTGACAAATGTGACTAAAAGATGGTGGCGAATATACAGGGATAGATCAAGTGGAGGAATGAGACAAATGAGGGGAAATAAAAAGGACGAAGCAGAAAAAAAGAAAGCCAAAATGTGGTGAGACAGAAAGAGACACGGGCCGCTCCATAGAGGCCCTTGTGGCATGACTTCCCAGAATGCTCTCTGATAGCGGGCGGCTAATGACAGGCAGCCGTGGCCACAGTGAGAGTGAGAGAACGGGAGCAACCATCCAACTGGGGCGCCCCTCTCATTAGACCAGTCCACACAGGCCGCATAGTCGGCCCCGCCCGTCCCCGCGGGGGGTGCTGCCTCCCGTCCCATCCATCCGTTCATCCATCCCTCCTCGGTGCCAACTTCTTTGCCCTGAACCATCCCGATGCTTAATAAGCTTGATAAACATGGAGAATCTTCCATCGAGCCCAAACACAGAAAATAACCCCCTGGAGTTGAGGTCACATACAGCAGGGAGTAATGTCACTCTAAACTGACAGAGAGGGCAGGGAGGTACATCCAGCTCTGCAGGATGGCAGAATGGTAACAGGGTTATGTTTTGAGGGTGTGTTTAAGTTTGTGTGTGTGTGTGTGAGAGGACATGCATGTGCAAACGTACAGAGAGTTGAGCAGCACAGCAGTGGCACAGTAGTGGTTTCATGCTCCAGACTGCCAGGCTCTAATCAGAAGTTCTGTCTGTTGTCTTAATCAGAGCCAGGTGAAGCAGAGAGAGACGGAGAGGCAAGGAGAAAGAGGCTGCATGTAATTATATACAGACACAGAGGTCCTGTTCATATTGCTAATATATCCCCTTTCCTTATTTTTCTTCTTTTTTTCTTTCCTTCCTTCCTCAGTGATGTTCGGGGAGTTAAAGCCACAGCTCTTTAAAGGTCCTCGATGTGCAATGATCACATGCTAAATTTAAAAAGAACACTGTTAAGTATAAATGTTTCATTTTGTATAAAAAGCTTAGAATCTTTTTTTTTTTTACCATTTAAATATGACCCAGATTAAGTAATGTGGATATCTTGGTTTTTCTGTTCTTTATTTTGCTCCTATCTTTCTTCCTTTTTTTCATATATGCGAGCTTTAAGTTCTAAGGGGATGTATATTAACTTTTTTTTTTTTTAAAAAGACTACAAGATAACTGTTTTATATGGCTGTATATGATAATTGAATTAGCATTAATGATATACTTTCTTCTCTTACTCTGCTGTGTAAAATTTTTGATTTAAACCAAACCACAAAAAAATGCAACATGCAAAAAATATGTTTAGTGATAATGTAACAATTTCACTTATTACTTTTTTTTTTTCTTATTCTTAAAGTTATGCAATTCGTCATTACTGACACACCAAACATGATACAGGTCAGTTCATGTAATAATTTTACCCATACAAAACTATTTGACACTGGGAATTATTATCATATCTTGGGACTGAGCAATGTTGACATGTCATATTATTTTTACACATCATTTAACACAACAAATTCTTATTGGTGGACACTTTCATTGAAAACAACCTTTCAGCTTCATTAGTGTGTATATTGCTAGTATGGGTTGTCCACAGTGAGTATGCAATGTTTATGCATTGAATGATGTAGGGCCTTGTCATTTTCTTATATTAAAGTGGCTGCTTTTAACTTGAGGTTTAGAATATAAACTTACCAACCTGTTAGCAGCATCAACAAAACACCATATAGTATAAAAAAATATTTTCAGAAACGTCTCTATTCTATGCTTCTGGAGCAGCATATGTCATATGTAGGTGGTTATTCTGCAGGTTTTCTGCATTATGTGCTCTGCTGGTCTGCACAGCATCCAGTAATATAATGTTGAAAAGATATGAGTGGGGAGCATATGGAGAGCATGTGTACCATATATGTAGGCTTAATGGCTCAGGAGATGGAAATAAACTATGAGCTTTGGTTGAAAAGAACCAGATCCGCAGAGGAATGGGCAGAGGATGATAAGAAGTAGAAGCAGAAACGAGACGAAGGAGAAGAAGTAGAAAAAGAAATCGCAAGAGATGGAAAATCTGTGGCTGCGTTGTCAGGATTTTTAAAAAATACAGAAGATTCAAAACAATGCACACACTTACTCTCTCGGATGTTGTCAAAGGTCCACTGGTCGTTCTTGAAGAAGGGGTGGCATTTGATTTCATCCACTCCAGCACGGCCCAGACGAACCTTCCTGCAAACAGCAACAGGACCAAACAGTCAGACTGTGAGCAGAGCCTCCACAGCATGAACACAAAACATAACATCCCTCCCCCTCCGCCCACCATCACCCAACATGTCATCCCAAACACACAGCCGAGTAGACTGACCACTAGGCACAGACCACAGTGCGTCCACTGACCAGCATGGAGAGCCGCATGACCACTGGCGGACACTGGACACGCCTGAGAGCCTCCTCTAACCAGTCAGACCCGAGATAATGTAGATCCAGGAGGGAAGAGGGAGTGAAGACAGCAGGATCTGACTGAACTGAAACGACTGATAGATCTGTTGCTGCTTCCCTCCTCTCTCTCTCTCTGAAACTCTACACACACACTTTCTTTCTCTCTCTCTCTCATCACCCTTTCCTCCCTCCTCCACCGCAGGGTACAGGGCTGGAGGGGTGCGGCAGTTTGGGCTTGCCACGTGTGGGACATTCCAGACCCAGCCAAGAGGAAGAGAGGGCAGGGGCGGAGAGGAAGAAAGAGAGAAGGGAGAGTTTAAAAAAAAAAAAAAAATCTGACATGCAACCAAGCTGAGCTTACAGGCCATGTCTCAGTGCCCAGAAAACTGCAGGAGTGCAAAGGAGAAAGTTATGGCAGAAATTGAATGTGGCACGAAGAAAAGGTAGAAAATTACAAACAGAGAGTGATGAAAAACATATTGAGAAGAAGAAAAGAGGTCTAAAAAGACCAAAAGGAGAGGAAGGTAGTGCTTATAGGGATGAGTGGGTGATTCAGCAAGGCAGGGTGACAGAGCATGTGGGTTAAGTAGTGAGTGAACATACTGGTCAGTGTTCAAGATGTGTGTGTGTGAAGATGTGTGTGTGTGTGTATGTGTGTGTGTGGGTGTGTAGCTGGGCAGCCGTGCACATGTGAGATGTCTGTGGTGAGAGAATAGTGAGCAAGAAGGTAAATAAACTGAGTGAGGAAAAAAATTGAAAGGCTGCTCTGTACTGAAGCAGAAAGAGCCTGTGTTTGAGCCCTCTCGGGGGGCGGGGTTACTAATGTAAACAGGAAGTGGTCTCTTCCAGGGGGATGGGCCACTAACCAAGTACATGACCCACGCACCTACCTAACGAGCAATATGTCATTAGAAATATTGAAGATGGTAGCTGGGACGCAACAAATGCACTTTTTACTCTTGCTTGAGAAACGTTTGCTAGTAACTGCAGTTCCCAGCTGTTTTAGGAAGTTTATTAAAAAGAATAAAACTATATATTTGTGACCTGCTTTTAAAGAAGGAACAAATGAGCTTGGGGCTGAGTGCCACAGACAAAGTCGGAACGTTTTGAGAGGCAGACTAACACATTGTAGGTTTTTGTCTTTTCTTGAGATTGATAATAATGGAAAAAATATAGAATATCATCAGCTTTATCCTTCAATAACTTTTTTTCTTGAATTTAAACAAAATCAACTTCCTTGATGTGCAGAACCAGAAGTAAATTTACCTTTGTCAACTGAGTCAAATCTTATTTGTTGCCACATTTCTCACACTTTTCATTTAAGCTGTTGCTCTACTCAAATGGAAGTCTACATTACAGCATACATATAGAGGTGGGCTACTATTGTACACAGTGTCATATCAAATCATGATTTTTTTTTTATCCCTTTAACTAGGTCTTTTGAGATTTTTTTGTCAAACAGGTAAATTATTAGATTATGTGGGTGCTCTCTGTTCTGTTCTATGATCCAAACAATTTAATTTCATTGCTCCATAGTTCAACAATCAGTAGAACAATAGAGAAGGAAAGGAGCCCATGTGCAATTGAAATAGTGAAATACTCTGAATTCTTGTTAAAGCACAAATCACAAGTGTTGATTTTTTTTATGATTTATAGGTCCATGTGCAAACCTGTCAGTAAGAAAGGCACAGATGAGGTCTTTGGCATCCTGAGACATCTCTACATCATCTGGGAAGATGAGGCTGTTCTTGTAGTTCATGATCTTCCCATAAGTTCCCACCAAGGACTCAGCATAGAAAGGAGTTTCACCTGTGGAAAAAAGTAGTCTGAGTGAGATTTTAACTACAAAACAGCACAAAAATGAACATAATGAATCATTAGTTGCTGGTTAGTTGTTAATGTTTATGTAGGTATTACATCATATCCTCGTTAACGAGTTAGTGAATAAAAAAAACAGGGCAGACTATACGAGATCACTCACCGACCAGCAACTCGTATATAAAGACTCCCACAGACCACCAGTCGCACTCACGGCCATAGTAACCATCACCACCCTGAGACTGGAGCACCTCAGGGGAGATGTAGTCCGGTGTGCCTACAGCCGTGTCACAGTGCACCATACCTGTCTGCAGACACACAAATACACAAGATATACTACAAAGAGAAAGCAAGAATGGAATAGTAGTGATGGTAAAAGTTTTGACAGAAAAACAAAGAAACCATATTTCCACAGAACTATATAGTGTAGGATGCACAGCATGGCTACCATGGCTTAAAAAATCACCATGTAAAGCAGTTAATGTATGAAACATCTTTTGTCATTTCACTGTGACCTGTTTGTAAAACTCTCTCGATGTGCCTCACTTTTTATGTAAGAAATACAGAAATTTAACAACTGTCTACTGGTAGTTTTTCAGAGCGCTCAAATGTGTGGAGCCGCTTGTGAACCAGCTATTTTGAAATTGCAGTGGTAAAAACAAAATGTGGAAAAGCATTTCCTGAACCACAGCAGAGGCGGGACCTCTGCTCTACTTTAGATTGGTTGTTTAGCACAATAGCTTCTGGGGCCTCTCAAAACAAGCCTAGGTCAAAACCTAGTACACGGCTGGACTGTGTAAGGAATGCTAGAGGGCTTTTAACTTGAAACGACGGATACAGGAAGTGGCGATACCTGGCCGAGGCGACTGATGAAGTTACACAATTGGTCGGCCAGTGACTCAGTCATTTACGGAGTTTCGCGTTTATAAGGCCGGCCCCTGTTCCAGCCAACAACCTGAGTGCTGCATTGAGCTTCACTTCACATTCTGAACACTTGGTGGTGCAATAGAGCCCTGAAAAAAGCCAACTTACTCTCAATTCAAGGAGCCATATTTTCTTTAACATTAAAGGACTGAAATTCACAAAAAAAATTGCAAAAGCTTCCTATTCCCTTAAAGGATGGGTTCACAATTTTTCAAGTCTGTTTGAAAACAACAGTCAGGTTCCCAAATGAACCTTGTCACATGTTTTTCTTGATAATCATTCCTCCTGTTCATACTGGTCATTAGAAGATCCCTTCATAATGCACTTACAATTTAAGTGATGGGGGCCAAAATCCACAAGCCTCCTTCTGTGCAAAAATGTATTGAAAAGTTTATCTGAAGCTAATATGAAGCATTAGCCATCCAAATGAGTCAAATCAAATATCTTTCAATGTTACAGTCTTTTTAGTGCCAAAGTTCCTCTTTTTGTTACTATACTTCCACCACAGCTCAACAGGGAAACACTATGAGGAACGCAAAGAGGGAATTTGATGCTAAAAAGACTGTAAATGTGGCAGATATCCACTTGATATGACTAACTCAGACTGCTGAAGCGTCATATAAGCTTCACAAACTTTTAAATGTATTTTTGCACAAAGTGACTGTGTGGACACACTGTGGATTTTGTCTCCCATCACTTACATTGAAAGCGCATTTGAAGGGGATCTTTTAATAGTTAGTATGAACAGGAGGAATGATTACAGCAAGGAAAATCTCTTTCAGTGTTCATATGGACACTTGACTGTTGTTGTAAACCAGACTTGAAAAACTGTGAACCTATCCTTGAATTTGAAAACAACAACAACAACAACATGACCATAAACGTAACTTACCGAGTCCATCTTCATACATGTGCCGAAGTCTGCCAGCTTGAGGTGTCCGTTCTGGTCTAGCAGCATATTGTCAGGCTTTACATCACGGTGGATGAAGCCCATGGAGTGGATGGCGTCGAGCGCCATCACCACTTCAGCTGTGTAGAAGCGAGCCCACTTCTCAGGTATGTCGTAGTTCATGGTGAGTGTGACCACGTCTCCTCCGGGCATGAACTCCATCACCATGTAGAGGTGGCGGTCATCTTGGAAAGCACAGCACAGCTAGGAGACAACAAATGGAGTCACATAATTATTTTGATACAGATTTGTGTGCGTGTGTGTGAGAGAGAGTGTATTATCTCATAATAAGAATCAATATCATCTGGGATTTGGTAATCATAATATATGCAAAATGTTTTTTCCCGCTCTTTAAGAAAGCATTACAAGTAATTAGAACTTTCTCTGGTTATTTGAGTGTTCTGGTAACAGAAAGTCCCACTATTTAGCATTTATAAGCAGTATATAAAATTTAATAAATGGTTTATAATAGAGCTGCAACAATTTGTCAATTAATCAACAGAAAATTAATGGCCAACTACTTTTATAATAAATTAATTTTGAGTCATTTTTTAAAGAAGAAAATGTCCAAATTCTCTGATTTTCTGGTTTCTTTATCCCTCTATGATACTAAACTGAATATCTTTGGGTTGTGGACTATTGGTCGGGACAAAAGAAGACATTTGAGGACGTCAGTTAGACATTTTTCACCATTTTCTGACATTTTATGGACCAAACAACTAATGTTATCACTTTATTTTGATGAAACAGATGTTTATTTTAATAGTTAATAACCCATGTAAAACAGTTAATGTGGGAAATATTTAATAATAATAATTTAATAATAGTTAAAGGAAGACTATACATTTCATTTGAACATTTGGGGGAAAAACAATGTTTAAGACTTTAGTTGTCGCTTGTGGTTGGCAGCCAAGTTGTGTAGCCTTCGTTATCACAAGTTAATGTGTATACCTTTTTTCATTTTCATGAAAGTAGTTAGACTAAGCTACAACATTCTGGTGCCGAAAACCTGGGACAGGAGATATAGCTGATGGCAGAGATAGAGACACTGAAGTGTGACTGGACGCCAGGGAACAACGTACTGAAAAGTTGAAACGAAAGCGTCGGCCAATACGGAGTTCCACCTCGAGACTACTGAATCAGATTGATGTTGAATTAATAAAGAAAGATCTAGATGTTAGCTGTGTGTGAGACATGCTGGCTGTGTTGTCAGCAATGGAGGACAGCTTGTGTGAACTTGACTGACAGATGAAAGAACACACTTCCCTGGAAGACGTGGAGGTGGAGACTAAACTTGCAAAAGAATAGAGAGACGTATTATCGGGATGAAGACGTAAGCTCACTGAATGCTCAGGGCACATGAGACCGTGAGTAATGACAACCGCTGCCTGCTCATCTAAGTGACGCTAGCGCAAATTCTGCCAGATCTCAGCACAGCAATCCATCAGTTAAGTTGCCAAAGTTGATGATTAAGAAATTAAATGGAAATTTAAATTAATGGCAGGAACTTTGGAGCCAGTATGAAACTGCTTTCAGTGACATGAAACTAAAGAAACTGAGCATGGCTTCCACAGCTGCACTACACACAGCTAACCAGAAGACACAAAATTGTCTGTTCTGTGATAGTGCTGAACACAGATATGAGAAATGTCCAGAACACAAGGTTGCGGCACGTAAGCTCAAGAAGCTGCAGGGTGAAGAGCCAGGTAGAGAGACTGACAGAGTCTGGTAGCATTAGAGAGCACCTTTGAACGGGCAGTGCAGGGCCCAGTAGCAGTGTCCAGCATGACCGAGACACAGCATGAGTCACTGGGCATCACAAGCAAAAAGTCTGAGAGCCCATAGGACGTAGAATCTCTACAGCAGTTTGAGGAAACCTCTATCTGCAAGGATGGGTGTTACCAGGTGGAGCTGCCATCGCAACAAGACCATCCTGCACTCCAGGACAACAACCGCATGGCCAAGAAAAGGTTGGAAGATTTGAAGGAAGGAAGGAAACCCAGAAAGGATGTTAGCTCTACTGCAGATACAATGATGTGGTGGAGGACTACTTAAAACAAAGAATGGCTAAGGATGTGCCAAGGAACAATATATCACTACCAGGCAGTGAGACATATTACCTACCTCATCATGCTGTATTGAGGTGACATATAGGTGGCAACCAAACTGCAAGTCGTGCTTGATGCTTCGTCCCTCTCTAAATGATTGTCTTTTAAAAGGACCCAATCTGAATCCAGATTTTAAGAGTGTTTTGATGAAGTTCAGACTGCAAGAAGTTGCAAACATGGCAGACATCAAAAAGGCATTTCTGTAGATGTCACTGTCAGAATGAGATCGGGAGGTATCAGGGGCCCACTCAGTGACAAGAGCAGCAAAGAACAGCATGTCTACTGCAGGTATAGACCTTTGCAAATGGATGGCAAACTCTCCTGAGATGAAGGAAAAATGGCAGGAGAGCTTGACGGATTACACTATAGAGCCAGAGACACATGGGTCAGTACTGAAGGTTTTGGGCTTAGTGTGGAGTCCAGCACCTGATGATTTTGTGTTTGACCTCAGGGTTTTGCTTGTCACTCTGCAGGAAAGGGAGAACACAAAGAGAAGCGTCCTGCAATCATCTGCTCCCATTTTTGATCCTCCATGATTCCTGACCCCTTTCACAATCAGGATAAAGTGCCTGTTCCAGGAAATGTGGGAGACAGGGCTCAGTCGGGATGAGGAATTGCCACCTGATCTAACAAGAAAATGGCAGCAATGGTTTTCAGAACATCCTCAACTGCACTAGCACCATCAACTGTCTATCTCACAGTGGTGCAGAACAGAAATGCAGCTGCAGAACAGCCATACCTTAAAACTACATGTGTTCTGTGACGCAAGTGCACTGCTGCAGGGAGAAACAAAAGATGGAGAAATGACCAAAAAGCCTAGATGCATCCAAGTCCAGAGTGGCCCCACTCAAGAGAATGACACTGCCACGCCTGGAGTTGATGGAAGCCGTGATAGGAGCCAGACTAGGGAGCACCCTTTTGAAAGCACTGCAAATAGACAGGACACAACTCAGACTGTGGACAGGCTCAATGATAGTGCTACATCAGATACGCAGTTCTGCTCAGAATTGGAAACAGTTTGTCACAAACAGAGTGACGGAAAACCAATCCCTGACCAACCCAGAATCATGGTCTCGCTGTAAAGGGAAAATGAACCCGGCAGACCTTCCCACCAGAGGTCTAATTGTGCAGGATCTGAAGCAAAGCACACTGTGGTGGAGCAGACCTAGTGTTCTGATATCTCCTGATGAGTCGGAAAGGGCTGAGGACTATGTTCAAGAGGATGAGGTGAACTCCGAACTCAGGTCGACATACCAGGTTGCTGTACAGTTTGTTAATCAAGACACTGAGCTCTTAAAACCAGTGTTATGCCTGGAAAGGTTCGGTAAACTGAAAACAGTGGATAAAAAGATTTATGGCTAACATGTGTTCAAGCACAAGAATGCGTGGTGAATTGAGTGAAAAGAACTGCATGAAGCAGGAAAATACTGGATCAAAGCAACCCAGAGTCAGAGTTTCAGCCCGGAAATCAATCTTTAGAAGGCAGGGAAAGGCCTCAACACTGACTCCAGAATCCAAGCTAAAACCATTTCTGCATGAAGATGAGCTGCTCATTATGGGAGGAAGGCTCCAGCATTCTGACTTCATTTACAGAGAGAAGCCCCCATGGATTTTGCCCAACAACCACAGATACACAGAAATGTTGGCTCAGTATCAACATGAGAAGATAATGCACGCAGGTGTGAGAGACACTTTAGTATGGAAGACCAAAACTGCCAAAATCAAAATAAATAAATCACTCAATAAATAAATTAATGCCATTAAATGCACCAAAAATAATATTAAAAATAGATGTATAATACTAATATCATACATCTATTTAATAATATAATTCATAATAATAATCTACATTAATAATAAACATAATAATAACAACAACAACAATAATAATAACAATAACAACAATATAATAATATAATTGATTGATAAAATGTGACATGAATTGATATTTATGTTTTAATTTGCTTCTGTATTTATTTACCTTTGTATTAATTCCCCTATTTATTTACATTCCCATTTGATTTTCCATTTGATTTATTCATTTATTCATTTTTAAAAGTATTTATTTATCCTTTTGCATTTTCCCCCTATTTATTTCCTCAAACTTATTTATTTCTGTATTTCATTTTTACATTTTTTAATACATTTCTACTTCATAGGGGGCTGTCATTCAAAGTGTGTCTGGGGTCAACTTTTCGCCTATTGGTTGATCGACATCAGAGTGCATAGATCTACTATACATGCCTTGCTAACACACCGGTGGCCAGGCTCAAGATTGCTCGAAAACTGCGGCCTTTTGCTAATCTAGCTGACAATAATACTGTCAGTCAGGATACAGAGGTTGACCCTTTTTCTTTCTATAATTTGGAGGAAGTGGCTCATTGCCTGAACATGTCCGTATACCACACAAATGATGCTGGCACAGTTGGATGCTCTCCTCATATGCTGCCTGCAGAAGCCCTGGAAAGTTTTTTGCTTGTGGGTTTGTCTATCGGTGACAATGCAAGGCTTTATGGGGTTGGTGAAAGAACAATTCACCGTCAGATGGCAGAGTATGACATAAGGTGAGTGTGCATGTGTGGTCTCGGGGAGGGTTGCTGTTGCGGTAAGTTACAGGATTTTATGTATTTGTCTGTATTTTTCTTGTTTTTTCCTGTTTTTTCTTCACTCCTATGTAGTTCTCTGCAGCGTTTTGGTAGATGATTGTAGTAAAAACGCTGATTAACTGGTTGTAAAACTCGAACTACAGAAGCGAATTAAAACAGAAATATCAATTTATGTCACATTTTATCAATTAATTTATGCCTACATTTATTTTTAATATTATTTTTGGTGCATTTAATGGCATATTAATTTATTTATTGAGTCATTTATTTATTTCTTAATTTATTTTTGATTTTGGCAGTTTCAGTTCTCCATACTTTAGTGCAAACCAAAGAGATATACTGGATTTTGAGGGCAAGGCAGATAGTTTGAAGAGTTGTGTCAAGGTGTACACTTTGGAAGAGATTCAAGGCAAAGGCTGGACAGCAGACTACTGCACCACTACTAAAGGACAGAATAACATGTTGAACATGTGGGAAATATTGAGTTAAAGGAAGACTACAGATTTCATTTGTGAAGTAATAAGTACAGAAGATAATTTAGAGGTCAAATGGCAAAAAAGGTTTAAGACTTAAGTCCAGAGTCTCATCTCATCATTTTGAAAGTAGTTAGACTAAGCTACAACAACTAAATGATTTATTGATAATGAAAATAACTGTTAGTTGCAGCCCTAGAATGGTTTATTAAATGGTTTATAACCTACTATAATATAATTATAAGCAGATGTAATTAATGCATTTAATGTACAGTATGTGTCAACAATTATAGCTTCTCCTGAAGACACATTTCATATTATTACAGCTGTGTTTTACTATATTGTCATGCCCACAGGACAAGTTAAGGTTGTAGTAAAATACATGAACAAACAAATACCTGCTAACAAATAAATTATAGTGTCACCTATTTATTACTTGTTTATATAGTGCTTATAAATGCTAAGTGGGAACTTTAGTCATCATACTCTACAAATTATAAGTTTTTTCCAAGTTATTTTATTGCACTTTAAATAATTACATACCTTCTCATTGTTTATATTGTTGAGCAAGACACATCCTACCATACATATTATATACCTTGTGACAGAAAATATGCTTGTTGCTTTTATGTTTAAACTTCTAAATTACACTAAATTACATCTTGCGAGTGTTTCATTGGAAAAAAAAAACCTGTATATGTGCACACCTGAACGATCCAGGGACTGTTGGAAAAGGCCATGATGTGCCTCTCCTCCCAGAAGAAGGCCGAGTCTGACCGTTTGATCATCTCGAACTTGTTGAGCTGCTTCATGGCGTAAACCTTCTGGGAGGCCTTGTGACGGACCTACAGCAGAGGAGGGCAAAGCACAAGAGGAGACGTTGGCGTGCAAACAGTGATAACTGCACAAGGACAATAAGAACAAGACTGTAACAATGTCACAATGACCAAGGTAACAGAGTCAGAGAGAGAGATAGTGAGGGAAACCCATAATTTAAGGCACACACCCATAGAAAGACATGTGTACACAAGATTTCAAGCACAAACACCCCCACACCAGACTTCACACTCAGCACCGATCACTCCTCTCCCACACACTGTGCCTGTCCAGACTCGTCTCTACTGCAAGACACTCAGCAGAGACCGGATTCAAGCTTCTACCAGCACGAGACCAGATGTCTACCAGACATCTGGGGAAACTGCTTGCTGCAGTTACTTCTTTGAACACAAAGTCAATTAACTTGGTTATGATGTAAAGAATAATGCCATTTATACTTGGAATAACAAAAACAAGTTGCAGATGTTACATGTATTTACATTTGTAGATTTACAGATTGTTGCTCCCTCTAGTGGTTCACAGATTGCTGGAGTTTTTGCTGCTCCATTTATAAGCATCTGTAAGGAACTCACTCTACCACTCCTCCAGCTCCACATCCCTTCACACCAAACTGCACTGCTGCCCCTTTTAAAATCAAAGTATGCCGATAAACAATAACTCTTTATAGGCAGAAACATCTCACCAGCTGCACTTCTCCATATGCTCCTCTTCCGATCAGTTTCACTTTATCAAAGTCTTCAAGCTTCACCTGCAGTTCTCGCAGCTGGCTCGCTGCCTTTTCATCTGCAGGGACAGACATGCACATTACTATAGCAACACAAAAGGTCAAGCTACAGTTATTTGGGTTCAAAGAAGAGGGTCAGCTGTTTAGTTCTGGATCAGGGAGACATGAGTTGTTTTGAGTGTCTTCAGCTGCAAGTTAATTGAAATTCTTCCAGTCTAAATAAATTACTAGCCAGGCTAGTATTTAGATTAAAAAAAGAGATTAGTGGAAGGGTGCTGTCTGCCCAATGTACAAATATAAATACTTAAATTGATTTTATAAGACAGATGTGAATTCTAGCAACAGAAATTGGCCTCTGGTGGTAATTTAAATGATTGTAGATATCTCTAGTCTAAACAAAGATACAGTGCAGGAAGCTTCCATGATTACAAAGAAGAGAAGGTCTGCAAAACAGCAAAAGTACATCTATTTAAACTTTAGAAATATTTTGGCTGTACAATATGTCAGGGCCAAATAGCAGTCAATCTGAATATCAACATTTCACCGAAATACTACAGAAGCATTAATTCATTTATTTCTTATCTCATCTGTGACCTTTTCCAGAGAGAACAAGTATATATTGTGCACTGTCCGCAGCATGTGATCCATAGCAGAGGGAGAAAGATTTCTTGTCTGGAAAGTCATGCTTTTCATCATCTCGAGATAAGAATGTGTGTGCACCAACAGACAGATTTTATAGATATTTCAGGCTGAGCATGAGAACCTCATCCACATTCACACAATCAAAAAATACACTGTAGATCTTACATCGGTTCAGAAATGCATCTATATTTTTGTTTTTCCGTAGTGCAGGATAGTTCAAATCATGAGCCAAGGCGTTCATGGAATCCTGGGGGACAGAAAAGACAAAAAAAACAGTTACACTTAAATAAATGAAAAAATACACATAGAAAGAAACTTCCAGATTTACCCCCCTCCACTGTATTAAGAATACTAGCTATTTTGCCTCTCAAGGACCAAATACACTGTAAGCATCTGACGACACGTTTTGAAGTACACCTATTGTTCTAAATGGCCGAACTCGCACCAAAAGCATTATAAGGCGTGTCACTGCCTTTATACCCCTACTCGGACATTGTTTCAATTTTGGAGTGTCACATGAGGACCCAGTGACCAAAGCTGCTTTTTCTGCAGCTGAAAAAGAGAGAGATAGCACGAGCAAGGCGAGAGCGAGAGCGAGAGCGAGAGAGAGAGAGAGAGAGAGAGAGAGAGAGAGAGACAGCACAGCGGTGGTCAAGCGAGGAGAGGGAGTGGTGGTAGAGAGAACAAAGCAGTGAATGAGAGAAATAAAACGTTATTTTCTGATTGTTTCATGGCGGTTACATTCTAAAGCACAAATAAATAACCATCAAACACTCAACAGATGATTAACTCTTAGTTTCATTTTTCTCCTCTGCTTTTCTCCTTTTCTTTCATTCATACTAATGCAACAGTAAACACAAAGAACAACATGACTAATCTGTGTTGGTTCTGTGGTGTTGGCATTTCAAATCTGATGCCTGCAGTGCACCATAGGAGCATCAAATGAGGCGCATCAATTATCGCTTTCAGTGCGTTTGGGCCTTCAAATTAACCACTACATTGGAAAAACAAATATCATCCAACACTGGAAATATTATGCTTGGGTTTGACTAGATTTTTCATATGCAAATTAAGAAAAAAATCACCACCACATTTATGTTGGGAAGGAAGGAAAGTATTTCTCATGATTTTCTCGTTAATCTGTCAGGACACGTTGGGCAACCCTGACCTTCTCCAGGCTGATAAAAGCACATAAAACTGAATGAAATGAAGGAATAAATACCTTTTCCTTTTTTAAAGCTATCATTGGTAAACTTCCTAGTTACCTTAATGAAATGTTTTCTTGTGTCTGTAACAGCTATTAGACCAGATCCTCTAGATTTACAAAATAAATTTAATCTGCAGACGCTACCATAATATAATTCATTCAAGCATCACATCACTCGCTCATATGTGATTGCTGTAAACAAATGTGTTTTTTATGTAAATTGGTGACACCTATTGTATTCTGCCATTTTGGCCAGGTCTCTCTTATAAAAAAAGATGATGCATCTCAAGAGTCTTCCTGGTTAAATAAAGGTTAAATAAAAAAAATAAAAATATCTGATGAAAGGAGATAATTTCTGTACATGTTTGTGAACTGTGTGCTCCTAACTGCAGGAAGAGGGGTTTAAAAAATAAGACTGCTAATGTACAGCATAAGAAAACAAGGGGACAATGGGGGCATAAAGACATAACAAGTCATCCAACAACATGAACTCGTCATGATGTAATGGAAATGATGCCATTACAGCCCCCTGCCCAAATACACAGACCGTCAACCAGGCCCACAAACACCCGCTTTAGCCAAACACACCCAAAAACCCCTCCCTGTAGCTCAACACAGTGGGGCAGAGGCAGTATCGCACTGAAAGCTGGGGCCTCAGTAGTGTCATCAGTGCTTAAATCAGCGGTGTTTGGTTTCACATAGAACCAAAATGTCTCTGTGATCCAAGCGCATGAGACTGGCAGGGTAGTTGGGCAGGTGGGTGATGAGCGAGGGGGGGTTAGGGTGTAGTATGACCCTCTGTTGCCCAAA
The DNA here is from genome assembly GCA_038419695.1 of Scomberomorus guttatus. Classification (NCBI taxonomy): domain Eukaryota; kingdom Metazoa; phylum Chordata; class Actinopteri; order Scombriformes; family Scombridae; genus Scomberomorus; species Scomberomorus guttatus. Next base: position 12,034,525 of record CM076462.1, read on the forward strand.
AACAGGGGTCAAGTGGAGTCACCCAACGTGTGTGTGTGCATCAGCCACGGTGGTGTCTATCAGTCTGTTTGTTCGGGGACATGTGAGTGGGTGGGCAGGGGCATGTGGAACAATTCTGCACCTTTAAATAGCAGCGGTGAGGAGAGATCTCCCCCACCGCAGACGAGTGGAAATAGACCTAAAGACTCAGAAGCTATTGTGGGACAAACAGCTTATGAGACTGGATTCAGGCTGAGTGCTCGAGGTTCTGTAGTCATTTTACACTGTGTGTGTGTGTGTGTGTGTGTGTGTGTGTGTGTGTGTTTTAACGGTCAGTGAACTCTAATATTTGAATCCTATGTAAATCACACTCAAATTTGTGTGTGTGTGTGTTTTGTCAAATCTTAATAGGTTGTAGAGCTGCAATGATTAGTTGATTAATCGATCAACTATTAAATCTATCATCAACTATTTTGATAATCGATTTATATCATTTTGAGTCATTTTTTTAAGAAGAAAAATCCAAATTCTCTGATTCCAGCTTCTCAAATGTGAACATTTTGTTGTTACTTTCTTCTATGACAGTAAACTGAATATCTTTGGGTTGTGGGCTGTTGGGTCAGGACAAAACTAGAAATTTGAGGGACGTCATCTTGGGCTTTGGGAAACAGCGATCAACATTGTTCACCATTTCTCTGACCAAACAACTAATCAATTAATTGAGAAAATTAAATTAGATTAATCAATAATGAAAATGATCATTGCAACATTTTTAAAGTAAAAAAAAGTTATGAATACAGTAACTTTACAAGAACTAAAACCTTTTTGTCAGATAGTTTACACTTTTTTTCTAAACAAGTAGCAAGTTTTGTATGTAGCGCTTTATTAATAAAACAATAGAGGAGACGAAAGATTTATTTGACACAGAGATAAACAAACCTGGGTAATTACCCAACTTGGAACCAGCTTTTGAAACCCAACCTTATCTGTAAACTCCGCACACCTTGAATTATAAGGTACGGCCTTTTTAAGTGTCGATGAAATATTTTGTCCTACAGTTATCTAGAGCTTTTATAAAGATGTGCTGCTCATGTCAGATACACGGGCATTTACATGTAAACTTATTCTTAACTTCTTTAAACTCTATTCTTTGTATTGGGCTCTAATTAGTACGGGCTGTAATTCACAATTCTCACTTATTTTAATTATCTACCAAGACCTTGCTGACTGATGAACATAGAATTTCGTGAATAAATCACACTGAACACTATAAAATTTGGTGTGGACTGTTAGAGCTGCTCTTGAATTCTTTTCTTGGAGGAGTCTTGCAGTGGGTTTGGTAGTATGACAACAATCTGCAGCAGTAACACAAAGGAGTTGATTGTGAATTCTTAGTGCAGCTGAAAGCCACTAACAACCTGAGATGATGCAACAAATTGTCCAGGGTTTCCTTACAAGGCCATTATGCTTTATCATGATGCATTCCGATGATATCATCATCGTTCTGGGCAACTAGTCCATAACTAGAGTTGTGGACAGTGAGCACACATTATCAAAGGGGAGTTTTTTTTATTGAGATAAGGACTCATTCATTGGTAATTGAACTGTGGGTTTTGTATTGAGCACTGACTGTATAATACACTGTGATGGACTTGTTGTCTGCTGGTGCCTTTTGAAATACCTGCTTGTTAGTGATTGTTAAGGGGCCATGTACTGCAAGACATGGGTCCTTTTTAGTGTTGGCTGGTATACCACTACATTGTGTGTTGCACACAATTAAATTGTTGTGTGTTGCAATTTAAAATCTCTGGACTCCTGATTGAGCCTCGGACAAGTCAGAGCTAAACAGACAAGTAGATCAAACTTCTGGAATCTGGACAAATCTGAACATGATCCTGTAGTTTGGGCTCGGTTGCTTCAGATAACACCTCCCACCTACTCCACTGTGAGCTGATACTGCCATAGAGCAAGTTCAGCAACAATGAAGCGTCCCGGGTTCTCAGAATGCTTCAAAATGAAAACGGTGTCCCGCCCATACAGATCCAGTCTCCGACAAAATGTTGCTTCTCTAAACACAAACTAAGCCTGTGCTGCATTGTTCTTCACATTCCTGAATTTGATTATGCATTTCCTTCTATGGTACCTGGTCTTTGCATTCTTTGCAAAGGAGTTGTCACATATCTCTGACACACATTTGCATGTCAGCTACCTCTGCTATATTACTGTTTGTTTGGATACTAACAACAACACAGACAGACAGAAACAGAAAGGATCTGTGTCTTTTAGATTTTCTCTTCTCATGTACACATAATGCCTCCATCCAGCTAGTAAATATTATTTGTCATATTATTTATATTCCCTATCAAACTCATAAGACTGATCATTTTTCCTTTTTGATTGTTGTTTAGTTATTTATAGCAATTTATTAATGTATTTATTAACAATTCCAAATATAGTTGTTTTTTTAAAGCTTAAAGCCTTTCACTGTTTTTTAGCTTTGTGATAAACATGATTTTATCATTCTTTCCTGTCAACGGTGTATCTGTTGATCAGGGTGGTGAGCTTACAGGGATAAATAAAGTTGTATTGAATTGAATATAAAATGGATTGTTGAATCTGTTGTAAAACAACACCACTAGGTGATTATTTCTCTTGATTATTTAGCACTTTAAGTCTATAAAATGTCAGAAGTAATGAGAAATTTCCCATCACAAGAGCCTAAAGTGATGTTTAAAAGTGATTATTATTGTCTCATCACCACATTATGTTTCATAAGCCTGCAATTGTTTGGAACTTTTACTTGATAAAAAACTTACTGATTAAATCAGTTGTCATTTATAATTTATAATTGTGTATTTTTCAATTGAACTAATCGTCACAACACAACATACAACCGCCTAAGAAACACATGAATTATTAATACACTGAAAATCATCACCCACCCTGGAAATTATTTATAACTTAGGAACCACATGCTTTAGTGTACCAACTGCAAAATGACTGTAATACTTGGTGGAATAACAACAATTACGTTTTTTACGATAACAATCCCTGCAAAACACTCAATACAGAAATAAAAATTCACGACAACCTATCTTCTCAAAAGCTTCATTGACAAAGACCCGAAATGTTTGTTTCACAAAACGCTTCAAAAAACACCTTTTGTGTCTACACAAAAATAATTGTGGACAAACAGGAAATTGTGATGTGAGGTCAGGGTGGGTTATCTCCATCTCAATTCCAGGAAGTGACTTCAGCTTCCTGTGTGGGAGCTCCCCTGCATTTAGGCAGCACGGTGGTCATTGTTATGTCCACCACAGAGCTGCTTGGAAGCAGACGCAGCTGGCTAAACAGATAAAAACTGAAAATGATGACTGGTGAGGTTTGGATGGACAGTTGACAGTCAGCACTTAGAATAGACGTGGTTCCCTCCAGCAGCTAATATTGCAAATCAGATGGTTTTTTTTGATGTGGAAGACCAGTACATACAACATCAAATCTCCTTTAACTGCCTCAACAACTCGTCAGGTCAACTTATTGACCTTAATAATGATCCCTAAGCATGTTTGGATATCAAACCTGTAAGAAGCAACTGAATAACTTAAACAATGGACAGATTCCTTTGTTCATTTTCCCATCAGATTATTTCATTTGCTGAGCCAAACACGTGAGGAAACCTACAAAATAAGTGGACTTTTTGACTGTTGCCTGTGTGTGAGATCTTGTCAAAGGCAAAGCCCTGGAAACAAAAGCTACTCCGTATCAGCTCTGAAATGTGTATTTGTTGTCAGAGGTTTGGGGCAGAGGCTTGGCGGGGGCAGCAGTTTTATCAAAGTTGGCTGAGTACATTCTTTGGACAGGTCAGAGAAAGGACGTGTCAACACCAAGAGACTCAACAGGTAACCACAAACAGCTAATGATGGAGTGGTGAGACAAGATCAATGAATCAATCACCTCCTGACTGATAGTAGAATTCGGTGAGAGCACTGATTGGTTCTTTGGTTTATTTCCTTGAATGACTTTCAGTTTCAGTCAGTTTCACGCCCCTTTTGTCTCAAATCAAACACTTTTTTTCCATATCATGAATATAAAACGAGGGATAAACTGTGTTGAACACAGGAAAAGGTGGCTACACTCAGTTTAGGTGGGGTTTCCCTCTGCTGCATCCCTGATTAAAAGCCAAAGTCATGATAAACAGAGCAAATCACCTGAGCTTTTCATAGACGCTCATCTTTAGGGTTACAAAGTCCACTTGACTGACACTTACACTAACAACAACTTTACTTTTCTTCTTCCTCTTCAGCTTGTGTGTCACTGTTTATTTATTTATTTGTTTGTTTGTTTGTGGACAACAGGAGACATGTTTCTGACTGTGACACCAGTCAGAGTTACGACACATATCAGTCCCCGAAGGGCAAATGCAAACTCACCAGTAGGGATCCCAAGTTTAGTGCCGACTGTGGATTCCTCATCAGGGACTCCAGCTTCTTCAGCCGGCTTTCCAGTCTGCTCTCCGCTCCGAGCATGATGACAGTATAATGTATCCAGTTCAAATGTCATGAAATAGCCAAAACACAAAAACACCTGGAGGCCTGTTTTTTCTTTTCTCTCTGTGGACGCAGGCGGGCGGCTCACTCCTCTACTGCTTGGCTCAGCTCCTCATTCCTTCAGTAAACTGTGGTTTGAGTTGTCAGGTTAATTATTTATCCGCTGCCAAAGTACGCGGCGTCTCACTCCTTTTTTCATTAATATCTCAAGAGAAAGTCAGCGACGAGAACCGAGCTTTTTGGAGCCAGATGAAAGTGCACTTCACTCTCAGGTGCGTCTCGTCTGCTCGCAGGTAGGTACAATAAAGTCTGATCCGACCACAACGTGTCCAACCTGTAGGACAGACCGCTGTCAGGTTAGACATGACACAACAGTGCGGCTTCCGCTCAAAACTATCAGATTAAAACTCTTGGCCAACTTTGTTTAATAGTGAAAAAAAACTTTAAAAAACTCAAAATAAATAGCACTGTAAGCCTTAATGTTATATGGGGAATAAAATGGACACAGTAGATAGCAAAGGTAAAGGTAAAGGTAAAGGTAAAGGTAAGCAAAGGTAAAAAAAAATTCTAAGAAAATGATAAAGGAAAGTCAGTCATTTTTAAAAGAAGAAATATTTTAAGATTATTTTTCAGGAAAGGGACGGACATATAATTAAGTATATCATAAGTTTGAAAAAGTAAAAATGTATTATGTAAGTCCAAAAAAAGGCTCAAAAAGCTAATAAGTGGACTGTAATGAATATTCAAGCTAAAATCAATTAGCAAGTATAAGGAAATGTATTATTTTGCTCTCACACTGTCAACTTTATTTCTTTATTTGACAGGGACAGTGCATATTAATAACATTTCTGAGAATATGCCAGAGTTAGCCAGAAAGGCTAATTTTCATCTGTAGTCCCCGGGCAGGCAATAGAAAATATGCAGATACAAACGGCACATAGAGACAAGAGACATAGCTCTTCTACACACAGAATCAACAACAGCATGACAACACAATGTTAGGCCTGGTGAAGTGTAGCCACAAGTGTAATGTATAAATATCCCTTGTAACTGTTGTATATTAACATTAAATGTTCCTGTTTTTCCATCTATCTCTTTACGTGTACTTTATTGAATTACATCACATATTTTTGTATGACGTTTAAAAATAAATGTTGGAGCTTTTTAAAGGTAAAAGCTACACTTTTTTTTTCATTTTTCGTCTACTTTACTCTACTGAAGCATGATTTTGTATGATCTGATTCTGATATAGTCCAATACAAACATACAAACTCATTGGCAACATTGGTTAATGCTTTTATTTTGAAGGCAAAGCCATACATCCGGTGTCATTCTATCTAATTTTAAGTGGCTTGACACAGATTACCGGTAATTCCATATACTGTATGATCCCTCTGTGCTCATGTACTAATAAGTGTTTTGAAGAGTCCTGTCCACCAGTTTTGGTCTCTGTCCTGCCTGTGAAAGTTTCCCCAGGCCGGGTTACCACTGGGCCCGTAAAAACCTCCAATCACCAAGCCGGGATTCCTGCCCTCTTATCTCATTCATCTGTTTTACCGTCACAGCACAGAGCCTCGATCCACTTTCAGTATTTTAGGAATGCTGATGCGCTGCCTTGCAGACACGCTGGCACTAAAAATAGACGTGTACATGGGCCGCAGTGTGTATGAGGTCCTTATCTATAACGCTCAAAATCTGTCAGTTAGTTATTTATCAGGCCTGCATTCAGATTTAGTGGGACACAGCACAACAAAGTTAAAAAATATCCCAAAAGGAGGTGAAAAATAAACTTAAGTAAAAGTTTGCTAAATGAAGAACTGGAAAAACACACACCAGACGTTTCCTTGCTCTTAGAATAACTTTTATTTATTTAACTTTACAAAGAGGTCTCCACCAAAGCTCTTGGTTACTGAATCTATATTCAGATACAAACAATCTGGGAACAATCTATTTAGACAGTGGGCTAAATGTTTGACAGGGGAGGTCAGAAAATACCAGCAACAACAGCAACAAAACCTCTGACACAAGTATTTTTTGTCCAAAATTAGATTAACACACACACTGTATCAGGTCAAAAATGGCAATGATTAAAATGTGCAATAAAACCAATAATGGCAGTATCAATAATGTCTTTTTTTGGCCTCTGGCGTCAGAGTAGAGGAACACTTGTTGACGCCTCAGCTATATGCATGGCGTGATGTCATCACTGACTCACACAAGCTGTTGACAAAGTCCCCTGGCCAGCCGAGGATGACACTGACATAATGGCATGACCTGTGGTGAGGATGCTGGCTGGAATGAGTGGGGAGACGGTGAAATGTGTCGTCGCATGTAGGGGCACTCACACACACACACAAACACACACACAAACTGATAGGCATGTGGTTTTGGAATGATGGCAGGGGGTGGGTCACATTTGAAGTTATTCTAGGAGTGGGTCATGATGACTACTTATCTCAGGGGGACTGTTGACCTCTTCATTAAGAAGAGGCTTTGAAGGACAGCTGACTACACCCTGGGCCTTCTTGGTTTGACAGTGCTGTACTGGTAGGCAAGCATTGGATGTAAAGATAAAATAATGGCAGCGAGATGTGAAGGAAACAGCTATCTACTTGGCATCTGATATCAGTCAGTTGGCACTGAGTGCGGCGTTGTGTTCTGTGTAATGGGTTTCAGCAAACTGCCTATGGGCCTTTCTTGTCAAAAACAACAACAACAAAAAAAAAAAAAAAAACAGGCAGGTGCAAAGTTACAAAGGCAAACACTGCTCTCTAGTGGGGATACAGAATATAAACATATAGACAGGGGGCATTTAAGAGCTTCAGCACTCACAAAATACAATCATCAAAGAAAAAACAAATGAAGAAATAAAGCAATTTTTGTGAAAATCTACAGATGCATCATCCATAACTTAATATAACATCAAATAGTATCTGTGTAGAGTTCAACAAGAAAAACTGAAACCTTACAATGGGAGTTGACAAAGCCTCTAAGTGATCTAGCTGGATCAAATCTCATTAAGTATTCCCAATAGAGGGAACTGTAATACTGATCGCTGCATACTACAGCATTTGACGGTTGAGTATAATACCACATTTGGTAATATTACAAGCCTGTTTTCTAGGATCATCTCATCAGAGCCAGTAACATAATAATAAAAAATAAAAAAATCAGGATCAGTTAAACTGCCATGTGCCATCAATATTCAGGATTTTAAACTGCCATGAACATGCACGGCACTCTTTGTGTTGAAACTGATTCAAATTCTGATTCGCTATCAGATCAGGTGAAGGGTAACGGAGGGTCTGTAAATCACACATTTATGGACCAGCGTCATCAGGACGACTTAAGTGTTCACAGACTATCTCAGCTACTGTGTATCAGTAGGCATCCCCTCATTTATTCTATGTCGTTGTTTTACAGGAGGCAGAGGGAGCATCTTCTCTCTCTAAGAGATTGCATTATACTGCTCAGCCCGGCAAGACTCTCTCCGCACAATGCATAAACTGCCCACGGATAAATTTTTCATCTCTACAGAATTTCTCTCCTCCCTTTGAAGGGATTTGAAAGGCAGGAGGGCAGAGTAGGGAATCACAGGCAATCAGTTGTGAGGAATCAAACCTCAGAACTAGTGTGTTCCTGTGTACCGTATTTAGATTGGGCAGAGAGGTGGGGAGAAGGGTATACTATATTCCTGGCTGTCGGTCAAAAAAATAAAAACGCTCCTGAAGTCTGAGCCCCCGTCGGCCAGGTAACCCAAAACCTGGAGTGGGGAGTCAGCGTGGGATATGGGGAGAGGAACAATGTGGCTCTTTGTGCAAGCCGGGCAGAGAAAACAAACCGTTTCCCCTGGAAAGAGATCATGTTCAGGCTCCATCTGAGAAGACCACACAAGGCTGATCAGAGCCCTGTCTGCTGTGTGGAGCAAGGAGAGAAGGAGGAGGTGGAGGAGGAGGAGGAGGAGGAGCGCGCATCTGGGCAGCCACACTAACTCTCTCACACACACACACACACACACACACACACACACACACACACACACACACACACACACACACACACACACACACACACACTTTAGGGCAATGTCAGACAGGGAGAAGATCTGAGATGCTCCATATCAAGTGCTCAGTGAACACAACATAACACACTAGCCAGCAATACTCTTTGGTCCAAGACAAAATGTGTGACTGTGTTGTGTGTTCTTCCCCCACTTTGACTTGTGATAACATGGCCATCTGGACTGCTTCCTGGGTTGGCACCCTGCTGGTCTACAGGCAGAGCAACACTGGTGGGCTGACAGGCTGAAGGACAGGCTGGAGGGTGTTAGCACTGGTGTTGTCCACAAGAGGGCGTGGCACTGAATCTGGCACCACCATACAGTGTTAAACAGGGAGTCTGTTCATTAGTTGGAGAGGAAGGGAGAGCAAAAAAACAGAAGAGGGAAAGAGAGCGGTGAGATGTTATAGATTCTTCATCTCTAGCATATCTTATATCAACCTCTCCTGCTCTGGACACTCATTCCTTAATCCGCCCATTCTACACAAACACTGTGAATGAGGCTTTTAGTCATGTCAACACTCAGATAACTGTTGCACAGGGCACAATCAAACCAAGAACATCTGGCCTATTTCTCTCTCACACACTAACACAGACTTTCATTCAAACACACATATTAAACGTAAACAGACGTACACACACACTCATGTAAGGACCAAACTGGGGTTCTGTACTCCCTCTGTCCCATTGCGTTTTAGTTTCAAAAGCTCAGCGAATACCCATGTGGTGGGATCGGATTACATGAGGCTATAAAATATCCCAAATAAAGGCAAGGAAAACTGAGACGAAAAAACGGGCTGTTTCCTGAGGTGAAGTCCTCCAGTTGGCTGCTGATTCTGTCAGAGTGGGAGATTTTTTTAAAGACTTTTAGCACCAGAGACAATAGAACAGCACAGCAATGTTCGGCTCAGAGCACAGAGGTGGCAAGCTTAAGTCACTCACATACGACAGCCAGCTCCCATTACACAAAACGCAGGGCCATAAATCCGCTGCATGACACAAGCAGCACGCTGTGATTTCATATGTATTGGTTACTAAGGGGACGCATGAAACCACAACAAATGACAAAGAGTAAAGTGGGAACTCATTTAGTGAAAGGGAATCTTGTAATGTTTAGACATAAAACACCTGGGGTAAAAGATAAAGGTTTATGTTGTGCTTTCTGTATCAACAGCCATCATTTTTAAACACATTTAGTAAGGTGACCCTTGGCCTTTGGAGGAGAAGAGCAGGCCAGTTGAAATCTAAACCATCTCTGTAATATCAGCAGATTAATCTCAGGACATACAGTAAAATGGTAACATGATCTCATTATGGCATGATACCAGTGGGCGAGGATGGTCGGGTGGTGTTTCAACCATTTGGACTACCAATCAGGCAAGTGAAATCAAGAGGGCCTTTGATTGGTCCAAAGTAAGGAGGTTTTTCTGCTGCACTCTAACAACAACATCTGGTTGGCAGGGGACAGTGGTGGTGAGTGAAGGGAAGGAAAAGGAGGGAAAGGGGAGAGGAGAGTGCTAAACTCATACATGAGAGAGAGAAAAGCCAAAGCCAGAAAAGGGTGTCACTATGACATGTGTAATCGGATCACTTGGGTTCTGCCCCTGTGTTTTCTAATGAAGCCCCAGAGCTCTATCAAAGCTGAGGACTGGCTCTCATACTAACAGCGCCTTGTAGTCTGCCTGACATTCACCTCTGTCTCTACAACAACCGCAAAAGATGTCCGCACTACCTGACTTTTCATATCTTAAGAAGCAAAAGTTTGACTTTGGGCTCACACTTAGTCACCCTTGTTGGATCAGTCTCTTACACAGGGTGTCAAGTTGGACAGGCCCTCTTTTAACCTCAAGGTCAGTTTTGATTCAGCAGCAGCCATATGTCCTTGTCCAAGACACTGAACCTACTACCTCCTCATACATTGCAAACTGCCCTAGATTAAAGCATGGGCTAATTGGCTAAAATGTAGAAATCTCTCCCTCCCTCTTAAACAGACACATACTCACATATCTTGGCAAAACAGAGCCTATGAAACAGGCTGCCATGCAAACAAAGCATTGTGACTGTCAGGTTGTGGTGAAGTGATCGCCTTTCAAAGTGACTCTCACTGCCTGTGCCCTCCACCTCCTTCCCCTGTTGTAACCTTAGAGCCCAGAGGAGTGCCAGGTTACTGGGATTTTCTCTCTTTGGCGCCATGCTGTTTAGTGACCACGCGCATACTGTGAGACCTGTGATTAAGCTTGCCCTCTGTATGTTTGAATGTGTATATGTGCACATTTTCCAATCCTTGGTCAAATTGCATTTAGACATAATTGCTGGTTTTTAAATTAACCAACATGGAATACCACATGGGAGGGGTTTGCCACATAGAATAATGCAATGGGATTTAGAAATCTTATGCAAATACAGTTAGAGTCAATTTAGCACATTATTCAATATTTTACAATTTACCTGACACTCTGAATTGCTATGATGCAGTTAACCCCACCCATTTGGTGCTTGTGGCATGTCTTCTGTAGATGTATGTATGTAAGATAAGGTGGTAGTTCTCTAGCTAACAGTTAATGATATCAATAGTATCTATATATTTGCCTTGGCTTGTAATAGAATCTCTCACCTCTATCCTCTACTTATTCTGATCGCGGATTCGTAGGCATCGCCTCTTCAGAGCTGGCTCCATGTCTCCAGCACTGGGCATATTAGCAGGGCTCCGCAGGCTACCCTTGTCCCTGAGTTTGGGCAAGAGCAGCGGGGTGGTGGTCCCACCTGTCTTTGGCGCTGTGGGCAGGGCATAGGCATGGTCCTCATCAGGAACATGGGGGTCCTCTCCTACCTCCCCAACTACTGCCAAGGGCTCTTCTGACTGACTGACTGGGCCCTCAACCCGTACTGGGCCAACAACAGAGCACTTGTTCTCTTTGATAGCCTCCAGCTCACTGAGTGCAGGGTCAAGGGGTGGTGCTGGTACTCTCTGGGGTAGGGAGGAGTCTGGACTGGCGGGTGTGGATGATGAGGACATCCCATTTGGACCGTGGTCCTGAGGTTTCAGGGCAGAAGACGTGGCATCATATGGATGGTTGCTCCCTGTAGGGCTTGGTGGGGTGTGTGAAGGTGGGGTGTGGGAGTCCTGATGGTGGTATACAGTGTCATGAGAAGGGGACTGTGGTAGAGGAGGGGTGGGTCTGATGATGTCGTGGAACCCTGATCTGGTACCCTGCCCAGTTCCTGACGACCTGAGCCCTGAAACGTCCACAACTGCATTGGCACTGGGCTCCAGCTTCACTTGGGTCCTTTGAAGTACCCTTTGTATGACTTGTCGCTCTGACTGCTGCTGCTGCTGCTTATAGTCTGACAGACCCTCCGACCCTGGGGCTGAGCAGGGGGATGCATTGTACTGTGCCCTGGGGGAGGATGCTCCACTGTGGGGTGTGGATGTTGGGGACGGGAATGGCCTCTCTGATTTAACCCAATCTGTGTCCCTAGCGTTGGGGTCACTGGGTGAGGGGAGACCCTGAGTCAAGGTTCCACCAAATTTGTTGGCTGCCAATCTGCCATCCCCTTCAGGGATCCCTGGAGATGGAGGCCTGGTAACTATGGACCTACCCCTGTCTGCCCCCTCTGGCACAGGCTGTATAACTCCACTGTGAGTTGGGGTTTCTAGGTTTGCTTTAGAGGGGACTGGAATGGGGATAGGAATGGGTATGGGGACAGGTAGAGGAACAATAATGGGGTAAGGCACCAGGACAGTGGGCTGGGGCAAGAGTGGGCTAAAGGAAGGAATACCAAAGTTCATTATAGGAGGCATTGGGACAGGGCCTCTGGGCATCATGTTAAGGGGAGGGGAATGCAAACCAGGGAAGTAGGCTCCTGGAAAGGGATGCATCAGTCCAGGGGGATTCATGGAGGAGGAGGTGGGGGGCTGCAGGTGAGGAGAGTGAGGAGGTCTGTGGATAGGGCTAGAAGGGGGGCCTGGGTGTCTGGGAGGGTTGGCAAGGGGACTTCTGAGGCCCTGAGCATGAAGAGGAGGTCTGATGAAGGGCATGTGGATTTGAGGTACTGGCTGATGTTCCAGAGGGGGACGTGGAGGAGGAGGAGGAATGGGAACAGGGTGAGATGACACCTCTACAGCAGAGGGAGGCAGAGGAGGCTGGATGGGCCTGTCCAGGGTCCTCAGCCCAGAGACAGTGATCTTAGAAGAGGAAGAAGAAGATGATGCCTCTGAGGGGGAGATGGAGGCGGATTCTGCTGATCCATGGATGGGTGTAGGCCCTTTAGGGGAAAGATTCCTGTGACGAGCTTCCCCTGTACTAGTGCTGCTGTTCCAAGACTCTGGAGTGAGTAGCTTTTGCCCTGCCACACTGCTCTCCGACCTCCCCTCCTGGCTGGTTCTGCCTGGGCTGGAGCTGGTGAGAGCTGCACGGGCTTCTCTGTAGAAAACATCCATCTTGTATTGATTCAGACACTTGGTGCTGCAGAACTGGAGCCTCTCTTCACCAGATCCGAAGTCCAAGTATTCTTTAGTGTGGCGGACATGCTTGCACCAATCACATACCTGTGGCACAGGAGAGAGAGACTGTGGAGGGTCATTGAGATGATAGTCAATGATGAGAACTTTAAGACCTTTGTACAAATATACAGGCTAATTTCATTCCAACCCTTTTAAGGTAAAAAGACAATCTACATACACAACAAAGTTGTTTTAATCTTGTAATTCATAGCATAGTTATATTAATATTTTACATTGGCAAACAATAGATACATGGATAGTATCCTCTTACTCTAACATTGCTGTTTATCTTCAACACCAGTCTGGGCGAGTCCTCCGTATGGGGGTGCTGGGGGGATCTCTCACCATGGAGGTCTTCATCTCTGGCCTGACAGGGGAAAACCACAGTTTTATATGACATGTGTGACATGAACCGCTGTGGAGCAGTTAGTTGGACTTGAGTTCACACTACTTTTGATGGATTAGTTCTACAATTCATGAGGACGTAGCTGCAGTTGTTTTACATCAGAATGCTAAACTGGAATCAATCTGTGGTCATTAAACCAAATTTGAGCTTCTTACATAACAAGTGCAAAAAATAGATTCAAATGAATTGCCTTGTCATCAAGGTTAGTAGTCTGAACTTCATGCATGGTACCAAATCCCAAAGGTCAGTACAACAAAGGGAAATCACTGTGTTGTGAAACAGATATGATTGTACAACTGAGTGAGGAGATAATACAGGTGATGTATTGTCATATTATTAATGGCCTTGCCAGTATTAATATAGGAAATTCCTCTTGATTCATGTAAGCTGATCTGCTGTGGATCTGAGTGCTCCCCCATCTCTGTGACCCATTGAGTCGTGTTGAGTTACGAAACATGAGGCAGCTGAAGGTAAGGTATGCACTGAAAGTGGACACCTCGCCCCAGGCCTCCTGGCCTTCCTCTCAGACAAGCAGCGACAAGCCAACGGCACTGCTTTCCTCCCCACCTCTGATAAACTAGAGTGCTTGTTGCACGCAGTCTGTTCAGCCCTCTTTTTTGTCTCTCTTGTCGTGTGAATAAACCCACCCCAGTATAAACAACAGCGAAGGTGAAAGGCGATATAGCTGCTTGTCACCCCGCACCTCTAAAGAGGGTATATACATGTCATAATGGATGGTGAAAAATCATGGCAGTGTGCATCAGAGCAGTTCTCTGTGGTTGCTGCTTTCCTGTCCCCCAGACCAGAGCCACTTAATGGCCAGCCCCTCCTCCATTAACGTGAAACTGATACCAAGTGTCCTCTACAAACTTTGACCTCCCTCCCACCATTCCTATAGCCTACTTACTGCCCCATAATAACTAGAAAGTGTGTTCTCAGAGATCCCCTCTTTTTAAACTCCTGAAAATTAATCCATCCATTATGACCTCACAAGTCAAGATTTTAACAAGTTCTTTTGATTATGTATCCATCATAGGAATACTGTATACAGACATTTCAGACGACTTCCCTGTATTTCAATTGACTTCAGCAACTGGTGGTATACAAAGATTGTCTAAAGATAAAGCAAGCTATTGTAAATTTAGTGAAGGAAATATAGAACGCTTTAAATCCATGATTGGGGATGTTCCATGGAATAATATTTATATTCAACAGGATGCTGAATTGGCATACCAATCATTTTTACAAATATTCAGCTCTACATTTAATAAATGCTTTCCTTTAGTCAAGTATAAGATCAAGTCAGGTCAAGTTGCTAGTAAACCGTGGTTGTCTTCAGGATTATTGAAATCCTCTATAAATAAAAATAAACTATACAAAGATTTCTGCTAAATCCAACTACCCACAACTCTGATACATACAAAAAATACAAAAACAAATTTTCACATCTACTCCATATAGCAAAAAAGAAATACTATTTAGACACGTTTAAAGAGGTGCTAGTAACATAACATCCATGTGGAACATCATCAATCACTTACTTAATAAGAAAAAGGCTCCTTTGAAAATTCCATCTCAATTTACTAATGGTGACATTTCATTTACTAACTCTTCTGATATAGCAAATGGATTCAATGACTTCTTTACCAATGTGGGTAGCACTCTTGCAAAAAATTGTTCATACAGATGAATGTCCAACAGATAAGATTACTGGTTATTTTCCTGCCTTGTGTAGATTTGAACCCCCTACATCCACAGTCAACTACTGCAAAATTTTTAGGCGTATTAGTAGATGAAAAACTGTCCTGGAAAGACCACATTAAGTATATGTGTAAAAATGAAGTCTTTTCACATCATTAGAAAGGTTTGTTCACTGATAAATCAATCCTGTCTTCTCTATTATAGTTTAATGTATCCATACATATCATACTATACAATAACATTATTTGGGCCAGTACATATCTCTCTTTCCTTGAAAAAATTATTTTTGGCAACTGCGTCAAATTGCCATAAACCATCAAGAAATTAGATCTGTTATCCGTTTCCAACATTAATATTTATCAAACATGTATCTTTATGTATAAATGTATGTTTCAAAAGTACAGCTTACCTAATGTATTTCATAACTTCTTTTTAATGAACTCTTATGTCTGTTCATATCCAACCAGACAAGCAAAGGATATTCATCTTCCCTATCACACAATTCTTGGACAATATGCCATAAAATACAGAGGATCATTTTGGAATAACAGTCCCCTCTCTATCAAAACCTGTCCATCACTGTCAGTATTTAAGTTTAATATGAAAAAACACTTGTGCCATAGTTAATGTGTTCAGTATGTGTGTTTGTTTGTTTTATTTGTTATTATTATTACTATTATTACTAACTTGTTTTTTTTCTTATTATTATTTTTATATCATTGCGTTAAAGAAACATAGTAATATGTAGTAATAATATCTATAGTATTAGGATAAATTGTAAATCCTAGAGGGGAGGTTTTTATTATAAGCCCTTTGGGTTTTTTTTTTACCTCTCCTGCACAAACCCTGCTATGTTTGTCTTTATATAATTTTGCTTTTATTACTTCCTTTGTGTTAATAAAATTAAATAAATAAATAAAAATAAACAATTTTACAAGCCAGAAACCACTTGAAGCCTGGGTCTTCAGTGTATGCAGCATAACAGAGCTGGTATAAACTCTGTCAGTATATAGTACCTGTATATGTGTGCATGCATATATTTGTGTGAGTGACAATGGTTGGATGATTTCCAACATCCTAAGCTTCATTTATTTGTAGCTGTATTCTAACGTTATCTGTTATCAGCACAACAAGTTTGTGATGGTTCACAGTGATGACAATATGTACTGTATACATTTTGTATGTATTGTTACTACTTACCTTATTGCGTTTGAAGTAGGCCCGTCTGCAGGCAGCAAAACATTTCTCACTGCAGAAGCTCTTGAGCTCTGATCCCATACATAGTGAATAGCGTTTTACACCTTCCTTCTGGCACCAAACACACACTATCTGCACATTCTGTACATCCTCCACTGCAGGGGAAAAGCAGAAAAGAGGTGGAGAGCAATTAACGACTGCAAAGCTATTACTACCCATCTTTGATGCAACAGCTCAGCTCCAGAGGCGTGTGTGGATGTTGGGTTTAGAAGATCTTATAAGGGTGAGACAGGAGTTGTTTACAGAGGATTTCAACAGCCAGATTAGAAGTCTTTATATCTAAATATCTGTGAAAAGCTACAGCTATGTGGACTAATGGTGTACAGTAACTCTTTCATCTTAACAGAACTCAACAGACTAGTCCCTTAGCCAATTATCTGATCAAGTATATATTCAAATAATGTTAGTATATTAAGGAATCATAGGATCTTGGCCCACAACTAGAATGGCTCCAAAGCTTCCAGTAAGATGCTATGAATTAATCAAAGGAGTAATATTCTTTCAGGGAGCCCAAAGATCATTAGCTGCACCCTTGGTATGCCTTATTTTCTGCTTTGTCCATAAGTCCATAAACAATGGCAGATTTTGAATTATTCTGGCTAATTACATCAACACATTGGATTTGTTGAGATACATTTCTTAACAGTGCAGCAGGACAATGGCAGGGTTATAATTCCTACACTGTTCACTTAATATGGATGTACTCACAATCAAATTATTAAAAGTGGAAAGTCATCACAGTTATAATCATTGCTTAATCTCAGATCCAATGTGCTAGAGTACACTGTCAAAACAACAGATTTACACGCTGTACTGTATAGCAAGGTGCCGCTAATGTACTTTTAAGCTGCAACTCACTAATATCTTGCCTTGTGACAGCAACATACAAACAAAATGATCTCAGACATCTCAGAATATATATTTTTTTACTGTAACAATAAATCTGCTTAACACACAAGTTCACCAGGTAACTTCAGGTATCACTTCTTTTCTAGCCTTAATACTATACATAGAGGTAGAAGTGTGATGACAAATATGACCCAAAGTAATTGAATGCTAGGTGACATGTCATGCAATTGCAAAGCCTCTTTAACTGTTTACAGGGCTTTTATGACTGCTGAGACACTGTGAACCGCACCTGCTCTATCAGCAACAGTTGAGTCCACACTGATCTTTCAGTAGTCAATAGTCAAAGATTATGGATTATTGTAAATCTTGGGGCAGCAATGCTATAAGCCAATTACATATACTGTGTAGACTTTGCAAGAATCCAATCTTAATCTCATCATTTGTAGGTCCATAGCTCCCTACCTGCTGATGGCTTTATGAGGGGGACAATGACAGGTGCACTCTTGTGCTCTTTGGGGGTGGTCAGAGATGAACTTGTTGAGGAAGAGGAAGGTGAAGAGGAGGGGACGCTAGAGGACTCTCTGGCTCCACTCTTAATAGCCAGGACTGAGTGACTGACTTTGGTGTCCAGGCTCTTGGGTTTTGGCAATGAGTTTTCTGAAAGACATAAACATCATGAGGAGAATCTTGATAATGATTCATGATACTGTAACAACTTTTGAACCCGTAACAATGCCCCGCACTAACGTTCAGTACAAATGTGATGAGAAACAATAGACGTATCTGAATGAATGAAATTTGAGAAGTTACAACTTCAGCAGAGAGTAAGTCTAGCAAATTTGTACAGTGACTCATTGTTTGCCCTAAAACCTGCAAAACCTGTAAGTTAGTATAAATTCAAGAAGACTCTGCGAACTGTTAGCACCTGCCCTCACCTTTTAGCACTGACACATGCTGACGCCTTTCTCTGTAGTTTCTGATCTCGTTGGCCTCCGAGTCTCTGAGATCTACTTTGTCATAGCCGTACCATCCCAGGAGCTCGTTCATGGTGCTTTCTGCGAACGTCTGCATGAGAAAAAGAGGAAAAAAAATCTCTCATTAACCTTCTATGTAAAGAGATAGGGTAACTGAGCCATAGGCTGCCTGCAAATGGGAAATTGTGACCTTACATCTTAGGGTTGTTGGTGGAACTTTTTATCCTATGTTAAACATAATCAGACCTTCCTACTCTGAATCAATGAGAGGGATTCTTTCTCAGCCCCAGCCCTGTTGGAGAAATGAATACGGGCACAGTGGAGTACAGTATGACGCTTTTTCCATGATGTATTCAAGTTGTTTACTCTTGCTAAATCTGAGACGGAAAGGTTTAAAACCTAACACCAGTGTGAAATCTATGAATCATCCTTTGTTTATCTCTTCTAATTGGAAAAAAGAGGGAGAAAAGAAAACTGTTCTCCGCAGATGGGATGTGTGGTCCCTTTTTTTTTTTTTATTACGACCAGATGAAAAAAAAAAACAAAACACAAAGGTCTCTCTCTTTATCCACCCACCTCTCTCTGTGGCTTTGGGAGAACTGGATTGGAGGAGAAACTTGATCCGGAACGGGCAGAAATCAGAGCGGGACACCCTACACCACAGCGAGGTCCCACGGTTCTCGGAAATGCCCCGCTCCTCTCCCTTCTTCTCCCTCCAATGTCCACCACTCTCTCTTTCTCCAGCCTTCCCTGTCCCTCCCCTTGCCTCTCTCTCTCTCTCTCTCTCTCTCTTCTGCCCCCCCTCCATCCTGCCATCTTCACCATCCTCCCCTCCACCCCAGCACCTTCCAGCCCTGACACCCGACACAGCACTGCCTCTCAGGTTTCACCCTTTTCCAGCACAGCCAGTCTGCTGTGGTGGTGTTGTAGTCCTGTAGTACTGACTGCACATTCTTTCCCCTGCTTTCCTCACTCCGACCTCTGCTCTGCACTAGGGCCTCAAAGAAATGGATCTCTCCCTTGCTTGCTCACTTTCTGCTGTGTGTGTACGTCTGGGAGAGTGTGTGGGTGAGTGCAAGCAGTGGTATCATATCCAGCTAAATATGCCTAAAGATGATTAAAGTTAAGTATCCGGTGTCTGGTGCTGCGCTCGGGTCTGACGTGGAGGGAGTAGGTCCGAATGTGGTGTTGAAACAGATGTATTACAGAGACAACACTGGGCTGGACCTCAGCTGAGTTAGAAACCAGTTTGCCTGCCTTTCAGTCTGCCTTTCTTCTTACTGTCTTTCCTTTGCCCTTTCATCAGTTGACTCGTTTAAAGGTGTAAATCTCCAGGATTTTACTCTACTACTATTTAAGTCCTGTTGGGCAGATTCTTGAATGTTTCACATCATGTCAACTCTCCTATATGCACACAGCTCAGGGTCATTTAGTCTCTCTGTTTTCTTGTTAACGAAAGACGGGCAATTTTTTTTTTTCACCCTACCCCTCCATTTCCCACAATGTTGTTTTTGTTTCTTTTTGGCAGTTCAGACAAACATCTGCTTTGTGAGAGTGACAAGCCATATCCCAAACCACAGAGAGAGTTGCAGCCAAAGGCAACAAACCGGGGCCGACCCTGAGATTCAGCCCAGGCAGCCTTACATCAAGCGGGGATAGCGTTTCACATGTTTTGATTAAAATTAGTTAAGTTGTAACAATACACCTCTCCTGGATATCAAAACGCTACAATCCAAACCACTTACACAAAAAGAGCACATTTCCTCTCTCACGAGAAGGCCAGAATCTCCCCCCGAAAAACTGCTTGTCTTTTTAGATTTCTCAGCTCCTGCTTGAAGGAACCTTGGATATCCCTTACCACCACAGTCAACAGTCTCAAATAGCCAGTGTCCAAACCCAAACAAAGCAGACAATCCACGGATTAGTTTCCATGCAGTAATAGGCTCATAATGGTGGGAGGGAATCATGTCTGTTACTGTGATTTAACTTATTATTCCGTGTGCAGTGACTGTCCTTTAAAGCAGGGAACAGAGGAGAGATTCTTAAAGAACATGCCTCAGGTGACCAGTTATTATCTTTAAATACTTTAGTTTGGTGTGATGTATGCATCCTTTAATATTTTGTGATAGCACACATATTAGTATATTTTCTCAGAGTAAGGCTGAGGGAGGCTATTTAAAGAATATAAATGCCCTCTGTCTTTTGGGAGGCATGAGGGCAAGCCTCTGTGGTACAGCAAGTGTGCGCACCGCAGGAGCAGGGAAGAAGTGACGCACATCTGGATCTCCGCTGGACATTACAGTGTGTGCGTCCGGCCACAGCTGGCCTGACATGGCGTCACTAGACGGCAAAGGCCAGCCTACTCTTCTTCACTGCTAACATCTATAATTAAAACGACCCCCTGTCTCTTAGTGTGTGTTTGTATGTGACATTTTCAGTTCAGATTGTGATATAAAATATGTGTTATCATTAGTGGAATCTCGGCGAACGACCGGTGCTCTTTGTAAATTAACAGAAAGAAGTGTTTTCTTAAGTTATGACCTCTTACATAAAAGACACAAGGAGTGCATTCATTGAAAACAAACACAGTATGTGCCTGATTATTCCCAGCATTGATTTGTGCGCAGTTGAGTCGCTGCCCTGAGTAGGAAGACGTGTGCGTAAAGAAGTTATTTCACGGGATAAAAACGGATTTAGCAGTGGCACACAAACTCACTCTCACCTTCATCTCCTGGTTTATCTCCCTCTTAACGGGATGCGCGGGTTTCCTGCTGCGTTTATTTTCCGGTGGTCTCCCTTTCTCCATCTCTGGCATAGTCCTGGTCTGGCTGGATCCGATTCGGATCAGTGTTGGATGTCAGCTGGAAGGTTTCAGCGGAGTAGCTCAGAGTGAAAGCTGTCACTCCCGGTGACAGCGGCTGTCATTCCCGGACTTCTGAGTCCCTCATCTGGGGCTTCACACCATTCGAGTCCACTGAACATGCGTGCGCTCCGGGCTGGAGGCTCCGCCGCCGAACAGCCCTCACTCTCTCTTCTTCACCAGAGTCAAGCTTCTGTCGGTACGGAAGATACGTTTTCCGGTCAGCACCTTCAAAATAAACTCTTATTACAGTGTTTTTTTCCCCCCTTGATGAAAAGGAAGGACAATCAAATGAAGTCTAGTAATTAACAACTAATTTAAGAAACTTTCATGTTGGGATGAATTTAAAGAAAATGAGAAATGGCTTTAAGGATTTGAGGAATTTGTGTGCAACATAAAAAAAACAACCTTTATTGATATATGGGCTATTCTTTCATGTCAAGTAATAATCCCAAGGCTAGATTATTTTAACCTCAACATGGTCTGATCACTGGAGTTTTAATAACAGGAAAAACTGGTCAAAACTTAATTTAACTTAGTCATTTTTATGCCCTATTATTCGAATGCTGAGGCAGATGTCATTATCCAAAAGCAGGAAAAACAAACCAAAAATAAAGACAACATATTTAAACATATACTACACCAACACACAACACTTTTAGATGATCAGCTCAAACAAAGCACATACTGTCTTGCCTCGCTTTTGTCATTTGCATCAGCCAAATGACAAAATGTAAATGAAGAGTGGCCTAACTGTTGCACCATTTGTTTTATTACTCAGTGACAAAAAGTACTGAAAAATTGAGGTAATATTGCACACAAAGAAATACTACAGTGCACGTTTTGTTCCAGTATTTGTGTGTAATTCAAGTTTGCTGCTCTGCAACTCACTTTTGATGCGAAACCCAATTTTTTTTCCTGCTGTTATTATGAAAGCCACATCACCTGACTACCGGTCTAATCCCTCCTGTTTCTGTGCAGCTTGACGCTGCCCTCTTCGAATAGAGAAGGGAGGGCCTTCTGATTTGATGTAACCCAACACCTGGCGCCCACTCCTCCCAAATCTCAACAGATACATTTCATAAGGAATGCAAAGACTGTGTTTTATCGGATGGGGACACAGTACAAACACTGTCTGTATACTCTTGTCTTAAAATAAAGAGATGAAAAGAGCCTTGCGAGTTAAATGATACCATGGCAGAATGTTTGGGGCTTTCTTAAATGGCATCTGTTTGATCACTGCATGTGTATGCCTGTGTGTGTGTGAGAGAGAGAGTGAGTGTTGTGTCTATGCGCACAACACTAAAAACACCTGAAATGTCCACATTTGGCCCCTGAGCCACCCTTGCCACAGGAAAAGTACCAAATGCTTGAGGGCAGGAGCTACATTTACACAGAGGGAGGTGTGTGTGTGTGCGCAAACAAGAGCCTTCAACATAAACATTTGTCCCATGGTTATTCCTGATGGTGAAGTCCAGAGGATTTATAAATATCATGTTTCTCAGCTGGTGATGAAAAGACGGAGATGATCAGGTTGCATTCAGCAACATAAAGAAACATCAGTGTTATTTCAAACTTTTAGCTTTTATTTAATTATCTTTTGACTATTATTTTACTCTTTAATGCTATATTTTATTAATCTATTTTAAACATACCTGTTTTAACCAACAACAGGTTAATACTCCTCTTTATTATGATGAATTTAGGTCATAAAGATGTCATGCCATTAGCAAAAACGTGGGCAAAACTGGGTTTAGTTGGTTCAACTGCATCCTTAAATGTCTCCCCCTGGCAGGACTTTCACTACAGGTCGCCAAACCCCATGCAGAGAGACAGACAGGTAGACAGACAGGCGGGACAGGAGGGCTCTCTCCTCCCTGTCTCCAGCCTTCCTCAGTCTGCTCTGGTTGGAGGAATCCAGGGACCGCGCTCGTGTAAACAGAAACCCGATCCAGTGCACAGGGTTTGGGTTTCGCCCCCTCGTAGACCCGCTGATGATACCCGATCCGGGCCGGCTTTGGGAACAGGGCTTATCTGATGCCTCACAAAAGGCCCCTCTCTCCGGCTCTCCATAACAGCGCACATCTGGTGCCTCTGCAGGGAGCGCTGTCCCTTTAGGTTCCTGTGGGGGGTGAAGGCAGGGATAAGACCGTTTCACTAGGCTATTCCCTCAGAAATCCACTTACATAAATGACAGAGGACTAGAGTCAGTATTTATGGGTCTAAAGTTACAATCCCAAACATCTGGACTGAATCATAAAAATTACCACTTTGTGTATCATTACTTACATTATTGTCCATGGAAACATGATTACAGTGAACTGTCAATTTAGAAGATGATAGAAAATGTTGGTCTTCAGCATTAACATACAACACATACAGTCTGGTTGACAGTAATATAATGTCACCATTAGGGGGCGATGTCTACCCAATAGTTTTGAACGTTTTAAACCATAAACTGTATCCCGGTGTTTTCCCTGCATCGGATTACATCCAAATACAGTCATGATGAGTGGGCCTGTTTTACTGCACCAGGGACCAAATAAACTGTAGACATGTCATTTATAACGCAATTTGAATAGCAATTTGTACTTTCCATTTGACTAAAACAATTTTTTTCCTTACATTTCGCCTACAAAAGAAGCCTAACACAGTGACCCACACATATATGAAATACAAAATAATTTTCTACTGATTATTCTCACTAATATATAGCCTGTTTAATCATATTGTGCTGTATGTAGGAGTGCACCCTACCTCTCAAATTTTGTGTTGCTGCTGTTTATTTGTGTATTTTGTTGTTGTTTTATTGTTTTGGATAATCCTGTATAAATATAAAACTGTAAATAAAAAAATAAACCTGCTATGACAATTCACTTTTCATTTTTATCCTCTCAGCTTTTAGGACAATGATGCTTCAACAGGTTAAGGTTGAAAATAATGTTGCCCCTGTCATAATATTACATCAAGCAACTAATTCATAGTTTATGAAATTTGTTTTTATTTTCAAGTGACCCAGTCCTGAACACTAGGTGTTGCTGTTGCCAGATTTACACAGAGACTGCTCAACAGGTTGTATTAACTTTTTTTCCCTCATATTTGTGACAGCTTTCTGTCTTTTAATTTGATTAATACCTCTTCCTCGCCAATAAAATTCCAAATAAAGCAACATATTTTTAAGTTTAATGGTCTCAATAATCATAATCCCTGTTCTAGCCTTAACCAAGCAGCCTACGAATCATTATCACCATGGCAACATAAAGGTGGGAGTAGGGTGCATGTGTAGCTATATAGATGGTCCCGGTTTGATCTACTGGGTCACTTTGTTTTGCTAGAGAAGGTGATTTCTGCTCAACAAGCAGCCTGTGAGTGAGCCACTCCAGCCATGATACAGGACAGTAGAAAACTCTCAGGACAGGGATGGAGCATGCGTGCTCAGCTGACTTCCCAAATGTTTAAACAGCCACTGCAGTATTCACTTAGCCCTAAAGTGTCATGGGTTGCGTAACTGAATCTCTCGTATTCAAACTATATCGTCCTTTAGGGGACTATGAGACATTTCCGTGGATATCTATTTCCACCATGTCCGGGACTGACTGTCAGTCCTGGGCTACGTCACAGACCTGCAGCTGGTATAAAAAGCTCCGTCTGATGCAGCGTCCACATTAGAGAGAAGCAGCGTCTGTGGGCAGAATCCTCCATCTGGCCAAAATCATTGCAAAAAAAAGAAAAAAGAAAAAAAGAAAACAGAAATGTCCAAAATGACGATCGTTCAGCTTGGAGTGATTGTGTTCGCCATATGTTTATCAACCCAGGTAGGCTGACATTTATATTGAGTTTATATTCAGCTTTTAGCTGGAAATTTAATTTTATTCATTACTGTAGGTAATGGATTTAGTGTGTATGAGCTGGTGGGTTTGTCTTTTATTTATGAGACTTATAAGTAAATGTGGTGATTTTTCTTTTACCTTAATGATGTTACTAGAGAGGGTTTACAGGCTAATAATCAGGCGGTGTGATGATCAGGATTACAGCAGGCTAGACTTAAAACTCTCTTGGGAAATTAACATGAACCTGAATTGTAGTCATTCGATTTCTAAATTGCTGCGCGTCTTTAATTAAACTTAATTCCCAGAATTATATCTTTTTTTCCCCCCTCCACATTTATTTTGACCTCTTGGTTAGCTTAGACTCTAGAGAATTAAAGATTTAGGTGCAGTGTATTATCTACCTGCGCAACGCTGGGGAGGGGAGCTAAAGTTTCTTTCGGTGCCGTCTGCCAAACGAAACCTGACACGCACGCGCAAAAACATGGGTCCCCTTCTACGTTTTTGGTGACCAATTAATTATCCTGTGTTGTTAGAAAATGGGGAGTAGTGTGGTAATGATTTCAAATTTGGTGAACTTTGAGTGACATTTTAATGGATTTCCAGCGTTTTTGGAATAATTTGGGTATTTTGCGCATTCATTTTAGCTAATCCCTTACTGTGAAACTTGATCAATTAATTTGTGGACTATTTAAATCATCTGGTATTTATCATTATCTTATTTTCTCATGTGACGTTTAAGTTCAGCATTGGCAAAAAAAAAAACAAAAAAAAAAAAACGCTCCTCATCCCTCTATCCTCTTCTTCTTCCTCCCTTCCAACAGGTGGTTTCTCAGAACAACACAAACCCCACAACGGGGGGAAACGCCACCTCCAACCCCAACACCACCACTATGGCCACAGACACCTACAGCAGTTCGACCAACTCCACCTCCCCTGCCGGAGCGGGCGTCTCACTGCACGCAGGCATCTTCTCCTCCCTGCTGATCCCCGTCATTGTGGCAGCATCTCTCCTGCAGTGCTACTGTTGAAGCCCGGACCCCGCGGCCCCCTCTCTGCCTCAACACTCCCATCCCATGATCCCACCCAGTCCAGCCTCTCCAGCCTCTCTCCCCTTCACCGCACTGCACAGAGACCACAAGGCTAACATGGATGGACTCCACAACCTCCTTCGTCCTCCTTAAATAATAACAAAAATATGTAATTCCAAGACATTTCTTTCAATAAAGGGGGTGTGACTTTCAGCTGGAGACCACCAGCACACCCCCCATCCCCCCCTCCCAGCCCCTTTGCATGGAATCAAAAGGAACGATGCACCCAGCTTCCCTTTTGGCTTGCGTTTCCATAGTCACGCCACCACTTTTTTGGAGATGCTCAGGGCTGCGGTTGTCATGTCACATGTCTTGATTGAAATGCGGACCACTTGAGTGTACAGAGGTTATTTTTGTGGCTTCAATTCCACCTGGCAATCAATATCAGAAGGGTTTTGTCTGTAAAGTGAAGTTTGGCACATACAGTAGGAGATTTTAAAGCAACAAGTGAGAGCCAGATGACATTCTTAGTTGGGTTTTCATAATTTGGCTCTTCGGTCTTTTAATTAGAAATGTCAAAGAGATGTATGTAGCGAATCAGTTGCCACAGGACTTGTGTCAGTTTTGCCTTGTGATTTTTAAAGAGTTGTGGTCTTTTACAATGAGGGTTTGATTGACACCTTTCCCCCCCCTTCCTCCATGGGTTAGACCCAGGAAATGACTGTATGTGTAACCATATGGGAAGGGTTGATGTTAGATTTATATTCCCCCCCTTATAGTTTATATTTTGTATAAATGGAAATGTTGTACTGTTTATTAGTTTGGGTATAAGATGATGGAAGAAATGACAATGTACAATAAATTATGAAAAATGACAACTGTAATTGTTTCTTTGATTCCTGTTTTGACTAACTTCGACTGAAAATGTTGACTTTTCCTGTGACACAGTGGTTCCCAACCTCGCATATCACAACAGGGTGTGAGCAGGTCAACTAAAGAGTAAAAAAAGGGCTTCTTCCTTCTCAGATTGCTTTATTTTAACTATTTTTAGAGGGCAGAAGAAGTCAAATTATGTAGTACTTCATAAGAAAACAGCACATAGATCTAAAAGAAGATCTAATATAGTAAACAGAAGTTTGTGTAGCGGGTTTTTCTGCTTTTTTCTATTCTGTTAATCACCAGGTGACCCATCAAATTTATCTTGCCACCCAGGTCAGGAACCACTGCTTTAACCAATATTTTACCAACTCCATCTAATCTTTGATAGTCATCGTGATCCACAATGCTGATTAACTGTAACCTGTAACCTGGATCTCTGTCCGTAAAACCATTCTGATAGTCGGTTTTAAGGGTGTGGTGATGCTCTATTCATCATTACTGAGCTGCCAGGCAGTCTAGACAGGCAGCTAATGAGCTACAGGCAAGAGATGGACTCAGCATTCCCTGATGCCCTCACTGATCTCCTCTGGATTAGTGCCAGATCAGCACTGACTGACATGGATATGAAACAGTTCCAGCCTCTATGGTATCCTAGTGATGTACAAAGTCTAAACAAATCTGCATAACAGCATTTACATAGATTCTTTATTGTGACACTACAAGGAGAAGAGAAGCCTGGTGGCGTGCAGAAAGCAGTTATTTCAGTCCAAAGGCTGAATATCTGTTAGTTACAAGAAGAATGATGAGTTAAAAGAGCCCTCGAGGCAAAGCAGTGTCATATTTGATCAGGTATTTAAACAAGTTTGTCTTTTGGCTGTTACTTGACACTGTCTGGTCCTGTCTATGTCCCAGCCCTTAATTCTGCGACAGCTGCGGAGCACGGCAAAATATTTGTATAGCTACACACCAATATCAATTAAATCTAATGTAGATTTCAATGAGATATCTTGGTGACACAGACATAATGGAAGAAAAATTGGAACATAAACTACTGAGAAAAGTGATTTGCCAGTATGAAAGTTTACGATTTGTATTAGATTTTTTATTTGCAGAATAATACAAAGGGATACGTTTTGGAAATACTTTTTTCAATGTTCTTTGCCGGCGTTGTGGAACAAATATCCTCCAATTTTTTTCCCATAATTGTACATTTATCTGTTTTCTTTTGGTGGTTATTTTAAACCGCACTTTGTGTTTTTCACTGTTATTGTGGCAAGCAGACAAGTAAAAGTTGATAAAAACTAACAACAGATCACACATCTCTGTGTGGTCTGAGAGAGCACTGTGATAGCAGAGTGAGTATAGCGTGCGGCTCGGAAATGCCTCAGCACCAGTAAAGCCAGCCTCATGACTCATTAGCCCAGTCTATTGTCTCCCAATCCTCTCTGCACTATTAACCTCTCCCCACACGACTCCATCTCCCCACCATCTCCCCACCATCTCCCCTCCCTTTTAATATCTCTCTTTCCGGATCTATCCATTTACTGTCCTCCACCAGTTTGTTCTTTGGGGATTGTATAAATGTGGGTTCTCAAAAATGACTAAGGGCTTTTTTTTTACCCCCCAAATGCAGTTAAAAAGATAATTTCAGAGCGGTGTTAAGAACTTGTTTTAGCAAAGGTTTTCTGTTGTTCTTCAGCTGAATAGTTGGTTTAATATAATTGACACCTTTAATATTTGGAATAGAGATAAATCAGGGCCTTCTTTTTTTTTTTAACAGTGTTGCTTTAACAGACATGGAGAAACACACACACACACACAAGTACAATACTTACTGTATCACTTAAAACATTCTACAATCGTCAATTAAAATAACAAATTAAAACATTATCTAAAATTGATCTTTCCACACAAAAAGGTAATCAGATTTTTGTGTTGTCCCACTGTAGCCAAAACACAGTGCCCTGGGTTATATCATTTATTCCAGGTACTGTATATAGAGCACAAAGTCTAAAAGCAGCCTGCATCACTGTTAACCTGAAGAATCTGGAGCACCAGTCAGCAGAGAGAGGTTTAATTTTCATTAAGAAGCTATAATTAGAAAAAAAAACAACAACAAACCTTTTCATACATTTTTTTTCACATAAAGAATAATCTAACTCACTCTGCAGTATAAAAAGGATAGATGAAAGCCAGAGGCATTTCTGGTGAAACAGTAATTCTCGTGCCAAATAGACAACAAAACATCTAGAGGCTTAAGAGTGTAGTTGGCTGCTTGTCAATATATTCTAAAAAAGAGGTAAAGTCTTTGTTCAATCCTCTGTGTACAGAAAATACAAACATTGCTCATACAAAAACCAATTTCCTTAGTAGAAAAAAATGTTTTATGTTTTAAAATGAAATTGAAATTAATCTGTAAATGGGTAAAAACAATATATTTGTACAGAGATTCAACTATTTAGAGTTGTAATCTCATGCACACCAGTGTGATTGCCCTGTAAAAAAATACTACATTGTTTTTGATGTTCCCTTCCACTGCATGTTAAATTTAGTCTTGTCAGACAACTGTTGATTGATCTCCACAAGAGTTTTTGAAGCCATATTAAGCAGTTATTGGATTGCATTGTACTGTAAAAGTGCCCAAGGTATTATGACCCCACCCTGTATATGGGCAAAATAGAATTAACATGCTATAATATGTAATACAATCCAACACAACATCACTATCGCTGAAACACTGCCATGTCTCCACAAAAAGAGAAAATAAAGGTATTTGTGCAGGGTTGTACTGTATTGTTTTAAGTTATTGTGCAAGTGGTCATAAAGTTCTCTATCCCTTGTATTCTCAGGGTTAAAACAATAATAGATTAACAATGTATTATGTAGAATAACACATTAAATTTAATTAGTATTCAGCTCATAAAGCTCACTAAAGATTGCTTTAAAAAGTTTCTCAGAATAATTATATTAGTAAATAACTGTGTCGTCTGCATGCATAGAGACTGACTATTTTAGCACCGACACGCTAAAAGATTGAATAACCTATCTATTAATTATTCACTCATTGCTAATTATTCTGTGGACACCCTACAATGGTTCAAGACAAGGTTTCTTTAAGACTTAACATATTAATGTGACCGTTCAGAAGCTCTGATTGATTATGACTCAGCACAGAGCTCAGTCCATGTCCAAATGAATCAAAATTTCTCTGTGTTCATCAAAAATCTGAGTTTAAAGCGACGCATCTTTGAGCGGGATTTGTGACATTACAAATAGTTTAGGAGCCAATCCAACTTGAAGCCTCCAGTGCACATACACTGAGAATGGACTTTACAGTGAAGTAGGAAGTGGTTTGGTTATCAAAGATCAGATGAACAACAAACAATGGTAATATGTAAGAAGCGCAAGAAGACTGTAACAACAATACAACAAACTTATTTCATCACCTCAAGCAGAAGCACCCAGTTGAATATGAGGTGAGCCTAAAATCCTGCAAGGAGTATTTTGTCATATTGTCATGAATATCATTATAGCAGAAATACCCTGAAATATTGTGATATTATTTTCGGGCCACATTGCCCACCCCTAATCTGTACCTACATCATGAAAGCTTACACGATTGGTGTCATTAACAGTCTGTGTCTAAAAAAAAAAAAATCTGGCACACAGGAAGTGATGCTTCTTATGTTACTGGAAGCAACAGCAATAACCAGAAGGGGAATGAACTGACAAGACACAGGAAAAAAAAAATACACAAGACTCTTTGACTGAAGGGAAGCACTTAATATGGTTGCAATCAGCACTTAGCACAAGAGAAGTCGTCGAAACTAAGCTTCTTGTGGATCACTGCTTTGAAACTGAGGTCTCAGGACAGACTTCTCATTTTAGCTCAATGAATCAATTAAAGAGAAGAAAAGCGCAGCACTGGAGGAAAATTAAGAAGCCTGAAACCCGATTATTTCACAGAAATTGCTCAGCCAAGTCATACTGTACTGAAATGAGATAAGATGATGGAAAAGTGAGTCCCATTTTTGTGAATCAATAGCACATCTGTACATTATACTACCATTTCAGTCATTAGCCAAAGTGCTATCCCAACAATGTTTTGGAAACACTGATATTAATCTAAAAACATCACCTTATTTCATGTTTATGTAAACGGTGTCCAAGTGTTTAATAGCTGGTTTTCAGGCAATTGTCTCTGCCTGAAGGCAATTTATTTCTAAATGCAATCTCTTTAAAGCCTAGTTCAGATCGATGATTCGCAATGAAATGAAACGATTTTAGAATGTTGCAGAGAAAATTGCAGCCGTGTGAACTGGTTGGTTGCAGAGTGTCTGAAGGTGTTCCCTGGGGTCTCACAAAACCTACTTTGTCAAATCTCCAAGTGCAGTTTTAGAACGTAAGGACGCAGCTATTTCTCTTCAGCCAATCAGCACAGGCACACGCCAGTATGAAAACATGGCGGATTTGTGGACAGAGGAGAGGGAGGACCAGCTCATCCAACTTTTTGAAGAACAGCATTCACTTTACGATTGTAGCTCAGAAAACATACTCCAATAAAATAAACAAGAACAACGCCTTTTGCTCGATTGCAATCATCCTGGGTGTGTCCAATAAGATGTCTTGTTCTTTTTCATGTACATTAAGCCAAGGTTGTGAGTTAAGTTAGCTAACGTTAACAAACAAAACACCAGCCAAACGGTGGTAACGTTTTATCTGTTCATAGATGGTAATGTAAACAAATAGAAATCCGGCTAATCCACTTAATACAATGTATCAACACAGATGTATGCCAGTGCGTCATTGCTATTGAAATGGTCATTTGTGCCTGTGTGCGTTGCTTTGATGTGAACGGCCCAGTTTTACAACGTTTACGATCAGACGATCACAATTCTTTTGCAAGTTGCATCCAGTCTCATTGCAAATCATTGAAATGAACATGTTTTGTTGTTCATCTGATCTTTTGTAACCAAACCACTTCCACACTACTGAAGCTGCTCCCCTTTTTGGAACTAACTCCTCCATCATGGAGCCGGTAGCAATGTTACTTTCGCTTTCAGCCATGCTTGTTTTTGCCGCGCATAACGGTATGACATCATTACGTCAACAAGTCGGAATATTGCCATTATCACGATATGAATTTTTAAAATCATATTAAAAATTATACCGATATTATCGTGAGCGATACGATATGGCACACCCCTAGTACAGATTACAAAAACTGGCAGTAAAAACAATATTTTAATGGCAGAAAGAAAGAAAGAAAGAAAGGGAAAGAGGATTATGTGAGTACTACTTCCTTCTTCTTCTACCGTATCTTCACCGACATTTTACCTTGCCATTCATACTGTCTCCATAACCCTGAATAACATACAGTCACCCCTCTTGTAGTGTGAGGTGTGACACCCAACAGACCTTTAATCATTGATTAGCTTTGTGAATTATTCAGATGGCCGACACTGTTGCAGGGACAATGTCATACATACACACACACACACACACACACATACACACACACACACATAATGCTCTACTCCCAACCCACATAGAATCTCCTCTCTTGAGGGCCTTTAATACCTTTTTTTGTTGTGTAAAAGCAAGCAGTGGTATCATGGTCATTATTTATATTATGTTGTGAAACGGGAGAGAGGTGTTCACCATCACTCTGTAAAAGTGTACATATATAACGTAACTGATATTAGATACAGTCGTCACGTTTCCGTCACTACAGGTAAAGCCCCCCCACTTGTGTCAAGTTTCAGGACTGTAGTAAGACAGTACTTAGGAGCAAGAAAGTAGCTTTGTAAAGAATTGATTTGTATATTTTAGGGATATATAACTCTATGTAGTCAAAACAATCCAAGTTGTGTCCACTTTGAATTTTGTTTTTTGTAACTAGCCTTCAGCTGTAGGGGAGAGTTTGCTTTGGGCTCATGAATAATTCAGTTCACACCTCAGACAAATGCATGGCTCGGTGTCACACCTGTCCATACTAGTGCCAGAAACCCTTTCTGCGCTGGCTGATTTATAAGTAGGATTTGACAAAAGTAAAGATGGTTGCTGACTCCTTCAACGGCCAAATCAGCTGCCGAAACCAGCAGCTGCTTACACATTGTTCCCACAGAACAATGTGGGTTCTGGTTTTCCAGAGAGAAACAACTATTTGTTTGGATGAGAGAGAAAAACAAAAGGTAGCTGCTGCGTATGAATACTGGCTGCTATAATGATAACTCTTTCTAATAAGTCATCCTGTATAATAGTTTAATGAATAATTTACTAATGCACACATAATTTATTAGCCATTAATAAGAACAACTTTTGGGTTGCCAGGTTGTGGAAAATAATAATGCAGTTATAAATGTTAGTAATCCATTTATATATATTTGTGCATTTCACACTTTCTAATAAGCCATGAAGTCTGCTGTTATACATGGGAATAGGTTGTTCAGAAGTTGATTTTGATCCAGATTCTCCACAGGTTTTTTCCAGAAAGGAAGCGGTCCATTCGCATGTCTTCCTGATGAATTAAAGAGCTGTAAATCAACAAATTTCCAAAGGTTGTTCTTATTAATAACTAATATATAATAATATAACTCATCTATAAAGCATTAGAGAATGATTTATTAACTATTAATAAAGCCATTAGTTACAACTTATAACCCCTTTATAAAGGGTGACAACACTCAACCAAACAAGTATATTAACTATTTTGCTTAAAAAATCCTCAGTCTCACATGTATCTAGCAGTTTCAGGGGCGTAAAATGAATGGTTACAGTACAAAATGTGTCTTTGCTGTTCTGTGAATTTACACAATTGCACCACAAGTGGTATTACCAAACAATCTTTTCAAAACCCCAAAAGAAGAAAAAAAGAATGTTATAGAACAAGACAGTTTTTCCTGCTCCCTCAACAGTTTGACATTTCGGAGAGAGCAATAAGCTGCTGGTTTTATTCAGACTGAGTAATCTTTGAATACTGTAGAAAAGACTGAAGAATTGCATGAGCTCAAAACCAACAAGGAACAAGAAAAACACAAGGCATCAACAGGTGTGTTTTTAAGAAACCCAAAGTCATTCAAATCACAGTGAGCTCTGCTGCAGGAGAACCAAATTTGTTAGCAACCAACAGTCTTGTCTCAAGTAAAAGAGAAATCCTCCTGAGTTTTTGTGTTTACTCAAGAACTAAGACAATTTACACAAATTTACATTTTTGCAAACCCTCACTCTCAGATTTGCAAAGTTTCCATTCCATGAATATTACTTGTAAACTTTCATAAAGGTGATCTTTTATTGTCAAATAAATTGTTTATTCAAAAATAAATGGTACCAGAAGTACAAAATAAATAGTGTTGTCCTCATGAGCAACTATGTACTTTTAGGTAAACTGTGCTCCAAAAGTAAATACAAACGAATGATAATGGAAAACAAAGCTGCATATTTTAATACAGAAATATAGTAATTTAAATTCAAATAATTATTGTGAATATTTCTGTGTACACACATAACTGCCCACATTACTGTACATATGCTTTATATTTTATCTAAACTGTTTAAATCTGAATGCCCTGCAGTTTTCTGTGCAGTAATAGTAATATATTTTGCAGTGATGAGATTATCCTGATCCTTGCTCAGTTTATTACTCGCTTTAGCCAGCAACCGGTCAAGGCAGATGACCGCCGCCCACCCAGAGCCCGCTTCTGGTTGAGGTTTTTTCCCATTAAAGTTTTTCCTTACTGCTGTCACCAAGTGCCTGATCATGGAGGAATGTTGGGTCTCTGTAAATTAAAGAGTACAGTCCAGACCATAGACAGTAGGCTACATGATTTTTTGCTATTCATTACCTATACAAATGTATGTACAAATCAATTTCTTGGTTTTCTTTATTGCAAGCTGCCAACTATAGGAGATTTATTCATGTTCTAAATTACTTGGCTAGACTGTTGAACAAATGATATTTTGTGACGTCTTCCACTGTATGGTCTACACGTCTAAACATTTCACATTTGTTGGCTTTCCGGAGAAGCTAGAGACACAAATATTCACAGATAGAGACAGAGGTCAATTTCAAAAACACAAATATAATTAACTGCCTTAATAAATTACACAATAAACCACAATAATACCACAATCAGCGAAAAAATACAACACAATACAACAAAACAAATTACCACAACATTTATCTGTATGGAACGACATTAGTTGATGGATCTGAGAGGCATTTAATAGCTCAAGAGAGAGCAAGAAGTTCTCTCATTACTGTAAAACACACGGCTCGTGCTGAAGCATAAATGTATCTTTTACTCCCGGTCATATTGCTTCTGACGCAGCACCAACAGGGGCGTTGGTCGGTCTCATCCCTCACTAGGGAGTGCACAAACTGCTGCTTCCTTTTTCACCACATACGGTATGTCAAAGATGTCTGCTGTTCCTCACTCCTGCCAGAAAGCTTATTTCACCGAGCTCTCCAATTTTGTTTTTATTGATTGGGCTGCCAAACAAGACTCCAGCACAGAGGGGAAAAAATGGTTCAATAGAACTCCAAACAAAGCCATCTCATTACTACAATGAAATAACTTATTTTTTAACATCTAATAATATAACATCTGCAATTGTTGGTGCTATTTGTTAAAGTACAGCTTTAACAATATCAAATCTATTGCTGAAATGATGACTGTTATTTTTTTGATTAATATTAATCAAGGAAACCACATTGTGTGCACAACAGAGACATTTCTGAAACCTTAAAATGCTGTAACAGTAACCACAGTTTGTCTGTGATATGCCTGAAATGAAATCAATTGTAAATCAATTTTAAAAAGGGCTTCAGGAACATTTCAGTAATGCCATGAAATAGAGGAAGGAAAGAGGAAAAAGGCAGACAAAAGGCTGTATATCATTTGAAAGGTTCTTCCTGCCAGATGGTCAGTTGTACTTATTTTTCTGCCCGACCTTCGTCAGAGGGCTTGTTGCTTTTTAGTCACAGTGAGGCTCCCCTTTGCTGTATCAACGGACAGCTAAAGTGGATCAATTAGCATAGATGGAGGCAGACCTCTATTAAGCTGTTTGGTTTCTCTCAATTTCATTAATCACATGTAGCCCGTCAATTAGGACCATAAATGGATCCTCTGTTCCTGTCTGCAGTTTCAGTGATTCATATCCAGAGGCTGCAGTCGCTATGGAAACCAAACAATAGAAAGATGTTTGACACCGATCCTGGAAGGCTGTTAGGTAAATGTGCCCTTGCGAAGTCAGACCCTGGAGACGAAAAGTATTTTGCTGAACACACACAGGTGGGGCTTTAATCGAGCACACTTCACATACAATCAGATAATATAAATTAATGTTTGCTCTGCTGTCATGCGAAGTCTCATCTCTTTGCGAGCCTTGTGCTCCCTATTTAACATGAAAGGAGTGAGAGCCCACAGAGCTAACCTGATTTCATAAGCAAATCAGGTTGTATCCCAGATTTGCATCGCCACTGTCCCTGCTGTGCGGCTACCAAACTCAGAGTGTCCTCCGAGAGCAGCTCTGATCTAACTAACTGCATATCTAGGACAAACCATCCTCACCGTCGCTGTCTAACCTTTTGGAAGGACACCTGATGCCACATGATGGCACCTGTTTGCTGGGAATAGCTTCCACCCACCCTGTCTGCACAGGAGTGTGTCGAAAGATGGCTATACAAGAAGCGCCGGCCAGAAACCTTCAACGTACATGAACTAATCCTGTTCACAATGACTGTTGAATACATTGATGTGTGAGAGAGAGAGGCTGTGTGTCTCAGCACCATCTGGTCTGTGGAGCAACACAGAATCAATGCTTTTTCCTTAAGCTGCACTCGCCTGTCAGAAACATCTGATAAATTGAAAGCTGCACACAGAAGTTTTTAAATTAGTTTTCTTGCCAAGCTTCCCTAAGGAGATCTAATTAAAAGCAACCGACAATCTGATGTTTTATTGTACAATATATGTCAAATTCAGTAAAAAGGTAAATTGAGTTTCAACTGTGTACAGCTGGGAAAGTAATTTAAGCTTTGCAAACCAACTTTTAATTACAGGCTGATCATTTGGAGATAATTATGACCAGTAATGAGGACAAATGCCAACAGTGAAGAATTTCTGCTGATACTCACTATTATTACCAATGTATGCCAAAAAAGTTTAAATCTGCTTATTTTATTGGCAAAATCTCAGAAATAAACTATGAAATAACTCGGGAAGGCCAGGACAACCAAAATTTTTTTTAATGTCACACCAAAAGATGATTTATTTGTGGCAAAGAGGCTTACAAGATCTGACTCCACAAAACCAGGTCCGCTCTTTAACACTCTCCTACAGATACTGTGATTGAAGTCACAGAGGCAGAAATAGTCATCAGTATTGTTCATTATCTTATTCATGTTTCTTTTACTTTATTACTGATTATTACCTTCGTCCAGTGGTGCACCACTTGAGTGAACTGTGAATTACATCGCTTGTACAGGAAGCACAAGGAATTAATTCCAAAACCACAATGGCCAAAACAGAGACCAACTGGAAATTTTGGCAAAAGAGCTGCTGACTCTGCTCCCACTGGATGAAGTGATGACATGGTTTTCATATCCCACAAACCTTGTCTACTTGATATTTAACATCTATAAACTGTTATTCTTTTACAAGGTTAACCACAGATTTGGACTGCTACTTTAAACCGTTGATCAGTAAGTTGACTCCAGTTCATTTAAAATCTCAAGGTCCCAAACTAGGATTCAATCCAACATCTATGAATTTATACTTCAGCGGATCATATTCCACACAAGTGAGAGCTGATCAAGACTTTGTTGTCAAAAAAAAACCAAAAAAAAAAACTCTTCAGCCCTTCAGACTCTTTGAGGTTTCTGCTCTATGAGAAAAAAACTTAATTTTTGCATTTGATGTAATGGCACAGCTTTAGAAAATGCTTTCGTGTTTAAAAGAACACTTTGACATTTTGGGCAATACACTTTCTTTGCTTTCTTGCTGAGATGTGAAAATTGATACCACTGTTATATTTGTCAGTGTAATATGAAGCTGAAGCAAGCAGCTGGTTAGCCTGGCTTAGCATAAATACTGGAAACTGGGGGAAACAGCTAGCCTGGTTCTACCCAAAAGTAACAAAATCCTCCTACCAGCACCTCTAAACCACCTCACTAATTAACATGTTATATCTTAGTTGTTTAGAGCTTGCTAGATCTTGTTTATTGTCACCATGAGGTTGCTTTGCAACCAGTGGAGACTTTACGAAGTCACGGCCCCGTCATAACCCCGTCGTAAAAACCTCAAATTGCTGTTTTTGCACTTCTCATTTCCACTATCTATGCTAAGCTAAGGAGCTATTTGTCACCTTACAGAAAATAATAAGCTACCACTAGCAGCCATTTAGCTTAGCATAAAGACTGGAAACAGTGGGAAACAGCTAGCATGACTTTGTACAAAGGTAACAAAATCCGACTACCAGCACCTCTAAAGTTCACCAATTAACATCTAGGCAGACTCATTTGTTTGATTTGTACAATAACAGAAGTGTGAAATCAGCAAGTTGTGATTTTAGTGGCGTTATGTGCCAGAACTTTTTTTTTTGGCTGGGCTCCACAACCTCACGGTGACTATGAGAATTCAGAGTTGCTGTTTTTGTGCTGGCAGGCAGATTTTGTAACTGTTGGACTGAGCCAGGCTAGCTGTTTCCCTCTGTTTCCAGCCTTTATGCTACGCTAAGCTAACTGGCTGCTGGCTTTAGTTCCATATTTATCATACAGACATGAGTGGTATTCATATAACTCACAGCAAGAAAGTGAATTAGCATATTTCTCAAAATGTTGAACTATTTTTTTTGACTCTAAAGCCAAACCTTAACCTTTAAAAAGCTCTTTAGGCTCATTTCCACAGTCTTAACAGAGATGTAGAAGAGCACGTAAACACTCATTTACTTATTTACTTATTTATATTCGCATTATTAATAACTACCAGAACATAAACAATGACAATGATAAACAAAACTCCACTGTGAACAGTATGATTTATTGTTTCTATTTCTATTGCTCCAACTAAGGATACAAAATGCAGTGTCCAATAAATTTAGCAAATGCCAATAACTGCAGACATAACAGCTCCTTGGCAGTGCCCGAGTCCTTGTCTTTGGTATCTCTGCCATCTGCAAAACCTCCCATCCCCAGTTTAAGGACATAACCCAGACTGCCAAAGATAAACACAAGCAGCCTGCATTCATTCACAACGAGAAGGCATTTATTTAGAAGACGACGGTCCTTTATAATCTCAGCAAGGAATACTTTCTTCTAAAATACAGCCCACTTCTACTTTAAAAAAAACTGCTTTGAATGTAAAATGTCAAGAACTGGGTAGTTTCTGTGCTTATGGAGATTTGTATTCGTGCTTTATGATAGGGTTATTAAAACTAAGTTATGTAACATAGTCTATCTGCCTTATATCTATCATATCATATAAAGACTTAACCTACCTACCTGCAGTTCACAAATGAATTAATTATCTTTCTAATATAAATGACACCTGCAGAGATTGAATGTTCTTAATCTACACAGCCCTTTTGCCTGAGAACATTCCACTTACACAAATACAACTACACTTTCCCTACAGTCCACAGTGTCTCACACCTAATTGGGCAGACGTCTGAAAATGAACCACATTCATTATACAAATGTCAGTGCCTGCTGGTGGAGTGTAGGAAGAAGAGAGGGCTGTGAGGAGGTGCAGAGGGGCTGTGAGTCGAGCTGACAGGCTGCTAATGAGATATCATCAAGGAAAAAGGCGCCTCAGTCCATTTAAGAGGCACAATTTCTAACATAGTGGTTGGGTGTATGATATAATGAGGCACATTGTGGAATTATGGTGCGTCATCTACGAGGTTTGTAACCGTAAACCTCTCCCATCTCCATCATTATATATACACACCAGCTTTTCATATTGAACAGGGTCAAGCTTTAAATCCACAAAAACACTCCAACAATGTTCAAATATTTTTCTTTCCTTGTCTGACATCACATTTGCTGTTCAAATTCACTAATCACACTAGCTGTACTGTATAAAGGAGCAGTAGGTGTGATGCTGTGTAGTTGGCCAGAAAGCGAGGCCTTATCTGATATCCTTTTTGAGCGGGAAAAGGGGTTATTTTGAGAAAAGGATAGATCTCTAGGGAAAAATGTTTTTTTTCTGCATGACAGTATTTATCTTTAGTTTAAAATTATGTAAATCCTTGTCTGCCTATTAGACAGTAAAAGGAATAGTTTGACATTTTGGGAAATTCTCTTATTCGCTTTCTTACTGAGAGTAAGATGATATTCCTTTAAGGTTAAAATTAGGATTACATTAAGATTAGGGCAAGAGTTAGGGTGAGGCATCTTGTGATGGTTAACATTTTAGAATATCAGCGTTGTTAGGGTTTGTCACAAGAGCAAACGTGTGTTTGCTCATGTATTTGTGTGTCTGTGTGCATACTGTACATACACATGAGAATAAAAACTTAAGCCTTTGTTAATTTAGTTGTGAGACACATTACTTACATCACATTATGTTAATCCAGTCAGTAGTTACATTACACTGTATATTCTTGACAGATGTTTTTGATATTGCTTTTCAAAAACTCAAACGTATAATACACTCTCTTGACAAAATTTTTAAAGAAATGGGTTTTTCAGTCATGGTTAAAAGCGTTTGCAGTTTTAAAGACTAGATGTAACATTGTCGAAAGAAAGAAAAGAAAGAAAGTCAACATGCAATTTGGGTCACATTCCAGTTTCTGTTCTGAAACGTCATCTTTGTAAAGGTATCTAACAGAATTTGACACTAAAACTCAAAGACAGAAATATACTACAATGTAGAAAAAAATGGTTAAGCGTCTCAATATGTAAGGATTTTTTGTTTCTGGTGTGACTTTTCCAAATTGTTTACAGTATACAGTACATATCAATTTAGATTTTTAAAAAAAACGTCCGTTGCATGCGTGTGTGTTTTGGGGAACAGTGTATCAGCCAGAGCTTTCAACTGACAGCAATAACTCTGACGTCAGCATATACAGTATAGTTCTTCCTAATCCCCAGGATAAACAGAGACTGAATGGTGCATTATATTTCCACTGCTGTCCCCGCAGTGTGGAGGAAGCTTGCAGATAAGATGCTATCTGTGAGATGAACAGCAGAGCACATTGTGTTTCCTGTGTCACTGCTGTGCACTGGCCATGGTATGTTCCTGTGTGTGTGTGTGTGTGTGTGTGTGTGTGTGTGTGTGTGCGCGCGCGTGTGTGCAGACACTCTAGGAATACAACAGTGGGGCATGTTGACATGACATGTTACATGATTTTTTTCATGACCTTATGATAATATTCTTAAAGTGTGTCATTAATTTCAGAAGGGCAGGCAAATGATAATGATGATATGAATAAAATATTAATGATTAATGCCAAAGATACCACACATACTCATAGATTACATATGTGAAAATATGGTGTATGTTCTGCCTATACATACATTAACTATACATTTTCGCACTCCCTTCAGTCACCTACAAATCCTGTCATCCAGTCGAGTGTACACTCATGTCAAATGTTCTGACACGGGCCATAAGTATGTCCTGTAACACAGGATCGCAATCTCTCAACAAGTACTTAAACACAGCAGCCTACATTTGACCGTGCCCTGAGGAGACAATAAGCCTGTGTGCTCCTGTCTGTTGTCTAACCTCCCGCTGTGTATGTACGTTGACTGTAAATGCCCCCGGGGGACGCACAAGCAAGCGAGCAAATTCACAGTTAAACTGCATGCAATATGGCAACTGAAGTGACCATAAAAAAAATGTTATTTTTGTGGATCCCCTGTGCGTCCTATCTCATTAAGCACATCTTCTGCTAACACTAAACATGGATGACTTCATCTCACTGGCAAAATATAACAAACCAGTTCATTTAGATCCATTTAGATCCATGTAAAACTAAGTGGGGAGATATAGTGTATATAAAGAAGCCTTTGGGTGTCCTTTGGGTTTCACTACATTACAGTCAGCATCCACTGTATAGTGTCTGACCCATTCAAGAAAAAAAATGGGGCAGTTTCCAAGGAGAAGAAACCAATCGTCCATTCTAAAAATATAATCTCAGAGCCCAGCTAGTGAGAGGTTGTGGTGCAGGGTCCTCCTTTCTCTCTCTCTCTCTCTCTCGGTCATGGCTCAGAAGACGCAGGTCTGTCGTATAATAAACAAGGCTTGTGTGATTATTATACAAGCAGTGAGTGGCCATTCATGCCCAACCTCACTGCAGGCTTGCTGTTTAGCTTTGGTGTGCCAAGCATCTGGAGATTTATCATCTAATTGGTTTGTTTGACTCTGGGGAGAACTTAAAAGGAGAAGGATGATTAGTTTAACAAAAAAAAAAAGAAAAAGAAAAAAGGAGATATGCAAAAAGATCGATCACTTTGTTAGGAGATATTTCAATTTACTGTATATCGCTTTAAACAGAGGATATAGGTGACCTGAGGGAGTGTTAGAGTCTCCTTAGTCCTTGGATATTGACAGCCATTTCCTCAAAACCACTAAATGAAATTAGATCAAGGCTGTAATTTTATAGAGCAACCACAAGATTTGGGCCACAGGTCCCAAGGTGGAAAGGAGGCCTAGAAAAACTGGTGTTTCTGGGAAAGAATGACCCCCTCCAAAAACACCATTTTAACAAAAATGCTGCTCTCATAGTCTGACCCAATCTTGCCTTGTGTAGCTGGTAAACCAAAAATTTATCAACAGTGGGTTATTTCAGGGCACCGCCAGAAAGATGACACCGCCCACTCTCAGCAACACAGGACTGAAAGTTTTTTGAGCCGCAGCCACGGGTATAATTCATTAGACAGACCCGCTGTAATGAGCCAGCATAGACAAAGCGCCCAATTTCCAGTGTGTCCTCTTTCCCTTGGGAGCTGTGATCATAATGACAGTGCTGTTTGTTGCCTGGTTTCATGCTGAATCACCATCACACAGCCACAGGCCCCCTATTCCCTCTCTTTTCTCACACCTTTGGGCCCCTTCTGTCTCTGGAAAAAGAGAACATCACTTCTGCTAGCAGATGATGTCATTTGCATGAAGCCAGTGTGATTTGTTGCATTTATTTATTTCACCAGCCTATAATTATGAGGACATGAGGTGACTGAGATGCTTCTTCATCTCGCTTGTTTTATGCCTCATGAGTGCTCCTGATGGGAAGCTATGAGTTAAAGAGTTAAAAGGCCAACAGTGGTTGGTTGTGGCTCATCCACTTTGTTTATGACCACATTTTTATTTCCCAGATAAGCCTTTGAGACATACACTGATAAGCTAATGCTATTTTATAGCCGTGAAATACCATGTAAACATTAAACCAAACCCTCTGTGTATCGCACAGGAATAAACAGATAATGTTTTCTGTCCATTTGCTGTTGGGTATCATGACCATCCACCCATTTTTCTCCAGCTGATGAAGCACTCAGTAGTCACTTTATTGTTGAGTGGGCCTCTCAGACATATTGGGTTATAATTTTTTCATGTACACTGTGCATTTTTATGATATTAGGCTAATATTGCTACATAATGGCTTTTTGTGTTTGAGTCTTAATGGAGGCAGTGAAATTAAAATCTTACTCCTCTGTTAAGGTTTAGGTTTGTTGAAGTTTTTGGTTTGTTACTCTACAGCATTTATGTATGCTAATGTATTATAATTTAAAGAAATATGTTAAATGTAGATATTGAAAAAAATGAACATATATAATAATAATAATAATAATAAAAATACTACTACTACTAATAATAATAATATAAACCAATTATTGTCATTGCTATTACATCAGAGCCTATTCTCTTACTCCATTGGCCAGAATATTTTAGCTAGAGAATGCAGGTTTGCTGTCGCTGTAAGTTCAAAGGTTAGCTTGAAATAAGTATGGTAGTAAAATATAGCAAGGCTGAGGTTAATATTATAATCAATGAAGGGACATTGGAATGAAAGCCTTTGAGAAGGGACACTGAACTGTGACCAGTGATGGATGATAATGGGACTAAAAGCTAAAGTCTTCTAAGACAGGGATATGTGGGGTGGGGCTGGACTGTTCTGGGCAGTTTTGTGTTGTTTTTTGTTGTTGTTGCTGGTAAGTTATATAGTACAGTATATATAGTAATAAAGTTATCATTTAAAAAAAAGTATAATCAAATCAAAAATGAAAAAGAAATGGCAGTGAGAGTGGGAAAGAAGAAATAAGGGCCGATACTACTACTAAAGTAAGAGAAATGAGATGAAGCAATAGAAACAGAAAGGAGGAGGACATTAAATCAAGGATGAGGTTTGGTCACACCAGTCTGAACAGTACATTAAACATCATGAATAAGCTGCTGGTAGGATATTGCAGACTACAGGATACGGTGGAGCATGTACTTATACTGTCCTAGATATCAACAAGAGAGACAGACCCTTAAAATTACACATCAAAGGAATCACATACACACACAATAGTAACTGTAACTGTCCTGATTTACACTCCAATCCAGAAGGTGGCGGTAATGTAACTACAAGCTGTTTACCAACCGCCAATAAACAACAAAAGAAGAAGAAAAGTTAGCTTGTT
Organism: Scomberomorus guttatus; assembly: GCA_038419695.1. Lineage (NCBI taxonomy): Eukaryota > Metazoa > Chordata > Actinopteri > Scombriformes > Scombridae > Scomberomorus > Scomberomorus guttatus. The sequence continues at coordinate 12,079,024 of CM076462.1, forward strand.
ATGTAGCCACCTAGCCGAAAAGAGGGCTGCCGTTTGTTGATTTTAAACATTGCTTCTTGTTTAAGCCCAATGTAACACTCGAGTATACATTTAACGTGTACGCAGGCATTGTCGTTCATTTACTGGACCTGTTTTATACATATTTTTGGTATGCCGTGACGTGAGTGGCGACAACCTGGACATGTTAGCAGAGTAGCTAACTTACTTAACTTACGTAGTGACAAGTGCTCCTCCAAATGTCTGTGCGTTATGTAGCTATCTGAAGCTGACCTTGTAGACAGCTGAAGGACGGTTTATTCTGAATTGGCTCTGTCAGAGCAATGGCGTCAACCAGGCTCCTGTGCTTGTTCAGCGCCAGAGCAGCAGGCTCGACCAAAACATTAGCCAGGGCAGCGTGCCGTGTGTGCTTCAGAAGAAATGTCTGCAGCTCACCTTCGAGACTGCAGAGCTGCATGTCAGCCTGGGTCATTGATCAGTATGGCACTAATGGGGTGTTGAGGCACGCAGAAGAAATCACCGTCCCCACTATCAGTTCTCCCAGTGAGGTGATGATTCAGGTCCATGCGGCTAGTCTCAACCCTCTTGATATATCTATGAGGGGTAAGTGTTAAAAAAAATCATTTAACTTATTGTGGGCAACACACACACACACACACAATCAGTGATTTGTAGTTGAATTTTTCACCTAATTGCTCATTTGCTTTGTTTCAGGTGGTTATGGAGCTAAACTGCTTAAGTTAAGAAGGGATCCACTGTCTGTGATGGACACTGATAATGAATTTCCTCTGATCCTGGGTCGTGATGTGTCTGGTGTAGTGGTGGACTGTGGATCTGAGGTTACCCATTTTGCACCAGGAGATGAGGTAGGAGCCGCACCTGTGGCAAAGAAGGTGTTGGTTGGTTGCATGAGGCCAGTCACAATAAGTACATATTACAGATTCCCTTGGGTGTAGTTGCCTGATGAACCACAGATAGTCCGGTAAGAACTGGAGAAGAAGATGTCCTTGATGCAAGCCGCTCTCTATTAAACGGATTTTAGATCAATATCTGTGATCTGATGTGGTTTCTTGAACATAGCAAAGAGTGGGAACAATATTATCCACTAATTCTGCAATCTACAACTGTTGCACACTTACATGAAACTACTATACAACTACACTGAAGAGAAAAAAGCAATTCAATCGATGTATAATATGGACAAAAGTAAGATATAAAGTAAATAGAGAGCTTACTCAATTATGAAAGCAAAGTTACAGCACTAAGGCCACTTGGCTGTAGCTGGGTTGACCCATATACACAATATAGGAAATAAAATGAGAATTATACACAGAAAGTGAATTACAGTACTGCACAACGTTCTGGTAGAGAATGTACATTAGGAGTGGGCAATTTGGATAATTTCTTTTTATTAATTTAAACAGAAAACCTTGGTATTTTTTGTTTTTGTTTCTTTTTTTTGCAAGTGAGACCTGGCCAAAATAGCAGCGTAGGGTAGATTACACAGAGTCGCATAAAACTTTTACAACATTCTCATATATGCACAATAACATGATCTAAGAGGCATAAAGCAGTGTGATTATTTAAAACAGTTGCATTTTTCATACAACTTATTCTGGAAGTGGTGCTTAAATGCCTAATATGGACACAAATCAAGTTGTCGAGTTTGTAAATTATTCCAAACCCACTGTGTATAATACAAAAAAGCAGTTTTTCCAAGTTCAGAACAGATTATGGGGCCTCTGAAGATTATCCATCTAGATAAAGTGGTCTGGATAAAATCTGTTATCACAGTATTTCATATGGAAGTTTACTGTGTATTGTGAAACAGTGAATCTTATGGAAAATTAAGTGATAAACTATTTATAGATAACATGATAAAATAATCAGACAGGAATGACTAATCCAGTGAATTAAGTACCAGGAACATCAAGGTTCTTTGTCACATCATATTCAAATCCAATATTGTCATAAATCAGTTGGTGCTCATTGATTTACAACAGTGCCTACAATGGTGTAACACAGTGGTTTCCAACATGTGGGTCAGGATCTCCTCAAGATAAATTTGAGGGGTTGTGAGATAAGCAAACACGAAGAAATTGACACAAAATATGAACACTAGGGCAAAATTGCTGACGGTAAAAAAAATAAAAAGTATAATCTCTCACAGTATATATCTCCATTCCACCAGTTTCGTTGTCAGGTCATTTAAAGATAATTTCTTGGAAGAAAGATTGTGCTCTGCGTTCTTTCTGCTTTGTCATCACATGAATGTGACTCATATCAGCAGAAGATTCTTCTGTGCGCACATTCCGACATCACTGTCCTCACGCAGACAGAAACGCAATTATTAAAACCCAGTGTGAATGTGATTAAAATTATGTGCAGATACAGATTTTCACACACAGTTTTCCAGTAATCTTGTCCGATCAGTATAAAAATATACTAGGAAATGACTAATGATAAGAAGTGACGAGAACAGCAGACCAAGAGCTTAATAGCCAATTAACCAGATTTAAAGACAAAAGTGTAGGCGGTTAAATTGAGTCATGGACAGCATGTTAAATGTCATATTTGCCTTTCAGGTGTGGGCTGCTGTTCCCCCGTGGAAACAAGGCAGTCTGGCAGAATTTGTCACTCTAACAGAGTATGAGGTGAGCTACTGAGACGGTAGAGTTTGAGAGAACCGATCGAGAGCTCTTATGTGAATTGAACTGAACACTGAACAGAAAAGTTTGGAAGTGTATCGTGTTATGTAGTCTTGAAGTGTAAGAATTAATTAGGATTAAGTTTGTTTGGTTGCAGGAGCCACTGTGGCAGCAATTACAGAGACACATAAATTGCCCTGTATTTTCTTGCTTTATTGTGCTTCATTTAATCTGCAGCTCCGTGCTAGCTGCTCTCACAGCAGCTCTAGTGAGTAGACAGAGCTTTCAAATCATAAATTAAAAAGACAAAGGGAAGCCTCTGGGCTTACTTCAGACACACTCACACCGAGCCAAGGATGTAGTTAAAATGATTATTGTTGTTGTTGTTATCATTGTGTTATTGTTGCATAAATTAAAAAGATAGTTTACATGTTGATATGATGTGCTTGTGTGTCTGTCTCTTACAGGTTTCCCATAAGCCAAAATTATTGAGTCACACAGAGGCAGCATCCATCCCTTATGTAGCCAACACCGCTCTGTCTGCACTTGTCAATGCAGGTGGTCTTTGCCGAGACAGCTCTTCCAATAAAAGGCAAGCACCCGCCTGATCCTGGATAACCTTAAACCGAACCCCTCCACCCCGTCGTCATTCATACACAGAACATTAGAAGTGGCAATCATAGTCTTAGGGGGGGAAAAGGAAGACGTCTAAGTCCGTGAATACTCTCTCTTCCTATTGAGAAATCAGTCCTGCAAACCTATGCTTTGATAAGACACCTTTTTCATCACATTCATTTCAGTGGTGAAATTGGTCTTTTACTTCATTTTAATTGGCATCAAAGGTAGTTAAAATTGTGCCTTGAACCCATAGACTGTAAAAATCTAACCCGATGTTTAATCTAATAGAACATTCCCTCTTCCTTGAATGTAATAGCTTTCAATTCTGCAAAATCCCTTTTTACCCCCCGAGGCTCCCACTTCTTTCAGTAGCTTCGTTTAAATGATTCACACGGTAATTGAATGACCTTCTGGTTGCTGGGGTTTCTCCTCTTAGAGTTTTGATCACTGGAGGATCGGGAGGTGTTGGAACATTCTCTATTCAGGTAAGACAAAAGTGTGCTCCACAAGCTGTACCGGCGTCTTTTAACCTCTGCGTGAGCCGCTTGTTGTGTCTGTGTGTTTATTTATGTTTTCTTCCTCTTCGTGCTGCCAGCTATTGAAGGCCTGGGGTGCCCATGTAACCGTCACTTGCTCTCAGAACGCAGAGGGCCTTGTTAGAGGGCTGGGGGCTGACGAGGTCGTGGACTACACAGCAGGAGATGTGGCTGACCAGCTCGAAATAATGGAGAAGTAAGTGCTGTTGCTGTGAGAAGTGTGTATTTTTAGAAGTACCCAGACTTTCAAATCGTACGGGACATTATGTGTACAGTGGTGACATTGTATTTTTTTTTTTTTTTTTTTTTTTTTAAAGGATCAGAGCAGAATGTTCTATACTAGCCCCAGGCCCAGACTCTAATTAAGTATAATTTGAGTCTGTGCCTGGCCATTAAAGGTTCTAATAAAAAGGAGTCATGCTTTCCTCCAGGGCTGCTAGAATTGTGTGCGCGAATCTCCTCCATAAACACCCCAAATGTGGTAAACATCTCCCTGTCAGCATGGCACACCTGCTTACGGATTCACTTTCTAGTTTCCATGGATACCAGGGCTCAAGGCCTGAATGGACGCTGGTTCACCCTTCTCCCCGCCCCCATAACAAAATTGGTAAACCCTGGCTTTAGCTTGAAGAATAAACAAATGCGCACACCAGTAATCTTTTCCTAACAGAAGGTTTTATCACTCTGTAGGATTCTGACATAAGATGATAAAACATGCTGTGTTCTCATAAGTAGTAACTTGTTATGAAGTGTGTGTGTGTATGCTTAGCTGTATTTTAAACCCTCCGCCGCCAGGGTTGCACTAAATTTGCCTGCTTCTGCACCAACAGGTTTGACGTGATTATTGACTGTGTGGGCGGCGATACAGAGCAGTGGGCGATGGGCCTGCTGAAGCCTTGGTCTGGGGCGAAGTACGTCTCACTGGTAACCCCTTTACTCCTCAACACTGATTCCATGGGCCTGCTGAACGGGACCTTTAACGCTGTATTCACCCTGCAAAGCAAGGCCATACAGGTAAACGTGAGCATAAACTCAAGTCAGACATAGCTGAGGCGGAAGATAATTGTGCTGTTCATGCTCTGAAATACGCATCCACTCTACCCAAAACTACCCCCGTTGTTTATTTTATAAAACGCTTTGAGCGTGACACTCCTCATGAATCTATTAGCATGGGTGTGAACCGCAGGTGCTACCAAACTGAAATGGAATACCTGATCCTTAGTGGCATGGAAAGACAACATTATATAATAGGTGTATATCTGCTCGTGCCAAGTGAAGTCTCTAAGTGTTATTTCCATTCAGATGATCAGATGAATTGATTTCAGTTAAAACAAGGAGGGAAAACTCATGTAATGACTTGACTGAGCTTCTTTGCCTACTCTGTCTTTGCAAAGGTTTATGCTTGATCTGTTGAAATATACGCCGCAGGCTGTAATAAATCGGACTGCTCAGGTGAAAAGGGAATTCGAGCGTTGAGAGTTTGAGTCCCCGCATGTGTGTAAGCCTCACTCTTCTGCGTGTCCCACCAGCTGCTCTGTTTGAGGAGTGCATGTGTAATGAGGGACAGGGTGGAGTTGCTGTAGGGACTGAGTAAAGTTGTGCTGGGCAGCGGAGGCACGGCTGGCAGAGTTGGGAGCTGTGTATGTGTGGATGAGGGTGTGTTTGTGTGTGCGTGCGTGAGTGGGGGTGTTAGTCTGGATGCAGTGAGTGTGTGTGCGTGCATTTGTTGGCTGCTGAACCAGCAGTATTTGGTGTTTGTGCAGATTGTAGCCAACTACCCCCCCCCCCCCGGCAAATACCCGTGTTTGTGTGTTTCTTGCCAAGCCTCCGGGCCCCTTTGTCCACGGGAGCAGCCAGGTGGTCAGTTTGGTCGGGATCAGCCACAGCAGTCACACCCTCAGAGCCCGACAAGTCTTTCTCATCGGGGAGATCACAGCGCAACTGAGCCCTCTAGTGTTCAACTTCTTGGCAGCACTGAATGATCAGGAAGAGTAGGTTGTTTTTTTCCACAGAAGAAGGGATAGTTTTACCCAAGGCTAAAGAGGTGTTGCAAGTGATGCTGTGTAACAATATAATTATAATAATATCAAATCAAAGTGTTTTACGACTGTCTCCGTCATTGTGGTTTTGGATGTGTTCTGGTTCGCCTTTGTTGGGATTTTTTTGAATTTGCTTGTCCTTGTTTCATGTTAAAAAGTACTAAACAAAATACTTGTTTTTAGTAGAAGGATTCAATTTTTTTTTACAAACAACCAAAGCTGTCATGTAAAAAGGTAAATGTAGTGACACTATTATGTGTAAAACTGGAATGATCTCTTTTTATTTCAGTCTGCTAGTCGATTTTTGCAAATGTTTCTGTCAACTCATGGTGAGAAAAGCATTGTATGAAACTTTACTGTAAGAAATACTCCTGATGGAAGCTCAGATTTGAGTTGGAAGGAAAACGTTCAGTAACTAGGTTAGTGTAGTGCAACAGCAAATTTACAGTATTGTTTTTTTCCCCCTCTATAACATCTGTACCTCTCACTCCTAATATGATGTTACACAAATCACTGTGATGAGACTGTCCAGTATTGATTATGTGTGTGTTGGCTTGTGTTGTGCCTCAGTCGCTATTTGTAACTCATCAATATTCTGATTCAAATGTTTGAGAGTCGAGGTCTCGTGGTATTTTTAGCATTATGTTTAAACTCCTGACATTTATGAAAACAGAGATCAAATCAGGATATATTTGAATGCTGCTTTCCTCATCTTTTCACGCCTGGATAACCACTGTGTGTGTTCTTTTATACCCAGTGAGCTGCAGACCTGCCTGACTTCTAATTATTGGCTCCACTCTGTTCGCCTCTTAGAATATAATATCAAATGGAGTCTTCTACCGCTGGGGATTTTATGCTCCAGACGGGCCCGCCCTGGACGAGGTCAGCAACCTGGTGGATGCGGGGAAGGTACAGTACTGCCTTATTACTGATAAGATACAGTACCAGTCAAAGGTTTGGACACACCTTCCCATTCCCTTGAATGAGAAAGTGTGTCCAAACTTTTGACTGGTACTGTACACACTGGCATACTTGTCATTCAGTACCGCTTACACCAACAGAACGGGGAGGTAGAAATCCTCTCATTTGCACATCAGTCGCAGCTTGAGAGTGAAATTCATGCAGGGATGGAGATCATGCAGCAGAATGAATATGAACATACCAGGGATTCCATACATGCATACATATTCAAGGCTCCCTGCAGCTTTGTTAAGGAGTAAGCATCGCATTCCCACTGTGCCGGTTGGTTGGGGGTGTGCATGGTTGACTGTTAGGTGATTGAGTCAGGCGCCAGGAGGCGATGAATGGATTTTTAAACAGTGCTGAGCAGCCATTCGCAAAAGCATGTGGGACCTCTGTCCTTTTGTCCTGGGGGCTTATAGCAAGCGGCACATTCAGACCAGTGGCGGGAAGCTAAGGACACACACACATACATGCAGCCCCCCCTCCCTCCACACACACCCCCACACCCAGCACACAAACACACACACACACACACACTCTCTCCGCGTGTCCTATTCTCAGTCAGAAGTGTGGATGGTTTCCAGTGTGACGCCACTGCTCTCCCCATTCATTGTTACCGACAAGAGATGCTGACCAGAATAACAAGCCTGGCTGCTCATGTTGTGGGACCAGCACAGGATTGTCCAGCCTCATCACATTCTAAACCCCTCCCTCACTTTTTCACATTTACAGCTATGAAAGCAAAGATGATGTAGCATTAGGAGCTTGTGGGTATTTGTTTGTCTAAATGAAATAAATTACATGTATTCTGTCATTTCCCAGCTACAACACCTTGATCCCAGATCCAGTAATATGAAAATACTAAAATGAGTCATTTAATCTGGTTTAGAGCCTTTTGTCACAGACATACTGTATATGGAATATGCCCAATTTGTGGTTTTTTTGGTTAAAACAAAAGCCAAAACCCATTTTCAACTGCTATTTAATCCTGATAATGTTGTGATCTCTTCATTGTTTCCTGATATTAAACTCATATTCCTGATATTTCTGCTGGTTCATCACAGATCCTGCCAGTTGTGGAGGCCCAATTTCCATTTACCCATGTGCCGCAGGCTTTTCAGAAGTTGGAGCAGGGCCACGCCAGAGGGAAGACGGTAGTCAGGGTGGCTGACGAAGACGGCAGACAGGCGGAAGAGCTGGTGCAGAACAATCGCACAGAGACTGCAGAGTCAGAGCAAGAAGTGCAAGAAACGGCAAAGCAAAACTAGAGACGGGAAGAAAGATTCTTCACACCTTTTAAAAGGCTACTCTTTGACAGCAGCAGACTGTATTATCCAAAGAGATCAGAGCTCCTGCTGTTGTGCTGCAGACTACAAGCGTGACCTGAGTTTGTAATGGGAGTGTGCCAAAGGCTGCTGTTCTTATTAAAGCTTAAATCCTCCTGTACTGTCTTGAGGTTTTCACAAGGTACTTGAGTTATGCTGCATTCACATCATGGTGAAGTTATTATAATTACCGGCTGCGGACTAATAAATACCATTCAAGTCAGCATCCAACCGGTAATAACAACCAGGCGTTTGGTAGTCTGACTAATTCCTGTCTATACAGGAATTACATAAAAAAAATGTCTGTTACATGACAGTCAGCTGGAAATGTTTGTCAAGAAGCAGCACTGTAAGATGGGCAGCAACTTTTATTCTGTTGCATTTGCACTTGTTGGGTTGTTTGACTACTTCTATGAGCACTTGCGTGTTAATGGAAATCTTCCCCACTGTCACATTGCATCTCACATCTCACATAATGTGAATGCAGAATACAGTAAGTGAGCTGAACAAAATGAAACCCTTAATATCTGGGGAACAACGAATAATGAAACTTCCAATATAAACAATTTTGGCATTAAGTTAAACATCAAGTGCACATCAATCTACTGTAAAATGTATTTAATACATTTATTGACAAAAATACATTCATTATTAAAACAAAGATGTGTGTCTTATAGGTTTGACGGCACAAAATAAAGAGACAATGTGCTAAGCAGAGTTGTATTTTTTGTTTCCTCGTGTGCAGCTGGAAATTAAGGTGGTATAACAACATATGCCTATCATGCATGGAAAGATATGAAAACACTTTTAAGTTAATTACAAATCAGGCAAACAGATTTATTCAATGAAAAGACAATATAAACCTTGAGACAGATTACTGGAAGTGTAAAATATGACGCGTTTCAAGTTCAAACCTCACTATTTGTCAAGTGGGTAGTAATACATTCTTACGGGGTTTTTTCCCCCATAGCTCTCCAAGCTGACTTCCTCGGTGGAAACTTTAGAGTTCTCCTGCAGCAAAGGTTTCAGCAGACACTCCAATGATGCACGTTGTCCTTGAACACTTGTCATGCAGCTGCGTACAGTAACAGAGCCTCCAGTCGAGCTGTGCGTCTGGTAATATTAGGGATCCAGTCCAGCAGCTCAGTGCCTTCAAATGATCTCCACGTTCCACCTTTGGGTCAGTTTATTTGGATCAAGAGTGTTCAGAATCACTTGGTTTTTGTCAAAGTGATGGCCTCCTGTAAAAGAGAAGAAGAGATGTTTTTACATTATTATATTTCCAACATCATACTGTGTAGTCAATTATTATTTTTTTAAGTGTGTCTCTTATTTAGTGCACCTGGGATGAGCTTATATTGAATATTATTAATATTCCTTTTATTAGAAATGCACACAATCATATAATCACTTGGATAATGAGGCATTTAAAAACATTCTGTTCATTGTTAAAGGTGGCATGTGTAACTTGCCATAGGGTGTGATTATATGGTAATGTCAACACAATTTAATTTATTCATATATATATAAGATTTTTTATCTGTACCCATTAGATGTAAGTAATTGAAAATCTGCATCTCATTGCAGTGTATGACAGTTTGTACACTAACATTTAGTCCACAAGGTGTCACTAATTGACAGTGATGTATGAACCCTGTGCACAGGAGGTTAGGCACATAGTGACTGGTTCTGTTGGCAATACTTGCTTGGATTCAACACAAGTTGTACAGAATTTGCATACTAAGTAACTGTAGTAGTGTGAAGTTGAGGAAAATTAACTTTTGAATTAAACCGAGAACATAATATTTGAAAATATTTTTACAATTTGCTTTAATGCTCTTGTGCTTTCAGGTGGGTAGAACTGAACACACTTCATAAGACTTCACTATAAGAACAGAACATGAAATGTCTGGAAGGTTGACAGACGCTGAAGTATTATTAGTTAACATTAAAATACTTCACTGCGATTGTTAAAGCTTTCTGACAACTCATCACAGCCTACGTATCAAAGGTCTTCTATATAAACCATTATGTAACTTACAACATTTAAGAGAAACAGTTTTCTTTAAAGGCACACATGAATGACTCAGGCTCACCTTTCACCTCCAGGACCAGATCAGAGGTGGGGGTGTAGCGGATAAAGCCCTCTGGGGTGATGCTCCAGAAGTGAGCTTGGTCGTCTTGCTCTGGCGTGAGGCCCATACGGCTTCCTGCCATGGTCATACTGCCACTGGGACTCAGGCAGCACTCCTCCAGCAGCTGAGGTCACAGGGAGATGAGATGATTGTTTCTTCAGTGACATTTACAATATCTTTTGAAAGTTGGGTTGGTCAGTGTTTCATATTTAAACTGAATATATATTGTTTGATAGTGGTACTTCATCTAGTTATAGACTTAATATCGGATCAACGGTTAGTACGATATGGGAGGTTAGTGTTTTAAAAATAGTTTTTAATGTCCTTGTGTTTGAACTTTTGCAATCAAGGATCGACTTGACTATTAGTTCCCACGTCTGTGGTATGAAAATTCAGTTTCAGCCTTTTGCTCAATCTGCTTTGGACCTGGTCTTGATTCAGATTCTGATGCTGTGATTAAGATAATCTGGACTGCAGCTCGTTCAAAACTCATTCATTATCCTTTCATAGCACTATTCACAAGTCAAACCTTCCCTGAACTGATTAATAGTCTGATAACGGTACTGATACCTTGCAGTGGAGGTGCCCATTCTGGTAGAACCAGATCTGCTCGAAACCATCGGTCTCCTCCGTTTCTTGAATCCGCAGCAGTTTGATTTCATCCAAATCTCCGGTCACTGACATCATGAGCCCCGTCTGTTTGTTCCTTAAACGGAAGTGCACTTGCTTCTGCTCCGAAAACACATACAACCAAACACATGATCACTGATCTTAGCAGATAACAGGACTCGCTTTTTTTAAAGAATATGTTAACATATAAAATAATAATAATAAACTAAGTTTCAGATTTTAAGTTAAGTAATGTAAATGTAAGAAATGATTGATTCGATCAAAGCTCGCTCAAAGCGATAATTCCCTTCTACAGTATACAATTAAAGAATATTTTTAGGCCTCAATAATTACAGTATCAGATACTGCAAAGGCCCTAATGATGACAATGACAACATTTGCTATAATAAATAGACTGTCGAGGCGTGCACTGTGTAGCTTTCGATCTTGTATACATCAAATGACAGCTGTTTTTTTTAATGAATACTGTTTGAAAGTGTAATTAATGGCATTTATTTTTGTTGTTTTCAGTTGAGTCACCCTGAGTCCGTTTTTAATTGTTGGAACTGACAGTAGATCGAAGTACATCAGGTGTACAGGTACAAAACATTTAGAGGTGTAAAAATAAAACCTGTGTACTTCCACCTTTGTGGACCATTAAATGCAGGAAACACTGTGGTTCGTCATACCTGTAAAAGAGGGCGGAGGGATCCAATTTTCTTCCAATTGCTGATCTGATGCCAGTCGGGCACCTCACCAGGTTTCAGCAAAATCTGAGCACCCCGATAGTTGATTCCCTCATATAATACCCACCTGGTAATAAAGGAAACACAGCCACGTTTCAACAGCTACAATCAAACCAACTCCATTTCCTCATCAGTTTCTCTCTTTCATGTATTATTTCTTCATTTTGGCAGTCTGCATGGACATGTAGTTGAACGTTTAGACATGAAGTGTGGCTGAAACATGCCTTTCATATTTTTCCTTGTTTCGTTTCACTTCCTCATGCGAATGTTGGTTCCTGTAACATTAATATGCTGCCATTTTGGTCATGAGATTTCAACCTCAAGAGAACATCCTGGTTAAATAAAGGCCAAATGAAAAATAAAATGCAATGTGTACTTGTACAGAGTCACAAAAGTGACGTCCATAATTAGAAATCAGCAGCTCATGCATACACCCGCACCCGTCAGGCTTGACTACCACAAATACATTTTCAGCCTCTGATAAACAGAGTTTACAGTATTTACAAATATCAATTTGCCTTGTGATTTATGATGCTATAAACCCAACCTATGAAGTGTTTCATGCTGGTAGGAACACAGTTTTCTTTTGAAACGTAGCCTGAAATGTTCTCAATTTCACGCAGCACCTCACAAAAGATAATCTTTGAAAATGTGCTGAGCCACACGGCCATCCAATTTTCGCAGTGATGCTGAACTTTGCTTTTAACTCTGGTTTCAATGGCTCTGTTCTTTGGCTGATTGCCTGTCTCCCCTGCAGTAGGAATGTGCCACTCCAGAGACAGCTCTGGCACACTGTGAGCCCTTTATTTTATCAGCATGGGCTCACACGTACAGTCTGAATCTCGCACATCAGCAGCAGGTTTCCATCATCGCTCTACCTGTCAGTATTGTCATACTGCAAGATAAGATGTGCTGACCCTGCATCGGATAAATTTGAATCTGTCAAGCAACCATGCAGGCCCAAACTGCTTCACCTAAAAAACACTCCAGCGAGCCATCGTCACGTGTTTGTCAAAGTGACCAACCTGGTCTGTTTGTACAAATGTAAAGATAACCATCGCCAATTCAAATGAACACCAAGCCACTTACTTAGACAGACAACAATGATTTTGCTTCTTTTACTGTCTCCAAATCCATAATCTTTAAGTTTAAGCACCTTGCACTGTCTGTTGAGATTTAACACTTATAGTAACTCTATGATTTATTATTACAGTAGTTGCATGTGTGTGCGGTTTGCCACAGGCAATGTTGCAATTGATGTGAGAAAGCTTAAGAAAACCACATTTGACAGTTGATAACTTGAATTTGAAAACAGATTAAAAAAAGCCCAGCAGGGAGTCAGAGATGGAGCTGCTGAGAACCAACAGAGTCCTCTGAACAACATGTCTGTGAAAAATAAAGCATATTTTTCCTGTTTCACGTGTTCCTGACAGAAAAAATGGCTTTGACAGCACAGTGGGTTTAGTCCACAGTAGACACACACACACACACACACATACAGACACACCGGCTGTTATGCATGAACCTGTCAAACTCACACTAAGAGGAGAACTCGGGGACGGCTGAGTAACTGCTTTACATTCCGACATAGCCGGTTTATACTCACAGGCCTCCTTCCACAAGCACAGACTGGACTCTGCCGCTGCCTCCAGCCAGCTGAAGGTTGACTGATCCGTCTGTCAGAACCACCCTCTTTCCCCGCAGGCCACAGCGCTCGAAAAGAGTGATGGATGGCAGTGAAAACTCCTGCCGAGGTAGAGAGAAAGAGGGAAAAGGTATACTAAGGAATGGAGTGGGCAGAGAGCTGCAGTTCATGTAGGTTGGAATTAAGGTTACTGTGAGGTTGCCATGGAAACAGACACAATCACACCTTTGTACTTGCTGGCATTTGGCCAGTTGAGATGAAAATACCTGGTTAGATGAGTTAAGTCTTTCAGTGTTCTCCCTGTAGGTGGCTAGCACTATGAAGAACCTGTATGACCTGCGAGTACTTTAAAAACCTGCTAAGTGAATTTGCACCAGTTGGGGGGAACGCAACAAGCTGGAAACACCACACTGACATAAAATCACCATATAAAGTTTTTATCACAACGTGTTAGCAAGCAGTTGCCTATTTACACGTCCAGCATTTGGAGTCGTGTCTCCGGCCATCTGGAGGACGTACGTCCAATATTTAGCTATGTCTTTGTGTCTTTTTTTTGCAGAGCACCCCCAAAAGTTGGTGGGTGTTTAAGAATTTGAAATAAATAGTTAAAAATAGTACTTACAATGCCAGCAGGCTGTAATGACAGGATGGAGGAGCTTGCATTGACGCAGCCCATCGCTCTCAGGTCTGGGTAGTTCCCCACTTCTAACACATACATCCTGCCGGTGAAGTCCTGGCCCTCAAATGCCAGCCAGCTGAAGGTAATTCACATGAATACACACGCACAACACACACAAGAGGAGCACAGAATGAGATTAAATGAAAACAGACTGATGAAGAAAGATACTGTTTGCTAAGGTGAAGGTTTTCAGTTTTAATGCGTGCATCGAATTACATTTTAGCACTGCAGCAAGTCGCAATATTTATGATAGGCTAGATTATTCATGCTTGAGGGTGAACAGCATACTTACGCACAGAGCTGAGCAATAAATTAAATTCATATGGATACTGCCTTATAAAACATGAAAGACGTACAGTATATGACAAGCCGCTTCTTTTATATCAGATCACCTTTGGGAAATCCAAAAGGGCGTATTCCTAAAATCTGTTTTTAAGGGTGGGACAAATTGTTTCAAGTAACTATGATTCAACTTATACCTCACAATAACAACCCCAGTGTAGTATTGTGTCCATAGAGTGCAGCATTACTCACCTGCCCGCCAGAACCTTGCAGGAGGCCACAGAGAAGCCTTCCTGCAGGGAGGTCACGCTGTCCTCCAGAGCGAGGACAGAGCCTTGAAAACCTGGATCAGAGAAAAGCTGCACCTGCATGGGCACACGAAGCCAAACAATAACCCTGAGTCATCCACTCTGAGCCCCTCACACACTTCATCAGATAAGAGAGACAATCTCTCAGCAAGATTAGATGTGTCTTTTCAAGCGTTGCCATCGCCTACCTTAAACTTGGCTGCGTTCTCGAAATCATCCTGAAATAAAACAACAGCTTGATGAGACTCATGAACAAACTGTGAACCACAACAGGAAGTAATTAGAAATTTTGCATTTTTCACTTCTGTGTCATTTCCGTGTCACAAAAAACACAGTATTTCTGAGTGCAGCAGCAACACTACAGCAGACTCTGCATGGAATCTGTTCCTGTTTGTCATCATCTGGTTTGAAACACACATTGCACACATCAATTTACTCATGTAATCTACTGTATAAAGGTTTTTCTGTCCCACCAGAGATTCCTGCTCTCCTTCTTAAATTCTGATTTGGTCACAAGCATGAGTGTTGTGACTGATCACATGCAATGAAAAGCCCTCGGTTAGCCCCACTGGAACTATCAGGGGAAGGGAAAATACAGCAATATAGCGAAATTGTAAATGATAGAAACCAGAATTACGATTAATGCGATCTGTCTGTTTAATAACCGGGTAATTTTTACAACCAAGCAAAACAGCTAGATTTCATATCTTTGTCTGAGTCACTGCTCTTACCAGCACAACAGGCATCGCTGAGGCAATTCTGGGCTGTAGTGCTCCCCAGTCCTCTGGGCTTCCATACAGGCCTTTTTCCAGGATGTAGCACTCACCACAAAAGCCAGGC
This sequence comes from Scomberomorus guttatus, assembly GCA_038419695.1. Classification (NCBI taxonomy): domain Eukaryota; kingdom Metazoa; phylum Chordata; class Actinopteri; order Scombriformes; family Scombridae; genus Scomberomorus; species Scomberomorus guttatus. The sequence goes on from CM076462.1 coordinate 12,094,394, forward strand.
TCCTCAAACACAACCCAGCTGAAAGAGAAAAAAAAAAAAAACAGAGGAGGAGGAACATAATCACCCTTTAATTTCAGAATTGACTCTGACATTTCAGGATTGTGTTTTCTCTTTTCTTTTTCATGTTACACTAATTAATGGAGAAACACAGTCTGTGATGCACCCACATTAATTAACAGCAAAAAAAAAAAACAATAATTCACAGTGCAACACACACAGTCAGAGCATTGTTCTTTTATCATGTATGTCAACAACTCTTGGTCCAATTTGATAAAAGCCTCCCACATGATTGTATCTCAACAGTTATGTACTGTATGTACTCTCTTGGCAAATGTGGCATGTCTTGGGTAGCAGTGTGTGTTATTGTGTACAGCTCAGTTATTTCTGCTCATAATACAGACGGGGGCTGTATTTACATTTGTGGGCCTGTGTGTGTCCTAATGTGCAAGACAACAAACAAGTCTCCCGCAGCAACGCTAAGCCAACACACTGAGCCAATCAGAGGCACGGAGGGACGGCAGCACGACATGGGCGAGGCTGTGCAATCTAATAACAGGCTAGCGGCACAGCAAGTATAACCCTTCAATGTTGTGAGAGCCCTGCCTCCTAAAAAGCAGGACGAAATGTTCCACTCTATGCTATTCACCATTTTGTAAGTTTCTCCCTTGAGGTAGCAGTAATCACCATTACATGTTCTGCATTTCATTATTCTGATTTGCTTCTTGGTTTTGTTTACTGCTGCATTTTTTTCAGCTGATCATAGCACAAAGAAAATCTAACAAAAATAGAAACAGCTAGGGAGCACAGCCGCATTTCAAGTAATCCACTGGCATTTTACTTGGATATTCTACAATTCCCGTAGTATGTACAGAAGATTAGATAAAGCCCTTAAAAGAAGTGCACTCCTTGTTAACGATTTTTGAGCGTCAAGGAACTCCTCTTCCACACCCTGCATTTATTTCACTTTTATTCGCATTACAAAAGGGTGTGAAGAACAATTTACACAGACAGGAAGTGGGGTGTGGCAGATTAAACATTAGTGAACTAGGTAATCTGTCTCGACCTGTTGGCTTGGGTGGGGCAGCCTTACTGCTATGCACCTGAACTGCAAAGAACGGCAATAAACCGCCCAAAAAAATCACTGGAATTGTAGTTTCAGCTGGTTATCCGGTTAAAACATAGGAATGCATCTTAAAGCATGCACTGTATGTTTTCATTTGCGAGTAGCAGCTGCAAAGGAATGCAGAGGAATTCCAATAAGCATAGACCCAAATTACTTTAGCAAGAGAGATACTGTGAACTCACATAACCTTTTATTTCCCGTTACTGCTCAGGCAGCAGCGAAGGTCACATAGGGTAAAGTAAGATACTTGTAACTTACACACCACTGCTGACATCAATAGACTGCGTCTTCATGCCATAACCTGTTTCATCCATGTTAATAACAGGCACTCTCACGTCAATGTTGACCCCCAGCTCGCCGAAATCTCTGTCGGTGAACATTTTGAGATGTGGAGACATGAAATCCTGTAGCAGGAAAGAAACCATTAGTTAAAAATCTGATGAGCATCGCCCCAAGCTACATCACAAATGAACATATAAACATGTGATTAGGGCCCTATGAAATCTGTTTTTTTCCAGATTCCGTTTTATTTCTTCCCAAATTCCGTGTTTTCCGTTTTAATTTTCCTGAATTCTGTGTTTTACGATTTAAGCACATTTTGTCATCAGAAAGAGTGTCTAATCATGTGGTGGATGAATAAAATTCCAACAATTCAGTAAGAAAGTATTCAAAATGTAATCATACATTGAATGAAATGAATATGTATCAATGAATTTGTAATGATGCAACACAAAAATGAACTATTTTTTAATCAAAGAAAGTGCTTCAATACACATTACACTCAGACATTAGCATGAAGAAATGAAACAGCTAAGTAAGCACTATGGCCTGAAGTAATCCTTCACATTTTTGTGAGTGATTGCACTGCGCGCCATAAAAAATAATAATCACAAAATAACTATGGTAAAAGGCTTATAGTTTGGATATTACTCTGCTCTAAATTTAGCTGTGAGTGTCAAATTCCTCAGTTTTTTGGATGACTTAGCTGTCTCAGAGGGTCTCTTCAACATGACTCTGTGTGTGTGTGTGTGTGTGTGTGTGTGTGTGTGTGTGGAGGAAGAGCTGAGCCCCACCCACGTTGAAACACAGACACAGACAGCAGAGGACAGAAGCTGCAGCATCGTGCCCAAAATGACACCAAAACGCAGTAGAGCGTCTCAGCATAAAACACTTAGGTGCTGCAGTGAAAACCCTTATTTGTATAAATTGTATCCACATTTTGGCAAATTCCATTTTGGTGTTTTACAGTTGATCCCATTTTTATTATCAAATATTTACTTGTTTGTTATGAATCAATTCTCCAATAAAGACTCTTCCACTCTCTGGCATTTAATATATTGGTTGGACCTGCTTTCTAACCCAACACACTAAAAATAGTCTGTGTTTCAGTGGATATATATATATATATATATATATATATATATATATATATATATATATATATATACACGCATGTTTTCCCAGTGCAGTACTCACAGACAGTATTGGTCGCAGTGACAGCAGCTGCTCTGTGCCTCCCCAGTCATTGCAGTCCAGGTATTCTCCTTCCTCCAGGATGTACTGCTGGCCCTCAAACCCTGGCTGGCTGTAGCCCACCCAGCTGGATGGAAAGAAGATGTTGCAGAGATGGTGCTAGTTAGAGCTGCATTTGTAAATCGGGACCACATCACATAACATCAAAATCACCATCTGGCAGCAAAGTTGGTCATGGATAAACTTTGCTCCAAGCCAAGATTACCACCTAAATCGATCCTGTGCGAGCAAAGAGAATGAAACATGGTGCGATAGAAGAGTGAAAACTCACAGTCCTCCGATGATCTTTAAAGAACCCACAGACTTCAGCTTCTTTGAGTCAAGGTTTGCTCCTTCACTCTCACAAATGCTGAAAACATCACTGTCAATTTCCAAACAGGTGCCCTCAAAGCCAGGCTTCTCATATACCACAGCCTGTAGCACAGAGAGAAAGAGGCTAACATGAAACTTGACTCATCATTCACATAGGCTGAGTAGATACGCTGGTATTTAAGTTGTGTTTTTGAGGGTTTTTGTCTTTGTTCTTTCTCTTTTTTTGCTCAAATTCACTTAATCAAAGGTCCAGTGTGTAGGATTTAGTGGCATCTAGCAGTGAGGTTGCAGATTGCAACCAACTGAATACCCCTCTCCCTCCCCCTCCCCTTCCAAGTGTGTAGGAGAACCTACGGTGGCCGTGAGACTCGCGAAAAGAAAACTCGAAAGGCCCTCTCTAGAGCCAGTGTTTGGTTTGTCCATTCTAGGCTACTGTAGAAACATGGCGGTGCAACATGGCGGGCTCTGTGGAAGAGGACCCGTTCCCTATGTAGATATAAAGGGCTCATTTTTAGTGCAACAAAAACACAACTATTCTTATTTTCAGGTGATTATACACTATTTAAAACATACTTTACATTATATTCCATTTCCGCCAAGTCTGTTCCTCTAGATGCCACTAAATTCTACACACTGCACCGTCAAGTTCTTTTATTCATAGATTGACCTTCAATGAAGGATTCTTTTGTTGAACATTTGTGAGCACAGTTATTATGAATATGAGTAACTCAGGGGTTTCACCTTGTATGATTGTTATTCAGTAATCTTATAAATACAACATGATAGGTCTGGTAAAAAGTTCTTTCATTCTGAATTCTGAAAATGTCTGCTGCCAAAACACACTGTTACATTGGAGATTTCTTAACATCACATCTATTTTTAGCTTGAAGAAAGATAAACACACCACTGGACAGAAAAATCGGCTTAAGAATGTAATACACAATGCCAGCAGACCTTTTATAAAACATGTTTTCCCTTAATAGGGAGCGCAACACTCACAGTTTTACATTACATTGATTATATTAACAGTACACAACTTAATACCATAAAAAAAAACACAGAACTGTATATATTAGCCATACCTTGACTTCATTGGGATTCTCCACTTTATAACCACCCTGGAACAGAGACAACATCAGCATCAGCAATCAAAAAAAAAAAGCCATTATTTATTTTTTTCTTAGAAATAATGAAAATTCTGTTTGATGGGGAGAAAAGAAAATTAACACATGCTGACCTGAACTTCTGTCCCTGTGGCTAACTAATTACTGCTAATTTTCACACAGACTGCCTTTACACAGAGTGCCAGACAGACTCAGAGGGTATTTATATTAAGAAACATTACATTACAAAGTCATAATAGTGAGTCATTTTAAAAACTGATATTTTACAATGAAAAGCATGTGCATGAAAGCTATTAGTATTAATTCTACATGTTACTTTGCAGGCACAAATTTACTGATAGAATATCAAAAAGGAAGAATTGTGTGACCATGCAAGTGGCTCTGAGGCTGTACTTAAAGCTAAAAGCCAACTTTTATCATGCTAACATGTTCAGAATTACAATTTTAACATACTGATGTCTTCCCCCAGAAAAAAAATTGTAATTAAAACAAATTCCCTGCATTTCTACACCACCTAACCTCTTGGATTAAGTCAAGAAACAGCCACCTGCACTAGTCTAGATTAGTTAGATTGAGGGTGCTATGAAAACCAAGAATACATCGAGAACAGTATATAATTGTGTGGATCAGGACAGGAAATGATTATTAGAAGAATGGCTATTTCATATTTGAACTTTTATTTATAAAAACATTATGTAGCCTAAAATGGTATTAGGTTACCTAAAAACCTATTATTGGGAATTGCGAGAAAGTTTTAGAATGACAGAGACAGTGTCCCCGTAACCATAGTAACTCACTCTCACCCCTGCCTGTGTGTGCATGGCATGAGAGGAGAGGGAGAGATGCTGACTGAGATTACTCTGAGCAGCATGCATGGGAATACATTACAATATAGATTTGTGTATATTTCTCGTTCTCCCCCGATGGTCTAAATAACTCGCTGCTGCACAGTGCTGCTCTGTCTTATCTGTCTGTGCGCTGTCAGTCTCGTCTTTTCGCGCCACGACATTATCAGTTCTGAATTTGTTTTTCACATCGTGAGAAACTGGACGTGTGGCATGAGAGTGTGTGAAAAGTGTCCGTTGTGTGAGTCTCACGGTGAATGCATGAGAGTTGGCAGCCCTGGAATAGTTGTTGAGAGATTTAACTTAAAACCAAAAATGTCAACCTCACAATGATGCAAGAGGAAAAGTCAGGGGGTCACTAAAGTGAGTATGACTTCATCCTCTGGGGACCATGAATGTGTGTACACAATTTCATGGCAATTAAATCAATAGTTGTTTAGATATTTTCATCAGGACCAAGTAGTGCACTGACCAACTGACTGGCTTTGCTATCCTTAGAGCGAAAAAAAAGAGCAAAAAATCTCATAATATTCATGCACAATCTTTTGAAGTCTACATTATGACGTTGGAGAGAAATGCTACAAACCATTTTAAGCGGTCTGAGAGATCCTACGAATGGTGATGGGAAGCCCCAGGTCTCAGGATAAGGGTACACTCCTGTCTCCAATACAGCTAGCATGCCCTGGAACCCCGGATCACTGAACACCAGCCACCTGAAGGAAGGAAAAACACCCACGTAGCATTTTAATTAAGCATTAAGCCAAAAGTTCCCTCCACATTATGCCTCTAGGCGGTTTTAAAACCAGTTTGTGTCATGACTTTCTGTGTTGTGTTGCTTTTATAAAACACTGGCAAGATAGAGAAGTAGAAAGAGAAGTACAAACTCACTGATGCTTTTTTTTCTCACATAGAAGAGGATTGATGATTTCTGCTCAGTACATTAAGCATTATTAAATCAAGGCAGTGTTTTAATTGGGTGTTTTATATATTACTTCAGATATGAGTCATGCAGTTACGGCTGAGAACAAAAGCTATTTGTTGTATGAAAAAATATCTTGGGAATGGCATGCTTCCATTCAGAGCATTTTTCTTTACAATTCATTTTTAGCACCGGCAGCCTCTGCTGGAACTATGCCCCTACCTTTGGCATTTTGAGCCATTATGCAGAGCAACACAATGACATACTGATCACCAGATGTGAGCCTCTTGCAAAGAAAATAAACCCAGCTCACTCAGTCATTGGTGAGGAAGCGATATCAAGAAGTGATACTGTTTTTGTGGTGCTGAAAGATATACAATCAGAGAAGTCAATGAGTCACTTTGTTCAGTGAACTGAACTGAGCTACGTTCATGTTTCAGTAAATTTGTTAATCAGAAAACTACATCTGCTCAACAGTTGCTCTGCTTGCCGCAGAACACCGTAGGAGGAGCTACCGAGGCAGAATAATTTTCTAACTGAGCAGAGATGAGCTGGGATCTGACAGCAACTAGTTGAAGCTTTTTCAAAAGGTTTCTACTAAAGAAGCCAGGGTAAACCTACAGAAATAGCTGTGGGAAAAAGGCCAACTGTCATTAACTTCCTTCAGGCGCAGGGCACAAAATGTCCTGAATGCCTACACCTCTCACGTGGAAAAACATTCTCCCCTTTGCCAAATTCTCTCCACACCTTTGTCTGTTTCTCACTCTACATGTATTCTCCACCTATTCACTCTGCTTTCCAAGTGCCCCCCCGCCCAATCTGTCTCTTTTCGAACATGCAACAGCAGGAGAGACATTCCTGAGCAGGCAAATGAGTGAGAGTCAAACTAAATACAACAATAAACACTGAGGAACATAGTAATGATTATTATCTCTCAGCTATTTGTCAAAGCCAAACACTGAGAGCATCCCATTAAAAAGACAGCTCTACTTTGAGCACAGCATGCAAGATTTCCAAAGTCTATTCTTCTGGTGGGTCTGCCAGTCGTTAGCAATCTAAAAATCGTTGCAGAGAACTGGGATTGTCTCATTATCTGCACTTTTGCTTTGCTGCAGCAAAGCAAAGACAGCTTCTTCTTTCTTAAGCGCCTGTGGCTTAAATGTATTGTATTTCAAATAAAATCTAATCTCCAGATAACTACCACTCTGATCAATCACAATAAGAAGACCATGTGTGTAGTTAATGATTTGATTTTGTCAGCGTGTTTGTTATAGTCATGCATGCTTTACCAGAGGTCCATCACAGGGATCTGAATGATTGGTTTTGCTGAAACAGCCATACTTACACCCCAGAGTGAACTTGGATGGAAGCAGTGCTCAGCGGGATGCCAAATGAACCCGTCTCTATTGCGTCGTCGTGGTATGGTGTTACTCTGCCGTGTCCCTCTGGTTCAGTAAACAGATCAATACGGGGGATGTTGTAATCCTACAGAGAAAGGGAAACAAACAGCAATTATCAGTAGTGGCCCATACTGGTCCTTAAATCATTCCTCAAAATGCAACCAAGCAGGATCTGAACTAAGCAGAGTCTATTTCACATTTATTATTTTCTGCTCTGAATGTGCCTGGACTGAATATCAATAAAGCAATATCACATATTAGCTACACTTCAGAGGACCATGGGAGGTGGCGATTATGTATACTGAGATATGAAAGGGTAAATGAGGTCAAAGTATTTAACCAGTGTGCACTCACACAGACAGCAAGTCGAATAGAGCCAATCTGCATTGGTGGGTTGTTGTGTGGCTCTGTCTCCAGCCCAGATTCTGCCCACTCATTTGTCAATTCTATGCCCCCCTCCTCCAAGGCAATGGAGCGCCCCTGGAAGTCAGGCTTCTCGTATAATACCCAACTGTAGTGAAAACAAAAACGTGTAATCATATGGCAGAAACACATGATTATATGTTGGAAGCAAAAGACAAAAAGTACCAAGATAAAAGCATGTAAAAGTGTGTTTTAAAGCAATACTATTTGTCATTTTTTGAGAAATATGATTATTTACAATCTTGCTGAAAGTTAGACGAGAAAATTGATACCACTCTCTTATCTGTCCGGTAAATACTGTAAGGCTACAGCCAGTTAGCTTAGCTTAGCATAAAGACTGATAAAAGGGGGAAACAGCTAGCCTGGCTCTGTCCAACAGCAACAAAATCCAAGCACCAGCACTCCTAGAGCCCCATAATTAGCACATTGTATCTTTTTTTTAATCCATCCAAAAAATGGAAGTGTAAAAATGTCAATTTGAAATCTCCCTGTTGGTCTTTATGCTAGGCTAAGCTAATGGGCTGCTGTCTGTAGCAATACACGTACCAGACAGATATGATCTTCTCTACTAACTCTCAGCAAGAAAGCAAATAAGCACAGTTCCCAAAATGTCCAACACTTTCTTTAAATATTAGCCAAGAAAGAAAGTGTAGGTCATTAATTCATGACGACATAATGATCAGAACAGACTGTAGACAGTAAGTGTGTATGTAAAATGTATTAATATGTGAGAGATGTTAAAGAAAAAAGAGTGAGAGTTGGCACATATCTGCACTCATTATCGTCTCATTGCTGATATTTCATTGAATTAGGCCCCTTATTCATCCAGGAGCCTTAACATGCAACACTGGCATCCCAGAACCACTTGACAATAATTAAAACTACACCTCGGGAGTGCGCCCTAGCAACTGAAAGGTTACCGCAAATGCCATATAACCGCAACTTCCCTGGTTTCACTCAGGCTTCAGACCCTTGTGCCTCGTTGTTTCCTGTCTGCTTCTCCACTATAGGCTCTCCATTAAAACCAAAAAATGCCCAAAAACATATCTTAAAAAACAAAGAACCACACATTTTTAGTTGAATATTACTTACCATCCTCTAATGACCTTCACAGATATGAGAGGCGAGAGCTGCAGAGAAGTAGCATCTGCTACGTCCCTGCAAATGTCATAAGCTTGACCACAGAACTGAGCTTTCTCGAACAACACCATCTGTATAGAGACATGAAGGGCAGTGTTACAAAAAAATCAGCACATTGACCATGAAGAGAAATAACCAATGGCAAAATGCATTACTCCATCACATTAAATCGTGATTCAATGAGTGGTAGGAAGGACCTAATAGCATGGAGCTTTCTTTCACTACTCTTTTATGCTACAGTAAAAGCGTATTTATGTTTATCTAAACTGAAGAGCAGGCAGACCATTACTTGAACCAACGGGGCATACTGTTAATGTAATGTACCACTTTAGAATAATAGTTCCAATTTTTTGTTTATAGACCAACAGAATATTAAAGTTTCTGAATAATTAACTACTGGCTGAAACTACTGGCTAAAAAACTGGCTGCACTGGATATTGTATAATCCAAAATCTTCTCATGCAGTGTGTTTTCTGTTAATGGCAGTTGTTACTGTGGATTCCCAGCACAGCTGGAGGTCGATTGAATTAAAACAACGTGTAGGCAAAACAGTGAAGTGAAATACTGTAGGTTGTGTGCTATGTTGAAAATATCCCTTTCTCTTGCAACAACTACTAAATGAGCAATAAAGCTCCACAATAATGAAGTACCAGTACAGGTTTTGCACTGCATTGGCAGCACTGAATTCCATGATTGTAATCACATCCAGCTGAGCATTTGCACTAGACTGTTTTTTTCATCCTTTGTTTACCCCCAAGAACAACATATGAAAAGCAGATGTTTCAAGAGAACAGAGTTGTCTGTCCAGATTCCTCTCTCCATCTTGTTTCTATTGTACGTGGGCAAAGCTGTGCCTACTGTACCTTTCCAGGGCGCTTATGAAATCCCCTGGCAGTTCTTATCTGGAATGCAAAAACACAGAATTATCATTGCGACAAAGATTGCGGAGCATGGCAAATATCTACAAAATGCTAATCTGCGTTTGTTTGTGCAGCAGCTCTGTGCACAATGATTACCCTGACCTTTCAGTTTACTTCCAGAAACACAGTTGGTCCATGGAGACTGCTCTGTTTTAACTGTTCTTACTCAACTACTACACTGAGAGGCATACCCAGCTCTTTGTACAGCATACTTACACTAAAGGTGATGTTTGGCAGCTACAAATTACAGTGAAAGAAAGTGAATAATGTCAACTGCAGCAGCCATCTTGTTACATCAAGTCAGTAAAATGACAGTTCTAATCCTTGATTAATCAATCATCAGAAAATTAATCGCCAACAATGTTGGTAGTAGTTAATTGTTTTAAGTAATCTTTTAAGCAAAAATGGTTTTTCTTACTCTTCTGTCATAGTAAACTGAATAATTTGGGGATTTGAACTGTTGGGGGACAACATGTCAAATTGTGATGGGCAATTCATTTGTTTGACCGTTTAAATCAGCAGATTAATCAATAATGCAAATGATTGTGGGTCACAGCCTTAAACACAGCACAGTTGTTTTTTCACCTGCTCAAATGACATCAAAGCCAGACAAAAGATCCAATGTTAGTGTTGATAGAGTACCTTTCCTATTAATGATGATACATGATACCAGAATGCTAATAAGATGTAAAAAAACAAAAAAAAAACAAAAACAGCAAGCAGGTGTGTTTGCCAGAAAGACTAAGCTGCTCTTAGGAGAGACATACAGCTTGAATTTGTAATACTAAACGATTAGTCATCTTTTTATAGTATGCATGCGGAACACTTACATTATTACAAAGTATTACCTGTGGCTGAGCTGGAGGCTGTTTAATCTCAGGGAGTGTCGGGTTTGTGGTTGGAGGAATCCCAGGAAAGGATGAAAGCACAGCATCAGGAAACACTGGAGCCGGTTTTTCATGCAGGTCTGCTTCAACTACAGGGACTGGAGTTGTCATTTTTCCAGTAACCTGATGCATAAAGAGAAAAGTGTTAGTAGTGGTGAAAATTGTTCATTGTGTTCCTTAAAGGATGGGTTCACAATCTTAAAACAACAGTCTGGTGCCTATATCAATATTGAAACAGGTTTTGCTCCCTGTAATCATTCAAATGTGCTTACGATGAAGTGACGGCAGACAAAATCCACAGTCCTTGTTTTAAGCAAAAATGTATTCAAAAGTTTATTTGAAGATAATATGAAGCTTCAGCCAGAATTTTGCACTAAAAACGTTGGACGATATTGACTAACTCAGACCACTGGAGCCTCATATTATCTTCACATAAACTTTTAAATACATTTTTGCATTTGCACATTAAAAGTGCATTATGAAGGGATCTTCTAATGGCCGGTATAAACAGGAGAAATAATTACAGCAAAAAAAAAAACATGTCAATGTTCATTTGGGCACCTGACTATTGTTTTAGTACAGACTTGAAAAATTGTGAACCTCACTTTAAGTCAGAAAACATATTGTAATTATAGTGATTTAAACAGAGCACAAAGCTGTATGAATAGTTTTCATTGGACAATTTAAACACTGATTGCTGATATAATCGGTCAATACCCCCTAACCCTAATCCTAACCCTAACCCTAACCCCCTAACCCTCACCCTGACCCTAATTACATGGACATATCTGTGTTGTGAAGACAACTTTATTAACATTCACATCATTTTTAGTTGGTGAAAATAGCGTACAGAAAAACTGACCTCTGCTTTGACTTGCTCCTGTCCTTGTATGCTCTGCACTGGTTTCACTGGTTCTCGAGGGAGGTACTTCTCTAAATAGTCTGGCAGCTTGATGTTGTTGAAGGAGGGAAGTGGAGGAACTGAGTCACTGACCACAGCCTCCACAGCCTGGGCTTCCTCTCTGTTTTTCGGGGCAAGGCTCTGCTTGGAGAGTGTGTTTTTGAGTGGAGCTGTGGCAGTTGGGCTTGGCAGGGGTGGCTGGGATGAAAGTGGAGGGCTGGGCAGGGGGGTTTCACTGGGTGACACATCCCCAGATTTGGTGCCTTCTGCCTGCGTCTGAACTCCATTTCTCTTCCCTCTGCTGGAGCTGGTGAGACTGCTGAAGACACAGCTCCCCTCCAAGCGAGACTTCACTTTAAAATGGTCATCTCTCTCTTCCTTGACATCCTCCTCATCCTTGACAGGGGTCTTGTCCTTGAGGCGAGAGTGGGTGTCCAAACTACTGAGCAATATACTCCTGTCTGCTAAACTAGCCCTGACAGGCCTTAGACCAGCTTTCGTCTCTGAGCTCTGGAGCTTGTCAAAGAGGTTTGTGGCTGTGTCTAAGACAAAATTATTTTTCCTCAAGCCAAACTTAAACTCCTCAAGGTCAAAAGACTTCTCAAAGTGGTCTTCCTTGATGGCCGGCAGCACAAAGGGGGGCTGAGGTGGCCGGAGGGGGTTGTGTTTACGAGGTGGGAGGGAGAAGGGAGCGCAAAGCTTCTTGATTTTCTCAATAAACTCTTCATCATCTAGCTCACCAGAAGTGTCCAGAAGATTGCTCTCACTTCCAGAGGAACTCAGTTTGGGCTCCTGGACTTTAAGTTTCCGTTTGGGAAAGTCCACATCCAGCCAACTAGAAGGGGCATCTTGCCGTGTTGCTGAATCATCTCTGCTTAGTCCCCGTGGCAAATTGAGCTTCTTCATGGATGAACGCTGGATTGAGTCTGGGATCAGCTTATTAGCCTTTGAGGAGGGGGGTGCTTTTAGAGTTTGATTCGGCTTGTTATCGACTGGTTCCTTTTTGACTGTGCAGAGTTGTGGAAGTGGGGAGATACCACCATTAGCAGCAGGTGAAAGTTCAGTCACTGGCGAATCAAATGTTTTCTCAGCTGTCTTCTCTATCACATTAACTGTGGAGCTAGAAGCGACGCTGTCTGGAAGGCTCTGTGGTGTTTTTTGTGTGCCCTTGAGTGAAGTGATATCACTTGTATTTTTTAATTCCTCACACTGTGGGCGGCTCGGCGCTGGTTTCATTTTATCTGCTGAGATTTTGACTTTTGAGGCCACTAATTTATCAACAGAAATAGGAGTAGGCTCTTTAACAGATGAGCCCTTCTCTGTCATATTGTCAGTCTGTGCAGTTATCAGCACTGGAGTGTCATTAGTGACTTTTATGGTCACTTCCTCAACTGCTGTAGTTGCTTTGGTAATAGGCTTTGAGCTGGAGAACTCAGCATCATTAGCTCCATGTGTATGTGAGTCATCAGCTGAATTTTCAGTTTTTTCCATAGATACAGAATTAGGTTGTGGTTCGGCTGCAATCACTGCTGGCTCTGTGTCTGTTCCAGGGCTTTCTGTAGACGTTGTTTGCAACACAGGCGCATTTGTAGCCTGCTCTCCCTTCGAAGGCCCTCTATCACTCTTGGTTCCAGTCTCATTAGCCTGGGTGACAGCACAAACAGCAGCGTTTTCTGGATGTGTAGTCACAATCTGAGTGACCTGTTGTGTTTGAGTGGGGTCTGAGGGCTGAGAGGCTGGTTTTGGTTGGGTGGCTTCTGGCTTTCTTGCAGCATTTTTTTTCTGATCATCCCCCCTTCCTTTGGTCCTTGAGATACCTTGTCCACTTTGTGAAACCTTGTCCTTTGTTGTATTTTCATCAGAAGACAAGAGCTGCTGTGGTTCTTCTTTGTCTTTGTTCTCACTCTGATTTGTTTTCCCCCTCTCTGCATTTTTGAATTTCTCCAAGTCTTTAGCCTCAGTCTGATTTATTGGTTCTGTGTTGTTTTGTTGTTGCCATGGTTGCCCTGTGTCTTTTTTACTGGGATGGCTTGCTTTTACTTTACTTTTTGATTCAGATTGCATTGAGAATTCTTTATCTATTTTGGGGGCTTTGACAGGTGGGTCTTGCTCCACTGAAGGAGTCTTCTCAATAAGTTGTTCAACCAAAGGTGACGGGGAGGAGGCTGATGTTTCTCTGCTGTCCTTGGAGGCATTTTTTCTCTCTTGTATGAATGAGAGGCTGTTTCCCCCTGCCTTTTCCTCTTTTTGGTGTAAAATATCGGGAACCTTGTCAATAGGTTTCTTTGTTCCTCTGCTACAAGGAGCAGTATCAGGTTCATCTTTGTTGACAGATGGTTCAGGTGATCCCTCCTGTCTGTTGACCAGTTTGTCGACGTTGTCCTTTTTAGAATCTAACTGTTTTTTCTGTTTGCCTGATACCTCCATTTCTTTTTTAAATGCCTGCTGTTTGGTATCAGAAACAGGCTGTTTATCTGATGTATTTCCTTCTACTTTATCAACTGGTAAGGAGACTTTTTCTGTCAAATGTTTGGAGGCTGAAACAGTCTCCTCTGTATCATCCACCTGTTGTTTTATGGCAGTGAACTCTTGCTTACTAGTAAAGTGGTCTGTCTTGTTTTCACTGTTTGGGCTGAAGGGACTGCTCGGTTCTCTGCTTTTTCTTCTCTTTGAACGGGAGCCTGATCTGCTAGGACCTTTGGCCTGTGGGCTTACATTATTAGTCAGTTCTGCAGAATCACCTGTCCCTTTAGCTGGAGCATCTGATTCAGCACAGTTAGGTTTTGTACCCTGGTCTGCTGTTTTTGAGGTCTCTGTGTGCTTTACTTTGGAGTCTGTACGTTGTTCTTTAGGAATGGAAATCTTTACCCTCACCTCAGTATCTCGTCCATCTGGTTTTAATGTTGCTGTTGTCTCTATCTGCTCTTTAGTATCCAGTTTACCCTGACTGTCCAGTTCTGGTGACTTTGATGCAGCAACTGTCACAGATGAGGTGGACTTTTGAGACATTCCTGTCATGGCTGGCTTTTGAGGTAGTGCTGCTTTCTCCGCTGTTACAGATGCCTTTGAAAAGTTCCTCACTTGCTCCTTGACCGTCATCTGCTTCTCCCTGACAGGTGAGACAGAGCTGGAGCTGGCAGTGCCGTAACGTTCGGCTGATCTTGACCTTTGATCTGACAATGCCAAGTCTTTTTTCAGCCTCTCAGTGGCTTTCCTGACTGGAGAAACTTCAGCACTCCTTGTGCTTTGGAAGTTCTGCTTGCGGCCCCCCATCGCCTGGCGCTCAAAAAGGCTGATCTTATCTCCAATCCGGCCTGGTTTAGGCTCCTCGTCAAGTTTCTTCAGGTCTTGTAGTCTGTGTGCGTTAGGTAAAAGTTCAAATTTAAAGATAAGTTTCGTATTCTGCAAAAAATGAAACATTTGAAGTAGATTTTAATGAATGTATGTGTAATGTATTATACTGGCAAAAGTTAGTTTATATTTTTTGTGATATGTTAAGTCTAATGTGACCTATATTTTAATCTGATCTGTACTTTAGTGTCTATCTTGACGTGTATGGCTATACTTTGTGTTCTGACTCACACCATTGTTTCACTGTGTATACACACCTGTGATATTCCACCCATAGCAGTTAATGCACATTCCCTGTTTTGACAGCAATGTCATGTTAGACAAAAGCTTAACAGGTAGGTTAAAATGTTGTCTGATGTTGGAAGTACACTAGGTGTAGCATGTAACATTCATTCCTAACAAATAAAGTTTTTTTTACAATACATGTGGTGAGTGATTGTTTCATTTATTCCCACATCACAAACAGTTCTCTTTCTATATTATAAGGTGAAAACTTACCTTGCATGAATCTCTGTTTTGGGCGTATCCTTTGCTTCATTTTTCGTACTCTTTAACACTGGGTTAACATCCTGGTCATCTCCAGCTGAACTTCGCTCAGGATTCAAAGGCACATTCTTCGTGAAAAGCTTCACCTCACTGCAAGAAACTTTAATACTCCTGCGTTTGGACTCTGGTGTCTCTGTCTTCCTTTCCACTTTGTAAAAGCTATCATCGTCCTCCATGTCTGCACCCCTATCAACCACACATGCCTGAGTGGCTGAAATGAATGAGTCTGAGTCCTGGAAGTTGGCCAAATGCTTGACCGTGTCATGGCAGGAAGTCTTACTTTCCACTCCTTCAGGTGAGGCCTGAGAGGTGGGGTTGTGCTTGGAGGAGGAGCTTACAGACGACTCTCCCACGTGAGTTGGACTTTTGCCCTGAGGACTGTTTATTGAGTTATCTGATGTAGGGAATCCCTCTGAGACAGGTTGGGCATTGGAGGGTATCTTTTCCTGGGGGCTGCTTCCTCCATCTCCCTGAGAGTTCTTCCTGTATTTCCTTCTGGCTGCATTTTTTCGCCCCATGCTGTCTGCCTCTGTTTGTTCTTGATCAGGTTCAGGCTCTAACCGTAAGTCTTTGTGTGATTTCGGTGACACTCCCTCTACGTCACTGTAATAATTCTGTTCCCCAACAGCAGACCTTACATTTAGCCTTTTGTTCTCTGGACTTGTTGAGCTCTTTGATGAATCAAAACTTGGTGAAAACTTTGCCTTAGGGAGGACCTGTAGACTTTTCTTGACTTTGGTGCAGACCACTTCCTGCCCAGCACAGGTGCCTGGGCCACAGTGAATCACACTGGTTTCCTCCAGGTACACATGGAGCCTCCTGCCTGCCTGTGCCTGTGCTTGTTTCTGGGCCTCAGGCTGGGTATGGGCCTGGTCAGAGCCCCATACCACGCCTTGCTCAGAGGAGGAAGACAGATGTGTCAGATGACTGGCATTCTCAGGATTCCCGCTCACCGAAGTAGCGTTGTTGCTCTCCTCCCTCTCCTTTCCCTGCCCTATTCTCTTCCTTCTGCACACCACAAACTCCTCCTCTTTTGGACCTCCTTCTCCTGGCTCACTGCTGCTCACAACGAAGCCGTCTCTGTGGGCAGACTGCGTGGCGTCCTTCTCTTCACAGAGGAAAATGTCTCTGCGGGGACCCAGAGAATTGGGATTGGAGCTGTGTTCCTTCTCCTCCCACTGTTGTTCCCTTGCCTGCCGTCTCACAGACTCCTCACTCTCCTCTTCTCCCTCTAACTTAACAGCCTGATCGCTAGTTGGGAAGGCACATTCATTAGAACTCTTTGGACTCTTTCCCTTCCATGGAGAGAACCAGCTCCCAATTCGGCCCAAGACCCCAGTACTCGGCTGCTCCTCGGGGTCCTCAGACTAAAGCAAAGCAGAGAAATAACTCACTTAAATGTCTGCTTACATGTGCAACAGCAGTTAATTAACATGCATTTCAAATGAACATATGCAAACTTTTAAGTAGTTACACATGTTGCAAATATCATCAATTGTCTATGAACAAAAGAAGGGAGTGCAGGTTTATGATCCAAAGTAAATATAAGTAGGGATTGTTTGTCCATAGACTTTTTTTAGTATGGCCATGCATCTCTCAGCATAGCAAAGACATGCAGGAGTGCATATAACCTGAAAGCTTACCGTAGAAAATACCATATCATTCAGACTCTTTATGTAGGTTGTGAACATGATTTTGGTTTAGAACATAAACTCCTACAGAGCATAGAACAAAAACAAAATCATTCCACCAGGATAAACAAACAAAGTGTGAAAGAGCAGAAAATGGTCATTTAAAAAAAAAAAAAGATATTCTGCCTTAGCAAAGTGATAGATCGATCCATAACTCTGTAACTGAGAGCAATCAGTTTTGGCAGTAATTTCAAGATCAACTTACCCTTAATTAGACTTAGATGAAAACTTTTTTCCCCCGTCCAACAGATACACGGCTGTCAGTTTGTACAGCTTATGTTGTGCATGTCTAACAGACAAACATGTTGTGTTTAGTCCTCCTTGCATCCAATAAAGCATCCACAATAGCAGGAGTGTGGCAGACTGTGACATCGGAGTTATGCGTGCTGTTGAAGTTCTGCCCCTCCAGCGGAGCGCACGCAGCCCGGTGGTAAAATGATGCCTTCAAGTGCTCCTCGTAAACTTCTAACACACGCGTCACTATGAAGTCGGTTAGACACCAAGTGAAACTTCCCACGTCACCCACACAACCGCAACACATTCTGGTACTAACCTACATATTTTGTTGTCACCTGCAGCATTTTTCTTAAGCTTTCAGTATAACTGGTTGTTGTTTCTGTGAGGCCACTGGGTCAATGATAATTTTGATTTACCTGTTTTCTTGTATTAAACACTTAAAATGGGGTTGTTCTGTTTACTGTTGTCATTTTTGTCATTATAGCAGGGAAATATAATTTAAATGTGTAGATTCATTATCTTTTTCTGAGCAATAAATGCTTAAAGGAACAAAAGTGCTTCACGCAGATATCATACAGCTATCACCCAACTTCAGCAACTTTTAGTTCCCAGTAGTCACTTTACAGCATACAGTATACAGGCTACTGTATGTCATATAGGTCTTATTTCAAAGAAAACGTGTGTGTGGTATAGGCTTATTTTTATGTATATGTGCACACCAGTAGAGCAAGTGTTTCGATTTCGATACATATCTCTTGATATATTCCGACCAGTGTATCAAGTTCTCTGGATAAATATTACTACAGTCTACCTGTTCTGTTTTAGAAACGGAGCAGCATAGCTTCACTGCACCGCAGCAGGAGAATAAAAGACATTACCTGTTGCATTTAATGAATAATTTTATGCCTATTACCATTTAACTAATGTAATACAAAGGAAAAAAATGAAATGGGACAATGCAATAATACTAATCATAACACAGAATGCTAAACAATAACATGCAGGGATACTCATCTGTTGACATATCACAGCTTGGCACTTCAAGTAGCCTATCAGAGTATCACTTGGATTCCAAATGTGAGACATTTACTACACCTCGGCCAAGTGAGTACAAATTTGTTCTTGTGATTTTTATCATTACAGCTGAGAGCAAAGACCAAGTGGTCCAGAAATTTGGAAGTAACGTTTTCATGAACGTAAGCAGCCGGGCCAAAATTCAAACTGGTATCTCCAAACTGATCTAAAAAAGACATGTTGTGTCTAAAATGTATGAAATAGGCTGATTAAACAGGTTTCAACATTTCAGTTTGAAATGGGTTTAGGGTTAAGGAAAGTGAAAGTATTCACTCACCCATCTTAGTTGACTTTTCAAAATTCCGAAGTTTATTTTTCAGCAATTGAAGGCAGCAGGAGGCCGTGTCCAAACAAAGTTTTCCAAGGGAAATGACGCACTGGCTGTGTGGGTTTCAGAGCCTGTTGAATTCAGTCTTTGGTTTTCCAAATCTGCTGGCCCTTGTTTCACTTGGCGGGCGGCTCAAGTCAGTCTTTCCATGCTGCTTGGTCGAGGAAATTAACCCTTTAACTGCTTTTGTCTATACTTGTTTGAATTTTAAACAAATCATAAAATAGCCTAAAGGAACTGAGCCATGTCGTGACATGCCATTTCAATGTAACTGCTCTTTTTTTGTTGCTTTGACTTTTTTAATTTGACATTATCCACCCTGCCTGAAGGAGTGGGAGTGGCCCTGTTAATTATTGTTAAAAAAACCAAACATATAGCATACTGTAGGTCTTGGTTATTATTTTAGACATTTACTACTCCTGTTTAGCCTATTACAGGCTATTAATGATTTACAACGTATGTTTTTTCACATTTGTTTGTTTGAGTAGGTTATAGTTTGAAGTGTTTACAGCCTAATAAAACGATAGTGTTAAAAAAAAAATTCGCCCACTAATTAAATTTTCAGAAAGGTTTTTGACCCACATCAATTCTGATGAAGGTCTAACCAGTTTCTACATGAACCGTAGCTCCATACAACCAAAGCAGACAATGCCCCAGAAGCTTGCAGGCTTCCCCCTTTAACCAGCCAGACCAGTCCTCAAATAGTCTCGACCGAGAAGCCCCAGTTATTTATTTTACAAGTCAGAGACAGAAAGTGTGATCTTACCATGATTACTGTGTTCTCCTGCCTTCTCGGCTGTCTTGGGAATAACCAGTAAAATGCAGCCCGCTGCAACAGCCCTCATAAGAATGAAGCCTTTCAGTGTGCCACCGCCTCTCTGAGGTAACCTGTACCTCCTCAGACACAAGGGAGTCTGCACCACACGGCCTAATTAATATTTAGTGTGGTCTAAAACCAGAAAAAAATATCAACGCTAACTCTCAAGTACACCAGTTAGGTGCCATTGTGAATGTTGTTGTTTTTTTTTTTTTTTCCATGGCAATGAGGGCTGAAAGATGGAATCTGCCCAGGCAAGTTGCACACCCAGAGGTTTTGAGCACTGTGACACAGCAGGCAGCAATGGCGGTTTGTTGTGCAACTATGGCAGGGCTGCAAGCAAAGACAAAGCAGGTTCAGACTGTGGTGTTTTGGCCTGAGTGCTTGCAGCATATTCATAGAGTAGTCCTCTAACTTTCCTTTTTAATACTCTGTCTGTGAGGTTTAGATTATGGTGGGTTAGTGTGTAATTATACTGTAAAATCCTTGGCCTTATGGATTCTCTAAATGGTTTTATTACTAATTCATTTTCATTTAGCATTTGACCTCTCAGAATCTAAACCTAAGTGACCTCATCACCTTTAAAACCAGCGGTATGGAGCTTTCCTTACACCCCAAACCATTTTATTCACACACACACACACACAAACATTGTGGACACTAAACACATCACTGACATGCACTGCATTTACAAATACGTTCCCTCTCTGTCTCTCTCTTCATCTGTTTCTTTCCCATGACTTATTAATGTGCTACTGGAGCTGAAACCTGTCTCATTATGCACCCTATGAAAAATTTACACAGTGCCTTTCAGTTTTTTTTTTTTTTGTTTGTTTTTGCTTTTTACTCTTAGCAAAACACATGGGAACCCAAACATGTCATTTTTACTTTAACAGAAATAATATTCTGTGTTTTTAAATTTTATGCATTTTCAAAATAGCAGGTAGCTAACCCATGTTGGTGCACTGAGAGGTGTGGATGTTTTGAGGCAGTGTATGAAAATGATGACACTTATCACAATTATCACTAAGAGAAGTTAGGAGAAGTCTAGTTTTGCAGGTTTGGAGCTTATTAAACAAGTCATAGATTTTAAAAAAAACATACTGACATTTTAAAAACACTGAGAAGAAAATGACCTTTTACATGTGCTGGCTCCACTAATTGACTTGCATTGTAAGGATTAGTTGTAGCTTGTTATACACTGACAAGGCAAATGTGAAGGGGATGAGTCACACATTCAGCCTTACTTATTTTGCGACTTCTATTGGGCCAATTATAATATGCAGTGTAATTAGATGGAGAGTTGTTTTCTTAGCACTGCCCTGTGTCACATTCATACAGTTACAGACATGCTAACCTGGCAGCTGCTCCTTTGTTTGTTGCACTGAGCAGCTTGAGCCACTGGAGGCGTGTGTAAACAGCTGCTTTGTTGTTTTTGATGTAGAGAGAAAGACTCATCCTCTGTATCCACCCAGATTTTACTCGCTTGGCAAGATATTTGAACTGACAGGCTTATGGGGCCAGACTGACTTCTGAAGTTACATTTCAGACTGATCTTTGTTACAATGGAGAGGCTCTCGGTGCAGATCTTCAGCATTTTTTGTCTCAGAAACATCTGGCAATTTTTCTTTGTGAAAGTCTCAAATAGGACTGTAACTGTAATGTTTGTCCTCTACAGCAGCATAATTCAGACTTTATTTTAGTTCAATTTAACTTAACCTAAGTGTAGGAAACGGATCTGACATTAAAGGACAGATTCACATTTTTCAATTCAAGTCTGTCTTAAAACAACAGTCAGGTGACAGGTAACATTGAAACAGGTTTTTCTTGCTATAATCATTCCTCATTCCTGTACTGGTCATTATAAGATCCCTTTATAATGCACTTACATTGTAAGTGATGGAGGCCAAAATCAACAATCTGTGCAAAAATGTATTTAAATGTTTATCTGAAGCTAATATGAAGCCTCAGCTGTCCAAAAGAGTCAAATCAAGTAGATATGCTTCAACGTTACAGTCTTTTTAGCGCTAAAGTCCCTCTTTTTGTTACTATACTTCCACTGAAGCTCAACAGGAAAACACTGTCAGAGGAAACACAAAGAGGGAATTTGATGCTAAAAACACTGTAAATGTGGCAGATATCCACTTGATATGACTAACTCAGACTCCTGAAGCCTCATTTAAGCTTTCAGACAAACCTTTAAATGCATTTTTGTACAAAATGACTGTGTGGACACACTGTGGAGTTTGTCCTCCATCACTTACATTAAAAGCACGTTTGAAGGGGATCTTTTAATAGCCAGTATGAACAGGAGGAATGATTACAGAGATAAAAACCTCTTTCAGTGGGCACCTGACTGTTGTTTTAAGACAGACTTGAAAAATTGTGAACCTGTCCTTTAATAGTTTAATTAGTAACAGATATTTGTAGATCATTTCAACAAATAAAAATAACATTGAGCCAAATTTAACAAATTTTTTTTAAAATAAGAAATGAGAGAGATGAAGAGCCTTGTACATATGGGATGGTGCAGTGAGTCCTTGGCAGCATCAATCTGAGAAAAGCTGTAAAAACCCAAGCTAGCTTTTTTAGTCATAGTTCAACTTATGTTAACGCTAACGTATCACCTGTGTGTTAAGGCCTGTTCAGATCAATGATTCACAATGAGACTGGATGTCACTTATAAAAGAATATTTTAAAACAGGGCCGTTCACATCAAAACAATGCACACAGACAATGACTGTTTCCATAGCAATGACGCACTGGCATACCTTACTACTTCTGCATTGATACATTGTATTAAGTGGATTAGCTGGATTTCTGATTGGCTGAAGAGAAATAGCTACTTTCTTAGTAGGTCTTTTGAGACACCAGGTCTTCAGACAGCTTCAGATGCTCTGCAACTAACTAGTTCACAACGCCGCAATTTTCTCTGCAACATTTTAAAACCATTTCATCTCATTGTGAATCATTGATCTGAACTGGCCTTAAAACGCAGTTCAGGAATAAGGATGGATATCAGAATGG
The DNA here is from genome assembly GCA_038419695.1 of Scomberomorus guttatus. Classification (NCBI taxonomy): domain Eukaryota; kingdom Metazoa; phylum Chordata; class Actinopteri; order Scombriformes; family Scombridae; genus Scomberomorus; species Scomberomorus guttatus. The sequence continues at coordinate 12,116,992 of CM076462.1, forward strand.
GGTTTCGTAAGAAAAAACAAAATATGGCAGAGACCAGTAGCTAAGCTAGCTCCACTAGCTGCTGAAGACGTTAACTCCAGCAGCAGCCCCTTCCACAGCAAGCACGGTCCCAGAGCTGCGCTGTCACTGATGGACTCTAGTGACTGGGGTTTTTATTCAACTGGAGCTCCCCTCATGGTTGCTGTAATGATTTCCACTGTGTGACTGTAACTGTAGCCGTTACCAACGCTGCCATCCTGCCTGTAAACAGCTACAGAGTTTACACAGATTTTTTAAATTTTTTTTACAGATTTTAAGAAACAGACATTGTTTTTGTTCAGCACACAGCACTGAAACAGCTTGTGCTCAGGATTGTGAATGACCTGCTGATAGCAGCTGACGCAGGGTTCCCTTCTCTCCTCATTTTCCTTGACCTGAGCACTGCATTTGACACTGTGCATCACACTATTCTCTCAGACTGCCTCCACACCACCATTGGACTGTCAGACACTGCACTGAGGTGGTTTCAGTCCTACCAGAAAGGTAGGAATATGTCTCACTGGGAAGATTCAGGTGTAGATTACTCCCTGTCACCTGTGGTGTTCCGCAAGGATCGGTTCTTGGCCCCATCCTGTTTACCCTCTACATACTTCCCCTTGAACGTGTCATCAGCAGACATGGGACGTGTTTTCACTGCTATGCCGATGATACCCAGCTGTACATCAAAACTGCCCCAAGCCCTTCTGTAGCCATGTCACGCCTCAGCGCCTGTCTTGAGGAGATAAAGGCCTGGATGAGCACAAATTTCCTCCAGTTAAACAGCAGCAAAACTGAAGCTCTCGTTATTGGCACTCCACACCAGATTCAGTCATCCCCCATACCTCATCTCACCTTCGATGGCCAGGACATCCCCTTTTCCTCCTCAGTCACTGATCTGGGTGTTAGGTTTGACCATCAACTGACTTTTGATGACCACATAAGACATCTATACAAAACCTCTTTCTACCACCTCAAAAACATCTCTAAACTCCGCTCCTGTCAGTTGCAGACAAACCTGTTCATGCCTTTATCTCCTCAAGACTGGACTACTGCGATGCGCTCTTCACCCTGGCAGGAGCATCCAGAAGCTCCAGTACATTCAGAGCAGCGCTGCCAGGATCCTGCAAAGTGCAAAAACACAAACATATAACACCAATTCTGTTATCATTGCACTCTCCTTGAGGAGACAGGGAGTCAGTGAGTACAAAGTCCTGCCACTCACATACAAATCCATCAATGGACATGTCCCTACCTACAGGAGCTGATCATATCACAAACCTCCACCCACAATCTCAGATCTCCCAGCAGTTTGCTCCTCCAGGCCCCCAGTACTAAGCTCCGCACCATGGGGGGTCGAGCCTCCTGCTCAGCTGCACCACGCTTGTGGAACAGCCTTCCTAACCATCTGAGGGCAGCACAGACCCTAGTCTCTTTTAAAAAAGGCCTAAAAACCTTTCTATTCAGGATGGCTTTTTCATCTTAAATCTTATTACTATTTTCTTTATGTTGTGTGTTCTATGTTATTAATACTGTAGCACTTTGAGTTTCACTATGAATGAAAAGTGCAGTACAAATTAAATGATGTATTATTAAGGTATACTTTAATTAAACTACATTTAATTAAACTGTGGAGTATTGAGCAAACCTTCATCTTCAGTGCATTTCTTCTTCAGTGCTCATCCTTGAGGCAGTGAATAAAGTTGTATTTTTGTCTGTAACTACTCTTTAACATTGTCCTTGCTAACATCATGGCAGCATTAAAATGAATGACACGACAAAATATGTTGCGTGTCTTGTTTCTTAATTGCCTTTTTCTTTTTGACACCCATCAGATTCCAGAGAATTTTCGGCATCAACAAAGTACCGGTGCTTTTCCCCTCTCTTAGTCATTGAAGCTCATTTGTTGAAGCGTCGTTGCAACTGTCAACGACAATGCACTAGAAGGACTGCCTTGGGGTATTTACAAATAAGAGAAAATGGTCCACTTTCTGCGTAGAATTGATATAATTCCACTGCCCCACCCACTGGTTGCTGATGCTCACTACACCCTTGGAGGCCAGTCCCCTCAGTGCCACAATTGAGAGCTAAACTGCTGAGGCATGTGGAGCCAGGAGTTGATGGCAAGTCATTCCTGCATGTATTATTAGAATAGCACAATGGGAGTTGGATAGATTTGCGAATACAATTATATGAGGCCACATTAAATGATAAAGAGATTGCTGATTTGATTTGAAGAGATTGCTGTGTGCAAATTGAGTTTAAACAGATAAAGATGTACAGACCATTTTCCTCAATAATTTGTTCTCCTTGCAAATGGCCTGTCAGCTTTGTTGTCTTTTGGATTGTGCAGTGGACACAGTTTGATTGAACACCCCCTAATTCAGAAGATAAATAAGAATGTGATTCACTGCTGCTCCTCCCCTAATTGCCATGCTATTTAGTTCTAAATCACCAAAGCAACCATCTTCAATGATGCGTTAATAACTTTACTCTGAAGTTCTGCCATTCTGAAGAGAGAGAATTATTAATTTCACGTGGTGAAAATAACTGTAGCAGAGAAAGTCCTGCAAAACATCACACTCGCTATGTTTTTGTTAGAAAGGCTTCTTCATGAATAACCTTATTGTTCATGTTTACATTACGTAACCTCAGACATTGACCGACTGTCTGCCTCTGCATCTCCTGTCTGAACTCTGCTGTCCCTAATTCAGAGCCTGACGGAGGTCACTCTCAGAAGTTACTTCTTTAGTCCTTCACTGCTAGAGAAGTGGGAATGAACAACACTTCTGAGTGTTACCTTCTCAGATGTGTTGATAAAGCACTTGGTTAAAGGAAAGACAGAAATGGAGGATAAAGAAAAAAAATGCCACGATTTGTTCAACACTGGTTAGAGCCACGCACCCAATTTGCTCCATCAATATCTGTACGGCATATTACAACACTTTTCATATTCAATTACTGAGAAAATAATGCACTGCTGCTTATGTAAACATGTGATATTGCACTACAGTAATTAAAGAATAACATTTTCCTGCTGGTGAGCTTGGCACAGAAAAAGAACACTGACCAAATTGTAAAAACCTTCCCTGCAAACGGTTCTTGGTAACTAACTAATCACATTCGTTCAGCCTGTTCCCAAATGCCTGCCTTTTAACAAACATCACATAGCAGAGGACAGAGGATTGAGAATGTGAACATTTATTGTCCTTGGCTCGTCAAGAAAAGAATTAATGGGGTGTTTGTCAGAATCTGAAAGACTGATTTGGTGGAGTTAGTGTTGTGTTCATGTTGATAGACTCCCTGGCATTCCCAGCACATCCTTCTGTCAGCCAAATGTACATGACTTGGGCGTTTGCTGATGACAATAAGGTGACAATAATACAGCTAATGATGTTCCTTTGCATAATCATCACCGGACCGAAGCATTTAATTTGTTTGGACTGGGGGGAGATTTCTGCATGAATAAACACACAGACCGGTGTGCATCACTGCCCAGTGAGTGTTTGCTTGTCTTATGACTGAGCTCTTCTATAATTAAAAAAAAAAAAAAATCCAAGATGTTGATTTTAGGGGAACTGTGGAGTCGGGTGAAAATTCTCACTCGCTCACTATTAAGTGGCAGATTTCACATTGCACATTGTCATTTCATCTATAGTAATATTAAAATAATGATTAGTGCAGCTTTAAGTTTGTGTGTATTGTTATTACATTGGACAAAGCTTGACAAAGTTGCAATGTGATCTCATTTGATAACCACTGTGTAATTTTAACAAATGCTACACCACACCCATGTTGAGTTGATTTCCAAAACCATTAGGCTTTATTTGGGCAATCAACATTCAGCATTTCTAAATTCAGGAGGATTCTGTCTACAAAAGTATAATATCACATTCCTCCAAGGTCTCAGGTTAGTTAACCCTCACAAGTACAATGATATGTTTGATTTTGTGCTACTAATTACACAGTTAAGGTACACTTTGTCTTTTCTAATACAGGGCATAAAAATAATTGAATTCCATGCTTTTAATCTTGTTACTGGACCAACTGGCATGTGTGTCTTGTTGGAGAAATAATGTCCATTATCCATAACTGCACAAGAAAACAAGAAGCAATAATAGCAGAATGAATTCTACACAGCATCTCTCCCTGGTGACTTCACTGGCCTCTCATTTTCCTCTGTTTCTGAGTAGAAAGCCATCTCATCCTGGTACAGTGCGGTCGAATCCAATTTGGAGGAGCTCAGCACTCAAAGTACAAAGTAGCATCTGTGAAGCAATTTTAAATAGAGGAATAAAAATGTCAGCTTATTACTAGTAAGTTGCACTTAATATGGAATAGTAGGGGCCACCCTTTGCGTCCTCTTGCTAGTTGATCTATGCTTGTTTAAAAGGCTAAAAACACTCAAAGTAGATATTATATACGAAAAAGGTAGGTTGTTTGGTAGGTAAGTGTGTTTCCTACTGTCAGGTCACAAATGGCCCTGTGAAAGGAAAGCAAATCATAACATTACAATACCACTATGTCCATGTCTGTAATCTCTTCATATTTAGAGCCTTAGCGGATGTCACAGTGAGGACCTTGTGAGTGAGACTGGTGCTCCGGCTCATACAGCAGGTCATCCTCTCCCAGTGTGGAACTGTGCTCCAAGTTCACAAAGTTAGGGATGTTGAAGTGGGACAGGAAGGCACACTCTCTGTCTGTCTTACCCTCCTCTATTAGTCCTGTGAGAGGCTGGTGTCCCCCAGCGTCTTCCATCTCATCCATCACTGAGGAGCTGATACCTTCAGGCCTGTTACAGCTCTCCTGCTGAGCTCGGGCCCCGATGCGCTTCCCAACTCTCTTGTCATCTGGTTTTTGCTTCCCCGGACCCTGATCCTCCTCGTTGATATAGAAATGAAAGTATGAGCGGGACTCAGCTAGCAACGGACGAGAGAAGGCTTTGTCGTTTTCATCCTGGGGACTGCTGATGTCTACCAGACAGCTCCCTGGTCGATGGCGCTTTTTAGCAGAGTCTGGGTTTCTATTAAGAAAGAGAGAAAGATCCAGAGTGAGATTGCAGAAAGAAAAAGCGTGAAGATAAAAGGGGCTGCCATTGTTATTTCTGTCATTAATTTAGCTGTAGCTGAATGTTCAAAATTACTGAGATTTCTTGTTTTAATCAGTTTCACTATTTTTGTGAATAGGGGTAATAGGCATGAAAAAAGAAGAGAAAATTACTGCTTTTTTTAGCCTGCCAACAAATCCCCTATTTCATCTTGGCTTAACCAGAAGTGATTTCTCTCCAATTTCCAACACTGATATTCATTTGAGCTGGCAATGTGCTTTTGGCCATATGAAGCGCATCTCTAAGTCTAACATTAGCTTTCAATCAAAAGCACAATAACATTGTGTATAGGCAATCATGGTTTATCCAAATGACAATGATTCACAACTTGATCTACAGTCAGAATAGCAAAAGCATCCGTCCTGCCTCTACATGCCTTGGGACATCATCAGTTCAGCCTGACATTAAAGCATGCCCCAGCTCTGAGATGAGAAGAGGAAGAGTTAAATTGCTCGAGCTCTCCTTGGTGCTGAAATGGTCCCCGGAGCGCCAGATGTGAGAGTGAAAGGAAGCATGGGCTCAAGCCTACTACTCACTCTTGATGTGGTGCTCCTGTCTTTGTGAGCAGCGTGAGAACAAAGAACATGAAAATGACAAAAACAGCAAGTCCGACCCAGAAGCCGATTACGATGGAGTCTGCAAATGTCAGAGAAGAATGTTGTTATAGTGCATTGTTTTAATGATTAAACCCACCCTCTGCTACTTGTGGTTTTCTCTCAGGGGCACTCGCTCTAAGAGCTAAATTCCCAATTACACAGTTTAAGTGAGCATTCAGAATTTCTAAAATTTGATTACAGCAGCCACTTGTCTGGTGTGTTTGTTGATGACCATTTTTTTTCTGTCTCATTAAGTGGCACGTTCATTACCAATTTGAGGATACAGTCAGTAAAGGTGCTGCGTGAGAACTGCTGCCAGATAATTTGATTATTGAGAAGCAGGTGTCACCAGTCAGCTGAAGCTCTAAAGATAAGGAGGCAAGGAGTGAAATGTGCCAGGGGAAACGAACCATTGTTATTTTAATGGTGGTAAATTTGGGTAGAGTAATCCTATTTGCTGTGACACATGCCTATCACATACACTGGAAGGCACACACACACACACACACACAAAAGGGCAGTAAAAGCAATGGAAGGTTGTCTCAGAAGCCTAATTCATACAGTTATGTTGAGCTTACATCTGTGCGCCTTGAGTCCCTCAAAAGACACGGGCTCCTCGTCGTCATAATATTCATATTGCCACACGTAGTCACTGCGACGTGCACTGGTTTGGCTCCGGTTGTGGGAATCGGACATTTCAAACCGATTTGACGCACTTTGAAGAGAAAACAAAATGAAATCAATCCAGCAAGGAAGCGATATAAGTGGATAATGTTATTATAGACCATAAAGTTTACAAACCGCAATCTCCAGGGATGTGATCTTCTCTGTGTTGTTGAAGATAATTTTACAGCCTGTGAATTTGGGAATTCTGCCAACAACTCCTTGGAGGTTATATCCGTCTTCTGGAATTTAACAGTGTGTCAAAAAGGTGATGAAGAGCGGCGAAATCCATCGCTTTAGCGTTACGCATAAACTCCATCCATCCGCGTGTAAGTACTGTAAGAGGAGCAGCAGCCTTTTGGCGAGCTGCTCAGTGCGCATCACCGTTATCCAACCCAACATCCTCTACTGCTGGCTGACTTATTCATTTGGATACTGACATTACACTGCAAAAAATGCTCATCTTAACCAGCCACTGGGTCTGGTGTGGAGGGGATAAGATACTGGTTTCCTCGAATGCAAAAGGTATTTCCACTGAAAGTGACTCAAAAATTCTGGGAAGAAGTCTATTTTTAGTGGAATAATTCTCGTTGACTGAAGACATGGTAGGCCTATTTGTTGATTTGTGTACAAATATGAGGACTTCTGGCAAAATTTGAAGCATGGTGTGTGTGAGTGAGATATACATATATTTATATTTTACTAATGTTTGGCCACAAAATGATTGATTTGGACATATAGGGTGAAATAATTATGCTCCAAATGCTTTTTTACTTGTTGTAAGAGTTTGCAGAATGAGACAATGAGTGGAAGCTACAAAGATCAATCAACCAATCACATCCAATCTGAGGGAACGCCCACTTCTGTCGACCCACCCACTTTTACTTCTACTCTCTAATCTATAAATTATGCACGATAATACTGTACAATAGTATGGCACAGCACTTAATTTGAGAAAACAAAACTATGTACATAATAAAGAATGCATTTGGAGTGATTCATCAGTGGTCAGTAAGCAGACTCACAGACTTTAAGGAATTAATTATTTGACATTGCTACATTAAGATTATATCTATAGCAACCAGATCTCAAACTAACCATCACTTACAGTACTTGACTCAGTTATTTGGGAACAACTTAGCTATTAATTCAGTCAGTCCATTTCCTGATTTGTTCCTTCCTCATTCTTTGGTAACTACTCTGAATTTTGAGTACATTATTGTGAAGTATATTGTATACACTATGTAATATTATTGACATTACACTCTTAAGCATACAACATTATTTTATTATTTTCCCCAAATGCCCCAGTGCCATTACACCAATGTCAATAGTGTTCCAGCAACACCATACTCAAAAATCAGCAGACTCTACTATAAATTTTGTCCCAGTCCAATTTTATTACATCAACTCAGTCGGGACTTAAATTTGATGTTTGGGGAAGCTGTTGGGGACTGTAACAAAATCAGCCAGTGTATCTTTCATAAAATGTTCCAAATAACATGCTATTAAGGAGCTGAGGGACAATGGCAACATCCCACTTATGCCTTTACTCTTAGTGATCAAGTTTGTGAAAATCCTCAAGTGAGTTTTATAATTTGCCACCAACCAAGTCTTTTGAGGACGTGCATATCGAAATGTCCAGACCATTTACCATTTTAGTGGAGCAGGGGTTGTTGAAAGGGTGCAAACAAAGCAAACATGACTAATTGTTTTACAATTACTTGCACTTAAGACAATTTGAAAATGGGAAGATGTGCATGATTGAGGCAGGAACTGCTTATTAAACTTGTGAATCACTAATTGCTTTCTTTTCATCTTTTGATAAATATTCACTCAAGTATCCTCATTAGTAGTCCTGCATTACTCTAATTTTTGAAGTGTCTCTTAATCAGTCACATCAGGCATCCATTCATTCAACCACCAAACAGAATTTTACACATCTTTAAAATAATTTTCATGTATGTAACTTTCAGAAATTACATTCACCAGAATGATTGAAATGTATGTAATACATTAAAAATCTTGGTGCTATTAGTGTTCTCTGTATAATTATGATATCAGTGTAGAAATAATGTTCTGTAGTTTCTGGGACTGTGTTAGTTCTTCTGGCCAAAACCCATCACATGTCAAGCACCATTTGTGGAGTTTTCCTGTTACAAATCATTTTAATTAAAGTCACTATGTAAATGATTTAAGCATTTTGTACTTTAGAGCCATCTGTTGGTAGGATCAAGAATGACACTGCGGCAGACCCAAACTATTACATAAAATGACAACCTTTGTCATGTCAACACGTCATGTCACTTTGTCTTTGCCATCACATTAATACATAAAATCTTTTCTTTTTGTAATAACTGCGTGTAGCAACTGCAGTATAGAATCAGGGAAATATTATGGAAAAGGCAAATATTTAAAATATATGCTTAAGGTTAGACAACAAAAAAAAAAGATTGTGGTTATGGTTAAAAAAATTAGACTACTGGATTGTGTCGCGAAACAAACACCAGTTTCCTGCATGAACGCCAGATGCACTACTCGCCTATCCAACACACTAACCTCAATCGACTTCTTGCACTGGTACTGAACGTTGGCACTGGATGTAAATTGTGACGTGCTGAATATAAATATAAATGTTATTCATAGGTATACTGGACTGGGCAGACAAACCCCCAACAGTTCTTAACCAGGAATACAGATTAAATGGGCTGAAAGCAACCTGTAGAGTGATTTTGACCAGGGTCATGTCTACAAGTAAAAACTCATAACATCAGACAGGCAGGCGTGAGGTAGGGAAGCTAAAGAGGGACTGATGAGAGAAAACTGCTCTTAGCTCCTCAAGAGATAACTACCGCTAATCTAAGACCAGATCTTGTGTTGCAGTCAGAAATATAGCTTGTTGTGTATTTTGTGGAGCTGGCAGCACCATGGGAGGGTGTGGTATAATTGGCCTATTAGAAGTAGCTAAGATATACAGAGCTGGCAGCAGAGACAGAGGAATGTGGTTGGAAACCAAAGGTCTACCCAGGGGAGGTTGGGGTTTTGTTGGCAAATCAGTTTTGTCCCTTTTAAAGGCCCAATATTTCCACATTAAAATATCTAAAAACGACTAGACTTATGTTATATATTTTGTTGAGTTGTGTACTTACATGATCCCCATTGTTTCCAACAATGTTCAAACCCAGAGAAATCCCTCATTTTAATCAAGGTAACAGTCTGTTTCATTTGGTCGCCTGTCAGGCATCATATCCCCTTTGTGCATGCATCAGCATTGTGGTTGCCTGCCATAAGCTGTCATAAATTGACTTATTATGCAGTTTTAAGCCACATTTTTACGATAGCTGTCATTTTGAACTATATCTTTAACTGGATGAAGGATTTTAGTCAACAGATGTCTGGATCCATCTTTTGTTATTGCTTTGATTGAGAGACCCCTAGTGGCAGAAAATTACATACTGTGCGTTTAACTGAAACGAGTATAAGAGGGTGGGGCCTGAAACAGTCAGTGAAAAACATGGCTGACACTAAAGCCAGTTAAAGTGGATGGCTATGGCTAAGAATAAAAGTGAGTGACTGGGGTAAAGACAGGCAAGGTGGTACCAGGCGTGTAGCTCTGGGTCTGAAAAGTGAAGCCAATGCGGAAGTGCCTTAAACCTGCATTCTTTCTAATGGCCAGCAGGGGGCGACTCCACTGGCTGCAAAAAGAAGTCCGATTGTATGGAAGTCTATGAGAAAATGACCCTACTTCTCACTTGATTTATTACCTCAGTAAACACTTTACTAATGAGTTTATGGTCTCAATCGCTAGTTTCAACTCTTCTTCAATACAGCATGATGTTCATTTTGTAAATTATGGCCCCATTTACAGTGAAATAGGCAATAAAGCAGCGTATGCTTTAGGGCGTGGCTACATTGTGATTGACAAGTCGCTACCACGGCGACAACGTTGATTACGTAACGTAATCATGGCGTAACCCCAGATTCACAGTATCTTCACAGAGTATAGACGTAGCTGCTGCTATTTCAAAGTGTTTTCAGTTCATGAAAGTTAATTGTAATATTTTGGTCGCCTAAAAAAGTCTTGTTCAGCGTTTGGTTGTGATACAAGACCCTCTAAGGAGTAGGATGTTCAGTTTTTCCGGTGAGTACATTTAGTTTTAGTGGTTTTAGGCTTGTTTTTCGCTAGCGGAAATTAGCATTAGCATTAGCATTATCACTGTTAACTACATATTGCAAATGCACCGTGCTAACCAAGCCAGCAGCTAGCGTTGTGGTCAGCTCCACCCTCAAAGAGTATAGAAGCATAAATGTAAGTTCTTTGCCAACCTCTGGTCACTTCTGGCTCCAAAAATCAAACATGGCGACGGTCAAATCCAAGATGGCAATGGGTGACGTCACGGTGACTACGTCCATATATTTTACAGTCCATGGGTGCAGAATGTTGAAAATGTTAGCTGGTAGCGTTATTGACCATTATAGAGACTTGGCTGGTTTGTTTGGCATGCTGCCAATGATGGCAACATGCTGCTTAGCTTAAACTGTTGTTACCTGTTGTGAGCTGGTTGTTGTTAGCTAGCATGTTGTTAGCTGGTGATATTACAAAGGTGTTTGCTTTGTTGCTTTCTAAGGCGAGTTGAGGAAGATTGGTTTGTTTGGTGCATCAGACAGCATGCTGATTAGCTTGACATATTGTTGCTTGCAAGCTGCTTGACTGAACTGTGTTTTTCCTGATTTGTAACTGTGTAGTTTCTATTTTTATGTCTGCAAAGTACTTCGTAAACTTTGAAAATATACATAGTAATAAAGCTATATACATTAAATACAGGATATTATTATTTTTAGAGCCTTACCGATACTGGAATTTTGGAGCCAATACTAATATTAGGGAGTAAAAAAATTACAACATCGACGTATTGGCCGATATTTATATATATATATATATATATATATATATACATATATATATATGATCCCTCAAATAAGCAGATACATGATATAGTGCTTCATTAAGCAGCGGAGTATCTGCTTGTTGAATGGAGCAAGGCAAGCAGGAATGGCGCCTGGACTGCTGAGCAGACTGTGGCATTTAGGTGAAACAAGCCAGTGCAGCCTGTGCGTACAGCTGACCAATTATAAATATATAACTGCCCTCCTCAGTGAAGCCTTACTGGTGTTAAAAGAAGACAAAAGACAGCTACACAAAAAAGACAATAAATAAAAAGGGCTCTGGGCACCAGGGTGAGTGCAACAGGCATTAAAATCATCTGGCACTTCTTATTGAATTAATAGCTGATTAAAGCATTACCAAGACAACAAAGCCATGTACTGTATAAACAATACACTTGCGACTCACACACAGCGGCTGCAGTGCGTGCACACACACACACACAATTCTACGTTGCTATGCAACGCAGTGGGTGGGTGGTCAATGGACATTCTCATCTGGAGAGAGAGAGTTGCAACATTTTGAGCTGAGTGAACTCAACTTTTTTTTACAGTAACAAGGGTAAATATAAATGATTATTTCCACCCCTGAATGTAGATCTACATGTACCTGCTCTTTGCTTGGCTGAGTGTTGAATTCAAAGGCAGTTTAAAGGTACCTCAGGTCAGGGTTGGGGGTAGTGTAACCTGTCAGAAAGCTCAGTAGATTTACGACGATACAGCCTGATACCCACTACTGGGCCTAATGATAGGTCAAAACATAATTTAATAAGGGATAATCGACAAGTAGATGATCTCTTACTGTGGAGGGTCCGCTTTGCGTTGGGTGGTTCTTCGCCTCCACGTCGTGCCGTAAAACCGTTTAATGCGCACCTAAAGGTTGATTATCCCGCTTATACCATGGTTATTTGCCAGCAATATAAAATAAAAGCATTCACAAATTTTTGGTGAAAGTTTTGCACCCAAAATCGAAAGATTATGAAGCAAGAGCTTACCGTTGTTGTGACAACTTGCCGCACTGAACTTGCCACCAGCTGCAACCGAGGCATAAAGTTCATATAAGGTGTCATTAAGCATAACCGGAGTATGTCTCCAAATCAGTGATCTTTTTTTTTTTGGTAGAGAAAGTCTCTTAGGACATTAACTGCCCATTTTATTGCCTTTTTTGTATTAATCTCATCCTTCTCTTCCTCTATCATTTTAAGCCCCTCAGGTGTCAGTTCCTTGTGCCGTTTTTCGACTGGTTTCTTTCTTTTCTTCTCCATTTCTTTTTCCTCTGCTGTGTCCCCTTCTTCAAAAGTAAGCTTTGACAGCTGTGGTCTTTAATGTTGCTATGGTTACGGGTCAGGTAGCGGATAAATTTAGAACGGTGATTAAACTTGAGCCGAACTACGTGTGCAATAAACAGTTTTAACGCACACCTGCCAGCCAATCAGAAAAGAGTATTCACCCAAATCATGGTATAACATAATTTAACACCTACTGGACTTCCATATGAATGCTCACCCGGCTTTTGTTAGATTTCATTATGTGTGTATCTATCAAACATTGTGTCCATACACCATGGGTGCTGTTATAGAGTTCTAGGTTTTCTCTCAACATGACAGTATTACATCTGCTAAAGGAGAGACTTGCTCACATTAAGCTCTACAGTACTACAGAAATAGGCTTCAGCTCTACAGAGTATTTTTGTCTTGAGGCCCAGAGCCTTCACACAGGAATACAAATCTATGTGTGCTAAATGGTAGATCACAAATGTTATAATACTACTTTCCTGCATTAATTTGACTAAAAGCTGAAAGGGGTGGAAAGGCTACATCAAAGCTTGCTGTCTACCGTAGTTTGTCTCACATTCATCTGCGGATCAATAATGCATATTTCATTGCAAACAGTTTCTCAAAGCTGTCCCACTGGGTTTGCTTTGGTCTGTTATCCTTTGGGCTGTTGCTTTGTTCTTCTTTAGCCACAGCGGTCATGGTGAGAATATATGCTGTGCTGTCTCACAGTGAACGCTGCAGGGGCTTTGATCTTAAGAAATGTGTCCAATGGGAGCTGGCAATTAAATGGTCAAAGTACTTGTCAATAAGGAGTGAAACCTTCTGGTATTACCAAATGGAATCAGAATAGCAAACGTACAGCAGACCCCTTCCTGGGTTATTATTCATGTGCAACTAATGTATTTAAAGTGTTAAATGGTGACATTTCCTTAATAGCTGCCAGTCCTCACCTACAGTGGGTCTCTGGTTGGAGAGATAGACGTGGAAGCAAGGATCTTAATTCTTGCTCAGTATCATGAACAGTTAATGGTGGTATATGGCAATCTATCTGGGATAGATAGTAGATAATAGTAAGTCAATAGCAATAGCAAAACATATATAAATTAGTACAAAACCTTTATAAACTGTAATATTAGCTTAGTTTGGCACTAGTAAGCTACATTAGCAGGTAAGCATTAGTGCAATTAGTGCATTAGCATTAGGGCGTTATCGTTATCTTATTAGCATTAGTGTGGGAACAGTTATGCTTAAATTCTGCTTAACAATGATTTTAAAAAGTATTACCTGTGTCTTTTAAAGTTGGTGTGTTTTTGTTGCCTCTCTCCAGGTGTTTTTAAGTTTTGGACAATAAAGTTTCTAACTGTTAACAGTAACGGTTTATATTTCATTTAAAAATGGCATTTCACATTCAAAATGTCATGTTTGTTTTACTGGGTGAGTGGCTGCATGTTGCGTTAATAGTCCAAAATTGTATGAATATATTTCATCTGAGTGTGGGCTCTGTTTTCATCGTTACAGCCTAGAGCAGGATCAGGTTATTAAACGTCTATATGCACTGTGCTTCTACTAATTTCATTTCAACAAAGGCTGCTACTCTTGTGGAGATAATTTAAATTACATTCTCAATGGCCGGTTTCTGTGTAGATTTCTGACAATTATGCATTAATGATTTGAACAAGACTATGTGATGTATAAGCCCACTACTACTGGTCAGCAGTGCCTATCACCACTATATGATTTTCACTATAGCCCGTTTTTAGGACACAGAGAGTCCAAACTTGTGTAAGGCAGGACTCAAACCTCCTTCAAAGAGCCTGCAGCCCTCTGACGCATGACAATCACCCTGAGCAGTAGGTGCTGAACTCTGACTCACCACTGCAGGTAAGACACATATTGATTAAGATTTAGCACAGTTAAACATCATAGCTACCAGTTTCTCACAGAATATATATAAAAAGCAACAACAACAAAAATGCAAAGGATTCTAGGAACAAAGAAAGTGAATGTTGGTATTTTTTAACTTGAATAGGCAGAGTGTAATTAACTTTACACCCTGCTTAGGTTCATCAATACACAGTGTACCCAGTATGGCTCCACTGTTGCTTTGTATTTACTTTCACTTCTTTCATTTGGCCACTCTTTGCCCAATAACATTCTCGTCATAAATCAGCTTTAAGCTTCTAGCACCCGCCGCTCTGACTGCTCTGATTCTGACCGTTTGTGAATTGGGAATAGACACTGTCAAGGCTCCAAAATAGATAATATGAAATATTCATAGGTTCTGCATGAGTGTTGTTGCTACGTGCAATGCATAGTTCTGATGTTGCTGTTATAAATTCTGAATTCTCTCGCCGACAGTGACGGGCATTTGAGCTCCCTTTGTCTCTAGTCCCATTCTTATCTTTCTTCACTTAAGCGTAAAAAAGAATTCATTCACGCATTCATTGCATCATAATTCCCTTATGCCCTTCTTTGTGCCTCGTATCACGTTCAACCCCAGTTTCAGTGTCTGAAGAACAATTTTTTCAATCTCCACAACTTTAGCTTGAGTTCACAGAGGCTGAAATACTGATTTCCTCCTCCAATACACTATACAACTCCCACACACACCTTAAAGACGCGCTTTTCATTCAGCACTATTTCCCTATTTTTTTGCTCTGCAACATGAAACTCATCAGCTCTGATGGATGAGCCTGTGCAACTCTGTCTTTGTCAGCACAAACCCAAAACTATGCTGCATATTGAGCAGTCACAGGTTAATCCCATTGCTGAGCAGAAGGAAAAGACAGGACACTGTCATCTTGACCCTGGCTTAGGGATTTATTTCCTTGTTCTCTGCAGTAAGTGGGTCAGTGGCTGAAATGAAGATGATGGAGTAAGAAAGAAAGAAAGAACAAAGCAAAACAAAGGCAGTGTAAATCAATGAATTGTGAATGAAAACATGAAAGATGGAGGAGCACACAGATTATTCTAAATTCAATCATAAATTAACAACAAATGTTATTGGCATGTTTTACTTTATGTTGTAGACCCATATTGTCTGACTAAAAGCATCCCTATACAGATAAAGTCTCCCCGACTCTGTTACCATGATGTAGCCTTTTAGTTTCACATTTATATGATTTATTCTCTCTTCATGCTGCATGGTTGAATTTGTTTTTCTTTTCTTTTTCCTGCATCTACTAACAGTACATTTTTAGCTTGTCACATAATGTCCAATGCCCAGGACTTTAATTAAACCTGGACCTGGATCAGTTTGACCTTCAACATAACCATTCTCAGAACATTACTCAAACCTCAAAGAAGCCCATATAAACACACGTTAAAAACATGCCCACTCCTGAGTGCACGCTGGTCCATCATGACATTACATACCTACTATGAAATGTTGTATGTGAGGTTAATCTTAATTATTGCAGCTCCTGGAGGTTGAGGATTTGAATACCAAACAGGTTTGATTAAACTGCCACTAGACACCAGATGGATGAACGATGTACTATTTTTTTTTCTGCAGCTTGGTTGTTATTAACTACCTCCAAGCTGTCTGTCTTGGTGGTCATTGATCATTTAATATTCTGTAAAGATAATTCATGCAAGAAAGGTCCTGTTCAGAATGCAAATACCATATGGAACCTACGCAGTATTGCTCAGTGAGTCATATAAAAAGGCATGTAGGCATCTGCATCTCAATGGAAGCTGAGGTGTCTGATACGCAAATATATGAAAAGCGTTCTTATATGATGACCACTACTGAGTCCGTGAGAGGAGCTCATGATGTTGTTTAGCTAATTTACCTCCCAATATGGATCACAAGAAAAGGATTTTAAAGATGAGAAACATACAGCTTTGCATCTACAAAGCCTTTTCCCTTTAAAAGAAACTAAAGTCAAGCTGGAAGCAGGAAGGGGGTATTAGTGTTTATTAGGTATTAGGCTGCAGTGTCCCCTCTCCTCAGCAAACACGCCAGGACTCGCCTCGCCTCTCCTCCCTCCTCGTCACATGGAGGAATGTTTTCCTTGTTACGCCAAGAGTCACCTTGAGCCCCAGCATTACCACAACAGTAAGAGCAAAGATCAATACCACTGCACCCCGGAATACATTCAACAAATATTCATGCGTGACATGAATTTTTCACTCTACAATAGGTAGCGCTTGTGTTAGGGTTTAATGTATTTTAAGAGGTCTTTGGAGAATTTAAACGCACACTTGAGTTGATCTTATTCAAGTTGTCATCAAAGGAAGCTTTTTTAAAGCTTGATCTTGTAGGTAGATATTTTATTATTTGGAGCAAAAACAGAAGATTCTTTAGGGACATTGTATTTTTATTAGTAGTTCAGTGTGCACCAGCTACACATATAAGTCCAAGGTAATACCATAATACTCAAAGCTTAAAAATACATCTAGAGTGTGAGTAAGAGCGTGTTTTCCATTCACTGTCACAGAGTCCTATAGAATACTGATTTGAGTGCTTACTATAGCTTCTCAACTAAAGCATAAATGGGTTGAAAACAAAGGTCATACACACAGGAAGCAGGACCAAGGGCACCATGAAGATAACCTGACATGTTTTTATGGCTGCATATGGTAACACTTTATTTTTTGGTGATGACTAAAGACTGAACACATTTAATATGTAATTTACCACTGCTGGTCGAAAAAGATACGGCTTTAGTGAACTGGGCCTCTAGAAAGAGATTTTATTTGTGGTTGACATGGAGAGGGAACATTTTGGAGGGAAGTGTTGAGAGTCTTTGTAATAGAGAAATGCAAATGACTCAGGCAGAAAAGAGGAACTATGACCTATAAATAAAATAGATAATGGCTTTTTCCTGGATTTACCATAGCGTTCTCTTCATTGTGAGTGTCCCTAATACTTTATCCACTCTTGCACGTGTGTGTGTGTGTGTGTGTGTGTGTGTGTGTGTGTGTGTGTGTGTGTGTGTGTGTGTGTGCAGCGAGCTGTGTTTGTCTGTGGTCTTGAGTAGGTAGTTTCAATTTTTGCTTCATTCAGAGCTGATAGCAGCTTCACATGCACTATTCCGGCTTCTTTTGTGTATTTCTTTTATTCACTCTTTTGACATACTTTGCAATGTTCTGTTGTGTTTTGAAGAGCCGTCCCTACAACATTCAATACGTATTGGGGAAAAGCATGAAAACATAAAACACCTCTTAATATCCTGACCTAGTTTTACTAGTAACTATATAATACATGGTAAAAATCTCTTTATGAGTACTGCATTATCCTGCCTATTTTGTGCCCATATACTGTATGTTACAACATCAAGAACATGTAATGTGTCCCTATATGTTGCCATTATAGTGCAAAGTAAAGCAAAAGAGTGACACAAAAACACAAAAGGAGCCAGCAGCAGAGCGTGGTGTGTCCAATTAACTCTGGAGCAGAGAGAGAGAGGGGAAGAGAGGTCTATGTGGACCTTATTAGCGCTCTGACTGCTTGTTCCCTGGAAAAGAGTGTTGTGCATGGAGCTACTGGGAAAAGAAATCCGAAGCTGGTCATGCACGGTTCACCTTACAGACACCCCTCGCCACAGGACTACTACACTTTAACAAAGGATACTTGCAAATGTGGCACCCATTAGCTCTGAATGAAGTCACATGAAACACACACACACACACAACCAGAGCCTACATGGAGTCAGTCTGCTGTGCTCTCAGTCAGCAATGTGCATTACATTTTGTGCAGACATGAATCAATTAAACTTGTCCGGTGTTACACTGTTCACATTATCATTTTATCCCAGCATGCAGCCCCACACTGCCCCCTACTGGTGTACTGGGAGGAAACTCTGATATTGAACTCTAAGCATAAATAACTCAACGGTCCTAATTGGTGCTGAACAGAGGATATTTATCATGAAAGGCAGACGCGTAGAGCTCATAGAATTTGCGTGACATAGCATTTATTAGTATTATTATTATTACATTGTAATGTCATTATGGAGTGTGATGCATTCAAGCTCTGCATCTGCTGAGGTGTAGATATTCGCCCCCCTCCTGGTATTGTATACACAAGGCTGACGCGTGTCAACTCCCCCACACAGCACGAGCCTTCTTCCATCACCCCCCCGCAGCAGGGACTGACAGTAGGGCACGTGTGTCTTCACACCTCGCCACCCAAATGGCAACACAGATAGAGATACTGAAAGGTTAAGGGGATGAAAAGTTCAACTGTTTTTTTTTTTTCAGCAAGAATTTAACAATCCAAACCGAGCTATTACTCAAGTTTAGATTTAAACATAAACCTAATTTAGACCAAGTGACATTATTGGCATTTTAGACTAAAATGGATTGTACACAATGGATTATTTCTGCTTAGATAATTCACACAGGTTACATACAGTGGATGCAGAGAGCTGGCACGTCTAATCAACATCTAATCGAAATATAAATATACTTTTCAAATAGACCCAATCTTCTAGGGGAGAATTATTTTGATTCCACATTTAAAATTAAGTAAGAAACTGGCCATATGGTCGGAGTTTGCTCAAGTGTGACTTCGCACCTCAACACCGTGGCGCATGGAGACACTTGGGGACGCGTGAAAGCGCAATTTGGCACCGACTGCGGGGCCCTGATAAATAGGAGGTTCCTGTGTTCAGTGGCACATCCTCAGAGGACTGTTAGCAGGACTGATCACCACAAGCAGCCATGGAGACCTTCACCACCGCCACTGGATTTATTTCTGTTTCTACTCAAGGCAACGCTACCCAGCAGTCCAGTTTGTGGAGACCGTGGACTGGAAAAGAGGACAAAACTGCCAAACGCAAGGTGGGTTTAGACGACTGAAATTCATTCTTGAAGTACTTGTATTCAAACACTGCATTGCAACACAACATACATTGTTCAATGGATAAAAAAGCTTAACAGGATCTCTTTGTTTTAACTTTTAGGCTGACTCCATGCATGGAGATGTTTCAGACGCAAAACACCCCAAAACTCCTCAGTTCGTTCATCCAGTGAAGTAAGTCAAGTTTTATTAATTAGATTATCTTTATTTTTATGTAGCGTGTTTGTTTGTATCTTACCGATGTATTTCTCTTTTTGAAGGTTGTACTGGCCGAAATCGAGATGTTTCGATTATCTGTACCAGGACGCGGAAATGCTCCTGCGCAACTATCCGGTCCAAGCGACCATCTGCCCGTATGGAGACTCCAGCAGCGATGAAGACAGCGAGGATGAAGAGGAGGAGGTGGAGAAGGAGCTGAACTAAAACGTCGCTCACTGGAGACTTTGAAGACAAACTGTTGCATAATGTGATAATTTATATTTCTCTTTATTTATTTCTGTAAATAATTGTAAATAGACCGTTTTTTTTCATTTCTATACTATTTCAAATGTAAATGCTTAAGTTATTCCTTCAACATTTCTACCTCTTTTGTATTTTGCTGAGCATTGCAATAAAATGCGTTAAATGAATGTCACTGTCTGGGGCTCATTTGTGTGTTCAAATTAAGTTTTGTGTCTGTAGTTAATCTTGAAGGTCGTAATGAAATTAATCATTAGAAGAAGAAGAACAGTCTGAGAGAATGGAGACACTTAACTGTGAATATGAAAGTCTGTGTGCAAAGACATCAGATTTACTTTGTGTAGCATGACGTGTCTCGGGGGACAGTTTTTCTTGCCATGTGTTATTGAAGCAGCTCCATAAATGTAATTCCTCTTATTATTAATTCTTAGAGCTAGCAGACACCTTATGAGAACATTGGGCTTAATACTGGGCTTACTTTATTGATTACAAGTTGCGGTAGTGTGTATTTTTTTCTTTTACAGTGTAGCTGACACAGCAGCCTGCCTGAGGCTGAACAGCTCCTTTTTTCCCATAGATAAGTGCCAAGTGGTAAACGCACCATTTCCTGCGCAGTGTCGCCTGAAGTGCGGAAACTGCGTGACATGTGGAAGGTGTCAGCAGTGTCAGGAGAGAACATAAAGATCTAGACTGAGATAGTCAAAGGGGGGAACGGCTGTATATAACATCCAGTGGAATCATTAGACAAAAATCACCACATTTAATGTGGTTGAACACTTAAAATAACTTTAACTCTCTTTATATACTTTTTATAGGTACATTTTTGGACCTTACACAGATATAAACATTCGTCACCTTAAAGATATATGACATCCTTCACTCACAGGACAGAACCTGAATGGATGAATTAATAATATATTGAATGACATAATAAATACTAATTCAACATTTTGTCACTCCACCTTCCACAAATCTCATTATATAGAAATACAACAGAAACAAATCAGTGCAAACAGACTAAACACCACAACATGATGTCAAAGCAATGCTTTAATGCAATGCTGCAGTATGACATTATGAGTTATTGATGTAGACATGATAATATAGAAATGGAGTAGTTTTAATATGTTGCAGGTATAAAGTGGCTGCAGATTTAAAGTGATTGAATATTAAAACACAAATATTTGTCCATAATCTGAAGTTTCTTAAAGGGTAGGTTCACACTTTTTCAAGACTGTCTTACACCTATAGTCAGGTGCCCACATGAAGACTGAAACAGGTTTTTCTTGTTCTCATCATTCCTCCATCAAAATATCGCTTCCTGATGCACTTAATGCAAGCGATGGGGAACAAAATCCACAGTCCTCCTTCTGTGTAAAAATGTACCTCTTTTCCTCCACCTCAGCTCAACAAGGAAACATCGTGTTGGGAAACACAAAGAGGGAATTTTCTTCTATAAAAACTACAACTTTGGAAAATATCCACTTGATTTGACTAATTTGGAGCAGTGGAAACATCATGTTTCAGATAAACTTGTAAATACTTTTTTGCACAAAATCAGGACTGTGGATTTTTTTCCTCCTTCACTGACATTGAAAGTGCATCATAAAGGCATCTTCTAGATCAGTATGAACAGGAGGAGTGATTACAGGAAGAATAACACTTTTTAATCTTCATATAGGCACCTGACTACTGTTTTAGGATAGATTTGAAAATGTGTGAACCTATCCTTTAACTATAGATTGACAGTTTGCATATTGCAGGTGAGCATAATCCCAAAGTTTCTGTTAATTTCATAAGAAGGATATTGTTTGAATCTGATGTCATATATATATTAGTGCACGGCTGCTGGAACGTCAAAACCTGTATAGGCTACATACTTAAAACTGTGCAGTCTTGTCAGTAAAAATTGATGATAATGTCGTGCAGGCTTTTTTCTGGAAAAATAAATCCTTATATTGTTTATATACCCATATTTTTCAGGACTGATTTACTGTAATGACTTGAACTCTTCAACTTACCCCAGTGCCAGGATTTCAAGCCCTACCGTGGGAACCCTTAGGATCATCTTTACGTGTTTTTCAAGGTGCAAAGTTTACACACCTTGATGGGAGACACGGTGGCCTCTGCATGCACCGAGGCCAGTGCACTGGCCATTGAACTAGTGACCTCCACGCTGGATAGACTGTATTCTAATTGAATACTAATACTTTCTAATGAAAGTTTTAATAAGTTGACAAACTGATTTTATTTTTCACACCTACATTAATATGAAGCCTTCAGGAGTGAGTAAAGCTCATAGATTTAGAATCATGACTGCAGAGGTGTAACACAACAAAAAGGTTGAATGTTTTCCAGAGCAAGTAATTATGGATGGCTATTGAGCATCAAAGTGATTTATTAGCCATAATGCAGGGCTTTTATTAGATGCGGTGATGAAATGATGAAGCATAACCTCTTCAACCCCTGGCTGGTTGGGACTTTCCCAGGGTTGGGTGTCAGAGCTGATGGTATTAGTAGTGTCACTTACTTGGGTGTGAAATTTGCTCACCTCCAGAGTTAAATATAAAACCAGGGACTGATGCCCTCTCTGATGAACTTATAACCTTTGCTGCACATAGTTTTAGGGTCAGATAAAGCAGATATTCTGGCAGGGTTTATGTATTTTGTCTATATTTTGTTTAAGGGTGGTAGAAGTTACAGATGCAGGCTTTTAATGGAAAGATTGTTGGTTTAAATTCTGGACTGAAGAAAAAGATGTTATGAGTCAAAATACTGTCTGTATGAGGCAATTTCTTTGCTTTGAATGTGTGTTTGAATGAGTTTAAGCAAAATATTTTCAGGCAAATACATGCAGTAAATGAATATTAAATTACATTTTGGATTTCGACCAGCGTACACTATCCTATCCCTGCATGACATTGTGAACTTTGGTGAACTTCTCACAGTTTCAACCTTCCAGGAGCATGCTCCCTATTTTCCCAGGAGCTGGTGTGAAATTGGGTGTGAGGAGAACACACCTAAAAGGGTGGACAGTGTTCAGTCCCATGTTTGACCTTTGTGGTCACATGTGTCAAAACCGCCATGCACTTCTCTAATAATAAGTCAGTAGCCAGTTTGTAACATGGATATAAAATGGATGATGATAGATGGACAGCTACCTTTTTTAATATAGGACACAAACATGATTATATATCAGATTAGAACATTGCTGTTTTGTAAGCAATTGTCTTAAATGAACTCATGCATGCTACTCAAAATTAAGCTATGGTTTTTAAAATTGAGTTGAAGAATTCACAAATTTTGTATATCTACTTTTGTTATAAACATTTGTGTACATTTGGAGACTGAGACTGCCGACATGCCCTGGTGAACTTTGACCAAGCCCGTGGTGTGATTACTGACACCAAAAAAGGTGACGAAGTGTGACTCAGCAGAGCTGAGGCTGAACCTAAAGGACTGGCTTCTCACCGTCACACCTCTCTGCCTGTCAGTGGGAACAGGGTGCTTGTTGTCAGAGTTGCACCAAGTCAGAGCAGTTTTGACAGTAGATCGTTTATTCTTAGCTGGTTACACAATGGTTTGTTTTAAAAGGTAGTTCTACTGCAACCCAAAAGGGGGCACTGTGTTTCTGTTATTGTTTGTGTTCAAGAAATACAGTACATGTAAACAGAAAGTGCTGCATTGTGTGGGCTAGAAAACTATCACAAGAACAACATCTATAGCTGCTGTATGTGATGCTGCCGTATGTTAGGGCTGTGCATCTCTTATATAATATAAATATAATAAAAAGTGATTTTCTATGCAATGATAATGATGCTGCAAATAATATAATGATGTAATACTTGGGGTAAGTTACACATTTGTGATGACTACAGGTATGAATGTTGTAAAAGATTTTTTCAGCACAGGAATGATTCATTTTTAAATATTTATTCATTATTTAAAGGAACACTTAACCTGACTGGCTGTGAACGTAAGAGTGATACAAAATATCAAATATAGTTTTAGGCAGTGTATCTTGATGGGTAGCTGCCAAAACACGCAACCTGTTTTGTGTTTGTGATGTATAGACGGACGTCACCTCCGGTAACCATCACCAGCTCAACACCCAGCTATTTTTGCACTAAGCTCTATACTTCTACTGAACTCTTACATCACTACTTCCCTGCATACCTTGCACATGCATGGACCCTCTTGCACATTTGCACATACAATGCGCCTTAATGTACAATCAGACTGTACCACTACAAATTATGTTTACATGTCCCTCAAATGTAGCCCTTTTTCCTTTGTATCAAATTTTGTATTTTTATCTCATAAAGTTTGTATATATTGTGCTTGTAGTTTAAATTTTCATAGTTTTTATATTTCATTCTCAACTCTAGTTTTTCTTTGGTAGCTGGAAGGGAGCAGCATAAGTAAGAATTTCATTGTACAGTGCAACTAACTGTGTTGGAGTTTGCTTCTGGTAAAACTGTAGCTTAGTCCCAGAGACGAAAGGCACAATTTAAGTCTTTTCTTCTTCACACTGAAAAACCGGAGAATACTGACGGGGCTCATGAACATTCATCTTTTGTTGCGTTGACATTATTTAGAGCAACACAGCACAATGAGGGTGTTTGACCAACAGATGGGGCAAGATAACTAAAAGTGGAGGTCCAGCTGGCTTTGGGGGCCTGTGATGTAACTTGGCGCTACTTCCACCTGGGGGCTGTGTTGCACTTACCTACTTACTTGCACAGTAACCAGTAATTTTCAATTATAGGATGTAGAAAATTCAAACTCTGCATCTGTGGAAAAAGATCAGAGGTTTTCAGAAAGTTCTGCGTTACTTCTTTTTAAAACAAATACAAACACAGAATATTGAAAATTAAATTGCACAAAATATCTTTATTTTATGTTGCAAAGTACATTAAAAAAGGACTAAACCCACAGGACATGGGGGAAATTGTTGTGCTACAAAATAGCTTAAAGCAATCTTTACTATATTTTTCATTACACTGCAGTAATAAGAAAATGCAATCTGTAAGTTTATAAAGCAATGACTTTCAAATAAATTAATGCATATAAGTAAGTAGATCCCTCATCAGAGCTTTATTCTGTCATTGGGATATATACACTGGATCATAATGACATATTTAACACTGCTCAGGTTAAATATTTGTTTACAGCAACAAGTTTCAATATCAACTGCCTTTCAAAATGGTCTTAATTCTCACTTAGGTGCAAAGGCTGATAACAGATCTCAACTGAATCTCAATGGGCTTTGATTTTGAATTTGGATTGCTCTGTGGTCCAAAAATAAATACATACATTTAAAAAAAATGAATTAACCAATTAAACAATAGATAAATAAATAAATGGATAAAATAAAGGTAAAAATAAGTAAAAATGAAAAACCTGAAATTAACTATTTTTTGTTTTATTTCATGATCTTTTTTCCCCACACCCTCATTTTTATTTCCAAAATGTATAATTTATAAAACAAAGCATGTTTTATATTTATTTTATTATTTTATATTTATAGTACTTTGTATTTTTTATATTTATTTTATATTTAATTACTTCTTTCAAACTTTCACTTATTTTATTGCAGTTCATTTATTAAGTGCAGCTCCTAAACCAATAAAAAATATATTAAAACAACTTTGTAAATGCATGAGGTGAAGAAATCTTGTCATGGCACTGTATGCATTTAGTCACTTGCCATCCATGCAGTAAAAACAGGGGGTTTTGCAAACACCACACAGGTGTAATTAAGCAGCAGTAACACTGAGCAGTAGCCTGGCTGTAATGACATAGAGGATGTGAAGCATAATTCTGTCGATGGAGTGAACCCCTTCACATGTATTTCTCCGCTGAGCGAGACAAACCACAGAGTTGTGCTGGTTCCTCTCAGCACATAAACATTCTGACTCATGCCGCTGTCTAAGAGATATATCTGTTGTGCTTTTTTACACCTTGCTATCTTACCCTCCACTTAAATAGTTAGTTTGGTCTCTCTCTGAGATGTGTGCGGTGGAGATAATTACAATTTCAGCAACGTTTGCCAGGTGATTACCTCATAATCCCCTATTTCATTTGATAAGTCACGCATTGATTTAACTCAGAGTTGGACCTAATGGAGTATCTTTTCCACCGCCACAGTGATTTGTATGTTGGGGCGAAAGGACAACGGTGGATTGGAGGCAGAAAAACAGCCGCTCGCCATTCCTATTCACTCAGTCACCAATTAAAGATGAACAACAAGAAGGCAGGTTTTATCACCGCAGCCTGAATGCAAACAGTAAATCATTGCTGATACAGTAACGTGTGGTTCTGGTTAGAATAGTCCCTCTCACATAAAGACGTCCTGTTACTTTTTTATATTCTCTCCTCTTGCAGGCATGGGAGGGGGATGGAGTGATGAAAACAGCGGTTGAAAGATAAGAAGACTGAGGGGAAGAGAGACCTGCTTGGTATTCACCTGTCTCTCTGGATCAATAAAGGTAATTTGGGCTGATTCCTCCCCGTAGGCCTCTTAGCAGACAGAAGGGGAGAGGGGTCAGCCACTGCTGAGCTACGGGGAGCTGGAATAACTTAGAAACACACTCTGCAAATTACTGCCCCTGTTTGAGAATCTCTCATTCAGCTATATTCCTACCGCCTTGACAAGAGCTACAATATGATGCAGAGTGCAAAGGGTATACTGCCTTGTAGTTTTGACATTTATATGTACAGTATGTCTAGAAGAAATCGCTAGTTTTGTTGATGTTGAAATGGTGGCTGTTTTGTAAATTTATGGCCAACCTGCAAGTCTAACAAAAAAAAAAAAAAGAAGCAGAAAATTAACCTAACTTTCACCTTTATCCTAACCTGAAAAAAGAAAAGTTTTGTCATGACTATCGGTTTTCACATTTCGGACTTTGTGAAAGCTGCGATGGTTTCCAAACAGTTCAAAGAGAGGTTATGATACCCATGAAAAAGACAGTTTTGGAGGTGGGAGCTGGGTGTTCAGATTCACAGGTCAGGTCTCATAAATTACCATGGAAACAGGGGTGTCAGGTTGAATGAAAAAGCAAACCAGCCCATACACACACACACACACATTCAATAACCCTGATGGAAGATCAAGGAGTAAAGTCAGGGATGTGATTTTCTGTTTTTATGCTTCAGGATTTGCTTACATCTCATTTGTTCCTCTTTATTGCTGTTATATTCACTGTAAACCTTTTCATGATTGTAATTTTTCCCTGCTTTTTTAAATTTTTTGCACACATTCCTTATCACAACTTCGGCCTTTTAGTCTCTTGGGGCTGCAGCAGGTCTCATCAGTTGGTTATAGGCATGGAGGATGCCGTCCGTCATGTGGGGTCACCAGTCTGAGAGGAATGCTCCATGTCAGAGATGTCAGGGGTGGAAGGGATATCCCAAGGGAGACAAAAAACACAAGGGGTGAACCCCTCCAGTGGCCAATGGCTGTTGCATGTCCTACTTATGTTGTGTTTTTCATCAAAGTACACAGGTGTGCACCGCACCTGCACGTACATACAGTATGTACTTTCTCTGTCTTCTAACTTATTATTATAAGAACAGAGCTAGTTCTGGTACAGGCACAAGTTTTTATGCACTTCATTAAGGAGCAGAATGGGAGTCCACATACATTTTCTATGTTTTGTTCCCCAAAAAAGTAAAATCTTTTCTGCAGGGATGTTTGTGTGATTTACCAGGCAGGTTTGACCTTTAAAGCAAGGCAGCAGACATAATAATGAAACTAAGGGTCAAGCCAAAAAGCTAATATTCACATTGACATTCGTGAAACTTTTCAGATGTTACATTATAAACTTGATTAATCAAGTTTTAAGTCTGTGATTAAAAAGATTCCAAAAGAGAAACTGATTATAGAGGCTTTTGTTTGCAGCCAACATTGATATTGGCTATAATCCGAAAAACATATATATGAATTATTTTTAGAAATGCGGTGTTTTTAGGTAACATGAGCCAGTTTCCAAGTTTTCTTTCCCCATTTTAAAATGGGGCTTCAAATTCATAAATTGGTTCTCAGTGGTGTCAGAAATTTCTCTTCAACATTATGAAGCATTCAGTGATTTATAAATTAAATGTACTGTGGCTACATAGAACATATTTTAGGATTTGTTAAACCGTGTTAGGAAAAAGTAACTACAATAAACTGTACAAAGGGATGAAACTGATAAAAGCGCTCTTACATACATGTCTCTGACTAAAGCATAAGTATGCAATAAGAATCTTGCTAAAGCATCAAGTGTCTTGCAGAAATTTGATTAATAGTCTACTTTTGCTTTCCACATCCTACTATCTAACTTCAATTATCTTTCAACATCATTAATTGTTTCTTGAGGAAGCACATATTGATAGTCCAACATGTGCGGAACTGTTTGAGGCTGACTTAGCTGACAAGTCATTTCCATTCTAGTACCCTGACCTAATCACCATATCTTATTATCATTCACATGAAAACACTAATTACAAAGGCAGGGTGAACCTGATTTATGCTAATGGAAACGTGAATATGCGACGGATGCATTAATCTAGAGTATAGGACCCTGTGCTGGTGTTAACTGTGATTAGCATTTGATTACCATAGCATGGGTTATATCTACTGGAAGCCCTGCTTCTGATGGGCTCGTGAAAATCTCTCCACTCTGGCAGGGAATGAGACTGTGACTCCACGCTGCATGAGAAAATATCGTTAATAATACAAAATGAACAATTTTGATTGTTTTCCTCTAAACAAAAATATCTAATTAGCATCGGGTTTTTAACACTTTCTGTTGCTGAATGAGTGTAGTAGCTAAAACACGGGAACATTAGAGCTTCATTTGTCATAAGTAGAACAGAGTATTAGGATAGACAGGGCAAGAGTTAGAGAGTTAAAAAAAAAAGAAAATGTTAAAGGGTGAGTCACGGTCCTTTAAAGTAGCTGTAATTAAACCTCTTCTTAAAAAGCCTATTCTTAATCCAGGTGTTTTAGCCAACTATAGACCTATCTAACCTTCCCTTTCTCTCTAAGATCCTTAAGAAAGCAGTCGCTAATCAGTTGTGTGACTTTCTACATAACAATAGTTTATTTGAGGATTTTCAATCAGGATTTAGAGCGCATCATAGCACAGAGACAGCACTGGTGAAAGTTAAATGACCTTCTAATTGCATCAAACAAAGGACTTCTCTCTGTGCTTGTCTTGTTAGATCTTAGTGCTGCATTTGACACCATTGACCATCGCATCCTATTACAGAGACTGGAACATTTAATTGGCATTAAAGGATCTGCATTAAGCTGGTTTAAGTCCTATTTATCAGATTGATTTCAGTTTGTACACGTTAACGATGAATCCTCCAGGCACGCAAAAGTTAGACACGGAGTTCCACAAGGTTCTGTGCTTGGACCAATACTATTCACCTTATATATGCTTCCTTTAGGCATTATTATTAGGAAACACTCCATAAATTTTTATTGTTATGCAGATGATACCCAATTAGATTTATCAATGAAGCCAGATGAAACCAAAACACATAAAGACCTGGATGACCTGTAATTTTCTGCTACTAAACTCAGACAAAACTGAAGTTATTGTGCTTGGCCCTAAACACCTTAGAAACACATTATTTAATGATGTAGCTACTCTAAATGGTATTAACCCGACCTCCAGCACCACCGTAAGAAATCTGGGAGTTATCTTTGAATAAATTTAAGGACTGTCTTTTTTCACCTACGTAACATTGCAAAAATCAGGCACATCCCCAAGTCTCTAAAGAGTCTTCAGCTGATCTCTTATTATTATTATTATGTTCTCTTTCCTCCTGCTACCCCCCCCCCCCCACACACACACACACACACACACACACACACACTGCCGCCAACTGCTTGCTCATGGGGGAATGTTGGGTCTCTGTAAATAATATTGTAAAGAGTACTGTCTAGACCTGCTCTATATGAAAAATGCCCTGAGGTAACTTCTGTTATGATTTGGCGCTAAATAAATAAAATGACTTGACTTGACTTGACTTGAAATTGACTTGAGTTCACCCAAATTACAGAAAAAAAGGTAGTTTTATTATTATTTTATCGTTTTATTTGGCAACGTTTTGAGACATCTTTCCACAGCAGTACAATGAAGGTTAATGAAATGTTGTTTCTGCTCCTGCCCACACATTGAAAAATAACTTTCAACTGCAAAAACAGTGTCCCTATTACTCTGGATAATCCATAGAGGACTCTATAAACAGTGTTCAGGGACTATTTCTCTGATGAAAACTTAGACATACAAATCTCAAAACCTCATCACATAAAACCTCAAGTTTCTGCATGGCAAGAAACCACTAAAGCTAATGAGGAAAGCTAATGTGTTTTTTGCATTTTGGGTGAATTGACCCTTTAAAACATAAGGGTAGAAATATTCTATACTTTTGTTATTGTCAAAAAAAGACTCAAAGAGACTCAAACCAACAGTGTGTTTGTTTAGTTTCTATGGCTCTCTACTGAAGACGTAAATGTTTAAAAACAAGTCACAACTATAATATTTTAATTTTTTTTTTAAAAAAAGCTGTCATTTCCCAAAACAGATGGGCGCTGTCGTTTTTAGCAAACATTACTCAAGTAAATAGTTATTTGTTTTGGACTATTTTCAGCTGAGGAGTTGGTGCGCTGGTGTGTATTTATGAAAACAGTATTGTGTATGTAGGACTGACTGAAAATAAATGTTCATGGTAATGAAGGAACATGTCAACCCGGTGCAACAGTGTGGCTCACTGATGTATTTTTAATAGTTTTTGGACAACAGTGGAAGTCTGTTCAGTAGACAAATAAGATATATTAGGCTTTCGCTACACAGAGGATACATGTTGGTGAGATCAATTCATTGTTGGTCAGTTTGTTGACAATAGGAATTATATGTGATTTTATTTTAACATATAATTGAGATTGATGGTTGTACTCAACACCAGAAAGCCACATACTTAAACATGGAGCAGCATTTTTAGCATGTCAGCAGCGTATGATGTACTATATCATTAAATGTAAATAAGCAAGCCCAAATGCTCGTTGTCCTAAACCAAACATGCAGATGTGCTAAACGTGACACTTCCTTTTTGCAGAGTGCAGGTGTCTCCCAGTGGAAGTCCTCTGCACCATCTGTTCCACCTCTGGGGCTTTCAGTGGACAGGAGGATGCGTTTGTTTTGGGAGACACGAGAGCACAAAGAGAGGGGGCCCATCCTTCTATCCCTACTTTGATCCCTCCATTGAGAGGACCCAGGCGTGGCCCTATCGCAGCGCCGCCTCCCCCCGGCTTGTGCCTGCCTGGATGGCTGGTCTGACGGCTGAAGCTGGGGGCCAGCGAGCCCAACACCCTGCACATGGCACTCCAGCAGAATGAGCCTATTGACGAGGCAACAGATTGGCTTTGAGTGTACCTGATGGTTATCCCCCACTTCTCCCTGCTGGTCCCCCTTCTCTCGCTCTCTCTCTTGCAACCAAGCAACGACAATCCCCAAGTCTCCATCTTTCTAATACAAATTGCCAGTGTGTAGTGGATTTAAGAGAGTGGCAGAAGCCATTGTTGGGTAATCTGTGACAAAAGGAAGAGGTGATGTTGAGTGCAGTCCTTTTCTTAGTCAGGATTAGGCTAGTTTTTTTTTTCTCTGCTAGCCCTCTTTGGGTGATGCATTTGACTTTAGTAGCAGCTTGGCAGAGACAGAACAACTCTGAGATGGGTATGTAACCAGACAGCAGGTTGAATAAAAGTATATTAGAGTGTGCGTGCGTGGTGTGTGTGTGTGTGTGTGAGGAGTTTGTATGAGTATGGCTTCGTCATTAGCCGAGAAGAGGGTCATCTGGCTTTAATAGGTGTTCTCAGGTGTTGGTTCTGATGTCTGCAGCAATGGAGTTGTTTGCTGTTGGGAATCAGATCCTGGCTCTCCCCTTCCCCCTCCGCCCTCCCTCTGCCCCGCACCGGTCCCTCTGCACCCCAGCTAATACCAGGCTCATTACACTGCTATCGATCGGCCCTCGCTTCACACCAAAGGGCAAAGAAGTCCTGTCCTCCCTTTCTCTCTTTTGTCATCCTTTTCCCCTCTTATACCCTTTTATAATCTGCTCTCTTTTCTCCATGCCCTTTCTTCTCCACCGACATCCTTCATATTGCTATTTCCTTTCTGGCAATTATGTTCGTGTCCAAAGAGATGAACATTCCAAGACACTGAGAGTATGGGTGCTCAGCACAGTCAGCACTGGCTGATTCTCAGGAAAATATCTGCATTGAAATAACTGGAAACAGACTCTTTCTGCTTTGTTAAGCTTTGTTTTAGGGGTCTTGTTTGCAGCTTATATCATTTTTTATGTGCTATAGGAGCTGCAATGCAGAGAAGATGATTTTAGACAGATAATGATGTCACTATACCCCCCCATCCCCCCATCCTATCTCCAAGCCTTCACACTTCTTTCCCTCTTTTATTTCCTTTATATCACCAGAGAGTTGGTGTCTTGTAAAACAATACCCAATTTATTAGCCAAATCTCTGTAAAAAAAAAAAAAGTGCAACATTGTGTGGGCTAAAGTGTAAACACTGAGGTGGCTTCAAATGAAAGGCAGGTGTTGAATTTCAACACTTTCTAGTGTAGTGTGCAGGGATCGCATCAGACAAAATATTTGCTTGCATGCACCCAGATGCAAATGCATTGCACACATGCTAGGGGTGAAAGGTGGAAAGTTTATCAGGTCATTGGGATTTTTTGCTCCTGGGGTTCTTGGATCCACCTACATATTAGTTAGAGAGCTTCCACACAAGAATGAATTACTAAAGACATGATTTCTTCTAACAACACTATGTCGTTAAGCTGCTGGATTTTCACTTGTTAAAGATGTGTGAAGAGGATCCTGCAGCAAGTTAAAAAGTGCATTGATGCATTAACTAATTCTGCTGATTCTTACTTCTGCACAACTTCAACATGATGCAAACAAATTTCAAAATTAATTTCAATTCAGTGGGATTTATTTGCAATTTGTCCAAATATTTGGACAGTACAATATAACAATAATATGAACATTAACACAACATTAAGCTTGATATTTATTAATTATACATCTACAGTATATCCTATGCGTGTGTTTTGAGAGGTCATTAAGTTCTTTGAAATGTTAAATGACAGAATTGAACTTGTTAAAGTAAATGTTTCATTGAATGTTTTACATTGTAGGAGGAAGAGAGATATTCTGCCAATTCATAATCTCTTTTCAGGGCTAGATAACGTTCTAATCTACTTTAGCTTTTAGTTTCTTCTTTCCAATGTTCCAAATAGTTTCTTTACTTTGTGTTAGAATTTGGTTTATTCTGACTGGTGTTTGGAAAGCAGTGTTGTTGTGTGAGACTGGTCAGAGTGTGTCTGAGAGGGGGCAGTTAGTCTCAGCACCAGCTGACATAGGGGACTCTTTTCTGGGCTCGGCTCTTAGGTTTGGAGGGCTTTGGGATGGAAAGTGTCTAGGGGGCTGGATTTAAGGTGATTAAAACATTTGAGTGCTCTCTTTTGAATGTTAATTATCAGTGGGTGTCTGCCTAATTCTGCTCTACACGCATTTGTTGGTGTTTTTCTGTGTATGTGTGAAGTGTATCTGCAGAATTCTGCACGTAAAGATTCTGTTGGATGTTTATAGCTATGATGGCTGAGTGGACCCCAGACTTCACTACCGTACAGCGCAATGGGCAGGATGACACTCAAATATTTTAAGCCAGATTTTAATTGAAATTTGGAAATTATCAAATTTTTCTCTTAATTGCGTTTAGAGCCCTTCAAGCTTTTTCTTTTAGTGCATTCACTGCCGTGTTTAAACTCCCTGATAGTGTTATGGTTATATCAAGGCAGGTATAACTCATACTATGTTTAATGATATGGTTAATTATGGTAAACTGGTATTTGTTCTCCTGACATCTGGGGACTTTATAATATAGTTAGACATTGTAACTAAACAGATAAATGGAGGTATTGCAAGAATAGTCAGATTAGTTCAGAAACCTTAAATTCCACAAAAAATAATATTCAGGCTGTGCAATGTTATGATATATTAATATCCATAATACATTTACACCATCCACTTTTTATTGTAGTGCTGTTTCATTTTTTTCCACAAATTTTAGATCACACTTCTTTATCAACTATCAAAAAAAAAATACACTTCACAATCTAATTTATCCCGTAACCTCAAGTGAAATTACCCTGTTTTTTACCCTTAAAAATTTAATCTAAATATTTCCAGGCTAAATGCTACATTAAACAGCTACTTAAAATGGTCTTTTTTTTGGTAATTACTTAATAATTTCTGCTTTAAACTTAAAAAAAAGAAGCTCATTCCTGTTTTTTAATGCATACCAACATGCATCTTGCAACAAAGACCTTCTCTTTCTGTTGACAGAATTTATTTGCATTTTTTCTGCTACAGTAACTCAGCAAGGGGTTCTCTGTCCTCTGACCTTACAGCTCACAAGCTGCATCGCCTGTTTAACCATAATTGCTTGCATACCATATTACACCATACTTCTTGACTTTACATTTGCATCCTCTGGCACCATGGTTGCATATGTCCCTCAGTGACTTCACCCAGTCTTAGAGTACAGTTTGATAATAGAGGACTGTTCAATGCAGCATTACAGAGGTGGTGCTGGGTCTCCCGTTGTTACCCAGGTTGGCTACCTCTGACCCCCCACTACCTCTACATCTTTGTTTCACGGCTGACAGAAGGAGTGCCAGAGCTCCTCCAGCTCGGGTGATTTATGACCAGCAGCTGCTCTTGCAGCCCATGACCCACACAGCTGGGTGTCAGATGTGGTCTCCCTGTAAGCAGAAACTTATCTGGCAATCCAACATCAGTCGAGGGCTGGACAGAGAGGGAGAAGGGGTAAAGAGGAGAGAAGACCAAGTGGGAAAAAGATGGACTGGCAAGACAAATCTTAGGAAAAAAAAAAGGGAGGGAATGAGAGGAAGCAGGCGAGAGTGCAAGTTTGCAAGACAGAGAAAAAAAAAAAGATTACACAGAATTGACAGTGAGAAGGCTTGAAAGATGTGAAGGGGACATCGAAAAAAGTGAGACATGTGGTTCAAGACAATTGATTTGAATGCGCCAGCTAAGCTCTGCATTGATTTCTGCTGGTGTCGAGAAAGCAAAATGTTTGTATTATTTCATAAGCCAATTAGCTGCAAGGATACTCCTCTCCCTGTGTGCCTATTGACCCACAGTCTGTGGCTACAGCTTAATTGTCTGGGGGGCGCTCTATAAAAGATCAATAACAGGCGAGTGATTGGATTATGCGGTAATCAATGCATTGTACTAATATATCACCAGAGTGATTACAGAGCACTGGCTAATAGGAGGCCTTAGAGAGCTGTAATGACATCACACTCCTGCTGGCGGTCAGGAGAAAAGTGTGAGTCTTAAAATGAAGTGTGGCGGGGATGAAAATTATACATTTATGTGTGCGCAGGTGCATGTCACACGTGTACATATCACTGTGTGTTTATATGTGTGTGCACATGAGTGCGGGGGGTAGGGTGGGGGTAGATGATGGGTTGATTTTCTTGATTCTTCAAACAGCTGAAGAATAGTACTACCAGATGGTGCGTGATAGCTTGCTCAGAAGAGGCCATCATCAGATTCCTGCTGTAACGCAGTGACAGGGCTCCATTCTGATGCCGGCTTCAGTGCAGCAACATATGTGGAAACTGCAAAACAATGGCTGTGGAAAATCTGCCGTCCACAACCTCTGCAATGTTCCAGCATTTCCTAATCATCTTTCTATATGTTGTCACATTTTAAAAATAAATTAAATTAGAAAATGGAGATAAATGCAGCTTTTGTGCAGGATGAATAAAGAAATGTTTTCCTCTCAATATTTGTGCAAGAAAATTGTCACCAGATGTTTCAGTGATCAACAGCAATGCAGATGTTTGTCCTAAAGACTAAAGAGATCTAACAACATGACTCATTGGTGTTTTTTCCTCATATGCCATGACTCAACTTGGTCATAATTTCACATATTTCAAATTTGAGTATCTCCTTTTTGAGTTCACAAAGCCGACAGCAAAAAGCAGCCAGCTGGTAAAGTTGTCCATTGTCTGCTCGACTGAGAGGAGAAACGTGACTGGCAGGCTAATCTTGTTAGACACTTAGCAGCAGAATGCCAGAAAGTAATGATGTAATGATAATGATGAACCTTTCACAAGTAATTATCTGTGTTTATCAACACGTGTCAGGCCATTTCATATAATTGAGAGAGTGATAGCCACCAATCTCTCCACTGCCATTCATAATTTCTTTGATTTGCCAAATGTTTGAAAGCTTAAGCCATCAAAAGTGTGATATCCAGGAAACTGCTGCAACAGTGGTGGTGTGTAAGGAGTACTGCTTTTGTCCCAGTGCTTTATCCACCTTTTTTTTTTCTTCTTGGAGACAGAGGAGAAAGTGGTAGAATGAATGAGATGTAGTTAAACACCTTAAATCCTTTTAAAGGTGTCTTTGTTTGGTTTCTTCTTAGCTGCTTTGTCCCTGTGTCTTTTGCTCAAATACAAGGCAGAGACTTCATCTGGTCCCAGAGACTTGCACTGGGGAGCTTTGGTAAAGTTCCTGTTTGCTCAAGAGTTTAGGAGGCTTTTATGTGACAATTTGTAAAAGAGCTTTTACTGGACATAATGAGAAGCAAAGTCTTTTAAATAGGGAAGAAAAACATGCAGTGATGTAAGCCATATAGTTCGTGATATAAAATGTTTCTGACAAATTAGACTTAGTTAGATTGACAACTTTGCTTCTATAAAAGTTTTTTTTTTTTTAAAGTGGCTCACATTATAACATTGTCAATTATTTGTTTGTTTTCTCATATTATTTTCTCTTTCTTTTAAAATAGAATTAGTATTATTTGGAATATTTTTTTTTTAATCGAATTTTTTGTGAGCACCATATGGAGGTGGTGCTGTATTTTCCATTTCATTTTTATTTTCAGGCTCACCGTAACACTGACATTGGGAATTACATGCTCTGTATAACATCAGACATGTACAAGCTATCTGTATCTATATGCTAAACCCTTGTCTTCTTTCACATGACATGCACATCACAGGTTTTCCTATCAGCTAGAGGCTTTGATGCCTGTTTCTCACTGCTGTCAGTTTCCTCGCTGTTTAAGTGTCCGTTTAAAAGCAGCTCCATCCCAGGGGGCTTGTCTTTTACCCGTCAGCCCTGTCGAAAGCGCTAATCACCGCACAAAGCTGAGGGAGCGCGCCATGCGCTTGTTAGCCCTCGTCCCAATCTTCTGCCACATCCCCCTTTGACATCCGCATGGGCACTTAATTCCCCCCTATTATGCTCTTATGTTTCTATAGCCTCCTAATGAGACAAGAAAGGGGAGTATCAGGTTGTGTCCATTGATGCGACGGGCCCGGCGTGTGTTGAATGCGTGTGAATGCATGTGCGGATGCACTGAGCCATCTGCCCATCACAGGAACATGGCGTGTAATAACAGAATCATGACCGTGGAGATCAGGGCCCGGCAGGGAGCCTTGTATTCATGGAGCTTTAAAGGCAGCCATCCAACACTGATCAGACACGCCCATCTCATACCCCCCTCACCGCCTCTTTATGTGCACCCCAAAACCTCACGTACCCCCTGATTTCATCCTCCCAGCGGTATGGGCCTCAGACTCTATGTTGCCAGGGGTGATGTGGCCGTCAGGGTCAGAGGTGCTTGTTGGAGGTGAGGTTCAGACAGTGGGCCCATCTGATAGGACCATCTGGACGAGTGACCTGACATAATTAGTTATTAATTCTTCTGGAGGGGGAAAGAGAGGAGGTGGTTACACACAGCTAATGCTCTTACTCACAATGCTGCTGTCAGCACCAGGACCACAGATGTAACTTGTGTTCTACCTTCAGAGTGAAATAAACAAGAGAGAATCCCCATCCAACTACTCCATAATTTGCTTTTTACATAAAATATGCAGTCAGTCAACTTCCCCGGTGGAGGAATCTTGCATTTCTTAATGTGAGATATTTCCAGTGCAACTATAATTTAATTTAATGCCACAAATCACTTAATCAACAGTAAATAGCAGGTTTTGGTGTCAGTGTCTTACAGTTACAGAGAAAGGCTATCTTTCCAATAAACAGTCACACTGACAAAACAATCATACATGAAGCAGAAATAACCAATGTCTTTACCAGCAGAATAAGATAGAGTAGAAAACAATGCTTGCTTTTGTTTGATTACACAATCACTCAATCAATCTTTATTTATATAGCACATTTCATACAGTGGCTGTGGCCCAATGTGCTGCACATGACCAAAAGACAATGCAACAAAAACAAAAGCAAACAAAGAGAGGTGAGCAAAGACACAAAAGAGCAAAACAATGTATAAAAGAATGAAGCAACAATAGATGAATAAAACAACAAATGACGAGGCACCTTGAATGAAAGCCTAAAAAGACGTGTCTTAAGGTTTCTTTTAAAAATGTCCACAGAGGTGGAGTCCTCAGGCAGACTGTTCCAGAGACTAGGGCCACAGTGGCTAAAAGCTGTCTCAACATGTGTTTTTGTCGAAATCCTTGGGACGACTAGGAGGTCAGCTGCAGAGGGTCTGAGGGACCTGCTAGGTACATATCTAAAAAGCATGTCTAAAATCATTTCTAAAACTGATAGGCAACCAATACAATGACTTTAAAATAGATGTTATATGTGCTTTCTGTCTGGTCTTCGTCCGTACTCGGGCTGCCGTGTTCTGAACAAGTTGTAGGCGGCCAACAGCTTTTTTAGGTAGACCAAACAAGAAAGCATTGCAATAGTCAAGCGTAGAGGTTATAAAAGCATGCATTCGTTTTTCTGTGTCAGCCTGAGAGAGAAATGGTCTAACCTTAGCAGTGTTTCTAAGATGATAAAAGGACACTTTGGTGACATTTCTAATGTGGGCTTTAAAACAGCAGTCAGAAATCAAATATAACTGCAAAGCTTTTGACCTGGTCCTTGGTAAGAAGGGCTAATGACTGAAGATGCACAGACAGTTGCTCTCTCTAGGCTTTTGCCCAAAATATTATGATATCTGTCTTGTCTTGATTCAGCTATAGGAAGTTGTATGACATTCGTACATTTATGTCATATATACATAGCACTAACCTATCAATGGGGCTAAAATCATCTGGGGTTACAGAAATGTATAGTTGGATATCATCTGCGTAGCTATGAAACTCAATTTCATGTTTTCTGATGACATCGCCAAGTGGTAGCACATAGAGGCTAAAAAGAACTGGACCTAAAATAGAACCTTGTGGGACCCCACAGGTTATGTCTGTTTTATCTGAGGAGTAGTCACCCAGGGAAACAAAAAACTCCCGACCAGTCAAATATGATCTAAATTTAATCTAAATCTGAACTAATCTAAATATGAAGCCCTTTAAGCCCTTCCCCAAGCGGTTGTCAAGAGGCATTTTGGAAAATTAAGAAATTACTAAGTGAAATAAAAACAGATGAGGAAAGTAGTTACAAAGCAAATTACAACAGAAGACAAAATAACTCATGACACACACTGAACATGATTGATTGATTATATATAATATTATAAGACTGTTACATATTTTTCCTTTAACGAGAAAGGGGAATCGTACTGAAACAATCAGATATCTGGGATAATTGTTGTTACAATGAAATAATTATCACCCGCATGTTCACCTTGAATTCGCTATTTGATAATTTTCTCCATGTGTTGCCTCAGTATTCTGGTGTTCTTTGTGAGGAGTGTGTAATGTGAGTATCAAGGACTATGGTGGTACAGTGTCAGCACCGGCCCCTCCTGCTGCTCTGCTCCACTACTGCTGCTGCTGCTACTGCAGGGGAATCTCCTCATTGGCATGCATGCGGTGACTTGGAGCTGTGGAGCACCGGCACCCTCTCTCTAGGGACTCTCTCCTCGCTCTTTCCTCTCTCCTTCTTTCTCCTTGTCTGTCTCCTGCGCTCTCCCTCTTGCCCCCCTCACGCAGCTGTCACAATATCTGCTCGGTACGAGTGCTAGAGGGATCGTAGGAATAGAAGAGCCTGGCTGATGCGCCGCTTTAGAAACAGAAGATTTCAAAACAGAATGGTTGAAAGGCCTCTCATGAGAGGCATTGAATCAATCTTGAGATGTGTGAATGATTTGTATCGTGCATGTGGTATAGTTGTCAATGCACCAGGGGATTATTCTTACAGCACTATAGGAAATCATTTAATTATGATATATTTGTATCCTTTCCAAGTATGTCCAGTGGACTTACGTATCTCCCTAATGAAATTATTTAAAACATCATGTGACATGCAAAATGACAGTATCAAAATTTGCCCTGATCAGATCTTGGCAGATTGATGAGGTGTTTACAGTAAGAGGGAGTGAGATGCAAACAAACAAACACAGCTCTTTGGCATGTGTATGAGAGCATTTCGTAGATATGTTGGAACGAACAATGGCAGATGAGAGCAGAGAGAGAGAGAGAGAGAGAGAGGAGACATGGATCCTGTGTGGCTCTGTGGATTTGGCAGGAGTGAAAGCAGTGAGAAGAGCGCTGATACCAGCCAGACTCAAGCTGTGGGCAAATCAAGCGTGAAATCAGGAACAAAGGGATTCACAGGATTGGAGGGCATTAGATTCACACTGTCTGAGCCTTGGTGGTGTGTGTGTGTGTGTGTGTGTGTGTAGCAGGGGCTCAGGATATCGTACTTGTAGTCTTTTTTAATAGCCTTATTTCTGAGGATTAGTGAGTTTTAAATTAAGGTGGTTTTGTTACGGTTTTGTAAAAGTGATCATGATTTTGATTGTGATTGAAAAAACAAAATATCCCCAATGAAGGAAGCGACATCTTGTCAAAATTACTATCCTATAGTTTCAAGTTTGTGGGATTTATTCTATATGGCCTAAGTGTTTTTGTGGCTTTCACACAGGTGCTTTCACACCAAGGAATTGTGGATGCTCGAGTTGTGGGAATACTGAATAGTGCAAATTCATCTGGTCCAATTATTTGAAAGAATTTACTAACATTTAAAGTCAATCATCATACTTGCAGAGCTAACCTAATTTATCTTTGGCTGAGATATCCACTGTAAGAGAAATGTAGTTGTATTTGTAAATAATAAAAAAAGACAATTAATTAGATAACAGAATATAGGCAATGACTTGTTTGAATGCTTTAGGGGACAAAATGCAATTAAACTGAGATTATAAGCCCTGACATCATTATATACCACTTGAAATTGTGTTTGTAATCTGGTGATATGTATTTTCCTATTGTCAACAAATCCCATGAAAAGACCAAAACCAACAATGAATTGATCCTACTGACAAGATGTTTGTGTATCCAAAGCCTGATATAGCTTATTCCTCTGTAGTACAGACCTCAATTTTTTGTCCAAAAACTATTAAAAACACACCAATGAGCCCCAATGTCACACTG
Source organism: Scomberomorus guttatus (assembly GCA_038419695.1). Lineage (NCBI taxonomy): Eukaryota > Metazoa > Chordata > Actinopteri > Scombriformes > Scombridae > Scomberomorus > Scomberomorus guttatus. The sequence continues at coordinate 12,158,331 of CM076462.1, forward strand.
GATGATATGTTTCTTCATTACCTTGAACCTGGGCACTGCAGTTTATTTGAGTCAATCCGACGTACACCGTCCTGCTGCTTTAATTACTTACTAATGGAATAAATCTGTGGTTGAAAATAGTCCCCTACAAATGCCTTGTTTACTCACACTTGAGTAACATTTGCTAAAAACTACAGTGCCCAGCTTTTTTGGGAAACTATTTAGCTTTTTTTTTTAAATAAAACTTTATATTTGTGACTTTATTTCCAAGATTTACATGTTGAGGAGGAACCAATGGTGTTAGGAATGAGTGCTAAAGACAGGTTGGAAAGTGTAGAGAGATGGACAAACACGTTGGTTTTACTCTTTTCATCGGATTTGTTGACAATAGTAAAAATACAGAATATTGTCAGCCATATCCTTCAATTTTAAAGCTTAAAATTGTTTATCCTAATTGGTGAAATTTGAAAATATACTCATTAAATACCAAAAGTGTTAGAAAGTGGATTACTGTTTTTTTTTTTTACACTGTCTGTAATTACCAATATATTTTCAAAGCAGCAACTCAGGTGCTGTGACACAGTGAGAAACCTTATTTCCTCTCCACTTTGCAGAATGACCTCAGTCTCCTGGCTCAGCCAATCAGATCGACCAGATGACCTCAATATCCTGGTCCACCCGATCAGAACATCTAAATGTGTTCTGGTGCAATGAGGTCTGCTGTCAGGGTGTCGCTAAGTGCCCTGGTTGAAGGATTTTCCCACGTCCTGTGCTATTTTGCCCTTTGGTTGACTCATTTGCAGGTGGCTCACCACCAGAAGTGAACAAGTTTATTGCTGCGTAGGAAATAATTTAATGCACAGTAGAAAGTTCACCTTTTTTTTACACTGTGACATTGTGTTTTGAAGCAAAAAAAAAATATAGAAACCGCAATTCCCAAGCTGAATATTTGGAGGCGGAAAAAAGATTTCAGAGATACACAGGAATTAAACAATTATAAGATGTCAGTTTATACTCACAGAGGTCATAAAGTACACAGAAAACATGTTGAAACATTTTCCTCTGAGCTGGTCTGAAACTGCTTCATAAGGATGACTCTTCACTAGGCGCCAGGTTGAATTATGGAGGCGCTAGTGCAGGAACACTTTAATTGATGTATGAATATGCAATTGTGCCTCAATCCTGGGCCTGAAATCAATCAAGTAGACATTCAGGGCTATTCTGAGCCTCGCCACCTGCACACTCGTATTCTGTGGTCGTTAGGATCTATTTCTCTTTCACTGCAGTTGTGAAGCCCTGGGATCTCGCTTCTGTGGTTCTATAGTTTACCTCCACTCAGAGCCGACCGAAAGACACTGCCAACACCTTTATCTCCTTTAACTGGTAATGCTTTCTGGTGTAAACAAAGCTGAGTCACTCATTCTTTCTATTTGCAGTAGCGTAGAAGTTAAATCAACTGCATGTGCTTAAATTTTGTAGCACTAGAGTAAGGAAACACTTAACATAACACATCTGTTCTTGCAATGACATCATAATCATCCTTTATTTTATTCCTGATTGATTTTATTCTAGTCCTAACATCTGCTATCCTACAATGACTTCTTGAAGCACTCCTAAAAAGAATTAGACACCTTGATTTTAGTTAAAGAAAGGTTTTTCCTGCTAATGCGTTATCCCTTTTTAATCCTATATTATTAGTATTTGGCAGGAGCGGAAAATAACATCAATAACTGTATTTTTACTCAAGTAAACTTAAGCACAATTTCGAGGTACTTATACTTAGCTTAAATATTTTCATTTTATGATACTCTGTACTTCTACCCTTCTACATTTCAGAGGGAAATATACTTTTTACTCCACTATATTTGTCTGACAGCTATATTTGGCAGTGATAGTTTCAAACAAGGCACACTTTTGTTCTTATTCGTGGCTTTAACTACATAAGCATTGGTAGATAATTTACTAATTATAATAAAACTATTCATTAAAACTTATAAAACCTTTATAAAGGGTTCCTTATTAGAAAATGGGGCCAATTTACCATGTAAAATGTATAATTAACCTATAAAGTATATTAATTTGTTACAGTATATAAAGTAGTTTATATTAGCTCCATGTTGAAATGCTACAGCATTAAAATGCTGCTCACACGTTTTTCATCAACAATAATGCATTCAGTAAAATTACTTTCTGAAAGGAGCCATTCTGCATAATGAGTACTTTTACTTTTGATACCTAAAGTATATTTTACTGATAATACTGACATACTTTTATCTGAGTAAAGTTTTGAATGCAGGACTTTTCTGCATCATCTTCCTCTTCACTGGCACACAACCCCACAGCTTCCCTCTGAATTCAGAGGCTCTATAATAGCCTGTTTCTTTCTATGGATCTGAGGTATTGCGGAGAGGATCTTAGATGGAGGGGTAAGGTATGGATGTTCAAGGGCTGTATGCAAGTGTGTGCAGTCTGGGCAAAAGGCCCAGTGTTTGGCTCCATTTGTAGCCGACTCTACATGTGAAAGCCTTCAGGGCATATCAGGCAAAAGCCCCAGTGTTGGGAAGAAAAAAAAAAAAGGTTTCTTTTTATTGAAATATCTTAGCTATAAACACAACCACTCTCATTCACACACACACACCCTGTTTCTAAACCTCGGTGATGTCAACAGCAGAGCAGGGCAGTAGTTCTACCTCCTGGAATGACAGCAGCAGTGATATCTGGCAGACCATCAGATGGTCATGTCAGCCATGACTGATGGAAGTTCTGCATCCAGACTGTGTCCAGGTCCTTCTCAGCTCAGACAGGCAGGCAGGCGCTCCAGCTACATGTGAATAACTTACATATATTAAAATACATGGCAGAGAAATTGCCTCTAAGCAGAGGTCAGAGCGGCTAAACGTGCAAGTTCAACCGCTCCAAACAGTGGGAACGTGTTGCTGCAAGTGCATTTAAAACGAGACAGCTCAGTAGTCATACTAGTAGTTTGCTGTTGTAATGACATGTTCAGGATTTGGACTAGATGTTTTTATAATTCTTTCCTATAATTCACTTTTTTTTGTGTATATCTAAAAAGCTACAGAAGGCTTTGGATATTCTGTTTTTCCATGAAAGGACCAAAACCAACAATGAATTGATCCTCTGTGTAGCCAAAGCCTGATATAACTTATTCCTCTGTGCCATAGACCTCCATTGTTGTCCAAAACCTATTAAAACCAAATCAGTGAGTCAAACCGGTTGTACCGGGTAACATGTTCTGTCATTACAGTGATTGTGGGCACTGTAGTTTATTTTGAGTCAATCCCAAATACACCCTTCTGCTCTCTAGGGCACCAAATGTATTAATCTGTGGCTTAAAATAGTCCCAGACAAATACACTATTTACTGCAGCTTTTGCAACATTTGCTAAAAACTACAATGCCCAGTGGTTTGACGAAATTACAAATATATAGTTAAAAATTAAATTAAATGTAGTTTTTAATATATACAGTATATTTACATCCTCACTGTTGGTTTTGGACTCCTCATGGCATTTGTTGACAATAAGAAAACTATAGAATACCACCAGACTCGGGCTATTGTTAAATGGCAAAGGGTTACCATCTAATCTATTTAGGTATTATTATTAATCAAAACTTGTCATTCAAATCACATATTGAAAACCTTGTTTCCAAGCTAAAACTTAAATTAGGTTTCTTTTTTATAAAATAAATGCTGTTTCTCCCCCCAGGCAAGGAAACACTTGATTTCAGCAACTTTTTTACCTTTATTGGACCACGACAATCTGCTCTTTATGAATGCACCTGACCCATGCCTAAAGAAGTAGGATACTGTATACCACTGTGCTTTACGTTTTATTATTGGGTGTGGCAACCTCGTACACCACTGTACTCTGTATGCTGCTGCTAAGTGGCCATCTCTGTATGTCTGCAGACTTCCGCATTGGTTGGCTTTTATATATGAATCTCTCCTTGGGCTGGTTACTCCTTATCTGTGTACATACATGTATTAAAACCAAAATCAATATGGCCTGCGCTCTCACGATATTCTACAGATGTTGGTCCCCAGAGTTAGAACAGAACAGTCAAAAAAGCTTTCAAATACGTTGCCTCTTCTTCGTGGAATAATGTACAGAAGGACCTGAAACTGTCAGTGGTAATTACTATGGGGGAATTTAAGTCAATTAAAGAAAATAGTAGTCTTGGTAAATGTGACAGCTCGTAAATTTTCACTGATAGCATTTTAGAAAATTGTACCTGTTTATGCATCATAACTGGATTTTTGTCCTTGTAGTGCATATTAACTGGATATTGTGTTAACTTGTTTGTAGTGTGTGTAATGCATTTTACAAAACAATTCAAGATGAAACTCTAAAAAATACAATGGCCATTCAAATTTAAAGGTCTACTGTAGATGATTTTACCTATTTCTAAATATCTATACATCTCACTATCCTTTATAGATAGTGAACTAATGGACAGACATCTATCTATCTATCTATAAAATTGCAGTTATGTAGTTTTTCTGAGGCAGCAGCATTATATGTTTTCTATAAAAATTGTTTTGACAGGAAACAGACAAAAATCACAGACGAAAGTTATGTGTTTGCAACTGTATTCAGATTTAAGAGACCTTTTTAACAATTAATAAATAATCTTGTCACTTCTTGTCCAAAAGTTCATTGTGTGATGATATTTACATCATAAATTAAATAAGAGAAACTAAAGACATTCAACATATTTTTTAGATAAGTTTGTGTCAGTCATTTCATTTTTAACCCCACTGTCATGACAAAAAAACGAATGGTTTTCTTTGAGAACAATTGCATGTGGAGCAGGATTTAATGCATACTCTATATACAGTATGCCAATAAGTTGGGTAAAGGTTAAGTCAGGTAAAAACAGGAAAATGTATACTCTGATATGTAAACAATATTGTTTTAGCCACAACTGTACGTCAATATATACCATGCCTATATTTAGAGAGCATGTGGAGATTACAAATAAGTTTGATTTGTAATCTCTACGCCTTCTAAGTGAGGGCATTCCACATATACATTACAACAGTTCCAACTTTACACTTTTACATATCAGAAGCATTTTCTCTTTCTGTTTTTCCACTTTGCTTCATTTTATTACCTAATGTTGGTGTCATCCAAACACCAAAACTAATTCCACCAGTAAAGATTCTACTTGGACAGAAAAAAATGACACGTACAGAAAACAGCCCACTGACAAATAAATACCAGGAAACATTGACATCTTACAATAGTGAAATGCTTGCCTTTCCCATGTTGCACCTCATGTGTCAAACATTATGTTCTGTGCAATGGAGTTTTCAGGTGAGGGGGCAATGGAACACATTTTCTTACTGCCTTTGGAAATCGTGTCCGGGACAGATTAACTAACAAAGCCAATGGTGCATGAGAGGTTTGGGACAGAAACATTGGCTTGATGTTTAACCAGACTCAAAACCTTGGTCACCTTTGGAGGGAGGGGAATTAACCTCACCGCCATTAAAATAACTCTCTATCCTATGTAATGGAGCAAACCTTCACCCTATGCCGCTTGGCGTACCAAACATCAGTTCATAAACATTAGTTCATCAGAGTCTTGGAAAATTGTGCTCCAATGACAAAGAAAAGAGAGACGTATGATACAAAGGCCTGATGAACACAACTTGTGCTGTATGAACCACAAAGGGTGCATCAACCTAGTGCAAGTACCTTTTTTTTTCATTGTCTCACCTTTTGTATCAAGCACCTAAGTGTTGCATGTGCATACATCACCACCTTACTGTAACATCCTCATTTAGAGAACAGGACCTATCTGCATCAGACATCGTCAGCTTCCGTTGGTTATGATGACTGAGGTGGCCTTGTGTCCCTGCATCTGCTCGGCTTGCATCCTCACATGGGACGCCACATCATACTGAACTCCTCCACAGGCCAGACCCGAGTAACTCCGCAGGCTCTCCGGGTCATACAGGTGCTCCAGGGAGTACCCAGTCAAAGCATAAGCTGCTTGCCTGTCCAATGGTTGCCTCTCCTGGGCCGAATAGAGCAGAGGGCTCCCCTGGGGTTGTGGAGGGTGGGGGGACAGATCTGTCTGCATGTAGTCTTTGTTGAGGGAGAGGCCCGACCTGGGGATCCCATCAGAGCTGGGGCTGCTGAGACGAGACAGAGATGCCGGGCTGGTCGTGTTTTCGTCATTGTCGTGAGGACCGAGCACTTTGACGCCGTCCCGGTGATGGAGGCGTTCAGACGGGAGGTCAATGCTGGGGGCTCCTGGGCCTCGACACACCACGCTGGGCATAGTGAGCTGGGAGTGGTGGGGTAAGGAGGAGGTGAAGCATGGGCTATGAGTCTTAGTGAGGCCTGAGACATCCAGCGGCGCCTTGTGTTGCTGCAAACGACTCTCTTCCTCTTTGATCATCTGCTGCGTGGCACGGATCAGGGTTTCCATCTTGCTGGGCTCTCGAGGGCTAGCCCGGAAATGGTCGCCGTGGTATCGCTCACCTGAATCACTGGTGGACCCTCCACCATCAGGTGAACTCACTACACTGTCTTCATCCCAGTGGCCCCGTCCTGTAAGAAGAGTTCAATGGCCACATTTCAAAACAGTGAAATAAATGAATTACATTGTGTTAATAAGTAATTTGACCCTTTCTGCCTGCATTTACAGTGTGGTTGGAAAAAGTTGCTAAAACCACCAGTCGTCTCTGTAATGTGTGAAATTCAGTTTTAAATTCATATGGAACCATGGTCTGTTAGACTGAATGCCTTGGCAGAACTACAGTGGGGGTTGTTTCACTGTTTGAGGATGTGAGATGTGAAATGACTTGGCTTTCAATTGCAGGAAATTTTTGAACAGATGGTAGCAATCGGCACACTGGCAAGAGACGGCGTAAACAACTTAGCATGTCCCATAATAACATTGGGAAAACAGCTACCAGGAGAAGCTAGGCCAGAGCTATTTTCAGAGACAGATGGTTGTGGTCTCAACCCTAACACCTTACCGTGAATGGCTCCATGGTAGGATGTGATTTCGTAGCCCTCGCTGTTCTCCACGGAAGATTTCGGCAGTGACAGTACAGAGCGTGTGGCGTCCCACCACACCTCTCTTCCCGACTGGGGGGCTCCCAGGAAGTAGCGCCCGCTCTGGCATCGAACACGATCACAGGTGGTGGTGTGAGGATGTGCTTGGGCATGGGCGAGATCCTCTTCTGACAGACCCAGGCCGTAGCACAGGGAGCCTGAGTCTGGGTACAGTCGGTAGGCGCATGATGCCTCCGGAGCCTCAACAGGATCCAACAACTGAGGAGAGGCAGAGTCTGTCAGCGGGCTCCCTCCCCATTGGCTGTCTTGGTCTGACTCTGAACGCTCTGGATTGAAGGCTGAAAACTGCTGGACATAAACAAGAAAATCACAGTTTGTGATTTGAACCTCTTTCTAACAATTAAGCCTGCATTGAGTCTCCTCTCTTGATTTAGCTCTATAAAAGAGGCTGTTTATTACCTGCGGGTAGGGTGACACTCTGGCTTTGGCCTTTGCCTGGGTCAGACGTGACTTTGTGCTCTTCCTGTCTTCACTGTGACTGTCAGTATAGGGGAAGGCGGGCTTGGTGGGGCTCATTTGGTCCAAGGACAGCTGCATTCCCTTATACTCAGTGTCCCTTTTCACACACACAAAATATATGTTAGAGATAAAAAATAAAAGTTTTAACCGATATTTACCCAGGTTGTGACTTTTTAGCCATGCTAGCAGCATGGCTCAAGGGAGGCAATGTTGGTCAACAGAGATATCTCAACAACAAAATGGATTGGCATGAAATTCTGTACAAAGTTCCTCAGGGTCCCCGGAGGATGACGACTACTGATTTTGATCCTCTGACTTTTCCTCTAATGCCATCATGACGTGTGGTTTTGGTGGAAATATCCACCACCATGTGTTTACAGCTAATGAGCACATCTTAGTATGCTAACTCGCTAAACTAAGATGGTGACATTGGTAAACATTATATCTGCAAAACAACAGCATGTTAGCCTGCAGGTGTTAGCATTTAGCTCAAAGCACCGCCTCACAGAGCTGCTGCTAGCGTGACAATAAATTCTTAGAACGGTTTTAAACATGCATGCATCTCAGCTTCGCTTTGGTTCAAATTCTTTCATGCACTGTCTGCTGCGGGCCACTGAGCAGCTTCATTAAAGTGTTGATGGTTGAGTGCCTTGCTCAAGGACACTGAATGTTGTTGCCAGTTAATTCAGAGCTTATCAAACCTTTAGGCTAGAAATTCTCCCAAATAATCTGAGCGCCTTCTTTCTTTCTTACAGCCCTATGTTGTGTCGCACCGAGTGACATAATCAGTAATTAGTCTGAAGCAGGCATCTTGGCCAATATTGAATATAGATAGCTAGACAGACTTATTTTACAAATATACTTTTTATGATATGAGTGATTTGAGGACTATAAGGAGTGAAAACAACATTTAAAGTAAATTTAAGAGATTAAGCCCTCCCACTTCTCAGCTTTGAGTACCTGAGAAAAAAAACAGACACCCTGAAGAAAGTTAATCATTCTCTTCTACCGTAAAACCAATGCCAGAACGCTGCCAGAAAGCAACATGAATAATGTTCACACGCTTAGATGCATGCACGTGTGCACACACAAACTACCTCTGCCCTAAACCTCCTCTGCAAGCATCTTATAAAAAATACTTTTTGATTATTGCAGACTTGTTTTTACTTGTATTTGTGCATGCGGCTTGTGCACCATCTCTGACATTTTAACCCACTGTCCTGTAGCTGAACTCAATCCAAGTGTCACTGTCGAGGGAGTGAAAAGGCTCCTGTGTCAAGTGTTCAGCAAACATGAGCCTATTCTTAACTTATCACATCAACAGTATGTAATAGCAGCTGCCTGGCATTTTAAACCCTGTGGCCCATCCCTGACCCTGCACTGCCAGCCTCTTTAATATGACTCTAAATATGACCCATTCTTTATGTACAACACCTTAGGGGAAAGGCTGTGTTTGGATAGCCAGTACACAGTGTGACTGTTATTTGCTCTTGCAGGTATAGTTGCGGTGGCTGGTTCTGCATCCTATCTGTGCCCTGGCTGACTTATGTCTGAGCCAATAATGTTGGGCCTTTGTGCAAACTCAGCTGTGTTAGCCGAATTCCACCTCAGGGTCAATGTCAGAACACCTCATGTCTGAAATGCGCCACCAGCCAACCTCCAAACATGATTTATTAATGGATTCTTGTTGGGTTAAAACGCTGTTGGGGGAAGGCGATTGAATTGCTGTTTGTATTTTTTAATGTAGTTGTTTTTTTTTGTTGTTTTTTTTTTCTTTTTGTTTTTTGTGTTCTTGCTGCGTGTGAGCTTTTGGATACTACTGTGTTAGAGCTAATTATGCGTTTGGAAATTCACTGTCATTTTAATATAGTTACTTTGTTGTCTCCTTACTGCATTGAGGAAATCAATACCTGGAGTGCAGCCATATGCATGCATGCACGTACAGAGACTCACACAAACACACCATCACACACAGAAGGACACACGCGGAAAAGCGACATGTGGATCAACCAAACCTAACAAGGAAAATCCAACATGTGCTACAGCTATGAGATAGCTATTGATTCCTAGTTCACCGTTCGATCGATTTTGCTTTCTTTAGACTGCAGATCGATGGTGACAGTAGAGGTTTTTTGATGGGGTTGAACCCTGATGTTTGTCTTGCTGTCTCAAAGGGCCTGAGTGTGGTTTGTGCTCTCATAACACACAACTGCCCGAGACCTGCAGCCGCAGTAGTTTGTGGATTTGTACAGAGAGGCTACAGAGGGATAAAGGGAGGGATTTTTCAGAGAGACAAAGACCCATCATATCACAGAGTGAGCTTCAAGCACGGATCATAAGAGTGTATCATATGATTTTACTTAATCCAGTTAAATATTCAATGCTGTTCACTCAGCAAACACCATTAAAAATGCATTTGCTTTTAGTCCAGTATGGCCTCATAACCCTCGTGTTACTATAATTATGTAACTGTAATTTTGCGGGATTTCAATCCAAAATGCAATAACTGTAATAACTTGTATATAAAATGTATGACTTATAATCACAAATGAAAGATAGCAACAACATTATATGCATGAATTATACATTTTTCATAAACAAATGTCTCAAGAAAGCATTAATATAACTTGTACTCTCAAATGTTTCTTAATCTTTATCAAGACTCACGTGAGGACGTAGTTGACGCTGACTATACAGTGAGGTCTTGAGGATCGGCTGTTGTGGACGATGGTGGCATAACTCTGGACCCAGACCCAGCCGCCGTGCTTCGCCAGGAAACGATAATACTTAGTGGTGACTTGGCCTTTTACCAGCACTGAAGGAGATAAAAGAATCAGACAGATGACAGGGATTAACGTATTTAACGACATGCATGTTTGTGTGCGAGAGCCGTGTCTGCTCGTACACGCGTAATTGTCTGCATGTGGTGGTTGCAGCAGGGTGCCCGAGCAGTTACTGTCTGACAAAAAGAAGGTCAGGCAGCCTGTTGTAAAAGCATAATAGAGCAGGCTCGTAACTCACAGAGGTGGTGTGCACAGCGGAGGTGGAAGATGTCACAGCTGTGGACGTGATGGTACAGAGTTTTCTCTATCAGGTCCTGGGGTTCGTAACCTGTCAGCTCTGCTACCCTGGAGAGGAATTAAGGAGTTATGTTAAATATGTCCAGAGGGATTCAGACATTTTTTATATTTTTGCTTTTGCTGATTGTGTTTTGCAGGCAACAGCTTTAGTAATTCTTTGGAGCACATGATTCACCTCACTTGTGAGAAACTGGGCTTATAGGCTTCACATTAAGCATATACACATCACAAATGATTTCAACCATTTAAAAATGCAGCGAGAGATTATTATAGATCATTATTAAAGATGAATGGTATGATGTATACAGCACTGTGTACCTGGAGTCAAGGAAGATGAGCTTCATGTCCAGACTGGCTCTGAACATGAACATATTACTGTGCAGTTTGATCTCAGTCACGGCGCTGGGAGGCAGAGAGTGTCCCACAGCCACCAAACCCACATTCTGGTAGCAGCCCTCAAACGGTGACATGTCCAAACTGTACTGACGGATCTTCAGGTAGCCGCTGCAGTGGATCACCTGTGGTGGAGCAGACAGAGTGTAAGACAATGAAAACAAAATGTAGATTAACAGAACAATAACATAATAACACACTGAATAATTTATATATTATTCAACAGGAATTAAGGATGATCATTTAAATACAATAAAGTAAAATATTAACATTAAAATATTGAAATTCTTATGACACAGTGACATTACAAGAATTATATGTTCATTTTTCTTTTAGATATAAAAAATAGAGCATGATTAAGAAAAATCTACTTGAATGCTGGTACCCATTTTTTTTTATTTTTATCAAATTATTACATGTATTAATTCGATTTATTGCAATTAGTTCACTGATTAATTAAAAAAAATAGCTTTGAAATACTAAGGAGCAAGTGACAAAGCTTCTTTGCCTACCTTGTATCCACCACTGGTGAGGCCCGCGTTTCTTTTTGCCAGCACACATTTCATCCGCAGAAAGAAAGAGCGCTCTACTTCATACTCTGAAAGACCCAAATAAATAAATTAAATAAATAAATAAATAAAAATAATTAACTGGGTGCTTTAAATAAACGGCCCGATCAGAAAACACGCAGGAGGGGAAAAAAAACAGAGGCTGTTATAATATGGCTGCATATTCAAAAACATTGCCTCATACACCCAATAATGACAAACTGCCTCATGTTAAATATAAGTATATATATTTATATTAATATACAATAACAATAATAATAATACAGGTGTAAAATACGGAAAATTAACTGCGATTGTACTTCATGTTTCAAGACACACTGACGTACATTTTATTTCCAGGCGCAGACTATAAGCATCAGTGTTCCATCTGTGTAACATCACACGCATCTGTTGCTTTTATTATAGCCATATGCTGCTTCTATACAAAGTAAGTTGCAATTAAATTGCAAATAGGCGAGAGACTAATGTATTTTACCTTGGACGAAGTGTGAGTGATAGGGCTGATGTGGCGTCAGAACAGCTGTCATCTCGTCGTGGTCGGCAGGATGAACATATTCATAAATACTGTTCCCGGTCAACTCTACCTGTTGAGAATAGCTCAGGTAATTAACAGGTAGGTGACTGCCTGATGGGACGGTGTGCCATTAAATTATCTTTCAAGTGAAAAATAATAGAAACGCAGAAAAAAAAAATGTTATCTGATATAAATAAATATGGTTGTACAAGCGGACCTGAGAGAGACCTAAATGAACCGAGGCTGTCTCTGAAATGTACATTATCTTCCCATCTGGAGCCACAACAAAGATGAATCCGTCCAAAGTCTGCAAATAAACAACATGCGACATGTTAAAAATTATTTTACACGACCACGTTGGCCACATTCTTTTGCTGCATATCAGTTTATAATGCTGGTAAAAAAAAAAAACAACAACAAACAAACAAGAAAATAAAAATAAAAATAAGATTATACCTGCAGTAAATGAGATCCCAGCTCTCGCCCAACATTGTCCAAAGATCTTGTTCTACTCGCATGACCCCAAGCCTCTCCCAGACCTGGAAAGAGGGACAAATACTGGCTGATTGTTTGGCTGCTGCGCAACATTATAATAAAGGGGTCGTGTTTTTTATTTATTTATTTGTATCTTAATTATAGAAAATATAATATATTTTGTTCTGATTCTGCTTCTGATTATTATTATTATTATTATTATTGGAAAAAAAGCTGCATGGAATCACCCTTTCTCTCTCTCTCTCACACACACACACACACACACGCACACACACGTGCCTGTTAAAAAGGCCTATTTAGAGTTAAAGCATTTACAGCGCTCCTTCCTGTATGTGTCTCACATGTTGCTCAGGCTGACTGGAGGCATGAACGTCAACAGTCTGCTGCTGTTTACAAGCTGCAGAGGCGACATGTGTCTGACGACAACTGCAACATAGACTCTCCCCCATCTGAAGAGATTACACATCTTAAATAGCGCCATTAATCATGATCCAATAAGTGTTTTACTATTATTGTTATTTTATAATTATTATTTCCTACCAATATGTAACCACACATATGTCCATTTTTTTTTTTTTTTTTTTTTTTTTGGGGTCCAAGCACCCTACAAATCCCGCACTGTGGGCTATTTTCAGTGTGCTGCTCATTGTAATTCACTCAGTTTTAATCAGAAACCTCACAGTGCCCGGCTGCCATCAATAAATTAGGTGCTCCTCTCCCCTGCTGTAAATGAAAATAAAAAATAGGTCTCCGCTGTCCAACATCTGGCTTTCACCCCACCAGATGAGAACAACAAAAAGAAGTTCCTGTTTTTCCCACTCAAAGATTGAAAATATGAAAAATGCTAATTATACAATTGCTTTTTTAAAATCTTTTTTTAAATATCTATATAATTTGGTCTGTCTTACAGGCTTTTTATGTTACATATTATGACACCAAACATTAATAAACCTGTCTGTTACATAAACTCCACATGGCAGCAAAAACGTGGAACTTATGATTTGATTTCATGGGAGATCATTTATAGCTATTTTTTTTCTTTCTTTTTCTTACACCGATCAGAGAGGCTGTGTGTGATTGTGTGTGTGTGTGTGTGTGTGTGTCCCCTGCTTACATGGCTTTAGGTGATTAGAAGCCTTGCAGGGCCTTTTTTTTTATAATTGGTGCGTCTTGTTCTCAGTCACGCAAGCCTGCAGAGACCTGTGTAAAAAAAAAAATAAAAAAAAAAAAGATGGAGGCAGATCGCCTCCTTTGCTGACGCCTTTGGACACACTAAATTAAAAACGATCATAATCAATTTGTAAAGACTCCCTGCAGATCAATGAGAAATTACTTTAATAATATTTCTGCATGGCTGAAAGTCTTTGGCGCCTATAATAACAATACTCTACTTAAATTTCATTAAATTGTATATTTTTTTAAATCTCCCATAGCATTACTACATTTGGTAGGAGAGCTAAATATTATTACTACTTATATTATCCTATTTGCAGTAATTAACAGAGGTTTTCGCCTCATTATAAATAATATTTGTATTACTGTGTTATTAGGGAATAATATTGAGTCGTCCTGTGATTTTATATTCTCATCATTTTTTCTTGTAAATTGAAGTTTTGTTTACTACGTTTTACGCAAACACGTTGAACAAATAATTATTTTTTAAGTGAATAATGAGAAATTCTGTTTATTCTCACTAAACTGAGCTCCACACCTGACAAAAAAAAAGTCAAACAGTCAGTCAGTTGTGTGTAAAGTGGGCTGGCTGCTCACCCTGAGGGAAAACAATTCTCATCTTCAGGTAACTTGTGGTGAGTCTTATGATGGAGGCTTTGTCCAGCTGTGATGTGATGGCGGACGGTAAGGGCAACATTTTAGCCAGTTCGTAAAATTCACTGTTCTCCTTTTCCCGTCTAGTCCTTGCGGCCGTTTTGGATTTCTCCTTCATTTCGGCGCCGTTTCACTTGTATCCTTTTTTTTTTCTTTCGTCTGCAAGCGGTGCTCATTCAAATCAGCATCAATTTGACTGATTTCTCTCCACTTTGCCTCCTTTTCATTGTAGGATTATTTATCGACTAAAAAGCTGGAGTTTGAACACAAACACACAGTTGCATCCAAAATGTTTAAATATCCCTGGTACTCCTGACGGGGACGCTTCAACTGGTTAAAGATCCACAGCGCAGCCGCCGGCTTTCATCCATGACCTGCAAAAAATACAAAGAAAAGAGAAATGTCATATCCAGTAGGCATCATTGCGTTTTGACCTGCAGAGCTGGACCGGACATGATGTAACTGTCCATTATTTTGATGTATGCCTGATGCAGGCCTGCATGTCAGATAGAGCTGACTCTGGAAATGATAAATATAGTTTTAAAGACATGCAGACAGTGTATGCAACAGTAACATCAATAACGAAATCAGCAACAATAAACTGCAACATCAAAATATACAATAATATACAACAGCCCCACACACACACACACACACACAAAGAAAAAAAATCCTGTGCAACAAGAAATATCACAAGAAAAATCCCTGCATACAATATGAGTAATATAATTTCATGAGTAGTTATTTAACAGCTGACCTGCTCACACATGCATGCATGACCTCACACTCACTTTTTTTTTTTTTTTTTACTTTTAAAAGACAAACTCAGCCTTTGGTGAAATACATTTCTCCGAATTTCCCTCAAGGGAGCACTGCACACATCTGTCTTCTGTCATTTTAGCGACCAAGTCCGCCTTTATTTTTCATCTTAAAACACATTTCTTTTTTTAAAAAAAATCTGCCAGTGAGATTAAATAATTCTGAATGTTGCATTCTGTGTTATTCTGTTATCACAGTCACTCAGTGGCATCGAGGAAATGATATTTGACCCAACACAATTCCTGAAACATGTGCAACTGCGCTTTTTTTCACCTCGTCGGTCGTTTTTTAAAAAAAATACTTTTTAAAAGGAAATCAAAATAAGAAAAAAGACATCCAGTACTAGCTGACAGACTTGTTAAGACAGATATATCCGCAGTATTCCTACACCGCGCTCACACACTGTATTTCCCTACATGTGACTCGATCCTATGGCCTTACAGGCAGCCTGCTGGGAATTTTACCTGTCCTGAACCGGGTTCACCAGTCGTCCCAGTTAAGTTTGGTTTCAGCTCCTCCTGGATTTCCACCTGGAAAGGCGAACGGGTCGTGCGCTGCATACACCTCTCCAAATTATAGTGACGCGCAACGAGTGGCTTTCCTACCCAACAAGCCTCCTCTCCCCAACTATCTCAATGTCCCTCTCTGGAGCTGCTCGGGACCCGCCCACCTAGCGTCCACGTCGTCCTGATTGGCCGGAAGCGTTGAACTCCATCGTCTGATTGGATACTTACCGTGGGCGTCAATTTGGCACGGCGAGGTATGCGAGGCACTTGGCAGTGAACGAAGTGAGCTTAGATGTGATCTTGTTGTGTTTTTGTCATTAGCGCGGAGAAGATCACGGATCAAACAGAAATAAAGAAATAAATCTGCATGAAATAGCACAGCAGGGATGTTCTGCATGAAAGCTTTAAAGACCTCCAGTTGGTCATTATTATAAGGAAAATATCCACATTATAACGAGCCAAGTTTGTGTATTATTCATATATAAACGTCTGAGTTCTCTATCCAGATCAGTCTTTAAATGATTTACTGAGTAATTACTCTTACACTCCGCTTGGTGCAATACTAATAAATATTTTATCATCCTAACGTAAATCATTTTTCATTAGTCACTGGACAAAAATGCAGTTCCTCACAAATGCAATATGGAATTTGGTGAAATATCGATAAGACGGACAGGTTTAGTGATGTTTAAGTGATTAAAAGAAACACAAACACAGCGCTAAAAGTAGGCTGAAACACGGGTGTCAGTGTTTGGGGAAGGCAGTAAATGTGCTAAACGCATGCAGGTCCTGTTAATTGCCTAATAACTAGGCCTCAAACACGACCCCTCCACTCCTCCTCGCATTTTTTTTAGCCTCTTATCACAGCTTGTAATTCTTTAAGTGAGCTGTACACCAAATATTGATATCTGCTCACCTGTTTAAAGCTTACACTGAGCTGTTAACTTGTTTTTCTTGTTGATTGTCCCCCCTTTTTTCCCCCCCTCAGTCAAACCTCTGCATTTCACTGGTTTGTTTCTTGCACTGAAACATGTAGCTATTAAAAAAAAATCGTCCACTACAGCAACAGCTCCACGCGCTAAGTGAAGGATATTTATTACATTTAAAATAGAAATCTTGAGGTTGAATTTGCACAATTTTCTGCGCATAGAAACCAGTGGAGTTTGGGATATTTATCATTTACCCCCTCTCCTAATTTACCCTCTCATTTTTTTATTTTTTTTTGTCTTGAGCTATTTCGGAACTGGGATTTTTAAAAAAAAAAAGTATTATTATTATTTAAGCCAAATGCAGTTTACACCCGGCTGAAAGAGCAGTGCGCCGCGTCCTGAGCTCATGCAATAGTTTGGTATCCGTCAAACATGTTTATCTGAGGATTAATTTCCATGGTGTGAGTCAGATGAGAGCGCCGCGGCGCATGTAGTTTTTTAATTAGATACCGGGCGCTCAGATGGAGAAGGGGGTGGAGGTGGGACGCGTATGAGGGAGTGTGGGGGGGTTTAGAGCAGCGAGCGCGGTGACGGGGGCGCGGACGCATGACGGTGAGCTCATTACGCACATAATTAGCCCTTAAATTGATGCTGCATCCTGCCATAATTGGAGACTCTCCTGCTGCCTGGGAACAGCTATCTCTCTGTTCTCCCATTTTCTCCATCTCTATCTTTCTGTGTGTGTGTGTGTGTGTGTGTGTGTGTGTGTGAGAGAGAGA
This sequence comes from Scomberomorus guttatus, assembly GCA_038419695.1. NCBI lineage: Eukaryota > Metazoa > Chordata > Actinopteri > Scombriformes > Scombridae > Scomberomorus > Scomberomorus guttatus. The sequence goes on from CM076462.1 coordinate 12,175,794, forward strand.
GAGAGATAACATATCTCTCTAAATGACTTCTGCTGGACTCAAAATTAGCCACACAAGGCTATACCTTTCTATTATTGTCTCATTTCTGACAGATAAAAACAACAAATTGGCAATTAGAGGAGGGCCCCAGATGCTGAACAGTCTCAGGGTCTCCCCCTTTTTTTAAACCGACAACATGTTCCTGCACCTTCACATCTGATGTCTCCAAAAGAAGGTATTCCTATCAGGTCTTTGAAGTTGAACACAAGCTCTCAGATCTATCTGACATCACTCTCTGTGACAAATTCTTCATCGCTGTCTCTTATTTCCTTCCTTTTTTTTTTTTTTTTACATGAATCACACACAGGTCAGAGGTCACCATGGTTTGTTCACTTCCTAAATCCAAAAGATCTGGCGCTTTTAAGCTCCTTTTTAACAATATACAAACAAAACAAATTTATTTCGTAGTGATTCAATAGATCAGACCTACAGTTGCTTCCTATCTGCCAGTGACCCCGCCGCTGCAGTGACTGACAGCCTGTCAGTGATTGGGAAATTCTCTGAGGGTATGAGCTCCGAGCGGCTGGTAGAAGATTTACCCTGCCCGGACATCCTGTTAATGCCCCACCACAGGCTATCACCACAGGGGAGCTCGCTTTGCTGTCCTTCCACTCCCCACCACCCAAGTCTCACCCATCTTTCCATTTTTATTGTGTTTTTACAAATCACACTTCTCCGTGGGAAGCCAGGCCTGAAATTCTGCCCAGCATGAAAAAAAAAAGCGACGGTAGGGGGGCAAGTGAGTGAAGGTTATTTCGGGAAAGGATTCGAGGAAAAAGGTGGGAAGAGGAAGGTGCACAGTGAGGGACACGGTGCATGATTTCCTCTAATGAGCGCTCATAATGACGATGGAAGAGCTTCTGTTTTATGATTTAGGTCAGTGAGCAAGATTATCACTTAACTATATCTTAAGGTGCCCTTGAGCAAGGCACTTAAAGGGTAAATTCACTGAACAAATGTCACCTATCTTCCTCTATAGTGATATCTAGCAATGCAGATAGTTTGGGTTTTTATTTCAGAGATTTTTTTGCAGCCACTTCAGTGCGATGGAGGTGAATGGGATTTTGTTTGTGGTGCTCAAAACATTCAGAACAGACACTTGGAAAAAGTCAACAGCGGCATGTCTTCTCAGAAACACTGTACCAGTTCCTCAGGAAACTCATTAAGTGATAATACACTGGGGAGTAGGGACTGAAAACATTTTCTTTTTGGTGTGTTTAAGCAACTTTAGCTGAGGTTTCTCTTAAGATCTGATATTTGAAAGGAACTAAACAGGAAGAACATAGAAAAACAGCAAGCACACTTTTTTTTTGCAGTCAGCTGTCAAGCTTAAAATATTTCACACAAACATTTAAATGACAACAACAGAAACGTTACTATGACAGTTACATTAATATTTGATTGACTCAAGCAGTTTCAAATCTGCCTGGTGGTGATGGCTGACATATTGTACTGATATGTAGAATATTACATTCTTGCAAAGTTGAATTGCAAAGTATCTGTGCAATTATCTAATTATACAAACATATACAAAACTGTCAGTTTTCACATTTTACACTGGTGCATTGTGCTGACCATGTACAGTAGTTTAAAGGAGAGGTTCATAATTTTTTCAAGTCTTTCTTAAAACAACAGTCAGGTGCCCAAATGAACATTGAAACAGGTTTTGCTCGCCGTAATCATTCCTCCCGTTCATACTGACCAATAAAAGATCTCCTCTGAAACGCGCTCGTGACGGGGAACAAAATCCACAGTCCTCATTTTGAGCAAAAAAGTTTATCTGAAGATAATGTGAGGCTTCAGCTGTCTGAGTTAGACAAATAAAGTGGACCACAGTTACCCAGTGCATTATGAAGGGATCTGTTAATGGTCAATGAAAAATTCTGAACCCGCCCTTTAATTTGCCTGTAAACCCACGCTGCCTCCACTTCCTCTTTTTCTCATATCTTCTCTTTTATACACTAACAGATAACTTCATCATGTACTTACGCACAGCCAGCACAGGTTCAAATAACCTGACGAGATGTAACCTCAAACATCTCATGAACAAGAATGACGGAAAAGATATGCAGTGTCTATATGTGGAGGAGAAGAGACATAAAAAGCCTTTTCAGGGGATACGTGGATCCATTGAGGACGAGGAAGTATGGTAACAAGATGTTTAAGAGAAGAAGGAAATGTGAAAAAAAAAAAACATTGTGTTAGCAGAAGATTTCACAGAACGAGTGAGAAGGCAATGAGACACCATGAGGCACCATGTTGAGTTATACTCTGTGCTCCGAGATTGAAACGGTTGGGCATATGTAAACAGGCTGCATGTTTGACCAAGATTTGCCAGTTGTGTTTTCCGTAAGCTATTACTGACTCTTTGTGTTCTGAAATATTATTTACTGCTCCCCACCTTCTTTAGCAGTTGGTTTTTAACCAGCCATTTGATTGGAAATTTTATATTGTGTTCTTTTTCTCCCATTAACAGTGACTCCTTTCCATCTCCTCTCGCTCTCTGTCTCTTCCTGCCAGGCCCTTCACTGAGCCCATCTGCTGTGTGCGAGCGTTAATTAACCACACTGCCATTTCCTCTGTGCGCGCTGCGTTTGAAGGTGCTTAGAGTACACGAGTCAGCCCCGCAAGTTCATCAAAATGCTAATTCAGCCCAAATTAAAGTTGTGATTAACATTACACAGTTTCCTGTGCAGACAAATTGATCCTTCCACGAGCTCTCTCTTTCACTGGGTGATGAGTGTCTGGGGAGAAAGAGAGTCTTTCCTCTTGGGTGTTCTTGTCATCATCGCCAAAGTGGAAGAAAAACAGAAACAGGCCCGTGAAGCAAATGGTGTGTGAGTAAGGTTTGTGTCTAAGTGTTAGCAGTTTTCTTCCTAGCATAAATATTTGTCCCAGTATTCCGTTTCTTCCTATTGCACAAATATGGATTTCCATAATCTTTTTCCCCGCCTTTCAATATTTTACAGCATATCAATCCATACTTTGTTTGTGTGCGTGTACTGTACCTGTGGGTGTGCTTCTTTTTTTTTTTTTTTGCGTTGTCTCACAGTGTGTACATATGTGAGGAACCAATAAGCTGTAGCCCTGATGCTGTGACACAGTTCTGACTGTATTTACCCTGCTCTCCAGCTGCCTCTGCACCCCCCAGAAACTAAAACCCTGAGAGGTAAAAAAAAAAAAAAAAAAAATCATGCGTTTTTTCACATCATCTGAGATGCAAAATTGTACTTTCACCTTTAATTTTGTGACCGCTTCTATTTTAGGTTTCTATATTTGTGACCTTAATCACCTTGACGTCTCTTCTGTCAACAGGCTGTAAGCACAAAATAAATTTGTAATGCTGAAAGACAGATTAGTAGCTTGTCTTGCGGGGTAGCCGTGCTAATTCATGAGAGCAAATCACCAAGCCATATGCTCCTGGTGCAACAGAGGCGGTGCCATATGTATTTTTGTTAAAACAACAACAGCTTGACATTCCCAATGGGTAAATGACAGTGGAACGCTTATTTAGGTACGTACTGTAGTCATACACACAAACTCACACACACACACATCTTGTGGTAATGAAAGCCCCTGGCGTTCATCACTCTGTCTTAAGCAGTGGTTATTGAGGCATTAAATATGTCTACACAGGGCTCAGTGAAAGGCTGCCAGATCAGTGTTCTCCTCTGGGGTGGGGGGTGGAGGGGGGGCTCTGTTTGCATACAGACAGGTTGGGGGATTGGGAACGTGCGCCGAATGGAGCCTGGGAGTCATAACTGGGTGCCCACCACTCTGGTGTTAGTGCCATTATGGGATGTCACTGTGGGAGAACTGCAGCTCTTCAGCGGGATTACTGAGATTCTTGCAGAAATTGAGCGGAATTGGAAATGTGGCCGAAGGATTCTCTCCCGACGTGTGCTCAACGCTGCCGCACACACACACACACACACACACACACACACACAGACGCGCACACACACACACACACACACTTCCATTCATGTTTTCAAACAGATGCCAATGCACATTTAGGCAAACATTTTGCCACAACAGGAACTCTGATGATGTTGATGTTTGTGTAAAAGAAAAGTATACAGACTGCTGTTGCAGGCGGATTTGAAGTGAACTTCAACTTGATCAACTATGAAATTTCTCATCTTTCTTTCCTTCTCACAGCTTGATGACAAATGCAAAACAGCACTGGTGCATGCCTCAGCAGCCTCCACTGCCTTTGATGCCTGTTTGCATAATATAAAATGTGGTGGTTTGTTGTGTTTTTTCAAAACCTGCTCGCAAACCAAATTTGCCATATGGAACAATAAAGATTTGAATTGTACTGAAATGAACTACAATGTAATGATAAATACCAACAACAATTTTGAGTTAATGACATGACGACATCTATAGAAAATTTAGGAGAAAATGTATGAAAACAACTCATATGTTGTGAAATATTCTTCAGATGGATTGAATCTGGTCCACTTTTATCCACCTTGCATTGTGAAACTGAGTTTGTTTTGTTCATTCATAGGAGCATTGGTTTTCAGTGCTACTGTTGTGGATGGTAGCCCCACTGCAGTATCAGCACAGACAGTGTAACAACATGACTCGGGCATAAGAAAGGCCTCAGTAGCCTCCCTTTCTAATGGGACTGGGGGGGAGGGGGGGAGGGTGAATGCGCAGAGGCCACACTCCCTTCTGAGGTCCGTTCTCCCGTGTCATAAAATAAACATGCTGGATGCGACCCTGGTGAGGGTGAACATTAACACCCCAGCCGCTGGCCCGGGGGTCAGCCAGGGGTCAGCCGCCGGCTGTGGCGGAGGGAAGGATGGAGATCACTCTTCCACACACTGACAGCCGCACCAACACGGCATCAGACGCTTTACACTCACACCCCTGGTGTCGTCTAAATTCTGTCTCAAGGATTAATGGACTACAGAGACTCATTAGGGTCAAAATGGTGTTTTTGCCCTCCTGTTTATTCTGAGCAGAAGATTTACAGACCTTATTTATTATGTTATTTTGTTATTAAAGATTTATAATTATTATTTTTACAATTTTTGAAGAACTGTTCACAGCTTCAGATTTAATATCAAATTCAATCAAGCTGCAACAAAACATTTTAGAAAAAACAGCTAAGTCAGGTCAATAGAAACTAGCTGTAACTTGCCAGCAAACAGTTGCTAACACATCCACTAGACATAGAGCAACTTAAACATTCATCTGGAGTCGTGTTTCTGGACACCTGATGAATTTAAGTCTAACATTTGCTCTCCTTTTAGCTCTGTTTTGCTCTCCACCAGCTCCTGAGATAATTTGAGAGAGTAACTGCAATGATGAGAACTGTAGGAGTGAACCAAAATAGTGCAGTTGTGAGCCAGAAAAACAAAACAATGAGCTGAAAGATGTTAAAATGCTCCCTAAAGCTGAGAGGAACTGCAGAGTCAGGTGATAATTCTCTTCATCGCTACAGGCGACACCTTTCACATACAAGTAGTCATGTGATCCATTGTTAACAGAACAATATTTATTATAGCTGCATTAGATAACTAAAGCCAGTAGTCGACATCATTCAGCACAAAGTAAATTATAAGTTGTTGAAATGCTGTTTGCAGCATGTCACAGGTCCAGAAACCAGAAGAGGCAGAGCAGAGTGGCATGTGCCTCCCCCAACAGCGCTGCCCTGGTGTATTATTCAGCCTGGCATTCACGCTGACTGTGCGGAGCCACAGATGTCAGACATGGCTAACCAGCTATTGTAGAGAGCAGGCACGGACATCAGACCTGCCAAGACTGGTCAGATTTGATTGTGAACTACATATTCCAATATTGACATTAAGAACAAATAAAAGAGATACCAAGAGAATGAATGCCAGTGATTGGCAGCCAGGTCAAATAGCACTTGTAAATAATTCTTAAAGTTTGTATTGCGTTTCGCAAAATATACAATAGGGGGGTTATTGTATATTCTGTGGCGGTAAAACGCCACTCATGGTTTTCTTGGCTAGTAAAACAAAAGGACTCATTCTGCAGCCAAAAGACACTATAATTACAATCCAGTAAACAAGATAGAATGTGAGAATTTACCAGCCAACTACAAGACTAAGGATTTATGTGTCCTTTTAGCCTATCCTCAATGTGCTTATAAAACATCCCCCTGCAACAATTAGGGTAGCATAGATCACATTCTTGCCTTCACAGAGGCCAGATAACACCATAAGGCTTTGGGACATCTCATTCGCATTGGGACCGGTCTGGAAGATGCTTTACTAGATGGATTTATATGTGGCCTGCGCTGCTTTCCAGTGATTGAATGTCTGTGTGCATGTGTTGAGCTGACTTTGTGTGGATCTGTCAGGGGACTCATAAGGCAGGTTTGAAGTAGGCATGAGATAGGAGGAGGATGTGTGTGCGTTTCCTTGTGTGCGTGTGTGACTCAGAGTGCTTTATGGTGAAAGAGCGTGTAAATAGTGACCGGAGACAGATGTGGTCTCATCCCTGAAAGACTGAGGATAAAAAATTATTGGGACAAGACGTCAGAACGAGGTAGACATTTCTCAAGATAAGATATTTACAGCATGTTATAAGCGAAGAGTCGAAACATGTAAATGTGGCATATGCTCAAATGCACATAGTTTTCTTTGTCTTTGTGGTGACATCACTGTCTGATAATATCCAGTTGCACAAAGTGAAATCAAATCTGTGAAAAGTTCACACAATCTTTTTCATCTGTGCATTTCACAGCTCCACCTAAGAGGTTAGCTTTAGCTCTAAACACCACATAGACTATAAAACATGAGCTGGAGAGTTGTGAGAGACATAAAAGCAGTTCCTTTTAATGTAATATTGATTTACAAACCGCATGTTAAAACACCTCCTGGTCACGGGTCATTACTTTCAGCCCCTAACGAATTGCGCAGGGTGCTGAACTGGAGCCAGTGCACATGAGGCAGTGAAAGTTTTTAGATCCACATGCGCAGGTTTTGGGTATCCTGATGTCTAGACAGTAGCACGCCAAGAGCATGAGCTTGAACTAAAGAAAAACTTTACACAGCAGTGAAGTAAAGCAACAATATGTTGATAAGAATTTGTAAAGAAATGTCCTCAAACTACTTATATTACCTATAGGTACAAATATAATGCAGTCATGTATTTAAAAATGATATTTCATTTTGGTCTGACATGACTTTTTCAGATTATTGGATTAGCTGTCAAGATCTTGTTGCCTCTGATCTGCAATTTCACTGATGCCATCCAAGCATTTTTTCATGCCCATACCGATTAGTACAGTTAGAACAATTAGGTAAAATTGCTGTCTGTGGTTTGACCTCACAACACAGTGTTGTGACAACAGGGACAACAGAGGAAAATTACACTAATTAATTTGTTTCACTCAGTTAATGTTTTGGTGGTGTTAATGGCAAAAGAAAAGCAAAATGTTGTGAGAAATAGCACGATTGTTTTATTAGGAAAATGTGCTCTTTGGTCCTCTAAAGATGTAATTCAACCGCAGCAGTTCAAACAGTGTTGTTGCATTTAATTGAATCCTGCGATGTGATAGTGTCTTTGAGATGAAACTGCTGCATTTGCAGTAGAAGCAGTATCTTAGTTCCAGTCAGAGTTTCCAGTCCGGATATGGCAAATATATTTTCTTTCTATATTTACATGCATTTGTAATCAGGTATGTTAAATGCAGAAATTTTGAAAAATTATTTTAAGTCGTTTAATTCAACCAAAACCATAATAATAATACTAATACTAATAATAACAATAATAAGACAATGTGGAGCCAATATTGAGGACACTGAGGTCATGACCTTGCTCTTTTTTCTGGGAATTGGGATTTAAATTATACATCTAAAAGGCCACATTCGGTGGGTATATAATCGGATGATTACAGTGGTTTTAGACTCAATAAATCTCTATTATCTAATAATCTATAAAAAACAAGATTTCAGTATTTTTCCACCAGAACTGTGTTCCTGCCAGTGTGGAAAGATCTTTGAAATAGCATGTCAGCTTTTTTTTGTTGGGAAATAAAATGTGTGCAAAATGTAACAGTTAACATGAAATAAGTCAAAATATTACAAAATATACTTTACATTACTGTATTATTATTATTATTGTTATTATTACATGGAACCATCCTGAAAATATGAGACCCTTCAGAGCGTTTCATACTGCTCACCAGACTCACTAAACATGCAGCGTGTACTCAAGCATGCACGATGCAACAGCAAATGGCTTTCATTTACATTTTAATTCACCTACTGGTAAATGCTTCCACATGAGCCTTTACTCTTGGCGGCAAGTTATGCTCCTCATCATGAACAATCGGTCTGTTTAGAGGCTTACACAGTATAGACAAATATAAATACAGTGTTTTTCAGACTTTATTTATAGGCAGTCACCGACCAGCAACAACAAAACACTGCTTCCATAGCTCATGCAAATCTGTGGAGCAGAACACCCCCTTCGCACTTTGTTTTTCTATGGTACCATGGCATTTACATTTCATGAGCTCGCTAACCCTTTTTTCGTCCCTTAGCACTGACTTGTCACCGGGCTGATTTAGTGGACCAGTCATTTCCATGCAGACCAGCGGCTGCAACGCTCTCCCTGCTGCAGATGAATATTTACATGGCAGTTAACAGGTGGTGAGTAGTTTAATGGTGGTAATTGCTCCATGGCACGTGTAGCAGGAGAGGAGGTGTGTGGCTTGGGGGTGTCCCACCCCTGTGATGATGCATCCCAGGGGATATACGTGCATATGTGGCTGTGTGTGTGTGTGTGCGCGCACCATATTTTAAGTTGAAAAAAACAGCATTGTGCACTGTGACATAATGCAATAACATGTGTTTCAGTGTCAGCAATCGCTGATGATGATGGTTTATTTAACCACCGTTCTACATTTGTTTTGAATGCGATTTAGTGTTCATGCTGATAAATACTGTTTTCATTTATTGTGTTGGAAAGAAAAAAATCCCTGAAAACCACAATTAGGTGCTTTAGACAGTTTGGAAATAGAAATATCCTTATATCCTTATACTGTAATGGCCTTCTAATCTTCTGCCTCATAGACAAGTAACTACATTTCTACAAATTCAGGTTTATTAAAGTGTGCACATTTGCAAAAGTAACCTATTATAAGCAGAAGATGAAGACATATCCTCTGTTTCCACAGTTTAATAGGATAGAGATATAACTTTTTGAGATTTGTTATTTAGCACCAGCTTCTTTTTTTACTTCTATTCAGTGGATAGAGATTAGGTTTTATTGTCTGTCTGACAGCCATGCAAATGTTATGGAATGTTCCACAAACTGTAGCAGATGGACACGACAAGCCCCTCCCTTTCACTCTCAAGGAACATGACATCACCACATATGGTCGCAGTGATTGATCTGTCGTTAGAGAGTGATGGCTGGCTGAGTGGAGAGAATGGGGAAGGGATATGCACAGAGTGGAGGCGAAGTACGGGCGTAACATTTTCCATGGCAAAACTCATACAGTCAAAGGGATGAATGTGTCAATGGCCAGACCGTTTTTTAAATTGATTGCTTGTGTGTGTGTGTGCGCGCGTATGTATGTTTGTGTGTTTTTTTCGTGTGGAGAAAGAAAGAGAGATCTGCAGTGTATAGATGGCCTACTTCTTTTTTTTTCATATTTCAGTTTAGCCTTCATGCTTGTGTATGTTTTACTCGCCTGAAAGGCTTTAAAGAATTTATATACATTTGTGTTTGTATTTTTAAGTTCTTCAAGAAAAAATGTCATCCCAACCCTCATGTCCTTCTGCATAACTTTATTTTTAAGAGCAAAAATAAATAACATTTAACAACCAAGATACACTGAGCAAGGTATACGTGAATTTGAGAACCTAAATGTACCCTGTGGAGTTCTTGACCACTATTAGCGCTATGGAGCGATTTTTTTATGATTAGGTTCCTTTGTTTGTTTGCATTATTATGCACACAAGTACGTGCACAATTCACATCCTGCTTTTGGTTTCACACTACTCTGTTGATTGACAGTTGGTGGCAGTAACATGTTGACAAATGTAGAAATAGCAATACACCAACAAATGCAAATGCATGGTTTGAATATTTCTTAAAATCAGCTTTGTAAATGTTTTATGAGGAAGGAAATGCGCTCAGTATGTTTGTAAGGATACACACAATGAATTTTTCGGGGGGAAACACAGAATGTAAACAAAACTCTTGTTTGTTTACAAAAAAAAAAAAAAAAAACTCCACAGGGCACCTTTAAAGTAGGAACCCAATGGCTCAATGCAACAATCAGTTCATAATGTAAAACACAGAATAGAGGCTGTCAGTCTTCCTGTCTGATTATACTTACACATTTACTATTAATTTACTGTAATTTACTAAAATTATATATAAGTAGCACATTTAGACCCAGTAGATCAACTTGTATAAGGTGATTTATCTCTGTTCATGAAGTGAAACATTGCAACTTTGTAACCAGGAGCTAAAACAGATGCAATTCTGAATCAAGGAGAGAGTGAGAGAGATGATGTTGGAGAGAAAAAGCAGTAGGATGGATATGCAGTTCCAGACACAGAACAGAAGCTGGGAGCTTGTCTTGTCCTGCTGTGTGTCTGGCAGATTGCTATGGAGCCTGTCATTGCGACCGGCAGGGTGTCCAGCCACTACATGGCATTCAGCAGGGGAGCTGAATAAATCACTGGAACACACACAGTCCAGTTTACAATTCGCCTGACAAAGCCAAGAGTGCCCTCTGTTCACACCTTTATTTTGTACAGCTATAGAAACTGCATTATTCTGACAGCTAAAGTAACATTGTTTATGTAATTGATTTTACACGGAGGGGGGAAAAGTTTTGACACCCAGAAACAAATACCATATAAAACGTAAAGGCTAATCAATTTAGACAATAGAAATAGTGTAGATAGTCACAGTTTCCCAATGAAAAAAATAAACTAAAGAATATTCAAACACATGTCCTTTCAGCAACAGATTTATACAACAAATAGTGTTGCATGTTCAGGTTTCACAGAGGTATGATGATCAGCATAGAGGGCATAGTGATTTGGAGGCCAAGAGGAAGTGCAATGTGGGGGCCCCTGAATCCCAACCCTGACCCTTCTCCATTAACTTTTTCTTTAAATAACCTTCAAGACACAGCAAAAAACATACAAAGACAGGCTGACAACAACATTTTAAACCAGGCTCAGACTACAGGAGTTTTGGGCCGATTTATCCCTGATTCACCCCTCCTGACAGTCAGGGGAGAAATCTGGTCTGGGACCTTGGTCTGTACCAAGATTATCTGGTAATGTGAGGTTTTAACAGATCCAAGCTTAAACCTCCAGAACTGCTTGCAGACTCATCGGGGCCACCCCGATAATATCAAACATGTTTGATATTTAGTTGATATTTATGATTACATCACTACTTTCCGAGCAGGACCACAATGGGAGCCAATGAGACTTTTGAAATGGTGACCGCGAAGAAACAACAACAAGCTGTTGTATGGGTGTGTTGGACAGCTGAGATGGAGGAAAGGTTTGTCGTTATGTGGCAAGAACAGGACTGCCTATATAGCGTGTCTTCCAAGACATATCATAGACATCTCCATTTTGTTTACATCTGCTTCCCCGTGAGATCCCGTGAGATCATGTGAGGTGGTGCATTGCATCTTAATAATATCCTGTAGTGTGTGATGCACCATTATTTCAAATCTTGTAGTGTGTGTATGTTTGAGATTAGAGAGAAGAACATCTATGAAGTCTCTTATGTGCGTGATGCAATCCAATTTCAAAATCGGTTAGGATTTTAAAACTCCTGTAGTCTGAGGCTGGCTTTAGCTTATCCTTACTGAATGAGAAGATGCATCAGTGCACATACCTGTATACACCTACTTGCCACCGCCATACTGGACATACTAATAAATGACTCCAAACATTAAATAGACTTTGGTCAAACCACTTTTCAATCTTAGAGAAAATGAATTACTTAATTTACACACTAATCAAGTATTTTAACATGTATAATTCATACATTACATGCATTGCAAGACAAATTATTGTTCTGGAGCTTTTCTTTATGTTCAGTAGTTTTATAGGCTGTATTAACAACCATATCGCAGTAGGTTATTAATTATAAAACTAAGCTATATAGACTCAACATCCAATTTAGATAATAGATACATGTACAAAAATTGTTTTTTTTGAAGGAAACTAGAGTTGTGTGTCCCAAATTCACATGCCTGATTCCATAGGCATACTTTGAGGGCATTAGGATGTCAGTGTCACCTCGTTTTATCCTGGAATGCATCAAGGAAATGCATGGTAACCCTGCAATTGGGCCGGAAAATAATAGGCTGTGTTCCTGGTAAGAGTGGCTCATTGGTTTGGGTTGAGAAATGGCTGTGATGAGGAAGAAGGCAAGCTTATATTTACACGAGACACCCACACAGGCCTCCATAATCAATCTTCCAATCTCTCAGGGTGCAGACTGAGCCAAGAATCAGTGTGTGGGATGTCGTGGTAAACAGCATGAATCTTTGCCATGAGTCTGTTTAAAACCTTTATTTATCCATGGACAGATTTAACTGAGAATCCATTCCTGCAATGTCAGACTCAACATGACAGTCATGCACATGTTGGCATTTTGGGAAATATGTTTACCATCTTTCCCACAGTCAGATAACGAGATATCTGTTTCATCTCTGTGTCCACAAAAATGTGCTTCGCCCATAGCTAGGTTGGAAACAGAAAGAAACAGACAAAAGTTTTTAAAAAACTGACAACAACTGATTTACATGTATCCTTTTAGTTAGGATTATGGCCACCAATATGTCCAAGAGGGTTTGCAAGACGTGTCACCCAACCCATAGACTGTGTATAAAGATGGACGTAGAGAGGTGTGACCCACCAGTTGGTTTGCATTGGAGATGGTTTGAAGACCAGAGTTGCAGCTTATGGTCCGCGCCATCTTTGCTGGTTGGAGCCAGAACCTTCCAAATAAGGAGTGTGTGGTGTTTTCTTTCACACTCTGGACACACGCCCCGCTACCTCAGACCGAAGCTAACGCTAGCTTAATGGGTACACTGAGCGCTGCACACTTGGACTAATGTTAGCTACTTTAGCTAAATTGTGCTAACAGGGAAGGTATCACAATCAAGTAACATTAAACTTACCGAAATATTGTGAGCCAACTGTCAATCCAAGCTGTCAATCAACACAGCAGACATCAAAGCTACTATAAGTCTTCAAATCTTATCAACAGAGCAATAATTTTCAAAATGACCACCAGCACACTCATGAGAGGGTCCAAATTTAGCGATTGAGACCACAAGGACTTGGGGAAAAATGATTAAATGCGTATTTCTAGAGAAGTCGACACTTTTTGAATGGGACTCAATTGGAGCCAGGGACTTTTTGGAGTCAGCATCTAGTGGCCACCAGTGGCATTGCACTTTAAGGTACTTCCGCATTTGCTTCAGCCTCGAGCCGTGGTAGTTGCCACTTGATCTGACCACATCTACTGTGAAGACAAATTATACCTGTTCCAAATGGTCAGACTTGGCAGGGCAAAAAGCTTGCTGTCACAAAACTCATACAAATGGGGATAATAGCACATGCTTTTGCTCAGTCTCTTCTCAAAAGCATTCATGATGTTGCAATCAGATGTACACATGAAAAATCAGGGAGCTAGTTGTGTACAGAATGGAAAAAGACAGCATGAAAAGTTCAAATCCTGTGTGTTCACTTTTGCACAACTGGCCAACCCCTGTGGGAAATGACCACGCTTGTTGCTTGTCTGTTTCGGAAAGTTACAAAACATGTCGGACAGAAGCAAGTAATATTAGTACACAGTAATTATTGACTTACAACAATATCAGCCACACAAAGAAATACAAATTATAGTTACTGAACATGAACTAATGACTACATGAGTATTCATCATCTGCTTGATTTGGTTTTGTGTGGTAAAAGAGACAAAAGTTGAATTCCTACGGCAAGAAATAAAGCTCCTTCTTCATCCCTCATCCCTTTTCTTCCTATTACAAACTTGTTGAACAGGACAAATGACATGATCTGTCATTTTATTAAGCCCTTTTAAACTGTCTGTGTAAGGATATTAGCCCGCTCCTGAGGATGAGCCTACAAATTCACTGACATCTTGAAATAATCAGAGTGTATATTGAGAGATATAACTGGGGTTAAAAAAAAACAAAAAAAAAAACAGCCTCCCTCATCACTCATCTCCATTTCTCTGAAAGGCTGATGTAGACATCTCTATAAATATCCCAACCATTTGAAGAATAACTGGAGTGCACATGTCGCTGTGGTGACACACTGTCAGATACCAGCTAACTAGAATGCAATTTTCAATATTTTCCAAGATAGACCTTCCAATGCCACAGTGCACATTTAACTCTGTAATAGACATCTTATCTGAGAGAGTGAAGTCGAGAGAGGTGGAAAATGGCAGCAACACAATAACAAAACTGATCACCAAGTGAAGACCTGAGAGAAAGACAGATTAAAGGATGGAGGGAATGTATGAGAAGCAGAGATGCTAGCAGTCATTTAAAATGACCAGTCATGAACACTTTAGGGTCAATGGGTTCTCTGGTGCAGTTACTAAGTAGATCTCAGTGTGACTCACTGGAGCTTAGCTTTGCCTGAGCAATAATTGGCAACATGAGGGAACCATGAGTGTTCATGTGTAAAAAGTGAGCGTTTTTCCATTTGCATAAGACATAGATGGCTGAGAAAGTGGAAGAGTGTCACTCTGTGGTCTTCATGTTCTCTAATTTTCTCTTAAGCTTCATTTTCTGTGCCTCTGTTGTCACCCTTCCCTCTTGATGTCTTTTTTTCTCACTCTCTCTCTCTCCATGCTAGCTTCCTCCTCTCCCTAACTTCAGCGATTGGCAGCTCAGCAGAGCAGAGTGAGTGCAGAGACTGTGCATGTTTTTAAATTATCTCAAAGCCTAAGCAAAAGATCTCCTGCTTGATACGAGTAGCTGCATGCCAAACAGTTCCACCTAGATTTATGACTTGGCACTATGAGCAGAGCTGGCAATCTAATACCTGTTGCCCAATGCATCCAGCGTCCAAATCCTTCCTTTCACAGCACTATATCAGGCCAAACAGCATTTGCAAACACATTTACAGTTTATTTTGGCCTGTAGGTGGCGGATAGTCAACATACTGTGAGCTCCAGTGAATTTAAATAATCTATATGAAAGTATGTAGAAGTAAAATAGGCAAGATTTGAATTGTTCTGATTTGGTAATTCGCACCCTATTGCAGACTGAACTACTCAGTGGTAGCAAAGTAAACTTAGATCAGAGGATCCAGACACTTTGAGGGTCTATCATGGCAACAGCAAAATAATTCTTGTAAGTCACTGCAAGAGAGAAGAACTGGTCAAAATGTTGAGAATAGTGTTTTGCTAATACTGGACGTTTGGAAGTTTGCAGGACAGACCAGATATTAAGCACTAATCATTACACATACAATATATTTGAGAAGAGTGATAAGGCTGGATATTGAACCTGTTTTTGGCACCAAACAACATGTGATAGCCTCGAAAAATGTCAAGGAACAAATATTTGAATGCTTATTCAGATTTTGAGTCTTTGCTAATTTAAAGCTAATTTTCTGAATTTAATTATAATTTAGCTGTTTTTATTTACAAAGTGTAACAGTTTTATGTAAGTTTTATGTATTTTGTTGAATAGAAAAAAAATGGTTTATTTTTATACTTATCAAAGTAAGGTATCTAACCTCCGCACACACCTGTACTCACTTTAAGCTCAAGAACTTTGTCGTAATTGTTACAGTAAGTTGTTGAAAAAGTATTGTTTGATATTCCCGCTGAAACTCAGTATTAGCACTGGTATCAAAAAAAACATAAAATCATAGCCACCCCTCCAGGAATTTAACAGTTTGGATCCACTCGTGTAAATTAGAACACTTTGTAAACGCTAACATTCATGCTCTGAGTGATGAATGCGAAGATAATACAACTGACAGCTTAAATCTACGTTTTCTTTTGACTTCCTGCAACCATGTTTACATTGTAAATAACTAAAAGGTTCTTTTTTTGGGTGGGCTTTAGAAGTGTATTTTCTCTCTGTGCTTTGGCAGTTTTACACAAGGAAGTGATTATTGCTCAATAGCTGAAACAGAGAAGCCAAGCTCATGAATATAAATACACTAAAATTACACCCACTGGCTCAACTTTTCCAACCATTATAAACTTATTTTCATTATGTTTTCTGAGTTTTTCTGTTTATGAGTCATTGTAGCATTGTGAGATGAGTGTGAGCGTTTGATTTCTCTCAAAGACTTTAATGTTCTGTTTATGGAGAATTAACCCCGTCCCCTTTTCTAAATGCTCATACATTTTTGATGTTGCTGGATTTTGCTTCCCCACTAGTCATGAAAGTAAAGCTGAATTATTGAATCCACTTTTTGAAGTTTGTTTCCTGTCTTACTTATAAAATTGCCTGCTCAAATAAAAAAATCACAATATTTTCTCAATTTGTCAGAGACTCATTTGCGTATGTCTACTTCATTTTTATCACCACAAACATCAACCCCCCTGTTCTGGTTCCAGATGGAGCGCTGCCAGCCAAGAAAGGTGTTCGCTACAAACCCAGCTGTGTAAATTGTTAATTTTGAATCAGTAAACAAAAACCTGAGTCGTCCGCTGAGGCAAATATGATAATTGTTTGCGGATTATGGAGATCTGGCTGGCAACTCGGCAGAGGCTGTGAGTAAACGGGAAGAAAGCTCAGCTCAAACAAATGCAGTTACTCAGCCAATGGAGCAGTAAGACTGATGGCACACACACTGGCGTGATCCTCGGGGGAATATCCAGCCTGGGGGCCCAGGAGGGTCTCTGCAGAACAGGTTGGTCCAATCATTAAGACACACATGAACATCTATAAAAATGGATTCTGCACAGACCGTTAAAGACTAAAAACAATTTTAAAGCATGTGGTAAAAATGCAGCATCAATCCATGTCAGGCAGTTTTACTGCAGATACTGACAGGATTCATCACAGGAGGACTAAAATTGCTGTTGGAAAAAAATGTAGCTTGTTTATAAAAAAAAATTGCAGTTGCCTTTATGTAGGAAAAAAAATAAACAACATACGGTAAAAATTTGGTGGAAATTGATTACCTCGCCTCAAGTGCCATGCTGCAATGAAGATAAACACACGCAGTATAGAGGAGGAACATTTATGTTTACATTCAGTGTTGCTCACCGAAACTCCTTTAGGTCTGACGAATGTCTTGCATTTCCCGGATCATAAAATATTTGCAGAGTTGATTTTAAAAATATTCTAAATCCAGCATTTTTACATGTATGTTAACTAGTCTAGCTATCAGGTGCTTGCATGATAAAACCAAAATGGGGACCCACTTCTAAATGCAGTGCTCCATCGCACCACTAGTGGTCAAAATCTCCAATTTAATATAAATAAAATAATTAGTAGAACAGACAATGTCACTGTTACAATGTATGCATCTTACTTTTCCTATTTTAGCTATAAAATGCAGAGAAAGCTATAGAGGAATTGTTTTCTGTGATCAATTACAATAAATTGACTGTTTGTACATCCTGAAGCCTCCGTTGGAAAGATGAATTGGAAGATAATGTTTCTTAAATAAAATGTCACTTTTGTTTCAACCACTTTGCTATTGTAAAAGTTCCAGCAGTGCTGTTTGTAGCCTAATTTATTATGATCAGATCCCAGCTGACTAGTCAGCAGAGACCAGAGCAGGGATGGTAGCTTCCCTATGACATCATCCTGTAAAAAAAAAAAAAAAAAATGCAACAGGGAAATTTGAATCGCCACAGAAAGCAAAAGTCTGTGATGGGCTGCAAAATGCAAACTTAGTCGTTTTAAGGAGGACTGACATCTTCCAATACAGCATCCATTGACCTTTAAAGTGGCTGCTGTGAGCTGTTGCTCTTTAAAGAAGAACTGCTTCTCTGATGCTTTTCTTTTTTCAAGAATGGTGATAATTCTGGTCAGTGGCGAGATAATCTAATCTCTCCACAACTGAGACCACATATCCCAGCAAACCTTGAGATCAAAGCCTGCCAGGGACTCCTCAACATGGTGTCTCATAAATGCCTTTTCTACCACAAAAAGAAAATGCCCCTAAAGAGTGTGTGAACTGCCCACTCTGGGAAAATGGAAAAGAGATTTTAATGTCTGGACCGACGTAAGTAGAGTTGCTCGACACTCTTGTCATTGATACACAGCCACTGCTGCTGTCTCCCTTCTCTGTGTGAGGCAATGGTCTTCAAGGATGGGTGGTCCGTCTGGGGCTGAAATCGGACGTGTGTGTAGGGGTGTGTGAGCTTCCTTTGTGTCAGGGGAGAGGGTCCTTTGTTCTCTTAACCAGGGAGGTGGGACCAACAGATTAAGCCTTTAGAAGTGCAACCGACCACCATGAGGGCATGCCGCAAGGGAGAATGTGTTTGCATGTTTGTATGCGTGTGTGATTATATGTCTTTCCATGTGTGTATGTCTCTGCGTGTATGCAGAGTGTGTGACGCGCAAGATGAGTGAAAGCAGAGGAAAAAAAAAGAAGAAAGAGAGAAAGAAATCTCCACAGAGAAAAGGGAGAAAAAGTCAGAGTTGGCATTTGTACCCATTTGCATGCGAATTAGCATGAGTTAGTGAGAATCTGATGCAGGTCAGCAGGTCAATAGTTCTTATCCATCTGTCCTTCTGATGGCATGCCTCCCAGGTCAGTTTGATTTCTCTGTGAGGGAGCTAATCTCACCCCAGTGCTCAGTGAGCCTCTACAGCGTCCTCTGATCTGCTCCTTCAAACCCCTCTGCTCCCCACACACACACACACAACAAAATAGGCCTGAGCTGAGGGGAGGCGAGGGTGGGAGTCACACACACACACAAATGTGTATAGACGCACATACACACACAGACAAACCAAAGGATAGTTGCTTTAAGATATTAGTTTTTATCCACTTAATA
Organism: Scomberomorus guttatus; assembly: GCA_038419695.1. Lineage (NCBI taxonomy): Eukaryota > Metazoa > Chordata > Actinopteri > Scombriformes > Scombridae > Scomberomorus > Scomberomorus guttatus. The sequence goes on from CM076462.1 coordinate 12,194,832, forward strand.
TTCACTTCAGAGAATGAAATATGTTAACTAAAGGGGGCCTCTAAACCCTTTTCAATTTGGTGCAGGCAATTTGTAGACTATTGAAAGAAATGTTTCTGTTCAAGCCTTCTTTGAGCATCATGAGGATGAAAGTCCCCAGATAAGAATCCTTAAAATAGTGTTATAAAGTTATCAGTGACAGTGAAGCGTCCCTACACTTCCCTGCTAAATTTTCACTCGCTCTTGTTCTCCTGTGTGGTGCATTCTGTCTTTTTAAGACACTGAGCAGGTTACAACATATGCTAAGAATTATTTTTAAATAATGTTCGACCCACGTCTGCAGAGAGCAAAGCTTTTGGGAATAGGACATGCACACCATCTGTGATGTAGTCCTCCATCAGTCCTCTATCTCATGATTCAACTCCACCTCCTCCTCCTTCTCCTCCTCCTCCTCCTCCTCCTCCTCCTCCTCCTCTCCAACTCTTGTTCCCTCTCACTCGTTCCACAGTTTTCCCAGTGTTCCTCCGTCTGTCATGGCGGCTGTCTGAACAAACAAACACACGAGGGTCCACGGCGAGCCAGACGGCGTGATGTTGGATTGTTTGCTTTGGTTGCTCCCGTGCGGGAGAAAGTTTTCTTAAGAGGCACACAGAGGTCTGGAGCTCAACGGAGAGACCACAAAACAAATATTTACACTCCTGCCTCCAGCGCCTGGGCCCTTTCCTCTCTTCTGTGGGTGAAGAACAAGAGCATGGACCCACTTTTGGGTTCTGAAGAGAAGGAATGATGTGGTCCAGAGATGAAGAGAGGCTTGACTCTCAACTTATGGGTGTAATGATGGCTGTAATTGGTCGTCTAGGCTATTAATTGACACGGTCGACGCTCAACTCAACATGTAATAATCGCACAGCCAGCCTTCTAGCGATGACACACATGCGGTCCAACTTCAGGTTCTGAAAGGCAGAACAACAAAGCTGTATTACCTTTTATCACTGTCTCTAACCCTTCTCACCCAGTGATTCCTCTGACAACCTTTCCAGTCCTGTCATGCTCTTATTCCCCCCCTTATAATCTCTTGTCTCTCTATGCCTTCCTGATGCGATCAAACACAAATCAACGGATATCACCGTCCCTCCAATGCAGCCATTAAGCTCAGCCTCTATCTGAATTTAAAGTGTCTCTCCCATCGCTCCCCTGCCTGTAAATATGCACATGTTTGACTGCGGGGTCAGCGAGGAAGACAGGAACTGGGCAGAAATGCCTACTTCCTGGAGGAGAAGGCACAGCAGGGGGGTGGGGTGGGGGTGGGGTGGGGTAGGCGGGGGTGGGGGGCGCGGTGTGGCGCTCTACCAATCATGCGTCAGCACAGAGACATTCTCGGATGCACACTGTCACACATCAGAGATGAACAATAAAGCGGAGAGGTGAGTGAGAGGGCGCTCACAGGAAGTGGATGATTTCACTTGCTGAGGTGCGAGGCCTGTGATGGACAGATATGCAGGTGTTAATATCCTGCAGAAAGGAAATAGTTCCGTGCTTTGCTGACCTCCGCTGAGCACGGGGCTGTCCTCAGGTTGGCCACAGAATTCTTAATGCCTGGTTCTACTTTACTCACACGGCATAGTAAGACCGAACAAAATGCTGGGAAGAGATAACAAATTTTTTTGTGGGACTAAAATAGTTTATTTAAAGCTGTCTACATTTAAAGAGCCAACATAAAAAAGCTGGTGAAACAGTCCTTTGTTTTTGTTCAACAACATGGAGCACATATGCTGCAGAAATATAACAAGATCACTAGTAGACCTGTATCGCCCTCTAGTGTTATATATGACACACTGGAGGAGACACACAGAGAGATTACATTTTACTTTTTTTTTTTTTTAAAGTTTTTCTTTGGGTTTCATTATTCTTTCATGATTGTCATTAACAAGTTTATCTGACATTAATGAGAAGGCACTTCTTTGTAGACTCTGAATATGCAGCTCTTGTGTTTGTGTTTTTGTTGTAACATAATTAAGTATCAATTTAAATCCTGAATCTGAATACAAGAAACTATGATGATGATTTACATGTGATAGTCCACCTGCTCCCACTGAGTATATCCATCTGTCTGTCCATCTTCTACATGCTTGTATTCCTTTCTTCAGGCTCAAAGGTGGCTAAAACCTATCCCAGCATGCTGTGCACCACACTCAGACACGTCCACGCTTACATCCACGCCTAGGGGTAATTAATTGTTTCCAGTTCACCTAACCTGCATGTCTTTGGTGTCTGTGAGAGAAAACATGGGGTGTATATGCAACTCCACACAGAAAAAGACTACAGGCATGGGTGCCCCTGTGGTAGTTTGAGGCATAACTTATAATCACAAACATTGCGGTTTGGATTTCTGATGGGGACCTTTGTCGCCAGTCATTCCCCTCACTCTGTCCCCACATTTCCTGTCTGTCTCTACTGTTAAACAACATGACTTTTCTCCTTGCAACATATTCTTGAGTAATACATGGACATACTTCCTCACTCTAAGGTTTGTAAAACTGGGTGCTGTGTCACATTATATCAATGTATTAAAATGTAATGAAGAAGAACTGCCATATTGTTTAAAAAACAAAAAAAACAAAACTCTAGGTCAAATAGTGATAAATGTTACAGAGCAAACAAACACTACCCTACATGGAATTACCTGAAAGAAACTGTGCTGGATACCACCAGGGGGGTGCTGTGTGTAGTTTGTCCTTCAACCACAGAATCAGGGTTCAAATCTTCGCGTCATCAAGCAGCCGTCCTGCTGATGTGTCCTTCAACAACACGCTCAATCCCTTTTGCTGCTGGGAGGCTGTTCTGTAATTATTTCTGACCTCTGATCACCCAGAAGGGGGGGCAAACAAGAGGAGAACTTCCCTACTGGGATCAATAAAAGTGACTAAATAAAAAGCAATGCACAGTTGCTGGTAACTGTTTCCACCACTAGGTGTCAGCTCAGTGTTACTGTAAAACTACACAGAACACATACAGTAGCTCTACTTGAGTGCTGATACACTAACCATTTCTTTCTCTTTGTGTGTCTCATATTACATGTTGAATCATCTTTAAAGTATTTGCATGAGGTACCTAAGTAAGTTTATTTCTTGAGAATTTGTTTATTTAGAAGTATTGCAGGTAACAATCAGAAGCTGAACAGTTCCTGTTTCTTGTAATCATTAACCATTTTCATATAATTGACAGGTAATCACTACAGACAGCAGACAACTGATTAATAACAGCGTCTACAAACCAGCAGTTTCACAATCATCACTCTCACATGAATAATAGGGTCAACATTGTTGTAAAAATAATGCACAATCAATATTATTAGGTTTGATGGTAGTATAAACATGGTGATATTCATCAAGGTGGGACTTTGTGTCAAATAAATTAAGGTGGTGTAATCATTTTTTATCTCATATGTTCCTGTCATCATAAAGCATGACAGCGATAATGTAATGTAAGATGACACATGATGTAGATGATGTAGGATGACAGTGAACAGAGTGAGAATGGATCTTCTAACTCTAATACTTTATTCTTTTCTGTACAGCATAGAGTTTTTTAAACTTCCACAATCGCATTTTCATTCATAATCAAAGAAAAAAGAAAGATGTCCTAATTAACTCCATGTTTCCTGTTGTCGGGTACAAGGCGGCTTTGTGTTCTGTCGTAGACTTCCCCCATCTCCCTGGGAGTCAGTGCCCGTCAGACTGTTTTTAGGCAAAGAGGCCGCTAAGGATGGGCTGTCAGCGGATATGGATGCTTCCAGAGCTCATTAAAGGGCTGTCTGCTGCATGCCAGGCTCTGGGAGACAGAGCCGGAGATAGAAAGCAACATCATAAAGGAATTCCATCCATCATGTTCCTCCCTGACATTAATATCTGTCACACACCTCTGACAATGCTATACTGCACCCCTGGAGTGAGACATCTCCCTATCATAGAGTTGCAACGCAAGCCAAGAGGGATACTCAAGTGTGTGTGTGTGTGTGTGTGAGTGCTCATGTTCATGTGTCCCTGTGTACTTACACATTTTGTTTGAAGGAGAGAGGGAGGGTTTGTGGATGTATTTTTTTTTCTTCTGCCTTGTTCCTATTACAAAACACTGACTATGATATTACTGCAAGTGTATGTGCTTTTTCCACACCAGAATAGCTTCAGTAGTACGCTGCACAAAGGCAATGCTTTCAACACGCAAACCACTTCAGGCTGTTGAACCAAAATCTGGAATTTGGAGCACTACTGCGGGATGTTTACAGTGAAGTGATTCATAATGCGCAGTATGCGGGTGGAGCAGCAATATTAAGGTGAACGCGCTGTACTCATGGAGTTAACCGTGAGTCCTTGCTGTAGGACGTTCCATCTCCCTGTCCGGTCTCTTCACTGAGCTCTATGTGATGAAGCAGAAATGTCCTCGAAAAGTATTTTGTAAATTTCTTTTTCACTGACACTCTCTTGATTCCCAGAGGAGACATTTACTTCTGCATGACTTTGCAGCTCTGCCTCTGCATCGCAGGCATTCTGCGTCTTGCTCAAGGACACATCAGCAACAGAGACTTGAACTTGATGAAAGACGGTTTTGCGGTTTTGTTGGTTGAGGTGGAGCTAATATTAACTACTTTATATACTGTTGGGTAGTTTAAGCTATATAACATATCATCAAATTGTAGAAGCTTTGATTGAAAAATCTTAATCTGCAAATCAAGTTGTAGTGTAGTTTAAGTGTAAAGTAGAATGTAAATAATACTTGAGTAAATGTACTTTGCTACATTCCACCACTGTATTTCATTATGTAATCATCTGACACATCAATCAACTTCTTATCAAACAAACAAGTACTGATTAATAAAGTAAAACAGTGACTGTGAGTGAAGAAATTGCCTGTGAAAGATGTACTTCGTCTTGGCATCTACTGTATCTGACCCTTGTTTCTTTTCCTCTTCTGGGAGTATTTGCCAGATTGAAACCAACTCTCTCTCTCTCTCTCTCTGTCTCTCTCTCTCTCTCTCTCTCTCTCTCTCTCTCTCTCTCTCTCGGGACCATAACCAGACTCAGCAGTTTTGACCTGAATAATCAGCCGATAAAGCTGTAAATCGAGCTGGTGTGGATGGCTTTTCAATTACACACTGGTGGTTAACCCCCAAGCAGATCCATTTATATTACAGATAGCTTACACTGAGGCCAAAGTGTAAAACACCACGAGTTGTCATCATCACTGAGCATACTGTATCTTTGCCTCCTGTTGTAGTGCTGCATGTTGGGGAATTTTTAAATCAATATATGTATTACAGACATTTTTTGCGGATCCGTGTGAGACATAAAATAATGGAGTGCCTTTTTAGGAACTTTCTATCTGTCTTTATCTCCCCTTTCTGGGTTTTACTGTCCTCCCATCCATATCTCCCTCAGATTGCATCAGCAAAGCACTGACTGCCTCTGACAGGACTCTCCTTGGACCTCTCCTGCGGGCCATTTGTCAGCAGGCAAGCCCGCACAACGGAGTTCAGATTGGCAGTTGGCTGTAACGTCGTTCAACGTGGACGAGCATAGGCACTGCAGGGGCTGTGAATGAGAAATAATACAGAGCCCGAGCTGAGTAAACATGATCCTCCAGTGTAATGAATCAGTTCACTTCCTTGACAACAGAAGCCTGTTGGGTATAAATGAAAACACATGCATAAATATTCTCCCTGGTTAATATTTCATCAGTTACACCCGCCTTGCATCCACATGAAACACCACAATGTGACGAACCAGCATCCATCCGAACGGTGACCATATGTTACTCCACATTTGTTGTTCACCGTTTGTGAGTTCAGTGTGAGGCGCGGCTTGTTTTCTCTCTTCTTCTGAGGTGATTAATCATAATTTCAGACATAAAACTAAAGTGGAAAAACACCTTAATCCTCCTGAGTGTTGTTTTGTTTGCTGTTCGGCACCAGTGAAACTCCTGCAGCAAAGAGGTTTCATTAAACACCCATTCTGCAGCGGGATACTTAAATCGCAGCTGGTCTAAAAGCATATAGGTGACTAGTGTTTTTTTATGGAGAAGAATGGAGATATGTGGTTCTAATTAGACCGCTGGCTATCTCAGCGGACCTCCTGTCACTGCCTGTGCCCAAACCGTCTCTTTAATTACTCACAGAGAAAAGAGGATGTCAAGTGAAAATAGCAAGTAGGCTCCATGTAAGACATGCATGATTTCTGCTGTGGGGCAGCAGAGATTAAGCCTACAGCACTGAGAAGGATGCTGTAGACATGCAATCCATCACAGAACGCTGATTGCAACTTTGAGAGAATAAGTATGGCAGTGCCATAAAAAGATTCTCAGTAACACTTTACAATAAGATTTTGAGTAGCTACCAGGGAACAAATGAGGAACTAACTGCTAGCAAAACATTATTTAACTGGCAGGTCTTGAGTCACTCCTAATCAAATTATATAGAGTAGCTAATGATTAGTTAATGATTAGTTAATTGAGAAACAACTGTTAGATATTATGTTAATGAACTAATATGTAATTAATTATCTGTGGGTATCTGTGAATCCTTATAATGGTTCTTAAATTAATGCATAGTTCTTGATTACTTCTGAATAATGTGCCAAACGTACCAATTACAAATCATTTCTTCATTATTACCCACCAATAGTTTCTATTTTTGTGTCTCCTCAAGTGAAGTGGTGCACCATACGGTGTTGTTATTGTGCACTGAATGATTACTTGTGCATACTCACCAAGTTTGTGTCCACTATTGTGGTGCATCATACTGAGTTGTTACTGATAAATGAATCACTACTTCATGAGTACCTGTCCATTAGTTACCAAGTTTGTGTTTGCCCATAAGAGGTGCATCAGCCTTACTGAAAAATAACTGTTATAGTTCATCATTAATTCATTATTGATCTTTCCAGTAGTTACCATTTCACCCTTACCGCCCCAGTACCCGCTCCACCTCCCATACTAGCTCCAGCTCCTTCCCCACCAGGGAGGTGACACTCCACGTCCCTAGAACCAGTTTACGATGCCTGGTATCATCATGCCCAGGTCCCCGCCCCTGCTTGCGGCCCATTTGGCAACACACTCGACCCCAGACTTTATACCTGCAGGTGGTAGGCCCACAGCGTGGCGACTAATATGGTATTTCTTTGGGTTGTGCCTGACCAGGCCCCATTGGTCAAGGCCCGGCCATTAGATGCTCGCTGGCGAGCTCCCCTCCCAGGCCTGGCTTCAGGAGGGTGCCCCAGTCTCCCTCTTCCGGACGAGGTTCCCACATGCCTGAAATGCCACTTCATTGAGGTCTATGAATCGTTCTTGGTCTGGACCCTCAGCTGTGACCAATTTGCCTTGGGAGACACTACAAGGGGCTATTGCCCCCAAAAACACAGCTCCCAGGGTCACAGGGACACTCAAACCCCTCCACCACGATAAGGTGACAATTCTCAGAAGAGACTGTAAGATTCAGATATTTATCTAACACATTTGAGACCAGCCTGAGTCACATTAATAGCTGTATTTTGATATATTACATTTCAGTAGATTATGTTATATCTTTTGTAAATCAGACCTTGAAACGAGGCAGATAGCAGCTGCAAATGATGCACAATCCATGGTGCTATCAGTGGTCACAATCCATTCTTTGTGAATGTTTTGTATGATGAACCGCTCTAGTGAACACAAACTCGGTAAGTAATGAACAGGTAATGATTCAGTGCACAATAACCACACTTGATAACACTTTACAGTAGGGTACACAACATTTTGAACACCAGATTATTTTCTTAATTACAGACATTAGGGGAAGTAATTTTATTTAAGCATTTTTTTTAAATTAGCAACTCATATCAAACATTGTTTCAGACTTAATCTACCTTCTAATTACATTTTTGAAAATTGAATGCACTCTTATTAGAGCATTTTACTCAGTAATAATTATATTACAGTATATATTTTTTGTAAATCATTTAAACTAATCAAATCATCACATCCAATGCAGAGCTTCATCTGGTACAATGCCTTACCCGGTTCTGCAGCCTGTGTTAGAGAACTAAAGTGGAGACTTTCCAGGCTGACAACTGATGAGTGAAACCTTGTAGTCTGACACACCTGTGGCACATCATTACCCACAAGCCCCCAGTATTGTAAGTGAGAGCGAGAGGTACATACACTCCTCCACATGAGGAAAACCAGAGAGAAAGAAACAGGGAAAGACATAAACTAACACGAAGTCGATGTTTTCTCAGGAAAAAAAAAAAAAAAAGACAAGGCAACATTGCATTTCCCGGCTTGTTGGTGGGTCGCACACCTCCGCAGTTACCATGGTAACAGCCATCCCCATGGAGAAGGGTTCCGGCTCAATCCCGGAGGCCAGTGTTTGATTGAATGCTTGTCAGGATACAAGACGAATGATGACGTATGAGAGCCCTACTGACAGACACACTTCACACAGAGGCACAGTTAAGACCAATAAAAGGTTTGTGTGTGTACGCACAAGTGCAGGCATGTGTGTATACAGTATGTATTAAAGAGTGGGTCAACGGGAGGTCTAGAAGGATTTTGCTGACCTGATAAAAATATCAACGAGTCCTCACACTCTCACTCACTCCTCGAAAATACACACATGCATATTTTATGGCATGAATTCTCTAGGAATTAATGCATGCATCAATAAAATAACCCACCACTGTATTCACATGTATTAGGTGTTTCTTGTAGTCCCAATTTGCATGTGCAGCAGACAGAATAATACCCTTTAACAATAATGTGCAAAGGTTCACAAACAACATTTTCCAAATTGGAAAAGGATTGCTGTCATTTCTGAAGCCTGAATCATTCGCCTATTTCTTGCCAACTTCTTGCTTGCAGTAACACCAATAAATAAGCAACAAGATATCAGCAGACGAACATTTTGTGCAACCTAAAGATGTGCCAGACACAGGGAGCCGCATTTAAACAGCAGATTATAAGAATCTGTGCCTTATAAGTGCATATATAAGTTCATTTCCAGTGATAATTAAACCCTTACCACATTTTCATTTTCTTACCTCTACTTTACATAATTACCCTCAGGCCACTTTCTATTGCAAAGGAATTTTAACAGCTGGATACTGAAGACAAAGCTACTCTCAGAGGATATGATGGATATACAAAGAAAATCAACTGTTTGGTGCATGTCTATCATCACTGGCATGTGGCATTCATTATGGCCCTGACAGCTTCAGATGTAACAGCATTTCATTTTAACCTTCAAGACAACATAATGTAAACTCTTTTTTTTTTTAAAAAAAACAGCAATCAGCTGTTATTAGGTTGCAATAACGCTGGCTAACATCCAGGAACATTGTGTCAGAAAATAAGATAAGATAAAATAAGAGAATCCTTTATTAATACCACAGCGGGGGCATTAGCAGTGTTACAGCAGCAAAGGGGACAGCGCAATAGCAAGAAGCATCAGTAAAAGATAAATAAGTAAACAGACTCAACGGCTGAATTCACATTATTGCACATAGGAAATACTGATATAGCAAAATTTAGTATACATTGATATTGCACATGAGTGGATTTGTCAGTTTTGGTGTGTGTGTGGTCTACTAGGAGCAATGTTGATTGTAAAGTATGACAGCAGCAGGAAGGAAGGACCTGCAGTATCTCTCTCTGAACATAGTGCGGGTGAAGCAGCCTGTCAGTGACGGAGCTGCCCAGTGCTGTCAGAGTGTCCTGCATGGGGTGGGACATGTTGTCCATCAGGGATGATAGCTTGGCCATCATTCTCCTTTCTCCCACCACCTCCACTGGCTCGAGGGGGTAACCTAGGAAAGAGACGGCCTTCTTGACTAGTCTGTTAAGTTTCTTCGTGTCAGCAGTGGAGATGCTGCTGCCCCAGCAAACCGCTCCTTAAAAGAGGGCTGATGCCAACACAAGGTCAAAAAAGATCCTCAGGAGTGCCCCCTGCACTCCAAAAGACCTGAGTCTCCAGAGAAGATAGAGTATGCTCTGTCCTTTCTTATAAAGTGCATTTGTATTGTCACTCCAGTCCATTTTATTATTCAGGTGAGCACCCAGGTACTTGTAAGATTTCAGCATCTCAATGTCTATTCCCTGGATGCTCACTGGTATAGGAGGAGAGTGTTTGCACCTGGGGAAGCCCACCACCAGCTCTTTGGTTTTACCTGCATTGATCTGGAGGCGGTCCCGCTGGCACCAGTCCACAAAGCCCCGGGTTAGTTCTCTGTATTCCGTGTCGTCCCCATCTGTGATGAGGCCGACGATGGCGGAGTCATCAGAGAAATTTTGCAGGTGGCAGTTAGATGAGTCATGCATGGAGTCTGCAGTGTAGAGGGTGAAGAGGAAGGGAGACTGAACCGTTCCTTGCAGGACCCTTGTGCTGCAGACAACCATGTTGCACTAACAGCCCCGCCCCTCACATACTGTGGTCAGTTGGTGAGGTAGTCCAGGCTGTGAGGGGGCAGTCCACCCCTGTGTGCTCCAATTTGTCCCTCTGGGCTGTATGGTATTGAAGGCACTGGAGAAATAAAAAAAAACATGATTCTCACAGTGCTTCCAGCCTTTTCCAGGTGAGAGAGGGATCTATGTCGGAGGCAGATGACGGCCTCATCCACCCCAATGCCAGGTTGATAGGTGAACTGTTGAGGTCCTTGGGGTGCGGGGTCTTTTGTACCGGTACCATGCAGGATGTTTTCCACAGCTGTGGCACTCTCCTCAGTTTCAGAGTCAGGTTGAAAATGTGCTTAAATATCCCACACAGCCTTGAGCTGATGACATCCAGCCTTTCTTGCCTTGATCCTCCTGAGTTCTTTCCTCACCTGTCAGTGAGGTTTGTTGTAAGCAAGCAAATCTATTCATGAGTAAAAAAAAAAAAAAAAAAAAAAGATGTACAAATGTAACAAAACTATTCATGGGTTAACAAAAGAGACCAAACCAACAGATATTACTGTCTCAGAGAAAACCATTTGTAATATCAGTAAGTGACTGACAGAGCCAATTGCAGAAGTGGCTCACTAATGCGATTGTTACTGTAAGTTTATGACTCCCTGCTTCATTAGAGGTGGGTGGGGAGCATTGGGAAGGTCACAGATGTGTTTCATAGGCATACAGCCGTCTTTGTGTATCGTGAGTGTGTGAGCAACATTTCAGCTGCAAGCCATTACAAATGGCCTTGTGCCTTCCTGCTGCTTTTAGCACTGATGGAGCTGAGACATGCAGTAACATACAGCTGCAAGAAAATATACGTGAACCCTTTGGGATTACTTGGATTTCTGCATAAATTGGGCATAAAATGTGTTCTGATCTTCATCTAAGTCACAACAATAGACAAACACATTCTGCTTAAACTAATACTGCACAAAAAATGTTCATTTTTTTATTGAACACAGCATGTAAACAGTGCGGGGTGGAAAAAGTATGTGAACCCCTAGGCTAATGACTTCTCCAAGAGCTAATTGGAGCCAGGAGTCAGCCAACCTGGAGTCCAATCAATGTGATGAGATTGCAGGTGTTGGTTAAAGCTGCCCTGCCCTATAAAAACACACACCAGTTTTGAGTTAGCTGTTCTCAAGAAGCATTGCCTGATGTGAACCATGCCCCGCACAAAAGAGCTCTCAGAATGACCTACGATCAAGAATTGTTGACTTACATGAAGCTGGAAAGGGTTACAAAAGTATCTCTAAAAGCCTTGATGTTCATGTGTTGACGGTAAGACAGACTGTCTACAAATGGAGAAAGTTCAGCACTGTTGCTACTCTCCGTAGGCGTGGTCATCCTGTGAAGATGACAGCGCAGAATGCTCAGTGAGGTAAAAAAGAATCCTAGAGTGTCAGATAAAGACTTACGAAAATCTCTGGCACATGCTAACATTTTTGATGATAAATCTACAATAATTAAAACCTTAAACAAGAATGGAGTTCGTGGCAGGACGCCCCAGAGGAAGCCACTGCTGTCAAAGAGAAACATTGCTGCACGTTTGAAGTTTGAGCACCTGGATGTTCCACAGCACTACTGGCAAAATATTCTGTGGACAGATGAGACCAAAATTGAGTTGTTTGGAAGGAACACACAACGCTATGTGTGGAGGGGAAAAAAAAGGCACAGCAACATCAAAACCTCATCCCAACTGTGAAATATGGTGGAGGGGACATCATGGTTTGGGGCTGCTTTGCTGCCTCAGGGCCTGGATGGATTGCTGTCATCGACGGGAAAATGAATTCCCAATTGTATCAAGACATTTTGCAGGAAAACTTAAGACCATCTGTCCACCAACTGAAGCTCAACAGAGGTTGGGTGATTCAACAGGACAACGATTCAAAGCATAAAAGTAAATCAACAACAGAATGGCTTAAACAGAAGAAAATGCGCCTTCTGGAGTGGCTCAGTCAGAGTCCTGACCTCAACCCGATTGAGATGCTGTGGCATGAACTCAAGAGAGCAATTCACACCAGACATCCCAAGAATATTGCTGAACTGAAACAGTTTTGTAAAGAGGAATGGTCCAAAATTCCTCCTGACCGTTGTGCAGGTCTGATCTGCAACTACAGGAAACGTTTGGTTGACGTTATTGCTGCCAAAGGAGGGTCAACCAATAACTTGTCTTTCCAGAAAAGATGTCCTCCAAAGTTTTCACTGGAACTACTCTCTACCACAGAAATAAATCATATGAAAACTGTTGAGTGTGTGATTATCCAGAGTGTAATTTGGGTGAACCATCCCATAAATATCTACTTGTTTTTTTTTGTTTTGTTTTTTTTATTAAAATGTGCCTTGTGTGCTGCCTGAAAATACTCCCTAATTGTTGTGACAATAACATTTGTGAGGTGAGATCATTTTCTGGAGACTTTTGTTTTCTTCATGAGGGTGTCAGATGACCAGTAAGCAGAGTGTAACATGACACATATACTCACGCAGAGACACATTGGAAGAAATAACAAAACAAAGTAAGATTATTGGATTCCCCCCCCCCCCCCCCCCCCCCCCCCCCAATCACATGATTTCAGTAATCAAGATTGTTAATTGTCAGAACGCTGCAAATTAGTGTTGACTGCTGCAGTGTACTCTCATCCATCATCCAACCGCCACACGCTAACTGATCACTGCGTTATATGACCATCACACTACTTCCTGCCTTAATTGGCATCGCAAGTTACTGATGGACATAAACTATTAATGTAGGTTAGTTGCATGTGAACATAATTTGAGGAGAGTTGTGTAGTGATAGTGGTGGGCATTATGTACACCTGTGCAATCTAATGCAATCCAACAGCTCTGCCATAATTTTCTACTTTTACAAAGCTTATACATTTTCAGTTTTTGTTGACATTGTCAGAAAGGTGATAATTTTGTCCACTCTATTAAAATACATGAGGGGGGCAAAATATTAGGAACACTTTTCAATATAATGCACTCCAGTACACCACCACACACCACTACGACCTCAATAATCAACATAAAGTAGAATTATCACCTTTCTGACAATGTCAACAAAAAACTGAAAATGTATAAGCGTCCTAAAAGTAGAATTTATGGCAGAGCTGTTGTATTGGATTGCATTAGATTGCACAAGTGTGCCTATTAAAGTGGCCGGTGAGTGTATATGCCTCTTTGATGTTATGAGATTAATGTAGTCATTGGGTCAGTGGAGGGCTCTCGCAAAGATAGATGAACCAGAAAGTATGTGTGCATGTGTGTTAGATGCCACCTAAAAATTGCGTTTCCTCAGAACTCCATCTGTGTGAAATGGGGCGATGGTCAACAGAAAGTCTGCAGTCAGCTCCTTCACCGCAGGAGGATGGAGACACCAATGATTTCCATGGAGACGGGGGAAAGAAAGAGAGAGAGAGACTGGTAGTGTGTAGGGGTAGAGAGATAGAGGGAGGTGTGTGTATGTTGGAGGGAGGGTGATAAATGAGTCTACACCATGCTGTCATTTGTACTTTGGCATCCAGTCCAAAGCACAATTTAGTGTAAAATATTACGCTGGCCCCTTCAGATGACAAAGTTTAATGCTGATGTATGAATAGACAGAGACTATCCCCAGCTGCTATAGAACAGAGGGAGGTAGCTATTCTTCTCAAAGGGCAATTAATTAGCGTACGCACAACTACTGCAGAGTGTGGACACTGAAAAAGGGCAGCCATGCTCTGATCTTGTGTGTGACAAAATACTGGCAAGTCAATGTAGTGATCAGTGATGCTGGATGATTAGAAAAACTAAGAGAGGAGGCGGGAACCCAGACAGTTTGTCAAAACACTTGCAGATAAAAAAAAAAAAAAAGCATTTTGTATTTCTGACATTTACATAATCAGAGGGTGTAGATTTAAATGGTCGTTCTCCCAGAAATTCACGAGCTGAGTTGAAATCCCTGGAACTGTGCTGCACACATTTCCCGAGTAAATGTTAATTTTCATTTCCAAGGGAGATTACCTACATATGCTGTTTTCAATTATTTTACTTGTAAAGGGATTGGCTGTATAATTAATTTAAAAAGCACTGCTCATAAACTTTTTCAGATAATACAATGTCTTGCACAAAATGCAATATTTTTTCTTAATGTAGATAAAAGAAAAGTTGCGCTACAGTAAGTTATCGTTCATCAAATTACTAATGTGAAAGGGGTCGCTTGTAATGATGAACCCACAAGAAATTATTACCTGACTCTGCTGTTCTCCTCAGCTCTACATAGAGCTTTTTAACATCTTTTAACCCACTTTTGGTTCCCTCTCGCTGCTCTCATCATCATTGCTTCAAGCTATAGCAAGCAGCTGTTTTCAGTGGAAAAGCTCTTAAAAACCCACTGTATGCTATACACCAAATGGCAGACAGACATTTCAACGTTAGCAACTAGCTGGTGAACATACTGGAGTGGAGAGGCAGATATTCCCCAGGAGGTGGTGGAGACCAAAACAAAGCTATAAGGAAAGTGAATATCTGACTTACATTCATCAGATGACCAGAAACATGAATTGAATGCTTATCTTGCTCCATGTCAGCAAAGCCGCTGTGTGCTAACGTACATGTTGGTGTACGGTAGGTGATAATATGTCAGTTTTGTATTTACAGCTTGTTGCACTGTCTCCCAAGTGTCCAAAAATATCTATTGATGCAGGTTCAAATGATATAATCATTTTAAATTGAAAGATTTTTTTTTTCTGAGATTGTCTCACAGTGACAGCTTGTCCAGTCTCCTTGTTCTAAGTGCTGGACCGTCATGTTGGAAATTCCTCTGGGTCAGTGGAGTGAACATGGAGGTCATTGTCATCCTTTGTAAGCAGAACATAGAAAGATCTTACCAAACCAGTTTACTTTGACCTCTCAGACTGAATGAGTCTTCATGTGCGCAGGTGTCAGGATGTTCTGTTAGCGTGAGACATATTTTCCACTTAATATA
Source organism: Scomberomorus guttatus (assembly GCA_038419695.1). Lineage (NCBI taxonomy): Eukaryota > Metazoa > Chordata > Actinopteri > Scombriformes > Scombridae > Scomberomorus > Scomberomorus guttatus. The sequence goes on from CM076462.1 coordinate 12,210,232, forward strand.
ACCAAAACACCTAAACAGTTTCTAAAATTACTGTATTGCTGCCTCCAACTCAGGTGCTGTGCACCAGCTCCTATCAGCCACTTGCACCTGAGTCATCTTTTTATAATTGCAGAGATAGCGTGACAGCTGTCTTTAACTGCAAGAGGCAGCCAAATTCCTGTCTGGGTTGGCATTTACTGCAGCTGTGCAGCTTCAGCTGTCACCCACCATTCTGTAAAGAACAAGAAGGTGAGCCCTGCAGTTGTAAATGTTCATTATCGTCATAGTTTCAGATAAGCAGTCTATCTATCTATCTATCTATCTATCTAGTAACTGTAATGAAAGCATTGTTTTGGTTTCTTACAAAGAGATTTTAACAATGTATTTTTAAATGAAAAATATATTACAATTAGCCGGAATTAGCTGCAATTATTACAATTAACATACACAGGGGCTGTTAAGGGTTAAATCTGATCAAAGACACTTTCAAGCTGGTCGACCATCAAATGCATTTTCAGTGTTCTACTGAACCTCTCAGCTCTTTTTACGGTAAAGGAGCTGAAATGCTGCAGTCAGGGAGTTGTGAAACAGCATATGTCTTTGGATCTATTGTGTACCTACATGCATACATGTATGTGCATTTGTCTTTGAAACATATATGCAAGAACATGAGGTTTAAGGTTCTGCAGAAGAATGGTGAGGCTGTACACCTAATCTCCAACCATTATTTTCTCATTCAACCCACAGGGATGTATGTATGACTGTTTTCTAACATATCTTGTTCTAGGATTGCAGGTTTTTTTGAATGGGGAATTGTTTTCTTTGGGTGTGTTCAGCAACACATAATTCCAGTAAGTGTAACTGTTTACATGGTGTCAGTAATTGGATATCTTCCAGATTGTGATAAAAGCAGTGTATTTAGGTGGAGAGAGACAGGAGAGAGCTTCATTAAGACAGCCAGAGGTTCAGGGTAATGTTCAGACCTACTGAGACGTCTTGTGGGTGAGTCTATTTTGTTTTTGTGGAGAAATTTCATGTCATCTCTGATTCAGCCAGACTGCTTGTTGCTTCAGTAATTTTTACCATTAGACACTTAAAAACTCTTTCATAAAGTCTAACAATCTTAATAATTTATGTTTTACTTCAGGTAAAAAGATTTAACTTCAGATTCAGATTGTATGTGTACAATGAAAATATGAACAACTGATTTATTAAGATTCATTAATGCAAATTACTCCCCCCAACAGGTGTCTCACTATTTGCAACCATGATCAAATTGGTAACATATACATTTTGTATTATAAATCCATATTTTTCAATGTAAATATGCACTTTTTGACATTTTCTATATACATTAACAAGTTCTATATACACAGTATGTTCTATTCTGTGATCCTGACCTTTTCCATTTTCTAATTTCTCTAATAGTTGACTGCTGCCATTGTTGCAGGGTTGCTTTTTGGTAGGTCCATCTCAATGATCAATGATCATATGTTCAATTTTTACTACTCTACAATATCTATCAGAAATATACACAATATACAACATATGTATGATTATCTTTACCAGAAAGCCACCAGCAGGCCGTCAGTGTGTCTAACTCAGTGGAATCAACTGATGACCTGCGTAAGACCCTTCACTGTAGTTTGGTAAAATTCACACCTTGTAACCAGTTTTCCATGTCTCCATCTGATCACAAAGCTTTTAAGACGGGCAGAAAAAACCTCTTATTGCTACATGAGAAAACTGAATATGAATTTAATATTAAATCAGGTGTTTTTAGCACCTGCACCACTTTGTTTTTGATGTTTTTGTTTCTCTTTTTCTATCAGGTTCTTGTGAAGTAAAACTTAGAGTGTTAAAAATATTTCTTTTCCTTTTTTCACACAGAAGCGGGTCTTGCACGCTTCCTCCTTCCTGTGAAGCCAGGTTAGAGATTTCTTTAAGTAGTTATCTTGACATTTAAAGCACAGACTGAACCATTCTGTGGATCACTTTGTATAGAAAGGTCTAATACCCATTGTTTTTTAAATTCCATTCAGGATGGCCCTGCTACTATCCCACCCACATTCGTAAGCTGATTACACCTTTTGTTTTTACAATTATGTTGCATTTGTCTAGTTCTACATTTGACGCTCATCTAGACCAAACCACAATATGTGCAATTGTAGAAAGATTTCAAATGTCTATTGCTAACAATTTGAATACCTTTGTCCAGAATGCTGGACAGACTGGTTTGACAGAGACAACCCCAGTGGAACTGGAGACTGGGAGACCCTCTACAATCTTCGCAAGGAGAACCCAGGAAAGATCTGCCCTAAACCAGTGGATATCGAGGCCCAAACTCTTTCTGGTCTCAGTGTGGCTGCAGCAGGTGATCTTAACACTCAGTAAGTACAGTCCCAGGAGGAATCATTTCAATGTGTTTCATGCAGTGATTGATATTGTTTGTATTGATCTACTGAATGTGTTTTGCATTAATGTTGTTTGTTTGTACTTTTCACATTCTGTTCTGTATTTTATTCTATTCTATTAAGTCATGTACTTTGTAACCACTGAGCATCAGGAAAACAGAGTACACAGCAACACATTTTATGCAACTGAACATTTATGTTGATTGTTAATTGGGTCTAATTATCTCCTATTTAGAGAGCGTCTTCTCATTTGTCAGTCACAATATTGCATGTGTAATATTCAAAATGTCTTAAAACAATCAGCAAAACGTTTAAGTATTCATTGCGTTTTATTCCACACACATCTGGCAGTCCATGCAAATAAAATGCATGCAGAGGCACAAATGCATCTATTATATTGTTTCAGTAAGTGTCACTCTGTGTTTCTTCTTTCAGATTAGACCCAACTGTAGGATTCATCTGCAAAAACAAGGACCAACCCAAAAAGAAGTGTAATGATTATCGTGTTCGTTTCAGCTGCCATCCCCCTTTCTGTGGAGGAGGAGGTACTGTATGAGCACGTCCTTTATGCTGCTAATGCAAAGTGGATTTCTCCTTCTCTTTCATTGTTTGTGTGAGTAAGCATTCCTTTAGGATGGCGCTTCAGCTCGGCAGTTTCCCACCAGTCATCCTGTTTCTCTTCTTTTATTACTCCCTGCAGTATGCTGGACCAAGTGGTACGACCGTGACAATCCCAGTGGAACAGGTGACTGGGAGACTTTGAGTAATCTGAAGACAGAGAACCCAGGACAAATTTGCGACAACCCTCTGTACATAGAGGCTGTTACCACTGATACACTGACCCCAGCCGTCTCTACAGGGGAGATCTTCCATATGTAAGTTGCCTTATAGGGAAAGAATGTAAAAGTTTACATGAAGTGTTTTTAAAAAAATCAAAACTTCAACATTGACAATTTGTTACCAAACCTTTGATCATCATCAATGGAATTATTCCTGAAACACTGAATGGAAACTTTGTTGAGGAACATTTACATTAAATTTGTTTAAATTTTAACGAGCCCCATGAGGAAACTGGGCAACAGGCACATAGTATCTGAAACCTTTAAACCTAGCTGAGCTGTTACTTCATTCTTGTTCTAACAGCTTTAAAAGATAAAATATAATATATGTGTTCTGAGGAGTAAGAAATATGAATACACCAATTAATTATTTCTTCCAATTCACGATTCCATTCTTTTATTTTCATAGAGATTTAACATTTCAAAAGAAGTGACATCTGCTCTTACAAAATTACCTCAATCAGTAACAGTATTTTTACACAATATTCAAATAATAAGTTATGATTTTAGCAATGTACCCCGTTAAAAAGAAATTTTTTGAACAAACCAAAAACCATTTTGTTTTGAATAGAATACTGACTCACTAATCCCTTGGAATCATTTTTCAGCTACAACCCGACTCAGGGATTTGTTTGCCGCAAAGAGGACCAGAAATCTTGCAGGTGTCGTGACTACAAAGTTCGGTTTGGGTGCCCGTGCTAATGTAAAGCCCTGACTGATAAGACATTCAGATTCTTATTGCTTTAATTTTAATCAGATGTTTCTTTTCTTTTCTGATGTTGTTTTTTTACTTTGCCTGATTAAAGAAACATAATGGGCCTTTTTCACAGCAGACATTTTGACTTGTAGGAAAAGCACAGGTGTTACTAATAACATTAATGATGGCTCCGTTGTATTTGAGCATCCCATTATGATGTCATGATGATGTGACAGTGAGCCAGCATGCACAATACCAGGACCCTGAATCCAAACAGCTAAATGCAATTCAGCAATAATTCATTTTATGGTTTGCACCTGTGCTTTTCCTACTTGGACACTTCAAAATGTCTTTTGTGCTTTATCAGTCTATCTTTAGTGATTATGGAATCATTATTTTATATAATTTCTGTAAGGAACAAATCAACAGCAATAAAATTACTAATAAACAGCAAATCTCTTCTGTTATTATGTTCCACTCATATCAACTCTACCCAGCTGAAGGTTTTACTAACAAGCTCATAGGCTTACATGAAGTTATGGTTTTCTAGGAGACTTATGTGTTTTTAACAGATGGTGGAGACTAATATGGTATACTGACAGTAGGAGGTGCTGAGCAGCAGTGCAGTGCAACAGCAATATGGGAATGTGGGAAAGAATAAGTCAGTGAATCTGAGTTCTATATCAAAGTATACATGCAAGCACAATTATAAAAGGTGCATTTGGTTCTAATTTGTCTTTTCTTCTTCAACCTATAGCTTCCTTTCTATTACTGTGATAGCACTTTGTGTTTCTAGTGTTTGCAAACCCTTACAGTGCACTGTATGTACACACATATGCACAGAGACACATAAATACACACACACACACTGAGGGTAGCAGGGAGATACAAGGTGATTCCTGCTACCTTGACACCATCAACATTTCCACAGAAGATGAGCACTTGTGATAGGTGCTGCTGAAAAGAAACTCTGCAGTGCACCATACAGAATGTAAAATGAGGGGAGAAAACTTTTTTCCACCGTCTGCTGTGGGGAAAAGCTTGCAGTCTTTTGGTGTTACTTGTATGCTTGCACTGCATCCATATTTCTGCCCTTTGGCGCCATTTAGCTTGTGGAGTATGCATGTGTGTGTCCTGTATTGTAACGTGGTGTTGAAGTAGACAAAAAATAAAAAAGAGACAGAGAAGAGGAGAGGAGAGATGGCGTAAACTGGATGCAATCTGACAAACTTGCCCTCTCTACTTTTTTTTAAGAGGAGAAGCTCTGCCATTGGTGGTGAAGTGAAATGAAATCTGCACTATTGAAGTGCAACAGAAGTGTTGAAGCTTTAGAGCATTATGGCGTTCCATTCTCTTCCATTAATCTCCCAATATTCCATTGCTGTGAAGGCCTATTTATAGACCAGGGGATGATTAAGTGGTGAAGCGCTGTGCCACAAAGGGAACCAAGCTCATTTTCTTTTTCCTGTCCTCCCTCTTCCTTACATATTCTCTACCTTCTTCTCTCTCTTTCTGTTTCCCTCCTTCTGTCTTTGTCTTTCTCTTGTTTCACGAGTCATATACAAGCCTATACAGTATACTATACACCCAACCTTCTCTCATATAGTTTAGTTGTCAGTGAAATTATGTTAGACTCAAGGGGTAAAGATAAGTCCTTCAATTCCATTTTCCCCCCCCAATTAATCGCTTGACAAAAGGGTTTATGGAAATGTTAATTGTTATCAGAAAAGTGACAGCAAAAAGGCAGCCTTAACAGCCCCATATAGCATGTTTTCAAGCTGGATCAAGACTGAAGGGTGTCCATTAGTTGGAAATGGAGGAGGAAAATATGTGCATGCAGGAAGATTCTACTAATACCTTCTATTGCGAGGTGTCCTTGAGTGGAAGTAGAACACCTAACAGGAAAAAGGGTTAAGCTCATTTTCATGTGTACAGACGTGATTAATGGGGGAGAGGAGAGGAGACAAGAGGAGAGGAGAGGAGACGAGAGGAGAGGACAGGACTGACCTCACCAAGCTCAAGATCGGCCTCATTTCGTCACCTCCAGAACAGCGAGGGCATAAATGAGATCAAACCCTTCTTTATGTTTCCACACTGATGCGCTCTATCTGCTGGTCCACATCCAGATTTTCCCTGGGTTTTAACAGAGGCTTAGGTGGCAACATTTTCCTGCAGGGGTGGATTTTGCACAGGGCTTACTGTAGATGCTGAGGACCTTTGTAACAAGTATTTGTCTATTAAAATCACTCTGGGGATTTGTGCAAGGGAGAGAAACTGCTGAAAGTAACTCAGAAGACTAGAGACTTGAATATGTTGAAATGACCGTTTTGTCAGTCAGAAAAAGCGGAACACACCCACATGTGTTTGCCAGGGGGATTCTATATTGAGAATTAATGCAGCAATTTATCTCTTATGCAATGAAGTTTATTGTTTGCGTTAGTAAAAGAGATGTAAGAGTTCGGGGTTGAAAGTAGCTAAATTTATTGCAATTGAACACATCTCATATGTCCATAAATCTCTTGCAGCTTTTTGCAACCACCCTGTGCATGTATTTAAAGACAAATCTGTCACACTATTTAGCATTTCTGTTTATATGTCCAATATATTTTGGTAGTACTGCAGTCTTGGCAACCCCTGAAAACACTTGAGCTGTAGAAGGCATAGTCCATATACCTTGAGTTATTTTTAATAAATCCCTAACCAGGCAATTTGATAATTCTCCAATCCAATGCGTCAAATGCCATTTAATCTAAAGACACAAATTTATCACATTTACGATGGCATAAATTTGATTCATGCTGAATTATGTGTAAATGAAAAGCTCAGCCTTCATCACTACCCTCTCTGGGTAGTGAAACACCAACTTTAAATCCCTCTTACCAAGGCAATATGAGCCTGAAAAGCTATTAGAGCATGACTCCTGAGAGATGAACAAGACAAAGGCGTCATGCCTGTACCTTTCCGGAAGGTGAGAACAATAGCAGGCTATTTTCACTCTGACAAGCCATATTAGTTGTGCTAGCTTTTGCCTGACAGCAACTCCTGCGTGATAGCTGTCTGGGACATTTTGTTTCCAGTCACAGTAGCTGATCCTTTGATTGAAAACATTAAATGCTGAGAGTGTTATCCCTGTTTGGAGTTTCTGATCCTGGATGTCTGAGGCAAGTGCTGGACCCTCTCATCCCCAGCTGCAACAGTCGATCCTGGGATCTTTGTGGAAACATAGTGGATTTCATTGCTGAGGTGGAAGCCTGAAAGGTCAGAGACATCAGCCTGTTATAACCTTTCCCTTAGAAGACTTATATGTGAAGCAGATTTCTAATGAAAAACATGAGGCATTCATCTTTGGAACTGTGAATCCAACCCGAGTGCTCCGGCACGCCTGAGAGGATGCCCTGTTTATTTCTGCATCACTTCCTGTGTGGCGGCACAGGTCTGGCTTTATGTTGCGTGTTGAAGTGCATTTGTAATGGTGGCATTCGCATTTACAGGTTGTTTCCATGTCTCTTGTCAATGGTCTGTAAAATGGTGAGAATTAGATCGGCACTAATGAGTTGCTAATAGGCAACAGGAGAGCTCATCAACAAAGCCCCAGATGTACACAAATCGCCCATGTGTGTCTGCTCTTTATTTACGCTTCCACTGGTGACTTTAAAAGGCCCCTTTGTTACTCTCATTCATGGACATCAGAGATGGAGATGTCTTTACAGAAAGAAAAGTTTATTGGAGGCTTTCCTGTAACAGAATGTAAAGCCTTATGAGTTCCTCTCTTATTCTCCGGTCTCTTTCTCTGCAGGCGAGCCCCTGGCACCGAATAGTCCAATGGGGAAAGTCACTTTTTGCAAGCATTGCCAGGATTTCTGTTTGAAGGCCAAAATATGTAGGCAGACAGATGCATCTGTCCACAGTCTGTCTATTCCTCTCTTTCGAACTTTCTCTCTGGCTCTCGCTCAGTCTCTCTCTATCACTCTCTCGCTCTCACACACACACACACACACACACACACGAACACACGCACAGGGGGCTGTTTCCTCATCGTTCATACTGAGAAATGCCCTGTAAGGACATCCTTATCCTGCAAACCAGACTCTGCTGGATGCTCTGTAATAACAACTCCAGCCGTCCACCATCCATCCAATCAGCCTGGCTCTCTGCTGTGTGTGTGCGTGTGTGTGTGCGTGTGTGTGTGTGCATGTTTGTGTGTGTGCCTGTGAATATGCATGATTTCTTTCCTAAGATCTGAAACACAAAGCACAAAAAGCATTTATTTTCCTGACAAGAACAAAGACATAAACAACTCATACAAGGAAAAAAATTGAAAAATATTTATTTATTTAGACTTATTTGTGTTTGATTATGTTTAGGGGTTATTTTGTTTAGAAAAATCCCTTTATATATAACCTATAAATTGTACTGTTTACATTGCATTAATATGCTGAGAACCATAAATAAAATGAAAAAATTATATGTATAATAAATGAGTGTTTGGGGCATACTGAGCATACAGACATACAGAAGTGGATTATGCTGCAGGAGAAGTTTGAGAACTTTCTGTGGACATTTTTTTCTACAAAACTGGGTCAACTCTGCCATCCACCGAAACTGTTGTAAATCCAAGCTGACTACAACTGTCCTTTGCAAAGGGGCAAGGGACAGACTTCTCAGACCCACCTCTCAAGCCTCCAAATAGGGAGTGTTTGATACTCACATAGGTTGAAACACATGCTGTAATAATGACACAAAGGGTCAACATTTGAAAATCTTGGATACACAGACTGGTTGCTTTTGTTTTGAGCTTTTGTGCAAAACGATTTGGGCTATCAAGGACTATATTGGGAGCCTCAGAGTAAATTTTCTTTCTTTCTATTCTGAAATAATGTTTTTATTTCAAACGAAATGTTATTTAAAATTATGGACCAAGAGAACAACAACAGATATAAAAGTTAAAACTTTAAGTTAAGTTAAAACAGTTTTAACTTGGTATCATTACAAATCTGGGCTACAAGTGCATTGCCCTGTCAAAACACATAGTCTAGAATTTATAAATTATATGTGGCACTATACAGTTGTAGGGCTACCAATGGATACATATAGGGGGCAAATTAATGATGAACCTTTGTACAGCTGTCTAAAAATGCCAATCTGTAGTTGTAATTAAATTATTTGTATACGTCCACGACATGACAGCTCTCTAAAAGTGAAGCCAAAACATCTCGATCGCCCCCTGGTGGCTGGCTGCAGTGTAGGTCATAAATCCCGCCCCTTCCATGTTAACAGATGGGACATGAGCCAAACTAAAAAAATCAAAGTACACATCAAATAAATTTGAGATAGTTCCTATCACGCTGAAGTTTATCAAAGTGCTCATTTTTCTGATAAGTTTATTTTTAGTTGGTTATTTCACGATATAAAAAAGGGATGTGACGTCATGATCGACAGCTTTGACAGCCACTCTCAAACTTCCGTCAGGCGGCGGGACGGCTGAGGAGGCGTGTTCCGCGGGCCGTCATCCCTTTGCCCGACTCTAATGCGCAGACTCTGGTTCCAAATGACGTCACACAAGCAAGATGGCGCGCTCCCGGAAAGGAGATATTTTGGCTTCACTTTTGTATAGCGGTCGGAAGTGGAGACGCCTCGTCCATATTTATATACAGTCGATATTCAAAACACAGACTGGACTGCAGTGCGTATTTTGGTAAGCAAATTGTGATTTACTACTTCTACTACTTACTATTGCTACCATGACGACTGGTTCATTCATATTTCGATAGGAACGTTTGTCATAAAACACTGACACTGTGATTTATCACGTCATAACGTGTAGTATGACGGATTTAGAACACGGTCTAAAAAACGTTAGCTTAAATGTAGCCAGTAGCTAGTTACTTGGCATGTTTTAGCATAAATACAAATATATAATTATAAATATATGTAACGTCATAGCTATCAAATAGAAGTACCTTTGTTAGTCAGTGTTAGCTAAGCTAGCTAGTTTTACTGAACAAGCGAACTTTGTTTATTCAATTGTATTCAATGTTTGTTTTGACGCTTTCACAGCAGCAGAAAGTAATTGGACTCATGGTTTTTGGTGTTTTGGTTCTCTTGGTTACACTTCTGTTGTCCAGTCCTTTTGGTCATATGGCTTTGCTCGTTTATGATTTGGGTTGTAGGTTTAAAGGACTGTCTTGCATTATTAATTAGCTTATGGTGTTGTGTATTTGGGTTTCTATTTTTGGATGGGTTAATGTATGCTGGGTTGTGTTAAGAGTATTGTGTTTTCTGTTTGCTCTGTGTTTCCCTTCTGTGTTCCTGTTGTTACCTTCACTCCTGCCCTGTATTAGACTTCTCAGCCCTGCCCTGCTCCCTGTATTTCCCTCAGCTTATCAGCTCCCACTCTGCCCTTGTGTGTTGCCACCTGTTCCTTGTTGTTTGATTAGTATTAGTATTTTAGTCCTGGTTTTGAGTTCAGTTTCGTTGGATCCTCTGTTCTGTTCGGTTCAGTCTGTTCTGTTCTGTTCTGTTCTGTTCAGTTTTCCCTGGTTTGTTCAGTCTCGTCCTGCGATCTGTTTTGCTCAGCTCAGCCAGCTTTTTGTTTGTTGCCTGCATGAGCCCAGTCTCAGAATAAAAAAACCTTTTTCTTCAGCCCTGCTTTTGCCTAGAGTCTCTGCGTTTGGGTCCACCTGCTCCACTATTCATGACAGTGTTATTGTGCGGTAATACAGGAGGGCTGTGCTGTTTGGCGGTTTATCAACCACCTTCATAATGCTACAATAGTGTGACTTTTTAACAACTGTACTGTAGCATAACAATTTGGTCATTAACCTACAGAGATGATAAAATACTGCACCACAACAGAAGTACAGTACCAATGGTAATTTGTTCAGTCATGGTGGTACATGATCATAAAACCAGTAGAATTAACCGTCGAACTTAATCATCACGGTACTGATCAGATTACCATGCTATTTTTTGATAGGCTAATATTACCATGGTAGATAGAAGTTACAGATGCCTGTCAGAATACAGCTCCAGAAGAAAGTGTGCCTGACTGCAGTCGCTGAAGGGGGGGATTTGCGGGCATCCGTCAACACTAACTGGAAGTGACAGTGTGCAGAGAGGTCCTAATTACTGTCTCACTTGACTAATTGTCGTTTCTGAAGAATGTATTCCCACTGAGGTCCCAGGGATCTCATTAACAGCACCGCTCAAGACATATAGGCCAGTGCCGACTTGGGCATGCTGTTATTTTCACTGCTGAAGCAAAGCCACAAGTTGGAACTGTAATTATATTACACTCAAAAGTGCCATGATTACAAGTGAGACAGATATGTTATGGCGCATATACAGGGATGGACACTGAGATACTGTTGCTGGGAATAATAACAAGTCGATATTTTTTGTGTGTGTGCAAAGAGAGAGAGAGAGAGAGAGAAAGCATGCGTGTTCTTGTAAGGGCCCTTCTTCACCTTGCCAAAATGTTAAGCCATCCTTAGCTAGTCATCCTGACATAATGGGTTGATGAGGTGAGATCATTGTTAGCTTTCTGGAGCCAACCGTGTTAAAATAAACTTGTAGCAATCAGAATAATGCAATGGAGATGAGGCTTTAGTACAGGGCGACTGAACTGAATGAATGTCTTCTCTTTCAGGGTCTTACCATTCAAAGTGCATCAGCTTCTCGTTTCCATGGTATCCCTCCCTGTGCCAATCTTTCCACCAGTCTGCCTGTGCGAGAGAGCGAGGGAAGGGGGGAGAGAAAGAGAGAGAGAGAGAGAGAGAGAGAGGGGGGGGGAGAGAGAGAAAATGACAGAAGGCTTTTAGCAGTGGTTATCTCTCCTTTGCATAAAGTCCCCTTTGCATTACCCTGTGCATGGTGTCTGAATAAACACGCCAGCCAGCTCATATGGAAGCCTCCCTGGGTTACAAGCGAGTGGGTGTGTATAAACTCATCTAATTTGTGGTCTCCTTCAAAAATGACACGGTTTGATCACGGATGAAAAAAAAGGAGTACATCTCCCAAATGGCACCGGGATATTTTCCTATTAGTCACAAAGAGCTGAAGGAGCAGGAATCATTTTAACATCATAATGAGGCAATTCGCCATTCCTGTCGCCTCCTCTTTTGTAACACACACAGTTTTCTCATCTGACTGGCTTACTTGGAAGTGTAAAGTTTGGTAAATGATGACCTCTAATCAGTAATCAAGACAACGACAGAAAAAAAATGATCCAGGCATACGTTTAGAGGAGCGTAACTGATTGTTTTGACCTTAAATGCATGTATATGCTCATGCGCAGACATATAATACTATTTAGATATAAGAAAATTAAGTCAGAATCATTTGTGGCACTTCTTAATTATATTCTGTAAATTACATTTAGGGTGCAATTAGTGTAGGGGCACCTGGGTGCTTATCAGACTTAGTGCAATACCTCGGTTTTGGGCCAGAGGGCGCTGTGACTTTAAGAGGAAACCAGCGTGCCTGTCAATTGATGTCTTCTCCCTGAGCTCAATGAGCATTCCTTTCATGCTGTGTGAAGCTCTGCTGACTTGTACGGAACCTCTGAATTTCTCCATAATTATGCTAATAGTCCAGATGGTAGCATGATGAGTGCCATTCTCTTTGATATTCTCACACTGCAGAGTGCTGGTGTGCAGACCCACGCAAACTGACACACGTTCAAAGTCAACGTTCACACCACCTACTTGATCCCATGTAATTACTTCGTGTTTCCTTTAGCTGATACAAGCGCCCTCTTCACTATTAAATGCGTTTGCTTTTTATTCGAGGATTTGACAGATCCGGTTATAGAGTAGCACTTCAGCAAACAGCGAGGGTAGGTGTCAGTGTGCTTTGCTTATCCACACTTTTTACTTATGATTTCACTAGTGTGCAGTCTAATAAACAGATACAACACATAGGCAATAAACAGCAACGTCACTCTTCAAGAATATCTTAAAGATATCAGATGAGATTAAAAAATACCGGGCATCCAAGAGATCTATTATAAATGCAGTAAAATCCCACACAGGAATATTGTAGTGACTTCATTTTGGAGTAGGTCTACTCAACACACACTCATACACACACAGGGCAGCCATTCACACTTGAGTCACACAATGACGGTGTTCATTCAGGGGTTTGGACGCTGGTGGCGCCGATCAAAGAGCTCCTTTCACATCTCAGTTGGGATAAAAACGGCCCTCCTCCCTTTTGGGGCGGGGCAGCGCCGTACCTATAGCTCCAGCTGATCCAGTGGCCCATGAAGAGCTCAGTGGGGGCGGGCGCTGATAAGGTGCATGTAGTGGTGTTAGATCAATAGCATGTAGGCCCATGCAAGAGCTGTAGATATCCATCTTCGCGGTGCAACGCTTCCTATAGGATACGGCCTCGTTTGAACTCGCTAATCAGATCAGAAACGCGATAGGCCTACTTACAATCTGGAGAGATATTGCATGTCTTTCCCCGTGAAATTTAACCCAGCATTGGAGCCTTTGTGTGTGTATGCCACACACACACACACCTTCACATCGGAGGATGGCTCACACTCGAGAATAGTCTGTTGCTGGAAGGCTTTCAAGTCTAAAGTGGAGTTATTTGCATAGGTTAAATATTCGTGCCTTTCAGCAGCTTCTGTCGATATTACGGATTTGCTGTTCTGCCAATTTTAATTCCTTTCATCCCACTCCTCCCACATTTCTGGAATGATGGGGGGGGATTGTTGAAAGGTTGTTGCTTGAACTCCAGTAAAAGAAGTTTAGAGGAAGGTGTGAATAACAACAAAGAAACAAACAAACACAAAATGGCTCTACATATCCTATTCAGGTGTACGGAAGAAAAATCAGGTCAATTATATCCTGCAAGCATGAGATTATGTCGCTTGTGTGTCAGAGGTCGGCCAGTTATTGTGTGCAGAGTTATGTCTTTATGTGCCAAGTACAGAAAAATGCCTGTAGAATTAGCCAATAATCCTAAACATCCCTCAGTACGAACCTCGGCCAAATCATTGCTGGTTATTTAAGCCCTGAGAAGGGTTAGAGCAGACTCTCGTTGCTTTTAGCGGCCAATATGCAGGTTTGCTTCATCTCTGTCCAGGGTGCTGAATCTAGACCTAATAAACAAGTGAAAGGTGTGATTAAATGAAACGTAAATTAGAGGCTACAGATGCGTTTTAACTCATGTCACTTCAGTATAGGATAATCACATTTGATTTATATAAAAAACTTTATTTTGATCATATGGAATAACTATTTCCTCAAGGTGATTGTATCCATATTGTATCGACATACGGTCGTAAGTGTTTTGCTTTTGTGAATGGAAGCGGATGTGGTGGCAATTTGGACGGGTTTCAATTAAAGGTTCACTATGTAGTTACTGATGCATGTGAGCACTCAAAATATTGCATAGGCTTTTTTACCGACACATCTTCAAACGCATCCCATCCTGGCGCCAAGTTGTGGGAGAAACACAGAATCTACATAAGAAAGGTCTTATGAAATAAACCTTCACTCCTTCCCCACTATTCTCTCTCTCTCTCACACACACACACTCCTGCCATCCACACGTGCCTCTTTACCTCCCCTTTTACCATTTCTCTCTTTTTCTATCTGTTTCTCTGTCTCCGCTCTCTCCCTCTCCCTCACTCTCTCTCTGTCTCTGTGTGGTGCGCGTTCACAACACTAACCTTGGCTCGACGTCAGAGCCTGTGCAGCAGTGCAGTATAATGGGAGCGCAAGCAACCCAGAGCGCCTCATAGGGGGCTGCATATCGCTGCTGTATCCTCTGCTTGGCGCTCTGTAACCCCTCTCCAACCCTCTCCAGTACCTCACCTATAGCCCATGCTTGGGCTCCCCCCTCCCCACTGGATCTGTACCCTTCGACATGGATGTCCCACCGTCCTTCGACCCGGAGGATTGTTGTTTCTTGGCGCAGTGAAGGAGGAGAAGGAGAAGGGGAAGGGGAAGGAATCATGCCGGGACTGCTAATGGATTTAGGGAAAGCGCAAGTGACCATGCCGTGATCTTGCGCATCCAGGGCCGCCGTCACCCTGCCTTGCCCAACGACCGTACAAGAATTACGGGGGAATCGAACCCGCGCACCGGGGGGATTAAACCACTGTGCATTTTTTAAAAACAACATGAAGATTACCTCCCATCATCTGATGATAACCAGTCTCGTTTTCAGGTCCAACCTCAGGCTGATCCCGCTTCTGCTGCTGTTTCTTGGTTACTCTCGCGGGATGCCACACGTTTTAAGATTTGGTAAGATTCTACTTGTTTATGATACGATATAATCTGTAACGATGCCCACTCACACAAACTGCCTGTACTGCCCACAGTGAAATAGCATTGACAGGATGCAAAAACAGATGTATTGAGACGTGTTTTGTCCCACTCCTGCCTTGTTTTGTATTTAAGATTAGGGGCAGCGCTCTAAAGAGTGAATTTTGATCAATAGTTTACAGCAGTATCGCTATAATTTCAGAATGTTTAGTAGCACTATTTCGGGAGGGGTTTTATCGTGAGTATCGCACCATCAAGGGGGGATGGTGTTCTCCACGAACCTTTATACCAGTGTTACAGTAACTTTGAAAGAAAATCAACTGTAGTTAGCCCGTAAAGGAGCACTCCTATATGCAACACGTCACGGCTATGGACAGTTGATGAAACTCGGGAAAAGCATCACCAGACTCATTTCACGCACCTCCTCGCCAATATCGGCACGGAGACTTGTTTCTCCACGGCCTTTTAAACTGCTGACACCCCAACATGTCCTCTGCAGTAAATGTTTACATGTACTAAACATTGGCCCCGGAGTGCGGATCAATCACTCTGACCTGTCACAAGGGCCAATCAATGCGCCCGGCAGCACTTTTCATTCTTAATCCCACTGAACTTCAATCCAACGGGAATTTCCGTGATTTTGCGGATTTACACCTCCCGTCATTGACATTGATAAAACTGATAGTTCCGGTTTTCGGTGCTGATTGGCTGAGTCACGTTGGAAGCCGTTGTCAAAACACCAGAAACACACAAATGTAACCGCACGATTGTTAAATACACCAACCCGAAAATCATCTCTCATACTGGCACTTGTGTCGCTCAGACGCCTGTAAGTTGATTAGCGACATCCTCATGCAAGAATGATGCACTTAATGTTAATTATAAAAGTAATTCCTCAACAGTTGCCTCTACAGTGAATTGTTGCTGATTCATAACTTTAAAATGGTGCTATTAACGCTTCTGCTTATGTTCTAAAATCATTAAATCACGGCCTCTTGTGGTTTGTGTTGCTTAATTAGATCCCTCTCAGGGTGGCTGCGTTTTGCCGCTCTCTGTTGCACGTACAGGGAACATCTTAGAGTGACAGGGGGGCTGCGGATGTCATCAAGTGTTGACAACACATCCTTACAATCCCCAATTCCCCCGAGGGTCCTGTTTAAGAGTCAGGCCGCGTCCGCAAGAGCCGCCGCTATGGCAACGGGATGTGCTTGTCTTCCTGCTGCATCCTCAGCCCGATGAGCGATTTCCCGTCTCACACGTTGTCTGTCAGACGCCGGACGGCTATTCAGTAATCCCTGCGGGACGGCAAAGTCCCTGCGTAATAGCATTTGACACCAAAGTTTCCAAGCCGGCAAATAACGACTCAATTCCCGGGAGACAAAGTGGAGTAATAATAGTTAACATATTTATGAAGTATTCTTTAGAGTATCCTCTTATAGGGAACTCTGGCCATGGATACTGCATTGTTGTATGTGTATTTTTCTGTGAATATAATGACAATAGATTTTGTCTCACTTTTGTTGCCTGTGCATCGCCATACCAATATGTCGCCCGTGCTAACACGCTGGATCTGCAAGGCATCTGGCATCAGTGGCACGACAGACACAGCCGTGCGAAATAGGAGGTGATTCATGTCAAGAGATCTTTTGCTTTGAGCTGGACTTCACTCTCGATTTTGTCCGTGTTCTGGTGGCGGTGGTACAGCCGGGTCTCTGTCCGTGGTCCTGAACGAAGCCGCTGACCCGCCTCTCCAGCACCGCGGATAGCGACCCGGCTTTTTTTGACAGCGCAGCCTGCGCCTGTTGCTGAACAAAAAAGCACAGTGCATACGTTTTGTAATAGACTGATATACTGTGTTTGATAGCTTTAGTCTCTTGTATTTTGTGCAGTATTATCTCTGCCAGCCAAGTAGCATCCGCTTCACGTCTTTCCGTTGTAAGATGGCTGCATTTCGTGTAGTGTAATTCATTCTCTTTGGTAAAAGATGACATGCTTATGTCTGTGTTTGCATGTAAAGGAGCTGAGTTCCCAAAAGAGAAAGCTAGATGAAGATAGTTATGTGATTTTTATCAGAAAAAAAGAAAATGTATGTCAGTGTGTGTAAGTGCATGTGCTGTGAGAGAGACGGAAGAAATACAAAATTGCCTTGAGAGACATTGGAACCCACTGGTCCTTTCCCAGTGCATTTCCTGTCCTGCAGGATGTGCTTGCTCAGCAGATAATCCCAGCTGCTCCTGCAGGAGGCTGGCTAAATGAGGAGGTCAGCTCCCCTGGGTCTGTCTGTTCCCTTCCTGCCCCAAGTCCCTTTCTGCCCAGACAGGCAGCTCACATTGTACAACCACTGTTCTCCTGTCAGGCTGAGACCTTTACACACACATACACACACTGTAACACCAAGTATAGTCAGCCCTCTGTATTCATAGCTATAGTCTCACCATGTGGAGCGACAAGTGTCAGAGAAAAATACAACAAGAAGTGTTCTGGTTACAAGCTGCAGGAAAATGTGCTGAGCTAATTTCTACACAGGATTGAATTATCGTGTTCAGTGTTCCTCGTTTATAATTCTTACAGCTAATTCATTTACTTAGATGCTGAAATGGACCCAAAGCAGCAACTACAAGCTATAATAAAATATGCTTGGGAGAGGATTCTCTCTTTTTAGGTCACACTTGTCTTTTGAGAGCACTCAATGAATGCTCTCAGTTTCAGTCGCCACTCTTCTTTAAAATTTCATCCATACAGTGTAGGTTAATGAAGGAGCAGCAAAATGTCTACTTGAAACATGAAATTCAATAAAATCCAATTGTAAAAACTAAACACGATATTGGATTTGCAAGCGAAACTAAGGTTTGTTCAATTCTAATTATTTCCCGACCACTTTAAGATGTTCATATTCTGATATTGATGTCTGTCAGAAGATGTAGAAACATCTGCGGCTCTTTTTTACTGAAATAATTCAGTCCAGTTGTATTTTTAGATGCTGCTATTGCAAAAAATCAGTTTGCTCAGTTTTTGTCTTCTTAGAATTCAGTGAGGTGGAAATTCAGGGTGACGCTAAGACTGTACCGGCTAACTGGCAGGCTAAAATGAAAGGAGCTCATTTTACTTCATTCCACGGAAAGAGCTCTATATGTACGTGATAGTATTTAGCTGCCCCCATAACAAATGTTCAGTCACACAAATAATGAGTCATCATATCTGTCATTCCATCAGAGGTGATTGAGTTTTGCTTACAGACATGCTTCTTATTCATTAAATGCCTCAGGAAGAAATGAAACAGAAGAGAAATCAACACAGAAATTGAGATGCTGTTTTAATTCTGATGACCATAGTTGGTCTGCAGCTGTGACAATGAGTGATAACATTATCACAGCCATCTTCAAACAGCGTTGGCACAAGCAGTATGTCCCTGGGCTGTCAACTGCTGCTGAAAGCATTGTTGACTCAGAGATGCTCATTTTGTTAGTTTATTTCCTGCTTATGTTTATATTTTCCCTGTACAGCTGTGTCTGGGAATATTTATTACTACACAACATTGTTTTTCATTTTGGAAAGGAAATCAAGTCATTTTTTTCCCCCCCGACCTTTGGCAAAAGACACAATCCCTTCTCATGAAAGCTGAGTTTATCTAACTACTTCCATTATGCTGCGCCAGGATAAAGGTCCTTTTATTGCGTTTCTAATACTTAACACTCTTTTCATCCCCTCAGCTGTGTTATGGTGGTGAAATTACAAGGTTGTCGAGAACAAGCAAGGGTAGGAGGAACAAATTCAAGGGGAGTTTGTAGTTAATTGACTTTATTTGCTTTTGCTTTCCGCCAGCCTGAATTATCATCATGCCGGAGTTTAGTTTGGGATTGCAGGAATTACGGATAACACCCTGCGCCCTGGCCCACCGCCAGCACGTTCGCAGCAAACATTTAAATAGGCACAAAGCTGCTTAAAATATTCATGTGTCACTTGGCCCTGCCATAGCTTATAGAAATACGAAACTATCTCCTCTCTGCTGGCAAATGATTTCCATGGTTTAAAAATACCCACCGTGGGTTTCAAGAACAAAGAGGAGATCTGTCTTACATTAGCATGCAGCACCACACATGGGCTTGAAGCGGGGAACTATCTAGATGGATTTCTAAAACATGTTTACAGTCCTGAGTCTTTGAAGGTCTTGCTGTCATGCCTCGGTTACAAAAGGCTCGATGGTGGTTAATTCAGGGAACAGCTTTCTTGCCATTTTGAAATGGAAAATATCTGTGAGGTAAATTAGATTTCTTGTTTCAGCATTTAGCTAATTTACTAGCTACATTCAAGAAGATTGAAGGCGAGGTAACCTGTTTTAGTATAACTGCCTCTTTTGACATACTGTCTATTTTGGCAAATCAAACCGAATACATTGAGTCCACTGTACTTGTGCTGCCTCGTGCAATGCTTGACTTCTGTTTTGGCTTTTAATTATTCACAGCCTATCATTCTTTGTCATTGTCACTCAGGGATTTCCCTGGGCATCTGCAGGGTTAGAGGTTATATGTGCAATTGTTCTGTGAAACTGTCCCTTGAGAAGAGCCCTGCAGCATGTCTTGCTGCCTGGTTGTCTGGCTCAGAGCTGACTGAAGGTCAGAGCTGAAAATGCTCACAAGGAATGATTTTTTTTTTGTTTTGTTTTGTTTTTTGCATTTTTTAAGACATGTGGAGCTGTCTTGCTCACAGTCTTACCAAGCGAGATGGAGGAAAATTTGAAGCGAGGTGTAAGAAAAACAAGAGTGTTTGTTAGAGAGGTATAGAGAGAGAAAGAGAGAGCGAGTCTGTATAAAGTGTGAGAAGAAAAACAGTGAGTGTTGAGGCCAGCAGATACAGAGTAAAGATAGATTAGTTTGCCTCAGAGCAGTCCACTCTCAGCCCACTCTCAGTTGTGGTCTTTTATTACTGTTTTGTGATGGCTTCTGTGAAGAGAGACAGAAAGGAAAGTGGAGTATGCTGTGGAAATATAGCGGGAGGCCAGGAGTCATGCACTGCAGCCCTGAATAAATGTCAGCACTATCGTATTAGCAAGCTGAAAAATTCAAAACGGATATGCAGGAAATAGCTTAGAGGAGAGAAAAAGTGTAAAAACAAATATACTCGTGGGTCCCAATCTGAACCAATTTTTAAGTCTAAACCCAAATATGTGTTTTTATTAGCGTCTCATGTAATTATGTAATTATGTAGCTATATTGACTCATTACATATTTGGCTGTCTCCACTTCCACTAGACTGTAAGATGGTAGGAATCAATAAAAATCAATATGTTTGTATTGCTAAGAGGAAAACAAAAAAAAGAAATTGGCAGCGTAGCAAGTAACCAGTGCCAAGTCCCGCATTGGCCCCTTCCCGTGTGTATCAATCACAGGTTACCATCTGTGAGAATGCAAACACAACAAACAAACAAACAAACAAACGAGAAAAAAAAAGTATTATAAGGAGGATGTGTGTGAGTTTGGATGAATAATGCATGTCGCTGTGAATTAATAACTTTAAACAGCCACAAGCTGCAGGGACTTCAGTGGGCCTATATGGTTCTTTCCTCACATTTCTACTATAGATGTGTCTGACAGACAGATCTATAGTAGATCTATAGTAGGAACACACTAGTTAATTTACACTTAATGTGATGTGAGAGCTGTATATATCCTGAACCGTCTGCGATGTAAAAAAAAAAAAAGAAAAGACCTTCCACTTGCTGCAATATCACACCCTTCTTTGCGCCATATGTGGGAGGGAACATGCAAGACCTTTAACTCCATAGGAGCTCAACTGTAGTAATTAACTGTTGGAGGTGATTGCTTAAGAGAGGGAAACAAACAAGGGTTTATTGTGGAAGTTGGTGATGGTGCTAATTGGGAGCCAGACTAAATCTTTGCTGTGTATTTGCTCTGTGATTAATACGTGTAGGAGGGACATTGATTGCCCATTGTTGGATGTGTTTGTTTCTATAGGGCTGGGTATAATTTTATCCATGTAGTTAAATGCAATTTAAAACTGTGTCTTAACGTGCCCTGTAAGCTGAAGCAATTATGTGTGAATTCCGAGCACACGGAACCAAGTAAACATATTTGAAGGCAGATACGCCGTAAATGAAAGCATTGACGTCCATACTACATGGGATTCAGAAGTCAATCGATTACAGAAAGCCCTCCGGCTGTGCTGGTTATAATGTGAGGCACCGGTCAGGTTAAGATGTGGTGATTCACCTTCATCTCCAGCCAGCTGAATAAAGGATTAAGAGGAGGAGGGGAGTGGCTGACTGAAAGAGAGAAAGCAAAATTGGGGCTCCCATTGACAGTACAGCCGGTTGGATGTGTGAACGTTTCTCTGTGTGAACCAAGGACACAGGGAGGAAATGGTCTCTGTGGGAGGACATATTGAAGCAGGCTTACTTAAAGTCATGTTCTTTGAATCAGCATGACACTCTATTGTCCACGATCCACCGGGGCTATGCAAAACGTCTTCTCCTGCAATGATGAATTTCATTTTTCTGTCTCTGTCTGTCCTCTTTTTTTTTTTTTTTTTCTTTTTGCTCAGAGGATTTTTTAAGTGTTTGTGTGGCTTTCTCTAAACCAGCCGTCCAATCTTTTTGTTTTGAAGGTATTTGTGAAAGGAAAGGAAGAGAAATATGCACAGAAAATAAGCTGCGCATTTGTGTCAGCCACTGCCCAGAGATAAACACCAAAGTCAACTAGTCAGTGTCTTTAGTTGAAGACGTTAAATTATCTAATCTTAACGAAGGTTTAAGGCTAAAACCTACATCTTCTGGCTGCAGTATCCCTCCTCAGGGTTTCGGTCGTTAGTCGGTCACACTCAAAACGACACACTTTCCCCATTTGTTTAATATGACCCACCAATCCCACCCTTATACCCACACGCAAAGCTTTACGGCGGGCTGGAACAGACTTGGACTGATTTTCCCATCTTGCACAATCTGTTTGAGGATTTTGAGGAGACATAATGAAGCCAATCGTCTCTGTTTCCTCTGCACAGCCACCGATGAGATATACCCACATTGCTTTTTAAACATGACAAAAAGACAGTGAATTTCCTACACAGCGGGGTGTGAATAAATGTAAGAAATGCTGGAATAAACCATAGACTGCAGATCAGGAGAAATATTAAAACAAGGCTCTTGATTTTCCACCAATTTCACCTCAGTTGTCTTTTTACATTTATCCTCAATAGATCTTTTCTTATTTATTGAGGAAAAAATGAGCATGCATATTAGAGGGACTTCATTATGCAGTATTTTTTTTTTTTTGTATCAGCAAGCCTCTGGCTCTTTCCCTCTCTAAAGTCAGTGTGCTTGTCTCTTTCATTCCTTTCTCTCTCTGGCACTGAAAATCTGTGCAGTCGCCTGTGTGTGTTTGTAGAACAAGCAAGAAAAATAGACACACCTTTGCAGCAAAGTGTAGCATATTGACTTGTACCTGTGGCTCTGATTATCAGGTAGCTTGTGTACGGCAGTGGCTGATGAACCCAAAGCAAGAGCTGACATTTTTTCTGCCCTGTGGCTGAGGGAGCGGGAGGAGGATGCAGGTGTCCGTTCAGGTCTAATGGGCCATCCATTCAGTCGTTTAATTGAGTGTCTTTTATCTGCCTCCAGTGACCTCTTTTATTCTCCATTTCTCCCTCTTCGTTTTTCCCCTCTCTCATCTTTTTTTTTTTTTTTTTTTCATGCCCCACCCCTCTTCCTCCTCCCTCAGCTCCGTCTCCAAACTCTCCTCGTTTTGGTTGTCTGACAGCACACCCATCTGCCATCTGCGTATTTTCCTACAGCTTACTCCGACTTTAGACATCATGGCCATCACCTGTTGTTTTCTAAACACATCTGACAGGCTGTGAGGAGGCTGTGAGGAGGCTGTGAGGAGGCAGTGTAACGGCGAGGTGCACTTCAGCATCAACTCAATATCCAGAATCCAGACAATAGAGTTTTCTGTCCATTTCCTGTTTTCTTTCCCTCCCCCCTTTATCCATTTTCTTGGTCCCATTTCTCCTTTGTCCTTCGCTGTCCTCTCTGTGCCGTCTTTGTACCTCTTTGGCTCTCAGCTTGTCTCCTGGTCCTTCCGCTCTACTTTACTTCTCTCTCGCTGTCATCACGCCTTACTTCCCCTCGTCCCCTGGTCTCAGTGTCCTTGCACACAAAGGCACGAATCCTCATTTGACATACACATTCCAAACCTCCATTTCCTATTGTACTTTTGAATTTCAAAGCAAAGAATACCTTTTCAGTCTCAGAATTTCGATTGAACTTCCCCAATCCTGCAGAGCACTGTGGCTTTTATCACCATGACTTACTCTACAGTGTGTCTAACATACTGTATATGAGACATGGTGCAGACATTTGTGGACAATACTCATTTGTCTAAAGGCTTAAAACTTCTTTATATCATCTCCTTTATACTCTCCATATTCTTTTTATGGCAAAAATGGCTTTGATGAGACAATATAGATATCAGTGATATAGAATTCTAGCAAAGACTAGTGACTTGTAATTGTTTTGCAGTGTCTATTATTGTCTGATCTATATATTTATAAATTTAATGTCCTATAATCTTCAGCATTTTAAAATCGGGGTTTACTAGCTTCAGTATCATCAACAAATATGATCACCTTATGTGCAGTAACCTCTAAATTTATGAAGATTTCAGATTAGTGAACCCCCCCACCATCGTCCTACAAAAACCCAGCTGTGAGAATTAAAAAGAGCTGCCTCCTGAATTAATTCTTGACCTTTGGCTCTGACGGGAGATAGCATCTGCCCTTCTACAAGAAAGAAGGTCTAATTTTACAGCCATTTGATTCAAAATTACAATGGAAAGAGTGTAATACAGGACCATTTTGATGAGGGGAAGAACAGCGAGAATTAGAATGAGAGTGAAGGGAGCAAAGAGGATGATGGTCTCATGTAATTGTGACCTAATTGCAACATAAATGGAACTTCTTTTCAGCTCTGTACCAAGGTCGGATGCGTATATATGTTAACTGCATGTTAGACATATTGTAATGTAAGTTTATTCGTTTTCAGATAAGGGTGGTGGTTTCATGGCTAACATGTAAATTCACTTAGCTTCCTACTTTTTGGCATGTACGCTGAGAGACAGTTGGAAATCCCACTGCTTAACTTGCTTTGGTGAAAGAGATACTGCTTGAAGGCTCGAGTATCCAGGGACGCTGGATACACCCAGTCCATTATGCTTCATAGTTGTCAGCGGCAGCACCATAAATGGATAATAATGCCCTAATGGTTTTTATCACAATGGGGGAAGTGATTATAAAGCAGAGACACACATGCATAGTCACAATGTTCTCGAGACTGGACTCCTGCCTCTCTTAGCCTGCAGTGGATAATTAGCATCTCTCACACGTGCTTAGGCTTGATTAAAACTCAGTTTACAGTGAGGAGCGCTGTGAGGTCGCCATCTGTCACCTGCCGAGGCCACCATGAGACGTACTCTAGTCAGAGGGAGTGAGAAAGGTGGTGCGTGTGTGTGTGTGTGTGTGTGTGCGGTCGTTTGATAAAGGAGAGAAAAAAATGGGGCATAGAAAGAGAAATGGCTAAGACGGGTGAGGCATGAAGCATTAGGAAGCGTTCTTTTAATAACCGGTCCCTCTTGCTCCCTGTGGCCTGTATATTGGTCCCAAATCGCATATTTTCTGTATTGGCAGAAAAACCTCCTGACTGCAGTTTTGGGATTTGTATTATTTACTCGAATTTTATAACCTTGTGACTGCAGTATTGGGAATACTCATTTTTTATACTTCAGTCAGATAGGAAGTGTGAGGCTCATAAAACCCACCGTATGTGAAATGCAAAATGCATCAATCAAATACTAATATTTTCTTTGCTGAAATGATGATGCCTTCATGCTACAGCTTCAATATACAGCACACATCAAGTGCATGGCATGTCTTTGTTATAAATGACACTACATTGTTGCCTCTCCTGAAAATACAATATTTATTGAGTGCATTTGAATGTCATGCACCTTTTATAACCAAGACAAACTACGTTTATGGCGAGCAGTTATATGCTAAAAGGCATATTTGCCCCCAATTAACAGTATTTGTTATTTGTGTGACTCTTGTTTCCGTGGTAATATCTTGAATATTGCACATACACCCTGGGATGTTTGTGCAGGTGGGGAGGATGCACTTAAAAAGCAAGAATGGTATTCTCACCTTTGGTATCTGTCAGATACAGTACTGAGGAAAGGGATTTCCAAAGTGGCCCGCAGAGAAGCAACATAAAGACAACTGAAAAGTCTTTGCTTGCAAAGAGTGAAAATATTTATTGAAGCTTGACTGCTCTTCCTCAGGCAGCATCTGAATGATGCTGGAGGAAGAACACTGAGCTCAAAGTGCGTTGCCACCTTTCTGCATGTTATATTACCACCGCTATAATGTCTGCCTTCCGCTCTGTGTGTTGCTGTTGATTTGTGTGCATCAGAAGGTTCATAAATAGTTTTGCGAGCAGGGAGTTTAAAAATGTCTTTATGTTGTTTTTCTATGCTTGGAAAATGGTTGTCAGCAACAAGTGTACGCTATTTGTGTTGAATGGCAACCCAGTCACACATCAAAATGTGTAATAGCTACGTTGGTCCACAGCGCAAAATGTAATAGTTTTACAATAACAGCTCTAAAATTATGAGATGCCTACGGTTCTGTTTTTTTTTTTTTTTTGTTTGTTTTTCTTGGCCTATTCTTTTCTATTGGCCTGCGTCCACGTCACGTGACAAAACAAACAAAAAGTGGCTGACATTCCTTTTATTCTCAGTGGAAAATGCAATATTTTAAGATTCGGCATTAAAATGTGTTTTTATAACATTTCTAGCAGGAAATGTGCATTTTATTTTGATAATCTTCGTTCAGTGAATGTATATGATGTTTAGTTTGTTAGTTATTATGAAGATTTTTGCAGGCTTTCTATCATTGCTATGGTGGTTGCTATGGATGCCGCTATCGCTGAAACCACGTAGCTGCATGTTGTTTGAATCATTGCCTTTGCGTTGTGTAATTATCTGAGCTGTTGTGTTATTTTATGTAACTGTTTGATGATGTTCTTTCAATAAAAAGTGTAGATTCTAGAGCAGCCCAGGGATCTTTAACATTTCTCAACACAAAAACACAAACGTGTCCTGGATAAGCTCCCATAAGTTAATGTTAAGGCCATCGGTTTGAATTATTTCTCCTTCGAGAATTTTTAGAGCCGTTATTGTGAAACATTTTACGCTGTGGACCAACATAGCTGTTACATATTTTTGATGTGAGACTGGGTTGTGGGCTCTAGCATATATGTTTCACCTGCACTCTTTATAGTTTAATGACAATTCAGTACATTTTCTTTTTTTTCCTCTTATTTCCACAAACTAAAAATATCTCCACTTGCATGGAAAATAACTAACTGATAAACTGTGTTTTGAATTTGAATTCCTAAACATTAACGCATGATTTTCTTGTAATAAAATGATATACATGTCAATTTTGTAAAAAAAAAAAGTGTGTGAATGTGTGTGTGTACTGACGCTATGAAACATGCACTCACCTCTCACTGTGTTTCTATGTTTGTCTAAGCAGGGTCGTTGAAATTCAGGAACAGGATTGCATCTCTCTAGATTGTACTCATGTTGACGTGTTTATGTGTGAGCTGTTACTGCAGGACAGAAAGATGGTAATAATGTGAAATACAACACAACAACATAGTAAACTCTAGTCGTGCCCTTATTTTTCTGTGAGTAGCTTTTTTTATCTCAGGAACAGGCCGTTCTGTATCGTGTGTGCGCGCGCGTGTGTGTTTAATGATACACAACTACCGTAGCATTTGACTCTAGCTGCATTCCTACATTTAAGGAGCTCGTCTAATCTGAAGAGCAGGCGTATATATTTCTCTGAAATGAGCGCGTGGATCTGTGTATGTCTGTGCGTGCAGGCGAGCGTGTGCACTTGTACATCTTACTTTCACAGCAGTTGGTATTTCTTTCCAGTGGCGTGCTCAACTTGAGAGCAGTGGAGAGGTTGGAAAACTGCGAACAGTCAGAAGTCATTTGGGACTTCAGCAATTCAAGGCCTGTGGAAGTGTACTCACAGTTTGGCACAATTAGTACCAAAAGGGGTCCCTGCTTGACAAATTAGCACACAAAATGTCAGCCGGTAGTTTAGCACATTCACAATGAGCCCTTGCAAATTAGCACATATTTTGAGGAGGGAGTTGGCACATTATTATGAATAGAGAGAGCCTGGCAAATTAGCACATCTGTTGCCAGCGCTCAGAATTAATACATGTTATATGATCACTGGTTCCCCACTTGGAGCTGGGTCAGGGACGAGGTTTGTGGCACACATTTCTAATTGAAGACTGTGTGCGTATGTGAGCTCATTACAGGAGATTGATGAGATTGATCTTTGGTAGAGCTAATTATTACCCTGAGTTTAACTGAAGTTAGGTATCTTCAAATGCCGCAGGCGTGGGCTTTAAATTCTCACATCAGTCACCTTTTCCCCCGGACTCAGTTGTTTCTTACCTGACAGGGTTGTTTAGGCTCAATCCTTGGAGTTTGTGATTGTGTGTGTGTGCTCGCGCGAGTGTACGTTCAAGTGTGTGAGTCAGCTCGAGGCTTAGTGTCCAGCAGTGGCAGGTGACAGTCTAGTCCAGTGTCAAGAGGCTTTAGAGTGACAGGGGTGATTGTATTCTGAAGAAAAACAAACAACAAACTTGGTCGGATAACAACGGCTAAAGTATTGTTCACATAAGCTGCTTTCTATTGGTTTCATGTTCAGTTTCCATAATCAAACAGAGCGATTGATTGAGTTATTGATTGATTGCTGACTCACTGGATTGAGAGACTTTTTATTGTGCTTATTTGATTTTGTTTTTTTGAGTGATTTTCTCAAGGTTTGGATCCTTTTTAAGTCTTTATTGTTTGGTCTTTAATGCTATATAACACCTAAATTCCCATTCAGGGTTTTCTATTCTATTCTATGATAAATCAGGATTTATAAATGGAACCCTTAAAATTTGCCTGACAAATATTGGTAGCCTATACAATTTCTTTTACTGTTATCTCTCTTACTCTTATCTTTTTAATTTGATTTAAGCTAAAATTAGTAAATGAGTTTACTAGACTCAACATAGAGCTCCTTCATGTATCTTCTTAGAAAAGGCACCTCTATTAACCATGTTTATTACTTTCCTTATCTTGCTCTTACAAAAGCAAGACTCGGAGAGATATTATCTCTGAGCCAAGGCCAGCTGGTCAAACAATGCACTGGTAGTAACATTATACATTCTGCCCATATATGTAGAGTAGAAAAGAATAAAAAAGAAATGTCACTCCTCAGCAAACAAACATGTTTGAAAGAGATAAGTATGACAAATTAAGGCATACCCTGAGATATTTGGACAGGACCTGATTTCCTTTTTTTTTTTTAAACTGAATTTTATAATGTCTGTGTGATATCAGCACTGGCAGTGTCCTGCACAGTTGATGTATCCCATGCCCTGGTCAGGTTTCTGGGGATCTTCAGGGAGAGAGAGAATTGGCCCTTGTGCAGCGTAGGAAGGTCAGACTACCGCAAGGGGAGCTTCAGATTAATGACCAGGGGCGGCGACTCTCTGCAGGCCTTCATGCATCATGTCCCATTCACCGCCAAACATGTCAGGGAGTGCTCCCATCGGGAATTTCGGTGGATATGGAGCATTTCCATCACTTTTGCCTCTCGCTGATTGGCTCCGAGCACTGATCCTCACCGGCTAAAAGAAAGATGGACGGAGACAGAAACAGGCCAGGGGGTTGGGGGTGCGGTGGGTGGATGGAGGCCTTATAGCCTAACTGCGTGACTGCATGTGCATACCTGGGCCACTTGCCCTAACAACAGGGTTGCTCGCCGGTTGCCATGGCACCCACCCCACAGGCCACCGCCATCCTGCAGCTGCGCTGCTGGTCATTAGTCACAGAGACAGGCCGTCCGCACTATCACAACGCCCTTTCTCCACCAATCAGCTGCTCAGATTCCAAAACTGCCTGGACCTCTCAGCCATAGCATAGATGCATGAGTCGCCATGGCAACATATCTGACTCCCATCTCACATTGTACAAGAGCATCCTTGAGCAGAGAGAGCTAATTGTATCTTCATTCATAGTTTAGTAAGTAATCCCTTTCTTATAGAAGTACATAGTTCTCCCTGCTAGTACTTACAGTACACTGAAGTCAGTGTTTAGTTTTAATCTTTGTTTGGAGCCGCATCTGAGCAGTAGAATATATTTTACCAAAAGTGATACACATTTTGATTACACGTACATGAATTTCAAGGTTCATTCATTAGTATTGTTTGTGATGTGTGTCCTTCAGAGGTGAATGATTTCTATTTACAGGAACTCATTTCAAATTAACTTAATTTCTGTTAGAAATTAGCCAATGACCAAGTTACCTTCTAATGTTCAGTCCCAAAAATGCACTTCATTAACTGTGACATTAAAATGGAGTAAAATTTACATAAAGGAGACACCCTCCCACACTGCACTTTCATTTACACTTTCTGTTCAGTCTCTCTCTCTTTCAAACACACACACACACACAGACGCACACACACACAGATTCAGACACTCAGATCAGCAGCCCTGTTTTCTCGTCAGGGTGATTATCCAGCTCATAACTCACTCAGAGCTTTCATTTGCACCATAATTCACACCAGTCCCAATCATGGCGGCTCTATAATTCACACACACACACTGATTATCTCAGCTGTAACTCACACACCTGCAGTCAGTTGGACCACAACAGCAAGTAGTGTGAGGGGGACAGAAATGAAGCATGATTTAAGACGGAGCATTTGACTTTAAGCAACCTAAATTTACATTACACCACAAACAAGACACACCGTTTTCCCAAAGTCCAGCTTTGAAAAAATGTCTTCTTGTCAGATTCATCATTCAGCATAAACAATAACTTAAGGACTCACATAACATGCTACCTCCCAAACCATTAAAGCAAAGGATACAATTTCACTTTTCTGTGTGCTACTGTATCATATTCCAATGCAATTTAATGTTTGACATCACCCTTGAAATACTTAATTCAATGTTTCTGCTCTTCTGTGTTCTCAAAAGTATATGATTTCTTTTCAGCCGGCATGTTCAAGCCATACAGACTGCCAAAGAAATCTGATGAGCATAACTTAATACACTTTTGCTCATTTTCAGATTCGTTGAACAGGCCAGCAGAGCTCAGTCTGCTCCCTCAGGGCAATAGTGTAATAATTATCTATTAGGTCGGACTGACATGATTCTTATCATCTATAATGGTGATTCTCGGTTATTCCTTCTTTTGAAGATTAATGTGCCATTTCAGTGAAATGAAATGCCATGAATAGCAACATGTTCACATCACAGTGCTGTATAGCAGGAGGATCAACGCATGAAAACCTCATTTCTATAGCTCACTCAATGACATAGTGAAGCAAAAAACATGCACTATGCACTCATTTCCGCTCAAATTCACCTACTTCAGGTCTCTACTAGTAAAAGAAAACACCTTAAAATAAAGTAAGAAAGCACAATATATGGCTGTACAATGGTGACAGTGATAAAGCTTACTTCCCTAAGTTAATGACATCTTCTTTGCCCTCCTGCCTTTTCTATCACTCCCTGCCACAGCCAGTCACTATTTATAGCTGCTGTGTCTATTACTGTACAGCTCTCTCTCTTTCTCCACTCTTTTAAAAAAAATGCCTCACTCTTTCTCCGTCTTTTTCCTCTTTCAGTCTCACTTTCTCTCGCTCTCTGTAATTGAATCGATAAACAGGCTTTAAACTTTTTTCAGTTCGGATTTCGTCAAACCGGCTCGGTTCCCTTGAGAGGACGGGAGCCGTGGATGGACTCCTGAACTCTGCTCTTGTCTCCGAGAGTGGTTCTCAGAGCCGCTCTCACCACCGACTTTCATCTTTTTCCCCCCCTCATCTATTCTCTTTTAAGTTTGATTTCTTTAAAGCTTTCTTAGGATTTAGTCCATCCTCAAAGGTGTTCTATAACTTTTGGAACGTGGGTTTGTTATATGTTTGTATTTTGAAAGTTGAAAGTAGTTGTTTTTTCTCTACAGCTGTTTGACATAGAAATATTCTTTGTGGAACTTTAATACGGTGCACACTCTGGCATATTGCACCACCCACAACATGGCTTTACCTCATCCTAATGATGGATGTGTGAAAATACTATCATCACTCTCACTGACCCCATTTACACCTGAAATTAAAAATGTCCTGGGTGACGGGCTCACATAAAAAAAACAGAGCAGACACACTGATCTTATTGTTACTGAAGCATTTCTCTAGCATCCATGTACGTTGGAGTCAGATTTACTGACATGCATCTTGAAAGTGAAATAATGTAAGATGACTTCTGTCTTATCACAGTCCTGAAATTAAAGGCATTGTAGTGTCCTTCCTTTGATTCTGAACTGCATTGATGGACCTTCTGGAGCCTTAATCATTTTTTGTTTTAGCTCAAAATAACTGACAAGTCTGAAGGGAGCCGTTTTAAGTTAACAACACCTCACTTTGCAGCGGTAATTATTTAGTTTGGCTCACGCGGCGCGGGGAAACAGCATGCATTGTTTGTCTTTGTGTCGAGGCTTTTACTTTGTCGATTAATGAGTATTGCGTGGTGTGATTCTTATATAACTAAAAGGTAACAAGATTTTTCAGGCGGGCACAGCATGGTACGCTCATCAGGATGCGCCCCCATTAAACCTCAACAAAAGAAACTTGTTTTTCATGATTGTAATGAATAATTTACTAATTTACTAATGAATAATCTACTAATTTTGAAATGATGCTCATATTGAATCACTTAAATTTTAAATTCTGTTTTGACTGACCTTTTGTCTGTTCTTCCTTCCTTTTCACCCTTTTTTTTCTTTGCCATCCTCTCATTTGAGAATCATTGAAATCAATGGAACAAAATGGAAGAGTGAACCTTTCTAAGTGAGGGAGTTAAAGAAGGGCACCCACCCCTGAACTCACCCCCCTATGGCAGCATGGTGGCTCAGTGGTTAGCACTGTTGCCTCACAGCAAGAAGTACCTGGTGGGGATCACGCACCATTTTTTTGTGGGGCATTTAGATGAAATTTGGCTATCGTAAATAATTAATAATCATGTTAAATAATAGGATTTAATTGACATCAAATTCACCTCAGGACACCACCCTTAAAAAGGGAAAGGATAGCCAATTCACTTATTCAGTCTCATTAAATATACTAAACTATCAATTTGGAACTCTGACTAATAATTAACTTAATAACTACAACCAAAATTACCATATCAATAGCTTGTAAAGATTGAAGGATTTTGGAGTTCTACAGTGAAGAGGTTGGCAACATTAAACAGACCAGCAGGTATATTCAAAAGCATTTCTTTTTTTTAAAAAAATGGATGACTCAAAATGGCGGCTGGGACCACTGCGGTTAACAAAGGAAAATTCCGATGTCTGTGAAGATTCTCAGTCATCCAGGTCATGGTTATCCAAGGAGAGTTGAATCGAGAGCAACTCTTGGTTGTAGATACTTGAAGACGTTTTGCCTCTTATCCAAGGGGCTTCTTCATTTCAAACTGACTGGTGGGGAGTCCCAAGTATTTAACCTCTGTGGGGTCATTATCAAGGTCATTGATACCACTTGGTTCGTTAGTGCTCCTGGCTGTTGTAATGACAGTCATTAAGAGTCGTTGGAGTCACCTGAGGCCGACAGTCATTGTAGTCGTCACAAGGCCAAATGTGAATGGTTGTTAAGGGATGAAAGGACGGCATTGTAGGTGTCGGGGATAAGTGGTGTCGTAGACCTCCTTCTCTGTTGAGAGATGGTTCCTCTACTTTGACATAGATAACCTCCTTCACTCATCTTTCAAACCATCTGCCCCCCCCAATCCGAAATATGTTTCAGGTATGTTTCCCTTATCTTTCAGGTGTAGTTGTATATGGCACAGTCCAAAAAGCCAAGCTGCCGATGTCCTCTTGTGTGAATCTGATGTTACTGTCCACTGAGTTAATGTGTTCTGTGAAGGCTTGCACTTCCTGGGTTTTAATTGTGACCTATGTGTTGTCCACCAGTGGCTCGGTGCTGTTCCTCTGAAGTTCAGGAGTTCAGGGCTCTGCTTTCTACTGCTTCCATCTCCCATTGTGGCCAACCTCTGGCCACAATGGGAGATACTGGTGAGCCCAGCCATGCTTTTGTCTGTAAAACCCCCCCTGTTGTACTGGAAATAGGCGATGTTCAGACAGAGGTCCAGCAGTTCCCAAATCTGGTCTGGGCTGAGGATGGTTCTATTGTTAAGGGTGTTGTCATGTTGCAGTCCTTTCCTTACGGTTTTCACCGCTTCCAAAATTGGGATGCATGTAAAGAGTGAGGTCACATCATAGGACACCATGGTTTCATCTGGGTCCAGTTTCAATCAGCCCATCTGTTGTATGTTTTGTCCAGTGTGGAAGTATCTTTCTTTTGCCTCCAGGTAAGTTCTTCTACTTTCCTAGTGTTGCTGGCTTCTGACTGTAGGTTTTGGATTGATGGATTTCCATGTCTGTCTTTCCTTGCTTTTGCCGTGTTGAGATAGTTGTGCCTTCTCAATAAAATTGGTGACCTTTTCCAAGACTGCACTCGGCAGATGTGATTTCAATTTCTGGAGTAAGCCGTCCGCCTCTTCAAAGCTTCAATGGTAAAATGGACCTGTCTCACTCTCTCATTCAGTAGCTTGTTCTGCGCCTTCTCTAGGATCATTCCAGCTCTCTGGCCTTTCACTGTAGAACCAAGACGTAGGCTGTATGGTATGAGTCTGTGTTGTCGGCATCTTAAGTTAAACCGTAGGTGGTTTCTGTAGTCTGCAGTTTTCCTGCCTGTTCTTTCATATTCCCGTACCATTCTGAGGGTGTTCATCCCAAAATGCTCAGTAAGATGTCTGTGAAGATTCTCAGTCATCCAGGTCATGGTTATCCAAGGAGGGTTGAATCGAGAACAACTGGACTTGGTAGTAGATACTTGAAGATGTCTTCCATGTGCCGTTGCTATGCTAATGCTATGCTATGCTATGCTAGGCTGGGCCCAGTTTGTTACCAGTCTTTGGAGAGAGAGAGATGCTTTGGCTTGCTGCTTTCTTGAGTCCAGCGAGCTGCAGGCCTGCACGTGGTACAGGCTGGAGTTGCTGCCGGTTGTGGGTGAGCCAGGCTGGGAAGAGTTGTTTCCGGTGCTGAAGTGCAGTCTTGGCTGTGCAGTCAGTGATCCAACCGTCCTGGGGAGCTGAGAGGACATAATCGTGATCTCAATATTGACAAAAATAATCGCGATTATGATTTTTGCCATATTTGAGCAGCCCTACCGGCTTTGTTCTCCTTACAGAGTTAGCAGCGAGCTCGACGCTCACTCAGCTTTGTGGCTGAGGTCAGTTGTGCTGGCTGTGCGGCTCCTGTGTCGTGATCGCTGGTGCTAAATAAACTTGAATCAGGCAGGCCTTTGTGTCGCTGCCGTGAAGAAGGGAGCTCGGCGTGTCTGCTTTGAGCAGGCCGCAACGGGGGTCAGAGAGCTGCAGGCTACAGCAGCGGCTCCTGCGTGTAAGAGCGTGGGCAGAGAAGAGAGTTGCTGCTGCCCCTGCAGCAGCAGTGAGGAGAAAGAGAAAGAAAGAGAGCTGACCCTTTTTATTGACCTGGTGATGTCATGGAGGGTCATAGGTCACACTGAGCAATGGCGATGACTGACGATGACTGCCACAGAATTCGTGTTAGCTGAGATCCAAACGCCTAATCCACAGTGTAAATCTGTTTAATGTCAGCATGTGTGTGAGCTGTATAAAGCAGTAAACATAATAACATCAATAATATGGGAGTACAAATACTGAAGTGAGTGTTAAAAATGGTAGGACCACTTGAGTTGCAATTGTCCGCATCATATTGATCATTTACTTGAATGTCACTTGTGTTAAGGAATCTATTGCAATTACAGGAGAAGAAAGTGGCGATTCACACCTCTCGTTCTCTGCTGATTTATTTTTTTTTTTCTCAATCCCCAGGAGGAATATTTGAATCCATTGAGAGCGGCCCCTCCGGAGCAGAGGAACTAGCCTTTAAATTTGCTTTGAACACAATCAACAGGAACCGCACCTTGCTCCCTAACACCACACTGACCTATGACATCCAGAGAATAAACATCTTCGACAGCTTTGAGGCCTCCAGGAAAGGTGAGTCAGGATGTGTGGAGCAACGTTCAGCAGCACCTTGTTAATCTGTAGTTAATCACAATTAGGTGAATTTGTATTTAACCATCATTTAGTTAAAACACACTATGTTTTTTCAGAAATGAAAAAAAGTGGTTTTCTCATATGGCTGAAATTACCAAGAAATTAGTTTTGCCCAATTGCTTAAGCACATTTTCTGAAACACTGTTGACAGTTTTCCAAACCCTAAGAGCAATCATCTCATCATTTTATACTGAGCAGCACAACGCTTAATTTGTCCGGCAAAAGGCTGTCACTTACTCAAAGCATTTAATGCTTGTGTCAAAAGTGAATAACTTCATTAACGAGTTCATCACTGCCACCAAAATTACCCTTTTATCACTGATTAAGTCAAGACAGCCAATGTCTAAGGAACACACAGACGCTAAAATGATGTTTCTTTATGTCATTTCTCATTGAGACGTACACACAGTGACACCCAATAATAAAGTCAAATATACAGCCAAATAATAAACTCATGTTAGTTTCAACAGTTTATACAGTACAAGTACAGTAAAAAAATGTCTCAATACAAGAAGTGCATCTAAATAAAGAGATACTTAGAAATATCACCTCAGTGCTCCTGTCTACTGTATCTGGTCACACCATTTCATCACATATTTGTCTTTACAATGCACAAAAATCTTTTTGCATTGTACAGTCTGATATGATGTTCTCACAGCAACAATGAGGCTCTATTTGTACATCTTTCCCTCTGTATTAAAGGGCTGTTGTCTCTGTGATGTCCGCCTGGTCTATATCACAGTAATCATCAGTCATGAAAATTACTCGACTTATGAAAGAGTACATACACATTGAGGGGAAAAAATACATCCAGAAAAAATAAAAAATGAACAAATCCAAAACTTAGATGTTACACTATGTTTCCACAAATAATTTGAAATGTTTGCTTTTGAATGTTTGGTGTAACAGCTCAAAGGTAATATGAACTGTGCCAAAGATTTCAGACAATCATAGAAAATCAATTTAGACAATCATGAAATCAATTTAGTGTTCTTTTCAAGGTTTGGGTGAAGGTAGAATTTATTGTCATTCTCTCCATAAACAGTACTTTTTTTTTCTTAAAAAAACTGGTACAAAAGACAAAGTATAAAGAGTAAGTGGAGTCCAAACCTCCTCAAAGGCTTAAATAATATGACATTCAATTGTCAAAATTCATTTTAAATGATAAAATGATTTTACAGGGTCACTGCAACAGGGAGCTAATCCCATTTATTTAGATAATTGGTTGGGTTTTTCTTTTTTTGCCAAACTTATAGTATCAGTAAAGATTTTGAAACAGTAACTCTGTTAGAAGCAATAAACTCACTTCTTCCGCTTGCTACCCTACCAGCATGTGATCAGCTTTCCCTTGGGGTGGCGGCCATTTTTGGCCCCTCACACAGCTCGTCGGCCAACGCAGTCCAGTCCATCTGCAATGCTTTGGGGGTGCCCCACATCCAGACCAAGTGGAAGCACCAAGTGTCAGACAACAGGGACTCGTACTATGTCAGCCTGTACCCCGACTTCTCCTCCCTTAGTAGAGCCATCCTCGACCTGGTGCACTTCTTCAAGTGGCGAACAGTCACTGTGGTCTATGACGACAGCACAGGTACAGGTACAGTTGGTGTCTGTCTTTTTTCTTACAGTACAGTGGCGTGTCTGTGTCGTATGAGGATGACTGTGATGATGTTTAAAAGGAGCAGCCTTTACACCCTGAAATGTCCAGGAAAAAAAAAGAGGTACCAGGTGAACTACAAAAAGCAGCACTGCTGCTCAGAGTTCAGTGAGTGCTTTGTAACCTGTCAAGTTAATTCAGAAATCAATAGCTTACTGTTCTGCCTCAGTCCTCCAGGTGCTGCCCGTGTCAGTCTTTCAGGAGAGTGAGCAGCAGCATAGAAAAAAAGAGAACCACATTACCCAGAATGACCCAATGTCTCTTCAGATTAATGCAATGCAGAATCGTAGTATGTGGGGGCTGACAACAGCCATTAATAACACACAGAGACACTTGAGGGTGGCTATCAAATGTGTCTGTGAGCCATTTTGTCTATCCTGTGACTTTGTGAAGTGGCTCATAATATGCATTTTAAAAGACGAGTGTTTTAACTGTGAGTGCAGTGATATTTTTATGAGGTAAAGTGTAATCGCTCCAGAGAAGATAACAATATTCAAATGCTTATTCACAATTTATGAGCTATTTGGTATGATGTGGTTGACAACTTAATATAAGTAAATTAGACAGAGTTGAGCGGAGGTTTCAATTTTAGACAGGTTGCATAAAGAATTCACTCCCAATTCTGAACAAATGAATATTGTCTTGTAGTTGACATCTTGATGATCAATGATGTCTCCTACTAGAGATCTAAACCCTCTTCTGTTCTTTTTTTTTATCATCTAACAGCGTTTTTAAACCATTAGTTTTTTATTAATTAATATTTTTATTAAGAAGTACGGCACATGAGGAGAGGAAACTGTCAGTTAAACAATGGGAATCACAGTTAGAGTGTAGGAACATGATAATAATCAAAGTGCTGTGCATCTCAATGGATCAAAGAAAAAAAACAAGCCATACTTTCTGCCTTTTTAAAGGAGTTTTCCCACTATTCAAAGTTCAAGCCCACAAAAAACAAAAACCAAACAAAGCAGAATGAGAGACAAACCAGAAAGGGGGGTAAGTAACCTACAAACTCATATGGGATAAATAAATTAAAAAAGACAAATGAAAGAAACAAAACAGATGGGGGGTGGAGACATGGGACAGAGATTGAAGAGAGTTAAAGAATGTTATTACACCATTAGTTTTATAGCTATTTTGTTTCCTCCAGATATCCCCCAGTCCTTTCATATCTGTTGCATACGTTTTGGTAAACAGCCAGTCCTGCTGCATGCAAGCACCCGTATGTTAACCTCAGATGACATCGCAACAACTCGTCCCACTTGCCACATTATTCTGACTCATCTCCTTGACCTCTCTACACTTCCTGCCTTGGAGCTCAGTACGTTAACACTCTTATTCTCCAGCAAACTGCCCCAGTGAGATGCCAAAAGGTGACCTCTCGCCTCCCTCTCTGTCAGATAGGAGCGGCCCGGGCCTCCTCTATGGAGCATGTCGGCTGTAACGCACCTGACGCCCTGAAAAGTGTGACAGCTGCATAGATGCGTAGCCTCCCCTCACCGCTTCCACCTGGTCCCAGGCTGTAATCACACAGTTTCATGCTCCAGGGCCCCGAGCTACTGATTGGAGCCTATCTGACGGCTGGCAGGAAAAACTATCGGAGGGGATAAAATATTCACACACAGCCGTTAGAAGATCCAGGGGGAAAGTCTGAAGGCATTAGCCAGAGCCCACAAACATCTACACTGACAGTGTTTCTCAAACGTTGAGCTCCCTTGACAGATTTTTTTTTTTCTTGCTTAACACCTCCCAAAGTGTCAGTATGAACAAAAACAGGGAGACGGAGACATGCCCTAGAGTAGGGATCTATTGGGATTGCCTGAGGAAAGCTCTAGGAGGTTCAGTATTCCTCCCTACAATGGTACTTTTCACAACAAGACCTGCATGTTCCTATTTCACACCAATCTTTCCGTAGGCCTCGGGGAGACCCAGCTCCACTCACAGTAAGACCATTAAACTGCTCACACAGCACTTCATTTCAAAATAAAAAATAGGCTGAGCTATCTTAAAGTGGTTCCACGAAACAGAAAAAAAAAAATCCTATCTCTCTCCAGTTCCCTCTTGAACTACCCTCGCCGCTCCATCCATTTTTATATCCATGACAAGTAATCATCTCTCCCATCAATCCAGCCTCTTTCATCCCTGGACTCTGAGGTTCTTTACTGAGGGAGAAACTCATTGTAATCTCATCGCAGTATCTCCCGGAGAGCTTTCTACCTGAGCGTGTGGTCGAGAAATGAAAGGTGAGGACTGTAGCTCAATATGTGACAGCGGTGTTAGGCTCCCCAGGGGCAAATACATGCTGGGCAAACGGAGCCTCTCTCATCAGAACACATCTGAAGTATGCGTGAGAGAGAGACATGAGAGGCAGGGTTGACTGCGACTTTCCATCAGGATAAAATTGAACCTATTCTATGCCACTGTATGGTATCATGGAAGACGAGAGCGAATCAACATTTGGGAGGATTCTGTGGGATTGGAAGTTTCTGTAGGAGGGTGCAGATTGAGGTTTTTTTCTATTTTGTGCTTGGTATAAAAGAGTGCAATGTGCTAGGTTGGTGTTAAATTCTCTTGATAGATCTGTAGCAGTCTGTTTGCTTGCCAAGTATGAGTAGGAGGATCAATAGACTGTGGATTAGGAAGGCATGCATATGAGCCTTTTTCTGCTGAGAAAACCTGAATACAGTTGGTTTTATGGCCTCTTCAGAACCAGAGATAGTTCAAAATGGCAGCAGATCAAACACGCTATGTCGCTCCATCTTTAAAATTCCTTTTTCACGCTATATGTATCGCCTTTGTCTGCAGGTCTCATTCGACTGCAGGAGCTGATCAAGGCACCGTCACGATACAACATTCGTTTGAAGATTCGACAGCTGCCCACAGAGACCAAGGATGCCAAGCCACTTCTGAAAGAGATGAAGAAGGCAAAGGAGTTCCATGTCATTTTTGATTGTGGGCACGAGATGGCTGCCTGGATACTGAAACAGGTATGAAACTACCTTAATGAGCTATGATAGTTTATTAGTTTCAAAAACCAAACTTGGGTAACTATTCACTTTTAAGTTCGATATGTAAACAGTTACAGCAGTGAAGCTGATGCAGCTGAACATTTGCGAATAAGATGAGTCAATTTATCATAGTGCTTTGTGAATTTAATTAAAAATAAATTAACTACAGTCCCCAAATTTACATAATTTACACTCAGTACTAATAGTTCATTCCATATGTATATGTACTAAAACAAAAAGCTCATATGTGTTTCCTTTATTACTCTTTCTCTCTTTTAGCACTAATGCAAATGATTCAGATACAGTCTTGCCCCCGTGCATCTTTAATCTCTTAGTAGAATATTAGATCTCTACTACTGAGCCGTCAAAATGGATGCTCTCCATTGCACAATAAAGGTTTTTTAATTAGAAAGTCTAATTCTGCTCACAGGCATGTTAAATTCATTTAACAGAGGCACATTATTCATGAGAACTGTGGGGGTCTTATTGAACTGAAGTCTTCTCACAAGCATATTGCACTGTTTTCAATTTTCTGTACAGCCGTGTGTCTATGGGAAACAACAAGAATGATTATTTATTGATGGCGAATAGTTGGTAGGTTAAAAAAAAACACATACTGTATGTCAACAGCTCAATTCAGTGCCACTTTCAGCACACTCATGAAGAGTGCCGACTTAAATTCTGTGTGTAAATTATTCGCCGATAATTGCAACACTTCCTCGTATTCATTGTGACGACACGTGGTGTTTTCTTGACAGTAAAGACCCTCTAATAGTGTGCTCACAGAAAATAACAAGGAAAGTTTTTATATATTTTTTCCGCATAT
Organism: Scomberomorus guttatus; assembly: GCA_038419695.1. Lineage (NCBI taxonomy): Eukaryota > Metazoa > Chordata > Actinopteri > Scombriformes > Scombridae > Scomberomorus > Scomberomorus guttatus. Next base: position 12,251,228 of record CM076462.1, read on the forward strand.
TCACATAGAGAGGCAGCACAAACAACACATTTTATATGAAAATCACCCAATATTTAAATATCCCTTTCAAAACAGACAAAGAAGCTTTAGATGTCTAATTTTAGCTCTTGTAAGAAGTTGCTACACGGTTTTTATGCTTGATTTTTATTTATTTATTCACTTTTTAAACATAAATTTCTCTTTCATTTTTTTGGTCGGACTGTGGAGTGGAAGATTAAAACACTTGTGTGATAATGACATCTCATTCTAAGTTCAATAATAACTCAATAAATCTATTAATTATTTCAAAATATTCGAGACACACCTATGGTATCTTTTAGTGGGAAACCTTTTCTCTCTCAGCTGCTTTCCTGGTCAGGAAAGAGATTTCAGGGTGACTATACAGGTTAAATAACAGCTAAATGAAAAGTGAGCACGAATAGAGTAATAAGCTCATTAGAGCTATTAATCTCTGATTTTCAGTTACTGCCCGCTGTTCTTTTCTCCCTGTAGGCCCTGGCCATGGGTATGATGACAGAGTACTACCATTATATTTTTACTACCCTGGTGAGTAAGCTGGCACTTCTTTTTTTATGTTGACGATTCACAATTGACACAATTCAACTACTACACAATGTACTATATTGTTTATTGGATTTTTTGGCACTGCACTATCTACTTGATAAGGTGTAAGGTTTTCTTTTTCTTTATAGCAATGCAAACAATCACCTGTTTTTGCTTGTTGCAAGGCAAATTCCTCCATCTGTCCAGGTGTCTGATTGCAGGTTTTACTTCTTCTCTGAGAATAAAATGAAATATGACTCAACCAGGAGCCAGTTTAAGAAAAAAATCCTATTATTTTCATTTTTGTGAAGCATTTTGAGCGCCTGAACTACAATCTGACTTGAGCTGATAGACACAGTTGGCCTTGAAAAGCTGACTCATTGCCATTAGAAATATACTCTTTACATTTTGAACTATCAATTGAGAATTTTTAATTTCAGTTTACTTTCTAAATCCTGCACTGATCTTTTTACCCCAACTGGCCGTCCAGAACCCTGAATGCAGGAAACAAAAGCAGTTGGATATATTTTATTCTGACTCTGGCAGCATTTGAAGTTCTCCAAAGTTCTTTGATCTAGCCACTACAAAGATTGCTTGCTACGCTCCAGATGAAAAGCAGCACATCTTCGCTGAGCCCAGAGAACAGAAAACTGAGACTAGCTCAGATAATAGCCCTGAGCAGATGAGACTGTCACCCATTTGGTCCATTATAGCCCTAACAAACAAATGGCATGCTGTGTTGTTTGGAGCACAATTGGAAAGGCTGAGGGAAAGGTTGGAGAAAACTGACCTGAAAAAGACATTTACCAGTGCACAGGACATGTAACTATCCCTGATGCATCCACATAAGAACCTGGCTAGATGAAAGGGGAGTGAGTGACAGCAGGTATGTCATTGGGAAAGGAAAGAGAATGGTAATAGACCTGTTTCAGCAGCATGCTGCTGCTTGTCCGGGTGGAAACGTGCCTACTTTAACATCAGCCAGTGTTTGGCAGGTTGGATGCCTCTGTGCTGGCCAGAGCTGCTGTATACTGGTACCAAGCCATCCGTGCTGCTTTCAGAATAGGACAGCAAACATTGACCATGGCACCCCCATTCTGTGTCCATCACCTGCTGTTGCTCCGTCAACTGTGTTGTTGCGTCCCAGAGACATCTGCCTGGTGAGGTGCCAGACATGCTGTATGCAGGACAATCGGATTGTCCTTTCACTTCCACATGATAGATGGCAGTCCACCAAAAGCCTGCCTGTAACCTTGAAAGACTTGCCTTAATCAAGGCTACTGCCTCAGCATGAGATGAAATAACCCCTGAAATACCTTCAACTGCACTCTTCTGCTCTCATGCCTTTTGCTTAAAGGATATGGCCGGTGATTTTCTATAGCCCTCTTATTATGAGCAAATCTCATGTGCAGAGCCAAACCAACTTGTTCCCACTCACAAGTATTGTGTGGTTATGCAAAGCCTGATATATCTTATTCTTCTTTGATGTACACTTCTGATGCTGTCCAAAAACTATTAAAAACATGTCACTGAATCGCACCGTTGCACTGGGTCACTGGGTTCCTTCATCATGAATCGTTTGGGTACAGTAGTTTGCTTAGAAACTAGCTTATTGTGCTACATATCACAGCCTCTTGACTTTATACTGAAGTTCTTTACAATGTACAATGTAGTACAAAGTCAAGGGGTTGCGGTATGTAGCACAACAAGCTACTGAATCTCTGTAAATGGCAGCTCGTTCTTACATGGAACTACTCTCCAGAGACTGAAAACGTGAGCGCTGTCTTTGGAGCTGTTTCTCAACAAACTATCACAGCCAAACTCTGGTTCATTGACATTGTTTTTCATAGTTTTTGGACAACAACGCAGGATATACAGTATATGAAGCTTTGGATACACACACAATACTTGTAAGTAGATTAATTAATTGTTGGTTTGGCTCTGCCCATGAGATTTGTTGACGATAAGAAAAATATAGAAAAACGCCAGCCGAATCCTTTAAACTGCCCTTCAAAAGACAGCTTTAGATTATTAAAGACATATTAGACATGTTACAAAATGAGCAGTGTGCAGCCAAAGATTCTAACTAGACTTTCATGTTTATGCCTCCAGGACCTTTTTGCCCTGGACATGGAGCCGTATCGTTACAGTGGAGTCAACATGACCGGGTTCCGCATCCTCAACACAGAAAACTCTCAGGTGTCGTCAATAATTGAGAAGTGGTCAATGGAGCGGCTACAAGCCCCGCCCAAACCGGACTCAGGCCTGCTGGATGGATTCATGACGGTAGGTTTTAAATCTTTTATGCTGCTTACGTAATGCGCGTGTTATGCTGTTTATGCAAAAACATGCTAATAGCTGTACTTCATTCCTGTATGTCCAAGTGACAAAATCAATTGAAAGCTATACATAATGTAGCAGCACCGTTGGGGATTTTATGCTGCAGGCACTTGAGTTCATATAGAATGATCTTTATGAAGCTCTGTGGATTAAACAAATCAATGTTTTGACGTATTTAGAGAAGAATGAGTGAGCACCATTTGTCAATCACAAGTTCCATGCTGCAGGGGCTCTGGGGTGGGCATGGGAGCAGCATGAACGTCCTCTGTGTGGAGCTTTTGGGATGGTGCTCCTGGGTCTAAATGCTCAGTAATGAGCTGGTGTGAATGGTAATAGCCGTTTATCTGCCCTCCTGCCTCTCACAACTCTCCTCTGGGAGCGTGGCCAAAATATGACAATCTGTCAGTGTTCATGCAGAGAGAGGGAGCAAATTGGATGGAAATTATGGCCTTGGTTTTTTAGGATGCCGTCCAAAAAAGCATGGGATAAGGTGATTTGAAAGTGAAAAAGCGAATGGAGCTCGTCATGGACATTCAAGGTCCCTCCCTGGGTCTGTTGTTGTAAATAGCCAATTTACTCCACCTCCCTCACAACACCTTCCTCGCAGACAAACACCTTTTTTCCCCCCCTCCTTTCAACTGGTCTTTCTTTATACTTGGCAGATTTGGCAGGAGACCCAGAATAAGAAATCTGAGATGTGTAAGTGTCTTTACATCAAAGATTTAAAGGGAATGGAATTTGAAAATAGCAATTTCCAGGCCTGGAGAAGTTTTGGAAATAAACCCAGAAAATTTTGGAAAAGTCATGGAAATTTGCTTCACAAATACCCGTATAATAGAGTATATGTGGTTCAGTTAAGATTGACTGAGAGGAGATCAGTCACGTCACTTGACATTATGTTGTTCTCTGCGTGGGGTAACGTGACCTGAGTTGCAGCTTGTACTTTGACGAGATGTAAATTTGCACGATGCCAAGAAAATGCTGCTTTAATAATGTCTGGCTTCACTTGGACAAGTATAAGGTATGGCTTGAGAAAGACCAGGATCTGGGACGTACAAAATGCGGTTTGTGTAGTAAAATGTTCGACATTTTGAACATGGGAGAAGCAGCGCTAGCTAGCCATGCTAAAGTAGCTACGCACCAGGCTGCTGTTGCTGTGCACGAATCAACTCTCAACCCCATCACTGACATCCGCTGCCAGCTTAAGTGCTTCCCTCTCATCCACCATCCAACAAGGGACCATTTCGGGTGCTGTGTCCAGAAACAAAGCCCTAACTGCAGAGGTACTGTGGGTGCTAAAGGTGGCTAATTCTCACTATTCATACAAGTCATGTGAAGACAAATGCCAACTTTTTCAGGTCATGTTCCTCGACAGCCAGATAGCTGCCAGATATGCTTGCGGTGAAAGCAAATGCTCTTTTATATGTACTTTTGGACTGGCTCCTTATTTTAAGAAACTGACTTTGTCCAAAGTATCGAAGCAAAGATTGTATGTCATGTTATTTGATGAAAGCTTGAACCACTATTTACAGGCTAAACAGGTAGATATGCATGTCAGGCTATGGGACAGACCCGAGGTGAAGACTAAATACATCAGCTCAGAGTTTATGGGCCATTCATCAGCTCAAGATATCGCTGAGAAAATGAAGGACTTGTTTTCAGAGATCAGAATCACGAATCTCGTCCAAATCTCAATGGACGGGCCGAACGTGAATTGGAAAGTGTTCGAAATATTCCAGAAGCAAGTGCAGAATGTGGAGAAGTCACTAATCAACATCAGTTCATGCGGGTTGCACATTATGCACATTCAGAGATGGATGTAAATCCACCAGATGGGAATTCTTACTAAGAAAAACTCCCATTTCAGATATCTACAATCCAGTTGTTACTAGTCATAATTTTAATTTCAGATATCCAAAATGAAAAACCATTCCAGATATCCATAATGTCGTTTTGAATATCCAAAAATACATTCTGACTAATAAAAATGTCATTTTGGATATGTACAACTGCAATTTTACTAAAATGTTCATTCGTGAACCAGAATGTTCCTTCTGGATATCAAAAATGTAATTGTGGATATCTGAAATTGAAAGCTCAATACACATGAATGACAAAAGTGACGTCATTTGTCCTAGGAAGAATGACGTTGTAGATATCTGAAATGACAATTGCAGATAGGAAGAATGTCATTGTGGATATCTGAAATGTTCATTTTGACTAGGAAGAATTGAATTACAGATATCTGCAATATATATCCAGTCTAGCTATTAAATGTTAAAACGGCCTGCCACAGGTACCTGCAGGCAGTGAATCACATCAGCAGAAGAGGACAGGAGCAATGACTGATAGTGACTGATGTCTGTGTTCTTCATTCTTTCTAAACTTCACTCAGCATTTGATTTGATGTCAGAAATATTATTTATTTTACTGACATTTTAGATTTGTTTCCAGTGAGATATTATTGAATGTGTATGTAGTGATTTTGCTGTGGTAAACATTACTGTTGCTACTCTAGAAACAACATTTAGTTATATTTAAAATATAAATCAAGTCTAATCCTGTTCTTAATTTATTCTTTTTTTTAATAATACAGTAATAAAAAAACAATTCTTTAGTAATGAAAATAAGCGGTAAGAGTATTGATAAATAACTGGACTGATAAGAGTATGGATAAGATAAAGATAAATTCCTAACGATACTCGTCCCTACAGCTGGCTAGTAGCTACTACTAGCTACTAGCTACTACTACTACTACTACCTGACTATGGGAGGATGAGCAAATCAGTTCAAATACATGCATTATAAGCCTCGTTTTACCAATGTTATTCTGTGATTATTATTTTTTATGGCACACAGTGCGATCACTCACAAAAATGTGAAGGATTACTTCAGGCCATAGCGCATCAGTGAGCATATTTGTTTCACTTTTCTTCTTGCTAATGCCTGAGTCTACTGTGAAAATCTTTTTTTTATAAATATTGTAATGATAATAGTCCAAAATTATGTGAAAATGCACAGTTTTTTAGTCAAATAGCATCAAATTCTCTTGGGGGAGGACCCTCCGAACAATCCCCCCCTCCTCCTCACCGCAACCACAGCATCTAACCCCACCAGACACCTAGGGAAAACCCTGGAGATGATAGGAAGAGGTGAACTACCCAATCCAAAAGTGACGTCATTTGAAGAGGTGAAGATCCGCTGTGCTGATCCTCTCTTCACAGTGAGGATATTTAACAGCATTGCAAAAGAAATCAAGCCCCTTCCTCATCATGTATCAAACAGACCAACCCATGCTGCCCTTCCCCTCTGAGGACGTGCACACACTGATTAAAGGTAAGGATAAACATATTGATGGTGTAATTGCTAATTATTATGATTATTTAATGTACATAATAGAATCAGCATAGAGCACTGTAGTTTGTATCACCTAAGCTATGACTGTGTAATATTCATTCATTTGATGTGTTTAACTGAAATAAAAGAGAGATACACTTGACCTATGGTGTGTAAATTTGCAAATGGTCATCAAACTGAAACATAAAATCCCTTCATTTTAATTGTCTGCAGGGCTCATGGGCTAGGATGGAGGCGGATATTTGTGCCCTTGTGAAATCGTCGGATTAATACACTGAGAACGCTACAACCAAAACCGACCTTCATCACTAAATCCAACACTTTCCACCGAACTGCAAAAGAAAAGAAAGCATCTCTGCTGAAGATTGAAAAGCATATTGATGAGAAGCTTGCAGAAATGGAAAAAATAATGTAAATAATGTGTGTGGATTGTTTTTTGGGGGATTTAAACTGTTAATGCTCAGTTAGATTAATGGTAAATAGGAGGCATAGCTGGTTTAAAATCTTGTATTCCAAAAGACAGTTTATCTCTGACACCGCTGCCTTCTGAAGTTAACGTCAGTGTTACCGGACACTTTTATTTACTTACTCAAAAATCGTTGCCTCCCTGTCATTTCTGTTAATTAGGGCTACACAATGGAGTTCTCAGGGTGTGTCAGTTTTACTTAAGTAAGTGTATATTATGTATCAAACCACATAGCTTGCCATTAATTTTATTTAAGATATACTGTGGTAAATTTGGACGTGGATTTTCATGTATACACAGATGTTTCAGAGAATGGTCATGGAAAAGTCATGTAAATGTATTGGTAAAAATGTATCAACCCTCAGTCACAACCTTAATTCACTCTTCAAAAAGATCAAAAATGAAAACACATCAAATCAGGTATAGAAATCTTTTTTTTTTATATAAAACCACATATGTCAGTTTACTGCAATGTCAGGCCAGAAATACACTGCAAATACTGCTGTAAATATAAAAATATCATATTTCATTTCCCTCGAGAAACAGTATGTGCATCCTTTTTCCTGTGTAACACGTGCGTGTGCAAAAAACAAGCAAAAAGATTAATGCAATGCACAGAGAGGTTAAATCACTTGATTTTTTTTTTCTTCCCTCCACCGGAAATTAATGGATATTAGTAGAGAATGTTGAATTGATTAATTAGCATTGCATGAATCATTTTGTCAGATCCTATACTACATATTGGCATATCTCAGTGGACTAGAACCACCGTTAAATAATAAATAATATGTCCAAAGGCTCACGCAAGCTTGGCAAAGTACTTCATTAGAGTGCACTATTTATAAATCTGCTCTGATGTGTTTTATTCTTTAAGTGTTCCACCCTTAGAGGATTTCTTATAATGAGTGAATGAAGAGATAGGAGCATGAATATAAAAATATTGTCACTTTAATGGTATAATAAAGGCGTCGTGGAGAAACTGTTTTGCCTGTGATTAAAAAAATAGTCTGTATCTACATCTAGATATATATGAGTTAAAATAATATTTGGTTTCTCCGCAACTCAAATGTGTTTAATTGATTTATTTGTCAGACATTTATGCTACAGCGCTCTGGGCTGAGAAGCCACCTTGAATGGTATCATTAAATTAAAGCGAGGGAGGGCTGCGGCAGCCTTCATGTGACTTTCCACCCCTGACCCTCCCTCCAGCCTTTTATTTCCTCTCTCTCTCTCATACCTTGTTCTTATTCTCTGCAACACAGAAGCCTCACTGGGCTCCAGGCTTGTTTGTGCTTGGTGACCAGGCAACAGTTGAGTAGCGATGGTTACCAGGACAACGCTGTCCATGTCACCTTGCGATTTCATGAAGGATTGATTGACTGAGATGAGAGGAGGAGGAGGAGGAGGAGGGTGGGGAAGGTGAGATGGCGGCAGCAGGAGGAGGGGGGGGGTTGATGAGGAGGAGGAAGAGGAGAACAGGCAGGAAAGATGGGGGTGGGGATGTTACAAGCGTCGAGAGGAGCATGCAGTGTTTTCTCACGCCACTAGGCTCGCATTAATGCAGAGTGGTGCGTAATCACGGTGACACTCGGTGCCCTGGGTGAGGACGAGTGTTGTCTCAGAGAAGGATGCATAATGAGAAGTCCCTCTTCGGCCCAGGCAGGCTCGCAGCCACAATTCGCTCGACCTCTGCCTCTTAACTCTGTTTGTCAGAGGTATCTCTGACATGAAGGGCTGCATAATAAGAGCAGGGATTCAAATTAGTCCAGTTTATTTGTGTGCAGCCGTGCAAGTGCGGGTAATTTCGTCTGTTTGTGTCGACTCTTTAACCAAACCCCAAGAGAAACGTTACCCTCCATCTTCAGGTGAATTAACAGTTAAAGACCTACAAGCTGTAGACAGACAGGTAGACAGACAGATTGATGTTGTATCTAACCTGATTTTTTTCTGTGTATAATTATTGCCTACAGCTAATGAGATATTTGGTTTTAATGCTTTGTTGTAATTTGGATTCTTTTAAATCCCCATTCACTGAGTTAAGTATATACTTGGATTTAATTGAGAGGGAAAAAAATCAGCTTCCCAGTTGTGCGCCTCACTTGTGTTTTAGGCCCAGATATTTTTTACATCTGCATCATTTCATTTATGTCTACATTTCATTGAGCTATAATTACCACAACAGAGGGCTGGATGTTCTCCAGTGTCATCGACACAATTGGAAATTCTGGTATAATAGCTCATAATAATGACTCTTATTAATACAGAGCAGTTGTTTGAATAATATGTATGACATGATGAGGCTGCTCCTTTAGTTCACATGGGACACTGTAAAAAGCATGTTAGAGTAACGCAGGGTAAATACATTGGAAACACAATAAATACACAAAGGTACTTAAGATACTTCCAAGCTACTTGAAATGTGACTTTTATTTTTCCTTTCCATCAGCAGCTATTGTTAAGATATCCTTGAGCGAGACACTTACCTTTCGAATCAGCAAGAGAACATGCGTGCTCAGCAAACTTCCCCAGGATATTGCAAATAATTGCTAATGACAGTGATTTAAAAAAAAACATTAGTCCCTTAACATAGAACTGTAAATTGCTTTTTGTTCTCCCCCTAAAAAGCTGTACAGTCATTAAAAACAATGTGTTTGGCTGCACATAGTACACGAGGAAAGCTAGTTTTGGTGACATACAGATGATTAAGGAAGTAAAAGTTGGTTTTCATAATATAAAGTATTGTATATTAATGCTCTGCATGTATTCTCATTCTGTAACTGCCTCCCTATTTGTATAAGGACAAGTATATAGCATGACCTAGTTTGCGATGCCAGTCCCTAGATAGGCTTATAAAATACATTAACTCAACAATAAAATACATATGCACAAGACACAATAATGCACAAACAATAATACAGTAAAGCTTTTAAAAAATGATAAGCACCAGATCACTCATGGCTACATGACCGATCCCTCTTTAAAAACTGTTTCAAGTTAATGGCAGGGTCCGCCTTTCCTCCACAAGATACAAATTGCGTAAACACTTTATCTGCAATTTGTAAGTGAGTCATTTGTGAGTCGCTGCCACCATTTGCAGCCGGTGTGTGAGAGGTGCTTGCAAATTGCTTTTGTGAAACGTGCACCTGGGCGTTATGCTGGGGACAAAATCGGGAGCACGCGTGCATTTTAAATCGTGTGAATGACAGTTCAGGTCGCTTCATTATTATACTTCTATATTAAAACAACACGACACAATAAATCCTCTCAGTTTTTTGGTTGCACTGTAAACACATACATGAGTTACTCTTCTTTCATTTTTGTGACAGAATAGCCACTCCAAGTGCGCTTGCTGCCCCCAGTGGTTGTTACATGTGTCCTTTCAAACTGAGACCTGTATTATTAAAACACACTCGCTGTTATCATCAGTACCTGCAGGTATTTCCTTGTCACCAGGACTGAAATCTTAGCAGAAGGTTTGACCTTTATTTCATTTAAATTTTTTCAAACGAAGCGTGCTCTTAGTTGAATATACTTTTTTTCAATGTTAGCATCAGTTAGCGATACAGTGTAGAGACAGAGACAGAGAGAGGGAGAGCAGGGTTGCAGAGAAATGTTCAGTACTGGGATGCAGAGAGAAGAAGAGGCAGAGAGAGGGGGGAGAAAACCTGGAGAAAACAAACACCTTGCTGCATTCACGAGCATTGCTGGGAGCCGCCCACACAGTGAGAGCAGGGGCGGAGAAACCTGCGAGGTTAGTGCTCTGGTTAGAAGGTGTTTTACCAAGCATGTTTACATACAAGTGTGTGTTTGTACTGTACTGCATGTAAGTGTGAAACACACTTGAGCACATACTGTAAGGTGTCTGATTCAGTTCCCCGCATTTGGTGGCGCCTCTGTAGGGGAGGACTTGGCTCTGGTTTGGCCTCTCCGGCGGGTTTGTGGTCGGGTAGCACATTGCTGCCTGGAATCTAACAATGGGAAGAGAATATGACACATGAATCCCTCTCCCTGTGAGCTTCATTCATACAACACTTCAACCAAATGAGGTTCCTCAGTGTGTTCCCCAGCTGGCTTGATGTTGAATAAGGGACATACATTATACTGTAATTTTGCCTGATATGAATCATTGCACAAATAGAATTTACTGGAAATTAGTTTCAGCGTTTGGGAATACCATTTATTTGTTCAAAACTAACTTGAATTTTTACCCTGCAGCTTAAATAAGTTCTACACTGCTCACAAGAAATATCCACAGATAGTAAAATTCTGCAGCCGTAGGTACATCGTCTGACTGATATATCAGCACAGCCAATATTATCAACTGCTCGCTTATCATGTTTGACATGTCATGATAACTCACAAGAAATTGCATTACAGAAATGTTAAAGATATGTTTGAGGTCATTTAGAAATAATGTCACCATTACTGCCCCAGAGAGCGCAGACATAAAATGTCCTGCTCATTACATATCCTGGTCATAATGCTTTAATGAGCCAATATACTGTATATGCAACAGATTTTCATCAGTACTGGACTCAAAAATCAATTAGCCTCAAATCAGGTGTCATCGCAACCTCTCCAGTGCTTTGACAACACCTATTTTTTGCAGCTACACAGAACATCATGTTGCTTGGATGTTACATTTGGCTAAAGGATGGACAGAGCTAACAGAGTAGCTCCACACAGGTTCACAGGTTGGTTGCGTCCATTACAGCAATGTGATCTCCCTCCCTCTGATCACAGTTGGCAGAGGAGAGAGCCTTTTAAAGACAGCAACTGTGGAGAGCAGACACTCGATGCCCTGTGCCGGGCACCACCAGCTGGGCTTGGCACAGCATCAACATTATTAGCACCAATGCTCCCTTGGTCCATAGAAGCCTTTTGTGAGTGAGAACAGGCAGAGGAAGAGAGAAATGGGGAGGGGGGGGGTTTAAAAAGAAAGATTTATCATCTTTTTTTTTCTATGATTTTGCTTCCTCTAAAACATTTTACTTTAATGTCTCATTTATCAATTTACATGTTAATGAGCGGAACTAAAAGATCAATTCAGACAGAGGAAGAGACACAATACAATATGTCCAAAAGTCAAAACGCCAACAAACAGATTCCCCAAAAATATCCACCTATAAGTCACATAACATCCACATATGCGCACTAGACATTCCTCGACAGTAATGCAAGCAGGCGCCTTCTGATGTTATATAGGACAATAAAAGCCCGTGCAATCAGCAAGTGCAACCATCATCAGATCACTATCATACAATCAGCCCCTGGAGGCCAGTGCAGGCAGCAGTATGTGTCATGGTCACAATTGTGCTCAGGGATATTGGCTGGCCTTGAGATCTATTGGCAAGCTATCATCCCTTGAGAGGCTGGCACACCCACCCACCTGCACACGCATACACACACACGAATACTGTATAGTATGCATATATTATGAGCATGCAGTGTGTCAGCAATTAAGTGCAAACATACATGTGTAAGCATAGAGTACATATAGTGCTGTACACTGCTGACATAGAGGCATACAGTATATATAGTAAATTCACACAGGCATGTGGACAAAAAGGCAGATATGCACTCACATTTACTCACAGTACTTCAGTGCAATTCTGAGTATGTAAAGCTACTGGCAGCTAAGGTACCTTACTTTTGTTACTTGGGCATATTTTGGTGTTAATACTTATGTAATTTTACATGTGCATAAAAAATTGACAAATATAGAGGAACATATGCAAGAAAACATGTCTCTTGTATGCACACGTGGGACAAAAAGGAGTCCATGCTGTATTGTACTGTAAGCGCCCTCCTCGCAGCTTAAAAATAACACATTTGTGCATATTCTCATGCAGTATCAGCATACAATAAACAAAAGGTGTTGGTAGTACCCATTTTTGGAATTTATTGTATCATCCTACCCAGGAATTCTAAGGAGACCCTTGCAAAATGCCCACTGTTTAGCAGCTACCCAGATGTAATTAACACTGCCTGTGTTGTTTACACGAATGCATGAATTAAGCGTGCGCTCCCTCCATCCTGCTTGCATCCTCAAGTCCTCTCTCTTTCTCTCTCTCTCTGCGAAGGACTGTTCAGCCCTTCTCCTCCTCCACTCTCGAGTCCAGCTCTAACTCGTAGCTGTCTCAGATGACGCCTAATTCTTGAGCGACTGACCATTTAATTGCAACCCATGTCTTGGCTTGTTTTCAAGAGGTTTAGATAGGAAGAGCTTTGTTACTCTAGAAAGTGCAGCCGAAGAACTGAGGGGAGGAAAAAAAACCTGTGAAGTGGGCACCTACTAGCCTTTTTAGTTAAACCTGGCTGGAGGCTGATTGAATATGAGAAAAGGCCATCATGTTAAACAGTCACTTAATCAGATGTAGGTTAGGCAGCATGATGTTAATTAGGGTGAACTTGAAGTGGACAGCGCTGCCAACAGCATGCTGTTGCCTGAAGGGTCCGGTGGGACACTTCTGCTCTGAGGATCGTACTCATCTTTTGTCAGACTCAATCAAATAATTATTATACTTGATGGTTCTCATGCGCAGACATTTCCAGTAACATTTCCATACACCAAAATTAATACTTTCAGCTTATTGCTTTCGCCCCAAATGAGAGAAATCTTTATGAGGATAAATCTGCTGGTGTGCAAGAAAGTGTTTCAGGCAGCAGCACCAGTGGTTTGCTTTGAACAAACAGAAGAGGGACTAGGAAGGTAGCATGAGCAGCCTGTGCATGTTTGAACTGCTTCTGCTGTTAAAGTTATGTAAGCTTTTTTTTTTTTTTTACATTCAATGTCTCAGCAAGTCAATAACTCTGATCTTCTTTTTCCAAATTAAATGAGCTTTTTATTGGCATTACAGGGTGAAAAAACAATGAAGAGAAGTTATTCATTCACTCGTTCGTTCAAGTGTAGTAATTGAAACAAAAAGGTCATGTAGAAAGTGATCATGTAAGTTCATACAGTAGTGTTGGTATTGTCAGTATTCAAGCATCTGTCAATACTTTGATAAGAACACATGAATGTAAAATAAATATGTATAGACATACATCAAACAGAGTTCTGCTTACTCTCACCACTCCCTCAGGACCCTCTCTTTTAAACCAGCTCTGCGGTGTAGTCTTTCATCCCCCTTTTTAAGTGCGCTTAAATCTACAATAAAACCATGAATGTGCTTTCACATAAATCCAACTCCATCAATGGATCCGTTACCCAGGGCTCCTCGTCGGAAGAAGCCAGTGTTACTTTCCTGTGACAAAAAAAAAAAAAAGATGCAACAAGGCCACTCTGTTGCCTCAGCATGTGGAAATGCAATGTGAGAAAGGGATTAAACCTCCAACGCATAAAAGAGAAAGAGAAAAATGACAGTGACGGCAGTGGCAAAGCCCCCCATATACCCACACGCTCACGCACAGCTCAGTGAAATACTGTAGAGAGCAACCAGGGAGGGTGGAGGGAAGACACTGAAAGGAAGACAAAGAGGATGAAAGGGAGGAAGCGATAGACGTGAAGGGAGGAGGGACTGAGACAGAACATAGGCGGCCAGAAAGAAAGAGACAAAGAGAGACAGAGTGGAAAACCTACGGACAGAGAGAGAGATGGCACATCGAGCTGCAGTCACCCAAGGGCTTTTTTTTGCCACCAAAATGATTCTGACACTGCCGGCTCTCCCTTCTCTTCTAGGAAAGCCTGAAACAGCCATAATACGCCCCATAAATCACATATGTCACATTTCAGTGTTTTTTCCAACTCTCGTCTTTTCATTTCCATACTACAAATGAAAGTTAGCACAACTCTCAATGCACTAACTCAGTTTTGTGGCTCAGGGTCTCGTGTAACACATCGATGCCACAAATGCATCTAACGTTTTTACAATTTTATTGCTACAGTTGGAAAGACTCATTCTTACATGGCTAAATAAATAAACGCAAAGGAGGATGGAGTACACAACTAAACCAAAATAACTATAGCTAGTAGAAACTTAGCAAAATTGAGACAAGGCAACCGAAATCACACATGACCACTCTCATGTCTGTCTATTCAATATGAAGCTGGAGGCAGCAGATGGTTAGCTTAGCTTAGCATAAAGACTGGAAACAGAGGGAAAGAACTTGCCCGACAAAACCTGCCTACCAGCACCTCTAAAGCTCATTATTTAAGTGTTTTTTGCACTCCGCTTTTTGGACAGATATAACAAGTTAATTATCGAGCTTTCAAGGTGTTTGAAGGTGGATTGTTGTTATCTTAATGCCATTCTGTTATTTAAGGTTTACATCCAATGAATTACTATGCAGATCATCCCACTCACCCCACCCACAGACAGAAAGCAAAAGAAACAATCAAAACAAAGCAACAAACAAAAAGCCAGACAGTGGACAATTTAACACAGTTGCCCATGATATTCAAAATCTTTACAGAATAAAGTGAGAGAGCGATTTCTCCTTGTTAGGATTTAGAGTCCTGGTCCTTGTCCAGACCACTTACAAATGGTCCCCAAATCTTGTTAAACCTTTCAGCAGAGCCAGTTCTGTCGTACCAGATTCTCTCCAAGTGTTTCATCCAGCCGCTGTTTAAAGACAGGAGGGCAAGCAAATTCCAATTCCCAAAGTCTTTTGGCTGTGATTATTCTGAACATAAGAGTTTTCTGTACATTAATAGGTGGCAGCATAGCATCTTCAGAAAAAGCAATTGATATGACTTGGGGTGTTAAGGAGCCTCATTCATTAGCAAGGAGGGTTCACTTATGTCTATGCAGGGAGCTCACTAGCTGCTCTTCAGGAGCTTTCGCTGTTTTTTGATGAAGTTGAAATTCATCACTAATTATGTACAGACATTTCTGACAAGTCCCTCATGGGAATTTCATCTGTGCAGATGATGTAAATGCACGCAGTCAGAATGGCACTCTAAATAAAGTAGAAATTCAAAATCATGGTGTTTTTTTTTTTTTTACAGAAAACACAACTTGACTAGTGAAGATTTAATTGCTGAAAATCATAAATTTTAAAAAGCATCTGACAAGCAGCGCTCGTGACTGAAATACGTGCGCCGACTGTGCAGCGAAGTGACACAAACACATATAAACTATGGAACGAAATGAATAATTACCCCACTCTTCTATCAAATCATCAAACCCCATGGGTCTGTCTGTGATCTGAGGGCAGAGTGACTCCAGCTCCAAGAAAACAATGAGCCTCCTCCTCTCCTGCTGACATTGTGACTCTGCTGCTGATGGCAATGCTGCCGGTATGTGCGTGTGTGTGTGTGTGTGTGTCTGAGTAGATGTGTGTACATATTTGTGCGTGTACGTTGTCGCTCTATCGCTGGCAGCTGCAGCCCAGTGATGCATGGTGAATAACAGGTCAGTGCTAATCTCATTAGGGCTAATCAGATGTATATGATATGTATAAACAGTGGAGTTCCACTGTACACAAGAAGCCGCAGTACATGTCCATCACCAGGCTGATAGTAATGTGGGTGTGTGTGTGTGTTTGTTTAGAATAATGCTGGGAAGAGGGCGACTGATTGAGAAGAGGTGAAAAGAGAAAGAGAGATGTCGTTTTTCAGGGTGCTACATTATCCTGGGAATTATGGAATTATGCACAGGTAGAGAGCTGATGTGAATACTGATGCAGTGAAAAGGAATACATTTGCGTAAACACACACACAGACCTACACACGGCAGCTAGCTCAGTTTGCGGTTCACCTGTTCTAAACGAGGAACTACTGTACATGCACATGTGACAAATGAGGCATGCCTCTGGGAAGCTCGCAAGTTGAGGTTTGTCGCTGTGTTTGTGTTTGTGGCGTAAACACATCTTGCTAATTGATGCGCGCATACGTTTTTTGATATTTGTTTGCGCCTCACGTATCATGTTTATGAGAAAATGCACAGATGAACTAAGACATCAAGGGCTGGAAAGGATTGATGTAAGGTGTGAAAAAAATGTGTGTCATTAAATGTAGGAAAAAAAGTGTCTGGACTGGTACTTTTATGGAAGCAGAGGGGATTGCGTGATTTCAGATGGTGATGTGGGTGTTTTGAGTGAGAGAGAGAGAGAAAGACAGAGAGAGGCAACAAAAGGTTTTTGGACATCTTGTTTGAAACTCTTTCCCCCTCTCTTCTCTGAGTGTCCCAGGGCTTCGAGATTGGTTTCACTTAAAGCACTTAAAACACCCCACAGGACCTGTGCTTGGCCCTGAAATAAATATCAAGATCGCTCTTGGATTGTTTTTAAATTGAATGCAATCTGCCAGAGCTGTAAGCCATCATTTCACATTCTTTTCCCCTTGATCTTTCCTCCTTCCACTTGATGCCAGCCTCTTTCTGTTTCTATCACAAAGGGATTTCAGGAATTGCTCTGTTCCAAAGCCAAGAGATCTTTGCCATATAAATAATTTGAGCCGGACAATATTTGATATATCGTCAATCGAAAGTTAAAAGATGGTGGAAATATTTCTGCGAATGGTTGTTAAGTTGGAGGAAAAGCTAATAAAATTACATAAATCATTCAAACAAAGAGGCTTATGGGGGATTGAGTGGAGTATTTTGGCCGCACACACGGCAGCACACATTGTTCATAATGTAAAAGACCTAATAAACTCCTTTTCTCAAATAAACTGAATCTCCTGCAGCCAAATCGATCTTAATGTTATAATAAACAAATTAGATTAAAAAACTCGTTACACCGCTGCTTGTAAGCATCTACCTATATATTGTTATCACTCTACAAAACTATCATTGTAGCATTTTCAAAATTTTAAGACAGGGGACTGTAGTTTCCTGCCAGAACTGCTCAGCATTGTGATAAATATGGAATGAACCTGAACTAACCTGAACTTCTGGATCTTTTCTGCAGTTTGCAATTATAAATTTATTGTACTAGGAAATGCACACCGAAAACTGTCAAGTTTCAACACCTTGACACAAATGGAAATGGAAAATAGAAAAATAAAACATTTCCCGACAAATTATTTCGAAATTTCTTATCTCTCTGGCGGATTTTGTTTAAACTTAAAGAGCCTACTAGAATAAACAGTTTGATATGGATTCTCTTTGTGTTGAATATTAAGTAGGAACAAAACAGTTCAACACTTTCACTTCAAGCATTTCTTGAAGTGAAAGATACAAGTTAAAGAGTAGAGTCTGGCCATTTCTTATTGTCAACAAATCCCATGAAAAGATCAAACTGTACAATGAACTGAAACTACTAACAAACATTGTCTGTGTTGCCAAACCCTGGTACACTCATGTACTGTAACTACAGTATATGAGTGTGAACCACACTGTTGCACTGGGTGACATTGTCTTTCATTACAATCCACATGGGCACTGAAGTGAAGACTGTACATACAGATGAACACCAATAGCTTTGGTCTCTTCAGAGGATTTAGGATAAAGCTAATCACATTAGCTTTATCCTTTAACAGTGGTTAAGCTTTGAAATGCCATTAATTATCAGTCACACATCGAGGTTGTGTTAAAATATCCAGTTCATATCAGACCATAGTCCAGTATGAAAAGTAAAATTTCAACTTCAAAGTACAACTTTTCACTTTATCTGTTTTTTTTTTAGCAAACATCTTGTCAGATGTTTTTAGAAAACTTGTCACCAGATTTTTTTTTCCCTCCAAACATGTTTTTCAGAGAATATATTTATAATGATTTATTGGAAGATGCCGTATGAACTGTAGTTTGACCCAAATGAACAAGGAGCTGTGGATGGAAAAACAGTGTGATATTGATTTAGGAGGAGGATGTCAAGGTTGTGGGAGGAAAGTGAAAAAGTCATAAGCAAAACAGAAGTGAAGTTAGTATTTGTAAAAAAAAAAAAAAAAAAAAAGAAAGAAACAGGGATTTTATTTGAATTACATGAATTCACCCATGTCACGGTCAAACTAAAATCAATCCAAGAGTGAATTTGTTGAATAAATGAATTCAAAATGAACCGTGTTCTTTTGAAATGGAATGCAGTGGACTGAAACTGAATGTGATTATTACAACTTTTCTCAAATCAGAGTGAGCTGCATCCAGAGGAAAAAAGCAAACAAGCGTTCAATCCAACTGCATGTCTCTGTATTTAGTTGCTAACACAATAATTGGATGATTGGACATGATGAAGTTTCCCTTTAGTGGAGAAAATAGTGTTTGGATATTGACTGTGTGTAGAAGTCCTCCCTTCTACTCATGAAATAGATTACCAAAATGACAGAATCTCTCCTAATCAACATTTGCCATGAATACCGCAGACACACACACACACACACACACACATACACATACACCTCCTCACACTGCCTGCACTGGGAAAGCAGATACGCTACGAGCTGTTCTATTTCCCAGGGAAGCAGTGGGGATGAAAGAGTGCAGAGATGGGTCTCCCATCCTCTGATCTGCAGCTGCCTTTGACACCAGCAGCCACCAACTCCAAAAGCACAGGAAAAACCAAGGGACAAGTTAAAAAACTGACAATCTGCCCACCACTGCAACCCCACATAAACTCCCTTCCCTCCTCTGTATCTTGGATTTCCTCGTTCCTTTCTGTTGGGAGCAAGATGTATTCCTTTAATTGACCTGCCACATTAAATAAAGGTTGAATAAATTGTACATATAGCATCATTTTAGCTCCTCCCAGACCCTTGATCCACTCCTTTGCTCTCACGTGGATGATATGGGTGCTCCATTGCGCATATAGAGACAACATAGGGAACTGACATGTGCTGAACAGCAGCTCATAGGTCTCCCGCTGTGCGCCTAGCTGTACTGAAGCCCAGCTCATTCTCTCTGACAGCCAGCACATCCGCAAAGACCCTATAGCTGCAGATACTTTGTGGTCTCAAAGTCATTTTTCATCCCCCACCTCGCAGGTCGGTCATCCAGGACTTGTCAAATAAGATCATCACATTTTATTTCAGCCTCAATGGGACCATGGAAAGAGGATGTGAGCTGAGCTGTAATGTGTTGACCCGGGTAAACGTAGAGTGTCTCAAACTGTGTGGACAGCCAGCATGAAAGGAATTCATGTGTGGCGAGCAGAGCGGTAAAGATAAATCTCAGCACGTCAGTGTGAGAAATTTCAGTTCAAGCATTTACTCCCTTTGAGGAGTTATTACTGGGGTTATATGGGTGGCTGTGATGCACTTTTCAATGCGATTCACCATGAAGCCCAGCTATGTCTTATGTACTTAGCATGTTACACCAAGTCTGCCAGTCAGAGTTGTCCCATCTGTACTGGTGCCTGTTTTGCGTTCCCACTCTCTCTCTGGGGAACAGGCACACCCATCAGGAATCATTAGTCTTCACAGTGACAGGCCGGCCTTCCACTGAGAGACTCTCCCTGGCGGAGCTTTCTCATCGCCTCAGACAGTGTTTGGGTATTTTTACTAACAGGCTGAGACACTGTGCCATTTGTGCGGGGCATTTCTTGCCGGCATTACTCCTAATTTATGTCCTCTTGTCCCGGCTAAAGTGTAAGGCAAGTCACCTGAGACTCGCACACGATTTCTTATGTTCCTACGCAGGTGAGCGAACAAATGGATGAATGAAAGGTCACGGGGACAGATGTATGAGCAGGTGTTAATAAAAAGGTCTAATAATTTTACCTCCCCTGTTTGCAGACGGACGCGGCGCTGATGTACGACGCCGTGCATGTGGTGGCGGTGGCGGTGCAGCAGTCGCAGCAAATCACGGTCAGCTCTCTGCAGTGTAATCGCCACAAGCCGTGGCGCTTCGGGGGGCGTTTCATCGGCCTCATCAAAAAGGTACAAGGCCACCGCGGCTATCGCCGTGCACCGTATCCTGACTTCAGACCCTGGAATCTGCTGAACACTGTAGCTTTGTTGTGTTACATTGATTAGTGCAGTCACCTGCGTTTGCAAGAATTTCCTTTGTAAATCACTGTAATGCTTTCTGTGAACTTTATTGCACATTATGGGTGTAGGTTTTAGAGCAACTGTCTTTTCATAATTGTCTCTCTCTTTTAGAAAACTATTATAAAACCCATATAAATATCTGAAACAACTTTATTGATTCATCTTCATGAATTTATAATGTAAATAATCACTGCATTATCCGCAGTAACTACATGCTTTTTGTGATGTTTCATTCCCGTTCTCGTACGTCCCCTCCGTGCGTATCTCTGTCCGTGTTTATATCAAAGCCTCTGTATGTCTCCTTAACTCTAGTCAGGGTCAGCCATTTGCTTTGTTCTACAAAGCTCTTTCATTCTGTGGATGGTATCATTGCAGGTAATTTTCAGAATGAGCCATTGTAGTAGCTGGCGTTTCCTCCCCCTCCTGTGTCTGCTATCGCTCTCCATGCCCGTCTGTTTCTCCAATGGCTTTGAAGTGAAACTTCAAGCACAATGAACCACATGCATAATGAACTCTTACCTGTCAAACCTGCTTCTATTCTCGCTGCTTTATTGTTTCGTGTTATGTTGTTGCGATAGACAGCGAGGGGAGAGCCAGACGGAATTCATAATTGGGAAAGAAAAAGTTAGGCGGTTAGAGGTTGGATGGATATTGTCGAGAAAGACGATGCCTTAAGGTTAATGGAATGACTGTGCAGAGAGCTGAGGATTTTAGTTATTATTATTATTGTATTTATGTCTGTAGGCTCACTGGGATGGTTTGACGGGACGAGTTCTCTTCAATAATAGCAATGGACTGAGAACAGATTTCGACCTGGACGTCATCAGTCTGAAGGAGGAGGGACTGGAAAAGGTGCGTCACCGATTCGAACCCAGTGCACTTTCTATCATTGGAGTCTTAAAAAAAGAAAAGAAAATGTGGCCCTGATCTGCCATATATTTTTCTATCAGTAGGTGATACAAACTTGACACTGAATTGTTTCCACAGATTGGAACATGGGATCCTCCCAGCGGTCTGAATATGACAGAGTCTCACAAAAGCAAGGCGTCCAACATCACCGACTCTCTGGCTAACAAATCCCTTCGTGTATCCACCATACTGGTAGACATAGCCAAATGAAACCCCAAGCAGCACTCACACACACACACACAGTCACTGAGATTAATGATACACACATACAGTAAACACAAACACATAAAAAAAGAGCTAAATATCTTCAGAATTCATACAAAACACAAACATTTGTACAAACTTGTTTTGCTCACACACTTTCTCCCCCGTACAGGAGGAGCCATATGTGATGTTTAAGAAGTCGGACAAGCCTCTGTATGGGAACGACCGTTTCGAGGGTTACTGTATCGACCTGCTGAGGGAGCTCTCGGGCATCCTGGGCTTCCGCTATGAGGTGCGATTAGTGGAAGATGGGAAGTACGGCGCACTGGATGAGGGTACGGGCCAATGGAACGGCATGGTGCGGGAGCTCATGGACCATGTGAGTCAACAGTCAGCAGGGTTACAATAAGATGAATGTCTAAATATGTGTCTGGTCTTTGGAAGGTTTACATATCTCTTAATACAGTAAAAAATCTCCTTATCAAGTTATTTTTGTCTAAACTAATGAAAAATCTGCCCACACAGTAAAAATATTTCAACTTCTTTCCAAAGCAAATTAGCAATTTGCTAAAAATCTAATTAAAATTGTCTTGATTCCAGTGCAGCAACCTGCTCTTTTCCTTCTTGTTTGAAGGTACTGGCTTCCATTTTTAGAAAATTCTTGAAAGTTGATTTCAATTGGAAACAGGTTGAAATATTCTTAATGCGTTGTTATATATTTCACATCTTTTAACATAATAAGGATAAAAAGCTTTAAATACACCGGGAACTATTGACCAGAGTGTTTATACTATTTACTATTCACAGTGGTAGTTTATAAATTAGCACGAGCACCGATAGCCACCAGACAAAGAAAAGAGCCACCTACAGAATCCCAAAATTTTCAATAGAAAGAGAAAAAAAACGACTCTAATACTGATGCTGTTGAATAACTCATCTCTTGGAGAAGTTATGCAAAAATACCTCAGTGTAAGCGCTCAGCACCAAAGAAGGCTAATCTTACATTCAGCAAGGACACGGGGTTAATTCGCCACAGATTAATCTAATCCCAAGATTGTTGCCTTAGTGACTCACCTTTGACACCACATAAGAAGGATCAGACATATAACCTGCAATTTCCATAAAAACTCAGCTGCCTACCTGCTAATCTAGCTGAACTAATGAGCCTGGTTATTTTCTCTCCTCCGTCATGGCTCTTCCTCCTGCACATATAGACCAGGCCAGCTGCCGACACAAATCAGATGTTGATTTGATTTGTTGCAGTGTGGTACCGCAGCTTTTTTTTTTTTATTGGTGGACTCAAACACCTAACCCCCACTCCACTTTGTCCCTATTATCTAATTGCAGAAAGCAGACCTGGCAGTAGCTCCTCTGGCCATCACCTACGTCAGAGAGAAGGTCATTGACTTCTCCAAGCCCTTCATGACGCTGGGGATAAGTATCCTGTACCGCAAGCCCAACGGCACCAACCCAGGGGTCTTCTCCTTCCTCAACCCCCTCTCGCCCGATATCTGGATGTATATTCTGCTGGCTTGCTTGGGTGTCAGTTGTGTGCTGTTTGTCATAGCCAGGTAACATGCCAAAGCCCCCCCTTTTCGCTTCCTCCCTCCTTTCTCCCTTACTTCCTCCACTTCCTCCCTCCCCTACCTGTTTGCCTGCTTCCACTAACACGCAGCAGTCGCTCCCTCTGGGTCTGAAGAGGGTAATTTATTCACTGAAAACCATCAAACTGTGACTGGTGGAAAAAGCACTCCTGCAAGAGGCAGCGTACGCCTCTTTATTCTTAGATGACCTCAGTTATGTAGATACGGTCTACAACAAAAGAATAACAAATCTAAATACATTACCTCAGAGGACCATACCAGTGTTTTTGCATGCTTTCTTATGCTTTACACTACCGTTGATGATTTCCCAAAGTACACAAGCTTTTTAGATACTTTGTTTTTGTCAGAGGTTGGGTTTTCATTGCTTAAAAATACAAGTTAAAGTGTAGTCTTTAGGGAGTTGCGTTCAACAGTTTTTTGCCAATCAGCAAATCTCAGATTTCACAGCCTCCCACTAGCTCTTGAACTTACCGCCTAGAAAAGTTTTCAAAACAATCCATGGTTCTAGTCTAATTATCGTGCAATGTCAAAAAGATGGTTTAAAGAAAAGAAGAGGAATAAATGTTTGCTCTGATCTCATTACAGTAAATGATCTAAAGTAAGGAAAAACACCGGTATGGTCTTTAAAATGAGCCGATTCTTCACCCTGTCCCATGCATATTTGAGCATGCATCAGCAACTGTAAAATCAGCTACCTGTTAGATATCTCTTAACCAGCTGTAAGAAACGTACAAGCACAATTCTGACATTGTGCAAGTACAGTTCTTACGATATCTAGATGAACCCCCCGCAGCCTCACCAAAAAAAAAACCCCTGATGCATGACCGATGTAGTAAGATGTGTGTTAACCCCAGGGCTCCTCTTCTTCTGCTTTGATCCTGAGAGGTTTGGGTTTAATGCACATTTCATCAAATGTTACCGGCAAAATGATCACATGAGAGGAAAGCAGCAACTGTCACCTAAGTTAGTTCAGAATATGCAAATTGTACCCATAACCCTTTGTTCCACGGTTGGTCAGGGTAAGTGATTAGCATGCAATTATATTGATATTCATCTGGCTGTAATGAAATGGCCTCAGTACTTTTATTAAATTATACTGCTCTTATCTACGTGCATGCATTGTACCTTTTTTTGCACACCATGGCAATAAATAGTGCTTGTCCTCACACTATGTGACCAAAAATATGCAGCAAAGTTTAAATCTGACTTACAGTGTTCTCTGCAGTTCGCTGAGCTGGTTCTCTCATAATTGTAGTATTGATTGCACGGCCACCGATTGATTGGTCAATCCCCTAAATGCAGAGTATATTATTTTCTTTAATCCTCTCCAAATAGAGTGTGGAGTGAGCTTATGAAGTCCCGGTTTTGCGCAATAAAACACTAAACACCTCAATCTCACCAGGGATTCAATTTCTTTGAACTACTTCCCACACATACACTTTTTTTTCTGACAAAATAAGCTATCTCATTTAAAGCTCCAGAGAAATACATTTCACTCCGTGGTTCCTTCCAGCTCTGTTTGTGGTTGAGTTGATTTCTCTATTTAGTAACAAAACACTTGCTATTCTCTCATATCACATCCCTTTTTTCAGTGTAGAACATGTCCACCTGCGAAAGAAGAATGGCTGATTTAAATTGCATTATAACATGTTTACATGTAATTACAGGCTGTTGCAGTTTTGCAGTGCACGTAACCGGACGCCCCTCATTTTAACACCCTCAAAACAACATCTGCACTTGGCCCGAGAGGAGAAAGGCAACAGATCTATAAAGTCAAGCCAGAGTAATTGAATCCAACAGACAGTTAATAGAGGGAGCGGGTCGTGTTATTGTGGACGAGGACGGGCGACGGGGAAGAGGAACAGGAGAGGGGGGGGGGGGGTGGGAGAGGAAGAATCTTTTTATAATTCTGTGCGCAATTCGACATGTCCCTCATGCTTGGTGTGAGGAGGTGACCTTACGTCCGCATGTTCCACATCCTCTTCTTCCTGGTGATCGGTGTGCAGAACATGGCCCGCAGGAATATGGGCCGGCTGCAGGCAAAGGTCACACAGAGGAGCTATCGGTCCCGACGCATACAGAATACACATGTAGACACTGAGAGGGACAAACACAATCCAATCAAGTGTGCGTTGTATAGATTTACACGCACTGCCTTATGCACGGTACATACTGTGGGGTCACTCGCAATCAGATGTTCACCCACAATAAGCCTCAGGCTGCAGCTCAACGTTGTATGTAACATCTGTGAACAACAACATAAACAAATCATCACAGAAAATATTTGACTTTGAGATGGATTTGATTGGGCCAATGCAAACGCACAGTTGCCACCACAGACAAATGCACACCCACACAGCCGTAAAGGCACATGCGCAAACATTCATGCGCCAGGGGGTTGACACACACACACAGGCGTAAAAACATACACACATTCCAGCGCAGACACACACACACACACACACGCACGCACTGCGTTCCGCGCGGCACCACAAGGCCATTGTGCAGTTTCAGTTGCCTGTGGTTCCAAGGAGACAGAGCTCATTGACATTCTAGCAATCAGGCATCCTGATGGGGTTGACAGGAAGAATTATAGTGTGTCATCACAGCCACGTCCACGTAGATGAATCTCAAGGGGACAGCATAGAAAATAACTGTAAAGGAAGAGCAATATGACAAAAATGTTGCCACATTCACGGTGCTTGTAAAATAAGACCCTTAATTAGGCTGCTGCAGCAACAAAGAAAGATCAAATGGCATATCTTTATGTACGACTACAGCAATCATGCAGTCTCTGTAGCAAATAGTGCTACCATAAAACAGCCGTCATATAACATTTGGGTTGGTAATGTGAAATGCTGCTCAGTGTCTTGTAAACACAGTATATATATCCCTGTGTGTCTCTAAAAGGCACAGCTGACAAACGGCATCACATTGCTGCGTAGTCTCAACCCTTAAGACTCAGGTCCACAGGCTTATTAGCATGCAGTATGTTGGGGTGAAAGCTCCTAAACAGCCTTACCTGATGGGCCCCTCAACTCTGCATAAGCAATGTTCCTTGCATCAACCACTTCAGCACAAACTCAATCAGCTCCTGATGCTTAACGCTAACCCAATCACCCTGCGCTAATGCCATGCCACTTTTGCTCAGGATAATAAATGAGAAATGTCCACAACTGACCTGAAGATACTGACAATCAGCTGAGGCAGGCAGCAGGAGGCAAGGGGGTAAAAGGGGTAGGTTCATAGGGGAAGCAAGGCAATTGGGTAAAAATTAGGTGTAAGTTGTTATGGTGGGAATGGTTAGGGATGGTGAAGTAAGTGAAGGTGTGAAAGGATGGCGAGAAAAGAGGAAAATCAGCTCAGGGAGGGGAAGAAAGAGCCCAGAAGAAAAAAGGAAAGCGGTAGTCGGGTGTTGAGGGTGTGAGGAGGATCTGCAGAGGAACAGTGATTGGAGTTGCTGGGGAAAACGCGTAAAGGCTCCTGAGTCAGTGAATCCAAATGAGCTCCAAAGATCATCACACACTGGGACATTATCACCATTGACAGTGTTATTCCAACCTATTGATCTGTTCTCACAATAAACTGATGGCATTTGAATATGTCAATAAGTTGATCTCGGCGAAAGCCTGAATAATTTGCTTTGGTCTCTGCAGAAGCTCTGACCCTGAGGCCACAACACAGGATTCCTACACATTTACATTCTCTTTGTCCCTGCTCACAACGTTTTAAAATTTATGTTTTATCTGCCATTTAATCTGCACCAGGGAACACACTGTTCTGCGCTTTGTGCTGACATAACTCTCTCTCTGCTCTCTCCTTTATAGGTTTAGCCCTTATGAGTGGTACAACCCGCACCCATGCAACCCAGACTCGGATGTAGTGGAAAACAATTTTACGCTGCTCAATAGTTTCTGGTTTGGAGTTGGGGCTCTCATGCAGCAAGGTAGTTGCCTCAGCCTGTGGCTGCTGTTGCTCTGTGGCGCTGGAGCTCTCTATATCCCACTGTCTCTGAGGGTTGGGTTGTTTTATCCAAGCCAGCAGCAACAAAGAGAGACCTCTGGGGGTCCACTGCTAGGAAGACAGAACTTAGAGTAAATGTGCATGTAATGTTTTTTTTTATTTTAATCAGCATAGCTCATAGGAATATAGATAAACCTATATGTGTATATGAGAAATACAGTATAAAAGAGTTCGATTTAAACAGCTCTTATAGCACTTGAGTAAAATCAGCAACAGTGAAGTAACCCGCCTTTAAAATCCCTGAATCATAATACAGTATGTTTCTATCAACAGTAGCTATGTATACTGTATGTAAATAAGCTGTATATGATAGTAATGATAGCACTAATACCCAGTGTCCTCTCTTCTTGCTTTTGGCCTATCAGCACCCAGAGATCAGTGGGATGTGGAGTCAGGATGTGAGGTTACCTTGGGTACATGACTCTCTGGCCCAAACAGCCTGTCACTTCTCCACACAGTTAATAATCAATATTGAATGCGTTTGATGTTATATGATTGATTTATGCAAACACCTTGTTCACAGGAGGCATTCTCAATGGCATTTTTCTGAGTGTCCTGCATTATTTAAAGCACTGGTGTCTGGGACGAGAACATTTAGCTTGTTTGAAATTCATCTTGTTTTGAGAGCTTTCTCGAGTGATTTTCTTCTCGAAGCAAGTGGCGCATCTGCCTCAGCTGAAATCTTCAAGAGAGCTCTCGAAAGAAGTTTGACTGTTTTTAGAGGAATTGATCTTGTTGTTTTTACATGGTGAAAAAAAAAAATAAACCACTAACCACCTCCCTCACCTCAGGCTCAGAGCTCATGCCCAAGGCGCTGTCGACTCGAATAGTGGGAGGCATCTGGTGGTTCTTCACCCTCATCATCATTTCCTCCTATACGGCCAACCTGGCTGCCTTCCTCACTGTAGAGAGGATGGAGTCGCCCATAGACTCAGCCGATGACCTGGCCAAGCAAACTAAAATCCTGTATGGTGTGGTAGAGGACGGTGCCACCATGACCTTTTTCAAGGTAGCTAGGTCTGCCATAGGGCTTATAGAGTGGTTGTCTTTCTCACTGATTACCTTCCTTTCTTTTTCATAGAAATATTAATACACACAGGTGTCTTTTGTTTATCAAATAACTGCATTAGAAACTGTTTAATCAACCAAATATGCTGAGTAATGAAAAGGGCTGTGATGGAGGACGTATTCACATCTTTTACTTGAGTAAAAGTAGCAATCCTGCAGTATAAAAATACTCTCTCACAAGTAAAATGCATTGAAAATGTCACTTAAGTATGTTAGTATTATTTGCAAAATTAATGTATCAAAAGTAAAAGAGCTCATAATGCAAAAAAATGGCTTCTGTGAGAGTTACACTTTTATTGCAGTATGTTATTAGATTATGATTTCTGATGCATTTTACAGGACTAGTTGGTCAAGGAGGAGCTAATTTTAACTGTTTTATATGCTTTTGTGTAGTTTAATCTACAACAGTGAATCCCATTAGCTAATCATCTGTTATGTGTGTAAAATCTTATTCTGTAAAGTAATTAAAGCTCTCAAATAAATGTAGCAGAGTAAAGGTATAAAGAAGCATGAAATGGAAATACTCAAGTACAAATCTGAAGTACTTGTACTTTACTTGAGTGCAGTTCTTGAAATGTATCCTAACAACAGCGGAATCTGGAATTGACTAGTACTGCTGATAATCTCGTTCCACTTCTCTTCTCTGGTTTCTTGCAGAAGACAAAGATCTCCACCTATGACAAGATGTGGGAGTTCATGAACAGCAGGAGGCAATCTGTGATGGTCAAGAACGTGGAGGAGGGCATCCAGCGCGTTTTGACCTCGGACTACGCCTTCCTCATGGAGTCCACCACTATCGAGTTTGTGACCCAGCGCAACTGCAACCTCACACAGATCGGAGGCCTCATAGACTCCAAAGCCTACGGAGTGGGAACACCTATGGGTAAAAGACCTCAAGCCTCTATAAACCTCTGTGTTGTCTGCTGCATTATGAAACGTTTGAGTAGCTTTAGGGAATAGAGAAATACTCCAGGTACTGTGACAGATAAAAGGTATATAGTGTGGGTGATGAATATGCTTTGAGAATGGTGAGGTTGACCTTTATTGATGGGGTCGCCGGTATAATGGTTCAACAGAGTAAGGTGTAAAAGGTTCAGCTTAATGAAAAGCGAATGGCTGAAGAGGTTGAATTTATGGATAAGGTTAAAATGTGCCTAGAGCTAAAGAAAAAGCGCCATCTGAGTTCGGCCTTAGCAAGTGTGGTTTTTCTTTTGAGCTATAATGATTTTCTCACAGTAGAGAAGCAAACCTGGGTTAAATGTTCACAAATACTTTTAATGGTGTGTTTTAGTTTACTTTGGTGTCACACAAGACAAGATTGTGAGAGGAAGACCATGAAAAAAATCACAGAAAGCAACCCGAAAGTTAATTCAGTACACCTCCCTTTGACTTACTTGACAGTGTCTGAACTATATCTGAGCATTAAACCACAACAAAAAAGCACTTCAGTGAGTATAAAACCATAGACTGTATGTAAATTGGTTTGCACTTCAAGCCCAGAGTTGCAGGTCAGGATACAGCACAATCTTTTTCCAACCTTCCAAGTAAGGAGTGCAGGGTGTTACCTTCCATGCTCTGGAAATGCGCCCTGCTACCTTGGACGAAGTGAACATTAAGGTCAATTGCTTTCAAATGCTTTCCGTAAGTCTTCAACTCTTATTAATGGAGCAGTAATTTCCAAAATGACCACCAGCACACTTATTACAGGGTCCGAATTTAGTGATTTAGACCATAATGAGACGTTGAAAAAAAAAGATTGACGTAGTGTTTCTAGAGAGAAGTCAATTGGAGCAAGCACCTAGTGGCCATCGGTGGCATTGCACTTTAAGGTACTTCCACATTGTGGTAGCTCAAGCTGCAGTAGCTGCCGCTTGTACAAAACAAGCAGTGAGAATAATTTCAACTGCTTATTTGACCCAGCTCCTGTCAAAAATGAGTATTGTGACATTTTAAAGCAGCGTTATCTGATGACAAGGCAGAGGAGCTGTGTTTTCCTTGAATTTGGCATTTCAGCAAATTATATTATACATTTTCCACTTCCAAGTGGCAGTTTTGTTGCATATAAAACAGTCTGTGTCAAGGTTAATAAATTTGTCGGCTCACGACCCAGGCAGTCCACGGGACCCTGGCTGAAAGCTGGTGACGTTTTCAATCCCAGTGTCACCGAGGTTAGAGTGGTCACGACGAGGCCACGGAGAGCCCCGCAACCAGCTGTAATGGCCACATCTATCATCGGCGATATGAAGGCCATCAAAATACAGAGGATTAATTCCGCCCATCCACATCTGGACCCAGCTACTGCTGATGAGTATGGGGCAGTTATGGATCTGCAGGGATGCTATGATTGCCGTGGCTGTAACAAAGCCGAGGCGATGCTGTGAAATATAGTCCCACTGTGGCTCAGTAAGTGCAGGAGTACTTACACTGATGCCCTTGAGATGTGCACGTATGCCTAGAATGTGGGTGAGTTCTTTTTCACTCACAATATATGACTCCAAAACATATCTCAAATCTTTTAATTCAGTGATAAGCGGCTCAATATTTAAATGAATAAAAAATGTCCTCTCTCAAAGTTATTACTGCCCACTAACTCATTTCAGTCTCTAACGCTGATGTTCATTGTTCAATATTTCAGAAATAAAGCTGATTACAGCCTCTAAAATGTTTCCTCTGTAATAGAAATGGTCTTGAGGTGCTTACTTTATTAGTTCAAAGTGAGTTCTGTTTTCATGCCAGCAGTCCTCTTTTCTCTTCTGTCGGACTTTCACGTGTCCTTGTCCCAAACATTATGACGACCTCAGCCTTCATGTCAACCTCTCACCTCTAACTTTTGTCCCTTCTGAACGCCGTTTAGCAGCTCATTCCCCGCAGCGCTGTTACAGCAATAAACCCCGAGCAAGCTGTATAATATGTCTTAACCTTTTTAGCGCTTGACGGTTTTTCACACGTCCTGTTCCCAAAACGCAAATGCGTCATCTGCAGCTATCGACTTAAACTGTGATCACATTAATACTTGAGGCCAGACAGTGTGAGAGTGATGGATGTCTTCTGGTGTTGAACATCTGTCAGGTAGTTGTGCATGCACAGTGTGTCAAGCACAGCGCTTTTCCATTCGCCCGGGCCCCGCTCTCCATATCCTCCTCTCTAAGGACCCATCCTATTAGCATTTATCCAAGGCCTGCTTTGTTAAGCTATCATTAATCATTTGAAATATGAGGGGAGCCAGAATCAGGGGACTCGGATACTTGATAGATCTCTCATCTTCAAATGAAGCAAGCATATGCTTCTCACATGCGCGCTCACATGCATATACACTACTCATTTCAGAGCAGTACATGTCTACTGTACATGCACAGAACAGATAGAGCTACACATGTACTCGAGGTTATCATCTCACAAACACAGGCAAGCACGCTTAAGCACAGGTAAGTACACTTTACAACAATACTCGTCTATTAATGAACAAAGAAGTAAACATATGAAGACATGCTGTTCAAAACGAATGTGTAATTTTCCACTTATGCAGTAATGGACCCCTTTGTCAGTCGAAAAATACATCAAGACTTTTAGCTGAAAGGATGATGGATGGCAGTAGATAAATGATAGATGAGACAGAAAGGGAATCAACTAAAAGGGCTGACAGGCAAAACTGTATGAGAACAACACACGCAGCGATGCTACCTGCTGCTACCTGCTGCTACCTGCAGCCAGATTCAGTTCATTTCCCCCAGAGTTTTAGCACAAAATGTTCCCGTGTTCACAAAATGATTAATGTTATGTTGGCATTACAAACATTTTACTACTTTTTCAACTCTTTTTTTTTTTTTTCACGTCACTCTGAATAAGCACATTAACCAAATGCCTGAAATGAAAAAGTACAACCGGGCTTCATTACGTATGAGTTCTGTAATCACATAAATACACTAACAAGCTTTTAAAGCAGTTTATAAATGAAACATGAACGCTCACAGTGAGTATTAATCTTTCTCGGCCCGGGTGGGGCAGAGTGTGCGCGCTGCGCCTCGATCGGCCGTGTGTTGTGTCAAACGCGCTGCGGATGGGAGAGGAACACGACCCCACCCGGGTTCTCTGCAACGATTACTCCTCCTTTGATCACACCAACACCCGCTGCGTCTTAATGCCGCGCCGCTAATTCTGGCGTCCTCCCACTGTCTGCGGATTTGGGCTCTTTTACTCATCATGGTATTAACATGCATAAAAACACACTGATAGAGCAACCCTATCTCAGATATACACATACTATAATCCCTCACACACATGCACCCATGTAAGATACACCCAACTGGGCTTCTCTGTTTTCCTTCTTTATATACGCCATTCATGGCATATGAAAGTGTGAGCAAAACAGCAGCTAATTCATCAGAATTAACAGCAGCTCTGCTTTTACAAAGCCAAGTCTTTGTTGCCAACTCCCTGTGCATTATAATTCACACACTGCAGAGAGGACCGAGAATTTTGGAATCACTCTGTGAATGTAGGGATTAGTGGGATTTGAAGAAGGACTTACAAAAAACTCCCTCTAAGCAGCCAACAATAACATGACAGGTTATATGATCACATGCGAACTAGAATGTGTTTCATACACCCACCACTGGTTTTATACTGTATATATCCACTCTACAATGACTATGCTAGGTGTAATCATTTTATTTTTTTTCATATTATCTGTGTTCAGCAGTCTCATGTTGTGTCTTTGTCCACGCAGGCTCTCCGTACAGAGACAAGATCACGATAGCCATCCTGCAGCTGCAGGAGGAAGGGAAGCTGCACATGATGAAGGAGAAGTGGTGGAGAGGGAACGGCTGTCCCGAGGAGGAGAGCAAAGAGGCCAGCGCTCTGGGGGTGCAGAACATTGGCGGGATCTTCATCGTGTTGGCTGCGGGGCTGGTGCTGTCAGTGTTCGTGGCTGTAGGGGAAGTCCTTTACAAGTCGAAACAGAACGCCCAGCTGGAGAAGGTAGAGGAGACTTTGACGCATTTGGACAACTAAAGCTTTAGCTGTATTCTCTGTGTTTTAAAGATTGTTTTCATCCGGGAATTCCATCATTTTGCTTAAGCTCGGTTTCATTTAGCGTTTGACATCTCTCATCCATCACACACACCTTTTCGGGACTCAATTTCACATCATTTTTTAAAGGTTAATTCAATTATAAACATAAGAAATGAAACCAAATGAAAATAAATGTATGCACAGCTGCAGCGGAGGGATAGTAACAAAAAGATGTAAATTTGTCCTAAAATTGACTGTAACTTCGGTAGATACCTTTCTGATTTCTCTAGCTCTGCCTGCTATAAACTAGCTTCTGCTGAAATGCATAATGCATTTCTGCATGGAAGGAGGATTGTGGACTTTGACCCCAATCTCTTAATATGAAATCACTTCAGGTAGGGATCTCTTCACGGCCTGTTTGGACAGACGAAACAACACCAAAAAACTCTTTTCAGTGTACATATAGGCATGTGAGTGTTCCCTTAAAACAGACTTTTAAGAATGTAAATCCACCCTTTTAATCTTGTGATTTGTCTGAAAAATGAAAGTATGCATACAGCGCAGCATATTTGCAGCTTTTCTATTCTCCCCCCTCTGGTTATGTTTCTTTCTAGCAAGAGAGGGAATATATTTCAGACTGTTCTATCTGTGCTCTATTTTAGCACTGAGTGCACATGATTCATCACGCAGCACGGGGTGTGTATTTTAGTACACTTTAACTTGTGCAATGATGTTTCCAGGTAATTGTGAAAGTCCTTTTCGATGGCATGTTTTAATTATTTACATCTACAGAATTAGCACAGCACAGCAGCATGTTACTTCAGTGCAATAGTAATTAGTTTCTTGTTTTTTTTTTTTTTTTTTTACAGGCCGCATATGTTTCGGAGCACATCTTAGCTATCATTAATCAAGAGCCGCAAGACTGGGTCACAATATTCAGATAATTTGCAAATGCCACAATCTCTAGGCTGCCAAGGTGCTAGTAATTTACATGCTGACAACAAGCCTCTCCTCTCCTCCACCCCTAACATCTCCGGCTTTTTTACCCCCCTCGTTTTCCTTCCTTTCCCCATCACTCATTGTTTTTCGCCCTTTTTCCTTTTTTCTCTCATCCTTCCTGACCCTCTCTACTTTCATAATCTCAGAGTTCTCCTTTTTCCCCAGAGTGTACAAAATATCTCATTCATACACCAGAAAAAAATATATGTAAAAATGGAGAGAGGAAAAAAAAGAACAAAAAAATACGATATCCATCTCACACACCTACGCACAAACACAAACAGAAATAATAGCTTCATAGTTTACTGCTCTCCCTCCTCTTTTATATCCTCTCTCCTCCTACATCCTCTAAGAATTTGAATTAGATTTAGCATAATCAGAAAGTGAATTTATGTGAATTTGTCTTGGCAGCGTTGGTGCACAAGCATATTGACATTTTATAGGATTTCACACCACATGCATAATGCCGAGACAAAGGAAGCTCATATTACAGAAGTTACATAACGTGTGTCATTCTATAAGGGGGTGATTGATGTTTTAAAAGACGATATCAATAGTTGTGGATTTAATCTGCTAAAGTGGATGTTCTGTCCTTTATTCTGTGTCTTTACATTACTGCTTGCATGCCAAACATTACAAGTGTTGATTGTTTCTGGATTTAGTTCTTGGCAGGTTGTAAAAGCCTCTGAAACAGCATTCAAACCTTTGTGTGAAAAAGGCAACATCAGACCTTTAAATGAACGCCTGTGTGTTAAAGAAAATATTGTTTAGGAATTAAATGAACAGGTCTGACCTTATTTGGCCTGTGCAATGTTGAAACTCTATTGTCAGAGAAAATAATCTTAGTTTTGTCTTGAGATGTTTGCATTATGGAAAGTTGCATTATGAAGTCCAAGTCTTTGGAATACCCCTTTAATACTTTGGTGTAGGGTCAGCAGTAGTAATGCTGTTATGGTTATGATGACTAAAGTCAACCTTTATTTAACCAGGAAGTCTCTTAATGACATAATTTAGTGATGTTACTGAACAGTAAGTAGTAACTAGTTACATAGTACTGTGTAACTACTGATGGTCAGCTGCTGAGTATAAATATTTTTGATATTTTGATAATAACACTGAACAAGTTTTTTCACCTTTATTTTACAACAACAAAAAGTCTCTTAAGATCAAAATTATTTTTTTCCTGATCAAAATGGAAGCAGGATAATTATGATATACTGTATGTAACAAACACAAAACCAATACTCACAAAAGCGTGAAGAAGAAGGAAAAAAACACAATTTCCTGAACAAACTATATATAAAAACAAAAGCATTTGCTCAGTAAAGCATTAACATAATCTGAAAATTAACAGATTTTTCAAGTATTCAAGCCCCTGTGTGTAGAATTTTCTACCACACAAACAAAAAACTGTCATCAGAATAACTAAAACTATAAATACATAAAAATGCTACACATAGCAGCTTTAATAACGGACAGTGTTACCAATAAATGCTTACTGCTCAAATGAATTTTCATTGGATGTTTGTAGACAGTCTAGGAGGAACTTCTGTCTTATTGGCAATGGACCTCATGTCTTGCCAAAATTCAGTATCGAATAAAATGCCAATACTGTTTTTATTCTACACGTTAGAGTCGAGTAGGTTTGAGCGGTGTGACGGACAGCACGGTGCCAGCTGTAACTTTTTTCCTTCTTTCTTGTTTGCCGTCTGCAGCGATCATTCTGTAGTGCCATGATGGACGAGCTGCGGGTGTCTCTGAAGTGCCAGCGCCGTCTCAAACAGAAGCCTCAGCCGCCCGTCATTGTTAAGACAGAGGAGGTCATCAACATGCACACGTTCAACGACAGGAGACTCCCAGGAAAGGAAACCATGGCATAAACGCTGAACGCACCCTGAAAAACAACCCCTCAGTAAAAAAAAAAAAAAAAAACGCGAAGGGGAGAAGGGGTCAAATTAATGCTGACTTAACCCCAGACTGAGGTTAGCAGTCAAAACAGGATTCCTTTTGAACCCACTTGCTTATGTAGACAGATGTTTCCTGTGGAAATATAGATACCTGAGCAGTGTCACCTCACTGTGACGTTCACTTTTTGAAAGGGAGCTGAAAAGAAAAGGACTCGATAAATTGATAAATGTAAATTGAGAGAGGATCCGAGCAGGTTTGGGACAAAACATAAGTCTGGTCCAGAATAGAAGTGGACCTAAACACACACAAACACATACATTTAACACATATATTCACACACACACACACACACTCTCATCTGACACCTGTGCAGAAGGGAAACTCTATTGTGACAGTAACACCAGATGTAGTTTTTCTGTTGATGTCAATGCCCGTTTGTCTTACCTCCATGTGTGTGACCCCATCGGTCCCTCCCTTCAGTGGCTTGAGTTTCTTGCAAATGATTTGAACAAACACTAATCTCACAACAACAAAGGGAACGGTAGTCAGTGACAAATGGTTTACTATGAACTGGTGTGTAAAAGTGATTATCTAGTTTGGAAACATTTAATGCTGACCTTGTCGAAATATTCATCGTTTTCTTCTGTAACGCCTTTCTCGTGCCAAAGTTCTGCCATTGTAAAGAACTTTCTACCATGCCTGTTACGTTCAAAGCCTCTACAAGCAATGTATACTGTCAAAGTTCTCATTCATGTCCGTCCTTACATGCGGTCTGCAGTTTTCACTCTGTATCAGTTGTTGTTTAAATGCAGGATTTCTACAAAAATGTTTGTTTTTGTACAAGAACAAGAAGTTTTGTAGTACTTTGTATCATGGTAGCCCCTCCTGTGGACAAAAATATGTAGCAGATACCACCTCAGCCCTCAAACTCTGACAAGTGGCGGCTACGGGGGCTTCAAACTCTGCTGTGTAGGGTTCATCTCTCTCATCGTTCAGAGATTCAGTCTTTTGTCTGTTAGTCTTGTGAGGCCAGTTGTACATACAGAGGGATATATATATATATGTCTGGAGACAATGTGGTGGCTCAACAATGAAACTCTAAAGCGAATTTGAAATTTCTAAAGCGGTCCTGCTCCTCGGAGGCAATGCTCAAAGTAGGAAAAAGATGGTGACTCATTCTAGAAATTGGAAGGGTGCTCTTGTAGCTAACGGTAGCGATGATGAGTCACCGTGAAAGACGTAGTGAAACATGCACGTGTTGCTTGTGGTAAAGATAAACATAATGTTCTTAAAGGGATGAGCTTGTTAAGCTAGTGGGCTGCAAACAATTATTGGATTTTTGACTGGTTTGAAATCTTAAAAGTCTCACAATCCAACAGTGCAGTAAAAGCTTCAGTAAGGCCGTCATATTTCCAATACAAATCAACTAATTTCAATTTATTAGAAATGAATGTCTCAATAAAAGAGCCATAATAAGGCTGAATACTGGCAAGCAGAGTAAAGTCACTTTATTTGAAACAAATTGAAATAATCTCTTCACACTGGCAGATATTTGCCACTTATTTCAGACAATGTTGCCTTTAGGACGTAATAATGGGCAAAGTGACAAGATACAGAGTTTGCAGCTCACCACAGGTTTAGTAGCTGTTCGGGAGCTTTCAATCACATCACATGATCTTCATCAGCAGATGGAGTTTGCTCAGTTGTCAACTTTAAAGCCACAAGGACTCTTTAAAGGTCAAAACCTGGTGTATGGC
Source organism: Scomberomorus guttatus (assembly GCA_038419695.1). NCBI lineage: Eukaryota > Metazoa > Chordata > Actinopteri > Scombriformes > Scombridae > Scomberomorus > Scomberomorus guttatus. The sequence goes on from CM076462.1 coordinate 12,289,283, forward strand.
TGGATCGTGTATGGGTGTGCAAAATTGCAGCCAGTTTGTTACAGGGATAGTCAGAGGTAGTGTCGGTAATGTGAATTACTGGATATTAAATGTTACAATTATAAATGAAAGTTTTGACAGCATTAGGTGCAAATTCACCTGCAAGACTGTTATTCATCATGTGTGATGTGAAAGAAATAAAAAGTTTGCGTCTTGGTATTGGTTCAGTTATAAAATCCAAAAGCACCACAGAAACAGGAGTTTAGCCGACTTCTCTGCATTTAACTCCCGAGCTGAGAGCGTCAGAGCTCAGAGCAGGAAACACTGTCGCTCTGCGTCGCTCTGCGTCGCTCTGCTGTCCTGTTTCCATCAGTTATGTATTTAGGTCATTTAGAGGCAAGACTGTAACAGTTTGCAGCCTGTCATGTTGTCATGCATATTCAGAGGAGGAATGTCAGTAAATTGAGTAAAATACAGACTTCGCTTAGTCGTGCGAAGGAGCCACACGAAACACACATGGGGGTGGGGGGTAATTTCTAAATCACATGACGCCTACATGTAATACTAGTCCTGTGCAGATAGGGCTATGAGTGGAAGCGCTGTAAACGCGCCCTCATGACGTAAATAATTTCATTTTGAAAGAGCAACGGCCAATGGGGAAACTCCAACACTAGGCCGGCCGACCAATGGTGTAACTTCATCACTCAGTCAGTCAGTCAGTCAGTCAGTCAGTCAGTCAGTCAGTCCCTCATGGACAACCACATGTGTATATCTGGCCCTGCAGCTGCAGACCAAAAATAGAAATTTGAACATCTCCAGTTCCAACTGGACAACTCCATCTGCTGATGAACATTATGTCTTAAAGCTCCAGAACAGCTACTAAATAGACATCTTGGTGAGATTGTTTCTTTAACTGTAGTTTCTACTTGGGACCTGAATTATGGGCCACATGTGAATGTGGAAATAATCAGCAGCTTTGGGGAACTTACTGTATGTTAGCATCACAACATGTCTCTCCTGCCAAGTGTTGCTTCTTCCCTGTTGCCTCAAGTGGACTTGGAGCAACTCAGAAGCATGTTGTCAGTGATAGCCTGTGGGGCGGAGCAGCCGACTTATCAACTGATTGTCTCCAGACGTGTATTCTCTTCACACAAGTGACAGGTTCACATCAGGCCCCACGACACCACTCGTCTGTTAAACTCTGTTTCATGTTGTGAAATGACAAGCATCCTTGGTAGGTTGCTTCATTACTACCCCCCCTGACTTCCCACTCTACCCAGTTTAGTCATTCGATCTGTTATTCTGGGGGGTTTCTGAGACAAAGAAACACACCCACCCCCACCCAAGGGCCAGCCAACGCTCATGATGACATCTCTGCTGTACATGAAAGGATATACTAAAAGGATCCCATATAGACATTATGAAAAATTGACGGGGGAAGGCATAATCCTGAAACTCGTTGGCGTTCTACCAGTGTTGCTTGTCATTTTCCATGCAGCTAGATCTAGTGGTGCGAGCTGAAGTGATTGAATACCTGGACACATCCATTCGAAACGACTCCAAAGGCTTAGCTGTCCTGTTGAAAACAAATACGAGCTCATGGAATTTGACATTGATGCAAGGTTTTACAAATAATGCCATTAAAAATGTAATAATTGTAGCTTCTGTACATCATTTTTGTATTCTCCTGATATCAAACGAGCAGAGGACAGGTGGACGTGTGTTGGTAACTGATTTTGGAGTGCATCAACTGATGCCATCATGCATAATGATGAGCTTTATGTCTTGCATTATTCTGAAATGTCAGGCTCTTTTAATTGATTAAATGCCCAAAGATTTGATGTGTATCATCTAAATGAATACATTAGGTAATTGCTAAATTGTTAATCAGATCAGGATCGTAAGCATATTTGGGCAACTGTTTTACTGGTGCGTCTGTGCACCTGCCCGAGCTTTGTGCCACAGAGTTTCTGACATATCCTGCTGAGATTACAGAAATCCACATGACCGTAAATATGTAGAATTCACAATGATAAACAGGAGACTGCGCAGCCCTGAAAAAAAGGTCCCAAGAAATGTTATATGCCTCCTGACTCTCTGATTTTTTTGTTGTTTATTGTTATTTCCCTCCCACAGGCGGCGGGTGGTCAGACAGCTCTGGGTTTCTGACAAGGTTTTGTGGGAGTAATGATGAAAACTGTTTCTGCGGCCCGAGCTCTGCCGCCACAACATAAATGGCCACCCTGTCTGCCCTCCAGATTGACAGGGAAGGTCAGAGCATGCGTCAGTGCGTTCCAGCGGGGACCGTTTAGTCTGTCACACTTATTTCCATCATATTAAGTCCTCTTCCTCCTTTTCCTAAGTGGTCTTTGGAAAGGTATCCTTGGATAACATCTTGTTCATTAGGCAATTAATGGCTGAGATTGCGTTGTGGACAGAAAATTGCTTTCTGAATGTGACTTTGGTTTGTCATACAGGTATTATAGGCTAATAGCACCTGCCATGGAAGGTTTTGTGAAGGAGGAAACGTATTTCTCTGCTCATTTCCCTATGACTTTAATAATTCAGGATCCCAGATTAAGAAACGTGTAAGTCCACTTTGAAGTAGTCGTTTCATACAGTATAATAAAATTTGTCACATCACACAAGTGCAACATGCAGTTCAGTATAAACATGTAAATTACTGCAGCTGCAGAAGGTAATCTTTTGTCCTGTGAAAACCACGTTTCTCCAAAATGTCAGTTTTTTTCTTTTTTTTTTTAGAGAAAAAAACAGGCCTGTTTTCAATTTTGTAACCATGTATTTTTCAGATAATCCAAAAGCTTTTTAAGTGGTTCATTGAAAAATAGGATAATTTTCTCAACCCATAAAGGAACACTTAAATTATGGGTTCAAGTTTAAAATGAAAAAGACTGTAACTGTGGAAGATATCCACTTTATTTGACTAACAGACGGCTGAAGCCTCATATTATCTTCAGATAAACTTTTAAATACATTTTTACTCAAAACAAGGACAGTGGATTTTGTCTCCCATCACTTACATTGTAAGCACATTTGGAGGAGATCTTATTGGTCAGTATGAACAGGAGGAATGATTACAGCGAGCAAAACCTCCTTCAGTGTTCATTCGGGCATCTGACTGTTGTTTTAAGACAGACTTGAAAAATTGTGAACCCGTCCTTTAATCCTTCAGTTTATCTGAAATATACAAAATGACCATATTTTGAGATACATGGTTTTCATTAGTCAACAATGATTTGCAAACAAAAATTTACAGTTGACTAAACTCTGATATTTGAGCAAATGATTTGAAAACTGATTAAAATTTAACAGCGCAGATGATTTTACTCGCACTGTGTAAATATAAGAAAAAATCTAAAATCATAACTAATAATAAAAACTAAATAAGAATTTGTCATGTGTTGCCAAAAATAATCATTTTTCTGCACATTTATTCACATGAAAGGAAATTAGTTGGTTATTAAAAAGAGTACTTGTTGCTCTAAAACAAAATGTGGGGGGAAAAAAGGGCATTTTAACATTTTATTCTCCCTCCCTCCAGTCACAGATTCCTGACTATGTCTGTGTAAATAATTTAATGATTTGTTACCATGTGGGCTCATATCAACAAAGCTAGTGGCAATTTTTGGTACAATATTCAGCCTGTGGTAGATGATTCCCCTTCTGGAGACATTTCCGGTCTAGAAATGAGCTTTGACTCCTTTCTGTGGAGTTTAGCATGTATAATATTAAATCCTGGGGAAATGCAATAAAAGGGGAATTGCAGTAGCATTGTTGGTTGAAAAGTGCTGATTTGTTATGAATTAGGATGGGGGGGGGTCATATTGGAGGAACCATTGGCCCCACACAAAGAAATCTAGTGGACGTACTGGAACTAAGTGTGTCTTGTGCATGTGACTGTATGTGTGTGTATGTGTTTGTGTGTGTGTGTTTGCGTGTGCAGTCTCCACTGTTTGCCACCTGTATGAGGGTTTCCACAGTGCGCCCAGGCGGACGAACCCCGTTTCGACTGCAAATGAATTTCAATTTGAAGAAGTGATCTTTTGTGTCATGTAGCAATTCGTTTGGATGCGGTTTTTCTATCTGAATGTTGTTGTTTTTTTATGTGTGTGTGTGTGTGTGTGTGTGTGTTTTTTCCCAGTGGCAGATGTGTTGTGGTGGGTGGCAGCTGCAGAATGGAAGAGCACAGCTTGCTAAGTGATTCACCCTGCTCCTGGCGTCTCCGTTACCCCATGAGTCTTTTGCTGACAATGTTTTCATTTCTATTTGCTTCATGTGTAACTAGGATGGTGGGCTAGATTCTTTGACAGCTCTGTCAGGAAAATGACAGCGTTGGTTATCTGTTAGAGTAAGGGCGAGAGAAACTAAATGGAAGTTTGGAGGCTATTTCATTTCCACGACCTATTCTGCAGTCTTGTCCTGAGAAAAATAAGGTTGTGCCTGAAAATGACACAAAATCACAGTTTAAGATCTTGATGGTGCTCAGTCAGATAAAATCCCTGGATTGATACTGCAAATGAGGTCACTCTGATTACATCTGCAGCATTTTTTTTTTTATTTTTTTTTTATACACACAGGAAATAAAAGCGTTGAGTGTCGAACCAGTCACATCTCCTGACTGGGGAATCGCTGTTTTGTTCACTGCTGTCAAATAGCACTCTCACCAAAATCCCCCATTAAGTTCTCTCAAACAAATGTCCCCCCCCCCCCCCCCCCCTCCCACCCCACCCCCTTCCTTTGAGTCACTCATACTGTTGATGCCGCCTCTGGAGGAATACATCAGGCATAACGCCTTTTCTTTCATCAATCAGCAGCTTTAAAGTAATTTTCCTCCTCTCACAGGGAGCCAAATGGAGACGAGAAGATGTCGATTCTCTCATCTCTTTGTCTGTCCCCTTTGATCTCTTTCTACATGAATTCCCAATGCATAGAAAGTAAATGGGTTTTTTTTTTTTTTTTGCTTTTGCTTTTTTGTCTTTCTCTGGAGCATGGTTGATCATACAAAATTGACCAGAAATGACTCCTAATGACCCCTGTGTTTTACTCTAAAAAAGAATCCCCAAAAACACACTCCTGGCTATCATTACTCACAGCCTTCTGCATTTTAATGAAGGATGAATAATTCAGGGATGCACTTGTAGATATATTAGCCCAGTGCGCTGATGTTGTGAACATGATGTGTCTTTAATGGAGGCATGGCCATCTGCGCGTGTGTGTGCGTGCGCGCGCACGTGTGTGTTTTTGGGGACGAGGGCGTTTTTTTTTTTTTTTTTGCGAGAAAGGACAAAGGTTTCAACAGTGCCCGCATGCCAGTGTGTGCTGTTGTCTGTCGCATTAACAGACAGCAGTTGTGATTTATCTTGTATTCCCAGTGCAGGGGCCCCCTCTATCTCACTGGAAAGGTTAAAGCATACAGCCTGGAGGCGGTACAACAAAGGTCAACGTGCAGTTTAGGAATGAGGAATAGGACAATGGAGAGAAAGACGGGGAAGAAATGTACTCTCTTCGGCCTCCATGCTGCTTCTGATATCCCGAAAACAAACGCTGTACTGTTTGCAGCAAAGGCCCGGCTGTATTATCCTCTAGTTCTCTCTCTCCTTATCTATCCCCGCGATACCGCCAATATCTCATGCCGTAAAAATAGCTGACCTTGAAGAAGCCATCTCCGGAGATAGTATATGAAAAAAGAGGGGAGCTGTATGAAAATGATGGTGGGTAACAAAGGGAAAGTGTAAACAAAGAGTGTTCATTTAATGGACCCCCTCAAGCCTTCATGTGCTTAGGAGAGAGACAGCTGGTTATAAAAAGCAAGGCGCTGGGCCATTAAAGAGGAGCAGGAGAATAGAGGGGGCTGAAAAGAAACACCAGCGTCTTTGGTGAGTCAGATGTGTTGAGGTGATTAATCTGCTTTGGCTGTGTCCTTCACAGGCCTGAGGGGGAGCGATGATACAGTGGCACCAGGTTCCCCCCTAGTGGACAGAAAGGAGACCCCAAACAGACCCATTTTCCATCACTTCAAGTCAAGTCGGTTTTATTTATATAAAGCAATATCACAAATTTGCCTCAGGGGGCTTTACAGTGCGTACAGCAACACAGCATCCTCTGTGCTTAGACCCTAAATAATAATAACTTCACGCTCAGTCTGTTGAGTTTCATTGACATGTAGGAGCTGTGTATCTTTACGGTTTCTGTTATCAGCAACTGAAGGACCATAAAGAAACAATGTTTCTCAAGGTCAAAAAATACAAAGTGGTCAGGAATTTAATGAGTAGACGTGGTTTCAAACTGCTCTTAAAGGGAAATAACAGCAGGTCCTCAGTTGATGTGGAAAAACTGCATTTTGATGGACTTTTGTAGAGCTGCATTTAAACATTTTGTCATCACCCCTCTATCCATGCATTGTTTTGATTGTTTTATTTATAAAATGTCAAATAATAATGAAAAATCTTCTATATAATTTCTCAGAGCACAAGGTGACAAACTATTATCTTATAAGATATTGACAACAATATGAAAAAGCAAAAAGAAGCAAAGAATGTTTGGCATTTTCTTTGATAAATGACCTAAACAATTCATCAATTTAAAAAAATTGATGGTGATTTATTGTATGTCAGTCAACCAGTCAATTATTGACTAATCATTTCAGCACTTGATGTTTCTGTCATCATGAGTTTGGAATATTTAGATTTAAACTTATTTTGGAGAACAAATAAAGATATACATTGATATTTATCTTGAATGTGTCAATGTTATAATCCTTAAGTATAGATTTAAGGAAAAGTAACCGTATGGTCAGTATCTAATGGGAATCCTCACAGACAAGCAAGAGAGCAAACTATTCAAAACATTTATTCTCTATAGCTTTGCCTTGAAGATTGATGGAACCACCTGTGTAACTAGTTTCTTGGTGGTTGTGGGTTAAGGGTACAGTTAGGCCACGGAATGATATTAAAGTCTCCCTCCACTCAAAAATGTGTTTTTCTTCTTGTTCCTTCAGTTGGATGTTTGAACTTCACTGTGCACAAGGGCGTATATGCAGAGCTCGACACTACAAGGCTGTTTTCACATTCAGCTACTGAAGAAGGAAAGTTTCTCTGCGCTCACATCTGAGTTTAAAGGACCAGTGTGTAGGATTTAGTGGCATCTAGTGGTGAGGTTGCAGATTGCAACCAACTGAACACCCCTCCCCTCCTCTTCCAAGCATGTAGGAGAACCTACAGTGGCCGTGAAACGCATGAAAAACGTGATAGCCCCTCTCTAGATCCAGTGTTTGGTTTGTCCGATCTGGGCTACTGTAGAAACATGGTGGGCTCCGTGGAAGGGGACCCGCTCCCTCTGTAGATATAAAGGGCTCATTCTAAGGTAACGAAAACACAACGATTCTTATTTTCAGGTGATTATACACTAATTAAAACATACTCGTGAATATTATATTCCATTTCTGCCAAGTCCGTTCCACTAGATGCCACTAAATTCTGCACCTTTAAGGCGTGGGCATGATTTGTGACATCACAACCAGTTTGGAGCCAGTGCGATGTGGAAACTGAGAACGGACTTTTCAGAGAGGTAGGAAACAGCTTGTATCCAGCAGTTTTTTGAAATTAACAACATTTTGCGTAAGTTTCTGGAATTTTTAATGAGGGAGAAGGATTTTAACAAGATGATTGAACATTTTTTGTGGAAAAACATTAGACACAAATTATTTAGAGTCGAGTGTTTTATATATATCTTTAAAAAAATGTCTGGAGGGGGTCTTTAAGTTTAAAAATAACGCTGAGCCTGAACTTTGAGCCTAATTATTCCCAATTTGCTTCAAAATTGCTTGACAGTTCCCATAATGCAACTAGACAGGATCTTTCATCAAACCCTCCCTTCCTGGTAAATGCTCATGTCTGCTCAACTCAGCAACCCCCCAGTTTGTAACGGAGGCTTTTTGATATAAATTTGTAGTCTCTAAGCCCACGACAGAAGAGATTAACAATTATTTTCACTTCCCATGATTAGTAAACTGATCTTGATGTGTAAAATCACTGGAGTGCCACTTTAAAATATACTTTTAGCATTAAAAAAAAAAAAGATAAAGTAAGCGTGTGTGCAAATGTCTGTGAGAGGGAGCTTTATCATCTGAAGGACACAGAAGTGAATATCCAAGCAAGCATTAAACAACTTCAGTGTCTAGTAGGAAATTATACATACTTTAATGCCCATATAATATGTTTATTTTCCAATCAAGTAAAACATTTAAGACATATTTAAAAATCCAATCCAAGATTCACAGAAATAAAAAAAAAAGGCAGTACACTTATATTGGGGCTAAAATAATGAGTGATATGCACATAGAAGAACATTTTTTTTCCCCATTCAAAAGCAATCAGTGCTTGGCTCTTGACATACTCCAGAAAAAGAGAGCACAGAAGACTCCCTCTGGCCACAATGTACAGAGTAAAAACATAAACATGAGAAATGTGAGGTTTATTAGTCAATACAAGGAGGTATCTGCACTTTACTGCCTTGGTTGGATTTCTAGGTCCTCAAAGGTCCGATTTCCAGAATGATTTCATGTACGTAACCACAATATGAATCCAGCATGATACAGTTCAGTTAAAAAAAAAAATAAACATCATAAATGATCATCCCCTAGAATACATTGTTTTATCCAGTCAAGGCAAAGCACAGAGCAGCCAACAAAGGCAGCAGTTGAGGTATGTGAACTTCAGTCCGTCTGCGGTCATCTCCTCGACGACCACATGAGGGAGCAGTGAGACCGACTGCTGAGGTTTCCCTGTCTGGGATCATGGCATAGTACATCCTGTCTGTCTCCTTTTGTTATTAAGGATAATTCAGGGTTTTGAGTAGTCTTTGAGCCAGGCGTTTTAGCAGTTATCATCTCGTAAGCATCTGAAAATGTAGACACTGCCAAGCACACTTCATGAAATCCAAATGTGGTGATTTTGAACCTTTCAGATAAACTGAATAATTAATGCTCCTGTAACAGTTGGGACTGGTATCAATCTTCTCATCTAAGCTATTTCCCAAAATGTCTAATTATTCCTTTAAAACAAGGCTGTTTATCTTAACATATGGAGATTCATGGTTTTCAAAAGGATGGTGACAAAATCAGTTTTAAGTATAGTTGTATAAAAGTTTCCGTAGAGTTAAACCGTGCAACAGTTACAGTTTCAGGCTCTTCTCTGTATGTGAGGTAAAAAGAGACCACAAAGATATAAAGGCATGAATTATCCTTTCAACACAGCTCTACACAAGTCCTTATTTCATGAAATAAAAAGGTTAAAACAAGTTATTGTGATTTATCCTGGTTTCTCCATAAATATCACAATCGTGAGGTCATGTGACATGATACAATCTTCTCTACAATGCCTCTGAACAATGCATAATAGCAGGTAAATCCCTCTTTATAGGACATTTCATTTCTCCGTTGCCGCCACTGTGGGGCAGAAATGCACCAGTGTCAATTCTCAGATTGGTTTAAATTTCAAATTTCCAAGCCACAGTGTAGCAGGAACACATTTCTGACCAGATCTTTCTTTATTTCTCGGTGTATTCTGTGGCAGGACATCGCATCTGAGAATAGCATGTTCCCTTTTCTAGGCCTGAGCCTTCTGCTGAGATACAGCTGGTACATTCAGGAACACAAATGTTCAGGTCTTGGGTCTTAAAACCTTATTCAACATTTTTCACGATTGCATGGATAAGACTCTTTGCTTCTGTTGTCTCGTGTTTTGCATGATTCAAAACTCATGACAAGTGAGAAACTAACTTAACTATTACCATCCTACCAATTTGTAAAATCCTACAATAACCATTTGATTATTACTCCCTCTCTTTTACAGTCACTTGTGCTGTACGCGAGGGTTTCTTGGCTCTGTCGAATACTGAACAGGACAATAAACAAGAGATCAATCAGTAGTTACATTGATTGGAAGAAAGTATAAAGCTACTAATAAACAATAATATCACTATATTTTACTGTGATCGTTTATTTTGTTCATAACTGGCATAAACACGCATTCAGTTCCACATGTAGGCCCACTGCAACGTAGTAATTCTCTCAGCTGAGTGTGAACTGTAATACTGTGGTCGTATGCAAAATCTTTAATCTCATGAGTTAGTTTTAGTTTTTTTTTTTTTTTTAAATGTACTGATAACAATATTCATCTTCATAAAAAAAAAAAAAAATTAAATGACGTCTATTCAATGTCACCATTAGTACAAAATCTACTGATTTCATGTTAACTGATCACAATGCCACTCAAAAACCGCAAATGCAGTCTGCGACAAAAGGGGCATCATCTCCAAACCACGCGACTTTTGATTATCTGAGGCTGTAAAAATGGCTGACAAAGGCCATTATCATGGAGCCCAAAAAGAAGAAAATATCTATTTGGTAATAGAGTCAGACAAACAAAACAGAGAGATAGGCACTCCTTGTGCGAAGTACAATCCTATTTTTTTTTTCCACCATAAGCCCATCATATCAAGTGGTTACAAAAATGGTTATGATAAAATACTTACAAACGAAAAACAACATTCCATGTCTTTTCAAAATGTGTTCACACGGAAATGTAAAATATTTCATATTTAACATGTCTCTATTAGCTTGCCCAACAAACTGAGGTAAACTCACTGGCTGTCTGCAGCTACGTGGTGAGTGTATACTGACAAACACAGAGCTGGCAAAAAAAAAAAATCACCCTGGATGTGTGAGACAAATACGCCCGTTGTGAAAACCTGCGTAAAAAACCTTGAAAAGGGTTTTGATTGTTAAGATATATTTGGAGTCACAAGTGACGAGCCGTTTCAGGGCTGACGTGTTGAAAATGCCACGTGACTCTAGTGCGACGACGAGTGGCAATTTAATCAACAAACAACTGCATGGAGGAGGTAGAGGGGCCTGGGAGGAGGTAAGGAGTTTGTGGAGGAACAGCGCATATGAGGTAGGCTTTTGCTGTAAACAAAAAAAGAGAATTTTGCAGTAAAAGGAAAAAAAAAAAAAAAAAAAAAAGTAACTCATCAAATCTGGGAAGGAAGACCAGGAAGTCTGTGGCAACACTAGGGAACTTCTCACACAACACCTCAGTACAACAGAGACCTACAGTTAATCATACAAGCTCATCAAAAAATATACAAAACAAAAAGAAATGCACAACTATGTATAACTCAAGAGGTAGTTGCTAATATCAGTACATGAATCGGTTACATACTGTATGTCTCTTCACCATTGCTTAACAGAGTTTGTTCAGTCAGTCAGTGGATGATTCCCAAAAGAATAAAATACACTTTTTTGGTTAATTCCCTGAGAACAGTTCATCATCCTGAGAGGAATTGTGTGTAAAAATGTAAAAATACATCATACAAAAAGATGTTGTTTCCATAGAGATTTGAGCATGGGCTGTGCTCTTTGTGTGGTTTGGTCATTCACTTTTTTTTTTCTTCTTTTTTTTTTTTTTTTTTATTGTACTCTGTCATGCTGCATTGTTGAGATTTGATTTTTAACGCACGCACACATTCAAAAAGCTGTACATAAAAAAAAAAATTTTTTTAAAAAAACAACCGCAGTGTTGCGCTTTCAGCAATAAGTCCCTCTTACTATGAAAGCAAGCACTTCAGCAAACGTTTAAATGCCTTCAAAAAAATAAAGCCAAACTCTTCGGTATGGAAATATACCAAAAAAAGTTGGTTGTCTACGTAGAGCTTTAAAAACACACGAGCTAGTTTGATATCAACATACAAAGTTATTTGATTTGTCAGAACATTAAGATACAACTCCAAAGTGACCCGACGTGAACTTTGTGAGGAGTCAACTTCAGATAAGCTCTTTTCACATTCAATATGGTCAGAGAAGAGTCGTTAGGTCACAAATAAGTGCCACTAAAGCCATGCTTGGGATTCAAGTTATACCAAAAGCAGCACTCTCTCTCTCTCTCTCTCTCTTTTTCTCTCTCTCTCTCTCTCTCTTTTTCTCTCTCTCTCTCTCTCTCTCTTTCTTCAGTGAGTCTGAAGCAGCAGCAGCAGTGACGGCGTCTCATCCCGGAGAGGAGTGAGCGGTACCCGGCTGGTGCTAACTAACAAAATGGTAGGCACAGATGGAAGAGGAACAGGCGGTCGGATCTTTACTGTAACACAGCTGGGAGAGCGAACAGCTTGATGTTCTGCGACATTCATTTCCAAGAGGAAGAATTGGTGAGGTATTAAGTAGAGCAGCTGTGATGACACTGTAATGGTCTGATACTACACGTATAATTTAAAAAAAAAAAGAAGGTGACTCTTTGTGCTGTGTCAGAGGTGACGGCTGACTGTGAATAAGAAGGCGTGGAGTAAAATGATTTGTTGTGGATGAACAGTTAAATAGAGAGAGAGCTATAATTCTTTTCACACAAGTATCCCATGCTATATACAGGGCTATTCACCTATGTCAGAGCTAATTCCTTATATATGCATTACTTAAAGTTAATAAAATTTCAATTATATCTTGTGACTTTACATATATATTAATGACTTATACTATGATTTATAAACTGTAATGTTATTTCCAACTAATTAATGCGACCACCAAAAGTGGAAGTCTCTAATGCTAACGGTCCACTGAAGTAACGACTCATTACCTTGAATCTAAACTATGACCTAGCTGGATAATACGATGTGTTATCTAAGGCCTGTCTATCTATGATAATAGGAAACTGTAATAGTGTTGACTCGCACCCCAAAGGAGAGATGCTCCAGTCTTACAGTTTTGCGCAACACACACATACAAACACACACTTTTCTCCCCGTCTCTCAGTCTTGCACGTGCATGCACAAAACAACACATGCTCACTCTCTGAAGCGACAATCAGTTGGTCCGGTCTATCTGACTGTATGAGAGAGGTATGTAGTGGACTTGAGTGTTTCAAGATAATAGAGAATGTATTTAGCAGCTTTATGAATTCTCTCTGGAATCCATAAAGTTCCCCTAAAGATCTTTAGAAGCTGACAATCCTACGGGTCTGGATTATCGCTCAGAGGGCGTTGAGCTTTTAAAAGTCTTCGTCTAATCCTTCTTAAAACGAGCTACCGTGTGTGCTAAAAGGATGCATCATGATTTTTTGGAATGATTAGGCCTACAGGAGATACATTTGTGGCGACAACATCTGTAAGGAAAAAAAAAAAAAAAAAGCATTCAAAATGGCCAACACTTAGGTCCAGGGGGGAAAAAACAGAAGGAAGAAAAAAAAAAAAATCAAGCCAAGATTCATACCATGTTGTTTCACTCTTGAGCTGCACTGATTTGAAACAAGAAAAAAACAGTCATTCCCTGCAGTCACCATTCCTGCTGTGGCTGCCATAGCTGCACCAGATGACTGCAAGTCAGTCACACACATTCACGCACGTCCGTACCCCATTGATCGTTGCCATAGCTGCGCTGGTTAGACAAAAAAAAAAAAAACAAATAAAATAAAAGTAAAGAAATTAAGACCTCCCATTTTTTTCACAGGTGTGAGGTAGATGAGGGGGGGCGGGGCTTCAGGTATCCTTGATTAAGGGGAGACATGAGGGGTCAGGGGTTTAGCGGTGAAAGCTTCACCTCTACGGGCTGTTTCAGGATTTCCTCCACCTCTGGGTCCGGGGGCCGCGGTGTGTGTGGGGCTCCTCGGGGGAGGAGGAGGAGCCTTCCAGAGGAGACGAGCTGGAGCGCTCCTCCTCCTCTGGGGGACAGAGGTAGGGCCCGGTCCCTGGGCTGGAGGCCGAGGTAGACGCATGTTGGTCCTGAGAGCCTGTGGCAGGCGCCAGCGCCTTGTGGGGACACTGAGCCACCATGTGCGTGATGCTCTGGCAGTAGTGGCATTTCTTTGGCTGGGGGGGCAGGCCACACTCCTTGGCATGGTGATCCAGACCTCCACAGTTATAACAGCTGCAGAAGATGGACGGATGGAGGAGACATTGAACAAACAGAGAACACATAGGATGATGAGAGAAATATCCACCAAATTTACTCCCTTCACATCACTCCTTTGCTTCATGTACTTTAAAAGTTTGAAGACAGTTTGCAGTTTTACAATTTACCTGCTGTACTCATTGAATACAACTCTATTAAGAAAGAAAGACCACATTGTGTCTTCCAACCACTGCAGAGCTGCTCTAACTATTATTCACCACTAGGTGGGAGTATGACACATGATATTGCTCTGGATCAAACATGAATGTCAATCTGTGGCATGCCAAACCAAACCCTCTTATTAAATTTGAGAGGAATCAAGAAGGGTGCTGAAAGAGTAATAATGAAAAAAGTGAAGGCAAAGGAACACAGAATTTCCTGCCTGCCAGGATGCCTCCAACTGTTCTGGCACAATATCCAATCATGTGGACATTTTCTTCTGTTTTATTTCATGCTCGGTGTCCTAAACAAGTCACTGTTCAGTGTCTAATTAACACACCTCAGTTTAGAGCAGGTGACACATCCGCTGTTTGGGATTTTCACCCCTCACAGTATAAGACGTGACGGCATCACACGCTGCATGTAATTAAAGGACTTTTTTTTGACAAGACACGTTCTGAAAGCAGCAGTAACGGTTCACCACTGAGGAAACTGTTATTTTAAAAGGAGACCGATCTGACAGACGAGTAACAAAAAAGAATGACCACAGTGAACTGCTAATCTGTCAACTGTCAATGTCAAATCCTACGTTTTTCTAAGGAAAGCTTCAGACTGTTTCAGTCCTCAACACGTCTGAACAGAAGCTGAATTATCTCCAGAGAGCATTTAACACTCTCATTGAAAAAGACGTCCTTGGAGTTTGAATTAAACAGAGAAATACAATACAGTACAATGGAGCCAGGTTCATATTTCTTATGAATCAAGGGCATTTTTTTGTGTTTTTCTATAAATGCAGTTAAGTTGTTGGTAACAGAGTTACCTGGGTAAAACTGGAAATGTATTGAAGGCAGATTTTACAATAATATGCTATTAGCAAGTTCATAGAACTAAAACTTGATACATATTATATATTAAAAAATCATTTCAATTCTGTAATTTTAATTCAAAAGAGTCATAACCATAAAACACTCAAAAACAAATGGTGTCAAGTCCACCGTAGACTTACAGGTGTATTTGACATGTTTATTATATTCGAAATTCATTCACAAATTCTAAACTAAATTCAAACTTCTTTACATGTTTTACATCATGCAGTGGTTAAATGTGGTTTATTCTCAGCTGAACTGACTCAAAGGTTTTAACATATGGAGATTTCAACATTTACAGAAAACTATTCAGTCATAGACGCAAATTGAATTCTTCTTAGCAACAAGAATTGTATGTGTGATCAAGAATCATCAACAGTAGGACTATTCTTAGGCACCTGTGCTCTTCAACAGTGCCAAAGAACTTGTCACGTCAATCACTTTTAACCTCGTTTGAGAATAATTTGCTTTGTCTTTTAGAAAGCGGCGTTTTTTTTTTTTTTTGGAAACAAAATAGTGACAGGGGAGCGCGAGAGCAATACAGAAAATTCCAACTTTTCATCAAAAAAAGTCATTAAAGAACCAATAAATCATATTTCTTCAAACAGTCTTCAACAGCCAGTGATGGAGAGCTGCCTTGTCTAGTTGTTGCCAAAGTGCGCTGCTTTCATAATTAATGTCTGCAGTTATAATTTCCACCTTCAGAGTGATGTGATCAGAGAACGAAGAGAATGGACTGAACAATAGTTGGTTGCGCAGCCAACAGGAGTAACGGCCGCAGGAGCCGCTCACACAGATGACATCAGAGAGATCCACCTGCACATCTCTGAATCCAATACTGCCGACTTGCTACCACCTTAGTAGAAGGTAGAGACACTTGACCTAAAACTGGATCAATTATCCCAAATAAACTGAATTATTCAGCTGTGTAAAACTATCAGGGAGCCTCCTCGCACAGATACGGTTTCCTCCTTTCTAAGAAAAGCTTTTCTTTTCACACCGTTAAAAAAAAAAACAGATGGCACCAGGTTGTTCTACTAAGGCAGCTGTGATGCAGCTTGTTTGTGAAGAGTGGAGGAGCTGGACTCTAATGTTAATGCAGCCTTGTAGTCATGTCTGTGTATATTTTTGACTGTTAATGCACCACAACACCAAGGCAAATTCCTTGTATGTGCAAAACCTGCTTGGCGATAAAGCTGATTCTGACTCTGACGTGATGCCTTCCTTACAGCACAGTGCACGCTGGGCTCAGCCTCGCAGGGTTTGCTATACATCAAATGAAGGCAATCTTTGTCAGCAGGAGGAGAGGGAGCACAACCTCCTCTGCTTAAACCACCAGGCGTTTTCAAGGAGCTCCATATGGCTCCCTCTGACAGATTTTTAGCAAAGCACCCTTCAGGATTTTACTGAGGACAAAACAATTGATCGAGCTACTGCCGCATTGAAATGCATATAAGCCCAATACATCCCTGCACTAATGCCGTCTCTAATGTAAAAGCTGGCAAATTGATTTAAAATAGCGGCAATGGCAGGCAAAGTGCCCTATTCAGTTCCTTAGTATGGTTCCCAATAACCATAGCAACAGGCATGTACTCGGGCAGATTGAATAGATTTAATCTATATTTTCAGCCCACCACTGCGGCGAGATAACCATATAACATATGTCTGCTTCTACTACAGTGCAGAGCAGCCCTACTTTCTGAATGCAAGCCGCCAACACTCACACACATTCAGGTTTTGTTAAACATTAAAATTATTACATTCCCGCCAACACGTAAAACATATCAAATAATTCCTTTTGAAAAGTCTCATCTTTCTCAATTTCAGTATATTTACCGGTCTCCCTTTGGTTTGCGTTTCTGGAGTGGGACCTTCCCTTTTGGTCTCCTCTCGCTGCCTGCACAGGGTCCCCCACCAGGTCCGGTCACCCGCAGGGACTCCAGGCCCTTAGAGGACTTCTTATAGGTGAACTCCACCTGCTCACCCTCCTTTAAGCTGCGGAAGCCCTCCATCACCAGTTTGCTCTGTTGGGAGAAAAAAAAAAAAAAAAAAGCAATAATCCATTTAACAGAGGAAGATGCTTAATGTCCACAACACACATGGATCTGTATATACTGTCAGGTGAAAAGAAAGATTTAAGTTAGCACCAATGTTAATTTGCTCTCATTTATGACTAATTTCATTTGATTGATGGGAAGATACAATCTATATCATAAGGATTCTGATGGGGTACATAGTGTATGTTATAATTCAATGTAACGCAGCAGTAAGACAGTTAATATGAGTCATTTAAATTGTTTTATGCATCCAAATGTCCTTGAATGATGTTGATTCATTTAGGATCCAATTGAAAGCAATTGAAATATCTCCAATATGTCATTTTTAAATGCTTTCAATACACAACTATCGGGCTGTGCTTTACCTTACCTTACTCACAGCGCAGTAAACAGACATAGACTGTGTGCCGTATGCATAAATGACTGGCTTCACCAGGCAAGTGAAAGGTAAGAAAGTGTCTGTCTCGAGCAATAAAGGTAATCTTTCCAAGGAAGACTCAATTTAAACCCTCACTTCTACTTTCTATCTGCACAGCAGAAAGCTTAGCATTAATGTTATGTAAGTCCACACCCATCAGAGTAGATTTAACACTTAAATATTGAACAGTTGCCCAAGAGCATTATTGTGTCTGTGAGTGAACAAACAGCACAACACTTTTCATCTCCGATGTGACTGTTACAGAAAAAAATTCAACCCTCATTATCACTTGGAAGTTTTACGCTGGCGGTCCGCACACTGTCTGCCGTACATGCGGCAAACACAACGTCCAGTAGCACATCAAGACATCATTTCAAACATGGTGGATTGACTGTATGTGATTTGCACCAACTGCCATGACAGTCTGTGCACAAAGGGACTTATCTCACACAGAGCATCCATGCTGTACTCCTTTTATCTACTTTTTGCAGAGCCACCACTTCCTATTCCTTCTGTGTGTGTGTGTGTGTGTGGGGAGGGGGGATAAGGGGGGGCTGGGGGGGGGGGGGGGAGCGGGGGCATGTCGCACCCATGCAATCATTCTCTCTCAGCACATCCACCATCCATCTTATCTACATGATCAGAATTATTGATGTAGTTACTACATAAGCACTGGACAATGATTTATGTCTTGTTGATCACGCAGGGCCGACGGCTGATAGGCTGTATCTGTGACCTTCATGAATCGCAGCGAGCCCCGCTGATCTCGGCATAGGTAAACACACACCTACACGAGCATGCGGCGTGCAGAGCGAACCTACTACCTACTATACATCGAGGCCTATAAATAACACACAGGCTATCTGTAAATGCAGTGCCTGCTGTAAAGACAGAGGGAATCAAATGTGAAACTATAGAGGAAGGAGAGAAACTGTGCTCAGCAGCGTTTTTCTATAACACCCCATGTCAACAACTGCTGCAGTTACAGGAAGCAAAAGGCGTTCTATAGCTGGTCTATTTGTAGATGTAAAGGAATATGTAGGAGAAAGGGAAAAAAAAGAGAAGTGGTAATATATAAAACTTTGAGAAGAAAGAAAAGCGACAAGAGACGTGTGGAATAACTACAAACTAAGAATAGAGTTTGAACGCATTTGAATACATTAAAAGTAGTTTGTGATTGGTTTATATGGTTCAGTAAAAATATGTTAAGTCGTCTCAGATTATGTGAGGTTTTCAACTTTGTTTTATTGGAGAAGCCTGTTTTTTTTTAAGTGTAATTTATGATAAAAACCGATACAAAAATTTAAAGTGTAAAATAAACTGTAACTATCTTTCCTCCGTTTAAAAATTCCACCTTTTAAAATCCGTTTGAGAATAAAACACTGAACAAGGTGTTTTGACACTCACTTGGTTATCAAGTTATTTTATTTATAGACATATTTGTTTTCTTCATATTTAGAATGTAAAAATGTAGAACAGGCCAAGACTTTTCTGACACAAAAAAAATCTTTTATGAATACAAAAAAAAATGACAAGTTTGTGTTAAATAAACCAGTTTTCGTTTTGTTTTATTATTTCCTGCAATACAATTTCAGAAACTCTCTTTTTTACAATTTAGACATTTTAGACCATGTTTTTAGTTTAACTTTATACTTTAACTTTACACCTAAAAGGTTTTGTATGAAGGACAAACTAAACAGATAAAAACTCTCCATAAAAAAATCTCCATAATAAGTTTAAAAGATCTTAATACAACATATTCTTATTACTCACATGTTATCTTGGATTTTACAGCTAAGAATGAAATATACAGTATTCATTGACAGACTTTTTGAAATTAATTTTAAAGTAATGTGTATAATTGGAATATTTTTTGATATTTATTTCCTACAACAATAGAATAGAATAGTTATTACAGAGATATCACAAGATCAAATAATTCAGTCACAAGGAGCAAATTTTGCTGAAAACAGACTTAATTTTAAAATGAAATAAATTATGTTTAATCACCAAA
This sequence comes from Scomberomorus guttatus, assembly GCA_038419695.1. Classification (NCBI taxonomy): domain Eukaryota; kingdom Metazoa; phylum Chordata; class Actinopteri; order Scombriformes; family Scombridae; genus Scomberomorus; species Scomberomorus guttatus. Next base: position 12,308,730 of record CM076462.1, read on the forward strand.
AAAAAAACTTATATAGAACAACTTTCCCTTGTGCTTTAATATCAGACTTTCTCTGTAGCTACTTTTCCTCCTTATTTACACATTCTGCATATTTTATGAGTGAAGTAAAATATATTGAGCACATATTGAGATATTTAGTAAAAGTAATTTGCCAACATAAATTCATTCTGTTCTCTCTCAGATGTGCTTTCTGATTCTCTCCCTCCTGCTAGTGAGTGTTACAGCCAAGGCCAGCTTGCTGCTTGTCGATTTGCTGACGGAGGTCTGGTGAATCTTTTGGGGCATTCGGGTATTGAATTCGGCTTTGAGGAAAGGAAAAGGATCAAGTGATGGAAATGAGTGAAAGCAAAGATTCGGCACAACAGATGTAAGAAGGGGGACGATGAGGTGAGTCACAAACGGAGCGCGGGACTTTACGTAACTGATTAGGATCAATTTCCTGCGGCTGTGCTGCACTACTGACAAAATTACAAGATTCAACACTCGATCGTTTTTTTAATGCATCAACCAAACCTGCCAGGACGTGCATACGCCAAACCTGGCTTTCTATTTCTTCAAAATACCCAACCAAGGAACCCGAGGCAGCCTGCTCATGCAAATTAAATAGCAATTGGTTTTACAATTACCATCACTACACCATCCAAATGACTGAAAGGCATTCCTGCAGCAGAAATCAGTAGAAAGAAAATAAAAATCAGCCCATCCCCCACAAAACAGAATGTATTCTGAATAATGATGAATAATCATCGACTGGTCTCGAGACTGTGTGGCACATGAGCCCTTCCTGTTCCTCTCCTGTCTTCAGTCCACAGGCAGCTCGTCTCTCCAGGTCAAAGTTGAGTGGTTTGTCTCAGCACCCTACCCCCTCTTCGACCCCCTCAATGCCCACAATGCACCAGTGAGGAAACCACACAACCCCTTTTGTTCTGCAGAAATGCAGGAAAACACACGCACACATACACGTCTCCTCCATATAGAATGTGGTGCTTCATTTTTTTTTTTTTTTTTACTCTCACACGCTCGTGCCCTCCTGTCTCAGATGAGTTTAATTTGTGTTTCTGAAGCAACAGCTCGCTCTCTCCACAATTACGTAATAAAACACAGCATGTGGATTTTACATGTGTGTGTGTGTGCCTCTGTGCTGGTGTATGCATGTGTCAATGTGTGTGAAAAAAAAAAAAAAAAACCCAAAAAAAACAAAAAAACTTCACAAATCAGAACCTGTAACCCGAATCCCCTCCTCTCGAGTGACCTGGCGGGTGTCCTGACCCGTTTCAGTTTACGCACAGAGGTCAGGAAAGGGCACGGCCGGGGAGAGGGGAACGAGAGAATGTCAGAGAGAAAGAGAGAGAGGGAGAGCACAAAATGGAGGAGTGGCCTGGAGCGGGGGGCTGGGGTGGTGGTGGAAGAGGGAGGGAGTTTGGAGGAGGGGGGAGGTTTCATGGGTTTCATGGAAATGCCTCCAGCGCATTCTGTTCAGCTCCAATGGAGGAGCAACTCCTGATCAGCGGCTGGACTTGGGGAGAGCCCAGGAACAAAACCCCCATTTGATCAGGAGCCCCACAGGTCAGCCGCAGAAATCCGGGGGTCAGTGGTATAACCATCGCAGCACCACCCCCTGCCTGACTGGAGGACCACACCAGCACACTGCGCTTTAACTGACAGCCACCAGCAGCTACTGTCAGCCTAAAAAAATTTAAGAAATGGATCCAACAAAATGGATACTGATCTATTTTAAAATGGCTATTATGCTTATGAGCTTCTTATATGTAATAAATACCGTATAGCTTCGCATGTGTGTGTGTGTGTGTGTGTGAGTGTGTAGGAAGGAGCCAGCGATCAATACGGACTCCAACATCCTGGATAGAAATAGCCCTCCTTTTCATCAGCCGGGCCCTCGTCATCACCAGGCCCAGCAATCAATACAGGAAGCTGTAACGTGAGGGGATGGGGAAACGGGAGAGGAGACCCACCAGCCTCCCTCCACCTCCAGCCTGTCTCTCTCTCTCTCTCTCTCTCTCTCTCCGTGGCGACCACCAGCTATTGAATGGCTAATTATGGGACGCTTTAAATCAGAGGTGGCCCACGCGGAGCCCGTGCGCTGTTTTTGTGCTCGCATGAAGAGGAAGGGGGTGTGTGTAGGGGTGAGTGTGAAGGGAGATGGCGGTCACCATGTGGCGTGGTGCCATTAAGTAGCTTTTTACACACAGGAAATGCTAAGTGGACAAAGCTGGGCCAGATCAGCTCAGATGGACATAACCCAACAGGATGCATATAAACCAAAGAAGAAAGAGGAGAGAGAGAAAGAGCAAGAAAGCTGGATGAAGGAGGGAAGAGAGAAAAAAAAACCACACACACACACACACACACACGCGCACGCACGCACACGCAAACATGCCGGCGAAAAACCACCAACAGAGCCGGCCTTATGACGCTGACACCCCAGCCCTCCTCAACACGTTGTCATTAGTGGCCCTGACCCTTGAACCCTGCCCAACCCCCATCAAACACTTAAAAGCCTTCATGTTTCCCCTGCCTCAAATTAACAACATGCAACACCCGCGATTATGACTGGGGCAAATATTTGATCTGAGGGAGGAAACACTAGATCATCTTGCTACATTTATCAGCATGAGAGGGGAAATGAACCTCGCTGAGGTGACTGGTGATAAAACACACAGCCTGCTAATAACTGCACCCATTCAAAACAGAGCCACAGTTACAGGGCAGCACTTTTTTTTTTTTTTTTTACAAAAGTGGTTGTGTTGTTTCCAAACTCTAGTATCAACCATTTGAAGACGTGACACCACATCCACACAAATCACTAACAGCTAATAATGAATATATATAAAAACTGGTTGAGAAATAAAAAAGGTTGTTACTAGATTTTTTAAAGTGGACACGTTGATACTGTGCAATACACTTTCACAAAAACAGCATTAACACGTACCTTTTTAAATATTAACTGCCTTTTTATTAGTTGAAGCTGTATTAGAAATATTATAATTGCACATGGTTTCAATTAAAATAATTATATAATTGATTTTGTTCCAGGTGATTACATTTGCAAAGGCCAGAACCAGCAGCTTCTGTTTTTTTCTCTTTTGGCACTAAACTCAAACATCCCAGTGAATAATCCTCATAATATGTCGAACATGACATAAGTGGGATTATGGTAATTAGCTGAATTGTTCGCTTATGACATTGCTATTAGAAAAAAATAGCTTCAGATATTTTCATTGCTAATCTTTACACATTATCTTCTCATTATCCTATATCCTATATTTAGCGGCAACTGTGATTTTCTTTGGAGAATAGTCGCACTTTATTTCCCTCTTTCTCTGCCCTTTTAAATGGAATTAAATTGACTGCGGATGATCTCAGCTTAAAACATTACTGATATATTTCAAACACTGCTTCAGACCAAAAGAATCTCTCCAAAAGCAAACGCCTAACATGTTTTTATACATGTGCTCTCCCATTTCCTATTTATCTACATATTCTATTAAAATTTTCCTTTATCTTTTAGAGCTGAAACAATTAGTAAGTCAGCTAATTAATTTAGTCATTTTTTCAAGCAAAACATATCAAACATTTGCTGGTTCCAGCTGCAAAAATGTGAAGATTTGATTTTTGATTTTCTTTATCACAGTAAACTGAATATATTTAGGTTGTGGACTGTTGGTCAGGCTGTCGTTGGCTTCTGACATTTTATAGACCAAACAATAAATCAAAACATTAATATGCAGATAATAAAATAGTCACTATTTGCTGCCCTGTTACATTTGTTCCCATACATGTCTGTTAAAGGTCTGTATTCTGTTAAGAAATTAAACCTCTTTCAAAGACATATTTACTGAATGTGTTTGCATCAGCTTTGATTCATGTATATTTTTGCATGTTTCCGTCTTTTAAGATTTCCATAATGAAATGAAATGAAATGTCAGCGGCACAGCGCTGCACTCTCTTTTTGTATTTCAGGTGAATTGCAACTTGTTATTAGCCCTGCTCTGCTTTCTACTCCGCCACCTTTCCAATTACCAATCATCTCCGCTGTATGTGGCCAGCTCCTCAAAAGGAAGTCACATGACTACTCTTTCTTCTTCTTTTGCGTTTTTTGATGTGCAGAAGAGAAGGGTGGGTTGGTGGAGGGGTGTGGAGGGTTGGTGGGGGGGTGTGGACGGGGGGGTGGTGGCGGGGTGAGGGGGGTGGGGGGGGGATAGTGTGGCTGCAGGAGAGACAAAGCCTGATACTGGCTATCTGGAGGCAGAGATGGGTGGGGCCTGCATGCCAAACGGTGACACGGACCAGAGGTTAATCTCACTAGGGGCCCACTTTAACCTCGCTACACAAAACACACGCTCTCTAGCGCGTGCGTGCACACACACACACACACACACACACTCAAAACCTAAAACATCTTACAACGGTTCACATGTAGACATCAACAACCTGAGCATAAAGTACGAAACACACACACACACGCACAAACACATGGGCTCCATAAATTGAACGCACACTCTGGAGGTTTGAGGAGAATAGCAGCAGCAGCAAACTGTTCAACATTTCAAACTGATTACTGACAAAGGGCAAGCAGCCCCCCACCTCACCACCACACACCCCTTCACCCCACCCAACCCTCCTGCCTTTTTGTCTTTAAAGAAATTCCTCTTTTTAAAGAATGCACGAGGAGAGAGCACCCCCCGAGTCCCAGCAGGAACTCACGCACACACGCACACACACACACACACACACACACACACACACACACACACATTCACACACAGAAAAACACAGGTAGAAAAAGGGGTTGACAAACAGAGATAATGAAATTGCCTGTGCGTAGAATCAGTAAGAGGCACGGGAGGTGAAGAAGCTTAATTACGCTCTCGCTCTCTAACACACACACACACACACACACACACCTTCTAAAAGGAAGTGATCAGATAGGAGCCCTGATGAAGAGGCCTCCCAGGAAGAGAACTCGTGGTCGGGCGGGGACCCCTCTCGCTGACTCACACACACTCTCACCCTCCCTCTCTTACCTCCTGCTCCTCCACTCACTCGTCTTTTTCCAACCTCTCGCTCATGTTTTCCTCCTCGACTACCACTGGCAAACCCGCCCTCACCACCCCCCCCCCCCATCTCCCCCCTTCCCGCGACCCTCCACCACCCCCACCCCACACTTATTTTTCCCACATCCCTCCTCTTTCCCTCTCCTAGGAAAACTCCTCCTCTCTCTCCCCCCTCTCTCTCTCTCTCTCTCTCCGGGCTTCTCCTGTCCTCATGCTCCCTCTTCCCCTCCCCATCATTCTTACCTCTGCCTCTCTCTCTCTCTCTTGTGCATTTAGGGTCAGCGTGCAGAAATAAATTTGCAGCCTTTATACTGTGTTTTTTTTTTTCTTGTATCATAAATGCTGAAAATATTGCATGACCTCCGTGTCAAGCTAAACACTTTCTCTCAACAATGAAATTCAGCTCTTTATGCAGGTGGTGTCTCGCTGATTGGAATACTTGTATCCTGAGAAATATTCTTACGTTCAGACTCATTACAAACTATTAGAGCTGCAATTAGTCGATTTATCAATTAGTCTCATCAACTAAAAATTAATTGCCAATTATTTTGATAATCGATTAACCGCTTTGAGCCATTTTTTAGGGAAAACTGTCCAGATTCCAGTTTCTCAAATGTGACTATTTTCTGGTTTATTTAGTCCTCTATGACATTAAACTGAATATTTCTGGGTTGTGGACTGTTGGTCGGGACCAAAGGAGACATTTGAGGACGTCACCTTGAGCTTTGGGAAACAGTGATCAGCATTTTTCACCATTTTCTGACATCTTATAAACCAAACGACTAATCCACTAATCGAGAAAATAATCAACAGATTATTAACAGATTAATAGATATAATCGTTAGTTGCGGCCCTACAGAAAACACATTTCAAAGACTGTACCCACATACAGCTATGATAACCAACTGAACTTATAATTCGACACGCCCTAAAACCGAACGCCTCATAAACACCTGGAAATAGCATCAGTATCTTATAAATGGCTTCAGGCTGCCAGCAGAGACAGGAGAGGAAGGAACAGTCTGAGAAAATGAGTGGCTGATTTAATAAGAGTGTAAGATGAAGGCAAATACTTGCAAATGAATGGGGTGTTTTGAATTCATTATGACAACGTGCTCATGAATGCACATTGTCTGCTCTTTGTGCTAAATGACACTTGCATTATTGTAAACACATAGCTGGAAACACTGAGGGGGGAACGCACAAATGTATAAACACATGATTCACTGTATGCTAGTCAACTATCTATAAGCTTACTGTTTATTTTTTTGGAGAAATGTGTATATTTTAAACACGTAAAAATGGGACTACCTCTACATAATTTAAGAAAATCATTATCCAGAGCAGGAAGTCACAGTTATTAATGGCAACGATATTTTCAACACTACGCCGTGTTGTAATCAAAATATATAGACACAGACTTTCAAACCACATCATGGATTTACAAAAATCTCCCCACAGATATGCCACCAGCCTGTCCTGACTTATAGTTACAAAATGCTGAGGCAGAAAAGTGTTTATTTGACTTCTGATCAGCTCTTTCGGCTGTTTCCCCGACTAGACTTTTCCTCTTGCTGGTATGATCCACTTCTAAACATATCTGGCCAGCAGGGAAATCAGGAGGCTGGAGTATGTCGTATGCAGCGCATTCGGTCGATTGGAGCCACAATATGAGCGTATCAATCAAAAACTGATAACGCAATGCTGCAATATGTACTTTCCTGAGCCTCTCCACATTCTCACATATTCACAGCAGCGCCAGAGGAAAGTGTATCCACACACATATAACGACAGACACAAAAAAATTACGCGCATTATCTAATGTATATATAATGATACATCCATGCTATGACTGTAGAGACAGATGGAAGAAAAGGTCAGCATATTGTTCAGAGCTGCAACTAACAATTATTGTCATTATTGACTAATCTGTTGACTATTTTCTCCATTAATCAATTAGTTATTTGGTCTATAAAATGTCAGAAATGTCAGATGCAACCTAAAATGTCTCCTTTGGTCCCGACCAACAGTCCACAACCCAAATATATTCAGTTTACTGTCACAGAGGACTAAAGAAACCAGGAAATATTCACATTTAAGAAGCTGGAACCAAAAAATTTGGGCCTTTTTTTCTTAAAAAAAAAGACTCAAAACAATTTATGGATTGTCAAAAAATAGCAAACTAATCGTTGCTGTTCTAATACTGTTTAAACATAATTCACTCAAAATGTGAAAGTTTTATCACCTGCAGTAGTTCAGTGCAGAATTCAAATTACATCGTTACATTTACATGTAACACCTAAATCTAAATAATTGTTTATTGTCAGCATATTAAATAATTAACTTTAACACATTTATAATGAACAAACTCTATAAATGGAGGCTAATTTAAAATATATAAAAAACTAAATAAGGTGAGATGAATGCAGCAAAAAAAACGTAAAATAAAGCAGCAACATTCAGTGTCATCACTGCAAACTGTAAACACAAACAAACAAACAGGCAGAAAACACCATCAAATCAGATTTAAGCAAACCAAAGCCAAACTCAGTGGTGCCACTTTCTCTTTTTACACTGACAGACACGTTTAAACAAAATCACACCATTAAAGTTATTAAAGGTTATGATGATACATTCATGCCTTTCTGAAACCATCATTTATATATTTCCAACACTTCTATAATGATCAGTGCATCTTTTTTTTTTAAATTCACGACTACATCCCTGCTGACATCTGACCCCTAATATGCCCCCCACCCTTCCCCACCAGTTCAGCACAACATCCCGTGACTCCACAATATAGACACCTCCAGGAGAGTGTGTCCAATGAAATAGTGAAAATAAAAATGCCTCTCCTCATCCTCATCGTCGTTCCTCCCCGAGTATTTTAAAGCCACTTTATAGGCCCGTAAAAAAAGGACGATTTAACGTGGGGAGGAAAGAGGAAGGGAGGACTTTGACTGCTCTTTGTTTGCTGCAGAATAACTCGGGGTAAAAAAAAAAAAAAAAGGCCTCTGAGATGAACTGCATGCACACTAAATCAACTGTACATGCGGTAGAAAACAGGTCAGGCTCCACGTCACAAGTGAGAGTAAAAACAAAAAAAAAGGAGGGAGGGGGTGATGTTGTGTGTTTCAAATGCATCAAAATGCAGCTTTCCCCCTCAGAATATAACCCCGTATGAGTGTGCACAGTTTTTTTTTAAAAGAAAACCTGCTTTCCGACATGTTAGCTGGCTGGATATCAACCAAGCTCTGCTGTCCATTAGGGCCAAGTGTGAAACTAACCGTGTCATAGGCACACGACATTTCTTCCCTTCCCTTTACAGTGCAAGAGGGAAGCAAAGGGAGGGGAAAACTGGACGCATGTGGCTCAAAGAGGAAACTTAACGTGTTTTTTTCTCTCTCTCTCTCCCTCTCTCTCTCTCTCTTCAAGCCCGTGGGCAACGTGTGATTACACAGTAACATGTTGGGCAATGCAAAACATCCGGATGATACAGCGTAACTACCGACTGGTGCCCTGAGAAGAAATAAAAGGGGCCCTGCGGTCATCAGGATGGGATTGGAAGAGACAGTGAAATTGTTGTTCTTGTTTTTGAAAAGGGGAGGGGAGAGAGAGAGAGAGAAAGAAAAAAAAGTAATCAATCATTCGTCGCTTTTGCACGTTTCTCAAATGCGAACGAGGCCGACGCGCATCACATCAGTCGGCTATAAAGCAGATGTTTATTCTGTGTTGGTTTGTTTTTGTTTGTTTTTTTCTGGCGACAACTTACTTGGTGGACGAAAACATCCAGAGGGGGGTCGACGGGGCTCCCTTCGCTGCTGGTCATTGAGATAAATCCAAAGCCCATCCGGACGTTGAACCATTTGCAGAAGCCCGATCCCGACAGGATCTGAGGTCGAGTCCGGTCCTCCTGCTCGGTGGACTTGGCGGGGTCTTCTCCGCCACCTTTACCCGGCCCTCCTGTAACAACGGGCACACAAGAAGCAGTTAGAACATTTTATAGACTCGGGAGACACACCGCAGGATGGCTACTCCACTGCGCGCACACCGGTTTATATAAGTTTAATGGAATCAGTTGCGTAAAAAAAAAAAAACTTCTTCAAGAAGCGTGGGGGGAATCCCCTCCACTTGCAAATACAGGCTGTGTGAAGTTCAGGGCCGGTAGAAATTCCCTATACTACTATTTTCGACATCTCCCAAGCGAGCAGGGGCGCATGGTGCTATGATCCGCTGTGCACCAACGCCAACATTCCCCCCCCCCCTCAAAAAAAAGTTGTTTGTTACTCCATGACAGATGATTCGTGCACAGGCATGCTCAGTCGTGTGTAACTTGTGGAGGATTTTTTTTTCTTTCTCGTGCATCTACAGCCCTGCTCCCAATGTGGAGTTGTCGGCTGTAGGATCCAAAAAAAAAAAAAAAAAAGGCAGGTGTACACATGGTTCCTCGAGCTTTACCAGTGGGGCAAAATAGCATATAGGCTCTAACAATGCATACATCTTAATGCAGCGAAACATGGTTAGATCTGGCTGCTCAGCAAGGGGCGGTTCGGGTCGTTTTTTAAGGTTTGGAACAATAATCACGTTGCACCTTGCCCCCCTCCCCTCCCCTCCCTTCTCCCCTCTCCCTCCCTCCCTCCTCGAGCGAGCAGATAGGGAGGTGGTGGTGCTGGTGCTGGTGGTGCTGGTGCTGGTGGTGGGGTGGGGGGGAAACTAAGAGCAGAAAATAGAAAATAATTGCAGAATAACCTTCGGCCATGTTTCCCCGCGGACCCTCTGCGCCCAAGTTGCAATAGAGAAGCTTCCTCTGCGAAAACGGGCTGCGGTAGTCACCATTAATCCGACATCCTCGATCCCATCGGTCACCAATTTAGCTCGCATGGTACGGCGTGCTTTCTGCCTTTTGATATTTTTGTCATGTCTCTCTCTCTCTTCCCTTCAATCCTTTCCTCACTCACACCACCTCTGTACTGCTCTCCCTCTCTCTGCCTCTCTCTCTCCCCTCTCTCTCTCTCTCTCTCTCTCTCTCTCTCTCTCTCCTTCGCTCTCATTCGCTCTCGAGCTGGCTGTGCCCGTTCCCGTAGTGAGAACACGTGACTTTGTCAATTACATGCTTTCTCGCTGCTAATTTCTGCCCTGCGATCCCAGGCAAAGAGAGAGAGGGGGGAATCGGACTCGCAACCGTCCGCAGCCGCCTTCACCCTGATTATATATAAAAAAAAAAGTATAGGCCAACAACCACTGAGCCAGTAACATGCAGTAAACTTTACTGCTTGTTCTGTGTTTTGTTGAGGCAAGGAATACTGTATCATAAGGGGGCTGGTGTAGCCACATGAGGCTATTATGCTCTGAGATTAGATTAAATTGGATTGAATTAAATTTGAATGATCCCTGTGGAGTAATTGGGTGGTTGCAGCAGAAGGAAGAAGAAAAAAAAACACAAAGAAACATGAAAACAGTGAAGCAAACAAAAAGTTCATAAAAGTATGTAGGCCTAAGTTAAAATATATATTCTCATTATTAGGTGTACATGCATATTAAAGTCCCCCTCCGCTCAAATATATGTTGTCCTTATTGTTACTTCACTGCACTGTGCACAATGATTCACATTCCTGTGCTGAAAGAGGGAAAGCTTCTCTGCAAATCTGATTTTTAAGACGTGCACTGTAGGTACGAGCAGGATGTTGTGACATCACAACTAGTGTGGGGCCAGTTGTGGTCCAGTGTGCAACTTGTGCAAGTCGTGATGTGGAAAGTCGAGGCACAAACACGTAGAGAGGACTCTTGAGTGAAGTAGGAGACATCTCGCATTCCAGCAGTTACACTTTTGAAATGAAAACATTTGCATATTCATAGACTCTGGATTTCTAATGATGGAGAAGGAGTGTGTGCGCGCTTTTAACAATTTCTAAGTAGTTAATTGTGGTTTTTTTGTGTGTGTGTATTTGTGTAAAAACCATATCAGACATAAATTATTATTAAAAACAGACTATTTTTATCCTTAACTTGTTTGCTTGTGGTTGATACAGAAAATCTTGTTAGACATTCTTCCAAAAACAAATCCCATGAAAAGTTAACTTGCTACATCTGCTGCAAATAGAACTCACAATATCAATAAAACATGAAGAGACAGAGTTACTGTATAACTCACTTCAGTCCTTCTTTTTTAATATCATCAAAAACTCTCCTGCATAAACTTACATCTTTGTTAGAGAAGATAATAACATCAAATAGTGCTGAAAACCCTACATCCCCTTCACCTGAAGAGCCTAAATGACTTATAAACAGTATAAAATCTACTGTAAAGGATTATCTTTCTATGCTTTCCATGCAAGGACGTGTTGTTTTTGAGCTCATGTTGCTAACATACGACCAGTTACCTCCCAGTATCATAGTTGGGCACCAGAGGAGAGCTGAACTCACAGCTTTGGAATGTGACTGGAAAACCCAGAAAAACAAACCTGAAAACTGATGTGTTCAGTCGTATGATCCTCACTTGTCACTAGAAAATCAATCCTCAGGCGTTGGTCACTTTGTCTTGTAACTCTCCAGAAATACTTACCAGTAATGTAGATATGTAGTTTTCCACTCAGTCATCACCATCTGGCAAACAACTGATACATTAAATAAAAGTTAAGGATAGTTGCAGAGAGTTTGTATTTTGCCTGTTTTTAAGAGACCCTTTTTTTAATCTTGTGTCAGGTTGATTACTTAAAGAAATGAACATCATAAAAAAAACATCTGTCATTCCAAACAAAAGACATGTAAAGTTTAGTCTGCAAAAGTCAAAAAAAGGATTAAAAAAATCAAGTTTGCACAAGTTTAAACTCCACTACAGATCTGATGCTTATTCAGGTTATATGTTATGTCCACCAACACGGAACCAAACACTCTACAGGTCTAAACATAAGCTGCAGCTACTGAAGGCCGCAGAGCGGATCAATAACAACAAAGCCTGAAAAACAGTGTGTCCACTGAGAGACTTCGCCATCTTATCTCACATCTACCATGGTGGGACGTTTCTCAAGAGGTTATTCCCGGGTATGAGGAAAGAGGAAAAACACGTTGGAGGAATGAAACAACAACAAGCCCCATCTCCACCCACCAGAGCTGAGAGCCCACCCTCCGGAATTCACGAGCTTTCCCCCTACCCCCAATCCATCCCAGCCCCCGCGCAAAAAAAAGGCCTGTTTTTGAAGATGCTTGTAGAGGAGGCCTCCGCAGTGGCCATAGAATTACTGTTTGGGTCACAGGGTTGGATACCAGTGTCAGATGTTATCCACTCACTCATATCCTGACAGGACCTTTCTGATTAGGAGCAGTCAGCGGTAATCATCGTAGTACAGCTCACTGACATGTGTGCGAGCTAATGATGAGGAATAATTTAGATATGGGTGGCTTTGGATGTGCCTGTTAGTTGAAGGAAGCAACTGAAATAGCAAAGCACAGATTAGAGGAGGTTTTAAAACACCTTATTAAGACTGAAAAAAATAACTTTTATCTGTGAAATGCAGAGGAAACGTCTCAGACTCAGGTTAGATGAGTGAGGACGGGGAACATTTCCTCACTGAAAACATAACTTTTGTTTACATAGATGTTTGTCTTGTAATCAACACCAACTAGAAGTCATATTAACCAGCTTTTGATATGTTTTTATGCTACAGGATATGTTTTTAACTTCACATCAATCTTTTTTCCCCCCATTTCTCTGTTTGTAGAAAATACTACAAAAGGAGCAACTTTTTATATGAAGTTTTGCAAAAAGTTAGGAAACTATTATTTGTAGCATGATCATTAATCATCTTATATTAAAGTTATCATCAAAGTATTTCTATAACTTTAACCTGACTAACTTTGGTTGGGGCGAGGCTAACTTCAAGGTTTTGATAAGTTTGTTAGGATTTGATTTAGGCAGATTTGTTAAGTTTAATGTCAAAATACTGCCTGTATGAGACTATATGGTCCACTTGTGATTAATAAAATAAAAATGAAGGTACAGTCATGTGTGCAGTCACTACTATATATATATATATATATATATATATATATATATATATATGGATGAATATTTGCCATGAGAACACACTCAGAGTTTAGTCACATTTTTCAGGGCTCTTTGTTAGGCCTATAAATAAAATTCAGATGTAGAATTTAAACCATATGTAGGTTCGCTTTACTTTTGTTTGTTGACAACATTTGAATATATATTTATAAAATATACAAATACAAAATCAGACTTTTTCTGAGGTAGAACGCTTCAGTCCTGGACTTATTTCCACTGTTGTCATCTGGTGTTTTTAGTCAGTTTTCACAGTCAGTAAAGTCAAACTTGTGCATGTCAGATGAAGATTTGTCAATTTTAACTTCACTTAAAAGAAAGTAACACTTTACTTTAAACGACCTTACTAAGCATTTATAAGCAGTTAAATAAATGGTTTATAACACACCACAGTGTCGTTTTAAGCAGATATAAGAACATTTGACATTATTAATATATTTGTATTTGTCAGAAATGATAATTTCTCATATAAAGACACATTTTACATTATTAGAACAGTGTTTTACTATTTTCATTATCTGTTAATACACCAGCATCCAGTTTGGATGCCCAAAGGAGGAGTTATAGCTGTTGAAGAAAGCATTAATTAACACTTCTATCTGCTTATAACTACATTATAAACTATTCATTGACTGTTTATGTGCTGCTTATAAATGCTAAATGTGAGAAAGGGTTACTAGAAGGAAAAAAATACATATAACATGTACTCAGCCTATATATGTGAATTCACACATGATTTTTTCATTTTATTCAAACAACTATTCAAACTTAATTTTACCTGCCACAATCACTCCTACAGCCAGCTGACTATTAGAGCCTGTGAGTGAAATCAGTGCAGTGGTGCAAATCTTCAGGCAGTTAGTTTTCTGGACTAAAATACATAATTATGAGCATTTAACCTCGCGAGCACATGAAGATTCCTGAGCTGTTTGAATACCAACTTTTCTGAGCAGACTTTGGACTCCCTCACCCCAGTTAACCCCACCCAACCCCCACTCCTCACCCTGTAGGCTCCCAGAGGAAATTTGCCTTTACCCTGTGTTGCTGTCAATGCAGTTCAAAGGGTTCATTGAGTCTGTCTCTCCCTTTTCTCCTTTCTTTTTTAGTGAGGGGGGGTGGGGTGGGGGGGTGTTTTTACGTCGTTTACTTCATGCATTCCTGCCACCAATCCTTCACTTTTTTATATCCTTTACAAGGAAGTGTAAACACTGTTGACAAAGCAGGTCATCCTCTCTCAGTTGTCCTTTCAAGAATTGGAGAGTAGGATATTTGAAAGGTTTCACAAGGAAAAGATGATTGTTTTCTTACTTTTTTAATTCATTCTCAATTTTAAACATAAGCCAGTTTGATTGTGTTGAGTCTTAATTGACATTGATGGAGTATTTCTGCTTCTGCCTCTGTGAAAGAGGAGGAATCGATAGTTGTTGGGGTTTTTTTTTGCGTTTTATTTATGTTCTTTCTTTGTCACCTTCGCAGATTTCGTTAATACATATTTTGAATCAACGAAAAAAAATTGCACAAGTCTCAGAAAAGCACACGTGCACCATCTCTTTCATACTTCACCACAAAGGTAACCCAAAAAACTTGCAGCACACTTTCATTTTTTTTTCGCTCCATTTCACAAAAATACAACTGGATCGATCATTTTAAATCAGATTTAATAGTTGCGCAGGCGTTATAAATGTTTTTTACAAGTGACTTTCAATCCGACACATTTTCAAGAGCCTGTAGACATTTTTTTTTTTTTTTTTTTACCATTTCTTGATCCCATGCAGAAGAATTTTCCATTCGGTTTGAGGTGCGCAACAGCAAGGAAGAAAAAAAAAACACGAAAAAAGAAAGTTTTCCTGGTAAATCGCGCAGCTTTACGCGTTTCCCAATCCGAAAAAGTTTTGTCCAAGAGGAGTAAACAGGCTGCAAATATGTGAATGAAATATAGGTGACGTCAGAGGGAGGGGGGAGGTTGGAGAAGAAGCGCCTCTGCAGCCGGTGCGCCAAAAAAAAAAAAAACTGCGCACAATGGGACAAAATATCCGCTTCCATCTCTCCAATTCAGGGTTTTATTTAGATTTTTTTTTTCGGCTGGAATTCGGCAGGTCAGTATGACTTCTTCTCCTTTCTGTCAGACTCATTCAACCTCTTTAAAGTGTGGTGATGACACAAATGTAGCTTTTAAGCAGAAGCTTTTACTGGTGGACGGATTTCCTAAACGAAAGATCTATAAGAACATTCTTGTGAGTGTAAGTTCATTCATAGTGATCGATCATGTTTGTGTTTAAAGTGTTTAATCCCTCTTCTTTCTTTAAAATGACACGTTGCTTTTTTATTGACTGTTTACTGGCTTTATTTTGGACACAATGCGCTCATCTTTAACTCCATAACCTCACTGAATGTGTTTAATGTAAGAACCGATCCATCACTGCTGTTAAAAGTCGGTCATATCAGGTCAATGGAAAGCAGGTTCTGCAGCTTCACAGAGGTGAGCTTCAGCTTCAGCAACCAAATATCACATTCAACATTTTTTGGGGGGAGGAAAAAGAAAATAAGCTACTCCAGAAAGTTTTTTTAAAAAAAAGGGGGGGACTCACCTGTAAGAGAGGGAGCGGACATCCTCCTTTTTTCTCTGTCAATGGATGAAACCAAACGTTTCTCCCGCTGAGCCTTTTGATAGAGTAAATGTAGAGGAAAGTAGCCTGCTGGACTCACAGCCTGCCGACGCTCTAGTTTGAATTACATGTCTGACTTTAACCTGGCGATATGAAGCCAAGAGGAGCGGCTGGAAATCAAAGAGATTTTCCGTGGATGAATATTTTATAGTGACACTGTAACCTAAGCTGAGCAGCGTGAGGGTCAGGCAGATTTGTTTTAAACGTGTTAACAGTGAACTCACAGATTGCTGGCACAGATCTGGAAAATCCTCCCTCAAACGGTCCCCATGTAATGTGGGACATTTTTCATTTCAGCTGCCAATATTTCACCAAAAGGCTACTTCTGAGCTCAGATGCCGGTCAGTCTTGTCCTGAACGCTTTGAATGTATAAAAAGGGCAGCCGTGCAAGACAGATCAGAGCCTATTTTAGGTGTAAAAGAACCTCATTTTCAAGTTGTCCAATATCCAAGATAATCATGAGATCGAGATTTATTTCCCAATCTTCTCCATGTCTTAGAGCTTTATCATGGCTCTTCAAACCATGTGGCATCCGTGGCCTCCCCCATCATGCTCCCAGCCTTCCCCCACCTCTCTCTCTCTCTCTCTCTCTCTCTCTCTCTCTCCTGTTGATAAAGATCCATACTTTCACATCCCCCACACAGCTTGTTTACAAGCACTGTTCTGCCACTCAAAACCATGAAAAATGTGTCGTTTCCTTAAAAAACATTTAGGCTGATTATAGATAAGCTATAAGAGTCATACAGAAGGTCTTCCACCTATACTTTGATGTAGCCCTAGAAGTGATCTTCTCCCTTAAGCAACTCCAAATCCTGCTCACTGATCTGACATCTGCTCCTCACTCGCTCTGCCTTGTGTTCCTCACTGAGCGGGACCAGTACACTGGCCCCAGATCAGATCATATAGGAGCTGATGAGACCAAAGAACTACTGGGGGGGAGGAAGTGAAATAAATAGCGCCACCCATCGGTTCACTTTACAAACAATCACCTGCACGATTCTGCATCCCACACTGTGAGAAGAAAAAAGTTCCCATGAGACCTTCATGGTTCCTTCAAAGCCAGTCTACACCTCCACACAGTCTATAAGAAATGTAAGAAAGCACCGAGAATGTTTTCTCAAATATCTCAAACATCTTGTTTAAACAGTGAAAATAAAGAAATCAAGATAGATAGATAGATAGATAGATAGATAGATAGATAGATAGATAGATAGAATAAACATATATACATAATATATGTTTACATATAAACATATAACATATAATACATATAAACACAATAGTATTATAATAATATAATTATCCCAAGGATGGAAAACACTAGCATTATATATATTTTATAATTATATTCTATACATGCTTTATAAGACAATAGCAATTGTAGTCTAAACTTTCTTTTCTTTTCTTTCTTTTCCTTCCTTTTTTCTGGAAAAAGCCAGATGTAATAAAAATAAGTTAGTTTAGCTGATAAGCAAGATTTAAACCCACAAAAGAAAACTTTTTTTTCTCATCTTTCAAAAGTTCATAACATCCAGTTCACTTCAAGCTTCATCATTACTGATTTATTTATTTTAAACAAAAAAAAAGTACACCAACACCTATGAAAACACTTATGACCTCTGAAAAACAGCTAAGTACTGAGCTGCAGCCTTTTTCATGACTTAAAAAAAACAACAATCCTGAAATGTCTTAACTTTCTCAATCAGTTGTGCTACTAAGATTAAATATGACTGAATCTTTCAATAAGTAGGTCTTGAGAGGCAGCTGGTCTACCTGTGAGGGATTTTCCATGTTGCTTGTTTGAGAGAGAAAGATACAATTTTTTAAGAAAGAAAGAAAAGAAAAGTTTGGTTCTGCTGACTCACTCCTCTTAGTTCATATTTCAACTACAGAAAACAAAAGAACTAATTAAAATAATAACGATTATAGCCATAAAATAGTTATGTAGAAGGAAAGTATTTGATTTATTATTCCTCCGCCGAGTAGTATAGTTCCTCAGCAGAGGCTGTGCGGCGATTTCCGGTTGGCGCATTGATACTTCAGTGTGGTCACAGGTGTGTGCTCATTGGGTGTTTTAGAACGTCTTCAAATGTGCCAGCCAATCAGAACTTAGGACCAGTTTTGCGAGACAAACGTAAGTTAATAAGAATATTGTCACATGTGACGTTAACAAATAATATTTGAACTTCTATAAAATGACATAAAACAATCTTTGTCTTGTGGTGCAGCAGCAGCTGTGGTGCAGAGAGGACACACATCAGTCTCTGCAGGCCTTGCTGCAGGGTTTCACTGCTCCTAAGCGACACCTGCTGGGTCATTACTCTCTTCTCGTGCGCGCGCACGTGCACGCACGTACATACATACATTAGCCTATATACATAAATAGCTTTTGTTTTGGTCATTAAAGTGACAGAAGCTTTTGGTGATGATCGTTTAACTTAGTCTATTTTTATTTCTCAAGCATGCAATAAATCAGTGATGTTATGAGGTTAATATGATACACTTTGCTATTATTTATTGAGTATGTTATCTTTGGTTTATAACCCTCTCATGGGTAACTGTGTTGAGTGTTGCTTTTCCAGTCTCAGTGTTGCATCTTTGCTGGGACATTTTTAAAGTACTGTGTCAAATCTCAACCTGCAAAGACCTGAGAAGTGTTTAGTTTTTGTTTGTTTTCTTTTTTGTTTTTTTTTGTTTTTTTTTTTGGTTGTACTTATTATTTTGTCCATTTACTAATTTTTGCATTTGTTAACCCTGAAAGTTAATTCAGTCTGATCCAATGTACAGTGTTGTGTCAGAAGGCAACATTTGAACTTTAATTAAAAATAAGACAAGTTTGTTCAAGTTTGTTTCATTTGTATAATTTATAAGAGTCAGTTGTTTCAGTTGTCACTGTTTCTCATGAAGCTGAGAAAACATAACAAGCACTTTTAGATTTCCCTGTGCATAAAATAGCCTACTGAGAGTAACACTTTAATCTCTTGCACTGTATTTAGTTCCAAAATCTGTTTTATCAGAACATTTTACTAATCAGTTGACTTTACTTTTGTAAAATTTGAGAAGTTTCATCAAAATCAAAAAACCTCAATCTCAGTATTAGCATCAAAATGTCCTTAAAGTTTATCTGGTGTTTGGATAAAATGAAATTCAACAAACATTTAAAATTCACTGATTTTTGCTGTCTTTATTTCAGTTTTTCTAAAAAAGGAAAAAAAAAAGATTTATATGCAATTAACTTTTCTTGGAGACTTTATTTTCTCATCAGATTGTAAAAGTTATTATTGACTTGAACATTTTGGTATGTTTCTTGTATTTGTAGCCCAACAGTAATGTGTAGTAAAGTATCAGTTTATTTTACAAAACTTTATTGGACAATATTTCATGTAATGTCAAAGTTTACGTTATAGTTAAATAAATAAAAAAAGTGAAGCATCTGTATGTTAATTGTATGAATATACAGAACCTTTGGTAAGAATTTATGAAGTCTTGACAAATAACAACCCTGCAAAGAAATAATGTCATCATAGGACAGATGTTTGTTTATTTATTTAGAGAAAATATCTAAATTTTAAAAAGAAATGAGACTGAAAATGTTACTGGTGAAGACACTAAAATGTAAGTTAAAAATTGTTTTGTTATTATTTTTCTTCTGTTTGTAAATGTGCAAATTGTGTACAGTTAAAACCTTTTATTTCATTTTAATGTTCTATTTATGCTATAAAAACAAATAGAAGCTGTGCATTTTAAAATAGTAAATAAATAAATCCAACATTAGTGAAAAATCTGTCTAAAGTTTTGTCTTCTGCTTCTGTTTCTTGGTGATTTTTAATTTCCATTCTGCAAAGACTTTGGCAGAGAAAAATTCTGATTGAATTTATTTCATTTTCGAGTACAAAAGTCACTGTACTACACATGAAAGTGGGATACCAGAGAAATTCTTTTAACATAACATGAAGGTTGAGTAATCCACATGGGGCCCTCTGTCAGACCACCCTCATTTTCTGCTCCTGCTGTTAGTCATTTTCACAGCTGCCCCCTGCTGGAAGACCCGATACCTGCACAGTCACAGGAACAGCAGCTGCTTCAGGTGCTCTAACATCTAATCTGGTCAGATTAGGAATTTTGGAATTCAGGCCTAATGCTTTGGGGTAATTAATTATATTAATTAATTCATTAATTAATTAATACATTGTTAAAATGCTACTATAATTGTTTATAAAGGTCTAGTTATTGAATGTCCTCTAATTTTAGAAATCAAACAGGGCACCGGTGGACAACCGCTGAGGACAGAAAAATACCTCAAAAATACTCTCTAAGGTGCCCCCACAGTATGACAAAATGCACTCTAAGGTGATTCCACAAAGGAGAAAATATACCATGTATAATGACAGTCTTAGTAATGGGTAAATCAGGATGAAATGCCCTATAGAGTGCCTCTATGTGTGACAATCTGAAATGAAGTGTCATGGGTGTCCCTTTAGTGGAAGAAAATGTGATAGTGCCCTGTAAAAAAAACAAAAACAAAAACCCAAAAGCAAGAACACATGATGTACCCTTTAAATGAAGAGGCTGTGATGCGGCGCCCCATGAGATGCTGCTGTAATGGGGTGAACTGGAGGTAATGTATGGGTGCCCTTCTAGGTTCCCCTAAGTCTAACATACTGAAGTACAGGAATGGCTGCCCTTCCAATAAAAAACAGTGCCCTATAGGGTGCAGTGTGTGGGAGAAAAACATGGTGAAGTGCCCTTCCAGTGAAGAACAACATAAGATGCCGTTACAGTGGAGTAAACTGCCCATTATGGTAGAAATGAATGTATCGTTTATGTAGGCTCATCATTGGGAGAATAAAGCAGCCGTAAAAACATGTAGTTATAGCTGACATTATTCCATTCAGCTGATTTTGGTCCAGTACTGCTCTGCTCAGTCACATCCCCTTTAGATTGTTCTGTTGTGTTTGGGTCAGTGCAGTGTGAGGTAGGTCACATAGCAAGGCAACAAAAAGAAGTACTTTGGCACTAAAAGACTGTAAAGTTGTAATGTAACTTTCAAAAGTTAACTTTCTTATAGAATAACTGAGCAGGACAAATCACTGTTTCAAAAGTTGTTTATTGTAGTTGTGGCATTGTGTTCTGTTCCCTTTAAAAGGTAAACAATCAGCACATGTCAAGAGGTAGAAATCATTATCAGTCTGAAAGAAATGTAGGGACTGACATTTAAACACACTCCCAAAACACACACATACACGCACTGTTTCACACGCACACACGATGCAAAGTGTTTTTGCACGTTTCCGCACTCACAGCTATACTGTCGACTTGCAGTATCATCATTTACGCAATACTGTCTCAGAGCTGCACATGTTGAAATCACTCAACATCCGACAGGCTCCAAACGAAAAATAAATAATATGCATGTTGGAGCATCCAGAGGACGCAGAAACCTTCCATACACGAACCTTACAAATGATCTCCGCATAAACAATTGCCACTTTGACCTCATGACTGTAACGGCTGATTGCTGTAACCGTGAAGGTAGCCCTCTCCCTTTACACACCCATCTCATTGATAATGTAGTGATTTGTTTAACTGGGACAACAGGAGACAGCATGATCGCTGTGGGCGCTGCATGTTGGGGTTGTAGTAGAGTACAAATGAGTGTGATAGGCTCACGGTGAGAGGGGGAGGGACACAAAAAAAAAAAAAAAATTGGTGGTGGCTGGGTAAACATGAGTGAAGACAATAAAAGATCCTGTACCAAGTGTAAAGTTATAAAGAATATGTGAACCATTGTTGTGTCCAAAGATGGTTTGAGTAAAGGAAGAGGACAAAACAAACAAAACAAACACGCACTTCGATGGGAGGTGTCGCTTATTTGACCCAGGAGATTTTGAGACAGCGAGCGATGAAGGCGTAGGTGTCAGCCACCTCCTGGATGACCTTGCTGGTGGGTTTGCCGGCGCCGTGGCCCGACTTTGTGTCCACGAGGATGAACAGTGGGTTTGTCTGCTTGGCGCTGCGGCCCACGATGTGCTGCAGGGTGGCGATGTATTTGAGGGAGTGGAGAGGCACCACCCGATCGTCGTGGTCACCCGTCAGCAGCAGGACCGCGGGGTACTGGACCCCGTTGCCTTCTGGGATGCGGATGTTATGAAGCGGGGAGTATCTGGTGGAAAGAAAGCGGGAAGTTAAAGAGACCAGATGTTAGAAAAAGTGCAGGAAATAAAACAAAGTGATTGTTTTCTCTCGCTGCAGCAAAACGCTCAATATGCCACAATATTCAATTTAAAAAAGACAAAAATATAACCAAGTTTAGCTTAAACACAATATTTCATGTAGAATCTTTTGTGTCTGTTGTGTTGGTTATAGGCTCTTCTTCTTGGCTCTTTCTCAGTTTCAGTGTCACAGTTAATCAACTAGAGATGAATATGGAAAATATTCAAGCTCAAATAATTAGTCAGTTGACAGAAAATGAATCAGCAACAACTTTGATGAGTCGTTTTAGCATCTCGCATGTGAGGATTTGCTGCTTTCCTGAGTCATTTACAATAGATAATTGATCACAGTTGGGGTTTGGACAGTTTTTGGATAATACAAGCTATTTTAAGGTTTTAACTTGGGCTAACTAGAGAAAACAATGGGCAGATAAATCGCTAATCAAAATAATCTTTAGCTGCAGCCCTGGAAAATACCAAAAGTATCCCCAATCACCACAGCTACACTCAATTAAAAAAAAGGATCTACACAATCTACATGACACATACGCTCTGATGAGTGAGCACCTACTTGATGAGCCACTCAAACTGCTCTTTGTCTTCTGAGCAGCCGAAGTCTGTGGTCCAGGCGTGACCGATGGTGAACTTGTGGAACTTCAGCATGTCCATGACGCCTACCTGAGCTACAGCGCAGCCGAACAGCTCGGGCCGCTGGTTCACACAGGCAGCTGAGAGAGAGGAAAAAAAAAAAAAAAAAAAAAGCAATATAGTAACTGCGAAGCCAAGACTCAAACTGTTGAAAGCTTTATTTGAAAATGATTACTAGTCTAGTCTACGTACCTACAAGCAGGCCACCATTAGAGCCTCCATTTATAGTCAGTTTGGAGGGAGAGGTGTAGCCCTCTTTGATGAGATATTCAGCTGCACACTGGAAGTCTGTGAAGCAGTTCTGCTTGTTGGCCAACATGCCAGCTAAAGGGAAAGATACAAAGTATGAAAATGAGCGGTTTGTGCTGGTGATCTCACACAACAAACAAGATAGGTGAGCATGACTTCATACATGTGATAAACTCTACACAGTTCACCTCTTAAAATGACAAAACCACATTAATCAAGGACAAATCAGACAGGCCTCTGGTGATGACTGCGGTTTGTCACGTGACTCCCGTTACCTTTGTGCCAGGTCTCCCCGTACTCTCCTCCTCCTCGGATGTTGGCGACAGCCAGGACTCCTCCCAGATGTCTTACGAAGATGAGGCGGGAGACGCTGTAGCTCGGCGTGATGGAGATGTTGAAGCCTCCGTAGCCGTACAGGAAGCCCGGATGGGAGCCGTCCATTTTGATGCCCTTCTTGTGAACGATGAACATGGGGATTTGAGTGCCATCCTTGGAGGTGTAGAAGATCTGGCAAGAACACCGGAGAAAGACAGATCATCAGGGACACAAACGAGGCTTGAAACTAAGCCAGGACATGGCAGTGATTGTGGACGCAGATGGGAGCAGTGAGTTTCTGCTGGTGTTAAGGAGGCTTTAGAGTGTCTTTGGTATTGTTCAAAGACAAAGCTATTTTGAACATTCATTTATCCTGGTGTCTGGGTCAGATGAAAAGGGGTTGACAGCGGCGCTCTCATAAAACTCTGTCCTCAGTGCCTATTTCACTTCAAAATTTCTAGAAATATAACTGTAAATCTGTACTGTAACTGTAAATAAATCTCACCCTGAGACACAACTGCCTTAACTTTACTATCAGATGTAACACAAACATAAAATGTCTTTCACCTATTTTAAAAATGCCTCCAGTCACATACCAGCAGACTGAAGGGGAACTGTTCTAGTCCACCACTCAACATTATTAATACTGGTTATACACTGAGTCAGTGCTTGAAAAACCGGGTCAAGGTTGTGCCTTTGTGCACAGTGAGATACTCATGCACTAGAGAGGTTTCCTTTTAGAATAATTGAAAGAGCTTGTGCAAATCAAAATCTTGAAAAACAGGGACTCATATGACCACCGTCCATGATTCTTACCTGGGTGGTCTGGTAGTCGGAGGGGTCGAAGCCTTTGACGGTGACCTCTCTGAAGATGTGGGGCTGCAGTGGCTCCTTGGTCAAGTCACAGTGGTAAATGATGGCTGGATGCAAAAAGAGGAAAATCATTTCATTTGCTCCAACATATTTAAATGACTGATAGTATGTGGGGGAATTACTTTTCTATTGTCCCATGACATATACATGTAAACCAGGAATACAAAGTGCATAATCAGCAGTCTTGTACCTGGGGAGAGGAAGGAGGTGAAATAGTAAAATATCTCCGAGTCCCTCTTCCGTCCTGTGAAGCCGACCACAGAGCCTACATCCAGCGGGAAGGTCCTCAGCTCGTTCCCAGAGCTCAGACGATACATCTTCAACACATTCTTCACGTCGTGGAGGAAACATACAAACAGGTAGCTGGAGTATGTACAGGTGGCGAACACTGCAGGAGAGACATGGCAAAAAAAAAAAAAAAGACAGTGGTTTAAATTTGTATATGAAGAGCAAGAAAAACTAATCCTGATATTTTAATAATACAGTCCGAGCGTGCTGCAGCAGCTCACCAATAACGTCCTTGTCGTGTTGAGGGATGAGCTCCTTCCAGTTGCTCTGAGCCGGAGAAGCAAAGTCGATGTTGATGAGGCGGTAACGTGGGGCGTCTAGGTTTGTCTTGAACGTGAACAATGTGCCCTCGTTGGTCACGTACTCGTACTCGGCGTCAAAGTTGTCGATTAGCTTCACCCATGGCAATAGTCCTGAATATATGGAGACGGAAGGTGGTGAGCACGCACAATAACTGACATTAGCTGTTCATTTGTCTCACGTTTTAAGGATAGAAATTTAAAAATCTATCAGTATGTCAAAATCTTTCAACATAAGTGCAAGTGGAACAAAGTTACAGTGGCTATACCAGGTAATGTTAAATAAGTTAAAAAGCTGGCACATAAAAGCCAATCATACCTGTAATACCCTGAGGAGTGGTCTCAAGGTCACAATACCACAGTCTGTTGACTGGATCACAACCTTCCCTGATGGACAGCAGCACGTAGCGCCCGTCATCTGATACCTGCAGTGCACAGTTATCCATTAAATCCCCACCTGAATATCACTTAACACATGAGCTCTTCTTCTCATGTATTTTAGGAGCAAGAAATCATCTTTTGCGCATACCTCAGCTCCCATCATCCATTTGGGGTGGTCAGGGAACTCGGCACACAGCACGTCCTGCGACTGCGGAGTCCCTAAAACGTGGAAGTATAGCTTCTGGTGCAGGTTGGTGGAGGTCTCGGTGCCTAGGAGACAAAACATCGTAGTTTCATCACTGCCCCCAAGTGGAGACTTTTTGTGTTGAATTTGATGAGAAAGATGAGAAAAGTGAGGAGATGAGAAGTGTGTGTGTGTGTGGATTGCAGAAACAATATTAATACATCAAAGCTGTAAGAAAGTAGAAGTAGACAAAGCAAAAGAAAAAAAAACTTTAGTCCCATATGTTTAACTTTTCTTCATATTATTTTTCTCCTTTCTAAAGCAAGGTTTACCAGCCTGCTAATGTCTTTTAAATTCTGAAGGTAGGTTATGCCAAAGCAAAGTTTAGGAATTGAAAATGTCTGAATTTAGCCCAACATTGTCTTTATCTCACCGTCACTCTTGCCCTCCTGCTCAGGGTAGGAGTTGTAGAAAAGGCCCTTCCCATCATGGGTCCAGGACATGCAGCTAAACTTGACTCGCTCCAGGCGGTCCTCTAGAGGCACAGCGTCTTCAACCCGCAGGAAGCGGATCTCCACCCAGTCTGACCCGCTGGCACTGGTGCCATAGGCCAGGTACTCCCCATCCTCAGAGAACGCATAGCCTGCAAGCAGAAACACAAAATGTCAACAAAGACACAAAGTTCACATTCTTTATTTAGCTGTCAGTGTGGGATGCTATAAATAACAGGCTATTTCTAGACATGGGTTAGGGTTCTCAAATTA
Source organism: Scomberomorus guttatus (assembly GCA_038419695.1). Classification (NCBI taxonomy): domain Eukaryota; kingdom Metazoa; phylum Chordata; class Actinopteri; order Scombriformes; family Scombridae; genus Scomberomorus; species Scomberomorus guttatus. Next base: position 12,334,744 of record CM076462.1, read on the forward strand.
AATTTCTTGCCATATATAACAATATCTAATTCAGTCAGGCAACAGATAATACAGTGTCTGTAAACATTATAAATCAGAAAAACAAATAAGCAAAACCGGTAATAAAATACAGCACTAGTTCATTTTCACAACAGTTTTCGTTGCTACCTCGCAGGGCAACTGTCCCATCATCAGAAAATGTGTTTGGATCCAAGAAGACAGTGGGCTCAGCATCCAGGCTCTCCTGCACGTACATCACACTCTGGTTCTGGAGGCCAGTGTTGTAAAAGTGAAAGTACCTGCAAATGAGGGGAGAAAGCATTTAGGTACATATCTGTGCTCCTTAAAAACAAATCTGGACCACTAATCCAGCTGGACAACAGACCCACAGGGTCCAATCAAAGCAAACCGGGAATCCCGTTGTTGCTTTGAAGTCAGATAATTAACCCTGTGTGCTTCCATGACCTAAAAATGTTAATAAAGGGCTAAACAAGATTATGTTGTAGCTCGCCTCACCTGCTCCCCCTCTTGAAGGGACAGCTATACTTGGGGTAGTCATACAGCTCAGTCATACGCTCCTTGAACAGGTCTCGCACCTCACATCGCTCTAAAAACGGCAACGTCAGCTGGTTCTGAGCGGTGACAAACGCCTAGTGGAAGAAAACACAATAGTAACACAGAGGTTTACCTCTTAAAAAGAGTCATCATCTCTGCAGTCATATAGGTATTTAAGGAAAACAAGTGTGTTTTCTCCCTAAACTTTATTCAAAAAACTGCACTTACGAAAAGTCATTTCAGCCAGTGTATTCTGTCATTTCATGTCGCATTCTGATTGGTTTTCTTGTAGACGTGGGTTGTGGCAACAGTCATATTGTGTAAATTTGGTCTGACACAGTCAGAATTTTGCCCCAGACTGTCTGGTCGCCGCTAGACGTGTCTCTCAGTGTGATCTAGGAGCACTGTTTTGGTTTGATGACCAAAGACTTTAACCACGTTTCTCCCACGATTGTCAACTTTCGTCTCAGTCAGCCCACAATCTAACAGTGTAAAGGGGCCTTTATTCAGCCACCTGAATGTTTACTAAAACCGTAACTGGTGTTTTTACATCATGTTCTGGACTAGACGAGGTTTCAGTTTTTACAAAGCAAAGTTAATGTATATATTAACCTTTACAGTGGTGGAAAGTAACTAAGTACATTTACCCAAGTACTGTTCTTATGTATAAATTTGAAGTACTTTGAGTGTTTCCATTTTATGCTACTTTATGCTTCCACTCCACTACATTTCAGTGGGAACTATTGTACTTTCTACTCCACTACATTTATTTGACAGCTTTAATTACTTTTCAGATAAAGATTTGACACAATGGATAATATAACAAGCTAAAGATGAAACCAGTGGTTTCCAACCTTTTTGGCTTTTGCCGTCTTACAAAAAGCAGTGTGTAGTCGGGGTCACATTTCAGATGTCTGAGTTGTTAACAACTCAAACAAATAGTGATTTTTCCCTCTAAACTCCTCACATGGTTTCATTTCAATAAATGTTCAAATGATCCAATATTTCACCAAAAATCAAAGATTAGAGAAAAAACTAAAAACAGATTTGTGTATCAGAACTTTGTTTTTTCTTCTTTCCTCTATTAATCATCTCATGACCCCTCAGATTTAAACCAGCTAACTGTATATAAGCAGCAGTTACAACAGTGACATGTAACAACCGATATATCGGTCAGCTGATATTATTGGATGATATTAGCCTATCACAGATATATCAGTATTGACATATATGTTGTTCAATATTCCCAGATATATATTTTTTTAATTTTTTAAAGTTATATAGGCAACATTTTATGTATATTTGATCCTTTTTCTTAATTCAAGTTTAATATATACGTACATGTTTTTTTGTTGTTTTTTTTATTCATAGTAAATTATATTTATTGAATTCCCAGTGAAGTTTACTGTTTCAGTGCACTGATGTCATTTTATACAATAAAGTTTATTGTTAAACTGTAAAACATCACGCCTCCATTACATATCTTTGTCACAAGTGTTTAATAACCACATTTGAGGGACCATTGCAAAAAATGTGCATTTATTTATATATTCTGTATATATAAGATTATCGGCCGATACATTTGAATTTTTTTACTCCCCAATATCGGTATGGGCCACAAAGTATTAGTATTAGTCGGGCCCTAATAATAGTCATAATAATAGTCAGAGAGATCAAACAACTACTTTTACTTTAATACTCCAAGTATGTTTAGCTGCTAATAGTTATGTACTTTTACTTAAGTAGGATTTTTCATGCAGGACTTTCACTTGTAATGGAGTATTTTTACATTGCTGTGTTGGTACTTTTACTTAGTAGTATCTGAATACTTCTTGCACCACTGAACCTTTATAAGTAGTAGCAAAACACAGTGACACAATTAGCACTGATATTTTGTAAACAGCATGACAAAAGTAAATATTGCCACTAAAACAATCACAAGAAAATAGATCAGACAAAGTGTCAGTGCAAATATTAACACTAAGACACCTGTGAGTGTTCTTACAATGTAAACTGACATCATACCTAAATATGACAGTTAAGAGAAATAAAGATTATGAGTGTGATTTCACAGCTGATGAAGATTTACCTGTGTCTTTTCACTGTCAGGGTCTTCCAGCCAGCTGTATGGATCTGGCACGTTTTGGCCATGATAGTTATCCACCTGACACAGGTTAAAAAAAAAAAAAAAGGTAACAGATTAAGCTAGCTAGTTAGGTGTGGCATCCAACATCAAGACAGACTTGTGTTATCAAGCTAGTAGTTACTACCAAGTCAGGTTAATTAGCAATGTTAACCTCGCTAAACAGCAAAGAAGATGTTAGCAGACAAGCTTAATTTAGGATTTGTAGTAAATTAAGGCAAACTGGGAGAGGCTGCCAACGCATATGTCAACAAAGTCAGTCTAGGTTGCTAAGCTAACTAGCGTGCTAACAAAGCAGCCGCTCATCCCAATGAATGAAAAAACATGATGATGAAGCATCCCGGCTTATTAGCACGCTAGTCTAGTCAGCTAGCCACCTTTACTTACAACTGCCTCGTCACGGTAAGCCTGAGGATACTGAAAAGCCATTCTGGAGGTCAGTTTTCGGGAATTGCGTAACAAAAAAAGTTGCCTCAGAGACTGCAATAGTGGTTTTGAAATTACTCTCTGGATCCTGTAAAACATCAACTTCAGAGGCTGAGGCTTCTGGCAGAAAAGGTGCTCTGCTTACACACAGTCAACGAGCACTTTAAAGAGAAGGCTGCTCTGTGGTTAGCCTGAGTGTTACAGCGCCCTCTGTTGACGAAAAACGACAACAGAACTAATGGGCAGAATAATGGCAAAGGCAGTGTGCATTGACTAAACTACTGTATGTGGAGATGAGGCTTAAGTGCTTATTTAATGAAACCAGGCTTAATGTCACGGTGAAGTGACATAATGAGTGTAATGAACGTAATTTAAAGTTTTAATGTGGATAATTTGAGTTGTGCAATAAAGTGAGCTCATTTAGCATTCTCCTGTTAATAAACATGCAGGTGTGTTGTAAAGCAGTTGCCACTGATATTGTCCGACTAATACAATTACAAACAAATGAAACAATTGTGACTAATAGATGGATGGAGTAATTTATTAATCCCAAAGGGAAATTAAAGTGTTACAGCAGCCACTTGACATAAATCAAAATACAAAAACAATGAGGTGGATAAAAGAAACAAATACAATTAAAGGCTAAATTATACACAATAGCTAAAAAGACTAACTCAAATATAAAAAATAAATAGAATAAATAAAAATAGAATAGAGACGAGAGGTATATCATAACTATAATATATTATTTGCTGAGTATACACTGTTCTATCATGTTAATATGCTATAATAAAGTACACTGTACATTAGTTCAAGTCAGGTGGATATTTCTGTGGTAGTAGTAGTAGTAGTCCTGGATGTTAGAATTAAGTGTACATTGATACTGTGTTTCTTTCCATACATGTCAGTTGTTTAGCCAGTATATGTAGCATTGCATTTTGTTGCATTGTTATATTTACATCTGTGTTTGTGGTTTAATCAAGACAGACAAGTATTTAAGTTCATTTATTGTTTATTGATTTAAGTCCTGAGTGTCTTGAGATATAGATTAGCTTGTGTTTCTTACCAAAATCACCACGCTTTCCAGGAGACAACAGGGGAGTCACCCAGTGACTTCCTGCTTTTACACTGTCACTGACATTACCAGTGATGTCATGGGTTAGACCAAGTATGGGGGATTTATTTTACTTAGTTAAATGGCTGTTTTAGTATCTATATGATTTGTCCTTATTTTGGCTTGTAATGAGGATTATGTTGTGGATTATGTTTTTTGTTGTAAACAATGTTGACTTATTATCAGGCTGCCCCAACAAGTCTTTAAAGACTCTCCAGCCGGTCCAGAATGCAGCTGCACGTGTACTGACAAAAACTAGAAAAATAGATCATATTTCTCTAATTTTAGCTTTGCTGCACTGGCTTCCTGTAAAATCCAGAATAGAATTTAAAATCCTTCTCCTCACCTTCAAAGCCTTTAATGGTCCGCACCATCATATCTTAAAGAGCTCATAGTACCCTATTACCCAACAAGAACACTGCACTCCCAGAATGCAGTTTACTTGTTGTTCCTAGAGTCTCCAAAAGTAGAATTCCTTTTTGATAAAGCTTATAGTTAGGGCCGGCCAGGCTTGCCTTGGACCAGCCCCTAGTTATGCCATGGATGTGGAAGGCTATGCTGCTATAGGCCTAGACTGCCGGAGGACTTCCCATGATGCACTGAGTTCCTCCCTCCTTCTCCCCCTCTCCATCTGTACACATACATGTACCATTAATGCATGCTACTATCTTGGTTTCTTCCCCGGAGTTTTTGTGCTTTTTCGTCTCACAGGTTCCAGGTTATGGAGCATGGTCGTGGACCCCCTAGTTATGGATGGCGGGCTTCCATGGACCATGGCTGCGGGGACCCTGATGTGGTCCTGCTTAACGCCCACACCTGCAATTATTATTATTAGTCACATTTCTATTATTGTTATCGTTGTTGTATCGTTATTGTGCTTCTCTGTGTCTGTCTCCTCTCTCCCCCTTCCTCCCTCTTTCTCTCTTAAACTGTTAAAAGCGGATGGCCGCCCACCTAGGGCCTGGTTTTGCTTGAGGTTTATTTCTGTTAAAGGGGAGTTTTTCCTTGCCGCGGTCACAGGGGGACTTCCCTTGATGCACTGAGTACCTCTGTCATTCTCCCCCTCTCTATCTGTACCCATACATGTACCATTAATACATGTTACTAACTGGGTTTCTTCCCCGGAGTTTTTGTGCTTTCTCATCTCACAGGCTCCTATGGATCATGGTCGTGGACCCCCTAGTAATGGATGGCAGGCTTCCATGGACTGTGGCTGCATTAACCCTGAGCTGACGTGGTCCTGCTTGACGCCCACGCTGGCTATTATAATTATTAGTCACATTTCTATTATTGTTATTGTTGTTATCGTTACTATTGCTGTTATTGTGCTTCTCTGTGTCTCTCTCTCCTCTCGCCCCCTCCCCACCTCTTTCTCTCTCAAACCATTAAAGGCAGATGGCCGCCCACCTAAAAAAAAATATTATGGTCTAGACTTGCTCCCTGAGAGTTCCCTGAGATAACTTCTGTTGTGATTTGGCGCTATATAAATAAAATTGAATTGAATTGAATTGAATTGAAAAGTAGCATTGTTATATGCCAGTTGATATAAGAGAAAGGACAAATGTGCTTCTGCCTAGTAAATTGAAGGGCCTATTTAAGGGGAGAGGTTTAGGCGGGAGCAGAAATGAGAGGATGACAGTGTAGTTGTGTGCACAAGATGATGCCTGAGTTTGAGTTATTCTGAGTTAAGCCTGTTAATTTAAGTTTGATTTACTTATATTCATTTCTTCTTTTTTTTTGAGACACTTGTTTTTTTTTTTTTAACTCGTTCAATTGCCTCCTACCACCTACCAAGCCACTCTGGTCAGGCTTCCTTATACGCATGTAAATGCACTGACGTTGTGAAACTAAACTGTGGACACTCAACAGTTTAAAAGTGCACTCTTTTATTAGAAATTGGAATAAAGCTAAAATAAAATATCTATGGCACAACTAACTATTTTTATGGCCCTATTTTTTTTTTTAAAATCTGCAAATAGTGAAGTCGCAATTAGTGACCTTGCACCTCTAGTTAGAGGTTATTTGAGTCCACTGAGTCTCCGTCACCACTCTTATCTACATGACAGAGAAGGAGAGAGGTCAACCCGTCACTCTTCTTTCTTTTTGCTCATCATCCTCCCTTCCCTTCCTTCCTCCTTTACATTATCAATCAACCCTGATTTGTCTATCATTATCACTGGCACCTACTCTTACACAAGACTGATTGCATGAGATAAGGTGTGCTGAAGTGGCACGTAACTTTAGGCCTTGAGGAAATAAGCAGATCCTTTAAATGGAGTGATTCACTTTAGGAAATGAGTTTCTCCAACAATGGATATCTGGGATTTTGAACTTTAGCTGTATTTTATTTCATTTTGTCTCCATGTATAACTGGAGAAATACATGTTTTCAATAGTAGCTTATATTGTTGAGTAGTTACATATAGAGACCATCTTGCTGAATCTGTGATGTTACTCCTTTGTGACGCCATATTGTGCCTGTATGTCATTCTACAGCTATGCAGATAAGAGACTTGAGACAGATTTAATTACACAGCAGTGTTTCGGTTGAAAAGGAAACACATTGTTTGGATACCACTGCTGATCAGACAGTCAGATGTCTTCTAGGAGATTCCAAAGTGTTGTTACTTTCAAATTCAGCTTGAAGCCTGTCAGAGATTTCAAAGGTTCTTTGGCAATGGCGTCCTCTCATGGGTGAATGCACAGTGAAAGTGTAGAAAGGAAGGTTGAGTGTAGGTGGAGGAACAAGAAACTTTTCTCCTGTGTTGTGTTTTTCTCTGTGAAAAAAATGCAGTTGTGGGTAGGGTAGGGATGATTCAAATTTTTATGCTATGATTACTGTGGCCAAAAGTACAGTAAACAGTATTATCATGATAATCAGCAGATGTCTCTGAAACATTAGTAAAATTACTTCACACCATGATTGGCTTGGATTTAATCGAACTGAATAAACTGAGAATGAAAGCATATCAAAAACACTAAAAACACCACAAACAAAAGCAGGTTGGTTAAAGTTGGTTAAAGCAGCTCAGTGTCTCTTTCTCTTAGATTCTGCACAATGTCCATCACTTGTACTCACTTAACCATAAACTAACCGTATGTCATTAGGTCGATTAGCTAGCTTTAGCATAGCAAGTCATGGCCACATTTGCTAGAGCTAGACAGACAAGGAGCCTGGTTCTCTGGTCCTCCTGTGTCTCTGTTTGACTGGTAATAAGGTGTTTTCTTGTGGTTTATCAAAATAAAACTGCTACACTGGAGAGCTGTGCTGTGTTCACAGTGCCCTCTGACAACAGCGATAATCACGGTAATGACGGTATTGAAATAGTTGGCGGTATTGTTGCCATCAGAATGTTTCATCACAGTATAGTAAAAATAGTATACCGGTACATCTCTAGTTGTGGGTGGGATGTCTCTCAGGTGGTTTCATTGCTGATTTCAGGTTGTTACCACAGACTGTATATAAAAATGGACGTAGCAAGGTTTGACGTCACCCCTTGGTTTGCGTTGGAGCCGGTTGAAGCCCAGAGTTGCATACGATCGGCTCCATCTTTTCTGGTTGGAGCCAGGACCCTCCAAATAAGGAGTACCTCAGAGTGTAGCTAATGTTAGCTTACTGGGAACACCAAGCGGCGCACTCAGGCTAAGTTTGGCAACTTTAGCTAAATTGTGCTAACAGGGCAGGTAATCGTAATCAAGTATGTAAGTAGTATATCAAGAGCCAGGGAGACACAGCTGTCAATCAGTGCCCACACAGCAGACATAAAAGCTACTATAAGTCTTCAAATCTTCTTAACAGAGCAATAATTTTCAAAATGACCACTGGCACACTATTTAGAGGGCCTGAATTTAACGATTGAGACCATAGTAACTAGTATTTCTAAAGAGAAGTTTGAGTCAATTGGAACCAGGGATTTTTTGGAGCCAGCATCTAGCAGCCGTAGATGGCATTGCACTTTAACATACTTCCTCACTGGCTTCAGTCTCAAGCCGTGGTAGTTGCCGCCTGGTTGTTATATTCTTCCTCTGCTCCCGGGGTTGAGAGATTTGGTCTCTCCTGATTGGCCAGGATGGACGTTTGGTATCGGAAATGTTTGTAGGTGGATGTTTTGGTTCAAAGGACGGTCTCAAACTCACCCTCCCCCCCAACTCCATTCTTCTTCCCTTCCTCAAGGATTCAGGAATATCCCTCTATGCAAAGTGGATCTCTTTCCTGTTTGCCTATGTCAGTCTCAGATATGGGTCAATGAACTATTGTCTACTGATGCTTCTGTTTCCCTAACAAACCAGGGAGAGAAAAACACTGACAGTTTGAATGAGTGTGTTTGTGTTTGCATTGAAATATGGACTTTTTATGCTCATAGAGTGGGCAGGTTCATGCATTTAGTGTGTTTGACGTAGAGTTGGGCTGGGTTGGAAGTGTCCATGCATGAATTAAAACTCCTTGTTTCCCTGTTTTCCCCCATTATCCGGAGTCAACAGTGATCTGTCCCCCAGCGTAGGAAGCACCTGTCTCTGTTGCAGTGGACAAAGAAGGATGACCACCTGTTGTGTTTCACTGCGCAGGGTTACTACAAGGTTAAGTCATTCATAAATCTTCATGGCTTCACCCACTGAGTGCTTTTTGTGAGAGGAGTAAAGCTCTTATTGTTTTCTATCTGACTGAATAATAAAGCAGACAGGAAACAATTGCTCATGGCTATCAACGGATGTGGGTAGACATAACATTAAATGCAACTGGAGATTAGATAAACCAGTTTTAATGTGACCAAGATGAAACACTTTGCTCCTTTGTTGTGGCATCATTTACTTTTCCTATGAGCTGTTGACATACCGAGGGGAGAAACACTGATAAGCTGCCAATTTTTTTTCTGATATTAATCAGACTTTTGCAAAGCGGAAACTTCTTAATACCTTCACTTCTGGTGTAACTGTTTTTGCTGTGCAAATTCAGGTTCTCAGACTCAGCGAGAAGTACTTTGACTTCATAAGTGTGTCTGCTATGCAATGCAGAGGCACATTATTGTTATCATCCATACTTATTGTGTGATTGCTGCAACTCCCTCTCTTCCTCTTTATTAGGTCTTTAAGACTCCAATAAGGAGTTTATACCAATAACCAATAAAGGCACTATAGAAACATTACAACTTATTACATTTACTTATGGTATTTACTTAATATTGTCACGCCGCCATTCCCTCCTCTGTTTCTCTTTAAGAGGTTTCTTCCCTTTTTAGGGATGACAATGCCGGTCAGTTGGTCCAGCACTTTGGTCCAGACTGAAATATCTCAACAACTTTTGTATAGATTGCCATGAAATTTTGTACGAATCCCAATGACGTTGGTGATCCCCTGACTTTTCCTCTGGCACTACTATCAGGTTCACATTTATAGTTTTGAAAGAAATGTCTTAACAACTATTGGATGGATTGTCCTGAAATTCATTACAGACATTCATGTCTTCCTCAGGATGAAAGGCAGTGACATTGGTGACCACTTAACTATTCATCTTCATCAAATTTCAGTGTGGCCAATACTTTGGTTTATGACCAAATACCTGCAGAACTACTGATATTTCCATCAACCTCAGCTATACTTAGTGTTTAGTGCCAATTAGCAAATGTTAGCATGCCAACACGCTAATCTAAGAAAATAACATGGTAACCATTAAACCTGCTAAACATCAGCATGTTGGTATTGTTATGGGAGCATGTTAGCATTCTGATGGTAGCATTTAGCTTAAAGCACCACTATGTCAAATTGAATCTTTTGAGCCACTAACGTGACCCTAGTTTTCCTGTTAAAGGGAAGCCTTTTCTAATCCAAATTGAGTTTTGTATGATGAACGGTTTGTAAAGCCCACTGAGATAAATGTATGTGATTTTGGGCTACATAAGTACTGTAAACATGACTTGATTTAGTATAAATTTGTGCTCTTGATCTGCTCCATGTCCATGACTCTCTTGGGCAGACCAGCAGAGAATTTCCCAGACTTTTTAGTCATTTAATCAGCTGACAGTAATATTCTAAATATTTGTCAACTTATAACAACAGAAAATAAATATGATGTCTGATATTAAAGCTGAAGTACAATCTAAGCAGCCCTAAAAGAATGAAATCTTAGTAATATTATTGATTTGCTGCAATGTGAACTAAACCTCATCAGCAGCAATAAGGGGTGTACGTGTTAATTTTATATCTTACCCTCCTTGAGCAAAAAAACGATTGTAAGTTACAGTCCTTCAGCTTAATAACAGTAGTCCAGGGGGATCCGAGAGCTACAAAACAATACACAAGCAATAATAAGGACGCTTTTAAATACAGAGATCACAGGGGACAGCTTCCTGCCTGTTTCTCTCATTCGGCTGTCATTAGCCGGGGCCAGGATAACAGTCTCTGCTCTGTCCTGTCCCATGTGTGATGTGGTGGAGGGTCAGTCCAACCTGTCCCCCTCAGATGTCCTCAGACAACAGGATGTTATTGAGGATCCAGTCAGGGAAATTACAGTGTGCACAGAAGACGGATGTGATCGGTGCACAAATTATAGGAAATGCTAAATGAGTTTGTTATCGTGCATGTACAATATGTTTGCTCACTAAGGTAAAGTCGGTTTATGTTTGAGGCTGTGCCAGGTTCAATGATGCCAGAGTAAAGGCTAAATACAGTGACTAATATCATGTGTTGATCATTGAGCACCCAATAATTTTGTTTTGAGTTGTGCAAACAAGTTGAATGTTTCCCACTGGCCTCCTTTCTGTTTTAGGATGACAGCGATGCCACATCTAATAAGGCTCTGTCAGTATCTATTCAGACATACAGTCCCAAGGTCTTTCAGCAGAAAAACATAATAAGAGCTGCAATAAGACCAAGTCAATCACTCTGAAGAGAAGGGAAGTTTGTCATTGTCTGTACTGATCATGTTGAAAAGGGAAAGAGAGCGCTCAGATTACCCAAAGCCAACTTGGTGAAAGAGCAGAGGATAAAAGGACAGTTTTACAAAAACACAACTTTCAGGTGTGGAGCCTCTTTGATTTACAACGTTAAACCACTGGCATAAATATTGCCAGTGAAAAGAAAAAACTGATGTCATTGTCTGAAAATAGATCTTTATCTTTCAGTCAAAGCGATTTGTGTCTGGCACTGTGTTTTCCTCCTCGTCAAACTTGTCAGTGCACTCTTTCCACTACACTCCGACCTCAAGTCTCGCCATAGTTTGACAGTCACATTTCCAGACAGAGACACAGTCATCATCGCAGACATCTGCAGAGAGTTTCTTGTCTTAATCAGTCAGGTGAGAGCAAGTTACAGTAAGTAGGAGAACAAAGCTGCAAACTAACGACACTTTGACTTCAGTTGCAGAAGTGGTTTGTGATCACTGAAGTGAAGTCCGTATTAACCAGAGAAACAGGGCTGAAATAACACTTGTTTCCCCTTGTCATTACACAAACACACACTATCAATGCGTGTCCATCATCTCCACACATCTCCTCTCTTCATCTCCTTTTGTCTGTTTTGTCTTTGAACCTCACCTGCTTTGTTTTCTGGGTTTGTAAAAAATAAAAGGAGGTGGAGGGAGCAGGGGAGAAAATGAATGTATCGCTTGCGTGCAGACCGATATTACCGCTTTAAAAGCAAAACAAATATGTGTGTGTGCGTGCCCTGTAATTTTGCTGTTGACATGTGCACTTACAGTGGGGTTCTGGGACCCTGATAATGACTAGGGCAGGTAACACTGGAGACAGGTGGAGGACAGTGCTGTCTGACTGGTCCTGAGATAGAGAGAGAGTGTATGTGTGTGTGTGTGTGTGTGCGTGAGTGTGTAAAAGTGTCAAACACAGACTGAGATGTGCAGACAGACACAGTGGCACCTGGTGATGTCATTGATGTTGTCACTGAGTGGCAGTAAAGCTCAGGACACCATTCCTGAGCAGTCGACTCAAATGGTTGAATTACACTGTATTGTATTCCTATGTGCTCTTGCTCAATGAGGAAATTATAAAACTGCGCAGCACTCTCGTCAAAACGCAGTCCATGAATGCAACAAATATATCTTAAAGGAATAGTTCAGCATTTTGAGAAATACACTTTGGTACCTTGCCAAGTAAGATGCAGATAGAAGCTCGATATCACTCTACTTTTTGTCCATTTAATATGAATCTACAGCCAGGAGATGGTTAGCTTAGGATAAAGATAGGAAGCAGGCGGAAATAGCTAGCCTTGCTCTGTGTCAACTGTCAAATCAGCCTACCAACAACTCTAAAGTTCACTAATCAGCCGTTATATCTTGTTTGTTTAATCAGTACGTGTATTAGAGGTGTTGCTGGGTGGATTTGGTTACCTTCAGTCAGAGCCAGGCTAGCTGTTTCCACCTGCTTCCAGCCTTTATGCTAAGCTAAGCAACAGCTCTAATGCACATTATATCTTGATGTTTAATCTGTACAAAAACCAACTAAAAAAACAATAAAAGTGTAAAACATCAACTTGTGGTTTTGTGTGTTTTTTGAACTGATTAATCAAGTATGTTATAACTGTTAATTAGTTAGCTTTAGAGTTGTTGGTAGGCTGATTTGATTAACTTTGGACAGAGCCAGGCTAGCCTGCTTCCAGTCTTTTTGCTAAGCTAAGCTAACTTCTTCTGGCTGTAGTTTCATATCTAATGGCCAGAGTTGGTATCAATCTTCACATCTAACTCTCAGAAGAAACCGGATAAGCATATTTCCTTAAATGTCAAACTATTCCTTTAAGGATTTTAAGAGTTAATAGAGTTACTGTGAGCTTCACACTCCCATCTACGTGAGGCTGGTTGTTTTCTTGTCTGCTGTATTCTCTCTTACCATCATGATTGCGGCACTGATAGGCTACTGCTGTGTTGAACAGGTTTTCACTTGATTTCTTTGTTTGATAAAGGTTTATTAAAAGAAAAAAAATGATATTTTTGTCCACTTGGCTGTTAATAATTAAACAATCAAGATGAGATCCATGTCCGTATCAATTACTGCTGTGTAAGGGATTGGTGACACACACACAAGACAAAGACACACACAGTAAGGAATGTGCATGCATGAATACACATAGACACACGCATATTGCATCAGTTCCTATACAGGGGTCACATTTGGCCTTCTTGTATGCCTTTATCAGGAATATTAGGGAAGAATTGTGTGTGAATGTGTATGTGTGTGTGTGAGAGAGAGAGTTGGGGGAAACTCTACTCCATGCCAGAGTGTGACAGCATGGATCAGGTTCACCTCTGTTTGTTCAGCGGCCATCCAGAAATATGGCAGGAATCTGAGAACAGCAAGGCTGACTGAGCTGAACAAGCTAGCTGCCCCTGAGAGACAGATATAAACAGACGGAGACAGAAAAACACAGATACACAAACGCAATGTCATCACATCGGAAAGTACCATTTTGCTCATTTTCTTCAGCTGGGTGAAATACAATTTGCTCTGTAGGACATAAGAGAAAGGCTGTGTGTTTGTGTGCAAGAGTTTTTGTGCATCCTTCCCGGATGACGCGTCTCTCTGTTGGTCATTATTGCGGTCTGCCTTAGTAATCAGGAGGAAGACAAAACAATGTGAGAAGCCTTTTAATACAGTCAGGTATGGGTCCTGGGGGTCTGACACTTCCTCTGCTGCATAGCTACCTACCTCCTCCAGTCAGTCAACCCATGTCTGTCAAAGGGAAAACCTTATTTTTTCAACTCAAGGCATCACGTTTAAGCTGATTATAACAGTACAACTCATATATTTTTGAGAAAAGTGTAGCTGGTAAAAAACCGAAAGGCAATTACTGCATGTTTTTTAAGAGTACTGACATGCTTTGGTGGACAGATTGCTGTATGTGTTTACTGAAGATCAGTTAAGGGCAGTGCTTTTTTTCTACATCAGACTGCTCAGTATTAGTAATATGGCTGATGAACAGGGCTGATAGGGAACTGAAAGCTAGTGTGGGAAAAGAAAACATGTTTCTTGTTCCCAAATACCCAGAAAGGTGTCTTTTTTTACAGTATGATAAAGAAGCTGGTTAACCACAGTGTGTTGAGTTCACAGGTCAAGATGGCCAACAATCATGGGTTTCTAGTAAGCTCATGGGTGAATGGAAATTTTTTTGTGTGCTTGTCTATATGTATTTTATGCATGCATGTGTGTTTATTTCTGTATGTGCATAAATTATTCATTGAAATATATTCTAAATATATCTCCACTGGTGTTCTGTACATAACAAATACAGTCCATGTTGCTGCAGTGTGGACAGCCCTCAAACTGAGCAAGTTGTTTTTATCAAATCAAGCAGAATTTAACACAGTAAAATCAAGTCAACACTGTCAAACATGGTTTTCAATCATTAAAAATCTACAGAGAACAAGGCTGAGTGACAAGGCTGGCAGAATAAAACAGTGTGACATCTTTTTCTATATTATCAGGCCATCTTTTCCATTCAGACAGTGTTTTCCATTGAAGGAAATCTCTGAAATGTTTTCAAAGTGGTGGTTAAAAACACAGTGGATGTCACTGTAACAAACACAGGTTATGAATACTGAGCCCAAAAGACACACTGCAAAAATTTAAGTTCAAGAAAGCTGTAATATCTTATTATAGGATGATTAAATATTTTTTTCCTCTCATCCAAGATAAATAATCTTGCCAGACACTATTTACATTATTATTAAATGTGTTTCAAGGTAACTGGTCTCAGTTTTTGAAGATCATCTATTTTTCATCTAGGGTTGAAGAAACAAGCCTGAAAAGTGGATTTCCTAAAACTGTAACTGTAAACAATAATGAGAATGAACTGAATAAAATCTCATCATGCATGTAGTTATTGTAATGTGAAAATTGTTATTCAAAAGCAAAACTGATATTTTTCCCCTCCTTTCTGGATGTTATAACTTGCAACAGTGGACCACAGCAGGGTTAGCCTTGTGACAGCTGCCGGTTCAGTTGATCCAGATCAACGTTTGTGAACAAGGGAGAGACAGAAATGACACATGACAAATGTTGCAGACTGGAATGTGTTTCAGTAACACTCCTCAGCTCAACAACAGTCAACTCATAAGTTGGCTGTTAGGTAAATTTCTCCGCTGCCGCCTTCACAGACTGTGCACAAAATTCTCAGAAGTCACACCACACGTGCAGCTTGTGGTCAGCTTTATCAATCATAATTAGCAACCGAAGAGGTTTTCCCACCTCATTTCGATCTATGAAATGAAAAATCTGAAGTGTTAATGTCGACATCAAATCTACAAATTGAAGTCAAATTTTTAAAAATAACTTCCAAAGGTTTAGATTTATTGGATCTTGAAATACTAATCCTCTCTTGCCCCCCATCCGGGAAATACAGTCTGTGCAGGTGAACGCCTGCACAGACAAAACAGGTGTTATTTTTGCAAATCTGGAAGCACGCATGCGCCCTGGCTTTGCTGTCAGTGTTGGACATTGTCTATCATTCGCAGATTGCTGACATGTATGCTCCGGGTCAGCTGAGTACAGTGATAGTGTTTTTCTCCTCATCTCTGTGGGTGGTTTTGTCAGGATTTGAAAAGACATCTGCTGTGAAGCGCAGTAGCATTCCTCTTAGCCCTGAAACCATTATAATAACCCTTGGCCTGTCAACAGGAGATCATCCACCAGTGGAGGAGAGATGGTTGGTGGACTAGGTGGGTGGTGGCAGTGCTGCAGTGCTGACATTTATTCACATTCACACCTGAAATGGAAAAGAAGAGGGAGAGAAAAAAAAAGATGGAGGAAGACAAGTCTGCTTTTCTGTTTGAAACGTATTCATTAAGCACATATTGCTCATGTCATATCAATAAAGCACATGTGACTCATTGAACTGTCAAGACCAGAAGCAATGCACGTGTATATGAGTGATTTCTAAACCACAAGCAAAGTAGAGTGCTGGGTAATGCACGGTAAAAGAAAGTAACATGAAATGGACGGGGAGGCTGCCAAGGCTGACAGGATGATAAAAGCACAACATGGCAGGGAAAAAGTGAGGGTGACATGGCTGCAGAGTAGGGGGGCTGTGACAACAAGATAGTTGTGATAGAACGCATTTCTCCTTGAGTCAGCCATAAAAGCTTAAGAAAGGCAGAGGTGGAGGCTGTGTCAAATATTTTAGCTGTAATGGGTTATAAAATGGGCTCAGTCTCAACCATCCCTGGCAAAGATCATTGTCCTCATCCCCAGGGGAGGTGACGCCTTTAGTCCCACTGCGAGAAATGACCCAAGGCAGGTAGAGACTCAAGCATGGAAATTACAGGGCTAAAGCTACCTAGACAATTTACAGAGGCCCCAAAGGCACCATTAGTAGTACAAGCAGCTCTCTTTCTTCTCGGTACGTGTTGACGACAAACTGCCTTTCAGATTATCTTATCGTTTTCATTTCCTTAAATGCAAAAGGAAATAACATATTTTCTCGCTCACCTAGTGCTTTCTAGCCATACAGATAGGCCTGGTTTTGTCCAGGTTTTGAGATTTCTGCCTCCACCCCTAGTACAATAGAGGTGTGTAGAATTTTGTTTATGGGATTTGTAGAATTAAAAAAATATACATGTGTTGAAAAAAATAGTGCCCCATTACTCTGGATAATCCACAGAACACACTGTAGATTACAGTTTTCTGAAGAACTATTTCATCAGTAGAAACCTGTTGATGGTGGGGTCTGTGGATCACTCAGAGTTACAGGGACATTGAGTCAACATTGCTTTTTACTTAGTTTTTAATGTTTTGAGATAAGAAATTCCATTTATCTTCATGGGTAAACCAAAACTATTTGACTAGATACCACTAGAAGTAAGTGAAGAAACCTGTTTCTTGTAATTTCGTCGAACCCATCCTATGATGCAAGACTGTAACTTTTGAAAGGCGAAATATATTCAGTTACTAATGAAAAGCTGAATTTATAAGCAATAAAATACACCCTTTTTCAGTTAAATACATTTACTGTGATACTGTAATTTACACAGGTGACTACTGTTAAAATTACATAGTGTAGTCTCTCTTACCTTGCAAATGGCAATGGCATCAACACACACACACACACACACACACACAACATATACAGTATATTGTCAGCTGAAGAGCTTGTTCTTCTTGTCCTGCATACAAGTAAATTACATTTCTTGCTCTTTCTTCTGTGCAGTCACTGTCATGTTTCTATAAGACGGCTTATCATCCTGTCATCCCAGGAATGTCATGTCACACATCATGTAGTCCAAGCCAACCACCAAGTTACCACAGGTATCGCAGATATATGCCCACGCAGGAAAACATCCACCCGCACATAGGCAAAGTTCTGAGTGCAATCTTGGCTAAAAGGCCGCTACAAAACTCATACAAAAGTGTCCATGCTGTCATTATGTGAATTACTCACACAGTACATATGAGTAATACATGTAGTGAAGAGAAGGTTCAGATAGAGAGCATTAAAGAGGAAGAGGAGGAGGAGAACTGAATAGAAGGTGATGAATGAAATGACTGAAGGCGAAGAGAAAGACCGAAACAGTGACAGAGAAGTGGATTTTAAATTACATGGTGGCTCATGTCAGCAGCCATAATTAGTAGCTTGGTCAGGTGTGGTGAGTGGGACAGGATGCATGAAAAGAAGGACAAAACACCACAGAAAAGAATCTATAAGGAACTGAATCTACTTGACACACGGCGATGCAATATGAACTTTCCCAACATTGGAGAAAGTGAATGAGAATAGTTAGACACAGATGAATGCAAATAAGCCCACAGACACACACACACACACACACACACACGAGGCTGTTGTTTGCTGTATGTCGCGTGTCAAGCGTGTGGATGATGAGTCTGAAAATTCAGACAATTCTTAAGCAGGCTGGCAGCCTGCCAAGTCAAACGTTGCCTTCGGAGGAAAGAACAAGAGCAGGCTGGGGTGAAAGCCAGTCTACAGATAAACTTACGACATGACACAAGTATCCACATTTTCTGGATTGCACCCTCGCTGTGCAGGACAGATAGACGGCTGGACACAAGTCTCCTGAAAGAGAGAGCACAGGATAAAACCTTCCTGCATGCACCAGAACCCACATCCTCAACAGTATTACATTCATTCATTTGTATTTGGAGTGATTCATGTTGCAGCCACTTGCACTTCCTACCTGATCATTTTGAAGTAGAATATCATTATAAGCAGAAACACAATAAGGGCTTATCTGATCTTTTATCTGTTCTCCATTTGTTGATTCATAAGAGACTAAAAGAATCCTTGATTTAATGTTCCATTGTGCTTAATAATCTTTCTGCTCCCCTGAAGCTATGTTAGGAAGCATCTGTATCAGTGAGTCAAACAGGCAACTAACACATGGAGTGGAAATATTTCAGTCTGCAGCTGTTGCTATGATGAAGATATTAAATTTCTTCATATTCAAGAAGTATCACTTCACCAGCTGTGTTTTAACCATCTAATTAAGACGAACACAGCAAGAACAAGAATTAACTGACATTTATTCATTTTTGCTTGAAATTTGCCAAATTAGATTTATTTAAAAGACTATTACTGAAGATAAAGTTCAGAGTTGTTGTTTTGGTAACTTTCTTGATGTTTGTTTGGGTTATGATGTAAAAATATATTATGTGCCACATGTATACCTATGAGACATTAAAATTGAATTGAGTTAACTGACATCTTCAAAAAGAAAAAAACCCAAACTTCTGTTTGAATTGCCAAATTTTACTTCACACTCCTCCAGCACCAAAATGACCTCATCTCCTCCCTGTTGTGTCCTTGACTTCTGAACACAACACAGGTATGTCCTCCTCTCACCCAAAGATGGAAGGGGAAACTGTCAGAAAATGAAGATGTATTTGTCTGATCCGGACATAACTGTGTGACAGCCAGAGCCCCCCCCCCCCACCCCCCCACTAGAGACAGCCTCAAGCCTTGGGGCAAGAGAGTGACACACACACACACACAATCTCCAAGGAGGAGTCATGGGGCAAAAGGGGAGGAGGGGGAGGGAGCACGAGAGGAAAAGGGAGTGTATCTCTCTCTCAAAAACATACCTTCCCTCCTCTCATGTAAGAAGCAAGAGAAAGAGTCACACGAGTGAGCAGTCAGTCACTCACACACAGGTACACAGGATACTGAGGTTGGTTGAGAGACCGTGTGAGAGAGCGCGCAAGAGAGAAGACAAGAGACGGAGAACAGCCACTGGTTGCTCACAGACACTCAAGCTTTCAAGGAGGGCACAGACAGCCTGCCCTATGTGTGGCTCCTCTCAAGGCTTCACAGTAAGTGTGCAACATCCTTCTCAAATTATACTTATTGGTACCAATACAAGATTCAAATTGTGTTAATTATTCTAGATTATTTACCAAATGGATAGAAGTTGTTTTTTTTAATTTATTGATTCAATTACTAATTTATTTTTTGCATTGCGACACTGACCCAGGAAACATAATGTCCAACGAAGGTACAGAGTGCTTTCTAGAGTCGACAAGTTGCGTGTTGTCCTGCGCACCACAGCTGTGTACCTTTGACTAATGTCTTGATTTTCAGAATATATTTTCTGCTGTGTCACCGGCTTTAATAGTTTCAGAGTGAGCTGTCACACTTGTGACAGTCATTCTGAGTCAGCTGTGGCGATACACTTCAGAGAAGAATAGCATGAAATGTTGTCCATAAATCTCATCTCTCTGCGCTTTTATTTGCATCTCTTTTTTCTTCCCGAGAATAAGATGACATAAGTTTTGTGTCATATTTTGTTATTGCATCATGTGTGCCACTGTTGCATATATATATACTGTATTTCAAATTCTGTGTAACCTTTGAAGGATTTCTGATGATTTAATATAGATTTCTAAAGAACATCAAAGGGGAAATTAAAGTTTTCCAACTTCCAACTAAAGATTTTTTTATACAAAATTGTGCATGATTTGGGAAATGTATGCCTTACTTTAACCACTTTTCAGTTGCGTTTAGTCTTACTTTTGGGAGGAAACACAAGTTACATGAACTCTACCCCAAACCCCAAACTTATCTATTACCATCTAAGAGTCAAACTGCTGAGCCTAAAAAGGAAGAAGTTCACAGAGGGCATATCAGAGCATTGTCTTTTAATCGCAAGTTCTTCTATCTTCCCCCTCACTCTTCACTATTTCACTGTTTCATCCCATCAGACAAGACATTCTGGGGGGGGGGGGATTGGGGCTGACTTATCCAACAACAATCCGCCTAAGAAAGGACAGAGAGACAGTAAGGAACTGACAGAAAGAAAGAGAAAGAGAGTTTAGATTTGGCTGAGAGCCAAGTTTCAGTCAGTTCAGAGGAAGTCTGGTCGATTCAATGGAAGCGCTGGTTTCCTTGTGAAAGTGGTCCTGCTCCGACTCTGACGTGCACAGGAACCTCCCTTATAGCCCAGGGGTTGTGGTTCGGATAGTCACAGGATGTATGGGACAGTGGGGGCAATGGGGCAGCAAGCATGAGGTCTCCACTTTGAAGTTTGTTTGTCCGGTAGCAGCAGTTGATGGGAAAGTCTCCGCCACTCCTCCTACTTACCAGCCTACCTTGTCGCTACCTCCTTTGTGTCACACCTCACACTGAAATCTAATTTTATCTCCATTTAAAACTCGACTTCCCTTGATACAGTTGTTGTTTGTGGTGTCTGTGTTTTTTCCCCATTGAATAGAAACATAAGAGGAAAAGATAAAAGGAAAATGTGTCTTCCAACATATACAATGACATTTTGTATGTTTCTATCTCTCCCGTAGGCCTCCTCCTCTCAGTACAGCACAGCCATGTTAACCTCAAAAGGGTCACCACAAAGCACGGGGGTCATCACAGCAGCGATGCCAGACACGCAGGATGTAGACATGACATCGTGGAGGGAGACGGACTTTCAGGAGAAGTGCACTTACATCGTGAAGGACCAACCTCTGGAAGAAGAGTCCGAAAACCGCGGCAGGACACGGGCCGAGAGATCCTTACCCAGAAACCTGGCCCTGAAACGCCACCTGAACTCAGCAGAGGTACACAGCAAAGCAGACTTCCTTGTCGCGTCTATAGTTGCTGCTATCCTTTTTAAAGCCAAGGCAGGAAAGTGATGCAGAAAAATAATAAAATCCCAACATTTCTCTGCGTACTATATCTAAGCGGTATGTAAGCATCTTCTGTAGTTGTTTATGTTTTGTGTGTCATCTCCTTGCGTCACTCCAACATCCTCTCCACTGTCATCCATTCTCAGACGGGAAGTACTTGACATGTTGTTGTCTAATTTCAGCCTTTCCTCTCTGCTATGCATGTGTTGAAGCAAAGACAGAGACAATAGCCAAGCCCCCCTGCAGCATACAGCCTGAGGTCTCTATGATTAGTAGCTACCTCAGATTCCCAACCCATTGTCCCAGCGCTCAATTACACCGTAAAGCAAAGAAGAGGCACTGAGACCCACCTTATGGATCATCCAGATTAAGTGTGTGGCAGTTATAGTTTCATTCGCACACAAGTGGAAAGATGGTTTTCTGTTTAACTGAGTGGAGGAGAGTTCGTAGATCACAGCTAGTACAGTATAAAGTCTATTGATGAAAAGAAAACATTAGGTTTCCTTTTCAAACTCCCCATTAGGGTTGAGTCTCAAAGATTGTAGTCAGATGAGATCAGAGGAAGCAGCCCAGGCGTCTGCTGCAAAATACCTGTGCTACCACATTGAACTTCTAATAAGGTATGTCTGGAGTCTGGTTGACACCAAAGAGCAGGATCCGTTACAGTAATCTGTGACACAAGGGCACCACAAATGGAGCCATCAGACAAAGCTACGTAAAACTAGCTGGATAAACTGGAGATAAACTGTATGGCTAAGCATGTAGCAGTTGATCCAGCTTACATACACTATATGCCAGTATTGCTCCAAGATGAAAGAGAGAATACATTACCATTGCTTTAGGGGATTTGAACACAGAGCTCAAGGTGCAGTTGACTGGTTGGTGTGTGTCCATGACACCTTATCCTCCCTTCCCCACCCTGGAGGCTTGAGACAGGGGAGCGAGTTTCACACCTGGAGGTAGCAGAACAAGAGTAGTGGTGAAATGTTAATATGGTAGAGACACCAAAGATAATGTGGGTGATTGGCTTATGAAATATTCAGCATGTGAATTGAAGAGCCCATTCTGTCACAGCGTCACAAAATTCTTGTTTTCTCTGTGGCACATTTGTGATGGCAGCCTCTACATAATAGCAACTACTAATTGCTTGATTGCTTATTTCCTTTTTCTGGAGACAGTAATTCTCAGGGAGGGGACAATTTTTCAGCAAATTGACCTGATCCTTTTGGTTAGTCACCAAGAAACAAGTAGGGGGGATGGTGAGTCAGATAAGTAGGACTGTATTCCTAAGAATCTCATCCCTCTAATTATGTTTTTCAGCTCAGTGCATCCGGCTGCTTGTCCAAGCCTCCAATTTGTAAGCCACCCTTTTGTTTGATGATACCATGTCCTCCTTTTTGAACAGGTGCTTGGGGTGACCAGTACGGAGTTGATTCCTAAGGGGACACGTTTTGGGCCTCTGGTGGGGGAAAGCTACACCAATGAAACACTGTTGAAAGATGCCAACAGGAAGTACTTTTGGAGGGTAAGTGAGATGCATGTGAATCTATTAATTTGTGTGTTTTTGCATGAAGTTTAAATATGTGTGTTTCAAGACTGTTCACATCCTGTATCTCCATCTGGGGATGCTGCTGTGGCTGTAGCATGGCACGAGTTAGCAGTTGTGGTCAATGTCTGACATCCTGTGAAAGTATGACACTGTCAGTGCTTGGGTATCGCTAAATGACGCTGCATTTGATGGGTTTAAATGTGCATGTACTGTGTATATTTGTTTGCTAGTTGGTATAGGGCTGTCTGAGGTCACACACACAGCTGTTTGGTTTCAGTGACGCAGCGGTTCTCCTCTCTCTCCGCTTCTCTCGGCAGTGGTATCACTGCCAGTAAATACACCATACATATGTCCGCACTTCTCCAGACACACAAACTCTCACACTGACTAAGCAGGGAAGTGGGTTTGAGCCTGAGAACTGCTATGTTACAAATCAGCAGCATCAGGACATCTTTCATTACACATAGACGCCTGTGTAATTCACAGTTTAGAGTCAGCAACCTTGAAATCATGCAACCCCAACCAAAACTTGCAACAGCCATAACACAGACAATCTGTTAACATTAGAGCCATGACTCACCCGACAGCTTCAAAGCGCAGATGGCATAAAGAAGATTTTTATAGACCTAAAGAGAGGGAGGAATAAAACTCTGACTTAACTGCGTTTAAAAAATTGCGTTTAAAAAGGTCAGCACTCATTCAGAGGCACGGTGATGATTCTACCACAAAGGCGATAGGTGAGAGGTGTGGTGGGCGTGATAGTATAACCAGTACTACAATCCAGTCATAAAGGGAAATTCTTCTTCAGTGTTGCTTTCGTAACCCAAGATAAGTTGTCACAAAGGCAGGCAACGCCTATCCCAGATGAAAGCATATACAGTATTTACCATAAAAGCATCAGGAAATCTGTGCCATCATAGTTTCAGGTTCAGAGCATGTCACGGTGCTGATTTGTCATCATCTTTTGAATTCATTCTCTGGTCTTTTCACTTTCTGATTCTCTCACACCGCAGGTCTTCTCAGAGGGGCACTTACACCACATCCTGGATGGTTTGAATGAAGAGCGGAGCAATTGGATGCGTTATGTCAACCCAGCCTATGGTGTGGAGGAGCAGAACCTGGTTGCATGCCAGAGTGGTTTGGACATCTACTTCTACACCATCAAACCACTTCAGCCTGGCCAGGAGCTTCTGGTGTGGTACTGCCCTGAATTTGCCCAGCGCTGTAACTACCCTCCACTGGGCCAACTGACTATTGACTGTATTGGTAAGTGTATGAGTAGCAATATGCATTTAGGGAGGACTGACTATCGCTGGACACTTAACAGGAACCATTCCTGCGCCCACACTTTGAGACATATCTGATGTGTATTGTCATCGTGGAGTAAGGCTCCCAATCAAAAGCGCTGGACGACTGACACACTCTTTGTGTGGATGTTTAAGAAGTTACTCAGTCACGCCCATGGCTCTTTGTTAAAGCAGGACACAAAGGAGGAGAGTAGGGTCCTGAAAGCAGAGAGGGCCTGTCTCCAGGTGTAGCCATAGTCCCTGGGTAAGATGAGACCAATTTCAGGACTTCAGGCGATGTTTCAGTTTCCCTTTTTTAACTCCACATAGAAACACAGCTGGCAGCTCATTCACACACACAACATTTGGCTTTCATTCACGAACACAAAAGCAGAGAGACTGCATGCACACACCAAAACACTAATTTACACGCACACTCACACGCACGAGTGTTGGGCTGCCTGAGGTGCTGACAGCATTCTGGCATGACTCCCCTTATTTATTTGGCTCTTGAGGAGGAAGAGAGGTAGGAAGCGCTCCAGTGACTACTTGAACTTCCTGACAAGGTGACCCGCTGACAGATTGATATCTCACTGAGTGTCGGCTGTTTGTTTGCTGAGAGCTGGCCTCTCAGGAGAGGGGGAAGGGCAACACAGGAGAGCACACAGTAGATAAGGGTTACTCTGTGTGTGTGTGTGGGCTGGAGGGTGATGTTAATTGTGGACAAGAGTAGGCGAAATGTTCAAGCATACTTCTGTATTTTGCCTTCCTCTGTTTGTCGGCTCGTGTTCTTTTCCCACTAAGTCAGCAAAGAATAATCTCTCCTCATGACTTCCTGGGTATAAAGTGGGCAAATATGTTCAAATATAATACATATTTGGATCCAGATTTCATAAAGGTTTGAGCAGAATACAGTTGAATTTTTGTATTATTTATAAGTTAAATTACAGCAGGTGTTGTGGCTGGTGTGGCATGTGGCTTTTCCATTACATCAAGCATGTTTCAGGTGTATCGGTGTCTGGGTGCGGTTGAAGGCAGGTTAAAAAAAATAGTCTTTGCATCCTGTCCTGCTTGTGGTGGAAAATACTCTTACAACTGGCCAGCCCTTGAATGCAAATAATCCACTGTACCCACTAACTCCTGCCCTCCATTCTATCTGTATCCTGATCAGATGCCTATTGTTTCACTTCTGGTGTCCACTTTCATAGAGTGCCCAGGCAGGTCTGGGAGACAGTCTTAAAAGACACTCTAAAAATACGCAGGCGGACACACCTAATACAAACGCACATGATTATCTTATCATCAACAAAGAATAAAGCAACAGGTCGGACTATAGAGTAGGTACTTTTGAAAATAAATATGCGATGACGAGATGAGATTATGTCAAAGTCATGGGTGTATGTGTCAGTCAGTTGAATCATGCTGTATGTCTAAAAATGATTTCTGATGTCATTTCTCTTTTGTTTATTTGTCCCACAGAGCAGAGTCAAGCTCTGGAGAAGACAACAGGGAAACGAGGACACAGCGTCTCTGAAATCCTCCGGGACGAGCCCTCCAAAACCCTGACTACCTGCCCCAGACGTGTGGACAGTCCTTTGTCTCAGAAAAACCTCTCAGTTTTTCCCCTTTGTCCCCGTGTTGTCTACCCAATCAAGCCCCACGCAGAAGCTATCCACGGCCATAGAAACACACCTCTTGCATCTCTGCCATCCTGTGGCCCTCCAGCTGCCAAAAGGCCAGCTTTAAGTAGTCCTGCCCCCTCCAGTTCGCGCTTCAGCTTTCAGCACAGCCAAAGCCCCGTTATAGCTAAACCTTACCAAGAGCCCTCTGTGCCTGATTGTGTTTATCCTGCTCTGAGGCACAATCCCTATCTCCTGCCTCACTACTCACTTGGCCTTAACAGCATTCTACCTCATCCATACCCATTCTATGGTGATCGACTGAAACCTCACCTTACACTCTCATCCAATTTTCTCCCTTTTGAGGGCTATGCACACCTCCTCCACCCTCTGGCCAATGGACACAAAGATTT
This sequence comes from Scomberomorus guttatus, assembly GCA_038419695.1. Classification (NCBI taxonomy): domain Eukaryota; kingdom Metazoa; phylum Chordata; class Actinopteri; order Scombriformes; family Scombridae; genus Scomberomorus; species Scomberomorus guttatus. The sequence goes on from CM076462.1 coordinate 12,360,896, forward strand.
TTCACTTGCACTGTCAGATACCAAAATAGACCTCATTCTTTCACCAACTAGTGAGCACAAAGACAACAAGAACCTCATATCTAAAAGGACAAACTACCTCAGGATCCCCTCAGACGACCTCAGAGATTTCAAACACTCTCCTCCCAGCAACGTCCACGCAGACCTACCTAGACCTTCAACATCCAGTGCCTCATCCATGGTCACATCACTCTGCAGAGCACTGCCCTCTCTTGCACCTGGAGGATGCTCACCACCGCTGGGCACAGGTGCCTCCTCAGACTGTCTTCCTTCAAAACCCACCCCTGCCACGCAGAGCAATACTGTGGATGCAATGAACCTCAGGAAGGCCAAACACGGAGGGCAGGTCATTGGCTACAAGACTTTGTCTTACCCCCTCACCAGGCAGAATGGAAAGATCCGGTATGAGTGTAACGTCTGTGGAAAGGTCTTTGGGCAGCTGTCCAACCTCAAGGTTAGTTCTTCTTTATCATTTTAGTTAATCATGGTGGGAAAAAAACACCAGCCACCAGCTAAATATAGTGGCTTGCACAACACTGAAAGTGGTTGAACAACATTAGAATTTACCAACCACCATGGTTTCTTGAGTTTCTTGAGTAATGTAATGCTGTCCTCAGGTCCATCTCCGAGTGCACAGTGGAGAGCGTCCCTTCAGGTGTCAAACCTGCAACAAGAACTTCACTCAGCTGGCCCACCTGCAGAAACACTACCTGGTTCACACAGGAGAGAAGCCCCATGAATGCAAGGTATGGCTATATCTGTTAAAGATATAGTTCGACATTTTGCTTATTCACTTTTTTGGCTTTCTTGAGTGTTGAATAAAAAAATTGACACACATTATTGCTTGTATGGTAAATATGTAGCTGTAGCTATCAGCCAGTTAGCTTAGCTTAGCATAAAGAATGGAAACAGGGGGAAACAGCTAGCCTGGCTCTCTCTATAGGTAACAAAATCCTCCGACCAGCACCTCCAAAACTCACTAATTAACATGTTTTTACAGATACAACAAAAAAGATAGAACTATTGATTTAATGTCCATAAACCATCCTCAAGGTTGGTATTTGACACCGATTTGCATTATATTACAGTATTAAGACTAAAAGCAGTAACTGAGAAAATTCATCAACATTATTCTCTTTGGCTCTGTTTTGACACAGGTGTGCCATAAGCGATTCAGCAGCACTAGTAACTTGAAGACCCACCAGCGGCTACACTCAGGTGAGAGGCCTTACCAGTGCAAGCTCTGCCCAGCCCGGTTTACTCAGTTCGTCCACCTGAAGCTCCACAAACGCCTTCACACCGGGGAGCGACCTCACCGGTGTCCTCGCTGCCCCTGTGCCTATCTCCACTACTGCAGCCTCCAGGTGCACCTCCAAGGCTTCTGCCCGCTCTCCCCCTCAGTCTCCCACAGACACTCACCGGAGGAGCTACACCGAGTCAACTCTGAGATCGAGAGGTTCGACATGAGTGAGGCGGCAGAGCAACTTGAGGCCATGGCTGCAGAGGCCGAGATGGACAAGGGGAATGTTATTGACCTAATAAAGAAGATGGAGACTCATACCTCTGGCCACCAGCATGACGCCAGAGGGGGAACTGAGCTAAGCACCTACAAATCAGCAAAGGAGTGTTCTGCTGTTCAGCTGCATCATAGCCCTCTACCTCTGCATCCGACAAGCATCAAACTGGAGTCAGGTTGCATGTCAGAGCCCTAAGACAGCCTTGCTAATCCAGCCATATAATCCTTACAGGTCAACGCAGCAGCTGTCTGTCACTGCCCTATTTGAAGTAAAGCCTTATCTCAATCATGGATTGCCTAGTTTATACTCTACAGAGACTGTAGCGTGTGAAGAATCAAGACTCTACCAGCATGGCCTGGGACCAGTGACTTGATTGATTTAATGTATAAAATTTTGCTAATTTATTACATTTTTATTATTAATCTAAAATTCCTAAAGAGATTTGTGAAATTTTCTGCTACTTGTTTTGTATCTCTGAAATGTCTTTATGGGACGACAACTAAATGTGATTACGCTCAAACAGTTTGCCTTTATTTGTGGTTGCACAGTGTGAGAATGAGTGTTTCTGTTTGCGTGCATATCTATGAATTCTTTGAATTAAAATGACAATTACTGTATGGGCATGACTATGTAGTGTAAGTGAGCAAAGTGCTTAAGTGATAACACAGATGAAACCATAGTTGGTTGTGTGTCATATATACTGTACATATTGTGTGAGGGTGTAATGTACTGATGTGGGGAGTTGGTGACGTAGATAAACATCCTGTTATGAGTCTTGGGATTCTCACCGCCAGTAAGCGTTAACCTTTCACCTTGCTAACAAAACACAACAACACAGATGACAAAGTTATCGTGACTATCAATAGGATCCAGCTGCTAATTATGTACATGCACTTCCATATTTGAGTTTCAGTATTAATCAGCTGACAGTTTACCCACAACATGACTGTACAGTTTATTCGTGGAGACATGAAAACAAGAATGTTAGATTATTTCTGAGAAGCACGTCTCTTAATTCAAACACACACTAAAATATAGAAAAACAAATGCTGTGCAGATTTAGTAGATAAAACATCATAAAAACAGTATGACTAAAGGACAGCCACACAGTGTGTGCACAGTGCACAGAGTTTCTGTGCACTGTGATCCTCACATTACAACTTAAAAGGGTGTCAGGTGGCTTAGTGTTCAAAGTGGCCATCTAATGATGAGACAACTTACAAGCATCCTCAATGCTTATGACACTGATCAGGTGCCATGGTGCCTACCAGCTGCTGTGGAGTTGAATGACCCCTGCTTTTTCGCCTCCCTGGAAGAAAAGAAATGACAGGAGAATGTGCCAACAGGTACAAAAAACAAGAAAATGATTTCTCTGTTAACATAGTGCTTAATAATCCTTGAAAAAAGACGACTTGTGACCTCTCTGTGTAAGAGGAAATTTAAAGAATGATGCTTAATCAGATCAATAAGTAGGATAAGAGGGCATCTGTGATTTGGATAAGTGATCAGGAAGTGGAGAATAGGTCAAGTTTCCTAGGTGGAGGGAAGGTGAGCTCTGTACAGTACAGTCACTGATGCCCCTTTAAAAACCGCGCAGTGACGTCAGATATTTTTGACAGGGGGCAGGCAGCGGGAGAAGAAAGGAGCGGATGTACTCAGGGTGAAGGATGCCCAGGATAATGTCACCGTGTTGTTCCCTCTCCCACCTATCCGTATCATGATAAACGCTGCTGGGGCGCTCGCCCGCAGGATGCCGTCGGCGGCCCGGCGGAGCGGATGCTGGATAGCCTGGTGCCAGGCGGTGCTGCTCGGCGTGTCGGCGCTGGTTATCGTGGCCGAACGGAGCGCTCGTAAGTGGGCATAGAATTCCCCCGCGCTAGCGGGCTGCTATAGTTTGCTGGTGCATGAGGTTAAACCACATCTCTTGATAAAAATAGGGCATGTGAATGTTGTATTCCTGTGGCGTATTTTCGTTGCTTTTAATGGATGCTGTTGCTCAGTCATGATGCTTCGCGCTGGAGCTCTTCCAGCAGCAGCCGTGGTTCAAACGGTGATGTTATAGCGAAGCTGTTACTACTGACTTAACAGACCGTGTTAGCCTTTAAGCTAAGTGTACAGCAATGTAACATTGGTATTGCTTTGCCCAGCTGGGTTGACCAAACTGGGGTCCCAGAAACTTCCAGGGGTCATTCAGCAGGGTCACAAAGCCGAAAAATGATCAACTGTATCAATTAACCTCCACAGAATACGGCTGTCCTTGATACCTAGCTACATGAATAATGCTTAGCCTTTTGATTGCTCTTGCACCAACCCCCCCAATAAAAACATATATAACGAAAATGTTGAATATTGTTATTACTATTTAAGTATTCCAATTAATGCACATCTGGAGTCTGTATTGTCAACAGTGTGCAGCACTCTTAGATTGGATGATTCCCTGACTAAGCAGATCAATGGGGCAAGGGCAGGGCACAAGAGAGATAAGGTGAATGAATCTGTACAGCGTGTGACTTTGTCTTCAGCAAGTGTATCAATCCCAGCTGATAAAAATACCTACTGCTGCTGCTGCTGCTGCTGCTGCCAGGAGACAGTCAGTCACAGAAAGATTGTTGGTGTTAAAAGGATCAATATAGTGTCTGGTCCTCGACAAGTCGATGTGATTGGAAGCAAGATGTCTTATGCAACTAAAGACAAATAATTGCATGGTGTGTAAAAGCCAGGAGTCGGACGCTGGTCTGTGCTTGGTGGAGATTGTATCATCACATTAGGGCAGCTTCCTTCACAAATTAAAGGACAATTCACTTCAGCGAGGTGTACGTTGCTCTTTAATTTCTCAAGGACTCTGCAGCTTTCAGTCAATCCTCACACATATGCTGATCTTTGTGTGCAGCGTTTCCCTTAAAAGCCATGTTATAATCAAATCAGGTGGCGCTCCTTAAAACAAACCCCTCTCACTTGACATAGAAACGCACTGTACTTATACCAGCTTGCATTTGCATGATTGTCTGTGTTTTTGTTTGCACGTGTTAGTGTTCTACTGTATAGGATTTTACCTTTGGAATGAGGAGACGCAGTGGGCTGGCCTCACTCTCGGCCTCTTTCTCCCGGGGACAGCAGTTCAGCTGTTAAGTGTGAAATGGTACTATGATGATGGTGATGACAGGCGATGCTACCTCTCTGTCATACACATACTGCACTTGGGCATCTTCAAAAGGTGAGACCTTTTTCATTCCAAATTTTATGTACAAAACATACCATTATTAGACCATGTCATTAGAATCTAATCCAGGAAACAAACCACCTACCAAAGTCATTTTGTGCCCTGCACTACAAGCACATTTGGTGACATACTTAGTGCCCATCAAAGTTCATAGTGACAAATTCTGTTCACATTACTCTTCCGTTAATACCATCATCAGGAGTGTGCACGGTGTATCATTTCTCTGGTTTCTGTCTATGTCTCCCTCTTCTGGCAGGTTATGGGACTGCATGAGGTCTGTGTTGCGCATGCAGGGCTCAGTGGCTGAGCTTGGCGCTGCTGTCATGCAGCAGGCGGATGTTGCTGCCCTTTGGCTGCTGGAGGCTCTTGTCCTCACGCTGCCTCAGAGCCTGCTGCAGGCATATGTCGTGGTGTCCACTGATGTGGGCATCATGTCCCCAGGTAAACTGAGCTTACCATGAATTATTGGCTCCACATAACGTCATTTTTTAAAAATCTTTTGCATCTTTGTTCTACCTTCAGTGGCCTATTGCTGCGGTCTGTGTGTGCTGTCTATTTCCTGGGCGCTGGTGCTGTACAGCCGAGCCTGCTGTCTGATCCGGCCGGGCCACCTGGCCATGCCTCCGGCCGCCCTGCTGTGCCAGCTCGTGTGGAGAGCAGGCATGCTGGGTGCCAGGGTGACCTGCCTCATGTTCTTTGCCAGAGTCTTTAACTGGTGGGTCTGTGGAGTAGCAGGTGAGCAGCATGCTTCATGGGTATTTTTGTGTAGCTTACGCACACATCAGAATTGAATTCATTTACATTCAAGTTGAGGAGCGATGTAATTATCCTCAGAGTGATGCAGCGTGTCCTCTTAATCTAGTTTTCCAGTTGGCCCACTGCATCAGCATGATATACTGTATATGGATCCTCTGTTGCGCTCGCACCTCCTAGTCTATTTTTACGTTGACCTCCAGGTTTTCACTGGCTCACGGCCTCCTTCTGGCTGGTATCGCAGCAACCAGACATCTGCACCGGCCCTTGGTGTTGGCGCGCCTTTAATGCCATCATGGGGCTCGTCCATGTCTTCCTCTTCCTTAACGTCAAAGACGGACCCTCGCGCTTCCGCATGGCCAGTTTTTACGCAGTAAGGAGTGACTTTTGATGAAATTGAAATGCTTCAATTTGTTTCTGCTGTGTTTGATCCTGCCGCCTGTTTTCAATATATTGTTCTGTATTCCACGTATAGCTTTGTCTCATTGACCTACACACATGGCGGCAGTCACACACACACACACGCAGATACACACACACGGAAGGACAGTTTGCATTGTCATCCTCACCTCTGCGTCCTTAGCTTACAGTGACGTAGAGCTGTCAGCAGATGACTGATGGTGTGACCTTCTCTCCTCCTTCAGTTCATGCTTGTAGAGAACGCCACTCTGCTGCTGGCCGCCTCCGACTTCCTCAGCGAAGCATCATGGGACAACATGACCTTACCCACCACTGTGTTGTGCAGCTTTCTTCTCGGTGAGTCACTCTGTCTTTCTGCACTCCCTTTCTTTTGGAACGGATTTGTGTCAGATGTTTATTTCTTATTAATAAACCAGCGTCAACTAGGAAAAAAGTTTGTTTTCTGTGATTAATGCATTCTAAGTAGGACAACACAGCTATTTGTATTACTGCAATACAAACAGTTCCCCTTTAAGTATGACTTTTCAAATAAGCAATAGTACATTGGTGATGCAGTGCAAGCTACCATCCTAACACACATCTTACATGCAGGATATTCTGCTTTTTTTTGTCATTTTTTTAGAGTTGAATTTGGCAGTGCCTAAAAATCATTTGTGTGTCGTAATTTCTCTGTAACATAGGACACCAAAGGAGATTTAAAATGGTCAGATGCTGGTAAATTCTGATTTTTATGAATAGAGTTCTTGTATTTATTTGCTGAGAAAAATCCAGATGCAACACCAGGCCTAAACTTTGGCAAAGAGGCAAAATGCATTGATGCAATGTTCTTTACTGCAGCCCTACTTTGTGATTTGGACTAACAACATATATATAATACTGCAATACTGACTTTGGTCATTTGTTAAGACAAGAACTATAGAAGTGCCATATTGCAACAATTAGTCGATTTATCAGTAGCCAAAAATTTATCACAACTATTTTGATAACTGATTAATCAATTGAGTCATTTTCTAAGAAATAACGCCAAAATTCTTTATTTGCAGCTTCTCAAATGTGAATATTTTCTAGTTTCTTTAGTCTTCTATGACAGTAAATTGAATATATTTGGGTTGTGGGCTGTTGGTCGGGACAAAACAAGACATTTGAGGATGTCACATTGGGCTTTGGGAAACAGTGACTGGCATGTTTCACCGTTTTCTGAAATTATACAGACCAAATGACTAATCAATTAATCAAGATCGTCAGATTAATGGATAATGAAAATAATTGATAGTTGCAGCCTGAATTGGATGTACAATAAGGATGTAGCCATTAATTAACTGGAAACAAGACATGAAAAACATTCCCAAGGAGAAATCTAAAATTACATTAAAAATCTAACTAACTGAAATAAGAATTATTTTGAATTCTTCAGTCTTATTCAGTTGATCATTGCCAGTGAATTAGTCGAAAAAATATTGCTTGTGACAAGTGTACTAAAATCAACTATTTCCTATCCCTGTGTTTCCCAGGAGCTACCTCTCTGGTCCTCTACTATCGGTTCCTCCACCCCAAGTCAACAGAGATCTCCCAGGGCTCCAACCGCAACCACATGGGCAGCACATGTATAGAACGGGGGGAGTCCTCCTTCTCTTTTGGAGACAAAAGCCTGCCAGCTCCTTCCATACAAAACCATGGTAGCTTCTCCCTCTCAGGGGTGGCTGGTTCCCTGCTGGAGCACCCTGGTACCTGCAGGGGTAGGCCAAACAGCTCCTGCCCTTGCTACCATCACCACTGGCTTCTTATCCGGCTGGCCCTGAAAACAGGTGACCTGGGGAAGATCAACAGAGCGTACGGGGCCGGCGGAGCAGCAGCTATACTCGACATGGAGGAGTACAACCAAGAGTTTAAGAGCAACGAGGGCATCACTATCACGGCAGGAGGCAGCTGTGAGGTCGTCTCTACTTCCAAATCTCAGGGGAAAGGCCTCGCACCGCTTTCGGACTGCAAAGATGAGTTCCAGAGTGTGAGCGAACCGACGTCGAACGAACAACCTGAAGAAGAGGATGACAGTCTGGAGATGGAGAGCCCGCTGGAGTCGCCGGCGTCGGATTTCAAGCGCAGCTCACCAGAGGGCAAGTCTGTATTTGGAGACAGTCCGGAGCCGTACTTCTGCCCCACAGAGTCAAGTTCAACACTATATTTCAGCGCTGATCCTCAGTCTCCCAGCAGCACCAGTAACCACCGTTTGGACCGGGACACCGGGGGTCGGGAACGGGGTGTGCGCCTCAATTCCATCCCTAGTGATCCATCCCTTCACAGAGATGTCCGTGGGCTAATGGGCCGGGTTGGGCCACGCTTCACTTCCACACCTAAACTGGACTCTGGAGCGCAGGACTCTCCCTCCAGTGTCCCTCACCTCACAGGTCCCAGGAGGCAGCTCATCATGTCCCGAAGAGATGAGGATGATAATTTCTAGCTTTCCGATGACAGAATCAGGGAAAAAGTAACAGCAACTTATCCAGCATTAAAGGAGTACACCAGCTTTTTAAGTGTTTTAAGAAGGCTGGCAGAAATTTCACATCTATGTGTTTGTATATTTAGAACACTGTGGGGCATAGTATATATGCAAACAATTCTGGGATAATGCTAAGCTAATCTGTACTTTTCTCTAACCATTAACGATTTTCTAAGAGCAACACATTGCCCAAATGCTGGACGCACAGAGGTGAAACCTTCAGCAGTGTTTTCATCAGACATCAAGAAGATAATTAGCAATCTAATTGGTAGTGTGTGGAGCTCAGGCACACCTTCTACTCTCATGGTCGACAAACATTTGTTTAAATTCTTTTAGCAGCAATTACCTTAAGCCTCAAGAATATTGCTGTGCAACAATACTGGCTCTGCCAGATTGTAATTATATATTAAGGAAGCAGCCATGAGCCATATCAATAAACGTCATTAGATATATGCAGCTAGCTGCTTCATGATCTCAAACAACTTGTGGTCTTTATATTACAAAATGAAGCTGCTATTATTCATGTTAATAAAATGCGAGCTGTTATGAGAATAGAGAAATTATTCCTAGATCTTAAGAGAGCAGGAGTGTCTAAATCTCTACCATTTCAAGCCAGAGCTTTGTTGGCTTCTTAAAAGCACAAGTATCCTTTTTACTATGTCTATTGCTGTGATTTTTTTTTGCTTTGTTATTCCCATTTAAAAAGACAGTCCCCTCAGAGAACAACATACTGTATTTTTTGTATAATCATGTCAACTGGCATTGCTTTGAGCAGGGCTAGTGTGTCAACCTGGCAAAACTGTGTTTGATGTGTTAACTTTATTTACATGTTGACCATGTAATTTCTGAAAATGTTTTTTGACTTTACATTATGTTGGAGAAGAAAAAAAAAAAAAACGTCTCAGGCACTGACTTTAAAAAGCTTTCAAATGTCAATAATGTGAAATGAAAAGATGCTTATGAGGTACTTGTAGTGACTTTTTTATGTATTGCTATTTCTAGGGAAAAGATGCATTTTTGCTCATTGCTGTTGCTGTAAAAGGGATGAAATCCACAAACAAAGCAGTGACATGATGCTGGGGTTTCTCTTGCAATTAGATGACTGCCCTCTATGACATTTGAACTGTGAAGTGCAAGGCCACTGGTGGCTTTAAATAAGCAATAAATAGCCTACATATTTGGGTGAGTGGATTAAAGGTGTTTGTAATTATTTAAAACGGATCAGTGTTTCTGTGTTATGGTATGTGTGTCATTGTTGGGTGGAATTGTTGAAAATTGACTTCTCTCCATGTTTTGGACATTTAAAAAGGTGCATCTGTGTGATGGCTCAGGTTGAAATGGTCTTTTGTCATGTCAGGCTGAACTTTGTTGTGTAAATGGCCTCAAAGAAGGTATTTATGGCACTCGCCCTTTAAGACGGCGCGCATGCGCAGGTCAGTGAGAACATTAACTCCTGAACTTCGTAGTCAGAAAAATTCAGATTTATAAAATAGCAGGGAAAACAGCATTGAGCTGACATGGCATTTCGCCGAAGAAACAAGAGTTACCCTTTCTTCAGCCAGGAATTCTTAATACAAAACCACGCCGACATCGTCTTCAGTTTGGTGATTTTCATTTTGATTGGATTGATGTTTGAGGTGAGATAAACTCAGATTCTCTTTTCCTCCCTCGTCTCACTCAGCTGTTTTTTAAGATGGCAAGTCCTGCTGCACGTTCAGAGATGTAAACTTGTGGCGAATTGAACTCTTACTCGGTCGAAACAACTTTGCTTTGCAAACATTTTGCTACTTAAACTAGGCGAAGCAGTTATTCACCGCGGATATCGTAGCTGCTCGCTGCAGTTTTACAAGTTTTGCGAACAATGAATGATAACTGCTCGCAGTCAGAGTAAGTTATGAAGCTGAGCTAGCTGAAAACAGCAGGGTAAAAAAAACAGCTTTACACACTTTATCGTTACGGTGAAAGTGTTCGGCTTCTTGCTCTTAAACCTTTAATTTCAAAAGCTGTTTGTGAAGTCGGGATACAATAAAAAAACTTTTCTGTTAGCATTGACATTAGGCAGGGACTCCAAAACTATACGGTGCAACTTATTTCTCCTCATAATCTCATGGTTTACCCTCTAAAAAATGTCTTGTTCCAGTTTCCAGCAGAGACAGTCCGCTGCAACGTTTAGATTTCAAGGATTGTATCAGTCGCCACAGAGAGCCAAGCTGATCGAGGAAGTAGATTGTTTTCGGGATTCAAATTAAAAGCGTCGCCGATTCATTAGAGTTAATTCTCAATGCACGTCAGGCGTTAGAGGTTTTATTTTGGAAAACGAAAACGGAAGCGGTATGAGTTTTTGTCGCCATCTTGACGCTGGTTGTTAACTGCCACGTCTCAATCTTTGAGCCGCTTCTACGGCTGCTGGCCGCCGTGATTTCAGCCGCTGTAAAGACTGTCCTGACTGATCTGAAGGGATTTTATGACTGACATACAGTAACCGAATTTATTAGGTGTTACTTTAGTTTATAGTGTCGCCTACGTGCTCACAAACACTCGCTCCCAGGCCGCCGCTGTGGCATTTCGCAAACTTTCAATCCGGTGTTACACTGTATTTGGTGACCCATCAGATTCTCTGACCTGCAGTTTTGGAAGAAGTACTTAGATCCTTTACTTAGGCTAAGTAAACGTGTCAATACCACAATGTAAAAGTACAAATCATGCATTTAAAATCCTACTTAAAGTTCTAAAGTAAAAATTTAGTACTTTTAGTTAAAGTACTTTAGTAAATTTAGCTGGTAATACTTCTACACTTTCACTTAAGTATGTTTTTAAATTTAGGATTTTTACATGTACATTTTACATTGAGGTGTTGATGCTTTTACTTAAGTAAAACGTTTCTGAGCACTTCTCCCAACACTGCAGGTCACAGAATCTGATGGATCACCAAATATGGTGTAACACCAGAACCCTGGTTATGCTCACACAGCTGGACATGTAAAACAATAAGCAGGGGATTTCCTTCAGTTTTCTCGTTTCAGAAAACGAGAACGACATATTTGCTATAGTTGGGTGAACTCGAGATTGAGGCGTCGACAAGTCCCCTGTGTCCTCGGCACTCAAGGAATGACTGGTGACTTGTTGCACCATGGTTCCCAAGCTGGGGTCCAGGGACCTACTAGGGCCCCCCGAGGGGTCTCAATAAGAATATGATTCCTTAATCATTTTGTGCCAAATCATATCTGCCTAGATGGAATTTCTTGAGACAGTTTTTAGACCTTTCTACAATCGTTTTAGTCCTGAAGCCATTAGTAAGTAATTTAGAAAGCATCTTTCTGGTTCCAGCTTTTCAAATGTGATGATTTTCTGCTTCTCTCTGTTTATATATAATTGTGTATTGATTGTCCTTTTGAGTTTGGGATTTTTCATCAGACAAAACAAGCAATATGAAGACGTCACTTTGGGCTCTGGGAAAGTGTGAAAGTCTTTTTGAAAAGTTTGCTGACATTAAAAAGAAATCATATTTGAAAAATAGTTGACAAATTAATCATAAAAAAATATTTTTTAGTTGCAGTCTTTTCTTGTGAGATGCTGGATACCATTCAGGCAATTGTAAAAATGCTCGAACGAAACAATCTGCGAAGTGGAAAATCATCATTTGCTCGAATGAAATACACGTCTTTGTGGGGATGCTTAATGTAAAATTATTCGGGAACCTCTGTTAGAAGTCTCAGGTCAATACAAGCCTTGTCATGCCAGACAGACTTGTCAGCAGTGCACCTTTAGGAATTCAGCTCCCAGTGGCAAATTACAATGCCTGAGGGGAGGACTGACAATGTTATAAACAATATATCCTGAAATGTTTGGATTCTTACTCTCTCACCATCCCCTCTGTGCACTCACACACACACACACACACGTATACTTTTTTGATACTTTGGGCCTCTTTAGGTTGCATTCAGACAGGTTCACTGAAATATGTTCCTAATTACCATCTCATCTTATTTTTCAGGCAACAGCTAAGACAGCCATACTGTTCATTCAGCCTCAGTACAATGTCACCACACTATCACCAGGTATGCGGTGCAGCTGAGAAATTATTCTGCAGTAATGAAGGTGCCCACTGCCACGGTGTTGCTGCTGTGAACATTTTATATTGCTGATTGTAATCCACAGTGTATGTTATGGCATCATTATATCACTATCACTATGTTGCTCCAGGATGTGTAACACGCCTCTGATTGCAAACATGCTGTGTGTGTGTGTCTGTGTTTCACTCCTCCTTTGTGTGCTTAGAGGGAGAGGTGACGTTGTACCATTATGGATGGAAAGACTGCGCTACCATCCTCTTCTATTTCTTCATCGCCATCATCCTCCATGCAGTAGTGCAGGAGTATCTTCTGGATGTAAGCACCCATTCACTGTGACATAATTCCTAGGAAATTTCCTAGAAAGAAGTATGTAATTTGGTACTAATTATCTAAGAACTGTCCCATTTGAACCAATATTCATTAGTAATTCATTATTGGAAACTTGCTACACTCATTTCTGACCTGATCTGCTGTGCGCTGACTAAAAGACTCTCTATGCTTTCAGCAGTTTTATGCAGTTTTTTTTTTTTAACTTTGGAGTGTTATTTATCCCCCTTCCTGACAAGCAAGTATGACATGGTTGGTACCAATGGATGCCTTTGGTCATCTAGTTTCATATGATACCAGAATCTTCACTCTGCATCCTCTGAGAGACAGTAATGTTGGCCGAGGGCACCGGCGTCCTTGCAGAGTTTAAGAGGTTAATCTGAAATAAATAATTGCGAGCACCAATCAAACACTTTCTATAATTGGCACCAAGTTACATACTTCTTTTTTCAGGAAACTTATTGGAAATGAAGAATATTCTGTTACCGCATCTCATCTCATTGCCTCATCTTACCTCAAACTTCATCCTTATCTTAATGCCCATTTTTGCGGTGAAGAACCTGAAAGATACTGATGATGCTGAAGCTCTGAAGATGCATACTGTATACTGAAACCAGGATATGTGTGGTTTTCCCCTGATGGTGTTTGCAACCAAATGCACTTTGTGGGTCTTTTAAACAAAGTAGTTTGAAACATATCACATGAAAAAACATTAGAGCAGTGAGCTGACTGGTTTGCAAATCAGACTGAAAACAGGCTGTGGAGACTAGAAGAGAGAGCAGCATTTGATTATTTCAAAAGTATGAGCTTTCATGTCATTGTTTAGAAATAGGCCAGCGGGGAGGAATGAGGTTTTATTTTAGCACCATCGCCACGCTTTCCAAAGCGTATTGAAAGGAATACTTCCTCAGATGAGAGTTTTCAGCAGCAGCCAGAAATAGTATCGGCTGTCTTTTCTTGTCCTAGTTATTTCTGTTACTGTGACACTTCCTTCTGCATGACAATGACAAGAGTCAACATGCCACCATGACTGAGTCAACTGCATTCATCTCTATTATCTGTTGTGTTGTTCATGCTGCAGAAAGTGAACCGGCGTCTTCATCTCTCCAAGAGCAAGAACACCAAATTTAATGAGTCCGGTCAACTGTGTGTGTTTCACTTGGTGTCTAGTGTGTGGGGCCTCTACATCCTCATAACAGTGAGTGAGATTTTACTGTGATAACTCATTGTATTCAGCAACAACTTTCTAGTTAAAGGTTCAGTGTGTAGGATTTAGTGTCATCTAGTGGTGAGGTTGCAGATTGCAACTAACTGAATACCCCTCCCCTCGCCCTCCCCTTCCAAGCGTGTAGGAGAACCTACGGTGGCTGCGAAACTCACGAAAAACACGAAAAGGCCCTCTCTAGAGCCAGTGTTTGTTTTGTCTGTTCTGGGCTACTGTAGAAACATGGCGGGCTCCGTGGAAGGGGACCCGCTCCCTTTGTAGATATAAAGGGCTCATTCTAAGCTAACAAAAATACAACGATTCTTATTTTCAGGTGATTATACACTAATTAAAACATACTTATGAATATTATATTCCATTTCTGCCAAGTCTGTTCTGCTAGATGCCACTAAATTCTACACACTGCACCTTTAAGGAAATGTCACATATACATATCAAGTAGAAATAGTGTAATTCCTTTTGAGATGCACACAAATGACTGTATTAAATCATTTTTAAGTATTCTTCTCTCTAATTTCTTCACACAGGAAGGGTATCTCCTGCATCCCAGCAGCCTTTGGGAGAACTATCCCCATGTACATCTCAGGTATGACTGATGTGTATCTAGCACTGTCAGTGATATATTTACATATAAAATCAATCAATCAATCAAAGTAGTATTGTGTGTATTATATGTTATGGTTTATAGATAGTGATGTTTTTTTTTCCTCAGTAGAAATACATTTGATTAACAATACATATCTTCTTTTAACCTTCTAAACTCCACAAAGACGCTGGTGTCCTCGGCTGACATTACTGTCTTTCAGAGGCTGCAGTGGGCTCAGTTTTAAAGTGATGATTCTAGTATGATATGAGACTAGAAGACCTAAGGCATCAATTGGTACCAACAAAGTCATGCGAGCTTGTCTTGAAGGGGGATAAATAACATTCCAAAGTTAGGCTAAATTTTGGCGAGGGAAAAACTGGCATGGCCATTTTTAAAGGGGTCCCTTGACCTCTCAAGGGTACCCACAAGTCTCCCCTTTACAGACATGCTCACTTAATGCTAAACCATGGACTTTTTTGCATGAAGTATAAATGTGTTATTTTCACCTATTGTAAAAATGGTGTATTTGAATATTTCTGCATCCGTAAATAGTCTTGGAATTGCATAAATTGGGTCTGACTGGAAAGTTGAGACTCTTGTGGATTCAATGAATCTAATTGCATTCATGTGTGCTGATGTTAGTCCCCATTGTAGCCATTTCATTGTAGTGAGACCATTTTTTTTAAACTTGACCTCACTGCATAAAATGACCTATTGTGACCTCTAAGATAATCACAGCCTCATGAAACTTGACAGCCACTGAGGGCAGAGACTGAGGGCATTCAGAGGATGTATGGCTTTCCTAGGTACATTGACAATAAGGGGGGTTCTGAGCAATTTTAAGAACAGAAGTGCTCGCCATCCAATCGGCAAAAAATGCAATTCTTACAGAAATCTCCAAATGTCAAGTTTTTTTTATACCAAAACAGCATGAAGTTTTCTGTGGTGTTCCTCAAGGTCCTGTTGTCTTAATGTGGCATTTTCGACAGATCTTGACCATTTTTATAATTTCTTGAGACATAACCGAGCATGGGAATGGCCATCATGTTCTTACACACTCTAAAGTTTCAACATGCACCTAACCAAAACACAATATTTATTACAGATTTATGACTCAAAAAAACTTGACACACAGAGCTGATCTGCATCTCATATTAATCTTCAGGTTCCCAGCTTTCAGATGATGAATACCACCTCTATGTAGCATATACTGTTGACCTGCTATCTCCCCCTAAAGATCCCCTGACCCCCCCCCCCCCCCCCCCCCCTAAAAAAGACAAAAATGGGTCTATGGTAGGGAGGTTCAAGATGTATCCACATACTTTATGTTCATTGATTAATCTGCAGATTATTTTCTCAATTAATCAATGCATTGTTTGGTTTCCAAAGTTGACATATTCAAATCTCTTGTTTTGTCTGACCAGTTGTCCAAAACCCAAATACATTTGTTTACTATCATAGAAGACAAGTTATAATAGTCTTTTGAGATGCTGGAATCAGTGAATTTTTTGCCATCTTTGCCTAAAAATGACTAACTGATTAAACAAATTGTTGCTTTTTTCTGGATTGAGTAATTATTTCAGCTCTACCTTAAACACGATTTAACACAGGTTAACATGTTTTTGCTGGAGAACCCTGATTGCTTTGCCATGTCCACAGGTGTGTTTTTTTTTTTTTTTTTTTTTTTTTTTTTCAATGTGCGCATATGCATAGAAAAAAAGGGAATGTATCCATGTGGCAGCTGTGTATCCTTCTCATGCTTTCTGTCTCTGTGTATTTCTGCTCCAGATTTCAGGTGAAGTTTTTCTACCTCACTCAGCTGGCCTACTGGCTTCATGCTTTGCCGGAGCTTTACTTCCAGAAAGTACGCAAGGTCAGTAAGGAGGCTGTGGGAACTGGAGGAGTACTGGAGTGTGACTAGATAAGCTCTATGTGCGTGTGTGTTTTGTGTGTTTTGTGTGTGTGTGTGTGTTCGTGTAGGCAGAGAGTGACAAAGAACAAAACATTCCAGGACTTTAATATAAACGCAGTATCTTTGCAAATAATTGCTGTTTGTTTTTTCAGGAGGAGATTTCTCGTCAGCTCCAGTACATCTGCCTGTATCTGCTGCACATCTCTGCAGCCTATTTGTTAAAGTAAGCATCCAGCATTTTGAAAACCTGCAAATTCAAAGGCTTGTCAGAAAATATGCATGATAGTGAGGAAAAGAAATAAAGAAAACAGTGATGGAACACTCTGCAGTTGAAGTTTGAAGCTAAATTCTTACATGTGGTTAAGGACAATCTATAAATATTGAATATAGTTTTCATGGGAACCTATATGGGTGTCACACAGGATTATTTTCTTTTGTCACCTAATCTATCATCTTCTTTTTCCTGTGCAGTTTGAGTCGTGTGGGTCTGGTGCTCCTCTTCCTTCAGTATGTGTCAGAGCTGGGCTTCCACATCGCCAGACTCTTCTACTTTACTGATGAGAACCACCAGAAAATGTAACTAACCTGTTTGGTCAAGTTTGATAATAATTTGACTAAAGGATTTATTGTTCTACTGAATTTACTAAATCAGAGACTTGTTCTCTCCTCCTCCCTTAGCTTGTTTTTCAGTTGATCCTCTCAGCATCTTTCTTAACCACATCTTCACCGTGTGTCGTCCCCCAGGTTTGATCTGTGGGCGGTCAGCTTTGTGTTTACGCGGATGTCTACTCTGACCCTGATGTTCCTCGCTGTCGGGTTTGGGTTGGCTCGTTCTGAGAACCACGGCCTGGACTTGGAGATGGGCAACTTCAACACTGTGCTGATAAGGTGAGGCCTTACCTGGTCATACCTCATAGTAGTGAGGTGAGAAAATAAGTCCAACAAGTGTGGTTATTTGTGACAGTGTGTGACAGCAGCACTCTCACTCAGACAAAAAGCAATAGAAAAAAATAATCATTTTTGAACACAGTGAAAAGTGGTTACAAACAGAGGAAACCAGAGCAAACTACAAACTTTTGACACTGAAGAGGTTGTAAATGTTTATTTATACGCATATGATGGAATACAAACGCATAATTGTGATCCTGCTAAGTGTCCAAAGGATGAGAACCGAGCAGATGGAGAGAGAAACGTTTCTAAGTTTTTAATAGGACGACAGAAGACGTTTAAAGGGTTTCAATGGCCTCATTTTGGTGACAATCAATAAAAGTTATCACCATAATAACCAAGTGTTTGGATGTATTAAAAAGTTTTATGCAGTTAAGAGCAGCTTCATAATTATCAAACATTACTGGCCAGGCCTGCAGGCATCAGCAGCTAATACTAATAACAAACCTATGTAAATAAAAACTATTAATGCATTCTAATATTCTCTAACTGCACCGAGTAAAATAAAGCACATTATGGAACACGAATGTAAACTAAGGTTTAATCCCACCACCAGAATTCAAAACACTAACTTGGAAGTTACTACAAACTGATCAGTAAGTGTTTTAACACAGCAGGAAACCACCAACCTGTAAAAGACTGATATGAAATATACTGTATCTATTTTTGACTAGAATCAGATAAGACATACATACAAACATACTGAATGTACGTTCTCAAACATATATGGTCAAAAACTATTTACCCTTTTAAAACTAGAAAGCACAGAGTGGATACACCAAAGCTGCATTTGGCTCTACATCAAAATACACACAGAGATAGACAATAAAATAAAATAATACAAACTGAGTCAGTCTGAAAATGAAAATGTAACCTCTTAGTAAATATGAATTGTAGAATTAATCTGACGTGTAATAATGTCAAACTACAAACTGAGAACCACAACAAAAATATTTAGATCACAGTTGGTGATATATTTAATACATGCACTGATCCAAATAATACATTATATTAAAGGACTGAGTGAAATTGCTGGTTGTTGACTGCTGGCCTCCACAGCTTCAGGTCCTCCACTTCTTCTCCTTCATGCCTGCATTTAAAGCCTCCCTGGACCAGTTTCACAACAGAAACAATATGTTGAAAAGAAAATGTTAGACCAAAAAAAACAACAACAGCCAACTTAAACTAAACTACAAACATCAGGATACAATTTTTACCAAAATGCCAGGCATTAAAGTAATGGTTTGTTCCTTCTGGACACAACATTATTTAAAGAAGATGTGGAAAAACAAAGGAATTGAAGTTGTTTACATGATGTTGAGACATTATCAGATTCTGCTGAGCAATCATCTGGCACATCTGCTATTTATTAGCTGTTTCCTGACAACTGCTCATGTGGATGGTTTTCAGAGTTCCACACAAAGCTGCAACTGCAAATATGCGTCTGTCCTTTTTGAGAATAACCCTTATTTTACATAACAGTGCAACTTCATATATACACTGTTATGCTGGACAATGTGTCTGTGTGACACTCATTACTGCAGCATCAAAACCTTATATCACAGCTACATAACAACACCTGAGAATAAAAATGACAAATGTTTTAGCTACGTCATGCCGCATCAGGCAGTAACCATGTTTACAAATAGGATGCTAACAGTGTAAGCTAACTAACATTAGCATTATCCCTCATCAGCTGGTGGTTTTACAGGTTAGTTACGCTGCCCGACAACAATAAACACTCAGACGTCACTTCTCAATTCAAGCCAGCATGCTGACTGATTTGGAAGTTAAAACATTAGAAACAAGGACTTACCGCAACAGTTCATCTTCAGGGAGCTGAATGTCTGATCTCCGCTGAAGCAGCTGTGTTTACCAGAGGAACCGCACCAGCTTCATCATATCACAAATAACACAACCCTCCTGTCTAAAACGAGGAAATGCTAACTTTTCCGTCTTAATTTCTGCCTTTATGTCTTGTTAAACAAATAAAATCATACATTATCCTTTCACAGGATAATTTTCATGATACGTAAATTGTAAACCTGCAAGTTGCTCTTAAACTGTTCACACAATAGTCCAGATCTGACCACAGTTGCCTGGGGCAACTGTTACTGTCAAGCCCTAAAAAATTTAAATGACTAATAATTAAAATACTTTACAGGCCTTCAGCAAACACACACACACCACAGCCAGAAATTAATTTAATTTGGCACAACATCAGGTCCATTTTCCAAAACAATTTCACTAATCCTCCTGCCTTTGGCCCCTTCAGGATGACTGTTTTACTGCTGGTATGTTTGACTCAGTCTTGGCTACTTTGGAAGTTTATCCGCTTCCAGCTGAGGCGCTGGAGGGAGTTCAGACATGAACAGGCTGTTCGCAAGAAGGCCGCCGCAAAACAACCCCTACGGCCACTGAAGAGAGACTCACGTCAGTATAAACACCCAAACATGTTTCATAATACACTGATGTCATCTCTTATTAAATAGTTATGGAAAAGTGCAGCGTCAACTGTTTCCTGACCTCTCACCTCTGTTTCTCCCTGCTAGTTGGGCACCATGAAAACGGAGTTCTTAAAGCTGAGAATGGAGCTTCTCCTCGGACCAAAAAGCTCAAATCCCCATAAGATGACATACTGACTGGCCTGAACAGCGGCCTTAGCCCAGGCTAAGGTTTCTCATCAGCACAACGGGGAAGCTGGCGGCCACTGGCCACCAAGCTTCTGGTTGAGTATGTCCTGAGATGTTACAGGGACTCAGTCGCTACAGACTTAGGCTTGAATGCTGGAAAATGAAATCCAAGGAAATCCCTTGAGCCCAACAGACATTTACTCTTCTCATCATATCAGTATTTTTATACATCTACACAGCCTGCTATCACACCCCAAGGAGCACCATTGTATACAAAATGATAAAAATGTAAAGTGAACACAGTATGCAGCACATGTTACTGTGTGTCAACGTTGAATGTGTTGATGCATATCCTCATACATAAGTACTGTATTGGTTATAGTGTTGTCTGATGTCGCAGCTGTTTTCAGCTCTTTGCCATTGAGCCGGCTTTGCTTGTTTTCTTGTCTGGTCCATTGGAGCAGAGAAATGTTACTGATGATATGGTATGATCTGAGCTTACTGTATGCTGGCCTTAACACTATCCCTTCACTATGTCCGGGAAGGGATTTTGGCCAACCAATAGAGTGGTCACCTGGGCTCCTCCCACTGATTCATGTACTGCATTTGTCACTGATCACTTAACAGATATGCACAAGTATGTATGTTGGATATTACCGCATGCCATTCCATGTTTTTTTTTTTTTTTTTTTTCCTTTTAATTTTTTTTGTTAATTACTTTATTAAATAATGCAATTTTCTGAAAAAAAACGTGTGGACTCATCTATTATGACTCAGGCTGAAGAAGTACTAGGTCTGTTTCTACATGTTATCAACCAAAAAGCAAAAATTTCAATTGTTGGAAACTAACAGTCTTCATAGTGTTCTATTTTGCACAAAAAATGTTAAAGGAATAGTTTGACATTTTGTGAAATTGTCCTACTTTATGGTATTTTTTAGGTCCTCTTATATCATTAAGCATAAAGCATACTGACACCTACCCTCGCTTTTTGCTAAAGTGCTACTCCACTATACGGTACTGGAGCTGTCAAATCCTCTTCACAAATAAAAAGCAAATGCATTTAGCAAATACAATCTCAGAACCCTTCGGCTATCGTCTGACGACAATTTAGCTGTTTATTCGTTTTTTAAAAATGTATCTGCATTCATATGCAGATATTTGTTTATAGATTTAATCTGAAATGTCATCTGGACCGTCTCAAGCTGCAGTTTTGCAGACCTACATGACCACAACCACTTCATGGCGCCCATAGAGCATGCACAGTATGTTTTCATCTGGGTAATTTCTTTACAGCAGGAAGTGGCTTTTCTGGCTTGATGCACCACTGAGCAACTTTCATAGGAATGAATGGAGCCTCACCTCCGACACTGTAACCAGTTCTCTTTATACTTCCATGTTCTAACCCATGTCTCTGCTTTTTGCTAACGGCTGAGTGGGCGTTTCCATTTGCACAACCCAGAAAGGAACGCAGATGGAGGTGTCCTTTAAAGGTCCAGTGTGTAGGAGTTAGTGGCGTCTAGTGGTGAGTTTGCAGACTACAACCATCTGAAACCATCTTGTGAGACTACGGGAATTTGATTTTCATTTTTTCTTTTTTTAAATAAAGTTGTCATCTGCCAACTGACTTATTATGTGTCTTCCCACCACATTTAACCCTTCAATCATTTGTTTTGATCAAAATAGATAACATCTCTGCAACTATTATAAACAGTAACAGTGAGCTGCCACATCCATGATGTATTCCCTTCCGAATCTCAAATCTTGAAGTGCCATGTCCTACATAACCTAGGAGGCCATCTATCTTCCCACTCATCTGGTGCCATGTTCCAGTTACTCCTACTAAAATATAATCAGTAAGGTGCAACATTTTAAGATCTGAAATCACCTTTGGGATTTGCATTTGACTTTGATGGAAACATGGCAGATGTGTGATTTAGGGCAGAGAGTGAGGGTTATTAGGACACTAAACCTTCAAACACTAGAAACACAAAGTGCTTATCACAGTAATAGAAAAGGAGCTATAGGTTGAAGAAGAAAAGACAACCAAATGTACCTCAGATTCACTGACTTATTCTTTCCCACATTCCCATATTGCTGTTGCACTGCACTGCTGCTCAGCACCTCCTACTGTCAGTATACCATATTAGTCTCCACCATCTGTTAAAAACACATAAGTCTCCTAGAAAACCATAACTTCATGTAAGCCTATGAGCTTGTTAGTAAAACCTTCAGCTGGGTAGAGTTGATATGAGTGGAACATAATGACAGAAGAGATTTGCTGTTTATTAGTAATTTTATTGCTGTTGATTTGTTCCTTACAGAAATTATATAAAATAATGATTCCATAATCACTAAAGATAGACTGATAAAGCACAAAAGACATTTTGAAGTGTCCAAGTAGGAAAAGCACAGGTGCAAACAATAAAATGAATTATTGCTGAATTGCATTTAGCTGTTTGGATTCAGGGTCCTGGTATTGTGCATGCTGGCTCACTGTCACATCATCATGACATCATAATGGGATGCTCGAATACAACGGAGCCATCATTAATGTTATTAGTAACACCTGTGCTTTTCCTACAAGTCAAAATGTCTGCTGTGAAAAAGGCCCATTATGTTTCTTTAATCAGTAAAAAACAACATCAGAAAAGAAAAGAAACATCTGATGAAAATTAAAGTAATAAGAATCTGAATGTCTTATCAGTCAGGGCTTTACATTAGCACGGGCACCCAAACCGAACTTTGTAGTCGTGACATGTGCCAGATTCCTGGTCCTCTTTGCGGCAAACAAATCCCTGAGTCGGGTTGTAGCTGAAAAATGATTCCAAGGGATTAGTGAGTCAGTATTCTATTCAAAGCAAAATGGTTTTTTTTGTTGATCAAGGAATTGGTAACGAATTGTCAATGTTGAAGTTTTGATTTTTTAAAAACACTTCATGTAAACTTTTACATTCTTTCCCTATAAGGCAACTTACATATGGAAGATCTCCCCTGTAGAGACGGCTGGGGTCAGTGTATCAGTGGTAACAGCCTCTATGTACAGAGGGTTGTCGCAAATTTGTCCTGGGTTCTCTGTCTTCAGATTACTCAAAGTCTCCCAGTCACCTGTTCCACTGGGATTGTCACGGTCGTACCACGTGGTCCAGCATACTGCAGGGAGTAATAAAAGAAGAGAAACAGGATGACTGGTGGGAAACTGCCGAGCCGAAGCACCATCCTAAAGGAATGCTTACTCACACAAACAATGAAAGAGAAGGAGAAATCCACTTTGCATTAGCAGCATAAAGGACGTGCTCATACAGTACCTCCTCCTCCACAGAAAGGGGGATGGCAGCTGAAACGAACACGATAATCATTACACTCTGTGGGTTGGTCCTTGTTTTTGCAGATGAATCCTACAGTTGGGTCTAATCTGAAAGAAGAAACACAGAGTGACACTTACTGAAACAATATAATAGATGCATTTGTGCATCTGCATGCATTTTATTTGCATGGACTGCCAGATGTGTGAGGAATAAAACGCAATGAATACTTAAACGTTTTGCTGATTGTTTTAAGACATTAAGGAGATAATTAGACCCAATTAACAATCAACATAAATGTTCAGTTGCATAAAATGTGTTGCTGTGTACTCTGTTTTCCTGATGCTCAGTGGTTACAAAGTACATGACTCAACAGAATAGAATAAAATACAGAACAGAATGTGAAAAGTACAAACAAACAACATTAATGCAACACAGATCAAGATCAATACAAACAATATCAATCACTGCATGAAACACATTCAAATGATTCCTCCTGGGACTGTACTTACTGAGTGTTAAGATCACCTGCTGCAGCCACACTGAGACCAGAAAGAGTTTGGGCCTCAATATCCACTGGTTTAGGGCAGATCTTTTCTGGGTTGTCCTTGCGAAGATCGTTGAGGGTCTCCCAGTCTCCAGTTGCACTGGGATCGTCTCTGTCAAACCAGTCTGTCCAGCATTCTGGACAAAGGTATTCAAATTGTTAGCAATAGACATTTGAAATCTTTCTACAATTGCACATATTGTGGTTTGGTCTAGATGAGCGTCAAATGTCAAAAAAAAAAAAAGGTGTAATTCGGCTTACGAATGTGGGTGGGATAGTAGCAGGGCAATCCTGAATGGAATTTAAAAAACAATGGGTATTAGACCTTTCTATCCACAGAATGGTTCAGTCTGTGCTTTAAATGTCAAGATAACTACTTAAAGGAATCTCTAACCTGGCTCTACAGGAAGGAGAGCGCGTGAAAGATCTGCTCCTGTGTGAAAAAAGAAAAAGAAATATTTTTAACACTCTACGTTTTACTTTACATCTACGTTACAAGAACCTGATAGAAAAAAAGAAACAAAAACATCAAAAACAAAGTGGTGCAGGTGCTAAAAACACCTGATTTAATAAATTCATAAAATTCATATTCAGTTTTCTCATGTAACAATAAGAGGTTTGCTCTGCTCATCTTAAAAGCTTCGTGATCAGATAGAATATATTTCAATATATATATATATATATTGTGTATATTTCTGATAGATATTGTAGAGTAGTAAAAATTGAACATATGATCATTGTTATTGAGATGGACCTACCAAAAAGCAACCCTGCAACAATGGCAACACTCAACTATTAGAGAAATTAGAAAAGAAAAAAAGGTCAGGATCACAGAATAGAACATACTGTGTATATAGAACTTGTTAATGTATATAGAAAATGTCAAAAAGTGCATATTTACATTGAAAAATATGGATTTATAATACAAAATTTATATTTTACCAATTTGATCATGGTTGCAAATAGTGAAACACCTGTTGGGGGGAGTAATTTGCATTAATGAATCTTAATAAATCAGTTGTTCATATTTTCATTGTACATATACAATCTGAATCTGAAGTTAAATCTTTTTACCTGAAGTAAAACATAAATTATTAAGATTGTTAGACCTTATAAAAGAGTTTTTAAGTGTCTAATGGTAAAAATTACTGAAGCAACAAGCAGTCTGGCTGAATCAGAGATGACATGAAATTTCTCCACAAAAACAAAATAGACTCACCCACAAGACGTCTCAGTAGGTCTGAACGTTACCCTGAACCTCTGGCTGTCTTAATGAAGCTCTCTCCTGTCTCTCTCCGCCTAAATACACTGCTTTTATCACAATCTGGAAGATATCCAGTTACTGACACCATGTAAACAGTTACACTTACTGGAATTATGTGTTGCTGAACACACCCAAAGAAAACATTTTCAGTGTTCTATTGAACCTCTCAGTTCTTTTTACATTAAAGGACATGAAGTGCTTCAGTCAGGGAACTTTGAAACAGGATATGTGATTGGACATGTTGTGTACCTACATAGATAGACAGCCTCTTCAGGTTGCATTCAGACAGGTTCAGTGAAATATGTTTCTAATTATCATCTCATCTAATTTTTCAGGCAACAGCTTTGTGTTTACGCGGATGTCTACTCTGACCCTGATGTTCCTCGCTGTCGGGTTTGGGTTGGCTCGTTCTGAGAACCAGGGCCTGGACTTGGAGATGGGCAACTTCAACAAAGGTGAGGCCTTACCTGGTCATACCTCATAGTAGTGAGGTGAGAAAATGAGCAATGTCCAACAAGTGTGGATAATGATTCATTTTGTGACACTGCTATTACTTTTTACAACTACTGTAACAACTTTATAGTCAAAATACACTTAGTGCCCATAAAAAGTAGTCAGCCCTGTTTACTTTTTTTTGTTTTACAACATAAAATTACAGTTGATGCAGCCAGGATTTTTTGACATTAATTGACAGAAAATTACTCTTCTCTACAAATTGATCAAATGGATTTTGACAAGTCTTTATTTTAACCTTTTCCCTTAGTATTGACTTATTTACTCCATTCTTAATTTCACTACCATTATTTGTGACAGCAGCACTCTCACTCTTTTACACACTTTTAACACAGGAAAAGTGGTTACAAACAGAGAAAACCATAGCAAATATTCTACAAGCCTTCAGCAAACACACACACCACAGCCAGAAATTAATTTAATTTGGCACAACATCAGGTCCATTTTCCAAAACAATTTCACTAATCCTCCTGCCTTTGGCCCCTTCAGGATGACTGTTTTACTGCTGGTATGTTTGACTCAGTCTTGGCGACTTTGGAAGTTTATCCGCTTCCAGCTGAGGCGCTGGAGGGAGTTCAGACATGAACAGGCTGTTCGCAAGAAGGCTGCCGCAAAACAACCCCTACGGCCACTGAAGAGAGACTCACGTCAGTATAAACACCCAAACATGTTTCATAATACACTGATGTCATCTCTTATTAAATAGTTATGGAAAAGTGCGGCGTCAACTGTTTCCTGACCTCTCACCTCTGTTTCTCCCTGCTAGTTGGGCACCATGAAAACGGAGTTCTTAAAGCTGAGAATGGAGCTTCTCCTCGGACCAAAAAGCTCAAATCCCCATAAGATGACATACTGACTGGCCTGAACAGCGGCCTTAGCCCAGGCTAAGGTTTCTCATCAGCACAACGGGGAAGCTGGCGGCCACTGGCCACCAAGCTTCTGGTTGAGTATGTCCTGAGATGTTACAGGGACTCAGTCGCTACAGACTTAGGCTTGAATGCTGGAAAATGAAATCCAAGGAAATCCCTTGAGCCCAACAGACATTTACTCTTCTCATCATATCAGTATTTTTATACATCTACACAGCCTGCTATCACACCCCAAGGAGCACCATTGTATACAAAATGATAAAAATGTAAAGTGAACACAGTATGCAGCACATGTTACTGTGTGTCAACGTTGAATGTGTTGATGCATATCCTCATACATAAGTACTGTATTGGTTATAGTGTTGTCTGATGTCGCAGCTGTTTTCAGCTCTTTGCCATTGAGCCGGCTTTGCTTGTTTTCTTGTCTGGTCCATTGGAGCAGAGAAATGTTACTGATGATATGGTATGATCTGAGCTTACTGTATGCTGGCCTTAACACTATCCCTTCACTATGTCCGGGAAGGGATTTTGGCCAACCAATAGAGTGGTCACCTGGGCTCCTCCCACTGATTCATGTACTGCATTTGTCACTGATCACTTAACAGATATGCACAAGTATGTATGTTGGATATTACCGCATGCCATTCCATGTTTTTTTTTTTTTTTTTCCTTTTAATTTTTTTTTTTTTTGTTAATTACTTTATTAAATAATGCAATTTTCTGAAAAAAGTTGTGGACTCATCTATTATGACTCAGGCTGTAGAAGTACTAGGTCTGTTTCTACATGTTATCAACCAAAAAGCAAAAAATTCAATTTTTGGAAACTAACAGTCTTCATAGTGTTCTATTTTGCACAAAAAATGTTAAAGGAATAGTTTCACATTTTGCGAAATTGTCCTACTTTATGATATTTTTTAGGGCCTCTCATATTATTAAGATATTCTTGAAGTGTGAAGTTGCTGTTTATTGCCTATGTGTTGTATCTGTTTATTAGACTACATACTAGTGAAATTATAAGTGTGGATAAGCAAACCATACTGACACCTACCCTCGCTTTTTGCTAAAGTGCTACTCCACTATACGGTACTGAAGCTGTCAAAGCCTCTTCGCAAATACAATCTCAGAACCCTTCGTCTATCGTC
The DNA here is from genome assembly GCA_038419695.1 of Scomberomorus guttatus. Lineage (NCBI taxonomy): Eukaryota > Metazoa > Chordata > Actinopteri > Scombriformes > Scombridae > Scomberomorus > Scomberomorus guttatus. Next base: position 12,388,663 of record CM076462.1, read on the forward strand.
TGACGACAATTTAGCTGTTTATTTGTTTTTTAAAAATGTATCTGCATTCATTTGCAGATATTTGTTTATAGATTTAATCTGAAATGTCATCTGGACCGTCTCAAGCTGCAGTTTTGCAGACCTACACGACCACAACCACTTCACTACATGACACCCCCCCCTGATGATGTCACCCTGATGGCATGCTACATGACACGCACCCCTGACCCCTAACCTATGGGTGCATGGGGCCCATAGAGCATGCACTGTATGTTTTCATCTGGGTAATTTCTTTACAGCAGGAAGTGGCTTTTCTGGCTTGATGCACCACTGAGCAACTTTCATAGGAATGAATGGAGCCACACCTCTGACACTGTAACCAGTTCTCTTTATACTTCCATGTTCTAACCCATGTCTGCTTTTTGCTAACGGCTGAGTGGGCGTTTCCATTTGCAGAACCCAGAAAGGAACGCAGATGGAGGTGTCCTTTAAAGGTCCAGGAACTATCTGAAACCATCTTGTGAGACTACGGGAATTTGATTTTCTTTCTTTTTTTTTTTTTTTTAAATAAAGTTGTCATCTGCCAACTGACTTATTATTATTTGTCTTCCCACCACATTTAACCCTTCAATCATTTGTTTTGATCAAAATAGATAACTGCAACTATTATAAACAGTAACAGTGAGCTGCCACATCCTTGATGTATTCCCCTCTGAATCCCAATTCTTGAAGTTCCATGTCCTACATAATCTATGAGGCCATCTATCTTCCCACTCATCTGGTGCCATGTTCCAGTTACTCCTACTAAGATATAATCAGTAAGGTGCAACATTTTAAGATCTGAAATCACCTTTGGGATTTGTATTTGACTAAATGTAACTCAGATTCACTGACTTATTCTTTCCCACATTCCCATATTGCTGTTGCACTGCACTGCTGCTCAGCACCTCCTACTGTCAGTTTACCATATTAGTCTCCACCATCTGTTAAAACACATAAGTCTCCTAGAAAACCATAACTTCATGTAAGCCTATGAGCTTGTTAGTAAAACCTTCAGCTGGGTAGAGTTGATATGAGTGGAACATAATGACAGAAGAGATTTGCTGTTTATTAGTAATTTTATTGCTGTTGATTCGTTCCTTACAGAAATTATATAAAATAATGATTCCATAATCACTAAAGATAGACTGATAAAGCACAAAACACATTTTGAAGTGTACAAGTAGGAAAAGCACAGGTGCAAACAATAAAATGAATTATTGCTGAATTGCATTTAGCTGTTTGGATTCAGGGTCCTGGTATTGTGCTTGCTGGTTCACTGTCACATCATCATGACATCATAATGGGATGCTCGAATACAACGGAGCCATCATTAATGTTATTAGTAACACCTGTGCTTTTCCTACAAGTCAAAATGTCTGCTGTGAAAAAGGCCCATTATGTTTCTTTAATCAGTAAAAAACAACATCAGAAAAGAAAAGAAACATCTGATGAAAATTAAAGTAATAAGAATCTGAATGTCTTATCAGTCAGGGCTTAACATTAGACACATGGACACCCAAACCGAACTTTGTAGTTGTGACATGTGCCAGATTCCTGGTCCTCTTTGCGGCAAACAAATCCCTGAGTCGGGTTGTAGCTGAAAAATGATTCCAAGAGATTAGTGAGTCAGTATGCTATTCAAAGCAAAATGGGTTTTTTTGTTGATCAAGGAATTGGTAACGAATTGTCAATGTTGAAGTTTTGATTTTTTTAAAAACACTTCATGTAAACTTTTACATTCTTTCCCTATAAGGCAACTTACATATGGAAGATCTCCCCTGTAGAGACGGCTGGGGTCAGTGTATCAGTGGTAACAGCCTCTATGTACAGAGGGTTGTCGCAAATTTGTCCTGGGTTCTCTGTCTTCAGATTACTCAAAGTCTCCCAGTCACCTGTTACACTGGGATCGTCACGGTCGTACCACTTGGTCCAGCATACTGCAGGGAGTAATAAAACAAGAGAAACAGGATGACTGGTGGGAAACTGCCGAGCCGAAGCGCCATCCTAAAGGAATGCTTACTCACACAAACAATGAAAGAGAAGGAGAAATCCACTTTGCATTAGCAGCATAAAGAACGTGCTCATACAGTACCTCCTCCACCACAGAAAGGGGGATGGCAGCTGAAACGAACACGATAATCATTACACAGCTCTGTGGGTTGGTCCTTGTTTTTGCAGATGAATCCTACAGTTGGGTCTAATCTGAAAGAAGAAACACAGAGTGACACTTACTGAAACAATATAATAGATGCATTTGTGCATCTGCATGCATTTTATTTGCATGGACTGCCAGATGTGTGAGGAATAAAACGCAATGAATACTTAAACGTTTTGCTGATTGTTTTAAGACATTAAGGAGATAATTAGACCCAATTAACAATCAACATAAATGTTCAGTTGCATAAAATGTGTTGCTGTGTACTCTGTTTTCCTGATGCTCAGTGGTTACAAAGTACATGACTCAACAGAATAGAATAAAATACAGAACAGAATGTGAAAAGTGCAAACAAACAACATTAATGTAACACAGATCAAGATCAATGTAAATAATATCAATCACTGCATGAAACACATTGAAATGATTCCTCCTGGAACTGTACTTACTGAGTGTTAAGATCACCTGCTGCAGCCACACTGAGACCAGAAAGAGTTTGGGCCTCGATATCCACTGGTTTAGGGCAGATCTTTTCTGGGTTGTCCTTGCGAAGATCGCTGAGGGTCTCCCAGTCTCCAGTTCCACTGGGGTTGTCTCTGTCAAACCAGTCTGTCCAGCATTCTGGACAAAGGTATTCAAATTGTTAGCAATAGACATTTGAAATCTTTCTACAATTGCACATATTGTGGTTTGGTCTAGATGAGCGTCAAATGTCAAAAAAAAAAAAAAGGTGTAATTCGGCTTACGAATGTGGGTGGGATAGTAGCAGGGCAATCCTGAATGGAATTTAAAAAACAATGGGTATTAGACCTTTCTATCCACAGAATGGTTCAGTCTGTGCTTTAAATGTCAAGATAACTACTTAAAGGAATCTCTAACCTGGCTCTACAGGAAGGAGAGCGCGTGAAAGATCTGCTCCTGTGTGAAAAAAGAAAAAGAAATATTTTTAACACTCTACGTTTTACTTTACATCTACGTTACAAGAACCTGATAGAAAAAAAAAAACAAAAACATCAAAAACAAAGTGGTGCAGGTGCTAAAAACACCTGATTTAATATTAAATTCATATTCAGTTTTCTCATGTAACAATAAGAGGTTTGTTCTGCTCGTCTTAAAAGCTTCGTGATCAGATGGAAAACTGGTTACAAGGTGTGAATTTTACCAAACTACAATGAAGGACCTGCTGGTGGCTTTCTGGTAAAGATAATCATACATATGTTGTATATTGTGTATATTTCTGATAGATATTGTAGAGTAGTAAAAATTGAACATATGATCATTGATCATTGAGATGGACCTACCAAAAAGCAACCCTGCAACAATGGCAACACTCAACTATTAGAGAAATTAGAAAAGAAAAAAAAGGTCAGGATCACAGAATAGAACATACTGTGTATATAGAACTTGTTAATGTATATAGAAAATGTCAAAAAGTGCATATTTACATTGAAAAATATGGATTTATAATACAAAATTTATATTTTACCAATTTGATCATGGTTGCAAATAGTGAGACACCTGTTGGGGGGAGTAATTTGCATTAATGAATCTTAATAAATCAGTTGTTCATATTTTCATTGTACATATACAATCTGAATCTGAAGTTAAATCTTTTTACCTGAAGTAAAACATAAATTATTAAGATTGTTGGACCTTATGAAAGAGTTTTTAAGTGTCTAATGGTAAAAATTACTGAAGCAACAAGCAGTACTGGCTGAATCAGAGATGACATGAAATTTCTCCACAAAAACAAAATAGACTCACCCACAAGACGTCTCAGTAGGTCTGAACGTTACCCTGAACCTCTGGCTGTCTTAATGAAGCTCTCTCCGCCTAAATACACTGCTTTTATCACAATCTGGAAGATATCCAGTTACTGACACCATGTAAACAGTTACACTTACTGGAATTATGTGTTGCTGAACACACCCAAAGAAAACATTTTCAGTGTTCTATTGAACCTCTCAGTTCTTTTTACATTAAAGGACATGAAGTGCTTCAGTCAGGGAACTTTGAAACAGGATATGTGATTGGACATGTTGTGTACCTACATAGATAGACAGCCTCTTCAGGTTGCATTCAGACAGGTTCAGTGAAATATGTTTCTAATTATCATCTCATCTAATTTTTCAGGCAACAGCTTTGTGTTTACGCGGATGTCTACTCTGACCCTGATGTTCCTCGCTGTCGGGTTTGGGTTGGCTCGTTCTGAGAACCAGGGCCTGGACTTGGAGATGGGCAACTTCAACAAAGGTGAGGCCTTACCTGGTCATACCTCATAGTAGTGAGGTGAGAAAATGAGCAATGTCCAACAAGTGTGGATAATGATTCATTTTGTGACACTGCTATTACTTTTTACAACTACTGTAACAACTTTATAGTCAAAATACACTTAGTGCCCATAAAAAGTAGTCAGCCCTGTTTACTTTTTTTTGTTTTACAACATAAAATTACAGTTGATGCAGCCAGGATTTTTTGACATTAATTGACAGAAAATTACTCTTCTCTACAAATTGATCAAATGGATTTTGACAAGTCTTTATTTTAACCTTTTCCCTTAGTATTGACTTATTTACTCCATTCTTAATTTCACTACCATTATTTGTGACAGCAGCACTCTCACTCTTTTACACACTTTTAACACAGGAAAAGTGGTTACAAACAGAGAAAACCATAGCAAATATTCTACAAGCCTTCAGCAAACACACACACCACAGCCAGAAATTAATTTAATTTGGCACAACATCAGGTCCATTTTCCAAAACAATTTCACTAATCCTCCTGCCTTTGGCCCCTTCAGGATGACTGTTTTACTGCTGGTATGTTTGACTCAGTCTTGGCGACTTTGGAAGTTTATCCGCTTCCAGCTGAGGCGCTGGAGGGAGTTCAGACATGAACAGGCTGTTCGCAAGAAGGCTGCCGCAAAACAACCCCTACGGCCACTGAAGAGAGACTCACGTCAGTATAAACACCCAAACATGTTTCATAATACACTGATGTCATCTCTTATTAAATAGTTATGGAAAAGTGCAGTGTCAACTGTTTCAGGTTTTTTTTTCAAAGCCAGATTCATAATAATCATAATTTATCTTGTCCCGTTCCTCTCTCATCACTCTCTGCTTTCTTGATTTATCCTGATCACACTGAATGTTAGATATGTCCAGTGTTAGTAGAGATCCTGACCTCTCACCTCTGTTTCTCCCTGCTAGTTGGGCACCATGAAAACGGAGTTCTTCAAGCTGAGAATGGAGCTTCTCCTCGGACCATATTACATACTGACTGGCCTGAACAGCGGCCTTAGCCCAGGCTAAAGTTTCTCATCAGCACAACGGCCACTGGCCACCAAGCTTCTGGTTGAGTATGTCCTGAGATGTTACAGGGACTCAGTCGCCACAGACTCAGGCTTGAGGATCCAAGGAACAGACATTTACTTTTCTCATCATATCAGTATTTTTATACATCTACACAGCCTGCTATCACACCCCAAGGAGCACCATTGTATACAAAATGATAAAAATGTAAAGTGAACACAGTATGCAGCACATGTTACTGTGTGTCAGCGTTGAATGTGTTGATGCATAGCTCTTTGCCATTGAGCCAGCTTTGCTTGTTTTCTATGAGCTTACTGTATGCTGGCCTTAACACTAACCCTTCACTATGTCCGGGAAGGGATTTTGGCATTTGTCACTGATCACTTAACAGATATGCACAAGTATGTATGTTGGATATTACTGCATGCCATTCCATGTTTTCTTTTTCTTTTAAATTTTAAAGACTTTTTTATTTATTAAATAATGCAATTTTCTGAAAAAAGGTGCGGACTAATCTATTATGACTCAGGCTGTAGAAGTACTAGGTCTGTTTCTACATGTTTCTACATGTTATCAACCAAAAAGAAAACTTTTCAGTTGTTGGAAACTAACAGTCTTCATACAGTTCTCATAACAGTTCTATTTTGCACAAAAATATTAAAGGAATAGTTTGACATTTTGCAAAATATGCTTATTCGCCAAACTATTCCTTTAACTTTGACAGTCGGTATTATACTTCTCAGCAAACCCCAACAAAAGGATCACCCAATCTGCAGCAGGTCCAGTATTTATTTATTTATTATGGTAAATTAACATTCTGTAGGCTTTGTATCATATTCATGTGGTCAGACTTGTCGCAGTGGGGACGACGCTGCGCAGCAAAAAGAATCCAGCCTTTTCTTAACATCATGAAGATGGCTCTGCTATATTTTTCTCACCTGACAAAGAAAGAAAGAAAAATAAATATGGACATACAGCCCAAAATTAAATGCCATCATTTTGCAAAAAAAAGAAAAAAGAAATGGTTACACTTAGTGGAATAAATGTACTATTCTACAATTCTACAAAGACATGTTTTTCTTATTGGATTTTACCTATTTGGTCAGCAAGCTGGTTATTTGCAGTCTCCACACCAAGCTTCTGGCGCATAGAATCCAGTGTCTGAGAAGGAATCTGGCTTGAGTTGGACTCCAGGTATGTCAGCACATAGTGGTCAGCATCGGTCAACACAAAGCGGTGGCCGAAAACTAAAGAAAGAGAAAGATACTATCAGTATCTACTATCAGTAGTGTAGCATCATGAGCTACATTATGGCTTTGTTTTTCTTGGAGAAAATGTGCCAGTTTCTGAGTAAATATTCCACACACAGTAACACAGTGATCAGTATAGACCTTTAAAACAACTAAAAATCTCACCCTCCACAGTAGCCCCAATAGCAAAGTCTGCAGGTGAGTAGAACTCAGGATGTTCCACAGTAGAGCCTGGCTTATGGATGCATGTCTTTTCCAGGAACTTGCCACCGATGATGCCGGAGTTGCGGGTGGGCTTTTCAAAAATACTGATCATGTCATTGGACAGGTAGTAGGACAGAATAAAACGTCGGCTCTCGTCTGCAGGAATCTGGGAGTCCTGGGATGTTTGTGACATGGGACAGGGTGCAATTTAGTGAGTTGTTGGAACTGCATACAACCAACAAAGGACCAATGCTACTCATACAGAAGGTTCTGTCAAACCGGCACCACAAACACACTCTTCAACGTCTCACCAGCCTGGCACTGTAGCGCAACACTTTGTGGTCGTTCTCCAACATCTTTTGCACGTTCTTTTTGGGAGGCTTGGGAATTAGAGACAAACAATTCTGGAGAGTGTCTTCAAGTGAACCAAAGCCATTGTAAGGAGGAACCTCCTGTAAATATGTTTAACGTGGACAGGGGAGGGTAATGGATGAGGAGAAAGAATTATTTACAACAACACAGAGCCACGTGGACTAAGGCAATACAACTTATACCGCTTTTAGTTCTGTAAAGGAAAATAGAAGATGAAAAATACACTTCAGTTTCTCACCTTCTTCCTGGCCTGAAGCATGTCCACCTTCTTTGGTACATCTATGGGTTTCATTGTCACGTCTGGGTGGTTCTTCTCGTAATAGTCTTTAGTGAAGCTATCACAGTCACACAGCAAGAAGCGACGTCCCAGCAGCTTCATCGTTTGACCGACTTGGAAGTCTTTGGGGGAGTAGAATTCATCCACTTCCTCTTTTGAGACCTCCAGCACACAGGTGGGGAAGGTCTCTGGAAAGAAATAAGAAAAGTACTGACATGTAGCAGCTAATTAAGAAAGTGCCACCATGCGATCATTTTGTCATAGTATTTATTGTTCCTTATTTACTGACTTGTTTTTTTAAATCTCTTTTACATTGTCTCTCTCTTTGTTGTTAACGCTCCTACTGTTTGCATCTGTCCTTTTTGTGTATGTTTGATCAATTATGAAGCACATTGTATTCCGTCAATTACCGAGCAGCTAGACGCAAAAAGTCACCTAACAAACAATCATAATGACATAAACATTTTAAAGTGACACAGTGTTGAATCTCACCAGACTTGATTTTCTTGGGAAGCCTCTGTCTGCGCATCAGGACAGGGAAGGGATCCCGGCCGCTATTTGATTCGTGGACCTCTCTGATCTCCACCGTGTCGTCCACCATGTAATACTGGATGGTAACAGGCCTGGTCTCCCCATACAGAGAGTCAGTGTCGTCCCACACGGCAAAGAAACGCAGCACCTGATCAAGAAAAGGTTAAATGCCGTCTGGAACCAGATGCCAGTATGCCAAAGACTGTGTCTCAGCTTGCAGCACTTGATCAACAAAGAGACTATTTATTGACATTAAATGATGACTTATTGATGGCTGGATAAGGACGAGGGAATTTCCTTTACCTTGCGGTCCATGGTCATAAACTGGTGCATGCGATCAAATTCAGAGGGTGTTGTAAAGGAAGGCTGAAGGTTTTTGCGATTTTTGCTGTAAGGATCCACTGGCATTTGCTCAGGGTCGTTCAGAACTATGCCCTCACTTTCCATAAATTCCTGTATACAGTGAATAACAGATGGACATAGAGAGACATGGTATATTTACATCAACATACAGTCGCATATCCATATTTTTGTGTCAGACACAGAGAGAGAGAGTGTTGTACCTTTGTAAAAGCATCACACTGTGTGATGTGGTACTTGACCCCGTACACCTTCAGGTCCATACCAAGGTTGAGGTCTTTCCATTGGTAATGCTCGCCATGTTCATTCTTGGGCAGACGCTGGCGTTTGATCCGCTTTCCCTGTGGTATCCCAGAATTCTCCACTGTGGGCTCAATGATGCACATGCTGTCATCCTCAAGGTAGTAGTAAATGACTACGGGGCGCACACGGTACTGCTCCTCTGGGGAGAACAGAACATCCTCCTCGAAGTACGCATAAAAGCGCAGCACCTATAAAACCAAGAGGGTGGTGAAGAACAGACAAACAAGGAATAAACTAGACAGCAACAATTTATACTTCAAGATGTCACTGTACCTTCTTGTTAAGGGCCACATGAGCTGGGATGAAGTCTTCATATTGGCTGTGGTCAAAGGAGCCATAAGTAACATCTGGTCTCTCAAAGGACAACTCACTGATCTCCTGCTGGATCAACTCCTCAGATAAGAGAGGATCCTGTCCGATCCCCACAGTGGGGCGACGGGGCAGAGCATAACCATTCCTGTAGTCCAGAGTCTGGGATCGATGGAAGGCGGATTTCTGCAGAGAAAAATCATAGAGGAGGAATAAATCAGCTTTAGCAAATTACAATATAAATATTGTGTAGTATGAGATATGCTGTAGTTAGGTGTGGACAGAATAATAGCAACACTTCAACAGAGAATTTTATTCCTCAAATAGGTTTAATTGAAAAATGATTCACAAAATTCCTCTGCTGTTACAGCAGTCAGCAATATAATCTCAATTTGCTAATATCTTAGATTAGACCTGTCGAAGAGACCCAGTTACATAAAAACTGGAGGAATGCAGGAACATTACACATTAGGAAACATTATTTAAAAAAAACATAATTTTCTTGCAGACGTCCTAAATTGGCCAACATACGTCAAACGTTAAAGCCTGGTTACGTAACGTACGTACACTTCAAATTAGTTTTATGTCTCCCGTTAACATTCTTACCGTTACATCCCGAAAAGTGTATCCTGGTAAAAACGGTAACCCGTGGCTGTTCCAGTTCCAAGACATTTTTTTTTCTCGAATATCTTCAGCAGCTCCACAAGATGTCAAACCAGATAATTATTTGGAATTAAGTATCGTTAGCGTGTGAGGCTACACGACACAGCCCCACAGTGCTAAGTTTGTGGTATCCATGGAAACGGCACGACAGTAACAAGAATTCAAAAAAAGTAAACAAATATTTTGGAAAACTATTTCTGGAAATTTTTTTGAGTGAACCCCTAAAGAAATGAGATAATGCCTGATAAAACATTAATATTGACAAAACTTTTTAAAAAAAAATACTAAAAATTTAAAGTCCAAATCCTGCATATTTTGTTTTTCTCCTATAGATCTCTATAGCAAACTGTCTACACGTGCAGTTCAAGTAGTCCCATTTTATATTGATTTGTTATAGTCATAAATACTTTTATTAAAGTTAGATGACTTTTATTCATCTCAATTTATATAAACCGAAGAGTCCTAACTTTACCACAAGGGGGCGAGAGACGCTTATAAAACTCCGTTTATGAGTTTATGATGACCTTACTGTCCTGTATGTTTACAGCATATATGTTAAAATTATCATGAGTTTAGAGCTGTTCCTTTCCTCTTGCTGCCATAATACAGTGCAAGCTTTGTGCAATTCAGACTTTAATACAAGCACTGTGCACAGATGTGGGGCATTAACATGCAAAACATACGGTCAGAAGAAAAGTTGCAAGATTTAAGAAATCAGAAGACAGGTTATTTTTGAACACAGTTTATTCCAAGCACAGGAGTCATATTTTGGTCTCACTTTACCAGCTATTGGCACATTTTTAATCCCATTCAAATTTAAACACAAGAACTGTCCTTATAAAAACTCTATAGAGAGGCAGTCTTCATGTGGATGACCCTAATATGTCCTGTGTACTCTCCATTAAACTCTCAGTCAGGAAAATACCAAGCTTTTTTTTTTTTTTTAATGAAAACTATAATTATTTCTACGCTTGAATCCAGGGCAGCGCAAACAGAACTGGATTTAAAATAGCTTATATTATTAAACTGGCAACATGATTTAAGAGACGCAGTTTGCATGTCCACTGTGAACCTTTTCTTGCAGTGCTGGTTCCTTCTCCAGATGGCCATGAGCAGTGATTACCACAAACATCTGTTTAGCACTGACATCTTTAAAAAAAAAAAAAAAGAAGGGCACGGATGACACAAGACCTGAAACTCCCACAGTTTTCTGTGTGGGAAACTTTACTAGTAGTTAGGACCACAAGAATCCTTTGTAGCTGATTAACTGGTACATAACTAGCATGATCTGGTTAAATACATTTACATCTGGTGAGAAATGAAGTGCAATGTTTGATAGAGACATTCAGATTTTAGACTTTAGCATAGAAACAATAATGAAAAAAGTGAATACACACATGATTAGATAAATTTCAAATTTCCAATCAATAGATCATTGGACCAGTTATTGACTTATACACCAGCTGCACTCTTGACAACAGTGACGTAGTAGCTTGAAAAGGCACTGCACTGTGAATTAAACATACTGTATCAAAAATAAGGTTAAATCACTAAACCTCTTTGAGGCTCTTTATATGATATTTCTAATTCTTTTCTTTAAATGCTGACATACGTAGCTGTTCAAATGGGCTGATCCCCTTCTTAGGAAGCAAATACATCAACCAAACACAGAAACACTAGGATTGCATCCCTGAGGCGCCAGACAACCTTCGCCAAGTATAAAAATATCTCATAATAAACCATACTTGAGAACAAAAAAAAAATACACAACATCAATAAACTATTAAATATTATAAAATAGATTTCATAAGAATTGAGATGAATTCCCAAAAAAATATCTTTTGGTTTTTATGAAGTTCAAAAGGCAGCATGGTTATCCACTGTGGAAAGATTGTCTTACATTGTCCCACTGTCCAGCACACTTCTTTCTGCTTTATGCTGCCCCTCTTTTTAAAGTCTCCACTTGAATACTGGAGGGTACTGAGCATAAAGCTCCAAGTGTCACAGCTGCGCCGCACTCTGTATAAAACAGACCCATGTGAGGCCTTGGTCCTTCAGTCATCATGTAGTCTCTACAGGCCTATATGTGTCTAAGGCAGCTAACCCATAAATCCCCACTTCAAAAAGGCCTGCTGAGGTCACGGGCAAGGCAGTGAAGCTTTTCACCCCTCGTTTCCGGCAGTAAGAGCCAGCAAAGAGGTGAGCTTACCATGCAGAGGAGAGCTTATTCTCTTACTGAATGGGGTATGATACCCAGAGGAATATGCAAACTAGCATAGAGGCAGTCCAAATCAGAGTGGTCCACAGTTGCTGTTGCATAAAGCTTCACTAGGGAGTCGTCTCTTGCTCCTTCCAAACCAAGTGCGTCCTAAATTTTGTTCAAGTTAAGTAAGCTCTCAATCAACAGCCCTCAGTAATACCGATTAAGGCTCCGTGTCCCGGGGATGTCAGGTTGCCCGTTCATCCAGATCTCTCGGATGATCCTCTCCCTCTCCTCCAGCCTCTGCGCTCTTTCCAACTCTTCCGCCGACGTGAACACGTTCATGTTAAGCGTGCGTTCGAAACGCCGGTGCCGTCGTGCCGACAGGTCCGAGGTGGTGTCCCAGTCCGAGTCCGAATCACTGGAATCGGAGGACGTGTCAGCGGGGCGTGCTCGTTTCTTGGCAGGAGGCCGCTGGCGGGGCTGGCAGTCGGTGCGACAGGAGATCTGGACCACCAGGGCGAAGAGTGTGAGGAAGAGGCCCAAACACACGCCACAGACAAAGAAGAGCGCTGCCCTCTCTGGGTGGTCTGTTATAGGGGAGAGAGATGGAGAACAATTTAGTTGATTTCTTTAGAAAACATGTCAAACATTTATTTGGGTCTCCTAAAGCCTTTAGAGCAAAAATCATTTTCCTCTGACTTGTTCACCCTTCTCTGTTATAAAATATTCCGCTTGATGGCTCACACACTTTAATGAACGATGGTGGGAGACCTTTAGATCATATGACTCACTTCCTTGGCTTGGATCTTTGGTTTAGTCATAATGTCTCAAAAAAATCTGCCAACCCTGCAAACTGTACAGTACTTCTCCTTCCCCTCATCTTCAGAAATGCATCTCTACATGTCTAGTGGACATGTTCTGGTTAACCTCCTCCTCAATTAATCTATTAGTTGATTGGTCTATAAAATGTCAGAAAATGTCGATCACTGTTTCCCCAAACCCAAGCTGCAACTTCAAATGTCTTGTTTTGTCCTGACCAACAGAAATGACAACTGTTTAAAAAAATTTTTGAATTGTTTTGATTTGTTGTAATATTTCTCAATTCAACACATGCTATAAATGCAAATCATCACATTTTATGGCAGCTCAAAAATGTAAGAAAACACTTTAAGAAGTCCAAGGCTAGCTAAGCTGAGTAGGCACCATAGCTAATATACAGTGTATGACATATATGTTTATTTGACTGTATGAGCTATGTATTTCATTATGTATAAACTGTTTATTTGAGTCACAGAGTGGGAGGTAATAAAACTAAATATCCAAACTCCCAGCATATGTTTTAGCAGCTGGCTGGTGCAGGTGACTGACAGTCTGTGTGTAGCTGTTATCTCTGCTAACATCTGCATTCCTCTGGCCCACATTCACCCACTTCTCTGTCCCAGGAAAAAAGGAAACGCGATTGTACTCAAAGGATAGTGTACCACACACACACACACACACACACACACACACACACACACACACAAAACCATGCACTTAAATCCCAATGTCACTCACAATACTGGCCTAGACGTAATCTTGAGCTGACACTGCTCCCAGTGAGGTCAGAGGTCAGGTTAACGTCTTAACTTCCACCTGAGTCATGTGATGTGATGCCATACGAGATAGTCTGAATGTTGCCCTACCTGATATGTAGGTGTAGGCTGCCAGTGCGTTGCTGATGAGGGCCATGTTGGAGCTAGAGGTGGAGTTGATGATGGGATTCATGGATGGGGGCCGGAGAGGACGTTCTCCTCCTCCTCCTCTTCCGGTTTCTGCAGACTTCTCCTCGTTGGGGTTTGTCTCCCTGATCCGCTTCCTATCTGCAAAAGAAGATACAGCAGGAAAGTACAGTTTAATCAGACTATACCCTAAAAGGAAAGTGGGTAGTTCATTCAGTGAATTCTTTATTTAGACATGTTTTTGAAAAGATTCATTTGTGGACGTGACATGAAAACACTCAAGATCAAACATTTCACGATAACATGTATAGTCAGATTATGACGGCACCAGTTGGGTCATTTACAGTAAAGTGAGTTTATTGTCTCTGAGGAATTGTGACTACAGCATTCAGCACGCAGAGTCATCCGTGGCCTCTCAGTGGTTTTTGATTTTCGGAGATACGCAGCTGTAAAAAGATGCATCACACACACGTGCACGGAGACTTGTGTGATTCAGAAGGTAACAATACATCTGCTTCTGTCAAATTCATTCTGACTCAGGTCATTAAGAAACATGGAACCACATGGGAAAAGTTTGTACTTTGGCAGCATTTCCAAACTCCCCCCCCCAAATCTCAGAAAAGGATCTATTTATAGATGGGAACAACTGTTTCTTCCTCTGGATTTTCATCACAGCACGACTACTTTCAGTGTTTACATGCTGGCTTGTGTTGTGTATGCAGGACTTCAGGAGTTGAGATGAAAGAACAGTGGAGCACAGAATGATTTAATTACTCTGACTCATAAAGAGAATGCTCATTTTTCTGAGTACAATCCTGTTTAGTTAACCTGAAGCAGTTGTTTAGGTGGGATGATGTAACTAAAGAAACAACCTGTAAGAGACCAAATAAACAGGAGCATTCGGTTTAGTGACCTGAGATTTAAGGCTCCGCACGTGCACGTGTGTGTGCATAATCATGTTTACATGTTTGATTTTTTTTTTTTTTGTCATTGCAGCTAAGTACGCTTTGGTGAACTGTCACACACACCAATAACCTCTAATTGCAGAGTCTCTAAGGTGTGTCAGGCTCTCTTTATCTGATAAATGCAGCTTAGGCTGGAATTGCTCACTGAGGAGGTAAATGTTTCCACCTGGACCCACTGCTGTGGTGCAGCGAACATCCGACCAAAAAGACCACAATCCCTCTTTCTAACACACATCAAAATAGCCGGACAAATCATCAACAGCAAAACTCTATTTTTGTTTAACTCATGATAAGTGTGGCAATTTAACAATACCACTGTATCTGTGTTGACACTCTTCTGAAAAATTAGTGATCTTATATTGTCAGCATCAGCAACAGAGGTGTGTTTAGAATAGACATAAGAAGAACTGGGTAGTTATATAAGAGTATGACTGCCATCGTGGCTGAAAAAAAAAAACAAAAAACAAAACAGAACTGGACTTTATGAAAAGAAAATTCCAAGAAAAAGACACCACAGCAGTGGCCAAATGATCTCTGGGAATCGCAGTGCAAAAACGCCCAAAGATGGAGATAATAAAAAGTCAGAATCGTGTGGTTTACAAATTTAGCGTCTGTGGGTCCATTTCTACAAAATGATCTTGTGCTGCCAAGCAGGATCCAGATCCACAGATGTTTTATTTTAAATTCTAGTCAAGATCCCAAAAGATTTCTACCTACTTGATGTAGGAGAGTGGTATCGATCTTCTCATCTAGCAGAAAGTAGAAAGGTCATATCTGTAGCTTCGCGCCAGTTTCTCTGCGCCAGTTGAAAATGACAAATTAACTGATCGTGACATGTGTATTTACCGCAAAACATGCATTGCTCCACTTTCGTATGCCTCCCTCTTCATACTTATCATCCCCTATCACTGCAACAGAGATAGAAACAGGTTTTTCCAGATGAGCTGCAAGTGGAGTGTTTGAAACCGGTGCAAGTGAAGCCAATCATGCGTTAGGAACTGTCAGCACTGCGGCACACATCCCTCGTCTTCTCCCTCTCTTAACTCCTCATTCGTCTATCCTCCTAATCAGTACAGTGCCGGTAGCTGAGCAGAGTAATTAGTGCGCTGGACGCAGGCCACCATCCCTCATGAATACATCTTTGTTTAAGTTTCCTTTCTCACTGGCGTCTCCTCTTTTTCATTCTTTCGTTTCATTGTTCTCGCCCTGTGTTCTCCCTCTTTCTCTCTCTGGGAGTTTGACATCCTAACAGACTGATTTAGACTGTGTGGTCACATATAAGACCAACCATTGGTTCTTGGAAAGCAGTATATTTTAAAACCAATGATCATAAATGCTCCAAACCAGTGGCTCAGCTAAAATACATATGGAAACAGTTGAACCCGTGTGACTTTAAATATACATACATTTATGCCCTGGCTTGAGACCTGAATTACTGTTTCTCTTGATGCCTGGGAGGCCTTGAGACTGTTTAGTGTTAACTGCTCTCCATGGGAGGCTGTGAGTGTGTGTGTGTGTGTGTGTGTGTGTGTGTGTGTGTGTGTGTGTGTGTGTGTGTGTGTGTGTGAGAGTGACCAAGCATATGTGTAGGTATCTGTGTGCTGTTTTGCTCACCTGGAACAGTGTCAGGGCTTTTGATGGAGGTCCCCTCAGGAGGGCTGTCTCCCACTATGTTGGGGTCATGGGCGCTGGGTGGCGGGGCGTACACCGGTGGTCTGGCGTTCTGGTCCTGGAGCAACTTCTTTGGGACTTCAAAGAGAAGGATGTAGGTGGAGCAAAGGAGGAGAAATCAAAGAGAAGACAGACAGAGGATAATTAGATGATGTCTAATTTGAAAAGGAGGCATATAGCAGTTCTTTACATTTCAGTTCTGCACAAGAGCCTGAGCAATATATCGATTAGACAATATTATCTGCTGATAATGGTTTAACATAAATATATTGGTATGAGCAGTGAGTCTGAAAATATCAAAAAATTTAAAGTGCACTTTTTCTGCATCTTTGCTGAAAATTGGACTTTTTAATTGATAATCAAAATTTTGCAGATCTATTCTGGACTATAGTTTCATTGGACACATTAAGGTGACAGCCAACATTTCCAAAAAAAAAATTTCCAAAAATTTTTTTTCCAAAAAATTTCCCCCCAAAATTTTTTTCCCAAAATTTTTTTCCCAAAACTTCTTTTTCTTTTTCTGTAAGATTATAAGTCTCACTGATTCAATTTTTTTTAAAGCTGATTCTCAGTTCTTCTTCTCCCTTGAGTGTACAAAGCTGCAACAAGAGTCTAAACACCATGCTGATGGAGATAAAGAGTCGTGTGTATCTCACACATTTCATTTTGGCAAACATGAAAGTGAAAACACTTGAACTCAGAGTATATTGTGATGGAAGAGTAAGAAGCTACAAATGAGACAGTTATAGAAAACATGGCTGTGATTCACACACTCCTCATGACCTTGCACTCTGGTTCCCGAAAGTTATGCCCCCCCCCCCCCCCCCCCCCTCATCCTTACTCCTCCACATCCCCCAACCTCACAGTGTCCTGTGAGTCAGGGAGTCTGCACTCTTTCCCCCAGATGCAAACCCACAATGCAGTGGGCTATACATTCCTGCCCGCTCTCATGTGGTTTTTCGGAGGCCGGGCCACGCTCCGGTCACTGTGTTTGCCTGCCCTGTCGGATCAGTGGTGATTTACAGCTCAACAGATGACTGTCTGTCCAGCCGTTTGTCTGTCTGCCATTCTTGCATTTTCATTGCTCCGGACAAACAAACAGACAATGACGAATAATCAGCTGCCTGGTTCTGCTGACATCAGTAGCGCTAATAGTTAAATTGTGACATGTGTTTTAGGGGGTAAAAATGAACCATTTGTTTAAAAGGCTGATGAATAAACACACTGATCAAATTTCCAGAGACGTATTTTGGCAGTGTTCCAAGAGCAAATCAAAGCGCAGGAAGGAGCAGAGCAGACCTCCCAAACCCCCCCCCCCTCCACTGGATACTACCCTAAAGATTGAGAATCTTGTTTTGTGGTACCTCCACCTAAGCTCCTTTACACCTTGCAGAAAGTATTTTTGTATTTCTGTGATATTTTGATACTAAAACAAATATGGAAGCCATATATCATAGCTCACAGCGTCTGGAGTTCGTGCTGTGATTTGCAGCAAAATAAGAAAATGAAGAATCTCAGAATTCATTTTTAAAAAGATTGGGCAAAATCACACCAGGAGGTTATGGTAAGACTGGCCCCGAAGTAAAACATGTCTCATTTAATTGTGACATTGCCAAGTTGGATTGTATGAAAGAGATTTAAGCCCTTTAGCTCGCACAGCTAACACCTTACAGAACCATTACAACTGGATCTATATAGCGCGGCTTTCCAAGACAACTAAAGTAATTGCTTAACTGGTTGTGTTCCTTAAAACACTGACTCCAAGATGTTTTACATTGTTCTTTCGCTGTTGTACGGTTGCCAGTGAGAACAGTGATTGATTAACTTCTGTAAGTAACCGCCTTGCGAAAGCAGACCCTACGCTCTTACTCATTATGGGATTCATAGCGTAGGATTTTTGATGCTATCTTACTTCGAAAAGCTGAGGGCCAATCAACAAAGCTCGTTTACTGAAACTCACAGACTTCAAAGAGCTTCACTGACTCTGGTTCCAGCCTTTGGTTTTTCTATTCGCCAGGAGCAAAATGGCAGGAGGTTGATGCCAGACTAATAGAAGTAGTAAATCAACTGGTCTTTGTTTCAATCTGCTAAAGACGTGTACCGCTTATTACATCAGGAGAATTCATATGGTGTCAGGTAATTTGGAGAAAAGTATACTCTTACATTTAAATACCTTTCTGTAATTATCTCGTCTCATGTGGCAAACCGCACCAATCTGTCATCTAAATAGGTTAAAAAAAACAAAACAATTTTAATCCCCTTTTACCAGGTCTGGCTGGCACAAACTAAATAAACAAAACCCTCCCATATGTGGAGGTGAAAAAGGCGGAGAAATGAAGAAATGGTATCAGCCTGGCAGCTCCCCCTGTCCTTCCTCATCAGTCTGACACACTAATCATGGGTCTTAAAACTCCCCCCACTGCCACACTGCCACCATATCCACGCCACGCCCTGATTACAGCCTTCTGATTGGCCCTAATTGGCTGCACATGTGGCCCAGGGTCACAGCTGAGAGACGCCATGATGGGACGCGCGCACACTTTGCGTTCTCACACACACATGCATACATAGAATTGAAACACAGCCATGCATACACCAGATGCATGTGCATGCATACATCACATATGGATGCATTACTGTATGCGCACAGACACACGCTTCTAAACTTGATGCAGAATGTGTCACATTTTATTCAACATCCGTCCATCCAAAAAACATTTTTCTTGTTTTTCTACAGGCTAATTTGGTTGGCAAAAGTCAGTATGGTGTAGTAAATTGACTGCTGCTTGTCTAAAAATAATTGTCAAGAAGCTGCAATCTCTTGAAGCAAATGGCCGCAAACCACACTTAAGGAGCCAAGCAGCAAGAAGTCAACCAGTGAAAAGAGAGAACGAGGAGTGTAAGGGAGAGAAACCGAGCACATAAATCACACTCTACAGCTTGCATTATAATGACATGGTCACATAAATGCAGCGCAAATGAGTCCTCGCAATTCTGAACAGAACTCCGCTACACGGGACCCGCGCCAGCGCCGTGCCTCTCGCTCGGCGGCGGGAGCCCTGGATCGCCACGGGGAGCGAAGGTACGAGGCGGGAAAGAGTGCCCATAACAATGGGCCGTGTTTACACTGGCAGAGCCCGGCTTTGTTTTCACTGGGCTCTGCAGGCCAGAGTGTGTGTGTGTGTGTGTGTGCACGTCTGTATGTGTCTGAGTTTGTGGCCCATGTGCTGACCGATGCAGAACACAGTTGGGACAAAGCCCTGTAAGCCAGAGGGGATATAATGAAATATTAAACCACGCTAAATCTGAGATGAGATCAGACCTGAGCCAATAATTTGAACATACTTCAGCCTTTATGAGCATACATGGGGGGCTGTTGGGGACTAAATATTTTTGGGTACTGTTTTAGGGCACTCTTTAATGCTTGGTCTGCTTTAGCTCTCTGAAATTACAGCCCTAAAAAGACAGCTTAATGTACACTATGACCTTTCTGTGATGCATTATCTAGACTGTCTTAATGTGGTGACGCTCATCTAAATGATACTGTATACTGGGTGAAGCAAAAGCCAAGACTCATTAGTTTGACACAGGTCTGGGTAAAATAAAGTGCATGTTCATGAAACACCAGAAAAAAGGCAGGAAGTGTGTCTGTCTCTGTACGAGAAACTGTAAAAAAAAAACTGTGTACAACAGACACTTTTGACAAAAGATGAATTTGCAGCTGCATACAGATGTGGAAAACTTTGTTCTAAATCAGATGTCCACCATTTGAAAAATAGCACAAATCTTAAATAAGTTATGTAGTAGATAACTGAGGCCTTGGATGACAAATACATAACACTTTGGGTAATAATTCTTCCTAAAAGCGATAAAAAGTGCATTAAAACAATGTGCCGTCGGTATATGTGTGCGTGTATGACGTCTGTGTAAAAGCGTCTGGTTTCAATCAGCACACAGCTAGTGCCTACTTAATCTACAACATTAAAGTGCTGTTTAAGGCCCAACATTTACTTGATACACATTCATACGCGCACACCACATACACACACACACACACACACACGTTGACCTAGGTCACTTTTGGGGACATTACATAGACTTAGTCATTTTCTGGAAAATTACCCTACCCCTAACCATAACCACTACTTGCCTAACCCTAACCTTAACCACTGACCCAAAAATCAGCTTTTCCCAATTGGGCACATTTGTCCCCAAAAGTAGCTTATGACAGACACACACACACACACACACACACAACTCGAATCAGTGTTTACGGACACACCTGGACTCACAAAATACTAATTCTGTATTAGCCCATACTCCTGCTTCCCACACAGACACCACACAGACAGGCATGCGGACATCTGCACACTTACAAGCCCATCCACCCACCCACTCACTCGCATGCACACACACATGCACACACACACACACAAAACCATTTCTCACTTAGCTAATGGCATTCTTGCAGAACAACATGCAAGGTGAATAGGGCAAGAGCTGAAGTTGTTGAGACTGCATTCTTCTTCTCCCTAACTTCTCCTTTTTCTTTCAAACCCCCCATCGTAACACTCTAACAGCATCCAGCTGACAGCAGCTGATCGGGCTGGAGTGTGTGTGTGTGTGTGTGTGTGAGAGTGTTTGTGCACTTTTTAGAGTCTTAACATCTGAGGTATTAACGACACATTTACCTCCCACTGTGAAAATCAATAGTTGCATGAGTGTCTACATAACTAAATGGATATGTGCTTGAATGACTTGGAGCATGTGTGTCAGAGGACATGATTAACACACTCGTTCTTGTCTTGTGTACACAATGTAGACCAGGTTTAGGTCCGGTAATGTGAACTCTATCAAGGGACTAGTGGTCTGAGCTGAGGGCCTTTCCTGGTTCTGCTCCATGTTTATGTTAGTGTGGACAATCCAACCTACTCTACTACTTTATTAGGCTGTGTGTGTGTGTGTCTAATAGAAAGAGTTGCAACATATTGTACTATACACTGGGACTGTGGTCAACTTAAGGGAGCCTTAAAGGACCATACCAGTGGTTTTGAAAGTTTTTGCCCATTAACTATAAATAGCATCTAATTTACACAACCTCCAGCCATTTCCCAACGCAACTTTTAAGTTTTAAAATTAATTTCCCACCTTCAAAACGGCCACTGATTTGCATTCATTTTGCGATTTTGCACAAAACGTCCAGAAATGTTCTTCTTTTTGTAGCCACTTGTGTATTTCAGTCAATGGAAACAACATTTGGTACATCCTCAATGAAATGCTGGAACTAGCAGTCACAGAATGTATCAAGATGACACTGTCATAAAAAAGTGGACATTTACAGACATTTTCGGGGATACTTAATGGAAAACTCATGATTTTCAAAGCCAAAATAGTTTTTAAATCTCCAGACAAACAATGTTTTTGAAACCAGGAGCATTACCACCATGTGACAAGCTCCCCTTCTGAATAACTGCCATCAAAGTGTCTCTCAACAAGGCACTTAATCCACCCCAAAATGCTCTACTGGAGTCAACTGATGGAAAAATACAGTGATTTGTAACTGCACTAATAAGAAGCAGGAACTGCTCCGAAAAAGCTTTAGATAAAGTTATGAGAGCCAAGGAAAGTTTTGTCTTTTGGCTCAGACGCCTGGTTAATCAAATCAATGGTCTCAAGTTATGAATGGATTGTGCTGGCTACAAAAGCCCTTAGTTGACAGTAGCTAATATTGACAAGGTCTGTGTGCAGGAGAAGCCTGCGCTCATGTGGTACCCTTTAATATAATACAGGTATACTACTGTGTGTACTGTATGACGTACATGCAAACCAAGACATAGCTGGATGGTGACACAATCTAAAAGCATCCAGAGTCGGGGTAGCGAGAGTTGGGACTACATTCCAGGATGGAGAGAGTGGAACAGTTCAACCCCCTATCCTGTCTCCCTGAGCCCCCTGCCCTACATTCAGCTGGAAAACATAGAATTTTTTCCCCATTTACTTTAATGGATAACACACATCCCCTCTGCTGTTAGACAAATGTATGCGCACACACAGACACACAGATGCCACAGCTTGGGCTCCGAACGCAATCACTCTCGCTTCACCGCAACCATCACTTATACTCCAAAATCACAGCTGTCTCGGCTATTTAAACGCTCCTCATACACCGCACATGTGCGCGCACACACAGTTGGTGTTATTAACATTGACGCAGAAACAGAAATAGATGCTCTGTTGACAGTGTGGGGTCAAAACAATCAGTGAGAAAATCACTCCGTTGTAGCGCTCCCCCTCAGACCCCCCACAAACACACATGCTAGAATTATCTTAATGCCTTCAGTACTGATAATGCACAACATACTACATCATCACCGTACTGAAATATGAGTGTTGACCGAGCATGATAATCACACTACAAATACACCCCCAATCTCCTCTCCCACATCTAGTTTTTCATTATCAGGGAATCAAACCTAAACCTGCTTCTACAACAAGCTGAATGTTTGCAAGAATCAATAGTTTTGTGAGGCCATCTTACACAAACTGGTCTCATATGATTTTTACTCATTTTACATAATTTAAATAATAACAAACTAAAATTGGATTTTAAAAATCACAAAAAAACCCAAAGTCTTGTCCCTGTACTGTACTGTAAACTACAGTAAACAGCATCTTCTCGCAGGTCTTGACTAAAACTCGGTTCTATCTGTCTAAAGAAATTCTTTAATATCAATTTTTCAAAGCCCATTGTCCATAGCTAAACATGACCTCTGACCCTGCTAGGCTGGAGCTACTTTACTGAACGCTGCCCCCAGATAGCTCCAATGTTTGTATTTCCACGTCTTTATCGACTGGACGTGGGAGGGACGGGTCCACTGCCGAAGTCAGCACAGCCTCATCGTTATCTGATGTTCCACTGGGTCAACAAGGATGTGACCAACGCTGAATCATCAAACCATGCCACCCACCTAAACTCACTCCTTCATATCCCAGCTATGAGGTAATGGGACGCAAGAGTTTTGATTGGGTCAGAGAGCTGCTGAGGTCATGAAATGACGGTATCTTGTGAAAACAGCCAAGACAGAGATGGTCATTTGTTGTCGCTGACATGGAATAGAGGGAAGAGATGGTGGCAAGACTTGTCTAGACACGGTCATGACAGAAATAAAGGCAGCAACATTCAACAAGCATGTTCCAACACATGTCACGGGCTGATCTTAACAATGGCGCTATCTTTAGCATAAGGCAACAACTGTTCATGCACCGCAGTTAACAACATCAACACATGCCAACATTAATGTCGACTGGGACCTGAGGAATGAACGGTGGTTTGGTGAAGGATAAACAACGGTTAGCTAAAAGTATCCCAGTCATTTCTTAATCGCTAAACAAATCCATCTCTACCCAACTTTATTTTTTGCGCAGCGTACAGTCAATGTTTTCATGTGTAACAGCGACAGGAGTAGATATGAATGTTGGCTGTCCACATTCTTTTCTTCTCTCTCAGTCTTTTGCATGGCTGAGCACATTAAAAGCCTTTTAATGACAAACAGTCGTGATGAATAGAGTCCTGAAGTGACAATAAGATGGGGTAAGGGTGACTCCTGTGAAACATCAGCCTGATTTCATCATAAAGTTTTCCTGCAGACTGTCTCTTAGATAGCAGCAAAAACTGCAAAACACAGTATTTAAGTATTTCAAAATGAGTGGCTTTAAAACAATAGTGGTGAGGATTGTCAACTTCTGATAAGACTAAAGCTGCATTCACAGCAAATCTGGCAATGTGGTTTTGGGGGCTGCATGGGGTGCAGCAAAGAAAACGCAGCGACAGAACCAGAATCGACTTTTGCCGAAACGCAACCCGACGTCATGCTGCGGTGGCCGACCACGTAAACCAGCGATCAGACCAGACACGCCCACGGGAAGAAGAACCTTGTTTACCATGTACAGCTGTACAACCCTGCCATGAGTGAGCACAAAGACGTTACTAGGACGAGGGGAGGACATTTCTCTTTGTTTGATAACGTTAAAATTGGAGTTAGGCTTTGCTGTCAGCTTCCTGGCTCATTCTTAAAAAAGACAAAAGAAAGAGAGAGAGAGAGAGAGAGAGTGCAGTGGTGGTCGAGCGAGCTAGAGAGTGAATGAAGAGAGGGAGCAGCAGTAGCAAGAACAATTGAAAAATCTGATTGTTTCACGGCGGTTACATTCTAAAGCACAAGTAAACACGCCCACACCTCCGCACAACCCTGTGGGAAGGTGCCGCATTGCTGAATTTGGTGTGAATGCAGCCTGAGCAAGGACACAGATGACTTGAACAAAACTGAAATAGGAGTTCTTATATTTTTAACAGCCAAAATGATATCAAACTCAACAATTTCAAAATAGAGTTAAACCAAAAGCCTCAAAGTGTTATCAGAGATGTCCACAATGCAAAAAGCAGACGTAGAGATAGAGTCAGTTAACATTAAACAAAGAGAGGCCCTGCTTCACTCCATCCTCCATGAGGTTCACTGAGGGCAGCACCTAACTTGCTGAATGGGTCCCTTTGATAAAGCAAACTTCATTAAAGAGGCTAATCGAGAGGAGCAGGGACAAAGACAGTGCCGTTGCGGCATTATAACATCCTTCCATGATGTATTGAGCATGTCACTATAGTTTTCTCTTTTGTACACGAGAAAGTCCTGATTGCACTTCATACAATGAATGTTGTTGCTTTTAAGGAACGGTTTTTTCTCTCTTTCACAATCGGTGCAAACGGTCAACTATAGACTAGCAGCAGAGTTCAACATACAACGTACATTTGTCGTTTTTAAAGTAAAATGCAACTATTTTAAAGGAACAATAAACACTATTGTGAGTTGAGGCAGGAAGTGTGACCGAAAGATAGTTGAGATGCTGCAAGAGTATGACGTCAGAGTCACATGCGGTGTTTAAGACCCTCTCCATAACAGACTGGCTTTTTGGTAAACACCAGAAATGACTAGATTCAATTATAAGCCATTGTCCTAAATGACAAAATATATACCCATAAGAAAATAACACTGCAGAGTTTGTTTCAGCATCTGCCCTGTGATTTGACGCAGGCCTTTACACTCGATTGCTCCTTCTTTATCATTTTGGTAAAACACTACCACCTGCCTCATATAGCGCTTGTCTGTTATAAATGCGTCTGCGTCCTGTCATTGTCAGGTAATTAGATGAGCCCTAAGTGAGAGCGAATCAGACTAAGTAATACTTTACCCATTCCAGACCCCATGAGAACTTAAGCATCCCCGTATTCAGATACAGCGCGGTCTACAATAATGCGGGAATTACGGTGTTCGTGTGTGTGTACAAGAGAAGAGAAGTGTTGACAGAGTGCTGGGTTCATATTAGTGGTCAGGCTTGGACAGAGATAATGATGGTGAGGTCTGGGTCAGCGTGAGTCTGTCATCGCTCTTATCACCACAAAAAAAAGAAAAAAAAAAAACACATGCCGCACACACACACATACAGTGCGTATGCCCTCCACCTTTTGTTTAGTCTACTACTACGCTGGAGTAGGTACTGCTTGAAATGTGTTGATGCTACTCGTGTGCCGACACAATGCCTGAGTTTCAGCACTGATAGTGTACCACCGGGGCACATACACTCAGACAACTTGTGTCCAGCAGATCATTTTAAAGTTAGAAGTTAAATTAACAGCATATTTATAGATTCTGGATTTTTCAATGAGGGAGAAGGATGAGATGTAATTTTCACCTTTCAACAAATTGAATTTCTTTGCAGAAAATCATATCAGACACAAATTATTATTCAAAGCTGAGTATTTTTATATGTTTTAAAACAGAAACTGTCTGATTTAAGTAAAGAATCAGAGCAAGCATTCAAAGCCAGCTTCCTGTACTTCGCAGTTCTCAATACTCTGTGCTGAATATTTCCAGTTGATACCTGTCTCGTCTCTGCGGAGTTCTGACTCTACTATGAACTATTATTAGAACTGACTCTGAAAATAGACTTTGGTAGACGGGTGCTATCACAGGCTGCACTGTACAGCTGTTTGTGATCACGAGAGAAGAGACGGGGAGGACAGACGAGAGAGGAAAAGAACCTCCACAAAGACGTTTTCTTTCCTTTCTTCCCTTCTCCTGTATGGATTTCTCACCATACAGGAGAGCTGACTACATATATTGTTCCAACTGGGTTGCTTACACACACACACACACGCAGTTATTGCGATTAAGTACACGCTTCAGCAATGTGCTCTTGGGGTCTATTTTGGAAACTCAAGTGTCCCACATGGGCCCAAGCCCACACTGCAGAGGAGTCTTGAGCCCAGCTGGTTATCTGTTTGTTAGCGACAACCTGCGTCCTGTCTTCTTCTTTTGCCCCTGTCAACTTAGACATGGTCTTAAAACAGCTTGAGCCACAACAGATGCAAATCCATGTCCTCAGGGTTTGAGAGTGAGAGAGAGAGAGAGAGAGAGAGAGAGAGAGAGAGAGAGAGAGAGAGAGAAAGAGTGAGGGAGACAGACAGACACAGAGGCTGCCAGAGACACTTTTATAACAGTCTTTAAAATAAACACCTCCGAAAACCTCCTCCTGCACCATCTCCACCGTCCACTTGTGCTGCATGGAAATTTAAACATGCGAAGCCGGCACATAAATTTGTTGGAGTCAAAGGTTAGATAAATATGTTAAGAGAAGGGGAATGTAATATTATCTTAAACATGCTGCATCAACTAAAAATTTGTCAAATAAAAGAGCACAGAGCAGCTATCAGCCCTTAACTCCATCAGTCCCAAGAGAATGCCGGCGTTCCTGCTTAAGGGAAGCAAATGCAAATGAACCAATTGGTATCAATAGCTCTCATCCTTACAATCAAAATGAGCTATTAGCTTGGTTGTACCACCTCCATGCATGTTGTTATGGCAATCTGAGCAACATGTACGCTTGTTTAAACCCCTGAGGAATTATATATAATCAATTTAAGAGATCTTTGGAGCTCTCTTAAATTTAGGATTATTAGTAAGTTAAAATAAAACTGTTAAATAGTTTTTATTCTTACGTTTGTAAGTGGGAGTAAAAGAGAAGGACTGTTTGTATCCACCCCCAGCTTGGGAGCCACTTAACTACACTGAACCATGTTAAAGAGATCGCTATTATGAAGTTTGGTTCGGTCCCCTTTCTCTGATGTCATTAAGTAATAAAAGGTTAGTGACATGGTTTGACTATGGTTTGACATGGTTTGAGTAAAATATGAGTAAAATTTATTTTGAGTAAATGGTTGTTGTTACATAATCTTCATCTATGTTATGTAATGGTCATGAGGTCTGCAGTTGCTGGTCGGATTCACCCAAAACCTCACAGAATTCACTGATTAGTTGTGTTACTGTTCTGTCAGGAGCTATCTGACACCTTCAGACTGATCTGTTAGAAAATGCACAACTATTCACATCAAATGTTTCTTCATTTTGAAATAGCCCAGGTTATTCTAAAAAAGAAAATGTGCAATACATCCCTAAGAGACTTTGTGAGGCAGATAAATGGAAAAGCAAAAGCGCAGTGAGGCTATAGGAGAGATGAGGGATTTTTACCCCTCGTCTTTATAACTGCAACCCTGAAAACAGTAACAAATAACTCTCTACCAAACGGGAATCAATCCCTGGTCGCAGCTGAGAAGATCCGTCTTCACAATCCCCAGCCCAGCCTGCTGTACTTTCATTCCAGCTGTGCTGTAAATCTTTCCGGTATCAAACTGCTGTAGAACCACTCTGACAGCGGGCCAACTGCGGCTTACAGAGTTAGAAAACGCAATTTGATCTGCGATGGTTGTGTCTTTTTCTCATTGCATTGCTGTGATTGGGGGGGGGGGGGGGTGTTTTGGTGCAAATTTGATGTAAGACAGACTCTCACAAGCATATACTGACACACGGGTCAACACTTGACACTTTAACTCAAACACATTAGGCAGCACACCTTTCCAGCACATAGATTCAAGCCCGAGACAGAAGAAGACAGGATGTATGGGTGGGAGGGGGGGATGGAAACAGAAGGAGAGAGGTGGAAAATGAGGGCCTTTCCCTGACGGAGATGCAGACAGATCAGCCTTACACCAAATAATCCAAAAATAATTGCCTCTATTATGTCAGTAGATCATAGGTAAATATAGAAAGAGGAATACAAATGACTATTGGAAAAAAGAAAGATAAGCAATAATAGCTTACTGACAGCCACTATAGTTTGAAACATTTCATGCGTTTTAAATATATACACTCTATTGTAATATGTTTCAAGCAGGACATGCAAGGTGCCAGAGTGAAGATTAAATGGGGTAAAGGACCACCCAGGAATTAATCAACGCCGACCTTCATAGGGCAACTGTCACATCAACACTGCACTAAGACAGACGTTTTATTAAGTAAAGTAAAGAGCAGCAATCTCATGTTCAAAAACAGCACATATGGCTGCCTGTAACATTTCTAAAGGCAGTCTGCAGGTCTTTAAAAACTCTTTCAAGTCTTTGTTCTTTTATCATGCAAGAAATCAGCTTGCTTACAGCGACCTTTACTCTGGCATGTCTACTGTTTCTCTCTCTGTCTGAATTTTTTATCCTTGCTGTAAAACTGTTGATAAATGTATTGTATTCATCCATAATCAACACATCTTGGCGTTCAGCAGCTTTTCTATGCTATCACAGCTGCATTGTTCTTTGGCTTTGACTGAAAGGGCTAAGCTGTATCCCCCTAAATGCATGTTCTTTACAGAACAAAATGCTATTTCTGTATATGTTAAAAAAAAGAAGCAGGTCAATCAACTTGAAATAAACTTCTTCGTCTCTTCTCTCTTCTGGTTTGGTTCTTCACTCTATATCCTCCTCGGCTCTACAGTAACTCTGGCACTGACAACAACAGAGCCCTGAGGAGTGTTTGCTTGCATCAGCAACCTACCAAAACGTTTGGATCGCATGAATGTAGCATCCTAAAATCTGTCTGGTTTGGCTAAGGCTACAACCAGACCTACGGAGGGAGGCCTGTATCCAAACTGGCCTCGCTAAACAAACACAACTTGGAGGTCTGGCTTCGCTTTAGCTGACAGACGTCATTATGCACGTCGATTAAAAACAAACACACCGACAGAGAGAGACGTCCAGCTTTTCAGTGTGGGCCTAGGGGTGGAAAATCCCCAATCGGACAGGGTTAGACAGGGAAAAAGTGGAAAAGACTGAAAAAGTAAAGGAGGTGGGAGCTGGGACAACCTCTGGCTGGTAGACAGTATAGTTTCATCTGTTTGCAATTGTTTTGTTGATGATGTGTCGAACAAGTTGTCTAAGATGCCAATTTACCACTACAACAGAATTGACAGTTAAGCTGAATATTCAATAGACTTTCACTTCTTTTCTTCACTGGACAAGGGAAAGAGGAGAGTGGGGATTATCCAGGCTCATCCAGCCAGCTCTATTACTGTTATTGGTGGAGAAAAGCCAAGATCCAAACAGAGACTGCCCCCCTCCACTCTACACAAGACCTAACACTGGTCAGACTGACATAACGGTCACTATTACCAGGCTGTACAGAGAATATAGATAATTATTTCCATGAAAACAAGTGTGGAAAAAGAGTAAAAGAGTGTATTTGCATGACTCAGGGTAGCCGAGACAGACAATAATGCATTACCACATCACATCAGCTACTGATGATACACAAGTCAGAGGTTCCCACACACATCGGGTGAAGCATGTCTACTATATCACACTCGTATCACATGAGAGCACATGGGCTAGTGTGTACCAACATAAATGACCAGATGAATTAGTATAGCAGGGAATCATAAACCCACAATACACACACTCGCGCACACACACACACACCTCAAGAGTAGCAGTACCCAATTGGGCACTGGTGTCAAGTTGCAGACAGGAAACAGATGGCCTGCTGGGAAAAAAGAAGAAAAAAGCCAAATGCCAAAGAAGGCCAGAAAGAGTGCTTCCCTCCCTCCTTCCTTCTCTCTCTTCATCCCTCTTTTTCTCCCTCCATCATCTCTTCATCCTCAGCTGGAAGGAAAAGGAAGAGCGAGGCCGTGGTGGTGTTTGGAGGCTAGATCAGTGGGCTCTGGCTCGAGATCAGAGTGATGCAGTTCTCTGGGAGATTTTTAAATAACAGCCCAGCATGGCTCTACTGTACTGGGATAGGCTGGGACTCACAGCCTGCAGGCTATTTAAGACATACATCCCGATGGGTGAGAATATATTTCGAGCCTTCAGGGAATAATGTTGCAATCAAGCGCTACATTTAACATCATCACCACAAATGTAAGTGCTAGATTTACAGTATACACACATATGAAGCAGTGTATGCCTTTTATTAGTTAGTCGACAGTAGAGAGGTGACAGGAAATCATATCAGAAAGAGATGGGAAATTATATGCAACAAAGGACCAAACATGAACTCAAGACAACTAACCCCATAGGCCACCAAACTGGCCTTCATTTCTATTGGTTATAATAACATTGTACTGTACTCACCAGGATAATTGCTAAGTTGGAACCTGGTGGCTTTGCAAAAAAATGTCAGACAGGCCAAGAACAACAATTGGACAGGCTTTATACATGCTAACAGTTCAGGCAGATTATGAAATCGCCCTTCTTTGGAAGTAAAACTGAAAGCAAATTCAACCATAATGGTGGTAATAATCCCCCTGTGCACGTAGGGTAGGTCTATAAACTGGCAGATGTTACTGTTCATCTGTGTTTTCTCTTCCAAATCAATTTTGCTAATCTGGGTGTTGATTAAGAGTAAGAGTCTATACAGTCTTGCTAGCAGCTCTGAGAGACTGTACTTTGGTTGCAATCTGCAACCTCACCACTAGATGCCACTAAATCCTACACACTGGTCCTTTAAGACACCATTAATGTTATTACATTTCATTCCAAGGGGGACATAAATGTTTGTGCCAAATTTCATTGCAATCCATCGACTAGTTGTTGAGACATGTCACTAAAAACCACAAATGTAAACCTCACAGTGGCACTGCAGAAAAAGTCAGGCGATCAGCAAAGTCATTGGGATGCATCCTCTGGGGAGCATGAATATCTGTGCAAAATGTCAAGACAATCCATCTAGTAGCGGAGATATATTAGTCTGGACCCAAGTAGTGGACTGTCAGACCAACAGACCAGCATTGCCATCCCTACAGAACCATGCTAGCAGCAGATCGTTTTGCTTCCCAGATCTCAGTGATTAACTTGCAAATTAACTTTGCACAGATTTCAGTCAGAATACAGTGATACCTGAAGACTACAAGGCAAAAAAATGACCTGTGAAGTTTACTTCCTCCAAAGCAACCTCATGACCTTTGCCTGGTACACAGGACTGCCCCATCAGCTGCTGATGACAGATAACCTCTGACCCTGAAAACAGCAATCAGAGATCAATATTGTCTTGAGTAAGACCTCCCTCCACAGAGAACGCATTGATAAGAGGACTGACCCTATTTGTTTGAGGTCGCAATCCATCACATGTTTACTTGAGCTATGGGTCCTTTGTTTTCCAAATCTCCAACCTCAGATCTTTAACATGGTGAGGCTCTCATGCCAGGACCATGTCAAATCATCTGATGTCCAGACAGTATCTAAAAGTTTTCAGTCAGGGACTCGAAAGATTCGGGGTGTAACTGATTAATTTTTCTGATGTCAAGCTGCTACTACACTTGGTGTTTGAACATTGCGCAGGAGTTTAATCTGAGGCCTGATGATCAATTAAGCACAGAAGTGTTTGATTTTAATATGTACCAATGCAATATGATTATCTTAACATTCCCATATAGACCGGATATTTCATTAAATCAGTTGTTACAAGAGAACGTGTGAAAGGCTGTTTCATTCAAGATTTAGAAAATGGGATCTTTCCATTTTCAGCACAAACGTACAGACTGACAAATCAGATATTATTATACTATATTATATTACTTAGTTATATGTAACCATTGCTTTCACCTATATCAAGTATACTTCAAAGTATAATAAGCCAATATCCTGCATCAGTAGAACACTACCTTGAAACTCTGATCTGTTTTCCAACACCAGTAGCTATTTTTTCGTGCCGGGCCAATTTCTGCGACTGCATACAGCAGATAAAAATATTCCCCACATATTTTAAAGTTGAGACAGCAATGGGTAAAAATTCAACCCTAAAAGCGTAAAGTTTTATTAGATATTACTTGCAAAAAATTTATATCACAGCAGATGTTTCTTCAACTGGCAGACAGCTGAAAACCTGCCTAACATCTGTAGCAAGTCATTTAATGCTTCATTCAAAAAACCCTGGGCTGTAAAATCTTTAGACATCATTAAGCGTGTCTGCTAATTTCTAAAACCTGAAATACAGCTGTGATAAAACTACTAAGGCAATGCAACCCAAAACACATGTTTACTATATACTGACACCTACTAGATGTGGCCCGACTTAAAACACATGTTTAGATAAAATTAACCTCTCAAAGTCTCTTCATTGAGACTCTGACTCTTCATTAAATTTGCACCCTGTAATACTGCATAACATTTCAACCTTTATTAGAAGTCTCTGTGGATTGTTGAGGAGTGTTTAGGCTTTTTGAAAGTCTCCAGACTTCTAATAAGGAGTCAGCCATGCCAAAACATAAAAACTTTGTTGATCTCCCCCTCTCACTGTCTGTCTTTGTCTCTATTTTTGTGTGTGGTCTCACTTCAAATAGGTCATAAGAAGTATTGTAAGTTGTTGGCATGTTTGCCTACACAGTAAAAATTATAACCAGCAACAGTTTATACATTCAAACTATAATTTAACTGATCATCTACTTGAAAATGTATGTTACAGTATAAATGTCTCTCTCTCTCTCTCTCTCTGAGTCTCTTTTTCCCCACAATCCATCAAAATCCTCCCCTGAATCAAGTTTCTCCGCCTTGTGCAGCCCGTGCAGCACGTGTTTCTGGGCTGTAAAAACACACCACATGCTTCCTCACGCCAGTCACCATGAGGAGAGCAGAGACATTGCTGGTGTTACCCTCTGACATAACTCCCAAACCCAAAATCCAACAGTAACATGCGCTGGCATGACACAAACGGACTGCATTAGCTGTCAAAGAAAAGTATATGTCATCATTGACTTTTAAACTGTCTGATTTCCAAAGACCATCCATCTTTTATTCCAAGCAGGTCAAAACACTCACAGTAATTAGCAGATGACCCACGTCAGGTACACACAAACCTGGCCGGGCAGGCAAGAGAGCAAACATACACACCTTTAGCAAAACACTGACATGAATACACATAGTTGGTATTCACCTCAACACTGGTCTTTTTCTGCTCTCCTCATGGTGCAATGCTCTGGTTTAATGAACTGGACTACTGTGAAGGTTCTTCTAAGGCAACGCATCCAAGAAAACACACACACACACACACACACACACAGTCAGAGGTGCACTGTCCTTCACCCTATGACCAGGGTGCCTTGGAGAGATAATTAATTTTCCTGGGTGAGCATGGCTTGCTAAAGGGCAACTAAAAAGGCAGAAATCCGGCTGAATAAAGCCATTCATGAGGTTCTCAAAGAGACTCGAGCATAATCAGGACACATACATAAATCTAATATCAATCTACTTTATATGCTTGGTATCATTGCAAAGTTATTTCTTACCAGTGCAACATCAAACAAGACTAATTAAGAAACATATCCCCCCCAGACATGTATAAAACATGTAAAAACTCCATGCTTTAAATAGTAATTTGTGTTTTTTTATATGAAAAAGTTCAAATACCTTGTTAACAATTTCATCTACTTCTTCTCCCGCATTGAAAATTAAAAATTCTATAAATATGGAAATATTGTTCATGTCAAAAATGTAACTATTGCACACAAGATGAACTGAAAAGTCTATTATCAGTGTATAGTATGTGTGCTAGAGGCTTCAAGTTTCAACATCACACTTCTGTAAATTCCAGTTTGGCCTATAATTGGCTTCCAACCTAGTTGTGATGTCACAAAATCCTGCTCGTACGTACGTCAGATTTTCGGTGAGAACAGAGAAACTTTTCACCTTCAGCAGATGAATGTGAAAACAGCCTTCTGGTGTCAAACTCTGCACATACATCATTCTGAACAGTGAAGCTCAAACATCCAAGCGAAGTGACAAGAAGCAAAACACATTTTTAAGTGGAGAGGGACTTTAAAATCCGGACAATATAAGAAATGTATCAATGGGAATAAACAACTCTGCGATAAATATGTTTCCTGCCTTGTTTCTCTATTGTATCACTTACAGTATGTATCTTTACAGCAGCAAACGAGTGAACGTGCAAGTGTATTTACATGTGTTTTTTGGTTCCTCAGGCGTTAATATCTGTGCATCCTCCTATGTGCGCAACCCATAGACGTTTTTCCCTCTCCAACCTTGCTGACCTTTTAAATCTAGCAGGAGCCAGAGGACTTACCCCCACAATCTCACTGGGAGATAAATGACTACCCACAGCTATGAGGCTCCTCAAATCCCCCATCCAATACCGGATCGGGCAATAACATAGACATTAGAAGAGTGAATAATACACTGCTCCTCCAGGAGAAAAAACTGTCCGAGCATAAAAAAAATGGCCCATGAGGAAAGGAAAGGTTCCTGTAGAGGGCTCGCAACATCAGCTTGTGAGCAGAAAATTGTGGTGTGGGTGGAAGAGGGAAGCCTAATGAGTGTAAATGTAATATATAACTGAATCTGGGGGTCTCCGGAAGCTGTGACAGGGGAGTAGATCTGGTGTAACGATATAGGGGCATAGTCACGGCTGATGCCTAGGACCAAGATTGGCGGGGGGGAGCAGGGGCCAGGGCCATACAGATAATGGTATGAGGATGTATAGGTATTACCGAGATGGTGGCGGGGGGTAAGTATAGGGTGGGATATGGGGGACAGGAGAGCCGCAGCAACCCCCGCAAGCAGCTGCATGTTGGTGCTGAAGAATGCCAGGAAGTTTTTTTGGGGGGGCCACATCTGCTTTGGCTATCAGGAGACCCCTTGCCTTCCACTGTACACTTCAAAATGATATTTATTTTAGAGTATTTTTTTCAGAAAAAGACTGGAAGGAAGGAGGGAAGGAAGGAAGGGCAGTAGGAAGGAAGGGGGAAAAAAGAAAACACACCTCTAGGAGAGTTGAAGCCATTAGGAATGCATGCTGAGTTTTGAAAAATAGAGAACAGAGAAGAAAAGGATAAAAATCAAATCAAGGGCAGAGAAAAACGGGGGGTGGGAGGGGGGGGGGTGTTGGAAAGGAAGGAGGGCTTTGCTATTCTGTGAGAGAACCAGGCCAAAGCTCATTACAGTGCCAGGTTCCATTCAGACTAGACAAAGTAAATAAAACCACTTGATGAAAAAAGGGCACAAGGAAGCAAATAGATGATGGAAAAGAGCGCTCCAAGCAGGAGGTGAGGTAAGCAAAAAAAAAAAAAAAAAAAAAGCTATAGAGCTATAGAGGGAAAGAGAAAGAGAAGGTCTGACTTTCTGCACTTTCTGTTTTCTGTTTTTATAACTGAGCAGTCAGCCGTATCTGATGGCCGGACACAGATTTACACAGATTATCAGAGCATTGTCAAACATGAATTCACATCTCTGTGTGTGGGGAAAGGGGTGCAAAAGAGAGAGAGAGAGAGGAAAAAAAGAAAAATAGAGGGAAAGAGGCAAGAAGACAGGAAGGAAAAGTGAGAGAAAGACAGCTCATTAATCATTACTACTGTCATCTCAATCTCTTCCTCCATCTCCAGAGGACATCCAGTGAGCTAATCTGGAATAATAAACAAAACTGAGTTAACATCTAGCTAATCAAAATGTGCGCCGGATTCCTGTTCCTGTTCCTGTGCCGCCAAGCCTCTGGCCTGCCCTCTTTCTTCTCGTAACCCAAACCACACACTAATTCATAAATTACAAACAAAGAGTCCCTTGTGGTTTGGGAGGGACCGGGCCGGCACTGCAAACTGGCACTACAGGGGGAACGGCTACGCGTCAATTAGAGGGAAACCTGGCTGACGGGGGAGAGGTAGGTGTGGATGCATGCGCACACAAACAGGCTCACACGCTTACAGTCTCGCAAAGAGGCAGACTACTGTATACACATGCTCACAACGGACAGAAAAACACACACACACACACGCGACCATTTGGAAGCCATCTAAACAATTTTGTCATTTTGCAGCTCAGGCTCTGACTGCATCATTGTCCGGTGTAAGCGGCTCGCTGGGTTTCCCGGTCCCGTTTTACGAGGGGTGACGTGTGTTTGGGTGGTGTGCATGCGCCGCCGGGAGTTAAATCTGCAGCTGTGTTGAGCTGAAGGCAGCCTTCTCTGGAAAAGACAGGTTGAATTGCAGGAGAGGGTGAGAGCAGACTGGGTTCAGGGGAGCTGCTGCAGATGACAGAGGAGGAGTTTGCTCTGCTGTCCTCACCCCGTGTCTTACGCTCTCATTATATTCTCATTATATCTTTCACTTGTCTGTGACGCATCAGCGAGCTCTCAAATCACATCTTTTCAGTTCACACACAGCTATCGAGCACCGATTTGCCTCCGATCTGGGGGCTTTTGTCGGCGATCTCCAAAACCTGTCGCCGAGTGGAAAATCAGGGCTAGCTTGGAGCCTCTGTACAAGAGGAGTAGTAGGCGTAGTAGTGCGTTCATGTACTGATTGACAGACGTAAGCTCCCACCCCTGACTTTGGCCTTTCTCTCATTGGTTAGAAGGGCAAGGCTCGCCTAAAAACTTGAGAAGGGAATATCTCTGTACTGTTGCCAGCCTGTTCAATGAGCCTGAGTCACAGAAGCCTTTGACAACACCTTCTACACAGTAAGATTAATTTGTAGCATATTTCAACAAATATGAGAAAAAAACTTACATACTGTCGCTTTAAGTTGCTGTGCAGTAATTAATCCAGACAAATATATAAAAAGTAAGCCAGCACAAGTAAGCAAATGTCATGTACTGATATATTAAAAAATACTTATCGTTAGGGATAAATATGACAAGTTATTATGATATGCTGCACATTTTAGATCAAATCATGAGCATTATTCTCAGAGCAACCAGGCAAACTAGATACAGAAAAAAGATTTTAAACTTTAAAGATAAAGGTGGTGAGGAGTTTAAGAGTTAAGTGACATCTTTCCAGTGAGCTCAACCCTGCTGTCTGCTCTGAGTCGGCACCAATATTTGGAGTGTGTAAAGGATTCACTGGCCCCGCTGCCTTTACTGTATTATGCACCCTGTGGTTAATTATAGTGCCAACTCCTGCCAACAGAGCCTCATTAGAAAGTAACACTGTAAAATGGGTTTCACTGTTCTAAATGAAAGTACCAATGCTGACTGGGGCGTTGTCAGGTATTGGTTTAGTGGTCTGGTTGTGTGTGTGTGTATGTGTGTGTGCGCGCACCATTGTCTGTATCTAAGTGATCTCATGCGGTTGTTCCTACGTTTACCTCGTCTGTCCACACGTGAGACCTGCACTTCCCTGTCAGTGTCTAATCCTGTCAGTCAAGCTGGCAAATCTCCCTCTCAGCTCATGAACACTTGTTACCTCGTGTTTCCAAGACACACACACACACACACACACACACCAACTTTCAAATAATTAGCACACACTCTTGCATCAATTTGTCCACTTGTGTACTCACATCCTCGACAGCAAGAGCTAAAACGGCACTAACATCTCAGAAGGCGATGCAAGGTGAGGTATTTAAACTTCACAACAAGCAAAGAGTAAAAACAGTCTCATAACGGATGCACAAAAATGACTCTTAAGCATCTAAAGCTCAAAACTTATGAGATGTAAAACAAGGAGGACGGTCCCGTTTTCCAACTAACACAAAAGTCTCACGACTTCATGACAGAAACGTGCAGCAGGAGAAAGCAGAGAGATTTAAAAGCGAGTTCAGACAGAAGACGAGGTGACACTTACACACACATCGCTGAATGGAAAATCCTCCGTGGGTCCAGGCAGTAACTTTCTCTCTGAGCGTGTGTTTGTGTGCGGGTGTCTGTCTTGTCAAACACTCTCCCCGCTCCTCCTCTCTGTCCCGCCAGGAGAGCTGGGGACTAGCTTTGCCGTAAAAACAAGCGCTCACGTGAAAAGTCCGCTGTGGGTCCGACCAGAATGAGAGAGCAGGGCCCAAAAAAGGAAAAGACAGAAGGAGGGAGGGAGGAAAAAAAAAAGAAAAGAATAGCCCCTTTAAGAAGGTATGCTCCTTTATGGTGACTCCCCCTTTTTAAGCCAAATGTAGTATGAAGAGAGTTTCCTCTTCTTTTCTTCTTCTCATCCGGAGAGAAGAACTAGTGAAGAAAAGCTTTTCTAATGCTGCTCTTCTTTAATTTTCTCTTCCTTCCTACTCTCAGAGAGAGAGAAAGTTAAACCCAGCTTTAGACAACAGGAATGTGACAGCAGGAGCGAGCGAGAGAGAATGAGGTGGTGAGGGAGGGAGCGAGAGAGAGAGTGTCTGTGTGAGAGAGAGAGAGAGAGGGAGAGAGAGAGAGAGGCAGACAGAAGCAGGACATGAAGTGTCCACCTACACAGCCCACTGCTGTGTGAGTAAGCAGTCAAGGAGAGGTGGAAAGGGGAGGAAAGGAACAACTAAGAGTGGAGGAGGAGGGGGCTACGAGTGAATAAGAGAAAGAGAGAGGGAGAGAGAGAGAGAGAGAGAGAGAGAGAGAGAGAGAGAGTCAGCGTGCAACTCCAGGAAATGACCTGAGAATTTCATTCAGCTCCGATTGGAAATCTGGGAATGTTGTGTGCAAGAGGTGGAACATGCAGCAATATGAAGTTACAGACATACAGAGATCCTTTTTGTGGTAATTGTCCCTTTAATGTCTCTGGGTAATTTACAGCATTGTGGGCAAATCAATGAACAGAACTGCTTTATGACAATATAGCATTTTTACATAGTTTTTGCATTAAATGTGATACAGTACCTTTATTTATTAGATATTTATCTATTAAAAAAACTTTTAATTCAGTTATTTTAACAGTTTCTCAATAGATTTTTTTTAATGACAAAGAAAAGTATTAAATCAGTGCATTTGAGAAGCTGCAACCAGCAAATATTTGGCATTTTTGATTAAAACAATGACTAAAATGATTGTTTGATTATCAAAATACTGGCTGTTTTCTGTCGATTGACTAATCGATTAATCGGCAAATCGTCGCAGCTCTAATTGCGCTGTACAGTACCAGTCATTGTAATAAAAATGTACATATTCATTGATAGAGGATTTTATTAATATCAACCACCTCTACTGCGTGGGTGACATTTGGAGACGTTTGTGTAGCTGTTTGTCTTACACTTTTATGGATTTCGGGTATCACAAGAATGTTTTTTTTTCTTCAGTTTCAAACCCGCCTCCCATTAGAGAGTTTGATCAACCAATCACCTGCATTCTGCAAAGACCTGCCCTACTTTGCCTGATTGGTTAGGTTGGTTCGGGTAAGAATATCAGAGCCAATCAAAAAAATAACACGGGCTGCACAATGATGCCAAAAACAGCAAAAAGAAATGTATTTAATCTCATCTTCAAACAATGAAAAATGTGTTAAAATGACCAAAATGTGAAACTTCCCCATCGACCACTGTTGTTGTTCATCATGTCAGATTTGGGACAGGAGCACATCAGCTCCTCTGTGAGCTACGATTACCCTTAACACCCTCCTCTGCATAGATTTCCAGAAACATGTATCTTTGCAGAACTATGCAGCTTAAGATGCCCTGGGAATTTCTCCCCATGAATCCCACCCCCAGACTGCCCCTCGACACACACACACACACACACACACACACACATACACACACTAATTCTCCCCTCTCTCTTTTTCTCTCAGTCCTCATCCACCGCAGGAGGAAAACTGAAACCAGCCACAGACTGGAAAGCATTAGTCTGCTCACCCCCACCCCCCCCCCCCCCACCCACCGATTCAACACACTCAAGACACAAACGAAAACAAGAACGATGCATCACAAAAACGAGAGGAGAGGGTAGTTTTTTCGCCGTGAGCGCAGAGTGACACGAAAACAGTAGTGTACACAATTTACGACTTTGTTGAGCTGACAAAGTTGGCAGCGAGTTCTCGTCCAGAGCTTTGCTTATTTTGCAGTTTCCACCCCAACAAAGAAGCAGTTGCTCATTTGGGAAAACAGGCCAAGCAAAAACCACAGGACAGGGGGGAGATGTTTGTGTGTTTGTGTGTACAGCATTTGTACATTCTGTTTGTGCATGTACTGTATTGTATAATCTATTTGTGCTTGTTCTTATGTGTGTAAGTACATTTGTACATGTGTGTAAATGCGTTTTTTTGGTGCAAACGTGACTGTATGAATGGTAACTTGACTGCGTGCTCCTATTATCCTACATTTGTAAAGCAGACAAACAGCCCAAAGCCGAACGCAGAACATTCCTCCGCTCTGGAAAGTGCTTCCTATGTTGGGGGCTGGAACAGTTACAGGGACATAAGTGGCTTTGACTAGCGGCAGGAGAGCGACAGACCCCAAAATGATCATCAGTGAGGCCCTCCTTCTCCCATTCCCACACAGACGGCTGCTAACAAGACCTGTGGCCTCAATAAAAGAGTCACAGAGTCCAGTTATTTAAACAGCCACACTTATACTACACATGCACCCACCATAGGATAAAAACTATGTACATTTAATGAAATGTAACTATTTAATCTACTAATTAATTACTTTTACGTCCAGATCCAATACTAGTAATGCTAATGCTAATACTTAAGGACATTATTTCCATCTGAACTGTAGTAGATTAGAAGTATTGTAGCATGAAATAGAAATGCTTTAGTAAAGCACATATGTGGACTGTTTACAATACAGTACTTGAATAATAAGTTATTCTTATTCCACCATTGATCCTCATTGATTAAACCATTGAAACCATTGAATTATCTTGTGTTTAGGTTAGCTGGTGATAATTATGCACATTTTGACATTTGCAAACAGAGCTGATGAGCACGTTGAATGCCTCAAAGGTTGGAATTGAGTTAATCACACCATGCAGTCACCTGTGTTATCTGTCTGTATCTGTACAGCCCTCTGTTGCTTCCCCGCCATGTTTACTAAGCAGTCTGTAGATAGAGGAATCAAAGCGTCTGGCTGGCACACACTCTGGTTTCCGTTTTTTTTTTCTCTCTCTCTCTCTTTCTGTTTTCATTAAAGGGACTTTTTAAAGGCTTGGTACAATGACACAAAGCAAAGTGAGTAAGGGTGACTACAAACACTGCATCACTGGCTCGGGGGGATAAGAAAAACCACAGAGTTCTTAGAACACTCTTAACTCACATTAGTCATGGACACTGTAGTGAGATACAAAGCTTTGTGTCACATTTTTTTGCACTAACAGGCAAAATGATTAAGAACCATGGGTCTGACTAAGGAATTACAACAAATCCCTTTAATGTAATTCAGCAACTTTGTATCATATAGTGGCAATCAGCCTATTAGTGTTGCTTATGTTTGTTTCGCCTGAAGGATTTGTGACATTTTTAACTGCGTCGCTTACAAGAACAAACTCTAGACACTTAATAAGCACAACAGAAACTGAAATGAGTCATTTAGTTTATTCATAGTTTACTTTATTAGTCTTGTTTTAATGAAAATATTTAGTTCAAACTCAAATAGGTGAGATATTAAACTTTCCTTTGAATACATTTATATTAAGTTGCTTTCTATTTCAAGTAAGAAGATTTTAAAGGAATTTATATTTTAATCAATATAACCTTTGTAACAGAATTTGATATTTTGGTAAGAACACTGATATTTACAGTAGGATTAGTTGCAGGTTATGTTGTGTATACAAGGGAGCTGCCACCTGAGAAAAATGTGGGTAACTTGGGTTGCAGTTGGCAGTTTGGTCGATTGCTCAAAGGCACTGTGAACATAGTGTTTGCATTACTCAGTTATTCCCTAAGACCAAACTTATATTTCCTCATATAGTCTGGGACATAAACCAGGGAGCTCTAACCTCTGGGCTATCGCTGCCTGCACAGTCGGAAATGATGAACAGAACGGAGACGAAAAGAAAACATGAAATAGAGATGAGATGAAAGCCAGAGGTTTACAGGTTGTGAGGGTGACAAGAGACAAAACATGAAAACATGATTGAAACATGTGTGAGCGGCGGGATGAAGAGAGGGAGCGAGGGAAGGTCAGACAGGCTGCAAGAACTTAAAAGGAAATATAACACCTCCTTTTTTGTTTTTTTTACTTCCAAATCCACTTTGTCCAAGATTCATTTTAATCTGATTAAACTTCTTACACTTTCCCCGAGGAAAGTGATCACATTGAGTGGGTATTAAACTAGATTTGTAATGTATGACCACACTATATATAGCTGAGAGTCTGAAAGAGGGAAAACTACCAGAATAAAGCCTGGATTCAACCTGTTTTTATGCCCTTGTGTGCGTGTGTGTGTGTGTGTGTGTCAAGAGGTGCTACATGTTGCTTATGTGTCCTAATGCAGATAGGTAATAGATACGCAGATATGTAAGCCAAGGCATGGTGCAGGACGGACATCAGCAACATGCTGGCACAGCACAATCCCACAATCCCTGGCTTCAGCTAGTCACCATGGCAACAATGTTCGCGCCAAAAAACTCCTTTGATGTTCCTCGTCTCATTCTGGAGACCACACTCTGTTCCTGAGCGGCTTCACTAACTTTCAGCTGGTTACTTTTTACTTGACTAAGTTATGTTGCAGAGCTTTATTAGAGATGAGACTATTTGGAGCAGAGCAGATTATTTAAGATAATATGCTGTGTGTGTGTGTGCTTGTGTGTGTGTGTGTGCACGCGTGTGTGTGTGGGTGGGTGGATTGGTGGAAGGGACAAGAGGTTTTGGCAGAGATGATGTTATACCAATCACACTCAATACCTTTTATGGGTATTGGTCGAAGCCACAACAACCACTATTAATGCAACACACACACGCGCGCGCGCGGGTCAGCTGAGGTCACGTGCTGTGTGTTTTCTCGCAGCAGTGTTCCTGAGAGTGCCAGCTGCGGCTGTTATTCCAGGGTTTCTGCAGAGTCAGGTTTGTATTACGAGGCTGGAGAGCATTCAGAGGGGCCACTTCATTCCTTTCTGCTTGCCTCTCCGCTCACTAAAAATCAAACACACCACGGATCACGTTTGGGTCAAAGACTGTTTTTTAAGAAACACCTTCCCCAGGTTCTTGGTTCGTTTTACCCAAATAAAACACTCTGAGGGGAGTCGACCATAAATAATGCTGACATTAGAGCCCGAATCCTCATATGTTACCACTAAAGTATTTAAAGGTTAAGTTGGGACATTTTCTTGTGATTGACAGTCTACATGATGCAATTAGATTTGGACTGATGAAATAAATGCGTGCATTCAGATGAAAACATACTCAAAGAA
Source organism: Scomberomorus guttatus (assembly GCA_038419695.1). Taxonomy (NCBI): domain Eukaryota; kingdom Metazoa; phylum Chordata; class Actinopteri; order Scombriformes; family Scombridae; genus Scomberomorus; species Scomberomorus guttatus. The sequence continues at coordinate 12,432,393 of CM076462.1, forward strand.
TTCTAATTTTCAGCAGATAAATATTATGAAGCCTTACAATTGCAGTGAGAGTGTCGTCAAATGTGCAAAAGTGTACGTGACTGACCTTAAGGCAGCACAAATTTGCTTAGATTTGGTTCAATGATTGACTAAAAATGTGTTGACCTGGAGTCACACCAGCCCACAGGATGCTTTCTGACAACCTTTTTTCCACTTTTTGTTTCCTGGAAGCTTCTTCACACAAGTTGATAGTGAAATCCCAAATTTATAATCAGCCATAACTAATAAAACTGAGCAGCACTAAAAAAAAAAACCATGAAACGAAGGTCATGGAAGTTTTCCAAGAAATGTAGAAGTTAGTCTGTGAGGAAATCTCAGTAAACTGTATTTGGGGGAAAGTTAAGAACTCTGAGTATCATTCACAGGCTTGTAAATATTTCTTTCTGCTATGATTTGTTAGAGACATGTACTGTAGATTGCTTTGTCTTTGTGGAGATGTTATAGAGCATATGTTATGTCACACCTCGGTAACAATTTACAACCTTATAAGAGCTTGATATTTTAGCTTTGATAGGTGTTTTTATGTGTGTAGCAGGGCTACTCTGCCCCATTCCCCACAAGGAGAGACCTTACCTAACAGACTGAGGTTTAGTTTCAAGATTACGGACTCAAACTCTTACTGACAGAAAGCCAAGCAGTGTGGAACTACTGTACCTGAAACTGTCATTAGCCATATGAGGCCACGCGTCCTCTAGTCCTGCAGCTATAGGATGAGCTATAAGGGGGAATAATGGGGCCCAGCGGCAGCAGCAGCAGCAGCAGCTACTGCCTGGCTGGACTGCAACTCCGCACAACCGAGCCAAAACAAACATCTTCCCTGCAGTCTCCTCTGCTGACATGACATGAATGTGTGCGTGGGAGCTAGGGGAGTGTGTGGCTCGCAGCATTCACATGTGTACCTCAAGTATCTCCGTGCATGTACATTATATTTGTGTGTACGTGTCTGTGTACGTGTGTCTGCTTAACCGATTGGGACAATTCAAACCCTCAAGCTTCTGAATTACATCTTTATCTTCCTCTACTTTCCTATTACATCTAAATCAGCCCCCGGTGTGCCATGTGCAGGCAGCCAGAGCTACTCGGATTGTATCCATTACAAATACCAGTAGCACAGTCCAGTCACCTCACCTCTGTCAGTCCCTGTTTAATCTCTACATTGTAAACTTCACCAAAATGAACATAACCAGCTCCCATCCCCATATAACATTCAATTTCATCTGCTAAAGGAAAGACGTGGTTGTGTTGGTCACTCTGGCACGAACAGAACGCCCAAGCTGATCCCACAAGTGTTCAATGGGGTTGAGGTCAGGACTGCTGGCAGGCCATTCCATCGTCTCCACTCCCAGCCTCGTTTTTCTAGTGAGGGAGATGCCGCCCCACACCATCACACTGCTTCCTCCAAAAGATCTTACTCTATTGGTGCAGCAATCAGCATAGCGTTCTCCACGTCTTCTCCACACTTTGACCCTATGATCCAACTGCCGTGGGCAGAATCTGGACTCATCGCTGAACATAATGTTCCTCCACATGTTCAGGTTCCAGTGCACGTGTTGTAGACACCAGCGCAAACGGGCCTGACAGTGAAGAGCAGTCATGCCAGGCCTCCTGGCAGCCCTATGAGACCAGAGATTGGCTGCGTGCAGCCTGTTCCGGATTGTCTGGGCAGAGAGCCGTCGGCCATATCGTCCTGCAAAGCTTGACTGCAAATCTGTAGAAGACAGCCTACGATACCCAAGTGCTGACAGGGTGAGGAAACGGTCTTCTTGGGGTGTCATCTTCCTGGGACGCCCACTTCGTGGCCTCTCTCTGACATCCCCCGTTATATGGAACTTGGCCTTCACTTTGGAGATGGTACTAGGGCTCACTCCAAATATTGCCACAACTTGGTTTTGCGGAACACCAGCTTGAAGTTGTCCTATCGCACGGGCCCTATCCAGATCAGTCAAACGTGGCATGCCGATTCTTGGAGCAGACACCTACTGACCACTGTAGCAGGGCCCATGCTCACAGGGCACCTGGGGGTACCAGAAGCTCAAAACAAGTGTCAATAGCAACAGCAAAATAAGCTGTTTGGCAATGGCAGAGAAGATTTGGCAAATTTTTCATGGGCGCAACCCACATACTCAGCTCTGCTGCTCACCCCACAAATGCATATTCCTTACAAATGTGGCACCATTTAAAAGGGAAATAAACAGGCTTTCCAACAGTATAAGATTTATTGCCAAAAAGCATTATTACAACAAAGAAATAATCTACCAAACACAAATTTCCTTACTTTTTGTGCTAAGTTTAGTTACTGTTTTCTTAAATGTGTTTAAAAAGATATTTCTCCTTGACTGGTGAGTACATGATCACAAACAAACTGTATGTTGCCGGGCCGACTATTGTTTAATTTGACTTCAAAAGTGAATTCAGACTTTTCAGATTTGGGGGAAATGTGCATAAAAACCATGCAAAATATATCAATATTGTCAACTGCTTTTTCTAAGTTCAAGAGCTTTAAAACCTTTGAAAACCACCATGTATGGAAAGACCTCAAAGTGCTCAGGGAAAAAAATTCAAATTTGAACATTAACTTTCTCATGGCAACCAGGCAACCTGCTGATAAAGATCATATGATATGATTGAAAGCTCCAGAACAGCCACTATGAAAAGAATCTTTCCACTTGAGTGAGGAGAAAATCAGTTCAAAAGCTAATCTTTAGCTTTGTTTCTGTGTCCAATTCAAAAGCCAGAGTAGTGGCAGTATTTGAAAACACATACAGGATATTAATGGACTCATTATACTTTCATTAGGATTTTTTTGGGATCCTTTTCCCATTTTGATGTTTCAGCCCTGTGGTTGGAAATGCTTGAGTTGTGTATTCCACAACTCCGAGCCCCCCTACCCCCCCCTCCCCGCTCCTCCAACCACCAGATCTCATGTTAACTAGCTAAGTGCCACAATTAATCCATTTCCTCTTCGGCAGTTAGACCTGTTCATTAGGCTTTCCATAACCTTTTTATCCCCCCGAAGAGTCTGCTCTGCGTGATTCAAAAGAGGCTGTGTGGCTGTGAGGCTTGTTCGGGGTGATCCATTACACCGCAGCGAACACTTCGAGGGGAAAGTCACAGAGGGAAGTTTAGGAAAAGAGGCCTACTCATCTTGATATAAAGTCTGACGCCTTAATACGCCTCAGGGGAAGAAAGGAACTGTGCTGTGGGTAGGGAGGCCTGACACAGGAAGAAGGAGGGGAAGAAAGGAGAGAGATTCTTCTGGATATGATTTGATCAGCATGGACGTCCATAAATCATATTTTGTTAAATTTAGTTTAAAGTTATCGCGGTGATTTATGGCACAAAGAGACACATACAGAAGCAGGATGTCCTCAGGCTGTTTTACTCACCAGGCAGAGGAAGGATGCTGGCAAATAAGAGGAATGGAGTTGTGTGGCTGCAGGACAGACCTCAGAGATCTGACTGAGCAAGCTGTATAAATAGGACCCTGCCTACATATAACCCAAAAGACATCTTTATGCTATGGATACAACAGCAGCCAGTGCATCCTCATGCCATATCAGCCAAAACTGTACTTGAATTTTAATCAAACATACAGATGGAAACAGACGCTGCAAAGAGGCAAAATGTTGCACTTCATCTTTAAAAGGTCAAACAACACTTCAGCAAAACTTCAAAAGGGGCCATATTGGAAGCTTGCTTTTTGAAGAAAATGCCCTGAGCAGGCTCATTCATCAAACTCCAACAGTCGCACTGAGGCTGAACATTTCCCAAGCTTAGCCTATGAATAATTTTGCCAGACAGAACTCACTGCTGCTAAATGTATTATATATGTTGTCTTATTAAAGTACTGAGTTCTGCGATCGTACTCCCCAAGTCTTTTTTTGGACAAACAAACAAACTGCAGGGACTTTCTCCAGGGGGAGAGGATGTAAATGAAGCCTGACAGTGGCGGCCGAGCGGAGTGTGTGTGATCTGGTGGGAGACTGATGGCAGGTTCCAGGCCATTTGCTGCTGTGTTATTGCTAAGGAGCGAGTCCACCCCTGGGGGCTGTGTGAGGAAGAAACTGGAGTTCGTAGGGTTGATGGCTTTATAAATCACAAGCAAGCCGAGGCTGATAGTAAATGCGTACTGTGTGAATCAAACAACACACATTCATACACATACCGTATATACACTCATAAAACAGCAGTTTCCTCAATTATTTTATTCTTGGCAGGCGGCAAAAGCCTGTGAAATAGCACTTAGGTCATAACGAGACAGTAAAGATTTTAAGCAGGGTAACAACTCCTTCAGACAGGGTGACCCCGGCAACCCATTTTAGTGCAGCAACAGTTGATCATCAGAAAATGAATCACTAACTATCATTGTTTCATTTTTTAAGCAAAAAAAGCAAAAAATATCTCATTCCAGCTTCTTAAGTGTGAATATTTTCTGGTTTCTTTAGTTTTCTATAACATAAACTGAATATCGTTGGGTTGTGGACTGTTGGTTGGGACAAAACAAGACATTTGAGGTTGCATTTTGGGCTTTGCGACCCAGTTCCTAACATTTTATAGACCAAATGACCAATCAATTAATTAAGAAAATTGATCATGAGCTGCAGCCCTAATCTCTTTAATGTAGTGGATAGATAATCAGGGTGAAAAAAGGGACTTCTCACACACACAACACACACACACACACTTTTTTTCCTGCTGGAACAAAACATTGTACAGTCTACCACACACACTCTTTAAATGCTACCCATCATGTGCAGACGGACCTCCTCCGTCCCCTACTCCGACACAAATGGGGTCAATCCTACACACACTCAACCGCCAATGAAAGAGGATCCCCCAAAATTACCACTTTGCTGGAGCCCGGAGCAACCAGTGACTTCATGTCTGCAGCAGTTCAACTGATTTACTCACGTTCAACCCCCTCAACTCCCACCGCAACCCAGAAAAAAAAACAATCTCCTCGCCCCGCGCAGCACGTCCCATCTATCTGTTGAACATTTACACCGTCCTGCATCCTTCCCCTCTCTGCCCTGTCTCTCACACCCTGCTTCCTCCTTACAAACACTCACACATTTACCCACCCAACTCAGCACCAGAGCTGTTGGGTGTGTTACGGAGCTGTACGATGTGTTATCAGTGACAGATAAGGGGGGCCAGACAGAGATTCGAGCCAAATGACTCCATAAACACAGTTAAACAGTTTGTATGTTCTTGTCTGCACTGGTCAGTTGATATAAAGGATGTATGACTTCTTAGAGAACAATCTGACAATCCTGCAGCATTTGGAGACAAGGAACTCGGGCTGATTGATCTTCAAAAGCAGATGTAGAAGCCATAAAATGAGATCAGAACTTTAGGATTTAAATTCATATCCATATGAATACAAACATTGAAAAGAGCTGTAGAGGCACAGTGAGAAAATACAATCCAGACACAGACTTAAATTGATTTATGGACTTCAGAGACACATAACACTGATTTCCGGGTCCAGTGGGGATGCATGGATCTCATAAAACCCAATCCTTAAAATCAGATCTCAAAAATCACATTGAAAAGCCAAATGTAACAGTTGGCCTGGTCCGAATTGACGCATCTGTGACAGTGATTTTGGTGAGTTTGAGAGGCTCCAGGCCATCGTGCTGATTGATCAATTCTGGATGCTGGAGGTGTCTGGATAGTGCATGCATGTGTGTCTCCAAGCGTGTAGTTAATTACAGCCTTGACAGGTCAGGATAAGCCCAAGGGTGGGGAACAGATAAAAAGGAAGTCCATCATTCTCCCTCATCCGCACAGATGTAAAGTAAAAACAAAAGATACACTGAAAAATGTATCTTTGGCAGCAGTTAGACTGGCATGTAGAGAAATACTTTTAACCACTAAAAAGGGTTTAAACAGAAAAAACAAGCGCTGCATTCCTTTAGAAAGCAGTTATAGTCTAAAAAGTGATTATAAAAATGATGTCCCTTAATGGACTCCTGTAATTCCATTTCAAAGGTAAAAGAAAAGTCCTTCAAATTATTAATAATAGTAGCCAAGACACAATCTTTCCACAGGGGGAGCCATTAAACAGTTTAGTGGCCAAAAAACTGAACTGGTAGATAGATCCATGTTATAAGACTCTGCACAAAGTGTGTAAGCAGCAGCAACAGCAGTAATCAATCATCAATTATCCCTTGAAAATACTTATGATTCCTCTCAGAGTAAAACAAAGTCCATCTTAGAGCTCGTACTTCTTCAACAAAAAAAACCCATCATAGACAAGACTGAAGTCAAACTGATCAGTGAGTGAACACCACCCCCCAGTGGCAGGATTTGGTTGGGACTCACCACAGGTGTAGATGACACTGAGGTACTTCCTGGTGCCAGAGTAGCAGGGATCTCCAAAGTCTCTGGTGGAGGCTCGAACCACACAAGTCTTCTTGCCCTGACAGTGGGTGGTGAGAACCTGCAGAGCCACAGGCGACTGGCAGTCTGACAGATAGACAGAGAGGGGAAACATTACTTAATGATTATTAGACAACCAGACTGATGCAAAGTAATTAAAAAGAAGACACTTCACCTAATTACATAGATGAATCATTCAAAAAGAGGGGGCACTTCTTACTTATTTCTTTTGAATAAGAAAAAACTCCCCCAAAAACCAAGTTTAACAGGGAAAAACATCCATCACAATAAATATAGAGAATAAAGCCACCATCCGCATCTGCATATTACTGCTGTCATCCACTACAGTATGAAATATCTCTCAAGTCAGAATGATTGGAGACAAATAGTGTTAAAGCACAAACAGATGACAAGCCTACATCAACTGCATATTCTTATTAAAGATATATTCTATGTTAACACTGTTTATCAGTCTCTTGCTACCTGGCTGTGGAGTGTTTGATGGACAAGTAGCTCTTCAGACACAAAAGGCTACATGAGTCTCTGTCAGCTACAACAGAAAGGGACACACACACGCACAAATACCTGTGCACACATGTTCCGGAGACAGTAAAAGGACTTCTCAAACACACACACACACACACACTCATTCCCGTCCAGGCTTTCTTAGCTCCCATGGTGGAGCCTCTGTCCACATAGACCCACACAGAAACCTTACTGGGGCCTCACATTGTCTACCGGATACCTGATCCAACATGTGTGTATGCGTGTGTGTGAGTGTTTGTGTACAGACACCAGACAGAGTAATGGATGTGGCTCTCATACATCATCGCTAAGCACCTGCCAGCTCGTCCAGACCGCTCTCCTCTGCTCTCATCCTCTGGGGAGCGTGGACGGACAGATGAGGCTCTTCTCTTTCCTCTTTTTCCTCTCCGACTTCCTTCCTCTCTCACATTTATAACGACACTACAGAAGATGATATGCTGACCTGCTGTGCCCCCACACTTTAGAAAGAACTTTAAGGAAATCATAAAAACGTTTTACATGCCTATTGTTTAACAAATGTGCATTTAAAGACGGTGACAGACAGGCCAGACAGGCAGTGACAGGCTGAAATTTATCAATATTCAGATCATAAAATGGGACTTAAAAAATAACATAAAACGTTGGATGTTGATGGCATGTGACAAATGTGGGGTCGCGTGTTAACAGTTACACCAATTTATAGCAATTAGCTAGTAAAAGTGATCATGATTTTTTATGTTTTCAATTGATTTATTGAGTTAAATCATCATTTTGAGGGTTTGGAGTTAAAACATCCCAGAGCAGGGGGTCAAAGGTCAAATGTTCAACCAGACTGCAAATTCATTATGTGAAGCAAAATAAATAAAACATAATTTTCTTCCTTAACATTTTAATATTAAGAATTCTGGAAACCAAAACTGAAAAATGGAAACGCATGACTTATGTAATCCTAGTGAAATCACTATTTTTTTTCTTCCCTCATGAACTTCAGTGACACCGCAGACGGAGGTGTGAGGAGCAGCAATAAAGTCGGGGGGAACCTCCCGCTGAGTCTTGTGGGAATGCGGATGGGCCGGGGTTCCACATGGATGCCTCCATGTGGCCCCCATGGTCCATCTAACCTCTAAAAACAACACAAGGAGATGAGCCTTTGAAAGTGGACACTGGGCTCTCGCACGGTCTGCCCCGGTGGGCCCCAAAGAGAGAGAGAGAGAGAGAGCGAGATCAGAAAAAAAAGGTAGAGAGAACAAGTTGGTTGAAGCTTGGCTCACACGTCAACAGCCCACAACAAATTATGGCACAGGTCAAAGGGTAAATGTCCCAGTCAGGAAGTGAAAGAGGGCAATCTAGTGGTCATGCACAGTGTCAACATTGGGAATTCTTTGACTCTGCAATCCGACTTTACTGGATTATCAAAACAGAGACACACTTTATTCGCTGCTACTGATTGTGTTTGTAGAAAATCTTACCTATAAAGCCTACATGAAACCAGACCAGAACTGAATCAATGTCTGTCAATGTGGATTTGGTTCGAAGGGGCAACTGGAAACTGCCCAGCTGGAGCCGACACACTAGAATTCCCAACAAGGATCCAGTGAGGTGGACTTCTGTGGGAACCAGTGAGTGAAACTGGATAACCAGTCAGACACCTCAAAGGTTAGACGGTTCCCACACAAGACGTGCAGATTCACTGATGGCGACTGATCGGGAAAATTCACAACCTGCTTCATCTGCAAGTTTTAAAAGGAAAATTAGGGGATATTGTGGTATCGCTGGCACCGCCACGGTGCTTTGTCTCCGAGGAACTAATAATAGCTGCTCTTTTACAGTAGTACACCTCTCCCCATACAGTTACACCTCGCTTCTTGCTTGTTTAGTGCAGCCGAAAAATGTCTAAAACAAGCCTGCATCAGTTTAAAGGAATAAAAACATATTTTAATATTTACATTATATATAATAACATCAAATATACATTATGTTATATTCAAATATATTTGACATACATGTGGTTGATATCAATATAATGAGAATGAATGAATGTTTATTCAAGTCTGATAAAAAATGGGTGCACTAGTGTTAAGATGGCATTTACAGCATTTATATCATAAAGTAAATATAATGACTTAAATGTCAAAGAGAATCTACAAGGTGACAGCATGAAAAACAAGACTGAATAGCACTTGAGAATTGCCTGCAGAGCTGCATCCTGAGGACTAAAAAAGCAGCATTTTCTCGAACCAAGAAATTTATAAGAGATTTATATTATGTTTGTGTCAGAAATGTCATACATACTGAGGAACTGTCAGTGTGCAGGTCTTATATTCTGAAATATGTAGATAATGATATGACTGCCTACTTTAAATAAATAGAAATTCATTGGCAATATTTCACGATCAAAAAATACATATTTGTTAGGTAGTAACAGCTAGTAAATTTAATTTATTTATTCTTTTTCTATCATTAACTTTGTCACTGATGTGCTTTAATTTACTCTCCCTCTCTCTCTCTTTTTTCCTTCCCAGAGGGCTCGTCTGAGCTGGTGTGCCACGCTGAAAACTTTCCTCTGTGACAAGGCAGTCCACTGACAGACAGGCCCCCATTAGCTGGAGCTTTGATTCCCTGGCTGGGTGATTAGTTGAGCCAGGGGGCCCACAGAGGAATGGGTGGGGCTGGACTGGGCTGGGGGGGGGGGGGGGGGCGTTCATAGATTGATAGAGACTTACAGAGGCAAGAGGATTGTCCACTGGCTCTCCATGCTTACATGAGGGGAACAAGCATGAATAACCCCTGTTACCTCCAACCTTTACCCTCAACCTCCACCTCCAAGCCTGTGGACCCACCCTCTACCCTCCACACACACCCAGCAAGGACAGACCTATGATTCAGAAGAGAAGGTCCACAGTCAAGAGAAGCAGCGACTGAGGAAAAGGGAGGCGTTTCCTGGACAAACACACACTTATTCTCCTCATGTCATGACTGATCACAGAGGGAAACAGAGCCTGATACAGAGAGCTGCACAGCTCTGGGGAGACAGAAACGTCAAGTGTTCAGAAACCCATCAGTGTGTTTGTTTCTCTGTCTCGCCCGCATTCGGAGTATGATTTGATATGTTGCCCAATACCAGCAGCACCTCCATATGTCTCAGCTCTTTTTGTCACGTCAGTCATCCACCGTACATCTAACTTTCTGCTTGCTTGAAACCAAAATCAGCAAATAGCTCCGGGGGGGTTGTGATGGCTGACTTTGAGTTTCGCTTGTCACACGTTAACGCTAATGTAGAGCGAGTGTGTTGTGGGTGCAGTAAAGAAATCTGCTGGCGGACTGAATGACTGTCAGACAAATTTATAGGTCAGCTCTTGTGTCTTCGAATAAAAACACACCTCTGAGCACATGCAGATTCAGACACACACACACACACACACACACAACACTTTCCCAGGAAAATTCTCGTAGCAGCGTTCCATAACAATCCTCCAGGTTTTCCACCCACGCACAGCTTTCCTGGAATTTCCAAGACAATGAGCGGACAAACTTGTCAAAAGCTCTCGTCTCCTCTTATCCTCTGACTCACCTTCTATGCGTATCATTTGATAGGGAGGCTTAAGTCATTGTTGCGGTATTAAAAAGTCTTTGTATTGCAGAAAACTGACACACCTTCAGATGCCATGAGGGGGTGAAAGGACTTGCACACGCCAAGTACTTTCTGTAAATGTCATTAATGAATCGAGGTCACTCTGACACACACACATTTACAGTAAATGATCTATTCACGTCAGCAGGATCATGTTTGACTGCAACACAGCGGATTCAAATATTAGAGGTTCAATGGTTTGATGATATTTCAAATAATCGTACAGTGTATTTGATTTTCAGTCTTCAAGTGTCCGCAGACCACACACACACACACACACACACACACACACACAGATAAATGCACATGTGCACATACTTCAGCTGTGTTTGTAAGTTGATAGCAGGTTATTTTTCGAGTCAGAGTCAGCACCAGGTACGAAAATAGTCGACCCTATGCACGTGTGTTATCACTAGCAACATGTCCCTTCATATATTCAAACACCACATCTAAATTCCAATCAGTGGTGACCCTTTGCCCTCAACCTTGCATGAACCTGTTATCATGGAAAACACATGCAGGGACAAAGTTTTGGTGGGGATGAAAAAAACAGTAGCCCCCGAGAATTCACTGACTGAAATCTGTCACCTACTGCTACACATAGAGGCCTTTAGCTAAACTAAACGTACTCTTCCAGTACAGGTTTAAACACACTGAACTGTACATTTTATCTAATCTGCAACGTTCAAAACAACACTGACATCCTGCTACTTATCTGCTCTGTATGCATCAAAGTGGATGAGGCATTCAGATAGAGTTACAGTGAATCTCTCACCCCAACAACTGGAACAGACTTCCAAAAGCCCAAGTGTTAAATTTGAACTGCAGCTGTGCGTGCTCGGCTTTTAAAAGGCTACTATAATCATCTGTGAAACCAACCGGTCCGTGCTTACAGTTTGAAACATCTTGCTGTGGGCCTCGTCTGAAGCACATACTCAAAAGAGAAAGTGCAGTGGCCTTCAAAAAAAAAGGGGAGGGTGGGGGGGGGGCATGGGGGGGTGGAAGCAGTCTGAGACCCTGCATGCCAAGCATGGGGGGCTATTTAGATGTCAAGAGGTGTGTGTGATGGTAATGGGGCAGATGAGAGAGGAGGGCTGAGACTGGCCCCTTTGCTTTGAGGATCCTCCATCACAGCTAAGACCTGTCCAACTCCACCACTCCCACCCCACCCCAAAACCAAGGAACAAACGAGATCAAAGAGGTCCTGCATTTGTGAGCACATGCCTGTGTATGCGCTTGTTTTCTTGTCTGTTATACCTTTCCAGGGCTTTTGGATTCAACAAGCAACCAGATAGCTGCTCACTACAGCTCTCCAGCTCTGCAGTAAAAAGACTGCAAATTTCACAAGCTAAATGTGATTTGTGAAATTTGGTTTATATGTGGTTTGACTAGAAAAGCACCTTCAGAAGATGGAGGCAAATCAGGAAGAAAAGTCTACCAAGATTTGGCAGGTGGCTGGTGTTGAAATGCAACACTGGTACAAGGATAAAATACAAATACAACATGTAAAGGGGTTGTTTTTATAAAATAGTGTACAAGAAAATTCCCCGCTGCTGTATACTGTCATGTCTTTCTGTCTGACACAGCGCACAGCTCACCTGGGCAGGTGCAGCCAGCTGTGTGAGTTCAGACGTTGATCTCACACCTCAGGTAGCGGTGAGCTTGCCAGGGCGCTGCGGTCTAGGAGATTACTTTAACCTATCTTGTTGGCACATTCAAACACAAATTTAAAGAGACATAAAATTAAACTAGGTGCAAAACAAACTCGCGCATAATGCGACTGCCAAGCCCAAGATCATTCAGACACGCAGAGCCACAAACGCGCACGCACGCTAACACGTGCGCGAGGCACCAAAGAACCACGGATGTGAGGGCAAAGAGAGGAGGAAAAAAAACGTTTAAAGATAATTAACGGTGTGTGCCTGAGCTGTCAATCGTGACACCCTCACTTCCTGCTCCTGGTGACACGGGAGCCACATCAAAGACAGGGCTGACAGGGGAAATCCCACCAGGGCACCGCTAGACAGTCTGGGACAGCCTGAGGAGGTGTTTGTGTGTGGTTGGAGTGTGTGCGTGTGTGTGTGTGTGAGAGAGAGAGAGAGAGAGAGAAAGAGAGAGAGTGAAAGCATACTGTATAATGGGTGGACAGGAACAACAAGGCGTTTGTGTGCATCTGTGTGTTTAGTTGATGCAAACACACACAAGGTTAACATGTGATTTGACAGTAAACACCATGTCTCCTCTGCTCTAATGTGGCCTTTGTGCAACTGTAACAGAAGAGTCCATTTTCCATCAATGCCGAGAGAACTTGGCTACTGTATTTAATCCTGAGTCTGAAACCAGATATCAGGCCAACCCTGTCTCACCGCTACACCTACCTGCATGCGGAGGACTGACGCTAGCTGAGGTTGCTTCAAAGCAGCCCTCAGTGCTCATATAGAGCACAATAACACACACACACACACACACACACACACACACACACACAATGCTGTTCTTTATATCTGTCTCTGATTACCCGGTGACTGATGCCGGTGTCAGCCTTTCGACCCCGTCCTGACACCTCTGTCATAAAGAGGGTAACACGCACACAGGTGCCTACACACACTTCAGGGCATGTATTTAGCATTGTTTGAATTGTGAATCATGTGGAATGATATTTAGTCTTCATTTGCGGCTTCATACAAGCTGTTTCTAGCACACACACACACATATCGCTTAGCTTACACCTGTTCGGGCTACTCATTTACAGGCGCAAACCTCAAGTGTCCATTTCTTTCTACATATTAACGAAACAAAAGCATCGCAGACTAATGTGAAATAAATGAGCTGTCCAGCAAAGAGGTGGAGGCCACTACGGTAGCTATGGTTATACTAATACTTGTCATGGATCCAAGCTTAGAGTCATTAACATTCCCCTAAACAAGGGCGAGGGTACATCTGGATATCCCATGCGCTCACACATGCACATACACACACATACATACTTGGAGGGAACTCAATACTGTCCCTTTTCTACGGGCCAAACTCTGCGCTTTGGATGACAGAGACATCTGATCTACATTCCACCCCAATTCCCCTGGCAATGTGTGTGTGCATGTTTGTGTGTGTCTACCTGAGCTTGAGTGGTGGTTTTGTATATCTCAACAAAGCTTTCGGGACAAGATGGAGAAATGGTAAATGGTGATTTTGTACCTAAAAGTTACATTTTTAATCAACAGTGTGAACAGTTTTGAGTGGCTGATAACAAAGACGGGTGTGGCAGGCTAGTGTAGAGCTTACTAGGCAAAAAATGCGCAAACTACAAACCACAACAACATGTCGGGGCAATATCCCCCAAGTTTGAAAGAATAATTAAAAAGAGATTCTGAAGGAATTATGAGCCGGTCAGCGTTTGTAGTTCTCTTTGTGGTTCTGAGGTGTCCTGACGTGTGAGACTCATCAATAAAAATGATTCATTTCCTCGTCTGCTTGATGCATAATAACACCTGGCGTGTCTCGGCAAGAGAACAAATCAAAGCCCACAGTGACCCAAGATCCGCTCTCCCTCATCATTAATATGTATAAGAACATTAGAAAGGCAAGGAGACTCAAGCCAAGCATTTGTACTCTCAGCTTCTGTCGTCATGTTAGAAATCTCATTCATCTCCAGCCTGACCCCAAAACTGATGCTATGAATAAAGTGAACTTTTGTACTATTAGCTATACAACTACTACTACTACTAACTAGCAAAATAGTAAATCAGTAGTTTGCTAGCAGTAACTCAAGTTGTGCCATTAAAAGTTAAGAAATATCTTTGCTAGTAAACACTTTAGTGATCTGTTGCCATTTGTAGTGTTGTCCAATAAAAAAAAGCCCCTGTATCATCATAAACTGTAACATAGCTGACAAAAATAGTACAAGTACTACTAGTACTCTCTCCTAGCAGGGTTAGCGTTGTCGATTTGAGTGTGAAATAACTGATCATGCTAACCTTACTGACTCTATTTAGGAGTTAGTCTGACATTATTAGCATAACATTGTGTAACTTGGGGTATACGAATTAAAACAGCATTTTGAAGTGTAAAGTCAGATATGTGACACTTCATATTACTGATTTTACTCTTCAATCACAGGTCATATGTTAGCAAGCTGACATAAGTTCTGTTGGTTAGTTACACAACCGTTACACTTAGCAGTTTGTATGTGAAAATATTTGGTGACAACTCGTCTCTACATAAGAACTCATTTGTGTGGTGGAACCCATTTTAATTTAGTGATGTGTAAACCTCCACTTAGTTCATACTTAAGTTATAACGAGGCTAAGTTTAAATGTATAAAGAACTGGTGCGACCAGCTCCTGGGTCCTTTCGTAAAAATGCAGCTTCCTCAGCCACTCAACAGTCTTACTACCCTGGTGTGAGAGTATGAAGGTGCCTCACCAACTGACGGGGCTCTCCTGTAGTGAACGGGACACTCCAGAGTGCCCTGTTGAGTTCGGCCAAACATGGCGGAGTAAACGGCGATCTGCATACCCCGTTTGCAGCTCAGCCTCATCCTCTCCTCCTCACAGACCACCTTACTCTTATACTCGTCTGGAGAGAGGGGGAGAAAGAGGATACAAAAGGTTACAATTGACATTAATACATGTTTGAACTAAATTGTGATTTTAAGATCTGGAATAAATTAGAATTTCGTTTAGAATGAAAATGTCAGCTTTCTCCTTGCAACTGGATCCCTGAGAAACAATACTATAAATTGGGTCTTATTTTTGTATTTTTGGCCATCATTTGTGATCTGGGGACAGGAATACAGTCTGACGGGGCAAGAAAGCATTCAGAAACACAGGTTGTAAACAAGCTGGCAATTTAGTCAGATTGTCCAAACCACTTAATTTGACCGTAAAACCCAAAATAAGTCCACCTGAAATGTCGATAATCACACCTCATTGCACAGGAAAACCTTGTAGGTCAAGTTTGTCTGACCTGGAGTTTGTTTAAAACCTGCACAATCTTCTGACTGCTCATGTGTTTCTTGTCCCATTGGACTTGTATCTAATAAAGTCCCTGCATTTCCAGATCTTAACAGTTATTATTACTGATACGAACGATGGCTAAATCTATGAAATGAAGATCCAAGTAGTAATACACTAAAAATATCCTGTTTAATTCAAATGGCACATTTTTAGCTGAGATGCACTTTTGCCATCTTTTAATCTTATAAAACATCTGTTGAGCAGCTCTTAATAAGCTCTGAAAACACAGGCCTGACAAAAGGCTCCACTGAGTGTAAACACACAGAGGTAGAGTTGCTCAGTGGACATGTAGAGCCATGCAAAGGCATTCCTCACACACATCCAGCCACAGTGACCTGTGACAGCCAGAGCAGCTCCACTGGCCAGCAAATAAAAACACAACGGCAGCCGTTTCTTCATCCATGTGGGGAGTGGAACAGGAATGTAAAAAGAGGAGAGAGCAGAGAAAAGGGGCAGGGACGGTTTGTTATATCTCTTGGTGACGGATTCACTCTTGTTCTCTCTCACTCCCTCCCTTTCTCCTTTGCTTCCTCTATCTTCCATCCACCTCTCCTTTCAGAGGCAGTGACACCTGCCCGTTGCACCTCACTAACACCCCATGCGGCCTTTCTCTCTTCCCTTGAGAAGTCATTGGTTAAGTGACAGTGAACAAAGAGCTGTTGATTGGCCCCGGGGTCCGGTGGAGAAAGAAAAAGTGGGGAGGGCAGGGGGATCAGTGGATTAATGCCCACTTCTGGTCACTCTAGTGTGAACTGTTGCACAGCTCAGTGCGGCTCGGCTCAGCACAGCACTGAGCCATGAATGAAGAGTAGAATCTGGGTGGGATTACTGCACTGTTTTGGCTCCCCTCCGGAGTGATACTCTTAGTTTCCTGGCTCACAGAGAGAGGGATAAAGGGAGAGGCACGCAAAGAGTTTTTTTCTTTTAAACAGCGCCAGGAAGACAGCAGAGAATGTAGAGATTCAAACAGATACTCTTAAATCACTATAGAATTTATGGGGTCATACAGTCGGAGAATTTGTTTAAACAGGAAATAAAGTGAAATACTCGTGCTGGTTTTATAGGATGAGGGTGGCAATCTTCTATATTTTTCTTATTGTCAACAAATCCAGTGAAAAGACCAAAACCAATAAGGAATTGATCCTACTAAAGAATTTTTATAGCCAGAGCCTGATATTAGAGGGGATGGATCATGTGCATTTTCAGGTCTATATTAATATTCTGGAGCTCTATTGGTATATCTCTGCATGATTTACAGTTGAAAAACTTTGGAAAAAAGTTTATGCAGCCCCCTCAGTTCAGCCTCTGTCTGAAACAAGCTGTTTTAGCTCCTGTCTCTTTAAGACGCCCCTCCCGATGACTCTGGTAAACAAACAATAGTAGTAGAATTTCAATTTTTTTTCTTGTTCTTTACTCGAAATGGAAACTTCTCAAATACATCATCAAAATATGCTAATGAGTGAACTAATGAGTGAACAATGCAAACAACCCACAGAACAACCTTAGCAACAAAGACTACAGAACGGACGGCCATCTGATGTCATCACAAGGAGGAAGTAGAGGTAACATTGCAAACACAGCGTTCAGAGCAGGCTGCAGCCTGGATTTTTGACTTCCAAGGAGCATTTTTACATATGTTCACCTCAGGTTTTGGACCTTTGACCATGTTTAATGAGGACATCAGACATCATAACAGTATAAAAATACCAGAAAATTACAAAAAGCATCATATGTCCCACACATCAATGAACCACACCGGTGTACTGGGTCAATCCACATACAGCGTAAATACTCATTAGTGCACCAAATGTTTAGCTGAAAATAGTTCCCAACAAATGCATGCTTTCCTCGTTTGATTAATGTTTGTTAAAAACTATAGAATAAACCTACATATTAGTGACCCATTCATAAAGATTGCAAATGACGTGACCCCACCTTTAGTGTACATCTGACTGAGTGTGGAGATGTGTGAGAAAAGAGAGAGAACGGTCCCAACACAGAGAGGGACAGAAATGTGTGTCACTGTCAGGATACAAGGCGATGAGGGACTTACTAGGTCTGCATTTGTACCAGACAATGAGGTATTTACTGCTGCCAGGACACTGGTCTGTCCCAAACACGCGGCTGTTGACAAGGACTTGACAGCTCCTTCTGTCTTGGCACTCGTCCAGCATTTTCTACAGAGGGAAGAGTGACAGAGAGCGGGTAAAGACCAAAAAGAGGTTTAGAGGGAGAACAATAAGCCAACGATGGTGAGACCAGCAGCAGGCAAACCTAAAACCACATCAAACAGGCTGCTTGTAGCCATGGGAATATGGAGGAGAGGAGCAGGTAAAAGAAAAAAAAGAGAATGGGAGAAATAAAACTCTGGAAAGCCCTACTCTACTCATTTCCTGGCATGCTTTGGCTTCTCCAGTTTCATCATCTTTTAGCCTGCTGTAACCCAGGTGAGCACATTCCAACACACTAAATTCTCCCTTACTGAATTCCCAGCCGCTAAGAGGAATGCCTGAATGGATACTGTTCAGATCCTTGCCCAAATTTAACAATAAAAGAGAAGCATTAGGTAGAATAGGTTGTGGTATGCAGCACAGGGAGTTGTGGTCGGTGCAGTACTGGGGGGGAAATAAGGGAAATGATCTGTGTATTTCCCCCTAAAACACAACAAAAATAGACTATATGCAGGCCTTCACTATGAGTGATTAATGTAGTGTGGTGAAAAGACGAGATCCAAGAATGAAATTAACAAGATGTCTGTGTATCTGTCGTCCAAAAACAATTAAAAACGCATGAATTAGCAACACAGTTGCCGGGTGGCACGTTCATTCATCACCATAAATGCGGGTGCTTTCTTTTTGTGTGTCGATCCCATAAACACTGTCCTGCTGCTGTAAATACTCACTATCACAGCAAATCCACAACTGAAAATAGTCCCCATCAAATGCAGTATTTACTCCAGTTTGAGTAATATTTGCTAAAACCTACAGTGCCCAGCTGTTTTTGACAATTAATTTGCCTTTTTTTAAATGACAGTATACATCCATGATATGTTAAATGTCTTCTGTAGGAACCAATTAGCTTGGGGCTGAGAGCCACAGATAGGCTGTTGAAGTCGTAAAGTATTGAGAGACGGATTTACACATTCTGTTGGGTTTGGTA
Source organism: Scomberomorus guttatus (assembly GCA_038419695.1). NCBI lineage: Eukaryota > Metazoa > Chordata > Actinopteri > Scombriformes > Scombridae > Scomberomorus > Scomberomorus guttatus. Next base: position 12,451,146 of record CM076462.1, read on the forward strand.
TTTTTTAATGGAAAAGGAGCAACCTTCACATCCCACCAGGCTACACACTGAGAATCCACTGAAAGTACCGCAATGCTGAAGGCTGCTTGGTAATTGACAATTAGACAATTAATCCAATTAGTCTATTGACAGATGGAAAAATTAATTGGATACGACTTAGATACTTGATTAAGTTTAAGTTGAGCTACAATGGCAGACATTCACTGGCTACAACTTCTTAGATGTGAGGATGTGCTGTTTTTCTCTGCTGTTATTCTAAATCTTTGTAAAGTCAATATATTTTATAGATGTAAGAAAATTGTCTAAAAAAATCAGTAGATTAACTGTTGCCCTATGGGATACCCTTAAAACAACCATTTTATATGGAGATATTTATGCTGTTACACCAACAAACCAAGGGGTATGAACAGGTGGCAAAAGAAGATTCTTTGGGGTTGTACCGATGTGGATGGCGCAGCAGTCAGTCATTCTCTCACTTCAACACAATGCACTCTCTGTGTCTGTGCATTCATGGCTGTCCTGTCTATTATGGAAACGGAGGGTGTCCGACGCTAGAAGGCAGGGGCTCTAAGAATAAACCAAACAACTGAATGAATGCTGAACAGGATGTGTTTGTGTGTGTTTGTGTTGGTGTTGCAAAGCGGGCCTTCTAGTCAAGCCGCATCCCAATTTAGGAGAGGATGCTAAGGCAAAGACCCCATGAAATCGCTTTGTGTCATGGGAACATACAAGACTGCTTCCTCTTTAGAGAGTGTAATTTGCCGGAAAACATCCTCACAAAGCATTACATAATCAGTGGTCCTCCGAATTTTAACCCTTGGCCAATTTTACCATTTTACGGGACACTTTCTCTCAGGAGGATTTGCAGCTCAAAAGAGGGGCTGTGTATGTGTATGAGGAGTGGAGAGACTAGAGGAGGAATGCCAAGATGAGATCGAGGTCTGGGACAAATGGCAGACACTGGGGAGGACTGTGAACTGTACAGAGGCTTACGAAAACTTTAATTAATCTCGGCAACAAGCTACTTTAAAAAAAAAAACACTTAAGAAAAGTAACTAAAATGGAATTGGGAATCAGAAATGTATTTACCTGTAGTGCAGTGGACACAGAACAATATCGGTCATCCTCCTGAACGTTATAAGAACTTAGGAGGGCCTGGTAGGTCTGAGGGCACTGTTTGGGGTCGGAGGCACCTCTCCTTCCGTAGAAAGCCGATTGGACGGTGATGGTGGTGCGGGGCGGGCAGCGAACAGAAAGGAAGTCTCCGTCACAGGCCTGCTCGGTGTAGTTCCTCAACACTTTGGACAGGTAACCTATGAGACAAAATACCAAAGAGGCTGTTACCTTAAGACACCTTGACCATCTCTGAATGCACAAAACATTGAAGATTGCTTGATAATGAGGTGCAGCCATTTAGGATAATTTGCGTCATAACGCATTTACCTGCACTGGAAGAATAAAGTTCTCATTAACCAGTTTAAAACTGATACTACCACTGTTTTGCCACTCTTATGCTACTTTGATGGTAGCACGCTGCAGTCTCCACCAACTTTTTTGTTTAATGATGGAGTGTTTCCGTGGACATCTGCTAGCGCTGCGTATCAGCAAGCCTCGACAGATGACTGCTTACAGCGGGGTAAAGCTTTAGCTCATGTAGCTGTTAGCGTCGGCCCTCTACTCACGGCTACAAGGATACAATACAATTTCTGTTAGCGTGTTATTGCGCTTGCTTGTAACCACGTTTCCTTGCACCAGACAACCAGCTGGTATTAGGACTGTGAACAGACCCGTTACATAAACCATCTAATGGAACAAACACAGAGTGAACTTTCATTTAACCTTGGAGGCTGCTTCAAATGAAATAAAAGCTCTTATTCTTTTAAAACACTGAAGTCTCTCAGCGAGCTCTACTATCCCATTAAGAGTCTTTGAGAGCTGCCAGTCAGCCTGTCAGTCACACAGGAGAACTGAAGCCATCACAAAGCCACCATTAACATTCCAGCCTGTGAGGAGGAAAACGCAGATAAAGGAGGGAGCTGATCCCCTGGCCACCGTCATATAATGTCTTTCTGGACTTATCTGGACCATTTAGTTGCTGGTTCAGGGTGATACAAAGGACGGTTCATCACAAGTATTTAGCTGGAACGCAACTTTTCCCAATTGCTTCATTGTTAATTCAAAAATGTATCTCAGCTTTATTGGCGATATCAGCGTTAAACTCATACTGTGACCGTTTTTGTAAAGTCATGTAGCATAAAATGCTACAGATCTCCACTTTTTAAACCACCGAAAACAACTTCCAAAATGAGTTTAAGCCTTCTGCTTAAGTGCTCTGCAAACACATTTACAAAGAGTCAACACACACGCACGCTCACACACACGCTCACAAAGTGGACACACTGTGATTCAATTACCTTTATTTGGTTAGTGTTTGGTTGGGAAGAGGAAATAACACTGCAACGGTGTTCTCTAACACACATGCTTATGCACAAAACACACACATTGTCCCCCTTATCACCATGGCCACAGTTAAAAGGAGGAAGGGAAACAAGAGACATTCTCAGGCTTGGAAAGGTCAGCCTCTCTCTAAATAGAGATGGTTATTAAACCACCATTGCTCAAAGCGTTCACAGTAACAGGTTTCCACCTGTGGCTGGGCTGTGAAAATGGAAAACAGGTGCACATGCAATTCTATTTTCAGTTAATTATGAGTTTATTTAGAGATGATTTGCATGCCAGTTCAAATGCTGAGGAATGGCAACTAGAAAGCAACCAAAGCAGCTCTGTCTTTACATTACCGCTCAGATTTACACACAAATTCTTAATAACATCACTACCTGCAATACCTGTATTTATTTCTTTTATTAGTTCTAGCAGAACTAAGTTATTTTGTAACACTTAAAGCAGTTTCTCATAGTGTTTGTGATACACTTTAACCTGAACATTTTGATTAAGAAGCTGTTTAACACATTTTTACCTTTTCTAAAGCTTTGTGCAATGAAGAAATTGTTCTAATGGCATCATTATTGCAATTTTTTTTTTTTTTTAATTGTGCAGGTTAATAGTTTCTCTCCCTCCACAGTGATCTCCCGTTCACACACCCCAGTCTGCTTTGCCTGCCACATTCCACTGAGGGTGAGAGGGAACTTGGCATTCCCCCTGGCAGCAAGACCACACACACACACACACACACACACACACACACAGAAAAACGTCAACACAAACAACGTGGTAGGAACAAGCCCTCGCTGCTCGCTCTTGAAGCCAGGGTGTGTGGTGTTGGTGTAACAGTATCACATTATTAGGGCTGGTTCTTGGCAAGGCGCCAGCGCCATGAGAGACCACGAGTTTGCGCAGCCCCTCCAGTTAGCCGAGTCTCGGGTACAGCGAGGGAACCATGGAAACAGGCGAGGGTGAAACGGAGAGGACTGAAGATAGATGATTGAAATTGCGCAGGCCACATGGAAGAGGAGCTTCTTGAGAGGTGGAGGGTGGGTCGCGCAGCAGAGAGTAGAGAGGGATCCTTGAGTAACAGCTTGAGTGCCACAAACACACTGATACGCCTTCCTCCACCCTACAAACTGTTGCTAAAACAGATTATCTCACACAAACCCTCAGGTGATGTTTAAAGAATCCATTTCTCCATTTTCGCCATCCCACCCTCCGCCCACTCTCTCTCTCTCTGTCTCTTTCTCTCCTCTTCAGGATCGTCACTATTGTTCCCTTTACGCTACCTGTTGACTGAAGTCTCTTTTCAAGGCCAACAAATCAGACAGGGTTAAGGCACCTGTGTAAACCGCCCAGCCAATGACAGGTGTCCCTCAGAGGCAGAAGGCTGAACAATGCTGGAGGAACACCCAGGCGTCTCTCCTCTCCGTTTCTTTTCATGTGGGGCCAGACTCCTTCCTTAACTAGCTCTCTGCCCTTTCCCTTAACAAAAGCGGCACACTATTATGTCTGCCGGTTTGTTTATTCAGCCATTAAAAGACAGGAGGTTGCGGTCGCGATGCTGTTCGTGTACAAACAGGCTGGATTGAAAGGCGCGTAAGGTCCATTTAATCTCTGCACAAGCAGCAAAGGGATTTGTTATAAACATAGACACAGACGACTGCACCTGCCTTTTGTGTGTCCCACCTTGTCATATGATGTGACTTAAGCTGTCACTGTCCACCTTTCAGTCATATGTAGGCTTTCAGCCAATCGTGAAAGCAAGAAATCAGAGGCCCCTGCAATTATTAGCTCCTCATTTGCAGTCATGTGATGACCCTAAAGTCTGACCCGGCGATGCAGGGGGTCAGGTATGATGGAGATTAGTGACGGGCCACTGTGTTGTGTCAACATGACACAGAAAGGGGCCTGCTGGGGAAGGATTTCCTCCCTGGGAATCACTGATTAGATAAGACCTTGTTGCAGGTCACATACCAATGCTAACTTACAGCACAGTGTGAGTGATTATGCTTAGAAATGTTTATCCATTACTACTTAATACAGAGGAAGAACTTATATGAAGAGCTCTCCTCCAGCTGGAGCCCCCCGCTGCAACCTTACCTGTCTCTCCTTTCAGATCAGACTGGGAGAAAGCTCGAACTAATTCCCCTCATGCTCCTCTAAGCTCAGGTGTTCAGTGTCGGCTCGGAATGAGCACAACAGGTATGTCTGACATGAACTGGGGGCAGGTTGGAGGAGGAGAAAGGAGAGGGGAGCGAGGGTGGTTTGACTCCAGAGGCAGTTCAGGGCTTTCCCCTGATTTTGAAAGATGCCACCTCCTCCTATTGGCCGAGTCTTGAGAATGAACAATGCACTGCCACTGCTACATGAAGTATTACTGACGTGTCATAATAGTGCAGACTCAGTGCTGCTGATTATGCAGTTGCTTTCTAATTTCACTCACTTTTATGTTGCCTGAGGAGTAATATTTGCAAAGCCTCTTGCATTGGGCAAGAATGTATAATATTGCAGTATATTAGAAGATTATAGCTTAGCTTAATGCCACAAAAGTGCTTGTTTATACTGCAGTTTAGAGATATTCAAAAGTCTGTGTAATCTCTTTAAATATATCATGTACATATAATAAAGATATATCTATAACAACACCTCAAAAGCATTCCATATAAACTAAGTAGCCAAGATGCACTTGAAAGCTACAAAATCAAAGCCTGTATATCGCGTTTCATCTTGGTACATTAGGTATTTAGGCATTTACAGCTTCATGATTTTATTGGTGTTATTTTAAGCAAATTATAGCCATCAAACCATCAAATGTTCAAAGATGCAGAGCTGCAGGCCTGCTGTCAGAGAAGGAATTCCCTTTAAGTGGTGATTACTGGGAAGAGCGGAGGTTTCCCCTCAAAGACGCAGGCCGTGCTCTGGGAGCACTCTAGAGAAGGCTGGGCCCTCGATAAAGTGCGGTGGAGATGAAGAAGGGAAGAAGCGGACGATGAAAAGCAGAGATGGGTGACAGAGAAAAGATGAAGACATACTGAACGCAAAGAGCAACCTGCTAAAGAACTGAGTGTTTTGTTGATCAAAATTGTTAAAAAACTTTGAGAGTGGTGGTGGTGGTTTTAAGCGAAGGAGAAGAGAAGAGGAAAGGGTTAGAAATAGGCAGCATACTGGTCATGAGAAGAGAGCAGACCTTTGACAAGCGAAGCCACTGCTTACAGGATGTGGCAGCAATGGTCCACGGGCCAGAGCTGGTGGCTTTAGGTCCTGTAGTAATTACTTTTCTCCACAGACCACAGAGGCGGCATAAGGGCCCGGAGCGCAACGTGACATACAGATAAAACAACCCAGCCCCCCCCTGGTTCTAAATCACATGCGGTCAAAACTCTGCGCTCACCTCTTGAACATATGATACATGAGACAGGTTGATGAGGTGTGCTGGCGTCAAATTAGACCTCAAACATGAGGTGAAATAAGAGCCAGAGTTCACACGGACGCCACAAAGCGCACACACTGCTACACAATGGACATCAAAAGAGAGCTACAAACAGCCGACGCTGTAAACATGCCACAGTACAGTCCTCACTGCTAAACCATTCCAATTCCAGTCTAAAAAAAATGCATTCCTAAAATACATTGCATTCCTCTGCTCTACAATACGTTAGTCTTGCCACTATAGTCACGTTTTGGATTAGCCTACTTTTTTATTAATCGCACTATAGGGCAGAGAAGGAGCACATACATTTTTCTCCAGCCTAAGCAGTTAAATTTGACATAACTTTACAGCAGGATTACCTTTTAAACTACTCAAGCACTGTAAATGGGCGAATTCTTTCAAGTGCTGCAGCGAGCGTTGAGTGAAACCATCTAAGATTGTGTGCGTGAATCTGAATGAACATGCACAAGCTTGCTATTCCGGAGTAGAGCTTGCAAGCTATCTGAAATTGGAGGGTCCATCATTCCTTGGGGTTACATCAACAAACGCTGTACATGCTCATACCAAAAACATCTTATATATAAACGTCAGTATACAGTTAAAATGTAGTAAGAACAAAAAGTTGTGACCAGTTAGTTCATGTTTTTGCGTCACGGTGATCCACAGTACACGCAGCATAGTGTGGGAGGTAGAGGCTGCATTGTATTGACAGCAGTAATGGGTGGCACGTGATGGCCGAGTGCAAACTTTCTAGAATACTGTTAACGTACTGTACATACGGTTACTGAACGGTTGGGGGGTTGTCAGCTGAGGGGGCTTACTCACATGAGGTCGGTCCCCTGGATTCAACCCCAGCATTGGTTTTGCTTTCTGACTTCACACTAAAAAAAAAAAAACCCATTGAGGACCACGACCTTAACAACACAACTTCAAATCCTATTCCTGGGTATCCTCCCCTACTCCACAGGAGACAAACCCGCCGTGCGTTTCACACTTTGCTAACAGACTTCACTTACACAAACAGAAGAAAAAAACCTGTGGGGGTTGACAGAGAAGATCAGAACCCTGTAAAGAGCAAATACTGAAACAGAGAGTAGGAAAAAAAGATGAGGGCTCTTTTTATATACTTATATTAAGATGTATTTTTTTTATGACATTCATCTCCGGGCGTGTTTGTGTGTGTTTCTGTCAGCCAATAGGGGTGAAACTGACTTGTCATTTTGTTGCAAAAACCTGTGCAAATTCACATTGGCAAAACCATGGACATGAGTCATCCAAGTGCATGCATGCTGCATATTTATTCTCACTTTTTTTCAGACTGTCATCAGCAGAGGCAGCCAGATATGACAACTGACAACAAGATCAAGTGTTTGGATTTGGTTCACTGATGCACTAAAATTCTGTGGTTAGGAATCCAGAAGAGGCAGAAGATGAGGGCATGTTAACATGTTTATCCCCTTTTTTTTTTTTTTTTTTCAAATTACTTCACAGGCTTGCCTCATGGTGTGTATCAATATCCTCAGGTGATGGTCTCCTTAATTTGAATGGCAGATCTGCTAACATACCGCACGCCCCAGCAGACAGAGACCAGAGCCCAAGCAGCTGAAGTCATTAAAACCGGAGACACAAACACAAACACTCTGCTTGCCCAGTCCTTTCCATCTCCCTGAGATGGCTTATCTTTCTAACACCTACACACACACTGCACACACACACCTACACAGACAAACAAACACACACAGGGCATGCAGAGGCACACAAATTTCAACCTGCTGGATATGAAAAACATACTTCTACACTCACCCCTTCCCCCTGCTTTTCCTGAACACAGCTTATTTATTTGTTCGTACGTATGAATCCAGTAGCAGCAGGCTTATAATGGGCTGTGTGTGTTAGATACAGAGGGTTACAAATGGGTGAAACTATAAAAAAAACTATTTTCAATATGCCAACAGTAAAGGACAGAATGAAAAGAAATAGTTACCCGAGTGGCGAGCTAACTAGAGTCTGATGTTGGAAGATTTGTAAGTACACCAATGTAATGAAAAGGAAAGATCATTGAATGTATGAGCCTCCAGAAAGACTTTAATGCTCCTTAGTAGAGATTTTCCAAGTCTGTGGACCTTTGCCTGAGGGATGAACATCATTCTTCCAAAAGATGTTCCCACATTTGGTGTTTTGATGATGCTGGTAGAGAGTGTCATCTAACATATCTCTCCAGAATCTCACATTGGGGTGAGATCTGGCGACTGCACAAGCCATAGCATATAATTGACATCATTTTCATCAAACCATTCACTGACCTCTTGTGCCCTGTTCCTTTAATTTGTCACCCATCTGTGTATTAGAGTTGCACCAGAAAAAAAACTGTTATACTGTACCAGAGTGATGGACTGACATAGAATAAACCCAAGGTCATGGGCATTATCTGACTCAGCTGTGCATGCCTCCTTTCAAACAGAACTGCATATGAAACTGATACTGCTCATCTTTGATATAAAAGCCAATTATACATTTTCATAATGTTAGATAACTATATGGTTAATTTTATATTATTATAGGATTAAAATGAACTCATAATGGTGGCAAACTCTAGCCCCAGGATAATGAACTTTCTAGTTATCCCGTGTCAAACACAAGGTTCGTATGTGAAAATTGCATTATACCAAATTACATCATGATGTTTATTTTTGTTGGTGGAGATTTATCTGCCGGGCAAAAAAGACAAAGAAGGGGATTAAATGTAGAGAACTGGAGGGATGTCACATGCTGAGTCAGACACATATCAGGTGGGAATTCCTGCTCTGGAGGAGAACTTGAACACAACACGCTCCCCTTGCTTGTTCAAATCAAAATTCTAAACGGTCAAGCTTAAATGAGGAGCTTATGCAGACAGTCAAAGGCCAACTCAGTGATGTTAGCAGCAAGGCAGGGGTTGATATTTCAGGTTATAGCCATTAGCAAACTCCTACAAACAAATGGAGGACCGCCACCTCTGTCTGTTGTCTAAGCTCATCCTGAGGGGGTTATCGGGTATAAAACATCTGCCGCGCTTAGAAATGGCTGCACGGTTGGACAGTGGCCGCTAAGTCTCCCCTAGGGAGTCCCCAAAAACCAAACACTGGTCCCACCCATGCCCTCCCACGACCTTTGTTAGCACGTGCCTCTCCTTGTGACCCCTTGAGGTCAAAGGGCACTAGGTGAGAGGACGCTTTTACTCCCAGTCTCTGAGTGTGCGTGTTGTGTGTTTCTTATCATTGGTGAGAGGGGATATGGGGGGTGAGGGGTGAAAGAGTGAAGGGCATAGAGGTTCCCGGGAACACCCTGCCTGGTGTTTGCATGCATGTCCAGACACCCACAGACACAGAGAGAAAGAAGAGTGTGTGTGTGTGTGGCAGAAAGAAAAGACACAGAGAGACAGAGAAATAGCCAGGGGAGGCAAGATTTTTCATTTTAATGGTCACTTTTATGGCCTGGGAGAGTTGGGTGGCAGCCAGTCTGCCCCATTACTGACCACAGTCCAGCAGACAACAGACAGATGCATCAGTGTGTGAGCTTTATTGTCACAAAAGGAACGACAGATGTATCCTTCCGCAGTCATCCTCACCACAGCGGATTGGATTTAGGTGATTGCTGGGTGGAGCGATAGTAGCCTGAGGCTTAGAAAAGTGAGCTTGTGAGACAGAGAGGTCAGCAAGAAATCACCTCCCGTCACTCATTTTCTCCGCTGATGAGACACGTCAGAAACTGACAATTTGTAGCAAATAGTTTCGATTTGGAGGGAAAAGCTCTGCAGTGAGGATTCTGCAGAGCTAAATGAACATTACATATTAGTTAAAGCAATAATATCAAAAATATAATAGGTAAAGAGGAGGTCGTGGTGGTGGAGGGAGCTACCGCAGCAGTAAAGCATGAGCTAATCTGCAGTAAAGAGAGAAATGCCTGATTAAAATGGCTGCGCAGTACACCTGCAATAATTGGACGGTTGTGAATTAGCTAGCAGCTGGTTCTGATTAACTAATGAAAGCAGGATGTAAAGTGCTTTGCCCTGACTGACGCTGATGCTTTATTAGTTGCACTAGGCAGCAATCAGGTGTGGAAGTGTGCAACCGTATAGCTGCATGAGCATGGTGCTGGATACAATTATGGTTACCGAGCATCAAAAGTATTTTTCTTTTGATGATGTCTGCTCCTCAACATAGTAACACATGAATCTTTTGGATAATTTAACTACACTATAGGTTTATTTTAACTTAATTTCTGAGAATTTTTTTTTTTCAGTCTCTTCGGTAAGCCAGATGTCTGTAAATACTACAATACCCATGAATCTCAGCTGCCATTACTATAGAGAAGCAACTAAGAGGCCCGAATCAGACCTGTAGCCACAGCTGCCAAATTCACCCAAATTCAGTCCTAAAAAACAATTTACACTGCTGAATGTGTTTTTCAAGTTTCTACAAAGCACAATCTTTACTGCAATCTTTACCTTCCACTCACTGAAATACTGCTTGGGAATCGTTACTGACTTCTCTCCTCAGTTTTTATATACACTGTTTTTATATATACCTTTAACTTGTTATCAAAGAACCGGATATTTTCTAATACAGGTGCTCACCTTAGTGCTCCACAGCCACATGTCACATTATTAATTCAGAAAATGAACAAGACTTTCACTTCCACAAATGTAGACGCCCATAATAACTTAACAACTAAATTCTTTTCATTATGCCCTGTCTGCGTGCCAAGCATCACTGTGATCCAGTAGCCTCCCACCTGCTCCATCCGTTTCTGTCCTTCTCCATTTTTCTCAAAAGCTACACCCCCTCCAAAAAACATTAATCAGTTTTAATGCATTAACAGCAAGACAGCATACCTCTTTTCAAGGTTCAAGCATGCGCTGTAAAGAAAAGAGAGGTATTTCCTAAAAAAAAAAAAGGGTGGGAGTGGGTGGGCACTGAAAGGCTGAGCTTTTTGGGAATTAACAAGCTTAACACGGGGGCTGTTCTGTGAAAACAAGCAATAGAACAACTCCTGAGTAGCTGAGGGAGTGAAAAGCCGTTTGCAGCATGTCCAATGGGACTTAGCAGGGAGATCCTCTTCCATTTACAACAAACCCAGACACATCTGCAGGAATGAGCAGAACAAATGTGGAAACCTACCTTGCCTTGGTCATTCAGAGTATCACAGAGAGTTTTGCTACCAAGTGACTGGGGTCGCCTTGGGTAGATGTTTTTGCCTGTACAATGAAGTCAGCTGCTACACATTCACTTCTTTCTGTACCATTATTGATTATGAATCTATTGATTATTTCCTCTGTATTCTAAAATGATAAAAACAATGACTCGCTCTGACTGAGCCCAACATGTGATGTCTTAAAATTGCTCATCAATAGGAACAAAAACCCAGACTATACTATTTAAGTTTACTATGAAATGGTGACACTTTTATTTTAACATTAGCAACGAATTATTGTATTCTACAATTAGTTGCTTAGATTACAATTCTATAGAGCTGGACTATAAAACAGCTTTATTGAATTACCTACAATATGGATATTCTGCCACAAGCATTTGGTATCAGTTGGATGTTCTGTTGCTAGTAGCAACCACTACTGACATAGTGTTATAACAGTTTAACTGACATTATTACATCACAGCATATTTTAGCTACTCCCCAAATGCCCTTGTTGGAGCATTATGGCTGTATGGATGGTGATGTCGGTCTGTCGGTCCACCACTTTGGTCCAGACGGAAACATCTCAACAACTATCGGATGGATTTCCATTAAATATTGAACATTACATTCATGGCATTTTCTCTAGTGCCACCAGCAGGTCAAACTTTTCACTCAAAAAAAATCTCAACATCGACAAAATGGATTGGCACATATAACATGGACGTTCATGGTCCATAAACAATGTCTGCTAATGACTTTGGTAAGCCAGGCTTTTCCTCTAGTACCACCATAACAGTAGGTTGACATTTGTAGTTTTAAGTAACGACTTTTGGATGGATTTTCATGACATTTGGTTGACATTCATGTCCCCCTCAGGATGAATTGTAAGCACTTTGAGTAGCGTGGCTCTATAGATGGTAACTGGTAAAATTCTGTTGGGCTATCTGTTATGTATTTTTCTCTTTTTACTGTGTGTTACTAGATTTCTGTGTTGTATTTCCTATGAGGGACTTAATGTTGATCTTTCACTCGTGATACTTTGTTTCCTAATTACTAATTTCACAGTCTATAGTTGTGTGAATCCAGTTTTATGGACATTTTTTACAATACCTTTGTTCAAACCCTTGTTTATGATATCTCACGATATCTCTTATGATATTTTCAGATTTGTAATCACCATCATTGAATTTGATGTCTCACTGTTTTCACAGTTTCACAGTTACTTTCAGTAAAAACAGGCCAATCCCTGCCTTCAACCTTTATTGGACGTGTGTTTAGCTCATAGCATAGCTGTGCACCTAAAGGCAAAATTTACTCATACTGCAATTTTCAATAAATAACTATATAGTGGCGATAATTCCAGCAACCAATGATCTGACTAGGAGGTGAATGAATCATCTTTAACTTGTGATACTGTAATTAACAGGACAAGCATATTAAAAGTGAGCCAACATGGCAAATGAGCCAACTTAGATAAACTGAGATAAATCTCATCCATCTATTTCAATATAGACTTGTCCACCATAACAGTCCAGCCCTAACCGGAGCACTATTATATTGTGATGACGCAGTGCTGCGAATGGAACCAATAATCTAAGTTTGCGTGCTACGAATGGTTTAATCAGGGAAAAAACAAGGGAAAATCTCTTTTGCTCCCTCCCCCCTTACCTGAGCTGGCCAGAGGGGCCAGTAAGCAACAGATTAGCAGTGCTTTGGGGAGCAGGCTGCTGTAGCGTGCTGTAATGCAGACTGTCAGTCCGACACAGTTGGGGGGCTACACAATGCCTCCTTGTTCAGACTGGCCCTTTTGCGCCCCACCTCTCTACCTCTCCTTCCCTCTCTGTCTCTCTCTTTCCCTTGAGGGGGTTTTCATCAAACCATAAAAACGAACGTTCAAAAATGTTCTTTCACTCCACTTGAAGAGAACATGAGGCGAGCGAGGATCGAGGGATGGAGAAAGAATAAAAAGGAAGCCAGATCAAGGCAGACATGTCGACTCTTAAACCAAACATAAATCAGCTCCCAGGAAACAGGGGGAAAAAAAGAGACAGAGGGGAGGAGGAGGGGCATCAAAGCATGGTTCACATTCTCCAAGATGCAGGAGCAGAAAAGGTGTGCGTGCCGTTTTTTTTTTGCATGTGCGTGTGTGTGTCGTGGGGCTGGGTTGAGAGCATAATTCAACAGCCAACACATAAGTGGGGTGGACATGAGGAGATAATTGCCGGTGCACACACCCACCAGGCTCTTTCTCAACACTTGTTTCTGTTTTCTTACAGCTCAGTTTCATCCTCAGACTGAATGGTGCAATCCTCTGTACTTGCAGCAGCAGGCACCCCTACTTATCCGTGTGCCTTTTGTTTCGCAAAAATGAATGAGACTTTCTCTGCCTCAGTCTTCACAAATATGATAAACAAGGTTGCATTCTTAATTAATTACACAGTTGTTGCCTAAACAGAGAGAGCAGAGATGTGAGGAATAGCTCGCTAACTGCAGCTACATGCAGCGACGCCGGAGTGTCACTGAAGAATCTTCTTCACACATTTCTCATGTGTTTTCTTTGGGGCTCCTTATACACCTCCACCATGCAAGAGAGGGCAAGTGCAAACACACACACACACACACCTGCAATGTCTACATATACATCTCTGCAGGTAAATGGTTTAGGAATTAGACGCCCCTCTGCTCTCCCCAATAACAGTTATTACTATAAAGCTATCAAGCTCGACATCTGATTGGGCGATTTGGGTGGTTTGAGGGATTGACAGAAATCTATGCAAAATAATGATTATCATATTAAGGGCTGACTGGTTGAGCAGTTTTCTGGTGATTATAAGCCTTGATTAAGACATGCAGCCCATCTCAGCTGGTAGTTAGACCTCCTTCTCAGCCTACATTGGTAATTTAGAAAGCAGTCTGGGTTTAATTTGAGTGTTTCACCCCAAAATCAGGTATGAGACAGACACCGTTTGAAAAAAAGTGACACCTACTCTCACTCAAATTATAGTGATTTTTCTTTTTTTTAACAGCAGCCAATGTAAGCCCTCAGTCAACACACTGATAACACTCCACTACAGTACGGTATACTGCTGAGACACTAAATGATGCACTTCAGACACTCCACTCCTCAAAATTTCATCATCACTGACGCACAAAATCACTCTCTGCAATAAACCTTCTACCATCCTGTCTGTTCTTAAACAAGTAACAACCAATTCATGAACAAATGTTCAAGTTTGACAGTAAAAATGTGACTTTATGCAAATACATTCCAATTCCTTCACTGATTGCAAAATACTTTCTGTTCTTTGTACGCCACCGGGACATTATTGGCATACCGTATCTTCATTTAGTGTAATATTGCCCCAACAGCAGCCAAATCATTTTTATTAAGCATTACCTCAGTCAGGATGTGCTACCTTCCCACACATATTTTGGCAACGGGACAAAAAGCAGTTTTAATTGGTGCACATTAATATTCTTTATATGCCAGGACTTGAATCAGTTGACACAAATTTTGCCTTGAAGGCTACGTCTGCTTTGAACACATTAATTTTAATAATTTCACATAAATCATATCAACACTTTTCTTGTCATTACTTTGTCTTTTCATTCAGGAATTTCCTTTAGATCATTGCGGTTCCAGCGTTTAACAAAGCAGATTAGAAATTTGATATACATAGTATCATAAATATTTCATTAATTCCCTGTTTAATCCATACAAAATGGAGCTATAACTTTAAGACTCCTCCATTTGTTTGCGGTGTGATGTGGGATGATTTAATTTCCTCACACGGGCCTTAAAATGAGCAGAGGGGGAAGAGTTGCTTCCTGTTGTAAACACACATCTCTCATCGCCAACAGCACTCTGTTGTTCCCCCGACGTGATGTCAAACTCTGCTTTATGTGTTTGTTTATGTACTTATTGTATCCAGGGGGAGGGTCTTACACAGTAATTCATATCTTTCATCGCTATCATAATCACTATCACTGTCAGACTTCCACCTGAAATTACACACACACACACATACATACAAACACCCCACACACAGTGCCATAAATGCATATGTTGGTACATGCATCCAAATGTTATCTCCAGTTCATCTCCGAGCTGTCTGCACCCACAGGCTCTTTAGTTTCACGTGTCCTTTAACTTGTTAAACTGTCTCGTTGGTGCCAAACTTTTAAGATGAAGGTTTTTACGCTGCTGTATATAAGTAGCATCGCTCAGCTACTAATGCTACATGTCACACATGTCACACAGCTAAATGGCTGGATATGATGTCGCAAATCTCAGCAGTAAATTCTTAGCATACTAACTAAGTACTCTTTGCATCTTCTTCTTCTGCACAAACTCTTCTTGTCTCAATTGCCTCCAGGTTTACAAGACCTTCTGTAGAGCTGAGATAGGTTGGTAAGATTATATCAATAAGGGATTATAGTTTAAACCTGAACTATAATCTTGTAAACGTCCTCCTTGACACCCAAGAGCTCTGTGTGTTTTGATACCATTCACCGATGAATCAAAATCCTTGACAATTTACTCCTTTGGGAACCTCATTCACAGAAACTTCCCTTTGAAGGGAAACACCCCCTCTCTATTCAGCTAAAGAGAAAAGCAGCCTTATGCCAGGCCCTCGCTGTCCGCCTAGCCGCCTGCCTCCACTGAAAGTAGACAAAACAAGCGGGAGGTAGGATTTGTTTAGACAGAGCTCACCTGGCGCACACAGACACAGAAACAGTGATCAGGCAAGCCCTGGGGAGGAGTAGAGGCGAGGAGGCGGGGAAGAGAAGCAGGGTTGGTGGGGAAAGAGGCAGGGGAGCTGATGAGTGTGGGAGTGGGGGAAGGGAAGTGAAGGGGAGCTGTGCAGAGAGAGCGTGGGGTTCAGTGTACTACTCTGATCCACGGCCACTCAAAAATCAGAGCGGATTAAGATTTGAGGGGCCTCAATTAGAGCTCAGTAATGGGTGGAGGGGTGTGTTTGTGTGTATGTGTGTGTAGAGGTGGGCAGAGTAAAGGTTAGAGGCAGCCTAATCCAGGACTTGCTCATATGGGTAATAGCAGAGGCGGATTTGTGTGTCTGTGTAAGTGTTAGCTACAGTGTCATACAGCTAAGAGCACTTGCCCATGGGGAAGCGATCAGCTGATCTGTCACTTAGGAAGGATCGAGTTCCCCTGTCGCTACCCTGGGTTCACTCTTTCTACAAGTTAAAACTGTTGAGGATAAGTCTGGTGACATTCAGTGTTTCTTACTGTCAACAAATCCCACGAAAAGATCAAAACCAACAATGAACTGACCTTACTAACACTCATTGTATCCAAAGCCTGATAAAGATTTTTCCCTCTGTGCCATTGTTCAAAATTCATTGTTCAGTGTCCAAAAACTATTAAAAACACATCAGTGAGACACACCATTACACTGGGTGACATATTCCGCCATTACAGCGAACATGGGCGCTGCGGTTTATTTTGAGTCGACCCCAAAAACTGTGCGCTATTTAATCCTCATTAAGTAACATTTGCTAAAAAGTACAGTGCCCAGCTGTTTTAGGTAATCACTACGCCTTTTTTCAAAGTATATACTACACAATACTGTTTTAAAGATTTGAGTAGGAATGAATGGGCTTGGGGCTGAAAGCATAAGATCATTGGGAAGTCGGAAAGTACTGAGAGATGGACAAACGCATGTTGGTTTTGGTCTTTTCATGTAAATACACAATATCACCAGCATTATCTTTTAATGGCAGAAACCACACAACAAAATATGCTTTTTCTTCTGATTGTAAAGTCGTATTGTAGGAATGACTAAAAGCTGGAAGCACCCCTATGAAGTAGGGCATCGTTATTATGCTGTAAATGATTAGCATAATCATGTATTGCTCAATAAGGAAATGATTATTTATCACAATTATTGAACACTTGAACACTTTAAAATGACCGAAAACATCCTTATCCACATTAAATGCAGCTAAAGTATAGATTATAATATTGTTTCGAATAGGGCTGCAACTAATGACTGTTTTTATTATTGATTAATCTGCTGATAATTTTAATCGTTTTCATCTTCAATCATCTTGTTTTTTTTCGACCGACCAACAGTCCAAAACCCAAAGTATTCACTTCTGTCATGTAAAACTAAGAAAAGCATCAAATCTTCACATTGGAGAAGCTGAAACTAGAACATTTCTGGCATTTTTGATTAAAGAAGTGATTAAAGCGATTATTCGCTTAATCGACTAATCGTTGCAGCTCCAGTTTCAAATGTGCAAACCTTTACATCACTACAGTTACTAAAAGATCCGGATCTCTAAATGCAAAACATAACTATTGTGCCTGACTAGATGAAATAAATCATGCGAGCACAGTTAGAATACGATTCATTTCGAGGCCCGACTTTGATGTTATCCAAACATCTTTATCCTCTTTTGAAGTGAATTCAAATTCATGACCTGAAAAAAAAAAACTCTGTTGACTTACTTTCTACGTTTCTCGACTGTGGTCAACATGTGTGATGAGGTTCGACAGGGGGGAACAAAGAGCAAGATGGATGATAACTCCCCCTAACCACACGCTCACACAGTTACTATGGGTTGACCTCAGTTGACCCCTTGGCCCCTCAACAGCCTCACATCCCATTGACTGGGATTAAATAGGTTTTTGCCTGCAGGGTTTTATGACAGAGAGGGAGAAGGAACTCTTTGGCAGTGTCAGAGAGATTTCAGCCATCAACAAGTCCATCAAACCACTGATGGTCCCGAAACCGTCTGCGGTTACTGAAACATACCAGGCATCTGTGTTTTTGCTGGAGATGCCAACAAATCGAGTGAGTAATGCTCAGCTGAAAGGCCAGGTTGCAGCAAATGCGTAATTCCTGTTACTGTTTTGACCTCTTTCCAAACAGCATTCATAGTTTCCTTTTCTTCCATAACGACGAGTTGACAGAAATGGTAACCTGTTCTCTGCCCATGTCAGCTGATAACAGCATCCAGTAGGAGACAGAAAGGCAGTAATAACAGCTGGTACTCATGTGACGCTCGTGTAGCACTACCTCAGGAAGATAGACCTTCCTTTCATGGCACGAAGCAAGGGACAAAATTAGTTTGTAGTCATAAATATTGTGTTTATTGCTAACATATTTCAGATATTGTTGAGTCTTTGTGGTGCAATGTGGTCCAAGTTTTTGCACAAAAATGGATGATTTGCTGCTAGCAGTCTATTAAAGGCCACATGCGTTAAAAAGACATGACTAAACCTGAGCTAATACATAAAAGGAGACAAAAGGATTGTAGATTAAGTTCTGAGGTGTCGGTTGAGAAACTTGCTAAAACAAATCAACAGCAGAGCATCGATAACTTGTAAGACAAAGAGCGTTAATTAGCTTACTTGCTACCCCTGTTAGCCTAGGGGCTCTTGTGTTGCTTGGGCTCACTCCACACCTCTAATTAGCCGCTCAGGCAGCTGTATAATAGAAGATGATAACAGGGGGAGAGATAGAATTAAATTACCCACCAACATATTTGTTTCCATTTCAGCAGTGGGCTCAAAGCCGCCGATGAAATATGAAACTGCCATTACTCCAGTTTGTCGACAAACGATGCAAATGCGAGATGTACAACAGGAAGCGCCCACTAAAAATACCATGTGACGAAATTAAATCAACTTTTACTACATAAACATTCTTTTGGAAATCAACAGTTGGCTGCCGCAGGTTAATTCACCCTGAGAGAGTAACTGTGGTCCACTGATGAGACCGGATAGTTCACTGATGCAACCATATGACTGATAGAGGTCTGACTGACAGATGTTAGATATACTTCTGTCACCCTGCAGCCTGGCAGCACCTGCCAATCAAAGCCTCAGTCTCCGGGGAGACTCCAGCTGGTCAAGAATGCGAGGCCTGAAGGATTTCTTTGTCCCTGAGGTATTCTGAGGCAGTCCCCTTCTTTCTCATTTCACTCACAGCGACGCTTGCTCAGCATTTCTCTGTAAAAGCATGTTGCACGAAGCCCCGGTGAGCAAACAAAATTGCATCTGGGGAGTCAACACCGGTGTGTCTCTGTGGGGCCTATAGAAAAAAAATGTAATGCAAAGGAAGTGCCCAACATGACAGCAGTGTTTCCTCCCCACCCCCTTAAGCAGGAGAGTAATCAATGGGCGTCTGAAAAGTGAAAGTTTCAGAGCAAGGACACGTTGCACCCAAGCCCAGATTTCAACAAATTAACTCCTGTCTGGTCTGTGACATAGTGTTTGAATAATCGTGTCTAAGCCAGAGTATTGGTAAATCTACTCCAAGCAGCGGAAATCTGGAATCAGCTGGTCTTAGAGTTTTTTTTTCCCCCCTTCTTGCTTAATTAACCACCATTTGATCTGCTCAATCGTATTATTTATGGAGGGGAAAAAAAACAAACAACCACAGACACATGTAGTACAATTACCAAAAAAATAAACCCCTGTTAACAGCTTTCACAACAGCCTGATCTTTAGCAGCTCATTAGCCAGTCACATGGACACATGCATTACACCATCATACACAGAGGGGCATGTTACATACATCTGCTCTTTAGCACCTTTTCCCCCAACAGTGTTACTCTGCTCGTTTCCAACCATTAGACCCATTAGAGGCCAATTAACACCGACACAAAGCTCCCTTCCTGTTTTATGGCACTGTAAACAAAACCTGCAGGCTTGCCTTGGGCTCAGCACAGCTCAATAGCCTATAATGCAACACAGAATAACTCATTAGTTTCCACTAATACTTCATATGCTGCCCTCTCCTAGCAGACATAAAAGCCTACAGAGTCCGTCACACCGTTTGGCACATAAACCTCAGGTAATTGGCAGGTTCAAGCACTGATGTGGGCACTTGGTATTGGCTTTCCAGCTGATTCTATATGAAGCAAAGAAAATCATAAAGTGGTCGGCATTAGCTTTCTTCTCCGAGTTGTAAATCTGTAGCAAAGGAGAGACACTTGGACAATAGTTCTCATCTGGTGACACATTAACCACATTATTCCGTTTATCTCAGTTGCATCAACGGGATATGTGTTGTAAATGTATGCTGCACTGACAAACTAACCCCCTTTAATCCCTGTAGCCAGGCGGCTTTGGTAAAGGGGAGCCCGTTTGTTTGAAGTGCCTTATGTGGGTCACTCTTCTCAAACGGTGTCAGAAGTGGCCAAATAGATAAGCGCCATACGGGTCTTTTCCGCATGTTTAAGTTGTGTTCTACTCGGTTTATGAAGCAAACATTGTGAGTGTGCATGCTGCAGCACGCCAGAGGCACGGGAAGCTGATGGAAATCAAGCCTCCCATTTCTTCTAGGAGTTACTCAACAGTTAAAAAAAAACAAAAAAAAACATGAGAAATGTTAATCTTGAGTGTTTTTCACCTGCTAGGTTATTAAGTGAGTTGGTGGTTTACGCTCCAGCTGAGATATGGCAATTATACACCCCCATAACCGGGAAATGGGATGATAAACTGTAGTCAGAGGCAACACACGCAGAATAAAAATGGGTGCAGATCAGTCCAGTCGTTGCTTTTAAAAGCCCCGGGCTCAAGTTTTACTCTATTTTGTAAACAACAGACGAACACATCAAATTGATTCCCAACCTGAAAAGTCTGAGGAGCCCTTGGTGAGGTCGCACAGGACGGTCAGACACGTTATTCCCAACAGGAGCGCATAACTGACGGCTGAGAGAGTCCCATCTGGGAAGAACATCCTTGAAGCCTCAAAGTTTTTGAGTTTCTCCGTAGCATTAGAAAGTCCAGCGGCGGCGGCGGCAGCAGCAGCAGCAGCAGCAGCAGCATTGAGTTTCAGGCTGTGCGTCGCATGCAGGAGATGTGCGCTCCCATGTCTTCCCTCATCCTCCCACCACACTGCTGTGAGGCTCCTCCGGGCTGAGGCAGTGCACGGCTCTGTGTGCATTTCCAACTGCGTGGTGTGTTGTGGAGGAAGCCCACCTGGAGGACCGACACTCCCCTGCATGGTCTCAAAGACCCAGAGTTCCCTACCGAGTCTGTACTGTATTATACCTGTACCTGCTGTCTGTGACCTCTGGGATATTATTTGCTTTTATTTAGTGCAGCGTTTGATTGACTCACTGAACATTAAGTAGTGGAATGTAATAAAGTGCATTTACACAAGTAGTGTAGCCTACTTAAGTACTGTTTTGAGGTACTTTCACTTTAATAGTACTTTCATTTTGTGCTCACCTTTTTACATGTATTTGACAGATATAATTACTAGATAATTTGAAGATTTAGATTCCACATAAAAAACACAAAATCAGCTTATAAAATATGCATTCTTGTAATTAAAATACCCAATAGTATAGGCTATACACTATAGTTAAAATGATCTCCACCTCAACCAGCTAAAGCATTAAAATGATGCTTTTACCTTAATGTATCAGCAGTATTAATCCAATAATATAACAGTCTTACTGGGGTCATTCTGTACCCTGATAAGTACTTTTTCTTTGGACACTTTAAGTACATTTTGCTGCTAATACTTTTGTTGTAGTCCTATGGAAAATTATGGATGCAAGATTTTGATTCTAATGGAGTTTTTTTATAATGTGGTATTGGTACTTTTACTGAAGAAAAGGATCTCAATACACCACTGTTTAATCCTTAGTGGAATAAAGGTAAAAAAAACTGGCTGGAATCAACCAAAAGTTCAGAAACAAATGTATAAATTCGACTTTCCCTGTGTGGTTGATAACATACAGGCAATTAATAGCCTATATAAATGCAAACATTATGCATACATAATATAGGTATTTATATATCATGTGAGGTGGGCATATAGTACGTATTTAGGAGATAAGGTAGGTACATAGTAGGTATGTAGGTACAGAAACAAATGTGGAAGATAAGATCATTTTTTGACATGTTTGTCATCACTGTCAGTATGAGTAGCCCATAAAGTGTCATCATCCTCATCATCATTATTATCATCAGACACACTGCCAACAACACCAACATAAACCCTACAGGCAATAACTCTGCACTGCACTTTGCTCACTAATCAACAGCGTGTGTCATGGTGAAATTAATAGTCCTGTGTAAATCATACAGGCTTTGGCTCTCATACCGGCTCTCAATAAGTGGAGCCTTTTATGTAATTTCATTTTTAATTTAGTAATTATTATTAATAACACTTATCAATATTGTATTTGGTTTTTGTAACGTTTATGCTGTTTTGATTGGGGTGTGTGTATGCATGTATGTGGAAACGTGTGTATACATTTATGTTCTTAACATGGACCCCAGGAAGAGTAGCTGTTCATAACAACTAATGGGGATCCAAATAAACATTAAAATAAATATCAATAATCAATTATCAATACATTTCAACTATTTAAAATATATATATTTTAAATAAATTACCGTTTTTAGGTGCTGTTTCGATTTTCCCCTCTACATTTAAAGCAGTTGTACGGCCAGCATGTATTACAAACAGAACACTTGCGCCATCCTGTGGACAATCTATTAAACTGCAGATTCACGCAAGTCGCGTTTCAAAGACGTTTGCCCTACACGGCTTCCGTACAAGTTCCCATGTGACAACAGAAGGTCAATCATGGCAGCCTGCACCAAAGGGCTCGACAAATGTATCTTTTCCTTAAGGTTATTACGAAGTCTCCAGCTCCAAAATGAACGTAAGAACAAACTTTCCGTTGACGGTTACATTAGACAGTTTACTGTCAGACTGACAAAAGATGCACGTAACGTTTCTCCTCGCGACATAACTGTAAGCTAGGCTGTTAGCCGGTCATTTCTCAGCATAATAGCCTCCACCCTAACTTTACCTTAAATATGGAAACATTTATGAATCGCCATAATGTATTTTTTGTTATTTCCAGGGTTCCTGTCCACGTCTCTGTGTCGTCTTGCTGCAGGGAAAGACGGCGAGCAGCCAGCTAAGTTCACTCCTCCGCCCAAACCTGTCATCGTAGATAAAACACAGACTATGTTATCTCAGCGAAAGTAAGTAATGTTTCTCTGTAAAGACACAAAGGGATTTAGCAGTCTCTCTGACACACAGACACACACATACAAGCTTTACATACTGTAGGTCAGTGGGAGGCAAAGTGCGGCCCGTGGACCAAATTCGGCCCTTCAGAAAAAATATTTGGCCCCCTGATTAAAGTTTTGACTTTAATAGTTGCTTTTTTTTCACAAATCTACTGTAGATACCTTGTTACATCTATACATTTATCCTCCACACTAGCTATGGTTGCTATTTGAACAGTGCATGATACTGAAATTAAACTTACCAGAAATTAAAGTTTAATGTGTGAATTCTAACAACTGTTTCAAATTCACAACTTTAGCCTTTATAACCATAACAGATTAGTTCTTCACAAACACACATGGTCGGCAGTCAGACAGACATGGTGTGTTGATGCCATTTATTCCCCCTCAGATACAATCCCTACTGTTATAAATCTATTTCATTCTTAAATAAATTAAAAGAAATACATACAGGCCTAGGCTGTAGGTTTTAACATGTCCGTCACGTCTCTCCCTCCCAGGTTTCTGAGCCCAGAGTTCATCCCTCCCCGGCAGAGGACAGAGCCTTTAAAGTTTTCCATTGAGAGGAAAGACATGATACGCAGGAGGAACGTGCTTGAAATCCCTGAATTCTACGTAGGTAAGAAACCAGTTGAAACACTCACCAGGTGGGATTTGGCATTTAAAATTACCAAAACAATTTCTCCTCTTTCATCTGCAGACATGGTGTTTTAAACATGCAAAGTCGATGTCCTATTTTAATTGCTTTAAAAAAGTTGCACTGTTCTCTTATCCTCCTGCTTCTTTTAAGGGAGTATCCTGGCTGTGACCATGGCCGACCCCAATGCCAGCGGGAAAACCAACCGCTTTGCTGGCATCTGTATCCAGAGAGGTGGAAGAGGACTGGGAGCCACGTTTGTTCTGAGGAACATCATTGATAACCAAGGTGAAGTTCTTAGTTTTTCCAAGCACAGGTCTGTCAAATATGAGTAACAAGTAAATATTTTGTGAAATCCCACTGATATTTTCCCATAGCTTAATTTAAATTGCATTACTGTGTATCTTATGGAAGTCTCTTTCCTGTCATATTTGTAGCAGATTTTTGACTATGCTGCTCCATTTTAAACCCTTCCTCCATTTGTGTTTTTTTTTTTGTTTGTTTATAAAATACACAGTGCACCTTTTTAATGTATAAAAGCTTGACAAATGTATTATTGTCTTTAATCTGTTTTTATGTTCATTTTCTGTTTTCTTGTGTGTGTGTGCTGTGAAACACTGTGGATCAGCTGTGTTGTGTGTAAAGTTCTATATAAATAAAGCTAATTTGAGAGTTTTAAAAAGGCTGGCAGATGATGTAATCTGCCCATGCATTGAAAAAGTTTGAGTAACTAACATATTGCATAACAGAGGCAGAGGTTGTTTAACTGAGAGCACGTTCATCTTAAGATCTGACATTGAGGAAGAGGAGAGGGTTACTCTTTTATCCAGAGTTTTCATATTAGTGCGAGAGGTGAAGCGGGTAGTCGTCACTTTAAACACACGCTTTAATCACGCATTTATGTGTGTTTCTGTACGGCACAGGTGTCGAGATCTGCTACGAGCTGTACAGCCCTCGTATTCAGAATATTGAGGTGCTGAAGCTGGAGAAGAGGTTGGATGACAACCTGATGTACCTGAGAGATGCTTTGCCTGAGTACAGCACTGTGGACCCAGGCATGAAGCCTGTACCCTTCTCCCCTATTGGAGAGGTGGCAGTCAACAAGGTGAGACTACTGTAAATGCTGTCTTCAATAACATCACTTTGTTTTGTTTTTGTATTAATGGCTGTATTATAATTACTTGTAGCAATGATGTAAAATAGGCATTTTATGCGTACTTGAATCTAAAAAGCCTTGCAGTATCATTAGTGCTTTAACTCTTTGCATGAGTGTCCGAGGATCTAAACCATGTTTGCACCTTGCTACAGAACACAACAAATGAAGCTGATGTTTGAAAAGAAATGTAATAAAAATACAACATGTTCAAATTTAAAATGAAAAAAACATCTCTGTCCTTTCACCAGATGAAAGTAAAGATGCGGCCAAAGCCTTGGTCCAAGCGCTGGGAGCGACCCAAGTTCAACATCCAGGGTATACGCTTCAACCTGTATCTGACCCCGGAGAAGCTGGAGCACGCCCAGAAGTGGGCGGAGCCTTGGCGGGAGTACGACATGCTGAAGGAGTACGACACCTCCAAACTGGAGAAGCGGATCTTCCGTGAGGTCCAGCAGGGGATGAACAAGTCAGGGGGAGCCTCTTAAAATGCAAAAGCTCTTTACTTTTACCATCAAGACAAACTTTTCCAGGAATGGGGAATGACTGAATTATTGGATGTGTAACAGCTGACTGGATCGCGGTCCATTTTCAGTCAAAGTTCATCCAGATGGTTTACCACAGCTACACCAGTGCAAGTGGAAACTGGTGTCATATTCCGAGGAGTCACGCCTACTTTTTTTGTCTTTTCCACCAGTCTGCTGTGCAGTATGAGTTCTTTCAATGTTATTGTTCTTAGGAATGATAGTAATCATGATGCACATCCATTAAGTGGTTTCTATAATAAATATTAAACCTTCCAAGCTGCTTTTGAAGTACATGATGTTCTTCCAAGAATCATATGGTTATGCTTTGACTATTGTTACTGAGTAACAACAGTCAGGTGCCCAAATGAACATTTGCTCGCTGTAATCATTCCTCCTGTTCATACTGACCGTCTGATCCCCTCTAAAAGTCCTCGTTTTGAGCTGTTTAAAAGTTATCTGAAGATAATATGAGGCTTTATTTAGTCGCATAAAGTGGATATCTTGCACAGTTACAGTGGTTTTAATACAAAAAAAATCCTTCTTTGTGTCACGACAGTGTTTTTGTGTTCAGCTGTAGTGGAAGGATCTTAACAAAAATAGAATGTTTTACTAAAAAAAGCCAGTAACTTTGAAAGATATTGATTTGACTAATTCGGACAGCTGATGTCTCATATTAGCTTCAAATAAACTTTTAAATATATTTTTGCACAAAATGAGAGCTGCGGTTTTTTCATCCTGCATCATAAAGGGAACGTCAAAAATGTGTCAGTGTTCGTTTGGGCACCAGACTGTTTGTTTTAGAACAGGACTCGAGTAATTGTGACACACTGTCTTTTAAAGCTGGTTGCATACTTGTAGTTGCCACGAAGTAATGAAATCACTAGGTGGCACTATTCCTCCATACATGCTGCATCCATCAGCAGTTGCATAACCGAGCCTTTGTTGTGTCCGGTCTTACAATGTTTTCAGGGAAACTGCTTCCACGTTAAATAAACTGATTTTTTGCAGTTAAATAAATGTTCAGGAGCCTGTTTCCTAAAAGCAGCTTTATTGAATTATCTGGCTTAAAACCTGACCTGAAAAGGTCTTTTTTTTTTTTCATCAGTACATGTTCCAAATTTGAAGGGCTTCTTAGTTTTAGTAAAGATTTCCAAAGAAATCAGTAGACCTGTTTCTTGGAATAGGCCACAGTACCCTCCACTTAAAAAAACACCCTGAGATTCAGAGACCATAGACCAAGGACACCCGGTAGTGTTTTACTGTTGTGGATGGAAAATTGTGGTGTCGAGATGGTATGTTAGAGCGTCAGTTGGGTAGTATAAAAACACTTGGACTCCTTATGTTATGTCTGCTCTCTGTGAATGTGTGTGTATAAACACGCTGAATGAGTCCCTGCACTCTAATTTCTCCATATTACAGGATGAGACGCGGAGAAAATGGTCTCTAATACAGGAGTAGCAGATGTTTACTGAGCTCATTATGGACCACACAGATTTACTGTATGGAGAGACAGCGGAATAAAGAGAGTGATTATTCCTTTTCCATTTAAGGTCGTGGAATTGAAGAGATGCCGTTTAGAGCTTTTTAACATCGGTGTACAGAAACTCGCAGGTTATTGGGCGGATTTTAATTGTTATGCGATTATTTTTTGCACCTGTTGAACCCCTGCAGCACCGTCTCAACCTTCGCTTCAGCGTCAGTGTGTTTAGTCCCACTTAATTTACACTCTGCCCAATCAGACCTGACCTGCAGCAAAGAAAAACCAACTCCCATCTGCTTTTATGTACAGTAGACTGAGTGCCGGTCCTGCACATTGTCATTATGCTACCCACTGAACCAGCTGGCCCTTTCACCTTTTCATTTTTCACTCTCAGTATTTCTTTTCCGTACTGATTGATGTTCGCATGAGGAGGCGGCAACAGAAATGTTTATTCTACAGCACGTTGCCAAGTCTTTAGAGGCATTCCACGACAACACCACTCGACTGGTAAACCAGCTTAAACCACAAAGTTACTCAGTCTGAGTTACTGCTTCAAGGAAACTTCCTCTGTGTGTGTGTGTGTGTGTGTGTGTGTGTGTGTACTACGGGGGTTGTGATCTCAACTGTATGTGCCTCCCATGCCCTCAGGTTGACTTCTCTGCACCTGGAGTGAAGTTAAAGCCCCTTGGCTGGGAAAGGAGATCAAACGCCAGTTTTCTCTCTCTCACACACACACACACACACACGTGCACACACACACACACACACACACGCATGCACACACACAGCGACTCGCAGACAGGCTATCATATCAGCCTTCACAGACAGTCACCTCAAACAGTGCCAACTGTAAACGTCTGGAACAGCCTGTCTGTCAATCCTCGTGCGAAACAAGATATCCTCCGTTCACGGTTGCCGTGGAATCGGGGTGGGGCATGCAGGTTGGAGGAGCCCATAATCCCACCCCTAAATAACAACCAACTGTAAAGCATGGTGGGCCGATGATAGCTACAGTACCACACTACTATGAAGGTCAGCGCAGGAATGTAGGGAGGGACACACTCCTCTAATCTGTCTTCCTCCCATTCGCTGGTGCTCCCATGACCTTCATCTCTTTCTCTCTCTGAGGGGTGATAGCGCCAGCTTTGAAAAGGAGCCAGGTTGATGAATTGGAGACAGCAACTCCCACAGGTTAAGATTTTGGGCTAATGTCTTCCACTGGGCCAATACGGCGAATGTAGTTTCACTCTTTTCTAGTCTAGTGTGATGATCTCTTAACATCTCTTGTCACCGTGTGATTTCTTACTCTCATGTCTGCAGGCCCGGGGAAATTAGTTTCACTCTCTCTGTGTCTCTGTCAGGGAGTGTGAACTGTGTTTGAGCTGTCCGTGTGTATGACAAGTGCAACAGGATACTGGGCCACCCATAGGCCCCAGGTAAATTACACCCTGTCACTGTGTGTGCATCTGCGTGCGTGTACATGTGTGCATATGTGTATGTGCAACTCGGGGGCCACCCGTAGTCGTAGGTAAATTACACACTTGAGTTTCACCATATGTTTCCAGTGAAACGACACGACCGTCTGCTCCTCTCCGACTGTCCCATGGGCCTGACAGGGGCTCCTGCTGCCATCACTCTCTCTTTGTTGCGCACTCACACAGACAACCTGACAGTGCGACAGCTGTTAGGAAACATTACATCGCAAGCAGCTGATGCCTGAAGTTGAACAGGCACATATCGCAGTCATTTTAATAATGTGATCCTGTGTAGTGTGGGTCTGGCAAGCGTTGCCAGGGTCAGCGGTTCATTTCCAGTTGGGGCCAAGCATCCTAAAAATGCACGGATAAAAGCGTCCATCAAATGGCACATGTTCGGCGGTAGTTTCAGTACATTTCCGCTGATGTCCACGGAGGAAGGATGAATGTGCAAAACAAGACCGGAGCCACTTAAAAGAGTACTTCATCAACTTAATATTGTACTGTCACAAAGCTGAGAAAAGAGTGGTCAAAATCAGAACAGGAAAGGTCCTCCCTGTGTTGTAAATACCTCCATCTTTCAGACTCCATGCGCCCAGTTTGTGATGCAGGCTTTCAATTGATAATTTGTAGTCTACAAATCCAAGCTGAGATGTGCACAAGTGATGTAATTTGGGTAATTTTCTCAGACTTGAGCTTTTCCAGAGCAACAGAAGACATTATACAACTGTTCTTACAGGCTGTGCACTCCCTGTGACTAGTAAACAGACTTTGACATGTAAAATTGGAATATCCCTTAAATTTAGAAAACTTTAAAGAGACGCTCCTATATTTGTTTTGTATAGGAACCGTTTACAATAAATTAGAAGTTTTATATTTTGAAGAAAATGAGCTTCCTAATTTGGGAGAATATCCTTAAAACCCCAAATTTAAAAGACAAGTCTGGTTATTGTCAACAAATCCCATAAAAAGACCAAAACTAACGATGAGTGGAACCTACTAACAAGTATTCACCAAAGCCGGATACGACTTATTCCTCTGTGCCACAATCCTCCATTGTTGCCCAAAAACTACTAAAAACACGTCAGTGAGTCACAACATTTTTACTGGGTGACGTGTTCTTTTATAAGGATGAACATTAGCACCATTACACCCACTACAGTGTATTAACACTGAAAATAGTCCCCAACAAATACACTATTTACACCTGTTTGAGTAATGTTTGCCAAAAACTACACTGCCCAGCTGTTTTAGGTCATTATTGAGCCCTTTTTTAAAATGTAAGTATATGTCTGAGATCTATTTTTAAAGCTTTATGTCTTCAACAGGAAAGAATGGACTTGGGGCTGAGGGACAATGATGTGAAAGCACTGAGAGAAGGATTAACAAACTGCTGGTTTGTTGCTGGTCTTCTCACAAAAACACCAATAGACCTTTAAGATTGGCGGCGTCTTTGGCATTGCAGCAGGAGGAGTGACTGGCTGGATGAAGGGTGTTATGTTTAAGGTCATGATTATCTCCCCAATATTGCTGTGTATTACTAAACCTGGGCTGGAGTAGTAAAAACTTAAGAGGGTTTTACAGCTCGGGGTCTTGTTAAATAGCAGGTCGGAGTGGCCCTCGGTCATATGATCAGAGGAACACTGTGACCAGACCTGAGGTGAAAATAATTCTTAAACCCTTTGTTTGAAGGTAATCCAGTTAGATGTCAGATAATAGAGGAGATTATTTAAATATTAAATAGTCTCATGTCTGCATGGCCCGTACTGTACGGCAGGTATGCTGAAATATAGAAAAGTATAATAATTAAGCTGTGAAATAGAGCCAGAACAAACTTATCTATGCCCAGAGGCTTAAGATGAAAGGAAAAAAAGAGTCAAACACGTGTACGGAGGTGTTTCAGAAACATTCACTCATAAACTTGCTATGCACTAACGTAGTGCCACATTATATTTGAGCCCAGCCCTAACAGAATTCCTACACGTATACGGATCACAGCTGTCTGAATTTGTCCTTTATGCTTATATGTTCTCTTCAATCATATTGTGCGTATTTTCTTCTTTTAGGATGTCCCTGTCTGAATGTTGTCCAAGATAAGAGCACCCAAGGCTGTTTGATGCATTCTTCACATTTCCGAGGTATCACTGCTTGTTCCTGCCACAGCCAGTGTTTGTGTGTGTGTGTGTTCAGTTGTGTTTAAAGACTCGGGATATGTGAGCCAGGTCATAACACAGCACATTATTCATTACGACGGTTGTTATTTTTGTTTGGTAATGATGACCCTGCCTGGTACTGGTGCAAAAAACAGTCATGAGGTCTGAAAATATGCTCCTGCTTTGATCCAAGTATGAAATATTGCAGTAGAAATATAAGCAGTTTCACTTCCTTGCCTCTGAGAGGCGCCCTCATCTTTGTCTCCTAACTACTTTTGCATACAACGCTCAATTCCCCCGCACAGCTGGTCTTCTTCTCTCCTGAGCTGTAATTGCAGCTCTGTCCTGGGAAATAGAAGGAGGAAATCCCAGAGCTTTCGCCCTGCAACAATGACAATAAAAAGGAGGTGAGGAAAAGAGGAAGAAAGCGTTTCAGCTGAGATGAAAGAGGGAGGGAGGCTTAGGAGTAGGAGGAGGAGGTGGAGGAGGAGTGCTGGCTCAGGAGAGGTGGAGGTGGACGGGGAGAGATGGAGGTGAAAGCAAAGGAGGAGGGATGGTGTTGGTGATGGTAGTAAACGCTTGAGTTTATTAACCTCATTTAGTTGAGAGGCTGTGAGTGAGGGGAAGGGGAGGAGTGGTGTGTTCATACTGTGAACGCAGGGCTGGAGTTTGCTAATGAGGGCTGCAAATGCACACACACACAGACACACACACACTTTCCTTAGCTCATTCCCTTGCTCATACCAGATTCACCTTGATCTGATGCCAAGTATGCAGGCAGAACACACATTCACAGGACTGGGTACTGCTAGCTTCATCTGACTGCCTCCTCTCATTTTTTCTCCCGTATCACACAGCAGCTGAGAGGCAATTTTATCCAAAACACTGTTAATATACATACGAGCAAGCGGGCAAAGAAGTGTCGAGGCACGCAATCTTTTGATTCCCAGCCAAGCTAAACATTTTTAGATTGTCTGACAATCTGAAGCTTATATTTTGTCATGTGTTGCCAACATAGATTAAATCTATTATACGTTAAGAGACATTCACATGTATGAGAAATGCAGTCCAGCTGAATGGCTTGTCTTTTCACCGTGGGAGGGAACCACAGCAGTTAGAGGAAACCCAGGCAAACTATACCCTGCAAGGCCCGGGGTCAGGAAGGTCAACAAACAACTAAGTGAATCATATAAGGTCTTGTGAGGTAACATAGTTGAGCCTGTTTGCTAAGGTTAAGGTCAACTTAAAAATTCCTTCTGTGTGAAGATGTATAAAAATACTATTGAAAAAGCCAGAATCAATGAAAAAACGTTCATTGCACAAGTTTAAATTCTGGAGACAAGAAGCTTCCGACCGTAGAAAAGTTTCTATTTTCTCCTTCAGCAGATCAATGTGAAAACAGCCTTCTAGCATCAAACATCCAAATGAAGTAAAAACAAGTAAAATACATTTTGGAGTGATTTTGTGGTGTACAAACTGTAAAATATTTTTAGAGAGTCTATTTCTTGGGGAGATAACTGCATTACAATAACTGTGTCACATGTTTCAGAGTCTTCTTATGTACTGATAATACATAAGAAACCATAAACCTTTACGTTCCTGCTTCATATTTGACTGTCTTTCTGTGATGTCTTGCAAATCACAGATGAAAAAAGTTGTTTCACCACAACCGTGTTAAGTTGTCCAATCAGTTTCAGACAAGAGGAGCGAACACTTCACATTATCCTGATAGACACCCTCCCCTTTCATCCATTATACACGCTGACCACTAATGACCTGAAATGGACACAAAGAATGCACACTTAGGACACTTGCTGAAGACGAATGAGTGAAGATGCACTCTGAACTATTGACAAATGGCGTCAAACACACACACACACACACACACACACCGCGGACACACACTTAGAATGCATGGTGAAGATGGATGACGCTGAGGGTCCACAGTAAAGATGTTCCCTGAACTGAACTGTAGGTGACAAATGATCAGCCACCTCGGTGGGTGTACTGACCCCCTGCTATGGCTCACCAAGGGTGAGTTGTTTTGTGATTTGACAAAAGGTTAAGTGACCATTTCTTCACCTTCTTCCACCAGCTGATTGGTAGACCCACAGATAAACTATGCACTTCTTTTTATATAGATATCTTTGGGTGAAAAAGTTAAGTCACGTCAATTGTATGTACAGTATATAGCCAAAAATCACACATTTGCTTCAAATCCTTAGATCCTTTATTTGAATATGTGAAAAAGTTGCAAAATGTGTTGAGAAAAGTTGCAAAAGTTCTTAGTTGCCACTCTGATCAAACATAATGATTTAAAGGTAAATAAAAAGACTTTAATGAACATTATAAGGCAGATAATGCCATTGTGAATCAAATGTATGTTCAACAAGACTTTAATACACATCTATTCAAACTAAAAATGTGGCTGATCTCTGCAAGTGCAGAACATGGATAAACAGATGGATTTACCATCCTTGCTAATATCAAAACACAGAAATAGCACACAAGTTATTTCTTAATTAATCTATTTGGAGAAACGGATGGGATTTTCTTTGTGGGGGCGACACAATGAACACAGGAAAAAGTATAACATCAACTTACTTCTCTGTGACTGACAGATCACCAAACACTCTTTAAACTGTTCTGATGCAGTAAACCTTTCCCATCTGGAACTCCAAGCAGGTTAAAACAAACCCCCCCCCCCAAAAAAAGTAAAACTAATTAGCAAATATTTGACCCAAGCCTGATATAAAAACAAATCCACTAGCAGCCAGATTCCTTGTGGTCTTGCCCAACACTTTGAATCCGGCCGATGGATTGTTCGGAACCTAATCTGACCCATCAGTCCAGCACTCAGAGTCTGATCTTAAAGAGCTGTGACCGGCCATTCAAGGCAGCTCTGAACCGTTTGTCCACATGCCAATACACTGCCCATTCGCCTAGTTTCACACACACACACTATCATTAAACTTTTGACCCCTGATGCGTCTGTCACTCTTTGACAAAAACTCTGCTCTTTGAGTTCTGCGACTACTGTCAATGCAGCGGTCAGCTTTGTCACGCTGAGTTTACTTGTCTTCATTGTTTGCTTGTCATTATCACTCGGGAGCCCACACACCTGATGACGTAAGTCGGCTGTTGTAAATTGTGCCCGGTTGTACGATAAATCCTTCAGTGTACGGTAAAGCCTCAAACGCCCTCTGTCTGCTCTATCTGAGCTGCCATCTCAAAATAACACGCCATTAACCTTCAATTGCTGCTAAGATCTGTTTCACAGCTCATTACCATGCAATAATATAAGCCAGTTTAATTCTTTTATTGGTGACATTGCTTGACCTTCAATGAAACCAACCAACGTGAAATATTATACGTCCTGAAAGAATCTCAGTTGGCGGGTCGATATCATATGTTGTTATAGCATGTGGGTGTGTAGTAGCTGGTTTCCCGTGGTTTCAGCCGTCCAGCTGATAGCCCTGATAACAACGCAGTATCCATTACTCGATTTTCCATCCAGCCACCATTACGAATTACCAACAGGTCGCGACCTCTAAGCCGTTCAGTTTCCTTGCCAGTCTCCCCAGCCAACCGCTGGCCAGTACCACTCAATACCCCAGGTCCAGTTTCCCAATCGGTATCAGCGCCCGCCCTCCTGTTCCCCTCCACAGTCCCCATAGTAGTGTCTGGATGGGGGGGTGTTGGCGCCTAACCAGCAGCAGATGTGGCTCCGCAGAGAACACCGGCCCTCATTAACTTCAATGGATTTCCTAATGCGACAGCTACCATATTTCATTTACCACGCACCCAGACCCCAGCGGACCTGACGGGGGCCAACTGATACTTCCACTCTCTTGCACTGCGGAGAGCGGCGGGAGTGGTGGTGGTGGTGGTGGTGGTGGAGGGATTCTGGTAAGGGGTGTTGCTGAGAGTGAGGGGTGTGAGGCGAGGGAAGAGGTGGGGAGTAGGGATGTCGGAAACCAGAGCAGAAGACATGACCCCTCTTACTGAGAGGAAATCAATTAATTCAAGCTTTTTACTGCGCTGTGTCTGCGATGAGGGGTTGTAGCCAAGTCAGCAATCTGAGGCAGACGTCAGTGGTAATAGCAAAGGCCCGTATCATTACATTATATCAAAAAGGGAGATGGGGCAGAAAGGAGGGGGCAGAAGGAGGGTTGTTTGGGTGTGAGGGATAGAGAAAAAGAGATAAAACGAGAGAAACATGGACACTAAGGGAGATGGATGCAAAGGGAGTGAGGGAGTGAGGGAATTTATGGTCTCGGGTCTTATTGTTCCTGTACACGTGAGAGTGCACAGCTGGGGGAAAAGAGGGAAATGGGGTACAGATGTACTGTATCAAACACAGAGGCCTGAACTTCAATAGATACATTACGATGCGCTCCCCTGCTGCACTGCCTTTCCAAACATCAAAACCTCCTTCTACCTTTCTCACCCTTCCAGCTGCTGCCCCCCCTCCATGTCCTCCTCCCTCCAACACACACACACATTTACCTGATAGCTCCTTTCTTGCACTAATATCCGCAGCCTGCCCTGTGTGTTTTTTTTTTTCTTTCTCTGTGGCAGTAGGCTGCATTCATTTCACTTTACTCACTTTATTCTCCTTCTTTTTACGGGCGCAGCAGGTATCAGGCTTTGCCAGCAAGCTGTGGCCTCCTTTGAACTGTGACTAGCTTGTTTTAAAACCTAACCTAACACACATACACATACACATGTTAGCAATGTCCAGCCCTAATGACATAGGTATATTATCATGCCCCAGACGACAATACATCACAGCTGTTCACACTTGCCCCCCTCTTCTGTCCTTCCACATCCCTTTAAAACACACACACACACACACACACACATATACAAATCATTATGAGAGGATGTATGGAAGAAGAAGGGGAAACAGGGGAGGGTGAGAGAGGTTTGTGCCCCCTGAATCTCCAGGATTTGCCCCGCTTCAGTACTGCAAGGGAGGGAGGGAGGGAGAGATGGGGTGGGGTGGGGGGGGTGGGCAGGAGTATCAGTGGAGGCAGTGGAAGTGGAACTGGCCATGACCCTCTCCTCCTCCTCTTCCCTGCTAACTAAAGAGAGAGAGAGAGAGAGAGAGAGAGAGAGAGAGAGAGGGAGGTTCCCCAAGGAGCAGAGAGCTGAGACGTTGGATAATTCCCGGTGCTTTCCCGGTGCCTATAGAGGAAGGGGCCCCTCTGGATTTGTCAGTTGTGGCTGCAGCTGTCTCCGGGAAAAATGGACCACAGTGGACCTGACACTTGATCTCTCTTCTCTTTCTCTGCCTCTCTTTCTTGTCCTTTTATCTCTCTCTGTCTCTCTCTCTATGTGTGTGTGTGTGTGTGTGTGTGTGCGCGCCAACTCTCTGTCTGTCTTTCTCCATCATTCCTTTCACTGTCTCACACTCTCTGTGTGCCCCTCACTCTCTCTCAGTTTCTAAAAGTACGTCCACACTAAACCGGTTACATTTTTTTCTCAGCTCTGGCCTTCAGTCTACACCAAGACGGCGTTTTTCTCACCCTAAAAGCTTTTCAAAAGTGATCTCCCCAGTGATTTTGCAGTCATAAAATAGTGAGTTGATTGATGTCTCAGTGAACCAGTGGAGGAAGTTGGAGGTAGAACGTATGAGCTGCAACCAAATTACTGTTCTTTCTTTCGACAGTCTGCCAAAAGAAACTAAATGAGAACAGCTAAATCATTAGTCTAGCTGTATAAAAACAGTACAGCTGATGACAGAGAGCAGCAAATTAACTAAGCTGTCGCTGGCACACTCATTACCAGATGTTGATTGTCATTGACTGTATATAAAGATGGATGTAATGACAGCTCCCCAAAAGTGAGGCCAAAACTTCTCGATCGCCCCCTGGTGGCTGGCTGCAGTATGGGTCATAAATCCCGCCCCCTCCATGTAACTAAACTAAAGTTCACATCAAATAAATTTTTCCGAAAGATGGTTTCTGTTATTTTAGGTAGTTTATCAAAGTGCTCATTTTTCTGATAAGTTTGTTTTTAATTAGTTATTTAACGATATAAAAAGGGGGTGTGACGTCATGATTGACAGCTGTGACAGCTGCTCTCAAACGTCGGGCGGTGGGACATCTGAAGCGGCGTGTCCTGCAGGCCATCATCCCACACCGCCTGACTCTACCATGCAGACTGTGGCTCCAAATGACGTCACACAAGCAAGTTCCCAGAAAGGAGATAGTTTGGCTTCACTTTTGCATGGCGGTAGGAAGCGGAGACACGTTGTCCATATTAATGTACAGTCAATGCTTGCGATGCACAGTGTTGTGTTATCTTTTGAATTCCATTAACTTATCTTTCTCCTTCTCTCCCTCTATCTCTGTTTCTCTTGATCTAGAGAGCGTGACGACTCATACCTCTCCTCACTAAACAGATACGGGTTAAGTAGAAACTCTGACTTTATCTGATAGATGGAAAAGCGATGACGCCCTGATACCAAAATGCTGCCGCTCTGTCCAGTTTCACAGTTGATGCAGTTATCATCATTATCACATTTGTTATTGTCATCATCACGATCACTATCACCATCATCATCACCTGAGCCAATTATAATGAGCCAATCTGTATTGTCCAAAAGAAAAGCTTATCATCATCATCTGAGGTAGAAAACTGACAGTAATATAAACGTCACGTGTAAAGTATTAAACCTTTTAAGCTTGCAAACAAACAATTCAAGATGCAATAAAAGTTACTACTTTTATTATTATTAATTATTAAACGGATCAGTCTTATAGTTAGATGTTTTTTAAAAGACAAAATTCCATGTCAGATATTTATTTCCCAGTCTTCACATTTTTCCACAGTCCATAATAACAAAAGACTGTGTCTCTTCTTTGTCTTAACTGTTAATGATTTAGTGACCTCAGGCAGCAGTTGGGAATAAAGGAGTCACTCAGCTACTGTATGTATGAAGGAAGCCATTCATAGGCGTGTAAACTTATTTGAGCCACTACCCTTTCTGTTCTTAATTCTGTTCAAGTATTTTTAGGCATGAATTTAAGTACATTTAAGTTTAACAAAAAGGATGTAGCATTCACAGTAAGGTCTTTTTAGATTTGACTTCTCATAATTTACAGAAGACCTGCGTCATTTCTATGCAAAATGCATTTGTTCTCCCTACAATATCCACTCCTAAAGTATCATTAACGATTTTAAATTTAGGCAACTCAAAAAAAAAGCTGAAAATTGAAAAAGTCAATGCGGATATGAAGCAACAAGACATGTTGACTTTTTCAATGTTTATCCAAAAACCACAATCTTTCCAGAACCTTTACCAAAGTGTTTTAGCAGCCATAACCTGACAGAACATGGGATGTAGGGTGTGAACCCTGTCTCCAGTGTCAAGGACGCAGATTAATGTAATCCAGGCAGCAACTTAATTGGCAAAGCAAATGAGTAGTATATAAATGTATTAAGTGGGAGACAGGCTACAAGCCTGGCACACATTAGCACACTTTTTTGCCTTGGGTGAAGTTTAATTGACATATCAGTGCCTGTACCTGAGGAAAGCATCTCAGTGCTCTTTCCATCTCGAGTAATTGGCCTACTTTGTACCATACAACACATCTGGCTCCCAGAGCCGCCCAGTCAGGCCCACAGTCTCTATAAAGTGAAACACCATCCATAAAATCTCCATTAGAGTGGGGCTGCCTGGAGGTCGCCGTGAGGAGAATCAGGGGGTCACTGTTCCACTGTAATGCCTTCACACATGGGGTTAGAGGTGAGCGCTGTTGACATTCCTCCCATGACTGTCCGATATCAGCATGATTGATCTCCCAGAGCGAGGAGCTGGGAGGTACACTCCCCGCTCGGCTCCTGAACTTAAACATTTATGTTTGGTCCTGCGTCTTTAAATCTATCTGTCTTTCTCTCGTCTTCTCTGTCTGCGCATCTCTTTCTTCTCCCTCTCTCACCTAAATGTCTGGTGGATCTCCAGCGAGGCTTTAGTGTCACACAGGGATTGACCTTGGAGAAACGGTACCAGAGAGTGTTTATCTGGCTTTCCTCTTAGCTAAACCAGATAAAAGAAGAGAGTTGTGATGGATCGCCCACTCTTCGCCCGAGCCTTCATAGGTTTTCTGTTAGCAGTTCCATGTGAGCTACAGTAGAGGGCTGTGAGTTATCGCCTTGTCAAATTCCACACCTTCTGAGTGCCGTTGGCCTTGGAGGGGAGGTAAAGATTTCTACCTGTACACAAATATATGAGTGGTACATTTCTTTTCCCTTTAATACATTCTAAGGTTTTATAGCTCTTTTGGACACCTTGTGGAAAGTGATGAGAAAAGATGGAAGGAATGGGAAGATACAAGGCCACAGCATCAGGAGTACAGCATATATTTTAGTCTCCTAACCTATCAGACCTGTTAACGGTGACAAACTGCAAGTGTGGATGAGAAACTTTGATGATTTCCAAACAGAGCTCTTGGCAAATACCTGCCATATAGTGCAGGGTGAGAACTTGTGTGCTTGACATGTCTTTACTGGGCGCCACACCTCACAGCATGAAGGTAGACCGCCACTTTCTCCTGGATTTGTTTGAAAACAGACATGAGAGCAAAATGTTTCGGCATCCTTCATGCCAACAAGGGTACAATTATGAGCGCCACAGTCACTTGATTTACAGTCAGGAGCCAATTGAATGAGGTACACCCAGCCTTCCTGTAGGTCATTAGTGCCCACTCACAGTCCAGCTTATCTCTCCCAATCAAATACACCAGCCCCATAATACCCCAGGATGGACTAAATCACATGTAATTGGAGGTTCTTTATTTTTTCCAACTCCTTTCAGCCCAAGCTCTGTGAAGATAACCCTCCCTGCTGCCGCAGTCTCTGGTGTCTTTGAGTGAACAAACAAACAAACAAACAAAGTTGGAAACAGACGGACAGCGGCTGGGCGGGCTGGTCAGGGTTCAGTTGCCAGGGCAACGGGATCCTAGCCCGTTTGTTTTCCCCCTGGGAGGTGAGTCGGGTGAGATCAGGGGGGTGACTTGTTGTTTATTACTATAATTTGTCTGAGTGGCTCTGGAGAGATTTCAGGGCTCTTTGAAGCGGGGCTGGATGAAGCCTGGAGTATGGCATGCTGTGCCGGGCTTTGGGCCCAATTTTCAATCCCCCACACCCCCCTCAGCCCCCTCTCATCCCCCGAGCCCTTTTCTGTAATCTGCCGTCCCAATCCTTTATCCTGAGACGCATCATCCCAGCAATTCCAGGATCTTTAAAGGCCACACAAATGGAGAAATTTTCCTGGAACTTAATCTCTCGTGTAAGTCTTTACAAGTTCCTACACAGCCACATGAAAACAAAACAGAATTAGATAAGATTCAGATTTAAGTGCAAGGATGCTGTTCTAATAAGTCACTAATAACCAGCAGTACAAACAAAAGTCACACTGAATTTTAATTCATTCTTGCTAATAAATCAACATACTGTATATATCCTATATTCATGTTTCATTATTTTTCCTTCCATGATAGCGCCTGCATTAAGTGTTCTCCAGGGCTACTGGTGCAATAGTTGTGAGGACAGGCACTACTAGTTTGCAATATCACTTCAGTAGTTAGCCGTTGCTTAATCCCATCTGCGATTTGAGCCGTCAGGCTACTCCCTGACTTTGTACATTAGATGCTCAGTGTTGTGATTCAAAACATGTGGCAGCGTATAGAGTGCTGAGGTCACATGACTATTCCTTATGGTGAGTTTTGACAGACCGGCTGCATCTGGACTCATGAAAGCAAGACAGGTAATGCTAGCTAGACCCTTCCTTTCTGTAACGTGGGGATGAACATAACACTGAGGATGCACAAGCTATTTAACAATTTCACTTGACACAAGTCAGCAATGTCAAATACTGTGAAGGGACAGATGTCTTACAAGGGACATGTGCTTTTTGTGATTTTCTGTTTTATAGTGTTATGATGTCGGATGTCTGTGTTAAACATGGTCAAAGTTCCAAAACTTGAGGTGAACGTATGTAAAAATGCTCCCTGCAAGTCAAAAACCAGGGCATCAGCCTGCTCTGAACGCTTTGTTTGCAAAGTTACCTCTACTTCCTGCTCGTGATGGCATCAGATTGTTTGGGCATGCCCACAAACAGCTGTCTGTGCCGTAGCCTTTGTTGCTAAGACTGTTGCTGAGGTTGTTCCACGGGTTGTTCACGTTGTCCAATCACCATATTTTGGATCGGATTCAGGCTCGAACATGTACGGATGTATTTCTACTTCAGAAATACATCTGTACATGTAGAAATTTCCATTTCGAGTAAAGTATGAAGAAAAGAAGTGAAATCCTACTACTACTGTTTGTTTACATAGCCTCTGGAAACTAACCAGTCAGAACAGAGGGGATTCATTGGGAGGGGGGGCCTTAAAGAGACAGGAGCTAAAACGGCCTGTTTCAGACAGAGGCTGAACTGAGGGGGCTGCATAAAGAGCCAGTATCAGATAAATACAAAGTTTTTAAACTGTAAATCATGCAAAGAAATACCAGAAGAATAAAAATATAGTCCTGGAAAATGTCCATTTAAATCGATCACAGTACATAACCAACACTGTGTAAGTCGACACATGTCAAAGATGTCCAATATATGCACAATAGCTGCAATATCATTACAGTTTAGGGCAATAGTCCGCTAATTAAGAGCTGCCTTAACTGTGTGTGCAGTTTGTGTGTGCGTGTGTGTGTGTGTGTACATTGTATCTCTACATAGGAAGTCCTCTTACCCAGCACTCAGCCATCATGTGCATGGCTGTCTCTGCTGTGTCC
Source organism: Scomberomorus guttatus (assembly GCA_038419695.1). Lineage (NCBI taxonomy): Eukaryota > Metazoa > Chordata > Actinopteri > Scombriformes > Scombridae > Scomberomorus > Scomberomorus guttatus. The sequence continues at coordinate 12,492,458 of CM076462.1, forward strand.
TGGGGGGTGGAGGCGGGGGGAGTCAGTCCCAGAGTAGGTTTAATTGGTGTCAAGCAGGCCTCGGTGAAAAGCCATTAAGGACTGGGGACGCTCCGTGAGACAGGAAACCTTTTATTAGGGGACTTCCTCCAACTGCATGAGTCTCTGTGTCCCTGTATGTCCTATTGTCTCTCGCCATATTCCTCCCTCTTAAAATCTCTCATCGCCGCTCAGTTTCCATCTGCTCGCTTCCTCTCCCACTCACACTCTGTTGGCTTCAAACATTTAGTATTTATCACTTGTCCTCCCTCCCTACATGGTCTCTCTCTCTCTCTCTCTCTCTCTCTCTCTCTCTGTGGTATTGTTTTAATGTCTGATGTCTGTCCTTGAGTGAGTGAGGGAGTTTGTCTCCGGGGGAATCCGGTGACCACAGAGGCTCACCGAGTCAGCCAGCCTAATGGTGAGAGCACTTCCTGACAGCCAGCAGACACACACACACACACACACACACATCATTCATACAACCAAATATACACCGAGACAGATCTACGCAGAGGATCTTTTCCTTGCAAATGAGCAATTACCACCTTCATAATTAGAATTAGTTACGCAATTAATTTGATTACTCTCATGTTATGTATCAGAAGTTAATATAATCAATTATAAAACAGCCAACTCATGTCACATTTTTATTTTAAACCTTCATACAGTAGATGCATTTTCATCTTTTGTGCACATTTTTAATGTGCAAACTTGGCTGGAAAAATATTGCAAAAGAAATTTTTACACTAGGTTGAGGTGGAAAAGTCATCATTAGCTTATCATTTTTTTAAAATGCCCCCTGGCAGATGCTACCAGCATCTGTTTCTTCTACTCCTCCAACTTTTATTCTTTATTTGTGCATAGAAATAAAGTGTAGATGAGACAAATTCCTTCCTCCTCCGTCATGATGGTAATGTGATCTTGTTACATCCTGTTAAACACATTTGCATAAAAGTAATTGATGGAAAAATGTATTGGGTGACATTTCATTTCGATCAAATGTCAGAAATTTGCTTAAAACCCCAAAGCTTCAGGTCATTTACACACTTGCATACAAATACACAAACACATTTACCCACACACATACATAAAGATAATGGAGCAGCTGCATTTCTCAAGTGCTGCCTGCTGTGTTTTGTCAGCAAGTTTCACTGTAACCGTAACTGCAACTGTAATTACTGTTGCACAAGAGACAAAGAAAACACACATATCTGCAGTGTAGACAGCTTCCCTTCCTACACATGTACTTATCCTCACTGGCAGTCAGTCAGAGACACACACACACACACACACACACACACACACACACACACACACACAGACACACAGACACACAGGCACACCTGCCCTTCAGGTAACTGAAGTTATCATAAAACCATCACCCACACATGTCCTGGAAGTGCTTTTACACTTTGGTTTTACTTTTAAAATATTGACAAGCTGTGTTACATTCTTGGTACATAGCAAATACTTATTTTCTGATATGCCTTTTCAAAGTGGACCAGTGCCAAATGTGTTATAGGGAAGCCTCACCAGCACATTTTCAGGCATAACTGAGCCATATCCAACAGTGCACAAACCACAATGAGAGAACATACCATTCTGTGGCAGTATGGGTACGTCACAGTACACTTAAGGGATGGAAAAAACATCTTCGTAACAGGAACCAGGAAGCGAGGACAAGCAGAGACTCATCCTGACAGCTAAGCTGCAACGGTGGACGCCTAACTGCCATTGTTACTAAAGCCTTGCACAAAGTTCGTTTTTTTTTTTTTGTTTTTTTTTTCTCCCTTGTTTCATGACACGACAAGCTTGCACACTTCAGCAGAACTATCTGGATGATCTCTGTATACCTGCAGGACAGGAGATGTCTTTAAAAACAATCCGGTTTGGCCTTGTTTCCGTAACAACTGTTGGAAATGCTGGTTAAAAAAGAAAAGCATCTCACCACTTATCTTACAACCAGACACTATGCAATCAGCCCTCCTGCCAATCTGTCTCTCTCTTCCCCTCTTTCTCTGCCTTTGTTCCCTTTCTCTGCTTTTTTTTTTGCCAAACTCTCTTTTCTTTTCTTTCAACCTCTCCTCCTCCTCTCCACCTCTCTTTTACTCTCTCTGAACTCCCCCCCCCCTCTCCTCCCCCTTTTCTCTTTCTCTCTCTTTCATTTCATTTATTCCTGAATGCCAACCTTTTCTCTAAGTCCCCCTTTTTTTCTCTCTCTCCGCACCCCCTCCACTTCTTCTCCACCCCTCTCTTGTTCGATCCCTGACTCAACTTTCACATTCCTGGAGCATTCCTGTAGGATTAGCCTTTAGCATTCTCAGGCTATGCAGAGGCCACAGCCCCCCCACTGTGACGGTGGCAGGCACTAACGGACAACAGTGAAAAGTGTATGCGTGTGTGTGTGTGTGTGTGTGTGTGTGTGTGTGTGTGTGTGTGTGTGTGTGTGTGTGTGTGTGTGTGTGTGTGTGTGTGTGTGTGTGTGTGTGTGTGTGTGTGTGTGTGTGTGTGTGCGCGCGTGTGATCCTCTCACTCTCTTTCATCACCACCCTCCTCCTCCTCCTCCTCCCTGCCTGCTACCCCAGTTCCATCGTGCTCAGCTTCCATCACAGTCAGCAACCTTCAATCCTCACCCCCCGGTGTCCTGGTACTGAAAGTAACTGTGTGTGTCCCAGAAAATGCATGCACACACACATACACAACCACTTCATTTAACAAATGATCATATTAGAAGGCACTAATAATGACCTTTTTTACGAATACCTGCTAATAAAGAATGCAGGTGTGTCACATTAGTAGCCACAATGTTTGAATGATCCAGCAGTGGAAGAAGTATTGAGATGAGAAGTAAAAGTAGCAGTAAAAATACTCAACTACAAGTAAAAGTCCTGTATTCAAATGTTACATAAGCAAAAGCACAGAAATATTATCAGCAAATTGTAAAAAAATCAAATTAGTGTAATATTATCATATTAGAATTATGTCATTAACTGTCCAGATTGTTAATTCTGTAGCCGTGCATTGATTTTATAAGATCATCATATGTTTTATATGTAAAATATTAATCAGCAGTAGTAACTAGTAACTATAGCTGTTAGATAAATGTAATCGAGTAAACATTATATATATTTTTATAGTACAAAAGTAGCATAAAATAGAACAAAGTGAAGTACAAGTACCTTAAAATTGTACTAAAATAGAGTACTGTACTTAGTTACTTTCCATCACTGGAATGACCAGTGAGGTCTAGAAAATGCAGTGCAATACTGACGGCATCACTCATGCCTCTAAATCAAATATACAGACAAACAAACAAAAAATAAACAGTGAATTGTTGATTTTAAGACCCTTTTTTTTTCTATTAGAATGATAATTAGACTGCAACCACCAATAAAGACATATTAGAAGATAATGTTGCTGGAAATGTCTGGAAACAAGTTCATTTGCAGTGAAAACAGTTAATAAAAACAATAAAATGATCTCACTGCGTGAGCAGAATTCTGCCAAAATTTGATGAAATGATGGATTTTTGCACCCGTCTAAGTGGCAAACAGAAACAGAAAAAGTGAGGCGCACATCCATCTTTTCTCTCTCTGTTGCTCTGATGGAGTGTACGGCCGACCGCAGCTGCCGGCGGCACCATCGGCACACGGAGCAGATGAATGTTTATTTCACTCACACTAATGATCCTCGGCACCACGGGTGGGATCTTGTATTGACCCATCCCAATTACTGTCAAGCTGACCTGCCCAGTAGTTTCACAAAGAGAAATGGGACTGAGCAAAAGTAAATGAATAACTAAAAGAATAGAACTAAAATGTATGACATAAAATAGCGTGCACGAACTTCAACACACGTTTAATAAATTAAGCTGTGATACAGTCGCACACACAGAGAACATCTATCTCTGCTCTCCTTTCCCCCTGCCTTCCTTTTTTTATCTGGGCCGTCACATTCAAGCTAAAGCACTATGGAGGTAATCGTGGCCCTTTTTCCTGTTTGCTCTTCTGTTTCTATAAGGGGGCTTTGTGTCGAGTCAGTGTTACAAGCCAAAGTAGTAGCACTGGCCCTACCACATGTGGAAACACTCACATCACCTCCCAGGACAAAAAAACTTGGCAGCTACAGATGGGAGGAGAGCGAGAGAAATAGAGAATGAATGTGTGTGTGGGTGAGGGAGAGAGAGAGACAGAGAGAGAGAGAGAGAGAGAGAGAGAGAGAGAGAGAGAGAGAGAGAGAGAGAGAGACCCTTTTTGCTCGTATCACCTTACTTCAGCCAAAATAAAAGTGTGATCAGAGCCAAAGACGCACCTCAAAAACCTCTCAGCTGTTTCCCCCTTCTCTCCTTGCCAACATGACTCATTTTTTATCGGCACCTTCCCTCCTCCCCTTCCTCTCCTCTCCCCCTTTTTGTTGTATCCTCCGTCTCACTCAGTTGCCTATCCAAGAATTTCTGCACATAACTTCACACTGGATGCCCTTATGGATCCCTCCTGCTTTTCAAAAATGTATTTATTTTATACGCACTCCCATTGGTTCTTTTCTCAGCTTTTTGCGCACTGTGTACTTCAACTCTTTTCACTCTCTCCACTGCTAATTTCCCTCCTTATCTATCGCCATATCTAAATCCCTCTCTCCTGACTCATATTGCAGCTCTTTCTGTGTATGTACAGTATAGTATTCTGTTCCTCCACATCAAGCTGATTGCTTTCTGTCAGGCTGTACTGCTGTGGGGGCCCCAGGGGGGCCCTGGTCCCTCACATCTAAACATCTGTCCATCCCATTACTGTAGCTGCTGCAGAACCTGAGCCCCCTTTACTCATGCTGACAGCAACACCGGCGAGAAGGGGAATGATATCCAAGGGAATGCCGGCGTTCCCGGGTGTCTCCTCAAAGCTCCTGATTATATGAGCCAGCTGGTTGAGAGACGTGAGGAGACGTGAGGAGTCGCCAGGCAGCGTTCCGCAGGGCACCCGATAGGGCCCCGGATGTTTTTAAAGTATGGGTATGGTTAGGAGCATGTATGGGGATCAGTGTGGAGGATGGGAATGCATGCCCTGCGCCGGGCATCAGTCGGCTGAGTCGTTTGGTTGGAATGTGAGTCAGGAAACCCATAATGGAGCTTACTGTATGTGCTGTCTGGATGACTGTTGTCTTTTAGCACCGTGAGGTACAGAGGAAACGGATATGGTCAGGGGTGATGGTAGTGATGATGATGATGATGATGATGATTATGATGATGATTAGAATAAAAACACAAGACGGAAGCAGAAAGATACAAGCTTAGCTGAACGTTCCTGCCAATTTGGAAAATATTACTGAACGTATAAGCAAAATGTTCACTGACAACGTATTTAAATTGTTGAAGTACGAGACTAAACCTGCATTAATGCTAAATGCTACACTTTGTTCACCAGCTAGTTGCTAACTGTTTGCCGTTCGGTGCTGAGCAGATACAGCTGCCTGATGCGGCTGAAAACGACACAATCAGAGCAGTGAGACTAAAGCAAAACAGTGAAGTTGCAGCTAAACAATGAGCTGAAACTCGCTAAAAAGCTCCGTCAAGCCAAGGAAAGCTGCAGTCTGGTCCTAGCCTCAACCGAATTGCTATTATCGCCTTAACCTCACCACACGCTGGAATCAATTTTGCCAAACATGGTTGGCAATACAAATTCGCGGTATATAAGTGTAATTTCTAGGAGACAGGGTTGTAGATGAAAAATAGGAAGAGTCAGGGGTGAAGGGAAAGTCCATCTTTACAATCCGTGCAGCCTGTGAGGCGTGAAAGTGCAGCAGCTTTGCAAACGGCAGCAAAGCTCACCTGCAAGTGGCATTGATGGAAGACACGCTGCCTCTGCTCTGCAGGGACAGTCAATAGCAATTCCAGGGTGAAACTGGAATTTGTGTACGAACAAGCAAGACGGGCAGTTCAGAGATGGATGGAACCACATCCGTCACAACCAGCCTTTAGTCACCAAACCAGAACCTTTTCCTGAATAATCAGTCATCTCAAAGCAGGACTTGTTTCGTCCGTGTCTGTATGCTTAATTGTGACGTGTTTGACAAATTTTCCAGCTTTGTCAGTGTCACAATGAGCAGCCAATGGCAGCTGGGAGCTGACCCTCCAGTGATTTGTCCTTCAGACGGACTAAACAGAATCTTGTTGTGACTTTGACCTCCTGTGTGGTCAGATCAGATAAGAGCCGCAGGTAAACACAAACACGCGGAGAGGAGGGAAAACAAAGCACTGATGATAAATGACGCACAGACGCCTCCACACACACACACACACACTCAGTCGTGCGTGCGAAGACAAAAAGCTGCTCTAATGCAGAGATGCTCATGCAAGCGCACACACACACACACACACACAAGAGAGCAGCAGTGACCTATCACCTTTGATTGTGGCACATTGAGTAATGAGGGGTCATTTGCTTCAGCTAAATATGTTTAGGTTCTGGGGGGGTTATGGCCAGAGGCGTAACCACAAGCAGACACACACACACATGTACATATGCACAGATGCTCCCATAAATAGACATATGTACCCACAAATACATTTACACACTCCTATAGATGCGTAAACACGAACAGAGAGAGACACACACATGCGCACAAATCCGCAGATGCTCCCTCATGCACGCGCGCACACACACACAGGCCCCTCCACACACACTACGCACTTGTCTTGTGTAAGTGAGATGTCTTCTGTTTCAACAATGTGTGCAGTGTGTGCTGCCTGCCTTTTCTTCCCTTGGCAGAGTTACCCAATCCCCTGACACGCATTCTGCATGGATGACGGCGAGCTCTTCTCATGACGCCGCCGGAGCCACCCGTTTAGTTCCGCCTCAGCTCTGTACACGCACAGTTCACAAGGTCAGAGGGCCAAGGATGCCGCCGGGGTGGGACCGACTGTGTGCGAGCGGTCATGAAAAACTCAAGAGCGCAGGGTTTCTAATGAACAGCTTTGATCTGTTCGGCTCGTCCTAGTCCAGAGACGTAACATCTGACCGGGCCTCTTGTATATTGGGTCCCAGGACACTGCTGTATAGTACGGACTCACAGAAATATAACTGACCCTGAATGGGATCTCTGAAGACCAGGAATTCAAACCACTGAAAGCCAAAAAAACTTGTGTTGACCTTGCTGGAAATCAGCAGATAGAGTGGGATTTGTGTGTGTTCCTGTATGTGTGCGTGAGTGTTTGCATTGCCCGTGGCTATGCCCTCACCTCCGCTGACCTCCAAGAAAGAGCTCAAAGGCACAGAGGTGACACCCTTTGACCTCTGACAGAATCCTGGCCAAATTAGAAAACTCCACTCATTTATTATTGGAGGTCCTGACGTTCCACGGATAACACAGGAATGCGCTCCCAAAAAAATCAACAGCCGGGTCGAGACCTGCCTGTTTACATGTTGCTGATGATCATTCCTCATTTATTTACACACGGTTTATTCTGTTAGCATGCTGGTTTAGTCAGATCACAGAAAAAGGAGATTTACTGCATCAGTTTGATGATTTTATAACAGAATGAGTCAGCGGATCGGGCTGGGCGACCGTGGCACAAACCTCCAGTTCACATGTGGTGACATTGGGACTACACTTTGAAGGGCTTTACAGCTTGACATCGTGGGAGAGTGAAGTGAGACATTTGAATCAAAACCATATGAAATCTCAGCCCTTTGTCCATAATTGGTGGCTTTTGCGCAAGCTTCTGCATGCAGCACCGGAGCCAGCAACACCCCGGAGCCTCTCCCCAGCTGATTCCCAGAGAAAACAAGTTGTGGGCCTGTGAGACTTTCAATTAAGACACACTGAGCTGGTTATACTGAGCCTGAGGTCTGGCATGCAGCTCCCATACTCTCTCACTTTTATGATGCTCTCAAATCTATAAACTGACTTATTATATAATATTGCAGAGACCATAAAACAAAGGCGTACAGTTGGCTTATTAAGGTGCGTTCGGGTGTGCGTGCATGCGCGCAGAAGCGTGTTTGGGAGCGCAATTCAAAATAAGATCATGAGAAAGTGTGGAAATAAATAATTGCTTTTGTTTATCTCTTTTTATCCAGCTGTGTGCCTGTGTGTGTGTGTGTGTGTGTGTGTGTGTGGGTGGGTATATTCTGCGCCCTGTGAATGCATGCTTGTGCTGTGAGGAACAGGATGTGTGTACGTAAAATGGGGTTTGGCACTGCTGGCTGGCAAGCAAGCGAATTGCGGACGAAACTGGCACAAAGTCGGGTTGTGACGCTGCATGTTGCGGAAAGACACAGAGAAACGCACGACAGGAGTCACAAACACACTGAATGAGAGGACGAAGGTGCAGCAGCATGAGGGAGAGCGAAAGACACAAAAGATGCTTTCACACATCCAGACTTTTAGTAGGACCATAGGGGACGGATGCAGCAGTGGCAGCACATATAGAGCCATACTGTACTGTATATTCAGAAGCTTTACATCACTGCTTTAGGCCTGTTTTCTTTCTTATTTCTTTACTACTATGTCATTTATATGAAAATTGATTTACTGGGGATTTTACTGAGTAATCAGAAGGCTTTTTCTGGAAAGACACATTGTCCTTGATTTTTTAAAATGTTCGCAATCTTTCACAATGTTCGCAATTGTATTGGCTTGGCAGCAGACGCCTCTTCAGTCGAATAAAGAATATCTCCAAACCCCTGCGGGAAACAACCACAACTATCTGCGTGGCTCGATACCATGGGGGTAAGTGAGAAAATATGTTTGAAATACTAGAATAAAATAAAACAGAATGGAACAGAAATAGGAATAGAACAGAAGGTGGCAGGTGACAGACAAATGGATGGCTTCGTATATCTAAGTATAAACAGTAATGGATAGTGGGAGAATGTGTCCAGCCCGCTCCTACACATCCTGCTCCCTATAGCTCCCTCACATGCTCCTCAGGCCGTCCACTTCCTTCCAGGGTTAGCGCCCAGACCTTGGCCTTTCACCAGGTGGCTCCTGTCCAGCCACAAGTCCTGCACATTCACCCTGTCTGGGGCACGAGACTCACTAACCTCAGTGTGTGCAATTACCTTTCCCTGTGTGGCGAGACCCTCATCACGGTCATTTCTTTCGCTTTTTTTCCAATCCGTATATCAAATAGCAAAATATGTGACAAGGAAAACACCTACATGTAAATTTAGCGCACTTTTACGGTCAGTTGAGCGTGACATACATTCCACCTGATGCTATAGCGTCTTCTTGCACCACACCCTTTCGGCACACTGTGTAGGAAATAACAAAACGTGAACGGTTCTGCAGTCTTTCTTGGCGTGGACTCGGGATGTTTCCATTACATATCCAGCAGTTCTGTCTTCCTGCCTCTGTGTTATCACCTCTCCTCACTACCGCTCTCCTTACAAGCCCGCTGAGACTACGTGTGTGTTTGTATGTTTTGGTTTGTGTTGTGTTTTGTCCCTTTGATTTCTGCATAATCACAGGTTCAAGCTATTTTTTTTCTGCTTGCCTTGTTTGGTTTGCCGGTGTATGCGGGCATGTGTTCATAAGCGTGTGCATGTGCCGCTGTGCTCGTGTGTGTGTGTGTGTATGTTATTAAAAGGGAAAGAGTGCTGCGGATGTACAATGGGGACTCCTGCTCTACACACCTCAGTAACAATCAGAAGGTCTCCGCTCAGTTTCCTGTTTGACTTTTTATTGGCTATGCAGTCATCACCACGGCGAAACACACAGGAAGTGCTGCACCATTACATGATGGACAAATGGACAGGAAGATTAAAAACACGAGGAGAGAATGTGCGGATACACTCCCTAATCTATTTCAGGCTTTGAAAATACACACACACACACACACACATACACTAAGGATGCTGTGCTTCCTGCCCTGTGCCACCAGTGAGTCAGACATTTTTACTATTGCTGTGTATTTGTTTTGAATACCTTTCCCTTCCTTTCAGAAGTCAAACAGTGACAAGCTTGTTTTGTGGTTACATGACAAGAATCCACCAGTGTATATACAGCACAGTCAGGCTGCCAGTTCAGGGTGGATGATGGAACGAAGACAGATTGGAGCTTAGAGCAAACATCAATGGCATATTTCACTTTTTATATTCATAAAAGTATTTAACTACTTTTCCCAGATTTAATAGACATTTTTGTTGTAGTAAATGTAGGGCTGAAAATAATCTGCCGATTAGAGTCCAAAGTCCTTAAATTGCTTGTTTTGTTGGACCAACAGTCCAAAAACCCAAAAATATTTCATTTACTATCATATACGTATCATAAAAACAAGCAGTTCATAATTCAGAATCTAGAACCAACAAAGTTTTGGCATTTTTGCTTATAAATGACTGAAACGATTAATGAATTATCAAAATTATCAATATATAATCTCATTCATACACTTTCTCACACACCAATGGCAATGAGTTGCCATGCAAGGTGCTGGCTGAACCATCCGGAGCAATTTGGTGTTTAATGTCTTGCTCAAGGACACTTCAACATGTGCAAGAGGAGCGAACTGCCAACCCTGTGATTACTGGACGAGCCGTTTACTTGCTGAGCCACAACCGCCTTTATTATTCTAATAAAACAATCATAGCAAACTCTGAATGTGTAAAGACACAATGACAACGTTTACTGTAAGCCCACACCTTTCGACTTCATTCAACTCTTACTTTAACATTTCAAGTGAGCCTATGTAACTTTTTGAACGCACAGAACACATGCCGTCTCCTACAAATGAAAAGTTTGAAGCCCCCATCCTTACTTTAATACAGCAGAGGAAAAATCAAAGCAGCAGAAATCAAATCTGCAAATTTCCTTATTCAGCTGTGACCAGTAGCTGTTGGCTAACTTTGCTCTGATATCATTGTGTAAGTTCTACTTGTGCTAGTGTTATGCTACAGGGATGACATCATTTAAGTGTGTGACTCAAGTGGATCTTGGCAATTGTGGGGACATTCTAAGTAGCATTATCCTGTAATTATCACTTGTGGCCACAGTGGCCGCTGTTCAGCAAATTATATAGGTTCACTTTAAGAGAGAGAGAGAGAGAGAGAGAGAAAACACTAAAATATGGAAAAATGCTCGCCTTATAACTCATGTGGTAGTGGAGTAACTCATAGTCTACCAACCATGTTACACAGCAATACATCACTGGTTACAGTCCTGTTTTTTAGAGGGCTTGTCCGCTCCTCCTCTTCCATGCCCACCTCCCATCTCCCAGTCCTGTTCCCAGCAGAGTTCCCAGTAATCAGCGCTCCTTTGATGGGGAAGTAGTGCCGGGAGAGGCACAAGGGATTATGACTGAAACAGCCGGAGCTTTGGTTACAGCCTCTATGTTTTCGAAGCCGGCACAACGGCAATCTGGGAATTTTCCACTGAATCAAAGAAAAGAGATGGTGGGGAGCGCGGCTTGCACATGTAATCACAGAACAATGTACGTAATATATATGTGTGCTTTTATGTGTAAGGAAAAGCATGCATGTTGCACCCACACACACGCCAAGACATGTTATAACAAGAAATGCAGCACATTATCCTCATGTGGCTTATTGAAGTTTACTTCCTGTGGTTAGTTAATGCACTTGTTTCAATAAACAAGGAGAACTTATGGAGGCAACAGGCAGTGCTTTTGATGTTTTGACACTTAGACAAAGGTTCCTGGCTGCTCAAGAAACCAGAAAAAACAGAAATGTCATGATAGATGTTATTCAACTTTGCTAATTAACATGCAAGAGCTAATTGTTCTCATTATCTTCAACAAACTGTAAACACAAATATCTCCCCCTTCTCTCCTCCCATTTTATTTCACTTTCTTTTTATTATTACGCGCTATTCCTGACTATTATCATCAAAGCTCCTATTAAGAAACATACCCACCAGGGATGAGTTATAATAGACTGCTTTATTGCATATTCATTTTAAGATCTTTAATTCCCCAGAAGAGTACATCTCTCACATTGCCGTATCGTTGTGAGCTGGGTATTCCATTACATCATGACCTTCTTTCAGGGCCTCATTAGCCTTCTCGTTATCTCATTACCAAATCAAGTGGACCTCGTTAGCACCTGCAAGCTCCAACAGGATGCTGCTGGTTAACAGTGCGCTGTTTGTTAATGAGATGGATTTATCAGATACATGAGTGCTCCAGTTTTTTTTTTTTTTTTTAAAAAACAATATTGTTGGATTTCTGCTGTCTGAGAAGGACTGGGCTGGAAAATTATTTTATCACCGTGGCTGACATCGGCCAAGGCCAGCGGTGCGTATGTGCATCATCCTACCAACTTAAAGCTGGAGCTTGCAGCCATAAATTTTGACCACAAGCTGAGTCACCCGCTTTACGCTGCTGTTTAGATGAGGTTCCAGGGTTGAGAGGAATGTTTAACTTAATAGATAGCAGTCTCCTCTTCTGTGCTGGCAACAACAAACACACAAATAAATTTAGAATTGCAGGAAGAGAGGTTTTCCCCTTCGAAAAAGATGAAAAACAAGAAACACTAACACACAACAGCTCTGTGTTTCCTCCTAAAGAGCTTGTTTGAATTACTCCTTTTTTTGTGTGTTAAGTGCCTGTGCATTTTTGGAAGTGGACAGCCTGAGGAAAGGGTGGCGGGGGTGGAAAGTGGAGGGTGTCCTTTAGGTTAATTTGGCCCTATTTTGTTGGTGGTCATGCCGAAGCAGCGTATCGCCCAGAGGGACATACTGGCTGTTTTGGGGGAGGGTGTGGGGCGATTTTTTTTTCTTTTTCTGAGGGGACACAAACGTACAGAGGAAACACTGGTAGCACTTAAGCAAAGCCAAATAAACAATTTGGGTCCAAATGATTCACAGGTGTGGGCAGGCAGGACCGCCATCTGCGGCAGGGCCTATGGTGGCATCCCTCCGCAACAGCGGTGGCACGGTCTGCAGCAACAGCACGATTATGTAATCATTTCAGCTGTCGGTAGAGCTCAAACCACACCACAGAGGGAGGGAAGATGTTGACTTTCTGGTGTTGCTGTTCAGAATTTGTCTTCCGAAAGCTGCTCATGAACACCTCTGTATGTGCATGTGTGGCATTCTTGGAGTCCCTTCTGTTCAGAGTTCTCACATTCCCTGTGTCTTTTAGGGATCTGCTCTGCGATTCTCGACAACTGGTTAGGAGCTATTGCACAACACCTCTTCTTCCTGTAAGAGTGGCACATAGTCCACTTTGAATAAAAAAATCAAGAGAGAAAAAAAATTCTGAATGGGGAAAAAGGAGGTGTGCCAGTTATAACAACATGCATTATATCAGATTATTCCTCCTAGACTGAAAACTAAAATTGCATCAACGCAAGTAATCTCAGTGCACTTATAAGGGTTAAAACTCACTGAGCACAAGACAACTCAATAATATTTGAAACAGCCGCTGAACAAAAACATACAATGCAGCTTTTTTGAACAACCCTCCTTTCAATGATGGCCACAGCGGTCAAAGCCTTAACTTGATTAGCGGGATAAACATCAGCTCAAAAGCATTAGTGGGGTATGGCAAAACGGTGACCTCACTGATAATGCACACACACACTTAGCAAGCACTAAAACTAAGCTCGGCATGGGCAGCTGCCAAGGCCAATCAAAGCCCTCTGTACATCCTGGGAGCAGCTGTCTCGTCCAATCATAGCTGCACGTGTGTCATCTGCCTTTCAGTTGGAAATGAAGTTCAGAATAGCGCTGTGTGAACCCAACGGCAAGGCTCTTTTTGGTTGCATGTGTCTGCTCGTCAGGGGACAGGAAGGATTGCATTTATTAAACCCGAAAGTCTCATTCAGATTATAAATAGAATTTAAGAGAAATGTGGCCAATAAATTCATGAATAAAAGTGAAGAACAAAGCTCCAACAGCTACAATTAAAATGCAGCTTTACAACAGAAGCCTGGGCTACATCTTAATATGTTTAAGCTAAAAAAAAAACACAGCTACATACTTTTAAATATCATCAGAAGTCTGGATTTACCTAGTCATTCCTCTGTGATCCCTCTAATAACAGGTTGGTCTAAGTCACTTCCCAGCAGGCAGTGGAGCCTAGGTCTCTCACCATTTTACCCACCATTACATTCCCTAATAAGCCATCAAAGTCCTATCAGTGCACACAAGGACCCAGGCAGACTAAGGTGACCTCGTGTGACCTCTGTGTGGGTCAGTTCCTGTGCCCATGGGCGCCTCGGCGGCACGATGAGCCAAAGGTCATGACAAGGGGGGGAAAAAAAAAGAGGGGATGATGGGAAAAGAGGTTTTGAAAAAATGGAAGTTGCCCCCTCCAACATACACACACACACAACTCCGTCCAGATTATCTAAGGATAACCAACTGAGGTGTAAGTGTTCTCCAGAGGGAAGTGGGATAGAGAGAAGCCCTGTTTCCTTTGCTTCCGAGCACAAAGTGTGTCTGTGGTGAGGTCAGCTGGTGACAGCTGAACGTTCCCAATCTGTACACCTCAGCCAGCCACTGCTTCACATATTTACTGAAAAGGCTGATTCATGCATTCATCCTGGTAGCAAAGTGATTCACAGCTCACACACACAGACACACACATGCTACACAAACACATTTGGACCCCAAGCAGGGGCTGAGAGGTCTTAACACAATCACCTTTTCTTCTTTGTTGGAAGGCAGGAAAAACAGTGGTGCGACACAGTGGCTTCTCTGCCCATGTGGAAAGACTCATGGGAGATTATCGCAGCGTAGCCTGGGCCGGAGCCGAACAAGGGTCCAGCTGTTTAACAGGAAGTCACCTCCGGCACGGCCCAGCGCCGCCAGCAGTCCTCCTCGCTGGCTGGCCCGGCAGTTGGTTGGAGGAGGAAAGTCAAAACTGACACTGATACAACAAAGTCTCCGAGCTCAAGAAAGCTCCCAGTGTGCTCAGACTGTGTGTGTAAATCTGAAAGACGCAGACAGAGAGAGAGAGAGAGTCGGGGTTAGAGACGGAGAGAAATAAAAACAGAGAGAGAGTTGGAAAGTGGAAGGGGAGGATGTGTTTAAGATTGATTAAGAACATTCTGTCAAGTGGAAGAAATCCTTTAGAGTTCCTCTGAAGTTGCAGTGGGAGTAGACTTTTTGACTTTACAATGAGGTGTTTAATATTGAACTGAAATCTGAACCTGAAGGGAAATCTGCACAACTGAGAAAGTGATAGAAACGGTCCCACAGCTGCAGTCCAATCAATCGGAACTGTATTGCTTTTGCCTGCACAATAAACATCTGACGGAGCAACCACAAAGAAATATTGTAAACAATCTTTCAAATGACATTTACTACCAGGATTGTGCCACATTCTGCGCACAGCTGAGCCATACAGCTTCTTTTGACGTCTGGAGCTTTGATGCGGCTTCAGATGTGCCGCCTACGCAACTGCAGGGCTGAGGAAAAGAGGGAAAGAGAAAGAGATTTGTAGAAAGGGGAGGGAAAAAAATGGAGGGACAGAGATGCACAAACACAACCTCTCCCTGCCAGCGAGAGAAACACACTCAGTCATTAGCATTGCAGATGCTAGCGATAGGAAGTGTGAATAGGCCTCATGTATACAGCCTGAATCCGCGCATTGTCCGAGCATTGCGCAGTAGTCTTACTGTACGCCATAGTGTGGGAGTGGAGTTAGGCTCTGCAGCGGTCGGAATTCACTGTGGACATGTGTGGGATTCAAGGCTTTCCTCTTATCACAGCCAAATGTCAAAGTGAGGATGTAGCGGCGCGGAAACAGAATAAAGCATAGCAGGAATACTTCTCAGGCTGTGTCAGCGGCATACTTTGCATTCAGCAGCAGACCCAAGTGAGGCACTCTCATTTCAGCTTCCAGACCTTCAGCTGATATGCTAATATAACAGGAATATGGAGATATACTGTAGATGAAAAATGTCCCCTCCCTTTTTCTATTTCTGAACACAAACCTGCACATGTTGCGCCCACATATTTGTATAACTCACTCGTCAGACACTGATTGCACTGTTTTACCGGATTCTGGTGATGTCCACAGTCTAATTAGTTCACCAGTTTACACTGAATGATCTAGTCTGATAACTGGGTAAATGGTGAGGAAATCCCCTGTAACCTGTTGACAGGACAGGTCACCTTTGTAGTTGCCAGCTATCTCCTGTAACCTCCATGATCTTCCATCCAACATGATCAAATGCAGCCTAACAATGTTAGCTCTGCCCTAACCACAACCTACACTCCCACATGACCCCTATTAACCAACTACGTCTGGCCACTACACGGTCTGTCAGTTTTGTTTGAAGTGTGTGTGTGTCACTGTCGCCTTCAGCTCTGTGACAGATGACCCCATGACCTTGTCCTTCAGAGGCAGGGCGATCAATACATACAAGGGCTCCTCCTGCCGTCATCAAACAAGCTGAATCTGTGTGTGTTTGAATGCACACGTGTGATGTGCGCGCGTGTGTGGACCCCTCTACTGCTACCTACAGCTGGTGTAATTCTGATTCTGGAGACTGAGAATCAATATAATGGGGGGGTGTAGCAGATGATTAGCATTAAACATGTCTATTGATCAGGAGCATTTGTGCTGCATATTTTAAGCGTTTAAGCACATGGCACACTAATCTATAGGCTCACAGTGCCACCGTTTAATAAATGAGAGCATATACAATGTGACTTTTTCACAAAGTAACTTAAAATGAGTTATAGTTGGGTTCAATACCCCGCTCAAACCTGGAACACTTTGTATAAGTGAAGCTAATCGTTACACAGACAAACACCAACATTTTAAAAAGAAGCAAATTGGTTTGGACAAATTTCCACCTGGATTTTTACAAAAACACCAAGAAGTTATTAAGGGATAGGTTCTCAATTTTCAAGTCTGTCCTAAAACAACAGTCAAGTGCACAAATGCACATTGACACGCTTTCTTGCTGTGATCATTCCACCTGTTCATACTGACCATTTAAAGATCCCTTCATAATGCACTTTCAATGTCAGTGATGGGGGCCAAAATCCACAGCCCTCCTTCTATGCAAAAATGTATTTAAACATTTATTTCTTTTTTAGTACCAAATTTCCTTTTTGTTTACGATCCTTCCACTGCAGCTGAACAGGAAAACACTGTCCGCCGACACACAAAGAGGTAATTTTTTTTTACGAAAAAGACTGTAACTGTGGAAGATATCCACTTTATTTGACTAACTCGGATGGCTGAAGCCTCATATTATCTTCAGATAAACTTTTAATTTTTGAGGACTGTGGCTTTTATTTCCCATCACTTACATTGTAAGCGCATTTGGAGGGGATCCTCTAATGGTCAGTATGAACAGGAGGAAAGATTACAGCGAGCAAAACCTGTTTCAATGTTAATATGGGCACCTGACTGTTGTTTTAAGTCAGACTTGAAAAATTGTGAAAGTTTTCTGCTGAAAGACACTATGATCACCACACTTTTTAGTACAAGGTCCTTATGCATTGTTGACAGCTCTGTAAATGCTTCTGGAAATAGAAAAGTAAAGGAGAAAATGGGGAGAAAATGCAAATGAGATGCTGATTAGTCTCTCTGAGTAAGCACTGTACACTGTGATTGTTTTTTAATCAGATTAAATGCATTTTTTTTGTCTGACTTTAGTCTCTTTTTCATCAGATAAAGGACAAAGAAGCCCTACATATAAGGCTTATTCAAACTATATTTAGCACTAGACAACCCTCCCACTGTAGACAGCCATGCTAAAGTAATATGTAAAGGAAACTTCTGGCTTTTTTCCTGTAATATATCAAAGGATAGGAGGATACGAGACGTGATCACTCACATCTTGTATTTTTCTAAGTTTGAAAAACGGAACTCAATATTAATGTGTTTGGGAAGCACTGAGCACTGCAATGACAGTAAAAATGTCATCTCCACCTTTAAGAATGGCTCGCGCTGCAACTTTTTTTTTTAAACTTCCACTTACCTCAAATATGCACCCTAAATTGGACAGTCCCAGCAGCTCCCAGTATGGTCGGGCTGCATAACTTGAGGCGAAGGCGTGTGTATTTTCCATACTCGCAAAGCACGGAGGGAGATTCGCCTTCACGTCTCACAGCAATCTGTCAGAGAGCAAGGAGAGCCACAAGCAGCACGCTGACACACCAAAACAGGGGCTCCATTCTCCTCAAATGTTTCTCAACCTAGATGAGTCACAGGGTAACTGGCATTGCTTGAAACAAGCATGTCGGCCCTTCGGTTCCTTGCGGCCGGGGCTGAGGGGATAATAAGAGAGCTGGTAGGAATCAGGGGCCTTTCTAATCCTAACCTCCACATAGACAGCACTATTATCAGCCTTGTGTTTAAGTCAGATTACATGCTACAATTAAAGGAGGCATCGGCGGGCTCCTTTATGGGAACCGCTACGGCGAGCCAAGGGCAAGGGTTTGGAGAATTTCGGAGAAAAGGCCTTGTTTGTCGAGCACAGAAGCTGACAAACTGTCCTGGTGGTAGCAGTGGAACAGTTGAGTCATGAGCTTATGCTAAACATGGGCGGGGATGCATAAACATGCACTGTACACAGAGGAATATATTCATATACAGTACAACAAGGGGATAAAAGAGGGAAAGTGTTCATGCATTTTATACACTGTAAATAAGCAGTCAGAGCCATTCCAAAAGTATGCTGCCCAGCCATTTGTTTAACCTTTTCTAAATCTTATAACCTTATGAACATGTAGCGGTCTTGTAGGTCTGCTGCATATTTTCTGCAGCTTCTGCATTTCAGGGAAATGACCTGGTTATCAATCATGTTATTATGTGCTATTGGACAATCGACGGCTGAGTAAATTAGAGAGTGGAAACAGATTATGGGTGGGAGACCTGTTAACACTCAGACGTCCTCAGTGCGTTCTCGCTACTTTAATACATAAACGCGCGCCCGGCGTGCACACACACCGTTACACAACAAAATTGTCACAGTTCATCTGCTATAAGGCAGATGACAGCTGGACCAAAACAAAGTCAATAGCAAATGAATAAATGAATAAACAAATGTGTAAATGAGGAAGCAAATAGACAAGTGAATACATAATTGTGAAAGGCCTTCTGTGCGCTCCTCCCTGCTGCACACAGCAGCGGGTGTGTGTGGGGTACTGACGAGAGGCCAATAGGGAAATCAGTGGAGACGCTTTAAATGCCTTAATGCAGTCAAATTGTTTTCAGATTTACCATTGATGGACAGTTTCCTTTCAACCATTTAACTACCTCCACACACACACACACACACACACACACACACACACACTCCTCCACAGCAGCGGTCAGTTGCTTAAAGTCTGGACATCGTTACAACGCTCTTTGCTCGACCCTTTGCCCTCTGACCTGTGATCCTGAAGTGCTGTTGCATCGTGAGCCGCGGAGGTGGCCAGGATGGAGGACTAATCTGGAACAGGAAGTCACGGCCGGAAGAGAAGGAGAAGGGTTGGTGGAGGCTGATTGATACATACCCAAATAAACCAATATAGATCAAAGGCGCAGATAAGCCTTGAAGAAGCGCTGAAAGCCTTCATATCTGCGTCTGCTTCTCTCTCTCGCTCTCTCTCTCTCTCTTACGGCCCAGCAGAAACAGAAGTCATGAGGTGTGAGGGATATTTGAAACACCAGTGGCATCCGGTTTCTGCCCGGACTTGTGCTTTACACCTGATTAGTTACAGGAGGTGAACAGATGAGTACAGATGAAATGAGACGGAAGACAAATGGGATGGGAGAGGGGAGAAAAGGAGAGAAGAGGAGAGGAGAGGACCTGCCAATCTTAAACAAAGCTAATGCCTCTTATCCTCACATCTTATCTAGTTTAAGCTAATCTCCAATCACCCAAATTCTTAGGGATTACTTGATCCACTCAAAAGACCACGCCTCCTCCCATATCTGTGAATGCAATGCTGGAAAAGACATTGACCAATACGTTTGCATCCAGGCATCTCAGCCACATCAAAATAACTACAGTGTAATTTGACTTTATCTGCATTGAGAGAAGTTGTACGTTGTTATGCATTTGTAGGGCATCTGACATGATTTTTACTTGGTATTGCTTTTAAACATTTGTCTTCACATTGTCTCTGGGAGTTAAAAAGTGAGAAAAATTGGCTTTTATCTATTCTCTTCATTGTCTGTAGGAAACACCAGCACAGCAGAGCTGGGGGGCTGAGGCATGTTCAGACAAGTGCCAGGGTGACGGGTGACAGGGTTTTAGAGAAGTGAGGGATAGATGGATAGATGGAGAGTGGGGGTGGGGGGGGGGGGTGCAAACACTTTCCCAGAATCAACATGTTTATATACTAAACTTTCCTTCTATACTGTTCCATTCTATACTCATACTATAAAGTGCACAGCATGTAATAGTTTTGTACACACACTATTCAGACAGTTAGTAAGTCTATAAAAGATATTTATGTGTACAAAATATATCATCTAGATTTTTAAGGTCAGTACAAGGCATGCAACTGTATGATGGCAATCAAACTGGAACAATTTTACATTTGTTAAATAACATTTTTTTGTTGGACTCGTGTTTTGAGGTGGAGCCGCATTCACTTATATAATTATCACATCTCTTATTTGTTTCAGTCGTATCATATAATCTTCCTCAGCTGATGGGGTTTTTCCAGATGTCATGGCATTGTAGATGTTCCCATTTCCATGTTTCTGAGCACATCAAGGACTTTTTTTTTTTTTATCCAGGTTCATTCTTGACCTTGGTAACGAAACAATAACTGAGTAGCTTTCAAAAGCTCTAAAACATTTCTTTTCAGTTGTTCATTGCCTTTACTATAGTTGAGTATCATCACCACATTCAAAACACATTTCTGTTATTGTTTCTATTTGTGAGTATTCTGCATTCTGCAACTGAAACACAACCCCTTTATCTCCAATAATCATCTAGTCTTCAACTCAGACTGGGTGAGTAATGTTTAAAGCAGTGTTTAAATACCTGCTTAATAAACTGTAATGACCACAGTTTATTTTAATATTAATGTTCTGAATATTCCCTACTGCTAATGTGCTGCTGCTAGTAATTGGTATGTTTAGAAAATCTTTACCAATAATCATTATTAGTGTTACAAATTTAAAATTCATTGACCTTTTTCTGTTTTCTTTGTTCATTACCTACTCCATTTCCTGTTTTGCCTATTACCTGTTTTTAAATCTTAAATATTGCATCTTTAGTGGGGTCAGTATGTTTTGGAATATAACCCCTTATTTAGTTTGTATTCTTCCTCTTTTTTTACCTATTCTTCCACCCTTTCCCCTTGTTCTGGCAGTAAATTTGTGACTCTCCATCAAGAGGGTTTTCCAAGAACAATAACCCTGGAAGCGCACAAATACTTCCCAACCCCTCTAGCACACACACACACACACACACACAGCAACATCTGCGTATGATGAAGTGGTCAGCACTCCAGTAAAAATTGGATGAGGCTTTAAAGACATTCCTCCATTTTACGGCTAGGTGAGAGAGAGATGGCTGAAGCTAATGAGGAGGCGAACGGCTCGAGTGTCGTCGACACCACACTACCCCCTGATCCCTATCGCAGCTTTAAATAGGCCAAACAAACATACAACAACAGCACAAACAATGCCGAGGTAATTGACATTCCTGATGAGGTGGAACACAACCCCCAGCTGGATTGTGTATGTGTTTGTTTGTGTGTATGCGCATTTATGTTACCTCACTGGGACCTTTTCCGGTATAAACATCAACCTTGTCGGGACCATTAGTCCTCATTGGGACCAAAGCCCGGTCTGGTCCTAATGAGGCAAAACACCTTTTCTTAAGGTCTTGGTTAAGGTTAGAGGTAAGGTGTGAATTGAGGTTAGGTTAAGGTTAGAGGTTTATGCATGAATTGGTTATGGTTAAGGTTAGGGTTTGTGTTAGGCTGTCCACAATGAATGGAAATCAATGCAATGTCCTAACAAGAATAGCTGTGCAAACTTGTGTGTGTGTGTGTGTGTGTGTGCTCAAACTCATCACATTAGAGATATTAGTCACTGCGAGGCTCACTAGCTGCTCAGTATCCACATTGAAATAGAGGATGTCGTGTTTGCTACAGCAAGTTGGAATGTGTTGAGTTAATGCGTGATCAGTTAGGACAGCTTTGTCATCCTGCTCTCAGAGACTTATAACTAGTCGGCTATTCATGAATATGCAATGAATGTGGAACATCTTTCACAATGATGCAGTCCTTTAATGCAGATGTGCTGAAATAGAACACGATCACTGGACTCTATTCACGATAAAACGAAGAATGAGTGTGTGTTTGGGAGGAGATGGGGATGTGGGAGAACTAAAACTAAAATGACTAAAGCCTACATGATCAGTGGTATGAGCTGTGGGATGCAGAGAACAGTACAGAGGCACAGTGTAGTGTAGGTTTGCATCATTAACATGAGCCAGGTAGCTGTAAAGGACTAGGAAATTTGAAAGACAAAAAAAAATGAGAATAATACTGTATGTTTCTCCATCCTCCAGTGGAGAGGAAGATGGTTTGGAACCTGGACAAGAATTTGGGTGCATGAAACCTTTTTTTGTCCTTTTTGTCCATCATGGACAGCTGTCACTGAAAAACAAGGTCTAAGTTGAAACTGACTGAACGTTGAAGCAGGCGGTGATTCGTAGAATCCGAGCATCTTCTGCCCATTTATAGGAAAACATTATACTCGCACCAGCACAACGCAATTCTGACACTGGACATGTGTAGACATTTTAAGGCA
This sequence comes from Scomberomorus guttatus, assembly GCA_038419695.1. Lineage (NCBI taxonomy): Eukaryota > Metazoa > Chordata > Actinopteri > Scombriformes > Scombridae > Scomberomorus > Scomberomorus guttatus. Next base: position 12,515,163 of record CM076462.1, read on the forward strand.
GAGAGGTGTGCATTTTTCTGGATATTTGATGATGAAATTCACTTTATTCAAATGGTTCTGGAGATTGTTTTCTAAAAAGATTCACACCGCTTTGGGGAAGGTGTTTCAGAGATGTCAGTAATTTCAAACACCTAGTTGTATTAGGTGGTCTATGTCATAAGATCTAACAAAAGAAGTATGAGACTCAGTGGGAGCAGTCAATTACTGAGCATCCTAAATGAGCATCCTCAACCCATGAATGGTTTAACATAAATATTGATCAGGCTCCATCAATAGAAAAACAGATGTCAATAGAGGTTTGATTTGCATACACACTTCCCTAACAAGATCAATACCTGAATGAAGCATTTGTGTCCAGATGGAGGACTTTTGAACAAAAGTGTTGTAGGTCACTTGGAAATTGTCAGAGAAACGGAAATGAACGAGGACTAACAGACGTAGAAGCTGGCTGACAGACAGACTAACAGCTCTCTGCCGTGCCTCATTCCTCCTGTGTTGAGTCATGCTGCAGGTCAGACACCACTTTCTCAGCAGACTCTCAGTGAGTGTCACAAACCCTCTCCAATCCCGGGCCAAGCTATCTAAACAGCGCCGGCGAGCAGGGGGAGGAAATTGAATTTCCCCCCTCAAAGACAGGCCTCCAAATCCCCATCAACAGGAGCTTAGAGAGCCTGCAGTCCATCAAGTTTCATCTGCCACGGTGGTCCGGCCAATCAGGTTCCTCCGTTAACACACACACTGCGCCGGCATGCATGAGTGCACACGCAAACATGTCAGGATGCATGCAGAAGAGCTGACTACTCATCACATGCACACACTCGAACGCTCACATGCACAAACAGATGAATACGCACACAATCAAACGAATGCAATCAAACACACGCAGTCCTGCCCCTCCTCTCAGCGCCCGCCCTAGCATCAACAATCAACAATCTGAGGCATTGTGGAGCCTGTGATCCTGTGACCTTTGACTTTTGGAGTTAACCTCAGAGCGGCCAGTGCTGAGAGGTGAACCAGGCGGCTCATTGAAAGGCGGTGAAGTTCCCATGAGAACGAGACCGGGGGGAAACTAAAAGATCCAAGACCCTGATGATGATGGCGACGAAGGGGTTTGAAGCGGACTTCAATGTCCTTGACGTGCTGCTGGGATGTTTGGCGTGCAAGATGTTCAGAATGTAAAAGACAGCGACGATAAAGTTGGCCGCGCCGCATCACCGAAGGATTCATCGATGATGAAAGTCACTTTCGCTGATTTGATAAAGAAACACCCAGGTACATTCTCACCGCCTCTCTAATGCCTCGAAGATATGCATCTCCAAAGTAAGTGAAACCAAGTAGATAATGTAACCTGAGAACAAAATTCAACCAAAACTCCTTGTGCCAGATTTAACCCCTCCTTCATTACTGTGTTGACAGTCTAACACACAACAGCTGCTCCCAACAGCACCAGCACCATCTCTCCAGAGCACTATCCCAGCTGCAACACCTCTCTCTGGGCGTCCAGGGCCACGACCCCAGTCCCTCCCGAAGAGCCAAGGGTCTTTCAATAAATGGAAGCAGGTCATGAGGTATCGCTGAGCGCATTTCGTACAAGATGACCATGCATTTTGGTCACAACAATAGGTCAGTTCTTTGTAGTTCTTGCAAGGTACTTCTCTCTGTCTGTACTTACTGACCTACTCAAGTGTCAGACATTCAATGCTAACAGATGAATGCTAGCTGAAGGCAAACATAAGAAGGTATCCACTGGTACTGGGTCACTCAGTGCAGTTATCTATTCTTCTCATGATCAGTTTGGGTAGCTGCACTCATACTGACACTGACTTACTGAGGCCAGTCCGGCCTCCTGTAAACAATACGACCACATCAACACCTCACACAGGTATGAGAGTGCACACGTGGACTAGCATAACTTAAGCAAATACACGCATACATGTTGTAGACCCCTAAAAATCAGAAGTGGGATGTCAGGCTTCACCTTTTTGATTGTGTTACGCAGTCATATACAGCACGCACATGGATGCAGACACACTTACTAACAGTAGTCTATATCCTGTGAGGCGGTGCTTCAGCAACCTCTAAACAATGTATCCTTTAGATAAGGATCTGATCGCTGTGTGTGTGTGTGTGTATGCGCGTGCGTGCATGTATGTGTGTGTGTGTGTGCAATGCCAGCTATAATCGCCAGTATTCATGCTGCACTGGGCTCCCAGCGTTTCTACAGCTGTCGCCTCTTGCACTCACTGACCTCCACCAACAAGTCCTGAGGCCATCAGTCCTTATGGCAGCCACTCAAACCCTCCACTGTAAGTGCAAAGCAGCAGAGCCAGGGGCTGTCTAACACTGGGAGGACCCTTGTGCTTCATGCAAACATTTCTTGGTCCTGATTGGGAAAAACACATACTGTACACCCACATACAGAATATTAGATACAGTAGGATAATTTGGGTTTTCAGCTAAATTTAGAACTTAACAATGATTAATCAATTAGACCATCTACAGAAGATTAATCAAAAACAATTTGGTTCTCCAATATCATTTTAGATTAAATATCTTTGACCTGGAAACTTGTGGTGGTATTAACGATTTATTTATTTATTTAAGTTTACTTTTATATATTCTTTGATACTACAACAGAAAAAGATAAGAATTGCCTGAGTCTTTATTTCTCGATTACACACATCTTTTGTTCTACATTTTATTAAGACGAAAAAAGTCTATTTCTTTTTAAAACATTCAAATATTTCTCAAAGGTATCCATTTCTTCTTCTCATGTATTTGTAATTATTTATTTAGTTAGAAAATCAGAAATATTTGGTTTTACTCTGTACTGAAGAATACCATGACAAGTATTCTCTTCATACCCTGCACACACACACACACACTCTCTCTCTCTTACACACACACACACACACACACACACACAAACACACACACACACACACACACGGAAATTCACAGACGCATACTCATCCAGCCCTGTCTCCAATGGACTAAATACCCACTTCCTTGCACATGCTCACAAGTCTTCATTCGTTCCATAATGGCCATCGGGGAGTCTTCCGGGGGCCTCAGATAGATAGACCCTCTCTCTGTGGACCCTCACCCAGTCACATGAGCCTCGTGAGTGTCCACATCTCCCCCCCAGAACAAGGCACACACAGACCCAGCGTGATATCCATCACCGGTGGCATTCATATCTCCCAGCTTAAACTCCGCAACGAGTGCAAATGCTCACTATTGGAATCATGTGCAGGCAGATAAGTGCCAAACGGCAGAGTGGGAAATGATGGGGGCTCTTGAACAAGAGCAAGTCCAGTCCCTCTTCCATTCCAGCAAGGGTCAACTTAAGTAGAGGGAAAACCATCTCAGGAAAGGGCCATCAACATCAGCACAGATGCTCTTCTGTTCTCTCTCTCTAAGTCTCTCTCTACCATGTACACATGCGGACATACTGCTCTGTCAATCCGTGACGGATGTCCACTTCACAAATGTGAGGATATGAAGTCTGGGGATTCCCGTTTCCCAGAGGCCTTTGTGTGACTTTGGCGGGAGAGAGGACCTCTGTTATGTAAACAAAGCAGGCTGCGCTTCCTGTTCGGTCAAATAGAGAAGAGAGGGAGAGCAAGCGAGCAATGTTTTATCTTATTTCAGACAAAACACGGATCATGGAGGAGGACACGGGAAGAGCAGGGGCAGGAGGAGGGGAGGTGGCAGAGGAAGAGCCCTTTCCCTCTCAGCTGCGCCTCCACTTCCTGTGTGAGGAGGAAGTCCCTTGTTGGGCGTGCAGTGATCTCATTCTTGGTTGTGAGGATCTTCCGTCCTAGCGAGTCGCGGTACTTTGAGGAGTAAGGCGCACACACACACACACACACAAACACACACAAACACACACACACACACACCCGTCCTGATTATCACAGTGGAAAACATACACACACCTACACAGCCGGTCCGACAGGAAACAGAGCTGCTTGGAACAAACAAGCACTTCCTGTGTGTACTGGGGCCCGTCCGCAGAGAGGGCCCAATCAAAATCCAATGTCCTGTCCAGTGCATCATTATCACCATCATTCAGGGGACATTACTGCTCATTTGCTAATAGCCACAAGGCCTTATTTATGCTTGGAGCCCCCCCACCGCACCCAAACACCCTCTGGAATCCCCTCTCTGATGACCCAAGTTTAGGCATTTTGCTCTACGCGGAAGTCCGCTTTTCCTTTAAAAGTTACCCACTAATTGAAATACATTAGGCCTAAATTGCCTCTTTTTTCCTTTCACCCATCATGTTGACAGACGACCCAATATTTAAGTTTGCCTCTCTAATTTGTTGTAGAAATACCAAGGCAGCGAGGCAATGTGGCTCAGGGGGCTGTTGGGCTGTTGGTTTACAGTACTATTACATTGAGAGATGGCAGGAACAGAACAGCCATTATGTTCCCAGTTCACAGTGCGGTCAACACTGGACTCCATAGGATCTGACGATGGTCACGTACTGGGGGCCAGACATCCAGGGGTTTTCTGTGTTAATTGCAATAGCTTAAGACTCCAATACATGCTAAAGTGTGAACTATTACCCCAAGAAGGATACTACATGCTGCAAAGATCTTCAAGCTGGGACGAACTCAAACATATGTGATGTCATATTATATTATTCAAAAAATTAAGATGTATTTTTGCACCTGGTTTGGGATTTTTTGACCTTATTTTTATGTTATTTTTTATTATTTTTTGACTGTTTTTGTTATCATTGTGTGATTTTTATTGTTTAATTTGGGCAATTACTTATAAAATCACTAAACAAGACAGCGCCTGGCCTTCAGTTTTATTTCTAAAGGACTGCAGAATCTAATGTTTGCATGCTGCACTACATATTTAGTGTCAACTCCATATCTGGTATTTAGTGTTGGCCACTAAAAAGCTGCAAATATATAATATTGACACCTCCATTTTTCTCCTTTACCACCCATTCAGACCATGTATTGGAGTGCTGTGACTTTGCATTATTGTCGTGTATAGTCCTTATAAAGTGTAATAGAGCTGCAACGATTAGACAGAAAATTAATTGGCAACTATTTTGATAATCAAATAAATGTTTTGAGTCATTTTTTTTAACAACATTTACTGTTTCCACCTTCTCAGATGCAAATATTTGCTGTTTTTTTTTTCAGTTAAGGTTAATCTTTAAGGTTTTAGACTGTTGGTCGGACAAAACGAGGCATTTGAAGACGTCACCGTGGCCTGTGGAAAATGACAACAAGCATTTATCACTATTATCTGACTAAATGATTGATCGAGAAAATAATCATCAGAATTAATCGATAATGAAAATAATTTAGTTGCAGCTGCTAAAATGTGATAAAAAAAGGAAATCACTAATGCACTTATTTTCTAAAATTCATGTACTTTTTTCTACTTATCCTTGTTTCACTGATAGTTTTTGTTACCTTTATTCTATTCTATTCTTTTCTAACAGTAGCATTGACAGCACAGCGTCCATTAAGCAAATCCAAATACAAACTCACACACAACCGCACTCTTTCCAAATCACTGAGTCACTTTTCAAACAAATGATACCTGTGATAACACTTCACTGTTTGTCTCCCAACCCCCCCCCCCCCCCCCCTTTTTTTTTCTTTCTGTCTGTCTTTCCGCCTTTCTTTTCTCTTTGTGTGTGTATGTTTGGACCAGGAAGCAGCCTTCTTATCTGAGCACACAACTGCAGTGGACAGGGCAAGCCTGTGGAAGCTCAACTCTGGGTAAACTTTGCCTTAACTTTGAAGCTGGGCCGTGTGAGTGCTTGTCCTCGGGGCTGCCCAAAGCACTCAGCACCGGTGGCTCTCCAAAGAGGAGGTCAATGGGACAGGTAAACAGGAAGTGCAGGAAGTTTAGACACAAAGAGATGGATACTTGGAGAACGCTGACTCACTGACAAATCACCACTCACTGGCTGAATTTAGAATATAGTTGCTGCAGGGCATAGGGTGGCTTTCTTGTTCTGTCGCTCACCTATATTCAATCTCTCATTTTAACTTTGTGTGTTTTCCATTGAAAGACTCCTTCTTGTTGATCTTCTGCTTATTTTACATTTTATAAGTTATCGCAGAATGAGTGAGCAGGTTGTCTAACTTTATTAGGGACAGAGCGGCATCTGCAGGAATTAGATGTGATATTTTTGGGGCACAAAATAGTATCCGCCATGACTGCCGCGCCCTTTCTTAAATCCAAATTGCATCTTATGTTTGCCTCCCACGTTAAAAAAGATATGATGTGCAAATCAATATTTCATCTGGCTAAGCCATTACTGCTGCTCTAGGGGACTGTGACATACAGTAAAAGGGAAAAATGTTTTTACACTGTCTGGAGTTTGTTTCCCAGGGGGATCTATTTGTTTGTGACACAGCACTGGCTCATTTTCTGACCCAGCTGGAGGAGAAATTGCTGCTCTTTTTCCCATAATTCTGAGTCAAATATTCTAAATAAGGCCACAATCATGAACTTGTGGCTTATATCTATCCTCACTGACACCATCGCAGTCGTCTCTTTAATTGTCTTACTCACTAGTTATTAAACTTTCAGGCAGTGAGTTACAGTACTAGTCTCCTGCTCTCCCACCTCCATCGTTCCCATGGAGAGAGGCTGAGGGTGCTTGCAGGCCAGCAGCAGCCTGGGTGGCAAACTGAGGTCTGAGGCTGCAGCTTGCTCAAGCTAATCACGTTGATTATTGCGATTACAGACCATTTCCCCCCTCCCCTTGTGTCACGCTGCAACTTACTGACCTGGATCTGACAGGAAGTCTCGGTTGCCATAGGCGATCTGTCTTCCTGTTCTGCTCACCACCCACCCCACTACCCAAAGTGTTCCCCCACCTCCCCTTCTTTTCCTCCACTCAAACACAATCGGTCCCTGAGGTAACTTAGGGACTGTTTCCTCATCCCGTTGCCAAGCAAAACTCTAGCAAAACTAGAAACTCACAGACACACATACACCTAACTTTTCTATCATTCATTTCCGTTTTTTTGGCCGGCTTCCTCTTTTTCATTAAAGGCTGGCAGTGGGATAAAGTTTTCCCTGCTACTGTGTGGCCAGCAGGCGTGCAGATGTTTTTGCCCTGCTCCTTGCCCATATGTTTATCAGATCACTGTGCTGTTTCATAATCTACATTATAAGTGCTGAGCAGATAACAAAGCCTTTGATTTGGGCCTGATTTCCCCCTTATCCCCCATGTTAAATTTAGCACAGTGATTACTGGGTGCGATTATGGGCCTCTGCGGCCTTATGTAAATCATATGGGACTCACACAGAGGTCCTGTTCAGAGGATGTGAGCTTTCATGGTCAGGGCAAACAGCAATGTAACGCTCAAGGATGAAAGAATATGTTACCTTACCTTACCTTGCGCTCAGGAGGTACTCAGGGTGGAACTTTTTTTTTTCTGGGATAGTTCTTATCAGTTTCTTTTTTTCATTCCTTCATTTCATACCTGATATGTTTGCAACTGAGCCACAGACTATTGGTGTTACTGAGGCACAACCCTATCAGCATTCGGCACTCAGATAACAACTCCCCCCTAACACCCTGATGAGGTAAACTTTATGGTGCCTTCTGACAGACAAAACAGCAAACAAAGGGAGCCAAATGGGTCTTCTTAAGCTGTATTTACTGAAGGAGAGTTTGCTGAACACGCATGTTCTTTTTCTGTAACGCCCTACTTCACATTCAGTCAGTTGCAAACGTTCCCACCTAAAGGTTGCACCGTATAATCAGAGTCTTCTACCTATACATTGAACTTGTGACACCTCCACGGCAGCAGCAATGGAAAAGATGATTTTGTACAGATTTTTCCAAAGCTATCGCCAGACAAGACTACTGATAATGGACGATTCTTCAAAACACCAGATCATGCTAAATGACAACTTTTTTTTCCCCCTTTCACTGTCAACTTTTTTGAATTTCTTGATTTCTATATGGCGACTACAGTATGACTAAAGTTGGGGAGATTGTGGTTACGGCACATAAACTGTTGTTAAGGTGTGGTTAACTAAAACACTCAAAGATCTTGGTTATGGTTAATAAAAAAGCAAACATTACCTGTAAATCTGTGACTGAATGCACTCCGGTCCCTGCACAACAGTCAGATTTATACATGCCCATGCAACGCCCGACTTCTACACCTTTACTTTTGGCTTTGCTACATAGAGGACAAACTACTTCCTGCATTGCTACTGAATGTTGGCGCTGCATGTAAATCGAGAGTTGGGGAATCAGAATTCCTACAATACTGAGTTGTATTTTCTCTGGAAAAAACGTTCACATGTTGAAAGTTTGTTTTTCCACTCATGCAGTTTTGGATTGTTTCTAAAAATTTGCATCCAAATGCTAAAACAACAGAGAAAACAAACACTTGCAAAGCCTATTTGGCTTTCCACTGTTTTTAAGTGTTTACAGAATAAGCCTGAAGAATTTGGCTTTTTGAAAAAACTGATCATGTAACCATTACACACCTGAGATCACATGTAATCATAAGTCAGAATCAGTCAGCATTTTTTGAAATCATATGGAAAATACCAGCTTTAGAGAGTGGATGGAAGGTTAAAACAGAGAAACAGAAGATGATGGTCTTTGCCGCTTTGTTCAGCTGTTTCATCCTCGGACCAGGTACAGTCTGCCGAATTGTGCCGCTACTCGGGCCCAGCGCAATTGGAGACAAATTCCAAGTGCTTTCAGTCATAGCAGAGCAGAAGAATAAATCAAAGCTTGTTAATCAAATACCACATGCTCGCGCTGAAAAGAGGGGGCCGCAGACATTTCGGCGTGCGGAGGAAGAGGGAGGAGGGCAGCAGTCATTCAAGAGAGAAACCCCCGGAGGAAACGTTGGCGTGACCTCACACCAGAGGAATGTAAGATGCGGCTTAATTGATTAGAGGACCACATGATGGAGGTCTTGAGAGGAGAGGGTGGGAGGGGAGAGGCCTGCAAAGGAATAGTTTTTTTTTTTTTTTTTGGGGAGAGGGGGTGTTGACCTTGTGGAGGGCACAAAGGTCACAGGCCTGTAGGCTACTGGTGCCTGTCAGGAATCCATCCACAAAGACCTTCCATTCTAATAGATTCACATCAATTGACAGCTAAACATGATCAATGATGACAAGACAGGGCGATCTGCTGGGCCAAGGGTGGCTATAGGAACACAGTGTCCTTGTGGTCAGAGTATTGTTCCCCCCATTCCCTCTTTTTCTCATTATCTCTTCTCCAACTCTGAGTCTATTCTCTTCACCTCTTTTTTCACTAATTCTGCGCACGTTATCCACGTGTCTCGCAGCAAGGTGGGTGATGTAAGCTTCAGACTCTGGCAGGTGACGTGTCTGTGATTGCTTCACACACTCGCACACTCACACACACACACACACACACACACACAAAGGTGAACAGATGGAGCGGTGTGGTATGTCTGGCAGATTACCTTGTTGGTGGTCAGACTGAACCTGATGCCCAGTGTCCTTTGTGGTGACGATCAAAGTCACTTACTGCACACGCACATACCAGCACACGCAGACACAGACAAATGTGCAACTGTGAGCTACATACTAACCATCCTCGCCGCTTGTACCTTGCCTGAGTTATTTATATCCCCGGCTTTCAGTTTGACCTCCATAAACATCAAAACACACCTTCAAAACCAAAGTGTCTAAATATAAAGTACTTTGCATAAGTTGTCAAACCACAGATCTGCTTTAATCTTCGTGTCTGACGCCACTGGAACTTGACATTTCTCGCTTAGAACAATACTTTTTCAGTGTTGTACTTGATGTGGCAGGCTGTCCGAGTTCTTAGAGCTTTCTTGTGAAAAAAGCTCATGGGAGAACGATGCAAGAGGGAGGGAGGGAGAAGAGGAGAAAGAGGAGGCGGCTGCCACATGCCTGTCAATACTACCAGTCAAAGCCAATTCTCCAGAGACGGTCAGGGGGATGTGGCAGCATCACTATGACAACCCCTGGACCCCCAAAAATCAGGACTTCAAAGGGGGGGAGAAGCTTCCCATTGAGCGCTTGGGAGACCACCTCCTGCAGTCATTTACATCTCATTAGGACGTAACTACCTTTTAACAGCGAGGTGTTTAAACACTTACACACACATAATGGGTGCATGCATTAGTATGTGCTGCTGCTCCTGAATGGACAAACCAAACTAGAGATCCAATTTTATTACAAACATTAGACACAACGCATTAATTCAGGTAATCATGCAACCAGCCGCCGTGATTAGCAAGTCTCTTTTTTTTTGTCCAATTATGCACATGTATTAAACGCCTGCGTGTTGCGTTTCACGACTTCACCGTTTCAGCCTTGTTCACCTTCTTCAACCTGCATAAAGAGCAGGTGACACATTTGAGGTGAGACGTTATTAACAAACGTATTGTTCCTTCCATAGTAGGTTGCCAGAAATTACTTCAAGGTGAGCCGGTAACTATACACACACACACACACACACACAAACACTTGGAGTGTTTGTTGTATCTGAGGCGTCTTTTTCTTTCTTTTGGACCCCAGTCACTACGATAAATGTGGTAGTAGCTACTCGTACAAATACAGTGCAAAACAACAACCATGAAACAACATAACAACAATGTACATAGTGACTAGACAGTGCAGAAAGTGCAAAAATTATACGTTATTCCACAATTACATATCTAATTTTATAATCATGTACTTGTACAAAAATTGATCTAATCTATACCTTCTTTTAATACTCAGACATACTTATACCTCTTGTAATAAAACTACTTCTGGTGGTACTACTACTACTACTATGACAACTACCTCCTAATAGTTAAAAATAGCAGCATTACTACTACAACTATACAGCTGTAGCATCTCACATACATCTACACACCGTAGACGTACACATGTACACGCACAAACACACCACACAAAAGAAATCCAGGTCGCGTATGTGGTGTCAACAGACATGGCACATCATAAGGGCTAAAATTGTAAGAGGAACCTAAAGCTCTAAATACCACAAGAGGGTCCAGCACAGCAGGAAAGAGTCACTCAGCACAGAGACAAATGGATCCTTTGCCCATTGATAGCTAAATGCTGTTGGGACAGCCATTTTTCTGGACCACTGACTTCCTGTTTTGGCCAGGCTTCAGCAACTCACCAGTGATATCATTAAAACAGTGCCAACAACACCACTTCCTGTCAACACAAACATTCACTTCAAATTTATGGCTTTGGTTTCCTCTTTCTCACCTCTCAAGCAAATAATAATAGTTTCTGCATTGAATGAACTTCTCTTCTCTGACCCCTTCCTAATTCTCATAAGTCATTCTAATCTGATTAGCGCGGACTGACAAGACGGAGCATGTTTGCAGGAAGTGAAACGTTCCATTTTCTTTCTCCTCCAAACTGCACATTGATGATGTCAGGGGTGATATATCGACCAAGAAGCTGTGAACCCAACCCACTGAAGGCCTCTCCTGCCTAAGGTGTTGAAATGCTTGTAAGTCTTGAAATGCCAGTTGAGACGCCGAGCTCGCCTTTCACACACTGTGCAGCCAGAGACAAGAGAGCTGACAAATGGAAGCGTTGAAACATATTAACCATCTCCCTTTGTGAGCAGACAAACATTTAGTCTGGCTAATGACCCCTGAGGATCAAAACAAATGCAGGGAGATAAAGACGGGTAGAAGAAGGAGGAGGGGAATGCTAAAAAGAGCTCATTGACCTCCAGGAGGGTTTCACAGGGTTCACTGGCTTGTTTGGTTCGGTGGGTTATGTGTATATGAACGTAAGTAGATTAAAGTGAGAGGAAGTGAAAGAATGAAATACCTGTTCTTACACATGTGGTTGCTGTTTAGGAACATACAGTACTTGCATGTGTTCTCATGTGGGGTGAAGACAAATCCAAACAAAGACTTTGGGTATCGCAGTCTCTATCAGTGTTCATCACAATAAACAAGTCACTTAGCGTAGCGCTATCTCGCTCCTTTTCTTCCCCTCAAACCCACATTGACTCTCTATCTCAAGCCGGTGATCGCACCAGTAATGTTATGATTATACAAAACGCATTATGTGTTGCCTGCTATCATCCCTTCTATCAAAACTTGCCAACAGCTGCACTAACCAGTCAGGGGAAGTCACCTGCACAGTTGTGAAAAACGGATGTGTCACTTTTAACACTAGTACAACACACTGCTTTTTTTTTTTTTTTCCCCCAACACAACATCCATTAATGTATTCACATAGTCTGTGTTGAAATAATCTGATGCAGTCAGAGTTTGCAAGCAGATTTTTAAATGTATGAAACCACGACCAAAGTTTTTATCAAACCCTTAATTGAAGAGGACATTTCCAGCTCTATATTTATATTCTGGGGCTCTACTAGAATATCTTTGCATGATTTACAGTTTACAAAACTTCTTATTTATGTTGGATTTCAAGGATACACAAAATGTGTTTTGCTAAGAAAGAACAAATGTGATATAACTTTTGTTTGTTTACAAGAATAGGGCCAATTCATAGGATGTCACATATACTGATATGAGAATATGTTGACTGACTTACATGGTATAATAGGTATGGACATAGAGATACAGTATATTGATAAACTGATGGATAGATGAACAGACAGATACATTGTTGATCATTTAAGCATGTCTTTGCTTATTAGAGCAGTGCTTATTTAACAGGCTGTGGCTCTGCTGTCTGTTTGACTGACCCCCACATCAACATCAGTCAAATAAGGCTTCCTTCCCCTGATTCACGACCCCACAAACTCACCAGCCTCCATTTTTTTTTTTTACAAAGAGCAACAATAGGCCTGTAAAGCTGTCAAGGCAAAACTGAATTTACGTGCAACACTTTAAACAGTTGGGCTAAACGTTTCTCTCCGGGTGAGTCAGGAGAGGTTTTTGAAAATAGGCGGTGCAGGAGGGGGAGTGGGGGTGGGGGTGGGGGGGGGGGGGGTGTATTTCATGGTGATACGGTGTCCAACTGACTCAACAATGGTGGAGGAGCTTTCTCTTTCACTGTGATCAGACCCACTGGATCGTGTTGCTGGTGCCCATTCTGTGGATCCATCACTGATATTGATTTCCAGTTGATCGTCAGGCCTCCTAATGATGTTCACCTTCAGGGCCAAGCTCATTGATTCATGGTCATGACTTGATCCATAACTGGTAATGTGATCCATGAAACAACAGCGATGCACAATTACCTCAAATTTTACGCTCTAATGGAAGCTGGTGAAGGTTGTTCAATCCAATGAATAAATAAACAGAAATCACTAATATGGAGCACTCCAAATAAATCTGTGACAGCAATATGCACAGAAAAAAACATAAGGCCTATTTAATGCCAGAATATAATTTATGTCACCCCATATAATTGTTTATCTATACTTTCACTTGCACAGCAAAATGTTGAGAAAGCCTCAACGTGCCTATCACTTTCCATCTCTATGAAAGCTCCCACACAGAGTGGATGCCTGGTTACCGTCTGCGTGAAATCTGTTAACGCATTCTTCACCTGGTCCGCTGGTCGGTAACTGCATTTCTTCCAGTTAATGAGTCTGGTACTTCCTCAACGGCCAACTAAACACCGTTTCACACTGCGATATGACATAGCTACATGAGGTTATGACGATACAAAGTTCTAGGTGACGTCTGTGGTGAAATATGTTCCATGTAAATTAGCTTTCATGCCTACACACCTACATTACTGCAATACATTCTGTCACTACCCACATAGGAAGACATATTTCCCAAGAATAATATACGTTTATATCCATTTTCAACTGTCTCCAAACACATTTGTTATTGTGACAAAGGAAGGATTAACCTGGGGAGAATGGATTATAACAGAGATCCTGGCAGTAATATTCAGAGGCATTACTCAAGAGGAAAAAGTGATGTTTATATGCTCCATGAATCATCTGATGTGCTGGTTTAATTGTATAGGTAGATCTTTAGGCATACTTAGACACAGTTTGAGGGCAAGATCTAACAAGACAGAATCCACTTCCTTCACACAGGCACACTTTTAGCACTCTAAAATCCAATATCAATCAAATTTGCAAGCTCTAAAAGGCCAAAAAAAATAAAAATTCTTCGACAAGTTTATTCTTCCCAAAATAGACTTGATGGGAAAAAGTCCCCCAAAAATAGACATGGGAAAACAAACTTTTTCTTTGCTACAAGCATATTTGTCATATTAGTTTATATTCAAAATAGCATAATAAATGTTGCAAAATGTTCTGCTGGCGTTTTTCACTGAGGAATTGCCATTAAGATCTCATGCAAATTCCTAAGGGCTTTGTCGCGACTCGCTCCTGCTTTTCCCTACAGGCCAAGTCTCTTGCAAAATCTTGATAAAGTCATCTCTGGGAGCAACATAAAAAAAAAAAAAAAAAGAAGTAGCTTCTTTTTAACTGATTCATCATCTGAGGTTCATGTACAGTCAAACTCCACACAGTAAGTATTGAAGAGTGCCCTTGAACGATTTGAGCAAGACACTAAATCAACAGAGAATACAGCACAATATCGACGCATCTGAGATTAGAAAAATGATATTTGAAATTTGTGGCAGCACAGTAAACAGAGTGAAACTAATCCATGAAAGCGTAAAAGGCACAAGGAAACAACGCCAAGACCTCAAAAAAAGTTGACCCGAGGTGTAAAAGTGGGACTGAGGCAGCAGACTGAAGCTGATGTGCGATTGGGTTGCTGTTAAGTGGCTTTAAAGTAAAGGATAAAGTTAACACTTGGTTTAGTTTGGGGTGAGGTGAAGGTGAAAGGGGGTGGGGGGGGAGTGGGGGGGGGGTGTAGGCTTCATCGCGTTGGGGTGGAAGGTTTCGCTGGAGCTGAAATGTAATGATCTGGATCATGGACAAACATGGCCTCTTGTTGCAGTTGGTTTGTTTGAGGAGAAGATGCCACTGTGGAATTTGACTTGACATGATTAAAGAAGAGGAGACTTAATGCCTTACACAGACTGAGTAAGTACTGTGTTGTGCTCTGAGCTGCTACACAAAACCACTGGCCGGTTACCAAGCTGCTCATGTTGTCTTGTGCGGCTTTTCTAGCTCACTGATGTTGTAAAATGTTTGACTCTGCTTACACTGGAGCAGTTTTTTCATTAGGTCTAGATGACGCAGATACTTGAAAATACATCAGGATGAGGAACAAGAAAAGAGAAAAAAACAAAACATATATTTGTCAAAAACACCACCTCAGCCTTGCACACTATATTCTAAAAAGTATAAATATAACTGTTGTAATGTAATGACAATAAAGGTCCTTGTATCCTTTTAAAAACTGTCACCAAGACTAATGTGGCAAATCATTCTCATGCATGTAAAGACACTCACATCTTGAAGCTCAGTAGAAAATGAAGTTCTGTATTTTTATGTAATATGACCTGATGGTATCATATACTAGACATAAAGGGTACTGACCTGGGATATAAATAAAATATATTATGTTTCAAAATTTTATGCAAGCAGCCATAAATCAGTAAGAAAATATGTGAATTTATGTGACCCTGCCTCACTCAAGAGCCTGAAGGATATAGTTGTTGAGGGAGGCGAAACTGTAACTATTCATGGCATTCAAACCAGCACATTTTTTATTAAGCAGCCCAATTATTTAGATAAAAGATATGGCCAGCACCATGTGAGAGAAATATAAATAACCATGTAAATGAGTGGAACACATCTTGTCCACATAAGGCACTCCGCTGTGTGAGAGCATGTCTTCATACATATTTGTTATTTTAGCGTCCTGTCATATGTTGTGATCTGAAACTCTGCATCGATTTCAAGCACAGACAGAGAGGAGAGAGTCAGTATCAGGCAAGATGTACTCTGACTGAATATTTGCCATATCATGGGTGAGGTGATGACTGTATATACACTTCTGTATTTATTCAACTGCAGTCAACTGCACCACTGAATGTTTACACTGAAATCAAAACTATGACATCAATAAACAGACACACACACATATACACACAAACAATTCAAATATTGATACGATGCGCGTGCTCGCTGACCTAACACCGTCTGTCGCGATGTCACTGCAGCAGATTTTTACTCATAAAAACATGCTCATCTGCGCGCCGTCCACCGGGGTGACTTATGAATCTTTTATCAAAACTGGCCTAATTGCTTAACCATCCATGTCCCGATCCAGTGGTGAATGGTGGGGAGGGAGACTGGGCATGCCATGATTGTCATAAAAACAACAGGCAAAGACGCCAGCATTGTTCCACTTCTGACAAGCCCGTCTTTCTCTTTGCATCTATTTTTACATGCATTGACGGCAGACGTCTCTTTTAAGAAGAAGAAGAAGAAGAAGAAGAAGGTGATATTAGTATATTAAGCAATAATAATATGAATCTAATGAATTTCAGACAAATGGGAAGCATGTGTTTTTTTCTTTTCTTGCATGTGTGGCTGGGAGGAGTGATAAGAACTGGACTGATATGAATATAAATTAAAACATTAATGATCATATCCATGTATGTATTCCATGTTTGTTGAACGCACCCACTTTCAGCAAGTTTGAGACGCCGCAATAGTCACTATTCTCTCCTTCCATCTGTTTGTTTACTGCTCCATACAAAACAAGCAGCAGTGTACAGCTTCCTGTCCTCACCCTGATATTCATTGGACAAAAAAAAAAAAAAACAACTTTCCTCTCTGTTCTCACTCCCACTCTCTGCACTATTTCACAGAGGAAGCTGCTGCTACCGTTCCTGCTGCTGCTGGAGGGTCAGAGCTGAGCAGCAGTTTGAGAAAGTAAAAGAGCGGAGAAGAGCCTGTGGGGAGTTTTTGACTCCCAAACCATCTCTGCAGTTCCTGGGAGCTGAGGAGCCAGACCCAGGAAACTCCCTGCTCTTCCTACTGTGAGGACAAAACAGCTGCAGATTCTCACTTTTCACTGACTGCGGTCGTTTGAACTCTACCCCACCAAGAAAAAGAAAAGAAAAAAGAAAAAAAAATCCCAAAATTTCTACATGCAGGAACTGAAAAGTGTGTCTCCGGCATTAAATGACATTGTCACTAAATTCATATTTTCTTAGATCTTCTGTGATATTAGTTATGTATTAATTAATTTACCCCTTTTTTGAATAAATGTATTATAGATTCAATAACTTTCAACTTTTAAAATAAGCCTACAAAAAATGTATTTTTTATTTTTATTACAAATGCACCTAAAAATATGAAATGCTGGATTTATCATCTTCCATTGTTTGACTGAAAAAAAAAAACTGGCAGAAATCATTCTTCCTGCTCACAGCTGGCGTTCAACTAGAATCCGTTTTGTAAACGTCTCCCTCAGTCAGTATCGGGGACTGTGTGTGCGCCTGTGCCTGTGTGTATAATTACAGATGCGCCATTCCTCCTAAGCTGTCATTAGAAAAGGGAATGGGAATGACTCCAGGCTACAACCACCAGCGCTTGCGGTTACGTAACATACTCCTCTCGGATTCTGTCTTATCCTGGAGACAGCTGAAAAACTCCTCGGTCACAGACACCTATTGTCCGAGGAAATGCTGCTCCTTACAGCGCTTGTTATTTTTTCCAAGTGCCTTTTTTTCTCATTTTTTTTTAGGGGGGGGGGGGGGTGTTGTGGGGGGAGCCCGACTGTGTTTTTCTGTCTTTGTCTGGCTGGCTCTCTGAGTTCAGCTGATGGTGCGCGTACGTACTGCTGTTTTATGAGTGTCCGTGTGAGGGCGCACTGAGGCTTTTACTGCGCCTTTCATCCAGGGATGGCCCACAGACAAAAGAGAAAATGATATTTACAGCTCTACAGGAGAGCAAGAGGAGGGCAGAAGGGCTGGATGTGTAGGAAATACATCACTACGGGTCATTTTAAATTAATGACATCCACATGTGTATGAATAAGAAGCTAAACTGATGTATGATTATGTATTTCATGTCTATATTATTATTATTTTAGTACCACAATTTACATTTTGTAACACCGACAGCCCCTCCGCCCCCCTCCCCCCCCTCACCGGGGGGGGAGCATCCAGCCTGCCGCAGTGCCCTTGAGCAATCTGAGTAAGACATCACTAACAGCCTTTGGAGTCAGCCGGACTGCTTCATAGCTGATTCCTTGTTGTTTGTCATCCCAGTGGATGGAGAGATGGAGAGATAGAGAAAAGACAGTTTGCCTGCGGCTATCAATAAAATATAATCCACCTCTTATCTTTATTCATTCATTTATTCGTTTCTTTCTTTTCTTTGTTTTATCTTCCGTTATTCCTTTATGCTCTTTCTAGCCACCGTGCTTTCGTTCTTGCTTTCAATGTTTGGGCTATTTCTCGATTCACCTTGAAAGAGCTCTCAGCCCGCCTGTCTCCCGCGCCTATCAAACCTAAAGTCCCACTGTACCACCCACTAGCGGGAGGGAGGAGTCTACTTTCCCCACAGAACAGTGTATAACACTCTGCAGCCAGCCACAATGTGTGTTAGAGGGCTGTCTGTGCTCCCAAAGTAGATGACTGCTCCAAAATCTGGTGTCTGTATTACTGACTGCGAGATACGAGACAAATTGGTTCGCACATTATCATCCCAAGTCAGGACAAGGTGAGCATCAGCGGTCAAACGTACGTGTTTGTTATTATGTTCTCGCGTTTTTCACCCAAAAAACGCGCCCTCTGTTTGATTTGATTGTTGTCATTGCGTTTATTGTTATTGTTTTTTTGTAAACAAGCCTTTTTTTTTTGTATCCTAATCACATTTTTTTCTGGTGTGTTTGGTGAGTGGTGAGCCTTTGCGTCGCTTTGCACAGTTTGTGCGTCACGGTCACATTTACGCACATTCTCCTGTGAGATTTGTGTGGTTTTTAAACCCCACAGAGGAGTGAGTGTGGAATTTAGTGAAGCAGACTGTGTGTCTGTGTGTGGGCTTTGACTCATGCTTTTTTTTTCTACGGCGTAGTTTTCAGGTGTGATTAGAGGAGAGGGAGAAACGGGGAGAGACGCTCTCTCTTTTTGGAGACTAAAGTATCTTTTGTTCCCTCACAGGTTTTTCGATTGTGGGATAGAATGCCGGCGATCATAAGTAAAAACTCCGATTTGGAGTTTGACTCCTTACAACCGTGTTTCTACCCGGATGAGGACTTCTACTTCTGTGGTCCCAACTCTGCGCCACCGGGGGAGGACATCTGGAAGAAATTCGAGTTGTTGCCCACTCCGCCCCTCTCCCCGAGCCGAGCCGCGCTACCGGGGGAGCCGGCGACTGCCTCCCCGGAAGCAGACCCTCTGGGCTTCGGCTTGGGGGATCCACTGGACTGGGCTTCCGAGCTGCTGCTCCTGCCTGAGGACGATATCTGGGGGGCATCTGACGATGGGGACCTGTTCGGCTCCGCTTTGGATACTAACCCCAACAGCATCATTATCCAGGACTGTATGTGGAGTGGGTTCTCCGCCAGGGAAAAGCTGGAGCGGGTGGTCACGGAGAAACTCGGCAAGGCTATTTCCACTGCCACAGGAGGCGGCAGGAACATGTGTGTCAAGGCGCCGGAGGTGGTGAGCCGCAGCTCGGTGTCAGAGTGCGTGGACCCCGCGGTAGTGTTCCCCTTCCCTGTCAACAAGAAGAACGGCAGCAGGGACTCATCCGTGACCGTTAACACATCCACAACCCACGGAAGCGCTCCCAGTGACTCCGGTAAGAAAATATGTCAACAAATGTCTTTGTTTCCGTTTTCTTTTTCTTTTTTTTCTAAACCCTGATGCCAAGAAACCCCCCAACACTTAAATGTAACCTTATTATTATTATAAATATTATTATTATTTTAAGCCCAGTACCCCTCCCAACTGGAGTGACTGGAGCTTGTTCATATGACTGGCCCAGAATCGGATTACCTCGTTACATTCCACGCACACACACACACACACACACACACACACACCAACACACATACACACACAGTGGAGTAGTGACACAGTGAACGGGGGTTTATGTAATCAGCAGGCTCTTCATCCGGCAGATGGAAGTAAAATTGGGAATTGTGTGCCTTGAACTCAGTTGGCATCTGAGCAAAACAAAAAGACACCACCACCTGACTGCACCCGGACCAGGTTGTAGGAGGGGAAAGATGAAACGGTGTCCAATAATGTGATGAGCTGATAAAGAGTCTGGTTCACGGTGCTGTGAAAGCTTTCATTACGCATGGATTAAGGGACAATTTGCGCACAGTGGGTGAGAAATTGGCACTTATTTTAGACAGTCTGTACAAACTGCCGCCTTGAGATCAGCTGCTAACTAAAAGTAGCCCTTAGAAAGAGAACATGAGTTATAGTGTATAATGGCAAAAGAAAGGGTAGACTACAACAATACCATACACTCATGAATACAGATTGAGACACTCCAGTGTTGCTGTTTCTTTTTAGGAGTAATGTAGGAAGTAGTAGATTGGAAAATGAGTTGTGTGTGTGTTTAATCGCCCTAAGATTTCATCTCCCACCTATCATTGCCTACAAGTTCCCTAAACAAACACTCACGAGTCATTATCAGCGTGTTTTCGCTGTGAAACAGTAGTACAAAGGCCTCCAGCTTGGCACAGAGGCTATTGCTCAGCCTGCCTTGCCAAACACCTCCTCCACAGCAAAAGAAAGAGGACGGAGGAGGGCCCTGGCTGCTTCTTTCAGGGGGGTGACAGCTTTGAACAAGCGCTCCATCTCGACAGCTGTCTCCCTGGCGCCGCTCCAGCTCCGAGGCTTAAAGTGTGGTGATCCGATCGCCTGCCGCCCCACCACCCTGCGCACAGTACCGCGCCAATGCTCTTCCGCCGCTCGCAGCGTTAAGACGCGTCTTTCTTTGTGTTGCACGCGTTTTTCCCCCACTTTCAGTAAGGCACAGTTTTGAAAGGCTACAATGTGGGTTTATCCTTTTCCTGTTGAAAAAGGCGTTGCATGGAAGCAAGTGACCCACCCCGCATTATATTACTTCAAAATCAGCTGTGCAGATGGAAGGTTCTGGCAGGATCTTGTGCTCTTGTAAACTCCCAAAAAAAGAACTCTTTATTTCTAACTTTAGGCTAATATTTTATCTCCCCAGACAGGGATTTTGTTCTCCCTCTTCTATTTATACTCCTCCCAGCTCCCAGTAAATGAGCTGTTCCATTCTGAGCAAAACACCAAACAGCTAAATCCCAGCCTCACATGTGGCAAAGCCAGCCACGCCCCCTCATCCACCCAGCTGTGCCCGGCTTTGTTTTGATGGTTGTGCCAGACTGTGTGTTTATATGCTCAGTTTTGCGTGTATGTGTGTGTGTCTGTGTGTGTTGAGACAGCATCCTGGTGCAGCAGTGTCTGAAGTGGGTTACTGTAAGCTGTAAAATGCCACACTCTTCAGATGCTCCTGAGCTGATAATGAGAGCCATTATCACAAAGGCATTTTAACTGGGCCTTACACTCTCTGCCTCATGATTGGCCACTTCCTCTCATCTTCAAAAGGCGCCAGTCGATGATAAGTCTTAGCTGCTCCGCTGGATTTGCGCAGGTATTAAGACGAAGAGCTCAGCTGAACGAGGAAAAGGGAGATTTTTAACTTCCACCAGAGGTCAAAGTTAAAAGCGAGGTTCTTAACGCCTCTGTTGCTATCTCACAATGTCAGCGTGACTGGAGCTGCAACGATAGACTGAAGGCATCAGACTAAAACTGTCTCGTCTCACCGGAGAAGATTAGGAGAAGTTTTGAAGGAGGGAGAGTGAATGAAAGGCAAAAATCCTGCCTGTCTGCTCAGCAGTGAGACTGAACGTGTCATCGCCTGCAGAGTAGATTAGTTGAGGAGTGACTGACACTAAGCATTAAGAGGTTTCTGCTTGTGCAAACAGTGTTGAGCAACTCTCTCGCTCCCACACACTCTCTCCTGATCTTACTCACATATGTACACACACATGTACATACCTGTCACCTGCTGGTTCACACTGACATAGTGGGAATACTTGTTGTGTCAGAGCGATTAAGTCACTAACATTCTGCTTTTTTCTTCCCAGAAGAGGAAGACGACGATGAAGAAGAAGAAGAAGAGGAGGAAGAAGAAGAAGAAGAAGAAGGAGAGGATGAGGAGGAGGATGATGATGAAGAGGAGGAGGAGATTGATGTGGTTACAGTAGAGAAAAGGCGCTCCACAAACAAAGCATCACCCATGGCCACGGGCACCGTCACCATCTCTGTGCATCCCAAGAGCCAAGACCAGAGGGGCCTGGCCTCAGGGTTGGGCGTGGTGAGCCGATTCGTCAGTCGAGCCCCTCAGGAGCTGATCCTGAAGAGGAGCTCAGTCCACCAGCAGCAGCACAACTACGCAGCCCCCTCACCGTATGCTTCAGACGACGACCCTGCCCCGCCACCAAAGAAGCAAAAGACATCAGATGCTCCGCGACCACCCACCAGAACCATCTCTTCATCCTCCTCATCTTCCTCCACGTCCTGCAGCTCAGTCTCCAGCACGTCAGGGGCACGCAGCAAGCGCAGCGCCAGCGGAGACAGCAGCCCGCGCGGCAGCTCCGACTCGGAGGACAGCGAGCGCCGGCGCAACCACAACATCCTGGAGCGCCAGCGCCGCAACGACCTGCGCTCCAGCTTCCTGATGCTGCGCGACCACGTGCCAGAGCTGGCGCACAACGAGAAGGCGGCAAAGGTGCTGATCCTGAAGAAGGCCACCGAGTACGTGAGCTCGCTGGAGACAGAGGAGATGAGACTCCAGCAGGAGAAGGACAGGCTCCAGGCCCGCAGGCAGCAGCTGATGCGCAGGCTGGAGCAAGCTAGGACTCGCTAACAGACAACTGCTACAACACAAACACTCACATATACCCCCGGATGACCCCCCCACCCCCACCCCCCCCCTCCCCCACACACACACACACCTCACCCCAGTCTGTTTGAAACACAAATTAGATTCACACACACTTAGGCCTATACACTTAAGCACAGACACATAGGCCTGCATATCTGTCGTACACACACACAAACAAAACATCTCAGAGGACGTTCATCTTCAGATGCCGGCACACAACAACTAGGAGGAGGAGGGGGGGGGGGGCGGGGGGGGGGGGGGGGGGTTGCTGGAGGGATGCTCGGACTTTCACTGCCGCCACTTTTTTTGCACATTTGTTGACGTTAAGAATGTTTAGGGTTTACTTTTTCAATCCAGTCACATTGAGGAAAGATAAAAAGAGAAAAGAATGAGGAAGGAGAGAGGACACACCTTTTTTTGGTCTTCCCTTCCTCTGGCTTTTATATCATTTCTATTTGTATCGTGTTTTTTTTTTTTTTTTTTTTTGTACTCACTGTGACACCAGCCTGGAATCAGGTGATTCCCACAGGGACGGGTGTTAAAGGGCACTTTGCTTGGAGAGTTCAAAGTTCACGTACAGAAGCAGTGCACACTTACTTTGCCTTCACCACTGCAAAACTGAAGAGACTATGACGACTTGAGGCGTTATGGGTCACATAAACAATGCCACTACAGGTTCTCTTTCTCTCACTCCTCTATCACACTGGTGCTCAAACCAAGTCAGTGGATGTATAACTGTGCACCTTGCTAGCCGACACTTTTGTATATAACAATAGTGTACAGACAAAATACACTCAGATCTGCCTTGTTTTGTAATACATATTGTCCTTGGTTTTTTATACATGTCAGGAAGCTGCCAATAACTAGACTGGAAGTTTATATACCTTTAAAAGTACTGTAAGGCCTCAATTTTTGAGAGTCATAAAACTTTGTAATATAACAATATATTGTTTTTTTCTTTCTCTTTTTCTTTGTATTGTATCATATTACTAATTCTACACACCTTTATGCTTTTAGTGTGAACCTGATACATACTAAATTTGATACTTATATTTTCGTATGAAAATGAGTTCTTGGTAGATATCACTTTATCTCGTCATTTTTTTTTTCTTCTATCTCAAATAATTCTTTTGTACAGCAAAATGTGTTCTATCCTCACGTACCTGGCCTTTTTCTTTCCTCCTTTTGTTTATATTTGTAACTATCGGGTGCATAGAACTGGGTAAACGGATATAAGGTGTTTGTTTTTTTCATTTTTAAAATGTACATTTAGTGCTGCAACTCATAGCACTTTGAAATACCTCATTTTGAAAAATAAATAGACATCATAAAAAAATCCTCGTCTTTGTGCGTTGTGCATCTTTTATTGTCGGTGAATCTGCGAACATCACCCTTAACCCCTTCATATCTGCCTCTTTCTCTGTTCATTTTGTCTGTTTGCCTCTACATTTCCGTATTTGTTTTTGCTGCTCTCAAAGACTCATCCTCACAAAGAAATAAAGAGAGTGTCTTCTGAATCCTCTCTGTCTCAGCACCCTGCGGCTACCTCCCCCTCTGTAGCCTCTCACACCCACCCACACACACACACCTACACGCACACACTTCAAGTGCACCGAGCACACACACACACACCCTCTCTCTCTCCTCTCTCTACTTCCCTCTTTCACCCACACGGCTCTTCCTACATTGTTCAGGCTGTTGCCATGGAAACTGGAGCAGCTGCTGAGTGGCAGACACAGAGAGTGAGTCTTTTATTTGTCTGTTAGTCTGTGTATTTCTGCCCGCATGTGTGTGCGTGTATGAATACAAATGTCTATATGTGTGTCTACCTTTTGTCCCGGTCTGTGTGTGGCCCGGGCGCCTGATATCTCCGGCGTTGTGCGCTGCCTGCCATGATGCCAGGACAAGGCTGGATACTGTTTACCAACATCAGCCACATGGCTCTGGCCTCCTCCTCCCTTCACCTCCTCCTCCTTCTCCTCTCTCTCTCTCTCCTCCCCTCTCTCCTCCTTCCCTCTGTGGCTCCAGCGCCGGGCCTTAACCCAAATATGTGCCACTCAGGAGTCTGGCCAGGCGCTCTCTGGAGATGGCTGAAAGAGAAATCTGTTGCCACGGTCTGAGTAGCCATTCAGCACGACAGTGTGTTCACAGAGGGAAAGAGAAAGAGACTTGCAGAGAAGGGAATTAACAGGACATAAAAACACACATTGTTGATGACTTTGATTAATCCTTTTTACCTAAGAAAGCAATGACTGCATAGCGCGGTATGAGAGGGGTTTTCTTCTTCTGCAAAAACAATATATTACAGAACTACAGGGTGAATCACACTCCAAATCCTTACACATTCAGTGCCATACTCTTCACACTGAACGATTTAAGACCCCATTCGTCTGTAGGAGCAGCACCCAAATGATGCAGAAGTATGTGCACTATGTAAGAGACAGGGCTATATGAAGACTGATGACTTTGTTTTGGAGTTGAGACAGCTCAAGACTGAGTCTCTCGGCGGGGGAGTGGAACTGGTGGATTACATAACAGGGGTCTGGTGGGTCTGGTGTCTTTGTGCGCACTTACAGTGCATGCGTGCGCGTGTGTATGTGACAGGAGTCTGGTGTCTTTGCGATGTGTGCGTCCTCTCGTGGGACTTCCCCTTACCATCTGCCTAATGGCTTATCCGACTTGGTTATAGGATGAAAATTCATGGGCAATAACATCCCCCAGAAAAAAAAATCAGGGACGAAATAAAAATAAAAAATATTGCACCCAAACACAGTTTGCTTGAGGTGTCGAGATTTACTGTGACATTTAATAAGAAACTGAACACACACACACATTTTAACAGTGTTCACTGCCGCATTTCCCGCCCACACCGCGTTAAACAAACATACAATCGCACACCTCTCACATGTGCAAACACACGCACAGTATCTTCCTCTTCGACCGCCCCCCCCCCCCCACCCACCCACACACACAACACACCCTCATATGCTCACACACTTCAACTACAGTTAGGTTATCTCCTCTCTGAGATGAGACTAATTGTTTTAGGGGAGCTGACATTTAGGGAGTAGCCATCTCCTTCGTTGTACAGACATATGGCCGTGGCTTTTCCCTGATTAATACCCATTATCCTTCTGCCCACTGACTGCCTGGCTGGAGCTGCCCAGACACATACACAACACCACTCTAATGGGCTTACACCCCACTGACGGATGTATATTAAAGCTACACAGGAGATAATGTGGCGTGTTTGTGGGTTTTTCTCGTGTGTTTGTGTCTGTCATCTGTTTTGAGATCTTCATTACCGCCGCCATTAATTGACAACACTTGCCGCAACATTTCTATTGTCCTGTTGGACACCGGATCTGTATTCAACATGTTAACCTTCCCATATGGAGGAAACAATGGCTGCTGTGTGTGTGGATACACAAGTGTGTGTGTGTGTGCCTGCAATGTGCCCAACCTCTGCACAAAGGCATGCCCGTCACCCATGCGCCACACTGAGCTCTGTTTGCCAAGAGCCCTGTTATCTGTGAGGGGAGTGTGTGTGTGTGTGTGTTTGTCTGTGAGGGGGGTGTCACCATCTGTTGTGGGGTCCAGTGCGGTCGCAGGTGCTAAGTAATAGTGTGTGTGTGTGTGTGCGTGCAAGGGTTGTGGAAGGTAGAGGAGCTGTCCGCGGGAGGGTATCAGGGGGTATTATAACATAGATGTGTGTGGTAGGGGGATGAGGGGCAGTTCCTCGAGGGAACCCGTTGCCCTAGCTGAGTAATATGCAGCCCTGACAAAGAGCTGTGGAGCTACAGTAATTGCAGAGCACATAGTGGACAGAGAGGCAGGAGAGGGCGAGAGGGAGGGAGGGGAGAGAAAAGGAGGCCTGAGTGTTTGATCAAAGTTTACCAAAGTCTGAGGAGATTTGCATACAGATGGTACTGTAGCACGGCCCCCGGAATACCTTTCCCTCTCTTTATTTTTCTTTCTTCGTCTCTCTTTCCCTCTCTCTCTCTCTCTCTCTCTCTCTCACACACACACACACACACAAATGTAATAGGGTTTCATTGAAGAATCCATGAATAGCCTTTCAAGAGCGTGTTCTGAGGAAGAAACGGCCTTGGCTGCACAACACAGCACCTAGAAAAAGAAAGCAAAAGTGAGGGAGAGAGGGGAAAAAAAGGAGAAAAAGAAAGATGTAGAAATAAAAAGGAAGAGAAAGGCAATGAATAAGATAGGGGACGGGAGGAGAGAGAATAGCAACAAGGGGAAGAAAGAATAGGAAAGCCTCCGTGAAGCATTAATTAAATTAAAACAATTAAAACAAATTCGCCTGGAATACCTTTTAGTTGTCATGAAATGCACGTGCTTCCATTAATATATCTGTGCTGACATCCCTTCATTCATCCTTTCCCCTAGCACATCCTCAGTCCATATTGATCTTGGCTGACATTGTTGAGCGGGCGTCAATCACTGGATGTTCTGTCCCCTTTATGTAACTCACATGCGTCTTTGAAGTCATTGTTTTTTCGAGGCAAGTTTTCTAGCAACGAGCCCGCCGCTCCAAGTGTCCTCGCAATCTGTCTGTCAGCGCCTGAGCTCCTACACAACATGACATCTAACAGTTGAAGGCACAAGCATGTCCTCAACCAGCCTGAACTTGCTGTCAGCTGCGGCACTGTTGAAAGCGTGAAAGTATGTAGTTTATTAGTTTCTTGGGTTTAATGTTTGAATATCAACAGCCATCTCAATCACCACGGTACACTCCCTAGGTTTAGAGACACTCAGCTGTCAGTGAGTAATTTATATAGAACTTCTCAAAACAGCACTTACAAAGTGCTTCACAGAAAATAGAATAGACAGACGCCATGGTACAAATTGCGCAAACCACAACATATACAGTTGTTACTTCGGGAAAATGTCCATGGATGGATGGATGGAAGGATATTTCCTCATCAACCTCTTGTGGTATCTAGCCACATAGTTTTGGTTTTATGTGCTGTTTATTTGATATCTGCCTCTGAGATTTCTTCAGCCATCCAAAAACAATGGAGGTGAATGGAATATTGTTTGTCCAGCACACACAGCATTTGAAGAATTGACAGCACCTTGATGGATCAGAAACCTTGTTCTGGTTACTCTGGATAATCCACAGACCTCATGGTGAAAAGTTTTCTTTGGCACTGCCTTCTACCAAACAAATAGTCCCATTGAAAACTGTTGACAGCGTGTTCTGGGGTTATCCAGTGTTTCTGGAAAAGTGCATTCCTGTGAGTTTTTGAAATATAACTTTTCAATTCTGCACTACACACAAAATTTCATTCACTTTATTTCCATCCATTTTTTTTCTCCACCCAACAACAATGGAGATAAATAGATTTTTTGTTTGTAGCGCACTCAGAATTCATCAGCGACGTGTCTTTCCGTGAACAATGTCAAATAAACACTGTTGTTACCCTGGTTATTTCTCAGAGCACGCTGTCAACAGGGACTTTTTCTTTTGGCAGAGGAACTGTTCACAGCAATCTCTAACCACAACATGGTTTCTGGAAACATCGGAAACATTGTTGTAAATTGTTTTTATTGTATTTTTTAAATGGCATGAGCACCACAATCAAGTTCCATTCTCTTTAACTTTACTGGGTTCGACGCAGAAATCTCAGATATCCTAAAACACAGAGCAAATAAAACAACAGCTTTTTTTGTGATTTCGGTGAACACACTATTTAACGTATGAGCGTCGATACAACTAGGTGCACCATTTCTGGACTTCACAGACTTTTTTTTCAGGCTGGATTCAAACCCAAGTCGTCATATTTACTTTGACAAGGATGGAAAAATGACTTCGGTCATCAGTGTGGAAGCTGTGACCTTCCAGCTACAGCTTAGTTACAGCCTGCTGTTACTAACTGTTGTGTTACTCCACAGTTTATATGAGTACCACCATCAACATTGCATCACTGCTACACAAAATCCTTGTTGCATATGGGTGGGCTACAAGATAAAGCACGAATTGTGGTCAGTTTAAACAAGCTGGCCTACTGTAAATATTGGGATTCACACTTTCAGCAGGAGCTTATTAATGAAGTGGCCTCATGTAGAAGCACAACTCAAACTAACTGGTCTTTTCAGGCAAGTGTGTGTGTGTACAAGAGTGTGTGTTTGCCAGTCTGTGTGTGCGCGAGTGCCCCTCTTTCTTCCCCTCTCTGTGTATGTGTGTTTATGCGTATGAGCGCGTGTATGTGTGTACTTATCTCATTGTGTGCGTGTGTTTATTTGGAGTAATCACCGGGGCGCTTCTGTGTTTGTACATATGCATTGAGATTGATTCATGAGCGCTCCTCCAGAGGAAACAGGTAACAAATGGTTTTCTGGTCCAATAAACACCGCCTGCCTGTAAACCAAATTAGACTAAACTAAACCATCCTCTGCATTAACCTTCAGCACGGCTGGTAAACTGTCCTGCACTGATGTAAAACTCAATGAGAGACATATTGATTGAGGGCTAATTGTGGAGTGCCGTGTCACCTCAGGCCTAAATAGACCTACCAGACTTCCTGGTGGTTTACGCTACCAATCAATGAGTTAGTGTTTGAATGGGGCCACGTTCGGCTACTACATTTTTCAAAACTCTACTACAAGAGTCCATTCTACTTTTATCAGCCAGTATGTCGCCTTGAAGGAAGAAAAAAAAAAGCCTAGAATGTGCATTTGTGTGTGTATCTGAAGGTCCTTGATGATTTCCATGCTCCCTTGTGATGTAACGGCTGATTTAATGGTCATTCTGTGTCGACTGGGGGGCTGAATCAGTGCTGTGTTTGATCACTGGTGACCGTGGACAGGTCTGACCCTTGACCTTTATGCCTGCTAGGAGGGTTGACAGTGACTGGTGGGAAAAAGTGGACAAAAGGCGGAATGGGGTAAACCCATTAAACAGATTGTTGTTTGAGATATTTCACAGTATGGATAATATTAATCTTTAAAGTCAGAATGTGCGTAACTTACAGTGTTAGACCAGTTCACATGACATGATAGGGCCCTTTCAAGAAAATAAAAAAAATTAAAGTAATTCAGTGACTACAGGTTTCTTTTGTTTTTGGGAGTTGTTCAATTTATGATGCCAACAGACAAATGTTAGCAGCTCATTTACCTTTTCATTGACTACTGTGTCACAGTGTGAAGACTAGAGGAGGACATTTTCAAAAGAAAACAACAATAGATAGAGTTTTACAAGTGAGTAATATCTTGGTCAACCCCAACAGCCCAGGTCAGTGCATTTACTCATTCATCCACTGACCCTCTCAGGCACCACTGAAGCCTCAGTGATGACTGTGTACACTGCAAATCCCTCTGTGCATGCCCTGGGGGGTTTGCACAGGGCCTGGATCGGGGGGCGAGAGCAGGATGTACTGAGGTAGTGGAAGCGGTTGGGCACATTTTGCATGTTCAGCAAGCTGCTTCCACACCCCGACTAAGAAACACGATGCCGTTTTATTCTCAAGTTCTCCTTGAAATTTAGGAAATGTAACGCTCAGATTGGGTGAATCACATTCGAAGCTGCTGTGAAATACACACCTCTGACAGCATGACAACTAATATAAATATTAATGAACTAAGCTACAATTACAACTCATACCACAACTTATGACTTTTCTTCCATTCATTCAGTCATATGTGCTGTATGTGAGTATTGATCTTGCACTCAAATCGTAACTGTGAATGAAACATTTAAACTTCTTTTCATTTCAGTTGCATGTTCTTGCTATTTATCAGCAAGAAACCACTCAGAACAGTTCATTATAGTGACATCAGCTTAGGCTTTACTCCACCTTATTTATCCTACCTACTAATGCCTCATAGCTGATATAAGATAAGATCTAAATCTGATTATCTCTCGGCTTTTTGCTCTGTAAATCTGAAGGAACTGTCTACTACAAAAAAATTTGAATCCTTGAAGCTTAGAGAGCAGAGGATCGATCAGAGTGGGCAATCTTAAGCCTAAAGAGCATACACGGAAAGGTTATCGACACTTCGGGGGTGATCTCACTCCTCGACAGTTATCTGTCAGTTTGATGGCAAGCTGGAGTGTGACAGGGCAGAGGATGGGGCCGGGCGGGGCAGCAGAATCCTCAGCAGGCACCTCGCTGACACATGTGGGACAGAGCTCAGTGGAAATTGGGTTAATGAATCGTAGAGAGAGGGAAACGGCAGGGTTGCTCGTCTTTCAATATCCCCCCGTCATTATCAGTTGGACCAGCACTCATCGGCACACCACTGGGAGAGGGAGAGACGGGGAGGTCAGTAGGTGGCATATCTAGACCCATGAAAAGGATTTTAAACAATAGATCATACATGTGTGTAAGACAAAGCGACTGCTACTAATGGTTCTGTTTCTTTTAGAGAGTGTTCATGTATATTGATTTACTGTGAATATAACCGTTAAGTAGCAAGTGGAATATCTGATTGTTCTTTTTATCCCTCTGTACGTCATCTTCTCTCCTAGCTGCAGTATTTTTCGTACCTTTGTGTGAGTTTATTCTCTGGTGTCTTTGGTCCATGACCACTCCATTACAGGCTTGTCTGCCTGGCTGTCACTTGTCTCTGATGGATCAGTGAGTTCCAGACACAACCACCAGTCTCAATTTTAATAACACTGGTCTGTTTCTGCACTCAGACCCAACACAGATGCAAATCACTGGCTCTTATTAGATTGGCTAAAAACAGGCTCACTCCACATCTACTTCCCTTCTCCTTTCAGTTGTTACTGTTCCTGAAGAGTGAATGCTGACAAGCTGAGGTTGACCCCAACGAAGTGAAGCTTTTAATTACTGAAGAAAATGTGGCAAATTAGGACGACTGATTCGCCCGAATCCCGCCCCTTCACCCCTTCGTTGCCTATGTAAGAGGATAAAATATATTAGCATATTTAATTGGTGGCTTATGCCCATCTCTTGTGTTTGACAGCTGTTGAGTCAGACAACGGCATTGTGCAAATATGAGTCAGTGCACACTAATCTAATCAGGGAAACCTTGGCTGGGGATTGAGTTAGCATTTTGGACATCCGTCAGCAAGCTCTCAGGATTACACACAAGGTTAATTATGGAATTAGATTCAGAGGGACAATGGCTTTATGGCTTGTAAGGGTAAGGTAATAGTATTCAAAAGCCACAGGCTGATGTGAATGAAGGCCTGAGGAGCAGCTCACAGACCATGATGCTGTGGTAACTCAGGCGTGGCATTGATTACTTTAATTGGTGGACTGGGAGTGGAGAACATCATTGGATTTGATTTAAACTCCTCCCCCCACCCTCACCCCCCACATACACATACGAACACACACATACGCATGCACACACTTCAGATACAATCCACCAGTGCATTGGTCATCATCAAATGTCTGAATTATCTGGAGCATTCAACTTCCATCTGGGCTTTCACATCAAACAAATTCCTTATTTTATGCCTCCGTCTCCCAGGCCTTGACAGCATTTTCCATTGTCCTCCAATACGTCCTTGAAGGACATCGATTCAAAAACAGCAAAAGACTTAAGTCAGGATTTTTCAAGTTTCTTGGCAAAGAAAATGACCTGCTTATTGATACATACAAGCAAGTGTAAAGCCCCTGTCACACACATAGGCAGTTCTAGAGGCTTGGTGATGTCTAGGGACCACTCGTAGGATCACTTGCTGAAGTACTGTAGCTAACGGCTAACATGCTAGCAAGCCAGGAACATGCTAATGCTAGTCAGTCACAAGAGCTTCTTTCTATTGTCTTTGTACTGTGCTGTTTACTACCCCTTGGCATTTTGTTCTCAGGATTGTCATTTCATTCAATAAAAAGTTATTTAGGGAGGGGGGTGGGGGGGGGTGGGGGGGGGCAGAGCAGCAGTATAAATGCAAGTGCAACATAGCATAGCATCCTCCATTTGGTTTCCTGGCTGTTCCCTTAGCACTGTTGCTTAACTCTGACATGCAAATTTGCAACGCAGACTGATAGCAAAGTTGGATGAAAACTTAATGCTGGTTTACTTTCCTCCCCACTAGCAAATCCACTGATTGCAGCAATTCTATTGATCATGATTTTGAATTAATTTATTACGCTGCAAAATGTTGCCTCTTTACATGCGGGTGTGCCCGGGCTTTACAGCTAAAACTACCCTCCGCTGAATGACATATGCTGTCACACCATGTTACAGGTAGAGCTGTCAGAGGAAGCTAAAACAGCCTGGCAGTTGAAGCAGCTGCACCGATAGGGACACCACCCACTCAAAATCCAATCATACAACAGGAAGATTTACTACAGGAAATGTATTGAGAACATATTTCCTCTTTTGTTCCTCTCATTCTGTTGACTACAAACATTGAAAGCGATTAATTTGCGTCATCGAGATATTCCTGGCACACCATCACATTCTCTCTCTCTCTCTCTCTCTCTGTCCTTGCTCTTCTGTCTCTCTTGCGCACACACAGTTAGCTAAATAAGACACACACACACACACACACACACCAATACACTGACACA
Source organism: Scomberomorus guttatus (assembly GCA_038419695.1). Lineage (NCBI taxonomy): Eukaryota > Metazoa > Chordata > Actinopteri > Scombriformes > Scombridae > Scomberomorus > Scomberomorus guttatus. Next base: position 12,548,484 of record CM076462.1, read on the forward strand.
TTCGAGTGAGTGAGCGCTGGGCATGCCATTGATGCTCTGCTGTGGCTTCATCCATCACTGATAATGGCTGAGGACAGCTGTGTGTTCAGTCCCCCCTCTCTCCATCATACCACGAGCTTGAGGCGGACGGATGGAGGGGAGGAGGGGTGTATTTATTCTACCCTGCCTCATAATCACACACCCCCATCTCGCAATACCGCAATACTGTCCTGCAACCTCTACCGCCCCTCCACACAACTGTCCCAACACCCCCCACCCGAGAGAATACCCGCCCCGGGCCAAGCCCAGATGGCCGTGGCCCACAGCGGCCTGCACATTGTCGCTATCTGGCTGTAGATCTACACCAGGGTTGTAATAGGAATCAGTGATGCAAAGCTGAGATACACACACATACACACAGACACTCACACACACAAAAACAAATGCCCTCATGCACTGTTATACATGCATTTCCATGCATACTCCCATTTTTGCAGTGTCTCTTTCACACACACACACACACACACACCAAACAGGGATGCAATGTTTAGACTGGAGTTAATGAAGAGATAACAGCTGATGTGATTAGTTTCCACATGAATGGAGCCTGTCAGGGCTCTGGCTGATCATCCTAATTTTACACACTGAGTTCAGTGTACATGAGTGGAAGTGGGCTTTCACTGACACACTGTCCTTGAACTACCTTATTTAACTAGGTCAATTCACTATGAGCAAATTGTAATGTAGTAGTGGTGGGAAAAGAAGAGCTTTAATACTGTGAAACAGCCAGTTCTCTCTTGAAATGCCTGTGGTGGAGTTTGGGATACAGCGCCCCTGCTGAAGGGCACAAGAGATATTTAAAGATTCCATCCACCCAAAATACACACTGTCACAGGTTTCATAGAACTAATTTCTTCAGTAAAAAGCAGCTAAAAAGTACTTTTGATGAAAATGTTTGACAAAGAGGTCTGTGGATTATTCACAGACAAATAGTGACACACTTTTTGTAGATGTTGAACACCACAAGTGAAACAACCTCCACTGTATTGGAGTCGAGAAAGAAACCTCCAAAACTAGGGATGCAGACCATATAAAGCATATTGGGCCTTTGTCAGTTTCATTATGAAACTCAGTGAATCAGCTACATTCAGTAAGTCACGACGGGCTGCTGACTCAGGTAAGTGGTATTACACAGGATGTTCTTAGTAATTTAGGTGAACCAACCATTTAAAGTGAAAGCCTCTACTTATTTTCTATCAAGCATCTGCTGCCGGATGATGATGAAATCATAGCACTGTAATTTGTCATCACCAAGCTGGAAACAAGTATGTTTTTGCCATATTGAGAACAATGGGCTTTATTTACATGACTCATTTTCACATCTTCTTGGCTAATCTGTAATCTAAACAATACATTGAGGTCAGTTCCAGTAAATCTCCACAGATGGCTAGCTAATGTTATTCAATTAGCAGGTGATGGGGAAGGGTGGAATCCGATCCCCAACAAAACACCAGTGCAGCACACTCCCTTCTATAAAAGACACCTGTCAGAAACAAGAGCCTCCTTTACCCTGGCTGTTAAAGAAAAGCACTCTCCTTGTCTCATCATCATTTAAGACTTAGGCACTTCAAAGCTGACCAGGTACAATAGCGGCGAGCAGGCCGCCTTCAAAAGAACAGCACAAGTTATGGTGGGGTGGCAGGAGAGAAGAATAGCCCTGTAAATCATAATAGAGAAGAAAATATAAAAGACGAGGCGGAGAGACGCAGTTCACCTGTTCTCTGTAACACAATCACTTAACGATCCTCAGGGCGCATTGTAAGGGAGAGCGCTCCTGGAGCTCGCGCCCTCGCTTTGTGCCCTGCTGAAGCACAGAGATCATCTTCCCCCTCTCCACAGACCCCCTGACCTTCTCTCTGTTCCACTTACACACACACACCCATCGAAATTACCCTTACTCCTCACAGATTAAGATCAATGTCATTCATCGCGTTTAGAGTATCAGCCTTTGATTTGGGCCAGAGAAAGGGAAGGGAGGGCACACGGGGCACCTGGGAGCTGTGAGTGGACGGGAAAAAAAAATGTCCTCCACTAGATGTGGATGAAAGTGGCTTTTTTACTTTCCCCTTGCGCTTCTGTGTTCTTTATGTGAAGGGCAACTGATCTTTGAAGTCACTACAGGTTAACAGACACTTCATTTGCATTTACACATATTTTTTATCTCATGCAAGTGTTTCATTGAATACTGTCCCTCCAACGCCTCTTTACAATAACACTGCGTTCAGACTGAAAATAGCACTGTGTTATGAACACACAGGGTTGCATGGACGGGCTTTTGTACAGGTACAGGTGAGAAGAGGAAATACTAATCGAGAAATCCAGATTGAAGGCTTACAGTCACCAAGACTGAAGATCTATAAATAGAGCTGGATATGGCGCGGTGAGTCAACCTCGCACATTCTGTTTAGGAATTTTTTTTCCTTTAATTGACAATACACAGTGGAGAGCCAGACAGAGAATGTGAGGAGAGAGGGGGTTGTTGTGCAACAAAGGTCCTTGGCTGGATTTGAACCTGAGATGTTGCAGTTTACATGGTACGCATCTTAGCCCCTAGGCCACCGTGACGCCCCGAGTCTATACAACCTGTTGACAGGACATTGAGTCAATTATCTTTTGTATCGTGACTTCTTAAACCATGAAGATTTAATATTGGTAAAACCTAGCCAGAGCCAAGTTTATATTAGTGACATCCTCTTAATGTAAAGTCTACAGGATGAGGCGAAAGAAAGAGACACAACCAGGAAGAGAAAAAAAACATTTTTGGTGTTTGTGCAGAACAACTTTCACCGGGACAGACGGATGCCTTCCTAGAATCCGGATGCCTTTAAAACTCAGTCTTGAAGCTTGTGCTACAATGTATTCACCATGAAATGTAGTGATCCCGCTGTTGTTGCCTCCACTATGCCAACGTAATAGTCTCATCGTGTTTTTTGCAGCACTATTGTTGATTTGAAATCAGCCTAAAGGCACCAGTATACCTCATCAGAACTGCTTGTCAGATGGTCGAGTAGCTTTGGAAACCCCCTCCTCCCACACCTTCCTGACTTCGGAATTGAGACGGCTGTGTCCAACAATTTCTGTAACTTTCTGAAATCAACACTCGCACACTCCTCACGCAGTGATAGGCCAAGTGTGCGGTGGTCATTCATGACAAAACAGTTTCTGGTATTTTCATGTGTACAATACTATGAATGCCTTCCAGGACAAACTGTCTAAAAATGTGCGCCATTAGTCCTGTACTTAAATGATTATCTCACCTCTCTCTATGACAGCTGGGTTTCCACCCTGCCCTCAAGTGTGATCATTCAAAACAACTATAAACACTTTTTCCCTTCCAAAGTGGTCATACATGTCATATGAACTACTTCTTTTCTAGCATAACCCCGGCCTTCAGACCCATGCTGTCCGTTCTCTCTGTGATTAACCCCAACCCCTGTTACCTCTGCATCTCTTTACCACAGGGATTCCTCTGTGTGTCTAGTCCCTGACCTTTGACCTGGCCCATAGGTAAGCTTAGCTTTTGGACAGCACTGACCCTTTTCTATAGATAGCTTTTTCCATTGAAGTTCCAAGCTCTCCTATCTCCTCTCTCTCTCTCTCTCCGTTCCCCTACCACCCCCAACATCCCCACCCTTGGAGTCACCAGGGTATGTGACGGTCTAAATGCCCCCTATTGTTGGCAGAATGGACCTTTTGTCCGCACCCCCTGCATGTGCTGACTAAGGGACATCCAGTGAGCCCACTTTTGAGTCCACCCAGGGGTATGAGAGGGGTGGATACAGAGGGTCAGCTAAGCCTTGCAGTGACCCCCCCCTCCCAGAGTGTTTGAGGAATTTCCTGATTCAATAACTTTTTAAATAGCTGGCCCCCTTGCCTTTATACACCTCCAATGGAAGTCAGTCTCGTCCTCACACCTAGCACACAAACTAAACACTAAAAACACTTGAAAATGCATATGTGTGTTAAAAAATGGTTTCTGGTTCTTAGTCTGGACGGAAACCCAAATTGGAAAGAAAAGGATGCATTGTTAAATTTATCCACATTAGCAAAGACATGGCGTTAGATCTACGGACATGTGAACTGGACTTTTGGCTTTTCTACCTATATGCATTGTGTAAAATTATAAATAATAAATAAATTGCCCAAATTACGCCCGTAAAACCAACAGCTCCTGTTACGTCACAAACATTACCTTAAAACAATTTTTTAAAAATCCATTCACACACCACTAACAGCTTTGCTAGCATCTGCTGTCAGAAACTAGAAATGTTGTACAGCAGAGATATGATGAGAAACCCTTTCGCAGTAATGTTATTTTGTCTTAAGCACGCAGTCAAATTGCTGAATGCTCAAGACAGCTGCCTAAACATGCACAAGCCCTTGAAATGTACCTTCGGTAAAGGCAACATACTGTATGTGAGAGCATCTTAAGAGGGAGGGGAGGTGGGATGAAAAGATAGACAAACAGATAGAAAAAGATAAATGAGAGCGGGAACATCTGGGATTATTACTTTATTTCTGTAATAACGATCTGCGCACACAGCAGTTTGTCGACCAACAATTAATCTCCCTAACACCCCTCTTTAATAGACTTCCATTAACATGCTTTTAAACATAGGGCTTTTAAACGATACCTAATTCACTGCATACATGCGAGCGCACATTAGTGCTGAATAGTATTTACTGGCCATCCTTTAAACAACTCCCTTTAAAATCTAATCCGCTAATGTATCCAAATCACACGGCTGTCCCGGGCCATATATCTTTAATTGTACGTTGGCCCATTTTAACAAGAGTCAGACGCCTGCTAAGGACTCCTCGACATCAAAAAGCTGCCGCCCAGCACCTAATATCCTCTGCCATCACAATGCTGCCGTTTCACCACCCATGTTCATAAAACGACAAACCCCCCCCCGCCACCCCCTCCGTGACCCCCTCCTTTCACTTTGATTGGGCTAATTGTGTTTCCTGCTGAATGCAGTAAACTTAAGGGAAGCTAGGAAGTGCATATGCACATACCCTGGAGCGTGCATACAAAGTCAAATTCACACTGTAGGCGGTTTTTCTAACAAGAGGCCATTAGAGACAATAGGCAGGCTCGTTCACTTTCTGAGGGTCCAATTTACATAGTAGTGGCAGGTACTAAAGCCTCTTCAGCCCTTTGGAGTAAAGACTCCTCTTCTGACACCTCTCCCTTGGTCATGTGTTGGAAATAGCTCATTATCTCTTAGCAATATATAGCATATGAAAATCAATCTGACCATGTACCTATCCATGTATCTACTGAAGTGTCCTTGAGCAGAAAAAGAAAAACCATGTTCTGTAACTGACCCTGACCTCCGACCTGCCATTTGTGGAAGGCAAGAAAAAAAGCCTGTTTTTTCCGGGGGGGGGGGGTTGAAATAGAAAGGGGTCTCTCCAACACATTTCAGTGATGGGTGGCTGAACTGTAAAGTGTAAAAGAGGTTTTCGAATGTAGGGATGCAACATCTGGCCCAGCCGGATCTGACAAGTCATCGGTTTTCATCGGGTGAGCCACCACGAAACCACACTGTGGTCGCCTTTGTTATCACAGCCTGTCACTCTTTCGCTCTTCATCCCTCTCTTTCTCTTTGTCAATCTGGGTGAGCTCCTGTTGACCCGAGGGCCTCTTCGGTGGGAGTGCGCCACACTGGACCACTTCAGAGCCCAACCCAAAACCACACCAAACTTCCCGTGCCATCAAGGGGTGTATTTCTCTTTCTCTACTCTCTCTGTCTCTCTTTATCTGAAACCTCATCCCTCTTGGTGCTGGTGACCTGGTCTGTGTGTTGCGGCCTTGGCAGAGGCAGACAGTGTGTAAGTGAACGGGAGGGAAGTCATATGTTAGCAGTTTGAACCTACAGCCCCAATTAGAGGCAGCTGTTGCTGCGCTATCGCACCACAGCGAAGGGGAGGGGGGCTGAATTTATGGTCTGCGTCTCTGTGGCGACCCCTGTTTGATGTGCAGATAATTAGGAAGTGAATGACTTCCTGTGGGTTGCTGCTGGAAGGGGCAGCTCCATACAATAATAAAAAACAGAAAGGGAGAATAAGGAGAAGAACAGCTGAGATGTAGGATGCATATGAAGTGGTAGCAGGGTCAGGTGGTGTGCCAACAGAAGCTGGAGGTCGTCTGCTCAGTCGCTTTACAGGCCGCGCCACCGTGCACGCATTCTGTCCGTATAAATACGTGCGCGTCGGGGTGCGCCACATGACTTTGCATGCCGACACACTTGACCCCTGGTTTTGTGCATGTCTGAATCTAGCCGATTCAAAGACTAAATCAGTCAACGCATCACAGGAGTCAGCTTTGAGCTCGTCTTCCCTTCACATACCATCCTTTGACTCCCAAAAGAACACGCCTGTGCAAGTTAACAGCCCAGAACGTATTTACAAACTTGGAAAGGTGAGTTAACAGTCCAAGTGGGAGAAGAAGCAAAGAATAGATCAAAGAACAAAATGTATGTCCCTATAGCTTAAGAAAAAATTCCCTTGCCTTTGCCTGGACATGTAGTTTTAAACATCTTGAATAATCGTCTGTCAAATTTGCACCGCAGCAGTTTCTGTTGAGACTACCTTTTAAAGCTTTTCTCAAAAGCTCACTTTACTCAAATGCCTTTTGCCTTTTCCATAGCAACGCTTTGTTTTTCCTCTTGCTTCATCACCACCTTGCATGTCATTTCAATTTTGACCTCTTCAGCCAGAAGTCATGACCCTCGCTCATTGTCCTCCCGATTTCCCTGAAGAGGATCAGAATCCAAAAATCCAATCTGAAAAAAGCCTCTTGAAAAAAAGAAAAAAAAGTAATTGATTCCCAGGATTCCTCACAGTCAAGTGTTAAGTCAGTCAATAAAACTTTCTAACAGACTCTGCTGGTCACTGTATGAGCAACAATAGGGCCAGATTGCGATACTCGGCCTCTTTTGTTTCTCTCCAGCTTTTCCAGTGAATGAAGCACAATAGGAAGGAATGCATTAGTTTCTGGTTGAGTGCTAAACCCAATCAGGACGATAACTATGTTAAAAGGACTAAGAGAGTCTTTAAGTATCCTCCATAGCATCAGATTAGCCCTGTTACCATCTACCCTCCTGTGGCTGGCTATTCATGTGCACTGTAAGGCCAACACATAAACACAAAACCTCCTTCACATCGTTACTCTGCTCATACATGTATCCATCTGGTCAGTTAGCTGGTTACAAATCAATGAATAAATCAGGTTTACATTAGTTTAGCTATTGTGTGTATTAAGACACACATCAACACTTTCACTTTCATGGGAAAGTGTTGACGTGTGTAAAGGAACAGGAGAACACACACATTACCTTAACCTCAGCAGACATGGCCAAAGTGTTTGGTTTTAACTTTGAGTTAGTTTTAAGTAGGGCTGGGTGTCAAATCCCAATTCTTTGTGAGTAGTGCCGCAAATGTGCCTGGATTATCGAGTATTAAAGTGTCAAGACGATCTAAAGGTTGGCATCAAATAGTTCAGATTATTGGGTTTGTTTACTTATTATTTGATCAAGAAAGTTCAAACAATACCCAGCCCTTGTTTTATGTAGTAAGTAAGACAATTCAGAGAGTAAGTAACTTGGTTCTGATCCAGTGCCAAATAACATCAGGCCAGAATCACCAATGACAATATTGATACACGTTATTATCAAAAGCAGCTACAGTAATATTATGTGAGGGAGATAAATGTGTCATCATGAATGAGTTGAATGCACCATTAAAGCTACACCTGAACACATTTTTATTGCTTTACCTAATCTGCCAAATACTTGCAATTCTTTCACTATTCTTTGTTAACGACTTGTTAAACCCAAAACAGTTAGTCATGGTAATTAACAAAAACATTTACTGTGTGAATGATGTTGATCGCTGCAGACAAAAGCTGTATTGTGCATTTTTTGATATTGATCCTACTGATGTAAATATTGAGTCTCCAACAAGACTTAATATTGGGAGCATCAATACCTTAAGTATCGATTTGCCCATCACTAGGGTAAGAGGTATATTACAATAAAATCCATGTGATTGTTGCTTTCTATCCATCTAAGAAGGTTGTGTCAGATGCGCAATGTTCTGACCCAAACGTAGATGAAGAAGAAGTAGAATAGATTGTAATGCTGGATCCACATCAGCGTTGTGGTATTGCAGTACTGCAGATATAGTTACCAAATTTGATTATAAATCAGTGCCTTTAATGACTCTCCTTTAAAATTATACATCTAAGCATCCTGGCTATACATTATGATGTCATTAACGATGCATCAGGATCTGGGTTATGCAACAGAATGCACACACACACACACACACACACACACACACACACGCACACACACCGCATTTATCACAGTCAAAACAAGCTCTCCAACCAAGGACCCTACCAGCTCTGCCTGTTCACAGGAATGCAGAGAAAAGGGAAAATATTCTTCTTCGATAAGAAGCTGTTTTCTTACAGGCAGCTGGGAGGGGTCCATGATATCTTGTTATGCTTAGCATTTGTTTTGCTCTATGAGAACATGTGATGTGTCTGAGCTGGTATCTGTATTCCCATTACGACATGTGCCTTGGTGCCATGAGAAAAGTATGCCTGCCTGTTGGCGAAGGAAAAAAAATCCAAGGCTTTCATGAAGACGTAGCGAGACACAGGACTTAAATGAAGGGGTAGGGGAGCATATGCATTGTGCCAAGGGCGCCATGTAATTAAAAAAGAACATCAACAACAAACCTGGTTTTTCATCCCCTCTTTCATCCCTCTTCCCTTTTTCTCATATAGTTTTCAATCTTTTTTTCCCCTTTTACATTGAAAAACGCTGGCCTCTCCCCCCTCCGCTGCTCTCCTGCTTTTCTGTGCTGAGGGTCGCTGACAAAAGGAATTGTGCAAATGAGCCTTTAAAATCCCTAAATGGTTGTGGTCTACGCACAATGGGCCAAAGAATGCAATGCTGGACAAAGGCTGGCCCTTGCCCCACCACTCCGCCCTGCAGTGATGGATCCGAACGGACGCATGAACGTGGGCTGGATTTGGGGCTGCAGAGGCGCCACCTCGCCCCCCACTGGGCCAACCAAAAGGGACAGGCCTCGGGGATACACTGGAACCCCAGCCAAGGGCCTCAAAACAATCACGAGCTGCTAACTAGCCTCGCCATCCATAGGCCTTGATTGATATGGGAAACGCATGCTTGCTTCTCCATACAGCTCCCTCCATCACTCTTTATCATCCTCAAAGCCTGAAATTATTCCCCCTTTCAAAGCCAACATTAGAGATTAGATGTGGGCAGCCATTAAATGCTGATTTTATGTACATAACAGGTTTATATTAGCCCTAAAATCATGTTTTATGAGCGTCCAATATGCCTCACAGGGACGCAGGCTGTAACGAATGGCAGAGAAATATGAAAGAGCGATGGTGAAATCAGAGAATGAAGGTATGGAGAAATTACAATAAGTGTTTTATTAATGGGGCCTGCCCCCCTCAAGGCTATTAGCACTAAGGAAAACGTCAATTTGCATGGTTCAAGGATATGGAAAATGTGCTCTGACAACCCTGCTTATAGCCAGAGTACAGGATGGTGCTTTGAGGAGTTGAAAAAAAACAGGTTAGTCAGGTTGTAGCAGATACTCTACAGTTGTGTGAACGTACGATTTCTAACCAATTTGCTGGAGGAAAAAGGTGCTCAAATGGATTTCAGTTACTTGTCCACCTACTCCTCCATTAATCCATCAAATATACTCGCTTATTCCTGTTCAGGATCAAAAGCTACCCCAGCATGCATTGGCAATGGAAACACCCTGGGCGGGTTGTCACTCACGCACACCGGCAGGTAATTTAGAGTTTTCACTTCACCTGGTTTTCATATCTGTGAGCTAAGGGAATAAAACAGAAGGAAACCTACAACAAATTGGGCGGACACGGTGCTAAGAGCCAGCAAGCTGCGCTACTGTTGCTCCACCTCAACAGAGTAAAAAATGGCAACAACAAAAAAAAAACACAACAATACATGAGCATTGGTGTTATATAATCCATATCCAGGATGCAGCTGCAGAGTGTGAACATGCTTCAGGTGCCCAATTGGCAGCTGATTTCCTCCGTCCCTTTGTTATTAAAAACATAACAATTAGCAGGAACCTTGTTTGCTTTTCAATAAGAACATGACCAAATATTTCATAAGTAACACAGCCAGAAGTGTAACACATGGAAGCCCCGGCTTAATAAAAGCCACCAAACTGTTAAACTTTACGCCCTTAAGGTCACATTTGATTTGGTATTTGCTGTCTCTGCTAATAAACACCCAATCATTTGACCACTGAAGGTCTCCATAAGCCTGTAGCTACTTTCTAAGAGTTAAAGGGCAATAAACAACTAAGAGGTCTGTGTAATTACAACACAGCAAGGCTTGAGGGTAGAGGAGTAATCCTCGCTCAGCTAGCTCCACACAATTCCAAATGATTTCTATTTGGGTATACGGGACCATGTGACAGTTTTATTAGCTTGGTTTAAATCGGTCGGCTGTGGATTTGTTGGAAGGCTGCAGTTCACTGCGGCGCCGCAGCAAAGTTGTAACACCACGCAAAGCTAAAGGTTTTTGATGACTTTGTGATCTCAGTTATCAAGTTGTATCTTTCAAGGAGTTCAATAAATGTATTGTTCTTGTAAAAGAGTGATGATGACACAAAACAAGCAACTTCACCCTTTAATATAAATCCAATCAACCAGTGACTTCTTATAAATTAGCCCACTTCCTGATGAAATACAACACACACACACACACACAGAGTAGCATCAGGTGTTCTTGAATTGTGCCGCTCTTTTCTTTTCTTGTCTCTCTTATCCATGTTTAATTACTCTCATTCATCTCCCTCACCCACTCACTAGTGTTTTTCTTTCCCTTTCTTTACATTGCCCAGATAATAAGCTGTAAAGTTACATTAAAACGATCTCCCTGTACTGTACTCAATTGGAGCCTGTTGTGATAAGCTAGACAAAGAACAAAAGAAAAGCCGGTGGAGTACAGCACTTTGAAGTACAGGGAGTTTTATTGCTTTATGTAAGTTGCACGCATTTACTGTAAATGAAACTTAGCTGCATAACTCGCTAACAATATTGAATGTGGCACATGTTGCCTTGAGATAATCACACATTTCAGGCAATCTTCTCTGAAGGCTTCACACACCTCCTTGTGTGCATCCAATGAAAGCCCGAGGCCTGTATTACTCACGATGGTGGTATTTTCAAGTCCTGACTTCATATCCTGCCCTTGTTTTTGTCTTATTTGACTGGGGGCCCCAACCCTCTTGGAGCGGGCACCCCAATCTATGTAAATCCCCTATACATACCTCAGCTGCACTTAGAGGCATGTCGATTACATAACTGACGCAATTGCTGCAATCAGACGTGCCACGTAAAACTGAGAAATAATCCAGTTCCGTTTCATTTTTTATTCAGGACAATGCCCGCATTCATTCATAAAACCAGGAAAAAGTTAATGTTCTACAAATTTGGTTGGTTAATGTCTTCCTTACCACTGTCCTTTCACTTCTTGTAAGACACACACACACACAGAACCCCTCCCTGCACTTGTTTTATTGCTTTTGAGTGGGTGGTGTTAGTGATACCTCTCTGATTCATACCGCTGTTTGAAGTAGGATCATTTTTCCAGCTGTGCACATGCCATTCACCCAGGTATCCACCCACAGACACAGTAATGCTGCCCCCCCCCCCCCCCCCCTCCACCTTCTACTTTGACTGGTAATGGGTTTTGGAATGTGGTAGAAGACTGGACTTGAAAAGATTGCCACTAGCATCAATAAATGCGGGATACCAAAAAGAAAGACAGACAGAAGGTGGTTTTTGAAAAGAGAAGATATCGTAAAGGACAAAGCAGTTTGCATAGAAGAGAAAGATGGAGACAGAAAGGACCAGCGGTGATTATTTGGTCATGGTTCAAGGTCAGATTTCTGGTCGTCGGTTTACTATAAATCCAGTGTGGTGAATTAATATAGTGAGACCAGCTATCAGGTGCCCAGTGTTCATCTTGGCAGATCAGCCAAGCTTGACTCCTAGTTGGATATTCTATACAACACCTGCTAATCTAACCTCACCAGATTCCTAAACTCTGACTTGCAGAAATCTTCATTCGTTGTATTTTGTCTAACAGATTATTACTTGATGGCGCACATGTCAGTTAATGTCGTATATCATTCCCTGAACTATGATTTATTTGCCTGTCTCATGAAAGCAGCTCCAGTCTGCCTGCTAGCTTCAGGATGGAGGGCTTGTTTGTTTAAAACCAGCGTAGCAGGAGTGGGTAGTGTGTTTGTTGGTCACACCTTCTTAACAGTAACTGCCGTCTCTGTGTCTCATACAAGGATACAGTGTTATAATGGAAATCAAAACAAGCGCTCCTAAAAGCTACAGGAGAAACGTTGGTAAGAAGCCGGTCTGAGCTAACAGCTGTAAAGTGAACGCTCAGGTTGGACTGCATAACGGTATTTCAGAACTTGAGAGGTGGGTAAACAGCGTTTATGTGCGTTTACTGCAGCCCTGAGTCAAACTAAATGTTGTATGAACTAGTTTGTTGCCCCGTTTCACCTGCCAAAGAAAACTTTTTGAAAATGCATCACAGAGTGGATAATCTGAAAACTCAGGCTTTCTGTGGATGAGGCAGCTTTTAGAAAAGGATTCCATAAATCTGCTCAGAAAAGTCAAGGTCTGTGTAGCTGCCAAATTTCTTGTGATCACCCATTTTCAATGTCAATATAACTTAACACACTATACAAGTGTTGTAATTAACCTGTGTGTTTATTTCATCAGGTGACTGAGCACAGGAATGGTCGCCCGGTTAACAGGTAACATTTCTGAGTAGTAGTCAAATCTCTCATTTATGCTTGCTGACAACTGGTGATGACGGAGAACAGAAGTTTAACCAGCTGAGACTCAACAGACTCTTCAACAGACTTTGTGTGTTTTTGTGTCTTTTAACCATGACCATGACTGTTGCCCAACCTTAACCATGACAATAAAGGTACCCTAGTGTTAATTAATGAAGGTAATGTTTCCTCAACAGTGATTTGAAATGTTTTTGGAAGACACAGACAAATGATGCCGTCCTGCTGATAAAGGCGTCCGATCAGAAAACATTTATTTGTAACTCAAAACGCATTTACAAAAGATGTATTTTGAATTTGGAGAAGTTATTGTCTCCATCCATGTCTCTTTGCTCACTAAAAGCCAGTTTTTCTGTTATATAAGTGTTTGAGTACATATTGTACATCTATTATAGCTGGAAGATCCAAGTGATTGTGACCCTGATGCGGTTGCCCTCTGATGTGTTTAGGTCTTTTACAAAATGCAGGGACTTTCCTCCAGGCAAGGCTCAGTGCCACTGGAGGCCTCTGTAAAGAGGGACTATAGCTACACGCTATTAATGTTAGCCACACTCCCCAACAAAACAAGGAACAAAAAGCTACACAACACCCTACTCATTCCTTTAACCAAAGTCACGCCAGCAAGGGTGCAGCGCAATAAATTAACGTCCGATTAAAAATGGTCGTCTCGCCCGCCAAATTGTCATCAAGTGGCACCATTGATACGGGCAACAAAACCGGGCACATCACCAATCACCCGCTCAATGAGAAAAGGAAGGAACTAAAAACAACATTCTTGAGCAGGTCGATCTTTCATGAGCTGGATGTGGAGGAAGGAGGGGGGGCTAGATGCTTAGGTTCTGGGGTATGTAAAGCGGGGTACACAGGACCCCACAAAGGGGGGAAAGAAGGAAGGGCCACCCTGACAGCCTTGGCGGTGCAGGTTCTTTTTTTTTTTTTGAGGGCTGTGGGGGTACTAGAGGGATGGAAGCAGAAGCTGGGGGGTTGTTCCCCCTCTTCAAAGCCTTTCCGCTGGTTCTGGGGCCCTGTGGATGGAGAATGTAGGTGGGGGGTGCGGTGAAGGGGTGAGGGTGGGTGAGGGTAAAGGAGAGAAAGGGAGAATTAGGGAGCCCTCTCTTTGTCTGCTGGCATCAGGGGGGTCGGTTAGACACTGAACGCCTCGGGAAGATTAACCGGCCAGGCCTGGTCGGAAGCTGAAGGGTAGGTGGGTGGGTGGGTTGGAGGGGGGGGGATAATGGGAGCCTGCTTTGTCTCTGGTCCACGATAGGATGCTGGAGAGGAGAGATGGAATGTAAGAACGGAGATTGATTGATCGGTACAGTGGATAGCGATGCAGGGAAGGAGGGAGAAAGGAGGGGAGGGAGGGAGGATGTCAGCGCTAAGCCGCGAGTCGCTCCCTGATTCTCATGTGGTGAGAGAAAGGGGATCTCCAGTCGGCAGTTTGAATTTTTGAAATATGGAGGAAATAAGGCACACAGGAGTTGAATGGGGGGAGTGAACGAGAGTGAAAACTGACAGAAGTAAAAAAGAGAAATGGGGAGGCTGTTAAGGTGGAGAGGAAGGAACGGGAGGGAGGAAACCTTTGGGGTGGGGGGGCTTCCTCAATACGGATTAGTGCAGCTCCACAGTGGGGAGAGGGAGGATGGGGTGAGAAGGAAAGGAGGGAGGAGAGGATGAAAGTTGGGGAGGGAGGGGAGGGTGAGAATGAAGAATTGCCATTCGCTTCACTCACTTCACTACACAGGAACAAAGCATGATGGGAGGTACTTGACATAACACTCTTCCAGGCCATGTTGGTGTGTGTGTGTGTGTGTGTGTGTGCATGTGTGTGTGGTGTCCAGTATCTCAAGGGGAGGCATAGCATGTAAAATTTAGCATTTGTATATTGTTAGTACTTCTGTTTTAATTGAAGCATCACAATTTGGGGTTTACCTGCCAAAGTTAAAAGTTTCTAGGACTCTCTTCTAATTTTGGTCTATATTGTGCATATTAAAACAAGTTATATAGTATATATGTTTATCTACTATGCATGTGTGTACACATTTGAACTTCACATAGTGCAGATATTAAGGATATTTAAGTATATAATAAGCCAGATGATGCTACAGATGGTTTATTAGGTCTTTAAGGGCACAAGGCAAAGCTGAATCTGCTTTTATAAATTGGTAGAAAGATCAAAAGTGTTACATTTTTATATTTCTGCCAAGCAATGTCGTTTATAAAGTGTGACTAAATAAAATTAACGAAGTAGTACCAATGTGTGCGCTGGTTTCTTCATATTCTTTGACATTTTCCCGTCACAGCTGAGCGTCTCACACACCGGCTTCAACACTGGAATCAGACTCATCCAATTAGAAATGCGGAGTGCTAATCAACGTGCGCACAGTGTTTTGGAAATGACCTCTTCATTTCTCTCCGTTCTCTCCCAGCACGTCTTTGAAATTCAAAGCCAGGCAGAAAGGTATGCAACAGCTGAGAGCAAAGTAGCACTTAGCGGCGGTGGTAGGGTCTCTGTCCGCGGCTAATGACCTGAGGCAGAGTCTCAGAGATATCATTAAGGCCTCATTAATTACAGGAATGATAAAGATTATCTCCACAGGTGATAGCCCACCAGGGATACAGTTCCCTGCTGCAGGTAAAAAAAAATAGTCCTACTCTTTCTATGTGATTTGGATCTTTACTGAGGATGAAAACACCATCACAAGCTGATTCTGAGCCACCTTCACTGTCAAATACAGGGGTATCCGTGTGTGCATGTTGGTGTGAGTCAGTGTGTGCTGTGAATGCGGAGGTGTCTTTATTGATGGTGTGCAATCAGGTGTGTGACATCTTCTTTCTATCTATGTTTAGGTCCAAACAAACAAAGAGGCAGAC
This sequence comes from Scomberomorus guttatus, assembly GCA_038419695.1. Classification (NCBI taxonomy): domain Eukaryota; kingdom Metazoa; phylum Chordata; class Actinopteri; order Scombriformes; family Scombridae; genus Scomberomorus; species Scomberomorus guttatus. Next base: position 12,564,309 of record CM076462.1, read on the forward strand.
GTATTATTTGTGAGCAACATCCTGTCACAAAATGTCATTTTCTGCTATAGCTTGCCCAAAAACTGTCCCACTGAGGCGCATCGCTGCTGGACGCCCCTGAGCCACTGTCAACAAAAGTAATTTAAGCTGAAGAAAAACCCATTTGCCAGCCTCAGATAGGTTAAAAGGCCTGCTTTCATTTGAGAATTCTCACTTTCCATTTCTCTCGCTTTTTTTCTGTTTCACTCCTCCCTCGTTCTTCCCTGCCTATATTTACCCCGTGATTGTGTTTGAGTGTGTGTGAAGACGCTGAGAGCTTTGTTTGGGACCTGTCACACTGAAGGCTGAAGGTGGAGTGGGAGGGGAGGGAGAGGAGAAGGAGAGGCATTGTGGATGGATTATACCAGAACCAAAAGTGGACCCCTCTCTCTCTCTCACACTCTCACACACACACACACACCAGCTCCCTGCAGGTACAGTACCCCGCCCCCACTCCTCCCTCTCACCCCTCCCCTCTGATCAACGGAGCTGAAACAAGGAGGCCAGGAGGGGCCTCTGGTTCCCACATTAGACCCACTGTAGCTATTATCTTCTCACCACCCCCCCCCCTTCCAAAAAGACCTTTACTGTACCCCAAACCTGTTATATAACATAACATGATCACATGCTATCTGATAACGGCTCCTTATCAAAGGAACTTCACAATAACATGAATGCACGTAGCAATCTAAAATGTAACCTTAGTTACACAGAAAATATTTTGATATTAAATAGATGCTCATACACCAGCGTGGAGCCGTATCTTAAATTGAAAACCAGAATAAACAGGTGTGACAATACGGTACAATGTATAGTCTTCGCACTATATTATATCTGTTATGCAATGCTCGTTGCTATTATCTGCACTGGTTTATGTTATCTGAGCATATCTATGTGTATATTTGCTATTAAGGGAACGACATGTGCTATGCTTTTCACAGTCTAACTTCCTCAGGTAGAGTGGTAGGTCACCTTTATCACACCCAGTCAATTCATCAATTTTTTTGTCAGAAACTTAATTACTAACAATTTTGATAATCAATTATAAGTCATTTGTCAAGCAAAATGCCAAATATTCACTAGGGTCTGCAGCTTTCCTCTGCCTATACTATTATAAATAGAATATTTAGGGGTTTTGAACTGTTTGTTGGGTAAAACAATCACTTTAAGGAACTTGTGAGAGGCATTATTCACAATTTACAGATTCAATTATTAGACAACCAACCAAAACATTATTTGATACTGAAACTGATCATCAGTTGCAGCCCTACTGTCAAAAATAATTCAGTGAAATCGTTAACTTGTGTTCACATATGTTATTACATTAATAATGCATATGTATCCAGAGGGTGTCCTTTGTGCAACTGCACATTCATCTTGGCTGTTCAGTGACTAACAGTATGTCAGGCTACATTACTGTAAAGATGTGACTTGATAACATGAATGCTTATTCATTAGTAAAGCATCATCATAACAATTTTAACAACCCGGTGACTGTGTTTTTGTCTAATGTCACCTTAAAAATCTAATTAAACAACAATATATTAGGATGTACACACACAAGGCATGTGCATGCCTATACATGCCCACAGCGGCAGATACTGTAGTAACCGCAGTGTGAACACTTACACAATACACACCAGCAACAAGTAATTAAGCAGGCTTCTGAAAAGCACAATAATCCCTCCACCTTCAGCTATTAACAGACAGAGAGAGTGAGAGAAGAAAAGCAGGAAAAGGAGACCCTTGCACTAAAAGAGAAGCCCTTTGAACTTTTGCAACAAGCCCTTTCTCCTAAACAAAAACACAAAATCTTCCCCTTATCTCCTTTCTCCCTTTCCTCGTCTTTTTTTCTCCCTCCTGCTCTCTTGTTTCTTTCCTCTGTAAAGTCAGTGGTCCGACTCTCTCAAAGGCACCCAGAGCCCCCAGCCTGCTCCTATTGGTTCCTCCTTGCTCTCCCACACTGAGTGCCCATGGCTCCTGAAGTGATGCTCTTTGTGTGGGGTTCAGGGGTCGTGCCTATTAGCGTGAAGAAAGCCCTGCTGGGTCTTATCCCGACCCGGAGGAGGACGCAGGGCTCTTCACCCCAACCTCGGCCCGGGCCAGCCCCCTCCCCCGGACGGGACACTTTCATCCTTTGTCAGGAGGTCAATGAGCGGACCCCCAGAGGGGAAGGAGGGCCCCCACCAATAATGATATGCATGACAGTCATTGTATGACCCCCATGGGGGGGTCATGGTTGGTTGAGGTGGGTGGGATGAGGGAGGGGAGGGCTGGCTGCGTAACTAAGGATGGTTATCTTATCCAGAAGTAACAGAGTTACAGAATGATGGTGATGAGGGTGAGAGCGCTCCGCTGGATGAAGGATCTGATCCACGATCGTATTTGACTTGAAAAATGCAGGACTGTAGGAAATATAGCAGCATCATTCTCACACTAGTTTGCGCTTTGTTCAGTGAGGTCAAATATTAGAATAAAACTTAACTGTAAGGAAGTTTATCTATTTCCAAAATGCATTCCTCGCCCCCCCCCCCCTCCTCCCCACATACACTCACACTCATCTTAACCCTTAACCTCAACCCTACCCTTCGCTGGGGAGATGAATTTGATTTGGTTCGCTTCACTCCCTGCCAAAAAAAATTCAGCTATTTGCCTTGATATGCAAATGAGATGTTACATAACAATGTCATCAATAGCAGAACACGCCCAAAACGACAAGAATGAATATATATCTTAAAATTGCCTTTGAAGTGCTCCATATGAGCAAAAGGCTGAAACCATCATTCGTCGTTTCCCCACTGAAGTCTTCGTGGTTTAGCCGGAATAACTTGAGCCTAAAAATCTGTTTTGTCAATCGGCTTCCAACAATGAGTGATGGGGTTTACATGAACATGCTGTTTTCTACCATAGTTGGAGCAATTTTGGTTGTTTTAGATGAGATATTTATGTATTTGTGTTTTCTCGCCGGTTGAAGTTGATATATTTCATATATTTCTTTGTACCAATCAGAATTTGGCTACATAAGAATCAGGATGTGATGACAGTTGAGATTTTGAGGTCGAGGAGACGCTGCTGTCAACCACATCCAGATGTAACTGGCTTTTTGAGTGTTAAACTCTTAATAAAAAAAATAACTAAAGATTTTAAACTTCAACATTGATGTTATCAAGAAATATAAACGATTGGAACGTTTTCAGGAGCTTTAATTAAAGGCTCTGAAAACCTGTTTTAGTCCCACATAAATACAGAAACCACAAAAAAAAAAAAAAAGTTGAAACAAGTTTGGTGATTTCACATGAGAGAGTTACAGTATTTGTACCCCGCACCTCCCCCGTGTTTGAATTGGGTAGGGTGATGTCAGATGTGTCTTCGCACCAATCAGAATTTAGCAATATAAGAAATGGAATTTAGAATCTGATGATATCTGCGGAGGTGTTTACTGACGTTGCCAAGGAGACCACCACTGTTAATCACATCTGAACACCCACAGTTTTTAAGTGTTAAACTCTTAATGAATGTTTAACACATATTGTTGCTTATTTAGATCTACCTAACAGTATATTTTTATTCTGTTGTCAGACTGTTATGACAAAAACTACATTTAAACAACAGAAAACAGATAAAGAAAGAAGAACTCCACATCCTAAAGCTGTGAGTGAGTGGGAAGGGTGTCCAATACATAATATGAAGAGTAGAACACACATACACATCAATACGCGTGTGTGGTTGGTCAGTGTCGGCTACAGTACGGTTGCAGCCGTGCAGAGAAAGGCCAGCGATCAGCGGTCAAGTTTACCGCGATGAGGAAGATATAATGAATAAAATGAGATGCAGGGAATCAATTTTGAGCACTGAAGGATCTACATTCCTGAGGCTGAAATATGTGCGAGGGCTGAAGTGCACAGTGTCCTTTATTGATTCAGGAATATGTCATCACATCATGCTCAGAAGCTATTTAGCAGCTATCAAGACCCAGACAGTGCTAATCTATTATTAACATCCTGAGTAGTCCTTTATGGTCGGTTCATTAAACCGGTGCACCTCTGCGTATTCCTGAGGGAATTTTATCTTTCCACTATGAGTCAGTCTTTATTCAGTAAGAAAAAACAAACTGACATGATTAACATATATAGAGGAGCCACACTTTTAGATTGAAATATAATTGTGTCATGAGAACACAATGCAGTCAGTCAAGACTGGATGAGGCAGTAAATGGGGTAGAATATGAGGTAAAAAAAAAAGGACATTCAATTGTAATGTCTTTTTTTTTCTTGTGACATAATTAGCTGTGTCCAGGCTTAATGCAATGAATGACCAATTTAAATGTAATTAGAAAATTAGATTACAAATACATTCCCCGCTTTTTCTGTAGGTCAGATCCCTCTCCTTTAGTGTGGCACATTAACTATTGGTGCCAGGATATATTCTAAGGTAAACATGCGGATCATGAAAGGAAAGCATGCTTCAGATATTGTAAAATCACTGTGATGACTCTGGCTTTGAGATTAATTTCACAATATTTCACACTTTTCCCTTAGACTTGGTTTCCCACACAGTTTTTCATCATACACAGTATAAATAGAACCAAATTGTCAGTCTGAGTGCATCTGTGGAAATGATATTTGTCTATGTTGAGTAAACCTTTATAAGCCACACACAGCCAGACGACATCTCGCCAGCTCATGTTGCGCCGCCAGATTTATGTCTGGAAAACATCTCCTGACAATCAACTCAGCCCACTCACATACGTAAGAGACTAATCAGCAAAGTAAGGATGTAGCTGTAGATGATTACGTGACTCATCAGCTCTCACAACTCAGTTATGAAAACTACATATTTAAAACATAAAACGCCTCACTACCAACTTTCATTCGGAAATTGCTGGAGGAGAGCTGAGGAGAAATTTCCAGAAAATGTTCTCCCAGATGGAAAATCAGAAGCAAAGACGAACGATAGCTCAGTGAGTGTTGAATTCTTCCAGTTGTACTGACGTCATTTTCAAGACAAAACGATTTATCAGGAAAATAATCAGCAAATTAATTGATAATGAAAATAATCGTTAGTTGCAATAACACCTCATCTCTGATTGCCATTCACAGAAAAAAATACTTAAAAAGGTTACAGAGCTTAAAGTTAGAAAAGGCGAATAAAAATAATTAAACAAGTATAAAATAAATAAGCATAAAAAGCACAAAACCATACAGTAAGTGTCTGATATGAAGCCGAGTGAAGTGATGCGATGAAGTGCAGAAACATGATATACACGTGCTAAAGCAGGCCATTTTGTATATTATGTAACATATGTCTGTGTATGTGTACCTACCTGCGTACACCTAACATACTGCATATCAAACTCTTTCAGACCTGTACATCAAATGTTAGATCTTAATATACCTGCACATGCACACGAGCTGTAAACACGCTGTGCCGCTCTCGTACACGTTCTGTCATGCCCTCGGTGGAGCCGTTATCTTTTTCCCGCCAAACACGCTCTTGGCGTGGTGTGACTGTGTTAATTAGGTGAGCTGCACACAGACAGGAGGAGACTGAAAAATAAAAGCAGCCGACCCCGACGGCCACTTGACTGCGCCTTCTGCCAGCCGAACGATTCCCTCGCCGATTTTGGACGAGCGTCACGGCGACCACACTGTCCCCTCTGTCTGTCCTCTTGCTGCGTGTCACCGTCTCAAGACAGATCCAACACCAGAGTCTGTGCATCTGTGAGGGTGTGTGTGTGTGTGTGTGTGTGTGTGTGTGTGTGATGAGGATGAAGAGTATTAGCCAGTTCCCTGCTGCTAGAGCTGTGAGTGTGAGCTGCCAGAGGAGAGGGGGTAATTATGGGACCTGTTATGTTGAAGGGAAGCCAGGCCACCAAGGAGGGATTAGGACCGTCAGTCGCTCCTCTCCTTAGCTCTTCCCTTCTTTCCTCTCCTCCATTTACCTCTATCTCCTATTTTATCTTCATTAAACCTGGGAACCTTTACCTCGATTCATTTTGATTTGGAATTAGAAACAACCCAAAGTGTATTTGACTGCTGGTGCTGAAAATGTACAGAAATGTTAGTTCTAGCGCTGAAACCATGAGTTGATTCATACATTTTCCAATCAAAGGAAGCATAATTAACAATTCTGATAAGTCTTTAAGTATTTAAGCCATATATCAAGCCAAACACTTGCGGGTTCGTGTGAGGATTTGCTGCTTTTGCTGTTTTATATCATTGTAAATTGACTATGTTTAGGTTTTGAAGTGTTCACTGGACAAAACTTTGGAGACACTGGGGGAAATGTCACGGCTATTTTCGCTATTCTATAGATCAAACAATCTGTTAATTGAAAAAAATCTAAACAGATGAAATGACTGTTAGTTGCAGCCATAGTTTCATCATGATGTTGCAGAATATAAAAGGAACAAGTCAAATTATCTTAATAGTTGCCAACTCTCCTCTTCTACTTTTCCCCTCTCTTCCCATCTTTACAGACATCTAAATGTCCCCCAGAGGCATGTAGACCCTGACCTTTAGTCCCCATGTTAAAAGCCTGTTTCTTCACATACATGTAGCATGCGCACACACACACACACACACACACACACACACACACACATGCACGCTAGTGCACACACAAATACCATTGTGCTGTGAAAAGGGAGCCCTTTGACAGCTCCATTATAAACCCCACACTGGCCAATTATCTGTTTTAGCGTGATTGTCTGGCCTCCTCTACTCACAGACCGCCTTTGATCCCCCTCATCCCTCCTTGTGTCACTCTGCGTGCAGGTATAACATTTCCACCTGGGAGCCTGAACGCCTCTTTTAAAGTTCCACTTGAATCATTTTTGCTGCATTAAAAGACAGGGGAGAAAAAAAAAAAGTGCTTCCTCTTTCTCTTTAGCTCCTGATGAATCACGGATCATTTCTCCTCTCATCATCTCCTCTCTTTTTCTTTCTCTTTATCTCCCCAACCCGCTGCCTGTGACACTGGAAATTGCGGGTATCTGAATAACGCTGATTGCGAGTGGCAGATGGCAATTAAATAGGAGTGAGGGAGAGGAATAAAGTGAATGCAGGGGGAAAAGGGGCAGAAAGTGGGAAGAAAAAGATCCAAAAATTGACGGGAGGGGGGGGGAGAGAAGAGATAAAGAAAAATATACTAGAGAGAAGAAAATAAAGATAATAGAGCGAGAGGGAGCATGACAGAGGTCTCCGCTGGTGGTTTGTTTGATCAGGGAAGAGCAGTAGTTATCTGGGTGAGCCCCGTCTCTCTGTACTGTTCAGTCATCAGTGCTGATTCATCCAAATGGATACCAGAACACCTCAGTAGCTCATAGTACAGTAACCGCCTTATATCCCCCGACAGAGCCCTAATACAAACCAGACCCGCATAATCACTCACACACTGCACCTCACTGCACATACAATCAATCTGTCGGCTCGGCGGTAATTTCTCAAACTATTGTCATTAGGCCATCATAAAAGCAACTGAATAGGACCAATTGCCGGGCATTACTGAGTAACTTCAACTTATAGTGTAATCTGAGTGTGTGTGTGTTTGTCCTGTAGCTTCAAAGGAACACAGGATAGACACCAAAGCAGTGTGGGAGACTTTTTCACTCTCTCTGCATATGCCTGTGTGTGCAAGTATGTGTATGCAGTTTGTGTGTGTGTGTGTGTGTGTGTGTGTGTTGATCATCAAAGGGCAGCGGTGAAGACACCAGAGCGGCAGGGATCGGAGCATCCCCACAGCGGCGTAGCGACACACAACCAGACAGCATCGCACACAAAACAACACTCACAAAAAAAAAAAAAAAAAAAACTCCTTCCAACACAGAGAGAGAATATCATGCCTCTTCCTTCTGCCCGTAACCCGGGCAACCCTGGCACCGAGCAGAACCCCATCCCCACCCCGCGCCCGCCTCACCCTTCTCCCTCACCCGCAGGATCCTTTAGACTGCGTCCAGCGGCACGTCAAGTTCATCCCCCCACACGCTGCTTCCCAGCGGGCTCTTGACTCGGGCTGGCGCGCCCCGGAGGCTAAAGGGGGTGTTTGCGCCGCGGATCCACCCCAAAGTGGGGTTTGCCTGTGTGGGGTACATCTCAATCAGCAGGGGCACGGTCCAAAGAGGCCCCTCTTTCCATTCCTGCACCACCTCACCACCACCTCTCACTGGCATGGGACGCCTCCATACCCTCCCACTGACTGGCGTGTATATGAATGCAGTGAATCACACTCTGCTCTTCGAGCTTGAGAGTTTGAGGAGAGAGGAAACAATGCCAGACTGAATAAACACTTTGATAACTAGACAGAGGGTGAGGAGGACAGACGGCGGAGGGAACGGCAGGTCTCAACAGGGACACTGATGGCTTTATACAACCAACTGGAAGAAAGTGTTCCTTCTCTCACACTTTCTCTCGATGTCTCTCACCCCTCCTGGCTGCTTCTCCCCTGCTGTCGAGGACAGAAACAGGAGAAGTTAAACCAGCGAGAAAAACTCGCACACGGCACAGGAAGAACCGGGGTGGGATACAGGAGAGACGGGGAGATGGGAGGACGGAGGGAGACAGGGAGGATGAGACGAGACAAGGCGGGACATTATCACAGCGGGGTGTGAGGAAGAGAGCGGAGAGGGTGATGCTCAGCAGTGGCCTGCCCCTGCCCATCTCCTCTCATTACTATTTCATTCCTCCCCCTGTCTGCACCTCTCACCCTCACTTCCCTTTTTGTTTTCTCTGCTTTACCAGTTTTTGTCACATCTGCTCAGGGGAAAGTCAAGTAAGGGTTGACACAAAAAAATAAAGAGTACTAAGGTTCTTCAAACCTCAACACTTGAGGTGTCTATAACACTGAAATATCAAAATATGTTAAGCAGCAAAAGCTGGTATCAAACATCTGCTCTGATTTATGTTTACTCATTGTAATATTTGCTAATTTTAGACTTTTTTTATGTAGGAAAACATCTCGTACAGCTGCTTGTAACAAGATTTTATACTTCAGAGCTTCTGTTAAATGAAAAGACTGGCTTTGTGAGGTATAAAGTGAGGTGTCACAAATATATCAGTATCGAAAAGTAAGTATTTGATTGGTACTAGTATCAAAAATAAAGCTACAACAATTTGTTGATTAATCCATGAGTGAAATCTGCAACTATTTTGATAAACGGTTGAAACCATGAATGAACAGTTTAAGCCACTTTTTAGGCAAACATGCTAAATATTGTCTGGTTGTTTGTGTGAGGAACTGCTGCATTTCTCTGGTTTATTTCATTGAAAACTGAATAAGATTCAGTTTTGGATTGTTGGTTAGATAAAGCAAGACATCTGAAAATGTCACCATGGATTTTCACTTTTTTTTATAGACCAAAACATTAATCGAGAAAATAATCTGCAAATCAGTTGACAATGAAAATAATCATTAGTTGCAGCCTGAATTTAAAAAAATCAAACATTACCTGATAAACAGCAAAACATGTCTGATAACCCTAAGAGAGTGCATGTTATCAGGTGTGGTGTGGCGATAGAAAAACAGTCTGACAGTCACGACTTCGGTGATTTTAGGACAAGATTGAGGGGTTCAAGAGTTTAGTCTTCCTGCATGAGTAGACAGACAGCTTCCTCCTGAGTCTCCCCGACTCCTCTTTTCTACTCTACTCGTGTCCCATCTTTCCCCCCACGCAACACAAACGTCCTCCCCGTCAGACACAAACACACACGCCTGTACCCCTCCATCCAGCCTCTACCTTCCCCAGGGTGTCTCAGACTGACCCACTTTCCCCTCCTCAACCCAAACAACTCGACGGCAAAAAGGCTGATGTCTGATTTCCAGTCTAGAAACTCTAGTAGGTGTGTCAGCAGTAAAATGTTGCCAAGCCCATGTCAGCGCTTAAAAAGGGCTTTTATTTATTTATTTCTGCATCTGATAACCTTAAAACATGCATAATGCCACGGGAGATGAATAAAATAAAGTGAAAAATATGCAGAGCTTAAAAACAAGATAGGTGATGCGCCGTCCTAAACTGACATTTATATGTATTTTCTGTTCATGTACAGACAATCGCATCTTTTCACAGGTCAGAACTGAGATTCTTTATATTTTTCTATCCTCCTCCATCTCTAAACTGCCGCTTGTAAGCCCGGTTCTGTCCCCTGGTCACCCTTGGGTGAGGAGTGTCATTACCGACGTTGTCACAGCTGAACCACTCGGCAGCACCACACACTGAGCACCGGCGGGTCGAAGCAGACATGTCAGCAGATTTCCAGGGCCTAAGTGACACTGTGTGTGTGTGTGTGTGTGCGCGTGTGTGTGTTTGCTCTCGTCAGCCGCTGTGCTTTCTCTCTCTCTCTCTCTCTCTCTGCGATGCATGGAAAATGAAAAACGCTGCGTCGGGACATTCTGTGGTCCGGAGGCTCCCTGTGTCACTGGTGAGTGACCAGTTTAACATGCATCACTAACCTCCTCCAATACGGTGCCTCTGCTCAGAGGTCATTAAAAAAAAAAAAAAAAAAAGGCATAAACATAATCAATCTCTGTGATTTCTCTATCCCTCCATCTCTTATCTGTAACCTTTATGTCTTTACTGTGACACTGGAACGATTTCTGTCTTTGAGCATCTTTAAAACAAATTCTGAATATTTAATATCTTGCTGAAGTCGCGGTAGCATGAAACTGACGGTTGTAGCAGCGGTAGCATCATAAAGCATTTTCAGTTTCACACAGAGCAGTTTTATATTACACTTAGTTTAGATTTTTTACATAACATTTGTGATTATTTTTATGACATCATGTTATCTGATAGGCCGGGGCTACTTATAATGCTGATAAGATGCAATAAAATATAAAAAAAAAAACTGGTGTCACACGCCTTGTGCAACTGTTGTTATATAATCTGCCAGTTACAAACTAATGAAACCAATTTCACACAGTGACTAAATTCCCCAGTCCCTATCTCGCTATGCAGCCTGTTAGCAGCCCCTTGGGCAATGTGTGTGCATGTGTTGTGTGTGTGTGTGTGTGTGCATATAGTCTGTGTGTGTGTGTTATGCAGCATTCTGTTCAGTTGTAGTACTGGGCCTCGCCGGAGGAACAGGGCTTGGCGTTCGCAGCATCGCTTCACAGCCAAACGCAGAGAATGTTCTGCCAGCTCTATCTAATATCTTTTCAAACACTTTGCATTCCTTCTTAACTTGCATAACAACTTCTGCTCAAACCACTCTTTTTCTCTCTCTCTCTCTCTCTCTCTCTCCGCCTCTTACCCCTGCTGCTCCTCACGTTCTCCACAAACACTCTATTGTTCCTTTAGGTTTTTAAACTTATGCATAAATTTTTTTTTTTTTTTACAATGCACCTTTTTTTTGCTGCCTGTGCATCCTCGAGTTAAAGCAGCTACTTGAGTTATATTCACAGAGTGTGAATGGAAATATGACTTCTACACACTAAAGTTTTCAAGGTTTTTTGCCAATACTTGAACACACCGTGACTCAACAGAATATCTTATTATTGATATTACAGCATACAGTAATATACTGGCTATGTAGACAATGACAAGTAGATGCAAAACAAACATATTTGTTCAATTAAATAACAGTTTCTAGTCAACTCTGAGATCTCCTTGGAGTATTCTTTTTTTTAAAAGGAAGAGGATGTTAAAATTTTCTACAGTTTGAGGCAACACGTGAGAACAGTACAGGAAGTTCAACCCAGGTTTTCCCCAGGGGCTTTAAACCGTTAATCAATCAACCTTTCCCACCTTAAAAAAAACAGCTTTGGGCTCTGATCCGCCCCCATCATCATTCTGTCACCCGCCCATCCAAGCGCAAACCGTCGACCCCCCACCCCCACCCACTTAGGAATACATACATACCAACCCCACATTTTGCCATCGCTCCCTTCCCACAGTTTCACTCTCTCTCTAACCCCGATCCCGGAGACCCGCAATCCTTATCAGGGATCAGACTTCCGTTCAGTCGAGTGTGACGCCTGGAAGTTGGAGGCTCCAGGTGTGACAAAGTCTTGGAGAGAGTTTGTGTATATCTCCTCGTCCCTCATCGCCCGCAGGACAGAGTTTATACATGAAACTAATCGGATTAGAGGGGGGATTATGAGACCGGTATATCACAGCTTCTAGGCTGTTTGGGGAACTCACACATTTTCACTCAAAAAAAAAAAAAAAAAAAAAGTAATTCTCATCCGTACACAAACAGTAACGTAAAAAAATACATTTAACAGTATGCATACTCATAACACCCACATATATGTACACATGCAGTCTGTAACTGCTTTCAGGCTGTAAACACTTAAATATGACATCAGGTAGGCAACATGGAATATGAACAATTGCTCAACTCCTCCACTCCTCCCTCCTTTCAGGTCATTGTGCTCGCGGGGCATCCGTCATGTGAATGTCACCTCACTCCGATTCTAACTACTGCGAGACAAAGCTGTTGAGAAATAGCGCAGTCATCAGTAGGTCAGAGGAACAAACAAAGTCCTTCTGCTGAAAGTGAGGCCCAGACTGGCAGCCCTCCGTGTGATTTACACCTGGCTTCAGGTTAATGGGGTCTCTGTCGCTGATCCCTCTCATTTTGACTCATCCAAACTTCTCTTCCTCTTGATGTCAGCTTCTTTAGTCTCGTTTTCCACTTTTTTTTTTCTTGTGTCTTCTAAGCCTCTCTTTCCATCTGTCATCTCTCTCTTGGCAAAAAAAAAAAAAAAAAAAACTATGCGCCCCGCTCTCCCTATTAAACAAGTCCCTCTTGAGCTCTCTCTGTCTCATCTTCACTTTTTTCTCACACACACCCACATACCATCCTCAGTGGTGGCAAGCAGTGGCCCATCCAGCCTGTTGCTTTCTCTCTTCTCAGCAGTGTTGGGCGATCAATCACATGATTTGATAGTTTTTATACTAGGAGGGGAGGCAGGAATCTTCATAGCGGCGGATAGGGGCAGCTCCAAAACTTCTCATCCGCTGGAAGAGGGAAACCTCTCACAGGTGTGATTTATTATCATTTTTCTTCCTTTTGAGAGAAATGTCAAATACGTTTTTTTTTGTTTTTTTTTCCATGTCTTCATTTTTGAAGTTCATGTGCATTTTGTTTGGAATGAAAATGAATACCTGAAACCTCATTTTACTCCTGAGGAAAGTGACGAAACTGCAAACACAAAACAGCAGAAAACGGAGAACAAATAAAACCTCAGCGCCAAGATTTTGCAATAACACACGCAATCACATATTTGTGCATTTACTACATTACAAGTAATAAAAGACCAAACAAAAACTCCGATGCTTGCCAAGTCTTTGACTTTGGATATTTTACATCCTCTCTTTCTTAACAGTGCCCTTCGCGCTGCACTGCTTTCTGCAGATAAGGACGTCTAAACACACTCCCATGGCAGATGCCGGGAATCTTAAGCATGCATAACCAGACTTGTAAGATAAACTATTTCCTCTTAGCTTCCAGGTAACTGTAGCTACCTGCACACACTTACAACACAGTGCACCATTTGTCACCTGCGTGTCAGTTAATGAGGTACATCACCTTGTCCTATTCACGAGGGCCTTAAGAAGTATTCTCATGTTGCAGCTCCTTGGAGAGAGACATATATCTTAGAGCGTGGGTGCAAGTGTGTGTGTGTGTTAACAGAAGAACAGGAAGAGAGAGTCCTGTTAAGCCATAACAGTCACGTTGCCACCGCAGCGCAGGTGAGGCACTGTTTGGGAATGCAGCCTGTGATGCAGGCCCATTCAGCTCCTGCAGACTGTGGTAGTGGGGATGTGATTGATTTATGCTGCAGCGCTAACATAGCATCTTTGATTTACATTGCAGCGTTAGCACCGTGGCTGATGCCTGTGTCTGTGCCAGCAAACATCCATCAAAGAGCCCTGTATACAGGCCAGGCCCCAGCTACAGCCAACCTCAAGGATTTTACCAGCGTTTTAACAGCCTGGCCACCTCTCCTCACAGCTATTATCACTGGATTCCTGTGGCTAGTTTCAAGAACTGTTTTCCTTCAGTTAGTTTGCTTTTGTGTTGTGAACAATGAACTTGGTATTTGGGTCAAACAACAACTACACAGTTGTTTTGTCAATATACAGTAGCAAGTTCTCTGATATGCATGTATGTGGGTGTTTAGGGAGTGTACGCTAAGCTTTTTGTAAAAGGAGGTTAATGACGTGGAGACTTAACTCACCGCATTGATAGACCATAGCTCCCAGCCCTTCCGTGGTTAAAATCACACAGCACCTATTTTTGGCGCCCGCCTGAGTGACAGCATGACCCCTAAACCCTGACCTTTACACAGCGTGACCTCCACAGCCCAATAATGGAGACAGGAAGGTATTAGGGGTGGGGAAGAGAGCGGAGGGGTTGAATAGGTGCACGGGGTCAAGCCCAAAATGATGCACTCGAAACGGACGGCGGAGAAGAAGGCCGCTGTGTTCCCTGTCACACAATAAGGCCTCAGTTATTGGTCTATAATTTGGCCAATTGATTACCCCAATAATTGTTACCATAATGAGCTGGTGTGGATAGCTGGCTGTGTTTGCATTTTTGTACCTGAATGACTGCAAGTGAAACATTGCAGCAGTGTGCATGTTGCAGCAGCAGTACAGTCTCTGGTGCACGTTTATAAAGGCACCTGTCATTAATATGCCATTGCATGATAAAATGAATCCTCCTGCACACCTCTATTCACACATAAATACAATTGTTTTCATTATTGATCAATCTGAGACTTATTTCAACAATTAATCTATAAATTGTTTAGTCTATAAAATGCCAGAAAATAGTTTAAAATGCCTGTCACAACTTCCCAGAGCCCAATCTTTTAAGAAATATTCATATATTTGGCAAAATCAATGGATTACAGAGATGTACTGTGATCTATCGAAAGCCACAATTATGCATTAAATGTATGACTTTAAATATATTCAATGGTTCTTTATAAAAAGAAATTAAAGAAGCTGCTAGCCTCAGGGCATCATTTATAAATGTGAATTTCTATGAATGCGGTTCTTTGAAATAACATTTGGCAACACTGGCAACGTAGTTGATGTCAGTGATTTGCGGCTGCATTGGTCATACATCCCATAGATTAAAAAAAAAAAAAGTACTTTCTAGCCCTGCAGGGTCCTGGAGAGAAGCTCATCTCAGGGTCAGCGAGCCCACTGGGGGTCTTATGCTCTGAAGGGTACATACAGAACCAGAGGGCAGCCGAGGCTCATACTGAGGTCGGATCAGAGCATATCAGACGACACAGATGATATCAGGGTCTGTTAGCACGGAAGGGGTAGACCAATTATGTGTGTGTGTATATGTGTGTGTGTGCTGATAGACTAGGTCAGTGAACATGTCAACATCAATAGTAGGGGGTTGTATAGTTCACTGGTTCGCCCCGAGGGGCGCACACAGCTGACTGAGGAGGGTCTGCTTTTTGACTTTTACAAACAGGTTTTTAATCACTGTGATCTGTGAGAGGTTTATTTTAGCAAAACTCTCTGTTCTTCATTTAAAAACATTCAAAACTGATTTTAAAAGAGATTATATACTTTGACAAAGTGTGAGACCTGCGCAGCATCAAATCACATCTCATCTGTTACTGTGGCCCTCTTTGTCCGCTGTTTCGACCTGTCTGAGTTTGGAGAAGGGGGCAGGAATGCCGTCTCATTTCCAGATTTCCTGCTGATAAATCCAGGTGAGTGACAGGGATGACACAGCCTTATCCCACGATTACGAGAAGCTCCAGGAATTCTGGCTCCATCAAAGCACCGTGAACTTCCCAGGCTGCAGTTTCACTGTTCGCTGATCCCTACACATAGCTCCACGCATATGAAATTCCCAATCTTCCCATCCCCAGCACGCTTATGAGAACACATAGGAGAGGTCGGCACCACATTGGAGCTATAGCTTCTGTTTCATCCAGCTCAAGAACAAAAGCCAGTGGATTTGACTGAGTTTAGATAGCAGATCACTGGAAAATTACCATTAAAACTTTGTTGCGCTGTATTACCTTGGCCTGCATTCCAACCATATGGTTAACAATAATAAAATGTTGATTAGGTTTTATAGAAACAATATTGGAACGCGCTCACTTGCTCAGGCCTGGTCATTAAATTGTTGAAATTGGTGAGATGCACTGTAAAAAAAAACAAAAACAGACTAATTATAATGCAAGCGCAAAACCAGAGCAATAACAACAAATGTAATGAACTTAGCATGCCATACATTCACAACAGCACAGTGCATTTTGGAGCAGTCTTGAAACTTGACACCGCAGTACATAGTGTCCAAGCACTTACAAGATCCATAGATGTGAAAGAACGCAGTGTTCTCTAATGCACTAAAACCCTTAAAGAGCACTAAGTGTTTCCCCCAAAAGATTCTTTGTCACTTAAAAAAACAACATCTGCGACGACTGTGTTCTTGAACTGTACTGACACCTATCAGCATAGTGATTTATAAAATACTCGCATTAGATTTGTTTAAAATATCTTAATCTGCTTAGTTACCAGTCAAACAAACAAACAAACAGCAACATCAGTGTCATTCTAATGTCAAAAAATACGTTTCTCAAATTGAAACAGTGTTTGTGTCACTAACCCTTTTGTTTCGGCTCTTTTTACTGTTTTAAACCTGTTTAAACACTTTCTGTTGTGTCTACCTATAAAGGTACAATCGTGATTGCAAAAATTCTATGACCATGATCACGGACAGAGGACTTTTTTTGTTCTCATCTGAACGCACAGACAGAAAAGGGAATTGAATCAAAAAGCTTTAGCTAATTAACACAAAAATACTTCTTCTTTTTGCATACGGCCAATGTGTGTTACTGGATACACTTGAATTATTGTTTGCTGTTGCTGTGTCTGATGACTGCATTAAGGATGGGTCGCAAAAATGACCAGACAAGAGAATAAAATCATTCTTTCATTACCATGCAAGAGTACCTGTACATTACATGTTAATAGATAAAATAGCTCATTCCCAACTTGCAATATTAAATCTTAAAGGGGGCGTATCATGCACATTTCCAGGTCTATATTTATATTCTGGGGCTCCACTGGAATATCTTTGCGTGATTTACAGTTTAAAAAAACTGCTTTTTTGTCTTATAGTGGTCCTTTATGCAGCCCCTCAGTTCAGCCTCTGTCTGAAACAGGCCGTTTTAGCTCCTGTTTCTTTAAGGCCCCCCTCCTGATGAGCCCACCCCAGAGGCCAATTTCTAGCGGGGCTAGAGGCTAGATCGAGGCTATGTAAACAAACGGTAGCAGGATTTCACTTCTTTTTCTCGTTCTTTAAATATAAACTTCTCAAATACATCCGTACATGTTCGAGCCTGATTCCGATCCAAAATATGTGAGTGGACAACGCAAACTACCCATGAAACAACCTTAGCAACAAAGGCTACGGATCAGATGGCTGTTTGTGTGCATGTGCAAACAATCTGATGTCATCACGGGGAAGAAGTAGAGGTAACATTGCAAACAAAGCATTCAGGGCAGCTCTGGATTTTGACTTTGGAGCATTTTTACATTCGTTCATCTCAAGTTTTGGGACTTTGACCATGTTTAACACAGACATCAGACATCATAACAGTATAAAAATAACAGAAAATCACAAAAAGCATGCCCCCTTTAATCCACAGTCAGTGCATTAAACATATCCAATACAGATTCTCTGAAAACAATTACTGTATATATGTAGTCCTAACAATTTACTTAGCAGTCCTGTAAAACCAAAACATGAAATACAGTAAAGCACAGCGACTTCCAGGAAATCTCTCCGCCGTTTTATATCTTGTAGATCACACACTTATTCAACTGGAACAAAATGTCCCCATGTGGATACCTTCAATTATATATTCTAATCCAGCCCGCTTGTGCTCTCATTAGTAACCATGGAAACAGATGTAATCTGGCGCTTGTTATTGTGTGACGGTCTTATGTGTCCGAGGCTTCCGCAAGAGATTAATGTTTTTTGGTGTGTGTTTGTGTGCGTGTGTGTGTGTGTGTGAATAGCCACGTTGCATTTGTCCATATGTTCAAAATTGGGGGCTCCACCCGCACACACATCCGGGGGTGAGGAAGTGCTAAATGCTCCACTTCCTGTGCGCCTGGGTCCGTCTCCACAGCTGTGGCCAGACACAGAGCAGGAGGGCCAGCAGACAGTGCTGAGGTGCTCTCCTGAAAGGCCGTGAAATAATGGTTTATTCTCTCTTGTGCTTAACCCATCACGCCTCGCCCCTCCCTCTCTACCTCTCGCACAAATACATTTCTCCCCTCCACTACCTCTCTATTAGTCTCTCCTCTTTAAGGCACTTCTGCCACCTATAGAAGAGGGTCCATACTGCTGCACACAGGTTGAGTGCTCCACTGACCCCCAGGACTAATGAAAAAAAATTCTCCCCCATCCTCACCGCACCCCTTAACTTATAGAAAAGGCTTCTACCTCACCCTCCTCCTGCCCCCCTCGTCTTCCTCCTCCTCCTCCTCTTCGTCTTTACTACCCTCCCTCCTTCTTCAGTAGCTCTCCTGCTGCGATGCGGTTGGCTCCTTTGATCTGGCCCAGCGCTCTAATTAGAAGGAAGTGAAGTGTAGGCCAGTGAGGTCACCATTACCCGCGACCCCTCTCATCGACCACTCCAAATGTCGTTAGGGAGCGAGACGTTCTCACGGCGTTGACCCGCTGGCCACGATGGCGGGGGGATCTGGATCGCGTTAGGGACCCCCGTAAAAATCAGGCACAATTTACATCTAATTTGAGCCACTGCAGAGGTCAGTGTGCGGCGTCTCGTTAGTGTCCAACTGGGGAGGGCGGGGGGGTGGGGTGGGGGGGGCGACTATATTACTGCCGGACCGAACTGGCAGAACCCTCGTTAAGGCTGCATGGCTGGCTTAAGGTTAGGAGTTCATCATAAACAGAACTACCATTCCAGATTTGTCGTGAAAGCCAGGATTGGGACTCCTAACTTTCGAGGTTCAACATGAATGGAAGCTGGGCCCAACATAGCTGAAGGATTTATCATAAAAGCACTAACTTGGATTTAAAGTTTGAGACTTGTCATAAAAGCAATGATTGAGCTCAGTTAGTGGATTGAAGTGATGAAACAACATGTATGCCTACTGCTTTTGATCATGGCTGTAAAGTAGCGGGGGCTTACTGTGTGTGTTGAGGGATAATGTGTCATTACTTGAGGGATGTGAGTCACCAGAGCAGGCCGGCGCACACATAAACTAACAGACTTGAGGAAAAAATGAACGCTAATCACACTTTGACTCTGCTTGTTAAAGGTATTTCCTCTTGCTCGCTCAAACTCCCAGAGCGATTAAATCTCCCAAAGCCCCGTCGAATCCCTGTTGTACCATGGCTAGAATAAAGGGATGTTGGCAAGCTAGGCGCCCTCCATGGCTGCGTGTGCATACACACCTTCACATATGCACATAAGGGCACACACACACACAATTAGCCTCATCTACTGAATGTGTACCAGGCCAAGAACTAAGCATGTGTGTGCGTGATTACGCTTACCTTCCCACAAGGGAACCAGGGAATGGGGGGCGGGGTGGGGGGGGGGAGGGTTTTAAGGTAGCACATCAAAGCTAAAGGGATATTTTACTTTGGATAGGGTAAGAACACATCAAACGACAGACCCCCACTCCTCACCACCCCCCCTACATGTCCCTCACTCTGCATTGTGTTGTACTAAAATTAAGGGGGTTGGGCGAAAAATCCATATATCTGGCATGAAAATGTCTGCTCCCTGACAGTTCAAAGACATTGTCAGGGTGGGACGGCAATGATTTAATATGCAATGAAAGCATATACCGTGGGTACATCTCCCCATGCACTCATTATACACTCAGTCCTCAATTGGGGCAATATTACCAAATTGCTGGGTATAATTCTGCATACAGTGATAGCCCAAGGTGATGAGTGATGTTCAGGTGTATGCAGGTGTGTTCATCTGTTAAAAGAGCAACAGGGATGATTTATAGTGTTCTTTAAAAGTGAGGAGGCACTTCATGTAATTATCATGTCAAAGATTTTCTTGTATGACCTGAGAAAAAGAGAGGGGGAGGGGAGGGGAGGGGAGGGGGAATGTATATAATGTATGTATACTGTATGTAGGTGTATTGTATGTGCACAAGCTGCTCAGGCTTTTTGGCTGTCATCCAGAGAGTTGATTTAGGTGGATTATGTTAATCCATACCTGCTCTGCGTCTGTCTCTAGATGATCTCTGAGCCGACTTAGGCCTACAGCGGGGCCCACCCTCAGCTGAGAGCGGAAGTTCCCTGAAACCTTATAGAGCCGTCTGAGAGGAGACTTCATAAATTTGGAAATATCAATATTATTTAGCTGTAAACTTCTGGTTTGTCTTCATGCGTAAACAAAAACACAAAATCCAATCAGGATTCATTTTTGGCCATCGTTTTGGCAACAGCTGGGTTTCTCTGTCGCTCTGTGTTGACCAAACAATAACAGCACTGGTTACAGAAGCGGGCTTGGAAACTGAATGTTGATGTTGCGAAGGCCAAGATCAAGATTATCTGTGCGAGGAAAACAAAATGCGTCACGCTCTCCTATTCTAAAAACTACTGCTGCAACTGCTCCAGGATAATAACTGCCCATCCTTTGGGGGTACTCAAACAGGCCTGACACACACCCAAAAGGAAAGCCTCCTTTAAATAAAGAACAAACATATTCATCAGGGATGATTTGTTGGCAGTCATTTTGGAACAACTGTACCTCCGTCTGTTCACTACAATAGTGCAGAACGGAAAATCACCAGAGGTTTGGGAAGTGTAATAGGCGGTGGTACCCTGATAGCAAGAAAAACAAGTTTGGGACTGGAAGGCGACTTGGTCCAGCTCCCAAACGGGAAAAAGTGCGACAGACTCCTCTTCAAGTGAATCGCTGCCAAGGTGCTCTTGAGCAAGGCACTCACAGGAGAAGAAGACAGACAAGCGCAACTTGTGTCTTTAAGTGATTTGGATGTGTTGCGTGAGACTTATGTGGGTGAATTCCCTTCTCCAAATCCCCTGCCTTAGTAGTTTTTCCTTTAACACAGCCCGCCTCTGTTGCTGCTGCTTTCTGCATGAACAGAATTATTATCCCTGCCAGTGCAGATAAAAGAGCAGAGTCCTCTGTAGCTAATGCCCGAGCTGCCGTTTGATCCTGATAAAAACACCCCGGCTAGAACAAACACACTTACACGCCCACTCTCACTACCACCACCACCACCAGCAGGAAGTTATTCATTCATTCTCATAATCAGACCTATCCCGCCGCTCCCTGCTTCTCCCTTTCTGTGGCATGTGGAGGAAAGTGAAGGAACTGTTAAGGAAAAGGGACACCGAGGAATTACAGTACAAAGCACAGGACATAAACAGCGACAGGCATATCCAGTATTTGAAAAAAAGTTATACAAAATGATTGACTGTCAACAATTTTAACCGTTTATTTACATTTTTTTATTCCTAATTTAAGGGGAAGCTTGCTTTAGTGCTAAAATGATTAGTCGATGAATTAATTAGTTAATCAACATAAACAATAACTGATTATCAAGATTGTTGACAATTATTTTTAAGTCATTTATTATGCAAATTGTCACCTTTTTGCTGTTTCAAATGTGATGATTTGCAGCTTTTCTCTGTTTTATATCATTATAAACTGATTATCTTTCGATATTGGATTGTTAGTCGTAGTATCTTTTTTACATATTTTTAAATATTTCATAGAATAAACTAGTTATTAGCTGTAAAAACAATAGGCAGATTAATTGATGATGAAAATACTCAGTAGTTGCTGGTTGTCTATGTGAAAATAATACAGAATGTAACATTTTTCCAGCAATTTTCAGAGCTTTTATAGAGTGGATAAAAGTTGAGTCACTGCTTTTTTATGTTAATGTGTTATGTTTCAAATTAGGGTAAAATGTAAATATGGTGATTTTAGAAGATACTGTTGGGGGTCTTCAGGCAGTCCTGATTGTTTAAAAGGCAGATCAGTTCAGATCATTGGTGTTGCCCCACATCAGACCCCTGGCCACCAGGCTCTGAACTTCAACCCTCACCTGTCTCCTAAGGGCCTGAGCAGCCTATCAGATCCCCCCCGCCCCCTCCTCCTCCTCCTCCTCCCTCTACCCTCCCCTGAGGTGGGTCGTTGCGAAGGACACCAGTCACCTGACAGAGGTGAGGCCCCAATCACTTCTGCAACGACGCGAGAGACCCTCTCAGACTCACTCCCACACACACATCCTCTCACCTCTGATCTCTGCGTATACACACCTCAACACCCGATACTGTTGAGTCAGGCCTTCACTCGCGTTTCATCTCTTTACCTGCGCCGCTTTCTTTTTTTTCTTCTTTCCCTTTCTCTTTCTTTCACTCATTCTCTTTTTTTTTAATGAACAGCCTTAGGGGGCGGAGAGAAAAATCACAGTGAGACTTCTGACAGCTTCTTTTGGGTTCCTTTACTTTTATGAGATATAAACACAAGGAGAGGGAGCCGGGTTTGAGCAGGTTCTTGGGAACGCAGCTCTAAACTCACACACACACAAAACACACCGCACAGATCAAACACTCCTCATTGTATCATAAAAATTACAGCACCTTTACAGATGACGAGGTTAACCAATGTCCACCGGTTTCTTTTTTTTTTTTTTTTTTTTTTTAAATAGATGAACACACCTATTCAAACATCCGTTCTTAAGTACACAAGCACACACACACACATATACACACACGGGTAGAGACTCTGAGCATGACTGCAAGTATCTTGTGTTGCTAAATTTAAACCTGGACTCTAAGTGGGTCTCAGCTTTTTATGTCTATCACAGCTTTGTGTCAAGCGCCAAGAACGCAACAAACACACATCGGCGCTCACGCACACACACTCTCATACACACGAGAACACGGTCCATTTGTGTGTTAATGATTAGGAGAAGGAGCCATTTGCTGGCGATGGGAATGTGGGCAGTGGTTTCCTAAGTGGTGCTATCTGGGTCACAGGGCCAAGGCTGCCGGGTTTCTATCTGCGAGTCGGACACTCTGGTCTGCTTCACGTGGAAAAGATGCTAACATGGGAATCTGACGTGCATTTTGGGTCATTTAGCTTTCCTAAATTTGATATTGACTGGATTTAGCTACATGGTATTAATGTATGTTGTATTTTTAAAAACAGTTTTTTGAAAAATTACAAAAAAAACGCAAAAAAAAGCTACTCAGACAGAAGTAAATTGTGTATTTGTTGGGGAATATATTTTTAGCCATGGATTTGGTGCACTAGTGAGTATTCACAGCAGCAGGACAGTGTTTGCGGGATCCACTCTAAATAAACTACAGTGTCCGTGTTTATCGTAATAAACAAACACATCAGCAATGTGCCGCAATAAGCTGTATGTGCAATACTGACCACCCAATAACCCGTGAATGTCTGTAAGTTACCATCAACGCTAGTTTATTTTGACTTGATATGTATGCGTGTAACCAGGAGTTAGTATGTATGTATAAACATGTGCATGTACAGTAAGTGTAAGTACACAAGAATGGATGTGTGAATGTACAGTGTGTATCTGAGGTGCATATAATTTTTGACAATAAGAAAAACATAGAATATCACCAGAATTATCTTGAGAGATAAATATAAATAAGTAAAAGTTACAATTCATAAACAATTCATCGTTGGCTTTATCTTTTGGTAAACTGGAAAGTCTTCAAACAAGCTTCAAATAGACAAACCGACTGTAATAAACCACTGCAGGATGAAAATCACCCTGTCAGGCACATATGGTTGTAACCTGATAACAAACAGAGTTAAATATTGAACCTGTGAGGAGGAACATTTCAGCTGAAATGTGTTCGCAAACTTCTGTATTAAGCTTGGATTTTCCTTTTTTTTTTTTTTTTTTTTTACATGTAGAGTAAGGTATGTCTGTTGTGATGCTGCCTTTCTGGCCCAAATCTACCTTAAAAAAATGAATCACAATGAGGCCGCTTGGATAAGTTTATCAGTGTTAAGTAAAGTGAAAATGCAGGAAGTAATTAAATAAATAAATTCCTTTATCTTTTGGCAACCCCAGATAAACTGCTACCTCTAATTAATCGTTGCACTGCATCATAGGCAGGTATTACAACTCTAAGATGCTGACCAAATTAATGGTTGAACCTGGAGTCATTTGAAGTGTGCGTTTGCAAGTTGTAGTTGTGTGTTTGCCTTGTTTGCATGCCTCCAACAACACTGGGTCATTGTGTTTGTGGAAGGAAAGCCTCAGATACTGTCTGAGGTTTTTGTGTATCATCTCGAGTGCTGTGATTTCTAAACAGACGAAGAGCCTGTGAGGAGCTGCCAAGTGATAAAAGTATGTGTCTGCCCGCGAGCGTAGCTGTGCATATTCACATGCATGTGAGCGTGAGTGACGGCTGTGTCGGGGCCGAGTGACAGGGACCCGTGTGAGTGGTGAATCACAGTGACAGTGCATTGGGGAGAAGGAGCGGGATGGCTCCTGTGGACGAGTGACCTCTGACATTCAGTGTCAGAACTGAGGCATCTCTAAACAATAGCATGAAGAGACCGAGAGGCCGGGAAGTAGGTAAAAAAAAAAACGGCTTGGGGTCTTCTCTGGCTTCCCTGATCCAGCTGTGGAGCCATATCACTGTGTCCATCTCTGACACTAATGCTGTCCTAATGAGCCCGCTGATAATGCCGGCTTAACCACGGGGATGTGCCGGGAGGGGCAAGGTGACAGGGGTTAATGGGGAGGAGGGAGAAGGATTTGGGGAACATCGGAATGACAGGGTGCAAGTATCAAGTGTGTACAGCAAGATGTTTGTTAGTCTGTGTGTGTGTGTGTGTGTGTGTGTGTGTGTGTGTGTGTGTGTGTGTAGGGTTGGCGGTTCGATAGCATTTTAGTGTAGGAACTGATTTATAGTTCAGTGTTGGATTTCACCCAGTGATACCACCCCAGCACTTATGTGTGATGTACCATATGTGTCCTTATGGGTTGTTTTTTTTCAGCCCAAGCTGACCAATCAGTAGCAGCCATAGCCCTGACATGTATGCGTACGGTGTAGCCCCCAGACCTGCGCTGGGCTGTGAGGTGATTTTAAGCGTTGTGGCTGCACTGCGTAATTACAACTTCCAGCTTCATCGCATGATGCACACTGGCCTAAAAAGCATTTACCTTATGCACAATCATTGGAAAAGGAATGGTGAGTAAACATTTTCTGAACATCATAAATCCCCCCCCAAAATTACTCTTTTTATTATCAGATTTTGATCCATTCAGTCCATTAATATTTTGAAAGTCTATATGATTAAATTATATTATCCGTTTCATGTCTGCATGAAACGCCAACAGGAAGTCAGCTCGGCCAGCTCGGCCAGCTCGGACGTACTACATGCTCTCAACAGGCTTGGCTGACTCTAGAGCTCACGCTCTGTGGGCCAAAAAACACAGAAGGGTGCTGAACATCTGGATAATTTCTATGGCTAGAAGCCGAAAGCAATTCAAGAATTCATAGGAATGAATGGGGCGTCATCTTGTAATGCAGTATCTCGTATCCATGGGCATAACCGCTTGATGCCTAACAATAAATTAAACACGTTATTTTTCACAACATACTTACTTACATGCATACAGCCACATGAGTGGCATTTCTTTGTCTAAAAATCGATCTTTGGCCACTAATTCAGGTGTATTGGCAATCTGAAACCACATCCAGCTGTTGGAACTACATATATACATGATTCATGATCCTCATCTGCATTACACTTATGAATGTCAACAAACAAGACTCCAAAAACCAAGGTCGAGGTAAAGCAACCTGCCCTGTAAACTTTAACACTGCAGAATGACATGCAATGACATTGTGTAAGGGTTTTTTTTTTCCACCTGTCTATCTTGGCCTCTGTGTGTCTAAAGCAAACTCATTGCTCAGCCTGGAATCTGCTCTGTCCACACAGTGCCTCTTTAAGCAGGGAGAGGCTAGCGAAGACAGACCCAAGGCTGGAGTATTGACTCACCGGCCGGCACCTTATCACGGTGAGAACCTACACACATGACGAATGAGTCTATGGTGCGGCAGATAAGACTGCAGGTAAACGGAAGGGTCACGGGTACAGAGGGTAGACTGCCTCGCTATAACTGCAATATATAAGCTGAGCACACATATCTGCTTTGTCTCACTTTGGTTTAGACAGAGGTCAGATACACGAGACTGACAGAGAAGGACGCCGAGAGGAAGCTTAAACAGGTTAATCTGCCTTTTAAGAGTCTGTTAACCACATACAAGCTGTCAGAAACACGTCCGGGCACTCTGTACACCAACATGTGTGTGAGTGGAGAAAAGACACACAAAGTGTGCATATGCACAGACACACACATTGAGTTCAAGGGGCCACTGAGTGCGGGGCAGTAGGTGTTAGATTACAGGAGCGGGGCCATCCAAAGCGCCGCCTGCTCCTATCTTTATTTAACCGCTGATTAGGCCGACTCTTTGAAGGCCCCTTTAATTGCCGCGGTGATGGAGCTCTTAAAACCAAGCGGCTTTTTTCACCTCTTTTATTGATTTCTCTTCTCATGACACCAATAAAAACGCCCACACTCCCGTCTACGCTGCCTTCTGTTTCTCCCTCTTTTGCCTTTTTTTTCCCCAGCTTGTCGCTCTCTCCCTCCCTCTACTGCTTGTTTTCTTGTTCTCCCTCTCTCCACATTTCATCACTCTCGGCTTCACTCTCATTCTGGCTGAATCTATGCATCAAGCTAAAAAAAAAAAAAGACAGTAATGCAGTGAAGCCTCAAGTTGATTTTCTTATGTCACATTTCATTTAATTTATTTGAGAGGAGACGTGTTCAAACAGAACTGAGAAGAAAGGGAGCTAAAGACAAGCACTGAAAGACTGAGAGACAGCCAGAGTTCTGTATTGACAGTGTAGCGTCTCAGTGTCAAGCAGGTATTCAGGTGTTTTCGGATTCATATGTTTCCCACACACCAATCAGCCTTCACTGCAAGCAGCTCGGAAAGAGAAGTCCTGCCAAGTAGGATTTTCTATGTGAACATTTCCTGCCCTCGGTTTCATTATTCCCAGATTTTTATCAGATGAAGTCAAGTCACATTAATTTTTAAAGCCTTTTTAACAACATGGTCTATTACACAGAGTTTTACAGAGCAACACATACTCATAAAAAGCACAAGCACGTCGAGTTGTTGTTGACAAAGGAGAACAACCACATCAAAGCGCGGCTGATTCACATGCTCCTCATAATAGTGAAAATAAGTCGCAACAAATCCACTGAAACAGAAGATTCTTTTATCAATTAATTTGTTGATTTTTTTTTAAAAAAATGAATCAATTAATCGAGGAGATGATCCCAACTTCCACAAGCTCAAAGTGATATCTTCAAATTGCTTGTTCTGCCCGATCACCCGTCTAAAACCCAAATTTATAATCAATAAAACAGAGATAAGTGACAAATCCTCACATTTGAAGAGCTGGAACCAGCAAATGTTTGGCATTACTGAGATGGCCACTTACATTGGAAGCAATATACTGAGAGAGATTTTGTTCACTGCTTCAAGTAGACATACCCCATCTTTGCAAACATACCACAGGTTTTCTACATTATCACTTTTAAACACAAATGTCCAATTTTGTTAGTGTGTAGGGCTGCTGCTAATGATTATTTTCATTATCAACCAATCTGCTGATTACTTCCTCAATTAATCTATTAATCATTTGGTCTATTAAACATCAGGAATGGGGAAAATTTCCTGTCACAATTTCCTAAAGCCAGAAATATCTTGTCTTGAAATGTCTTGAAATGTCTTGAAATGTCTTGAAATGTCTGAGAAGTCCAAAAATCCACAAATTTTCAGTATACTGTAATGGAAGACCCAGAAATGTGGCTTAGATTTCAGTACATTTGAGAACCTGGAATCATCAAATATTCTGCAATTTTTCTTCAAAATTACTTAACTGATTTCTCAACTATCAAAATGTTGTTTAATTTTCTGTCGATTGACTAGCTGATTGTTATAGCTCTAATAGAGGTACAAATAGTAAGAAAAACACTAAATCCAATACAGATTTTTGCTCTAGTCTCTAACAATTTCTTTCATTAGCTATTGCCCAACATGACATCAACAGTCCACATAAAACAGAGAAAGGCAATAAATCATCAGACTTGAGAGGTTGTAACCAGAGAATGTTTGGCATTTTTTGCTTTAAAACATGACTTGATAGCTATACATTTTTCGGCAATTGACTAATTGATTAATCGTTTCCGCACTAGTAAATTCCTTTACCGCCTGAGAATGTTGTAAAATTTGAAACTGACACTTACTGGCTCTCCTGTCACATCCCGTTCTTGACGGTCATTGCTAATGAAGGACACAGTTTACGGCTGTCTGGAGAGCAGAGGGCCACTGGACAAGGCCTTGACCCTTGACCTCACATCCTACTGGCCGTAACCCCTGGTGATTCAGCTGGCCTCTTCTGCCTGGCTGCTAGATCATTTGCCCATGACCTCTGTCACGGCTCAACTCCACGGGCACGGACCTCCCCTTGTGTCCCCTCCTCTCATCAAGGGATGTGACACTGGGCCAGTTTTTTTTTCTCATTGATTACCCAATCGGGCATTAACACTGCTCCCAGTAAAGCTTTATGTGTAACGCATCATTAACTGACCGGGGGAATTAAGGTTCTGATGCATCAACAGGTCTCTGTTGAGCTTTAGTTCCCTCTGCTGTCTTTTCTTATTAGCAGTCCTCTGAGAACAGCGCTGTAATAGTCAACTTTCTGTGTGCATAAGGAAGGGAGGGGGTTGATTTCACCACATCCACCAAAATCTAACCTGCTAAAATCAAGTACACACAGAGTTTGATTCCCTTTGAACCTCACAACCCTTGAAAAACTGGCTGTGATTGATGACCGACAATGACCGAACTTTTCCAATACCTGCAGTTTGGTCCGGTCACACCCCTGCGTGAGAGCTGTAACCTTGGACGCTCTGTATCAACAGCTGGTTCTGATCCCATTACAGACTCATTGATCCTTGTCTGGCTCCTGTTCTGCAGCGTCAGCCTTGGGATTTTATTGATTCTAGGTAGAATCAACAGAAGCGCTGACCAGCCATCATTGACTGTCTAGAAGGATAAATACTGGCCTGCTGTGATGCTGTCGGGCAGAGAAAAACTCAATACTAAGGGCAATTTCACACTACTAATTGTGAGCTAACACCAATAATATCATTAAACTGTCGTAATGAATTCAACAGTGTTACAGCAGTAACTCAGTGACCCATGCTGAGACTAATCTGTGTCTGGCAAACGTCCATTACATGTTCAACACAATAGCATAACACAATTAAGGATAAACAAAACCATCTTTGGTCTTATTAAATCACTCAAAAGAAAAAAAAAATCCCCCAAAAAGTTTCTTTAAGGATCCAACTTGATCCAATGCTGAAACATTTGCTCAACTTTTTTTTTTAAATCATTGCCATTTTTCTAAGGATACCTCGACCTTAGATCCCCCTTGTACTCCTTTAACCTCACTCTTCTTCTTCTTCTTCTGCTCATTCTCTCCCGTGCTCAAAGCAGCTGGCGCGACAACTAAGCTGGAGACTGGCACCCTCAGACAGATTAGGGGCGTGTAATTAGGGATTTCTAATCAACTAATTTACAGCGCAATCCCTCGTACCCAACAAGACCTCTGACCTGACCTAGAAAGGGACCTTGGACAGGCGAGGGGTGACTAACTGTGGCGGCCATGGAGGGCAGGAGGTGGGGCAAGATTTAAAGGGCAAAGAATGAAATCAAGCATTTTGAGGAGTAGGGTGTTGGAGAAGAAGGTTAGGGGTCAAAGTGATGTAAGGACGTGTGGCTGAAGGCAACAGCAAGCATCAAATCTGGGGAGGGTGTTGAGCTGTAAAGCAGGAAAGCATAAGATGCTAATGAATTAAGAATAAAAGATGGAGTGGTAATTATGTAGAGGTGTAGGAAGCCTACTGGGGGGGGGTGGGGAATGGGGTAACCAAGCTTGGTTGAGTAATCCTACCACTGACCTGGTTTTATAAGGTCTACTAATGATGTTATGCCAGCTGACTGATTCAACCCCCCGCCCCCCCCCCCACCTTTTCTAACTCCATCAGCTGACTGACGCAACCTCCCCCCCTCCATAAATCAGCTGATGGACGCTTCCCAGTCACCTCTCAAGCCCCTGACAGCTGACTGTCTGGCTCCCTCAACCCCCCCACCCCAAGTGCTCATCTCAAATGAGTCATGCCTTTATCGCCACTGGCACATTGAGCGAGATTGGCTGCTTTTCGCAAACAACACGCCGCCCAATTGCGCATTTTTAAAAAAAAAAATTCACGGCAAGGTTTTAACGACGGCAAAATAACATCTCCTCGATGATCACGGAGTAATCAGCGAGTCGACCTTGACTGCTTTTCTATCCAACACCCGGCCCTAACGTGCTCCAGGGTGAGACACAACACTCGTTTAACCACCTATTTATCCCCGGCTCAGCCAGGGTCAAATCCGCATGGTCATTTGGCGTGTCAGGTCCAGCATGCAATGTGGACATTCCTGCAGTGAGGACAGGATTAGAGAGGTAGAATCTGGGTTAAAGACACTACACAGTCCATCTGTTGTTTTGGTTTTTCCCCACCAATGACCACAAGCAACGTTACCCTTCCCCCTGCCTGAAATCATTCTTCATTTCACCGGAATAAACATGCAGTCTAAATACTGCAGCGGAGACAGAGAAAGAGGTATGTGAGCTGATTATAGCAGCAGAAGAGACGAGTTCGTAATGATGAAAGAGGAAAAACTGATGTAGTGGCAAACTTTGAAGAATAAAAATAAGCGCAGTATGTTGTTTTTTAATCCAAAAGCATTAGAAAAACTGTAACTTGTAAGACTTAATTTTTCTTATCCCTCCATCCTTCTGGAAAGAATAACAAAATAACAGACTTCATGCCTAACATCTCCTTGTCCTTCTTGCTCCATCTCTCTCTCTCTCTCTCTCTGTCTGTACCCCTCTTTGTCTTTATCTCTGTGTATCTCAGTCTGTTCCAGTTTCCCAGGCTCCTAAAGCTGATAACCCAGCTTAGTGATTTCCACACGGACACCCTCAAGCCCTGAACACACACTCCTTACCCCAGCCACTTACATACAAACACACATGTACACACACTTCAGCCCTCTTCACACACTGACCTAATACCTACAAACACAGAGACACCCCCCCATTGACAAGAAAGTCATGCGCCAACATTCAGTGAGCACCCCAAACAACATTCAGCCTTTACAAACGTATAAATGCACAATCATTTAATTACAACAAGATTAAGATAATACTCCATCTAACTTCAATTGAACACCCCGGTCTAATCTATTTAATCACATTAACTGATAATTGATGCAAGCATAGCCCCGATTAACACGTTCAGATGTTCGTTCAATCATCGGACTTATCAGGGCATGATCTGATTTCATTTGGTGTGTTGAATTTATGCACCAGAAAAGTCAGTGTACCCGACAAAAAGTGGTGTTTCTATATATAACAACAGCACTGCTAGCAGCAGTAGAAACGTTTATTAGGTTAATGGCATTTTTCAGGATATCAAGAAAAACAATACATAACGAGATCCTTCTCTAACGCGTCCGAACTTCCCAAAGAGTTGGGTATCTTTTTCAAATTTTGATGCCAGTACCAGAATGTTTCTCCTACAAAACTCTCATTAAACCACATTTGATGCAAGTTATCAGTACTTGACAGATTTCAGTACTCGTTGTCATTGCCAAAGACACAGAATTTGTAGTCAAATTGACAAATACAAACTTGCACACTGTGTCTTTTTTTATGAGCAAATACTTCACTTGGCAGCAAAAATCTGTTTTTACTGAAGGGATTTCAGCCCAAAATACTGCGTGTAAGAAGCACTATTTTCACAATATCCGTTTCTTCAACCTATTAGATGTAAAACAGGCTATTTTAATTTGGGTAAAAGGTACAAAATGAAATCTACGTTTCACCTTTTAACTCAAGATAATGATGTCCCAACTATGCCGTTTGCCAAGTGAATTGCAGGCAAGACACAAGTATGTTAAAGGACTTGGCAATGTAATGTATAAATTGCTTACATCTGTGGGTTGGGAGCATAAAAATGAATGTGTGTGTGTGTGTGTACGGTCTTGCACAACAGAGCCATGTGGCCCTTCAGCAATGTGGCCCTCCCATGTGTTCAGGGACCCTGGACCCAACACAGAGGCAATCTTATACCACTGACAAAAAAAAAGGGGGGGGGGGGTAGCGAGAGAAAGAAAGAAAGGATAAATCAAGCCCGAAGAAAGACAAAGGCAACTGGCCAATGGGGCCCAAAGTGTCATCTTGCCTCCACTTGGGGTGAAAAGAAGGGAGGGGAAAAAAGAAGAAAAAAAAAGGAAATCTAGAATTTACCAGAGGAAAGTTCTCTTTCTTTTCCCGGACAGCTGAGTGTCTTATTATGGGATTAGATTTAACCAGTGCCCCCCTAGGAATGTGGAACAGAGGGCTGGTGGTAATGGGTGGAAGAGTTTGGGGGATGATGTGGGTCGGGTGTGGAGGTGTAGGGGTGGGCCTGGGTGGGGTTGGGGTGCCGTTTGGTGGTGGTAGGACGGGTCAGGGAGGCAGTATGCGGGAGGGCTTGGCAGCGTGCCCAGGGTGGGGGGGAAGCCATAGCACTGGGGCCCACGTGGACCCTTGCCAACAGTGCAATTACTCCTCATTCTGAACAGCTGGCACATAATGGGTATTCAGGCACTTGTAGTCCTTCGATAGGACATGGAGATCCCAGGTCGTCCCCCCTCGCGTGCCTCAGTACAACATAGCAACCGGAGATCACACTACCAAAGCGCTGCGGAGGATGCCATCGTCACCGAGGTGTTGTGATGGATCGCACCAGGTAGAAATACAATTTTAAAATGATCCGTTTTGCTGCTTTGGAAGCGTAAAACACGAGTAGGTGCAAACACAATGAAAGCAGAGGCACACACACAAACGCATCAAAGTGCAAGGATAGGCCTCGTCTGTGTTTGATCCACAGTAATATGCAAGCAGGCTGGGACCCGTGAGTTGAGTGTGGGGGAATTCTGTGTTTATAAATTCAGTCTGTTTGAAACTCGGTCCAAGTTTATAATCCACCCACTGTGTGGCGGCTTTGTGCTTTCCCTCAAAGCGCTCACACAATGTAAACACAGCGTTTAAAAGGGACATCTTTTTTTTTTTAATCTACAGCCTAAAACAAAGGGAGCACAGGAAATGGACTCCGTCTTAAAGGGGGAAAAAACAAACAGACCGCCTGTCAGTCAAACTCATATGGCGCTGTGATGTCACGGAGGGCGAGACCCGAGACTTGGCCGCTGTGTGCTCGGCTACCAGCGCCGGTAGCCCCCCCCCCCCCCAAAAAAAACACGTGGCGGCTGCATGTGCGGTCGCGATGTAGGCTACGCGACATCCGTTAGCAATACAGCTGACTTCCTGCGCGCGAATTCCTTCTCTTTGGCAGGTGGTGATGGTGATTGATTGATGCCTTGTGTGCGGCGATGGAGCGGTGAATCAGCCCGGGCTCCCGGGGTAGTGCGGCCGCAACGACTCCACGAGCCTTTGTGACTTGCAGAAAGCCTCATCCTTAATTCCTCCCTCGGAGGATCACGCACAGGACGTGTTCAGACCATCAAAGAGCTGTGTAGGTTGAGATGATAATATCAATACTATTGTGTGTGCACATGTGTACGCACACATTACGCCTATGCAACTGTGTGGGGTACAAAAACAGATGAGAGCCTTATGCTGAACATTATAAAACACTCGGGCCATCTGATAGAGTTTAACTGGCGTGTTCCACTTCACTTAAGGAGCAGCAAACAAGGAGATCTCTATGTGCTGCTAAATCAACACAGACTGTTCTCCTCTGATTTTAAATGTGATTAAAGATTTGTTTGTCGTTTATCTATCTGCTCTTAATTTTAGCTGCTCTATAACCTCTCTATAACTAGTTTAATAAACCTATCAGAGCTCCTATAGCAGATGAACATGTGTTAATCATTTTTTTCCCTTCTTCAAATGTTTAGGCAGGGAAGGGTTTGTTTGGCAAACATAACGGTCAACCGTTGAGGAACACTACTGCAGCACCTGGAGATGAAGTGCCTGGCTGAAAAGTGAAGTCATTTACAGGTACATAAAGGGGGGAAATGAACTCCGCTTTCACCGATCAGAATGTCTCAGTTGGGTTTAACCTGGCACCACGAGGTCTTATCAACCAAACAGTCCCACGAACTGAAGTGAACCCTGTAGGCAAGCATTAGAACATTTGTGTTTGTCTTTCCACCAAATCTCAAGAACCACAGAGTTTGGGCAAATTGGAGCAACAACAGATTAAAGAGTGACGGATTCGTTTGAGACGTAGTTTTCGACTTGCCGTTTGTTCTTTGGAATTTACAGTTTGTGCGACGGAGGTGTTTCAATCTGAAATTGGGAGAAGAGATGTGCAGAGGCAGAGCTCCAGTTTGAGAATGTCACAGCGCACGATGCGTCTCTCTAAAGAACCGAGCATGTGTGTTTTTTAAGTGTTTTTACCACATAACTGCGCTGAAAAAAAAAAAAAAAAAAAAGCACATAAAAGTTCTGTTTTGTTTCGCTCGCTCTCTTTTGCTGACGTCTGTACCTTGTTCGCTTCCTGTTTGTATTTCTCAGGCGTCATTGATCACAGCTGTTTAAACATCAATAACATTAAAAGAAATTCCTATCCCAAAGTCCTCAAAGTTGATACTGGGAGTAATGTGCTTGCTCAGTCTGAAAGAATGGAAGTTGCAGTAGGGACCACTCTGCACTGTTCAGTATGACAGACTCTGCTTCTGTAGTTTCTGGGCTGTCAGAACATCCCACCTCAAGATCAGGGGGTTTTGGGGGAGGCAGGAACCAACGCTGGAGCCAAGTTCCTGTGCTCAAAAAGGCAAAGGTTCCTGGAAAGGTTCTTGTGGTCAAAAGGTGTGTCAGTAGCTTTAAATGTGCCTTCAATCACATAGCCCATAAAACTGCTCATTGCCCTCTCTGGGATTTCCCCTCGCTTGGCCACATCCCATCAGTGATGTCAGAACAGGTGTAGACCATCAGCTGTCAAAGGTTAAAATACGTTTTTTGACATTGAGTAAGACGAGTGCAGCGATCCTGCTGCATGTCAAATCACTGATAGGTTAACACCTGCAACAGCTAATAAAATAGCATGAACCAGCAGTTCTTGGGAGTGTTAAAAATCACCTCAGCAGTTGTTTTTTTTTAGAAGAAAAGTACGTAAGAAAATTCACAGCGTTCCTCCCGGCATCGCTCGGGCGCAGAGAGCCGGCGGCGCGGGCGCTCGGGGCTGAGTCTAACATGCGTATCAGCAGGGACCAAGCCAAGAACATCAGCTTACGGCTGACTGTAATATGATTAGAAGCACACAACATAAGTCACAGCCTGCCTGGGAGCATAACCATGACTCTCATGCTCATGGGTAGGATTATGCTAATGTGAGGCAGTTTATTTGTGTGTGTGTGTCTGCGATAGAGAGGCAGAGTGAAGGAGAGAAAGGAAAGTGGCTAGCATCAGTATAAAAAGGCACATAACACTCATTTCTCACTCAGATCTCTCTTTTTTTTATGTCTCAAAAGAGTATTGTTTTCTGTCGCTCCCATCCTCCCTTTGTCTTATCAAATTTCCTTTTCTGTTTCTCTTCTAATTTTCTT
This sequence comes from Scomberomorus guttatus, assembly GCA_038419695.1. Lineage (NCBI taxonomy): Eukaryota > Metazoa > Chordata > Actinopteri > Scombriformes > Scombridae > Scomberomorus > Scomberomorus guttatus. Next base: position 12,600,089 of record CM076462.1, read on the forward strand.
GCTTTTCAGATCTTCCATATCAGGTGGCCGGGCCTCAGCATCTGCCCTACTGGCACAAACCCTGTCTGTAGCTGCCAGCAGAGGCTCAGCAGCCTGCTGATGTCAAAAAGAACCTCTTTCATCTAAACCTGCTTCATTCAGCAACTCCACTCTTTGGCCTGCACTTTATTCTGAGCCCTCTTTTGTGAGTACCGTGTATGTGTGTCTGTGTGTGTGTGTGCCTTGCACACGTATTTTCTACGAGTGTATATTTCCCCATAGGGTGGTCCTTAGTTAAGACACACACCTGTTGTTAGCAGTAGAGGAGCGCGGACGTCCTGTCTGGGTCGGACAAGACGGCTTCAGAGTAAGCAGCTGCCAGCATGACAGAAACCAGCCTATATGGTAGCAGCAGGAACAGTAGTGATCAGTGTAAACATTTGAGAGAAGTGTAGAAATGTAGCTCAGCACTCTGCCAACAAGATTTTTTTTTTCCTGTTTGTCTGTCTGTCCTTAAACAGGATCTCAAAAACCTCTAAGGCTTTCATAAACTTGGCTCGGTGACAACCAAGGCGTGTCCAAACAATTAGAATTTCATGGTGATGCCATTACACAAGTGGTGATTTTTACCTATAATTACAGGAATATAAACATATTTGGTATTTATGTATGTTTGTGCTTATTTTGTAGTCTTGTAATTATAGGTGAAAATCACCGCTTGTGTAACGCGTAACGAGGGGGATGAGGACTTGATTCCACAAGGTCAGGAAATCAATTGAAACCTCGAGTGTTAAAAAAGGATTTCCCTACTCAGTGTTGGCAGAGGTTTGCACCGTTCAATGTCTTTTAATTTCATGATTCATAAGATGATTCACAGTGGAAGGACCGGAACGATACAAAGAAACGACCCAAGAACCCTGTAATTATGTGGGATTAGTTCTAGGTTTGTCTAAGCCATCAGGACGCCTTAAGTGGGGCAATATTTACATAAATCAATAATGACTCAGGATAAAAAATGCTTTACACTTAATGACTTATTTCCACTGTTGTTATAGTCATACTCAAGGACATCCCTGCTCTTTAAGGTCAGGGTAGACAGGGTCAACCCATGTGGTGCACCCAACCAAACAGCTGCTCCTATTCACACAGTTTGGAGTCAGAAATCAGCATCTTAAAAACAAAGCCCCCCGTGCCCTTTAAACACTCGACGTGACACAAACAAAGACAAACCTCGGGAGACGGATAACTAAAAAAAAAAATCTAACCACCCAGAGACGTTCACCCAGGGGTCAGCAGGGCCAAGCCCGACACTGGCTCTCAGTGTCTGGGGACATTTATGACGTCTGGGTCCCTGAGCAGGAGTGGCTGCCATGACTTACAGCACTAATCTGAGGGGTTATTCAACCCCTTGGAGCTTACAACCATACAGGCTTTGATGTCATATATTGTTATGGCATCTGACCGCATTCCATGGCTTTGAGACGTGATTGGATTTTGTTGTTTGCTGCACATCTGTGTGTTTGCCAGGCAGGATTAATGGCTTGTTGACCGCAGTTCAGTCTGGGTGTTTTCTATTTCCGACTCCAGCGGATATCACATCAGAAGAATCTCCGTCAGTCATGCAGTCTGTAATTTATACCGCGCTGAATTCGATTCAGTATTTGGCACCGTTTCTATCCTATTCTACATTATCAGATCATACAGCGCCACGGCGGTGCAGGCTTGTGTTTGAAGTTGAGGGAACAAAAACATATCACACCAAGCCTATTTATAGTGCGAAAGAGCTTGTCACCGCTGTCACAGGTGACACGGTGCTTTCATCACATGTACAATGTCAACTTTGTCGCGTAATGCCTCAGCTGTCATGACGACGCTGGGTGTTTCCAGCAGTGTCCCGGCCTGAGATTTTTCACTCCACTGCTGCGCTGCTCTCTGCCTGGCGGCACAGTAACGTGGGAGCTCATTTCCATACCGCTCCCCAAGGAATTGTAATTAAATTTCATAATTACTTTGGGGATCTCAACTCTGACGCTTCGGCCAAAACAATGGGGAAAGTAGGCTATTTTGTGTATGTGTGTGTGTGTGTGTGTGTGTGTGCGTGCGTGTGTGATAAAACCTCCTTTATGTTATTTTCCTAACCAACACCACTCCTGCTCTCACTTCCTTTTCCTCTCATCTTTTCCACCCCTACCTCTCTCTTTTTCTCCCCGGCCCATAAAGTCATTGACCTTGGGGAGCTCCACTACTTTACCATATCCCTGGTGTTTCATTGCTCCCCATTGTGTGTACACTCTGCAGGTCAAAGGTCATGGCAGGAGGTCACTGCACACTGAAGGCGTCCAGACAGCTCACTTTAACGCTTTTTATTGGGGATCCTTGAGTCTTTTACGGGGCTAATGTCTGAAAATGATACGTATCATTTTGAGATCAAATGGTTTTTATTGCCATTACAGCTCCCAGAAATTACAGAGCACTTGCAGAACATAAAAATGATATATGAACAATGAACATTCAACGAGAGTTTAACAGGAGTATGTTAAAACTACGAAATACTGTGGAGGCTTACATGAATGAAAATTAAATAACACTCCAGCCCTGGAGGTGTACTTGAGCAAGGCACTTAAGCCTCAAAATACCCAGTAGTGCTGTTCAGTGACCTACAGCTGAAAAACGGCTTTACCGAGGAGCTCCCAAGTGTGTGTGTGTGTGTGTGTGTGTACTGTATGCACGCGAAACATGACGGTGATGAAAAAGAGCATGTGTGCTCAGCAAAACACTCCCCGGGACATAAAGATATTCTATTGTTGCAGGCGGGATTTGCCGTTGGATTAAGATTGTGTAAATTACTAACCAGCCTGAATCCCCAAGCTGATGTGCAGCTGGCGGTGCAGAAGTGCCAAAGAGAGGAAGGGGAAGCGCTGGCACAGTTGGGGCTCCACTGGATTTCCCTGTATTGAAGTAGAAAGCAACAGGGAAGTGATATAATCCTCCCCTGGACAACGGCCAACATATCCCATCCTGTGTACAATACCTCCAACACCTTTCCGCACAGAGCAGCGTGTGCACGTGTGTATTGTGTGCGGCGTCTTCCTCTTGTGCCTGCTTCTGTAATGAGTGCGGGAATCATGGGGTTATATAAGAGAGATGAGGAATCATTTGGGGGATGGTGGACGACATTGGTGGTGGTGGTGGTGGTGGTGGTAGCGGTGGTGGTGGTGGGCGGTGTAGTAACCTCAAGGGATTGGGCTGCATTCCAGCACTTTTTCCTCCCACTCTTCCCCCTCTTCCCCTAAGTCCCCCCACCACCACACATACACACACACACACACACACACACACACACACACAAAACCTCCCCCGGGCCAGCACGCGACAGGTGCTGACTTAAGTGCCCCTCTCCTTCCTCCTCACACGTCCACTTATGCCCCCTTTACGCCCATTACAACATGCGCTGCCACCATCCTACCCGAGCCCAGTCCAGTCTTTTGGCTGCTCTTCTCAACAAACACATACTGTAACCTGGACATGGAGGTGTGTATTTTTTCTTTTTTTTTTTAATAACACACACACCCTTGTACCCTACTATCAATAGCCAGCTGTTGTCAGACTTGAAGATTGATGCGTTCTGCATTGCAGATGAATTTTGCTCAAAAGAAACTCAATTTCAGGCTCCGTAGATGTCTCCTCCTCTACTTTTTCCGCCTTTCTTCTTCTACTCTGCTTCTCTTTCTATTGTATTCTCACCTCATCTGTCTTTATATCACTGTTGTCTGTTTTTCTATATTTGTCTCTTTGTCTTTCTTGCTTTTTTCCCTTTTCCTTTCAGTCCCTTTCCCTTTCTTAAATCCTTTCTCTAAATCCCTCAAGGTTCCAGAGCATCCTATTGTCTCTCTCCATCTTTCTCACTTACTTCATCATTCTATACATTACACTACCTCCTCCTCCTCCTACTCTCTGCATTAAATTCTCCCTCCTTGCTTTTTTCTTTGTCCTTTTTTTCCGCAGTCTCTCTCCTTCCCCTCCCTCCTTCTCTTTCCTCTCTTCTATTCTCTTTCTCTCTCTCTCTCCCTCCCTTGTGTCTGTTGGTGTTAGCCAGTGCCAGACTGTTGTAAAGAGAGAGAGAGAGAGAGAGCATTGCAGACTCCAGGCGGTTGGTGTTCCTGCCAGCCGTTAGACACACATACACACACACACACACACACACACATACACACACACACACACAGAGTCAATGAGGACAATGTGTCTGGGCTGTGAGGGGGAAAAATTGCATGGCTGCGCTGCCACCCTGAGGCCACTGGGGGTATAACTTCAGCAGGGGTCACCGAGGGGAGACAGTGAGGATGATGAAATACTGGCAGCTTTTCAGTAACGGCTGAGCCCAGCCGGGGCCGGGTGGGCGGGGTGAGCTGCTGTGAGCTCATTGCTGCCGCTGCTAGCTCACGGCCACAGCAGCTATTATGCAAGAGAAAGAAGGGAAGGGAGGGAGAGGAGAGGGGAAGCGATGTGAACAACAGGAGGTTCAGTGAGGATAGTGTACTTGGCGAGATGATGTAGAGAATGTCATCAGCGTCGGCGCCTTAAATCCCCTCAATACATACGCGCAGACTTGGTTTTTCGCCGCTCCTTTGTCTCCGAAAGTGGTGACTCCTTTCTTCAGACGGCATTCCAGTGATGCTTTTCCTTTCTGCCCAGAACAGTAATCATCACAAAGACAAATGGTGATGTCCTTAGGCACAGCGGGGACCTTTAGCAGATAAATGGCTTTAATTAATCTCGTTGAGCATAGCTCCCAGATATGTTAATCGATGAAATATGATGAGAACATCCTTAGTTAAATAGATATGCAAATAGTCAACTGCGAGGCAAATTCATTCAAATTTGCATTGTTTCTTCACGTTGAGTGTGAAATCAAAAGGGGGACCATATATCGCGTGCGGAGGGACTCTTAGGAAAACACAAGGTGACCCAGACAGGGTAGCTCCCATAATTTAAAGGCAGTGCTGAAGTGGCAAAATAAACACGTTTCTCCGTTGCAGCTTCCCACTCAATATCCATTTTTAAAGGAGTGACGGAGATGATGAGAGTGACAGTCAAGGGCGAGCCAACACTGCTCGGGTGGTGTTACACAACTGGAGAAGACACTGATGGAGGGGGAACGTTAAGGTGAAGGGTTCGCAGGGGACGACAGCGCCGCTCGAGAGTACACAAACAGTCCGCTTTAAGTAAATGACGTTTAAAATCCTAAAAGTGGACACTCAAGTGTTTTAACAACAGATTTGCGAAGAATAAAAGCTGCAGGTGAACTGCAATTACAATTTTGAATTTGATGCATGGAAAATTAATTCACCCTGACCCTGGAGCTCATGCACTCCTGTCTCGTTTGCCTTTGTTTGTGCTTACTCTTCATTTCTGTATCACTCCACTTTACTCTGTACTACCCCCTCCCAGGCACATACACCTGCTCTCATTGCGTGCTGAGGTGACCTTCAGGAAACAGAAAGTGGCACACATGCATCTTTTCATTCTGCTGTCTCTCTCTACCATAAAGACAAGAGACTTTCAACCTTTCTGTATCAAAGATCCATGTCTTTTCCGGCACCTAATAAAGAATTTCCTGCTATTTTACACAATGTTTGGATCATAGTTGACTCTGTAATTTGAATTTGTTTGCTTTTAGCGTTCAAATCTTGTTACAGGTGTCAAGTCGGGTTTGTGTTTGTTTGTGTCAGCACCTTCCCAGAGCCCTGTCCATCCAATCAGCACACAGCCCGTCAGGAGCATGGGAAAATCAACGCCGAGTATGAACCTCAAAGCACCATCAATTAGAAGACAATCACGGACCGCAAGGACAAAAGGGTAAAGACAAAAAAGGAAAAACATTTTTCTTTTCACTGCCATCTAAGACGGTTTAGAAGTTTCTAGTTTCATGGAATTGAGGCCGACAGGCTTCTTCGAGCCCAGTGGGGTACTTATAATTTGTTGGGGGAGTAAGGGAGGGAGGGAGTTGGAGAACAATGGCATTGTCCCTGTTGCACTAGAGGTCTGGGCTGCCGCCACTGCCTGCCTGCCTGTAGATTGTTAGTAGTAATTTGCTTTATGTTGAGTGGAAGCAGGATCAGGGATGAAGTGAGGCATGTGTTAAGTCCTCTGCAGGGATCACATGCCCTTATCAGGCTCCAATCACAACTCCATCAGCGGGGGTTACATAACCCTTGGTACACTGTCACGGCGACCACCCAGGGCTGGTCTGCACCTCTGCCAAGTTGGTGAGATTACAGGCAACTGGCATCATATACGGTAATCTGCCAGAAGCAACATTCATGCTTAATCAGTATGCAGGATCAGTATGTTGTGGAGGAGCAGACGGGGTCAGACTTCTTCCTGGCCAGTTCTGCAGCGACGCTCAAATTACCGATTCCTCTTCTCCACAGCAGCATGACTTCAAAGATTGATTATGGCTGGTCGTGATCAATAGCAGACAAACAATTGTCTCAGCGTGGCGTGAGCGAAGCAAAACCTTAATCCAACTTTCGGTTAGGAAGTCTTCACATGAAATACAAAATTTGTTCACACACCAGATCATCAACTGACAGTCTGTCCACATGTGTCCAGTTAACTGACATCCTCCAGCTTTATTCAGCATGACAGGAGGAATGACAGCAGCGAGGGGGGAAAAAAAAGAGACCAAGGGACGGAGAGACGGAGAGAGCAAGCAAAATAAAAATTAGACACAGCTAATGCAGCAGGACAGTAGCTTTGTACTAGTCATTGTGCTGTCCACTGTGTGATAGCTTCCCTCAGGCCTCTGTGCCCTTCGTTGGCGGTAATTTGCTGTTGTCACATTCGGTTCATATCAAGACTGTTCTACAGGCCACATCATACAAAAAGACTTCTACAGTTTCCCTATGCTTTCCCGTGGCTCCTGGTCAGAGGCCCAGCAGAGGGGCTTCAATGGCTGAGGCAGCCCAGGGTGACAGCTCTCCATTTGGGGGAGGGTGGCTTGGTGGGGTCCTGGAGACTCCGAAGGTTCTCAAGCCGGGGCCCCGTGGCAAAGGCAGCTGCGAGGGGGCCCGGGAACAAGAGGTGGAGGGCCAGTGGAGAGGAAGCGCATTTTTCGTTGAAGGGTGTATTGTCACCACCCATCATCTCTCATTGCCCCGTTGAGAGTTGAGGGCCTCGACTCACATTTTTCTTTTCAATTGCTTTTCTCCCTTCTCCTATATCACAGGAAAAACTTCACAGATGCATGAGAATCTGTGTTGTAGTCCTTAAAAGTACCAGATGAAGCACATGGGTACTCGCACACAGCAACCCTACTAGAGCTCTCATCAATTGCATGTATTAACTTCATTTTGAGGAATCAGGGCCCCTCAGGATTTTCTTCAGTCTCTAAACACTTCAGGCTTATCACTGATATTGTGGGCCAGACACATTTAGACACAGCAGTCCATTCTCCCGTTTGCCGCCGGCTTTGATCTTCCATTTTCTCCTCTGCTGTGATTGATATTTACATTACATTACCAGTGAAACACACACGCGAGAGGGACCATATGCGCATATACACACACCCCATCACAGAGTGGTACTGACACCTCCCAGAGGGGTCCTAGTGGCGGAAGACATCCTGCACATCAGACCGCAGGGTCATCGTTATTAGTGCACTATATGGCGAGGAAAAGGCTCCATCACTCACACTCAACTAACTGCCGTGAGAGACAGGAAGAACAGAGAGATGTGTGTGTCAAGGCATAGAGGGATTAAGAGATCAACGTGATGGTGGTAGGGGGGTGTGGGGGGAGGTGGGGGGGTATAAAAAGAGGGAGATGTTGAGGAGAAAATAGAGGAAAAGCAGAAGAAGTGCGACAGTGACAACAAAAGAAACAAAGACAAAGGCAGAAACGGGGCAACAAAGAAAGGTAGGTTGCAGACAAAGACACAAAGAGAGTTGGGGGTGAGACAAACAGAGAGAGACAGACAAAGGGAGATGATCCACTACCTATGCACACTACAGTGAGGAAATCTGTCTGGCCTCCCCTCCCCGAGCAGAGCGCACTAGGCTATTACAGTAATGAGTGCAACCGCCAGAGTGACGTCATGTATCTATAACATTACTGCATGCACTGATGTATAGGACAAAGAGGGTGAGGGAGATAAAGCAACGAGTAGTAAAGGGGGAAGGGGGTCAAGGATGGAGAGAGAGTGGAGAGAATACAGGGATGCGGGGGAATTAGAGGGAAAGGGGAAGTGCGGTATATATAAATGAGAAACAGAAAGGGTTAAAGACAAAGAAAACGATGGGAAATTGATTTGCGTAAGCCCCTCCCTCATTGGACTTGCCTGGCTTTGTTACATCTGCAGGTGGAGAAATCAGCTTGAGCACATATTAGATAACAGCCCCCCACCCCCCACCCCTCACATCACACAAACACATTCAATTCCCTATCCACAGTCCAATTCACAAAAACAATAAAACACTTATTGCGCACATATGCATTTTGGTGGCTCCTCCAGCAGACATGATTAGGATAATGAACGGAGTGACAAAGAGAGACCACCAATTATCTGGTTCTTCAACTCTAATTGGCTGGAGATCACTATCACGCGTTAATCTGATGCACAATGCCTCTAAACCGGAGAACACGGTCTGATTGAAATCTTGTTCTGAAATTAAATGACAATCGTGGCCATTTTAGCTCATACTGTATTCATTTATGGAAAGTCAATGTTGCGCTATTGTGCACATTCCCACAGTTCCATACAATGACAACTGGAAGCCGCCCAGTACAACCAGTATTCATCTAATGTCCATTGTGCAACTCCGAGCAGCTGGTGGTTAAGTGCCTTGTTCAAGGGCACCTTGATGATACACTGCAAAAATCCCCCTCTACAAAACTAAATATTGTGTAATGTGAAGAAACTGACAGTGGGGTAATTACTTAATAATGACTTAATCATTCTTGAGACCATTATACACCATTATATGTAATACAATGGGATTTTAAACTATTTTTAAAAAGCCTTAATATAAACCAGAAATTTAAGAGAAAGGTTCTTGAAAGTACATTACTTAATTTAGCTCATTTAGGAGTTTATAATAAGAAATGAATTATCAAAACAAGAAATAATTTTCTGCTTCTTTACTTGCTGATTGGAAGAAAGTTCACCAGAGGGATTTAATGCAGAATATAAATAAACTTCTATTAAGTTTTCTTTTAATTGATGTCTGGGTTTTAAGTGTGACGACAGAAGGGTTGCATTCATGGGTTTGGAGTGTGACAATCATGTGATCCATTTTTCAGACTTGTTTTTGGTCAGACATAACTGTACAGAAAGCAGAAAAGACCTGTAATCAAGTTTAATAATATAATGCAAATTGTGCTTGACAGGAACCAAATTCAATAACATAACTTTCTTGAAATGCCTTTTTGCATTGTATATCAGATGTTTGAGTGCTTTAATTGCACTTTAGACGATTGCAGCAAGACTCATTCTAAGATTTAGAGACTGTGTGTGTATGAAGATTTCTCTATTGACCACCTACACAAACCCTCTGACTTTATTTTGCACATATATACATGTCCACCACTGAGAGCAATGATCGATGTCTGTGTTGGCAGCTGAAACACAAGCTACTTGGCTGAAGTATATCACTGATGTTTCCTGAGCACAAAGACAGAGAAGCTCTTTATTTTAGGCAGGCATGGCAGGGGGCGACCTGAGGAGCTATGAAACAGGGGGCCTCTTGAGTGCGACCACCCCAAAGACAGCCCGCTGTCGGCGCTGACACTGTGAGAGCTGCACAGGAATTTACCGTGACAGCGGAAACAGCCTCTCCTCAGGTGGACCTTCATAACGACATAGAGAGGGCACACACACACACACACACACGTTCAGACCTTGGCAGTGAACCCTGCCAAAGCTCACCTCCCTGTAACCTTGGTGGTGGGATTCTAGGAAAATGTAAGCCTTTCCTCACCTTTTGATCCTCAAAATGTTCTCAGCCTCCCTTGTACAAGGCTGCCTTGTCAACACAGTGTCAGATTAACACTCCTATTATCATATTTCTCAAAAGAGCAAACATGTACACTGACTATTAAATTTGAAATCTGCCTCCCTGCAACTCTCAACATCTAAACAAGACATTTCTGCATTGAGGTGTATGTTTATGTATGAGTGCAACTAGTTGGTTCCTTGAAGCCTTGTTTCCCGGGGGCTTAATTAGAGGGGGAGAAACACTTCCTGTAACAAGAACAAGAATTTCAAAAGTAGTGGTGCTGGGGCCGCGGTATGGAGCCGTTTACATCATGGTGCTGTTGCTTTGTTACAAGTCCAAAAAAGCGTCACGTGGCAAAAATGAAACCAAGCAAACCATTAAAGCATCCAGTTGCTGTCGTCAAAGCAGGCAGTGGGGTAGAAGCCAGGGCAGGCCTGCGCTTGATCAGCAGGGCCCCTTCAGCAGGCGTCCAACCAGAGCCGACCTGGCCGTGCATTAGTAACCAACTGGATCTACTGTACCTAGGGGCAGAACCATTGCTTGGTTCCGATCCAGATCAATCAGAGAGGTATGCCTGTGAAGAAAGGCTGAACTCTGGTGACCTGGCAGCGCAGGATAAAACAACATGCATCCTGGCTTTACTTCCAGGTATTTCCGGAGTGCACCTTGGGCCTACTTTACAATGAACCCGCATATCGGCTTTCAGACTGAATGCAAGAGAATTTGTGTGCACAACCTCACGTGTATGTTTGTGTGCACGCCTAAGCATGGGCTGTGCGCGCATACGCACGTGTGTGTCACTAACATGTGTTTCTGATGAGTCAATATAGATCTGCATTTCAAATAAAGATAATGGGAAGCAGAGCAAGAGTGAATGAAAGGGAGACGGGGTGAGGGGGTGGAGTATGGTATCTATAGGTGGGGGGGGGGGGGGGGGGGGCATTCCTGAGGCCTGATGTCGGAGGTAAATTAAAAATATCCCCGGCCTCTTGGAGGGGGGTCCAGGGCGGCTGACACACACTGCTCAGTCAGGGAGCTCGCCACTGATCCAGTAAGCGCTCACTCACGGCCAATTATGCTTCCTGTGATGTGTGTTCAACCCCCCCCCCCCCTACACACCCCTGCTGCCCTGCCTCCCTGCCTTTACCCCTCTAGCAACACCAGCCAGAGAGCGAAAGCTGTCAAAGAGCTGGGATCAAACCTCCAATCAAACGCTGGCTGTCACACACCCAGGTGATGATTAATGGCTTATATTCTCTGACCCAGAGAAGAAAGGAGAACAGAGAGCGTGCTACACATGGGAGTTTTCAACTCATTACAAAGCACAGTAACATGTGTTGGGAAGACCAGGCGTCCTCCCCGTGTTCATGCAACCCAGCAACTGGCACTGGCAGGCAATCACGGCGCTGAGAGATGAAAGCTTCACTTCATTTCGAAAGCGAGGTTTGTCGAGGTTTTCTTCGCTTCTGGGCAAATTAACAAATTAGATACAAGGGGTTTGCTATTCACCTGTGTCTCACTCTCTCATGCAGGAGAGCAGAGGTTCTCCCTTCCTTGGTCTCTCTCAAACACACACACACACACACACACACTCACAGTGAGGGTCTCGCCACTGGCGTCTGACCGTGTTCTGCGGTGGAAACCAAACACTGGCCTGTTTTGACTGGATGTGATCCTTGTTTCCGGGCGGAATGCTGCCAGAGGCGGATTGATGGCTCTCACCCAGAGGAGGACGTTTACAGGAAAATCCTCCTGGCTGGAATTCTCCTTCTTTTTTATATTGGACTCGAAACACAGGGTCACAGTCATGCCTGCGCCGGGGTAAAGTGTTCCCCAAGTGATAATGAAGGGAATGTGGCTGTGCAATATCGCCACACACACACACACACGTTTGCACTTCTATACTTCAGAGGGCCATCACTGACAATGAATTTCCTCAATCCTAACCCCAACAATCACAACTACATGCCTAATGCTTACCCTTGCCCTAACCTTACACTAAACCTAATCTTAAAGGATAATTCCGGTTTATCACAACTTTTAGCAGTTATTATACTCAAAGTACTTTGCCGACATCTGGAAACACAATGACATTGTTACAATAAAGTTCAACAGGGCAAGAATTACGAGCTATGGTTGTAAAGAAGCCAGCAGAGTTCAGCCAGATTATCTAAACCACTTCATTTGAAGGTAAAACCAAAAGAGTGTGTGAGTGTTTGTGGACAACTACAGCAAGTACTGTAGGTCAAAGTTGAGCCAGCAGGTCTGTTTGTAAGCTGGATGTTTACAACTGACAATTGGGGTAATAACTTGTTTTCTCCTCAAAATAAGTTCGGCTAATCATGAATAATAACCCTAAAGCCAAGTCTTAGTTCAGACTGAAAACAGCCCTGTTAGAACAGTGCAAGGGGCTGCATTGGTTGGGGCGTGGTACCATGTTAAGTTGCCATTTCAACTTAACATAATGTTATGAGAGGTTATGAATGATGAGATCTCTGCAGAGTTGCCAGTTTTGTGTGTTTTCTGCAAAACGTGTTTTATTATGATGAAGAGTAGAGAGCGGGATACCCGACCTGATGATCTGGCAACCCTCAACTTCAAGCTGTATTGGCGACTAGCTGCCCACGAGTAGTAGTGGAGTCAGTGATGAACGGCTGTAAATCTGAAGTACTTATTTATTGATAAAATGTTTTTAACGTCACAGTATTGAAAACGTCTTCACTGGACAAAACTAACATCAGTTGATATTATATTTAAATTCCAATCGTGAGGTGTTTATTCTAAGTGAAAATGAGTGAAAAGCCCCCCAAAGCAAATTAAGACTTTAGGTCCTGTTTAAAGATAAACCAAAGTGTCAGTAACAGCTGAGCCCATCTAATAAGAACGTTCTGTAATCAATGCAAACATTAATCTTCTTTGAAATTAGTGGGAGAAATATTTACTATTTAACGCCATCTCTCCCCTTTTCCACGAGCAGATCAGGAGCACTCATGGTCATGAATTATTTATAAGGTAAATTAGCCACCACTTGTCCAACTGGTCTCTTTGTGAATGTCAGGCATCATTTTATTCTGAGAATCCCGTCAGCAGCAGCCTGAACAGCACAGAGACACACAGACAGCTGAGCTGTAGCCTCTCAGGTGAGCTCTGATATCGTACTGAAAGATCTAGTATAAGTTTAGGAGCTGAATGAAAAATCATACAGGTTAAAGTTTTGAGATGATGATGAACATCCCAAAACAATTAATAATTCAATAATGTACATAGAAAAAAAGTACATGGGAAAAAGCAATAATACAAAAGCCATACTTTAAAAAAGTGTTACCTTTTTTTCATTGATGCTGTTTTCTGACAGCCTTGCACCTACGTGATGTGTATACAATTACTCTCTTTCAGCTTCTACCAAAGTTAAAACCAAACCTACGTCCTTGGGTGAGACAATGAAATATGATCCAGGAAGTCCAGTCGGAGCTACAGACTAATGTGTTTAAACTCTTATCAGATGCCAAAACACCACACGTTGGTTTGTAATACTCAAACAGAGTTTTACAACTCTGGAAAGTTATCGCGGCGGCAACTATTTTGTTTTTCGTCAGGACAATGGCGAGGTAAACAGCAGAAACACAGCATTTACATCACAAACCGGGAATGTGCGCTTGCATGTATGTGACTGGCCAACTGGATTGGTTGCCGGATGACATCGCGTTTGCTTTGCAGCAAAAGTTGAGCCCGGTTCCACTTTTTGTTGACAGACGACCCTGCCTTGTTTTGCCAGAGCTCTCTGTGTTGGCACCCCATCCAATGAATGAGAGGGACAAACTGCAAACAATCCCTGTAGCTGATGATACATACACACAGACACGTGCTAGCCTAAACAAGTACACACCCAGTAATATACAGTAAATGCGCAAATTTACAAGATTTACAGTGTGTGTTACCGTATGCCTCACACACATACACACTAGTTGAATCCATATGAATGAAAAAGCTTCTCTGCTACATTCCTCCTCCTCCTCTGCAGCAGACAGACAGACCAGTTGCTCCTGCAGTGGATCGATGGGAAAGTCGAACACCAAGATAGTAGCAGAAGAATAAACGGAGGCAGAGAAAGACAAAGAGAACAAAAGAGAGCAGAGAGGAAGAGGCGGGCAGGATGTGGAGAGATGGAAAACAGATATTTATATATTCATGTAATTAATTTGAAGGTTTGTGTGTGTGTGTTTGTTACATAACCTTTGATAATTCTGAGCTATCAATTTAATTATAGTTGTGGCTTACTTGCTTGTTTTTTCACTAGTAATACAATTGCTTGCTTTGGCAACGTTGACAGAGATATAAACAGAGTGAGAAAGAGACCGAGGAGGAGAAAGAAGGAAAGAGAATGAAGTGAAGAAGAGACAAGGAGCGAGAAAGAGGCCGAGAGAGTAGAGAGGGAGGAAGAGAGAGAGACGGGGAGTGGTGACAGTGATAGAGAGCGAGCGGACTCATGGGACCGCAGCAGAGGCGAGTCCATCGATCCAGGACAGTGAGCTGGCTCACATTTCACCTCCTCAGCAGTAACACCGGCGCTTTGCCATGGAACTGAGCCCTATATCCCGTCTGGACAGGGTCACCTCCACTCTATATGTGTCTGTTTGTGTGTGTGTGTGTGTATGTGTGTGTGTGTGTGAGACAGAGACAGAAAAACAGATCTGAAAGAGAGATATCTCTGATATTTAGCCTTGAATTTTTTTCTTCAAGAAAGTCTCTATCCATCAATGATGTAAAAATATTTTATTTTTGCTCCCAATATCAACTTCTCATTTTTTTTAGGAAATATTGATTGAAATTAATAAAACTTTAGACACAAAAAACTGAATTTAAAAGTCAATACTACACTAAATGACTTGAAAAAAGTGGCAGCATCCACAGCTAATTTACAATGAAAGGTATCCCAGCCAAAACACATTGTGACCAGTTGCTTTGTATTGCGTTGCTGTACTACCACATGGCATCTCAACACTTTGTCCAATTTGGATCCTCCCCTAGGTCACATGCCGTCCGCATCGGGAGGGGGGGGGGGGGGGGGGACTGTTAGACTGAATGAAATTGCGCCCATCCTTATGCGGTGGGCCGTAAGGGGGACTGGGCTCGGCTCTCAAAGCCATCCACTGTCATCCGAGAGGGGCCGAGCCATGTGACAGACGACCGAGCATGTGGCATCTCCCTGACCCCTGACCCGGAAACCTTTCCCCTATCTGCCCCTGCTGTGGCTAACGGATGGCCCAGAACCTCAGTGACCACTGACCACTGGGGTTCTTTTGTGTGAGCGGTCAATCACATCAGAAAAGGTCACGCAGGGGTCAGATCAGAGACAGGTGAACTTTGACCTTTCGGTGCGGGACTTCGGTTGTGGTATTTGGGTAGAGTGCGTAAGAGCAGTGATGAGATTGAGATTCGTGGAGAGATGACAGATAAGAGTGATACAACAGTTAGTAAAGTATATGTATGAAAACAGACCACACAGACAGAGGATACAATGGTATTTGTAGAAAGAAAGGTTACCTTCAGCCTGTTATAGCAAACAAACTTTCAGAGAAGATGGAATCGCACTCTTTTTGTTCTATTGATTTACAGTATCTGAGTAAAATGGTGAGCATACAATTTTACTGACGAAATTGAGGTCAGAGCTGGACCACAGTTTGACCACTAAAGGGCAAAATCTAAACTCAAAAAAAAAAAAAAAAACCTGAAGGCAACAAGCTTCTATACACAAAGCTAAAAAAGTTAGCAAACATTTGGCTAACGTTCCTTACAAATCACACAGAAACAGAGCAGCATGGGCATCCAACTGAAGTCCTCTTACTTGCTACATGTTGATTGAAAGTCCTGGGTTTCAGCTTTGGTTTGGTCCCTTTCCCATGCTGGATGCTTGATTTCATTCACATACATTTGCTTATTTTGGCTCTCCTCCATTTCCTACCGGGCAGTTAGTGTCCAACTTTCTCCATATAGCGATGCTAGAAACTGTTGATTCTCAGTGTGATCTGCAGTACTGGCAACTCTATTTATATATTAAACTTTATATTTTTGGGAAGCATTTCATTAAACGTTACATCAAAATGAACACTTAATGGATCTTTAAGGCAGATTAAACATTTCGCTGACTGTATTACAAGTTAAACAAAATGTACAAAAAATAATAAAAGACCACACAAGAAGGAAATATCATTTATGTCCTTTAAACGTTTTGCTAAATTCAAAGTCAGGCCAGTTGTATACAAAAGAAATCGCTGAAGAGGTTGTAATCAAGTAATTCTCCACTGAGTCTACCAGGAAGTAAGAGAAAATCAACTATTTCACTGGGCTGAGGGCCGGCTCAGGACTGTTTTCTGGACCCGGCCCAAAATCTTTTCAGCACCACTTGGGTTTATACGTCCCCACCTGACAAACATGACCACCCAGTGGGCCAGTGACATTTTACAGTGAGCCGTTTCAGCCCATTAGCCAGCATCAGATACTCATGCTGCAATACCTCGTGAGCGACATGACCACCAGGTCCAGGATTTAACTGAACCCCAACACCCAGTATCACCACCTCCTCTGCCTCTGACGGAACAATAAAAGCTTGGTATTGTAGCAGGAAGAGGAAATACCGTTCCCCGTGGATTCTCTCCTGCTGTTATTCCTGCTACTATTTCACATAAATTCACACCCGAAATCATGGCTGATAAAACGACAACGGGAAACCGTGGCGAACAGCTCACATCCTCATACACATCCTCTACAAGAGGGTGCGTGTGTGTGTGTAAAAGAGAGCATGAAGGAAAGACTGAAGTGTCCTACAAGGAAGAGAAAATTTCATCCCATGTATATTCAGACTAAATTACTGATTGATTTATAAAAAGCATGAAAAACGACTTCATAAGTTAAAGACAAGAGGTGCAAAGACAGACTATATTAACAAAAAAAACATGTTTTCATCTAAACTCAAGACAGTTTCATAGAGTTCACTTCCTACAGTCCACAGCCTGAACTTCTGAACTCACACTGATCCAAGGTCAGGCTCAAAAACCACAAAGGACCCGTCACACAGGATCCCTAAACTCACAGTCCTCATGTCCCAGGTCGGCTCCAGAGCTCAGGGGACAGATCCTCAACATTGCTAAACTAACATTGCGCTGGTCTCGGGTCAGAAATTAAACACAAGGGAAAAAAGCGGTATGATTTGGGGCTGTGGCAGATGCTTTTCATTGGAAGTTTATTTTCGTTCGGAGCCGTAGGACTCACATGCAATCAAAACATCCACGTACATAGCTGCACATGCACACTTTTAAACATAAACACACACATTAGTGATTAAGGACTGCCAAGAGTTTAACAAGGAAATTCCTCTCTACGTCATGCTAGCGTCTTATACAATCCTTGAAATTATGTTTATTTATACTTTTTCCCCCCCCTCAACAGCAGAAAAAAGACCCTTCACTGTGATGATCTCTAGCTTCTAACATTTCTAACCTTACCTTAAGTTTTAATAAACAAGTTTTTGGATTGTTCTAAGATGGGAATTATTACTTTTTTCTTGGAAACGAGCAAACTAAGAGTTCAATTCTCCCTCTCTCTCTCTCTCTTCCTCTCTGACCATCTGGCTGCTCAAATGGATAGTAGTCTCAAAGGTCAAGGCAGCTATGGTCCATCATGACCCTGTCAATATCACTGCTGCACTTATCTGTAATGGAAGACACTTTGTGTGGCTGATAGTCAGGTGGGGGGTCGTGGACCGGGTGCTATGCGCGAGCGTATCTATGTATTTTTCTTCTTCATACAGTATGTGGGAGTGGTGACTGCGCTCAGATGATTGAAGTGTGATATGCGAGGATCACAGCCAGGACTGTGCCCTTGAAATGCTCACCGGTCAAGGGTATCGTCTGCCAACTGTGTGTTGGCGCGAGCGTTTCAGTACACAATGAAAGGATAAGTAAGTGTGTCGCCTGGCTCAGGGAACTATTACACCCTGAGTCCTTGACACACTGACTAAGTAACACAATGTATGCAGGAGTAGCGGAGCCTATAAAAAGCCTTGTTGGAATGAAAACGGGGCTGTCCTCCCTGTTGCTAGCTGTGATAGCGTAGACCTTCTTGCGCTGGAGCCAGATAATAATGAAACGCTGGTGTCAGACAGGAGACAGGGGAAAGAATCAGGCCTGTGGAACAGAGCGCTAATAATAGCAGCTGAAACTGTGCTATTCCCACCACTGGCTGAGGAACCATCATCACACTCACTCACACACACACACAAATACACAGAGAGAGAGAGAGAGAGAGAGAGGCTCAGACAGAAACACACACACACACACACTGGCTTGGCACAGAGTTTGAACAGTAACCTGATCAAGCCACCGCAGAAACCAAAGCAATCAGGAATCAAAGCAAATCCAGCATGCGTACAGTATGTGCATGTGCGTGCATGTGCCGTACAAATGTGCGGATGTGTGTGTGTGCAGGGAGTAGGGTGAGCGAGCCAGAGATAAATGGAAGCAGAGTTTGGTGGAAACCACTTTTCCCTCCATAAAGCGGGGAGCCCGTGCTTCTGATGTGCCCTACCAGAGAGGAAAGACGGCCTTTCATTCAGCATGAGGAGATCTGTCTCTTCTCCTTTAGCCCCCCCCCCCCCCCCCCCCCCAACCCCTCGTCTTCGCTCCTCGAGAGCATCTGAAGCCCATTCTCTCCCTCTCCTCCCCTCTCCATCACCCGCAAATATAACAACGTCTCTCCCTGCGACAAGACGAAAGGATTCTTGCTCCTAATTGTACCCAGCCGTCACAGAGACGGAAGAGGTGAGGGGAATCAGGAGAGGAGAAGAGAGGAGAGGAGAGGAGAGGAGAGGAGAAAGGAGTAGGGTAGGGAAAGGGAGTCAAAGCAGGGGAGAAGAAAGGGAGAAATGAAAGATGTGTTTGTTCAGTACCGCAGACTGACACATCTCTCTTATCTCTTGCCCAGCCAAACCATATGCCCCTAGGCCACAGAGGGAGGGAGGGAGGGAAGGAGGGAGGGGAGAAAGATGAGGTGTAAGTGTGTAAGGGAGGGTGGGGGTCGATTATAATATGTCATTGCAGGATACAGGCACATGCCATGTGTACAGTAGGTAACAGTTATTCAAGGTCAGCCAGGGATTGAGACAGAAATATCAATATGAAAAGGCAGTGAAAGCATGGAGAGGGGACACTGAACAGATACATGGCGAGGCACTGACTTGAACCAAAGGGGCTTCTGCCTTGACCCGTGCTCCCCTACAGCTTCCCAGTCGCCTGTTGACCACACACGCCGCCGGCCCCCGCGCGATGAACCTGGCACAGCGCGGACGCCAACGCCACACGACACGGAGCCACCGTCAAAGCCTCAGACACTCCAGCAGCAGGAGCCATCAGGCCTGGCTGCATGGAAGAAGAAGAAGAGGAGGAAAAAAAAAAAAAAAAAAAAAAACACAGATTTTGATTATACACAGGCATTCCCCTCTCTGGAAGCAAACGTGGACACAAATTGTGAATGTCAAACACCATTTTTGACTGCTACTGTATTTGGGAAAAGTTGTGTTTGGTTAGTTTTGTGTTACCGGCCAGAACCTGAAGCCTGCCATGATATGAACATATAGCTAGAGGTTTGATTTAAGTCGAATAGTGAGTTTAATGTATACAGTAGTATCCTGACTGAATTAACTGGGGCACTTCTTATGTGTGTGTGTGTGTGTGTGTGGGGTTGTGACTGGTCCCACATGTTCAACTCCCGCTGAACCATGCGTCCGATTCCCCTGTTTATTGACTGGAAACTGATACCTTTAAGGGATTCATTCATGCTACATTACGCAAGGTAAATTCAATAGCCCAGGCATCATGGTTTGGTCATTCACCTTCTTGCCCTGGGTGATTTTTACATGTTGGATGCCTCTCTCTCTCTCTCTCTCTCTCTCTCTCTCTGCACTTTCCTTCACACAAGCCGTTGTGTTTCCCAGCACTCTGCTGCACAGCCTCATTTCTCAACAACACCTTCAGCTCAGGCCCAGAGGGCCGGTGAAGTTGGTTTTATTTTATTCAGTGTGAGTTTTACGCGCTTTTAATAGGCGCCGAAATTTATGCGGGCGGGGATTTTATCTGCTAGATTCCAACGTGTGACTCCACATTACTGGAGCGCCATTAAATGTAAACTCCCGGAAAGTACGCTGCTACTAGGAATAGATCCAAGTGTGTGTGCATGTGGGCGCGAGTCAGTGTGTGACTGGCTATCTGCAGCTCATGGTGTGGATTTTACAGCGTGCCTCACGAGTATACTTCTGACCCATCACACAGAAACACGCGCACACACACACACACACACACTCCTGGGTGCGGAAGGTGCGCTCTTTATCACTGTGACATTTCCATTTAACACGCAGCCCAAGAGCTCTTACATTCACATCCATGTTTCCTGTCCCCCATGCTTGAGGCACAATACCAACCACTTAACATTTAGCAATGGCAGATCAGCCCCAAATTCTTCCACTTCCCAACCCTTCCATGGGAAAGCTCATGATTTATCTTTGATTTAGAGTGACAAGAGTTATGAAGGGACCATGGCCTACTACGGAGAAACAAAGGAAGCGTGGGCTTACTGCTGCTTCACACTGAGGAGCAGTCGTATCTGCTCTGAACTGAACTGTTGAGCTCCAGGAGGTGCAACTTATGGGCTGAGGACTATGTGCAGAGAGTGGCGTCCAACCCTAAATCTGAGGGGTCACAGAGATGATTAAAGGAATAATAAAGATAAAAACTAATAACTGTTACACAAAATGATGTTTAACGCTTCTGGATTTTGTCTAATCTTGTAAAATAGTGTTTTCTTTTGTGAAATACTGGATACTTTTACCTCTTTGGGGCTCTGAAAATGTTTCAAATGAAACAATATATTTAACCCTTTTAAAGTGTCAGAAAATAGTGAAAATGATGTCTTCAAATGCCTTGTTTTGTTTGTTTGCTCAGCTCAAAAATCCAAAAGATCTTACTATTGAGCAAGACAGGCTAAAGCAGGAAATTTGATAGGCTGGAACCAGCAAAATTGTTGCAGATGAGCTTTTTTGTTGATTACCTAATCTACTAATCAAAACCAAAGTCATGTTTCAGCTCTAGTCTCCAGTAGACTTTGATTTGCATTTCAGGGTCACGAGCCAAAAGTGGCAGGAACCACTGGACTGATTTTAAAGCATTTAAAGAGGAACAAAAACTGCAGAGAAGACACATTTTTTAAGAAAATGATCTGCAGAAATCAAACAAAGCAAATTCTGTTCAGAAAGGCTGTGGTCAATTAACAGTAGGCTATGTTGATTAGGATTACATCATAACTTTTAAAGCAAAAAAATGGGGTCACACCTCCTATATAGACACTGCACTGGCCCTACACACATTAAGGATTTACTGCATATTAAGAGTCTGTAGGCTAAACTCTTGGCTCAGTTTATCTGTCAGCCATCCATTCAGTAACCCACCTAAAAAGAGATCCCATGAAAAGTAGCTTGGGCTTCTGTTCGTGACTGTATCTCACCTCTGCCTTAATGTAAACCAGATGTGACGGATGATGACTTTTCTCCACTCTTTCATTTGCTACCGACAGTTGCTGACCCGGGGCGTCATAGCTGCCCGGGGTCCCTGTCGGTCGGAGCCCTCCCCTTTGACGCCCTCTCTGCACCTCAGGGCCGCTCAGCTCCAGCGTTTAACGCGGTGATTAATCACACAGCGCGGCGGACGTGCTGCGCTGAACACGGCCAGTCACCTCCATTAAAGGCGGGGGAGCTGCGGCGGACAGAGAGCACTTTGTGCGGGGGAAACACAGGTCATTGTCTGCCGCGACGCCCGGCCCGGTAGGAACTCATGAAGGTAGACTTTGTGCGGGTGTTTTGACAACCTCAGCTGGGCTTCCGAAAACCGCATGTGTGCCACATTTCCTATTTCATATCCTGGTTTGGTAACTAGGATTACATGGGATTGAGATAATACATCACTGTTTTGTCTTTTTTTAACTCCTACTTTGAATCTAAAACAAAACATGTGCGAAAACTTTTGTTTAATCTTCAAGTAATTTAACATCAAGTAAACAACTATAATGCAGCGCTCGTTGAGTTATTTACTTGCTCCATTAATCTGCTGCAGCCAATCTCCAGAGATAGTCTCTACCGCCCCCTACAGACGGCCTCACCCTGCTGTTTTCCTTTTTCCAGTTAAAGGACAGTTTCACTATTTTTCCAAGTCTGGCTTAAAACAACAGTCAGGTGCCAATATGAACACAGAAAGAGGTTTTCACTGTAATCATTCCTCCTGTTCATACTGGCTATTAAAAGATCTCCTTCAAATGTGCTTTCAATGTAAGTGATGGCGGCCAAAATCCACAGTGTGTCCACACAGTCATTTTGTGCAAAAATGTATTTAAAAGTTGATGTGAAGCATGTCTTCAGCAGTCTGAGTTAGTCATATCCAGTGGATATCTGCCACATTTTTAGCATGAAATTCCCTCTTTGTGTTTCCTCATAGTGTTTCCCTGTTGAGCTGCGGTGGAAGTATATTAAAAAAAAAAGGGACTTTAGCGCTAAAAAATGTTAATGGCTGTAACATTGAAAGATATCTACTTGATTTGACTCATTTGGACGGCTGAAGTTTCATATTAGCTTCAGATGAACTTTTAAGTATATTTTTGCACAGACGGAGGCTTGTGGATTTTGGCCGCCATCACTTAAACTGTAAGTGCATTATGAAGAGATCTTCTAATAGGCCAATCTGGGGCGTTGCAATGGGATATTGGATTATAATGATTGTAATATCCTGGGCCCCAAACCATAATAAGAGGGCCCTGAAATATCTGGACTACTAATGCCTTTGTCTACTTTAAACCTTGAGACAGCTCCTGGTACAACTGTGTAAAACTGAAACTGTTAATCAAAAATACTATTAAAAATAGTGGAAAACACCTAAACACCTATTCTAGTGAGGTGCTGGCTGGCAGGCAGACATCACAAAAGGTGAAAAAGCTGCACTCTGATTAATTTATTTGTTGATCTGTTAAATAAATTCATCTGAGTTATGAGTGTGCAGTGTTTTTTTTTTTATTTGGACAACAAAAATATTACACCTGTTATTTGAGACAAACTGGGATCATTAGTGAGCTAATGATTTTGAAATAACACATGGCCACGCAAGATTGTCCTCCCTAGATGAACTTTAAAGATCCCCTCCAGACATGTTTTTACGATATATAAAAATCCTCAGAATTGCGGCTTTCCCACAAAACGTTCAATTACCTTGTTAAAAAAAAGGACTTCACTGAAACTCAGTGTCTGTGCGCTGCAGGCTTCGAAGTTTCCACATCCTGCTTGTGTAAGTTGCACACTTGAACCACGATTGGCTCCAAGCTTGTTGTGATGTCACAAATCCTACTCGCAGGTATCGGTGAGCGACAGAGAGAAACGTTCCACTTTCAGCAGATGAATGTGAAAACAGCCGTCCGGTGTCTGCACATAACATCATTCTGCACAGTGAAGCTCAAACATCCAACTAAAGGAGCAAAAAGAGAAAAAGAGATTAGACTAAGACTAAGGTAGTACCTATGCAATATCTGGAGGTGTGTGTTGAGTTCATTCAAAGTGGTTCACATAGATGCTGTTGTGGAAAGTAAGGGAGGATGGCGGCAGGATAATTCCTAGGTTCACCCTTGCTTGCAACATGCAATTATGACCGTCTCATGAAAATATGCATACAACATACTGCAGTCCCTGCACTGCGCAATGTTGTCTGCAGTGCAGCATCATACGCTGCCATATGACTGTCACATACACATTTGCATAGATATCTACTCATGTGATGACGCCAGAGAAAGTTGATAACTGGCAGACTGGATGCTTAGGGAGCCGAGCCAATCAAGAGAGCTGTCAAAGAGGCTTTTCATTGGCCCAGCAGGAAGCTGGACAGCAGTGTCCCCGATGGTGACTCTTCAGCCTGGCAGACATACAGGCGGGCAGAGCCGGGTGAGCGCCTTGGCACTGGAAGTGGAGCCGGCATTCTGGTGGAGCAGTGGCTGGCACCAGCAGCAGACTGGCCTCTCCAGTGGCAAAGAGGGAGATCACACATACACACACACATACACACATACACACACAAACACTCTGCCACGCTCCTGCTGAGGAGCAAACGGAGGCTGGTAGGAAGGGCTGCTCTTGAAAAGCTGCCGTTGTCTGGAGATGGCTTTCATGTGAATGGGAGCCTTAATAGGCGTTGTGTGACGGCTCTCGTTGCACGCTGAGCACCAAGTGATCCTCTTCTGTTGGGTTTTAATTAATAAGCAATGTTTGAAGGCCACAATGCACTTGGAGGGACAACACAGTTACTCCTTGGTGGCCTTGATGCTGTTTGTTTTTGAGTCGTACTCAAACTCCCACTGAGGTGACCACATAAGCTGGGAGGTGCTGACATTTTTCATAAACTATTTTCAAAGGAGTGAGGTCTGCACACTGTTAAGCTCCCAATAAATAATCTTATTCTCTTTTTTTTTTTTTGAGGTAATGTTTCAATCTGTAAGATCTTCCTCAGTTACAGGCCATTCTTTAATGATTTGATTTGACTGCTGCCTCTATAAGAAAGGCCTGTTTCTCTTTTACATTTGCCTGAGGAAGATCTTACAAATTGAAAAATGGCCTCAAAAAAGACAATAAAATTATTTATTGGGAGCTAACAGTGTGCAGACCACTGCTTTGTACCCTACAATGAAACATTTTTGTCTTGCACCTGAATAATTTGCCTGGATGTGCACGCACTTGGTCCCTCTTTAAAATATTTTCACTCATTGTAAAAAACAAAAACAAAAAAAACAAAAAAAACAAAACACTTTTAGGTCTACCAGAGTGCTGTGGCTTGCAGTTATGATACTGGAGTATGCAAACGGTAAGAATGTTAACTTCTACTAATTTTCTCAAACTGAAAAACTGAATCCCATGTACATAAATCAGTCAACAATCATCTAACAAATAAGCAAATAACATCAACACAGTCTTGTTTTCCTCCTGGATGTGGTTACCAGTTAGTCAGTTCTGTAAACTTTGAAAGCTTTGATTAAATATTCAGTCTTAACTTTGTATTTTTTATGGTCTTCCTGCCATATGAGTCACTTTTTTGTACTCTTTATCTATATTAGTTATAGATAAATGTCAAGACAAGAGTATCAGTCTGTACACTGAAAAGACATTTCTGTCTTTGCTTGACCAGCACAGAAATATAAGTCTTATATGGACAGCATCAAACCAGTACATTGTGCACTGTGGAAAAGTTATCAATAGATGCATCAAATGCACACATAACATCCTCAGACAGTGTAAATAACAACCATACCACACACACACACACGTCATAAGAACTACAACCTACAGATGTAATGATCTATGACAACAGGCAATTTTCTTTTAGGGGACCAAGGGTGCCACCTGGTGGATTGTAATGAAATCACCAACTAAGGACCACCCATGAAATTAATTGCCAAGTCTGCTATTTGCAATATAATGGCATTCCTTTGATCCCTGAAAGAACCTTAAGAGATGTAGGCATGTTATGAACCTTGGAAAATGAAGGAAGTCACATGTTTGTCCTGGAGCAAGAAAGAAATTTGACCATATATGTTGTAGCTTTACAAACCTACAGGCTACATGTTACTATGAAAATACCATTTTTATTTCACCAATTCTTTGTTTTCAGAGTGGGATTACAGCTCGTTCTTCAAATTTCAAAGGGTACCATTAGGTGGCCTGAAAGTTTATGGATGTATGTTGAACCTGACGGTGTTGGCTGTGCTACAAATGTAGGGTCAACTTCTTGTGGCACCAAGAAAACCATGACTTGTGTATCAAATGCAGCAAGGAAACACTTGAGTTATTAGGACAAAGGGTAGTAGGACATCTTACAGCAAAGATCATTTTAATGGTCCCAAATATTCTGAACAACTAAGTGTACACTCATGTAAAAGGAAAAAAATGAGAAGATATGACAAAATTCATCACATCTAGAATTCCACTCAATCTTTAATCAAGACGGGATTACAAATTCTCCAAAAAATCTGCAGTTTCAAAGGGCAAAAAGGGTAAAACTAGCTCACCTACTGAGGTCTTTAAAAACCTGTTCAAGTGTGACTGAAAACGTCCTGAACATTTAAAGGCAGGTCTTTTTTGTTGTCATTTACAAAAAACAGGAGAAAGATTGAGACAAATAGAGAACAAAATGAAAATAATGAAGAAACTGCTGGCTTTTTTTCTCTTCAGAGAAATAATGTCCGCTGAGGAACGACGACACTGATGACATCATCAAACGACAACAAAGACAGCTCTTTGCCACATGCTGCCTCCCGTCTGGTCCTATATACTAACTTAAAAAAAAAGGGGACAAAAAGCAACAGACAAAGAGGGAGAAAGAGCAGAGGAAAAAAAAAAAACGAAGTAGAAAGGAACAGGGAGGAAGTGGATTCTGAGGAGGGGATGGGGGTGCGAGTGGTGGTTCTGGGTCTGAATTGGCCGGCCCATTTGGGTCGCTGTGATGTCCTTCCCTGAGTGGGGGGCGGGGGGGCAGTGGGTTATGGTCCAAGCTCGCAAGCTCTCTGGGATTTCAGTCTGTGTACATGTGTTTTGTTTTTTTTTTTTTTATATGTGGTCATTTCCTCCAGTTGAATTAAACTCCATCCTGTCTCATACTGTCTGAGTCCGCTGAAGATCTTTTGAGTGCGATCTTTTCTCCCCCGACTTTCACGCGTCCGTTCACTTGTCAGACGGTTTTCCACTCCCAGTCTCCTGATTGGCACTTGTATGAATTGGGCTAGTCTGAGGAGGCTTCGAATTCATTCACAGTCCGCTCCTCTTTTGACCACCCGCTGACAGCAAGGGGTGGATTTCATTCATTCAATTTGTTTACAAGTTTGATCATTCCTGTGTGAAGTCTATGCGCTGAAACTGTCTGAGCGGAGCACAAACTGAGACAGTGAAGCTTCTTTAGGAGCTCAGTTTGGACTTTTTCGAAGGTGGCAGAGGGTCCTCTTTACTCTCCCCATCGTCCTCCTCTTCTTCCTCCTCATCGTCATCATCAGGATAGTCCACCAATCCCACTAACCCTCCCTGTAGAAGACAAGAAAACACAAAACATGTATCTAGTCATGATCCTGATCAATATTATTTGATTGAGACACTACTACAAGCCAGTGGGCAGAGTTTGTAGTAGATTGGCAACAATAATTTAACAGCCCTGTTACATTTTAGATGTTCGCTTACTTCAGTGTCTCTTCAAAACTCTTAACACTCATTTGTCCATTACAGAAATTTACTAATTCTGGGAAAATGTTCAACGTCAAAAACACTCTGTTAGTGCTAAACCTACTGTCCCAAATTGTGTCCTACTGTGTGTGGATCTCTCTCGTGTGTTTTTTTTGTGCACAGCGTTTGGAAATTGCACATATTTTAAAAGTGATCTGACCTGTAAATCCTGTGCCTTTGTTCATGTGCCATTCCCAGTGTCTCTCCCACTATTTTTCCACTGTCTAAATAAAGCTGACAAGTATAAAATCTGTGCAGGCCAATGGCACACTGCTGGTGGTGACCATTCTTTCTAACACAAAACAAGGATTGTGGGAGTTGTGTGAAAATAAACAGCCCAAGTGTGAAGATTTCATAGTTAAAGCTCAATTTTTGCCAAATTCTTACGTCCTTTTAATTAACTGGTGTTAAAGACAGAACAGACATTGTGAAAACTCATTTTTGTCTTCACAAAAAATAAATGAAGTGTGAGAATATTTCAGCATAAGAATTTATAATGAAACACTGAGGGGCAATAAAAGACAAAGCCTCAGGTGAATTCTGTGTGTTGGGTTTTCAATGTTTTCTATAGGCTATTTGATAAAGAATTTGGAGACTTCACAGATCAATTTCAAGTGTCTACAGTGTACTGTCGTCAACATGCACTCAGTTACCCTCGTAGTTACAGCTGTGGTGGAGGGTGAGCTCCGTGCCCCTGAGCCCGGAGACCCTGGTGATCCCGGAGAACCTGGGTTCAATGAGGCAGATGAAGGAGGGCTTGACAGGCTGGTTTTGGTCGAGCCAGAGAAGGAAAGTTTGAAGCTGGGGTTCTGTCTGCCTGACAAGCTCGACTTCCCCAGTACTTCCTTGTCCTCTGGGTCTTTCACTGGAGATGGAGAGGTGGACAAGAAATGGTCATTTTCCCCTATTTAACTTTTTTACAGTCTATTGGAAATACAAATTTGCCTTTTCAGGGGTGAACAAAATGTCATCCTATAACAAAGACATACAGTATTTCTCTTTTATTGTTTGAATGTAATTTTGTTATTGTATTTGTAGAAAAATGCCTAGCTTTACTCACAACCACATTTAACAGATCTAATCTGAGTCTGTTTAGGCCACGATGAATCAAGCCAGAATCTGGACCATGACCACATGCACAGGCAATTTATCATGAACGCACCTAAAACAGCAGCAGAACGTAGCTAACAACAGGATCCAGCCTACAGTGAGGCGATGTGGAGGCATGTCTTTTTGGTAACAAATCAGGCTTTTTGCCTTTGGAATATGCCAAATTCGATTTTTATACTATATTCACATCCTCTTTACTTTGTTGTTTCCTTCTATGAAATACAATGAAAGCATACGACAGCATAGACCATTATAGACCAAAACTGTCCTGAAATAACTGACTACAGCATGTGATTCTGTCCAACCCCAGTTTCACCCCAAAATATCTACTAAGAGTAGGGAAAAAAAACATACATTTCTTTCTCTCCATGAACTTGCTGATAGGTTCCATGAGGTCTTCCTCACTCTTCATCTTGTCAGAGGGATGAACCACTGCCTCACCGTCCTCGAGGTCATCCTCATCTGTGTTGAACCACATCTCCTCTTCATCCTCCAGCGTCCGTGCATCACGACGGAAGCGATGGTTCCTCAGGATGGAGCGCATGCTGGAGAACATATGCAAAGCTTAGTTGTCAAAGAAACAAACACATATACTGTATATACTCTAACGTAAGAAGGTGATTTCAAGCATTTTGCACTTCCTAACGTGAGTGACAGCTCCTAACTAATACCACGTTCTTTATCCAAAACCACGTTGTACCTTTTTCTGAAAATAATTTTGTAAAAACACGATGAACAAAAGGAAATCTCACAGGTGCAAAGTAATAATTTAAAAAGGGAAAACTGGCAGTGTTGGCAGGTGTGCTGTGTTTAAGTTGCACCACAATACTAACTGTATTAAGTGTTTCACAGTTTCACTTTCTGATTAGATTGTGTTGACTCCTTCCACAGTCATAGATGAGTAACAGGTGGATTGCACAATCTAAGCTGTTACTGGTCACAGCACTCAAGTGTTTGGCTGAGAAACCTGTGGAATAACTAGAGATTCCTCCTGAATTGGAACCAGTTCTAAAATGTTAAGAACCAAGGGGAATTTTTAAGGTTGGGTCATTTATCAGTACTTTTATAAGTTTTGGTCTAACTCATGGGTCACGCTGCAGGCAGCTTCTCCTCTCTGTCCTCTCCTCTGCTTTGACTGCAGCAGCAGAGCAGGGAAGCCGCAGTGGAGACAGTAAACCAGGTGAAGTGAAGATAACATTATACTCAAGTTAAGGACGACTATGCTTGTTACTGTGACTGCAATAAAACCTCCGCGGGTAAAAAGACAATAAGAGTAATTTATCAAAACACCAACAAGCATGAACATGTGGAAAAGCATTGTTTTCATCTGCTTTGCCCACAGTCTCCCATCCACCGCTGGCATGTTTTACACAACCGCAGTGTGCTTGTGAGGCTATAAACAGACAGCTTTTGTTTTAGCTTTTTTTATAACAATTTGCTGTTAGCCTAACTGTTTAGCTTAGTTTGTAACATATATTAAAATGTGGCAAATTCTTGTAAACTCAGCTACCAGCTAAGACGGCAGCCCCTCCTCTCTACCAGCGGTACCTGCAGGCAGGTCTTTCTAAACTCCACTCAGTATTTGTCAGAAGCGGGGGACTTTAGTTATTTTATTGACATTGTAGATTTGTTTCCAGTGAGATATTAGTAAGTATGTATAGATTTTGAGGTAAACATTACTGTTGCTGCTCTAGAAACAATATTTAGTTATGTTTAAAATATGAATCAATTCTAATCCTGTTCTGAAATTATTCATATATTTTTAAAAAAGCAATTCTTTAGTTATAAAAAAGGATCAATAGAAAGAGTATGCATAAAGAACCGGACCGATAAGGAGTATTGATAAGAGTAGTAGTATCGATAAAATCCTAATGATAACCATCCCTAGGAATAATACTTGATTTTATACAGTCAGTGCACACAGCTATACAGACTAAACTTCAAAACACAGTATGCACTGATCATTTGAGAAAATGGCACTGTGACAGAATACACTTGCGTCCCAAAAAACACACTGTAAGTGACATATTAGCCATTTTTACAACTTAATAATGCAAGTGACCTAATGGAGAAGTCACGTTTGACATTTTTTATTTATTGTGGGACAAAGACACACATGAAGAATTTCCTCACTCCATTAAATCATTCCTGACTAACAGTTGTGGTGCTGCAGCTTCGTTTTTTTCTCACCTATCCAGTTTGGGGTTGTCTTGCCTCTCTCGCTGTTGTTCATACCGCAGCTTTAGGCCTTTGAATGTTTGGACATAGTCCACATCCTCCAGAGCCTTCCAGTAGTTCTCTACTATATGAGCTGTGAGAGATTTCACATCCTCCTGGGAGCAATGGGAGGAGAGAGAGAGGAACGTAGAGAAAAATGGGGGAAAAAAAGGGGAAAGTATAGAAAGTGAAGAAAAACGGGCAGTTTAGAGTTTAGAACAGAGGAAGAGCAAAAGAGGAAGGGGAGAGAAGTATGGAGGAAATGAGCAAGAGACAGAAATAGAGAGGGGAGATCACACCAAACAAGTTAATATGAATCAATAAAATGTTGTATACACTACCTACATATACTGCTTACTCAGAAGATGCATAAAAATCCACCCATGTCAATACACATTTGTCACAGTGTAAACTTAATATACTATAAAATGTACTTTTGAGGTGTACAATGGCTGGCTGATACTCAAAAAAACAAGACATGAGACAAGCAAAAAATATTCTGCCAATGTAGGTGTCAATTTTGAGTAGACAAGCTACAGAGATTAAAAAACAAGGAGCGAATCAGAATAGCAGAATTGTGTTCCTCCAACTTCCTCAACCAAGCCAAGCATGAGGAAAGAGGAGGCAGGAGCCTGACAGTGAACTGTCAGTTTCAGTGGCTCTGGGGCATAACGCAATTAAATTTACAATAATATTTTTTTTAAAACTCCCATTCTAAATCAAGAAGCGTTTTACATGTGAAGTATTTTCTTTTAATGCTGCTCAGTTTTGTCATGTATTAAATTGCAAAAATGGGCAGGAAAAGTGAGGCATTGGTGCCACGTGGTGAATGTAAATGTTCAGTTCAAAACAAAATCAAAAGTGACATAAAAACACAAGAATTGAGGAACCAAGGAATGCAGATTCAGGCGTTACTCACCACACGGACATACTCAAACATCTCAATGATGGCAGAGTTCATGAGATTATAGCGTGAGCCGTTGTTGAGGAAGGCCTTGATGACAGGCTCAAAGAGAAAGTTTCTCATTATGTAGCGATTGTAGAATTCATCCTTCAGACCAATGATCCTCCGCATGAAGCGCAGGGCACCTGAGCACACAGAGTGAAAGGAACGATGATTGATTTCTATTGGAAATGTGCTTAATGATGCAAAATGTTGTCCAAGTTGACAGGCACTTAGAATACAAGATTTCGTTGTGATTATATGTAACTCACATAGTGCCAGGAAGGCATGCTGAGAGGCAGTGAGCACCAGTACCCTCCTGAGAATGTCCTTGTTGATGATGTAGTTCTTTATGTGATAGGTGTGGTGCTCAACACAGAATGTCAGCAGTTCCAAAATCAAGGCCAGCAACTGGGATGTTTGAAAATCATCTAAGAGAAGAAGGAAGGTAGAAAGCCTCATAAAATGACTGTTCGTAAAATTATATTTAAAAAAAACACAACACAATTGTCCTCACACATCTCACAGATATTCAATACCTTTGCTAGGTTTTTCCTCTGTGGTGTTGGCCAGTAGTGGAGCTGAGAGGACATGCATACAGTGCTTGTAGAAGAAACTCAGGAACTCTGTCTTTTCTGTTTTCTGGATGAAGTACACACACACACACAAAAAAAACATTTTATCAATATCATGATACTGATATGTATAGGTATGAATGCTTTCATAGTCCCATTACTCAACAAGAGTTATGGCGTATAGCTCTGGCCTTTCCTGTTAAATTTGTATCACCGTTACCACCAACTTTTTCAGTTACTGCAGGGTAACTTGATTAGCAAGAAAATCCAGGTATCCAGGGTGGAGATTTTTTCCTGATTTGACTCCTGTGTCTCTACTCTATACAACCAATATCCACAGATAGATCACATTTTTCTCTCTTGCATGTATAGAAACCAATGTGGCACCACCTCCCTTTTCTTCTTGTAATAACCCTATCCATCCAGTGCTGCTGAGTTCTTTGCTACAAGTGAATTCACTGTTTCCTTTTTTGCATCTTTTACAATGAAATTGAAGGTGTTTTTGCTTGATTTCATTTGACTAATCAGGATCAAAAAAAGAAAAGAAAAAAAAAACAATACAATGCTCAAAGGTGCTTATGGAAAAATTGGAGTATGAAGTACTCTGCTCAGGCTTAAGGTTTGTTCATATTTCAATACAGGCACAGAAAACACGTACATGCTTTTATACATGCGCACTAGAAAAGAAGATGGCGACCTCTTCCTAGCAAGAACAATAGCTCCTTTGTTTAGGTGAACAACAATTGTTAGACCAAGAATGGGGAGCGCAGTATGATGCAAGAGATAAGAAGCGTTGCATGTTTGTAGTGCGTACAGTTGCCGCAGTTGCCAAGTTTGGGGTGCGCGGACACAAGCGTGAACTGGGTCACATCATTGAGATTGAACCCATGTCTTAGGAGTAGTGTACAAACTCACATTTGCAGTAGCCAGCATGTTCTCAGGGTCCACCAGAGTCCGTAGCAAGCCCATCAGCTGCACCGCGCCCCCTAGCTCTGGGTCTGTGTCACAGATCATGTGTTCTATGATCAGGTTGATCAGGAGGATGTCCTGGAAGGCCAACAAATAATCATCAGTAACAGCACATTTGTTTATATCCACCTGTGTCATATGATGAATTGTATGCTCTAATATTCTAATATCAAAGTACTGACTGCAGTGAAATGATGCTAAATTCTGAATGTTTTGAATTTTGTAGAGTTCTTGAACAGCAGATCTATACAAAATGCCTGAGACACTGTCTGGCTAAATTTGTCCACATACTTACGTCATCATTTTGCTGAGATTCCTGCATAACGAACTCTCGTACCATGGAAGGGTTGTACTCCACCAGATAAGAGAAGATATCTGTGGCTGCCCCACGCACCTGAACATCATCCATCCCCTGTTTCACAAACATACATCATATTTGTCAGTGGATTACAACAAATTTCAATGGTCACTTCATCACTAAAACATACTGCGGGGTACAAAAAAACGCCATACTCAAGATAGTGGCAGATGCAGGGATGCTAGTACCTTTGGTCTAAGAACAAAGTGTATTTGGCTGTCTAATCTGTCCTCTTGTATCAGAACCATTCTACTTGTTTGTTCTCCTGCAGTCAATGGTGTGGTAGTGAAAGCAAAGTAACTGCTTCGACCAACAAGAAAAACTGGCAGAGAGAATGTCAAAACAAAAATAGTTCATTTGAATGTGACAGGAAAGGAGGAATGATCTTAGTGCAGTGGCAAATTTCTGAGAACAGATGTATATTATGATAGTTGCTATACTCTCTATGTTTTTCAATGTTTTAATACATTGTGGGGTTTTTTTGGTCCAAATTTAGATCTTAGTCAAAAAAGCAAATCAAGTCTGCCCTTTTGGTGTTCAAAATATGTCACGCTTAATCTGCCCCACACTTGAAGGGGAATTCTATTGATTGCCTTTCTATACAGTAACATAAATTATCTTTGAAAACTAGAAATACCGCCTTGTGGTTGTATGCCTCCGCCAACCAGTACTCTCGAACAAAAGAGTGCGAGAGTAAAGAGTTCAAGAGCATCCTCATCCATGTTTGGGTTGAAGAGAGGGAGAGAAACCCTTCTTCTGTTTTCTTTTACTACTGAGGCCCAAGAGACTGACTTAATTAGACTTAATGCTGGAGATCTCTGCAGTGGACTCCATCATTGTCCACCCGATCCCTCAAGTGGTCACACCACAACCAGGTGGGTTCCTCAAGCCCTCTGAGAGCTAATGTTTTTAGCCTGGAGACAGCTAACCGGCTAACATCTGAAAGCTAGCTAGCAGCTCCGGTGAATAAAAGACCATCCAGACCAAATAAAATGCAGATCATGTGAAGGGAGAAAGATCCAGGGACATCCAACACATGGTAAGTAAAATCCACTTAAACTAATAAAATTTTATTGCTGGTCTTGTTAAAACAAAATAAGCAGAGACAGCAGCAGAGTATCAAACAGCGTCGTGGTGTCTGTCATCTGTTGGGAGGAAAGGCAGTATTTCTATTTTTTTTTAATCTATAGAGATGGAATATTGTTGTTTGCATGATCAACATTCTGGACAGATTTACATCCACGCAACTAATAGCAGTAAGGAATGTGGCCACTCCATCTCTGAATGTAAATTTTAAAAAATAGGATCCAGGGTTTCCACCAGTGTATTGCAAGCCTGGCAGCCTGCTGGGCCTGAGTTGACACCCCACCAGGCCTAAGCATCAGGGAATTTAAAAAAAAAAAAAGTATTTTAAGATGTTTTCTCAACTAAAATTTGTTATTGTAGCATAGCTCCTTTAAGGAATAGCTTAGTGCATAGCAAGTGTGTGGTCGAGCCAGAGGACGACTGCCGCTTAGACCCAGAACCAGAGCAATATGCCTGCCATCAGGAGAGAGGCACACTGAGAGCAGGCTGAGCAGGCAGAGAGTTTCTGCGG
This sequence comes from Scomberomorus guttatus, assembly GCA_038419695.1. Classification (NCBI taxonomy): domain Eukaryota; kingdom Metazoa; phylum Chordata; class Actinopteri; order Scombriformes; family Scombridae; genus Scomberomorus; species Scomberomorus guttatus. Next base: position 12,635,169 of record CM076462.1, read on the forward strand.
AAAACAAGCACCAAGACCCGGGGAGAGACGAAGAGAATTGAACCGAAATACCACCAAAAACATGCCCCTTTCTAAATTTTCTTCCTCAGACCAAATAATACCATGACAACTTGCATCAGAAACCCTAATGAGTGTTTTTGTTGCGTTTTCTCAACTATGTGTGCTCAATATGCAAGCCTCAAGGGTAACACTGACCACTCAAAACCAATGTGTTTTTTTATAGTGGTCTGAGTTTATTTGACTTGGAACAAGGAACAAAATGCTGTTATCCACATGAGAAGCTGAAATGGAGCATCTATGGAAATACCCTTACTTCAGTGACAATTTTTTTTATATGCCATTCATTGAAACAAGAGGAATTGGGAGACAGGATTTTGCTCCGTCAATAAAGAGTTCTTCTGCTGTGCACAAACCCTGACCACCAGATAACATTGCATGTAATAGATTAGAGCTGAAACGATTCGTGGATTAATCGATTCAGGTTTTTTATACTTTATTTTTTAACACAATAACATGAGGTACTCAGTTACATTGAATGATGAATACATAGGAGTTGTTAATCACAGAACGGTACACTTTCATTCACATTCACTTTTATGTTTCACAATTATTTACTATAGTTTCAGCTGCCAGACTCTTTATTAGTCAGGTATGAATTCCATTTAGTCCAATACTTTTCTCCTTTTTCTTTCTGTAATTTTAAGCTGAATGTCATGCGTTCCATACTGTATATGCTGGTTACAATATCTATCCACAGGGTGGGAGGCTCTTTAAGAAGCCAACGCCTTGTAATTGCCTTCCTGCTTGCTACCATGAGAATTTTTTGTAAATATTTGTCTCTGATATCCAGTTTCTTAGATGTTTTCTAAGTAGAAAGAGAGACAAGTGAACTCAATATCAAATCCTAGTTCTGTAAGCAGAAGTTTCTACAACTTTGTGAGTTTGTAGTAGTCATCTGGGTGTGGATTATGAGAGTCCATTCCTTTGGAAAGATTCCAATGTCCAGTTCTCTTTCCCACTTTTGCTTTATGTAGCCTGTTGAGTTGTTCTTCATCAATAATATACTTAGATACAGATCCCCAATAATCCGCCTGATGGGTTCGGAGTTGTACACTTTAATAAACATCTGTGTAACATCAGAGGGTTCTTCCTTGCTCGGTCCCTTCACCTGTTTTACATAACAGTGCCGCATTCGCAAGTATCTGTAAAAATCTTGTCTCTCTAGACCATATTTTCGGACATAAGCCAGAAGTCTACTAATTGCCCATCCTTTACTAAAGAAGAATACGATATGATACCATGCCTTATCCATTGTCTGTATCTTAAATCTTGGGATGCTGGCTGGGGTTTGGGTCATATGCTGGTCACCTAACTAATTTTATCTCTTTCTAGATCTGAAACTTCTTCAAGAAGTCTACCTAAAGAAAAACAAACCCATTGATTCTGGATATCAAGCGAGTTTTTGATCATAGATGGGCAGCCCAAAAAAGATTGAATAAGTTTACCTGATATTGATAATTCAATGTTTTTCCAATTGGCCTCATATTCGTTACACCAAAGAATCAATGGTCTTAGTTGTGCTGCTATATAATGATCCCTCAGACATGGTAGGGCTATCCTCCCCTCCTTCCTTGGCAAATGCTATGTAGTACATCTGATTTGTGTTTTTTTGCCATCCCATATAGATTAATTGATTAGTTGATGGAAAATAACCTGCAACTATTATGATAATTGATTAAAAATGTGAGTCACTTTTGAGCAAAAATGTCAAAAATTTCTGGTTTCAGCTTCACAATTGTGAGGATTTGCTGCTTTTCTTAATCTTATTTGATAATAAACTGAATATCTTTCCGTTTTGGACAAAACAGGAATTTAAAGAAATTCCCTAGGGCTTTGAGAACTTGCGATGCGCTTTTTTTTCTAATTTCTGACATCATCGACTATTAAACTATTAATTGAGCAAAAACAAAATCAGCAGATAAATCAATAATGAAAATAATCATGCGTTGCAGCCCTTGAATAGATGCACAATTGTAACAACAGACAGGTATTCATTATCAGCCAATATCATTATGATAAGGGTTAGACTCCAATATGATCTTCAGTTATGATATTTGACCAAAAATTGTGTCACTTCTGTTTTGTCTTTTTTGTCTTCTTGGATATATGCCACTTAATTCTACTTTTAAACTATCAGCAGACACAAAGCCACGTTCCGTTATCGCAACTGATAATAACAATTGCACTATCAGAGCCACTGACACCAAGAGTTCCATTAAAATTAAAGTTGTTTAAGTTGCTGCACTCACCAGTATGACCTCTAGTGCAGGTAGAATGCCCATGTTTGACAGTGTCTTGAAGAAGGCGTCTCTGTTTTGAGGTTGTAACGTTTGTGAGAATGCACAGAATTCCTTAAGGAAGTTCACCTATAAGGAAAAAACAAACATTGCTATATGAATCAAGGAAAAAAATTAAGAGCAAAATTTTACAAATAACTATCTCTGATTAAGGTCTGGCATACCAGCTCGTGTCTTTTGTCATCATCTGTAGCCTCATCTGTTAGCTGTGCAAAAAGGTCTGTCAGGAACTTCTCATCGTCCTGACATCAAAAGGGAAGGGGAGATGAGTGGGGTGAGCATCACGTAGACAACCAGTAGAGCAGGATATGAAAAACAACAAACAAAAAAAAACCACCCTTGACCCTCACGCTTATCTAGGGTCAATTGTGCACCAAATCTATTGTAACAAAGTCGTTGGAGTCAGACCATTTGTGTCAGATACCAATAACCAGAAAGAAAAAAAAAAAAAAAAAAAAAAAAGACATCCAGTGTTTACCAATGATTGATTTAGAAGCCCAGTTATTGTTTAATATATTGTGACATTCTGCACACCTCTTTAGTTTCAATTCTAAACCAGAAATAAATAAAAAGCATTTCTTTTGTTCAGTGTTATTATGTGCATAGGATGTTTTATGTTGGCAACCCAGTTTCATCTAATGATATGTGAGCTCCAACATATCACCTGCTAACACTTGGTTTGCACATTTTTGGATCTTGCCTTGACAAGACTGCCTGATGCAAAGTGAAGAAAAAATAGTTCATATCAGTAGTGTTTGACTGCAGAACTTCACATAACACAGTCACCAAAATCAACAGCAGGCCAGTTTCAGTTTTCCTCTAGCGCAGCATAACTGATTTACACAACACTTCTCCATCTCTATGGAGACAGCCATACATAAACACTGCTGAGTTGACACAGTACAAAAACACAAAGGTCACATGACCATAAAAACTACCAGACAAACTCAGACTGGGTAAAGCACAATGGGACAAAAATAAAACCTATGTACAATATAATTTCCAGTCCTCACTGCATAAACACTATCATAAAAATCGTGTGCATTTTGATGTCGTAACAGGTTTGTCTATTTGTAAAGCTTGTTTCTATTAATCTAACAAACATTTCTATTCTGTTTTGTTTAGGGCTTGCGGTTTTTTCTTTTAGAAACATGAAAATGTGATGCATACACAGATCTTTTTTAAAACAGCAAATAACTTTCAGAGGCAAACCTAACAATACATGTCTGCCAATCTCACCTGAAGCATGCCCACAATCTCCACCTTGTTGAAGAAGATGAAGGAGTGCAGGGTGGACAGCATGTTTTCCTCAAAAACAGAGGGTGTGGGCAGCACCATGTCCTGAATGTACTGCACCCGATACGTCTGGTGTATTTTCTGACGCAGTTCAGGATCAGAGATGGGGATCACCTCCTTAAAGCGGGCTGTCTTTGTGAGAAACTCCCGGTGCCGCCGTGGCTGCGGGAGTGCTGGGTCAAACTCCAGACAACCAATGACGTCCATGATACACTCATCAGAGAACATGACCTCAAAGAGTGCAGTACGATTGAGCAGGAAGATGCCTTTAATGATTTCGTACAGGTGGTGCAGTCCCTCTCTGTTCTCCAAATCCTCACACACACGGAACAGCTCCAGGAGCTTGCGAATGTACCCCTCGTTTTCCACAGCCAGTGCAAGTTTCTCGCGCCGCAGTGGCGATGGGAGTGAGGAAGCCACCAGCTCAGCCAAGTCCTCCAAGCGGTTTAGTTCACATGGTGGTAACTCCAGACCTGGTGACGACATGTCATCAAAGCGCTCCTCCTCAGACTCGTCCACCACATCCTGAGTTATGTCCACTGATGGGTCCTTTCCCTGCACCTTAACATTGAGATACAAGTATTAATGACGTAAGATGCGGCTAGTCAAAAATTAATACCAGAAACACCTAAATGCATTTGACAGCAAAGGCATCCACAGATTAAGCAGACAAACATACACCCACACAAAGAGAAGTGCAGTTACCTGGCATATTTTCTCCCAGATTTCATCACAGCCGGCTTTCTCCTGGAAGCTGAGTGCCAGATCATAATTTTCAGCCTCTGACCATACTATCAACGTATCCTTTTCAAAAGAGAAACAAAACTAATTTACAATCAGTACACAGTGAAAAGAAATCCATATTCTACATGTGCACACTACAGTACAGCGTGCTAAGTATGTACTGACCTGTTGTTTCTGGTAGGCTGTGTTTGGGTTAATTTTTGACTCCAGCAGTAGGGAACCTGTGCAGTGATAAACACAGGTAATATCAAAGTAGTGCATCTGCACTCACAATTACCCAAAATCAAACTGCAGAGGAGCAGGATGCTAAGTGAGAGTAGTTAATGGTAGTGGTGCATCTCATGATACTATAGAGCCATTTACATTGTATAATAGAGTCTTAATTCCTTTGTAATAATTTTTCACGAGGTGGGTGGGTTGGGTTATTCAAATAAATCTGTGTTAAAAGGTATTGTTGACGTGTAGTATTCATTTAGCAAACATAATGGTCACTAGTAAAACAAGTTATCTCTAAATTCGAAGATTAAATTAACTTACCATCACTCTCTGCTCGCACCAGTAAAGACGTGCCTTTCAATCTCTCCACATAACCGGAGGAGACATGCCCGGTCCCACGGTCATCCCACTGTCTGTCCTCATTGAGGGTATAGACTTTGACTCGTCGACGAGTGTCCGTCATCCTGGCAGGTGGCTGTACCCGGTTTCCCCACTCCCGGACCTTCTTGGCTTTAAAACGGTGACTGCTTCACCAGGCAACGCCACAACTTCAATTCACTTTTTTTTTTTTTACACCTGTTCACTACTACAATGCGGTACTAGGCTTGTGTCAGGGGTCAACCAGGCGAACAGTCCTTTAAAGCAGCTTTAAATTGGAACACCTGGTCGATTATCCTGCCCGACTCCGCAGTAACAACTACAATATCAAGAAGATTTTAACGAGCTGCCTCAAAACTTATCTCGCCACGGTAATGGGCAACGCGCCACATAAAAGCAGCTTAGAGACCATTGTGGCAAGCTAACGACAGTCTAATTTACAGTGCGGAGGATATTGACGTTAGCTAAGTTACCGTGTTAAGCGACAAAACAAGGACTGACAGACATGACAAAGTCTTCGCATATAGTTAAGAGGGGTGTATTCAGAATAAGCCCCACTGTTACGATCACTGCTTCCCAAAACACTCTGCCTGCTTATTAGTACAGTGTGTACGCTTGCGGACAACGTTAGCTAATAGCAAACCTAAACGACTTGACAAGCAAGCTAGTACGCTAACTGCCTACGCTCCATATATTTAAGGTTAAACAACCATTTGAAGCAGAATGACCAGAGCTGTGCACCGATAACATTATTTCACACTTGCGGACAGCAAACAACGTATTTACCCCGGACCAATGTTTCCAAATGTGTCTCAATAATACACCAGCTAGCTAGCGTTAGCTGCTATTTCTTCCCCAAGTGTTCCGCCATGTTCTGGCTCGGGGCCGCGGAGAGACAACTCTCTCCTTACTGGTATTCATGCATCCTAAAAATTATGCAAACCGACAAACTGTACTCGTATAAATACTTAAAGTTTACGCTTTACATTATAGTGCTATTTGCCATTCATTCCCGACGTCTTGTCCAGATAATTGCTAACTGCCCCCCCGTGAGTATTCAGCCATCTTGGGCCCCTTCAGAGTCAGTACGGGGTTTCCCGCACAGCAACAACAGGGCAGCCCGCCACATTTAAAGAGACAGTACATAACGGCTGATAACTAGTTTTTTTTATTGATCAACAGAAATGGCTCATCCAGCAACAACCTACAAAAATTAAATTTGCGGCAACTACCAACTTCATTCTGCCCGATACAGTTTACATAACTTACCACCTGGCCACTCAGCATCACATTCAGTTCAACCAGTAGTCCAACTATATTTACACATATCTGGGTCCATGTACAAGTTGGTTTTAACATGACGGCGTATTCCGAAGCGTTTCAATGGCTGTGTATTCAAGAGTGGAGGCCAGTCAGAAAACAATAGTTTATTACGTTTGAATCAAAAGGAAACAGCAATATATAGTTGAAATCAGATGCTTTGCAAAAACAGAAGGTTTACAAAAACAGCATTTTACATAAGGATGGTTGGCTATAGAAACCATAATAACAGCAACAGATGAAATATGAAACATAAGTCTATTAGGAACAGAGGTTTAGTTTGAAGACATTCATGTCATTTAAAGGTCCAGTGTGTAGGATTTAGTGGCATCTTGAGGTGAGGTTGCAGATTGCAATCAACTGAGTAGCCCTCCCCTCACCCACCCCTTCCAAGCATGTAGGAGAACCTACGGTGGCCGTGATCCTTGCGAATGGCTCTCTAGAGCCAGTGTTTGGTTTGTCCGTTCTGGGCTACAGTAGTAACATGGCGGTGCAACATGGCAGCCTCCGTGGATAGGGACCCACTCTCTACATGGATATAAAGGGCTCATTCTAAGGTAATGAAAACGATTCTTATTTCCGGGTGATTATACACTAATTAAAGCATGAATATTATGTTCTATTTCTGCCAAGTCCGTTCCGCTAGATGCCACTACATTCTACACACTGTACCTTTAAAATTTAAGTACCTGCATTCAAAATCCACATGTTCAAATCCAACTGTCCAGAAAAGGTATATATATAAAAAAAAAAAAGTCACACTTTTTTAGAGAAAATGAATGCACACTACTAAAAATTTGAACAAAAAAACAACAAAAAAATGTTTTTATCTAGCCCATGGAGCATTTCTCCCAATAGGGATCCCTCTTCATTAATAAGTTAGTCCTTGCAGCCATTAGCCCCACTTGCATCATAGTGTAACAAAATTACAAATGTGTGTGCTGCCAAGGGCGACTCCACTTCTATATAAACCCCAAATATCCAACCCCCTCCCTTCCCAATGTACAGTATAATATGAAAACCCTCCCATCATCAAACTAACAATGTTGTCCTTACACACAGATCTATAAGACGCCGTTGAAATGTAGTGCAGCGCAAACTCGTTCCAGATGTGTGTAGTAGGACAACTGGCCTCTTGCCTTTACTTTGCTGCCTGCTGAGCCTGACGCCGCAGCAGGACATATATCTTCTCCTTGATCCAGTCTTTGTTGTATGGCTGGTAAGTTTGGGTGTCAGCCCTGTACCTATGTAAAAAGGAAATGATATATTTACTGGAAGTAATCAACACATCCATTGCAAGATTTGTTTTCATTCAAATCAACAGGGGTTTAAGAACCAAATCATACTTACACAAGACAGCTCAGGTCTGCCAAGTCGTCGATAAAGTCAAACAACTGACTAATGTCGTAAGTAATAGAGGGACTGTTTGGATTCATCCTCTTCAGATGCTCTTCATACATTTTGCACACACCTGGAAGAAATGTGCGGGTGCATTAAAAGAAAATAGCTAAAATTATACAGATATGACTTTACAGACAATATTCAGTGATTGTTTAGTCAATAACACTATAGACCACACTAAAAAAGGGATTAAGACAAGAGATATGACAGGATTAAGAGAGAAATAAAGAAAATAATTAGGTTAAGACTGAATTGATTTATATTGACAATCAACCAACTTATTTTAATGATAGGAGTGATAACTAATGTCACTCTGTAGTTCATAAGGCTAAAATGCAGTTGATTTGAAATATCATACATTCAGCTCCACTTTACTGTGCATTTTGTGAACAGGATACTTACCGTTCAATGACTACAAAATTACAAAATAAATAAAAACATTAAACATTAAAAGGCATTAACACTACTTCACACATATCCTGTAATATAAATAGTCTGAGACGTTTTTGGGAGATATTGAGTTAGCTTACACTCCAATAATAACAAGCTTAAAGCTAAATGAAATAATTGCAGTGGCCTCATTGAGGAATATTGTCAAAAAGAAAGACAATATGGGCAATTAACAGAACAATGGTTTTAGCCTACACTTATTACTCCACAGGTAAAGACAAAAAAAGCACCGTGATTCATTAGTGTCAACTATTTTAAAACGACTACAGACTCACCTTCCATGCATTCATTCACTGACTCATAGTCAGCATATGTGCGGCCCTCGGGTCTCTTGGTCGGCTGGACAAGCAAAATTGTGTGCGACTGTGAAAATGATTGATAATATTTAATATACACAACAATGCAAATAGCTTCTTCAACACCAAATCACCCGAGTTGCGCAGTCGACGCGGAGGTTTCGTGCCTTGTTTTGATAGAAAACACTGTTTACCGTCTTCCCAGAGATGTTCAAACAGGATGTAACGTTGGTTATCAAGCAACAGACCACCGACTCTGACGTTAATGTATTAGCTAGTCTTTTACTAAAAAAAACAAACCACATACTTCATTCACATTTAGGCTTAACAGAGAAGAGATACATTAGTTAGGCGTTAACGTAAATGCTGAGTGTTTATGGCAAAAGAAGAAATGGGACAAAATGTTTGACAGAGTATAGTAAACGTTAGCCTCGTAGCCTGTTAGCTTAGCTATAATGGATTAACAGCAGCTAATATAACTAATACTATCAGTTTTATATCTTGAAAAGAAAAACGAAATAATGCTTACCATGTTTGTGCTGACTGCAGACCCTGTCTGTTTAATGGGAATGCAAAACTGCGATAAATCGTTGTTTATTGCCTTTCAATAACCCGTGCGATGCAGCTGTTTGAGCAAAAATATTCAGAGGAAATGATGTAAATCTGGTTCCGGTTGTAAAGTGGAGTGCCTTCAAAATAAAGTATTAGTTTCAACATAAAAGTCTATCCATAAAACAACAGGACAGGTCTAGAAAAAAAGATCCCCTCATGTTCTAAAATGCATTTAAAATGCTCTGCTTTGAATAATAATGTGTGTCTTTTCCTCAAAAAATTCAATTATCTCGTGAAAGTCCTTAAAATGGCATCTATTCATTCTCCCTCATTAAAAAATAAAAACTCTATAAATATGCAAACATTGTTCAAAAGTTTAACTGTTGGACACAAGATGTCTCCTACTTCACTGCAAAGTCCATTCTCAGTGTTTGTGCATTGGAGGCTTCAAGTTTCCACATCACACTAGTATCAGTTGAATATTGGACCACGATAGGTTCCAAACTAGTTGTGATGTCACAAATCATGGTCCTAAGCCCGCCCCTTAAAATCTGATGTTCAGTGAGCACAGAGAAACTTTCCACTTTCAGCAGATGAATGTGAAAACAGCCTTCTAGTGTCAAACTCTGCACATACATCATTCTGCACAGTGAAGCTCAAACATCTGAAGGAACCAGAAGATAATGCTGATGCATTAATGTGTAACTAAAATGTCTTTTAACCACTTTATATATTGTGATCTGCAAAGTAACCAGTAGCTGCAGCTGACCAATAAATGTCTGTAATGTAATGGGGTAGCTTTGTAAAAACAGACCAAAAGTTTAATAAAAGGGGTGTCAAATTAAAGTAAAGTGAATCAAGAGCAGATGAAGACACAGATAAACCACACCAATATTGTTCAAGGATACCGGTTAGCTGAAAATTTATTGATTAGGTTTATTATTTAGCTTGGGTCGTCACATTGACATTATTTTATTAAAGACCTGTAAGCCATAAGCCAAAGTACACAAATGAATATACTGAGCATCAGACAAAATATCAAAGGTCACAGAGACAATATAATCAAAACAAAGAGCTGGGATCATGTCAGTTATAATGTGAGGCTATGTAGATCATTTTTTATGTAAAGTCAGATGTTTAAATGGAATGTAGGATGTGGTTATACTATACATGTATGTCTGCATATATGTATAGATACTGCATGTGTGCAAATATCGTTTGAGTATGGTTATGCCCTTGCCCTCAGTACACCCCTGGGTGACCCTCTCCTTGGTGTCACTCTGCGAGGTGGAGGTGGAGGCTCCCTGACCACACCTCCACACTCTCTCTGACATGCATCCAGAGAAACAAAGTTATTGGCATTGCCCTGGCAGCCTCCAAACCAGAACTCGGCACATTTGCCAGTGCTTGAGCTATAGTGGAACCGAACCTTCCAGGTATCACAGGGGCCCTCATCGCGTGGCAGGGAGCACACACCACCAGTGGGTGCAACGCCTGGGGTTGGTTGGTGCTGCTGAGACAGAAGAGAAAGAGGGAGACAGTAAATCTTCCAGCACATCTGGTAAATTTAGAAGGTATATATAGCAGATAAAGCAGCGCTTTAGAAGCTCAGTTTTATTTAAAACCAGTTGAACTTAAAGGCTCACTCCAGTGATTGTGGGAGACTTGTAAACAGTTTAAAACAATAATGATCAAAGTTTTTGCAGAAGAGGCTGACAAATCCTGACTTTTAGTCACTAGAATGGGTCACACACTGAAAACACTGGATCTTACATTTCCCATAGTGCAACTTACCAGCATCTTTCACCTTGACGCCATCACTATGACTCTGGTTATTTTCCAGAGCCACTGAATACTTTATACCTCTTTTTTATGGGCATAATAGTACTTTTCATGAAGAGTAAATTAAATTTTACATGTACAATCAGTGGTGTGTCCCTGAAACAAATCAGCATTGTTAAACAACTTTAATGATTTTAATGAAACAAGATCAGAAACGGATGTGATTCCTACCACAGTTGTCTGGTATTCAGGACATCCAATCCTTCCAAACCCTTGAGCTGGAGTCACCCCATCCAAACAACAGCCATACCTAAGGAAGAGAGATATTTTGCATTGTAAAAAACACTTTATTGAGGCAATCATTCATTCAATGTCAGTTATGTCATGTATTAGGAACAAGTGTGGGATTAAAGAAGTAGGGCTACCTGGTGCGAACACAGTCATGGTGACAGCCCTCATTTCTGGGCCCAGTGGCAGAGGTATGGCCATCGGGACAGCAGCCATAAAATGACTGGGTACAGTGAGGACCAATCACTGAGGGTTGGGGATCATAGACAATGTTTGTTTGTGGCCTGGAAGCTAAAGCAAGTAAACACATATACAGTCAAAGAAACATACTGTACATGCCATAGACCTGTGCAAAATATATGTTTAGCCTTTTGGTTTATAGGGTTATATTTGGTAGTAAGTTTGGCTGGATAATATTTTAGAATCTAAATATGGGCTTCAGTAGCAAAAGAAACAATTTGGGCCTTGTGTTTGTGAATGAGGGACAAGAAAGCAGCGAGAGAGCAGCGCAACCATGGTCTAGACAGCAACAAATAAAACATGAGAGGAGGCATTCATTATAAAATAATCTGTCTGAGTGATAATAACTATGCTTAAATTACTGCCTGCACATTCATGGCTCCACATATATAAGATAACTGCGTGTTCAAGCATGCACAGAAAGAGGATAACGTTTAAAAAAAAAAAAAAAAAACATCCTCGTGTTCTGCATACCTGAGTGGTCTCCTGGAACATAGGGCACAAATCCTCTCATGGTGCTTTCATGTGTCCTTGGGTCCTGCACGCTTGGGACCACTAGAGAGAGACAACACTGAGTAAATACAAAAAAAAAGCACAAATGATCAAACCTCAAAGGGTGTGCACCTGTTTCGGATTTGGCTCACTTTGCGCGCCAGGGCAGGGCTGAGTGTTGCATGACTCCACAGTAGTGGGTCTGCCTGCTGTTCCACACCTGGCCTCTGGGTAGGGGTTGAGATCTGTATCAAAACAGCCCGTTCTCCTCTCCCTCACGCCTCCACCACATCTTCGAGTGCACTGCAGAGACAAGACAGGAGATGTCAGCAACTGATAAATACTATTAGTATTAAAGAGTATTGAATTAGCAAAGAATGTAGAAATAATAAGAAGAGAAATAAATTGTCCTCTTATTCCATATCTTTAATCCTTTCACTTACCAGTCCATAGTCAGTCACATGCCAGGTGATGTGTGTGTGACAGGCAGGCCTGCGGCACGCTTGGATAGAGGAAGGTCTTGCCAAACTGCTGCAGGCATGGTCAGCCAGACGTTCACCTCTTGGCCCCACACAGGTCACCTCTCTCGTCTGTTGGCCTTCCCCACAAGTCACTGAACACTGCCCATCATATGCAACGAAAGTAAAACAAATCTTGTTAGTCCCACAACAAACCATTTTCAAACATTAATATATCATCTATAATAAAGTCAAAACATAAAAGTCAAGTCCTTTGCTGCAAGATACAAACCACACTGAAGCTGGAGACGCTGTACTCAGCAGCGCATGGATGCATGTTGCAGGCCTGCTGGCTCTGTGGCCTTTGCAATCGATGTGTGATGCAGTACGTCTCTTCCACCACATGGGGGTTCACTGGGTCCTGAACCCAACACTCCACGCTGCGATACTGCATGCCTCCATTGCAGGTGGCAGAGCACTGGCTGTAGACACCAGTTTTATAGATGTATGTGAGTGTCTCCCTTGGGTGAGGAGCGACAACAACAGGAGCAGCAGAGTGAACAGAATTACTGTCATCATCCATGCCCAGAAACTCTCCGTGGACCAGTATCTGCAAGAGACAAAACATTTTTAGCTTCAAAGGTGGTGAAAACAGGCTTATGAGAGATGTCAGATCAACAACTGCAGTCGAAGTGCCTTTGAGCAAGGAATTTTATGCCCAGCTCCTAAATGTGCAACCGTGAAAGACGACGTATTGTGGACATGAATTAATAAAAAAAACGTCCAATGACAGTCTACAGATATACAGAATAGATCTCTAAAGGTCAGGTGCCTGTCATTATATTGTTGATCACAGTTTTGCTCCCACCCTGCAGACGCCATCCACACAGATGTCAGTGCGGCCAACGTAGCATGGTGTCCCATCCACTACTGCAGGTCTGTGTCGGTAGAAGAAGTTCTCTCCTCTCGGGACACAGTTCAGCTCACATGGATTGGTTGCTACAGAAGAGATAAACCCATAGTCAAATGGTATCTGCACATAATTTTTAGTATATGCTAAGAACCAGGGTGTTCCAGGGTTTGCAAGGAAAATAGGACAATCACAGAAACGTACAGTAATGCCACTCATTATTTGTGAGTCTGTGAATCTGTGAATTTATTTTTTATATAATTAACAACTTGGTTGGTCTTATACCGCCGTAGTAAGGCACCCATGTGTGGGGTTTGCTCTGAAAGTCCGTTCTGTCAAACTGGGAGCACTGCTCCTCCCTGAAGTCCCTGGATCCAACTGGGCATGCCTACAATTGCAGAAAATATTATAATATTATTGCATATTATAAATATCTCATATGCAAAGCTTAAGCTATGTTGGTTGAGATTGTGTGACCATATATTTATCTTTGTGTGTGTGTGTGTGTGTGTGTGTGTGTGTGTACACTGTGCTTGAAAAAGACAAAAGGGATAATTACATTTGTACTACAGGTTCGGAAGGACTTGGAGGATCCGACGCAGTTATGTCCTCCATCTGTCCTGCAGGAGAGAGGACAGAATCAAACCAAATATATCTCTCTCTCTTGTTAAAGGCATTTGTCTTTATTGACTTTATTAAAAATGCTAATTAAAATTGAATATTAACTCAATTTGAACACCACTTTTTAAAGTTATGACTCAAAAAGAATATGTTCTAATAAAAAAACAGGCACCTCAAGATAAAAGAGGGTGATAAATGAAGTGTAGAAATAATATGAAAACATTAAATTAATGCAAGTCAAGTATGAAAATAAGTTTTATACACTTTCAGTTACTAGCGTGGGAGTCATAGTAACGAATGCCAGCCATCTGTAATAGATTCTCTTATCCTAACCTCCTGCATCTTACCTTGAAGTAATACATTTCCTGGTTCTCATTGCCACTCCTGTGCCACATGTGCGACTGCAGGGCCCATAGGGTCCAAACTCTCCCCAGTAGTCATGGGTTGGCCGTGTCAGCTGAAAAACAAACTCCTACTCACTCAGCTGCTGGAACACATAGTACTCACACACACACCATATCATAGCCCACCACGAACCACTAACACACACTAAGAGCACGCTAGTCGCACTAAAATAGAAGCTGGAACATTTAGCCACAAACTATCCCCTGCATGTGGCTTAATGTATAGCGTATAAACCCACTCCGTGACATAAAAACAGCATTATTGCTGGCACATGTGTATTTAGCCTTTTTTATGATGCGATTTTGGACATACTGTACTAAGCATTCTGTCTGCAATTCTTGCTACTGACATGTACGTGCAAACAGTTATATTGCTAGAAGTGAGACTCACAGTGAATGCAGGTACAGCCAGCAGCTGTAGGAGACTCAGGACTTGCAGGATGTTCATGTTCACCAGGAGCAACTGCAGAATTACTGATGAGGACTGTAATAAATAATCATACTCATTTTATACTCATTAATACTCATTTTTTATATGAACGATGTCTGTGCAGTTAGTCAATTTATACTTTAATCTGTAACAGTTGATAGCTAAATTCCCTGAATGCCTCAGTAATTTTTTTAAAATAATCCTTCATCCATGAATTAAATTAAATGTGATAAAAATATTTTTTTTACCTCATGAAACTGGTTTCCACAAACAGTAGCTGGTAATAAATATCATCAGATCCTATTGTGTCTTACCTTCTTGATGTGACTGCCCAATAGGGGAAATCCAGCTAGTCGAGCAGCAGCTCAGAGGGATGTGCACCTCAGGAGTGAGGGTAGGCACTGACGCCCAGCTTTCTATCTTCTCACCCTCTCTGCTCACCAACACCACAGCCCACGAGAGATCAAGTTTCAACCACACAGAGAATCACAGGCTTTTTTTCTATTCTGAAAATATGTTGACTTCAGATATGAGCTGTGATTTCCTCTGTGGAAAACAAGGTGTTTGTAGTTAGGGCCCCCAGGCTGTGATACTACTGATGGTAAAGTTTTGTTTTTTTCATTTGTACCTATGTGTTTCAGTTAAAGAAATTATGAAGATACATTTTTGTATA
Source organism: Scomberomorus guttatus (assembly GCA_038419695.1). Taxonomy (NCBI): domain Eukaryota; kingdom Metazoa; phylum Chordata; class Actinopteri; order Scombriformes; family Scombridae; genus Scomberomorus; species Scomberomorus guttatus. The sequence goes on from CM076462.1 coordinate 12,650,477, forward strand.
AGAATGTAATACAATCATTGTTTGGTCTGCTGAATTAGAAGGAAGAAGAAGACAACATTTGAGCAAACAGAATTTAATGGTTGCATGCAGGAATGGAATTATTTAATGCAGGGATTTTGAATGTTAAAGCAATAATCATCATAAAGTCAATAAATAAGATGTCCCATAAAATGGAGTGAAAAGAGATACTAAAATTTCCTGTAGATTGATTTTTCTTCAGGTTACTGGCCACTGATTGTCCCTTTCACACATCCCATAACCACTAAATACAGACCAATAAATCACAGCAGAGGCGCTAGTGGGAAGTACCTTGCTCTAAGGCTCTATTTAGGTTTATTTTAGTGAGAAACCACAGTGGAACATTGCCTGGATGGGAAGAGAATATGCACGACGTACCGCTGGGAATACGCGAAGAGCAGCATTCCTGTGCCAGAGTTTCAGCAAAGATCAAGCTGGAAGAGCCATCCAGGCTGACGAGAGTAAGGTATATACTTTAGTCGTAACTGTCAACACAGAATGATTTAGTGATGGAAATATTCAACGTGATGTGTGTGTGTGCGTGTGTGTTAGTGGGTGGGCAGGATAAAGATTTGATGACAACAGAAGTGATACTAAATCATTTGTTGACCTGCAGCACAGGTTGAACCTCTGCATGGTCTCTCCCGTGTTGAGGACAGTAGCCTAGTATGAAATGTACCTTTGTTAAAGGATACGTTCACAATTTTTCAAGTCCATCTTAAAACAACAGTCAGGTACCCAAATGAACACAATGTTTTCTTGCTGTAATCATTCCTTCTGTTCATACTTCATACTTCATAATGCACTTTCAATGTAAGTGATGCTGGAGCTATTTGAAGCTAATATGAGGCATCGGCTATGCAAATTAGTCAAATCAAGTCAATATCTTTCAAAGTTACTGTCTTTTTAGTGCCAAGTTTCTTCTTTTTTATCCTTTCACTGCAGCTGAACTGGAAATCATTGTCCACTGAGACACAAACAGGGATTTTTTTACTAAAAAGACTGTAACTGTGGAAGATATCCACTGAGTAACTCAGACTGCTGAAGCCTCACATTATCCTCAGATAAACTTTTACTTCATCCTACCCCATCACTTACATTGTAAGCACATTTACAGGGGATCTTCTAATGATCAGTATAAACAGGAGGAATGATTACAGCGAGCAAAACCTGTTTCAATGTTAATTTGGGCACCTGACTGTTGTTTAAAGACGTGGAAAAATGTGAACCCATTCTTTTCTTATTAAAACTATGTTAAAGAGGAGTTGACTCAACTATTTTTCTAGGCTGTAATTTGTGATCATATTTACTGCACTAAGCGTACTGATACAGACTCATGAATTTTCAAACTTCTCTTCAATGAATGCGGTTATCTAAAAAAATACAACTTCCAAAATGAAAAGTCTATATAATGCTATTCAAGAATCTCATTAAACTACTGTTTCAAAGCCAAAAAAGCCTGAGCGTCACACCCCACCTCCAAACCCATCCCTCCAAAACCCCACACTCTCAAATCCAAAATCACACCCCCCCCCCCCCCCCCCCCCCCCCCACAGTCTTGTTTTTCTCCACAATGAGAAAAAAGTCTGTCTGTCACGTTCTGCCCCTCAGAGCTGCCGGTTCAGTTTCTGTGTTTGCTTCTCTTTGGCTTCAAAGGCACTCTTGGTGCTAAACAGGTCGTCTACTGAATCCATGATCTCCTGCATCTCTCGGGACAGCTCCGAGTAACTCTCCTTCAGCTCATCCTGTTGCTGCCTCAGGTCCACCGCCACTCGCACCAGCTCAGTGGCTTGGTAGCTGCAGTGGCTCCGCAGCTGCTCCACGTCCGACAGCAGCACCTCCATGCTCTTCATCAGCTGCTCCAGACGTTCGGCAGTTACCTCAAATCCGGATGTATCCAGACTCCCACCCTGGGCCTCAGACCCTGAGTCCACCTTTGACGCTGCTTCCATTCTCCTGTTGTGGCTGCTCTCAGGCACTTGATGCTCAAGTCAGACTTCAGTTAAATAGATATCTGGAAGAAAAGGGAGTCATTCAGTTGATAGCCAATGATTGTTAAAGGTCAAAGGTTAGAAAGAATTGAAATATCGAGAGAGAAGGCAGAGATATGTCCAAGATGTAGAGCTGCTCCGACACCTTTTGTCTCTCTCAGCTGGTAAGGACTTTAAGCTCCTTGCAGGGGGTAAAAAATGCACTTCTGACTAATCTCCTCTGCTTGGGCACCTGCGTGTGCAGCGTGTGTGTGTGTGCGTAGGTATATGTGTATGTGTGTCCAGGTGCCCTTTCACTGACATGTGCTGTCCTGTAATCCATTTAGCGCAGCTATCCCGAGCAACACCCTCCCCCGTCCAGACCATTGCTGGCTCGGGTGAGCGGCAGGCGGGACATCAGATTACGTGGGTTTTCCCTCCTCCCAACCTATTCACTGTAATGGCTGTCTGAGGAGACAGATTAACCCTGTCCTCATGAACTCATCAGTGGGTGGCCTTGACACTCAGATGTACACACACACACGCACACATACGTACGTACAATATAATCTGTCTTTTCTCTCTCTCTGACTTCTTCTGTCTCTCCACTTCCCTTTCCTTCAGGTGCTGCTTTAAGTCATGTAAATGTGTTGTGGAATTGCAGTAACACCAGTGAGTTAAAGACATGGCTATCTTGGGGACGCAAAGCTGATGCATAGAAAAAAGAAAGAAAAAAACAAAAAACAAATCCTAGTCCTGTGATTTTAAAATGAATGTTCAACATCACTGTCACATATAAATATTTCAAAGTCATTCTCACTTTTTTTCTGCTTTCTTGTATCAATAGCTTACACAAATATTTGGAGGCTGAATTAAATGGTCTCAATCAAAAATGTAATTCTATACAAGACTTTATGATGGTTATGGAGTGAGTTTTTTGTAAAATTGTCAGATGATGCCCTCTGGTGGTTCATTTGGTAGAGCAGTGCTTCTCAAACTTTTTCATGTCAAGGACTCTTAAACTCTAGACACAAATTAGACCACAGATCCCCATCTGATAAGATTTTTGCTTTTAGATGTTTTATTACAGAAAGTGAATGAAACCCATGACCAAAATAGTCATACATTCTGTCATTGTGTTACTTATGGATGGAATTATAGTGAAAATGATTCCTCTTTTCCCCTCTCAAGGACCCTTGGAGGTCCCTGGACCCCACTTTGAGGACCACTGTGGTAGAGGATGCTCCACTAACTGAAATTACCAGAGCTGCATGTCATGTGACTAAAGTCAAAACTAAGTTAAGCAATCATTTAAGACATAAATGTATTCAAGTGGTCAAACGGTTAAGAAATAGTTATTTCCAATAATAAATTGCAACATTAAGATGAAATATGGCTTCTGTGGTTTAGCCAGTGTATATGTGTGAAAGATATATGTGAACTGTGCAATGTGAAAAAAGATAAATTAAAGTAAGGTTAGTTTAATAACATTAGTTAATTAACAAGAAAAAAACATACAGTTATTATATAATTTCATCTGTTCTGTCTTGTTATAAATATTTTTATGTCATTCAGTTGTGTCAGTCAACAGTGCTTAAATTATATTCTGCCAAATTTGCATAATTTTGAGAAGAATGGGTTTCAAAAAGATATTGCTAACAAGATATCGTACTTTTTAAAAAAAAAACTTTTTGTAGACTAATTTATATGAATTTAAGTTCACAGTCATTCATAAGGTTATTCTCTTACCAGTGTGACAGCAGAATGTTCGATTATTACTCCTCCAGTCACCTCATAGATTGAAACAAGTAGCATAAGTCAACACACGAAAAGTACTAAGAACATGCACGTTTTCAAAACATGTTAAAGAGCCGGCAAAGGCACCTACCCTTTAAATGGCTGTACAGATAAGGAGTCTAAATGATGACCTCACCACCCCCCAGTCTCTTATCAAAACACGCCAACTTGCTGTGGGGAGGCCAGTATCAAGGGAGGACTCTCCTCTTTCTGAGAGCTGAATGTAAACATTAGCTGTATCAGAAGAGCAGTGGGCAATTATCAATTTGGGACATATAGATTTTTTTTGTGTCAGTAACCACACACCCTAAATGCACCAGTTGTTTAATTGCACGTGAAAGACAAATATGTGTATCTGAGCACATAGTATAGCTAAGTGTTAGCTTAAAAGACGGCCCAAAAGCAAGAGTTGTCTTGTTACACTTCAAACAATGCAATGCAACAAGACAATCACACCATTGTAAGCAGAGGAGCTTAAATCTGTGCCAGATATACAGCAGGGAAAAAACAATACTTGAATTACCAAACAAACATGGCAAGGAATTCATTATCTCTTAGATATACACAACAAAGCTTTAGCTTGGTAAGATAGAAACAAATACAAAGAAAGAAAGAAAAAGAAAGAAAAAGAAAAACACAAAATTGACAAGATATAATTGCCAATAACAAAAATATTTTTAAAAAAAGAACTCTTACTTGTTCCTGTAATTATTTACTGTGAGCATCCAGGACGTCATGCAGGCTGAAGATAAGCTAGATTGTGTGTGTGCAGCATGGATCCTGTCCAGAAACACAGTGTGTCGGCACCACCTCACAGCAACTATATTCACTCAGCATGAATGATGATGGGCATGGTGCTATTTTAGACTGAGAACTGAATTCTGCTTATCAGCAATCCAACACAGAAATTTGAGTGAAGGATGATCTATTTATAACTCATGCTTCCTAAAGGCAATTTCAGATCTTCCATAATGAATTTAATTCAATCATGTCATACATTCTGGTAGTAATATTGCCATAAATATAAATAGGAATATCATAATGTAATTAAAATAATCATAATAATGTTATAATTCGAATGTTATTTACTATTTTATATGTATTATTTTGGCAAGAGTTTGTAGAGGGAGCCTGTAATAAAGGACAAAATGCATTCATGCATCGTGTGGTATAATTTCTAAAGACTTGTGGTGTGCAAAAGAAGAACAAAAATTGCATTGCAGAATGATTTTAATGTGATACTGTATGATGAAGCCTTAAGTAAGGTTAAAACAATGTTACAACACTGGATTAATTATATATATATACCTCACAAGATGTTTTGATTTAGTGTGAAGACACTTATTATGAAGTTGACAATCTCAGTGCACTTGTTGAAATTTGAAGTGTGTGTGTATTAAACTTTAATATTTTTTAAAAATATCCTTGGGAGAAGGCTTAGAAATAAGGGTGTAAAACAGGCAGTAATAACTTTAAAAAAAAAAAAAAAAAAGGCCAAAGGGAATTGTGAAGATATTGGTGTAAAATTAACAAGAAATAATCTTAAAAGAAAGAGGACATGCCTGAACAAAGTTCAGACATGTCTGGGCATAACCTGGTCTGCTGAAACCTGTATCAGGAAAATTGACCTAACAACCAGACATAAAAATAATTTCTAATAGTGTAATTGGCTAGAACAAAGGGGTTGACCTAGAAGGAAAGGGTTGACCATAGGCGTGACCTTTACAGGCACAAGAATATAAAAGACAGAAAAGAAACTACAGCAGACCAGAGTCATCTCAGATACACATTGTGTGTTGTGATATGCTCTCCTTTTCTTGCCTGGCAATAAAAGAACACTTTTTGCTGCTCTGATCTCTGACTCCTGAGGATTTTTTGACACCAAAGAGAAGTTTTTTCCTGATTTGGTTTTGGGATATTTTAAACTTCTTCAATCTGAGACCCTAAGAATTTGACACAACAATCGACACAATCAAATGCTTCACAGCAGGATACAAAAAGCAGTTGTTCCTAGATAGAAATATGTCTGTGTTGCATCTGGACATCAAATACCCTCATTCCATGCAAATATGAAAACATTAACATAATCTGCACATAAACTCTAAATTGTTACTTTGCTCCAGAGGATAAATAAAGTTCATCCTCTGGAAAGATAAGATCAGGAGCGCACAGTAATAATAAGAGCTTTCAATAAGGTGCACCAACTAACATTTTGGCATAAAGCATGTGTTCATCAGGGTGAACTTTACTCTGATCTTCCAGATCCTGCCTCAATTGTTGAGGCACCAGTTTGAGCTTTTAGTTGACTGACGTGCAGAAGCTCCTACAACATTATTCCACAAAGTTTTTCTTCTCTCTGCCAGATCTTAAAGCCTCTCATTTTTAAATGTGTGTTCAAACGCTGGTCAGTCAAACTTGTCATTTTCTGCTGCTGAGCATTCATTGTTCAATTCGCAGCTTGCCTATAACCAGGAACAGGGGTTGCAAATTAACCTCAAATGTTGCATATTTCTCATGTAGCAATGTTTACCTGTATTGTCCTAGAATCGTCATAGAAACAATGTATTTTCCACGAAGGTCCACAGATCAGGAATGACAACCTGGTGATACATTCATTAGAACAGAAAATGTGGCTAATTAGTAAAGTGTCATGAATAGACTGTAAGAAGTGTGAACTCAGTTAAAACTCACACAAAGTTAGTATTACATACAACCTTGTTTCCAGCAACCGGTTCTGTTCAAATGAACCCCACAAGTGCCTGTTTACAGTAGAAGCTGTACTTTGACACAGTGGACAAGTTGTAGAATTTCTGAGCAGGGCAGCATAGATACACCTGGATGTATGTTGCTTTATTCAAGCAAATAAATGATAGATACATGTGGTCTTTTGTCATGTAAATGCCACATCACTGAGAATTAATATGTTTAACTTCACTTTGAGGATGCCGAGCTCCCCCTGTTGGTCTGAGATCAATTCTATATGACTCTTGGTCTGACAAAACTGTACAGATAAGCTCAAGAAAAGAAGCCTTCCAAAGCAATAAAGACACTTTTCATACCACTGCTGTAGCATTCACGTGAAAGTGTGATCTGGAAAATAATATAAAGGAAAGCTCATGTATTTCTTCAAATTTTCCACACAGGGGCAGTATTGCAACGCCAAGTTCTCATATTTTCACCACTGTGGAAGATGTTTGAGCTTTAGTGTCCCCACATCTGTTCTTTCTTGCATGTATGTGTTTTATTTACTCCTCTGAGTAAATGTGAGTATATCATGTGTAGGTGTTTGTTTAGGATCATAGTTGCAGGTGTGTGCTTGTAAGGCCTAAATGAAGTGAGACAAGTGAGAGCTCCAACACGTGTGACCATTTAAGTGCCAACATGTGTACTCGTGTGTGCATTTCTATGTATGTGAATGTTGTGTGTGGGGGTTCAGGGGTATGGATTATTTCGCCTTGGGTCGTATTCAGAGAGCCCAGCCAAGCGTGAGGCGAAGTGGAGAAAGGGGGCATTGTTGTGGTCCAGATGAGTGTCAGTGCCTCAGAAAATAGATTCACTTATGGGGGTTTAACAGAAACACACTTGCAACAACTGCCTGACCCCTCAGACTATGACCATGCTTGAACCTCTATTACAATAGTGATAGGATTAAGTGTATCAATTCACATGGTCTGGCATTTGTATGTGGCTTATGCTGGACGTGACTGATTGGTGTTACCGTACATTGATTGTGAGGGACGTGCTGGAGGTGAAAAGACACTAAAAAATGTAATAAAATGTATTTAGTCTGGTCTGAACAAAAACTTCATGACTAAAGGGAAACTTTCTAGGGTTGTTTTTGTTTTGTTGAAGCATCAAGTGGTTGAGGTTGGTCAAATCAAGATAGTATCAGGTTGGTTATCAGTTCAGGTTTTCTTAACCTTAGCACTTTTTGGCATTTATTCCAACCTACTGTGTGGACAACCTGTAAAAACAACTCCATGAATTACTTCGGGAATAACATCACCCACCATTTCCTCCCTCTGTCTGTCTACTTATTGCTTTCTTTCTTTGTCACACACATACAATCTCCACCCAGACATCTGGTTTGTCTCTGCAGAATGTTTTCAGACAACCCACCATCATCACTGGCTGTTGCTGAAGAAAAAGTGCACGGCAGTGTTTCCCCTCTATGATTTACTCAGAAGTAAATGAGAGCATAAAAAAGCTCTCTGACACTGAAAGAATGAGAGAGTTATGGGCCACTGGCTCAAATGTTGCCTCTACCCTCAGGACCCTTGGGGGATCAGGGTCTTGCCGCAATGTTTTTACCCTCAGAACCATTACACTATTTATGGACTCCGCTGGGTGCACATGGGCTCAAGATTTATGGCTCTCCATCTGGTGCTGTGGAGGCATTGTTGTCAATACTTTAGACATGGAGTTAAAGATGGAGTCTCTCTGCTGAAGTGATCACGGGTCGGATCACGGGGATCGACATGAGGTTGAAGGGGGTATGTGGGATTTGATTGGTGATGGGGTTTTCATGCAATAAAGAGCGCTTTTATGGATTTGTGAAGTGGTTGAAGCAGTTAAATGTAAAGGCTGATGACAAAGAAATAATTTGTGTAAGGAATTACACACGTGTTTGAAGTGATCTCTGAAGCCATGCAGCCCTTTGAGGCAACTTTGAAGGGCAAGACCATAAGGTGGGGTAGAAAACATTCATTTGACATACAACACATATTTCTTTACATGTCTATTTGAGGATGAGGTCAACAGAGTGCAAACATATACAGTATGAAGAATATGGATCAGAGAAAATGTCAAACTTCCAGTTGCCTCTGGTACCATACAACCTTTTCCATGGAGACCTGGCAAACTGGCAAACTCCACATACACACAAAAACAAGCAAGCACAAAATAACTCAAGGACACCATTCACACAGAGGTATTAAAGGATTGACACTGTTTTGAAAGAAATGAAAAAAGGAGAAATAAAGATGAAAAACTTCAGGGGCTCAGAAAATTGTTTGGGTGATCAAGCCATTGACCCTGCCACCCTTACTGCCACACCATCCAACTGGCCCATAATAAATGAATAAACACTTTTCTAAAAAGAAAAATAGATCAGAACACACAGGACAGCACATTGTTGATGTCAGTACAAAAGGCTCCAATCCATTTTTGTATCTATGTTTGTATGTGCAGGCCTTTACACTGTCTCATATCTTGGCTCAAGGACCTACTGTTACTGGTATTGTCTATCTAGAGAATGATGAGTATGCAGCAATTTCAGGGATGTTTTGTGGATGAAAGTGGTGGAACAAAAGCAAGAATGGGGCCATTTTTACCTTGGAGATTTGAGAGGTATTTCTATTTCTATTTAAACTGTTATTTACAGATTATTTCAAATGTCAGTCACTTGTCAGTTAAATCACGAAGAAAGAAAGAAAGAAAGAAAGTAAAAGCTAATCCCTTTTGAGATAATGCCATTTTAGAAAAGTGAGATTTCGTTTTTCACCCTGAGCCCCTAGGTCTGGATCTGTTTCCTTGAGACGTTGCCTTTTTCTGGTAAATGGGTGGGATTCCCGATCCCGTCCCTCCAGGGGAGTACAAGTGCATGAATAGCTAATGTTCCAACAACGAGACCTCCCCCGCTTTCATTTGATGCCAGAGAATTTTCTCTCCACTGTCAGTGAAACAACAATGTGAAGTCTCCACTGTGCATTGGTCAGAAATCTGAGTCTTACGAAACTATAGTTGTCTGAATGAAATTGGAAGTTTAAAGAAGTTCGAGAGCTGCCTGGAAGAACACCTGTTGAAAGAAATTAAAAATGACTTAACTTACTGGTATGGTGTTGGCTGTATTAGTTGGATGCTTTAACATAAAAAAACCCATAAAACTGTCTCTCACCATATGACCTGCAGTAGACCAAGCCAGAAAAAATCAGTGCAAACAGTAGTGATCCTGATCGAAGACCTTGGAAGATAAGCAGGAGGATCCTTTTCAAATTACCGGGATGTAATTTAAGGTGGAATGCATCAAGTTGACCCTCTCATGACTCGTGTCCATTATGAATGTCTAATGTGTCCAGAGTGTCTGTCAAGTGAAACATTTGGCCCTGTTCACAATAAGCAATACACATGACATTGATCTGAGTTCTCCCAGAGCACTTCATTGTCAGGTCTCTGTTGCACCTGATGTGAGATGCCTGCCAGCTATGCACTCCCCTTAACAGAGCTTTAATTGTTTTATATCCCTTTCACATTCTTGAGCTTGCAGTTTCACCTCAGTACACATGTGCTCGCACACACACACACACACACACACACACATGCACACACACACACACACACATGCACACACACACACACACACACACACAAGCGATCACAGATCGAGGGAACACTCATCAGACATTATTTTTTCTTTCCAATGCAGTGCTACGGTTGACTAGCAGCACTAACAAATACAAGCGTGTGGGAATGTGGCCTTTTCAGGAACCACTGGCCCTAAAGTGAAACCACATTTAATCCAGGAATTGAGCAAACAGGGCTGTACGAGAGACATTTATTTAAAATAAAAATATAAGCTCACCTGAACCATAATTCTACATTGCAATGTGTGCAGTAGATGTGTTTAATGTTGATATTGTAACTTGAAAAGTTTAAATTTCTAAATCTTTTCTTTCACTTTTTTCTATAAAATGAAGAAAGTTAGCACTCTTTAGGAAATGTGAAATACCATTGTCATAAAACACAGAGCGACTACAATTTTCCATTCCACAAACCTCACTTTTATCATCTGTTTGATAAACCTCGATCTGCCATGCATGTTTTTCTTTTATATTTTTGGATATTTCCTGCTGCTGCTGCTGCTGCCAGGACCTCATTTAATCTTATTCAGGCTGGGAAACAGGTTTTTAGACGCCAGGGAAATCTGGTGTGCCTCTGCTCCTCTCACAGCTAATTAGTGTGTGAACTAATTGCATAGCTAACTTTAGCAAAGCGACAGCCTAGTTCCATCTGTCCGCTATCTATAAAGTAGGGAGGGAGATGGAGTAGAGCCTACCGATGACATCCTGGCTCGTTTTAGATCGTTCTAGCGAGAACTTTTACCTCAGGAGCCTGTAAACTGGTCCAGCTTGGTTCAAATGATTTTTAAAAAAAAATCAGTTTGGCAATACGCAAAAAAGAGACCTTTGCTGCTACAATCATGTCTCTGAGCATCTTTCAGAAAGTAAGATCTCTGATCTATTAAAAGAAAATGGGGAAATATGCTCTTTGCTTGCTTGCTGAGAGTTAGAGAAGATCAATACCTCTCTTATGTTTGCACACTAAAAATTAAGTTAGAACCAGGAGACAGTTAGCTTAGCTTAGCTTAGCTTAGCTCAGCATTAAGACTGGCAAAAGAGGGGCACAGCTAGCCTGGTTCTATCAAGCTCATGGTGACAACAAGACTCCAGGAAGTCACTGCTCCCGGCCAAGAAATAATTCAGCACATAAAAACCTGCAAAAAACCACAACTGGTTGTTTTTACACTTCCGTGTCTTTACGGATTAAACAAATGAGATATAACATGTTAAGTAGTGACGTTTAGAGGTGCAAGCATTGTGATTTTTTTTAACCTTTGGACAGAGCTAGGCTAGCTGTTTCTATCCAGTCTTTGTGCTAAGCTAAGCTAATTGCCTGTTTTAGCTTCATATTTAGATCACAGACATGAGAGTGATATCAATCTTGTTATTTAATTCTCAGCAAGAAACTGAATACTATATGTGTATTCCCTAAAATGTCAAACTGTTCCTTTAAGTTGCAGATTTGTTTCCCTTTGAATCATCAGCACATACTGCATGATGTTATTGTCGTCCATTATCACACCTTATAGGGTTGGTCTTTCCAGAAACACAACCACTGTTAGCTTGGATAATCCACAGATATCGCTATCAGTTTTCACTGGAACTATTTTCTAACAAAGATATGGTCCCTCTGAAAACAGTTGGTAGATGTTTTCATAGCTGTGAGCACCAAAAACCAATTTCCATTCACTTCCATTCAAATCTCATTGATATATTTCTCAGAGCCTGGGCAAATAAAACCAAGACTATCTGGATAGATACTACTAGAGTTAGGTGAGAAAACATGTCTTTTAGTCCCCTAACATTATTACTTTGCTCAGTTGTACTCCAGTTCTCAGTTGTAAAGTCAGTCAGGATTTCTGTGACATTTTCCTCTAATTGCATAGACTCACAGCAAACCGTTCATAGTACATACAGTGTACTGAGCAGGACAAATCAGAAAAAACTATTTGTTCCGCCACCAAATCTTCAGATTGAAAGGTTTCACACACTTTCTCATGTTCACAGCTTGATAATAATGTCCCTTGTTTAAAGCTTTAAACACTGCTCCCTTTGTGGCAGTCGAAACCAAAGTTTGTCTGAGGTGAGCCAGAGGCTCTTGAGGTTTGATGACCTAGACTTCCCCTGATCGCTCTGTCAAGGCTGGGGCTGATAGAGAAAGCAGACTCCCATTTCCAACAGACCCACCCCCCCACCTGCCACTCTCCTTCCTGCTGCTGAGAGGGTCTTGACAGCCTGAGTGTCTGTGTTGAGGTTGGGTGGCTGGATGGAGACGTCCCCTCTAAAACAAATATGATATGTAATGCAACCAGCAGGCAACAGATGACAGGCGAGAGAACGATGACACAAGATTATAAGGGATGGATTTAAAGTCGAGGTTTCGAGGTAGCAGTGGATCAGGTTTCTGGAAAACTGAGGAGCAAGTCGAGTAGGGTGGCAAGGGGAAGAGATGGAGCATAGTGGAGTAAACATGTAAATGTATTAGTCATAAGAGAAGGTAAAGTGGCACTTGGTTTAAAAATGTCCATACCAGGTGCAAAGTGAAATGTTCTTTAAAGGTATCATGTGAGATCAGGGGTCAGAGTTGTGGCTTGAGAGTGAACCTACAGAAAAAAACAGATGGCGGAACAAGTAAACCGAGAAAGGAAAATTGAGAACTCTTTACATCCATAAATGTGTTTGTTTTGCTGAAATGTGAGGGATAATTGCTGTCAATATTATCGAGTTACATTGATTTTCTCCGCTGTTTCTGTGATACGCCACAGAGAAGTATTCTTCATTTATCATCATTTCCATCTTGTCCAGCCTAAAGTTAAACAACATTTAAGCTCCCAGTATCATCCTTTCAGTTCATCCAGTTACTTTACCCAGGTGACATCATCATCTTTGACACAAGGCGGTGATGTAACAAAAATATGTTAAAAATAGAAGAAAAGGACGAAGACACCAGGCATGATGTGTTTTTCCCCTGTGAATTGATAGCGACCTCTAGAAAGGACAGATTTTCTAAGATAATGTTCTCTATTGAAGGTCAAACACTAATGGATTGCAGGGCTCCAGGTGTGTTTCTGCTCCTCTTACACTGATGAATTTTACATAACATCATGCGTCATATGTCTCCACAGGGAACTTCAAGTTTCCATCCAATCTTGTGCCATTGTTGGCTATACCATACTGTAAGTTTAGGCAACATGGTGAAATGTCTATTAAATGTACACTGGAAACTCCTGACCCTTAAAGGAAGATAGTGGATTTATAAAACATGTCCTGAACATTATCTGATCAACCTCTTGATACCATAACACCCACTTTGCCATGATGTGCCGTTCATGCTGGCACCTGTTAACCACCTGCTTGTGTGTGTCGAACTTCATTATCTCATTTTGTGACAGTTTCATTGTTGATCTGTGAACTCAGCTGAATAACAAAATATGTTTCCTGAGGATTTTGTATGAGCCCAGTGGCAGCGATGACAGACCCACGGTAGGTTCTTCCTGTGCTGATTAGATAGCAGCTCGCCGTCTCTCTGTTTCACTGAGTGTGAAATACACACATAGGGGTTCAGACACCTGGGACATACCAAATGTTTTGGAGTGCATCATTTGTAAGTACAAAAATCTACAACTTTGTGTTTTAAAAATGATAAATATAAATAAAGTAATATAAAGTGGCTGTCCGTTTACTTTAGACTACTTTAGACTAAAATGTACAGTTACACATTATACAGTTAGTTAGATAGTTACATACTAATTACTAAACATGTCATCAGTTTATCTAACATGTCACTCTACATACAGTATGTAACTGTTATTTTCACTGCTCTAACATATATAACACATATAACATATAATAGATCTTTGTGTCCTAACTGCTATTCTACAATGACTTTTTATAAAATGTATCAGATATCTCAGTATATTTAGCATCCCACTTGTGTGCTAAACGTACAAAAGCCCCCACTATTTTCCCACCACACCAGCATACATAATGCGGGTGCCACACGGGCCGTGATCAGAGATGGCATTACACACCCTCTTAGGCATTTCCTGTGGCGTTTCCTGCTTTCTCCATGACTTCATGTGCTAATGTCCATTAATCCTGGCAAACTCTCGGCAGCTCTTTCTGTCTCAGGCTGGTATCACAAAGGCTCTCTCTCTCTCTCTCTCTCTCTCTCCCTCTCACAGTCATCGCTCTGAGCTGAAAGCAGCAGACCAGGCTCCCAGTATTTCACAGCCGATGGTGGAGATAAGCTTGCTCGTGAGTGTAGGTGTACATGCACACATGCTTGCGTGTGCGTGTATGAGACAGAAACAGAGACCTACAGTACATACAGCTCGGCTCTGGGGAAAGACTGTCTGGGAAATTGTAACACCGGTGCCAAGCTGAACAAAATTGGTGTCAAAAACGTCTGTAATTGAGTGCTAATCCAAACGGACGTACTAAATGAGGTCATAAACTAAACACAGTGTTTGAATCCAAAGTGCATTTTTCTTGTGATGTTATGTCTGCAAAGCCTTAATGAAGAGCCCGTCAAAAAACAACAGTGTTATGTGTCATATAAAATGTGACGATGCAAAGTCTCAGTCAAATCTATAATGAATTTTATTATGGCTGCCCTCATCTTTCCACCAGTTTCGGTCTTTGTTTGTGAGAACTATTTTTGTCTTCTCATCTGTCATATTGCCCTTTAACACTATAAACACCAGACACTAGCGTGACTCAATTCAGCAGCAGTCCTTGCCATGTCTCCTCTACAGTCTGTCACAGATAAGCTTGTCTTTGCTACCATATTAATTTCAGTCATTTGTGTTGCACAGAGATGTTACAGGACTCCTCTAGCACATAAAACAGTCTTTCCAAAGGTCTAAACTTGCTTCTTCATTGCCCATCTGGTCCATTTCCGTACCAGTTTAAGGCTATGATGTGTCATACTTCTGTTGATATTTATTTTTCAGCTGGGTAGTTTTATCATGAATGCTGACAACGACTTGATTTTTCAGCTTTTCCAACACACAGCCTGGTAATCTGGCAATCTCTGGTCCCTTCAAAACTTTCTTGATTCACATAAAATTGTTTAGAAGAAATGGCAGCTAACTGCCTAAATAACATCTTTAAGACAATGGGAACAAATGGATGATGTGGCTGGAAATGATAAAAAAATAACTCAAAAACTCATGTGCGCACATTATCAGATGTGCATAAACATCATTAAATGCAGGAAATCTTTATCTCGAGGTCAGGAAGTCATTTTGTGTGTCCCACAGCCCAAGTCATCTGAGATAAATGCCTATTTTGAACAGCACATCATTTCCTGGTGTTGCACATGAGTGTCACAAGACACAAGAGTGCACTTTCATATTGTAAGGTAACCAAATGGAACTAATTTCATCAGATTGGCCTTTATTTTTTTGGCAAACCACAGCTTAGCTATAATAATGGAAAATGCAGGATGCTAAGGTTCAGTGTCAAATATCAAAATCAAACAGGCATCATCACCTTTTCTTACAACAGCAGCTTAACCTGATTTGTCAACCAATAACAATATATTTAAAATCACCACCGGTGTTGTGGCAGTTGTTTTCAGGCTACCCTGTAAGCAAGGTTCATGACCGAAAACTTCTTACTTGAACTCAAAACTATTTCGACTATGGGACTTCCACTTAACTGAAAATAGTCAGGCATGTCTCTACATGTAACACGACAAACTGTTATTAGCCAACTATAATTTCTTTCACTGGAAGACTAGACACTGACATGTTGAGAGGACAGCGATGTTAACAGACAGCTTTGACATTGTTAGTCTGTTCAGCTGCTACCTGAGGGGAAATCTTTATCACTTTGAGGATTTCAGCGGGTTTCAGTTGACAATGAAGTCATCTTGCTGTGGGAAAGATAATACTGTATGGGAAAGCTTTGAGGCCAACCTTGTGCCCTGCGGGACAATCAAATAGGCCGCGACCTCACCAGCGCCGAAGGTATTACTCACCAGCCAGTAGGAGGAATGAGACCAATAAATTACAATGTGAAGGAAAGATCATTTTTATTTGCAATACTATTTCATCTATCTATTTCAAGTGTGTAAATAAAGACAATACAAAATGACGGGCAGGGATATGAGTAAGTAAGTAAGTAAAATGTATTTGTATGGTGCTTTTCACAGACATAAGTCACAAAGTGCTTTACAAGAGCATTATACAACATACAAGAGAGTAATAGGTATAGCACTGTGCTGCTCTATCCCCATGGGTTCCTCACTATGACCCAATTTCCATTCAGATCTCTCTCTCTCTCTCTCTCTCTCTCTCTCTCTCACACACACACACACACACACACATCCTGCCCCTAAATGTTTTTTTTTTGCCTTAATGATAGGCTATTAATACAGAGGCAAGGATGGAGTTTGGTTTTGGGTCTCCTTTATGTTCTGTTTGCATGCAGGGAGGGTACTGGAACTGATTACTGGTAAATGTCAGTGTGTCTACATACAATTGTATTATTGTACACTGTGGACAGAAACTATTGTCCAAGGTGTTAAGATGACATTCAAAGCAACAGTGTCTCTGCAAAGGCATATTTTGATATGTCTGGTATATTACTGAAAACCCATGTTTTTTTTTTGTTTGTTTTTACCATATCCAAGGGAAAGTATCAGCAAGCACACCATTCACCACTAATACTTTGTTTCACAGTCACACAGTTGCAGATATTCCTACCTGGGAGATACAATATTTTCAAGATCTGACTCACTTTGTACCCTGATTTCTAACATACTTCAAGGATTCAAATGCCTTAAAGCCAGCTTCTCTTAAAGCTTACCATTAGAAATCAGTAACATAATATTAAGGAAAAAATAGTCCTCTGTTTACAACTGGGAATGTAGTTTTTGCTGGTTGCTCCAAATATTTTTTTTGGGTGATAAACAGGAAAACACTTCTTTACACAGAATGTCTCCTAAAGGTCAACCCTTAGACCTGACATAAACTAAAACCATGTGACCTCTGCTACTGTCTGTAATTCCTACAAGGACCTCCAGGGACTTCTGAATGCCACACAAGTTATTGAAGAGCACCTTGAGCTAACTAATCTTCTCCTGAAGGAGAGAACACTGTCAAGCTGAAAGCATAAAACAACATGTTATAGTCCCGGTGTGGAGACTGCAGCATTACATTATCATGATTCTCAGCAGATGCACACACAGGGAGGATTCATCTGCTTCTTCCATCATTTGGTTCATATCTTTTTAGGATTATTCAGATAAAATATGAAGTAATAACTTTTCTGACTTGCATATTTTGAAGCCCAGTAGCTTTTGGGCTTTGTTATGTCATTGTTGTGTTTGGAAATGTTCTCCATTACAAACTGTGGGGTTCTGTAGTCTTTATAGGAATGATGATGCTTGATTAAATAAGCGAAATATGGTAAAATTATTGTATCCAATTTATACCCCAAGAGAAAAAAAGAAATGCAGTATATATTATTTAATAGATTTATTATTTGTATTGTATATTTTTGTATAGATTCTAAGGATAAAGGCCAGAAAACTGTCTTGTCTCTGCCCTCTGACTTGCCTGTGGAAACCAAATTGTAGAAGATATCCTACAATATTTTGCTAAACATCACAATAGCCACAACAGGTATAGTAATATTAGAAATTTCTGTTCAGTATCTGAAACTTGTAATTTGAGCACCTCTGAGGCCAATTTCCTTCTTAGGGTCACTAGCAGTAGGCTACATTAAAGTCTAATTTGCAGAATCTCCACTCTCAGGTGAGCTGCCCGTCAGTGACGTAACGCTTCAGGGAGGCACTGAGGTTTTAACGCCGACCGAATGAGGACACCGTGTTTGGGAAAGCGAAAAGTTGCCAAGTGGGTCAACGTGAAAGCAGTTTGTTGAAGTGTGTAGGAGAACTTTGTGGCGCTTTCAATGAAGCTCGACTTGTCTCCAGCAGCTGCAGCGCGTCTGGCGGCTGCGGGGAATCGACGATTTGCTCGTTTGCAGACATCTTCAAAGAAAACCCGTGAGTGAAAATTGTCTAATTGCACATGTCGAGCAGGTCGAGTCCCTTCCACGCAGCATGTGTAAAAAGGAATTTCCCACAGGCAGCGTTGAAACAAGCGTAAAGTACGTGATCACAGGAGCAGGTGTGCTTGTTGTGATGTGCAGGTACAGAGCGCGCGTGAGCAGCCTGCAGGTCAGACTGCTGCCCTAAGAGAGATAAATAGTGTCAGATGAATGCTGATAGAAGATAATAGAGAGATTGATGGTGGAACAGGTTGCATAAGAGGGAGAAATAATGAAGAACAACAGGCAGGGACATTCACTCTTTATTAGGAGATGGTGTGTGTGTGTGTGTGTGTGTGTGTGTGTGTGTGTGTGTGTGTGTGTGTGTGTGTGTGTGTGTGTGTGTGTGTGTGTGTGTGATGGACAGAGAGAACATGAGTTTTGCTCTCAATGGAGTTATAGTCTGGTGATGAACTCTGACCCTTTTGAAATTGATCTTACATAACTGGAGCATCATTTTACACAAGAAGTGGCCAGCCAAAGATTGATGTTGCTCCCAGAACTCGGTGATATGTCAAAATCGACAGTTTAAATTTAACCAGGTTTTTCTTTAAAAAAAACACTTGGGCAGACTTCAGGCTATTATGCAACAGCAGCAGATGGAAGACTGGGGGTAGAACTGTACCATTTTCTTGGCATTCACAAATGACTCACACTAAATCACTCAATTTTCATAAATGATGATTCATGCTGAATAGAAAGGTTAACTGTGATCAAGTCAAGTCAAGTCAATTTTCTTTATATGGCACCAAATCACACCAGAGGTTAACTCAGGACACTTTTCACATAGAGCAGGTCTAGACCGTACTCTTTAATTTACAGAGATCCAACATTCCCCCATGAGCAAGCACTTGGCGATGGCGGCAAGGAAAAACTCCCCTTTAACGGGAAGAAACCTTGAGAACCTCAGAACCTGGCTCTAGGTGGGCGGCCATCTGCCTTGACTGATTGGGTTGAGAGAGAAAGAGAGATAACAATAATAACAATAACAACGATAATAATAATAGAAATATGACATAATAATGTGGTAGCAGTGGGCAAATATGACTAATAATAATAGTAGTAGGTGTCAAGCTGGACCAAGGGGACAGTAGGCGGTCTACAGCCACAGGCAGCAGGTGGTCTGCAACTGAGGGTCACCTGCGAGATGAGAAAGCACAAAACTCCGGGGAAGAAGCTAAGTTAGTAACATGCATTAATGGTACATGAATGCGTACAGATGGAGACGGAAAGGAGGAGTGAGGAGCTCAAGGCAAGCCTGAGCCGGCCCTAACTATAAGTTTTATCAAAAAGGAAAGTTTTAAGCCTAGTCTTAAACGTAGAAAGGGTGTCTGCCTCCCGAACCCAAACTGGAAGATGGTTCTGCAGGAGAGGAGCCTGATAGTTGAAGGCTCTGCCTCCCATTCTACTTTTGGAGACTCTAGGAACAACAAGTAAGCCTGCATTCTGGGATCGCAGTGTTCTTGTGGGGTAATAGGGTACTATGAGCTCTTTAAGATATGAAGGTTTAAGGGCTGTGTGGGTGAGGAGAAGGATTTTAAATTATATTCTGGTTGTTTTATGTGGGAGTTACAGCACATATCCTGATCAAAGATAAGTCCCAGATTCCCTACAATGGTGCCTGAGGCCAGGGCAATGCCATCCAGAGTAGCTATATCGTTAGATAATGTGTTTCTAAGGTGGTTAGGGCCAGTTGGTTGTCTGAGTTTAGTAGCAGAAAATTGCAGGTCATCCAGGTATGTCCTAAAGGTATGTTTGGAGTTAGGTTAAGTTATTGGTTTCATCTGGCTTCATTGATAAATATAATTGGGTGTCATCTGCATAACAATGAAAGTGTAGTGTTTCCTAATAATAATGCATATATATGGTGAATAGTATCGGTCCAAGCACAGAACCTTGTGGAACTCCGTGTCTAACTTTTGCGTGCCTGGAGGATTCATCGTTAACGTGTACAAACTGAATAGGACTTAAACCAGCTTAATGCAGTTCTTTTAATGCCAATTAAATGTTCCAGTCTCTGTAATAGGATGTGATGGTCAATGGTGTCAAATGCAGCACTAAGATCTAACAAGACAAGCACAGAGAAAGGTCCTTTGTCTGATGCAGTTAGGAGGTCATTAGTAACTTTCACCAGTGCTGTCTCTGTGCTATGATGCGCTCTAAATCCTGATTGAAAATCCTCAAATAAACTATTGTTAGGTAGAAAGTCACAAAACTGATTGGCGACTGCTTTCTTAGAGAGAAAGGGATGGTTAGATAGGTCTATAGTTGGCTAAAACACCTGGATTAAGAATAGGCTTTTTAAGAATGGTACATGGCTTGTTAATAAAGATAGATTGATCATATCTGGTAAAGAAGTGCTAAAAGTTAAACTTCCTTAAGCAGCCTAGTTGGGATGGGGTCTAAGACACAGGTTGATGGTTTAGATGAAGAAATTGTTGGAGTTAGTTCAGGAAAGTTGTATTTCTTCCATGTTCCTTTACACAATCAAACAGATGAGTAGATATGAAAGTGGTATTAACCTTATCTTACTATCTGCCAGAAAGCAAAAAAGCATATTTCCCAAAATGTCAGAACTATTCCTTTAAAATATACACCTTATTTTCAGAGATCAATAACCTGTGCTATTTATTATGTCTTGAAAGTACAGTCATAACATTAAAAATGGATTAGATCATTTTTATGCTATATATTAGCCTACGCTGTATGTGTTTACTCTGCTTCATCCCTGCTTGGGAGGTGGAAGGAGAATAACTGGATAGCAATTTCCTTCCTCACAGTTAAAGAAGGACGGCAGGTGTTCTCCCTATTTCTAAATCTCGTGAGAATGTAATCCGAGATTGGACAACCTTCACACCTTCGCCCCCCAGTAACATTAAACCCTCGACACATCAAACCCTCTCCTCTCCTGTGCTGTCAGTAGTTTGGTCCTGATGATTTACTGTCTTCCGCTCGTCTTCTAATGACATTGTGGTCCTGGATTTATGAAGTAAGTGGTTGTAGGGGGTTCTTTTTAGCCACACTATCGGCATGCCATGCCTCTAAAGAGGGCAATGTCGGTCTGTCTGTCAGTCCAACACTTTGGTCCAGACTGAAATATCTCAACAACTATTGGATGGTTTGCCACAATATTTAGTATAGACATTCATGGTCCGTAGAGAATGAATCCTATTTCAATTCTAATCCTAATCCTAATTTCAGTTCAGTTCACTTTAATGGCCAGACATCTAAACTGTTTGAATTTTGTTCTCGGAGTGTGTAACAGCACAGTTAAATCAAGAACATTGCACAGACAAGAATCACATTCCCCTTTTGCTGGGGACCACCTGGAACCCCCTCAAGGACCCATGGGGGTCCTGGGACCACACTTTGAGAACCACTGGTCTACACAGTAGGTGGGCAGATAACAGTGAAGAGTGTGAAACCTATGAACAGAATAGTCATTCTTATACAGTCTCTCATTGGGCTAACTTCTAGTCAATAAAATAATAGTGAAATTAAAATATTCCCCATTTTTCTGGGGACCACCTGGAAGTCCCTCAAGGAATAAATCAACACTTTTGGTAAATGTAACCCAGTAGAGAAATGAGTCCCATAAATTATCCTATTATTTAGTCTTATATAAGGAAATGACAGAGAGTAGGTTAACTCATCTGCCTGTCAGACTGATTTTGTTTACATTAGTTTATCATTGGTTAAATAGCGGAGCAAAAGTTCCTGTTGGAAGAAATACGTTAAGTCCCGCCCCTCATTGCTAGCAAGGTCAACACTATGCAATGAGGAAAAAGTTGATGAGAGCAGACACAGAGCAGAGTGTGTGGCGAGTGAGAAATTCTGTGGATATTAAAGTGTAAAAAGTTAATAAATGTATATGTAAAACCGAGTGTTGAAGACAGTAGACAGTGATCAAGTGACCAATGCTGGGACCTGTGTGCGGTGGTTTAACTATTCTTTCAAAACGTCTTGGTGGGTTAATTTTTCGGCTAAGCTAGCGTAGCTAACTCCATTCCAATGAAGAGCAATAAGCTGTTTGGCTTGCAAGATACATGCACGTCTGTAAGTGTATATTCCTTCTTCCTTAGTTTCAAGTTTGAAGGGTATAAGTTCAAAATGTAAATCTTAGGTTCAAGAGGGACCTCTACATTCATTACACTAAGTGCATGTGTCTCGTATATTGTTGTCAAAGTCATGTAATTTAACTGGTGTTACGTATATACACATGACCCAGTTATATTGCAATAGTTTTAGATGAGTATTTATAGTAATTATATATATCGTAATTTCTATGCATTGTCACAAACCATTTTTCTAATCCTCCAACGTTATTTCCTCATTCAAGTCCTTCCTCCATGCTTCTAACTTTTCCTCTGAGGACACGTGGGTACCAGAAATTAAGAAATTATTGAAAGAAGAAATCAAGCCTTTACCATAACAGATCTTTGTGACCTGTTCTTCTCGTGAGGAAAGGGTGGGAATGGCAAATTTTTGATTTTGACTTTCGTAGATAAAGCTGTGTAATTGCAAGTATTTTCTTGGTAGGTCAAATGTTTCTGTTATCTCCTCAAATGACATGAGCTTCCCCTAGACTGCCAATTTTCCTCAGTCCCTCTCTGCCCTTATACGGAATCCCCCATCTACTCTTCCGGGGTTAAACTCAGCATTGCCCCAGATCGGACAGAAATATGATAAAGGATGGGAAATTTTCATACCACACATTTATCAGATTCAGTATAATAGGGTTATTTGTTGTTTTCTTCAAAGCTTTCACTTTCGATGAGTACATGTACAGAGGCAATGGTAGGTCTGGTTTAACAGCATGTTTCTAAATCTACCCAGGCTGGAGGGGATTCTTTTGAGAAATAGAACATAGTCGTTCACAATTGGGCCGCCCAGTAGTACCACTGTAGGTTGGGACATTGAAATCCTCCCCTAACATATGGTAGGTATAGCAAAGATAATTTTAGCCTTGGGCGTCTGTTATTCCAGATAAAATTAATGAAGGCTTTTTTTAGTCTCTGGAAGAAGTTTTCTTGCGGGGGCAATGGAATATTCTGAAATAACTAAAGAAGTTTAGGAAGTATATTAATTTTTAGAAGGTTAATTTTACCAATTAAAGGTCCTGTGTGTAGGATTTAGTGGCATCTAGCGGTGAGGTTGCAGATTGCAACTAACCGTTTACCCCTCTCTTCACTCTCCCCTTCCAAGCGTATAGGAGAACCTACAGTGGCTGCGAAACTTGCGAAAAACACGAAAAGGCCCTCTCTAGAGCCAGTGTTTGGTTTGTCTGTTCTGGGCTACTGTAGAAACATGGTGGTGCAACATGGCAGGCTCTGTGAAATTGGACCTGCTCCCTATGTAGATATAAAGGGCTCATTCCAAGGTAACAAAAACACAGCGATTCTTATTTTCAGGTGATTATACACTAATTAAAACATACTTATGAATATTATATTCCATTTCTGCCAAGTCTGTTCCGCTAGATGCCACTAAAATTCTACACACTGCACCTTTAAGGAAATGGGTAATGTTGTCCATTGTTCTAGTAACTTAAACACATGCTCTAAAATGGGGTTGTAGTTGATAGAGACAATTTTTTTCTATTTCTGTTTTTATACCCAGGTATGTGAAATTGTCAGATGGTTTAACTTGCCTGCATACTGATTAGGCTTTTCCATCTCTTTTATATTAACTAGCATGATGGATGATTCACCAATATTTACCTTATATCCTGATATTTTCCCAAATGATTCAATACTGTAAGATTTAGTATTGACCTATTTAAATCTTTAAGAAAAAGGATTACATCATCTGCAAATAAGGCTATTTTGTGGTCATATTGTCTAAGCTGAATCCCACATATGTTTTCATGTGACCAAACTGCTCTTGCAAAGGGTTTCAATGGCTAAAATGAAGAGAAGTTGACCCATTTGTGAAATTTTTCCCCAAAGGCCAAATCTTGAAAGTATCTGAAATAGATAGGGCCATTCGACCCTATCAAAGGCCTTTTCTGCACCTAAAAGTGCAGTATCTGATGCATCCTTCTGACTATGCAATAGGCTTAGGTGGTATCAAGGTATTACAGTATACCAGGGTATTTAGAAATCCCAAGGTAGGACTTTCCATACTGTAAAAAATACAGACGCTCCTCTTTCCATTAAACTGATACGGAGATGCTGTATTGTAGTGCACAGTGTAGTGTATAAGAATCTTTGGAAGAAGGGTGCTTATTTCCTATATATTCATTATTCTATGGGCCATAAGTATTTAAACCCAGCAAGACTTGTCTAAGTAGGCTAATTGCATATTAGACACACAGCATTGTAGGCTCGACAATGTTATTAAATGCTACAATGACTTCTATCACCAGCAGCTCAGCTTTTACGTGTTTTTTTGTTTTTGTTTTTGTTTTTTGTTTTTTTAACACAAATACCGCCCAGGCCTACTATGCAAAATGTTCATTACTATCCTAACGTTATGAAAACCCTGTCTACCCCGAATGAACCCATTCTGGTCCTCACTTATTATGTTAGGGTCATAATATGACTGCTTTAGTTTCAGTACACTTGATGGAGCTTTACTTGCTGATATTTCATTGTATTGTGTTCTAAGTAAGAGCAGTTGGTAATTTGCAGTTTTTTAATTTGAGATTCAAGAGATTTCATTTTGTTGACCTAAAAATTCTATGAATGCAGGGTCTAAGAGCCATCTCTGCTGGAATCTCCATTTTGGGGGATCACACATGAATTTATAATCAATATACTATGTCAAGGAGACTTCAGCATGGTCTGAAATGACAAAACCATTATATTGACAGACTTCAATTATAGAAATAAGCTGTGAAGAAAATTAAAAAAATAATCAATATGGAGTAGGTGTGGCATGTCCAAATTTCTGTAAGGTCATTAGTTGGATCTCAAGTGCAATTAAAATCACCAGCTATGATGTGCTTGCCAGGTAGGTCAGCAATAGAAAGGAATAAATTGTTGAAAAATTTGGGTTGGTCGTTGTTTAGTCCGTATATATTTATCAAATTTAAATTTTCTATTTAGTAGAATACCTTGGGCTGTGAGAAATCTTCCTACGACAATAGAAAAACATCTATTATTTCGTTGTGTTGCAAATCACACTCTTTACAGCAGTATTTTTCATTATTTGGATTCTGTCAATCTTTTGCGTGGATTACATTAATAAATTACTCTTCTTGGCTTTTACAGTAATATAACAAGTGTAGTTGTCATCAATTCGAGTACTTCACTGTCTCTCCTCTGCTGCGCTGTGTGCAGGATACACATGGAGGACGCAAACAAGATTTTGCATAAGGCTCCCACAAAGCTAGAAACAGCCCTGCACGTTAGCATTGTCATTGTGAGTATTTTAGCTTTCTGATGTGAGCAGGCTGCTAGCATAGCTCTAGACTCTTGCTTGTTTGAAATATTTCCGAAATTCCATCTTTTATCAGCTCTAAAGTATTTCTGAAAGTGCTACTGTCAATGTGTGCTCTCACTGGCTAAGATAAGAGTAGAAATACAAAAGAGTCAGTTGAATATATTCAAATATTTTTTGACAAGATCTTTCCATGTAATTAAGATATTAATTCTGCGGAAACTGGTGTCCATACAGCCTCAAACAGCCATTGCTAGGTCTACAGTACTCAACTCCTCTCTGTTAAGTCTTTTTGTCACACAGCAACAAACCCGTCATGGTGACGGCTGGTCAAGTTTATGATGAGCTGCAGCTGTCATGTAGCTTTCTCCATGTGCTTCTCCATGATTGATGTTTTTACTGGAGGACTTTCAGACGGATGGCTCCACAGGATGTCTTTGGTCCCACGCTGTATCACGTTTCTCTCCCTTGAAGATTATCTTAAATCACTCCACAACCTGCCCTATATATACTGAGGTCCAGGTGGTGTGTGTGCAAGTGTACAGCACCCGTGTGTTTGATGGTGATGGTTTATAGGAATAACAGTTAAGTGTGTATACGTGTGTGTGTGTGTGTGTGTGTGTGTGTGTGTGTGTGTGTGTGTGTGTGTACATCCCTGTGTTTGATGATAGTATACCTGCCATCCTGATGTCCAGTGTAATCCAACACTTTTATCTCTGTTCTGCCTCAAGCAGTTCCAGATAGCACGTGCAGTTCAAACACACTACAGTACAGGCGGAAGAGACCCAATTGTGCCTCTTGCTTCCATAGGAGGCATGATACATATCCAGAGTATTTTTGAGCAGTTGCAGCACTTTTTGGGGCACTGCAAGAACAATGGGATGGACTGAGAGGAAATAATGATGAAGGTTTATTTTGAGAGACAACCTGGAAACAAATTATGTTCTCTTGTTTCTAAATCAGCTCTTTTGTTTCAGTTCATGGCTGCTTGAATTGTAGTAGTAACATGAAGGCAGTTTGATGATGATATTTGCTGAATCTCCATTTTCTAGTGAGGGTTACCTTTGTTTTGGAATCCTCCCTGATAAATTGTTGGTGTTGAGATGTGATATCCCCTTGTTTGCCTAATCTCTGCTCGAGGCTGGAGCTGAGCTGTCTCTGCTTACAGGAGGAGGGCAGTGAGTCTTTGTGTGGGGGGTCACGATCTTTCACCTGCTACTGGCAGCCTACCCTGCTGAGAGGTCACATGTAGGAGCTGAGGCGTGAAGGAGTTGACAAGAGGGAAGAGAGTGGGGAGAGGAAGATGGCAGAAGAGGGAGAAGGTAGAAAAAGACAAAGCTTAATTATTCCTCTGCTGTTTTAACCTTTAACACTTTAAGAACTTGAGCTGGTAAGTTTTAGTGCACATATAGTTTCTAGCGAGCTCATTAGCAATGATGACCTATATACGCATATGTACAACAATCTCTTCAAAGGACATTTTTTGGGAGGGTTAACGGGTCATGAGCCACATGGATGTAAGCAAAATTGATTAAATATGAGCAATCCTGTTATTCTTAGTGAGCCAAATAGGAATTGTTGTTTCATATCCATCATCACTTAGCTTTGTCTCAACCAGACAACCACGGACAGCTGCACAGCTAAATGACCTTTCCTGCTCGCCATACAGGAAAAGGAAGTGAGCTGTTCTAACAAGCAGGGCATCTATCTTTAAATGTAACTTGTCCAAAGATACAGTGTGCACACTCCTTCACAAATCCCTGCATTTAGTGATATTTAAAAGATTTCTCTAAACGCTATGTTGTTAATCTTTAGTGAATTGTGTGTTAGGAGCCTGAGCCTGAGCATCACCCTTCTATTAAAAGCTTTTCATTTAAGCTGATCTAGATAGAAATGTCAGTGTAAGGGTGGCTTCTGCAGCTTCTGTCAGAGAGGATAACACCTGACCCAACTACCTGCCGTGAGCGAAGATGCAAACAATACTGCCGGTCTGAGCTGACATGCAAAGTATGCCCTTGCACATGCAAAGCTGTGTGGCAGCCACACAGGGTGCAGCCTGGCATCATAGAGATAGAAGTCAGTGTAGCGATGAGGTCATGCAGTGTTTCTGGTTGAATTTACTAATCTCAGTCATATGACGCTAATACTATTTAAGGAACTGATTTTTTTGCACACATGTTTGGTCAGCATTCAAGTTGGTTTGTTCGGGGAGGTTCTGATTATCTCTTTGCATGCGTGTGTGTTTTATTTGTGTCGTCCTGTTGCCTTGATGGATGAGCATGTGCTGCTGTGACCGCTGCTTCCTGTTATAATTTCCAAAATTCACGGTTTGTTCTCACTTGTGTGTATGTCTGTGTGCATGCCTGTCAAAGGACAAAAGGTTGATAGATATCTCCATGTGTTTCCTGTTATAATCAGGTGTGTATGCACGTTTTTTTGGCTGCTCATGTCTCTTCAGGTCCAGCCCATATTTTGGTAGCCGAGACTGGAGCAGCAGACGGACGTGCAGAGACCTGCTCTGTACTGCACAGAGATATTTTTGGACTGCTGTGTTACAGTGAGACTGGAGGAACATCCTTTTCAAAACCAATTTTTTTTTTTTCCAATCAAGTGGCTAGATTGTCTATTTAGCACTAGGCTGCTGTCTTGCTATTCATAGTGTATAACTTCATGAACAGTATTATTTTAGTCCAAGGTGACAATGACAACATGACCGGGTGGATACATCCAGCACCTGCAAGAAAATAGTTCACTGCAGCCTTGTGGTTAGAGGATTAAACATTCTCTATAAGGGAAAAAGAAGACTGTCCTCTGTCAAGACTTGATCTAGATATAAAACTGACCTGACCTCCTTACCCTGGGGCTAAATACAGATAACCCACATAGGGAACCTTGACCTGATCTGCAAAAAGTACAGACTTCACACAGACACACACACACACACACACACACACACACACACACACACACACACACACACACACACAAAATCATAATCACAAAGTTGGCCAAGCATATCCTGAGGTGACCCTCACACACGGTTGCTTGAGTTGTACAGTAATCATCTCCTGATTATTTGTTAATCTGAAACTAAATTGGGGCTGCAGAAGATAAGTGTGCACACAAGAATTTCTACTTGTGTCATCTGACTTCAGTCGTCCAGGGATTGGTCTAGCTAGTCTAATATACACAAAATGTGCCCATAAATGAGGACAAATTTTCAGCCAAAAAGGAAGCCACCCTACACCACCAAGTTGTCAAAGAGGCCTTTTCCCTACACGTGCTGACTTGGCTTGGCTTGACTTGGTGTGTCAGCCCAGCACAGCAGGGATTTGCATCTCCATTACAACAGGGTTACCTGCTTGTAGGTGTGTCTAGAACTCATGACACGCTTGTCTTGAGTCGAAAGCAGAGGGCTGTATATACAGTATGATGGCTGTGACTACTGGTCAAAGTCGTGGCTGTAAAACGGTGGATAATCACATTTCATTTCCTATAAATTCTTTGCAATAAAAGCCTTCCGTTAGTTTGTTATTTAAAAGCTTTTAATATGAAGCAGCAGCAGCAGGAAATGTTTCAACTTAATGCAGCTCCGATACAGCTGAAAGCGATCAGGAAATGGTAAAATAAAGCAGATCTCTGATAGTACAAACAGAAACTAAACTTCAAACCACAGAGATTCAGTTTTCTCTCTGGTCTCCAACACAGAACTGAGTTGAGTCTGGCAACACACTTGTTTGAGGGGGAGAAGCGTGGAGAAGGGGGGTTGGCCGCGGGCGGCAAGACATCACCGCAACCCGCTTGGAGGAGGGTTGGGTGTGCTTTGGCTTGACTCTGGAGATAGTCAATCTTGGGCGCAACTCGACACAACTTGGCATGTTTAAACTGGTAATGGGAAACGCAAATTAACACAACATGGTTTGACACGGCGCAGCCAAAAGTGCCAATGGAAAAGCCCTAATAGAGTTACACTAAGATTTGTGTTTTCATGATAATAATCTCAGTAGTATCACTTTTTTTAGTGTCATATTTATCCACCCAAACAACAGTGACTGCCCACCAAATATCAACACAATTTCTACATCGTCTTAAAGGGGACATATGATGCTTTTTGTGATAATGTTAAACATGGTCAAAGTTCCAAACTTTGAGGTGAATATTTGAAAAAATGCTCCCTACAAGGCAAAAAGCCAGGGCTTCAACCTGCTCTGAACGTTGTGTTTGCAACATTACCTCTACTTTCATGTGATCAGATTGTTGGTGCATGCCCACAAATGGTCTGTTCTGTAGCCTTTGTTGCTTAGGTTGTTCCGTGGGATGTTCATGTTGTCCACCCGCATATTTTGGATCGGAATCAGGCTCGAACATGTACAGATGTATTTGAGAAGTTTCTATTTCAAGTAATATATTACAATAATGCTGGAAGTCCTCCGAGGGGCATCTTATGGAAGCTGGCCAATCAGAACAGAGTGGGCTCATTGGGAGGGGAGTGTTAAAGAGACATGAGCCAAAACGGCCTGTTTCAGACAGAGGCTGAACTGAAGGGGCCAGTATTAAATAAATAAGGAGTTTTTTGAACTGCAAGTCATCCAAAGATATACCAGTAGAACTCCAGAATATAAATATAGACCTAGAAATGTGCATGATATGTCCCCTTTAAAGCATGTCCTGCAGTCCTCATCCTGTTATAATATGTCTTTTGAATGCATTTGATGATTGTGTTGATGGCAGATCTTTTTGTTTCCAAATGAGCTTCTTAGAATCTTAATTTACCCAGAACACAAAGCAAAGAAATCCTACTTTAAACACTCTAAATTAAGACAGCTTTGTACAACTGATGGTGCTTCAAGATGGTAGCATTTATCTTTGATGTCGTTTTTTGGCTCAGTGCAAAAATGACACAGGTCATCCCAGGTTTTTAGTTCTGTGCTGGTATGTGTGTGTCCGTGTGCGCGTGTGTCTCTGGTTTGAATCAGAGAAAATGCCTCACATGAGCGGAGACATTTGGAATACTGAGGGCACAGTGGACTTGACCTGAGCTGTCAAAAGAACACACATGAAACCTGCTGATTTGATGCACGCCTGTTCGGCATACCCATACACACTTCATGCTCGCACTTTGTGTTAAATGAATGTGTGGGCATATTTGTGCATGAATACAGTAGGTACTGTATGTCACAACACATTCTGTGAGTCTGATAACAAATGGATGTCAGCATTTGTTCAGCGGGGAAAAGACATTCCAGCAGACATACCTATAGGCTGTGATTTAAGTGCATGTGTGCGCTCAAGCTTTTTCTATACTACTAACCACCACTTACAGTACTTTAGAGATCTGCTGTAAAAACATGTTTCACCTAATTACAAGGTTTGTGAGGAGGAGAGGGAAAGTTTGGCTGCTGACTTTAACGCTTAAAAACGGTAACCTTAGAAAATATTTTAATACATGCTTTCAGAATAGCTTTAATACCCACCTGGTTGAACAAGAGACACTCTTAAGGGAAAGATTACCCAAGATTGTAGAGTCACTTAGAAGTTGATCAGTTTAAGTGCTGCTCTGCAAAGATTTATATTTGTATAAATTACAATGCTCAAGGGGAGATATTGCCAGCTACCTGTGCATGTAATCCACAATGTCAGCATGTATAAGGCTTGTAATACAGTGCTTGTATAGATGCATTGTGCTTGTGTGTTTTCTTGCATGTTGCTGTTGTCACAACTCAAAATTAGATGATTTATTTTTTTTTATTATTTTCAACTTCAGTTCAAGTATAATTTATGGGCTGAGCACATTCCAGCTCCTCTTTATAATTATTCCTCAGAAACCATTCGATATACTTGAAAACACATGGAGGTGAATCTGAAAACATCATTGTTTTCCATTTTGAAATTAAAAAAAAAAAAAAGAAAAGAAAGTGAAAGGCAGAGTTTTTGTATTTGTATTCACTGTACTAACATTGAACAGGGTTTGCCCATGCCCTTGCTAATCTCAGCCCAGTGCTCCCTGCAGGTTGCGGCCGTGTAAACTAAAGGCTAAAAGGTCGAAGGTCAGGAGGCAGGGTGAGGCTGAAATACTCCTGCTCTGAATTGCAGCAGGCTAATTCCAGATCATATGCAAGGAATCCTAATAGTAGAGGCTATATATGGGAGTGCAGCTCTGTTGACACACACTCTCTTGTACAGTGGCTGTAGACGCTATCACTGCCTGCTAAGGGTCTGTAAACATTATAAAGGGCTGAATGTGGTGCTTTGTGTTTTTTTTTTTTTTTCTGAGTGTGTCTCAACTCCTATCTGAGCTCCGGTCTGCACTAGTGGGGCTAATTCTGTATAAGGGCATGTAAACATACCTGCTTATCAAGTAGCTAAATGTTGCACTTTGTCTTTTGTGTGTGTATATGTCTGCTCTAACCTGCAGGTGGTTCAAGGTTCAGTGTATTCATCCATAAAATTGTGGAAATTACAGTGCTTTCATCCAATTAACCAATGCTGATTACAGACCATTAGTTATAAATTCCAATTAAATAAAACCTTAGATAAAAATAACATATATACTTATACATATATACCTCTAATATGTTGTCTCACCTTTTCACCATTTCAGATTTTACACACAAGAACGGTAAAAATATCTCAATCTAAGAGTTAAGTGACAATATGATTAGAAAGGAGGACAATAAACAATAATATTGAATCATCACCCAGCCCCAAAGAGAAAGAAAGAGACTGCTAATGGATGATCAACCTCACCGCAGCTTCATGTTGCTCATGAATCTATTTTATCAAACCAACGACTTTTTGATTACGCTTATTTGTCAAAGTAAAGTTATTATAATGCAACTAATGTACGACTACTTGTGAGACACAAAAGCTTTTAGCCACATTTCAAAGCTCTGCATTGATAACTGACCCTCATGGGGCTCGTTCTACTCGCCTCATCATGGTAATCACTGAAATAGCCCTTTAACGATCCATCGGATGCTGCCTACTGAGGGAGAAAGGAGAAAGAAGAGCGAGAGCTCCAGGATGGTTCAGGGGTCACCAACCCACCATAGCCAGTAAACGTCCCATGACAACCAGCGACATTTTTATGCCAGTTGGGCGGATTCCTTGCTAAGTTTATCAGGGTGGTGAAGTGGGAAACTATGTGGAGTTGAATGTTACGGTGGAAAATAAATTCCCCCAGTTTTATTTAAATATCCCCTCAGCCCTCAATTGGCAGTGGGAAGCTGTTGGTGAATGGTGACCTTTGAGGGCGAGGAGGTTAGAAAGAGTGACCCCCTGAGATTGGTGGGAATCAGAGCTGATGTTAACCAACTTTATGTATGAGCCTGAATCCCTGCACACTGTTTCAAATACTTAGTTCGGAATCAAATTATTTGTTGTTTTCCTGCGTCCAATAATACATGTAGTGGCCATTTTTTCATATTTTTCCTTTAACTTTCTCACTTGTACAATGTAATTTATGCTCCTTCTATGATTGTGGTTTTAAATAGTAAATAATTTATGAATTTCCCTAGTATTCATCGCTTCTATGGGGCAGGTCAATCATTGGCTAACCTCAAACCGGAGATGTCATCAGGTATAAATAAGAAAGATTAAAGTCTGATGACTGAGGGTAGAACTGTGGGAGTGACGGGGATTTTGTTCGGAGATTATACTTTGTTTGATTGACTTTCAACTGACAAAACGGCTGCCAGGGTTTGGTGGTAACGCATAACATGCCGCACTAATTACATTTTCCAGTAACAAGTAATGCAACATCGTCTGTTTATCATTTCAGATCCCAGACGTTTTCTCACTGCTTGCAAAAGGACAAAAATATTAGCTGTTTGTGTCACTGATCATTTACAAGAAATGTGACTCAAATATTTTGATTGCAGTTACACTGATTTTGTAAGGATGCAATCTGCAGTTTTGGTGAGAGAAAAGTAAGATAACATTAGGTAATTAAACAGAGGTGTGACGGTGTGATAAGAAAAGTATGACGAACTACTTTTCATTGGGATTAATGATTAATTAATGAATAATCAAAATTCTAAAACTGTTAAGAAGCTCAACTCTGTTTACTAGTTTGCAGTTTACTGGAAAACATAATTTTCAGTTTGAGTGGCCAAACTGCTATGAATCCAAACAATTAGTCACCCATCTGTTGTTTGTGGATCAACTCATGATGATACAGTTCAAGCTCTTAAGCTTCTGGCTTTGCAAGAGGGTTTTACATATTCTATATTTTTCAACAATTTGAATAACAGATTCCACATAGGTCTACTAAATAATGAGGCCACTGGAAATCTGTAGGTTGAAGCAGAATGTGAATGTGTGCCATTGTTGGCTTCAGCACCTCCCTCTCTCCTCTCCAGTGTACTCCCCAAGGCCCTATATATGTAGCTGGCTTCTTTCCTCGCTGAATTTGTTATGTCTATAGTTCCGTCCAAATACGCTGCACTATTTCTGGCATCCATTCATTTTAATGTACATGAGAAAGCCAAGTGAAAGAGGCAGACAGGGCAAGAGAGGAAGAGTGAAGGAAGGTAATGAATGGAGGACAAGTCGTTGCAGCCTGTTAAACTCTAAACAAAAATAAAAAGCCGTGGTGAGGAAGTTGGCAAATTGCAACTAACAAACTTTTTTTTTAGCTGCTGTATTAAATTAGAGACTAACCAGCTTGCCTTATGTTACTGAAAATATCCCAAATAAATTTTGTTTTGGGCATCCAGTGGCAAATCTGTTCCTGGTCTTTTTATTTGCTGACTGGTATTTTCCTAGCAGCAGGCTGAGAGGACTGAGCAGTTGTATTTAAATGTCGCCAAGGGGTGTACCAATCTCAGACATCAGGTGTGTGACCTGTTGGTCAGACCAACTGTCCATTCAGGAGGGGTGTATGAAGTGTACCTTGCTGCGTACCACCTAGCTCACACACTTGTGTGTCACTAGTTTGTTTCTTAGAAACAGGCTGTCAAAGGCATCGTAAAATGTATTATGGCTCCTTAGTAAGGATATGTTGTTTTATTACTTGTTCATTTCCAGAGCACTAAAACAATAATGATGATGTCATATGAGGTAACCTATTTGTGATAATTGCCCTCGAAGTGTCTGCTGAGGTAAAAGGTAAAGGACAACAGTTTTGATTGTCTGATAGCAGCAAAGCTAATTTTGACAGCTTTTTTTAAAAGTGCAGTTAATGATTGAAAGTGTAATTTTAGTTTTACAAATGGAGTGAAACAAAGGTAAAAAATGAAAATACCTATAACTAAACAATGCCATTTTGTAAATTTTGATGATAGAAGGTTGCTTGTACTGTAAACAAACACACTTGGTTTCAAACCAAATATGTTTTGTGTTTATCCTAAAGCTCCATTATTCAATCATTTTATATTAGCAATGGATCAAATTACTATGTGTAATGTGAAAGGGGCCGCTTGACAAATCCACAAAGAATTATCACCTGACTCTGCAATTCCCCTCTGCTTTATTGAGCATGTTAGCATCTTCCAGCTCTTTGTTTTGAATGTATGGACCACAACTTTAAAATTTTGATTCAATCTCACACACAGTGTCATGCTCAGATACACCAGGCAGCTGTCCTAAACCCACTGTATGCTACCTGCCTGGCACAAAACAGCAGAGAGACAGTTAGCTGCTAGCTGGTGAACATATTGGAGCATTTACCTGCTAAAAAGCCAGACATTAAAAAAGCCAGGAGGAGTTGGTGACAACCAACTCCATATGAATGCTAACGTTCTGTATTTGCGGAAGGTATAGATAGGCAACTGTTAGTTATGTTTAACTAACTTTACAAGGTGATAATATGTCAATGTCATGTTACAGCTTGTTTCCACTGCCCCCAAGTTTTAATATTTTGAATCACTGGATTGCTTACAGCTACGTTTGCTAGCTAGAGGTACCCCTTTATTCCCTGACTTTGCAGTATTTCTTTGTGTTTTACTGTCAACAGTTGTGCGGAATAGTGTGAAATCATCTGCAGGAGTGTGTGTTGTGTTACCTTCATGCTCCTGTACTTGCTAGTTGAGCACAAAGAGATCCAAACAAAATGAGGGCCTGCTCATCAAAACGCTCCATAGGTCCACTAGTAGTCCACCTTTCATAATTCGCTCCAGATGTGAAACCTGAAACAGGACTAAAGGTTAAAGTCCGACCTGTAGAACCTCAGCACACACACACACACACACACACACACACACACACACACACACACACACACCTGGCCAGTCTCCAACTCTTGACTTAAGAGCAGCTACTAGTTGTCAACTCCATCCTTGGAGTTTAGCAGATCTGTCGACACTCTGCTAGTTTCGGCCATGGAGTGACACACTGATTCTAATGAGGAGAATTCCTCAGAGACGGAGGGACACAAGTATCTGTAAAGCAAAAATTCAAGCTGTGACTGTTTTATACTGCTGTGGATGAGTGTGAGCACATATTAGGATGCCAGCATGACCGTGTGGAAAGCATTTTGCAAACATTTATGCTGGACTTCCCACCTTGGTCCAATATTATAGAGAAAACAGTATAGCTGTAGGCGGTGTTGGGGTCTTTGTGGGCTTGTCAATTTGTGTATGCCTAAAGAAACCAGAGGGGGGTATGAGGTGGGGTGCGTTTGGGGGGGGGCTCACCCTAACGATAGCATAGAATGAACAGGCCACAAACATAAAAGTAATTTATTTCACTGACAGAGAAAAGAGAACTCCTCCCTCCAGCTTTCTTTTTCTCCCGTGCCCCCTCCTCTTCATCCAACTCTCCCACTCAGCAGCTGTTCCTCTCACTTTCCGCCCTCCCTCCACACCACCCTGCGCCCCCTGCATGCCCACCCAGCTCCCCCGCCAGCCCCAGTGTGATGGCTTTGTTTTATTGTTGTGCAGCGTTTGGCAGGGAAACCCCCGTCTGGCGTGGGGCAGGGGTCCGACTCCCTCTGAACGCTGGGGTGTAGCAGAGTGGCTGCCCAGATAAGCAGAGGATTAGGAGAGGCAGTTGGACATTTGGTTTCTAAATGAGCTTTATGATGCTTTTAAGCTGTTAGTTTTGGCTCTCCCCACCCGCCACCCATTTTCAACACCTGTTTCAGATGTGAAACTGGATTGAAAGCATGTTTCTCTGCCCTGAGATTACAGATATGAAGTATTTTCCACAATTCTCATTATAGTCTGCTCCATTTGTTTTATTGTGTTGAAAAATGCCTTTGTTTGTTGTTTTAAGGATGTAAAGTTTGTTTTTCACACCTTTTTATTACCCGTACCTCTTTGTTTCAGTGTTAATAGAAAAAAAAACTCTCATAAGCTTAAACTGCAACCGGTGCAGCTGACTCTGAAGTGATAGATGCGTTTTTTTTCCGTAAATATCAGCTCCAGCCCATATTTTTATGGTTTGGATGGCTTAGAAAAACATGTATCACATGTCAGCTCCGTATTCGAGCCCAAGATCTATCATCCTGCTTCCAAATGGGCCGAAAAATCCCCAGTCAAGGACAGGAAACAAACAACATTTTATTTGTGGTGTTGACAAACGACCGTTTCCTGTACAGAGGAGAAAATATGTTGAGGGAGCGAGAAATCAGGAGCAGCCTCTATTCTTGCAGTTGCAGCCAAAAAGTACAGCACCCTCATGAAAACACTAAGGATGTATGTTTATCCTCTAACCGCCAATCAGTGTGAAGGCAATCCTCAGGGAGATGTAAAGAGCCTGCAAGGTTTTGTGTGCCCGTGTGTTTACTGAGGAAATGTAATCTACACTGCAGTATAGATTATTCTCTCCTCAATTGCGTTTATATTTTGTTAATCCGGTTTCAGCCCATAAAAGTCACGTGTAACTTATTTCATACATCTTGCAATGAGTCAAGAGATGTGTTTTTGAATTTCAGAAGTGTTCTTTGTCATCTTTTTGTATCGCAAGTATAAATTTAAGTGTACACTACCTTTTTAGATTGTTGGCTTTTACTGCATGATGTTATGTACCTAAATTTGATTTACTGACATCTCTGGAATTGTCGGTTAGTGGTTTAAAAATGAAACCATACTGGTTTCCTGTACCCCTACTCTGTCCCGGCACTGTACCTCTGTGGCTTGCTGGTGGAGAGTTGGGAAGATAATGATCTGAGCTGTTTACCCCGCAGGGGCCATTTTGGGCAGCTCCTGTCCTCATAGGAAATAACTCAGAGTAAATGGCTGAAGGGGTTTTTAGATTTACTGGATTCAGAGGTTATTGCAGGTTTGTGTGTGTGTGTGTGTGTGTGTATGTGTGTGTGTGTTTTTTTAGCAGCCTCTGTCTCAATCTCAAAATAAATCCTGCAAGACTTGTCCAACTAACAGACTTGCTTGCTTGTTTGTGTATCTGTGTGCTTGACTCTTCAGCTGGTGTTGTGAGCCGACAGCCTCTGGACTGCGAAGGTTATGAGCTGTCCAGTAGCTTTTTTTAAAGCCTCCATCTGACTTCCTGTTGTATTAAAGTTGACATGAAACAGACAGGCTGTAATGAGCTGTCATCTCCAGCACTTAGCTAAATGTCCAACTGTGCCAATAGAACTAACATGCTGCATCTGTGAAGGTTTGTGTGCAGGCGAGTGTGAATTAATGCACGTTTGGATGTGTGCGTGTGCATGAATGAGAGTGCAAGAATGTCAGTCTGTGTAACAGGTGGTATCAGCTTTTGGAGTTTGTCACTCGGACCTTGAACAAAAGCCGTGGATATTTCTGAATGCTGGCTTGTGTCTGGCTGCTGCCTTGCTCTTCGTGCTGCAGGGCCACACTGAGTGTATGTGTGTGTGTACGTGCATGCAGGCTTGTTGTGTTTGTATGTGTGTGTGTGTGTGTGTGTGTGTGGTCAGCTATATGGACTGGCCATTGTGCCCTTGGCCCTCAGCAGATGTGGTCTGAACAATGAGCTGGGTAAATAAAAGGAAGTGGTGTATAAATAGCCTCTTATGTCTGCATGAGTGGAGTTCTTGTGCTGTGTGTGTGTGTGTGATCCTGTTTGATGTGAATGAATTGTACTTTAGGAAGTTGCACTGTACTGAGCTCTCCACAGGTGCAGTTTGCTAAGCTATCAAACAGTTTTAAATTCCCTGCGCAGCAATATTGCGTGTGGCTTTGTTTTTGTAACTCACAGATGCCACCTTTTTTGAAGAAGTTTTCCTTTGTTTTGAATTTTGAGAATATCAGCACTCCAACGACCAACTTCCAGATTTTTCATCTCTGCCATCAATGCACTGTCAAAACTTTAAAGTCCTTCACAAGCACCTATAGGCAGGTCTTTATGAGCAGTGAAGCTCAGTTAGAAACTCGTCTCTAAATCACATCCTGGTGATAAATGCGCAAGGGAACAATGCTAAAAATAAATGGAGCCACCTCCCTCTTCCATCCAGTTCCCTCCTCGGGTCTCTTGTATCCAGGCCACATATAAACCGGCGCTATACTGCACTCTCGCCAGTGCACATCACACAAAATGCATGTCACCTGGCACAGACACACACATGTTCAATCCAACCGTTCTTTTCTAGCTCTAGTCACTTTCGCTCAGAGCTGTTTAGCGAGGGTTACTTGACGTGGCAGTTTGTGGCGCGCTCACTCATGCAGGTCTGTGTAAGCTGATAATGTACTGTGCAAGAGATTTTGCGGCTGATTGACCCCAGTACGTGATATAATGCTTTTTAATTAATGATCATGATGTCAATGTCATGTCAGTGCATGTCCTTGAGTGCTGAAATTAT
This sequence comes from Scomberomorus guttatus, assembly GCA_038419695.1. Lineage (NCBI taxonomy): Eukaryota > Metazoa > Chordata > Actinopteri > Scombriformes > Scombridae > Scomberomorus > Scomberomorus guttatus. The sequence goes on from CM076462.1 coordinate 12,689,764, forward strand.
GAAAGAGCGTCTGGTTCCAGCTTCTCAAATGTGAAACTTGGCTGCTTTCCACTGTTTTTATGTGATTGTGACTTTAATATGTTTCGGTTTTGGACTGTTGGTCAAACAAAACAAGTATTTTGAAAAAGTCCCCTTTAGCCTTTTTAACCCTTACTGTACATACCATTCAGATCAAATTTGACCCATTTGTACATTTGAGAGCAGTAAAAACGCCTAAACGCCACTGATATTGATAAACTGATACACATGTTCGTAAAAATACAAAAATGTCGTCACATTCAATAAAATTCAATGAAATCATGATGGCTGTCTGTTTTATGTAACATAGGGCCATAAAATAGTGTCAGTGTGAATGTTTTTTCTGCATAAAACCTAAAGAATACACTCTCCGCTCTCTGAAAGCTTCATTAAAGAGAAATCACACATTTATAAGTGACTGATGAGGTTTTTACGAGTGGAAAATAGATTTGTGGTTCAGAAGTTTGGTGTAGAGACTAATAATGAATTGAGAAAATCAATAATATTCCATAATATACACAGATACACACACTGGACTGTTGATGAGCATCATAATTATAAGCACAGAGCGGTGTATCAGGCTGTATGTGTGTCATTGCCACTGTTTGATCTGCAGTTTTTATATTAAATGCTGACAATGTTTTTTTGCTTAAATGAAAATGTAGTTTGTTAATGTCAGTTCTCCTTTGGACTTGATGTGAAGGTTTCACTTTCAAGCCATTCTCTCTCTCTCTTTCTCTTTCTCTTTCTCTCTCCTCTCTCTATTTCTCTTTCGTGTCCTAGATCCTGAGTTCTGTTACAGCTCCATAGGGACGTGTGTGTGTGTGTGTGTGTGTGTGTGTGTGTGTGTGTGTGTGTGTGTGTGTGTGTGTGTTGCAGGTTGGGGGGCTGGGCTGGGCTGGGCTCGGGCGGCGGGGTGTTTTTACATTGAAGTCACTGATGGCCTATATTAGCAGCACACTTCAGCTGAAACATAATCCAGGTGGCGAACACTGCAGTGGACCTAAAGACAGATAACAACAGAAAGAGAGGAGAGGGCGGGAGATAATGAGAGGTAGAGTTACAGCGGAGAACTGAGACAAAATGGCTAATAAATGGCTGCATTTGTGGTATTGATCTTTGACTTAGGCCTGAATATCACTGTTCAGTGATCTTTTTGATGTCGTTTCAAAGATCCTTTCATATGTTTGTTAATGATGCAGAGCAGCTTTAGCTTTTAATGCATCACAGATATCAATTTCAACTATATCAGCACGTATTGTACAGAAGGGATGTTTATTTGAGTTTCAGCTGCAGATTTTGACCTTATGATAACATTTTCTTGATCCCAATTATTGTAATACCAAGCAGTAATACAATGTCATTTAAAAGAGTTTGGAAAGACTGCTCGCTGATTGATATTCATCACTTGGACACAGGTAAAAAAACAGGAACATTATTCCATCTGGCAGTGCCTGTGTTGTAGATTTCCACTCTTGACTTTATTCCTTAGTTCAATTTCAGCTCGACAAACATTGCAGAGTCATTGGTCTTGGAAGAATCACAAATCTTTGAATACTCTGGCTACTACTACAGTAACTTGGTAACAATGAAGCACTGTGCAAGCCTGATGTTGGTGAAATTAAGCCCTAAATTCTTTTTTTGCAAATTAAACTTGGAAACTTGGTCAATCTGTGCCAAATATTCTGTATGTACGGTCCGCTATTTAAATCCACAAATCCAAAATGATATACTGGAAAAGTGTCCTGATCACCACTTTTAAAATGCTCTAATGTCTAATCTTAACTGTGGATGCATTGCACATTTTTCCTGTTTTGCGTCTGTAGGGTGAAAGAAAGTGCTGTGTCAGGGTGTCTGCGGGTGATGAAGTGTTTATGGGGCCCATCTTCCTCCTGGTCACATCTGGGTCTAGTTAAGACCTGTCACTTAATCTGTATTTACTGTAAACACAAGAGTAGAAACATTTTCCAGTTCCGGAGGCTTTTACCAACTTTATTTAGATGGACTGTAGACATATTTCTAGTCCTGGTGTGTAGCTGTCATTAAAGAGAAATGTGACCTCATCCTTTTTTCTGTCAGCTCAACCAACAGCTGGACCACAGTTTGGACTTCTGTTCATACAGTAGCCTCCAGTCAACAGGCTGCACCAGGACAGATTCTTGGAGAAAAAACCCCCCACTGCGCATCATGTTGCTAAGCAACTATTAACAACCTGTTATGCTAATACCTTAAATGAATATCGCTGTGCAGTTTAATCTCTTTAACCATGCGTAAGGCAGAATCCCCCAATGTACTATCTTTGTGGTACTATACAACACAAATATCCTTTATAAGTTTGATTCATTAATAAAATGTGTTCACAGAAAAATTAAGAGTGAAGGAAAAATTGACATTTAGCATTAGTTTATACAGGATATGGTCATTGTAACTGCATGGGGACTTTGAGAATTTAACTGCTTACTTTGTAAGGTTTTTATCAGTCTAATCTCCTGCTGTCAGTTTTAATTTGGGTAGTTCGCCAGATTTGTGATGTTATGTCTGCATCTTAAGTCAGTACAAAGTACATTTTTAAATGTCTAAATATTAATTCCCCTGATGGCAGAAATGTAAGGCTGTTGTGTAAAGCTTTTATTTATTTTTGACAAAGTTCACCAAGTGGAGTTTCTCCTCTCAGAGTAACTTATATGATCAGAGAGGATTTTTCTGCCTGTTTTGAATGGCTCAGTGAAGATCGGGAAAGCCACAGTTTAGGGCTTACTCCTAATTTTGGGCTTACTGGTTACAAAACCCACTATTTACTTTAATATGGTAGGGGGAGGGGGGGGTTAGACAGAGAGAGAGACATGATTGGAGGAAAGTGAAAGCAGAGAAAGCATCTAGACAAATGATAGAAAGGGATTGGAAAAGGGCAAAATAGGGGAAGCATTACAAGGAGACAGACGGCTGACGCTCGGAGGGGGAGTTACTGTTCGGGAGAAGAGCGATTTTCTTTTGGTACTGTAAATAATAGCCCCTGCTTGAGTTGGACGGCTTTCACGGCTTCTTTTGTGTGCAGTGACATCTTAGGTTCCCTAAAGAGAGGAGAGGGCCGGAGAGGGCTCGGCTTCCAGGGTTTTCACTGGCATGGGAAAGGCAGAGTATTAGCCCAATATGAATATGGGGGAAAATAAAGCCTCCACAGGTCAAAGGGAACCTGCCAACATGCACTCCTGGCTCTTTATCCCACTCAAACCCATATAAGCAGACATGCAGGCACACACAAACAGCCATACAAAGTGTGGCGCCTACACACACATCAGCACTTCACCATCAACTGCAGTCTAATGCAGATGGCTTTACTCACCCGTGCTTTATCTCAGTCTGAGCAATAATGTGTTTTGGCTCCTACTTCTGACGAGAGCAGCCCAGCAGTTGAGTTGCGGCCTCTTCTCTGTTTCTAACTATAATGTAAAGCTTTTAATCTTAATGCCAAACACATGCACGCACTAAGATGCCCCATTCATATTTATAGCAGGGGAGGCAGTATCAGTTACACTTTTTAAACCGCACCAGGGAATATTATTTTAATCTGACTGTGTGTATTTCAGAGCTGCCAACATTAAAGAGTAACTACACACCCAAATTCTGCTAGCTCCCTCCCTCCCAGCATATTTTAAAAATGCAGCAGAGGTCTGGACAGGACAACGACTGTAAGGGGCGTGGCCTCGTGGCTACGTAGTGTGTGACATGGGAAGCACCGACTGACCACCGCTCAGTGTAGCATGAATAGCGATGTAGAGCTGGTAGTCAGAGCTAAAGAGACAGGAGGTAAAATGGCCTGTTTCAGACAGAGGCTGAACTGAGGGGCTGCATAAAGGGTCACTATAAGATAAACAAGGATTATGTTGAATTGTAAATCATGCAAAGATATTCCATTAGAGCCCCAGAATATAAATATAGACCTTGAAATGTGCATGATACGTCCCTTTTAATATTACAAAGCTTTTAACCCTCTCGATATTTGACACAAATGTTTGTTGTATGTGGCTTCAAGTGTTGGGCAGTAACGCATTAGTTAGTAAAGCACTGCAGTAATGTGATCACCATTTTCAGGAATAAGTAGTGAGGAATTACAATTCCAAATTTAGTAATTACATTATAGTTACTAATCTCAGTAACACTTAGTTACTTCAACAATTTGGGGGTCGACTTTGCTGTGTTACCACAAGTTTGATGGGGGAGTTGATATAAATTTCTTCTCTTTGCATTCAGAGGGAAGATTACTCCGAGACACGTTAGCTTGGCACAGGGGTGGGAGGTGCAGGAAGGCTTCTTAATGCGCCTCCAGTTAGCTCAAAAGTTGTCTTATTTACATGTTGTGTCTTCTTAGCCAAATGGTCACCAGTACATTCGGTTGGAGACGGGTTTTCGCTGCATGCAGTCAGTCACTGGGGCTAAGCTAACGTTAGCTGTGTATGGTCAGCAAATATCAAACTGCAGGCTAGCTGCTTCTATTTTCTATATGTGTTAAATACAGAAGATGTGACGTGGATGAGGAGGTTTTGTAGTTGTTTAAAGGCACCTGACAGAACTGGGCTGAGCAATGAAAAGGATAATGATCAGTGAGTAATACAGTATAAGGGGTAATGTTTTTCAAGTCACTTGCCTAGCACTGAAAGTAGCGGTTGAACACTTATATCATATGACATCAGAGAAGCAAAGATCACTTTAAGAGATTGAAAACAAACAAGAAATAAGTTGTTAACATTTCCTGTGCTGTCAATTTGACGACCCCGGGAAATCCCTGAATGGAGGACATAAAAGCGGTAGCGTAATTTGCAGTGACTCTGGAGTGACAAAGCCATCATATGAGTATGATTCACCTGCCTGATGACATCACATCCTGTTTGATTCCTTCATCTGTAAACAACTAACTGGAGACGGGCAGGAAATGGCGGTGGGGAAGAGAGGGAGGAGGGGGATTCTTCCTGTTGTTAGTTGGGGAGGTTCCAAGCTGCTATCCATTTCGTATTTCCACTTTTATTCAGTAATTTCTGTTTTCCTGTTGGGAAAAACATCTGTCCGTCAACACTTAAATGATCCCTTTGTATCTGCCAGACACTACAGACAGAAATATATTGACCTCTTTCCTTTTTCCGTCGCATACTGCTATTTTATTCAGAATTTTAGGTTTTTGTGGACTGGCAACTCCCCTTTGTTTTGAAAGGGGTATGACTGGTTTCCTCTTAATAATGACACTTGAATGCTTATGACTTCACCTACTGTAACTATTTTTATTATTATTCTTTTGAAAAAATTGGAATCAAACTGCCCTTATATTAACTTCAAATAGTGCTCGTATGACCTCCTGAGGGTTTGTCATTTTGTCTAGAGCTATAAGCTGTTCATCTAGTGTTTATAACCTTACTGTCTAAATCACATAATAAGTAAGATATTATAAGCCATATTTACATAAAATGTTGTCGTAACCATACACTTCAGATCTAAGATACCTACAATCACAGGAAAGCATTGAAAAGTCAGTTTAGTCTACTTTTCTGTGTTTGACAAGCTACCTGACACTTCTCAGTAAACCACACCCGTCTTGGCCTCCAAGCTGAGTAAAAGCAGTGATAAGAACGGCCAGTTGCTCTGTAGGTTATCAGCTTGTTTTTCCTTTAGAGGACGGTGCCATCATCTGTCTTTGTCTCTGCGTGTTTTAAAGTGCGAGGTGTGGCATTCGGTTACAAAGGCTCTGCACGGTATGCTTGTGGGTTTTCCAGGTTAGGATAATAGCAGCCAGTCACCGACCCACATCAGCTGTGTTTGTATGGTCACTGGTCACTGCTACAGTAGGTCACAGGCAGCAGGGGCTGATTGGCATAAGCTAAAAGTCACCGTTCTCTATTGTGCATGAGCAAATCATGTATGTTTTTAAGAGAATTTAGGTCACGTTTTTAGAGGTAAGTGTATTTTAGTCAGATTGCTTATCAAAGGTCAATGTTTGCTAATGTCTGAACCACGTGCAGTTGTGTTTTCCCTGGAAAAACCTCAGACCGGTGAAAACATGGAAGTGAGAAAGTGTGTGTGCTGACAGGGCCAGGAGCTGCTTTATCAATCCCAGGAAGCCTTACTTCAGGAGGCAGGAACAACAGCCACTGGCTCCGAGAGAAGGGACTTTCCTCCATCCTGCTCTGTTAGGATGCAGAACAATGACCAAATTACTCACACACACACACGCACAATGACCACTGGCTTGGATATTTTCTGTGTGTGCTCATACAGACTTGCTCACAGCAGGTTGCGCTTTGAGCTCTAGGTTGTGTGATCTCTGCTCCTTGGCTGTTTTTGGGGTAGTCTAACCCTTTACCCTGACCTGGCCTCTTATAGCCAGGAAGAATATTACATCTGATGCTGAAAGTGACACTGGGGGAGTCAAGACCAAGAAGAGGCTCTAAGCTGATGCTGTATGCAACGTGGCCCACTTGTTGATGTGTTTTTTGGGGTTAGATGAGACAGCTCGTCCTTGCACTGCCCTCTTTTCCTTTCCTCCTCCTATTCCCACCCCCCCCCCCCTCTTCTGCTAATCACCAGCTTCACATCAAATCTTGATCACCGTCTCTCCCCGTCTCTTCGGTCTCTCTGTATCTTGTCACAGTTTTCGGTGACAGCTCCTCTTGCTTTTTCCAGTTCTGTCATTTGTGTGCCTGCAGTGCTGGCCGCTCTCCAGTTCTTGCGGCGATCCCACACCGCAAAGTGAGAGAGGAGAGAGCAAGGGCCAGTTTGAAAGAAGGGAGAGAGACTAGTCTTGCAGCAGTAATTGGTCAGGAAGTGGGCTGCTTGGATGTGCAAGCTCCTCTCTCCCTGTCTCTCCCCCTCCCCTCCCAGTGGGCAGTCAGTTCCGTTGCGTTTTGCTTCCATCTGTTCCCCCCTCTGTCTCCCTCTTTCTCTCAGTGTATGTCTTTCTCTCTGAATTGACCTCATAGAGGTGTGGACCACGAACCGGGCCGCCTTGACACAAGCCCTACCTACCTCTCCAGTCAGTCAGTATTTTTCGAAGGCTGCGCATGTAGTGTGAAACTTTTTCAAATGCCTGGACATGGAACTAACCTGTGAAAGGATACTGGGATACCAGCGGCTGAGGGAAGGCTAGTCGTGGGAATGGTCTCTCCGAGGTGAGTGCAGGTTGTCATTGTCTTGCGTGTGGCGCTGTGAACTGCCAGGACACAGAGCGTGACCTCAGTTTGTTTATATGCAAGAATCGCAAATTGGTTTTAATTTACTGTAAATGGGGATTTAGCTCTGACAACACACTCAGACTATACAGTACTGAGTTTTTCCCTTCTTAAGCCCAAGTCTTTATTTAATCATAATTGTAGAGGTCTGACCTCTAATTACTCAGTCCAGAGTTTCAATTTAGTGTGACTAATGGCACCTTTGCCCACTCGTTTAATCAGACAGCATGGCAGACTGCTGTAATTAGACTACCAATTTGGGTTTAATCTTGGGTGTCTCTGATCACTACCTATGTGGTAACGGCGTGTGTGGTGAATGGTGGTAATGGCAATAACAATTCTTTCACCTGTGTGTATCTGAGTGGATGATCAACATGGCATTTGAAGCTGTATTTATTGCGTCTTGTCTTTTAAAGGCCTATATATACAACTTTTAGGGACACAGTTAATTTATCAGTCTGGTTTGGAAAATACTAGCAAGTCTTAGAGATACCATGACTTTAACGGATGTGATTTTGTGTCAGTTTTTACCTGAAACAAAGTTGTGTTATAGTGGGTTTTTTTTAATGCAAGAACCCTGCTCTGTTACCTAAGTGTGGGTGTGTGTGCTCATACATGTGTGTTCCCCTTTGTGGCGTGTCCTCATTCTGGGGAGAACTAACTGGAGCACCCAGCTTCTGAGACATAGATAGGAGACTCATTTGTTGTTTGACTTAGGTTTCTGGCTTCTTTTTTTTTTGTGGTTGTTTGAGCGTTGGTTTGTCTGACTGTATTTGTTTTACAGGGGTTAACAACATGGTTTCTGGCTGGTTGTATGTTAGGTCAGACTGTTTTTGGTCTCAGATATCTTTTGAAAACAAGATTTTGATCTCAGTGATCCTATATAATCAAATTAAGTTACAAAGAAACAAAAGTCTTAGGAAATAATGGCATGTATAGGAATGTTGTACTAAGATTATCTTCCAGTCAGTCAATAAATTCAATTATCATTGAATATAAAGTGCAATCAGTCAGTAACTCAGAGATCAATTCTCACCGGACTTCTTATCCATCCTTGTGTATTGTCTGGTTTGGTATATGAATACTGTGTGTGTGTGTGTATGTGTATATATATATATATATATATATATGTTTTTGGTACATGTCATGTTTCCCTTAACGGGAGAAAAGTCCCTCTTTCTCCGCTCTGTTGGTCTCCTTTCCTGGAGCGGGACCCTCGTCCTGCATTTTAATCTGAGGCCAAACACAGCTTCCTCCGTATATCCGCCACACATGCTCATGTACTCACTCAACACACAATAACTCACAGATACACACATACAGTACATGACCATAAATCTCTGCACTCTACTTTCTTCTCAGTCTCACACTCAACTCAGGACTGTAATACAAAGACAAAAGCTTTCACATCATGAAATATAGTAAAAAAGAAGAGACATTTGTTTAATCGCTAAGAAATAAAGAATTACAAGACATTATGTGTTGCTTCATGTAGCATTAAAGTCTTCAGTCCCCACAGCTGAGTAATATTCACTTAAAGGAAATGAAAGTTATAATTCCTGTAAACCACCTGTTTTTCTCTGCTTTTCGCCTGCTCTCCTCCTCTCATTTCCTCCTCCTGATGTTTGGCTCATCGCATTTATCTACATCTGTTAATGTGAATACCAACTGACTGCATAGTTGAATACTGACATTATCTCCTATCGTAAATACTTTTCCTTCTGCTGTGGCCATGGTGCCACCCTGCTCTATCATTAGCTGTGCCTGTCGACCGTGTTGTTGTTGATGTAGCAGCTGTAGTTATTTCTGTGTCGCGGTTGTTGTTTAGTCTGCTGGAATGGAGAAGACGCTCTTTATTTTCCTGGACGCTCACCTCCCCCCTTTGGACTCCACCGGCCAAATCTGAGGGATTCCTGCTCTTATATAATCCGAAACTCGAACTTCAGTACGATTTCTGGCCAGCAAGAGTCAAAAATTCCTGGACTTCCTGAAAAGTCCTGGCACTGCAAGCACACTTCTGCAGCCTGAGGGAATACCGTCCGGGAATCTGGAAACCTCATAATTCGGGGAAGGGGAAAATCAATGCAGGAGTTAATCAGAATGGATCGAAATCAACCTCAGCAGGGCATGTTAGAAGCTTTTGTTGCTGGTTATTATTGACAAGAGGTCTGCTTATGATTTATAGACTTTGATGAACAAGCAAGCGTGCTGTAACAAGTGTGCTGCACTGCACAGTTAACTGGACAACAAAAGCCTCACTTTCTCACATCAGGCAGTGTGTTAAAAGGGACTTGAGTCTGAAGTAGATGCGTCACTAAAAGGAGGGAATTAACCCCTTGAACCTCGCTGACCTGCCTAGTGGGTTAGTTATGTAGACTCATGCTGTGCAGCCAAACTCAAAGAACTTGTAAGAGAGATTCTTGATCATTTGGTTTCTAAAGACTAAAGACAAATATGTCTGACTGAATCAGGCTGAATTTTGGGGAAATGTGTATAAAATGATGTTCAAGTGTCCCAGTGAGCCATGACATGTGTGACAGCCAGCATGCAAAATACCAGGACGCTGAAACCAAAGCAGCAAAATGGAAATCAGCCATTATTAGTTTTGTTAATTACACCTGTGCTGTTGCTACCGTGACACGTCAAAAGTCTTCTCACCCCCTGCATGAAATGCACAAAACATCTAAAAAAAATTGCCGTTGGATGAAGTGGTGCTGCCATAAAAACACATGAAGAATAATGAAGAGCTGGAACAAGCTGATACAAAATGATACTTACAGACAGTTAAGAATGATTTTTTCCAACTTTAAAGTTATTTATGGGGGAAAAAGGAGGAAACTGTGTGTTAAGGTTAATGAAGAGCTCAAGTGGCAAGAACAAAAGCTTTAAGAGTTAGAGACACTTAAAGAATCTTTGTGTGTGTGAGTGAGAGAGTGTGTGTACGTGTGTGTCTGCAGATGATCCATCTCAGCAACGACAAAGACAGACAGGGTCACAGAGGGAGGGGGAAACTGTATATGAATGACCCCTCCACCCACAAACTCCTGTCATTAGTCACAGTCTCTCTCGCTCTCCGAATCTATGCCTCTCTCTATATTCTCTCAGTTTACTCGTCCATGTGCTGTAATACGTTACTACAGAAACGCACTTTAAACAGGAGACAGCTGAGAAAATGGAGAAGCTGTCTGAGCAAGAGATTGGACCCGATTTCTCTCTCTCACACACACACACACACACACACACACATACACACACACACTGCAATAACAACCATCAAATTAGTTCTCCACCTCTCTCCGCCTGCAGCCCTCCTCCTCCCTTAAGGACAAGGTTGGGGACAGTTTTTATTTCTGATTACACACACACACTCACACACTAAAATATTTCCAAGAGGTCTTTTAAGTCAGGTTTTACAATGCCGTCGGAAAACAAATGATTGTGTGTGTGTGTGTAAGTGCGCACCAGTAAAAGTTGAATAGTGTGTGTGAACCCTGTGCCCTGCTTCAGTGTTTGCACTGCCTGAGTGTTATGAGGAATGGAGTGGTTTATTGACAATAAGCATTTTCTTCTCTCTCTCCTTCCCTCTTTTCCTCTCTCTCACTGTCTTTCCACATGCCACTTTGCCTTGGAGATGAATGCCTAGCTGTCGTCATAGCAACCACCACAGCGCTACGGCCCCGATCATCTTGGCAACCTCACAACCTCTCGAACCATCAATTCTGAGTCTGAGTGCATGAAGGGAGTGTTTTTCTGTGTGTAGGGTCTTAAGCTCTTGTTATAGCTTGTTGTCGGCATTGAAAAGGAGGGAGGTCTCTTGTGGAAATCTCCTCTCTAAGTGGGGAGGGATGACACGCGGAGGGGAAATGGAATTGGAGCAGAGCCGGGTGAGGGCGGCGGTGTTAAGAAGGAGTTAGGTATGGAGCGTTGGCTCCGCTGCTAGCAAAAAAAAAGTATTGAAATCACATTACTGACTTGAAGATATAAATCCATTAATCAAAAAAAGAGTAGTCCAAACTGATGTCACAGAGGCCAAGATATCATGAATTTTAGTCGCTAATACGTGTCAAGCTCCAAGAACATTCGATCCTACGTTTCCCATGATGCAACTCAGTATTTTCTTTCGTAAGACCCTGTAAACACCCATGTTTTTCAAACTCCACACTCCTCAATGCAAGATTTCTGTGAAATATTTTAAAAATAGATCAAACGATAAATACTACATAATAAATACAACAAAATACTATTCATTTCTTGCCAAGAGTTAGATGAGAAGACTCGTATCACTCAGCATAAAGACTGGCAGCAAGGAGAAATATGTAGCTGGGCTCTCACCAGAGATCAAAACTACACCTACCAGCACCTCTACCACTAATTAACACATCATATCTCATTTGTTTAATTTGTACACAAACCAAAAAAAAAAGCAGTTTTGTGGTTTAATAGTTATGTAGTGCAACTTTTTCCAGCACTTCTGTTTCTCCGCTGGTTGATAACAACAACACGCCGGGAAGTCACCGCTCCCTGTTGTGGTTAAATTTATCACTTTTACATCTCTTTTTCTATTCAGACTCTCAACAAACAAGATCAAACATGTTAATTAATGAGCCTTTGAGGTAGTGGTAGGTACATTTTTTTAACTTTGGAGAGAACCAGGCTAGGTTGTGTAGTACTTCCTGTGACTAGTAGATTGACTTTGACAGGAATCGGTGGAGTAAGTCTTTTATCTAGCAAAGGTGCCAAACATTTGCTTGTTATGGCATCTAAAATAGAATTTTCTCTGGTTTATATCATTGTAATTTCTTTTTTGGTTGGACAAAAACAAGCAAATTCAAGACATCTGGGCAACTGTGATGGGCATGGGTCATGATTTTTTTTGACAGTTATAAACTAAACAATTAATTTATAAATCAGTAATGAAAATAAGTTGCAGCCTGAACCACAGCTGCTGTAATCTCTTCTTTGAGGAAAAAACATTTCAGACAGTCTGCTAAAAAAGGAAGTTCTCTTTTGCTGGATTACATCCGCAGCCAAAACATGGAGCTAATCTTTGATTTTATCAATATCCTCAGCCTTACCGTCGCCTCTTTCATCCCTCTTTTAAAACACCGTGTCGACATATATTGCAGCTCATATAGTGATCGTCATAGCCAGCAAATGAGAAAGAATATTGTTTCTCTGGTCGATATCTTGTAGGGGAGCGGAGCGGAGGCTGTTGGAGCACACAGGGTGCATCAGATAAGCCAGACTGCTGCTGTAGGTTTCTGTCATCAACAGGTCGTGCTTGGCTGAACCGAGGAGTTTAGACGGTCTCTCTGTGTGTTTGCCAAGCTAGAGGTGCTCATTATGGACAGAAGTGTGTGTGTGTGTGTGGTTGAGGTGGCAGGGGGAGGGTGCAGATGGACAGGGTTTGGATTCGGAGTGGAGGTTTAGGGGCTTCGTGGGTCAACGGACCCTCAGACCATTAGAAAGAGGGGCCGTGCTTCTTTGGATCTGGTCTGTTTGTGTGTGTGTGTGTGTGTGTGTGTGTGAGAGAGAGAAGAGAGGATGGTCCAGGGGGTCTCCATTATTGTATTGGCGAGGAGAAGGGGGTGGTGTTAGCGGGACCCCATGCTGCTGGGACCAGTCCCTGTCTTTGAGGAGGGACGACAAATAGTCGACACATTTGCTTTAGTGTGTGAGACTGAGGGCTTATTGTCTCACGTGTGTCCTCCTGATGAGACACACGGCCTGTCCTGAACTATAACTGCTTTCTGAATTTATACGCTCTGATTTCCAACCTGGGTGTTGGGACCCCCGCAAAGTGTGGCAAGACAAATGTGAGGAGTCGTGTTTATTTGTTCAGACTTTACCCAAATCTTATCATTTTTCATGAATAGTTGGATCATTTTAGCTTTTCAGGCATCTAAAACTATTGAGATAAAACAAGGAAAACAAAAATCGCTCTTTGGTTGAACTGGTCACAACCACATGCACTCATGCATCTGGTGACTGACTTCAGTACTAAACTCAGAGTGTTTGTAGAATCGAGTGAGTGCTGTGCATCGAAAGTTGGCACTGAATGCTATGTCAAATTGTTATGATGTTGTTTGGCTACTTGTGTTAAGATGAAATTAAAGGGTTTTTTCATTGGTATTGCACTTGAAGACTCTCAAGAGACAGAAAAAAAAGAATACAATGCCCACAATGAAACTCAGTAGCTTCTTTGATTAGACGCTCTCTTGCTCCTAAACACCCCTCAAATTAGTAAGGCAGCCTTCCTGTTAGCAAGACTAGGTCAAACCTAGTATATGAAACACTAAAGGGCTTTGATTTTAAACAATTGATACAGGAAGTGGCAACACGTGGCGAACAAGCCCCCAGGAAGTGCGCCGGGCTTTGACTGAAGCCAATGTGACATAGGGCCGTTCTTAATACCAAGTATGCCAAGTTTGGACTTGCGTACTTGCTTGTTTGGACTTTGCAAGTTTGACTCGGGAGTACAAACCTCTGAGGACAGGAGGACGCAGTACAATCATTCTGCCTGCTGACAGCAGCGTGCGTCTGTGTCCACAGACCTCTGAAAAAAGTATGAATGGAACTGTGTGTGCGTCGTGGTCTGCGTGCAAGTCCGCAGCTGTCTGCGGACACAGAACGCGGAACACAGAAAGCATGAATTGGCCTTCAGGAGTCGGGCTGCTAGCAGTAGAGATGACCGGCTGGCACCCGGCCAGCAGCTCCTCACATCTCTGAAAACGTTGGCGTAAATTTCCAAATAGGTGTTATTTGGATAAACTGACCACATATTGTGAATCTATATGGTTACTTTCTCACATGAAAAAATATTAAAACCTAAAAAAGTGATATATTAACAGTCCTACAGTGGAAATTACAACAGCATTTGGCCTGGCTCAAAATCTCCGCCATCGCTGCTGGTTGGCGCGAAATGCATTCTGGGGCCTTTGGCTGCTTTGGCCGACCAGTAACTAAGTAACTCAGTGAGTCAGTGAGTGACTCAGTGACAGACAGACATTTGCGTATAGAGGGCTGACCCCGCTGTTGCGGTCCAGCCAAAAATCTCAAGCACTTCAAACACTGATGCGCTTGGAAGTTTGGCGTGTTTTGTTGAATGAAAAAACTGCAGTTGCTCTAGTTGTTAGGCTAATCCTCAAAGGTTCTGAAAACGTGAAGGCTCACAAGTGCACTGCTTTAGAGGATAATTCATCTGTGTCCATGTTCTCTGATGTTAATGTTCATCACAAGTCTGGTTGAAAACTGCACCCATATCCCACATTCTCCCACTTCTCACAGTTTTGTGAGCGCATTCTACACAGTCTCTCTCTGATCTGGGACACAATGAGCAGTGCAGTGTCTCGCAGTGGACGAGGAGCTTTTGTTTGAGCTGGCTCCCGGCCTATTGATCAGCCGTAACACCCCCCCCCCCTCTCTCTCCTTGTAAAGTGTGTGTGCGTGTGTGATCTCTGGAGCTGTGCGCTATAACAGCAGCAGTTCAGCTGCCTGCTGAGTGTGCAGCAGAGGCACATACACAAAAGGTGTCGCCCGCCCTACAAGCACTGTGGACTGAGCTTAAAAGTTTGATTTTTGGGACGAGAGAATAAGAGGAAGAAATAAAATATTGGGGGGGGGGGGGGTAAAAAGAGGGGAAAGAAGGAGAGGAAAGGGGGAGAGAAGGTACTTAATGTAGAACTCCCAGCTCCTTGTAATTTGCTGCGGGAGAGAGGGAGGAGGAGTCAGGGGGAGGGGAATACCCAGCAGGGAGGGAGCAGCAGAGAGCAGAGGCCATTCACTCTGACACTCTCACACACACACACACACACACTCACAAACACACACATGAACACTTTTAGACACACACATGCACGCAGTGGATGTGTTGCCACAGGAGAGAGGGAGGGAGAGAGGCATTCAGAAAGAGAAGTAGACAGAAGAGAAAGAAACTAAAGTGAGAGAGAGAGAAGAGAGAGAACACACCAGCCCGGAGGAGTGTGTTGTGTATGTGTGTGTGTTCAGGAGAAAACAGTGTGTGTATATTTTGAAGGAGTGGACTGCACGTTTGCTCCCAGGAGAAGGGATTCATAATGACTGGAAGAATGTGGAAAGTCTAAAGGGGATCTTTCAGGCTTTGATGGGAATACTTATTGGAATACTCTGGATATGTGACCCACTCTGGAAATCCTGTTTTCCTTCAAACCTGCACCTCACCGTTCAAAACAGCCTAATTTTCTTCCATTTCTGGTGAAGGACAGCCAAGCAACAATGCCTACGGGTAAGCAGGATCTGTTTAAGTTCTTTTTTTTTTTTTTTCTTTCCTCAAATGTATTCAGTGATGTTTCCCAGCATGTTGAAAACTATAGACGGAGGTGAGGTGATCCTGTGATGTGGTGGGATTGGATTGTGCTGCCAAAGGTGTTGCATGTCTACAAACCTCATCAAAGGAGCTTAAACCATATTCATTTAGAATAATACGCGGTTTTTAGAGGAGTTTTCTTGCAAAATAAGGTGGCTCTTCTACCCTGCCCCTTTCAGATACATTGTTTTGTATCACAAAAAGTGTAAAAAGCTGTTCATTTCTAGTGGCAACTGGTCAAACATCTGACAACAACTTATAATAAATATGAGCTCTTCTAAAGTCTCTGATCGCTGTTTGTCTTGTTCTTGGCTCTTTTTCTGTGGTGTGTGTGATATTTTTCCCTCAGCTGACAGCGCTGTGTGAAGTGTCTTTGCAGCGTTCGACTCCTGGCAGAGCTCTTGTGTGAACAGCGTCTTCTGGTTGTTTTCTCACCCCTGGCGTTGAATGGAGCGTGTTTACTTTCTCGCAGACATTGCGGGTTAAATTCCTAATGATACTGATAGACGGCTGTTCTTTCATGGTCTGGGTGACTTCGGTTGTAAATTTTACTTAAAAAAAAAACAAAAAAAAACTACAAAACTTCAGGTATGTTTGTGTTTATCTGCCCAGGAATAGAGTCGGATAAATGTGGTACAGAAACATGTTTTTTCTTTGTTTGAGATTATTTTTTTGTACATGATCTCTCACGAATGAAGGGGAACAGAAAAACTCATTCTGCTTTTTGTTTTTTTCGCTCCTCATATCTCTGAACACATGTCAGCTTCCTCTTGCTGGGTGTAGGTTTGACTGAGTGTTGAGATGCCATTCTGCAGCCTGTGACCCAAATTAGAGCCTTGAGGGTGGCAGTTGGGGGGTGGCTACAAATGGTGATAGAGGAGAGCAAAGGAGAAGGGGAGGGGGGGGGGTGGTAATAACTGTTTAGAGCAAACTCTTTGGTTTAGAGGTGCCGGAGACAATGGGACCCCTCCGTCCTCCTCCTCCCACCCTGCTAGCTCAGTCCTCTGGGACATCTGCCCCCCATCCTGAGCACTCACGTGCAGGGAACTTTAGCCCCACAGAGGCTGGATGGGTGGGGGCAGGTCCCTTTTTTTGGCGTCATCTGTCTAATATACAAAACAAATCAATAGTTCTCCATTCTCAATCTCATGCTTCAGTCTCCATTGAAGTGTGTGTGTGTGTGTGTGTGTGTGTGTGTGTGTGTGAGAGAGTGTGTAGTGTAGCCAGGAACTGTAGGATTGATCAACTTTGCAGGAAACTGAAGGTGAGCAGCAGAGAGTCAGCAGCAGAAGTTTTTCTCTCAGCTGAAACCCAATCAGGTCAGAGAACGAGGCTAGTGTGTCACACTCAGAGGGAGGGCAAGGGTGTGTGCAGCAAGGGTCGCACGGGTGTCCCAAGTGTGTGTGTGTGTGTGTGTGTCTGAAAATAGTGGGTGTAAGTTTGCGGGCGGACATTTTCCCACAGAGGCTAAGCACCGGTGCTGTCAGCTCTTGAACTGCGCTGCACATTCCTCGCTGATGTCCACAGTGTCAATAACAAACACGACTACAGAGGCTTTAACTCACATAAACGCAACCCGAAGATAAAAGGGTGTTAATCTGTGTACATAAAATGTGTGATTGCGTCTGCGCATGTCTACATCTTTAAATCATTTCAAGGTTTTTACTTATCACAAGGAAAAAAAACCATTTGTTGCTAATTAGCCTCCCAGCTGTGAGTGTGTTTACTTTAGCCGTGTTTTGTGAGGCTATGAAAGCCGCAGGACTCAATTAAGTCACACATCACGTTTAATCTTTATCAGTCATGACGTGTGGTGAGATGTTTCAAATACTGTCTTGAGATTGTTGGAGCATCTGCAGGTTTTTCTGCGTCAACACGTTGTCTACTACATCAGCATCTTCTTGTCTTTCTCTATCCATCCTACTAAACATCTGCATTATAATGTATGGCCCAGTCAGCGCAGCTCTTTGTTGGTGCAGTGATGAGTTGCTCAGGGAAAACCCCGCCCCACGATTTCAATCCCATCCTTCGCCCCTCTCCATCTTTCCCACCTCTGCCCTTTCTCTTCTTCTGCCTCTGCTCCTCCGCAGTTGTTCGACGGCGGTGTGAAATCCTGAGTGACACTTTAAGGTCCTTAGCGTCAGTTGAGATCAAGCCTGCATCTCTATCAAAAACAGCGACTGACCTTAAGTGGACACGGCGGAGGATGTGAGGCCGTAACTAAACAGGCAGCAAGGACTTAGATGTCAGTCTGCAGGGGAACAAAAGAAAACTGTATGAAATTAGTCTTTGTTACTTTTAAAAAATGAAAACGACAAAAAGGTGTAGTAGTAGATTGGTTTGGGATCGAGAGGACTTTTAAGGGTTAAAGAGCTACAAAAGGCAGGATTCAAAATGCGAGTGGGAAATGGAAACGAGAAAAAACAAGGGAGTGGGAGGTGTTTTGACCTCTGACCTTTCTTCTCATCTTTTCTTCCTACTTTCATTCCTTTGGGGTCTTCTCCTCCTCATTTCTCACTCTCACACGTCGCACATGCTCTCGTCTCACCATATTTGCCCCATTACGTTATCTTTTCAAGTGTCTTCTCAAATCGCAGCCCCAAGTGTTGCCGAGATGCTGCCAGAGCTTTCACTTCTAACTTGTTCACAAAAACAAACAATCCTGTGCCTATTACTGTTTTTAATTTTCACTACATTTTCAACTATTTTGAATTGTATTAGTCTTTTTTTTAAGGAAAAATGACTGGTTGCAGCTTCTCAGACGCGCAGATTTTCAGCTTTTTTGTGTCGTACATGATAGTAAACTGAGTATCTTTGGATTTTGGACTGTTCAACAAACGATCAATCGATTAATTGAGAAAATAATCGGTAGGTTAATCAGTAATGAAAATAATTGTTAGGTGCAGCCCTATTTTAGTGCACTTGGTAAGGTAGGTAATGTCAACAGTAAGTCGGTTTTAAACTCAGTTGCCATCTGGTAGGCGTGTTGCATAATTAACAAGAACACACACTGACAAACAAGGCTGATTAAAGGATCCATGAACTGTAGCGAGTGTGTGGTCAGGTCCCGTTCCTCTGAAACGAAAAGCTTCAGTTTTTTTCCCCCAAGCTTTGGTCCTTTCAGCTGCTAGTAGTCTGCACAGTTGTGCTGGTGATGTTGTCGGTTTGAGTCTCAGACCAGTTGTTTAGCGGCCAGCTGTAGACAGATAGTATAAGGCACCTGTGAATGTTTGCAATATTGTTGCCTCTTTCTTTTCAGAGATGCAAGTCATGCTTATTTCATCATATTTGCTTTACACACAGTTGTAAAGCTGTGTGTAAATCTTTAACAATGGCACCAATTTCCTGGTGCCAACTGTACAAGGAGAATGCCGCATTCAGATGAGACTGAAGTAATTTGAGTGGGAATGGGGAGTGTTATGAACACATGTGCTCCAAATGCAAATATGAGCCCTGGTGGTCTGCAGTAACATACACAGGCCGGTCCATGTGTATTTTTACATAGTAAAGTATATGCTTGTAGAGGCATAGTTTGAGCCCATAGGAATGTCCTGTGGAGATCACATGCACGCTGCAAACTTGGCCGAGTTGCTTTATGATCTGCCAAACATATTCTAAGTTTGATTGTCGCATAATAGGAAGAGAGAGAAAAAGAATGGCAGGAAGGGAGAAAGAAAATGGCAGGAATCAAGACAGCGGCAGAGTTTGATGTAATTGACAGGATTTGAATAGAAGTGAGTGAACAAGTGGAAGCAAGGAAGAATGAGTGTGGAAAAGAGGGGGAGAAAGAAATAAACAAAGATGGAAAGAAAAGGGGAGAGGCGTTCAGTGTAGACATATGGCCTGTTGTCTTTGCTCACTGATGTGATGGTCTCTCTTTTCTTCCTTTCTTCACTATATCTTCCCCTCGGACACACCAAGTGGTGGCACAACGAAATTCAGAATTCAAATTGGTGGTGCTAGAAGCTTGATGATGTAATGACTACTGCACTTGTGGGTCATGCAGAGCCTACTGTTGTGTGTGTGGTTAGTTTTGTCACAAAAGGGATAGGAAGAGGAAAGCTCCATTGGCATTGCTTCTTATTCGTCATAGCAGGGCTGTATAAAATCAGAAAGTGCAACAATATGATGACCGCTTCCTTCATTTTGGACTCTGGTTCTCTCTATTCCCCCAAAGATCAGCGCTGTTAAGAGTTAGCACAGTTGTGCGTAACAAAGTTCGAACTCTACATACATCTACACATGTCAGGGTCCACATGCAGTCCAAAATTTATGACCGTGTGGTCTTTACATGCCGACAACTGTGTTAACACATCCGTGTATGCAGATACCCTCCGCACTGAACTATATGCTCTCTTACATGACACAGTCCTCACTCTGTACAAAAATGTCTTACAAGTTCAGCCAAAGCTAATGTGAGCCTTCAGCAGTCGGAGTTGGCCAAACCCAGTGGACATTTTCCAAAGTTTTATTGCTGAAGGGTTATTCTCTGGTTGCATGTAAGCATTGTTGCTGGAACCAGCATACTACACATTGTCAGTTTATTACTCTTGTTTAAAGCCAGTGATTAGGGATACCACGCAACTTAAAATAAACACAGGGGACCTTTTATGTTTTCGGGTTGTCCACCCGTCTGTCCCATTCTCGTGAATGCGATATCTCTGCAACACCTTAAGGGAATTTCTTCAAATTTGGCACAAACATCCACTTGGACTCAAGGATGAACTTCATTAGAATTTAATGGTCAAAGGTCACTGTGACCTCACAAAACACACAAATGTCTAATAGGATAAAATGATGAAGTGATCACATTTTGTATCCAAAAGGTCAAAGGTCAAATTCACTGTGACATTATAATGTTCCACAAAAACTTTTCTGGCCATTATTCAACGCCATAACTCGGCAACAGAAGGGGAGATTGTGACCATATTTCACATTTGGTTGGATACTGAATTGGTGACACTAATCTTAGAATTTGTAGCTTCTTTGCAGCAGCATCCATATCTGAAGCATCGTCTACTGTCATGGCTACAACTTTGTGTTCTGTCAGAATCAGCTTTATTGGCCAAGCATGTCAACACATACAAGGAAAATACATTTAATGCCTTTATTAAATTCCTTCAAAGTCTTCACTACGAATATTATGAGTTTGGACAGACATGGATGTAAACTGCAACTTGACTGCTTGGCAGAGGCATATAACTGTGAGGCGGTATTTCTAGTTTGGAACTGCTTTGTAACCAACATCTGCATATGACATCATTCTTTAAACATGCTTCGATCGTGTTTATGGTTTAAATGTCTGTGTAGGATGTTCACATGCCCATTACAAAGCACTCACAGAGCTGTTTGAGCTACTTGCGAGGATCATCAGGGCTGTAAAGAGACAAGGGTGTTCACAGCTGTTTGCTGACCACTCCAGGATAAAGAGCACTTCAGGTGACCATAAAGTGTGCGAGTGAAGTGGACGAGTTAAGTGTAGCATGAGTCATTAAACCTGGACTGGTAGTTGACATGTGGGACTGACTGCATCCATGCTGGAAAGGTGTCAAGTCTCAGTTGTAGCCGTCATGCACATGTCGTGTTTTTTTTACCAAACTTACAGCAAAGTTGAATTGTTTGCCCTTGGCTGGAAACATTTTATGGTGACATCTGTGTGTTATAAAGGCAGTCTTGGGAACACAACACACACCGCAGATAGATTTATGGTATCATTAATTGTTTATTATTGAGGAAAACTGACTACATTGAATCTACTGTAACTTCTATAAACACACTGTAGTATATTGTTAGTCCATTCAATCCAGATTGACATCAGTATTTATTAATTCTTGGACTAAATTAGCATGGTGGAATTAAAGGCAGTTCATGTGCCTCTTGCTTTGGTAAATTACATCCAAGTTTGCTTTCTAGCAGCCCTCTTCTTCCTTCCTTCTGTTGGCACATTTCACGGTACATTACTGTGACCGACTACCGCAAACCAGTGAAATAGTGCGAAACCATCCAGAGGACTGTGTGTCAAGTCACTCGTCCTCGTGCACAATACAAACAAAACAAGGACCCACTTTTAAAAACATTGCTTCATAGCACTACTCCACAAAGTACCTTTTTTTTAAATTTTTTTTTTAAAAGAGCAGATCCAAACTAAAACTTATGTGCTTTGTGCATCCAAAAGTTCTCGTCTTTCCTGTTGCAAGAAGATCATAAGTCTGAAAATGCTTCCAGTAATGGAAAGTGAAGAGAAAAAATGTAGATGTAATCCAGATGAGCTGCTGATTATGTGCCAGATTCCTTTAAAGTGTAGTTGAATGTTTGTGATGTAGTATGATACTTTTTAAAATCCAATTTCTACCCAGATTTTGTAATATGGATTTTTTTTTTTAATCTAAAAATGATTTCAGGCTGAATAATTGTGTTCATTAGTAACCACTACACTGGACTGTAGGAAAACAAAACAAGTGACTGATGTTTTGTCAGTGTTTTGCTCTCTTTGTGAGTATTGGCTGTCTGGTCTTCAGTCTGGTTCCTTCTGGTTCTTGCTGTTTGCCTTCCGGACGGGCTTGATGTTCAACATATTGAACTTGGCTGAATAGTAAAGCAGCCAAGCTCTTTGTCTTTTTCAAGTTAAATGAAAGCCAGAGATTGAAGCCAGGTTGCGCAGACACTCGCTGATTCACTCACTCTCTAGTCTGGCAGGATACACAACCCTCACACACTATCCTAATCCTCGCATGCATGTGCATATGTCTCACACATGCACGCACACACACACACACACACACACACAGAGGAGAAAAGAGTCCCAACCTGCATGCTTAGGACCATAATTAGAGATCATTTACAAGGATCAGGTTGAACATAATCTGGACAGGAGGTAACTAAAGCCTGGCCATCTTCACTCTCTATCTGTGTGTGTGTGTGATGAGGAGGGGGGTGGGGGGTGCAGGTTGTCTATTTGTGTGCCAGAGTGTGTGTACAATAGCCACTTCACCCAGGAAACGGCCAGGGTGTGCCCCAAACATGAAGCTGGAAGGTAGGAAGGAGGGGCTGGGCAAACACAAGATGGAGCAATCTCTCTCTTGATGTTTGTGTTTCACTGCAAACGGAAACACATGGTTTTACTGTATTTGCTCTCCTTGTACGTTTGTGTTTGTGTGTGTCTGTCTGCGTGTGCACGTTGCACATGTACACATTCCCATATCCAGCCTCACAAGTTGGTGCGAGGACTATTAAGCTATTAACTCAGTCTTATCTTTAGAGTGATAAACCTAATGCATTTTCTGTGAAACATACACACACATACCATAGTTTTACATACATCACCCATGTGATAAGGAAGGATAAATCATAGATTTGTCAAAGGGTCAGTAATCTATTAATATCATGATGTGTAATATAATGTAGCCCTTTGTGCTGTGTGTATGGTGACTTGAAAGCAGTGTGTTGCTTATCAAAAAGCCAAGGCTGTTAGTTCGTGTGTGTGTGTGTGCGCGTGTGTGTTGTTTTCGACCACTAGATTACTTCTCATTCTCTGATCTGTAATTGTTAAAAACTGGGTCAGGCTTGGGACATTTGCATGGACACACACGCACACACACACACACACACACGGTGAATCAGTTCCAAACTTGTCTGAGGAAAATACAGTTTCATGTCACTTCAGTTTTGGACGCTCCAATTCCTTCCTGCGTTTCTTGGCACGGCAGTGGAGCAAAATTAAAACTAGAGAAAGCTGTGATTCAGCGCATCAAACTATCCTTTCATTGTTGTTTTTTGAGAGATGGATTTCATAAGACTTCAATATGCATATTAGGAGACAGTTTAATGAGAACAAAGATTTGTACCACTCTCTCGTCTGTTTCTGTTTTTCTGTCACTGATTTGCTGACACTTCTGTAGTTCTGTTCACCAACTCGGAGCTATTGTCAGAAATTCCCGAAATTTCCAACTCCAACTGAATTAAATCAGGTGGCTGGCATCAGTGTTTTTATACGACTTGGTTGCTTGTAATTATGCTATATGTAGATTCAGTGTCTGTACTTGGTAATGATGCAGTAGTGGCTGCCGTAATCGTACCTGTGATCTTCTCATCTCCGATCAGTCTAACAAGCAATGCCATCTGCTAGAGTGCTCTCAATAGAGGTGTCACCATAGCAGAAAGACCTCCAAGGTATGTATTTGAAAGGTGAGAGAGTGGGTATGTACCGGGATTCTTTGAGGTTGTTCTCAGTTTTACGTTTCATGTTTTTGAACACCAGTCTGTGATCTCCGATGCTTTGATGTGTGGCAGGTTTCGGCCGAGCCGGTGCTGCTGACAGTGAGAGAGAGGCACCGTCCTATAGTGCTTTGGATCACAGTGTAGCCACAACACCAGAGCTGCCGGGTCACCGGTATAGCAAGCTTTGATGATAAAGACTAGTGTCAGACTCCCACTGAGTCTTTGCTTGTCTGTTTGGTGTGTGTATTTGCTCCCTGTTCTTCCTGTCAAAGCTGGCCTTTCCATGAAGCGAGACCTTGGAAAACGTTGGGGGGGAAACTTGGACGGCTTCTGTCTGATACGCTGCATGTGTGGTTTCACTTCAGCTAGCCTGACTGTGCGGCCTTGGGAGTTGGTAATCATATCTTAACGGATCTCTCCACAGACAGAAGGTTGTGAGCCAGTTTGGCACCGGCTTGACGCCAAATAGACTCCTGTAGTTGCACACGCACAGACAAACAAACCTGCCTGTCTTCTATGGAAATAGGGCTTTCATTCATTGCCTCAGAGAGGAGTGTTCTCAGCATTACACGGTTAATCTCGTCATTAAATCTCTTGCTCTGTATTGCTGCAAAAAGGCTCACAGTTACAGTTACCAGGGGTACAAATAAATTAGAAAGCGTAATCACAAGTCTCTGTTTCTTGTTAATGTGCGTGTATTCTCACACAGCGTAGTAGTAACTTCTGGCTCCTTGTGTATGAATCGTTTCATTGGGTGGAACTGAAGACAAATCTGTGAGAGCGAGTGGCCCTATGGCGGGTGGTCAGTCGGGCTGTGGTCAGCTGGTATGTCAGGAATTGGGTTGCTAAACAGATGGAGGCTGTCAGAATATGAAAGTGGTATTGCAACTGCTAGAAGTTACATACAGTGCGTCTCTTTAATACTTTGTTTGAAAGAGGAAAGTACAGTGTCGGTGCCTGTTGGGAGTGTGAATTTAATTTGAATTTTAACGGCTCTGTGTCTGACATGTGCGACTCTGAGCATTAAGAAATCATCAGGTCATTAGGTTTTGAGAAGAAACATTATATTTTACACATTGCCTGAACGTATTACAATATTAAAGTTTATATACTTATATTTGTACTGCTACTTTTGTCTATGGTGTCTAATGACAACCTATTGGATGTCTGTCATTGAAGAGGGATCCCTCCTCTGTTGCACTTTCTGAGGTTTTGGCCATTTGATTTTCCCCATTAATTAAGTTTTTTGGATGTTTTTTCCTTCATCCAAATGGAGGGTCTCAGAATAGAGGGTGTTTTAGTCCAAACCAAGCTAAAACCTTCAATGTAGCAACATCACGATGACAGGCAGCAACAGCATGTATTGTATTTTTAATTTTAGAGACAATAGCACAACAATTCCGCTGACATATATTAAAGATGCCGGTTGTCTAGACGGTGGTCTTACTTGTTTACAGCAATTACACGATGCCATCATGATTAATATGACAGCCATATATTTAAAAATGCAATAAGCAGAGTCTTTGTTCTGGCTGCACTCAGACCAACAATGGCGGTAAGTCACAACAAGACAAAGCGCTGCGTTGGTGTTGGCGTGTTGCTACATGTTGGTACAGATAAAGAGATTTTGAAATTCAAACCAGGATGGCCAGTTTCTGGTACTTGTACCACTTTTAAAGTTGGTACTTTTGTATGGCAACAATCTTTTTTTTTTTCTTTATTTCAGTGCTTGCATGGGTAACAGTGAATTTGATTGGTCGGTATGGTATCTTGCTTGATGATGTTAGATGATCAAAAGATTATTGACCTATATGTAGCCACATTAGTGTACAACATTTCACGTTGTGTAGGTGTTCATTACTTTTAATTGTCTATCACTTGATATTTTGTGCCAACAGTTATATTTTACAAGATATTTACCTTCAAAAACAGCCCATAATACCTGGAAAAACATTGCATGTCCACGTCGCGATAAAACAAGATGGCTTCCCCGTTCCGGGTCTCTCTCTAAGCCGTCCCCCAATATCCTTTGTGCTCGTACCCAAATTGAGACAGCGCCATCTGGTGGTATTAATACACATTTTCCCAAATGTGACCGTAATTACTACATATATGAGACAAAATTGATTAACAGAAATCTCTCTCTTTCTCATTTTTCTCTCTAGACGATTATAACTACCTGCCTGATGTGTTGCCTCCTCTTCCTGAAGTCCCGGACTCCGGCTCAGTCCTGAGCTCCGTTGACATACCGGTCCGCTGCCTCCGCAACCCTGCCTTCCGCCACGCCTCCTCGCGCTACTGCTCCGCCCACAGCATGGACTCCTCCCCCGACAGCGCCGAAAGGCCCATCAGCTACAGCTCCACCTCCTCCTCCGCCTCCTCCCGGGACAGTCACTGCTCGCTGGGCAGCCGCTCCACCCTTGTCCCCGCCCCTCACTGTAACCCGGTCACCTCAGACAGGGACTCCGGGGCGATTCGGCTGGAGCTGGTTCCGGCCCGGCAGCTGGGATGTGGAGAGGAAGATGACAGAAATGACAGAGGGATGGACACAGAGAGGGGGCCCGGGAGGCAGAGCAGTGGACAGACTCCGACAGAACATTCAGAGCCTGAGCTGAGCCTTGACAGAGGAGGAGAGCGGACGGGTCAGGTACAGGGACCCAGGACGTATGTGGACCGGGTGGTGGAGGAGATACTCGACACAGAGAGAACCTACGTCCAGGACCTGCAAAGCATTGTAGAGGTAAGGAGCAAAAATCCATAATAATATGACTTTATTGCTGAACACAGAGGGATCCTACATATGGTCAGGACTTCAAAGGAATATTAGCACATTTGGCAGGACATCAAATGTTGAGTAAGGCCTTGAACAAAGTTGTGCTTTTGTGAACTATGACGTCTCAGCTTTCACTCAGGACGTCTGTGTGAAATTAAATGATGATGATGAGGAATAATCGTGAATGTTTCCTGAACAATCTTTTTCTCTGGAGGATTTGTTTACTTTTGGGTTTGAGGTTTTAAAAATCAGTGGTTCCCAACCGTTTGGCTCGTGACCCCTTAAAACAAAGCAAGTCTGAAACAATAAACATAGTCATTTTCATTGCAGAAATATGTTTTTTTTTTTTATGATTCCCTATCCCATTAATAATCTCACAACCCCTAAGATTTATCTTGCAACCTTAAGTGGGGGGTGCTGGCCCCAAGGTTGGGAACCACAGTTTTAAACCAATAAATAAAGGCAGAAATTAGAGAAAATGGTTTTAAACTTTTTTAATTTGACCCATCTTCCTTAGGCAAAAAAAAAAAAAAAATTACAGAACTAAAATGTTTCCCAAAAATCTCCCATCTAACCAGCTGATCCAGCTGAGGTCTGAGCAGCAGCAGTGGGACATAAATCATAATCATAAATACATAATTATAAATGTGTTTCTGCCCAGTGACTGCTTGACCTTGGCCTTTACAGGAATACGGGGCTTTAAATCACCAGATAACACACATCCTTTCGGTCTTTGTGGTTTTCCTCACACACGTGACACACACAGTCACTTGTTGCCTGCTGGGAACCTTCATTACAATAAGGTCACCTGCGCTTGCAGGCAGGGTTTGGTTGAGTTACATGACACCGGTGCCTTTGTGCAGCTGGCACAGGCACACATTCAAAACTTTAGATGTGTGCATGCACACGCATGTAAGCACACACATACTATATGCACACACACTCAGACAAATAGACTCTTTTTTTGAGGTTGGCTTTGAACTGAAAGGATACACATTGCCTCTAGTCAGCGCTTTTAGTGGCTTTGTTTAGGATTGGGTGTAGTGGTTTGTATCAAAGGTTGCTCTCCTTTCTCCCTCCCTCCTCTTTGTTTCTTTGAGAAACTGTAAAAATGTGCAGTGCAGATGTGATTCATGTTTTGCATTTGCATTCTGCAGCTTCATTTAAATTGATTGTGTTGTGAAATGACAAAATGTTTGTATTTTGCATTTGTGCGTGAGCTTTTCAGTTTTTGTGCATGTGTTGGAGCTTTGCCCACCTCTTAACATATCTCCTTTCTTCTCAGCAATGCTTTCTCCCACACTCTGACTAGGCTGTCATTTCATGGGCCAGTGTGAGTGTTCGTAAATGTACGTGTTTGTTATTGGGGGTTAGAAAAGTTCATAAGGAGAATGACTGTTGTCAAAAGAAAACAGGAAACTCATTTTCCCCGAGAGACGGGATAAAAAGGGGGAGTGAGGTTTAGGTTTTGTGGTTTTGGCCTGTCACTCCTGATCGATGTCCCACCCTCTCCTGCTCCTCCTTCCTTTCCTCCCTCGCAGGAGGTGAGGAAAAGGGATTGAGAGAGAGGAAGGTAGGAAGAGGGATTTAGCTCTGAGATAACAATGTCTAAAGTAGGTTAGGAAAACACTGAACAGAGCTTAGACACTGCACTTAATAACCCTCTACCGCCTGTACTCTGCAGACCACCACTCGACATTAGTGAGGCAGACCACCCAGCCGTGGACGACCGCACTTACATGGCAGGACTGCTAAGTCTTTGGAAAAGACACATGCATTTAGCCTTTCTTCACCCCTTTAATGACAGTTCCAGTGAGTGCACAGAGGATGGATTGCACTGGTTGTATCTGTGTGAAAAGAGCTTTTAACATGACAGTTTACCTATTCTGAGGAGTAAACTCCAGCTGCTGGACACCACAAGCACAGCATCTATTATCAGCACTGTCCTGTGTGAGCTGATCCCGCAACCCCCCCCTTTTCCATAATCCCTTTGCCCATGCTGCTTCCTGCAAGGGAAGAGGGTGTGACAGCCTCAACACAAATATTTACCCAGACTCTCCTGGGCTCACCTGCGTTTCATCTGTCAGCAGCGGTGTGGCGTGCCGGTCAACACAAACTCATACCCTGCCTGTGCGTGAACTGTATGCGTTTAGATGACTTACATGTGTAAGTTTCATGTGGTGTGTCAGTTTTTGCGTTTCTGTGCACGAATGTTGTTTTGTGTTTGTTAGTTCTGCGTGATCACGCCTACTTTGCTTGATCAGCGCGTGTAATGAGGCCAATCCATCATCCGCAAACGACCTCAAAGACAAAGCTCTGATCGTGCTCTCCCTCCTCCTTTTTCCAGGCCAGTTGAAGTTGGCCAGGAATTTGGAAATAAACTGGGAGCATCAGTTGGCCTGCATAAATACTCAAAGTAATGAGATTTGGATGTTTACACTCAGCATTATCTGGAGGAATGACTTCCTACTGCAGTGCAGAGTAAAGGATGTGTTTGGTGTGTACTCGAGGAGGTTAATGGTTAACACGAGAAAGTATCAAGTTTGTACATGTTATGTCTGATGCTTAGCAGGGAGTGTACCTTGAGAGGTGTGTGTTTGTGTTGTGTGTGTGTGTGTGTGTGTCTAACTGAACGCTGCCCATTGTTGAGCTCAGTCAGGCTTTAGCTGAGTGTGACGAGTGAATGGGTCAGGCCAGGTCAGATCCGTGACCCTGTGGCTAATAAAGCATCACCTTACACATTACCTCCGATAGTCAACAAAATCTAAACATGACCCCGTGACATGACCTCCCAAACATAACCACCAACCTGCCCGTGAGCGGGATTTCCAGGA
Organism: Scomberomorus guttatus; assembly: GCA_038419695.1. Lineage (NCBI taxonomy): Eukaryota > Metazoa > Chordata > Actinopteri > Scombriformes > Scombridae > Scomberomorus > Scomberomorus guttatus. The sequence goes on from CM076462.1 coordinate 12,719,164, forward strand.
TTATTCTGTAACTCAAATCCTCAAACCAGGATCTTGCCTTAAAGCTCTTGTTTAAACTTAAAACCCTAAATATCTTAGAGGGCTCTCACTCACCACATAGTGAATTAATGCCTCTGTCCTCTTTCTATTTCTATATCCCTCCTTTTGCCTCACCAAACACAGTTTAATGGACTGCTGCTCAGGCTGAGGCACATTATACTTTACTCATAATTTACTCATAATAATGGATCAATAACTAAATCATTACCAGGAACAGAAACCACAGCAGCAGACTCAAATTAATCAAACAGACTAAAGGGAGTGAGCCGCGAGTCTTTCTCTCTCTTCTTTTTGGTCTCTCTTAAAAACACTCATAAAAATAGTGTGTGTGTGCTGAAATGAGCAGTGGGTGTGTGTTTGTACATGTTTAGGGCAACCTGGTTCTTTTCTCAGTGTTGTAATGTCTGTCCTGCCCAGTTGCAGACTGTGGTCTAGTTTGTAATGGTACAATGGTAAACTGTAATGGTGCTGCTGCCACCAGCATGCTTCCTGAACCCCTACTCCATATCCGCCTGTCGTTTCAGGTTTAAATACAGCTGCGTGGATGGTTTGTGTGTGTGTGTGTGTCTGTGTGACTTCTTGTGTAACTGCGTTGTGTGGTTGGACTAATGTTGGCAACTTTTATTTGCCTGAAGGAACAGATACTATCAGTGCTCAACCCATCTGTCCGACGAGCAAGAGGCACAGAGTTGTAAGGAGCAGAGACGCAGACATGGGCTTTTCTGTCTCCTGTGTGTTGTCTGATTCAGATTTAGATTTTTATGGACTCTAACTGTAATTACAGGCTATGGAATACAAACAGTATAAAATCAAATAATGACAAAACATAGGTAACCACCAGGAATGGAAAAAAAAATCGGCCTACAGCAGTAGATGTACGACTTTACTGATCTCTCAAAGACAGTCAGTTGTGCTGCAGTACACTCAGCATGCTGCCTGCACAAAGAGAATAAACATGCTAACAAATCTTACAGTTAACCATTAGTGTCTCTGCTACTGAGAGACCTGTCTCTCTCCACCTCTCACTTTCTTTCTGCGGGGCAGACTGAGAGCTGAGGCTGCTGTTTAATCACACAGAGTCGTATCGGCAAGTCTTCACTAATGACAGTGATGGAAGCTGTGATAAGAGACAGGGAGGTAAATCTTCCTGACTACCTGTTTTCCAACAAGGACCTGCGTTAAACCTGTGTTTCCCAGCGTCAGTCTGTGACATTACCTTATCAAGCTGTTTACAGAAAACACTCAAGCAAGTATTAAGCTGTGTGTTACATAGATAGTCATTATTTACTGTTATACCAGGGTTTTACAGTAAAACTGTTTTCCAAAGCATATGTAGAATTTTAATCTGTCTCTCTCTTGCAGTCATGTGCATATAAGTTGTTATGGAGGGTCTGACAAATTATAAGTGAAATTATATCATAATGTATTATAATGTGGACAGAAATGCGATAATCTGTCAACCTTTTTCTACATAATTACAAGCAAAAAAAGCAAATGAAAATAATTAGATAAAAATGTTTGATAATAATATTTATATAATATTTTCCCCTATACAGTAGGGCTGAAACCACCTTTCTGAAAGCCCTAAAATAGTTGTGGTTTATTTTCCAGGACTCTTTAAATAAAAGAAAAGCTACTACAAAATGTAAAAATCCTCACACTTATACACAGATCACTCACAGAGCTTGACCAGTGTGGACACTATGTGTGTCAAGTCAAGCGGACCGAGGGTGAACCGAGTGTGAGAGTGGTCTGTGTGTGTGTGTGTGTGTACGCCAAGGCTGGTGCCAATCAAGATGTTAACAGTGTATAGTAGTTCCTCTCTCATGAATGTTCTTTCTCTCTCTTTCTCTCTGCAGGACTACTTGCAGTGTATCACTAACCAGTCTCGGCTGGCCCTGAGCTCTGAGGATAAAGGCTCTCTATTTGGCAACATCCAGGACATCTTCCACTTCAACAGGTACAACATACACATAGAGGTGGCAAACTTGAGACTTGGACTAAGTCACAAAAATAGACTTGAAACTTGACTACTGTGAGAGGACTTATTCAAGTCTCACGATTTTCAATCAGACAGCAGCAGACAGACCTTGCATACTGACATAACTTAAATATTTAATGTTAGGTTTCATTCTAAGGACTCGGCTATTATTGACAACAGCTTTAGAAACAAAATGTTCAAATGCATTGTTATTGTAATTGTCAGCAATTTGTGTTTGAAGAGCTGTTTTTGAGGACTTGCCCTCCAGAACTGGAAATGTGACTTTGACAAGACCTCAAACTTGACATGAGACTGAACTTGAACTTGGCCAAGAAGATTTTAAAAACAGTTCTGGCTAAACATAAACGGACTCTTGTGTCTGTGAGGCTTGAACAATGTCCTGCTCATAGTGAAACTGGGCTGAGCCACCTGTTCATTTCTGGGAAGGGCGTTGTTGTGGCAGTCAGGTGTGTGTGTGTGTGTGCGTGTGTGCGTGCGTGCATGCGTGTGTGTGTATGTGTGTGTGTGTAATCAATCCCCGTCTGCATATTTGTCTCCTCCGGCACCGCTCTAAACTGTGTGTGTGTGTGTATGTGTGTGTGTGTTCCTTATTCAGACGAGATGGCTAGTTGAGTGTCAGCCATGGTGGTCTGGAGACACAAACATTTTCTTCCACCTATTCATTTATCAGCTGCCGCGTGCAGACAAACTGGCCAGTAAAAAGGAAGCATAAAAGCAGTTTTAAAGTGGTCACAATGACCTCATGCTTTAGCCGTGAAACAATAACTTCACCAGTGACCTTATTTTTTTCTCCACACACACACACACACAGCTATACACAGGAGTTGCCTGTTTGAATTCATGGAAGTTTCTCATTTGTTCAGAGGCAAGTGCCCTAAGACCTAATTTCTGTACTCAGGGTGACTCTTGCTCCTGAAATTCACTACAATTGTTTGGAACAATGAATGCTGGGAGGGTGTTTTCTTATGTTCATGTGTCTGTGTGATTGATGTAGAAAAAGAATAAGTGTAAACCTGGGTGTTAGAGCAGTAGGAAGTAATGGGTGGACATTTTAACATCAATGCTGATTTCTCTGAGCGCTCTGTTTGTTGCAGGGATTTGCTTCACGATCTCGAGAAGTGTAACGCCGACCCTGTGGCCATCGCTGAGTGCTTCGTATCCAAGGTAAAGATGTTCACCTCCCTTCCCACTCGCCCCCTTTTTTTTCCTCTCCCCTCCCCGTCTGTCTCCTTTGCATACACACACACACTCCTATCCTGCTTGTTGAAACCTGTCCAAACAGCTGGTTCAGACACACATGCACGCACAGGCACACTTTGGGCAGAAAATAAGAAACAGGCAACGTGCTAATATTAGAGTTAAGTCCCTAAAAATCTCGTGAAGATGCTGCATAAAGTCAATTAAATATAATGAGGACAGCTGCATTATTTTGGTGGTGGGAATGTGAGTTTTAAGTGCAACAGGAGGGCAGGGAGGAAGGACAACTCCAGAGGAATTTTAAGCACCGTCCAAATATGTAATCACCTTTTTACAGGAGAAGCAGGAGGGGGGATAATAGTCATCACGAAAAAACTGGACTCAGCAACTCTGGTCAGACTATCACTGCTCCCACAGTCTGTGCGTTCCAGCATTTATTCCTCTGCCATCCATGCCCCATGAAATAATTGAACGATTATGTCCCATGATAATGCGCCGCATTCCAGCACTTCCTCTAAAACACTTTACATTCCCTCCCGACCCTACTGCAATTACACCCGATACCGCAGAGCAACTGTCCCGACCATGTATGAAAAAACAAGTTGCATTCTGCGTCACAGACTCCCGAAATACAGCAGCTGTTGTTATTACAAACCGGTTTTATTGCAGCCCACAGCACCACTCTGCATAATTAAGTGAGATCTATAAACAAACCCACATGCTGACATCTTGTAACCGACTGATTAACGTTATAGATAGGAAAAAAAAGTGTTGACAGAAAATTGCACAAGAAGTTTGGTGATCTTGATCCACCTTTTTACTTGAGCTAATCTGTATTCTTTGTTGTCGACAGGTATTCTGCAACTTAGTGCAACATTTCCCTGTAAAAAAAACATTAAAACATCCTTGTGGTTATGGGTTAAATTGGGCCAGAGCCAACTGAAAGTAAAACTCTGCCTTCTTAGTTCCAAGTCACATCCTGCCTGGAGCCTCCTGCTTCTGATGAATTCTCTCTCATGAGACTGGTGCTCATACTGCACATGTCCATTCAAAAACATTAAAACTATTACTACATTTTTACGGGAAGAGTGGTAACAAGCTCCTGACTTGCTGCCGGCAAGTCCTGCCCAGCACACACATACCCGTGTGCTTCACAGCAACCTGCATAGAATCACTTTTTACTGACATTCTTCTGGCTAACACTTTCCCACAACACACAAACGTCACCCATTGCAAAGTTAGCAGTATTTATAGAAACACAGTTAGTCAAAATACATAAATACAGTTTAGCTGCAGTCATGAGACAGCATGTCGAGATGCTTCCCACTTAGCACCTGAAATCCCTGCAACATTTTTAACTGCCGTTGTATGTCTAATGTGGCTGTGATGTAATCAAAAAAATGAATTATAAATCTGACTGGTAAGTCTGTTAGTGTGGTTAAATTTAGCCTGATGTGGATGTATTTTAATCCATACAGAATTGACCGAACCGTTTTTACACAACCTATGAAAACATCATGTTTCCACTGAGGTTGAAAGTTTATGCTTGACCTTGAAAATAGCAGTTTACAAAATAATCTCATTACAAGGTCCGTTAGTAGCTGTCCATTGGAGCTTTTGATCATATCACGCAGTCTTCCTAAGCATATGAAGCTGTCATGGAAATGTAGATGTTCTTGTTCAGCACGACGAGTCCTTTAAATGCTTAGAAAGAAAAACAAATGTAAACATTTACAATTCTGTGAGAAATGAGCAAATTAAATCTGTTTAGGAAGATTGTGTGATATGATCAAACCATAAAGTCTGTAGATCAAACGCTCCAACGGACGGCTACTAATGGACCTTGTGGTGAGATTGTTTTGACAGTCATGTTTCCCTGAATGGTTCGTTACATTCCTTTATAGTGTATTCTTACACGTATCATATTTAAAGTAGTTCCGATTTTTGACATTGAATTTTTTTCAGTGTGTGTGATTGTGTGCGTTAGTGTGTGTTTTATGGGTCTGTGTCTTTAGGCCTGCCTTGCATAGATTTGTCAGTGAGTAGGTTTAATACAGTCATACGAGGGCTGGGTCAGGAGCCAGACCACCTCCTGGAAACATTTAGTCACGGCTGACCATCACGCCCTTTAACATTGAGACATCCAAGGACTAACTTCTGTGTGTGTGTGTGTGTGTGTGCGTGTGTGTGTGATTTGATCATTTCACAGGCTGGGGTGTAAAGTGTTGTAACCAGAATAGTAACCAGAGTTCTTTTGTATTGCTGAAGGTTAGTCATGGTTGCTAAGAAGAACCCAAAAAAAAAAAACACAAAACCTCCTTTTTCACTATCTGCTGTGAAATGCGCGCACACACCTGCACACACAAACACAGAGGGCTAACTACTTTTCTCGTCTCCTCAGCCAAGAATCACAACCCAGTTCGGTGTTTGAACAAGAGACAAATCTAGTTGTAAATGTGCGCCTCTCTCTCAGATAATTGGCTACCTATCTTCATGTTCCTCTCTGTTTGACTAAATCCTAACTGTGCAATGTGTTGAGTAAGCCTTCAGAGCGTTTTATGAGTTGCTACATGCTGACTGAAGCACAGAGAACACAATTACAACAAGATCTGAAGGCTTTTTTCACCCCTAGTGATCTATCGGGTGTAGTGCTTATCTGATGACTCAGTGTGAGCAGTTCGGTCTCAACAAATCAGTATAAAAACAAAACCTGTTGCTTTATTACTCATTAAAATGATGAGCGGGCGCTGATGCAACTAGACTTTTCATTCGGTGGCCGTAGAAATATTTCATATAATTTGTATCTTGATACTCTTGAGAAGGATATTTTTGATCTTGCAGCATTTGGATATAGTGATTATATGATTTTAGCATAGCTTGCATATATTTCTGAAAGGGAAGTATATTATAGATCTGGGTTATTTCAGGGTCTGCTGGTTTCCTGGCTAGGTTCAAAGAGAGTGTGCAGACGTGTGTGTGTGTGTTGTGTCTGCACGTGCCCACATGCCTGCTCTGCACAAATTTGTATTTCATAAAAGCATTTATGTATCTTGTGGTCTTGTGTTCATGGTGCAAAGGGATATTAAGAGTGTGTGTTAGTGTGTGTCATCAGAAATCGATGGTGGCACATCTGGTTGTGTTTAGGCCTGGTCTGTGGCGGCAGACTGCTGGAGACGAGGAGGAGAGCTCTGCTCTTCAATTTAGAACGGTTCCCACAGAGCACCTCAGGCTAACAAATCATGAGAGCCTGTGTGTGCATTTGTGTGTGTGTGTGTTCTCCTCGTCTGCGCTGTACCTTTTTAGTGGGATGCACTGTTTGTGTCTGCGTAGGTAAGTGGAATTGTTTGCTGAGGCGGTTTGAATAGAAATCTATATTTACCTTCAGCAACATAACACTCACACACATCCAGTCTATACTCTAAGTTTAAGTCCCGTGTAGGATGTCCATAATGCCGCATGTCTGTGTGTGTTTGTACATTATGAACCAGAACAGGCTTCTGTCGTTTTGCCCTGCGTGTTTATGATGGTGCTTCCTGATAGCTGTCCGCATCCTGCGACCCCCATTCGTGTTTATGGACACAAATAGATTTCAATTAGACTCTCACGTTACGCAACAGCAAGGGGTTCATCTTGGGGCGTGCAGGAGAGCGAGGTGATAGGGAGAGAGAGGGAATGCAAGATTATGAAAGAGGAGAAAATTAGAAGAATATGCATAGAATGAAAAGATGGCATGAAAAATGCGTTGCAGAAACAGAAATCAGGAGACGGTTTTGAGAGCAAAGGAAGTTTCTTAGAGCAAAGAGAAAGAGGTTCATACCGGCTTTGTTAAGTCATGCCATCTCTGATGTCTTTGATGTTCAGAGAGGCATGCAAGGTGGGCAAAGTCTCAATTAAAGGGGCGGCAATGAAGTACGAGGGGATATTTAATCCGAGCGCTCAGGGCTGCCGGGATCAACAGAGACTTAAAAGCCAGGACGCAGGCTAATCATAAGCTACAGGGTTGACTTTCAATTAGTAGCAGTGAGCGGAGGAGAGAGGATGCCTTGTCTGTGGGCTCAGAGTGTGTAGAGCTGTAAACATGACACAGTTGGCCAGTCATCTACGCTGCAATGAACAGCTGCAGATACAGTATAAGCAGTGATGAACAGGCGGAAAGGTGGATAAATCTTGACCTTTTAAAGGACACAGCAGTGGTTTACTATGTTTTAAAACATGGCAGGTATATTTTACTTTACAGGTACTCATTTTGCCAACAATGCTGCTGTGCTGTGTCCTGTGTGGTTTCAAATCATTTACGAATGACGCAAAATTTCCGCAGGAGGCTCTCGAAACTCGCTTTGGTGGTGTAATCCAAATATAAAGTGTGTGATTTGTAGTTAAAGAGCTAATTAGAAGAGCAGTTAACTGCAATTATATCGGGCCAAAACCACCAAAAATCAATACAAAATACAGTCAAGGATGCATCCTTTTGCTTTTACCCCTTAAATTGTTAGTTTGCTATTACACACTAAAATGCAACACAAAGAATTGCTGCATATTAAGGTATGTGAATGTATGTTTTTTTTATTCAGATTGGGGTAAAATGTACTCCTACATTCTTGAATGTACCTGCGAAGACTCCCAAATGTATTACACAAACATTACATGACATCACTCCATGTCGCTCTTTTTCTTCTCTTTACATGTCTTAACTTTTCACTTACTCCTTTAATTGTTTCCTGTTACATAAATGTGTCAACTAATTTTTTGTTTTTTTGTTTTTCCAGAGTGAAGAATTCCACATTTACACCCAGTACTGCACCAACTACCCACGGTAAGTCAGCCGCTGTCTGTCTCTTTGTGTACGTCTGTCCCTATTTCTGCATACAAGACAGTGAGTATACTGTCTACTGTACAAAATCCTCCCGTCGTCATTGTCATCCTATCCTGATCTCATCTCCATATACCTTCTTCCCAGCGTCTCACATAACTCCATTGTGTATGTCGATCAATGCGTTACCCTTTTTCCCTTCCCTGACAAACTGACACGTTCTATAGAAGCCACCTCAGCAGGAGTCAAAGCGTCTACTGGCGGTTGTGCCTCAGGGTCTCTCTACCTTCCCTCCTCCCCTCCCTCTCGCTCCGTTTTTTTTTCTTCCATTCTTTTATTGACAGAGTTACAGCTCACACACTGACAGATGGGGTATTATAGTTGTCACCTTTTAATACCCAACGCTGTTAATGTTTTATTCTGCTTTGTGTGAGTGTGGTCCTATGGGACACCTGTGTGGATACCTTGGTTGGGATACTGTGTGATTGAATGGGCTGAAACATGAGGCTTTTCTTCATGCCAAGATACACTGCACCTACCGAACACACCTTCTCCTCTGGCTGACCATTCTTCTTCCACAGTGTGCGATAAGGCACGTGGGCACCCGAAACTATTTACAAGCTAATGATGACTAATTGAATGCTGATTGTGTGTGTGCGTGTGTGAGAGGGAGACAGTGTGTGTAAAGGGGCTATTGTCAGCTGTTTGAGATAGACCTTCTCCCACATCCACACCACAGCTGGTGACCCCAACCAAGGTCACACATGACAGACAAACACACACACACACACACGCTCGCACATGGGGGACACTCGCATACAGACGCACGCACACACAGAGAGGCTTGCAGATGTATCATGGTCATGCTGAGCTCTAAGGTCGGGTTTCCTCCAGAACAATGCGAGGCCTGTGTGGAGCTGCACTGGAATTTAGACATACAGACATGAACATGCATGCACACACACACACACACACACACACACACACACACACATGCACGCACAGGGAAGAAAGAGACAAGTTTGGGGCAAGTCACAAGTGTCTTTCTCTGTCATTTTCCACTGCGCACACACACACACACACACGTACAGCCTCCACTCATTGGTGAAAAAGGCTCTTTATTCCCCAGTAGGTCAGACAGAAAAGTAGCTCCACTGACATGTAAATTTGGGGCTTACAAGGTTGTACAGTGCTGCCGTTTTAGTAGAAGATGCACCAAACATCTTTTTTATGTTGCCTTGGATCATTATGAAAGAGTCACATATTCAGTATGAGATTGGGATATAATATTGAGAGCTGGATGCAAAATTCCTTTCCTTTCCTGGTGGTTTTATTATATATTTAAATAAAAATATCAAATTGATGTTCAGTGCCATTAACTGTGTTCTACTGTTACACAATACATGTCAAAACATCTCTGCCAGCTCATGTTGTTATTTTAAATACAATTATGATCTGATCATTCTTTTAAACAACATAATTTTGTAAAATGACAACAAAACATGATCATATACCATTCCACTGAAAGTCGATACCAATGATTCAAATTACTGCCCAGGCCAGGGGGGGGGGGGGTTTCCTTTTTTAGTAATCCCGGTCAGGGCATACATTACAACTCTCATTTGTCATTGCTGTCAAATTATGGTTTACTACACATCCCTGATATCTTATTCGCCGTGTTTTGTCTCCACAGGTCGGTGGCTGTGCTAACAGAGTGCATGAGGAACAAGGCGTTGGCCAAATTTTTCCGCGAGCGCCAGGAATCTCTGAGTCACTCCTTGCCCCTAGGCTCCTACCTGCTCAAGCCAGTGCAGAGGATCCTCAAGTACCATCTACTGCTGCACGTACGTCTGTGTGTTGTCTCTCTCTCTCAGCACACACTTACACACATGCACGAACAATTATTCTTTACCGACAGATATGCAAGCGCAGGCAACCACTTGCAAGTGCAGAGGTCATACACTCTCAATGGCACATTTATTTATATCTTATCTATACCACTGCAAATGGATGTGTACGGTTAAATAGCAGCATTTCTGACTCAGTTCCCAATCACAGTCTCCACTGGAGAAACCAAATGTTTAGACATATGGTGCCCAGTATGTATGTTCCTGCGCATGTGCGCCTGTAAATTCATAGCTTACATGTTTTTTCATCCCAGTGTATGTAGGAATGTGTGTTTATTTGCAGAAACACATGCATGTAAGCGTGTGTCCCTTTGCATGTGGTCTTCCTGAACATGCTGGTGTAAAGTGTGTGTGGCTACGTACATACGTATGTGCAAGTGCTAACCTCCAACGTGTTTGTGTGTGCTGCCTGTGTACATGCGCTGCGCAGGAGATAGCCAACCACATGGAGAAGGACACGGAGACCTATGAGGTTGTGCAGGAGGCCATAGACACCATGCAGAGAGTGGCCTGGCACATCAACGACATGAAGAGGAAACACGAGCACGCCGTTAGGTTGCAGGTACGACAGACAAACACACGCAAAATAAGAATGATGAATGATTGCGCAAAAATGTCTATTTAGGACTGTCAGTGTCCCACTTGCTCAAAACCTTTCCTGAATCCATTAAATTCTTGTGAGCGTGCGATCTCCTCCGTGATGTATCCTGCACACTTTCCGTGACTGTCATCATTCGTACAACTAAAACAGACGCGGCCTGTTTCAAGTCTTTTTTCGAGGAGCCAAGTCTTTTATTGTTCCGTTCAGGACAGTTATGTGAACTCTAGTTTTGAATCGGCCAGGGCTCTGATCCTTCCCACGTCTTACACAAGTCTCGGCGTTTTCCACTGGACTAATGATGGCCTTGCATAAGGAGGACACATAAAAGGGAAGCTTGTTTCTTTTATCAGCTGGGCGCCAGAATGGGCAGATGAATGCAGTAATGTGTTCAGAGTCTGGAGAAAGGATTGGGACAGATAGAAATTGTGAAGTGTTTTTTTAATTTTCCTTATGTCTTTTTACCCTTTTTTATTTTTCCTTGACCTTTTTGTTTCACTGTCTAGTCTCTCTCCCTCTATTTAGTGGTATAAAACTCTTTTTCACTCATTTTCTGCATACAGATTTTTTTCAGTATTTTATTTTAGTCTTTCATAAACCAGATCTGTTCAGCAGTTTAGTTTGATTTGTGTTCACCTTCTGCTGTTGCATTTATTTCTCTCACGAGATATTTTTTGTGATTGCACAATCTTTATGTATTCAACTCTGCTCACTCTCTGTATTTCTGTGCTCGCTGCAGGAAATCCAGAGCCTGCTGACCAACTGGAAGGGCCCCGATCTGATTGGCTACGGAGAGCTGGTTCTTGAAGGAACATTTCGTCTGCAGCGAGCCAAGAACGAGAGAACTCTCTTCCTGTTTGACAAGCTTCTGCTCATCACCAAGAAAAGAGAAGAAACCTACACATACAAGGCTCACATCCTGGTCAGTCACGCTACTCTGAGCATGACATGTGCCAAAGAGACACTAGACATACAAACGTTTTCTGCTCTGTAACAGTAATTTTAACACGACTTCCTACCTGTCTCTTGCAGTGCTGTAACCTGATGCTGGTGGAAGTTATTCCTAAAGAGCCCCTGAGTTTCAGTGTGTTTCACTACAAGAATCCCAAACTGCAGCACACAGTCCAGGTATATTGCATAACAAAAGACGGTGTGAATGTAATTACGTGTTTGGTTTAAACCGTGCAGCTACCAGCAGCGTTGAGCAAGAGAGCAATCAGAAAGTGTGACGATTATTTGCAGGTGTCTGATTGTTTTGTAGAGCATCCAGGCTCAGCTCACGGAGTTGTTCAGACATGTTGAGTGTTTAGAGGCTAATGCCGGCCGTTGTTGTTACCAAAACACTGTGTTTTGGACAAGCACTGAAAGAGAAATGATAATCTGTGTGACGTAAGAAAGCCGCGTTCCAAATTTTTTGAGGGTTTATCCCAACCGTCTCAACTGCCTTTTAAAATGCATGTCTGATATTATCTTTGTTGTGATGTTTCACCCTCTGCCCGCAGGCCAAATCCCAGCAAGACAAGCGCATGTGGATCTTACACCTCAAGAGACTCATACTTGAAAACCATCCTGCCAAAATCCCTGCCAAGGTAAGAGCAGCTTCCAGTCTCCTGACAGCTCCCTCCCTGTTCACTTATGGTGTATACACAGACTGGGATGTGTTGGAAATGTTACTCCCTCTCGTCTTCTTCTTCTTCTCTCCATCTTTCCTTGCCTTTCCTTTCATTTCTTGTGCTCTGTTTTCTTCTTATTAGTATTTTCTGTCTCTTCATCTGCTTTTGCTCTTGGGGGGAAAATGAAGATTTCTTTCCAGAGGTGAAGGTCATTGAGAAAGTTCACTGTGATTACATAAAGGGGCTGCTTGTAAAGTGCCATACTTGTTCAAAACACTTGAGTCAAGACTGTGGTGTGGCGCCACCTAGTGTAAAATCTTATGTTCATCCTTTATCAAACCTCATTTTTCTCACTTATTTTATTACTTGAATTCTAGGCAAAGCAAGCCATTTTGGAGATGGATGCAATGCGTAAGTACCAATGTACATGTCATTTATGTTGGAAAATAAATATAACAATAATTTAATTAATCCTATTGTATGATATATTTTAATGTTATTTTCTTCTTTGTTGTGTAACATCTCTCCCCTCATTTCTACAGATCATCCCGGGTTTCATTACAGCCCTGATGGTGACAAGAAGGATTCCCCTCAAACGAAGGAGGGCCCTACCCCTCGAAGAGGACGCAGGAAAGGTGAGAAATATAGAGGTTACTGTATTTAAGAAATTTTCACACTTTGCATGACTGAACATTAAGAATTCATTATTTATTTATTTGTCTTCTCAGAACCTTTATCCAAAATATTGAAGACTGCCAAGCAGAATGCTGCCAACACTGATGGTGAAAAGGTGAGTGATAACCAGAGATGATGAACAGTTTAGAGGATACATTCACAATTTTTCAAGTCTGTCCTAAAACAATATTCAGGTACCCAGATGAACATTTTTCTTGATGTAATCATTCCTCCTGTTCATACTGGCCATTAACAGATCCCTTCCTAATGTGCTTACAATGTAAGTGATGCTGGACAAAATTCACAGTCCTCCTTCTGTGCAAACATTTATTTAAAAGTTCAACGTAGATTTTTTCCGCTATCACTTCCATTTTAAGCACATTTGAAGTGGATCTTTGAATGGCCAGTATTGGCAGGAGGAATGAATTCAGCAAGCAAAACCTCTTTCAGTGTTCATATGGACACCTGACTGTTGTTTTAAGATAGACTTGAAAAATTGTTAATCCTTTAAGGTTGAGGAGCAAGAGTACACAGACACACACCAACACTCACAGAAGTTAACCTTTTAACTTGAAAACTTGCCCCTCTCCAGCGAACAAGCCTGGGTGCCACCCTGCTCTCTCCAGTGTCCCAGCTGGCTCTGGGCACAATTGGTCGCAGTCGCAGCCTCATCAACCAATCACAGGAGTCTCTGGACCCTGGCGATCACTATGACCACAGTGACAGAGAAGAAGGGGAGGAGCCACATCAGCAAGATGCTGATGATGAGGATGACAGTGGTCTGGTAAGTTTAAGCTGACCAAAAGACTTAATTAATTAAACTAAATTAATTAAACATTGACATTCATCCATTCATGTTCTTGCAGTGTTGATTCCACATTCATTTCTTGTCTTGTTAAATTTTGTAACTCTGCATTCAGGGAGGTGGAAAGAGGCTGCGAGTTCCTGGCAAAAGCAGTAGGAAGAGGCTGAATCCACAGGCATCTGTCGATAGTATAGAGCAGTGGAAAACCTTCAACATGAGTCCTTCAGACTTACAGGTATGGTGTTGATTCAAAGCTTCACAATGGTAACTGAGAAATTAATTGTGATGCAACAAGTAATTTCTGCTGTCCTTCCCCTCAGAGAGCCAGAGAATCCCTCGTGAGGGAAGGAAGTCACCACCCGCCACTCCTCAGGACACCTAACGTGACGGAGGAACCTCCAGACTCTCCTGTTCCCTCCGTAATAGTGACAGAAAGTGACCATTCTGTAAGGAACATTTGGGCAGACCACCGGGCTCGCAGGGCCATGTTCCCCACCAGACAGCGAACCATGCAGCCTGATGACGAGGACGAGGACATCTACCAGATGTTTGTTCCCACAGAGCCAAGCGGACCAGAACCAGAGACTCCCACAGAGAGGTCAGAGGCCACCTCGTCACCCAGGACAGCTCGGCCCTGCAGCTGGCACGTCGAACAGGTGCCCACCGTGCAGATTGACCCTCCACCCAGTGGGAGCAGAGTCCTGCGGAGGGCAAGCAGTGCAGGAGAGAAGGCTACAGAGGCTCGACAGAGTCCTGACGATGACCAGTCCGGTCACAGCAACCTGGAAGTGATTCACACTGAATCATCCAGCAATGACATATCTGGATCCTCCTCAGCCGAGCAGCTGACAATAGACGACATTGAAAATGTATATGACAACATCAGCTATGAGGACCTGAAGAGCATGGGCCTTATCAGAAGAGACCCAGAGGAATGCCAGTCACGGAACGAGACTTTTACACTTGCACAGGGTTCCCAGGGCCAGGCAGCAAGGGCGCTAAATGCTCCAGAGGTTCCAAAGGTCACTGAGCCTATCATCGAACCAGGCAGTTCCTCTGAGAGCAACCGGTCCTCCACACAGGAAGGGAAGTCATTTGGGACATGTGAGCTCAAGATAGTGGAGGAGAACATCTATGACACCATCTGTTTCAGGGAGCCCCCATCAAAAGAGCTCAAAGGCATGAATGAAGGCAAACTAAAACAAGAGAGAGACAGTCTGCTGGCCTCAGAACAAGACCTGACTGGAAGCATCGGAGGTTTTGTATCTGAGGAGAGCCTCCGCTTCGGAGAGGATGAAGGACTATCCTCCCATCCTGCCCTGTGTTTTTCAGAACCAGATTATTCCTCCTCGTCTGCTTCGGAGACCTTCTCCCAACGCTCACAGAAAGGGGATAAGATGTCAGAGCAGGTTGATGAGATCTGGAACGACTTGGAAAACTACATCAAGAACAATGAGAAGAAAGCTGACCGACTGCCTGCTGCCTTCCCAGTTAGTGGCAGTGAGTCACCCAAGAAGACCTCCTCAGTCAAAAACAGTCCTACAAAGAGCCCCCCTGTCATTAGTTCCCAAGCAGCTAGCCCTCCAGCTAAGAGTCCCCCAGCAAATCAGCCGAAACCCCCGCCTCTAAGCTCCACACCATCATTCACCATCCCAGTCATCAACCTCCCTGACCTCCAAAGCGAAAGCACCACTGAAGAAGAAAGCCACAGCCCTTCCCCAACTTCACGCCCACTGCCGGTCACCCCAGAGCCCCTCCCAGGCACAGTGAAGAGCATTCGTAACAGACTGGCTCGCCTCAGCAGTGGCAGCTTCCGCCTAGAGGACGACGACCTGGTGGAGCTTCCTCCAAGAAAAACCCCTCAGAGGGAGAATCCCATCAAGGATATCCACAGTTTGTTTCCAGGAGAGTTGGCAGGTCTGGACTCACCGCTGGCATCCTCCTCCCTCCTGTTGGGTGAGTCCGTGGACTTCCCCTTGGAACTGATGGACAAAAACAAGAGCCGGGTGTTCCTGATGGCACGGCAATATAGCCAGAAGATTAAGAAAGCCAACCAGCTGCTGCGCATGAGGAGCATGGACCCTGGAGATTCTTGTACTCGGGCAAGAGCTGAGAAGAAGCAGAAAGACCTGGCAGCCATCTTAGAGGAAAAGAAACAAGGGGGAGCTGCCATAGGTAAGGCAAAGATAGCTTAGAAACTAAGATAGATTCTAACTATCTTCATGTTTTGCTTCATGTTTTTAAGACTAAATTGGGATGTTTTTTACATTTAAGAATAAGACAAAAAAATACCTTACTCATACCTTCTTTTCATCCTCTGTATTCCCTCTTCAGGCGCAAGGATAGCAGAGTACTCCCAGCTCTATGACCAGGTAATGTTTAAGGATTCTCCTGGTCTACTTGGTCAGACCTCCGCTACCCCACACCACAGCCATCCAGGACTTCCTTCCTCTCCGTCCATGCCTGAGACCTCCCTGGAGGAGGATTGGCTCCACTCCACCTACAGCAATGGAGACCTCTCCAGCTTTGTCTCCTCGTCAAACGAGGTGGGGGGTGCTCGAGCATCTTCCACCCCTCAGCGCAGGCTCACCTCTGCCTGCTCCACCCCCTCTCTCAAGAACCTCCCTCCCTCTCCAACCACCCCACCATCCCAGAGATGGAGCTCGTCCATGTCGGCGCCAAGCGAGAAAGAGGAGCATGTGTACAGTTCCATTAAGAGACATCCTTCCTTTAATGCTCCGTCTTTGCCCGTTTCAAAGTCTTCCCCGTCCTGTCAGTCAGTCAGCTCTCTGGACAGCCCGCAGCAGGAGAAGAACAACCAGGCTGGACTCAGATGTAATGGACCCACTGTGGATCGATCCACAGACAGACTCCATGGCCCCAGTCTGGGCCGGGTTGGTCGGCAGAGCAGCCTTCCAGAGAGGTCTACCCAGGGACACTCAGAGCTCACATTACATGACGGCCAACATGTGGTGGTCCTGAATCGGGCTTCTGCACTGAGCATACTCTCCGCCACCCAGAACTACCTGGCCAACTTTAAGGACAACGGGGAAGATGACGATGACTATGTAGAGATCCGCTCAGAGGACGAAAGCGAACAGGAGCAGGACAGGTTGGCGCAGCGAAGTGGCAGCTCGGCAGCCCTTTCCAATCAGAACCGGGGTCTTGTCCATTCCCAGAGTTTGCCGTGCACACCGGTGCATTCCTGCGAACGGCTGAGGTCTCTGGAGCGTGAGAATCTGGAGAAGTACCTGTGGAGCGAGCCACGGGAGAGCCAATCCACCATCGTCCAGTCTCTGAGGGATAAGTTTCAGTGTCTGAGCTCTAGTAGCTTTGCCTGAGTCTATATGCCAACTGAAAGCCAAATATATATTAACCTACAGCATATTGCAACAAAAGGGACACTGCTGCTTTGCCTTGAACGCCCTTCATCTACTCAACATCGTAGACCACAAATAAAAAACAAATATTACACCAACATAATACATGTTAGATCAAAAACCAGTGTCTTTGATTGCAAGCATATGTATAACAACATATGTGAATACTTACTCAAACACATATGAGGTTACTATTAATGGTCAAAATGCCACATCAAATCCTGCATGTGAGCTGCCTTAGCACTTCCAGGTTCAAACAGTCTTCTTGTGTATGTTTCAAAGAGTGGTGATCTGGTGCAGGGGAAGTTACACAGAAATCAAAGTACAAATGTTCTCAGTTGTTTGTAAAGGCATTCAGTGAGACTGAATGGGTTTTAATATTCAAAGGAATTCAAACTCTTTTATTGCTTTACTTGCCAGCCTTATAGAGATCATTTGAGTCATGTGAATTGATTCTGCAGGCACTACAGACAGAGGACTTGTGCCAATAACTGTCAAGATAAAGATAGTCCAGGTATATGCTACCAGTTATAAGAAATAGAACCTTTTCTGTGCACAACATCTCAAAACGAAGTACAAGCATCAAAGGTCTGATGATCTTTGAAGGATCTTGACTTCCCATGTCAGGCTCTGTCTTTTAATTTGCTGTTAAGGTTATTTTAACTGCATTTTCAGCACTACAGTAGTTAATCTTAACCTGTATAGGAGAGGTGAACCACAGTGGTGGCTAGTGTTTTTAATTGTGCTTACACTATCAAACACTTGGAACAAGCAGCTTTACAAATTTGCAGTCTAGATTTGCTACTCAGGCTAGATTGTCACTTTTAACAGCTTTCTAGCAATGAATTTTAACAAAAAGGATGCAACTGTAAAGAAAACATGTCGGCTATTACAAGATCCAATAGGTTAAGTATAACTAGACTTAGACCCGTAAGTCTGTTTGAAGTTATTGCATTTCACTCTACCAACTTTGACATCAATAGGGTATTGTGCTTTAAAATCAAGAGAAGATGCTGATATTTTAGATCATCTATAAGAAAACTGTAGGACTTCATATTTATTTTGAATCTGTGAGCAAGTCTGAAATGTTTTTACACATAATGGTCTGGGGCATCCATCGTGTAGAGCGAAATGTGCATCTCCACAAGTGGATGAGGTTTTTTTTTTTCTTTTTTTTTTCTAAATCTCACTAATTTTAATCTGTTTTAAAGAGGGACCACGAAGGAGAGCATTAAGGAGAGTTAGTTAAAAGACTACAGTACTGTATTTGGTGTACATTTGGTGTTTTTTTTTTTTTTTTTTTTTTTTTTTTTTACTCAAATGGATAATCAGCTGTTTGTTTACTTTAAGTTATGGGACACTCCCAGCTATCACACTACTGATATTGCATCCACAGTCACAGAAAGATGTTGGAAATCACAGTCAGCTAGTTTTCAGTCACATCAATAAGTTTCATACAGCACAATTTTTTTTTTCCCTTGAAGCAACCCCAGTATTCACCACGCACACTTGTTGAAACATTTTTTTTAAAGTCACTTAATGTGTCGTATTTATTTGAAAGCGTCCCTATGATATTGACCCCGTATCTCTATTCCTTCATGCCACAGACAGGTTGTAAATGAAAGTTAAAGTTATTTATTAAAAGATGGTTTTATTCTGATTCAGGTGCGCTCACAAAATTTGAATCAAATACTGTGAATATTTTCAGAAAATGGTAGTTTTTCTATCACGCACTGCTTAATGCAAGTTCCAAATCACAATAGCCACATGAAAAGTTGAAAAGCACAATATCATGGTCTACTGTTCATATCAGGAAATATGCATCAAAAAAAAGTTAGGATTATGAAGTATGTTTTTTTTTTTTCATTGTACATTTGTGTCCTCTATTTCACTGGTGGGGATTATCAGTCTTCATTGACTCTTTTTTGCACTTTTCTGTCTTTTTTTAAACGTTTTATTTGTAAACACTTTGTAAAGATGTACATTTTAGGAAAGTTATTCTTGTATGCCATAGGTATGCTTTATAATGCTTTAATGTTTAAGTTAAGTGTACTGTATTTTTTTAACGGCCTAGTTGTCATTGCTCAACAAAATGTACTGGAGGTAATAAATTCAAATTAAACTCGTCTTTGTGTTTTTGTGGTTATCATTGAATAAAGAAGTCACCACATTTATGAATCAAGTATAAACAATTCATCACTTTCAAGGAGAATCGTGTTGAATCTAGTAGAAGCATAGCAGCCTGAAAATATAACAAAATCTGAGATCATCATGATAAACTTAAAAGGTTTTTGAAGTTTCAAGCTTGTTTCACCTCCGACCACACCCAGCCTCACTGATGGCTGCTTTCTTGCACCTGTAACCACACCTGACAGTGATGTCACAGGATCCTGGGAGTACACCTGTACGTCACAACAGCAAGGTAAGAAGTTAAAACACTGGAGGTCAGCAAAAACAAGATTTTCAGGGTGCGTTAAGTCAGTCTTTAAAGATTTTACTTACTGATGGTCACTGAGGTATAAGAAATAATAAAGCACTTGTTTTATAGAATGTAGATGTTTGTTACGTGTCACATATTCAGGATATCAGTTTTTATTCTCATGCTCACTCCTCTGAGATTTAGTGGCTCCCTGCTCGGCTGCTGTAGACCTGTGCCAACCCGCAACCTCTTAGATCTCAATGAGAGAACCATCAATCACATGGCTCACACCCCCTTAACCCATTTTTCAAACTATTCCCATCTGGTTGAAGATACAGGATACAAATGGAAAAAGACACATTTCAGTAAAAGTTTTGTCCCCTCTGCTGAATTGCAGAGCTGACTAATCACAATAATGCATGTATAACCTACTGTATATGTATGTAGTGATATGATGTTTTATGTGAGTGTATGTACCTTACAAATCTATGTTCTGGAGAAATGCATAATGCATACTCATATACTCAAAATCAAAAAATATCCAAAGAAAGCCAAAATGAGATGCAATATGTTCTCTATAAATAAGGAGTGTAGCCCTACTAATACTGGATTTTTGAGGCTGTTATTATATATTATATTTGAGAGTTATAAAATCCTGATAATATATCAGCTAATATTCATTTAAAAAAATAAAAACATGAACAACATAAATAAACTGTTTTGATAAAGATCCCTTGAATTTGTTTGTAAAAGTACAAAGATTTGCACTGTGCAGGTTATTTTACAGCTACATAATGTACTTGCCAGTGCTCTTTGGTAGACAAACTAAAATCACCATATACTACAGCACCACAGCCAATTTACCAAAGAAGGGAATATAACACACCTCAGTATTGTGCAATTCCTCCAAAAAGGCAAACAAAGGAAAGTGCCACTCAATACAAGAAAGAGAAATAAGAGAAAAAAGTGGGGGGAAATGTATGAAAGGAAAAAAAGAAACGTCTATATACTCCAATAAAAAACATCAATACTGTATTCTTCTAGATAGTTTATTTACAGGTGTAGCTCTGTGCACTGTGAAGCATATATTTTCCTGTAAATTTAGGTATAGTCAAACTATCGTCTACTACTCTCTTACAATTTCCAAAATTCAGTTCATTGTAAATCTTTACATCGTTATGGGCAAATTCTTTATTCGTAAGATGAGATGCCTCAAGAAAACGCCTACCCTAAGAATGCTCCTAACAGATTTTGACATTTATCTTTCCTCTGTTAAAAACTAGAAAATGCATAGGATATTTATCTGAATATGGGATTGTAACTCAGTGACATTTCTTTACAGACCTGATTCATTTTTGGCAGCTTCAAACCACACCTCTGGTCTTTCTTTTTTGTTTGTTTTTGTTTTCTTTTTCTGTTTTGTTTTATCTCCACTGATTATCTTATCTTGTCACTTCTATAGGCTAGTACTCTTTTTATTCAGGATACCAGAATGAATTATATCAGGATTTATATGTTTCCTGATTTTTGTTGCCATGTTTGTGTAATGTTCTGTAATGACTGTATTATATATTTGCAATAAATAAAAATGAAAAAGTATATATTTTTAAAGCACTATGGATTTTTTAGCACTGAGTTTCACTATGTATGAAAAGTGCGGTACAAATTAAATGTATATTAATTTTATTAAAAAAGGATCGTCACAGGACATGAACAGCAGAGGGCGCACTGGCAGCCCGTCTCCTTGACAACGTCTCAAGAACCAAGAAGAAGGAGCGTTTGGTTCAGAGGGATTATGGGAAATGTAGTTTTTAACGAAGCAACATCACAAAACGTCATTTTCTGATTTCGATAAGGGAACTGGTTGGCGTGAACCCTTTTACAATCTTACAGTTTATATCGATTTTATAGTTAAATCTCGTCATACTTTGGTTCCCGCGCTGTAACTTCTCGAACCTTCTGGTTAAGACCCGGTTACCCAGAGTGCACTGCGCCACTTCCTTTCTTCTCGGTCTTGTGGTGGTCCAAAATGTCGCTACTAGACGGTCCGTTAAATGTGCTCGGCCAGAGAACAACTGGCGAATCTGTTCGCACTCAAAATGGTGAGTGGTTGTGCTGTATTTGCTTGTTGTTTCAGAGGCGTTTCACTTCTTTTCTGTGCTTCTCAAATAATCGACAAGTAATGTGATTCATTTAGTGCATGTAACACACGTGCGGCTTATGCTAACGCTAGCAACGGTTAATGTTAACTTTAAAGCCTCTGCTCCGCCTCTGGTGTATTTGGTGCAAAGCACAGTCAAGCCTGTTATATCTACACAATGGTCACTTAACGCAAATAGCATTTATTAGGACTCCTTACTCCCATTTCAGTACCTTCCACTCACACTACCATGAATGGACGGCTATGCTAATGGGATAGAAAAAACACTGTCATGGTCTGAAGGTGTGGCTATCGCTCTATGTACCCCGCTAAATAAAATGACAGAATAGAGCAATATCAAATGTGTTCTTTGGTATTTAAGTGAGGCATCTTATTGTTTGTACAGAGTGTGTATAAATGTAGGGTGAAGCTTGTTTAGTTGTCAGCTAGTAGCAGCCTTTTCCTTTTCTTTGCAGTAATGGCCGCAGCATCCATCGCCAACATCGTCAAGAGCTCCCTGGGACCTGTTGGCCTTGACAAGATGCTGGTGGACGACATTGGGGTCTGTGTCACATTCAGTAATATCTCTATCTTTTATATCAGTCTGTGTAAATGATATTTATTAGCCGGGAGGAGGTGCTCATCAGTTCTTTCTCACTGTCGTCTTGACAGGACGTGACCATCACCAACGATGGAGCGACCATCCTGAAGCTGCTGGAAGTGGAGCACCCAGCCGCCAAGGTCCTGTGTGAACTGGCTGACCTGCAGGACAAGGAGGTCGGAGATGGGACCACGTCTGTGGTGAGTAAGGCCAACAGCTGCAGAGGTAGAGCTTCGTAACCCCGCAGGGAGAATGGAGTGTGTTTGCTTAATTTATTTGGGCTTTTCTGTCCTTGAACACAACTCTTAAGTTGTAGCAAGTGAATTGTAATATCCTGTTTTAGTACCACGCATCTGCTTTTTATTACGGGTGTGTGGCTATGCTAACAGGAGAGAGAAACTGTCCTTCAATGTCTGAAGAGGCTGAGCAGCCTTATCTCTGCCGCCTCTAATGAAGTGATGGTACACTGTTAAATCCATAACTTTGTTTTTCATTGTTGGTGTAACAAAGTATCCTAAGCTGAAATATGGACCCAGTTCTGGGTTTGTTTGTTACAAAATATGTCCTTTGACATTCTTCTAGGTAATTCTTGCCGCAGAATTGCTCAAGAGTGCAGATGAGCTGGTGAAGCAGAAGATTCACCCCACGTCCGTCATCAGTGGATATCGTCTGGCTTGCAAGTAAGATGCTAACATTGAAAATAAATCTTAAAGCTTCACTACTATTTAATTGTAAATTTGGATCTGTGCATATTTTCTGACAAACTTGTTTGTCATTTTTCAGGGAGGCAGTGCGCTACATTAATGAGAATCTCACTATCGGGACAGATGACCTGGGCAGAGAGTGCTTAATCAATGCAGCCAAGACCTCCATGTCCTCCAAAATCATTGGAGTGTATCCTTTCTGCTCTATGCAGCTATGAAGAGTTTGAAGTTAGTGGGCATAATTTGTAATCGGTGGTGTTTACATTTCTTGCATGTGGGTGTATCAGTTCTCTTCTGCCTTTATCTGCCTTGACCCCCGAGCCCTCAGTGATGCAGATTTCTTTGCAAACATGGTGGTGGATGCTGCCTTGGCTGTGAAGTTTGTGGACAGCAAAGGTGTGGCCAAATATCCCATCAACTCTGTCAATGTGCTGAAAGCCCATGGCCGCAGCCAGAAAGAGAGTTTCTTGGTTAACGGATACGCAGTGAACTGCACAGTTGGCTCACAAGGTATGTTGGTTATAAAGCCTGGAATTCCTGCATCTTAAGGTTTTTTTTTTTTTTTTTATCTCAAATGCAGCTGATTACATTCCCATTTATATTTGCTGCTATGTCTTGCCTGATGGCGTATGCAGTGATACGCGTGGGAGACAGTACACTGGCTTTGGAAGGAATGTAGTCGCAGTAGTTTGTAAACTGTGGCACCTCTTTTCTGGCCAGACAATAGAACATTGTCCTGAAATTAAAGGACATTAGTTTCAGTATGTTTCAGTTCAGTTTGTGATGCTTGTAGAAGTTGTATGGCATAGTCGATTTTAAATTGCTCTGAAAGTATTTCCCATGTTGAACAAGCTGTTCTCTTTCTGTCCAAAGGCATGGTAAAGCGAGTCGTCAACGCCAAGATTGCTTGCCTGGACTTCAGCCTGCAGAAGACTAAGATGAAGATGGGAGTCCAAGTCATCATCAACGACCCAGAGAAGCTTGACCAGATCAGACAAAGGTTGATTATGGAATATTTCTTTCGTCTGCTGTCTCAGAAAACTTGCGCTCAACAATCGTCCCATTTAAATTTGCTGTGATGCTGAATCAATAGTTTACACAGTGATACGCGTGGGAGAAAACATAAGCAGCCCCGAGTCAAGGCAGCAGCTTCTCTCTGAGCTGCGGGTCCACTATTGTGGGCTGGACATTTGTTTATAATAAAGACTTTATATGCATATTATGCAAGATCATGCAACTGTAGTTTGCTTACAGCATTCAGCTAAATTATATATATTTTTAACACATGCAAAAGCTATGTATAGGTCATGTTTTGCTGAACCATACAGATCTATACTTGTTAAATTGGACATCTGCATAGATGCCATTAAGATGAATGCTGTGTATTTCTGTACTGCCTATTATGTAGCCCTAAATGTTGCTGAATTAATTGAAACAAAATCATACTTTGCTATTTCAGGGAATCTGATATCACCAAGGAGAGGATCCAAAAGATTCTGGCATCAGGGGCTAACGTGATCCTGACCACCGGCGGCATTGATGACATGTGTCTGAAGTACTTTGTGGATGTTGGAGCCATGGCAGTGAGGAGAGTTCTTAAGAGGGACCTCAAACGCATCGCCAAAGCAACAGGCGGTAAGAAGGAAGCATGCTGTAGTTTGTGCTGATAGACTTTTAAGTTGCCAACATTTTTTACTGTTTTGGTTGAGGCCTGATATTCAGCGGTTGAAACTAGTGTCAGTTTTTGACTTTATTTGTATTTGTCTGTTTTCAGCCACCCTCTGCCCTTCTCTGACCAATTTGGAGGGAGAGGAGACATTTGAAGCCACTATGCTCGGCCAGGCTGAAGAGGTTGTGCAGGAACGCATCTGTGACGATGAACTCATCCTTGTCAAGAAGTAAGAACCGCAGCTTTATATAGAAGTGTTTTATACTTAGTGAAACTGTAGCTCTGGCAGCAGTTCTGATAAACTGGTACAACGACACGAAACTGTGCTGTTTTCTGTATTCTAATTCTCTACTTTTTATCCTCTCAGTACCAAAGCACGCACATCAGCCTCCATCATTCTGCGCGGGGCCAACGACTTCATGTGTGACGAGATGGAGCGTTCGCTGCATGATGCTCTGTGTGTGGTGAAGAGGGTGCTGGAGTCAAAGTCTGTGGTGCCAGGAGGTGGCGCTGTGGAGGCAGCACTGTCAATCTATCTGGAGAACTATGCTACCAGCATGGTAAGCCTGAAGAAATGTGGATTTAAAAAAAAAAGTGATTTGCAATGAGTGTAGTGTTGGGTTGTAACACTAAAAATTTACTATAATAATATAATACTTTGTTTTTTTAGGGTTCCCGAGAGCAGTTGGCCATTGCTGAGTTTGCTCGGTCTCTCCTCGTCATCCCCAAAACACTGGCTGTAAACGCAGCACAGGACTCCACTGATCTGGTGGCCAAGCTTCGCGCCTTCCACAATGAGGCTCAGGTTAATCCTGAACGCAAGAATCTCAAGTGGTGAGTCTGTCGCCTTACTGCACCCGTCATGAGACTGTAATATCTTTCAACAACGTATTTGACCTTTTTTTTTTTTTTGTGTGTCCGGTAGGATTGGTCTGGACCTGGTGAACGGCAAGCCCAGAGACAACCGTCAGGCTGGCGTGTACGAGCCCACCATGGTTAAGACAAAGAGCCTCAAGTTTGCCACTGAGGCCGCCATCACCATCCTCCGCATTGACGACCTCATCAAACTGTTCCCAGAGCCAAAGGAGGGCGGCCAATCGTACAGGGATGCCGTGCAGTCAGGATCTCTGGAGGGTTAAGAGGCTGCGACTGGTCCTGATAAGTTCAGCGTCTGTATTTATATGTAAGGAGCTCTTCATGGCTGTTGCTCTAGTGTAGGCCGTGCACTTTGCCTGTTTACTGTTCTCCCACTCCCTCTCCCTTTGGACTCTCGCTTCCAAAGGAACTGTAAGTGATTTTCTTTTTTTGGACACTTAATAAAGCTCCAATGGCTGTAAATGACCGTTGATTTGTTCATTTAAAATGGCTACCTGTGGTTATTGTGCCGGCTTCAGTAAAAGAGTTTGAAAGAAGAAGTTGACTCTGTGGCTTAGAGATCTTTATTGATATGTTCAACAGCTAGATTATAACATCTGTTTATGTACAGGAAGCACTCGGGTAAAGAAGGCTAGCATACTTAACCTCATGGCACTTGTCTGTAGTTGAAGGCTGCTGTCTGCACAATTGATCAGAGAAACAAGGTCCATCAATTAAGTGGAATGTTAAAAAGGTTTGTCTTTAAATCTATTGAATGCTTCAAAAAAAATTACACCAGTAGTTACAAAATTATGTTCTACAGAGAAAGTAGCATGTCTTCCAAAGCCTGTCCATACTGTGAACTAATGTCTTACATTTACATTGTTTCACTTATATCAGTTGTACTGGTAACTGAACACAGCTGGTTGTAAATGGAAAGCGTTCACTCTTTGACTCTTTGCAGTATGCTGGTAATTTAGCACACTCAATACAGGTTGTACAAACAATTTTAAGTTACTACTGCTTAATGTAGAAGCTGTCAGTGTACACTAGATTTACATATCTGCAGTGACAAGATCTAAAATCCTCTAATAAGTGATTCTCAAACTCTTTCACATCAAGGACCCCTAAACTGACACAAATTAGACCACAGACCCCAATTTGATAAGATCAGAATGTCATTGTGTGACTTATGGATGGAATTACAGTGAAATTATTCCCCTTTTTGGGGGTCTCCTGACCCCACTTTGAGAACCACTGTATTAAGTCACATTTTACACAGCTAACCTGAGGAAGGTTGAGTTTAAATTTAAGTTTTTTCACAGTGAGAATAGCGAGTTACTGTTTTACAAGATTCAGCAATCACAATACATACCATCACTTTTGTCCCAAGTACAGTGACTGGAAGAACCCAGGTAAACATTATGTATATATATATATATATATCGTACCTGTAGTGTAAACAGTTTCAGTATCCCTTCATTTAAAAACATGAGATTAAGTGCATTCTGTAAAGCAGCATCATGTTATCGTCTCAAACTCTCTCCACACACATGGCGATGCCCATTCCTCCTCCAATGCAGAGGGACGCCACACCTTTACGGCCTCCGGTCCTCTGCAGTCCGTGCAACAGGGTCACCAGCACTCTGCAGCCAGACATACCAATAGGATGACCCAGAGAAATGGCGCCGCCACTCACGTTCACCTGTGGAGAAAAAGAAAACATGTCAGTGTCACCATACAGTTTGATTCCAGAGTGATGGACATGTAAATCTGACAGGTGACTGCGGCAGTTTTAAAGGTTTTTAACCTGGTTATGTGATGGTTTCTGACCACTGAGCTACTCGGCTTTTATGCTACTTTTGTGGGCTAAACATGACTCAAAATTAAAAACAAATGAGACATAATATTGCTATTAATGCTGAGCAGTCAGACATACCTTCTCTGCTTTCAGACCCAGCTCTTTGACCACAGCAACAGACTGGGCAGCAAACGCTTCATTGACCTCAAATAAGTCAACCTGGTCCAGCTGCCAGCCTGCTTTCTCAACCTAACAGAGGAACAAGACATGAGAATGACAGAACATTAAAAACAGGGAAACATTTTCTTAAACGTTGTTACAATTAGCTGCTGCTGACTGCTCACCGCTTTCCTGATGGCTGGTATTGGCCCAGTTCCCATGATAGACGGGTCAAGGCCAGCTTGAGCCCACGATACAATTCTGGCCATGGGTTTTACGCCGCGCCTCGCAGCCTCTGATTGGCTCATTAGGACAGTCGCTGCTGCTCCATCATTTATACCTACAGTAAAAACAGCTTTAAATATCATGCTATACATGCATTTAGACATAAAGCCGGCATGAAAAAGCACACAATGCAGACAGACATCTGAGAGAAACCTCAGTGACATCATCTCTGTGTATGCCAAAAATAAAAGAACACCAACTCCCAAACCTGAGGAGTTGCCAGCGGTGACGGTGCCACTGCTGTCCTTTATGAAGCAGGGTCTGAGTTTGGACATGCTGTCCATGTTGCTGCCATGACGAGGAAACTCATCCACCTTCACCTCCACTGGACCTGAAGACGAGAGAGAAACGTTACAATACATGCACACCAAGGACAGATGACACAATTTTTCTGAAATATAAGGATCAACTACATCCTTAGCTTGCCTTTTCTGGACGGCACCATGACCGGGACAATCTCTTGATCAAAATGTCCTGCTTTCTGCGCCGCCTCCGTTTTGTTCTGGGACTGGACAGCGAACAGGTCCTGCTCCTCCCGACTGACACTCCACTGCTTTGCCACATTCTCAGCTGAGAAAAAAAATATATCAAGATTTATCACGGCGATGACTACTGACTGAGATGACATCATGCAACATAAAAACACTGGCTGCGGAACAGAAAGCACAAATACAACCCAGACCTGTGATGCCCATGTGGTAGCTATGAAAGGCGTCCGTCAGACCGTCAGCCACCATGGAGTCCTGCAGGGAGGCGTCACCCATCTTCACTCCTGCTCTCATTTGCAGTGTGTGAGGAGCCTGAAAGGACAAAGAGGAAACAAACAGTTATTATGACACAATAAACAACTAACTTATGAAGGAGAGATCACACATTTTACCCAAAATAAAATGTAGTAAACTGTGCCAAAGGTTGGGTTTGCATTCCTTTAGAAGCCCAGTAATCATAGAGATGATTAAGACTAATTTGACCAGACATTCGATGCCAACTTTTTGTACTTGACAACTGCCAATAATCACTGCTACAGACACAGATATCTGGCAGTACCTGAAAAGTATTACTGCTCCATATTCTGCCCATTTTTGGCTTTTAAATCAGATGCCCACATACTCCCTTATCCATACATCTCTCTCTCTGGCACCCCTCATCTTATAACCTACCCTGCTCATACTCTCCATGCCCCCTGCCACCACCACAGTAGACTCTCCAGCCTGGATGGACTGAGCTGCCAGACACACAGCCTTCAGCCCGGAGCCACACACCATCTGGCAGCTCCAGGCCGGGACAGGGTAGGGGATACCTGCCCCAACACTGGCCTGACGTGCCGGGTTCTGTCCGTGACCTCAAGGAGAGACAAGGGAAAAAAAAAAAAACAAAGTGAACACCAATGAAAGAGTTTGAAGGTTAAATGAGCAGAAATATTGCCAGAGAGAAGTCATATCAGGCTGATGTTGCCTAATACAGCTGTTATGGGATCTCTGCCATGCATGAACACGCTTTTATGATTTCCTAAGCGGTTACCTGCTGTTAGGACGTGTCCCATGATAACCTCAGAGACCTCCTCTGGCTTCACCCCAGCCCTCTTCAGAACGTCCTTGATCACCACTGAGCAGAGGTCGTGCAGAGGCACCGTGGACAGAGCACCGTTCAAGGACCCTGTGTAACAATGGGAAGTGGAGGGTCAACGTACTATACAGTAAAACTATTTTTATCAACCATTTTACATGGAGAGGAGACGTGTTTAGGTCAATAAAGCCTAAATACTTGTATTAAAGGCTGAATCAAATGGATGTCTTTTTAATGACGGATTAAATGTGGTTGTTTTGTTGGTGTCGGTTTAGTGCTGAAACAATTAGTCAATTAACTGATTAGTCAATCAAAAGGCAATTAACTGCTTACATGTATCTTATATTATGGTTCATATATCAAGGTATGTGTTGAGATAATGCGACTAGGTGTGTAAAGGAGGGTAGACAAGCAGACGTTGCCTATCCTCCAACACACTGAATACATTCACTTATACTACAGTAGATGTCTCAGATAATCTTCAACATATTTAATTGATAAATTAGGTCATTTAGGCCTGAGGTGACATCTTCGAATGCCTTATTTTATCTGACCAAACCCCAAAGTTGCTGAATTTTTTAAAAATTGCTTGATTAAAACGCCTGCAGTGATTTATCAATTACCAAAATTGATTCAAAATAGTTTTATATAGATTGGCTGACTGATTAATCAATCAATAGGTTCAGCTCTGAATTGATTCATCTAAAATATAAATGAACAGATAAATTAATAGTAAAAAGTCTACCATGTCACACTTTTTACTTTTTAATACTGCAATAGCAAAATCCTATCTTTCACTTTGTTGTGAACATTGGCATGAAAAAAATAAAATAATTATATATACACATATTAAAACTTTAAACTGGCAGAGGTATAATGTTGTGTTATCTGTCTCACTGAGGTATGTCCTGTTGAATTGCTGTCAAATTAAATGTATCACATCCAGGAGAGGACGCACACACCCCCAACGTGTCAGTACGTTGTAGGCAGCCAATGATGTGAAGTCCTGCTCCGTGGCACTATGACCAGTCAGCCAATCACTGCGCTCAAAACACTCCGGACACTGGAGCGAACCAATCAGAACTTAGCAAGACTCTATCGTGTGTAATTGAATGACACCAACCACTCTCCCAAATTAAACAAGACAAACGACTATATATATATATATATATTATATATATATATAAAAAATTAAGCACAATAACTAAACAGGTTGTTTATTTCCAGTTAATTTAACCACAGCAACGAGCTACAATGTAGCAACAGCAGAGCAGAAACGTTACAGGAGCAAAGTGTTTCCAGTTCATGTGTGTGGTAGTTATTTAAAGATTTTTACCGATTGGTGTCCGTGCAGCAGAGACGATGACAACAGGATCGATGTTCATTTTGATAGTCGGCTGTTTGGAGTACTTTCTTCAGAGAAGTGTTGCTGTGGGTCCAACCTACACACTGCTGTTCATACTGCCCGAACGGGATGCCAAAACCTGTTTTCCTAGGATGGCGAAGTCATGACCCGCCCTACTCTGCCTCTGATTGGCTAGTGTTCGTCGCCTTCATTGGTTGGGTTGGTTAGGTTTAGGCATGAGGAGTGAGATTGGTTAGGGTTAGGGTAAGAATATCAGGGTCAGCCAATCAGAGGCAGAGTAGGGCGAGTTATGACGCCGCCAACCTAGGACAAAAAATATCGCGACCAGGATATATGCAATTCTAACTGGGGAGAAGATGCACCACAGCGCCACCATGTGCTCCGGAGGAGGAGCGCTCCTTCATGAAAGGCCTCTTTCTATTGAGCTGAATTAAAGCAAACGCCCCAGGCAAGACTCCCATTTAATGTTATATGAAAATATATCAAAACACATACTAATATTTATACTAATACAAGTATACTAATATTTATTAGTTTGTATGAAATTTCATGAAATTTAGCTGTATATACTGTACATAACCACCTATAAAGTAACATTTTTTTTACCATTTAATATTTATCTCAGCACTCCTTGCGCTCTTCACTTCTTTGCACTATTTGTATCCTATTTACAGCTCACAGAGACAGTTCTGCCTCTATATTATTTAAAGTTAGACATCTAAACTGTAAGTTGCAACAGCAGCAAAATCTTCTCATAATTTAGTTTTATACATATTCATTCTCATTCTTTAGTCAGTAACTTTGACTAAATAAGGTCAATGTTGAATAATTCAATTAATTGTTAAAACACCCTAAAAGCTCTTTCAGACTTGGGGTTTATTACATGAGTCCTTTCAAATATTTCTACCTCAGCTAAGCCAATAGGTTATTTATAGGTTGTTTATGTCAACTAATAATGAGTTTTAATGTATTGATGGGGAGTAATAACTGGTTTTACTCCATAGTATTAAAAATCTTTATTGGTATTTGGTCAGTACATGAAAAGGACTGAAGTCAGAATAATATGAACATCGCATATAAACTACTCACAATTCAACAGAATCTTTTGAACTGAATTTTTTTGTCAATGAAAAATTAAAATTGCTTAAAAAAACAAAACAAACAGAACACAGGCCAACATCTAAAAATGACCTTCTGAATATTGCGAAGCTACTGTAATTCAGTGATTTTACTGACTTTTGACAATGAGTTACAACACCAGATGCCTGATTTCAGTGTCAAGAGCTCAAACAAGAACAGCATAGACGTGCTCAAATAAACAGCAGAATGAAACGTACTAGTTTTTAAATCATACATCCACTCAATTCAAATCTAACATTAACCCATTCCTGTTATATCCCCGTTAAGCAACACAAATGTGACAGAGGCATCACGATAGGCAAGGGGGAGCAGGGTGAAAACAAAATGTCTTGGACAGCAGAGTGCTGTGTTACAGACTACGCATTTGTTGCCTTGTTTTGTATATTGTATAAAAAAAAGAAAAGACAGTACATGTCAAAGTACATTACAAAACTGCACTGTCGCTCGTGCTGGAGTCCAGGCCGTTTTGAGCGTGCCGTGACCCTGCAGTCCTGGTGCCCTTGGTAACCAGGGCAGCCTTGTCCTCGTGGGGGTCGGTGGTGGAGTCTGTGTCATTCGAGTGCTGAGTCAATGAGGTCTCGCTGCCTGTCGGAGAGTCCACGCTCTCGTACCCTGCACTCAGCTGGCTCCCGAAACCCACAGGTCCTCCAACTCTCACCGCGCCAGTCTGACTCCCTGACGCCTCCTCTGAGTGGTTGGACAGTTTGGTCTCAGCTTCACCGGGACTGGAGACCATGGGGGGACATGGGAAAGTCTTCCTCTGTGCTGCTGACCTCTCGGTACAGGCTGGGCGTTGTGGTCTCGCTCCTCTGGGATGAGTTGCCGTTGCTTGGTCCGTTGGAGACCCTCCCGAAGTCTTTGCCCATTGGTTCAGAGGGTGCACTGGCCTGCTCAGGCTGGGTGGACGGTTCGGCGGATGAGCTGGAAGCAGTGGGTGAAGTCCTGCTGGGGCCTGCCAAGGCCCCCTGAGTTTGGGAGAGCTGCTGGCGGCTCTCCTTCAACTGCTGCTGCAGGACAAGGATGGTGCTCTGCATTCCCTCTACCTCCTCATCTAGCTGGATGATAAAATCATTCAACTCTGCGGTTGACGGAAACCAGGAACAGACAAAGAACAAAGTCAAAATTCAAATCAAGAAGATGGACACGCAACATGCAGACACACTTCAGGCAGTGAGATGTGGGTGCTGCTCACCGTCTTGACTGCTCTTGAGCTCCTCGCTGTACTTCTTCTGAAGGGCCAACTCAGCCTCCAGCTGGGCGATGCGTCCCTGGGACAGCTGCCTGCCCAACTCCTGGTTTTCCTGAATCAGCATTCGACACTTGGCCATCAGTTTCTTCCCCGTTTGGCTGTAAGGGAAACAAGTCTCACATCACACAGTGAACCAGGAGACAAACACAACAGGCAAAGAGAGGCCACTGACCTGCTTCACCCACTTCCTAAACAAAACCCCCTTTAACCTGACCATCCCGACATGACTCTCTAACCACAACAGGATTTTCGTTAGATCTGTTAGACTCCAATGCAATATTATCCCACTGACACAAATCTGTTCTGTACAAAAAAAAATTAATTTGTGAGTATGTATTTAAAAAAGATCCTCACTGTGCCTAAAACCCAAAACAAGCTACCCAGACCAACATTTCTATGGATCTGATGCACCCATTGTTACACTGTAACTTTAAATTCACCATGTCACATTATTGAACAAAAGTGAAAACTTCAAAAATAACAGTAGCACTTCTGCCGCTGCCGAAACTTCAAATGCACTCGCCACATCACAGAGTGCGAAGAACAGGCAGAATAAAAAAATGTCACAGAGCAAAGTAATATTAGAATGACAAGTGACAAGAATACCTTAACTAAGAATAGCAAAAAAGGAAATGTGCACTGCAGAAACAGGCGCTAGCTTTGTGCAGTCATTGCTTTAAATACATACGAGCAAGTAACAGTAAAATCAAATTGCTTAAGGAGCTGCTTTCTCAACTTTACAACAGGTCAAGAAATACTGCAACAGTCCAGCACACCTGTTAATTTTACATTAGCAATTACTGTTTTACAAGAGACACACAAATTATTTAAAACTGTATTTAACTGCCATCTATTGAGTCTATATAAGCCTATGGAGGTAATCTAGTATTATGAAAAATGATTTAGCATCTGAAAGCCAGAAGTCATTAAAGTTCTTCAAACTGATCAAAAACATATTATATCATTCTTAATTTTTCCTCATAAAAAATTGCAGTTATGCGCCACATATTTAGTAAATTACATTTACTGCATTTCCTCTCAATTAGCAGTCAATATCATATCCATTAATTGCTCTTAAGTGCTGGGAGGAAGTGTGCTTTTAGCCCTAAAAAGGCTGCGTACACACTGCCAACTCAAATCTCACCATCTGACCTAAGTCTGAGAGACCTGAATATAAATTTGCTGTTAAAAAACAGGGAAAAACAAAACAGACTCCATGTGGCTTTCATTGAGGAAAACAGTGGCTAAAGATCTATGCCACACAGGAGAGAAAGAAAAGGCTAAACTAGTGTGAATGGCTGAGGAGGAAATTGTGAGGTCAATCACAAAAATACACAGAAATACAATAAATACATTCTCATCAACTTATAACATGACTTGTTAGACATTTGCATTCACAACTTGAAAACAGGACTCAGTGCACCTACAGCAGTGTGTTTCAATGTCTATCAGAGGAATTAAGCACAAGGCTTAATTCATCCTAATGTTTACACAACTGTATACAATAAAAGCCAATCGTGCTTCTTGGTTCTCAAACACACACACACACACACTGCAGTAAGTGTTTGTTTCAGAGAAACAAGAGAAATATCAAATGAAATGCCAATAAAAAGAAACAAGTCACAAAATAAAACATGTAAATACACTCTACCGTGCGGGGGCCCATGTTCAGACACAGGCGACTGGACCCTCATGCCTGAACCATAGTCCTTTGTGGACCGAGGATCTGGCTCCGCCCACAGTCTTAATGTCATTTCTAGTGACTCTCCCCCCCCCCAAAGTCTTACTTTTAAATCCTAGAACTTTCCTCATGTTACTGAAATGTATCTAGACTGTCCAAAAAGTCTTTTTACGTTTCTCAGGCAGACTAGCAGGTATGTGTGTGGTGTAATCCACAGTTTAAATGTCTTTATAAAACAAGTACGGGAATTGTCTTTAAAATGTTCAATTGCTGTTTTAGGCTAGGGATGCTCCCTGCCTGACTCAACCTCCACCATAAACCCCTTATTTAATATGTGAACTGTCTGGTTTGAGCTGAGGGGGGGCGGGGAGGGCATATCCGTGTCGGGGAGTGAGAGACCACCTCTTCAGGAACAGTCCGGACTCCTTCAGGTCCTTGGACGGTGAGGGGATACGAGGGGAGAGAGCTGAAACACAAGTGTCACCTGACCATACTGTCTTTTCACTTTAGTTTATGTGATATGTAGCTGGCACAGTGCGAGAGTACAAAAACATGGCGATTTTGTTTTGCAGTGACTGGCTTTCTGTAAAGTCTGAGTCTCGTGGTGAGTACAGCATTTGTCAGCCTTCCCCCCCACCATTGTTCCTGCATGCCTGCAGTGAGAGTGAGGGTGGGGGGCGTGAGGAAGTCTTGACTTTTTTTTTTTTGAGAGGGTGGGGGGGGGGAGTTATTTTGATTGTCTTTACCTATCAGGTGTAAATTTCCAGGCACTCAGTTCATTTTGGGCCTGCTCCAGTTTGTCTTTAGTCTGTTCCAGTTCAGCCTTCATTTTGAGGAAAAACAAGTTGATGGCTGGGTCCACCATGGATGACCGCAGTTGGGCCGCACTGGGTTGCTGGACTTGCTTGAGGTACTGGATCTGGGTCTGCAGGATAACACAAACCGGTGTTAGTGACCAGTTAATACATATTTAACTGTGACAGAAGTGTTAATTGTTAGAGTTTTTGAGTTGACCAGTCACCAGAAATTCAATCCGGAGTCTCAGGAGATAATAATAATAAATAATAAAAAATTAATTGGGATGCTAGAAATTACTAAAGCTGAAGGCTCGAGCAACTTCTGACTGTTGCCATTTTCAAATTGTATTATCAGTTTGTAACAATATCTCAATTTTAAATTAGATCATTTTTAATCCTTTTTAATTCCTTTACAGGAAGTCCATAACAAACAAAAACTCACCTTTCAAAGCTACAGTTACAATTACCTCAAATTTTCACAGAAATGATTTGAATACTTTTACACATGAAGCATGAAACACAACCACCACCCAACAATTTAGCCAGTCAAAATCTCCTACTATCTACAGTTCAGAGGTTAAAAGTAAAGCGACTGCAAGTTTAAAACCTTGACAAACTCTACCTGGACGTATGTGAGTTGGGTTTACTCCAGCTGCCCTGTAAGAATGGCATGTGCTGCTATAAATCCACTGAGTGATCCACTGAGCTGTCAGTCTCATAAGAGCAAAGAATGCCCTCCTCAACACTATTTACCTTAAGCCTATATACCATGATAGTGAAAGACAACAAGGTATGGTGCAGGGCTGAAATAGTGTCAACTGATAAGATTAACTGACTGATTTTTCAATTCTGAAACGTGGCTGTTTGATCAAGTACAGAACATTTGGTGATAAGATGTTCTTCACTTTTTATATATTACATATAGAGTATTTTGTGGGTTTTTGGCCACTGATCAGACTAACCAAGTATGTTTAAGACATCTGGCAACATGTGATTTGCATTAGGCAACAGCAGACATTTAACCCACAATCAATTGATCAGAACATAAAAAGGAATATAAAATAAATCAGGAATGAAAGTAACTGTTAGCTGTTATTGAGAGACGAGCATTATAGTATAGTATTATACTATTAGTTACACTCATAACAGTGAAATTAGAGCACAGTTTCAAGTATGGAGAACAGAGCAGTTTGGTTTCGCTCTAAGAGGTGTTGAGTTCACCAACAATACTGTGAGAAGCACTAAACATCGATTTAAGGGGTGCATAAAGTGCTAAAAACAACAACTCAGTTCCCTTTAGTCCTATCAAATGATTTAAGTAAGTGAAGAAAATGGATACATACTGTGCACTCCTGCATTTCCTGCTCCTTGGTGGCAAGTCGCATGACCAAGATGTTCTCCCTGCGTGCAGACTCCTGCTGCTGCTGCTTGAGCTTCTCCTCTGATTCCTTCAGCCCTGTTACATCATTGGCTAAGACAGTGAAGGGTAGAAAGCAAGCACATCAGAAGAAGAACCCTTCCCACAGGCAGCAAAATATAGTCATTATTGCAATATAATAATTATGTAACAGCCGGTGTACTTACAACATAGCTCTGCATATTTTGCCTCCAGGACCTGGACATATGCTTCATGCTGTTTCCACCTAAGAGGAGCAGATTATGTATAAACAATAACTGCTCAACCCAAATAGATCCAAGTTTCCACACAACATAATAAATCTCCAGTTGTAGAGCTGTAATTTACCTTGTGCACAACTCCTCTCTGGTCATGGTTTTCATGTCAGATTCACTGAGGCGAACCTGGACGGAAAGAAAACCAAAGGACGGGTTAGATGAAGGAAACACACATGGGGGCACATGAAAAATGAAAATGAAACAAATAAACAAGCTTAAACTGCGGAGCACACTTACCTTCTTGGGTAGAGGCTCCTCGTTGGTCATTGTGAACTCTGGAAGTGGACACAAATATACAAATACATCATTAACCAAAGCTGGGTGTCGTGTGTTAAAATATCTGCATCATCTCTCGCAGTAACGCGCTGGCTGTCCACACGCAGTAGCGTTTAAAACACATCAGGACAACTTCGCTATTTTAACACAAATGCTGTTAGGTTTCAGATAAAGCTCAGGACTCAGAAACCACGTTAACTACACGGCCGCTAGTGAAAAATGAACATTACCAGTTAATAAGAGCTGTCGAGCCTAATGTGAATGTTAGCTGGTGTGGTAGTCAGCGGCTATGGGTAGCAAGAAATAGAAATAAGCTAACGAAGGTTAACACTCGGCTGCTAACAACATTTAGCATCCGCTGGCAAAATACATACAAGCTATGAAACTGTGGTGTTTAGCTACACGTTATGCTATAATGCCAAGCCAGGCAGCATGCAATTCTTGGCTCTGTTTTAGGCTCCTTGTTATCACAAAATGGCGGTGAAGGAAATGACTCCCTCCCTTGCGCTCCTTTTTCCTGAAACTAGCGGGCTCTTGGCTGCAGATATCGGGCCTTCAGCCATCACAACACTCACCAGACCCGCTTCTTTCGATGTTTCTTGAAACTCCCTCGACGTCGCTGATTCTTTACGACACTCAAAATTGCAACCAAGTTTTAAAAAAAAATAGCTGTGGGTTTATATTTTGTTGTTTAGCTCCGGCGTAATCGCCATCATCGTCTTCCTCACCGAGGCGAAGGCAGGACAGAATGGCTCTGGATGGCCGTGCGGCGGCTCTCGCCTTGCTGCAGCAGAGTACGACCAGAGATTGGGAAGTGAAGAGAGGTCTCACTCCGCTGCGAGTTACGGATACTAAAAACGTAGCTGCGACGCACAGGAAGAACTCTGTGGTCCTCTTCAATCAGCAACTCAAGCAACAATAATGGTAATAGGTAAAAGTTCATTTTGACATTGCATTTACTCCTATTTTTACTTACATTTGATTAGAGCTGCAACGATGTTTTAATGATTATATTTTATTATTTGTCACATTTATTATAACATTATTATTTTTTTGTTACAGGCCTGAGCTTGATAAAGTAATAAACAGATGAATATTAAGTAAAATAGTAAAAAATAAATAAATACACCACTAGTTGTGAGTTATCAGTGGCTGCATGCATTTATGAAGCTGCTCTCATTTCCTTGCATTTTGGCACTTTTAAAAATCAATTATTTGCTTTGAGTAATTTTCTAAGAATAAATACTAAAAATGTTTCTTAAATGTTAATAAATATTAATATATAATTAAATATTTTCTGGTTTCCTAAGTCTTTCATGATAGTAAACTAAATATCTTTGGGTTTGCTGACATTTTTTGACTAATTGACAAAAAAAATAAAAATAATAATCGTCATAGAAATCAAAGATGAAAATAATCTTTAGTTGCAGCCAGGTCAGTTTTAGGATGTAATGCTTGTTGTGGATTTTTGCACAAAAGGGGCACTGCCGGATGCTCCTCGTGTTTGCACTGGCATATTTGAAAGCTGAGTAATTTATTTGGGCATTTGTTGTAGTTTTGTACCGTGAACTACAAAAAGACTTTTGCTATACCCCCTTGCTGTACCATATATATATGTACTTTATAATGCCTTTATCAAGTCTTTCACATAATCATCAGAGCAAATTTGAGTTGCTGAGGATTTATGTATGTTGGAATTTGTTCTCATTTTGGCAGTGTGAGAAGTTTATTGATTGTGATGTGGCACGGATCCTGATTTCTTTTGGCAAGCTTTATTATTTCTTGGCCTGTAGACACATTCACATTTATGTTCATAATCCTCCAGTAAATAGTCAAGATGAATTGCTAGGGTAGTTATACTCTTTATCTTTTGGGAAATTGTGAATTCAACAATAATAGATAAATAAACAATAATAACAAACTGAAAATGTGTTTGTTTGTTGTTTTTTTGTCGTTGGTTTTACTCCACAGTGATTCATTAACTAAATATAGACGATCTCTGGCATTGCCTCTGATGTGATGGAAGAGACGTTCACGTGACTATTTACTTAACTGTTAGTTTTGATAATTGTTTAGCCTTTTTTTCCCCATTTTATTTTATTTTATCTATTGCAAATTATAAACAGTTATTCTGGCTGTTTTACTTTTTACTATGTATGATATATTTTCCTAACTCCGTATGATTAAAATAGAAATAAAATATAGTATATCTTATAAATATTAAGTACATTATATGCACAAAACGATATGTAATAACACTTCTGCTGCACTCATGATCAGATGCACTTTTATTAAGGCCAACCACAACGATGAGTTGTAAAATGTAATACAAGAGGGGGGGTAAAATACATAATATAACGCAAATATATTTAAATATATTTCGATATATCTTGATCTTTCCACCACAGATGTCATTATATTATCTATGTACGTTTCTGAGAGGAGTTTAGCTTCAGTTGTGGCAGTTGAGGATTATCTAATTCCTGCACACTCATAACAACACCCCCACTGGACGGTAATGGTACGGTCGCCTGCGCTGTCAAGTTGAAATCGCACATTTCAAGGACAGTTAACACTGTTTCATCAGAAGGAGGACAGTTGTACTCTGTCCTGCGAGCCCTACCGTGAACATGCTTTGTAGAGTTGGTCAAATACGCAGGTAAAACTGATCTGAACATACCAGCTAGTGCCATTACTCTGTTCAAAGTGCACAAGGGATGAGGATAGCTTACTGGTGTTAGCAGCGGTTGCTCATGAACTTGAGACAGTAGTGTGTTTAAAGCTAACAGTGAGCTAGCCGGGATGCTAACTTAGTTTAGCTTGTGGCGCACAATTAAATAATTGTGTTTAAAGTCGCGTAGTCCTGCTACAATGGCATTTCGTGTGAGATTTTAACTGAATGTTATAGTTATAGTCAGACACCGTTTATGCTCACGTGTAACGCATTGAGCTAATATCTAACCCACTACTGTAGGCTAATCCTGAATCAACAGCAAGAAATTGAGGTCACATAGTTGCTCAAGGCTGATCAAACTGTAGCAACTTTAACCGATAAACCTACCTGTGCCAGGCTATGTTGGGCTAATATTATGCAATTTAATCACACAGGCATCACTGGTGTCCTACTTATTATTGTCACTGTTACAAACTGGCTCTGTTTAGACAAAATCCTGTTGCCTACTCTAAGCCTGACTAACAGCTGTGTTTTATATCTGATGGTATCATGAGTTTGTTTCTCTTGGCTTGTTTCAGGTGTGCAGCCAGCCTCAGCCAAACCATAAATCAGGTAGCTGCATCAAGGCAGAAGCACACGCTCCCCGACCTGAGCTACGACTATGGTGCCCTGGAGCCCCACATCAACGCAGAGATAATGCAGCTGCACCACAGCAAGCACCATGCCACATATGTTAACAACCTCAACGTTACAGAGGAGAAATATCAAGAGGCGCTCGCAAAGGGTACAAGCACAAACGCACATGAACTAATCAGTCATTTGCTTCTGTATATGGAGATGTAAAAACAGTCAGTTTAAGTTGTAATCTAAATGTTGACTATCAGGATACATTCATGTTGAAAAAAACATAATGTCACTGCCGCTTTGTAGTAATTATGTGACTCAAACAATGACAGTCACAGATCTTATGTGTGCTTATTCACCTGGATGTATTTTAGGGGATGTGACATCACAGGTTGCCCTTCAGCCTGCTCTGAAGTTTAATGGAGGAGGCCACATTAACCACACTATCTTCTGGACAAACCTGTCTCCAAACGGTGGAGGCGAGCCACAGGGTAAGGCGGACACGCACGCAAAACTTTTAACAGCTTGCCTTCTGTCATTTGTCATTTAGTTTTGTAGTTAACTTACATCTGCATTGGGTGACACATGACTTTGTAATTCAAAAAGGGTTGCTTCTGCTTGTAATGCTGGGCCCACTGTAAGTAAACAGCCAACTCTGCAGCTTTGTGCAGCTCATTGTTTTTTGGGTTATTAGCCCCACAAAGACTGTACGGTTGAGTCTCATGGCCCTCACCAAACAATAATGCAAAACCTACTGTAGGCATCCATTCCCAGTGAGCAAACTCAGACAAGCTGAATATATACACTACCTTGCTGACACAAAACAAGGTAAATGAGGTAAACTAAAGGGTTTTGCATACAGCATCAGAACTAAAAGGGAAGTCAATATTGGACTGAAATTCATTAAGGTGGACATAAATTTGTCTCCAGTGTAGGGCTGCTCGATTAATCAAATTTTATTTTCAATTATAATTTTGGCTTCCAAAGATTATGAAAACAAGATAATCGAGATAAAACAATTATTGTGCCACAATTTGTTTTGCAATGATGCTCTCATTTTGTCTTGGGTTATAAATCCAGCACAGCGTGTTTAGCCCGACAGCAGAGACAGACAGGCAGAGTGGAGCTCTTCCTCACAGCGCAAATGTGTCTGAATTTAACAAACAGTCAAATGTTCAGCGGTGGAAACTGACTTATTTAGACATCTAAAGGGTATTTTGTTATAGTTTCTGTCAGACTTTGGGTGCTAATTTTAGATACGAGGAGGGCTTTGCTCCGTTTAATGATCTCTCCTTTCATCCAGCTGCTTGGCACTGTGCTTTCTCTGTCTGCAGTCTGTTGTGCACATGCTTACTTGTAAAAAGCCAATTAGAAACCTGGTTACACGTATACATAGCAGAGAAAGCAGTGTTCTCCAGGGAGTAGAATCTACCTGCGGAAACCAGGTTTCTCTAATCCCATATTCCAATTACTGAAAGCAGGTTTCTTGTTCACATGACGGTTAAGAAATCAGCTTCCTGGAGAAAACCGACTGTAACCTGGTAACTCAAGTGCCTGTAAACACACTGCAGGATAATACAAGTCAATGATTTCTGTCAAACCTCTTGTTTCTCAAAGTACCATGATGAATGATAATTTTAGTATTGATCACTCTCCACACAACAAACATCTTAATCACTACAATCATATGATCTCAACTATTTTGTTCTCATTTATTTTTATTTATTATTTTTATATATTGAATAAATGTTTAGTAGTTTTTAGTAGATTGTGGAACTACAACAGAGTTGATCTTATTTATTTTGATCAAATTTATTTTGTGTGTATATATTTTAGTATTTCAGTTGATTTATATTTAAAGTTCAAGAAAATCCACTGTTAAAAAGGTTGTTTTTTTTTTGATGTTTCCAAAGTCAGTGAGTAATCATGTTAAATAATCATGATCTCAATACTGACCAAAATAATCGTGATTATGATTTTTGCCATAATCAAGCAGCCCTACTCCAGTGTGCTATCCATGTTGATTTTGCTGATGTGTAACTATAAACTTGTTGACTAACAGGTTTGCCAACAACAACCTGAACAGCTGGTAGTATGTCAGGGGTTATGCTTCCCTAAGATTGTTTTATTTAGTCTTTCTGCCTCCTAGTGGTCTAAAATCATAGCCAGGAGTAATGAC
Organism: Scomberomorus guttatus; assembly: GCA_038419695.1. NCBI lineage: Eukaryota > Metazoa > Chordata > Actinopteri > Scombriformes > Scombridae > Scomberomorus > Scomberomorus guttatus. Next base: position 12,762,049 of record CM076462.1, read on the forward strand.
TGTCAGTTGGTATGAGTCTGACAATGCAGCTCTCCTCCAGATACTATGCTAAACATCAATTAAACAGGCAAATTAGGTGTACTAATAAAGCTTTCTGTCCTTGTCTCTTGCTGTCAATATGCAGCATCGCCCTGAAGTAGCACCTGTCTGTGTCACTTCTTGTAGGGGAGCTGATGGAGGCCATCAAGCGAGACTTTGGCTCCTTCCAGAAGATGAAGGAGAAGATGTCTGCTGCTACGGTGGCAGTGCAGGGCTCAGGCTGGGGCTGGCTGGGCTTTGACAAGGACAGTGGAAGACTTCGTATCGCTGCTTGTGCTAACCAGGATCCTCTGCAGGGCACCACAGGTCAGCGTCTCCTCTCAACGTGATCTTAATTTTTCCTCAAACTCTCCCTTTCAGATGCCACTGGCATCTGGTAAGGAAAAAGATCTGTTAGGGTAATTGTTTCCTGTCTCTGACCCTCAGGTCTCATCCCCCTCCTTGGTATCGATGTATGGGAGCACGCCTACTACCTTCAGTACAAGAATGTGCGGCCGGACTATGTTAAGGCTATCTGGAATGTAATCAACTGGGAGAATGTGAGCGACCGTCTTCAGACTGCCAAAAAGTAGAATCTAATACTCAAACATCTACACCTACTACCCTGTCCTGGACCTGGATAAAATAGTAGTTGCAAATAATTCTTAGTTACCTTGCATGGAGTATGGAGCGGTGGCGTTATTTTGTATTCAGACTGTCGATAATTCAGACTTGGTCAGCTGCGTTAAAGTTGAATACCGGTAAATTAACTTTAAAATACTTTCTACATTGGTGAAGTTTGCATTGTCTTCCACCTACACAGGCTGAAACAAATGTTAAATTTTATTTGCAAGTGCTTTTTACCTCAGGTCTGCTCCCAACCTCCTGTCTGTTTGCAAAGCGCACAAAAACGGCCACCTTTCACATCAAGGCTGGCTAGTGTTAATCACACTAGATGTCATATAATCAGAGTGCATATTCAGTGAGATGTGTCAGAATAAGTCACTGTAAAATCAGCTAATGTTATTGCAGTCCATGTTTTTGATGTATTATAATAAAATTATAGGATTTCAATTGTACAAACCTGATGGTCTGTGTTTTATTCTTCATTACATTTATGCAATAGATATTCCAAGACACTAAGATACTTTTTTAAGGTATTGTTAGAAAGATATGTTATCATATGAAAGCTTTGTTAGAGAAGGGTCACAGTAAGCATTTTTTTACCATATTTGGTAAAGCATGTAAGATCATTAGAATTTAAGGAACCAGCGCACTTCAAAGAGTTCTTTTTGGCTGTAATTCTCAGCTTTTATCTCATATGGCACTACATTGTTAGATTTGAGGGTGTCTTGTCTAATGCACGGCCAAACTGGCCTCACTCCAGTCAAAAGGTTTAAAGCTCAGTGCTTGCTGATAAAGGCGATTGTAGTTAATGAGATGTGCAAACAGTTCTGTTTGAAGAAAAGCTAATACTATCCAAAGCCTGAGTTGATATATTGGAACTAATTTTAGTTTTCATTTACAGTATATATACTATACTGTAGTCCACGATCTGCTCTGCTTCTTTACAGTGTTACCAAAAGAGGGCAGTGCTCTCTAAGGTTTTTCACTGTAGATGGTCTTTGGCTCATTGAGTTGTAAGCCCCATATATTCTTTGCAAGAAACTATAATGAAGTGCATTTATAGAAAAACTGTACTGGCATTGGCTCATACATGGACTTTAAAAAAGTTACAGCTATCCATGACTCACCATGACTCACAGTACTTTAAAGCACATAAGACGTGTGTTACTCTTTAGTTTGTTGTATGTTCAATGAAGGTTATCCGCAAAATCATATCAAGGACAAGTTTAACGATGTAAATGGATTCCAGCTGGTTCTTCTCGTGTCATCCAAGTGGCTCCTCTCTTTCTGTCAGTGATTAGGACTGATCATTCTGCCACATTCCAGAGAACTCTCCCTGATGTAGAGGTGAACTGGGTTTCAGTGAACACTGCGAGTCCAAGCACATGGTGACCAGACTCCAATCATGAGACTGGAATCAGCAACCTTGTGGTTGTATTGAATTGTGTGTCGTTAATTAATTGCATTGATTAATTATTACATATGGGTGCAGCTTGACTCTGTTGCTACGTGGATAATGATGTTTGAATCTGACCTATAAGGCATTTTGGGGCTCATCATACGTATCAAAATGCTACTGATGTGGCAGAAAGCAGCTGCAGCAGAAAGGGTGTGGGAGCACAGTTGTGTTAATGATAACTGACTTCAGACTGCTTTTGGTATGAACAGCACAGGATTTCTTCAAATTTATCAGTGCCACAAAGACAAGCACATAAACATGAGTCATTTCATTTGGGAGACATTGCCAGCCTTTAAAAGCTGAAGTCTCTCCCTTTATGAGATGATGGTTTGTCTAAAAGTGGCCTACTTTTGCTCTGTAAAAATTCGGGCGTGCCAAAAATTATTTTACTCTTCCACAACTCATAAAAAAGATTGAGCTCGCTCAGGATAGAGTTTCTTTAACCTCTGGAAGAGAAAGGAAGGAAAATATTGGGGAAATGTCTCAGTCACTGGGTTTAACTCATCTCTGAAATCTGTCTTTCTTGTCTGTTTCTCTCTGTGGTGCTCTTACTTAAAAACTGCAACAAAAGTGAAATTTGTGGATTATCTCATTTTCAGATGCTTGTACCATGGAGGCATACCTAGATATCCCAGACGATGTTTTAACACATGTTCTTAATAGATAAGTTTCAGAAACAACTTTCAATTGGTACAAAGTAGACTGTTTTGTTTAGCTTTCTTCCAACACACACACACACTTCACAGGAAATACAAGCTCCACTGTTGGTGCAGTTTCTCAGTGGGTGCACACAAGCATGCAATGAGACTCACATGTGGCTTTTTTTCACATCCTTACTTTCATTGTCAAGACATAATAAGTGGTGAGAGTGCGTGCCCATCCCATACTGTACTCTTTACTGATTCAAATTATGGCTAGCATTACCACACACAGGGATTTTTTTTTTATTTTTCTTCTTGTAAATGTTGTCCCAAATGTTAAGATATCCAAGCTATGCATACTACTACATACTACTCATATGAATGCTTCCCAAATTGAGGTCAAAGTCTTCGAACTTTCTTCTTCCTCCCCCAAGCCTTTGCTGCTTTGTCATCACATTTCTAGGCTCCAGACTACCGTCCACCCTGCAAAAGCTGTCCCACATTGTTCCCTGATGAGTATCTCCTGCGCCGTTTGACCTTCTCTGTGCTGTAAGCCATTTGAAAAGCCATTTAAAACAAAAAAAAGTGAAGTGTCAACATTCAGGAGGTAAAACTTTTTCCAGCATTTGTCGTCGGTTGTTCCTGGCAGAGAGGGTGACGGCGCTAATTTCAGGGCACCCGTTTGGGTCTGAGCCTGAGTCTGAGTGCTTTTGGAGAGGGAGCTCTCCTCCAGGTGCTGAGAGCCAGGAACCAGACATTTCAGTAGGTCTGAGGCAGCAGAGGTTTGTGGGAAGCTTTGATACCTCAGCCTGACAGGGTGATTGTTTCATCATGGGTGCTTTAAAGACCAGACAGACAGAAAAGCATCCACAAGAGCTGCCTTTGTTAGTGTTTCATCTGAGCATTAACATTTCTGCACCTTAAAATCTGAGAATCTGAGAAAGCCTGCACATTAAAGGAAAGAGAGGAAAAGATTGTTTTAGCGAGAGGGCGTGACTGTGTCTGGTTAAACCTTTGCAGTTATGTAAGAGTCACTTGCACCAGCGAAACAGTCGACAGGCTTGTGGACATAGTTTGGGCAGCAGAGTGTGATAAATCACTGCAAGGCTGGGGTCATTTGGGTTTATGTGGGATTGATCCAAGTTTGACAAATCCACACGGAAATCACTGACTTTTCTTTTAAAAAATGAAACACTCCTCTAACTGCCAAATGTAGCTCGTACAAGGACACAAACTGTAGACCTCAGAGGCTCGTATCCATAAAATGAACAATAATTGCTGATATTTATTCTCATAAAGCCGAAACTCTGAATCTTTTTAGTGACCAGTTTACAGGCTTGTGAATAAGTGATACTGGAAGCATAAAAAGCTATATAACCCAGACACCTTGTTTAAAGTTGTTTGGAAAAACATTTGTGTCTGTATTTTCTGTTTTCTTTTCCATCTTCTCCATTTCTCTACTATTCAACTGGGCAATTTAGCCTGTTTCTGATTTTGAGACAACAATCCCATTGGATTTAATCAAGGGAGGGGATAAGTTTTTCTGTCAAAATTTGGACATCCTTTTGGTGAGAGTCAGCACTCAGCAGATCCTCTTTGGCTGGGTACTCAGGATGTTAGAGGGGAAGAGACTAAAAAGCAGTGGAGAGTATCTGGAGGATACCCAAAGACGGAGTATTATAATGCAATAAGGTGCCTTCATGTGCAGCAGACTTGACTTCCTGTCTGGGATGGAGCCATCCATCCCTGCTGCACAGTGCTCCCATCGGGCTGAGCTGGAAAAACAAGTGAGTCCTTGATGGCCATATTTAAAATCAGGCGCTCCAGGTGGCCTCTTGCAACAATTTGCTTCCATCGCCACTTTCACATAAAAAATATTTTTCCTCCTTCTTTTCCAGGTATTCAGGTTTCTCTCTGGCTGAAGTTTACAGACAGTAGCAAAGGAGACAGCTTCTTTTGTTTCTTTCTTAGAAAAGCCGGGGAAGTGCCACAATGGCCATAAAACACTGCGTGCTTTGAGGCCTTACTGCAATGAAAAAAAAAAAACAAATTAAAATATATATAGTCTTGTTAAATGAAAAGGAGACACAGGCGTGATCACTGGTATTCAAATCACACGTTTGTGACTCCAACAGTTGTTGGATAATGCAACATGTGAAAGAGAAATGTGCTTTCGGAAAGAAAAGATAAAAAAAATCTACTTTCCATCCTCATTCACAGGGCTGGGTATAGAATTATTTAGTACCTCCTCTTTGAGCAGCGTGTGTTTACATCTGTTTCTGTGTGACTATGTGAAGAACAGTCTTGACGTAGTTTTGGCTCCAACAGTAAAGATATCACTAAGATACACGTTGACCTCAAAGAAATTACCTGATGTTTATAGAATCTTTGGCACCACTTCAGCACATAGTGAAGCATGGAAGAAAGAAATATATGAGCTGAGAAATATCACAGAATACATGATGTTGTTTTTTCAGTAACGCTGTCTTGACAAGATTTGACATGGACCAAAAGAATGACTTGAATGTCTGAAAGTAAGCCTGAATGTGCGGTGCGGGGGTGAAGAGAGGTGGAGCTGCTAAAAGGAAGCCAATGTAGCTTTTGCTAGAGGGAGTCATCAGGTCGTACAGCTGTCTCAGTAATGTCAGTTTTACAACAATATCTATCTTAAGTTCTCTAACGCTAGCCAACATTAGCCACCACAAGCTACTCGACATACCAGACCAGGTAAGGCTGTAGCAGCAAAACCCCAGAGTGTATTCAGTTGAGCACAAGTATGTTTTATATTTTATGAAAGTGTCTTTTCATTTGTAAGTAAAAGAATGTGACATTTCCTCTTTCAAAAGTTATATAGTCCCACTTTAAAGGCATGCACTAAAGAAAGTGCACACCCAAGCGGCAACTACCACAACTTGAGGCTTAAGCAAATGTGGAAGTACTTTAAAGTGAAATGCCACTGACGGTTGCTAGATGCCGGGTCAAAAGAAAAGAATCCCTGGCTCCAACTGACTCCCATTCAAAAAGCATCAACTTCTCTCTAAAAATACTAAGTCAAATTTTTTTTTTTTCATTATGGTCTCAATTGCCAAATAAACCAAATAAACCAAATAAACCAAATAAACCAAATCCATTCTCAATAAAAGTAAGTAAACTTTATTTAAATAGACCAAAGCCTGCAAGAAAGTTCTGGCAAATAACGCACTATTACACACGATACTCTACTGACTGCTCCACTGGATCCAACATTCTGTTCTAAGATGGTATATTGAAGCTGACAATACTCTGGCCACTTCTTTTCTTTACTACTGTGGTTTTGGAAGGAACAGTCTATTATTGTCACTCCCCAAATCTCTGCTGTGCTTAGTTTGGAGGCACTGTTTCTAAACTACCTCAAAAGTATGTCTGGCATTTCTGCACTGCAGTTTATCAGTAGACACATACTCCAATACCGATATATATCCGCAACATGCTAAAATCATCTGATATACAGATTGATTTATCTGTCTGGCTTTAGCTTTATATATTAGTATATGTAATAATGTATATATTTCTATTACACCATTTTTTTCTTTCACACAAAGGCTAACATTTATCTTCTGACATTTATCTTAAATTATGAAAAATTAGTGTATGAAAGTATATATGTTTATGTCCTGCAACAAATAACATGAAGCAACAATAAACCCTAACCCTAACCCTAACCCTAACCTTAACCCCCTAACCACCTAACCCTAACCCCAACCCTAACCCTAACCTTAATCCCCTAACCCTAACCCTAACCCCAACCCTAACCCTAACCTTAACCCCCTAACCACCTAACCCTAACCCTAACCCTTAACCCCCTAACCCTAACCCTAACCTTAATCCCCTAACCCTAACCCCAACCCTAACCCTAACCTTAACCCCTAACCCTAACCCTAACCTTAACCCCTAACCCTAACCCTAACCCCAACCCTAACCCTAACCCTAACCCTAACCCTAACCCCAATCCTAACCCTAACCCCCTAACCCTAACCCCAACCCTAACCTTAACCCCCTAACCCTAACCCCAATCCTAACCCTAACCTTAACCCCCTAACCCTAACCCTAACCCTAATCCTAACCTTAATCCCCTAACCCTAACCCCAACCCCCTAACCCTAACCCTAACCTTAACCCTAACCTTAACCCCCTAACCCTTACCCTAACCCTAACCCCCTAAGCCTAACCCTAACCCTAACCCTAACCCTAACCCCAACCCCCTAACCCTAACCCCAACCCCCTAACCCTAACACTAACCCAAAACACCTTATTCCAGTTCGGCAGGCCCATGACTTCCACAAATAACATCAATAAGAGGACGGAAAAGTACAAACAAAAAATATTTTAACATTGTTGTCGGTAACTAGGGTTTCTGCTTTGAACCCAACCAATGTTATCTTGATCAAAGTTGCATGTTCTTGAGTGCATGAGGTGGAACAAGACATAAATTATATTAGCAGCTCCATATATGCCAACGCGTCGAGCTGTGTCTGCAGTTTTTCCCTCTTAACCTTTACCAATACGCCGTGGAAAGTTGGCTGTGTTAGCAGCCGCAGCAGACATGTTTTTCCCTGGGGAATAAAGGAGAATCTCCTTATAACACACTGGCTGGAAAACAGGCCCTTTGACAGACATGATTTCAGAAAAAGTGAGAATATAAAGTGAGATTAAGTCTCATAGGCCTTTGTTCTGCTGATGCATGAAGAATTGTTCATTATGTTAGTCAACATTTCACTGTTCAAGTGCAAAATATTTTTTACATTCTAATACTAGTGAGCTTTGCTAAACAATATTCATACCCTCTTGTATACTCAAAGTATACAACCGTTACTGAATCTAGAAATACAGTTTGGTGTTGACGCCTCATTCAAGAGGCCTCATCAGTACTATGGACTGGTGAGGAATTCAAGCATTTAAAACTTTTGTGGGTTGTTCACACTTTGAAGTCACATGGCAGTCACTGTGGTCACATGGGCGTCAAATAAGCCTCAGTATTGTTAAAACAAAGAGCTCATTGGGTCGCCGAACAGTGTCTGAAACCTCCTTCCTCCACACCTTTCTGATGTCGCAATTGTGGGGGCTTAGTCCGAAAATATTTTTCACTTTTCTGAAAACGACAATCTGCCAAGCATGCCCACTTTTATGCAGCGATTAGCCAGATGTGCAGATGAGAAAGAAAGTGAACGGAATTCAAACTTCTCTCTCAAGCTTTCTTTTTTTCATTCTTCACACAACTCCCTCTTGTCACTTTTTGTGTGTACAGCTGATGGCAACACAATGAATCCTTTTGAAGAGAAACAGCCTAAAAGTATGCGCTGTTATTCCCATTTGTATGATTCATTGTGTCTTGCCCCTCTCTATGAGAGCAGGGTTTTCATCCCACCTTTGAGTGTAGCCATTCAGAACATGTAAACATTTTGCCTTTAGACATGTTTGGTACATTGTGCAAACTAGTATGTTTTAAACATACTGAACCCTTTAAAGATGTGGACGTTGTAAAAATGTCCGAGAAGGGAAGTTAGGATAGCATTGTAAGTTGCTGAAAAAGTCATGTCTTGGACTTCTAACCAATCTTTTGGTGAAACATCTTGAAGATCAAACAAATGCCTTTGATGACTCTTCATAGAAAACCCGATGTATAGTAGGATTCAATAATGATAGGGAGCTATTTTAATCTGAAATGCTGACAACATATATCATACATAATGAGATCATGCTGGACAGAAGAGACGGTTGTCTGTATTTTTGCAAGAGTCCATCAGAATTCATTCATCATTCTGGTCTGTTATATTTCATTGTCTGTCTAAACACATCTCCACATGGAAAACTAGGAGCAGAAACCGGCATGGAAAAAATGACTGGGTCACAACAGAAGGTATTTTGAAAAAAAAAAAAGAGGGGGGGGACTTGAGGTCAACTTTTTGGTTTCTTCATATGTCGCAATGGTAGATTTTCTTGTCCAGAGAGTGTGACAAAAGAAGAGTTTCGAACAAAGGCATCAACAGGAGTTTTTAGTCTAAGGGTAGACTGTTGAGCGCTTTTAACTCATTTCCTCCCCTCATCTTGACCCACCTGCAACAGGCCCCCACAAGTCTGAGTCCTGTTTGGAATACAGAGAAATAACAGAGAGAAGTGTCTAAAATTAGGAAAAAATATGGATAAAATCAACTGACATGAAGGGGCAAGCCTGGGGGGGTGGCAAAGGTGAAAGTTAGAGTCAGTTATAAAAGAGATCAAAATGTACATATGGAAATTGTGTGCATGTTCATGTTTGTGTGCATGTGTGTGTGTTTATGTGTGTGATGGAGATTCACTCTGCCAGGGGATTTTCCATAGTCACTGCTGTATTCAGAAACAGATGCAATATTGGCAGTCAGACTAGTAGTCGGTTAAAAAGGCTTAGCCCTCAAAAAGCATTTTTCCCGCTGTCCCAGCTAATTTCACACTCACCCCCTTTCTCACAGCCTTTCCTCCTTTTAATACAGCCTCCTTGCCTACATTCATTCCTCTTGTTCATTTCAGTATTTTACTCCTCTCTCTGGGCCTGTTTTCTCTTCTCATTCTTACATTTTTAGCTCTTCTATGGCTCTCATGGCAATATCAGTCTTTCCACCACTTTGGTCCAGACTGAAATATCTATTGAAAATTACACAAAGATGAAAATGAAAATTTGTGCAGACATTCATGGTGCCCAGAGGATGACTCCTAATGACTTTGGTGATCCCCTGACTTTTTCTTCTAGCGCCACCTGCAGATGGCATGTGGTTGTGAGTGAAACATCTGAACTGTTGGATGCCATTAAATTTTGTACACACATTCATGTAAATTGTAATCCCTTTGTTCATCCCTTTACTTTTCATCCAGCTCCATTATCAGGTCATAATTAAGTTTGTCTAATACTTCTAATCTGTCTAATACTCTAAAACTAGTTTATGACCAATTACCAGAAAAAATAAGCCTCAGCTGTACTTTGTTTTTTGTGCTAATTAACTAATGTCAAGTAGGTGAACATAGTGAACGTTATACCTGCTAAACATCAGCAAATTAGCATCATCATTGTGAGCATGTTAGCATGCTGACTTTAGCATTTAGCTCTATATACCACTATGCCTAAATACAGCCTCACAGAGCAGCTAGCATGGCTGCAGACAATTATGATGTGTTACGACAGAACGTAAAGCAAATTTTCACCTTGCGTCATTTGTGCAAACTATTTGTGTTGATCTGCTCCAATGTACAATACATTAGCTGTAAACTAGCAAGCAACGGACGCCAACCAACCGCCTTTGTCTGTGGGAGTGTGTCTGTGTGTTTGTGTTCAGTTCAGCTCCTAACTGAACAGAACTCACCACAAACTCTGGTTTTCTCTCTTATTTCCCTCTGTCATTTTCCTCCTTGTCTGTGTTCATAAACTTTTTTTGCTCAAGTTTAAACATTTTCAACTTGCGCAGACATGTCTTCGCATCAATTCGTGCCACCCCGAGCAAATTTACGTCAACTAGTGTTTTTGCATAGGGCTGTAAAGTGGGAGGAGCTATTTTGGGCGCCCTGGTTCTCATTCATTTTTCCCATAGACAATGTTACGTTACACACAGTTTGAGCACTTCTACAGCTTGGATAGGCATGAAACTCTCCTGGTTATATCATCAGTACAAAAGGTGAACAACTGCACTAGAAAATATCTGGTTCTTCAGTAAAAAGTCAGAGGTACAAGACTGTACATAAACGGTGAGCAGAGGCTAAAGATTACAGTATTGAGAAAACTGATTTTACAATCAACAGAGTGAATCAGTTTACTTTTACTTTCTGGGTAACTTTTGAGTGAATTCAGCAACTATGGCTACTGTTTACAACTTCAGTGACATTATCTGGAAGAGTCCTGAGTTTCTATGTACAGTAAAATTTAGATCATTTGAAATGGGAACACAGAATTGGAAATACGCTTCCTGAACCAGTCCCAAGTCGCAACTCTGAACACACAGTTAGTCTTGTTTCTTTAAGGATTCTGGGGTAAGCTTTTTCTCTGCTGTAGCTCGTCTCAAAACAAATATACTTTTAATGATTAATGCCACTGATGCAGGTAATTAATTCTCTCGCCTTCTGTGTGCTGTCTGTTTCTCTCACTACTTCTCTCCCCGTCTCTCTCCTGCCTCTCCCTCTGTGTCCATGTGAGGTAATTCAGCATCAGTGTAAGTCTTTAAGGCAGCACATGAATGACCTCATCCTCACACATCTGCCGCAATTTTTTACCAACCAGGGCACCATGAAGGGCCTCAGCACTCTGCAGGGGTTATGATAAACACATGCACACATACTGGATTCAACATGATCCATGACTGACTTAACACTAGTCTGTACACATATGCATCTTTTCAGACCCATGAACGTTGCACATTTGCAAATGCGTATTATATATGTGAATAGTCCACAATGCAGATGCAGTCTCATACAAACACACAAACACAAGTTTGCGCAACTATTTTTGTTAGGACATTGCATTGACTTCCAGTCATTTTGTACACCCTAACCCTAATCTTAACCTTAACCTAACCTCAATTCACACCTTACCCCTAACAAGGACCTCAGAAATGACTTTTTGCCTCATTAGGACTAGACTTTGGTCCCCATGTGGACTACTTGTCCTAACAAGGTTGATGTTTATACTGGAAACGGTTGCTAAGAGGTAACAAAAATGCGCGCGCGCGCGCGCGCGCACACACACACACACACACACACACACACACACACACACACACACACACACACACACACACACACACACACACACACACACACACACACACATCCATCTAATTACTTTCATATTTAAACTGGATTTATAAGGAAGTTTCTTGTAAACACCCACACAATAGAAACACCCCAAATGAGGAAAAAAGTGCTTGCCATCCACATGATGTCATTTATTTAACGCCTAATTAGCGGCATAAGGCAGACTTTGTTATGGACAGAATTCCACTTTAAACCATGTGTGTGCATTTGTGTGTGTGTATGTTAATGTGAATTGAGAATTGTAATGATTATTATATTTATTGTTATAATAATCATTCTGTTAATTGAGGCACTGTTAGTTTGCAGCACAAGTAGTACACAGAATTAGTAGAAAACTAAATTTAATATTTTATTTTTTTGTCAAAGTTACTGGGGTAAGAAATTAAGTCATCTTTATACATTAGGTTACATGTTTTCATTTGATACATACAGTGAAGGAGCAGCTGTATAAGTCTGTAATCTTAAATGAGTTGCCTATTTACAAATCCAGCAGACAAGGAGCAGCATCATTCATTTGGTGTCATGTTTTTGACCACCTGATGAACTTATGTCCAATATTGCTGGATGCTTCACTATTAGTGACTATTAGCATTCATTGCAGCCACATTGTCAAAGTTGCAAAGTTGTAAATGTTTGAATGTATAACTATGGGGACATAGTTATACATTCACACATATGAGTCCTCTGTCACTGTAAAGTTGCACCTACAACATCCACAGACATGTTCTGTTGTGCTTCCCTTGTCCCACCCATGTGCTTCCGTCTTTTTGGCCGTCGTCTTTCCTCAGCCAGCCAGCCCAGGCAGCTCCTGCTGTGATGTGACTTTTCCATCCAGAGCTGTGGGGCTCAGCCAATCAGCCTGAAAAGAATAGGGCCTGCTCTTTCACAACATCTCCACAGTCGAGGATGTTTTTTAATGCAAAGTGATTAATTAGACATTAAGTAAAATATTGCCTTGGACGCCTCCTCGGGAAACTACATTCTAAATTTTCCATGTATGACTTCCCTTTGGTATGAAATGGCTTTTCAAGATGTGATGTTTTTCTTTTTCCTTTTTTTTAAAAAAAAAAAATCCAGATTTAGTGGTGTAGCCTAATGCAGTTGCCAAGAAGAGAGGAGAGAAATGCACATTTTCAACCCCCACTTTCTGATTTATAAAACATTGGAAGACCACAATGTTTGGATCAAGCATCATTTACGTTCATAGAGGTGGTGAGTGTGGTCATGTTTGTGGGCTTATGCATTGTTTTTGTATCTATATTGTTTGAGTGTGATGTCTTTGCAGGCGTATGGACAGCGTATGTAAGCACAGAAGGAAGTACTTGTGTTTCTGTTTACTCTACATCTGTCAGTGGCCCTCTGTGGTAAAATAAATCTTGTCCCTGAAGTGCTTTCCAAAGGCAGTTAAATGATAAGTAACAACATCTACCGTGAGGACAAGGATCAGACTGATTATGTCTTTGCTTATAAGTTACCGCCTGTAAATCCAGATAGTTTCATTGTTTAGTTGTGTTGTTTGTTTATCTGTTTCCTCAGTCGCTGGCAGAGGGGTGTAACACTTATTGCCCTTAAAAAGAAGACAGCATAAACAACAGATGGAAATGGAGGCGAGTGACAGACAAAAAGGAAACAGAAATGTGAAATTCACCAAGCCCAAGGCGAGAATTGGTCAGCCTTGGTCAAACAGCATTTGCAAACAATTCCTCACGTTTGTTTTAACTTGCACGGAGCACCAGATGAGTTTTGACATGTAGGACAATACAATGTGCCACGAATAAGTCGGTTTAGTATGCCTTTTGGCGGTTGGCTTACCTGACACCATCTGAGCTGTCCTGCTCTACCTGTGTGGTGCTCTAGCAGGTTTAAACAAATGCTAATAACTATTTGCAACAACTGTTTTCACCAATGTCAGGCCAAGGCTGATTGACTTTGATGGATCACAGCAGCTCAGAAGCACTACTCAATAGCCCAAAGACATATGGGGATAAATTCCAACAGAGTAACGCACATATTCCACCTTCATCTAACACATGGCAAAGAGAAATAAGTCAACTTGTCAGCTTTTCTCAAGTCTATAAATGAGCTGAGTGAGAGAGAGACACATACTAATAAACCAAAACAGTTTCCATACCATGCTTTCTTGCAGAGGCATGTCTGCTCTATGTTATGCAACTGCTTGCCATGCCTTATTTTACAATTTAACCTATTCTGCTAATGTCATTTCTTACGTTATGCACAATTTTCATTGTAGCATCCCATCAAATCACCAAATGTGCTCAAAGTTTAAGCACTAATTTAATGGTGGATCACAATCTTTGGTTCAGGCAGAAGAGATTACAACTGCATCAAAAAAGGAAAGAAGGAAAAGCTCTGAAAGATAATTACCTGGTTGTTTGCATCATGGATCTTGGACTTATTTTACAAAGACAGGGAATCAACATTGATACAGATAGACCTTTATTTAGCTCAGTGCAGTGGTGACCACTATGTTCTCTAGACTAGCTAGAGCAACACAATTATCTGTTGACTGTTTTTGATGCTTTTGGGCAAAAATAAAATGTTTTATCAAAGGAACAGTTTGACATTTGGGGAAATATGCTTATTTGCTTTGTTGCCGAGAGTTAAATGAGAACAATGATACCACTCTCAATCTCCATATGTAACTCTCAGCAAGAAAGCCAATAAGCATAATTCTGAAAATGTTGAACTAATAATTCAATGCTCAACATCTTCACAGTGTAAATGCGTAAATATGAACCATTGCTGAAGAGTTGATAAACACATTGACAGTAACAAATTACCTTCAGTTACAGCTGATTTCACTGGCACTTTTGCACTTGTCTCTATGGTACTCGCTTCTATGCACACAATCATAATGGGATGTTGAAGTGTTTTGGAATGATAAAATCATTTCAGAGCAGTGTAAATATAACCTTACTGATAATGATGAAATCATGTCTTTGAACTGAACAATAGGGGCCACTGTGTTGGAAAGTTAACATGGAGAAAAATGGCTTCCAAAACAATACACTTGTCAAAGGTGGATACCCCTGCCAGCGTTGTGTTTTGATGATCAAGAAAAGCCGCTCCTGGCCTCGGCTTCCACTGGCATGGACTTTTCCGATGACGTATTTATATCTGCTACAGGCTGCAGGATAATAATGAGGTAACAGAACATTTGAGTAACTTGGCATATGAGAAGAGCAGTGGAGGCGGTTTAATAAACCTTAATCTAAAGGTTTGTAACTATGCCCAACGTCTGGAACAAAGTGTCAGATGAGCTCAATGTCAGATAGGTGGGTATTGTGACGTCAGCTCAGCTGTCATTCATAAAAAAGGTACATACTAAAGACATGTTTGTCATCTTACCTTTTAGCACTTATTTGCTCTACCACCTACAGTAGGCAGGCTGTTTCACTCTGGTGGGTGTCTTAGACACTGTTGGTTAAGTTGCTGTTACACTTGCAAAAACTGTGCTGCTTTGTTTGTCTTCAAAAGAATAGTTCAATATTTGGGGAAATACACTTTTTTTTGCTTTCTTTCCAAGAGTTAGTGACTTCCTAGATTCTCTACTGGTTACCTGGCAACCTCACAAAGACAGCGAGACAGGAAGTCGCTGCTTCCTGCCAGGAAACAGTCCAGTATAACCCACGAATAAAACCTTTTGTTTTTGTACGGATGAAACAAACAAGATATAATGTGTTAATTATTAGTGAGCCTTAGAGGTGCTGTTTGGTAGATTTTGTTACCTTTGGGCCGAGCCAGGCTAGCTGTATTGCAATTTTTGCTAAGCTAAGCTAACCGGCCGCTCACTGTAGTGTCATAGTATTGATCTCATTTCCCAAAATTTCAAACTATTTCTTTAACTTCCATTAAAATCCAAGCAAATGGGAAATACAAGATTTTTTTCCCAGCGTATTCCCTCTGGAAACGAGGCTGGCAGAAGAAATAAGATGTCACATATTTAACTAGTCGACATTTGCACCTTCTATTTCAATTCATTTTTATTTTCATCCATGAAATGTAAAAACTCTTACTGAGGCATAAATGTTGGGTATATTTTGTTGAGAGACAACTATGGTAACTTTCAAGCAACCACGCATAAATTCAAGTCGATGCTCCTGAGAAATTTTGGGATCCCAAATTGACTTTTTTCATTCTTTTATGACCCATGTGTATCTCCTTTACAACACAGCTTCAATTCTGTTTCCTCTTTCTTCATCATAAACTCTGAGGACAACAAGTCTGGCTTTCCACTTTGGTGCACTCAGACTCATAATACGTCAGCTCACACCACTGATTTATTTACAAGGACTTAACTCTCTCATCATCTGCTCAAAGAAGAGAGAGAATACTGGGATGTTTAAAGTAGTTACCATAAAACAAATCCAGTGATTAAAAAGGATGCTGTAGTTCTGTCAGAGGCACTTATGTCAAGGAAATGACAGTTTATAACAAACGGTTACACACATTTGGCGGAAAAGGCTCTGCTGTTTGAGGGAGCTCTCAAGTTGAACAGACAAGAAAAAATATCCCGTAAAGAGGAGGTTGGGGTATTGGAAGGAGCTGCGGCAGCAAACAGTGTTGTCATGGGCATAATCAAAAGATTAACAGTGATAAGTGTCGACCTGCATGAATATTACTGGATGTTACTAGCCACCATATAGCTTCATTTGCGGGTTTAGATATAGGGGAACCGTCAAAGAAACTACAGCAGCTAATGTGCCTCTCTGTCCTGGCAGTAAAGGGAGGTTTGAACCCTCATTAAGCGATCACAGTGCCTAAAATTGACTTAATTTTGGGTTTAACAGAGACTGTAAAGACACCACAACTCAGTCAAGCGTCTTTCACTGCCTCTTTATCAGATCTATATAAAATGACTATGTAAGATAGGATGACATAGCTGTCTAGTTAGCCAACAAACCAAAGCCATGGGAGCAATTACCCATAATCCTAAACCCTATCTTTGTGGTTTATGAGCCAATAAAAGAGAATATTATTCTGGAAGCCACTGGATTAGCAATTATTTCCTCATATAAGTGTCATGAAGGTGTGCATGTGTGCTATGTGTTTACCCACGTGCGGTTGTTTATGAACAGTGTGTGTCGCAGTCAGCGCATATAATGACTCATGGGAGATGTTAAATGCACCTCAGACCTCACACACAGTCACAGAGGAAAGTCAGCAGCAATCATTGTCAATACATAAGTGTAAGAAAATACCACATTCTCCCTGCGTTAACAATGTCTACAATCTCCTGTTTTTCCAGGTTTGTCTCCATCACATGCTGTAAAGTAATTTCAGACGTCCGTGTTGTTAAATGAATTCAGTTGCTGACAGACTTGGGATATGGAACTGCACTTTCTGCTAGTCTGACCTAATTACCTGGAAATTAGTTTACTCTTTAAGAGTATTTCCTTATTTTACTGCCTTAGACTGTGGTATGTATGTGTGTGTGTGTGCCTGAAATATAAAACAAGTGTTTACTTTTTAAAGGCAATTTGACTGAATGTTGGCAGTATTTCATGAACAATAGGAGCTGAGTTTAAAGACTTCCACAGTTTTTCATGACACAAATAGTGAATGTCTCTAAATTCCAAAGCCCCCTGACACCACGCTGTGTCTGCCTTTTTTCCTCCTGCTTCTCTCGCAATAGGAAATGAGACACTGGCTAAATGAGGTTCATGTTTCACTTTTTCAGACTTCTTCTGTGTAACCCTAACCTTTAAATAAAGATAACACTGATAATTTGAAAAGATAATGACTCCTTTACACTGACCTCTCAATTCCCCCTGCAGAGCTTTCGTGGGTTTATGTGTGACCCGTCGGTGTGCCAAAAGAATGATATAATTGCGAGGCTTAGCAGGCTGAGTTCATAAGCGACTTTTAGAATGAGCTCAGAGTAAAAAAAAGAGCCCCAACTCTTATCCAACCCCCATTAGAAGAACAGTGAGCTGAGAGCAAAACAACCGAGTCTCTGTCACTGCAGCCTGCCTGTTATGTCATCTTGGAGTTCGGTAAATATTATGTCTCTGAGTAGTGGACAATTCCCAGATCTTTTATTTTCATTAGACCCCTTTTTTCATGAAAAGCTTGTTTTTGGAGGGATAGGACGTTTTGTCTGTGTCTCCGTTGTTTATGGCTCCTGTTTGTGCAATCAGCTCCTGCCATCTCATCTGATACTGCCAAGGTTACATGATATTCCCATAGATTCTCTGTCTATTCCCATAGATTCTCTGTCTATCTGCCAATATGATTTCTCTTCCAATGCATGTTACATTTTTATGCAACCTTACAGAGCTGAAACTTTAAAACTTTGTTTTTTTAAGTGCGTATCAAAGTCTGTGTCCATGCGTACTATTTGTTTAAACCAAAACAGCAACAGAAAGAGGCAGATTAAGTTTCATAATGAACCAGCTGAAGTTTGTCAGATAAATACTCTTCAAGAGATTTATCTCTCTAACAGAAAATGATTGCTTTGCTTTGCCACAATTCCCAAGAAAAATAAAGCATAAAGGAAAAATGAAAGCTTTTGGATACATGCCTCATGGCTTTACTTAAAGTACATTTGAGACCACTTTTTTGAACTTTGGGTGTTGCCAAATGGCCTGCAGTCAGAAGGTCCTTTGACCAAACTGAACAGCAAGTAATGCAGTTCAATCTATTATCGTGAACAAATAAAAGCTGAAAACTGACAAAAAATGGAAACTCAACCCTAAAACAACATGGTTTAGTGGTTGTGTTCTTAATCCCACAAAAAACTGTCCAAATACAACCAATGTAGAGCAGCTTTAAAGCATCTTCATAACAATTAGTATTTAAAAGCTTCTCTAATTAATTTTATTTAACTACAGATGAAATGAAAATTTACGGCATAACATGAAAGGAGTCACTAATAGTGGCGAACCTATAAAGAATTATCACTCGACTCTGCAATTCCCCTCAGCTCTACACAGCGTTTTAACATCTTTCAGCTCACTGTTTTGGTTTTGTGGCCTGCAACTACTGTTTTGGTTCACTCTCATGGCTTTTATTAGTGTCATTTCTGTTGGTGAGCTGAGCTAAAAGGAGAGTGAATATTGGGCTTACATTATACAGGTGGGCAAAAACACTGTCAATGTCAGAATGTCAATTGAATGCTAATGTTGCTTCATGTCTGCTGGATGTGTGCATAGGCAACGTTTGCTAACACGATCACCATATCAACCTTTAAGGTGATAATATGTCAATGTTGTGTTTGCAGCTTGTTATGGTTGGTTATGGTTAAGGTTTAACTGTGTGTTCAGACAGAATGGGAAGCGAATTTTCGACATGTCATGATTGCATATAAAGTCAATAGAAAGACACGAGTAAAATTCAACTGAGGAGGTGCAGATTGATGCAAAGACAAGTACGTCTGAGTTGAAAATGTTTCAACTTTAGCAAAAAATGTGCGTGTATCCTGCACTTAGTGGATTTGCTTCATAAACATACAGAGATGAGACAGGAAAGGAGAGAGACTGGAGAGAAATAACAGAAGCTTCTGTTGAGTTCTGAGTTCAGTTAGAAGCTGAACTGAGCACAAACAGTTGGTACGTTGGCTGTTTTGGTACAAATAAACACAAAGGGGCCAGCGGTCAAACTCATGTGAATGACACAAGGTTAAAATTTGCTTTGAGTTCTGTCTGAACACACCTTAGGTAATATAGGGAGAAACAACATCAAAGTACAAGCAGAAGCCATCTTCTCCACAGTGTAATGCAGCCGCAGCTCAATAGTGCGTGAAATATTTGTTTCGATGTCAAAGTCACAACACATCACAGCATTGCTCTCTTTCTACTTTCACTTATCAGATTAAAAAAAACAAAATTTACTTTTGCTTTTACTTTGTCCTACATGCATGCTTAAGCCTTAAGTGTACGTTATTCCAGCGCTTAGCACACCCAAACTGGCGTTTACGCTGCTGAAGTAGGTCGCAACAGTGCTACTTCCCGCTTGTAGCCACCGCTTATGTTTGGCTGTCTTAATATGATCTTTTATATCAGCATTTCCACCATGTGCGACTGAAAATATACTCTTTAGAAAAGACCGACTCTCTCTTTGGCATGATAGCTAACCGTTAGCATACTGACAGGTTCTGTCAAAAAGAGCCGTCAGCGTAATAGGCTAGCAACAGCCTTGACAACGACATTGATTGATTGACACACATACAGACAAGTCAGTGTTGAATTCAGACGCATTGTGCATTGTGTTTTTTTTTTTAATATTGCGTTAGGTAATAGTAAGTGGGACAGAACATGATAAACATCTATGTAAGTGCTGAAAACAAGTATAATATTATAATTATTATTTTAATTGTGGTAAAAATCGGGACATTTTAGTGTTTCACAGATATTTCTTGGGACTCGGGACACCCAGCTTGAAACCGGGACAATCCTGGATAAACCGGGACAATCCTGGATAAACCAGGACGTCTGGTCTCTGTACACAAAACCTCTTTTGTAAGACGACATTGTGGGAAGTGGGAAGAAGTGGAATGAACAGACTGAAGAAAGCAAAAAAAAAACAACAAAAAGGCAAAATGTTTACTGTCCACCAAGTATTGCTCACCTGCATATTTTGGAACGTGAATAACAGAAATAAAACATGACATTCCTTGTACAATTCTTGCGTTTGAGTACTGTATCTGTTTCTCACCCCTTTTCCCTCTGTTTTCCTCTCTCTCTTCAACCTTTAACTGATTCTTCTTACGATGATTTAAGCTCTCTAGAATGAGGTCTAACTTTTTCCAGCCCAAACAGCATGTGACCCACTTCTATCAAAAAGAAACAAAGAAGTAGCATGTGGAAAACAGTCAGAGGACCTGCATTCTTTCACCACCGCACATTTTTTTCTCCTGAGATTTGAATGTTCCTGTAATTAAACACAATTTTGTGCTGTATTCAAATGTATGGAAGTTAGCTTTTTCTAAATGCCAGAGGAAGCTTACTGGCACTGAGAGGAGCTGGTTTGAAAAGTAGCTGAATTTATAACGTAAGATCCTAGTGTGGAAAGTCAGTTGCGCCTGGACTCAATCAAGCAAGCATGGCCTTTTGCCTTTTTTATATAAAAGATCTGCAGTTTGCTCCATGCACAGGCCTTGACTTTCACTTCAGCGCATGAAAACTATTACAGAGGATCTGATGCACACTTGAAAATAACTGACATATGATGTTTTAGTGCTGTGTTATTATGGATGGATGTGATAATGTTAGTTTGGCTGAAAATAAGCTACATTTCAACATTTTTGGACACATTTAAGAGGCCGTGTTTTTGTGGGAGTGTGGATGTTTCGTGTTTGTGAATAAGTGCACATAAGGTTGATGTAGATGGCGGTCACCCTTTTGTCTTCTGATGTCAGTTTTTGGCTGAGCTTCTAGATCTAAGCAGATGTGACAAATCACAACATTTTAGATCCTAATGTAGAAGAAAGAGTAAATATGCTTTTGTTAATGAGAAGAGAAATCAGCAACAATGTCAATCATCCTTCATGTGGTTAGCCAGTCTCCTGCAGAACATTGTTTTCTCCCCAGGGACTAACCAAGGCCAAGATGAACACAGACCTAAAAAATTAGATACATGATTTATATGTGATTGTGACACTTCAGGTTGAAAATCACTGTATCATCAAAATACAGAAGAAGCCAGTCGATTGTGACGATTGTTTATTTACATTCTTGTTCCTGGAAGTTGGCCACTGGCACTTACTTGCGATGACATCACGCAGGTCGCGAAAGACGACAAGCTATGATTGGTCGGGTACTAACGGGTAGTCTGTCATGTCTCTCAGCCAAGTCAGGGCAAGAATGTATGACTCTATAATCGCCTAATTTCACACTGGCATCTTATCAGACCAAAATATTGTGTAGTGTGAACTTGGCGTTAGACACACCAGAGAGCCTGAATTTAGCAACTGATACTATATGACTCATTGGAAAAAATGATTGACTTATTATTTTTAGAGAGAAGTTGACACTTTTTGAATGGGAGTCAATTGGAGTCAGCATCTAGCGGCATTCCACATTTGCTTCAGCTTCAAGCCGTGGTAGTTGCCGCTTGCTCCAATAGGATGCCCATGTTGCTGTGTTGCTAACTTATTAACCTCCAGTGTGTATATTAATTGATTTTTCTGAAATTGTCTATTCCCAAAAGCAACAAGTGCTCTTTCACCACACATTCTGATCAAAACCCTTTTTAAAAGATGGTTTTAGTTTCACGCAATCTTGTTTGAAGAAATTGTTTTTTGTTTTATTATGATGAAAAGGCTGTTAAAATGCCACAGTTAGGAGTTTCATCATCCAACATTTTAAATGCTGTGTTTATGGTCTTTCCAAGAAGCAATGCCTCGGGGAGGGAGTAGTGCAGAGTTTGAATCTTGGACCACACACCTGTTTTCCTGCTTATAGTGCTTTGTTGTCCCGTTGTATTGGTTATGGTGTATCTATTTTTCTTCTTCCCCTTGACAGCACTCATCTTTTCTGACCAGGACACACACGCACACAAATGGGCCAATGACTTTATTCCCTCTAACATCTGTAGCAGATGTGGTAGCCTCCATGTACACGTGTTTGTGAAGTGTGTTTGTCCTCATGTCTCTTTTCCCTTTTCCTCTTTTCTTTTTTCTCCTCTTACTCTGCTCCGCTGGTCTTCATCTGGTACACACAAACACTTGTGTCGATTGATATATTCATTTTGTCTCATTGTGAGTCTTCAGAATGGAGTTCCCCGTTGTGTTTAGAATTAAACATCATCATTCTCTGCTCAGGTCAAATGGCACTGCATCCTGCAGCCAATGAAAATGTTTCGGGGCCGAGTGAGGCTCATCACTCACTGAAAACACATGGTGGGAGAGGCTTTCATCCACACACACACACACAGACACACACACACAGACACACACGCACACATTTAATGTCTTTTAAATCTGACTGCCACAGCACGGAGCCAATCTCAACACACTACTGCCTGTGCACTTCAGATAAGGGATTGCAGGTTTGACATTTGATACGGCGCCACTGTATGGCGCAGAGGTTAAGTAAAGGATGTAAGAACTGAACCAACTCTGCTTAATGTACTGGAATAAAAAAATAATGGTTTCCAGAGAATTCTGCAGTTGCACCTTTATACTTCCTGCACTAACTTCAGTGGAATTTGAATCACGTCCATGGCTTATCACTGTAACCCAGGTTATTTGTATTTAGGTACAATTTACAGATGTTCCCTAAACGCCTCACAAGCAGACCATTGGTAGACGCTACAATTTACCGATGTTCCCTAAACGCCTCAAATGCAGGCTATCGGTAGACGCTAGCTTGGCTGCGCACAGAGAGGCTGCTATTCTCCCCTCACTTATTCAGACAGGTGTGTGGCCAAAAACTAGTAAGTTTGAAAAGAGTGCAATAAGGCGGTGAAGCAAAAAAAATTAGCCAGGATATGTTTGTGTGATGTGAAGAGAATATAGCTGATGGTGCTAAGCTGTTTAGCCGCTAACCACTGTAGATTTCAGTGCGGCCCAGAAGCTAAGCTAAGTGCAACAAGCACAGCTGCTGTTGTAGAATTGAGAAAGCATGTAAGGCAATTTGTGCATATTTGACATGTTTAAAAGCTAATGTATATGTGCAAAACAAGGAAAGAGACAATTTAGTTCAGAAGTGTTGATTACAGTCATTGTAAGGGTTTAATTCTGTGTGGGTGTGGATTTATTGGATTGTTATTCTAATGTGATGGACATGAAACAAGTAAATTCAGACTATTATAACTGTTCTGCACACTTGTGTGCAGGCTGTTTTTTTTTTTTTTTTTTTTTTTTTTTTTTTTTGAGGGACGATTCAATCTGTGAATGGAGCTGCTTCATCTGTCATCCAGACTGTCATCGCTGTTCATTGATGCCTTCATCTTGTGGATGTTGCATTGTTCAAAGAGGGCGGTAGGAACCAAATCAAAGGAAACCTAACTAAGGAGATTTCTGTTTTATTTTTCTGCTTTTTCCTGAGATCCAAAACTGACTAGAACTGATGTCACTCAAGGTTGACGAGCAACATTAAAGGAACATTCAAAGTGAAGGAACTCAACACCAAACAAGACTAATAACCTTAAGGGAACTTAAAGGAGGTTTAAAGGGAAAGAACTGATAATAAGTGCATTTTGGTCCAACAGAGGAGACATTTAATTTTAGTATGAAGCACTGAGAGTTGAACACTTCCTAATTTCTAATTTATTGCAATTTTGGTTGTACATTCATTTGTGTTTAATTTTATTTCTGTGTTATAACTGAATTGAAGATTTGCATCAAACAAAGAAATTTTGTTTGTTTTTTCAAAGTGATGCTTTGAATATATATATATATAAGGAAGCTATCAGGACGGGTGACACATTAAAGGAAAAATCTGAATAAATGAGCAGAGAAACATAACGAATGCAGATGCTTCCACACAGGTGCAAAGCATGGTACAGTTAACCAATTAACATCCAATCATGCTCTGTGGCATGTTTAAAAAAATGCTGAGCAGGCCCAGTTGATTCTGATTTTGTGTCAAGATGGCAAGAGGAAAAGATCTAAGTGACTTTGAAAGAGGGTTCATTGTTGGGGCACGGATGGCAGGAGCTTCAGTCACAAAGACTGCTCAACTGGCTGGTGTTTCAATAGGAACGGTGACTAAAGTGACATCTGCATTTAAATCTATGGGAAAGACGTCAGTGAATAGGGTCGGAAATTGTGGTCGACAGCGCACATTTGATGACCACGATGCTCGTGCATTGGTGCGATATGTAAGGAAAAACCGAGGAGCAACTCTTTCTCAGGTGACTGAGAATGTCAACGCAGGACGTGATCAGACTGTGTCAGCAAGAACAGTCCGTCGACAATTACACAGAGAAGGATATTATAAGATGAAATAAGATATACTTTATTGTCCCGCAGGGAAATTTGTCTTGGGCTCCAAGCCACTGTATCACACAGCACACTTGCCACAGTGCACATACACGAATAGTACATAGATCATACATACATACACTCATGCATAAACATGCCTAAATTCACATGTTGAGTGTGAGTCAGTAGTTCTTTAAAATAATAAAAGGTAATAAAAAGATAATAGTTTCAAATAGTAAAACGAGGTACAAACAAACCAGATAATAAGTAACCAAATCACAATATCTTAGTCCCCAAATAAAATCATATATTACTACCACTTGTTGCTATTTAATATCTCAATGGAGGATGGAATGAATGAATTCTTGTACCGGTTCAGTCTGCAATTTGGCATCCTGAACCGTCGGCCTGAAGCGACACCTCAAATTCTGGGTTCAGAAGGTGTGTTGGGTCGTTCAGAATCTTCTGTGCCTCCTTAAACACAAAGTTTCAATATAAAGACTGAGGACAGTGATGTTTTTTTCCCCCTATGATCTTCACGCCTGTTTGAATAAGATGTATGAGCTTAGACTTTAACTGTGCTGACAGGTTACCATACCATATCAAATTACACTCTCTAAAATGATAAAGAGTTTGCTATTTACAGCATAGAGTCTATGCCTTCTCAAAAAATACATCCTCTGTTGTAGCCTAGAACAAAGGTTTTCTATATGTACAGGTACACAGCATGTGAGGGAGCTGTCAGTGTGGACACCAAGATATTTATATGAAGGAACCTGATTTATGGGTACGCTGTGAATGATTGCTGGACTATGGTCATCAATTGACTTTGGATCAAATATCACCTGTGCTAATAGATTTAAGGGCAGATATTGCCTTATTTACCTTTACATGTTGGACTCTGTTAGTTAGAGAAGAAAAATACCATTTGATAATAAAACAATTTACATTCATCTGTTTCAGTTTGTCTAGTAATGAATAAGGCTGAAGAGTATTAAAAGCTGAACTAAAATCAATGAAAGTAAACATACATGTGCTTTAGTGTTCTCCAGCTGTATAAGGACTAAGTGGGTGATACTACTAACTGCATCATCAGTGCTCCTTCCTTGTTTATAAGCAAACTGCCAACTCTGGGTTTACCTCAGTTTTCAGTAAAGACACAAATATATTTCTCAAAACATTTCATCACAATCGAAGTCAGTGCTACAGGTCTATAATCATTGTTCACAACTGGGCAAGACTTCTTTGGAACTGGAGTGATAACAGTTTTTTTCCATAGTGCAGGGACAGTGTCTGAGTCCAGCGAGTGCTGAAAGAGTTGACACCAAGCTGGAGTAAGCTCTTCACTGCAGGTTTTTAAGAGGTGGGCAGAAATCCCGTCTAGTCTACTGATTTTATTAGTGTTTAACTGACACAACAGTGACTGCACATTATGGCTACCTGAGGTGTTATGCTCTATTCGTCCTTGAGAGAGTCTAAAACAGTATTGCACTGATTGGAAAAACTATGAGTTTGGAACCTGAGGTAGAAGTCGTTCAGTTCATTAGCTTTCTTTAAGTCATCAATAGTAGAAATATCTTTTACTTGGTTCCATATTGGTGATGGCTTTCATTGAATCCCAAAGTTTTTTAGGGTTCATAGTGGTGGATGTTGCTCAGTGATGTCCTTCTGTTGTCTCCTGGCCTCCTTTAACAGCTGATTAAGTTCCATTCGTATCATTTTTAGCTCAACCCGGTCCTTATTTCTAAAAGCCTTTTTTCTATTAATGCAGTCCTTTAGTTCTTTAGTTTATTGTTCAGGTACACAATTATGTCCTTTTTAATGAGTACATTGTTCACACAGGAATTAATATAGCCCGTTATTGTCTCAGTAGCCACGTCAGTGTCCATATCATTAAAAATATCCCAGCCTGTGCACAGGAAACACCCCTTCAGTTCTTCTATGGGTATTTCCCATTCCCTTAAATTGCATCCATGTTTCCCTCACTTGCGTCTTTTCCTTGCGTCTCCAATAAAGATGCAAGGAAAAGATGTGAGGAGAGAGGAAACGAGGAAATATGTTTTTAGAGAAATGAGACGTGCTTTCCTCTGAAGCGTCACGTGAAGCGACGTCTGTTTCTGATGAATGACAGCTGATCACAGCTGGATCAGCTGTCAGTCAGCTGTACAGACTTTTGATGGAGTTTGTGTCTGCACACATGTGCACTGTGCTAATACTAATAAAGGTGCACAGTTATCACTGCCAGAGCAGCTGTTTTCTCTTTTTAGTCTGTTACCTGTTTGACAAACACCTACACATGAATAAAAACCTGGATTCTGTATTTATAACCATTTCTACCGGCAGAATTATGTAATAATTACTTGCATCTGTATTTATTGATATTCTCATTGTGAATTCATTATTTAATAATCCAGAATATGGTTAGAGTGTCTTTTCAACACTGGAAATTATTTATTAGGCCAAATGTTTCAGGCAAAATGGAAATTATGTAACTCATATAAAACCTGACTCTCAGGAATTTTCAGCCTCACATGTGACTGACTGGAAATGACGATAAATGATGTGAAATATGAATGTGTTTAAAAATTATTTCTTGCTGACAGACAGACAGACAGACAGACTCCCTGACTTTAATTTTACCCATAAAATTTAATGGGGGAAATAACAGATCATGAAAAGAAAATGATAAATGAAGTAATAAATAATAATAAATGAAGAAAGTTCTTTATGGTTCTTTTGTTGATCAGACCTACAATTAACACAAATTTTTAACTAGATGGAATCAGAAAACAAATAAAATATGAAACTTGGGAGTGATACACTTGAGTTTGATCTGTTATCTGTCTGTCCAGTCAGTTATGTTGCGATGTAGCAGATCAGTCTGATCAGTTGCAGCGTCCAATCAATAACTGATATCCAATAAGGGGGCTTGTTGGCTGGTAAAAGTCTTCTATAAAGGCTGCCCTCATGTGTCCTCGCTCCTCAGAGCAGAAATAAGCGCTTTGGGATGGCCTTCAAGATGGCAGATGGGAACGACATCAGGATTGAGGAGCGGGGAACTCAAATCAAATAAGCAGTGGCGTATTTTTCTTCACTTACACTTCTCATAATCACATAAAAGATCTCTAACGTGTTTTGCACTGTGGTTCAGCAAAGAAGGAAAGTCGGGGAAGGTCTCATTTTTTACGTTACATTACTACCCGTTCACTCATTGGCAATAAAAAACGACTGATACATGTAAATTGCTTCACAGTTCTACATATAGAAGAGTCATTTTCCTGTAATGGAGTAATTGTGTTATATGTTCACAGGGGTGCAAAATATATTTAAAAAAGGTGTCAGCCATGTTATTCATATCATTGTGGCATTAATCATAAACATATTTTATCATGTGCATAAAACTCTTATGTTCCATAGCTCCTACTCAGTTTAACTAATTGAAAACATCACATTACACCTTTAACTGTGTTTATTGAATGACCTAGACAGTCTAACAATGGCTGGGAAATACAATAAACCTTGCTTTCCAGCCTACATTTTTACAGACTCACGGGTTTAACTTGGCTGGCTAACTGCCTAAATTCTAGCAATAATCTCACTCTTATACACCCTGAACACAAATAACATTACCTACAGGACTGAACAAACTACTGTGGTGGTTGTACTTAAACTAAACATTAATACTATCTATTAACACACATTAGACTGTGAATTACATATTCTAATCACTAATGCGAATCGTTGCACCACATACAGACATCCCGGTACATTCAAATTCACATTGTATTTGACCCCAAGCCAATGTCCACAATACTTACAGGAGTTTATTTTGTCACCATAACAGTCCCATTATACTTTTCTTACCTGTCCAAAACATATTTAAAACAGTTGTCAACAATGTTATTCATATCATCCTGGTGTTACCTCAGCCTGTGGTCACTGTGACTGGAGTCCTGAGTCCTGAGTCCTGACAGCCAGCAGGTAGTTTCAATTTGGAGACCTGCTTTTTTTCTGACTTGTGGTCAAAAGTCCGCTGACTACAGATCAGCTCTCACGGCCTCAGTCCTACCATTACTATAGTAGAAGGAAATGGCAAACTGGTGGTTTATCCCACCTTATTGAGTTGATGAATTTGACCAACAACCTATTTCAGGGTTGAAATCACCATTGCACATAAGGGAATTGAGATGCACCTTATGTCATGTTCTGACCACACAATCACTATTTTAACCTGTGGCTTGCTGCGTTTGAGCATGTTTTTTTATGTGGGAATTAAGTGGATGGTGTTGTGGTCAGAGTTAACCAGGGGAGGTTTGGATCTAGCAACATAAGCATATTTGATGTTTCTGTAGCATTTATCTAGAGTTCTCTTATCCCATGTATAGTAGGGTTGCAGTGCATAAACCCCTCATTACAAAGATGAATGTACGCTTGAGAGTTCAGTGGTACAAAGCCACAGGCACTTGTCTACAGAGATGTGGAAAAAATATATGGTCAGATGAGTTATCCTTCACCATATTCTCGACAAGTGGGTGAGTGCATGTGTGGTGTACACCAAGAGACCCCTACACTGAGGGGATCCGGTGGCTCTATTATGCTATCTGCAGTGTTTTGCTGGCATGGTTTAGGTTCACTTGTTCCCTTAGAGGGAAGGGTCACTGCAAATCAATATAAAGTTGTTCTGAGTGATCACCTTTATATGATGACACATTTCTATCATGATGGTGGTCTCTTCCAGGATGACAATGACAATGGGAATATCTTTGGACACCTTACTAAGACACTTTATGTTGGTTTTTCTATTATTTTTCCTAAGTCGGTGGTCATGTGTGTTTTGTGTGGGCTGGAGGTCTTTGTAGAGTCTGCTACCGCCAATCTTCTTACCGTACCTAGTGAATTTAGTGAACCTAGCATAGAGCACACCATAGATTCCCTACCACAAGGGGAAGGTTACACACAGGTTACATCACCATTAAGTATTAGGTGTCCTGCTGATAGATGGATGGCTAATAACAACGTTTCCCAGCTCTCTCTCTTCACAAAGTTTTTGTTCCATTCTCAGAGGAATGATGGGGATTAATAAGGGTCATAAATAAGTGAGCCTTTTCCATGAAGAAGAGTGTAGAAAATGAATAGCCTGACTGCTACTGGATGTCATATATTTTGCTCACAGATTCAAAACTGACAGTTGAAAAATGCTTTTAATCAGTTTTAGGCAAGCACTGAAAAAGACTGTGTTGGTTCTGCTGTTATACTTTACGGAAAGAGCAATCAATCTCACAGCTGAAAATTAATCTCAAAATCTACTGAATGGAGCAATGATTCATTGGCAGCAAACACAAAGTAGGCCTTTTCCATTCATTCAGTGTTATCTGTGAAATATTTTCCACCTGGTTTATTGTGGCGCTGACCCACTTATCCTACTTTTTCCTTTTTATCGCAGTTTATTGAACACAGAGGGACTATAATTTGTGTTCAAACAACATGGTAAAGTTTGAGCAGCACAACTGGTTTTGGAAATTAAAATGAAAGTGTATTTCTTTTAAAATATTTTGTCTGAATCTAGCAACATTAGGAGCAAAGTCTAAAAAGTCCCACAAAGTGGAATAATACTCAGTTATAAATGATCCGTAATATACCAATGATAATTGGTTTGCAAATCTCCACTGAAATGTTTCCAGATCTAACACAGCAGATGTGGATCCAATGTCAAGTCAAATCAAATTATAGCATAAAGATGTGCATTACAAATCCTATTTAGATATTTATGAACAGTGTATTTATACTCTACACATGTCTGATGGGTCTGTCTATCTTGCCTGCATGCTTATTGCAAATGAACTGGTATTTTCTCCCTCTTTCCCTCTCACCTGCTTCTGTTCACGATATGTTGTTTTGACATTTCGTCCCATTGTGACAGTTGTTGTTCCAACTGGCCCAACCAAACTGTGTCTGCTACTCAAATCTTCCATTACGTTGATTAAGTAGATCTGGATCACGTTTGGAAGCTTTTGCTAGAAAAGAATTTGGCAGCAGCGGAGAATATGATATGATTCATGTTTTTGGATTGCTGTGGTTTCCATAGCACCTTTATTCAATCTCTCACAGTTCCTGAGCAAATATTTGGTCTTTTATTCTTTAGTCTGTATACATACAAAACTTACACAGTAATGTTTAATGAATTCTGGTGAATACCAAAAGGGTGTAAAAAAAAAACAAAAAAAAAAACAGTATGAAGTTTCAAGAACACAAATAAACAAAAAGTAGCTGTCAGAAGCCATTACATAATGAAATAAAAATCTCACGATTGAAAATTAACAGACCTATACACTTAAGTGCCCATTCTTACAGTTTGCTATTCAGCTTGTGCTTTGGTCCAATGTCACTGGTTTGATTGTGTGTGCATTTTGATGAGATAAATAACACTGGGTAAGGACCTGTCTCTGGGATACTTGGGAATAGTACAAAGGACACTTTCTGACAAGAGTTAAACTAACCAGGAGCACACATGCTTCTTTTTCCCTCATATACAGACTGCTTTTTATAAAAAGTGCATTGTAATGATATACAATGAGTTGTTTAAAAGTACTATATTCTCTTCCTGTGAAGCTGTAATAAATTCGTAGTGGTGTCTTTTTGTTGTTGCAGGCAAAAGTCTGTTTGCACAGGCAGGATCAGTGAAGGTTAGAGCCTGCAGCAGGATGCAGGGGCAGGGTTGCCCTTGGTAACAATGTCTCCTCCTCTCCTGTGTTACCACTTCCCAGGGATGGGCACCCCGCATTCATACCACCCCACGAAGGGATGGGGTGTACGCCGGCCAATAACTCCAAATGTAACGGGCTCCTGTCTGTAGGAACGATAAAACCCTGTGACAGAAAAAACAAAAATGCTATCATGTACCAGGACACTTGAAAGCAATAAAGAGTGAGCATGTCAGGGTACTGTCAGCATTTAGCACTTGTTGGCAATCATTTAGTTATTTGCTTGACTTTGTGACAATTCTATAGTCTTGCAATATACTATATTTCTGGCTCCCATGAAAAGACTACAACCAACTGTGAATGCTACCTTAAATACTCAGTTGCGCAAGAAATGTGTCAATACGCAGCTGGAAATAGTCCCCAACAAATGCACTGTTTACGCCTGATTAACATTGCTGAAAACTACAGTTCCCAGTTGTTAGTGAAAAAGTGAAACTATACACTTGTAACCCATTTTAAGATATATGTCTTCAGTAGGAACCTATGGTCTTTGGGCTGAAGGCCAAAGGCAGGGTTAAAAGATGGACTAACACATTTTTGGTTTTTTGGTGTTTTCATGCAATTTGTTGAGAATGAAAAAAATCTTAAAAACACCAACCATATCCTTTTAATATATGTCAAAAGTACTGCTACTACTTTGTATACTCTTCCTAGGTGCATTCTGGGATATCTGGGACAAATTAGACATTTTCAGAGACTACACAAATATTGGAAGCTGTAAAAAAAGATTTTGTGAATTTGGTCATTTCTTGCGTTCAAAAAGTTGCTGTTTAATAGCTGACTCCCAAGTCTCTGATGTCAAACATTCCTTGGACACACCAACAACAAAAGGGTTTCAAAACTTTGACAAAAAAATAAAGCCATGTATGATCTACCAGTAAATGTTCTGTGATAGATTACTTATCTCAAGAAAGTTTCAAGCATTTTCATAATGTCCTGATTTGACCTGAAACCAGTAATTGCCAGGAATTTACAACATCAATCTAAGAAGTTATGGTATAATTAGAAAAATGGTCTGCACTAATGAAAAGCATGTGCGATTTGGGCTTAAACATGCTAAACCAATGGTAGGCCCTTTAGCTATCGTTCATTAAAATATTATTTTGCATCTGTATTCTGCATAGATAAGAGTGATGCAGCTGGTAAACAAACCAGCCAGAGAGTCACATCACATGGAAAAAATGATAATGGATCAGGTCTAAATGTGACGGCCACAAATGCGCTGTGTGTGTGCAATCTGTTCTTGTTTACCTTGTGCTGTAGGCACATTATTTGAGAGGTAGGCCGGGCCTGTCCTTCCGTCCCTGTAGGAGTCCACAAACTGGCAATGGTCCTCTCCCTGTCCAAATGTATCTCCTATACTGTAAAAGGGCTCTGTGGAGGGAAGAGGGGAAAGTGGGCATCATAATTAAGGAATGTTAAACTATTTAAGGTTTATTTTCTGGTTCAGGGGTGACGGGAGACACACATATGTTGGCAGATGCCACTGAAAGCAGCGCTGATCACTACTGTTCAAACCTAGAGGTAATGTGATGTGTTACCTCTGAGACCATCTCCCATGAAGATCTTGTACCGCAGAGAGTTACACAAAACCACGCCCACAAACTTCCTGTACCACGTCCGCTTGACATACTGGCTTCCCTTGCAGGAGCTCTGTATTGGGTTATACTTGAAGGTAAAGGGGATCCAGATAGGCTCTCCACCTGAGGGTGAAACAGAAGAGGAGATGCATCATGTAGTGCCGGTAAAATATGGATCCTCTGACTAGACACTTCATGTGTACGTAGAAAAGGGGGGTGGGAGAATGACAGAGTGAATGAAATCAAGCATATTTCCGTCCACCTGTTTGTATGCACATTTTCAATTTGTGTATAAAAGATGGAGTGGAATTTGAGCCAAGTTATAGCAAAAAAGTTTATATGTGTGGCTGAGGTGGAAAAGTTGGTGTATCGATAAAAAAGTAAATGTAACAGACTTAGCACGACCTAAGCGTCACTTCAAGTTTCCACTCCACAGAAGAGAGGAAAAATGACGCCAGATGAAAGCATCAGATCTGTGTGGACCAATTAGCAGACTGTAACGCTCGTCAAATTAATTCATAAAACAAAATAATTTGTTTTTTCTTTTGCAGATTTTCTGGAAATTAATTTGTGCTAATAGTTGGCGCACAGAGAGTAAAAAAATACAGATTAAATTTTTTTTACATATATACATGCAGAAGCCTTTGGAGGGAAGCGAGAACAGGGGTGATGTGGGACCAACGGCTGGTTCTGGTTAGAAGTTTGGCTGCATTTTGGACTAACTGTAAACGTTTTAGAGCAGCCTGACTGAGGCACGTGTAGAGGGAGTTACAGTAGTCTCGCCAGGAGAAAATGAACATATGGATTAATCGTTCAAGATCAACAGAGGACAATATAGTTCTTATTTTTGCAGTACTTCTTAACTGGAGGAAACAGCACTGGACAAGCTTATTAACCTGATGGTCAAATGTCATATACTGGTTTGATGATACCAAGATTCTTAGCAGTAGATTTAATGTTTGGGTGAAGTGCACCAATAAACCGAGTAGCTGCAGTGGCAAAGTTATCAGGACCAATTAAAAGAACTTGTCAGGGTTTAGATGATATCAACAGCAATCAGTGTTTACCAGTGTGTGCTGTCTAAGTCATTCAGTGAGATGTCTATTTGCCCATTAACTAAATGTATAAATATGTACACAGAATTAGATCCTGGCATGTTGTTTAAACAGAATATGCAGGCTTGTTGACCTTAAAGTAGAAATGTGTATGGACTTACCAGGTGGTCTTTCAATGAGAAGCGGATCATCTGAAAGAAAGAATGTGATCATTTCACAAGGGAGGAAAAGAACACAGACAGACAAGTCTGATGTATTCACCTGATTACGGAAATGTAAGACTCAAAATGCTCATAATGCAATGTACATCTGGTAGCCTGCTTCCACTTCAAGGATGGTTTTATATTTAAATATCCCGCATTGCAATAAAATGAACATCACCATGACATTTTTTTTTTGTGTGAAGCGCTTGCACATTGCACGCATTTTTGTACAGCAGAGAAAGAAAAATCTCCAGCCAGTTTGATCGAGGCTTGAACTCTAATCAATGGGGCGTCTCAAAGTTTATCTTTGCAGGCACTGACAAGATACACACCTGATTCAGTGACATAGGTGAGAGTATCGCTGACTGGACCCAAACCAAACACATTCTTGGCCTGGACTTTGAAGTAGTACCTGAATGAAAACAAACCATGACATAAGGATTAAATGAGAGATTTAGTGGTTTAATTTAGTAGAAGTCTCATTCTGCCACTGTTGTTGTGACTGGGCGAAGGTGAGGAAAATGTTGATGACCGTAGCAGAAGACTGGGCAGACTTTAGTCAGGCTGATTTAGGAGTAGTCTGTTTTATACTCATATGAATCCAAAGTGAGCGCAGCACAATAAAATGGATATTTGGCTCATGTTGAAGGGAGAAGAAGAGGGAAGGGGAGTGAAGGAGAGGTGCCTTGAGTGTAAAAAGAGACATCTAGACAAGTGGAGATTAACAGATAGGAGGAGAGGATAAGAATGAAAGACAGAAAAAAGGAGGGATGTGGAAAAAGTAAATCACAGGGATATATAAATGTATGCTGAAGAGCGGATGAATTGGAGGAGGGTAGAAGAGAGGAAGGAAATTTCTTTATTATATGACACAAGCTTTCTAAACAAAGAGCAGAACAGTCGCGCAGTGAGCTCAGTTTGTCTGCGGGTGGTGGAGGAATTATAAAATCCTGTTGGATTAAAGACAGCGCCACCAGTGACAGCTTCAACAGTTTGCAAACTTTTCCACAGTGGATGGGCAGATGTGTTTGCGTGAGTGTGTATTCCATTCATGCAGTATTGTGTGCGTATGTGCTCTCCTCCACTCTGCAAGTTCACATACAGTAAGTTCATGGTCTGTCAGATTCTAGCCAGAAACTTTTACCACGGGCAGCCACGAGGCCTGGATCCAATCACTGCAGCCACGTGACAACAGTGACCAAAATATATATCACCAGAGAAAGAGAAAAAGCAAGCCAGCTGCGGAGAGATGATGTAATGAAAGAAGAAATTGGAGAAGTTAGAAATAAATGAGACAGAGAGAGTAGACTACAAAATATTACATCAAGCGTAGCTAGCCATTTGAAACTTTCAATATAGAAATCTCCCTGCTTCATTCAGAGCACCGCTCTTTGTGTCCTCTCATTAGATGAATAGTTACAGTATGTTACAGTATGCAACATCACATGCTGCAGGCCAAATTAAGCCTGGCGACATTACAGGCTACTTAGTATTCATGACAGTTCAACCACAAAACCTAGTGAACTGTATTGTAAAGACATTATATGACACAGATGTATGTTTGAAATATATGTTTGTATATATCTTATAAACTTTATTCAGTTAGAGATCATGAACAGTCATTTTAAAGTTGAGAAGACATGTGATATAATGAGGCAGCTTTAGTAGGACACATATACAGATATGACTAAATTTTATGAGCAGAACCACATGTGAATCCCAGGAAATATGTCCACATGTGAGTGTGTGTGTTTAGTACTATAGTAGCTCAGCACTTCTGGCCACCAGAAGGAGCCTCCAGCATAGGAAATGCCAACAGTGTCCCATAATCCATCCCGTGATCGACTGTAACCACGAGACACGCGCTATCTTGGATACAAACTGGTTGCCAGGGAGGGAGAGCCTCTTCGCAGACTCTTGGAAAACTTTACAGCTGCACGCAACTCTGCTGTTTGTGTTCAGAAGCAGGTGTTTGGTTTTCTACGGTTACTGATGAGACACCTAAACTCACACATCTGAAAATACCGTAACTGTTTTTACATGTTGAAACCAACAAATAATGATTAGATTACTTGCTAAGAAGAATATATATCTTTAATTGGATAACCAGATGGGGAATGACCACATTAGGACTTTGTTGGCTATAGGTCACAAAGATGTGATTTATTTTACTCTGAGGGCGTCTCATACAAGCATCCAACACTGTTCTTACCCTTTCACTGTTCAGATCAGTGTCAGCCAGGTTTGATATCACATTTGGCAACATTCGCATAAACACAGAACAGCAGACACATATACATGCATATATGAACTCATACACAAACATGCAGACAATATGCATATACTGTGCATTATGTGATGATGGGATAAACAATCCCCAGCAGGAATAAACACCCCAAAGCCACTGCCAAGCACCTGCATCCAAGCAAATCCTTGTCCAGGTCCTTGTTTTCTATGGCTCCCATGTGTCAGATGATACCGTGAATCACTGAGGCATTCTGCATGTGCACGCATAAACATCTCTCCAATTGTATGCATTAGTATGCATGCGTACAATGATATAAACACGTGTTACCTAGAGTTGGGTTTGAGATTCTCCACAGCCAGGTGTGTCCCGCTGGAAGGGTTAGTGGACCATCTGTTGTTGAGCACATCATCATATGAAGCACTGTGGACCATGTAGCCTGCAGGGAACAATACAAAATGAAGGACAGAGATTACTAGATGTTAGGAAAAAAATGGGGATCTGATGTACTGGAGCACCTGCAAAGTTAGAAAAATATTTAGAAATGTATTTAGGAGAAACAAAACAATACACAAAGGTTCATTATTAAATGCAGTATCTCTAAAATGTAGATGTTCTACTGCTGAATAGCATACAAAACTGTTTTGCTGTGCCAATATTGAACTTAAACGGCCAATGACGTTTTGGTTTGAATCATGTGCTGTCAATTATTTTGTGAAAGAAGCTGGTCTCCTGGCATTTTCTGTAGCTTATGTTGACGGTGCTCCAAGCAGTCTGTCTCTCTGTCTGTTTTCTTCTACTTCTCAGTCACGCAGACTAATCCTTAGAATCCGCTAAGCAACCTGAGGTCACGCGCCCCTCGATCATTCACGTTAAAAGTATGGAAACCCGTACATCAAACTACCAACTGTTTCTGTTGGAATTTTGAGGGGTTTCTATTTATATTGGAGCCACACCAACACAGCTGGCTGCTGACAGGGGGAAAGGGAAATACTAGCTACTTTGTTTTTCTTCTTTCCGTTTTTCATTCCTTCTCTATTCTACACTGTTAAACTGAAGTTTGAGAGTAATTATTTAAGTAGTATCGTTATTTATTCTATCTTTTCCTACTTTCCCTACTTTAGGTACAAGTTAATTCAAAGGTTTCACAAGAAATTTAGGCCTAGACCATTTACAATACTCGGTGATTAATGTGTGTATTTTTGGTCCAAACCGGTAATGCATCAGAGTAAATGGAACCAGAAGCTGGTTTCAGGTAAGAACTCACAACATCTCTTGGGCCGACGTGCTAACAGCTGTTTCCATCCACTTGTTTTGAAAGCCGTGACCCATAACTCGTAAAGCATGGTTGTGCAAACCCACCCTGATAACTAAAACAGTGCCTTGTGATTGGATCTGCATGTGTGCGTGTCAGATAACGTCTGCTGTATTTACAGTAGTTTATCTTTGCAATACTCCAATACTACAGTTTATTAGGGAATTCACATAAATTCACATGAGAAGTTCATATAACTAAAAGTTCAGAGTTTTTGCTGATTTACTGTGTCTGTGATATCATACGTAACTGCTCAGAAACAAGCTCCTCTGCTATAAAAATCTACATCAACATCATAAAACTTAACAATTAGCCTCTGGAATGCAACATGATCTGTGAGATAAAACAAATTCCCAGAACAAACCTGTTTCAAACGGGAGAAAACAGTGATTGGGGGCCAAAATGTCTAGACAAATTAAGTTCTGTATTAAACTGTATTAAAGTAATACAGAAAGTGTCTATATAGTGCATGAGCAGAGGAGAAACACCAAGGAGAATAGATGGAAAAAAAGAAAAGAAGAAAACACCGGTGACAGTACAGCCCATCTATCTGTTTTACACATCAGAGCACAGACCAGCCCATAGCATGACCAGCAGCTTATGTTTGCTTGCCAAAGAAAGCACACTGCCTCTCTAGCTGGCCAGACAGCTACCTCTGATAGTCCACCACGTCTCATGCAGCAGTCTTATCTTAAGTCCTTTTTTTCCCCCATTTGTTACTTTCTAGGTCACAGGAATTTTGGCTTTCCCTAAGAAACTCTGTGGGAGCTGAGGAGCCCTAGTCCATGTGTTCAACACAGTGTGATTTTTCATGATTTACTTACACTAAACTGCTGGAATGAGTTCTGAGTCAGGACGGATGATAGTAACATGCTAAAGATATCTGCTGAACTACAACAGATGAAACATTGAAGCTTTTTTGCCTTCCTTTTGGTGAGTAGGTTAACATACCAAAGCTTTAAAGCTTACACTATGTAAGGAGAAATAACACATTTTTATTATTACAAGGTTTAATTCATAAGCAATAATATGCACCGATACTCAATTGATTACACTCAGGGGTTCTGTTGCTACAGCCTTACTTGGCCTGGTATGACCAGTAGCTTATGGTGGCTAATATTAGCTAATGCTTGCAAATTTTAGATAGATATTGCTGGAGCTGCCATTAAAGAGTCAGTTTGTTGACTTTATGACTCTTCTATATCTTACACTATGTTTTAGCATTCAGTATTATCTCATAAATGACACTTGTGGACACAGTAGCTGCTATTGAGCAAAAGTTATATAGTCTCGCTTTAAAGTCGAACTAAAATCTGAATTCTCACTTTTTGTGTAGTAAATAGAAACTGTAATGATAGTGCAGTTGTGCACATTCTTCCATTTTTCAAAAGTGGATTAAACCTAGCAATGATTTCCATTTTCATTCATGGCATTTCAACACCTGCCGAGTCATCGACAGCTCCTGCCCACTGAGAGCTGTGTTTATCCAACATTACAAAAAGTTAGCTAGTGTTAGCTGTCTCTCTTTCATGAGCCCATTTGTGGTCATAGCAAATGACCAGACAGTCAAAACTCACAGCAAAAAGTAGTCCATTACAGGTCTTATTTTCTAACAAGCCCGCAGCTGGTTAACTGCAGCTGGTTAACTGCCTGTGTGGATGTTTGAATTGAAGTGATCATGCAGGATGACCACCTCTCACCTGACCACCAATCAAATTTTTCGTAATTATACTTTAGACCAAATAAGTGCACAATTCAAAACAAACACTAAGGATGTATACACACACTGATTTCTTAGGAAACATTCATTTCAATTGCAGTTTGACTTTAAGTTGTGGAAGACACCCTTTCTTACCTGACACCATATCGTCCTTCAGTGGACGGGCCCAGTCCAGGATAATAAATGAATGGCATCCCTCCATGGCGACCACAGTGAGATTATGGGGCTTGTGTTTGGGAGGCTGCTTCTGATTGGCTGTCAGGATGTCCTTCTCTATCAGGTTTTCTAGGACGTCGACCTGAAGGTACTCCAGAGCCTCTGTCAGGGAGCAAGGAGCACCCGGGTCTTTCTGGATGTAGTTCACATAGGGAGCTGATGGCAGGAAGAAGAGATGAAAAAGAATCTAGTTATTTATTTTAACTAAATGAATATAAGAAATATGTCTCCTAATGTAGAGTTTTCAGAATAAATGTAATACTTTTTTTTGTATTTATGATGCTCGTTGATATCATTAGGACAAATCTGGGTATGTAACCCTGAATACAAGGGACACTTATTTTTCCAGCTCACACTCAATCTGTCATTTTGAAATGATTTCTGGTTTGTTGTGACTGGTTTTTTAGTGAAAGAGTCAGGAATTAGCACGGTGGCTCATCGTGATCGTCTCCGTTTATCTAGTCTTTGTGTTGTCTCCTCTCTTCCACTCTCTGTCTTGTTTTTTCATTTGCTTTCTGTGTCTCTGGGAATGTCAGCTGGACCTACAGCTGTGAATACTTCTGATATCCAACAATTCCTAGTCTGACTGAGATTTGGAGGGATCCACTGGAGCTTGGAGTCACTCCCGCCTCCCCAGATGATTGGCCCTCAGTGCAGGCCAAGTCTACCACGTGTCAGTATCTACACATCAATACACAGTCTGTTAGTCTGTGTGCATTTAGATCAACAAACTCCTACTGTTTGTGCATATGCTGGTATATGGCTTATGTATTACGTATTCATACTACTTACATACACTTACACATACACTTCATACAAGATCCGTCGCCACGGTGAGCAGATTTATGTGTCTGTCTATACACAAGGTGCTTTTAAGGCTGTGCTTCTATACAGCATCCACATGTTCAGGATCTGTGCAGGCTCTTGCACTCGGAAGATCCAGATGTTTTCCTTTGTTCATGTGTTCATTTTTAAATTCTAAAAACACCTCCCTGAAGAGACACATTGTCTTCCAAATCTAAAAACACTGACGAGAACTGGCGTGTGTGAGCCTGACATAGACCAAATATCACTGGGGAACTGTATGAGGACAGTTCACATAATGTCAACTCTAATATCAATCCAGTCAGGCATAAATTAGCATTTGAATAGTCTAAACATCCTGGTACTCATTTTCTTGTCCAATGTGGCAAATTCTATCCATCTGGAACTTACTGTAAGGCAGATTCACGCAACTGCTAAGAATTATTGGTTAATCATTTTTGTCCCATGTCCGCCTTGGGCTAGATTCATTCAAACCAAGCCTGGACAGATAAAGAGACAAAGGGGAAGTGTATGTCAGACAGTTCATGCAGAGCATGTCAGTGGACTGGCAAGCTGCTGAACTGGGCCTAAAATATATGAAACAAATAAATAGGAAAGAGGACGTCTCCACACTGAGCCAACAGACTCTTGTCTCTCTGATGAGGTCAGCAACCTTAACTTTTATGATTTCCACTGCTTTTCTGATCTGGCCTGTTTTTATCTCTGGGCTTTGGAGAGTGATAGTTTTCAGATGGCCCCCCATGTGAGGTATGTGATCATACAATGTTCGTTGTTTACCAAGATAGATGGTGTCCAGAGTAAGCCATGTTATTGTTGCTCTGTTGCCTCTGGAGCAGATAATAGTTATAGTTCTGACATTGCACACGAAAGACAAAACAAAACACAAAGACACATCCATAAATCTTCCCCTTTAAAAGGTTTCTAACAAGGATCTATATGAACAAC
The DNA here is from genome assembly GCA_038419695.1 of Scomberomorus guttatus. Classification (NCBI taxonomy): domain Eukaryota; kingdom Metazoa; phylum Chordata; class Actinopteri; order Scombriformes; family Scombridae; genus Scomberomorus; species Scomberomorus guttatus. The sequence continues at coordinate 12,803,358 of CM076462.1, forward strand.
AATGACAAGTTGCATTTATTCTGTCAATAAATTATAGCTTTTATTCAAGGTTTTAGCTGCAAGGTTACTGGCAATAGTCTCAAATGAAAGCAAATGAGCTCCTTTGCATCCAGAATGATAACAGTTTATACCATTGCTATGAAGAATCCTTCATTCTGATTGGCCAGAGCCTGAGCATTATTTCCTGATAACTGCATGGCCCTGAAGTAGCTGTCATACCACCATTCTAAATTAAAGTGGCAGTCCACCAGTTTTACATGTCAAAGTCAATTTACTGGCCATGGGGAATACTACTACTTAGCCTGTGAAAACAGTTGTACAGTTTTTTCCTGTGGCTCTGACAAAATTACTCATCGAACATCTGTTGTGTATCTTGGCTTGAGTTGCATTATGGGAAATGTAGGATCCAGTGTTTTTGGAAGTTGGCCCATCAGAGGGGCTAAAAATCAGGGCTCGGCTTTCACTGTATCATTTTTGAACATTGTTTTTATTCTTACTGCTCTTGAGAGTCCCCAAATTTTATGGAAGCGCGAAATTAAATGTACTAATTTCAGCTGTTAGCAGCCTAGATTCTCCACTACTCCTTAATGTAGTTGGTAAAGAAGGGATAAATCCAAGGATTACAAAGATGGTGCCAAAAGAAAATGTACTTTTAAGCCTTGGCTGCAGGTACTTGGCCATGCTATAAGTGGCATAATCCACTGTGACTTGTATATTTAAAAATAACACATACTGTGGGAGAAACAATTTATTATTAATTGAACGGCTGAAACTTGACAAAAAGCACAGTAATAAAACAAAGTAATATCGAAAAGACCTTTGACATTATGTAGTTTTTAGAAGGTTGTAGTCAAGTCGGCGCTGTTTTTATTTCTGTCAAGAGAATATTTCAGTCTGTTTATGCAACCAAATGAGCTGATAAGAGGCCAAAGTAAGCACATAAAAACAGTAAAAAGAAAGCAGGGGGCCGAAGTTTACTGGGACCAAGGAGTCTGGAGACTTGTCCTCAGTAAACTTTGTTATTATGATCTAATTTAAGGTTAGATGGCACCAGTTTGAATGAATCATTCGTACTGAAACATGCTTATTGCTATTTTCACAAAGCAATACATACATTATATAGTCATATATGTAAACTGACTTGTCACAAATCAATAGTTGACTGCTTTGCTGTTTTTGGGTACCAAACTGTGGCTGTAATGGCACTGATATTATGAAATGGATGGGGGGAAATATGACTTACACACCAGGAAAGTGTTTGTACATGTACATTTTTTTCTAGGTCAATTGTTACTGTAAGGTCTGTGAGAGGGTCGTATATTTGCGAGGTATTGCTGAGAAAGCCAAGATGGAGGTCTTAATTTATTACTCCTTTGCGAAACCAAACAGAACTCCCATCAACTGATCATTATTTATAGTGCTGAGACAAGTTTATCACACACTCACAAACTGCGACACAAAAAAACATGTGATACTGAGAAGTATGACTTACTGTATATACTGTATGAGGGGTAAAGTTCCTTTTTAAGAAACATCCATCATACAGAAAGGGAATATAATATTAAGCCTGAAATCTGAAATATAGAGCTGCACGGCAAACTCAAGGATAAACTCTGGAGGAGATTAAATTAAGTTGTTCCGCAGACAGAGGAGGAGGAGGAGAGGATAGTGTATTGAACGAATGGAAACCGGACGTTTGTGCAGGCGTATACATGTACACTCAGTGGCAAACACACACTTATTTTTGTCTGTGAGTACCTGTGAATCGCTTCTTCCCACTGAGGTCAAACTCAGATAAAGGTCCTTTGTTGAGCGGTCTGACGTCAGGCTCCGAAGTCGGGATCTCTGTGGTGGTGGTGGTGGTTGTTGTTGTTGTAGTGGTGGGTGGCGGCAGGGTGGTCTGGACAAAAAACTCATCTGGCAACAACACATGTATCAGTAAGCTTTTGATTTAAATAGATTTATATTATTTACATCCTAACTCAATAACATGCTGTGTTTCATTAATCCTTTGTAATTGGCATCATGATCTGTGTGATGACAGCATCAAATAGAATTAATTAATTGTGGACACCTGTGTGAGATCACTTTTAAAAAAAAAAAGACCCTATTTTTCTGAACCCCCAAAGCTTTATTCTTATGTAATGTTTTGCCACCCATATTTTCCATGTAAGGTGGGGGGTGCTTAAGGACAACGGACATTTCACAAGTCTCCAAGGCCGACAAATGTGAACTGATTCAGTGAGTGAAATACAATTAGTTCCTTTCTCTTTCATCACTGTTTGTTTTCCTGTGCTTCACCAGTGGACCTTGGCATTACATCATGGTCCACACACATGCAACCAGCTTTGAGTCATGGCAGGGTGATAAGAAAATATTGTAACGCTCAAAGTGAATTTTCTAGAACAACCACCAAAAGAAAGAAAACATCAAATGCTGCTCACATGCAACAGATTTCTTCAGACATCCAAACACCTGTAGTGAAATTACAAAGGGCAAAGCCTTACATCAACCAAACACTGCAATTTTCCATTCAGCTAGTGTTTGGCTCAAGCCAGGTTTCATCTATTATGTTACAAAGCAACTATAAGAGCGGCAAATACATTGCATTAAATCATAAGCCAGGGAATTCTCCTCAGCTTAGTAATGCAGTTCACGTGCAGTATGGATCCAGATTTTGGAATAAAAGTGATTAAAAACAGCCCAGAATGGAAAATATCCAAAACCCTAGTGATGAACCAAGAACAAGCCAAACAAATGTACAAGTAAAACAAAGTGAAGACCACAGGCAAGTCAAAGAGGAAGAGATAGGAAGAGACAGGAAGAGCTAGCAAACAGATAAACTGACAGATAAACAGACAATGAACAAACAGTCAACAAACAATGAGCATACAGTGCAGTTAAGTCCATCCAAGCCCAGTGGCGGTAGTGGTCTGAAGCCATACTCAGCCAATACCTTTCTCAAGAGCTAAAGCATCAGGCACCATGTTCCCTGTAAACATGTGGTCCAATTCCATTCCTGAGGATTCCTCTGTATGTAAACCTACACATCCATATATACAAACCTACCTGAACACACGGGTATATGCACTAATACGCTAATACTGAGGCATTCAAGCAACCTTATTGGAATTCACAAAGGGCCCTATTTTAACCGTGCAAGTGCAATGACAAGTGCAAGGTGGTAGGTGGTGGTAGGCGCACGGACTGTGTGGGTGTCTCCATGTGCACCTGCTATTTTGGTTCATGTATGTGCAGCAGCGCAATGTGCAAAAGGGCTGAGTAAAGGTGACTATAGATCAGCAAGTGTGGTGATTGATAAATACGCTCTCAGCCAGTCACATCACTGCTCTCATAGCTCTGAAACAGTTGTGCCAATCACAGTTAAACGTGATAACGACAGCTCAACAAATGGAAAGCTTTTCTTCAGGAAATGTCTGGATGGTTCAGAGCGTCATGACATGAACACACATCTCCACAAATCTGCACCCAAAGACAGATGGTGTAGTTTTTTCATCAGTTAGATACTATAATAATGATAGAAATAAAAAATAAAGAAATTTATTTGGTAAAGCCGTTTATATGATGATATCGGACCGACGCTATTTCAGCAATAATTATAATGTATCTCACACAACAGCGTTTGCATCGCAATGTGTTTCAAGGATAAAACATGAGATGCTACTTTTGCTGAAAATAAAGTTGGAAAAGAGACTGATGAGCCCTGTCAACCCGACGTCGCCTTCATAAAAAAGCAGAATATTGAGTCATAACCGACCAGTCTGATGTGTGTAGAGGTGTTTGTGTTTATACTGTAGAAACCTGGTGTGATCAGGTGATTTAATGAAGGCAAACACAGTGAACGGCTGTGCGTAATGGCACTGTGCTCTGGCGCGGCACTTCTCAGAGGCTGCAGGTCAATCAATATATCAGTCCTGCTACCTTCAGATACTGCAGGGATTTAATGAACTGAAGGTGAAGCGTTTCATACAGTGTAAAGCAGCTGTGGACAACAGATACTGTAAGAATCACCCACATTCATTTATAGATCACTGCAGACTGATTTGCTGACTTCCCTGCTTTAACCACATTAAACGTTACTGTCTTTGCTGATTCTGGTTGGAGAGTGTTTAATCGAAATAAATCATTCATATTTTAAGCATTAGTCCGTTATTTCAGCACGTTTACAGCAAGTATCTAGTTTGATCTTGTTGATGAAATCACCAAAGTAGCAGCGGATTGACGTGCCCAAGATAGATGTGATTCTGAGACGTCTGTTTTCAGGGCAACATCTAGGACCAAATTTCCACCAAAATACAACGACTGTCTTTGCGCTGCTTCATTTGAATGAACCTCCCACCTGTCTGCGTCTCTCCTCCCACCTGTGCACCGTGTGCTCTGCGCTGGTCACCTAAATACCACACAAACGCGCACAAAGCGCGTTTCAAGGTCAGGGAAATACCAAAAAAACGTTGCTTGTGCTGGTGGTTGCACCTCCACGAAAATACGACCCGAACTGTGTAATATGTCATGACGCAAACCATACAGTGAGTGAAAAAGTATTGTAAAATAGAAACTGGCTCAACTTTCTCTATTTAAGGCTTTACAAGGAAACATCTTTCCAGCTGTCTGAGTTTGCTGAGTGTGTTTGAGGTTGTTCTTGCCCCTGTTGCGCTGATAATGATGCAGAAACACAGAGCTGTAGTGAGATAGTGACAATTACCATCACAGTGTCTTGTTTCAATGGAAAAGTTTTGCCATTATAATGAGAAGAAGAAATCAATATCAAAGTTTATTTCTCCAATGGATCCACATAGTAAAAAATGTTTGTAGGATCCACACACTAAAAATCTATTAATTTCTGTAAGATGTGTGTTATTATGTGTAAACTGAAGAAGACTTCATTAGTTTCATTGCATTTAAAGTTCATAATGCAACACATAATAACAAAAAGTTAGTGTGTGTGTGTAGCGGGGAGGGGGGGTGGGGCGCTCACACTACTGACAGCTCATAGTGTGTTTAAACCAGCAGAACTCTGACCACAGCCAGGCCCCAGATGTGGAGACTTACATGTGGTTCCTGTGGTCTTACATAGACACATCGACACATCGACACACACACACACACACACACACACACACAGACCAGATCACACAGTTACACACACACACACATAGACACACACACACAGTTATAGAGTTATTGAACTCTGTGGGTACAGACAGGAAACACTCGTGGCCTTGGGCTGGATGGATATGACAAACAATACAACTGAGAGATTTAGGGAAGTCATACTTATTTATGTTCATTTTTCTGGCTCTGCTATGCTTCAGTGAACTTGAGTTAAGTTCTGTGGAAAAGCTATTTACAAAGCAATACTGTAAGTAGGGGTACAGCAGTATTTAGTTTCATTCCTGTGGCACAAATCTCTATTTAAATTGATCTTATATGATGCTGTCTGCAGTGTGTTATGAATTTACTTGAAGTACTTATGTCTTTCTCAAAGACTCACCTTCTGGATAACAGTCCAATATTCCTTCTGGGTCCAGCACTGGAAATCCGTATTCATCTGTTTTGGAGAAGGTTCCAGGTGGACATGTTGGGAATGGCGGTGGAGTGGTAGTCTCCTCTATAAGCCATTCGGTGGTGGTGGGTTCAGGTGTGGTGGTAGGAGCCATGGTGGTTGTGGTTGTGGTGGTGGTGGTGGTAGTGGTGGTGGTGGAGGTGGTCCTGAGGTTAGGCCGGTCCAAGCCAAGTACAGGTTTCCCTCCAACCATAAGGACCTTTTCTTTGGGGTTGATCACAGGCTGACTATCTCGGCCGTGACCAAATAGAGCCATACCTTCCTGGTTTACCAAAGGGCTGCCCAAGTGGTCTGGTGGTCATTGATGGAAGAGGTGAAAATACAAATTCATGACTTTGTCTTCAACACCAGTCCAGTTAAACCAAATTTGCATCACATTTATATATAACATATTGAAGTGTCAAATCAGTGTTCTTCACTTATGATACTAAACAAAAGGTTAAACTTGTGCTATCAAATCCATAAATGTGATTTAAGTTATTGTGGCATTAGTGGCATGTGACAACAGCAACCATTGTGTAAAATGCAGAGAATGAAAAATCTTGTAAAAAATGTGTGCAACAATAGTAACACAGATTCATACATTTTTCATATACATGTTCATGCTGAATACTGTATATTTCAATGTAATGTAAGACTGTCTGAAGCATAATACCAAAAATGGTGCGTCCATCCTCGCCAAGCACCACTCTCTTGGGTTTGCCCTGGGAGTCCTGGAGAACTCGTCCATCCTGATTCATAAGAACCCCCCGTTCCAAGTCTACCACCTGGAGAGACAGGAATAATATTATTTTATATCTTTTTATGTTTTATACAGAAAAAACATTAAGATAAAAGCTTGTGCCGCATCCTGACTGAGATTTAGTGAAGTCATACTCCCATTTAGGAGTATTTAAAACATATTGAACAATTACAATAGGAGCAACTGATCTGTGGCATTAATAAGACATTTTCAATAGATACATTAAAAAAATGAAAGCATTAAGTGATACTTTTTAGCAGTATTCCATACTATCATGACAGTAACAGGAGAAAGTACTTAATCTATCTTAAGATAAACTGTCATATATTGCACCTGGTTTATGTCAAAAACTCAATAATAATATTAGTTAAAATGTAAGATTAAAACTATGGTTGTTACATTACCCATTTGCTTCCATCAGGCCCGGTGATAAACTTTTGACCATTGGCCTTGCTGGTTCCATGATCGGGAGAGGACTCTTTATCATTTGTTGCTGTGAGGTTGGGCCGTCCATTTTTACCTACACGATTGTATGATATAAGCAGAGTCATTATCTTACTTGATAGTTTACTGAACACAGTATCATACAGTATCATGCACTTTACTAATTGACTTTACCATTTCCATTGCCAGGCTTAAGTCCTCCTCCGTTGGTTGGTTTCCCTCTGAGGATAGGATAGCGAGACCTACCCCCCTGGCCCCTAAAGCTGTCTCGAGATGAAGATGAAGACAAGGATGTGGACTGGGCATTGCCCTCAATCAATCCCTCTGTCTTTGTCACAGTAGTGCCACTGCCAGTGTCACGACCTGAGGTCAACACTGGCTGGGGCAAATTTGATGAAGAAGAGGAATCAGATGATGGGGAGGAAACAGATGTTGAAGAACCCAGTCTAGAGTTTTGTGCTGGCTGTGGTCTCATGGGAAGCCTAGACCCAACAAACTGCCTGTTAGCCAGCAGAGGTGAGCGTACCCTCCCATTCATGCCTACATTAGGACGACGGTGAGTTGGAGTGACTCCAGATGATGAGCCAGGCCTTGTCCTTGAAGATGTTTCCCTTGTATCTGTGCTCTCATTGTCCTCTGTGTTTCTGTGAGTGTCAGCTGAAGTTACAGCTGGATTCTTTGGGACCACTGCTGGGTCTAGAACTTTTTCATTTTTCCCACTGATTTCTCTACTCCTCTCATCAAGATAATCCTTATTATGATCATTATCATTTCTATGAGAAGTTCCTCTGTGGATGGGCTCACTTGATTCTCTGTGTCCACTTAAGGAATGATGGGAATCAGAGTTTGAAGAAGTAGATGGGGAAGAAGAAGAAGAAGAAGAGGTAGTTGGGTTTCTAGTGTCACTAAATTCTGCATTACGATTTGTCAACGAAGGCTTAAAGGAACTTGCCCCCACCCCATTCTTTAGTGAGTCTTGAGTGGAAGGAGTCCTCAAATCTTCACTAGTCTCCTGTATCGAGGACACTCCTGCAGCTCCCGTGGCTCCTGAGACCCTAGTGGGTGTCCCCCTCAAAATGGGTCTGCCTGCTCCTACAGAGGACGATGATCTGCTCAAAGGGGCCCTACCATCCTGTCGCCCAACTGACGCCCTTGTCCCTGAACCAAACCTGCCTGGGTAACGATTAGCTAACCAGGGGATTCGCTCAGCAAACGAAGGACTAATTCTGGTACGAGGAACTACAGGTTTTTCAGAACGGCTTGTCTCCCTTCGTTCGTCTTCTACTTTCTCCTCTTCTGTGGGTTGTTCTTTATAGCTTGAAGTAGGCTCTTCAACTTTGCTTACCTCTGCATCTGTGTTCTTGTAACTACTGTCATCATTTCCCTCCCTGTATGTTGTATCCCGTTCAGGTGATGTGTGTGAAGTGCGTGAATTCTGTGTGTTGTGTGACGTTGCAGAGCTGTGAGATCCTCTGTCTGAAGTTGATTGTGAGGAGCCTGATGTGTTGATGGTGGATGGGTGCTCTGAGCTGCTCTGTGAAGTGGAAGGGTTGGTAGCTATGCTGTCTGTATCTGCAGTTGTAGTGCCCTGTGACCTGGATTCTGATGTGGACCGTGATTTGTCAAAATGATATGTGTCTGATCTTGCTTGGCTGTGGAACTCACCTCCTGAAGTGGACCTAGATGTTGCTGCATTGAAAGTATTTGATGTTTCTTGGTTTTGAGACCTGTCTGGTAAAGTGGACTGCGATGTTGCTGAACTACGTGTGTGTGATGTTGCTTGGTTCTGAGTTCTGTCTGAAGTTGCTCCAGGTTTGTAACCATTTGGCATTCGAGTTGAATTCCCTCTAAACAGAATTCCATGTCTTCTGCCATAACCATATCTAGAACCTACACCAGTCCCACTGGTGCGCCCCGCTGAGGCAGGACCCTTACCCACATGGGTACCCTCTGTCTTAGGCTGGGAATCTGTCTCCTTTACAACTGGAGTGGAAGGTTTGCTGTGTGTTACGCTGGGATTATTGTAGGTGTTTTTGTTCTCTGGGTATGTGGAAGCTGTATCCTTGCTACTGGCTGCTGATTCAGGAGTATGTGATGAGGAGGATAATGAAGTTGTAGGAGGTGAGGATGAGGACGATGAAGTAGAAGAATATGAAGAGGTGGAAGAGGAGGAGTGAGTAGCCTTGGATCCTGGTTTTTGATGGACCCTGATCTTAAAGGGCCTTCTCTGTGGTGGATTGCGGCGAACAGAAACAGGTTTTGTTGGGGAGGGTGTCTGAACTTTGAGGCTGGGGGTCTCAGTGCTCTTTTTACCGTAGCCCATTTCATCCTCAGATTCAGGGGAAACATCATTGTCTGGTTCTTTTGTCTCCAGTACAGCCTCCATAGTTGTCTCTTCAACTGGAGGTGGCGTTGTGGGTATTTTCTCTTCTTCCTCCTCATCCTCTCTATCTTGTTCTCTTCCTCTGGATGAAGCTCTGTTCCCTACGTTCCTAACTGAGCCTCTTACTGAGGAGAAAATGCTATGATAGGAGCGTGTCTGAGAAAGTGGCCGTAAGTGCCTGTTGGCAGGTGTAGCAGGGCGTGTCTGACGGGGCGTGGCTGGTTCTTCTGACACCTCTGTTGACTGGAGGTCGGATTCGTCATGGTCAGTATCCTGTTTGGAAGGAGTGTGGGTCCTGCGGATGTCCTTGGTTATTGGGAATGATGAGACAGCACTGCTGGCTGGCAATAGACAAAAATTGTCACAAATTTAGGTTATAACACATTTTTTAAGCACACATGCACACACATTTACAGTTAAATGTACTTACATCCTGGCATGACAACACTGAAGGCCTTGCTTTGTGGTCCCTGTCCCCTCCTGTTGGTGGCTCTGATCTTGAAGATGTACCGGTCTCCAGGTGTGAGACCATCTATGGTTGCTGAGGTTGTGCTGCCACGGTACGTCACACTTTTCATTCCAAAAGGCTTCATTGCAGGAGCATAAGACAGGGCGTACTCTATGGGGAGGTAGAGCATGAATAACTCTTGTGAAGATAGTGGTGTAGCCGTTTAGGTGAAAATCTCTCAATGGCTTTCAAAAATCTGAATTCAAAATTACATAGAAGCTCCCAATTGAAAGAGTCAAAGTCAACATAATGAGCACACATGGTTGTCACCTGATGGTTATTTAATAATGTCAATTGTATATAAATAGGGGGACACAAATGACCTTTTACAGTTAAAACACACAAAGTTGGTTCCTTTGGGTCTGACCTCGAATCCTCCCATTGGGTTCTTCAGGAGGATCCCATGTTGCTATAACAGCAGTTCCTTTCCCTCGTAGTGGCTTGACCTCAAAGTTCTCTGGAGGCCCAGATGGTGCTAGCAAGTGAGGAGAGCACAAGTGAATGGAAAGACTGGAATGAAAAAAAAGAGGAGCAGTGGGAAAAAAACAGAAGCAGCATAAAAAGGGAACAGGGTGAGGAAATTGCTGCTTAATTTTTCAAATTCAATTTCAAAACATCAAGGAAGTTTGTGCCAGGAACAGGAGGCTTCAACTGAGGAAAACATTGCTGCCATACATTTTGCAGAACCTCCCCTTGAGATCATATATGGAACTGCAAAAGGAGATCTGAGCTGTGAGCCAGGCAGTAAACGTTGACATTCCAATGAACCACAGCTCAGGAGCTGCTATGACATGGTATAAAAGCTGAAATTGTGACAGGGTTGCAGCCAAAGCTAGAATCAAATATCAAACGGGAGTAATAGGCAGTGAATGTGAAGAAGTGTGGTATGTGGAAATAAGTAGAAAAGAACTAACAGACAGGGTTATGCAAGACTGAATTCTTTTCTGCAAGAATAAGGCAACAACACTACATTAAAAAATGAACAAAAAAGTTGAACCTGGCTCAACTTCTGCCACAATGCAATGCACGGCTGCAAGGCGCTCATTGCATTGCATTAACACATGGCTATTCTTTGCCTGATCATTCACTAAATTCAGGGAAAAATGGAATATCCATAAAGAGGATTTAATAGTAGCCATTCTCAGGCAAGCGATATATTGGAATGTAAGTTTGTCAAGATTTTAAAGCATATAATCTCAAACATCAAAGCCTATACCTTATCCAAAACACATTTTAAGCAGGAATAGAGAGTAGAAATACCCAGCTTTCCCAATCTCAAATGCAAGTTAATCCTCTATTTAGATTTTTTTTCTTTATTTCATATTACACATTCTGGGTTTAAATCAGTAAACCCTGATATTTACAGTACAAGAAAAGATAGAAGATTGATGTGAATATCTAAGAATAAATACATAACAATAGAGAAAAAGTCTGTTTTTGTATAGAGGGTTTTTAAATCTCTTTTTCTGATAAGCTAATACATGATTTTGAGGTTTTCTTTTCATATTTTCATGAAAATTAAGGGCTTTTGCTCTCTATAGCTACTCCTCTGTGAAAAACATAGACATGACATACAGCAATTCTCAGCAGACAGTGGCAACACATACCTGACTCGGGGGTCCTCTGAAATACGGAGACGCTCCACTTCCCCTGAGATATTCTGACAGAGAATTCATACATGCTGTCAGCAGTCAGGGTGTCTATCATCACTCTCCTCTGGGTGCTGTCCTTGTACTCCCAGCGCGCTGACTCACCCTTCTCCCTGTACCTAACTGTGTAGTCTCTGAGTTAAGAGAAAATGGGAATGTTTATTCCAATGGGTTTAGGTTCTCTACTACTCATTAACTTTTTGTCTTCAAAGTCTTTCATTGTCTTTCTGTCTTGTTGAAACACACATGCACAAACACACATTTTAACAGATCCCACCTGGATGCCCCTGGGGAAACTTTCCCCATTTCCACAGCAGGGTCAATCCAGGAGATGAGGACTGACTGAGGAGACATGACCCTGACACTGATGTCCCGCGCCTCATACTCAGGTGGCTCTGCAGGACACATCCAAAGAGATGCACACAAAAACATAGAGAAAAAAATGTGTAGTTCTGTATTCTTATAAGTAAACCAATATTAAACCTCTAAGATCATCAGTGATTGGTCAGCCAATGGTTTTTCTACATTTAGGACATGCATAACATGCAGTTCACCTGACTTACAGTACACCTGACATTGATACTATGTGATATTTACAGCATAAAGAAAGACAGATATGTGTAGAGCAATGTAGAGATTCATAAAAAAACATTCAGGTACCTGGTGTGGTTGTTTTAGTTATGGCTGCTCTGTTAGCGGGTGCGCTCTGGCCCAGGGCTTTCTGTGCCTGCAGTGACACCACATGAACGGACTCAGATGCTATGAATAGAAAGGGATACCAGGCACGGCCAGGGTTTACACTATGGACACTAAAGATAGTACACACAAAATTTATACATTTAGCTCATTGCTGGTCTCTGTTTACATTAATTCCTCCAAATCAATATGGCCCATGTTATACCAAGTTAAACTTCAGTATTTCAAGAAGGCATTGCTCCTGTTGTAATCTATACACTTACATCACTCCCTCAGCATCATATTTTACTATATACTACATAATACTATATTTTTTACTAAAACCTAAGGTTTGCTCTTTTAATCTGATGATTTAGATTAAAAATGTGGGTCCTCTTACTTAGTTTGTGTGAGTTACGGTTCCTCTGGTCAGATTGAGGCTTGGTGTGGTGCTGGCGTCTCCTGTCCAGCAGGGGGGTTTCTGACAAAGCTCTCTCAGGCTGCCTGGGCCCTGAAGAGGACTGAGGGGCCCTTCTGTGTGTCCTGGTATTGGACACACGTGATAGGTGAGGTGTTCTGTTCACCCTGGTTGCACGCTGTACAGAGGGCTGCTTTCTGGCAGCAGTTTGTGTAGACGTAGCTGGACCTGTTGGAGGGTAAAAGAAAAGGAAAAGTAGGAGTGCACTAGAGTTCATCTTACCTTTATGACCCCACACTCAAGACACATCCGCCAAACTCAAGACACATCCGCTCAGTGATAAACACATAATTACATGTCACTTTCATCCAACCATGATTGTAAACATGCCCAGTTGTCACAAAAGGGATATGCTGTGGAACCGTACCATGTCCCCGTCATCTGCCCCAACTCCAGATGCATAAAGCTCTGTGTAGATTCATGACTAAAACTGCATGTACGCACAAAGCCAGAAATATGCATACGCATTCTTTTCATCAGATTTATAAAGCTGTGAGTATGCATGGTTCTGTTTTTATGAATCTCAGTCATTGTGGAACTGGGCACATGTGCATGGGCCTCATTTCCACCCCCATAATGAGCCATTAATGGATGAAGACACGCCCTAAACCAGCTGTTTTCATGTCAACATGATGCCTGCTCCACCAGTCTTTACATCTGTCAATGAAAAAAAATGTGAAAGAACAAGTGTCGTTTCACCGATTGTGTTGCACCGCTGAGGTTCTCCAGCAGCAGGACAGCTGTCATTACGCGCGACCATTATGCATGCTGTGCCGCCCTTTATGCCATCCAAGTCATTAATCAATCACATGGACCTGTAAACCATCGTCAGCAGTGATATCTCAGAAATGTAATCAATGATTAGTTTGTAGCTGTCATATCTAAACTGACTTTACAAGGTGTGACTGTATTGCACAGTATATGGAGTTTTTAAATCTCATGTCAGGCAAGACATTCCCACGCTGGCCGTTTGGCCGTTAATTGTGCGGCTCTTCTAGACTTTCCAAATGTTACTGGACTGAATGGATCAAATTCTGTTAGTGAAACGAGTCATTTCGCGGGGCTTGTGTGACGCTCAAAACAATTTATCCACCGTTTTACAGCCGCAACAATACGTTACGGCCAGTGGTGTATGGGCATACTGGGACACATACTGGTGGGCTGTCAAAAAATAGGTTTTTATTGGCCCTCTCTTTGTGCCTGTCATTCAAGGTGCACATGAGAGTGTGCTGCATGCCTGTGTCAGGCAATCACAGCCGAGCACTCCCCTTTACTCTCACTGCCACAAGGGGGAGACAGAATTCCCGCACTCCAGCTTTAAAAAAAATGATAAAATTAATCACACAAAAGTAATTAATCAATGTTTCATTTATAAATGTGCCTTTGATTGGCATTTTACAAATCTCTGTGTAAACGCAAAAAAAAAAAATCACACAATCAGTGTAGCTGGTTATCAACCTAACCAACAACCTAAACAATGTTTTACTAAAAGATTCCAACTCTCACCCTATATTTGATCGCCACCTCATCACATCACCCTCAAATCACATTAGAAAAGCAAGTGTACACCTGGTCTGAAGAACGTATGAGGTGTGCACATTCTGTGTTTACAAATACCAGTTTATGTGTGGGAAATGGCATATGCATGGTTTTTGTGTGTACGCATCATTTATGTGTCTGGCCCCTGGTGTCCTGCTCCCTGCTTTAACCCCACCCTAGCGGTGACTCCATCTTGAACAATAGCACAGACATTGACTCAGACTAGAGATGCACTGATACCGATACTGATAGCAGTCCGATACTGACTCAAATAGTTGGATCTGGTACCAGTGACAATGGGTTGATCTGGGATCAGATACCATTATATTAATAAATAACGATTCAGTAAATTTATATCTATGTATTTATTTGTTACATTTCGTTTTACAAAGTTAGGAAAGCAATGTTTAAGTCAAGCCTGATGTTGCCTTACACATAAAAGAATGATCCCATTCTCTTCCACACAGTGAGGCATACGGCTTATTAATTAAACACTGGTATCAGATCAGTACTTGGTATCAGCCGATACCCAAAGCCCAGGTATCGGTATCGGGACTGAAAAAGTCGGATCGGTGCTAGTCCTAACTCAGACAGTCTCCCTACTTTACCATCTGGTTGCAGTGCTGAGGGATAGCACTGGCAATATCACAAAAAAACTCCTCTGCCCCCCCACTCTTTCGTCTTTTTTCTCTCCTCTCCTCTCCTCTCCTCTATCCCTCCTTCATCAGTTTCTCATAATCACTGACAGATGAAAAGGATCTGCCCTGTTTCCCATCAGGATAGCTGCATACACAGCTGGGTGAGTACTGGCAAGTCAGCTGATGTAACAAAGTGGATTTGACAAAATTCATGGTGGTTATAAAGTCAAAACAAAACTGTGATGCAGGGTTTCCCCACCAATGAACAGGTAGGGTTCATGGGCTATCCAAGAATAGCCTTCCCGAAAATGGAGTCAAAATCCTCCTAGAAAAGTTACCAGGAAGAAGACAGGGGTGGTTTGTGTCAGCAAGACTTGGAGACTTTGAGCTTCATTTGCTCAACACAGCTGTGGATTTCTTCCCTTTGGATCGAGAGAGCATTGACTGTTTCATCAACTCTTGTTCAGATTTGCTTTCTTCAGATCTGGCATTTCCTCTTAGCTTTCATGTTTTCACATTTTTCTCTCTGTTCTCCTGCACTTGTAGAAGTTGGAGTGATCTGTGATTTTGTCTATTTGCCAACATGATGGCAAACCATCAGTCACTGTTTATCCATTACAGGTTTGAGTTAAAGAAAGAGTAGAAACTGTATGTTAATAAAATCAAAATGACCATTTGACTTTTCCATTTACTGTGAATCACATATTAACTGTTTGTTTATTGCTTGTTGTGATTTTCCTATTTTCCAGACTGTCCACTCATTTCAAGTATTTTACCACTATGGTAAATGTTTAATTAGAATGTCTCCGTTACCACGCAACAACATTCTGTACCTTGGCGAATATGGCACAGTATCTGATGCTAATTTGTGTATTTTTCAAATATTATTGATTGCTACTGAGTATTCAAGCTAAACTTAACAATTACATTGTCTCATCTGTACCTGTTTGACTGTCTCTTCACATACTAGCTGCTGGCTTTAAACAGAAATAACCCCATTTGGTTTTAATCAGACAACAGCTCCTTTTCCATATTTTCTTCTTCCTTGCTTTCTTTCTCTGGAAAACTGTCACAGTGCATAGTTTGGCCCAGGTCGCCACGCCGCGGACCACTAAACCATTGACTCCAAATTGGTCTCACTGCCAGATCCTTTCTGTCCTTTCCTGGAAGCTTGACGGTCCAAGATGCTATGAAGCTGGCTTTCAGACAGACAGACATACCACGGCTACAGCAGAGAGACCCACCTCAGTGTGTTCAGACTAAAATACTGAAGAATGTTTTCTCTCCACAAAGCTAGCTGAGAAGGAAGGCTTTTATCCATCTTCTTTCATATTTACCCACCGTGAAAAGCAATTCTAAACTCTCAACAAACATAAATTGGTAGGCTTGGAGTACATGTCTCAGTTTACCCACAGTTTCATTTATACAAACAATGTCTGAGCGGCAGAGCTTTCCTGGAGGCAAAAATAATTGAGTCCGCCTCAACTGGCAGAGACAAAGTTAGCTAAACAACAAACCCAATGGCAAAGAAACAACTCCAGTCAAGATAAGAATAGCAATGTCATTTATTCTTTGCATTCATTCATTTATTAGCTTGCCAGGCTATGTTAGGTAAGGGTTGGAGTTAGTAAATAACTTAAAATGTTAACTGGGTTAATTACCTAATGCTAACTAAACAGTTTACTTAAGCTAATGTTAGATAGAGTCAGTTGGCAACAAGTGTATTACCTTAATAACAGTTGCAAATGTTTTTCTCATTGTCAAAACTGTTGTGTTGGTGTGTGTTCATTAATGCTAGCTCATAATTCTCAGTGGAAGAGCTTTCCTGGAGGCAGAAAATTCAGCCTCAACTGGCAGATAGTTAGCTGTTAGCTTACTGACAAACCCAAATAGTAAAGAAACAGCTCCAGTCAAATCCATTTGGGCAATATGCAGACATTGCAGTGTCTGGATTTATTTGTTACCTTCATTCATTTATTAGCTTGTAAATTTATCAGCTAGTACAATATCCGCTAACTAGGTATATAACTAAAAATGTTAACTTGGCTCATTTGCTAACCTAAAATACTGTATAAATGCTAACATACTAGCATGTGTCAGTTGGAAATTTACTTGGAGGAAGGTTCAGCCTCAATTTCCAGAGTTAGCTAAGAGACAAACCCAAATGGCACAGAAACAACTCTGAAAAAAATATAAATACACAACAATGCCAATGTCTTCATTTGCTTTTTGCCAGAAAACCTTTTTATGGCTAACGTAAGAGCATTTTTTCAGTTGGCAGCAAGTGACCTAACCAGGCTTTATTAACATTATCTAGCCATTAGCTTACATCTTTTGCATTCCTTTTCACTGTGCTTTAGTCTAATACTAATTAGCCAGAAACACAGTGTTTCTTTGGCTCCATTCACTAAGGTTTAACTCAACAAATATGATTCACTGTGTCTCAAGAGCAGCTCTGCCTCGAACAAATACAACTGAAACTCCAGAGCACCATGGTGGTTCAGTGGTTAGCACTATAGTCTCACAGCAAGATGGTCCTGAGTTCAATTGCTGGTCCTAATCCTTTCAGTGTGGAATTTGGTTTTCTCCATGTTCCCTGCCACAGCGCAAAGATATGCCAAGCTCAGTGGTTTGGAGAAACTAAATTGTCCACAGGAACAGTTTGAACATAGTGTATTTGTGTTAGTCTGGTAACTTATCCAGGGTGTTTACATGACATCTGCTTGAATATTCAAATGTCCCATATGAGACCATGATATCATGGTGCACAGAAATAAACAGGTTAAAAATTAAATTAACTGAAAATCCAGTCTGAAGTTTCCTTCCTTTCTTCCATTACAGTATGTGCTTGGCTTTTTCAATCAAAGAGAGCATATGAGAGGATCTAATTTCCTTTAATGTTTAATAAGGGTTAAAGAAATATTAGGGCTCCAAATAATGATTATTTTCACTAGGCCTAATTCAAATATCTATTATTTTACTGTCACACAATCATAAAACATTTCCCTCAAAAGTTAGAACACAGAGTGACAGCTTGTTTTGCTTGGAAAATCCCACATTGGAGAAGCTGAAAACAGCAAATGTTTTCAAACTTTTGCTATGACTACGATCATACAATTGGTCACAATTGTTGGCATTTAATTTTCTTTCAATTGACCACTCAATTAATCGATTAGTCATGTAGCCTATGGACAATCTGGTATTTGGGTTAAATGCAATTCTAACCATCTGATGGCTACTAATTTCCTTTTATTTTACAGTCTGTTGAAAGCAGTGACAGGCAAATATATGATAATTAATGTGGCATACAGCATTAAAAGGAACATAACTCTAAAATAGATGTTAAATTTAGATCACTCACAAGAAAAACATACCTGGCTAAATGGATTGGAACGTATGAGTCAGAGATGAATGAAAGCACTGCTAGAGTTTCCCCCCATCCCATAGGGACAGAGGAAGCAAAGAGAATGAAAGAAAGAGATTGTTGCCCTAAGACATAGTATTGTGAATCACCATCACATTAAATTTGGCGGTTCCTTTCATATCCATGATGACAGCAGATAATTTCAGCAAACTGCTTTTATAGGATTTAACCAGATACTTTTACATAAGGCTGAGACACACCACTCCCATGTGTTGTTGGTAAAGATGCCTTGAGATCAGGTTTACCTGCTGATGTGTTGCTGACAGGTGCACCTCCCAACACAGCAAAGCCATCCAGGTTAACCCATTCAGGGTCTAAAAAAAGACAAGGATTTCTGGTTAAATGATGTTGCCAATGGCAGCTAATAAGAAAAATGTTATATTCTTAATAAGAAGCCCCAGCTTTACCAAACCACTCCTACCTTATGAAGACATGTCCAAGCTGCAATATATGTATTTATTTTGTGGGAGCACCTTTTTAAAGTATCGTTTACTTTTGCCCATTATCAGTGAGAAAAGTGGGTGTCTTTTCCTCACTCACATTTCAATCTTGCTCCCTGTTGCTCATAAGTCAATGTAAATCTGTCATTGTTGCTCTAGCAGTGGCTGGCCAGACATATTAATGACGTGGAGGCAAGCAGCATGTTGTTATTTATGATGACTGACGCTGCTCTCATGCTGCTGAGGGAACAACACACAATCTGCAAGGAATTTCTGGAAAGGCAACTCTGAGACACAGCTTGGTTGCCAGAGATTTATGGCAAACTGCACTGGAGCTGGATAGACCACAAGGCTGCCACAGCGCACACTGGGCGGCATACACACACACACACACACATAAACACAAACAAAAAGGCATGTATAGGCGCATATTTGAACACAATGACACACAATACAAGACAATGTGTGAGTTCAACATTTGGCACCACCCTATCTTTGACCCCAACCACCACTGAACACACACACACACACACAGACACACACACAAATAGGGTGCACACACAAAACAAATGACCACAACACAGGGGATTGGGTTATAGAAACTGGGCTGGTTTTGGATGTGGAAAAGAAGGGTTGGCTGCAGACTTTGAGTCGCAGATGAAGTATGGTTCTACGATGCCAAGGACAGAGGAAAATGGAATAATGACAAAAGCAGGCTAGACTGTGTCAACACTGCAAACTATATGTGCATAGAAACATAAGGACCTGTCTTGGATTTTACAAGGCAGGATTAGGAATTACCAGAGTAGCTGTTAAGATCTAAAAATAACGTCCTCTTCTAAAGCCTAAAATAACCACTGTCTGCTATGCTAGGTTGATGGTCATCAGTCACGCACACCACCACCCCCATTGCGTTCTTCCTTTCTGCCAAACTTGGATGACCACATCCAATGATGAAATAATCCACTGATAAAAATCAATCATACACGCACGCACACAGACGCACACGCTTGTACATACAATCACCTCCTGGCGTCTCTGCTTTGTACACAGCTTTGCTCATCCTCTCCTCTGTCTTGGCACTTGTCTTGAAAAATTGCAGAAACTCTGGGATCTGAAAGCTCCACTCCAAAGTTTAAGCCAAATCTTAATTTTCCTTTAAATTACTTTTTCGTCTAGCATTGCTAGCACTCTCAGGTTCCTCAGAAACACATGCGCATTTGTTCCCACTTGATTCATTCATGTCACTCGATCTCATACATCATCAGAGACTTACGAACATCTGCTCTCACATCTCATCTCCCTCCTCTCTTTTTTTTTTAACTTTGTCTCAGTTTCTGTCTTACCTACATCCTCCAGTAGGGGATTTCGGCTGTCCTTGCCCACTTTAGTGAGGCGGTGAGTCCTCATGGGTTTGTTGGAGCTGATGATGAAGCGGTCCACAGGTCTTCCATCCAGATGGATAGATGGCTCCCAGCTCTCCCTCAGGCCCTTGTCCACAGATGTCTGTTTCCCATTTTGTGGCCGAAGGGGCTTCTCTGCTGCAAAACAAATGACCCCTGTATAATTTTGTCTATATAAAGTTTATTTTAACAGCCTTTTTGCCATTGTGCATTTTGTATTATCCCTTATGGTAAAGGCCTGTTGCCCCAGTAGGTAGGCCTACTATTCTAGGGCAATTTCTTTTTTGTATTTATTATACTTGGCATTTAAATTAACTCTGATCCTGATGAAACATAAACTTACGTGTAAGACAGCCCTGAAAAATACAAACTAATTTGATGTTTAGATAAATAAATGAGGATCTGGTTGGATGTTAAAAGCACAGCTCAGGACAATAAGCAATCTTCATTCTCCCTCTTGGCTAGATTGACTCAAAACAAAACAAAGAAAATAGCAACCACCTCTCTGTTTTGGATAGCAGCAGCCTCTTTGCTCGTCTTTTAGTTTGCATGCTAGCCTCATGCAATGTACCGTGATAGCACAATTATCCAACAGGCCAGCATTATTAAATTAAAGCATGGAGCAGCATATTAGACACTCATATAGTAGGAATTGTGATTACTTTGGTGACTTTTGGTTGACTTTTTTCATCTTGTGCAATTGTTACGTCAAATTTCAAATTTGTTTAATACTTTGGTTTGTTTGTTGGTTTACCCAATACATGAAAAACTACTCACATTCCCTTCAGCCTCAGCTGTACTGAAGTGCTAATTAGCAAATATTAGCATGCTAAACTAAGATGGTTAATGTGGTAAACTGCATATATGCTAAACATCAGCATGTTTGCAATGTCATTGTGATCATGTTAGCATGCTGACTTCAGCATTTAGCTCAAAGCACCACTGTGCCTAAGAACAGAGCCACTTGCATGGCGGCAGACTCTTAGTCTTGATTTGCTCTGCTCAAAATTAATCATCAGGAAGCAATTGGGTAACAATTATCTGCACACAAACATGACAAAATAACTGCACAATGCTGCCTCGTTCCCTCCTCATCTTTTATACTACATGGACACGTCAAGGACTAGTGCAAGATTTATTAGCATGCTGGTTATTCATTGCTGTCACATATAATTGTCAGTATCATCAGTCCATCTGATAAACAGCTGGTCTTTATGACTGTCTGTGCTCCCAAAAGGTTTAAAGCAGTGGTTTCGGTTTAGCATCGTCGCAAAATCACGTCATCACTCTGAATTCTTGTTGTCTGCAGGTGTGCTCCCAGCTGGATCTGTACTCTCACTTTTCACATTTCGAAATAATTGCCTCTCAGGCCTCTCGTGGTCACAGCTCTTTTGAGGCCTCCAGTGATATCTCTACTTAACTTGGAGTTTTAATATGTAGTGAAGGATTGTCTCATCGCTGTTTCTACGTATTCTAGATAGCACCACTCTGGCAGCAAGCCCCGAGATACAGGCTCCCATCACAGTAAGACTGGGCACATAAAGGAGTGTTTTCGCAGTTAAAAAACAAAACACAGTCTCTCCTCATTATTTCCTCATTAATGCAGGATTACGGTGGAGTCAGTTTTATCAGTTGTTCGTGGCAGACTCCACTGACACAAGTCTGGACACACTTCAATCACTTCCACCCTGTTTCCAATAAGTGCGTGTATTACGTAGGGATCTGCTCCTCTGTCCAGGCATCATTTTGTGATTTATGATCCAAGGGCAAACCAAATATTTCTGATTAAGTCAAGACTCCTTTAAGTGCAGCAGATGCATGATTGCCATCCAAGAATAAACAGTTTGGTAAGCAGTTAAGCAACGGAGTGGTTGTAACATCATAATCTTACAGAGGCTTGGTTTCAGGGCGTTACCACGGGAAACCAAAGCAACAATATAATGGAAAGACAGACAGCCAGAGTAAGACTGAGTTAGACAGTGGAAAGTATTAACTATGTAAAGAATGAGGGCAGGGCCTGAGGGTCATTATGTTACTGTCTTTAATAAATCAAATATCTAAAATATATATGTGTATGTGTGTGTGTGTGTGTGTGTGTGTGTGTCTACTCCTATCTTTATTCTAGAGTGTGGTCTTTCAATTTGAGAGCATGATTTATTGATTTCATGCTCAGCTTTTGTAATTCTTTCCCTCAAACCCTGCCCTTACACTCAAATAGCTCCTGCTTCTGCTCAAACTGTACGCTTGTACTCGGATATATTGTTGCTTGCACAGATTTCCTGCTCCAGCTTCAGCCCTTCTCCTCACACTCAGACTGCTTCTGTGCGCTCGTGAAACGTCTGCTCTTAGATTTCTGCTCTGCTCTCAGATTTTTTGTGCAATAACCCTGTCAAAATCCCCCAACCAATAGAATGCCACGTGTAGTCTTGACCGATGAAACGATCCCTGCCTCCTTGCGGGCGTGTTCGTGTTACTTCTTAGCGCATCCCGTACGGGTGGTTAGTGTTTAACCAGGTTCATCCACTCCCAACCTCCAGGGCTTATATGTACTTCCCTTGCTTTTCCCATGAAAAATGCTAGGTTGGATCAGCCGGAGGGATGAACTCTCGCGAGTGAGGTTAGGGTTAGGGGTCGGGTTACAATGCACAATGAAGAAACGCATACAAATCTGGAGAGAGTTTTGCAAATCGGCCCTCCAGTTGATCGAATCTAGCACCAACCATGAAATACAGATAAAAAAATAAACACCATGGCAGCATCTATTTTGTTGTTAGTTGCCTAGCTACTAGTAGCATATAACACTTGAAAGCCAAGCATATTATCATGGATGTATTCTTGTGCTGCAAATATGACTTTATCAATTCATTTTGAAGGAAGTGATAGCACCATTAAAATAAAAAACTTTCTTGAGGTCCTTGACTTTGGCGGTCCATATTGGCCAGCGATCCGCTAGACTCCCACTCCTGAGTCACGAAGCTGATGTTTTTTCCTCTATGGCTGCTATTATATGTAGCTATTATAGTAAAAGAAAACGTATGGACACTGGTATATACATTAACTGTCTTTTTATTCCAAAAGTCATAAAGAAAGCAAGGGAAGTACATAAAGCCCTGGAGGGCAGGACTGGATGAACCCGGTTAAAGAGTAACCTCCCGTACTGGACGCTCTAAGAAGTGTAAAGTGAACACGCCCGCAAGAAAGTGAGGATCATTTCATTGGTCAACACTATGCCTGGCATTCTATTGGTTTGGGGATTTTGACAGGGATGTTGCACAAAAAAAATCTGAGAGCAGAGCAGAAATCTGAGAGCAGGCGGTTAACGAGCGCACAGAAGCTGTCTGAGTGCGTGGAGAAGGGCTGAAGCTGGAGCAGGAAATCTGTGCAAGCAAAATCTGAATGTAAAATCAATAAATCATGCTCTCAAATTGAAAGACCACGCTCTTGCATAAAGATAGGAAAAAAGCCCTTTGTGTGTGTGTGTGTGTGTGTGTGTGTGTAAGAGAGAGATAAAGAGTAAGAGACATGGGATATGTGGCAGACATGCACGCTCAAAGCTTCATAGACAGACACACACACGTGTATGTGCATGTGTAGTCTGGTACAAGAAGCATATGCAGGTAAGCCCTGAGGTCAAAGGACTCCTGTAAAACTGTTCTGAAATACTTGCTCTCATGCACCCGCAATGTGCTCTACTTTTACAAGAGCACCCTCTCCCCTCGCCTCAAAACCACAGACGTTGACCCCCCGCTCACCCCATATGGGTTTGCCGTTAACCTTTAATAACTGTCTTCTTCCCCAAACTTCCATCAATAACCAGGATCAGCAGTGAATGCATGTCTGTGTGTGTATGTGTGTACGTGTGCGTGTTTGGAGAGGATGACGAGGTTAGGAGGCCCACCAGAGAGACAACATGATCTCTTAGTAACTACCTAACTTACTAAGGCAGGCATGCACATACTGATTGACTTTTTTTCCAATAACTGTAGGTGCTTGAGGCAAATGACATGGAAGTTTCCACTTAGATATTTTTTGATATATGTGAAGATGTTTGTGCTTTGTCTCCTTGTTGCTGGGCTCTCAGTGTTTGTTAGTTTTTGTTAGTTAACTTTTGACACATTTCACTGTGTATTGATAACTGTAAGCTTGAGCTCCAGTCTGATCGGTCAGACTGAGCTGCATTTCCAGATTTGGGATATGAGTCACATTATGAACCACTGTTTCCGAAATTCGTTAAAAGAGCCGGTTCACCTAAATAACCAAAAAAACATATTTTCTCATTTACCACCAGTCAGTCATGCAGATACTTCTCATTTTATTTTCTCAAGTTTTAACACATGTGTCTGAGATTCCTGTTGCCACCACAATAAAATTGAGGTCAAATTCATTTCTGAAACAGCAGCAAAGTGTCTCTCCAGAAACAACGCACCAGAAAACTATTGACAGCATATTCTGTGGACTATACAGAGTAACCAACCAAGACACTGGTTCTGGAAAGAGATGTTGCTGTTTATTTTTTTTTAAATGTAATTTAAACAAAATTCCTTCAACCCCATTGTACTGAGGTGGTGCCAAAAAAAAGAGTCAATGATGGATATCTGCAAACCTGGACAAATAAACCAAACCAAGTCTTGTAGTTTTTGGGGTTCTTTTTGGCTGCCCCAGTGAACATCTAGGTGGGTGGTTTGGTGTCAAACATGCCAGGGGCTACAGAATTCTTCGTAGCACCTCTCTCACATCTGCCCCTTAGTAAACTCTCTCCCGCAATCAACTTGCTCGTGGCCTCAGTGTCGGTTTTATGACAAAGAATGGTTGTTGCCCTCTGACTGCGGTCAGTCATATTGGCACATCAGTCACCAGACTGTCAGAACAGATGTCATTTTATTATTGATAGTTATTTAACAGGGCAAGCTGACTGAGAACATATTTCATTTAAAGCAACAGCCTGGGGTGAGTAATTGTTTAGCTTGGGCGGGGTTACATACATACATATATGACATTTATGACATATGACATCTACAAACTGGCCATTACAAGCTGGCCATTACAATTACAGTCTACAAACATATTTTGCATTTCAATGTTGGTGGTCACAAGCTTGCTTTAACCAAAATACTTTCCCAAATGATTCTAATATTCACTCACTGATTGAGATTGACATCTTCCAGTGTTGGTTTATGCTATATCTTCCTGCAACACACTTAATATGCTGACATCCACTGTGCTGTGACAGGTGTGTTCATGGCCCAGGTGGTACTTGTTTAAACTATGACATCATGACACAAGACATGCCATTACTGGCAGGTTTGACAGGCAGCCAAGCTGCAGGTGAGTGAAGGTGCTGGGTCAAGCTATGTCAGGTGATCAGACATAGCTAGTATTGTGTGGAAATATCAGAAATATTAGCTGCCTCTGCCTCTCTGTAACGCACATATTTTCCCTGATGCAAAAAACTTCAACTCATGAAATTCCTGATTTTGAAAGCTTTCTGTTAGATCTGTCATGTGGTGCTCCTGAAGAGTTCCAGCATGTTAAGTGGAGCAGAGAAATTAAATTCCACTGGCCTGCAAGGACATGATTCCCTCTTTCCCCTCACTCTCTGTCCCAATTACTCTCTACACTTTTACTTTCCAGGAGTTGATGGACTGTGGCTGCATGGAAGAAGTTGACATTATTTATTATCCAAGTACACTGCGTGTCTGTTCCCCCTATTTGTACTGCTCCCGCCTAGGTGTGCAGATATTCCCAAGAGCCCAATTTTATCCGCTGGTTTGATGAATTTTGGACTGACAAGCTGATGACATGTGAGAGGAGAGAGTAAATGAGTAACACTCTCCTCTCCCTTAACAACTTATGTCAAAATGCCCAAGAGGAAGGCGTTTAACTCCCACGGCGCTGCTCAGTGGCCAGGAGCAGCGGTGAACTGTAGCTGTACTAAGTAGCTCCCAGGTGTGTATGCATATAAGTGAATGAACGTGAAGCAGGGTGTGGAGGAAAAAATGTCACGAATGCTCTGCTAACAACTTCCTAAAAGATTGAAAAGAAAATGACTCAGAGGAAAGACCACAACAAATAGCAGCAGCCTATATTCATAGAAAGCGATGACCTCATACGCTAAGTGCTTACAGTTGAGAGGGAGCAATATGGAAACATACAGATCAATGGAGAAAGTAAATGGGCTGAATAAGTTTGAGAGGAGTGGAAAAAAAGAAAAAGCTGGCTGCATTGTGGCCTTTAAACTCAGCCAAAAAGGTTTAGCCTACTCGGCTCCAAAACTCCTTAGGCTTTATGGCACTTTTGATACTCTACTTACTTTTTTTGGATATTGTGAAAATTGATTTTACAAACAGCACTTGAAAAACATGTGCGCTGTGGTTTGAACGCTGTATCCATTTGATATATCACTGTGCTGACATGGAGTATTTTCTGATCAAATCCTGTCAGACTATCTGTTACCAAACCCTCCAGCAGGTTAAATATTTGTGTGCTGTTAAAAGCAGTTTAGATAAGATGTATCACAGACCTCTGGGAAAAAAAAACTTTTGCTACATTTTTCCTGAATAAGCTGCTGATGATTGATAGGACATGCAAAGCAACTGTGTCCAGAGGAAGTGTGACAGACAGAAAACCTCTACCCTCCCATGACACTGAATGTGAGAGGCAGGTAATTTATCAACACCATCAGCCAGATTAGTCACAATTTGGCGTTAATACCACTCAGAACAAAGCCCAAAACCTTTTTTTTCTTTTTTGTCTCATGATGAAGCCTGATATTTGTCATCAACTTCTAATTGTTGATCACAGTTTGATCACAAGATGTGCCTGCTGTATGAGGTAAGGACTTGTCCCCCCCCCACAAAGTAAAAACTGATGAAAATACTGTCAAAGTCCATATTAGCTGTAATTACTCACTTAGACTAACCCTTTCACATCTGCAAATGATGCATCAAACTGTACACTCTAAATTAAATATTCTAATACCTTCTAAATTGCTGCAATTAATCTATTTCGTTTTTCTGAAAAATGACATCTGCAGCATCTGGTAATTTGGAAAGTTTTATTGCTCGCGCGCACGAGCATGATATGCACGCGCGGGCACGTGCATTTTGGTGTTTTTTTTGCTTTAAAAATAACAACATCGGGATTTTTAGTACACCTATTCCACTATACTCGCACAGACTGCAGCAATATATTGTTTCAACTTCTCATTAATCAAATCTGATCCATTAAACTGAAAGAAGAGAAAGCAACAGTGCCCCAGCAGATCAAGGAAAATTCAAACTAACGAACACATTAGTGCAAACCGTGCACCTGCTCGTGAAAAAAAAAAGTAAATCAATCTTTTTACCTGTCCATCCGCATCCTGGTGCGCAAAACGTAACGAATAGCGCCAAGAGCGTCCTGCTTGCGGCTAAAGCCATAGTGAGTGTGGCGCGCTACTGCTGCGGAGCGACGCACCAGCTGGATGCAGAGGGCTGGGACACGCCACACCAGCCCTCCCCTCCCCTCCTCTGATGGAACTGCTGCTTTTCTCCGTGAACTTGCGGCTCCCCAATCGATCCTGATTTGAAAGAGGGGATTATTACGCACTGTTTTTCAAATCCTAAAATATGTCATGGAGTGGGTGACTGCATTAAACTGTGAAACACATATGGCTGTATTCTTCTCAGATGTTTAAGTATGTGTGCAGTGCGCCTCTTCGATTTTGGATCTATAAATTAAGATAAAAACAACCTGACAAAATGTCTCCCTCTTCAGGAAGCGGCACTGATTTCACCCAAATTGAAGGTTTGGTTGCAGGTGGAGGCAGAAAAACACCAGCAGGGCCATCAGTGGAAGGATGCTTCAGATCTGAGCTTTTGGGGATGCTGCCCTTGAGGTATCTTTAAATTAGCTGTTCTTCTCGATTTTGTTGGAGGGATTCGTGATTTTATAGCAATAAAACTGTATGCTAGTTATTTTATGACAGGCAATTACCCATCTAAAGACCCTTTATGGGGGCCGTTCAGTCCCACCTGCTCTATTGCAGCTCTGTTCTTGCACACATGGTCCACTTCAGGATTAAACATTTCCATGACACCATCACTGCAACAGGTGTTAAAGAACATATGTATGAGCCAAGACTCCAGCAAATGATCTAAGTTGTGAAGTTCACAATTACATCCATTTTCCACAAAAAAAAGTCATTTAACCACTAGATGGAGCAACAAGTCACGTTTTTTTTTACATATGTGCAGTAAAGTAAGACGTTGAACCAAACTGATGTTTTCAGTAGAATGAACAAAACACTGAGTTAAATATTCATTGAAAACGGTTAGTGTGTGGTTAAACAGCTTAATTAAAATGGCTGGGTAATAGTAGGCCTATATGCCTGATGTGGTCTATTATACTACATATTAGTTATATTCTATTATATTCTATTATGATCATTTTCAAAATGAGGATTTTCTGCCTCACCATACCTTTTGCAGCACGTAGCCTATTTCATGAATGGGCTCCTCCGGTTTCCCAGAGAGTCTGTGGGCTTTGCTGTCAAACCTCTTTTCTTCTTTTACCAAATCAGTAAAAAAAAAAAAAATCCCACAAGATCAGCAGCAGTCTTCCAAATGAGCAATAACTGAATCTTCTACTCTTTCACAGATACTCTTCATCATCTTCAGGGGTTATTCTGTCTGTAATATTCTTTTTTTACACTGATATAATTGGAACTGTAACTCATATTTGTCAGCAAGTATGGTAAGTAACTGGCTTGTCATCTGTCTGTCTCTCTACACACAGTGTCTGTATGTGCTTCAGATGAAGATTAAGACTTTTGTAAATCTGTAGGTGGTTTCACTCCAGACCAACGTCTCCCTCTGTTGGCTACACTCTTTACCTGCACCGGGAAAAGATTTTAGAATAAAAAATTAAGAACAAGATGTGAGATTCTACAAAAGAAGTTATAGCCCAGTATGAGTCATGCAATGAATATTGATTTTTTTTTTTAATTACATAATAATAACACAATGCCTCTGTGGTTTCTGCAATACTGGAGATGCAGGAATCATATGCAAACTGTAAACTCATCAGGCTGGTTTTTCAGTATTTGTCACTGAAAATAAAACTGACAGAATCACCACAAAATCAATACATGTGTCAGT
This sequence comes from Scomberomorus guttatus, assembly GCA_038419695.1. Classification (NCBI taxonomy): domain Eukaryota; kingdom Metazoa; phylum Chordata; class Actinopteri; order Scombriformes; family Scombridae; genus Scomberomorus; species Scomberomorus guttatus. Next base: position 12,832,402 of record CM076462.1, read on the forward strand.
TGTCATCTTCATGCCCCCCCAGGGGCCAATAAAGTAGCTAAAGTTTGTTTTTTATAGTCTCTGGCTTTCAAGCCTTAACTTCATAAACTCATTACTGGTGCTGATTGAGTCTCTAGTAGCCTGTCACGCTCTCTCTCTCTCTCTCTCTCTCTCACACACACACACACACACACACACACACACACACACACACACACAATACTGCAGCATTGTTCAAGAGCGCATGAGTCAGCAGAAAACGTAATACATTTTTATACTAAAAAAATGTTATTGACGCAGATCGTTTTTTCTCTCTCTTCCCCTGCAAACCTGCAAATGTGCACAAACACTGTCACTCATTCACACACACACACACACACACACACACACACACACACACAAACACACACACACACACACACACACACACACACACACACACACACACACACACACACACACACACACAGGAAAGGGACAGGATCAAGTTTCTCCTCAGGTAGAGCTTCAGCCAGCTCTGTAAACCAAGTGCAGAGGGTCCTACCTCATTTTACACATGGCTGCAGTTATTTGTGTCAGGTCCCGCTTTAATTCCCCAGAGTGAAGAGACAAGATGCTCATGATGAAATAAGCCATCTCTGCTGATAAGACTGTATCAAATAAGACTGGATGTCCAGCTGCGTTTATACAAATAGTGTTAAAATGAGAGTTTAACTTGATTTCTTTTGTTATTCCTGCGTACTAAATGTGTTGCATTATGCTGTTAGGTAAAAAGCTGCTCAGCATCCAACCACGTTTTACCACAATTTGTACTTTTTTACATTGGGTAGTGCTCTCATAAAGTAGAGGTGATGATTTAGTGAATCAGCTTTTTCATTCAAGCATTGTCTTTGTAGCTTTCTGAACTTTCTAAAAGGGTTTAGGGGAAGAAAAAAACACTAAACTGTCTTACTGTAGTAACTAAATAGGCTGGTCGAGTAAACAGAAACACCAAATGGATATTGCTGAATATACATAGCAAAGAGTCAGTCTATACTTGTCACAAAATGTATGTATTTTTGTGTGGAAGCTTCTCTCAGCAGATGATTTTGAGTCCTGTCTGTCAGTGTCCATATCTTAGTAGAACCTATAAGCTGTGCTGATAACCAGAGTGTCACTGTGCCTGCTGGGATGTTAAGAGCCAGAAAACTCACAGTGCTGTCAGGATTCCTGCTGCCATATCTGAAAAGAAACTCCCAGCACAGTTTAGTTTATCACTTGTTAAATGTTATAGGGTGAAACTAGTATGTCAGTATAAAATGTAATACTGTAACTTTGCACGTACTTTTCCCTTAAGCTATATCCCAGAAAGGGCATGTTTCATTGTCCATGAAATGTGTCTTCTCACATTTTCATGTTTCCCACACATAAAGTCAAACATAATGTTTAGGGAAAGGGTCAGTTTTTTTTTTTTTTTTTACATTTTCTCATTGCGCTGACATCAGTGAATGCTACATGAATGTTTCTCATTTTCCTCCATGCATGCAGAACCCCTCAGGGGGTAGCTACATGGACAGCTACCGCCCTGCTGGTCTTTTCTTGTAACAGATACACGATCTACAGGTTGAGGCAAGATTTCATTTGCCCTCATCATGCCAGTTTACCAGAGCAGAAAGGGCAACCACTGGCCAGTACCAGACGGAGACCAACAGGCAAAGCTCACACGATCTGACCCCTTACCTTAGAATGATATAAAGGGGGAAAGTGGGTTGCCTAGCACCTACGCAACAGCTGTCGTACAGATTTAGACCAACAAAAAGTTTTACAAACATACTTTAAGGTCATTGTCATGTGGTATGATAACCCACTTGTCATAACTCTATTCAGTAACTTACCACATTTAAATCTATCCTAAGGGGAGATTTAATATTACAGAATGTGGATTTTTTAGTCCTTTATGCATTTAAAGTTATTTAATGTATGTTAGAATCTTGTTTAACTGACCAAGACCAGGCATTATCATAACTATATGAAAGATTTTTACGCATTGAAGAAAAGTGATTCCCTCAGATCCCGGGGTTGTACTGATATCTTACAATGAGAGCATGAACCATCCCCATGCTGAAGCTGTAGCCCACCCCCCGCCCTTCCTGCAAGACGAGCAGAGTGAGAGCAAGTGGCAGCCTCGGAGATGCGCGATACACCCAGCAGCCACGCAGCACAAAGCAGGAGAAGATGTTAAGTGGAGCATGTGCTTACAGTAATTCACACTTTTGTTACTATTAGTTGAAAAAAAAAAATACAAATTGTTCTACATGCTGTCCGTATGGAAAACGATTTTTGGCTCCAGCGAATCCAGACGCAAGGAGAGGCTCACCTAAAGACCATTAAATACAGATTGCAGCAAGCAGGTTCAAGTTTTATCTGTGTGGAGTAAAATTACTCCCCTGACCAGTGTGGACTAATGATGGCTCTAATGGTTCACCTGAAGACGGTCGCCCACCTCCGGGGGAAAGGTGACAGGATCGTCAAAGTTACATTCAGAGGTATGACATCTTTATCTGCCAGATTTCTGTATGTTGTAGCCTGTAAGTTTTGAAATGAAATCAGGCTGTGCAGTGGGAGCAGATTTTGATTTGTGTTTGACAACGTGATGGAAGTTAATTAGTTAATCTTGGCTGCGTAAAAAGTTGGGGAAACCCCTCTTGGATCGGCGGTCCTCGGGGACGCGCTCGCGCTGCGCTCTGATGTTCAATGCGCTTTTACTCAGGGAGGAAAACTGGATCATATACAGTGAGAGTCTTTGAACGCATCGCTTTGAGCCTCTCTATCATCTCTAAAGATGGTTTAAAATGAGGCTACTTCAGATTAAAAACACCCTATGAGTGCGTCGATACAATGTAAAAGGTCAGTAGGAGAATCGAACTTCAAGTCTTTTTATGATATTATTTTATATTATATGAATATTTGGCTGTTGGCTCTTTAATAACAGCCATAAAAGAGAAAAAAGCAAAGCTCACTCGTTACATTAAAGTGATTTACATTTCCTATGATTTTCACTTGATGTGTCCACCAGATGTATGTTTTACTCATATATCAATAAGACCAAGAGGCCAGTAGGTTACAATTAACAATGCTTATAACATCGATTGGGCTGAGGAGGGCAGCGGGGGGCGAGGTGTGGGCGTCTCTTTTATCAAGCATTCGGGGTAATTAGTACTGGGTCATTTATTCTAGCATCTGAGCTGCACTGTGTCCCAGAGGAAACAGGAACCACTGCAACTGTAACAGGGACCAGAGGTGGGTATAGGAGGGGAAGGAGTTTAGTAGATCCATTCACCCACAATACTCATCTCTTTATGTGTGAATATGTCAGTGTGTGTTTGTGTGAGGGGAAAAAAAAGCAGGTGTTTCAGCACCTTGGACAGCGATCAGTCCACTCTCTGACTGATGACAAGCGTTCAATCCCTGCTGATCTCTGTTTAGACTCCTGCTGTCAGCACCAGTATTGTGTAGGATGTCACAAGACCACCACCCCCAACCTCTCTCCTCTCCTCTCCTGTGTGTGCGTGTGTGTGTGTGTGTGAGCATTAGAGTGAGGATGGGGTTCAGTGGTTGTGCTCTGCGCTGCAGTGAATTCACCAGGGTCTTGATATTACATGAACCGTCATCCAAGTCAAGGATTACTCTCCTCCCCCCAGCCCCAATGGCCCCACTGTCCGCACAGTTGCTGCAGTTCATCTGCTTGTAATTTCAAATACGCTAAGCATCAGTGTGTGTGTGTGTGTGTGTGTGTTGGTGTCTGTGCTGCTTCTTTTACCCCCATTTTTGTCCTATATCTGATTGAGATAGTGTAATTTGAAGTTCAAAGCACGAGTAGCTTTTTACTGGTGTCAGATTCTGTGTCTGAGGGTTTTTTGAATTAATAGAAAAAGGCAGAAGCCATGTACATCCAGTTGTATTTTTAGATGCGGGACTTATGACATAATATGTCAACAATTTTTAGAACGGAGAACATTTATACCTATTAGACATGCTACACACACTGTCCTGTTCAACACGCACAAGGTTTTCAAATGTTGGAGTTAAATACTGTATGTGGGGTGTTTTTGTTAAATATCAACCAGATTTTTCATTTCCTAACTCAATCTGTTTACATGAAATCACCACATCTGAGTGGCCAGATGTTGTGTATTTAGGCATTTATGGCTCATTAAATAATGAATATCACAGAAAAGTTGAGCAAGAGAGAGGATCAAACCCACGTCACCACGACAGCCACTATATGATCAGTTTAATTTGAAAAAAAATATTTCACTCATGAAAAATGGATTATTTTGATATTAAATGGTTAAAAGAAAACATTCCAAATGGGGGAAATTTTATTACCGTCCTCTACCTTTTTTTTTTTACTGAAGACAGTCTTTAGTCTTTTTAAATTAAAGGTTTTATTACTCTACTTCTGCAAAATGTTTACATACTGTGTTTTGTTGCAATTCTTCTATTCACAGTATTTACTCGCGTCTTGCATTCCCAATCTCTTTCATCGCTGTGGCTTTTTTGAGTCATTCTTTTCCCTGCAGGCTTGTCAGTAGAATTTCCTGAGTGCTTTCAGCTCAAACAACTTCCTGGCTGGAGAGGAAGAAGTCTGTCAGGAAGCCCCAACCCCCTCTGAGTATGTCAAACCATAAATGACCTCTCGAGAGGCTGGTGGGAAGATTTTATTCGTCATGTGACTCACCATGTTGTGTCTGACAGGGACAGAGACCTAATACGGTCTAACAACACACATAATCCAGAATCAAACATCTCCAATATTTTCAGGAAATAAAAGCCATAAATCAGTGCATCGATTGCGTTCAACATGTAATATATAGAAAAGCAATAAAGACGAAGGTGGGGTTCCCTGACTGGTCAGGCTAAAACTGGGTTTTTATCGTTTGATAACAGCGACAATGAAAAAAAACGAGACTTCTTCAAAGGCCAGGCATCAAAACTTAATTGATTTCATGACAAGTCTTTGATGAATCCCTTCTGTTACAGTATCTGTAGCTCTGGGCTTTATCAAAGAAAGATACTCCAGCTGCTGATGCTTAGGCTCAGCAACAGTAGCCTGCAGGGGTTCACAAGTACATCAATTTAAATATTCAATTACAGCTTGCTAGATTAGCCATTCCCCTCAACTCTTTTCATCACTTATCAGCTCTCTTGCTAAGTTTCAGACATGTGATGTTTGCACTGCTGTACTGCTGCTCCTTTGTTAGCTTTTTCTTACTCAAAATCTTCCCAAATTCCTGGGCTGAAACAGAGTTTTGGCCAGTCCACTGTGCTTTGCAGATGTCATTGCCACTCCAGTACCACTGCCTAATAAATCACCCTTTATAAGCATTATTAATAGTTAATTAATCATCTGCTGCTGCTTTATAGATTATTTATAAGCCATTATTAAGAACACATTTTTTGGTTGCCAGTTTGTAGAAGATATTTAGCTCTCACAGGACATCTGGACTAATAAATAACTTAAAATTTACAACTGCAGACTTGATGGATTACTATAAGAACCCATTATTAAATATTCATTTATAATTGCAGGTAACTAACAAAGTTTGCTGATTGATGAAATTTAGAAACTCAAGACATTTATTAATTGCTTACTAACATTTACAACTGCAAACTTGATGATTTATCAATCGTTAATTAATGCTTATAACTCTGTTATAAAGAGTGACTTATCAGAAAGTTCCTTTTCTTTCCTGAAGCTCACTGAAACTCTTTTCTATGTGTCCGCTGCTGGAACAGACATTTATTGTGTATTTAGTTTTGAATTATGGCACCTATTTGATATGTACACCCTCTCTGATTTGTCTTGTAAATGGATCAAGAAATGAGACAAATATAAAATTCACAGCACGGAATAATAAAGATGAAATGCTCAGAGGCATGCAGGGAGACTCTGATTATGACAGACAACAAGACCACCCACAGCATTATGGCAGATTAACAAAATGCTTCTCACTTTTCTACTCTACGCTCCATTTCTTTGTATTGTTCTGTAAATCTTCCTAAATTCAGGTAAAACTGAAGGACAGCTAAAGAGCACTTCTATACCCACTCCACTTGTGTTAGTTTGAGTCTCACAATGTTCTCCAACCTTCTCTTTCACTCCTCCTTTTGTCATTGTCTGCTCAATATATATATATATTAAAAAAAAATGTACATTCCTTTTCATTCTCCCACCACAGGTTCTTCCAATGCTTCTTTTCACTCTGTTCTCTGTCACATTATTCCTCCTTTCTACCAAGGCCAAAAGGCAACCTGATTAGCAGAATGTTGTTTTAGTTTGGAGCACCTTATATAAGCTTCACATGATCTACTTTCCTAAACCCACGTTTGAGTGAGATGAAAACGCTGGTATGACAGCAATGCCTCTGTTTTGAATAATGTAGGAGGAATATTGTCAGCCTCTCTGACATTTAAGTGGTGTTTATTTTCTAAAAAATATATTTCAAAAGAGAAAGAGCGGGGAGTGATGGAGCAGAGAGATGGGAACACTTATGACAGAGATTATGAACTGAGTCAAAATGGAGACTCTGGATACTGATGAGGTTGTTTGAATCATGATATCGTTCCAGTTTTACTCTTGCATGTTGGTATATCTATTTCTCTTTCTAAACTCGGAGGTCAGTGGTTTTGTGAATGTGTGAGAAGATATTTTCAGCACTGATCAAAATCATGAACCAACAATATTTATTTATGTTCAAACTCCTTATCACAGTCAACCTGGCAGTAGCTGTAATTACTTTTGTACGTCTTTGTGTGTGCACATGTGCCTGTATGTATATTTATGCATAAATGTGTGTCAGTACACATCAGTTGTCCGCACGCAGCCAAACATACATCAACACCCACACAAAACAAACTACAGCAACAAAGCAAAAACGCACACAGCCGCGTGACACCATTCATGAACATCACAAAGCAACCAGGTGAGCACAGGCTGCAGCATGCATGAGTGAATCAGGTTACAGTAAGTGGCTCTCTGCCCTGTATATAACCTTGAATACACACTGCCCCACCACATTATTGTTTTCACAATTATTTGAGGAGACCATGTGGAAATTCTGTACATTGTGTTGTCCATAACCAAAAAAAAAATCTCTTTTCTTTTTCATTTCTGCTAAGATTTGTTTATCTTTGTTTCTCTGTCTCCATTCTGACGCATAGTGAGTCATTTTGTAGCCATTCAACTGTCTGCATTTCTTTTCCATCTGCTCATTTGTTTATTTTTCAGGTACTTTAGTCACTAATTTGTCTTTTCACTGGTCTTTAATGTGACGAATGTAAACAGACAGTATTGGGACCATTTTAATCTTGATTCAATATTCATGAATCAAAAATACTCCATGACAGTAAAAGTCATGCGTTCAAAATCCTTCTTAAGTAAAAGTACAGAAGTATTAGCAGCAAATAAATAAAGTAATAAAAGTAAAAATACTCATTATGCCTGTGAGTGATAATTGATTATGAGTGACATATATTTACTATGACAACCTACCTAAAACTGAATTTTCATAAGCTTTTCCATAATGCACACAGATGAAATTAAATATAAAGACTGACTGCTTTTGCTTTATAAACAGCCTGTGCTCTGTGCCCACCCACTCAAACTGCAATGACATTAACTGCGATTGCATTATTGATCCATTTAACCATTCTTAACCTCTTAATTCCTCCTTACCTTTCAGGTCTGTCCTTCTACAGCCATGTAGCAGAGAACTGTGAGGTGGTGGCCCACTTTAATGAGGTCAGTGTCTTTATTTCCTCTGTCATACACCAGCCCACCCAGATAATGGCCAATAAGCAATTATCTCTTTACTTAATAGTAACCACAACTGTCCAGACCCCAATGCAGATAACAATGTGCTGATTGCACAGCCTCCAGGTTTTGTTAATAAAGTGACGCAGTAATTAGTAGACATAATGTAGGAGGCAATGTTTACTTTTAATCTATGTCTGTACTCGAATTAAAGTGATCACATTAACACTCAAACATGATTTTATGTATTTTTACACGATGAGAAGTACAGTAAGATTTCACATTTACGCGTACAGTCGGTACTGTAACTTTGTGGTTATAGTAAGCATCTAAAAACTCTATTAGTACTTCAACATAAAGAATTAAGAAGAGCATTAGAGCTACAGTCTAAGTCTTCTCTCTAACTGTATATAAGATGGACGTAATCACTGCTTATGGTCAGTGCCATCTTTTCTGTCTAGCTTACTTGGAACACCAAGTTGGTGCACACTTGGGCTAATGTTAGCAACTTTAGCTAATTTGCGCTAACAGGGCAGGTATCGTTATCAAGTAACATTAAACTTACCAAAGTATTCCAACAACAGTCAGACTCAGTGCAGGTCCTGGACTTAGTATTTCTAGGGAGAAGTTGACGCTTTTTGAATGGGAGTCGATTAGAGCCAGGGATTTTTTGGAGCCGGCATCTAGCGGCCATTGGTGGCATTGCACTTTAAAAGACTTCCACATTGGCTTCAGCCTCAAGCTGCGGTAGTTGGCACTTGGTCTTCTCCTGAGAGTGAAAGAGTCATATTAATAAAAAGCAGTTGTTCATATTTTGCAGTGGTTTTGGCTTGTTTGGTAAAACATAAAAAGACAATTACATTTACAAGCCATTGTACTGGTTCTTGAAAATGGCCATGTCCAGCCTAACGGCCCTCTTCTTTTTCACTGATGGTCTATCAGGGTCTGAGAGGCGAAGCAGAGGTAGTGGCCTCCACCCATGCATGTCATTGAACACTTGCTCTGTTGTAATTAAACTAGACATTGCACACTCTGCTGCTGTGGTGACCAAGTCTTTTGCCAGAAGAACTTACAACTTGCAAAAGAAAGTTTAGCGATTATGTGCTCCCTACCGTTTCTCTTTGAAGTGCAGAAAATTACATTTTTCTGCCTTTTAACACCAGAAGGATTTCTCTCCAGCTCCTGTGGTGCTGGCTGGTCAGTCTCTTTTCACTGTGGCTGTTGTGGGATTCTGGGAAGTGTTCCCAATAGGATTCCTGCAGGTTCCTGTCACACTGAGAAAGCGTTATGATGGATTGAAATGCAAGGAGTCATAGAGCAGAGCAGAGGAGGGGGGATAAAAAGGAGATAAGGGTTAGGGAATCAACAGAGACGGGCTGGAAGCAAAAGAGACAGAACAGAGGTAGGGGATAAAGTCAGGGGACGAAATAAGCAAAAACAAAAGGGAAAGCCTCAAACACATACAGAACCTTCCTAGGGGAGGTTTGTCTGCATTTTTTTTTTCCTCGGAGCTGCTCGCTTTTACAGAGAAAAACATTTTTCCTTTGATGGGCTCACAAGCAGAGTGCTGCTTCCTTTGCTGATAACCAGCGCTTTTGTTTTCATTCTAATCAGGAAAATGGCTAAATGACTGTACACATTTGGCAACTGGCATAGTCATGCACACGCACACGCACACACACACACAGATATATCCCTGCAGAAATAATGATGCTTTTGTAGCGTCACGGGTGAAATGTGAGAGAAAAAAGTGGACAAAGGGGAGAAATGTATCAGGAGAATGTATGACATTATTCCTGCGCGCTGCCTTACAGTAACTGGTTTAGAACCAAGTGGCAGACACTGATATGTGATTGCTTGTGACAGCCTCACTCGATGCTCTCGTCTTGCATGCTGTACTGTTGGGGAGGTCGTTAGGATCACTCAGCATCAATAAAATGTCCAGGCTTCCCTTAGGACAACTTGTGCTTCGCGTGGTTCCTGATACTGTGCGTTGTATGCTGCTGGTGCCCAAGCGCACATGCACTGTTTTCCGAGCCCTCCCCCCACCAAACACTGGAGCAATTCCTCATCAACCTCCTCATCTGACATCTTCATCCTTAGCAGTGGAACATTTGCATGGCTCAGTAAGCTCAGTCCAACCCCTGGAGTTGAGTTGGCCATTAGCATAGAGTTGTGAGTCTTGTTGCTTTATGCATGGACTAGCAGGACGCCTTTGAACTAGTATGCGGATAGAGTGGATGGGGAATCTGTATTCATTATTCATTCCATGGTGGGACTGGGCTTTTAGCTGCAGTATACCAGGGTTTCCCCCTCACTACTGTAGTTAGACATAACTGGAGCAAAGAACAGAAAGCCCCGCAGGTGTTGTTTATGACCACAGGGTTCACTGAGTTTGGGCCTGTAGCTACTGTGTGTGTCTAAGAGACAGTTTGATTATGAATATGTGTTTGTTTAGTTTACAAATATCAAGAGATTTGAAATATATGCAGACAAAGCAAGGGGGATTATTATGCAAACATAATGAGTATGAGAATATTCCTTCTCCATGAACTTCCAGCTGGTACAGCCCCACACTAAGTGCACAGCCTGACATTTTAATGAGAATCTTGTGATTACGTAACACAAAATTCTGAATCCCATGGCTTTCACATGGCTTTCACATGGCTTTTTTTTGTGTGAGTGTTGTGTGCTTACTCTTTCGGGTATCACAAAATTGATCAGCAAGCACTGCATACACGGCAAAATGGTTGCAGCGTTACGTTTCCCAATTTATTGTTGCCGCAAAAAAATGCAGTATAGCGATTGTTACGATTAGTGAAACTTGAGCCTCAATGTTGCAAATCACAGTTTGCATGTTGCAAATTTGACCTGTTTCAGTAGTTCTCTTGTAGCTGTGGACGTTCTTGCAGTACTTCACCACTGAACTCCTCATCAACCTGCTCAGGAGTCAGAACTCAAGGGCGTGCTTTGAGAGTAGGAAGAGACCGCAGTGAGGTCACTTCCAACAAAACACTTCCCCGACTGCCTTGGTAATCAGGTTTGGGAAGTTAGTGGGCTCAAGTAAGGCGTATCTGTTATATGAGAACATATCACAATCAGGGTGAGGTTTTTAAGCTAATATACATCATACCAAGTGGAGCAGGATATCAGTAAGTCACCACAGAATAAAAGACTCTTATAACACAAATGTATGCATTAAGATGATTTATGTTTGGAGGTCATATTTCAGCTGTTGCTTTACTGACCACTTGATCACACTAGAGGAGATGAGAAGTAGCAGTCGCCTCTGGACTAGACACTACCTGGAATATTACAAGCGCTAAAAATAGTTTATGAACTTCACCAGTTTTTAAGATTCGGGGCAGCTCCACAGAGGTGTTTTCCCATCTCTGAGTGTACTGAATAAATGATGATCTGAACAGAATATTTTCTTTGCCAGCTTAGAGTTGGGGGGAAGCTGGAAGCCGAATGTTGGGATCTGTGGTTACAGTGACAAAAACTGAATTAAACAAGTGCGCTGATGTGTGCACACACACACACACAGACTGCACACACATCATTTCCGTAGGGAATGCTGTATATTTATATCTTTGTCCGTTGGAGTCCTTAGGAGAAGAAAAAAATATAAGCGCCCATTTCTCTTTTGCTGTTTGGGTGTGTAACCATGTGCATCAGCTTGTAACTCCTCTACTTTAAGAAGTCCCTCTCAGGAGTGATAAGATACACCTCAGCAAAGGATGGCAAAAAATGAAGTAGATGAAGAGATCTTGGAACTGTACTTTAAAAACAGAATAATTACACAGTAAGAAAACAATATATAACAAAATATGTCCATAAATAGAGAATTAAGACTACACAAATTCAAATCTTGATTAGATTTCTTGTGTTTTGCAGTCCAGTCACTACATCTGAAGCACAGCATGGAAGAAACTACTATACAGCACATGGCTGCCCTCCTACTGTATGCAGGAATCAAGGGAAGAGAGAGGGGCATGATATGCAGCAAGGGTTCCTAGCTGGACTCAAACCAGGGACGTTGTGGTTATGTGCTGTAACCATGTGTATGCTGGGTTTTTGGTTTTCAGTTTGCCCTGTGTTTTTCCTCCTGTGTTCCCTCCTCACCTGCCCTGCATCACCCTCACTAGCCCCGCCCTTTCCCCAGTGTTTTTCCCAGCTTATCAGATTCTTTTCCGTCCTCCTGTTTCATCTCCTCATTCCCCTCACTTGAGTTTCTCCGCCCATCTCCCCACCTGCACCTCATCTCCTCATTAGTTCAGTTAGTATTTCAGTTCAGTCTTTTTGGATTATTTGCTCTGTGTTGTTCAGTTTTGTTCGAGCCTGTTCACTTTTGCTTTTCGCCCAAGGCTAATAAAGACTATCCTTTAGTTCATAGTGCCTGCATCCTGCATTTTGGTTCATCTCCTGCTACTCTACATGACACAAGGGATGTTTGGTTTGCATTTAATAGCAGCAGTTGAGAAATTAGCTTGAAGCTTTTTGGGGGTACTGTACTGTATACAGTAGCTATGACAAGAGAATGCTGCTACACTAGTGGATGGTACTGTACTGCTGTAACAGCTTTGATGTATTATTCGAAGTAGTTTTGTGTTGAAAAATGTAGAATATGATTAGCTTGAGCTGTTGGTTTGCCACTTGTGCCACGATATATTTGGTTGAATAGGCACCAGAGGAACAGAAGGTAGAGCTTCTTTTGTTGAAAATAATAAGAAAAAAAAAATCCATCTCAGCAGAAAAGTTCTTAATTGAGGGGTGAGTGCTATCTCCCAGCACAACACCGTCAGTTTTTGAGTTGTGGAGCAGCTTACTTGACAAATGTATTGTTCATTATCTCTGCACCATCTGGTTTCCACAGCAGAAACTGGGGAGTTAATTGCAGTCTTATTAGAGATTTGATTGAGTTAACTGGATAAAGATGCTGGTACCTGTCCTCAGTGCCACTCAAACTCAAGAGATGAGGCATTTAACTCCAAATTGAGATATCCAAGTCACAACCACTCTTACATAAAAGTAAAAGTAATCTTTGTTGGATTTAACTTAATTCTCCTTGCATAGTATCAGTACAGTAATGACATAATACTGTATGAATAATGATTAATGAGAAAGAAAGCAGCAACAATGGGATCCATCTAAACATGGCCTGTGGCTGCTACAATCACTAATAAATATACACCACATTTTTGGGGTGAATGAAAGAATTCTGGCCGGATTAATGTCAGTATGTCTGCAGCTGTGGCATTTTGTTTGAGACGTACTATAAATTAGACTGAAATAAATGGAGAAACATTGGAGCATGGAGAGACAGTGACATGTGAGAAACAGAGCAGGAATGGAAGTGAAGACAGGGACAGACAGTGCAATTGGAAAAAAGTAAATTGAGTCTGGGTTGAGAGCGTGCGTGTAGCAATGTCAGTGAATTGGATAAGATCGAGGTTCTCAGCAGAGCTGGCTTATTAGAGATGCTGTTTCATCCAGACTTTTTCAGTGTGTGTGTATTGGGGGGAAAAATACCCTCCTGATGCAATCCAATGGCAAAAATACAAAAGTACACCCTCAAAAATGAGCCGATTCTTAACAAAATTAGCAAATTCTCACCAAAACTGTATTTTAAAAGCCTCCCAAAGTTAGTATTAATTGCAGAGGCTTCTCAGTATTAGTGCGGTATTAAAAATGACAAATTTGGAGGTATTGTCTTAAATAATTGAACTTGAAATTTGCTCAAGCATTATTGTTCAGAAGATGAATATCACCAAATGAGAGGTTTAAGTTAATGTCAGAGACTGTAGGCAGATGAGTGAAGTTCCAGGACTTAATAATTTACTGTTGCAGGTCGGAACATGACATGCTGAACATGACAGCAAATCCAGAGAATACAGCAAAACTCTTTTCTCACATTCTAAATATTATATAGCGTATGGAGCCAGCTGCTGAAGCCCGCTGTAATAAGAAGGGGGTTTCCACTGCCTGTTTCAGCAGTCTACCCTTATCTCTTTTATCCTTTTAGAGTACATCTAAGCCCCCAGAATCTAAGCGCAGAGGGTTGCATATCATAAGATCACAACACGCTTGAAACGTAGCACAAAAAAAGGGCACAGCGTACAGGAGGTTCTCACGGTAAATATAACATAAATCTTGCAAACCTCGTCGTCGGCAAGCGTGTATTTGGAGCATATTGGTAATTATTTATCATAGATGTGTTGTCATCCTCTGTGTCCATGGCAACAGTCATAAAATGTCAAAGGATGGTGAGCGGGGGAACTGAGGACGGCCCGGTCATCCAACCGCTTGCCACAGTGCTACAGCGTGAGATCACAGCAATAATAGCTACTCTTCAGTTGATCGTTTAGCCCCTCTGATAGGCCACTGTGGCCTCAAGGCTTCTGGTTAGTGAGATCATACCTGTCACTTTTAATGAGCGGCCTCACTCTGCCAATTAGGCTGTGTATCATACAGTACAGAGGGGTGGGGGTGGGGAACATGATCTAAAATAGGACCTGTGGTTCCTTTTGGGTTTTTTTTTGTTTGTTTGTTTTTGTCATTTTTTTCATTGCAGTGGTTATTTGTTTTTCAGATTCACATTTTTTATCCACATAGTCTGTGATACATTTTAATAAAGTGAGTCACACTGAATGTTGTTAGGTGCATTGCAGCAGTTTTATGTCAGTGTATGAGGCACAGTGACTACTTGACAGCTTCAAGTCCGAGCTGTGCAGAGCTGTGAACAAAAAACAGAACATGAACACAAAGTTACCTCATATTTTTGTTTGTTTCTCTTTAGATTAACATTATGCCACCCACAGGTGGCAGATTAAAATGAGACATTTGGCTAAATCAGTCTTCACTTCACAAAATTATGTTATTAATTAATTTCTAAGGCACCTGTTAAATACATAAATAGAGCTGAGTGAAGTAAATTTGTAAGTGTACAGGCAATTATAAACTTTTATATGTTTAAATTTGGCTTTTACACACATTTATTTCAGAAAATAAAGTGTATTTGAGATAAATGTGAATATTGTGCAGCTAATATCGCTGCAACATGGCCCCTTTTTTTGAGTTTTTTTTAAAAATGCAGCCAATATTGCAAGTATATTGTTGTCTGGTTGTCTGATTTTTGTAACTCTGAATCCATTTTCCCTTTGTTTGTTAGCAGTGCTGCTGCACTATTCAGCCTTGTGCACAGCTCAAGCGCACTAAACCTCTTTACTTTCTCACCTTAATGGATTCTCTGCTCTCATTTTATTTGTCTGCATTGTGTGGGTATTTAAACCACTGTAAGCACTTTTGTCTGTTATGCTGGCATAAACAGCTTACTCCTTCATGTTATGGATTCTCAGTATGTCTGTTACTTCAGAGATAAGTAGTCTTGAAAATGATGGCTGAGAATGTAGAGTACATGAGCGAAGCGCTGAGACACACGTAATGGCATTATTGAAGCAGAGGCCTCGTTAGTACATTTGTGTTTTGTGTGTGTGGAGACATGTTTGTATTGTCTGTGCAGGCACACATTAAAATGAGTAGTTTTCTTACTCTGGTGTTGGATAAACAAAGCATAATCACGTTAGCAGTGGTCTGTATGTATCATTTCAGCTACTGCGTGTGTTATGCACTGGTATGTGTGTTTATAGCTGTCATTTCCTCCATTAGCTGTGTGTGCTGTCATCCGTGCAACATTAACACCATGCTGAGGCCTCTCCTTCTCTCTCTCGGCTGTTCAAACACACTGGAGGAGGTTTAGTTATAAATGAGATGTGCTACGGGTGTATTAGCCGTAATCTCAGCCAACGACCATCACTCTGAGGCTTTGTGCAGACTGAATGTTGCCTATGAAACGCAACTAAGGAAGAGACAGCAGCACCGGTCATGCCTGGCTGAAGTCTGGGAAGAGAAACACAGACTGTAGGGCCTCTGGGCAGAGAGTGATGGTTTAATGCAACACACACACACACACACACACACGTCCACGGATCCTTGAAGGTAGGTTTACCATTATGGATTACAGTCGCAGGTGGGGAACCCCAGGATTCGCTAATGGGACAGACTTGATGGATCGCTTGCCTCACAGCCTGCAGTGTTTTCCTGAATGAGAGGCCAATATCAGCAGGGGGTGAATGAGTTTTAAATCACCTGTGTGACCTTTATCCCTTTGCCCTCATAGAGTACAGCCTCTTTTCTTATCGTAGTACAGTAGAGAGGAGGGAGCTGATTTACTAGATGTGAATCGACACATCAGTTCAACATGTTTCTAACCAATGTAATGAATGTTTGTGTTTCTTGACTTAATCTTGTAGCCTCGTCAGAGTTAATCAACATTAACTAGCAGAATAATTCATCACGGTTTGGCGTCAGACTTTACTCATGTAATGGGACTGCTTAGATGCTTTTAGCACATCTATCATATCATATCTATCTTTTCTCATCAATGGATGAATATTATAGAATTTTCTACATCTAAATCAAACTCCAATGGCAGTCTTTAAAAGTGTTTGTGCATCCAAGTAAACTGATTCATGATGAATGAATATCTGTCTGCCAATGTAAAGCCAGTAGCAACAAACTTGAAGGGAGTTTTAGGATTCATTTCCTCACTAATTTGAGCTTTAATAAGAAATTTAAGAGGGTAAAGAGGGTCGTTCAAGCTTTTTTTTCTGTGAAATATTTTCAGAAAGTTTTTTAAAAATCACCATAAAAAGGTCACTCTATGCTTGGAGGGACTATGCAAGTTAAATCACAGACCATTTATTCCCATGAGAGTCTTTTATAGCCTCACGTTGGTTCCTGCTGGCTGTTCAGAAACGTAGTTTAAAAAAAGGAGATGGAGACTTTGTTACAATGATGAGTTCAGGCTTTTAACATATTATCTGGCTGTATCATTGTCTTTTTATGACGCTATTACTTTGTTTTTACACTAATTAATTAAAATAAATAACAAAAACTGTGATTGGAGAAGTGATATATAAAGACTATTATTGTATTTGAGGAAGTGGGTTAGTTGAACTCAGCTATTCATCTGTCTAAAACAAACTAAAACTCTGCTAATTATCATATTCAGAGTTAAGTTTGTGTTCATGAATGACAACCCTTTTCACAGAGATTTACTGAATGTTTACCAGTATGAAGAACAAAGAAAGTACCATACTGAGAGTCTGATCAGCCTGACAAAGCCAATTAGTGAAAACATCACTGAGGAGATTTCTGATGAAATTGTTTGAAACAAAGATACAATTTTTTTTCCCTCTTCGTGTCAAAGCTACATGAAAGGAGCCACCAGAAATCTTTTAAAACTCTTATTTCAGAGCTAATTATAGTGAAAATGCCTAAAGGGGGTTATCAGTCCAAGCTGTTTTCAGACTTGGCCTTTTTGTCAGGGATATCCACGATATTTTCCAGAATTCATTACCTTACAGTTTTGCTTGCCTGATGCTTTTTCTTGTTTTACCTTATAGCAAAAAAGCTTATCAGTATTCTTAGTTGGTGCTATACAACCTGGAGATGTTTATGGTAATAAATAAAACAGTGTGGCGTTTTATTCCCTCCAGAAAAGCACCTCTGACGCTGGAAGGGATTCTTTTAAACTCAAGGACACTCCAGAGGAACGGATGTGCGCTGACATGAGGCCTTGAATCTGTTCCTGGACTCTGACTGACTTAAAGAAATAGTTCAACAGTGAAACACTGGGAAACACACTTTCTTGCTTTTTGCTGCGAATTAGATGAGAAGATTGATAACACTCTAATATTTTTACAGTAAATATGAAGCTAGCTGGCTTAGCTTAGCATAAAGACTGCAAACGGGGGGAAACAGCTAGTCTGACCCCAGTGTTGGGCTAACTGCATTTTTTCAGTGACAAGTACTGTAATATGGCATTTAGTATCATTTTTGTTATATACATTTTTTGGTAATTACATTACAGTTATTTATACCATTAATGCCCTGATAATTTGGGCGCTGGCTTGTTCACACTATCTTACCGGGATAGCAGGTTGATATCAGTTCAGTGGACAGACTGTAGGTCCAGTACGTTAGCTTGGTGCAGGAACTGCCAAAAGCAGAGAAACGGGCCTCCTGGTAACTCCAAAGTTGTCTTATTCACAGTACATATTGTGTCTTGCTAATGTTAACCACTGCTAAACTTACATTCAGAGTTGGATGGTGTGAACTGAGCGGCTTCACTGTGAGAACAGACTTCGGGAGAGCTGCCTGCTGCCAACCAGGGCTAATGTTAAGCTAGCTGTTGATGGTCAGTAAACACTGCAAAACTGTAGGCCTGCTGCCCGTTTAACCACAATATGTCATTCTCTTTTTATACATGTGTTAAACACTGAAAATGTGACATGAGGTGTGGAGGCTTTGGTGTTGTTTAAAGCTACCTTTGACTGAGCTGGGCTGAGTAACAAAAGTGATGTGTGTAACAAATTACTTTTGTTTACGCCATCTACCGGCCGTAGTAGTTATGACCTGGAGAAGTGACGCAGTGCAAATGATGTCAATATAAGGTGACTTGAAAAGATGATTTTGCCTTCTTAGGAGGAGGTGGGTTGTGTGGATGGTGGACAGTTAGATGGCAAAAAGTGGACCTTGCTGCAGGAGACCACTGCCCCGTGTCATATTTCCAACCGCGAGTCAGGACAGTTTTTAAAAAAAAACGTAACACTGTGGTGTTTACTGTTGCCATGACGACAAAGGTTGCATAACTTTAAGGAAGTATAAACCACATTTCAAGTGATCATCTTAACCCAAACCATGATCTTTCCCTAACCCTAATGTAGCCCACCTCTCCCTAGTCTAATAAGGGAAGGTCCCTGAGTTCTTTAAATCAACCAACTTAATGTACAACAAATAATACTTAGATTTTATTTTATTTGTCTTGGGTCCCTTTATTCACTGTTAATAAACTGTAACACACTTATTAGATTATTTTACTTAACCCTTGTATTAAAACTATGTACAACCTACCTTTGATGAATTAGATTACTGCAATAAAATAGGTGTATCACTCCTTTAAAGAACCGTCATTAATATCTACTGTGTAAATACCTCCAGTAAAGAAATAACCAAACATCACACTGGAATGAGTTTTAGGAATAATGAACTTCTCTCTTTACTTTCCAAATAAACAATGAAATAATATTTAGTGTACTTAACCATTCATATACTCTTTCAATAACTGTTATGTTATAGCACTAACTCTCTTTAAATGTAAACAATATACCCCAAGTTAATCTTATCTCTGGTTTAAATTGACATCAAACTTAAAGAGCTCACATCCACCAAGCACACACACACACACACACACACACACACACACACACACACACACACACACACACACACACACACACACACACACACACACACACACACACACACACACACACACACACACACACACACACACACACACACACACGAGCCGGCAGGTTTTAAAATAAAATAAAATAAAATAAAACCCCAGTTGCAGGCCTGATTCGCGGCTTGGGAACGGAGAGGCCCAAAACTAATTGGCCGCTTCACTCAGAAGAGCAACAAAATAAAATGTGGTACCTTCATGAAATCTGATATCCAATCAGCGGTTTATACCAGTCTCTGGTCTCAAGGCAGGAACAGGATGACACACTGAAGTCCACAGATGGCGGGATCAGTCCGTGCAGTGAAAAGTCTCTCTGAGCTTTGACTCAGTAGCTCATAGCGCTAGCTGGTGAATCTTCAGGGTTTCCGTGTTGAAAACGATGAACTGAAGCCTATAGCGTTAGCTGGGTTAGCTACACAGCGGCTATGAGTCCATTCACTGTGCTAATGAATGCTAACACATCACAGGTGTGTTAGTTACATTAGCTATGGGTCCATTCACTGTGCTAATGAATGCTAACACATCACAGGTGTGTTAGTTACATTAGCTATGAGTCCATTCACTGTGCTAATGAATGCTAACACACCACAGGTGTGTTAGTTACATTAGCTATGGGTCCATTCACTGTGCTAATGAATGCTAACACACCACATGTGTGTTAGTTACATTAGCTATGAGTCCATTCACTGAGCTAATGAATGCTAACAACTCACTCGTTGAGCTAATGAGCTAATAAACAATAAAGTAAACTGTACAACAAACTTCCGAGTAGAAATATCTCCAGCTGCTTCCAGAAGATATGTAGACTGAGTATCCGGATACAGGCTGTCTGGTAGATAATCTGAGACACCAGCTACATATTAGTTTGTAAACACAGCGCAAACATCACCGCTCAGTCCTTCACTCACTCTCTTTCTCTCTCGCGCGCGCATTAATCTCTCACACGCGCACCTCTGTGGTCCCGCCCACTTCAACCAATGAATGACCAGTATTAAACTTAGTCAGGAATAACACTTCATTTTACCATGAACTCTTATCTTAAGACAAAATATTAATAAAATATTCATATTTATTTATTAACTATACATCTGTATATTTTAAACTTATTTATTCCACTGAACATTTTAATCTTGTAGGAAATAGCTTTAGCTTTTTAACCATATTTATGATGTATATTTATGATCTTTTAACCTTAATTAACTTGCTCTTAACCTAAACTTTATTATAATGTATGGTATTTTTAACCTGGCTACACTAACTAACTGGGTTTTGTCCCTAAACCTAACCAGACCTTAACCACAGTGTTGTCACACCATAAAATGGTCCTAAATATTTTTTAACAGTGATTTGTAACAGTTTTGGTTCTGTAACAAAATCTGCCTACTAACACATCTAATGCTCACTAAGTATCAATCTTCACATGTAACTCAGCAAGAAAGCAAATAAGTGTAGCAAACAATCCCTTTAATGAAAACAAGTCACATTTAATTTTTCCCCCTTTTTCATTGATTAATGATAGAAATCAGGATACATTTGTTAAGAAGTCTGTGTTTTAGGGCTGAAACATTTAGTTGATGAACAAAAAATTTGTCTAAAACAAGTTTGATAATTAATTAATCATTTAAATTAATTATCAAACATAAATTCGAAACATTTGTTGTTTCCTCTTTCTTAAATGTGAGAATTTACTGCTTTTCTCTGTTATATTTAATTGTAAATTCAATATCTTTGGACTCTTTGGAAAATATGACAGGCATCTTTCACAATTTCCTTATATTTTATAAACAAAATGATTAACTGATTCATAAGAAAGATAACTATAGATTAATTAATATAATCAGTGATTGCAGCCCTACTGTGTTCTAAATATTTCATGTTCTGTCCCCTTCAGACATTTCGGTGGCCAATTGCCAGCAGGCTGGATGGAAACGAGATGCTGGAGATCCAAGTGTACAATTACAGCAAAGTGTTTTCCAACAGGTAAGGTGTACTACTGCTCCCAGACTCTCCTAAAACCACACTTATCACACCAAACAGGATTTCAGATTGGTTTCAGTGCCCTTCCTGCCACATTCTGTGACCAATTCACAATGACACACGGTGCGTGTTTTGTAGCTGGTGGACAATAAACCTGTATTCCCAGAGAGCTTGTTCTAAATTGACTCAATTGTGACTGCAGACTGCAAGCCGCAGACCTGGTCATGACTGAGTTTCACATTGGGGGGGGGGGGGGGGGGAGGTAATGAAACAGCATTAGATCCTCAGTAATGGGCACATTTGTCACTCTGTGCTCGCCAAACAATCAGATTATGAAAAACACACAGGATGCTGTAGTGGACGATGCAACTGGGATCTCATGTTCAAACTGTCTTATCCTTTATGTATTTGCAGTGTGTTTTTTTTGGATTATATGTGTGTATTTGATCTAGTAGTGGCTTTACCAAATGATTAATGAGAATATTTACAAATCACACAGTTGCATAGATCAACCCTGTCTCCTAAAAATCATGTTCATATACAACTAAATTATTTTCCCAGTTATGTTATGGTGGCAAATGTAATTGCTGCCTGGACTTTGTCCGCAGGTAACGTTTTATCAAATAAATGAAGCTCTACATTTATGTATCGCTCTGAGGTCGGGGTGGATGGAAGGCGTACAAGATGCAGAAATGTGGTTAGGTTTAGGCAACAAAAGCAGTTGGGTTAGTGAAAGATTGTGGTGTCACTTGAATGCAAATAAAACAACATATATAATAAACATGTCATGCTTCGAGTCACTGCACTTTTTTCTGTATTAAACCAAGACTCTACAATCTTTCCCTCATCTTAACCAAGTGCTGCCAGTGCCTATAAATAACCATAAAAAGTTTAATATTGCTGTAGTTTTTTATTAGTGGATATTGTACAGCGAGATTGGATATCTTGGTGAACAACTAGGTAGGTTGTCTCTCAACTTTTCACTCATATGTTCAGTCTCAACATTTTTGCAACTTGCCTAATACATTAATTACCATTTTCTCATTATGTTGAGACAAAACATAACTCAGCCAGCATTACATTTCTCACAAAAACGTAATTTGCAATTTAGTTGTATATGAACATAATTTCTAGGAGACAGGGTTGCATAGTTTGAATGTTTTACAGTCCTTACAATAATTACCAAAGTGCTTTTAAAGCAAAGCACTGATATTAAAACCAGCCTAAAGACTGCTGCACAGCTCTCTAATCATTTCAAACAAATCACTTGTGTGGAAACTGGCTAATTAAATACTTCTAAGTAAAGTCATTTCTCTCTCTCCTCTTCATCATCTTCTTTTTGTTTTTCATATCTTCCTTCTTTCCCTTGAAGTGTATTTTGCGCTGTAGCTCCTCAGGCTAATGTGTCCAGATCTGAAAAAACGTAGGCTGGTTGTGCCAGGAAGCCCGTCCATGTCTCATGTCTGTAACAAATCCAATCAGATCATTACAGCTGGTTAACTGTTTAACTGGCTGGTTGATGTGTCCAGACTGCATCCAAATAAATCGCCTACACAGTCATTAGACCTTAATATGCTTGTCTACGTGTAGCTGGTATTTATGTGTGCGTACGTATGTCATTATAGTTTATCTGTGTGACCTTATCCTGTCTGCCATGTGTGCATGTAGTTGTGTGTGTGAATGTGTGTACTGTACAGTAGGTGGTGACATGTTTCCCATCCACTTAAAGATAGCACGGAGCTAAAAGCTGACAGGTGTGCAGACAGATGCTGCAGCAGTTCTACATCAAGGCAACTCTCAACTGTCATGATGATTTTTCTGGTGCCAGTGTGCAGAGAAGGAAAATAACAGGAAAAGAATTTCACAGCCACACATGACAATTCATAGAGGGTCAAAAAAGATTATGAGATGACAGGAGAAATATCTGAAACTGACTGACTGAAACTGACTAGCCTGACAATAAGACTGAATTTCCCTTTTACTAGGGGCTGTTATTTTGCCATGACCAGTCAGTAAAGCATTATCTGTCCTGCCAACATTATTTTCAGCCGACAAGGCAGAAGCAGTTTTTCACATCAATTAAAGAAATGATAAACATCGGGGATATACATTATTTATGTAAGTGGACTTGCAACAACCTGTGTTGATCTTATCTTCACATTTTAGGTTATTTTTCTGTTGCTAATGCTGTGTCCTAATTCCATACTGTACTGTAATATACACATTGTATACAGTATATATTAAGATTTATAGTGTACTTCTTCCAAGTGGTACACAAGAAAACTACATTCTACAACTTTAGAATAAAAAACTTTACAGAAGTCATATATTTAATATTTTTTGTTTGTTTTGTGAGATCCTTTGTGGGGTTTTTTTGGTGTGCATACAGACTTTTCTGAGTACTTAAAGGATATGGCTGGTGATTTCCTATATTTTTATCATCAAGTCTCATGTGCAGAGCCAAACTAACGATGAATTGATCCTACATGCAAGTATTGTGTGTGTATCCAAAGCCTGATAAGCCTCTGTGCGTAGACTTCTGTTGTTGTTCAGAAACTCTTAAAACACGTCAATGAGTCACAGCGTTACACTTGGTGACATGTTCCTTCACCATGAAGATAACGGTCACGTTAGTTTGTTGACTCACATTTTCAGTTTCAAGAGGGTGGTTCCATGTAATGTCACTGATGTCCAGAACTGGTCTGCAACCTGACACTTGATTTTCATCTTTCTGTTGTGGCAAACCCAAACATTGAGCACTCAGGCCAATTAAAAATATATATTACATAAAGCACTGTGCCATTACTGTGCAGTTTTCAGCACAGAAATTATGGATACCACCGATCCATTTGGGAATTGGAGAGAAAATAAGCAAGAAGTAAAACAGTGTTTCTATTTTTAAACCAAATGCATTTAAGACATTTTTAAATCTACTGTGTCCTTAATAAGGCCACAAGCTCAAACGCAGATGCGTGAACACAAGTTAAATATACACTCTAATGTGTGAACATAAATAAACACACACACACACATAAACAGAGCATGACACGTTTAAGTGGGTAAATAATTCAAGGTGAGTCATAGCTTGTGTTGTTTTCACACCTGCTCCATATGTCCACAGGCTGCATCATTACCACGGTAACTGATCTGCTTCATCACTGTAGATGCACCAACACACTTTAAGGCCAGTGTGTCGCACCCTGCGACCGCAAGCACGATCACATTACGGCAGCACAAAGAGAAAGCAGTGATGCATGATGGTCTCTGTGCTGTAGTGGCATATAGACCATGATTTATTATCTGTTTTTCCAAGCAGCTGAGCGATATGCTTTTATTTTCTGCCAAACTGTGGAATACACCGTATGTGAGTATGTGACTGCACACTGGAGCAAAGAGGAGTTTATATCATTATATATTCAAGGCCTCCACCCCGAGGTCAGTGACTCCCAGGTTGGTCCAGAGAGGAATTTCAGGGGGTCCTTGGAATTCATAAGGGTACTATTTAATCAAATATTTTGCAGCAAGCTCACTGCATGATTAGCACTGCTACTGTGCCCTAGTTCATCCTTTGAAGTCTACATTTCTTGCCTGAATACATCAAGTGGTTGACAAGGCTGTTACGGTATATTAACACATAAGAAATCAGCCTGTACCATTAGTTTTGGTCTCTGTCAGACCAGACAGACTCATTTTGTAAGGAGCTGCAGGCCATCAAGTCCTGCGAAAGACCTTCAAAGACAAATGGTAATATTTTCTTTATAGAAAAATATGATACCAGCTTTACTGAATCAATTGCTTTTAAAATTTGTATTTAAGAATAATTTTTTTTAATCAAATCATGTCCCCAGTAACCAAACTCAAATTGAAACATAGAATACCTAAAGATTCCCACATTTGCTGCTGAACCCACCAGTTCATTAAAAATAAGCACCCTTAACATTGGGGTAAGCTTTCAGTATGAGTTAAAGTTTTGAAATGTCATTTAAAAGATGACACTAATTCAACTGGCTGGTTTTCTTTAGGCAGGATGTTCCTGAGCCTCGGGGTCCTGACTGCAAAGGCTCAGTCATGGCAGCCGAGTTACGACACTGTTGTGTGGCACCTGTTGAAAGCTTTTTAGTTAAGACGGATAAACAACAATGCAATAAAGCAGGTGTAATGAAATAAAAACAGGGTCTAATTGTGCTGGCACACAGAGCTCATTCAATAACAGTGTAAAATGGGAAGGATTTAATATTTTGTTATGCTATTAAAATAGTTAAACTTTTTGCCACTTGGGGATTCAGGATGTGGAAAGGTTTGCTGTATGCTTGTTTTGAAATAAGAATACATTACATTGATTTACACTGTGACACATTTTTTACTGGAGAATTCATACATAAATCAAAGGGCGTTTCACAGCAGCATCAAAATACAGAACTTGGATTATTTGCTGTAGCATAATAAAAGTGATAAATCCTCACAAGACAGACTGTAATATTTCACCAGAAATGTTACTCAGTCAGTAATTCTTAGTTTTCCCATGCATGCTATTATGTGCTATTCTCATCAGTACGGCTCCAAAGAACAAGAACTTTGTGTCAAGGCAAATTCTTTATCTAACAGCTGCTATTTTAGGTACAATCACAAACTTGCTGCTGTATTCACTCAATATGTATTAGATGAAGATGAAGTGTTGGCTAAGCAGCTCGCGGATTGTTTGTGACACGTCTGCACACCCTGAGATTAAACAAGATGAGAAAGAAGGTATCTGAACGTCAGCCTCGAATGCTAAAAACTTTGTTTGTTCTGCTCTGCAGTCAGAAACACTGACACAAACTCCGATCAATCAGAAAGAAAGAAATGTGGTACACCAGCTCTGAGTTCTCCTCTGAAACAATGAAGTACTTTCTCTGTTGTTTTGAGGGCGAATATACAATTTCAGTATATTAGATATTTTGATACTTTTACTGTTTCCCCCCTTTTTATCTTTTAAATAGGCTTTGAGTTTTATTGCAGCTAGTTTCCTCTCAAATGAGACTGTTAACAATTCACATATGCCCGTTGCTCAAATGAATCTTCCTCCGTCTTTCTTCTCTTCTGATTTCACCACTAAATCAAATCTTGCTCTATTTTTTATTCCCTTCTTGAGTTTCTCTTTATCTTTGCAGTACAGTGGGTTTCTGGTTTTCATTTAGCCACAGGACATGGAATTGTAGCTCAGCAACAGGGCTTTTCTTTTTTTTGTGGATCCACAAGTATATAATCCCTCCATGTTGTACAAATTGAGACTCAACAATTTGCAGTCTAGTCTGAAAATGCAAGGTTGCAAACATAAACCTGTTACTGTGGCTGTAAAACCCCATTAGTCCTTATTTCATCCTCTATTGTTCTTCTAACAGTCTGACATTTAAAATAAATCAAATCTAGGTCATACTGTGTTTACATATAATTATTTATGTTTGCTTTGTCTGGTGACATGGTGAGTTAAAACGTGAGCAATGAGAGCATGACGTGCTGATGGACACTGACAGCGGAAAGCAAGGCTTAACAGCTTTCTCTTTTGTCTGTGATTAAGAAATTCTATTATGTTTGTGTCTGTGTGTGTGTGAAGGAGAAAAACACTGGACTGTTTCCATGTGAATCAATAGATATTTATCCTTGTGCACAATGTGTGCGAAATGTTTGCCGAGTCCTCTTAAGTTTATATCAGTGTTTGTTCGCCAATGGGGGGCAGTGCTTGGCAGAAGCTTTTCCTCTTCCCTTCAAAGGCCAAATCACACACCCCTGCTGTAACATTTTCATTTCACACTGTCCCCCAGCTGAGTTACCAGCAGCTGTGTTGGATTAGTGCAACCTTGAGAACAACTCTGTTTGACTTGGGAAAAAAATATTTTGCATTTCAAAGTTGCTCTCTCCTCTCGTAGGGTTCACCTGAGCCAGGTATTTTGTCATAGTCAAGCTTCGATTTGCAACAGAAACTTGAGGCTTACAAAGAAAAATAATATAAATTGAAAGGGAAGGGAGCTCTGAATTATGGAGCAGATGAAAGTAAATTGTTTGCAGAACTTCAATCAATAATGAATGCCACCTTTTGAAGTGCTAAAAAGTGAGCCAGAACATGATAGGCACCGCTCAGCTCAATTATTCAGCACTTGTACACACGTTACAATGGCTGAAAGGAAATGACAGACCATTTGCTTTTCTAAGTAGCCCTGAACATATTGATCACCACTGTCTGAGTGGATTATACTGCAGTGGGTTGGTATTATCATAGATATTGCTCAGAACTGCATCTTCAAAGAAAAAGTTTTCTGCACAAAAACATTAATATCCTTACAGACTTTTTTTCTTTCATTCTTGAGTCGCGTCAAGCCTGTAAAAATTGAGCGTGGAGTTATTCATTGGGGAGCCTAGCAGATATGCTCCTTCACAGAGAAAGCACCTGAAGGGAAGCACATACTTTTTTTTTTCTTTTTTTAAATAACTGGGTTTCAAAGTGAAGTCGAGTTGTGGAAGTCTAAATTTACCTCATTATTAAGTTTTGAAGCTCAGCTGACAAATGTCGCCTCACTTTGTACTGTTGGTTGAATTCATCACCAGAGGAGGGAAAAAAAAACGATAGGTGAGGGCAGACGTGGAGATAAAACAGGAGAGAGATAAATTAATCTAGAGAGAGGGGAAGAATAATAGCAGATGATAAACAGTGTGTGCTCTCTTTATTTGCCAACTGATAAAGACCCACTGCCATTATTGTTTTTTCTTTGGTTATAAATCTAATAAGACAGTAGTTGCTATTTTTTATACTGAGGTGCAGACTGAGTACAGTATGTGTGTTTTTATGTGTACTGTACACACTCTTTTCTTCCCATAGTCCTGTTGGGCAGCTCACATCGTTACCCACGATCCCTGCTGGGTTCTTCTGCCTGCTTGTGTGTGTGTGTGTGTGTGTGTGTGTGTGTGCGCATGCTAAGTGGTAAAACTATTGATTGTATGCCCTTGTTTTATGATATCATCTCTCCCTGCGGACTCATATCCAGCCTGGTGATTGTTTACCTAATGACTCACTCTGTTTGAATATGTTGTATTCTGCATATCAGGCATGCACTGAAATTTAAAACAAAGCTTTGTTTGCAGTCCACATACTGTGTTGTGTGTGCGTGTAGATAGAGCTGATGCAGTGACCATAGTGGAAATGGCATATGGCTGTGGCTCGATGCAGGCTGCACTGCGTGTTCTTTGTTTGTGACTGATTGCTCTACAAACGACACGCTGTTTTGGGGGAAACTCCTTAAATTATTTACCAGCTCTAATTGGCTAGCTGAATGGGGACTGTACTGGGTTTCTTCCCACTATTATCATCTATGAAGGATTCCTGGGCAGCATACAATCGAACTTCATGTCTAATGATCTTATATATGTCACAACGGTCAAAGGTCTCATTCTGTTGTGTGATCTTTGAGGAAATACTTTTTAAAAAGCAGCTACATTTTTATTGTTTTCCTTCCTCCTTCACACATTTGATTAAGATTTTCTGTCTGTTGAAGCCATGTATCCCACACTCATGTAATGTTGGCTGGATGGTAGAGATTAGAATGATTCCCATGTTTATTAATTGCTCAGTTCAAATAATCGGACAACTCAGTACAGTTGTATGATTATAGATTTATTCATGAGGCTTCAAAATACTGTTATGGACAATATAGCATTACAGTTAGGTGTAATTACCTTAAATGAGGGACTTTGGCTAACATGAGGCATCCAAATTTGTTTGATTTTCAGGCACTTCTCGTCAGATTCTTTTGAGCTTTCAATCAGTTTCCTAGTCGTAAATACAACTTGTATGTTACATAAAGATATTTACAAGTCGGAAACAGGTAATTACAGTGATTTTGATATGACATGAATGTGACATAACTATACTGAAATAAAACATTAATTAAACCATGAGGTTGAATTTATTAAGAAAAAATAATCTGCCATGTAAAACCTAAGCGATTCAACACAATTGTAAATTTACTGTGATTAAAACAACTGCTGGTGCTGGTTGGTGGTGTTAATATTTCAATTTATGTAATAATTTACTGTATTAGTTATCTTGTCAAACTTAAATTTTGTTAATTGAGTCATCAAATCTGGGACCAGTCCTTTCTTTAGATTTTAAAGAAAAAAGTTACCATTCAATTTGAAATATGGTGTCCAGCACTGAGCCTCTGTAGCCTTCAGCTTTAGTTTAAATGAAAACAACAGCCAACTTTAGAAAAGAAAACTGGAGAATAACATTTTATTCATTGCTCTGGGTGAATGAATGGTGTGTGAGTTTTCATTCATTTAGTTACTTGTCCTAGGGGGCAGTGAGCTTAAATGTACAGTCAGTCATTCTGGCGAAAGATTGTTGATTTTTGAGCTAAACACCCAAACAAATACACCCCCTCCCTTTGTGCTCCTTCAGAAGCTCCGCCCCCCAAATTCATGGAAGCAGCCGTCTGTCAGCAGTAGCTGAGAGGACAGCCGCTGGCCAACCAAAATAGTTTGCATGTCGCCTCCATGGGAAGAAATCGGCAGTGTTTGTATTTATTGATTCAGTGATACGGTTAATAAGTTGGAAACACATTGGCCACAGCGTCTCTCTCTCCAGTTCGCAGGCCCTCCCCCACCATTCAGTGCTGGAGACATGAGACTGTCATGTCCTCACACAGACAGCTGCTCTGATGACTTCCCCCTGTCCTGTGCGTGAACACAAATGCCCCATGCTGATTGGCTGGAATAGTGTTGTGTGGCTCCCTCTGAGCCATTTGGTTTGTTTACAGAGCCAGCGCACACACAGAAGGGACAGGGAGTGGGCCGTGAGAAGATATTTGTATTGAACAGTCGTTCTCCAGAATCACTTACTCTACCTTTTAAGAGAAGTGGCTGACATTTGCTGCCGGGCGCTGAAATGTGTTGAAAGCTTTGGAGAATTGGCTGTCTGAAATGTTTGCAGACCTGAATCACACAGTAGAAGCTATTTCAAATAAATGTTTTACATTTGTTCAGATGTACTTGCAGTTGGCATTTTCCCATAACAATAATTAGAGACAATTACTGCAGAAATGTATAAATTGTCTGTCACAGCAAGTACTTTCCTAACAGTCCTCATTAGGATCTTAGGCCACTTAATGCCTTTACACACTGTGCAGGTAGCATACAATTGGCTGGTCAGAGCTTCAGTGCTGGGAGCGTTGGCCCAGGGTTTAAATGGGTGGGTTGTTGAGAGCGTTAGGAGTCAACCATATGGAGCAGCGAAACAAAACAATGAGCTGAAAGTAGCTAAATATGCAAAAAAGGCAGCAGAGTGGAGAATTGATTCTCAGTGGGATCAGCAGTATTAGCAACTTTCACAGTACAGCAAGCAATTTAATCTAGGTGTTAATAAGTAAAGATTTCTTAATAGAGTTTTGTTTTTTTGTTTTGTTTACTGTGTTACTTTGGCGGCTCTGGTGCACAGCAAGCAATCTGGCAACTATTGTAAAGTGAAAATCCACACCGAGTCACAAAGGACCAAAAACTGCTGCTGTCAAGTTGGAGTCCCAGAGCGTGTCTATAAGTGTGACTTGTTTGGCCATTTCAACAGAGAACAGTGCAGCAGTACGCTTATACTTTTTGCGTTTAATTGTTTCATTATCTGAAGTGTTAATCCTGAAGATTTTGCGTTTTAATTTAACAAAACAAAAGAGATCCCAGAGTACCTTTTGAAACCAAATTCTTAGTAGTCTATTATGGAGGACAGCAATGCACCGTGCAGCAGAAAGTCTGCCAGAAATTCATTTGTAGAAGAGAAACAAAGAGAGACAGGTTTATACAATTGGAAGATAATCCGATGGCAGTGTGTTTTTGAGGAAGTCAAACATATGCAACAAGCTTGTTAGCAACCTACTGAGTCAGCTTATTAGCCATTCAACATTTTTCGTTATTTATCAATTCCCTTCACTGTAAATAGCAAAGATGATGAAGAAAGGATGAGGGTTGATTTAACAAATTTACACCTCTCACAGTTATGTACAAAATAAGGAGAAAAAAGAGGAGACACTTGGTGAAAAGGAGGAATGATTGACAGTGTTAGTCTGTCTAATTGAGCCTCTATTTCCTTTGAACTGCTTTGAGGTGTGACATGCTGTTGTGAGCTGGTGACAAAGACACTTTCTCAGTGTCTGTCACAGCACATATCCAACACCACCCACGGCACAGCAGTCTGTCCATGACTCTATCACATTACACACACTCACCTGCACACAGTGAGACAGAGTTGTGGGGAACAGATGCTTTTGGTGAATAAAAAACTATTATTTGTCAGTATTTCTTCTTTACATTCACACAGAGGCAAGAGATGGTCATCAGGGGTGGAACAAAGGACATAAACACAATGTCATGTATTGATTGTATTGATTTCTCTTTACGAGCGTGGCTCTCTGTTGGTGTTTTCCCGCAGACTGGTGGGGACTTTCTGCATGGTACTTCAGAAGGTGGCTGAGGAAGGACACCTAGAGCTGACCGACACACTCATTGACGATAACAACACATCAATAAAGGTAAAGCTAAACACTGCTCTCACACTGGGCGTCAGTGGACAGCCTACAGGGGTTGTGAGGAGGTTAAAATTTTCCGAGACCCTGTAGATTGAGTAATGCTAAATAACGTGTACAGAGAAAAGATCTAAGTTGTAATAATGAAAGTGTGTCTGTGTGTTTGTTTGATAGCTCAGCCTCTGTCTGACCTCCAAACTTACCATGAACTCCAGTTCCTCCAGACAACTATCCTTTTATTTCTTGTCTCTGTACGCGTCTTTGTGCCACCCAGGACTAAATTTTCATCTACTCATGTTTCAATTTGTTTCACATTCAGTTTGAACACAGTTTGAAAAGCTGCATTTATCATTTGTTTTATGTTAACAATGGGTCAGATAATTATGTGTAATATGAAAGGTGTTTTGGCACGCAACTGACAATTTTTAGCCGACTGCAGGGTCTTCCAACTCATTATTTTGGTTTATGTGGGCCAGAACTTTACTGTCTTGGTTCACTGCAGCGGCTCTCATCAGCATCATTTTCAGATGCAAGTCTCAGAAAAAAAACTCTAAAAACCCACTATAAGAGCAGACAGACAAATTAGGGACTATCTGCTGAACACAGTGGAGCGTTTAGCAGCTACAGAGCCAGACATTTAATTCAGGAGTTGGTGAAGACCAAAAACAGAGCTTAAAGCATGCAGAGGTAATATGGACCTTATATTTGCTAGGTAGACAGAAACATAACTCAATGATTGCTAATGTTGCATCCGTTTCTGCATCAATTAAGCCCCACTAAATCCATCAGTATAAACTAATGCTGTATAGCTAAACTTTGCAAATAACTATATTCTAAATTCTAGTGCATTTTCCATAGAAAATGTCAAATGGGTGACGATAAATTTGGGAGAAATGTCAGCCCGATGAAAAGCTGGGACAAGTTTATGCAAAATATGTGAGTGGAATACATTTATTTTTCTACATAAGGGGAAAAAAGGGGGAATCAGTTTACTAAAGCCTGTCATAATTCAGTTTATTGTTGTAAACTGATATGACACATTACAGCAGTAAGAATTTAATTGAATCTAATTCACCAATGAAATGCATTCACAAGCAAATAGAGGAATGTAAAATGGAGAAATCAATCTTCCAGTGCACCTGCAGCGGTGGCAACATAAGAAGTAACAGCCATCATCTGGCCTATAAAATCACAGGCATTTAAGACCTGTGCATCAACAAGGATCTGATGGAGATGCACCAGTCTCTTAGCAACATCAGCACATTAGGACACCCGCTATTAACATTAATCTAGATATTCTCTATTGATTGGAAATTGTGTTTAGAACAGCTAAACAGAGAGGAGCTCAGTGGTCAGGATGAGTGTGAGGATGTAGTGGTTTTTCTTGTTGAGTGTATAATGTGAGAGCGAATATGTACACATGTGGAAAAGAGAGCAGCACAATAGGATGTGTGAGGGAGAGCTTAACCGTATAAGGTTTTAAAACACCCCAGGCTGCAGAATTGTGTTAGTGGAGCTAGGAGTGCTGATGTGATGTTTCTGAGATGATGACACACAGTATGGGAGTGCTCTAGGGCTTAATACACACACACACGAACACATCCACGCACACACATGATTAGGAGGATTTCAGTACTGTACATCCCTGTAGCAAGAAATTAAAGCTGCTATAACCTGAGAGCAACACTTTTACTTACAACTGCACACTTTTATGGTTGCTATAGCAACAAATCGAACTCCTCGTGGACTACAGTGATTGTCTTGCGAGGAGGTAAGGAAGGGAGAGCGGCAGAGAGAGGGAACGAGAACCCTGTGGCCCAGTGTATATTCTCCCCTCATCTGTCTTTGTCACTAGAATAAATTGGCCACTTCGTAATAAAGATCAGGTCATTGTCAGGAGGATAATATTTGTCCAAGCACGACTGCCCAGAAGACGCTAAAGACAAACTATGGTGTCACCCGTGTTTCTGACCTGGATTAAACTAACAGTTACTGTCAATCCAAATTTCCCCCGCAAAACGCCGGGGAGAAGAGATGATTTATAGTCCTGTCAAAGTTTGTTTCGTATATTGACATCTTTTTTCCAAACATAATTCAATACACTGCAATAGACTTGACAAGAATAAGCCTTAAGTTGCTATTTGATCTAAAATTTAATTTGTCTCTGTAATTACATGTTTGGTTTGGCTTGTCAACGTTATGCTAGTGTGGTGTTATTGTCTGTTGAGTTTAGCAACTATAACCAAAAAGCAAAAAGAAATCAACAAGATTGTAGACAATCACATGAATATATATACACTAACCCAGCTGAGAAGAATTCAGTTATATGATGTGCAAATAATAATTATAGTCTATTAATAATAACAGTAATAAAGTTTGTTTTTGTATAGCACTTGTCAAAGCCATTTACTACTTAGCACAAACCTAAAGTACAGCTGAGGCTAGTAGTTTTGCAGGTATTTGGTCATAAACTTAAATCTTGGACAACTGGAAACTGGAAACTGAAAAAAACAATGACCTGATGATGACGCTATATGAAAAGTCAGGTCAAGTTATAACATGTGTCCAATGGGGAGCAGGAGCCAAATTTTATGGAAATCCATCTA
Source organism: Scomberomorus guttatus (assembly GCA_038419695.1). NCBI lineage: Eukaryota > Metazoa > Chordata > Actinopteri > Scombriformes > Scombridae > Scomberomorus > Scomberomorus guttatus. The sequence goes on from CM076462.1 coordinate 12,866,671, forward strand.
AGTGAGACATTTCACTCTGAACCACAAAATGTCAGAGCATCATTAGAGTCAGTAGGCTTCATCCTCAGGGGTCCACCTTTACTAAATTTAATGGCAAATCATCCAATAGTTGTTGAGATATTTCAGTATGGACTAAAGTGGTGGACTGACTGCACGACATTACCATCCATAGAGTCACATCTAATTGATAGGCCACAAAGTAGTATTTGATACAACAGAATTGACATTTACAATGTATAATTATCTTGACAGCTGAAGGAGTGTACAGTAAGTTATGACCGTTATTAGAACAGAAGCAAAGAAATTACAATAGTTTCAGGGACATTTGTTGGGTTGTTGGGACATTTGTTGGGTTGTTGGGAATTGTAGTTCCCAGAATCGACTTATCATAAAGTCCTTCCTTTGATTTTGGTGCAGGGATGATAGAAATACCAGAAGCAGCTGGGAGGAGAGATAATGTGATCTGCTCAAAAGGGGGATATTTGACACTGTTATTATACAAATTGTTTTGATACATTTGGAAAAATTATCTTTCCTCCAAATGCTCTGTAGTTACACAACTTCACCTTCACCTCTGTGGAAGTTGCTAATTGCCTGCTGATAATGTAAATTAATTGTCATCAACTTGCCTTTTTCAGACCAGCGTTACCATAGAGATCAGATACCAGCCGATGGATGGCACAGTGGGCGTGTGGAGTGACGGGGAGTTTCTGGATGTTCCTGATGACCGTGACGGGATGTTTGCTTTTGAGACCGACAGCTTGCTGTCAGGACAAAGCCACGGGTCAGGGACATCTCCTGGACGATCTTTACAGGGATCCATACCAACCTTCAGAAAGTGAGTCAAACATACAAATTATTTCCACAATGACTTCATTTTATTACATAAATCTCCACAGCTATGCAAAAAGATTTGTTGTTTCATCTATATACTGAAGTTTTAGAGAGAATGTTAAAGTCTAGTAGCACTAAAGGGGAACACACGTGAGGAAAACCCTTAGATTGATTGAGTTTAACAGATGGAGCCATCACACATTCATGAGGCCTGATGCTGTCCAGCTGATATAACATCTGCCACTATATGAAGAGGAACTTTTAGGAGTTCCTAAAAGCAGTGCAGTTGGAAAGAGGTTTTGAGTTATGTAGAAAACAGCTTATAGCATATGATAAGTTACTTAAAGTGGACATAACATGCTTTTTGTGATTTTCTGTCATTTATGTACTGTTATAATGTCAGATGTCTATGTTCTACGTGCTTCAGCCTGCTCTGAACACCCTATTGTCAAAGTTGCCTCTATGTCCCCATCAAACTGACATCATTATTCGCACATATCCACAAACGGCCGTCCATTCTGTAGTTTTTGTTGCTAGGTTGTTGCTAAGGTGGTTGCGTTTTCCACTCACATATTTTGGATTGGGTTTCGGTTTGAATGTGTACTTAAGAAGTGTCTACTTTGAGTAAAGAACAAGAAAAATAAGAGAAATCGTACTACTACTGTTTGTTTACGTAGCTGCTGCAGGTTCTGGAGGCTGACCAATCACAATAGAGCGGGCTCATCGGGAGAGGGGGCTTAAAGAGACAGGAGCTAAAATGGCCTGTTTCAGAAAGAGACTGAACTGAGGGGCTGCATAAAGAGCCAGTATAAGATAAAAAAGGAGTTTTTTCTGAAATGTAAATCATGCAAAAGTATTCCAGTAGAGCCCCAGAATATAAATATAGACCTGGATATGTGCATTATACATCTGCTTTAAGATGTCTGATAACAATACTGTTTTGAATATTTTTTTGATTAATTATCTTGTGAGACAGATTTTAATTTTGCACATCAGAGTTGTACTTCTTTCTATTGAGTGTATGAAAATTAACATGTAGATGTGTTTTAGCTTAGTTGACACGATTAACATGAGTGGTGTCATGCTGTCTGAGGGAATCCTTGTCCTTCAAAGAGACAACATTAAAAGGACTGAAAGAAGCTTTTCTTAACAAATTTTCCACCAGCGCACAGGGTTTTTTCAATGTAGTTTATAAAAACAGACAAGTGGTCCCAGGCTGTACAAGGTTATGTAGATTTAATATGAAATACTGTAGGACCCTCTGCCCTGCAGGCTGCTCTTTGCATGATACTTGGTCTTCCTCGGCAGTTTGCTTGTCATGTTTTTGCTGAATACTATGTGAAATCATTTGTGGGTGGTATTTCCACTGAGACTATCTGCAAAGCCAGACCCCTAAATCCATCTTTATACTGCATGTTGAATGGGCGTGTGAAAAATTGTGTGTATGTGTGTGTGGTTGAATGCCCGTCGTGTGCATGTTTTTGTTTTTGTTTGTTGACACTGAATGCCCAAGTTTCGCTGTTTTTACGGGCATAAAATTAAAACTATTCAGAGTCTGCCAATGTGAGATGTGAAGCAGCCCAAGGAAAACAAGAAAAGTTGAGTAATCTCAGTTTTTGAGCATCCCTTAGGAATTATATAACAGATACAGTATTTGGATTTGGTCAACAAAGATTAAAGAAAGTACTGATATGGAGAAATCCTGTAAAAAGGTTCAATAAAAGTGGTGTCAAAGTAGTTACCAAACTTATCTTCACCAAACTCTGGAAACTAAAATTTGTATTCAGCATTATGTTTTCCTCACCCTTCTTCAAATGAACAAGCCCTCTGTCCTTGGTGCTTCCTCGAAAAAAGTGAACGAGTCGCTGAGAAAATACCAATAATTTCCAGCCTAGCCACCACATTCAGCTCTAATCTGCCTCACACTGGTCTTGGCCAGACTGATGGGCTTGTGGAAAGATTTTAATAGCCTTGCCACTTCTCATCTAAAACTTTTATATCGCGAATTACCAGCCTGCTCTGTTTATCTCTGGTTGAGAGGTTTTCAGAATTTACCGATGTTTCGTTGTGTCCTGAATTCTGAGGCGCTACGGCCAGTGTTAATTGTCTTTTTCGCGTAATGAGGTGCGAATGTGCTGGAGATGATAACCTGGGTCGACTCTTTAATTCCCCTAGAGAGGAGGAGGAGGAGGATAAAGAAGACGAGAATGTCTTGAACAGTTTAGCCTCCAGGTATGTTTCCTCCAGCTTGCTGTGTGCTTCAAATGTTTTTTGGTGTGCGGGTTTGTGCATCTGTTCTACCTCCGCTTTCATGTTGATGCAACATTTCACAGCAATTTCTCCTCAGAAATATTTTTTCTCTATAAGGCAGATACATTTGATGAAATCATAGCCACACAGCCACAGTCTTCTAAAGGATTGTGGCTGTGACTTTCGACGTAAAACTTTGCGAGAACAGGAGTCATATCGCATTTTTTAAAACACCTGAGGGGCAGAGATGCAAAGACAAACTCCTCTGTCATAAATAACTCACATACTGTTCTGCCTTTATACATAAATGTGGAGTGGAGGAACAAACTACATTGAACATGGAGCCCCAGCCACTGCTGTCTATTCCTGTTATATCACATGCAGCCTAAAGGTCATGGATGCTGCTTACAGGAGAGTTTGTGCTCATTGCACTTTTCAGTGGGCATTGAATTTCATTATAACTGTACAGTATGAGTGTAGGTGGCTTGTTAAGACATATTGGTTGCTCCTCTTCCCCTTAATTGAGTGAAATTGTACCCAAACTTAATCATCCCACTGCTACTGCCTCCCTCCACATGGTCTCCGGGCCTGCAGGATGATTTATGGCAGCACCCATAAAGCATTTTGTGCTATCTGCGGCACCACAATGAGCTGGCTCTGCAGAGGTTTTGTTATTCCTAATAAATAAATCACCTGCTGCGTGGTTTTACTGCCAGTGAAGCAGATCTGCTGAATAGTGCATGCAGGGGAGCGCATGTGGCAGACATGAGGAGAATGGATTTAAAGCCTCAGTTGTCACTTGATCTGTGGACATCAAACACTGGAAACAAAGGAGCAACGAGATGAAATGGGGATGCACATTGTATGATCATGCTTTAACACAGATGCACAGCACTAATAGGACAGGATTTTCCCCTGCAAAAACAAAATTAATCAGCAATGCCCCACTGAAACATATTGCTGTAAATAGTCATTGTGTTTATTCTGACTATTTAAATATGGATGATCCATTTGCATAGAATCAAATCTGCACTCAAAGGAGACAATTCAGCCTGAGCAAAGCCTTTGTTGAAAGGATAATTTTCTCAGGCAAGTGCTGATTTATCCGTGATTTATCATGCGATTTATGTAAGATTCATTTGCCTATCAGTGTAAATAGCTGTGTCTTCAAAGACAGAAAGGCATCATACTGTATGCTGATGATGTATCGTCGCACAGCACCATGTCACAGGTGTTGCGTGGTCTTTTATCTCGCCAGTCTTTCTCCCACTGGACTGTAATGTGTGTCTCTGGCACTGGCAGCTCACTGCAGCACCGACTCCCTGCAGAAACATTCATAATAACAGAAATGTCAGATAATACATAAACATGGAATCCTCTTAGATTTGGTGCTTAAACATATTCACACCCATAGTTCACCTACACAGGTTTTTTTCATTAATGCTGCCTGATTAGACCTTTTAGCTGCACCCAACTTTAATCTAACCAGGGGTCTAATTAGGCAGAACAATTAAAAACATCTGTGTGGGTTTGCAGGGCCTTAAAGAGAGTTTTCATACCTGGAAAATGGGATATAAAATATGAACCAGTAGAAGTCTACTGTACACTGTTGCAAGCTGTCAGCTTTCAAATGTACAGTGCAGTGGTCAGCAAATGAAATGTCTTCAGATCAGTAAATCAAGACATACTGTAGCTGACACAGTAAAATCACAGATAGGGCTTTACAGGGTCCATTTCCCTTTAAGGCTCAGTAATAAGTGCCATAAAAAGAAAAAAAGCATAGTTGCATTTTTTTAAAATCTATACAATCAAATAAAAACTGTGATCTGTCATTTTCAATCCTTCATGCTAGGTTTTAAATTATTTGCAGATATGTTTTTTTTTTCTATTTTTTCTCTGGCTTGTTTCCTTCTGCTGAGACAGATGCTGGTTTGATGCAATCATCTTCTGAATCTTTGACATTCCTTGTTCTTTCTTGTGTAGCTGTATTCTCTCGGGGGACCTCTCCGCGTTTGTCAGCTCTCCTGCTGAGTTTTGCTGTGGTTTGCAGTGATGTCTGCTTGTGTGATAGTATGGCGTGTAATGTTGAACACTTTGAGCTGGGTGTGTAAGCGCCTCTCTGCTGTTTTTTTCTGTTCCAAGCCTCGACGATGACGACATGAAGACATGCCTCTTGGGGTAAATCCCAGTTTCTGCATTACCTGTGTGTTTGTCCCAGATAGGAGCTGTAAAATACTAGCATATGGAAGACCTAATATTCTCATTAGAAACTATTATCAGTAAGACAGTAATGTGCGGTGAAATCTTTGCCTGGATAGGCAGTGACCTATCAATGTGGCATATATCTACATTTAATTAACACAGCAGCCCAACTTCATATTACACATGAATAGATAAAATATACTCTACATTAGTTAGGCTATAAATCAACAAATATGCCTATAGGGACTAATGCAAAGTCAGTCAGATGTGGAGCTAATGCACAATCAAACCTAATCAATGGACACATCTAGCTTACAATGTGTTCACACATTGTAGACTTATACAACGCAATAAATGCCAACAGAGAGAGAGAGAGGGGGAGAGAGAGAGAAAGCCTGGTGTCAGCGCACCGATAAGTAAAAAAAAGCTTATTCACTACTACAAAATGTGCAAAAACACACTGATAACCACACACAATGAGTGTCTGATGATGGTGCAACAGGATAAAGAAAAGAGAGAGAGAATTCTTGGTGTCAGCACACAGTAGCCTAACATCAGACAACACACACAAATCACACAAATCATTCATGATGCCCCCGGCAGATAATCATGAACACACTCACGTCTAACAGGTGCACTAGCCGGGGAAGGGCGCGGCCTGGAGCGAGAAGGAATGAGTGTCACGTGACATGGAAGAGCCATAGACTGTAGAGTTGAGGCAGGGTCAGTCTTTGCCTCAACATTGATCATTCAAACACAGTGTAAGAACCGATGCTACGTTCTGTATCGCATACTTCTACTTTTTACTTTATGTGCTGCAGCTGCCCTTACAAAGTACATACTGTTGCATGCAGTATGCTTATAATTGGGACATGCTATTTCATCTGTCATTGCGACTTCTGTCGTTGCACTGTCAATGTGCTGTCATTGGTCTGTGCTCTCTCGGCGGCTCAGTCGATGTGACGCAGAGGATTGTGGGTCAGAATAGCCAGAAAAGCATGCTGGCTTGCATACTGCAAAATGTGACTGGATGTAGTAGGACATCCTGGTACTTTCGGCATAATGCATTTGACATACTATGTATTGGAACATACTAAGTCTTTTTCTGGCATACTAAATAGTGTGTTAGTATGGGTATTGGGGCTCACCCCGACTGCGCATGTGCAAATCTACAAAAAAGCTGTAGTGCAAACAGAGGCACAGATAGCCTCAGCATTCAGGAACGGTAGATTTTAGGAGGAAGCTATGGCAAAAGGAGCATATTATACTACTACAGAACAACTATTCTGACTAGTTTTACTGGAGTATTTGTAATCCTGAGACAAATTATGAATAATGAAAATTTTAAATAAAATAAATGAATGCAATTCAGAAAAATATAAATTATGAATATGAAGAAATGATCAATAGATACAACTATCATGTAATCTCAACATTTCTTTTTAGCTTTGGTGAGGCACTGACTACCCTGACCGCACATCACTGCAGTAAGATTACATAAAAAAGCAGAGTTTTGGAATTCCTTGGACGTCATCAGAGATGTTGGGTCGGGGAAAAAGGAACATTTTGTCTCTAAAAGCCTTCAAAGCAGTCAGAGTGAAAATGTATTATCCAGAGAGTTTTTTTTCCAGGCCAGTTGATGCAATAACAGAGTAAAAAATGCAAGAGTGCTATTTGGAGTGTATATTAAAATTTAAAAAGTAGTAAGTGTTCATAGAAAACAGGGTTGTACATTCCCATACTTCTGCCTTCCTCCCCTCACTTCTTAAATCATGCGCCCAAACACTGTAAAATATGTATTTATTCTGCAGATACATGCCGAACACTCATAAACACACAATATAGCCCTAAGATTTTTTTTTTTAATGTTATTTTTTGCTGTATGTAGGCCATGAAAGCTCAAAAGACTTTTTTTGGGGGGGTGTGAAGACATGAAAATTGCATAAGCTTCTAACTAAGTAACACTAATGAGGATAAAGTTATAAGCAAACACTCCCCAGATCACAGGCGAAGAATATCAGTTACTGGAGTCAATTAACTGTCTTATAGGTAAATGAAGCAGTTACACAAAAGCACTTGAGGGGAGATGTCAATACCAGAGGAATAAATAAGATTGATGTTCCGTTTTATCTGTTTTATTCAAATAAAAGTAGAGGTCTCAGTACAGTTAAAGTGGAAAGTTGGACTGGTCTGAGCAGCAGAGGAGGAAATCTGCCAAAGAAAGAAATCAAGTATTGAGAAAGAGAGGACTGCAGAACGCTCAATACGGTTTCAGGACAGAGGGTTCTACTTTAGTGAAAGTTTTCATTCCCCAACTCTGTTATCAGGTAGCTGATCTTTGTCTGGCTCAAGTCCAGAGGATCCTGGAAGCACCAAAATGTGTGCATTCAGTCCATGTGTGTGAATGAAAGAACAGGTGGGTATAGGGTACAGCTCATTGAGCGCCATTCAGCAGAGCCCCCAGTGCAGAACATACAGTAGCCTATATGTCAATGAATTATTGATCACTTCCCTTCATCTATTTTCATCTGAATGTGAGTTTTGTATGGTGTCTGAGAGAGTTTGACATACATTAAAAAAGCACTCAAAGCAATTAAACTGTAAAAACTATATTAGATAAAACACGACAAATTCAATGATGGTGCTTACAAACCAGAAAGAAGATGGGATACCATAAACAAGAGTTAGACTAAGGGTATTGTAACAAGACAGCCATGCTAGCAGCTCTGTGAGGCTATATTGGCACAATGGTGCTTTGAGCAAAATGCTAATGTCTAACATTCTGACTTTAGCACATTAGCATGCTAACATGCTGACGGTGACAATGTTAATATGCTGATGTTTAGCAGGTATAATGTTTACCATGTTCAACATTAGTTTAGTATGTTAGCATGCTAATATTTAACAATTAGCACTAAACACAAAGGACAACTTCAGAGCAATATATAAATGTAGTGCTTCATTAATTCAAAAAAAACGTTTCCTGTGAACATAATCCAGGCAGTGATTATATTTGTCAACTCAATGAAATTGGGAACATAATTTAGTTGTATAAGAACGTAATTTTTATCCTATCAACCATCCTACAGTTGTCGAGGCAGTTCATCTAGAGGAATCACTAAAGTCAGTAGGATACATTGTCTTGGGAGTATAAATATACAAAATTTCATGGTAATCCATCCAATAGTTGTTGAGAAATATTTATTTTGCCAGAAGTAGTTGCTACCGGCAACAAAAAGTTCAACGGCATGAAATGAAAACGACTGGCAGAACAGTAAGCTCTTATTAAACCATTTCTTTACACACAGATCTATTTATGTTTGACCATCTGCTTGCAGCAAGATCATAGTCAGACCTCTGGAGTTAACTGCCGTTCACACACTAATCTCACTGCTTGACATGCATATTAAAGATGAATTCATAACTGTGAGGAAAATGTTTTATGCACAGTTTGAAACGCCTGTTTTACCGAGGAGATGGGAGACAAGCTGCCAGATAGCGGTGAATAACCTTGGGAATAATTCTGCCATAGTTAGATCATTCATCTTTGCTGCAATTTACACATGTTAACGAGGCAATTTATTCATGCTTTCATGTATTATTGATTCGCACACAATCACCCCCCCAGACATACTCTACAGTTCATTTACAGATTTAAGCACACGTGTGCATACATGGCCTGAATCCTTTGCTTTTTAAATATGCAATAGCTGTGCTTTACATACAATAGTAAGCCTGTTATCTTTACATCTACAAAGCTTGAATGAGCTTTTCCCATTCAAGGTGTTTGTCGTTCGTGTTTGGTTGATGTGCAGTGTTTAAATGCTACACTTTGAGTCACTGATGCATTTATGATCTTTATTTCAGATCAAAGGAAAAGAAGGAGAGAGAAAACATTAGGTATAACTTCCCTATCTAACTTCAACTTCTTGGAAAGTTGCCCCTTCCCTCAAAGTTGTTGTGAGTTAGTTTCACCTGCCAACTTACAAAGTATAGTGTGAATTTGCATATTTCCATCCCACTAATTGGAAACCCCACTTGTGTACTTTCTTTGCCTTTTCACTGACATGTTTGAAGGTTACATTTCACCGTTACATCAACGTAGATGCATAGATGGCTTGTTAGAAAAAAAAAAAAGTGAATAACTTTCAAGGTTCATCTCATTTCAAATTCAGACACGGCCTCCTGCTGAAAGCATTTTTTTGATGTTTGTCCTTGTATTCATTCTTAACTCGGCACAGCAAAGGAAAGGAAAAGAGAGGGAAGGGAGCGAAAGACAAGTAAGTAAAATATCTGATGGCTCCATTTGTTAATTCTCTAGAATTTTCCAGTGACTCTGTTCCCTTTTCCGACTGAAAATCATTGAAATTGTGCCGAGAATTCACTCTTGATGTCTTCACCTCCCAGAGCTTCATGCCTGCTGTCTACAGCTGTTGATCAGCTGTCCTCACCAGAAAAAGGACTGCATTAGTCGTTTGTTCAAGAGCTTGAAATCACCTATGTACATTTTCCTGACAAATGACCTCTTGTGACTTTGCAAATAATATCAGTTCTCTTTAGGGCTGCAACTAACAATTGATTAATCTGCCAATTACTTGACTCAATTAATCATTTGGTCAGCGAAATATTAAAAAATAGTGAAAAATAGCATTCATAATTTCTCAGAGGCCACAGTGATGCCTTCACTTTGCTTGTTTTGTCTAACAGTCTAAAGTCAAAAGATATTCAAAAAATAAGATTTCTTACAATTGACTAATCGATTAATTGGCTAATCGTTGCAGCTCATCGCTTTCAGAAGCAGGTAGAAGTGGTGTAATGATGTTATCAGGTTGTTGCATGTCATCCTCCCTTTCTCTTTATCCCCTTATTTCCTGTCTGTCTCTAATGTATTAGGGAGGAGGTGAGGCGTTCCCAGCCTGTCTCAGTCAACGTTGGGTTCCCTATACTTAAACCAACTACTTTTATTTAACCAGGCATAACCATAGAGGTGGTTCTTATGAACTGTTTTTGTGATGGTCATGTTTGTAATGACCAACATATTTTGTTATTTTGTTGGTTGATTATGTGAATTTAAAGTTTAAAGGGAACAAATCAGAACTCTAACAGAGTTTATCTCTAATAAGAAGAAAAGTGAGCCCTACCCCCTCCATCTTTCTCCTCTTCCTCCTCCTCTCTCTGTATCTCCAACTACACACCCCCACCTCTTTCTCTCTCCCTCCCCTCCTCTCCTCTCCTCCCTGCACCATCCACACACCTGTCCAACTGTTTTCTGCCCGGTTGGAGTACCTGCACCTGACAGGTGAATAATATGGAAATATAATTCAAAATAGGAGGAAGCTTGGGGAGGATTTATCTCTGTTGAGTTGAGTAGGCATCTTTCATGTGGTATGTATTTTTTTCGCACATTGTGTATGTGTGTGTTTCTTTTGGTAGCTTGTTGTTGAATCCTGCTTTGATGAAGGAGAAAAGGAGATGGACTGGATTACTGGCTCATCTAAATTTGCAATTTAGTGGTTCTGCAACTCACGATTTTCATTACCGATAAATTGTGTTTTCAGTTAGTCGGTCAATCATACAGCCTATAAAATGTCAAAAAAAACAGGGAAGAAATGCCAATCATAATTTCAGCATGACAGCTTTATAATGATTGATTTGTCCGAGCAACCGTCCAAAACCCACAGATACTTGATTTACAAAGATATAAAGCAGAAAATGCAGTAAATCCTCACATTTAAGAAGCTGGAACAAGCAATGGTTAGGTATTGTTGCTTGATAAATGACGTAAAAGATTATAAATGTAAATTAATTGTCTGTTGATTGACTACTTGAGTTATCATAAATGTTTCCAGATGTTACATTTAAATGTCTTTTTCAAGGTACTTCTCAGGATTTTTCATGCATGCACTGATGATTCAATAGCTGTCAGGTGGAAATTATTACTTAGTCCTTCTTGACTTTTATTCCTCACGGGGCTCTAGGATTTTGCTTTTAAATCGCTTTTATTGCACTCAGTCATGAACCTATCAAATGAGATATTGACATACTTTTCTTTAAGACCATGCGTCCAATTTTCCACAGTCCATGAAATGAGGTTGAGGGTTGAACAAGTAAAGATCAAAGCAGAAGCTGAACTCTGATACACTTGACTCTGAATGCTTGAGGAAACAAAAGCAAAACCTTCTTATTCATTAATTTCCTGATGTGTATCCATATACCCACAGCAAATTGGACGGTCACACTCACTTTTAATTATTAAGGCCACTCATTTGTCGTCCCGCTGGTGACATCACAAGCTATTGTTGTTGCGGTGATATGTGATCCAGATAATATCAATGTGGAGACACTGGATACTCTTGTTTTGTGATTGAGGGTCTGGAGAATTGGTGGTGGTGATGGGGGGATTGAATCAACTGGAATTAAATGTCTAGCCGAACTACAAAGATGCCCGTGATGTATGGACGTTATGGTGTTGGGTTGCATTTTGATTATGCTCACGAGTGGGCAGCGGGGTTTTCTGTTGAAGTCAAGTTCAGATCTTCATGTTAATCGATCTCCTCTGAGGGTTCGAGCTTGCTGCCGGAGAGTGAACTTAATGAGACAAGTTGAGCTGAGGATGGATCAGTGATAAATTAGAAAGAAGTTCATTTTCCTTCTCCTCCCTCCTCCCATCTGCTGTCTCTTTTTCCCTCCACCAGAGCAGGGAAGGGTGTTTTCTCAGCCATGAAGCTTGGCAAGATCAAGAGCTCTAAAGATGATCACAAGAAAGGAGGTAAAGCAACACGCAAAGACACAAGACAAGGCCTGTTTGACCCCAAATTCACATTTTTTTATTTAAATCTCACAAGTTACACTACCGGTCAAAAGTTTTAGAACACTCCCATTTTTCTGTTTTTTATTGAAATTTAAGTGGTTCAAATCCAGTTCAGTCCAGGTAAGTGCTTAACTGCCAGAGGTAAAACGAAACATTTAGGCTACTAAAAACTAAGCATTTTGCAAAATTTCACATGTATAAAATTTCAGGGATCAAGTAACGGGTTAACAACTCACAGCTTTTCTGCAGCAATGACAAAAATTAAGCCTTGAAAGTTGATGCAAACAATTCCTACAGGTGTCCTTACTTACAAACCCTCTGTCTGTATAAAAGCATGGAGGAGGAAGTGTGATGGTCGGGGGCTCTTTTGCTGGATCCAGAGTTGGTGACTTGCATAGAGTGATCTCTGGTCTATGCCTAGTCAGTCAGGGGTTCATCCTACAGCACGATGACCCAAAATATATCCCCAGGCTGTGTCAGAACTACATTAGTAGAAAAAAACAAGATGGTAGGCTTCAAATCTTGGAATGGCCAGCACAATCTCCAGACTTAAACGCCTTCAACCTAGTTTGGGATGAACTGGATAGAAGGGTGAAAGCAAAGCAACCTGCAAGTGCAGCACAATTGTGTGAACTTCTCCAACAGTGTTGGGAAGAACTTGATTTGATTTGATTGAATTTGATTTCCATTGTAGAAAGAATGTGTGTTCAGCTGCAAAAGGTGGCTACTTTGATGAGTCAAGACCTTGAATTTTGTTAAACAAAAAGATTCCATGATTTTTTTTAAAATCTCCAATTGTTTGTATGTTGAGACATTCAACTATAAGATTCAATAAATTTCAATAAAAACTGGAAAAATGTAGTTGTTGTAAAACTTTTGACCAGTAGAGTATCTGAGGAGAAATGTATGTTGAAGCCGATTCTCAAGTTTTTATTGATCATACAGTACATGTAGACAACAAGCAACAATAGAAAAGGCCGTCCTATTCAGGACTGCAGGATTTTTAAAGAACTGAGGTCCAAGTGCTCCCTCCCCTAGAAAATTTGGACCACACACCAGAAAAAAAGTCTCAAAGACTCATTTTTAGTTGGTGCTGTTGATGTCGCTGCTGTTATCTTGTCGTCCAGATGAGCCGGCAGTCCTGGACATGGAGGACCTGGACAAGAAGGCGATGCGTCTTGCTGGAGTGCTGGATCCAGACACTATCTCTCTGGCCTCTGTCACCGCCGTCACCACAAACATCTCCAATAAGAGGTCTCCTATTTGTTCAGACATGCATTTGCACACACACACTGCATACACACGTGGAGTAGCGCACTGAAATATTCACTTCCATATACAATAGGTTACAGTAGGCACACAGCCTTAATGGCCTCAGTCAGCAGTGTACATCTCAAACTGCTGATGCTGCAGAATAAATTGAAGCTGGTTGCATAGTGCTGTCATTTAATAGGATATATTTCTAAACGTACTCCACCTGAGAAGATGGAAAAAATGAGAATATGGAGAGTTCAGGATTCAAACTCAGTATAGCAGGTCATTGTAGGAGCACACAAAAACATACTCTGCCAATCCACTGTAGAAAAATGACTGACTGTGTTACATTTCTTCAGGTCAAAGCCAGATATCAAGATGGAACCGAGCTCTGGACGACCAGTGGATTATCAGGTTTGTGTGTGTTTGTGTCTGTTGATGGGTGTAAATTTGTGCAAAACTGAATACAAATTATCGCAGGTTGTGCCAGATAGAGGTACTGAATAGTTTGACTTTTTGTGAAAGGTAGACCCAGGAGGTGATTAGCTTAGCTTAGACATGTAAGCAGGGGGAAACAGCTAATCAGCCGAATACTGCATATTTTCAAAACTGTCTCTCTAATCCTTTTGTTTTCTTTAAAATCATGGCTGCTTGTATGCTGTGATCATGGCAAACCACAACATCATTGAAAACAAGTAAAAGAATAATTGTGGACACAGTGTATCTGTCCTCCATTGCTAGCCCACACCCTATTTTCACGGCCTATTTAATAAAAAAAATTTAAAAAAACATGAATACATTCATACACCAACACTGAGATCTTGGTGTAACTGTGGGTAGCAGACTCACCCTCTCCGCCTCTCTTTTTTGTCTCTCTCTGCTCCACTTCACCATCCAAAGACTAATTAAACCAGAGGGATATCGCTTGGATGTTCCAACTTTTAGCTTAGATCTAGTTTGTCTCTTAAATTCTACATTACACTTGACTGGAGAGATGTCTGAGTGAAACTACAGGCTAAAAAAAAGTCTGAGAAAAGACCTCACTGCCCTGAATCAGGAGAATCATTGGAGTTTGCGTAAGATCGATTTGGATTGTTTTCTTTTGAATTCCTTCTTACCTATAAGGCTTTGAACGGATTGGCTCCTTCATCTCCAGCCTTATTGCTCCATATACTCCATCATGTCCTTTACGTCCCCTTGGTGCCGGTTACTTAATTGTTCCTCGATTCAATAAGAACACTTTTGGCGGTCGAGCCTTTGCCCACCGAGCTCCACTTCTGTGGAATAATCTACCACTGCACATTCAGGAGGCAAACTTTGTTTCTACTTTCAAATCCAGACTGAAAACACTTTTTTTTTGTTTTGTTTACTATGACCTTTCCTAATTTCACCCACTGGGAGCCCAAATCATTAACAAATCATTTTCCTGCTTGACATGTAGCTGTCCTAACCCTGTTAGGGTTACATGATCGCTGTTAAAATTACTAACCTAAACATTACTACCAGTGTAGGTGTGTGTGAGTGTGTGTGTGTGTACTTTTATATGTAATATTGTGAAGTTGAAGTTGCAGTTGATTGTCCACAGGGAAATTACAGTATTGTACAGTTGCATGATTTATGATGACGATGGTGTTGCTGCTGGTTGACACGCTGTTGGAACAGAGTCAGCTTGTTTTAGCATTGGATGTCACATCTGATCGAGCTAATATCTCCCATCAGATTAGCATCACAGTGATCGAGGCCCGGCAGCTGCTAGGCCTCAACATGGACCCCGTGGTGTGTGTAGAGATTGGGGATGACAAGAAGTACACATCTATGAAGGAGTCCACCAACTGTCCGTACTACAATGAGGTGAGACTTTTAAAGCTTTAAAATTTCATCATGCAAGAAGGCGACGGACACAGCTTCAGTTTGTGTCTCCTATTCTTCATATATTGTTTCTACCATAAAAAAATCTAATCTATGCAGTATTCTAGTCATGCTTTTAAATTTATACAAACTGCCTTAAATCACATTCTCTCCAACACTGAGATTCCCCTGAGACTGGTTGTTGAAGGAGGTTTAAATTTAATTTAGAATATACAACCTTAAACAGGATGATTGGTATGATATAATGAATGTATCTTGTCACAGGGGTATTTTTGTAATGTAGTGCAATGTAGCTTTCCAGCTCAGTGTGATCCTAAAGAGCAGAGAATCTCTCCTGGCAGGAAGTGTTAGTGAGTAGTGGTGAGGATCATGCTGCAGAGCTCAGCCTCTGGGTTATGTCCTGCAGGGAGTGGAAGTGACAGTATGTCTGCTATCGATTCTTTCTGTTTGTCTGAAAATCCCCTGTGGACAGACAAACTGGGAACTGGATTGATCATGATGAATGTCCTTCCAGCTTTCTCTCCTCAGGTCTAAATCCCTTTGATTCTAGTTTTGTCATTTCAGAGAGCTTGACAATGGACAGTGGTTGAAGGCTATAATCATCTCTTGGAAGTTCACTGACAATATTGCATAACAACACGTCATAAGAAATATATCATAACGTATCACTATTTGAGTTAAAAATAAAGGCTAAAATTGTTCCACTGCCCTACAAAAGCTGCTGATCTCATGCAAGGCTGACACAATAACGAAAAGATCAGGATCACAATTCTTGTCGTTCCCTCAGGTCCTCAGTTGAACTCTGTATTGATATGTTCTGAACCCCAAAGTTATTTTAAAAGCAATCATTTTGGCACATTTTTTGTCTCAGAGAAAATCTGAAAGAAGAATGTGTCATCCAGTACTCTGAGTCTTTTCGGTGGAGGCATAAGTGAATTCATTTTAAACTTTTTCTCTACTCTCTGCAGTATTTTGTCTTTGACTTCCACGTCCCTCCTGATGTCATGTTTGACAAGATCATAAAGCTCTCGGTAAGTAATTCATACACCAAAAATGCACCCTGCAGTACAGCTAAACAAACTTTTTTTTACTACATGGTATGGTACATAGATTGTGAACATTACATTAAACTCTCATTCAGGTTTGACTTTGGAGCCACTTTGCTGCATAAGTATACATGTTAATGTAGAAAACAGATAATTTGACTCCATAATACTTTATGGTACAAAGCAAATATTAATACCATAGAACAAAATATTAAAAGATAAATTAATTTAATTATGTTCGTTAAAGATCTGATTAACATTGTGTTATTTTTAATGTAAAATGATACATATTTTATGCAGCCCTTGTTCAGCATTAAGTCAATAGCCATCTGTCTCCCCATTCCACTTCCAAGAACACATTCCCAATACAACAATGATTGCTTCAGAGTTTGTACTTTATGTTAATATTTAATGCTCAATTCTGTGATTAGGTTATTCACTCTAAAAACCTTCTTCGGAGTGGGACCTTGGTGGGAACCTTCAAGATGGATGTTGGGACTGTTTACTCTCAGCCTGGTAAACTACAAGCTGTAACTTAAACCACTCACACAACGCACGCATTGTTTTAGATTTGTCTTTGTATAACTTTATTTTAAAGTTTCATTATCAAACATCAGTTTGCACTGAATAAACTGTCTATTTGAAAATTGAAATATAGTTCATCTTAAATTCATTGTGAAGTAAAATAGATTAGATAAATGCTTTTGTTTGATTGATTGACTGTCTGATTGATTCTCACTCTACCCCAGAACACCAGTTCTACCACAAATGGGCCATACTGTCTGATCCTGATGACATCACAGCGGGGTGCAAAGGATATATAAAGTGCGACATTGCCGTGGTCGGGAAGGGCGACAACATTAAGACACCACATAAGGCCAATGAGACCGATGAAGATGACATAGAGGGGTAATAAGCTATTACTTGACAGTGACAGTTTCAGACTGACATGATGTTTGTGTGTAAAATGTCTGTTTTTTGCAGTGGACAATATGTATAATTAAAGGACAGCATACATGTATGTTAATAACAGATTACAGGCTTAAATATGAACAGTGTTTAGTTTTTACAGATCTGTATTAACTCCTGTCATAAGTCTACTTATAAAAGGATATTGACAAACATATTGACTGACAAACAGTATTAAATAATGATAAATAGTTAATGCTAGAACTGTGTAATTAGGAATTTACTCCCCAAAACTTATCTTTACAGAGCTTTTTCAACAAACTGCACTGTTCATAAATGTAATCAATAACTCCACAATCCTATATCTGAATGAGTTTTTGTGCCGCTGTTTGTCTTCCAGGAACCTTCTTCTCCCAGAGGGCATCCCAGCAGAGCGGCAGTGGGCGAGGTTCTATGTGAAGATCTACCGTGCCGAGGGCCTTCCTAAAATGAACACCAGCATCATGGCTAATGTGAAGAAGGCTTTCATAGGAGAGAACAGAGACCTGGTCGACCCTTATGTTCAAGTGCAATTTGCTGGGCAGAAAGTAATTCCCCCCACATCCTGCTCTTGGCTACGCCATGATAGTTTCTAGGGCTTGTTATTATTCCCCTAGGAGTCATTATTGCTTGTGTAGAATACACTGTGGGTTGGATACTGCATTGTGGATTTACAACACTTAAAGGCCCTGAAACCTTTTCAAATTTTATTCCTGTTTTAAACATGGTAAGGCCATTAGGTACTCAGCGTTTTAGAATAGCCTGTTTTAAGTTAATATCATTAAAGTACTACATTTTAAAGCTACATTTTATAAGATAAGACTACAGCTGCATAGCAGAGTGCCACAAATGTATTTGTACTTTCTATCTAAACACTGTTTTGTGTCTCCAGGGGAAGACTTCAGTCCAGAAAAGCAGTTATGAACCAATCTGGAACGAGCAAGTCGTCTTCACTGAGCTTTTCCCTCCCCTCTGCAAACGCCTGAAGGTCCAAATACGAGACTCCGATAAGGTCAACGACGTTGCCATAGGAACCCACTTTATTGACCTACGCAAGATATCCAATGATGGTGACAAAGGTAGGTCAAAACATACGGGGCACCATGAGAACAGTTTGTCTTATTAGCATTGATTAGCTGTCAGGTACATGAATTAGTCAATCGCATCTAGTTAATATTTTACCGTATGTAGTAATTAGTTGTGCTAGGTTCAACCACATGACCCAACTGAATCTCTGCTAATAGACGTATGAATTTAGTGGATGACATTTATATGGAATGGTGATTGATACTTACATTAGTATATATTAAACCAAACTGCATGATCCATTGAGAAGAATTTGGGAATGACTCGCATTATGATAAATTATTAAACTCATTTCCAATTTCACCCAGAGTGACCAACAAGTGACCTCTGCAAAGTTCTTATCTTGAAGAATTTAAAAAATCTGCTAGTCCACCTGCTTTTAAACAGTGGCTGGACTAAATTACCATATATGCATATATGATAGAACTGACTCTGGGGAAAGTTCAAAAAGATTTGGGGTCCACTTTTAAGTGGTCTGGATGATATGGACTCTAATCAAGAAGAACATTGACTATCCTGCATGCTACTTTTTTCTTCAAGGATTGTGGATGCCATAGGCGATATGATATGTTAATGATTTGATGCACTGGATGTAGATACTTGAAAGACTAAGAGTCAAAGAAAGAACACTGATCAATTGATCAAAAGGATTCTTGCAGATCAACACCTCATATCATAAATTTTAAAGACATTTCTTCTCTGTTTACTTTCCTCAGGGTTCCTGCCCACCCTGGGTCCAGCTTGGGTCAACATGTACGGCTCCACCCGCCAGTACACTCTCATGGACGAGCACCAGGACCTGAATGATGGACTTGGAGAAGGCGTGTCCTTCAGAGCCCGCCTCCTGCTCTCCATTGCTGTGGAGATCCTGGACACCACTTCCCCTGAGATCCTAAGCTCCACTGAGGTGCAAGTGGAGTCTGTCTCCAACATCTCAGAGGTGAGAGGGCTTCTTCACACCACTAAGTGGGTAGTTTTTGGTGTGTCTACTTGAAGATATGATTTTATGTGGTTGAATTGCAAGGGTTAAATAATTCCTGCTCATAAAATGCTCCTCTGACTTCATCACTGAAAACAAAATCATCTGACAAAATAGTCAAAGAAAGGCTTATCCTGACCTGTGATCTATGTGAACAATAAGCTGTTTGACCTCTCCTGACCCCCTAACCACCACAATAAACATGGCAATGTTACAATCCACCATTGTATTGGCACATGTGTAGTTAACTGCTCATCAGGGAAATCAGAAACATTAGATGCTTCTGGGCAAGCTTGCCAGCTTCGGTGTAAATGTCTCCCCTGGGAAGTTCAGTCATTCTTGCCAGCCTGACTCTGTGCCAGTCATCAAGTCCTGTGCTTTGCAGAAGAGACGGCCGACTACTAATTGAAGACAAATATACTAATTAAAGTAAGTTGGCTTATTTATTCCCCCCTGTAAATATTACATAAACTGAGGATTGGATCTAAGTAAAATGTGTAAATCAGTGCTTTTGGATTGCCTACAGTAGAGGTGCATTCGTCATCCTAATTTCTGAGGCTAAGGATGCCAATAACCTAATTTGGAGGTGTGACTATATATATGTAGTCTGCCAACTCAAGATGATTTCAGATTAACATCAGTGTACCAAGCTGTGAGCTGGGGGTGTTTGGTTCTAAGACTTGGCCCAATTTGAGTCAGAAATCAGTGCCAAAGTAGCAGCATTTGTGCCAGGATTGGGCCAATATATTGGCCCATATATACTGGTGCGTAATAAGTCTGACAACCCGGTGTTCTGGATTCAAGTTGCAAATGGGCCAAGATGTTTTGGCTACTTCAGAAGCATTGTGATGTATTGCTGCAAATAATGTTATATTTTAAAAGAATAATGATCAATGATTAATATTTATATTTTAATAATAACCACATGAATGAATAAAAAGCACCACAGGCCAGAAAATATGGTGGGAAGTTGAATTAGTGCACTTATAAATTTAATGTAGAGTAACTCAGTAATTCAGAGGGTAGCCGAGTAGACTTTATGTGCATACTGCATTACAGAAAAGAGCATCTGCAGTAACTCTTCCACAGACAATACACTGCAATAAATGCTCTTCAGTCTAATAAAATGTTTCATTTTGTCTTTATTGCCCTTCTCCTCACTCCCTCAGAGTGCCACAGGGAAAATAGAGGAGTTCTTCCTCTTTGGTTCCTTCCTGGAGGCCACCATGATCGACAGGAAGATTGGTGACAAGCCAATTAGTTTTGAAATCACAATAGGTAAATGAGAGTTTTGTATTTCATCTTGTTGATATCAAAATGCATTTAAGATAAAAGTTTAAGATTTAACAGAATAGATATATCAAATCATCTCGTGTTTAGATAACACAATAAACTCCGCAAGTTGCTGATATAACTCTGGAGGTGGCAGTGTACAGAATTAGTACCCCCGGTAACCATGCACACTCCTTAGCAACATGGAATGCTTTGCCCTTTAACAGGTAACTATGGCAACCAGATAGATGGTGTGAGCAAGCCGTCATCAGCAAAGAAGAGGAAGAAAGATGGAGAGAATGAAGAGGAGGAGAGCGAGCTCATCCAGAACTCCAGTGAGGATGAAGCAGACGAGGACGGTGATCTGGTCTCGGTTTCCTCCACTCCTCTCATGAAGCCTGTCATCACTGACAGGTCAGGGGTCAAGGGTCACAAAGGGCAAGGTCAAGAGTGCTTAGAAAGCCATTTCTGATGTATTGCTAATTTTGTTTCAGTATATTGAAAATCTAGGTCAATGCTTTTCAGGTTCACTGTTATAAAATCCATTAAAATGATCAGAAATAGCACATCAGCAAAGATAAACTGTTTTAAGAAAATAGTTGCATAATCCTCCATACATTCAGTTTATGCACAACATTTCCGAGTCTCAGACTAGTCATTGAGTCATTTTGTTTGAACTTCACAGGAATTACTTCCATCTTCCCTACTTTGAAAAGAAGCCGTGTGTCTACATCAAGAGCTGGTGGCAGGACCAAAGAAGACGACTGTACAACTCCAACATGATGGACAAGATCGCTGATAAGCTGGTCAGTATGCAGGCCACCTGCACAAGCATAAGTGATGTAGACCTCATCAGGCATGGTCTACATCAAGAACTGATGTGTGTATGTCTATAGATATTATATATATATAAGTATATGATAGTAGATGGTAGTATGTATAGATAAGCATAATTTTCTATTAAAAATAGATGTTTTGGTTATAAAACTTTGAGTACTAACAAAACTTCTTTTGTGCTAAGCTTCAGTATGTTTTCTGTTTCGACAGGAAGAAGGTTTGAATGATGTTCAGGAGATCATTAAGACAGAGAAGGCTTTTCCAGAGCGCCGACTCAGGGGAGTGCTGGAGGAGCTCAGCATTGGCTGCAGGCAAGCTGCATAATAATAATCATTTGTCATAGTCTTGGATCCAAACTGGCATTGTGACTCAGGGGTCAGTACTGATACTGGAGTTTCTCCTTATATTAAGAGATGTAAATCTGCTGTAAAACAGTAAAGTGCTTATATTTACTATTCAAAAGCTTCTGCTGCTAGCTGCACTCTGCCATCTTCATCAGCCCACCCAGAAGCTATGAAGACAACAGTTCTCTGCACTGAACCATCATTTTTGTATTTTCTTTATTTTTGTGTTCTTTTAATGTTAGAGTGTAGCTCCTTGCTTGTATCTATAAAGACAGTTTCAATTTATCTTTTCGATGACGTGACCTCTGTATTTTCTGGTCCTTTCCAGTCGGTTTGTGACTCTGGCTAACAAGGATGTGAACCAGGCAGGCAGAACTAAACTGGATCGAGAACGGCTCAAGTCCTGCATGAGGGAGATGGTATGATTTCTTGTCTCAAACAAAGAAGGAAGGAAACAGCTGTGATTAATGGCATCAGTCTGGCTGCTATGCAGTCAGTAATCCCAGTGCCTTAGTGTAAAAATAGGCCCTGTAAAGGCCAAGCAAGGAACTTTTTATACTTACTTTTTATACTTTTTTTTATTCCCTTGTAATAAGTCCTTGCAGTACATTTGCATGCTTTTTCTATACTAATACTTACATTTCCTCTGATCAAAATGGAAGCAAAGTAGTGATGCAGTGGTAATAGAAGAAGAGGAGGTTTTAGTATGAATATGTCTGTATTGGAGCAGGTATAGCAGCATTAGCAGTGTTTATCACACACACTTAAAAAGAAACTATATTGCAAGTGTTTCAGAAAAATATATATGGTTTTTTTAAGGACTCCATAAATTATCAGTTAGTAATTAGCTTTGGTATCAGTAATTTATGTGCAGTTTTAAAATGAAATTCTCTTTGAACCCACACATTTTTTTAATATTCTGAATAAAATCCACTTATACACTTGGTTGAATTAAATGTGAACAGAGGCCAGCTCGAGCGTTTGCATGCATATTGTGTGTGTGTGTGTGTGTGTGTGTGTATAAGGTCAACTGTTATTAAGCTTCATCCTCACACCCTGTGTTTCTGCAGGACAGCATGGGTCAGCAAGCCAAGCAGATTCGGACGCAGGTGAAAAAGAACACAGTCAGAGACAAACTCAAACTGGTGCAAAACTTCCTGCAGAGGCTCCGCTTCCTTGCTGACGAGGTGATAATTTCACTTTAATTAATTTAACTCACACTGAGTGCATCTAAACTGTGAATCACATTTCACACATGCAGAATGAATATATGTAGTGTATATAAACATTTAATACTGTGGAATAATGAAAGTGCAGATTACACATCAATTATATAATTACAAATGATGTTATGTATGTATCTTTTCCAGCCACAGCACAGCATCCCAGAAGTTTTCATCTGGATGATGAGCAACAACAAGCGCATTGCTTATGCTCGGATTCCTTCCAAAGACATCCTGTACTCCATAGTGGATGAGGAAACAGGAAAGGACTGTGGCAAAGTCAAAGCTGTCTTTCTCAAGGTATCTCTTTCTCGGCCTTTGTAAGCATGTGTCACATTTAAAACGACTTTGCTGATTCTCAACCGTCTGAAATTGTAAGCCTCATGGTGCCGTCAAGATCCAAGATCTCTAATTATTCTCCTCACTAGACACTGCTGCCTTTAGATGATCAGTAGTCATGATTAGTCAAAATACAAGATTCAACACTGACAACTATTATGGTTGAATAGGCTTGCACATTTTTGACAGCTGCCTAGACAGAAGGTTGAAAATCAATAAGATGGCTGCAAAATTTTACTTAATAATATCGCAAAATGCGCAATGATTGACTCACTGTAACAGAACCAAAGAGAGGATGTACTGTGTATTTAATATAGAGCTGTCTGAGCTAAGAGCATTCAGCATTCAGCCAGTATTAAGAATCAGCAAGTGTATTTTGTTTTGTTGAATGAAACTATTCATAATTATTCATTTAATTGCTGCTAATTGCTGATCTTTGTCCACAGCTGCCTGGTAAAAAGGGGTTTGGCCCTGCAGGCTGGACAGTTCAGGCTAAGTTGGAGCTGTATCTGTGGCTGGGCCTCAACAAGCAAAGGAAGGACTTCCTCAATGGTCTGCCTAATGGTTTTGAAGAGATCAAAGCTGCTAAAATGGGCCCCGGTCTTCAGTCCGTCCCCCCCGTCAGCCTAGTCTACAACAGTAAGTACACGCCAGAAATGACGAACATCCTAGCAGCTGGTCCTGAGCTGCACCAGCTCTGTATGTGGAAGATAAGTTGGTGGTTAACACCTCTTCACTCCAAGTAACTCACTGCAACATGAACAGTTTTGCTTTTTTTCCTTATTCACCATCGAGTTTTGCATTAGGTTTTTCTTTTTCATCTAAGTTTTAACTTTAAAATCAGTTAAAAGCAATCAAACACAAACAAACTCACCCAGAAGCAAACATTTGGCTTCTACTGATTGCTTATTGATTTACTTTGTGGTTCACTTTTCTAACTTTAATATAAGTTTGCTCACAAAGGGAATTGATTGGGATGTGATGTGTGTGTGTGTGTGTTTGCGTGTGTGTCCAAACAGTGAAACAAGTCTTTCAGCTGAGAGCGCACATGTACCAGGCCCGCAGTCTGTTTGCTGCCGACAGCAGCGGCCTCTCAGACCCCTTTGCAAGGGTCTTCTTCTCCACACACAGCCAGGTTACTGAGGTAAGACTCTCAATGTGTGTGTATATTTGTGAATTTGTACGTGTGTGTGTGTGCTTGTATGACAACAAGTCAGAGAAACAGCAAGTAATCTGAGTTGATGTGTGTGTGTGTGTGTTGCAGGTCCTGAGTGAGACTCTTTGCCCTACATGGGACCAGCTGCTGGTGTTTGACGATGTGGAGCTGTTCGGGGAGGCCAGCGAGCTGAGAGACGATCCACCAATCATTGTAGTTGAAATCTATGACCAGGACACAGTGGTAGGATTCTCTGTTAAATGAAGGCATCATAGATTCATCAATCCTTGTTAGTCCGTTTTAAAGGATTTTGTTTGCGCCAATGAAACTAACAGTGCCTTGCTTTTCCATCCCTCATGTTCTGTCCATCCTTGTCTCACTCATCCACTTTGTCTCTCACATGAACTCTGCTGTCCTTGCTAAATAGAGTGTGAAAGCATTAGTATTGTAGAAGCTGTGTTGAGGTTTTAATAGCTGCTGATATCTGATACAGTAGCTGATGTGTTATGAATTGCTAGGTTAATTTAGCTGCTGGTGAGCTCTGGAAAAGTTTTGGAAAAACGTGCATGTACTTCCTCCACCTTTCCTGTTTCAGTGTGTATTAAGAGCATCTGCGGCAGCACTGGCTGTAGTAGTAGGAGTGGTGCAGTGCAGAAAACCTGCCTCACAATACTCAACTATGGAAGGAAAGAAAGTTTTTGGAAAATGCTTTTACCCACATCTCTATTTAATGACTGCACCTCTTTTTGTTCTATTACGCTGTAATCTTCAGTCAGGTTGTTTGTTTGGGAGTTATAAGGTTTTTTTTTTTCTGTTTACAAGCTTTTCATACTCACACTTCACATTGTTGTAACCTTTGACCATTTTGACCAATACTGACATCAAGTGGCTGCTGTCGAAACTGCACCTCCCACACCCCGTGTCTAACTCCCTACCCTTGTCCCCTGTGACTGTCTCAACTGCCCTGCTGTCATGATGTGGTGTTCAGGGCAAGGCGGAGTTCATAGGTCGGACGTTTGCGAAACCCACAATCAAGATGTGTGATGAGCACTACGGCCCTCCGAGGTTCCCGCCGCAGCTGGAGTACTACCAGATTTACAGAGGGAACTGCACTGCCGGGGAGCTGCTGGCTGCCTTTGAGCTGCTACAGGTAACATATGCGAGAAGGCACACACATGAACACACGCAAATGCTTCAATGCTTTCATATATGCATGCGCACACACTCAACTCTGTAGAGAGATTGCATGTCACTACTGTACAGGTTGGTTGTTACAGTAAAGAGAAAAAAAGTAGCTTTAATGACGTGAAGCGTGCAAAAAAAAAGAAAATGGAAAACAGCCCAGAAATACAGTTTTTTTGTCATTTATTCTGTGCATATTTATCTTCATTTAAAACTCATCTTATGTTCTTTGCCTGTTTTCACAACCTTTTTTCTTGTTTTTCTTATACTGCCTGCACACGGCATCATCACATACCCCTTTTACTTTACTCTGCCATAATCCTCATATTTGCTTTTCCTTCTTCCTCCTGTGAAATATCCATTTCTCCCTCTTGTGCCTTCCTCCTGCTGCCTACAGATACCTTTCGATTCGGAGGAGATTAGGCGAGCTCTGATTGCTGTCCATAACTTTGCTGTTCCTCAAATAAAGGTGCTCTTTTCTTTTCATTCTCTCTTTTTCATCCCACTGCGTCTTACTCTTGGGGTTTCTCTGTTATCAGTGTTTGTATTGCAATAACTGCACCAACATGAGGCCTTCTGCCTCCTCTGCACTTCTTCAAAGTTGTTGCACTAAGCTAAGAAAGATTAATATTTAAGACTGTGGGAGAGAAATTTATTACGGTGTTCAAACTGTGCAGAAATCACAACCTGCTCAGATTTACTTCCCCTCTCTCCTCCTTAATTAGATTGGTCAAGGAGGGAGAGCCGACCTTCCTCCCATTGAAGGGCAGACAGACTCAGAGCATGGACCGATTCTCCCTGTGCCACTGGGCATCCGGCCCGTCTTGAGTCGCTACCGCATAGAGGTGAGATTTTAACCGCCACCTCTGTGTTTTGAATTTTTATGGATCCTCTTCCCTTACTGCTCTTTTCTTCTGGTTCAGGTTTTGTTTTGGGGCTTAAGGGACCTAAAGAGGATTAACCTGGCCCAGGTGGATCGGCCCCGTGTGGATATCGAGTGTGCAGGTAGAGGTGTTCAATCTGCCCTCATCCAAAACTACAAGAAGAACCCCAATTTCAGCACACTGGTCAAATGGTTTGAGGTGGTGAGTACAAATCTTTATTTATGACATTAGAAAGCCTTACCTAAGACATTTTATATTACATCCAGTTGTTTTATATAAACCAAGCTTAGTTTTAGCTTAGCTGGAGTTCTTGTTTTTTATTTTTTTTCAGGACTTGCCAGAGAATGAGCTTCTTCACCCTCCGCTCAACATCCGAGTGGTGGACTGCCGTGCGTTTGGCCGCTACATCCTGGTGGGGTCCCACGCCGTCAGCAGCCTGAGGCGTTTCATCTACAGCGCCCCAGACAAGACCTCCAACAACTGGGCCACTGCAGGTGCTGAACCTCATCTGAGCAAACATATTCAATACTTAAAGAGGGGCCTATTATGATTTATTTTTATTTTTTCACCACTGGAGTGCTTCCTTTCTCCTGCATTTCTTTTGGGGAAACAAACATGCATTCAATTGTTAATGAGGGGCTTATTTATACCGTGGCCTTTTGTAAGTGTGTTTAGAGAAGCACTGTTTTGTCTTGCCAAGTGACAATTAGCAAATTTAAAGCACTAGGATTTTCACAAATTATGAAAAGCGGCTTTACCTGTAGATTCACTCCTACAGTATGAATTCTTGTGTTTATTGTCTTCACCATGTACACCTACATATACCTATTTAGATGACAAACAAAGCATATCCATTTTACTGTTCTTCTGCGATTGGTTAACAAAGTTTTGTGGGCGTGACCTAATACACTTTAAAGCTGGAGTGCGGGACTTTTGTCTCCCAATTTTGGCAGTGAGAGTAAAGGGGGGGGCGCTCGTCTGTGATTGCCTGACACAAGCATGCAGCGCGCTCTCATGTGCACCCTGAATGACAGACACACATAGAGGGACGGCAAAGACAGATATGTTTTGATGGTCAACCAGCCCAAAAACGTATTTTTTGACCGTCTACCACCCCACCAGGATTTGTCCCAGTATGCCTGATGGCGAGTGCTGGCTGTAACCTACTGTTGCTGCTGTAAAATGGTGGATAAAGTGTTTTGAGCGCCACACAAACCCCGTGAAAAGGCTTGTTTCACTATCAGAATTTGATCCATCCAGTCCAATAACATTTGGAAAGTCTAGAGGAGCCGCACGATTAACGGCCAAACGGCTAGCGTGGGAATGTCGCCTCCCACATGTGATTTAAAAAAAACTCCATATACTGTGAAGTACAGAGAGATTTATCTGGCGGCGATAGGCTTAATCAGCATTGTGTGAACTCGTTTGGCAAGGGCTTGAATGTAACAGACATTCAATTTCTGTACAAGTTCCGCACTGCAGGTTTAAGAGCCATAACTCTTGAATGCGTCATCCAATTGCAACCAAATTTGGTAATTCTGTACAGAGGGGAGCTCTGAACAAGTCTGTACAATCTGATGCAATTTTCCATAGGTGTTGCTACAAAAGACATAAAATTGCTGCAGCAGCTGGCAGCAATCACACACATTTTCTGCAGGACCATTCTAGTATTTAAAGTTTTTCTTAGTTCTTAGTTTCTTTTGTTTTACTTATCCAGGAAAGTGTCTCTACAGTGTCAGTGTATTATTCTTTACTAACGCAATACCATTAAGACTGAAAGCCTTACATTTGAGTGGCATTTCATTTATACATATTACAGTCAACCTTTATAATTTTGAAATATTGATATAATATTTCAATTTATATAAATCATGTAGAGGACAATCTTTTGTTGATTTCTTTTTCAGTTCTGGGTTTTCTCTTATTCCGAAAAAGAGCTGTAGGTTCTTACCAGACATGGTAAAACAATGTCTGAAAGTAGTTCTTAGACTTTGTTTTAACCTGCATGGAGTACCTAGAAAATTTTAAACAATCAAAAGAAACTGTATGTCAAGAAAGGTTAAAACAAACTTCTTTAATAACTTTCTTCACTAACTTTGCTGATTTCTCTGCTTGCTTTGTGCTCTTACCACCTTTTGTACTTACATCGTCTCTCCACCTGTTATCCTCTCTCTCTCTCTCTCGCATGTCTTTGGCTGTCCTGTCCTTTCCTGCCATCTGCTGTCGTTTCCCTTCGGGCCTCACTCCAGCTAAGCTCATGAATGGCTACATGGTCCTAACCAATGGCGGCTCCCAGCCTCGCTCCTCACCCAGCCTTTCCTCCCGCACTCTCTCTCGCCCCGCAGGTGACATCATGGTCAACATGGACTCAGAGTCTGCGGTCCGAAAAATGGACACAGTTGTCAAGTTAGACGCTGTAAGTTTGATAGTAGTATGTTGATGCACAGTAGAGCATTGCCTCCTAATTTCTATACTATACTGTGTGTGTTTATATATGTAAAAGGTGCGAGTGAAGCACTGCTTTGCTTCTGCTTCTGGAAATGTGCTACTCATTCCTGTGTGATCCACTGTGTGTATTAATCCCTGTGTTGTTTTATGTGACACCCCCCTGTCATAGACGTCTGACGCTGTAGTAAAAGTTGACATGGTAAGTAATCGCTTCTATAGAAATATGGCAATGAAAATATGCACTGAGGTTATCTGGTGCCTCATTGCGAATCCAAACTGAGCTACTGAGAATCACCTTCGTGTCTGAACTGTTTCAACAGACCGAGGAAGAGAGCGACAAAGAGAAGAAGAAGAAGAAGAAGAAAAAGAAGGGAGGCGTAGAGGAGGAAGAAGAGACAGACGAGAGTGTGCTGGACTGGTGGTCCAAATATTTCGCTTCTATTGAGACACTGAAGGAGGTTTGTCTATTCTGTTGTTTTAAGTCCATTTTAATCTAGTCAAGTCTAGAGTTTATCATATGTTTGCCCTCATAATTTTCTCTGCAGACCCTCAGAGCCCAGGAGGCGGCTCAGGCAGAGGCGGAGGAGAGAGAGGACCTGGAGATAGCAGCAGAGGCAGCAGGTATTAAACAACAAGTCAGCCGGGCTGCCTGCCAGCAAGCCTAAATGTGTGCAGCTTTGATTTCTTTTAAAGGGATACGTGACCAATATTGCATTTTAAGTAGTTATTCTGCAAGAATCGTCATATTCCTGACTGTTTGCAGTCATTTTTTGGTGATTGCATAAAAATAGTTCTCAAGTGTTTATGCATTTTTAGTTGATAGTTCTGAGGATGAAGAGAATGAATTCTGTTATGCCACCTGCACTGCCAGAGAAGTCTGCAAGAACATTGTTAGGAGTTTTTTGCAAAAAATGTGCTCTTTGGGAATGAAATGACTTAGACATAGTCTTTGTCTATGTGAGGCAGAGCATGCAGAGGCAGCATACAGTGTGTGCTTCATTCCAGGTCTTCATTCCCATTGAACTATCCTCCATCTGTGCTTTGAACAGAGTTGAACATCATCACATTCATGACAGCATGACCTCCCAGCTCTGCAGTACACATGAAAGTTGGCTGAAATCAAATCACTGACTGCACATAAATTGTTTACCATCAGACAGCAATCCATAAACATAACACCGATCTGAAGATGCTACTTCTAACAATAGAACTGGAAAATTCAGTGTTGAACTTTGGTATAAACTGGCATTTATTAAAACCAGAGATTACCAGAGATGATCTCTCTCTTTTACAACATAAAAATAATAATAAAAATGAAATACATACAGAGTAAATTAAGTAAAATATGTGATATGTAAAGGTGATTTAATAGAAGATACTGTTTATGCGAGTCTGAGTTCATCAGGCAATTCATTCCATAGCTGAGGTGCCCTTCAACAGCAAAAGCTTTGTCCCCTTTAGTCTTGCACCTTGACATGGGAACTGTCAAAAGGGTCCTGCCTCAGAGTAGTAAGTGTTACACTACCATTAAGTTGGGGGACTCACAAGAGACAGATTTTAACAAGACTGGTCATAATTGAAGGTCAAGCTATCCTGACCTTTAGTCCTGAGTATGGGTCAAGCTCCAGAAATGCTGGATTTTACAATTATCATCATAAAACCCAAAAGCATCTGTCGTTAGACCCACCCATCCTGGTAAATGCCCACGATTTTAAACTTTCCACATCACCAGTTTGTAACAGAAGCTTCCTGACAAAAATTTGAGGTCTGAAGCCAAATCTGAGAAAACCCACCTGTCAACTTTCATGTTGAGTGCTGTGTGTAAACTTCCCTTCTTCATAACTCCAACCGTGCTTTGTTCACCTCCATCTCCACTCACCCCTCCGATCAGATATCAAACCCGATGACCTTCTTCTGAAAGGCTCTAAGACAAAAGAAAAGGGAAAAGAGAAGAAGAGCTCCAAGGACAAGAAGAAGGGTCAAGCTGTGGATGGATCCGAGAAACGACCGGTTAAAGCGAAAGTGGACGAGTTGATGGTGAGTGTATCATTCACACTTGAGCGATTGTACACACATCAAAAATGAACCAGCACACACTAACGTATAGACATACTTGGTGTTTGGTGACCTACGCAGGTGTACAACAAGGAGCTGGAGAGTGAGTATGGAAACTTTGAGGACTGGCTTCACACTTTCAACCTCTACAGAGGAAAAGCTGGGGACGACGACGAACACGCTCTGGATGATGATAGAATTGTCGGAAGATTCAAGGTGGGAGTAAAAACAAGTGCATCCCTGCCCACACGAGCTGACAGAAAATATGAGTACGGCTCATCTGTAACCTGTTTGTTTTTCTGTGATTCAGGGATCCTTATGTATGTACAAGCTACCCCTGTCAGAGGAGATCACGAGAGAGGCGGGATTTGATCCTAACATGGGCATGTTCCAGAGCATTCCTCATAACGATCCAATCAACGTCCTCGTCCGTGTCTATGTGGTCAGGGTAAGTGACGTC
Organism: Scomberomorus guttatus; assembly: GCA_038419695.1. Classification (NCBI taxonomy): domain Eukaryota; kingdom Metazoa; phylum Chordata; class Actinopteri; order Scombriformes; family Scombridae; genus Scomberomorus; species Scomberomorus guttatus. Next base: position 12,898,150 of record CM076462.1, read on the forward strand.
CTTCCCCATTTAAATCTATACTCCAGTTAAAATGTTCATTCTCTCCTAATCTGCCCTGTTCTGTTTTATTCCTCCACTTCAGGCCACAGATCTTCATCCTGCTGATATCAACGGGAAGGCTGATCCGTACGTCGTCATCAAGCTGGGCAAGTCAGAGGTCAAAGACAAAGAGAACTACATCTCCAAACAGCTCAATCCTGTATTTGGCAAGTGAGTAGAGAGAAACCTTTATTTAGTTGCACTTTGTTGTCATGCGTTGGTAGTTCAAGAGAAAAGTCTGTATGAAACTTATGTCAAGTGGAAAAAAGGCAGAAAAAATCTAAATAATTCTCAACTGCTTAAGTCAGATTAATGAAACCTGGCAGCAGTCATTCAAAGTGTTGTCCGGATATTTTTGTGCAGCAATATTTTGAAACTAAACCTGAATCTTGCTCCTTCCACATACATATATCTTAAAGGGGACATATGCTTTTTCTCTTATTTTTATACTGTTACGATGTCAGATGTCAAAGTTTCAAAATCTGAGGTGAACATATGTAAAAATGCTCCCTGTAAGTCAAAAGCCCATCCTGCTCTGAACGCTCCGTTTGCAATGTTACATAAAGGAGTTTTTTGAATTGTAAAAGATATTCCAGTTTATCTCCCACTACTCCTTCCTGCTCAGATCGTTTGACATTGAAGCCACGTTCCCCATGGAGTCCATGCTAACGGTGTCTGTGTACGACTGGGACCTGGTGGGCACAGATGACCTGATTGGAGAGACAAAGATTGACCTGGAGAATCGTTTCTACAGCAAATACAGAGCCACCTGTGGCATTTCCTCCAACTACTCTGTGTGAGCATCCACGTGTCTTATCCTTTACATGTTTAAATGATTGTTTTAGTTACAGTTACCATAACTTAAACTTACTCAGACACTTCAGAAATGTAATACCCTTTCTGTTATTATCTACTGATGTTAGCCATGGGTACAATGTCTGGCGTGATCCTATGAAGCCCAGCCAGATCCTGGTGAAGCTGTGTAAGGAAGGCAAGATTGACGGACCTCATTATGGGCCTGGAGGAAAAGTCAAGGTGGCAAACCGCATCTTCATGGGACCGACGGAGATCGAGGATGAAAATGGTACGGAAGTGTTCTCCTAAAACTGTGACAATAATTTAAAGGTCCTTCATAAATCCATCAAATTGACTGTGATTTTGTATTGAAAAAACTAAATCCTTTTACACTTTGACATAATTAAACATATTTTCCATGAAAATCAACCCAGTGTCACAAGGAGAGATCACACTAAGGATACTGCCTTGAGCAGCACTTCCATATGTTTCTATGTGTACAAGTGTGTCAATCACATAATTTAGGTTTTGTGATGTTTTGCTTACATCAGCTTTTGTGTTGATCTCGCAGGTCTGAAGAAGCAGACTGAGGAGCATTTAGCTTTGACAGTGCTGAACCACTGGGAGGAGATCCCAAGGGTGGGCTGTAAGCTGGTCCCTGAACACGTGGAGACCAGACCCCTTCTGAACCCCGACAAACCTGGCATCGAACAGGTAGGAAAGAGTCGCTTTATCTGGAGACCTGAAACAGATCAGTCTGCAAGTTGCTAAACTGTATCATTTTACTCAAAGGGTCGTATTGAGATGTGGGTGGATATGTTTCCTATGGACATGCCTGCTCCCGGACCTGCGATTGACATATCACCACGAAAACCAAAGAGGTAGGTAGTTTCTGATAGTAGCATAAATCCAATGCAAATTTTGGGAAAGATATTTATTGCATTGTCTAAAGTTCTTCAGTTTTTTCAACAGAATTTCTAGTTTAATCCCCAGGTTAAATAATGGTGAGTCTTTTTGACTAGTTAGCTCTCTATTTACTGTCAAATATAAGTCCAACTATGTGTGTATGTGTTCCTTCCTCCCCCCCTTACCAGATATGAGCTCAGGGTGATTATTTGGAATACAGACGAAGTAATACTGGAGGACGATGATTACTTCACTGGGGAAAAGTCCAGTGACATATTTGTCAGGGGGTAGGTACAGCGGGATGCGGTGACCAAGCCTCGTCCCGTGGGTGTGAGCTGTGTGTGGTTGTGTTTTGCGGTTAACCATTATTTTTTTTGTTTTGTTTCCATTTTTTCTGTGTGCGTGTTTGTGTCGTTTGTTGTGCGTCTGTCTTTGTGTTTGTGGTGTGTCTCCCGTCTGTCTGTCTGTCGTCCTCTCTTCTCTTCTCTGGTCAATGCTCTGCTGCTGTCTAGCTTTGAGCTCCGTGTTGTTATTTGGAACACTGATGACGTAATTCTAGAGGACGATGCTTTCATGACAGGAGAGAAGATGTCTGACATCTATGTCAGGGGGTAAAACACACGATTCCATCGCATGGCTCGTACAACTACTTCCTTCTTCCTTCCTCCTGAAGCCCTTGAATCATTTTTTTTTATCCCCTTTCCTGCTTCTTGTCTCAACTTTCCATCCAGCACGTAACCTCGCTTGTCTCCAACTCTCCAATCAGCACGCTGAGAACTAACGACAAATGAAAAATTAGTCCAGTCAAGACCAAACCACATAAACAACTTATTGAGCACGATTATAATTGTAATTGTACTTATGGTATATAAACCAGAACAATCCAGTGATATTCACACAGCTGAAACCTCACAGACCTTGGAAACAGCAAAAACTTTTCAGCTAAAAAGTATGAGAAGTAAGAAGGAATTCAAATTTGAACAATTTCAAGACAAACTCCCATCAGCTGAGGAAAATTGTGTGATATGATCAAAAGCTCCAGAGCAGCAACTGCCAATTTCAGGTATGTTTGATAGAAAATATCTTAACTCAAGGTTCTTTTCTCCTGATCTTTCATCAGCAGAGAGGCTTTTTCTTTAGCCGACCTTCAGTTAAGATTTTTTGGTCAAACTACAATTGCTAAGGTGAAGAATAAATTCAATACATAGAGATGAACTGTTAAACCTTTGGTTACTTTTGGTAACCTTACTGTAAGCGTTTATGAGCAATATACAAACATTGAATCAATGGTTTATAACACACTATAATGTAGTTTTAAGCAGCTTTACGTGTTTATTCATGTATTTGTGAACAACTATAACTCCTCCTGTGGAGGTTGGTGAATAAGAAGATAATCAATGACAAAATAGTCAAACAGTTGTAATAATATAAAATATGTCATTGGAGAAATTATAATTGTTGACAAATACTGTACATTAAAAAACACTTAAAAATGTTCTTATATCTGTTAATAACTACATTATAGTGTGTTATAAACCATTTATTAAATATTTATATACTGCTTATAAATGCGAAATAGGGGCACTTAAAGTTCAGTATTAAAGAGGTTTTTTTTTAATTTAAGGTTTGTGGTTTGGTCCTGTACTGCAGTTTCTACTATAAAATACTTTCCAGGAATTTTAATTTTCAAGATATTTGGAGCCTCTTGCATGGACAAGCAAAGAACATGCATGCCAGTACCGACACATGTTTTTAACAATGTTGTCATGTTACAGCACAAGACGTTTTTCACGACAGACATTTTGACTCGTGATAGCAGGAAAAACACAGCAGCATGCACAATAATACCAGCGCTCTGGAACTGACACATAAAAGAAATGCAGCCATTTTTTATGTTCTTAGTTCTTAATTTTCCTACCATGACATGTCAATATGTCTGCCATGAAGAAGGTGTGTAATGCTTTGGATAGTGAAAGTTTTTGATGACAGGGTTTTGCAGAGCCTCCTCACTCCTGCATAACCAAACTCACTTCTCCCTCAGCTGACTCAGTGTCACTCCGGCGTGGATGTGTCACCTCAGGGTTTCGCTGTAACAAACGGGGTACCATCCTCAAACAACCCTGAACACTCGGAGGATGATAAAGTATTTTTTTAAATCCACTTTTCCTCTCTACTGTAGATTTCTGACAAAACGCGACTGACACAACTGTCGAACATTGACAGTAAAGACAGGAGGATTTAGGGTTGTTTCAGATGGAGCCAGAGTTTTGATACAGTGGTTATTATTGAGGCATGTTTTAATGACATGTGTCATCTATAGCTGAGCAAAAAGTTCCCAGTACTTAATCCCAGCCCTGCCCTAATTTAAGACAATGCATCTCAGTCACCAGCAGTGGTGGAAGAAGTACTGAGATGCTTTTACTTAAGTAAAAGTAGCATTACTACAATAAAAAAACTCACTTCAATTACACTCCATTACAAGTAAAAGTCCTGCTTTTAAAATCCTACTTAAGTAAATGTACAAAAGTATTGGCATCAAAATGTACTTAAAGTATTCAATAAATTTAAAGTATTCATTACGCAAAATGGCCCCATTTAATGTTAAGTGTTACATTTTGTAATATATGTTAAGCGTTTAGTGTTATATTCATCAAATATGTATTATTGGAATAATAATATTGATTTATTGATATGTGCAGTTTAATGTTTTCAAGGTAGAGCTCATTTGAAATTATACTGTTGTATAGTCTAATCAATAATAATGCATATTTATAAACTGATCGTATGTTTTTATGAATAAATATTGACCTGAAACGTAGTTAGTAACTATAGCTGTGAAATAAATGTAGTGGAGTAAAAAGTACATTTCCTTCTGAAATCTAGTGGAGTAGAGGTAAAAAGTCGCAGAAAATAGAAAAAAGTACACTACTTAAGTAAATGTACCTCTCCACCACTGGTCACCAAATCATAGCACATTCTTCTCAGTATTTTTTAAGATGTTCCAGACTGACAATCTCCCATTGTCAGCTTACGTTCTCATATTTTTTAGTGTTTGGTGCAGCTTCCCTCCCTCTTCCTCCTGACTAATGAAGCCATTCTCACTCAACTGTTAATGAAAAAGCTCCAGCCGGCACACAAAAAAACCCTCACATGCTTTGATCCTCTGCTTGTTAGTATTTGCAGTCTGACACTATGAGGACAAAAGATGCTTGTTTAATGGTCAGTCTGTATAAATTTCACTAATGGCATTTCTGCAAGCTTTGTGTTTGCATGGCTTTGAAAATAGTGTGAAGCTCCAACATCAAATCAGATTTGAATGATTCACTCGAGAAACATCTTTAACAATGATGCACACAAAAGTGTGTTAATCTGATATGCTGTTGGGGAGTCGCATTATGTGTTTTGATTTTGACCAATTCGCATCATCTCTCTTGTTGGCAGATTGGTACATTTACAACATGTCCCGTGCTCCTTGTTTAAATCAACCAAATTAATATACTAACTGACAGACAGTTTCCTACACATTAAACCTTAAAGGTGCATGACTGACAAAATCAAATAACAAGATCTACCCACTAATCTCACCAAACCATGATTCTAAAGGTCAACCTACCTCTAATTCTGATGATCCTGCACTGATCTGTGGTCTCACCTGTCTGTGAACCTCCCACAGGTGGCTGAAAGGGCAGCAGGAGGACAAACAGGACACAGATGTGCACTACCACTCCTTGACTGGGGAGGGAAACTTTAACTGGCGCTTCGTCTTCCCCTTTGATTACCTCATGGCTGAGGAGAAGATCGTCATCTCTAAGAAAGAGTCCATGTTCTCCTGGGATGAGACCGAATACAAGATTCCTCCTCGTCTTACGCTACAGGTCTGGGACGCCGACCACTTCTCTGCTGATGACTTCCTGGGTAAGGGCTGGTAGAAATGAAGAGATGCTTCATTCTTGTTGCTGAAGGCTATAATCCCATAGAGAGTTTTCAATTCCAAATTATTTGACCATCTGTCTCGTTAGTTGTTTGTTTATGGGATGAATTACCCATCTGTTTTACCATGGTCATTGCCAGGAGTCTTACCGCCATTGTGTCTGACTGCTTTGATTATAACTGCTCCCAGGTGCGATCGAGCTGGACCTAAACCGGTTCCCTCGTGGCGCAAAGACGGCCAAGCAGTGTTCCATTGACATGATCCGGAATGAGCAGGAGCTGCCGACCATCTCCATCTTCAAACAAAAGAGGGTCAAGGGATGGTGGCCTTTTGTGGCCCGAGATGAGAACGATGAGATGGAGCTCACGGTAAGACAGTCATGAAATACTGAGCATATCAGCATGAAATCATCATGTTGCAATTACTTCTAAACGCCAGTTAGAAAGCCAATTTCAAGGCAAGGATGAGATGAAATAAGCAGTATAAAGAGGAGTGCAAATAAAGAAAGAAACATAAAGGCAAGAGAATAAAAACAAAAAATACACAGGTGTCCAAGTTTAAACCTGAAACCTTTCAAGATAAAAAAGCTTCAAATGAAAAAAATCCTTCCAAGGAAAGATCACTTTTTAGTTTAACTCCTCATAAATCATGTCAACAAAAAGGGTCAAACATAGGGATTAGTTAAATTTAAAAACATTGAAAACCACTGCATTAATATATATAGGCAGTACAATGTTAATATCCACGTCCAGCCATCTCAACAGACCCAACCATACTTACATACTTTACATACTATCGATCTAGCGGGTTATTTTACAGTGATTTATGCTGTCATTGCAGGGTAAGGTTGAAGCTGAGCTCCATCTGGTGACAGCAGAGGAGGCAGAGAAAAGTCCTGTAGGACTGGGACGAAATGAGCCGGATCCGCTGGAGAAACCAAAGTAAGATATTGACCTGTTGTTTTATTTGACGATATACAGTATGTAGAATCTAACACTCACAAACACTCGTACAGTTTCTTACACTTTGTTACTTTGGCAGTTAAAAACTGAGGATGGTTGTGTGGAGCGAGGAGTGTCCCATAAATCTCCTTTTCAGGAAAATCATTGTCACAGTGCAAAAAGCAGCGTTACAAAGATTTAATAGCAAATTACCACCAATCAACATTTGATATTAATTTATAAAGGTGTGATTTGGTCTAGTTTGACCCTCGCTGCTTTCTGCACTGTCAAAGGGCCACTGTTACACTTTCGCACTCGTTTCTCCTCCTACCATCTCTTCAACTGTCTCCCTCTGTCTCTCCCCTCCCTTCATCCCTTCCCTCTTTTGTGTGTGTGACCCCTCTCCTCCTTTACCTCTCTCTCTGTTTTTGCCTCCATCTGCATTCCCTACTTCCCTCCCTCCCCCTCTCCCTCCTCCCACAAAGTCGCCCGGACACCAGTCTTATGTGGTTTCTGGGCCCTCTGAAGTCCATTCGTTACTTCATCTGGCACAACTACCGCTGGCTGATCCTCAAGGCCCTGGGACTGATACTGCTGCTGCTCATGCTGGGCCTCTTCCTCTACTCAATCCCTGGCTACCTCGTCAAGAAGATGCTGGGGGCCTGACGCGCTGGTAGCCTTCGCCCCCTCTTCTTCTGCTGTTTCTGCTTCTCTATTTAACCTCCTTGCTTCCTGGGTTCTCCGTCCTAACTGTAGCGTCTCCTCTTCTGTCCTGCCAAAACACTCTTTTCCTCCACTGCTATCTCTCCTCTGTTGTCTTAGCTATAGAATAGTCTCTATGTTTTGTGTCTATGTATCCGTCTCAACCTTTGTGCAACCTAGTGTCTTTTGCCATCAAGTGCCATTTTGTAAGTGACCAACTGTGAGTTATAAAAAAAAATTCAGGACTGTTTTTAGGCATAGACAAGCTAGGGCGCCACCAGCTGGAGCGGCACCAAAGAATTATTGATTTCAGATGCCCCATCTACCTCTAAAATGTGAGTGAGTAAAACCGTTAGGCCACAACATATAGAAACAGCAGCCATTGAGGTAACACTTTATTTTACATGTCCTTTAATTTTATACTAATTTCCTGGAAATTTTTGGAGAAATTTGCAGGTATTTAATGGTTAATTTTTAGGATAATTTACAGAGACAGTAGTGCAATTTGGTACAAATTATAAGAAAAAACAGACAAAAAGTGTTAAATAGTCGATCCATTATATTTGGGTTTATACATAGTTGTTAATTTGCAAAAAATCTTAATAAATTAGACTCTAGTCTAGTTTTTGTAAATTAACAACGACATACAAACCCAAATATAATGAGTGGGTGCTTACCTACTAAACCAGCTTAACACAGTTTCAGTTTTTTCTTATAATTTGTTCCAAATTGCACAACCTCTCTGTAAAATGTGCTAAAAATTAACTGTTAAATACCTGCAAATTGCTCCAGGAATATCCAGGAGAAGTATAAATTAAGGGACCTTGATTTTAGTTATTTAATTTAAGTTGCACACCAATAAACTTCAGTATTTAGTCAATGTTGAGGTTAAAGAGAGTCTGTCTAAATCCCATCCAGACATTCCTGCAACAACAGATCCTTGACACCCAGATATTCTATAAAATAAAATATGACATTATACAAAATACTATAGCAAACCATCAAAAGACAGCTGTTAGGTAGGTTTTAATTTTTATAGTGAAGGGCTATTAAAGTGTAAGTCATATAAAACAATAAGTTTTATAAGGAACATATAATGTAAATGTATTAAAATGAATTCAAAATAAATATCGGATCATAAAACATAATTAGGAAAACTATCAGTAAAAGTCTGATTGTGATATTACCTGCGCCTCAGTAAAAACAAATAATGTTAGAATAATTCAGTATTATGAATAATCAGGATTCTTATGTTCCATTTCATATCCTGAATATGTTTAAAACCAAGATAAGACTCTTAACAGGGACACTAGTACGCATGTAAAGGAACTAAACGACATACTGTGTCTTGATGATGACAGGACACAAACCAGAAGTTGAATAAAGTTGAATGAAACTAAAGTAAACTGCTGTGAAAATTTTCAGGTACCAGTGTTTGTAGCAGTTGGTCAATCATCCATCAATTTTTGTCAACATATTCATTGTGCATGTTTCTTATTGTAATGCTTTTAGTCTGTGATGTGGTATTTTGGTCTTCTGAAACATTATATTGATAAAAAAAAAAGTGGGTTGTGAGCAGTAGGCAATTTGGGGGGGGATGAGTGGGGATGCCATCCCCCTTGTTAGCAAAATGACCAAAATGCATCCCCCTTTGTTAACCTGCCATCCCCCCTCTCCATCCCCTGGTAGCAGAGAGAGTGGCTCTGAAATATCAGTAGCCCAACTGTGCTGTGTATTGATAAATCCATAGCGCTGTCCGTGGTGCTGAAGTAGCAGACGGATTTGTAATTGCGCCGCCTTTCTGTCAGTTTCATCTTGGATCTATAATATTCACTAAAGTATATACTACAAATACTCAATTCTTTACTATATTGTAGCCTGTATACTCTATAGAGTAGTATCATCTTCATGATCAAAGTGACTAGTAGCAACGTGTAGTCACAGAAGAACGAGAGGATCATAGAGACACACTGCTGCCGGTAAAGCTGAACAATGACAGAAAGGTTTTATGAATTCTTAATAGAAGCAGAATTTTTAAAATGTAGACTGGCTGGTTTTGCAATATGATTTGAAATTTTGAATATGCACTGATAATATAGAAACTATATTGTAAAGCTTTAAATTAGTGGATTTTTGGAAATATGATTGAGATGTTTTTACAAGCTAAACTTAAAACATTGAGTATATGATTGCCCTTGTTATTTATTTGTAGTATCAGTAATATCTAGTTTGCTGTGTCCTCAGCTTTATCCATGATCTCTCGGTACAGTCTCAATTGTCTTCACAAGCCACCATCCACTTTGTTAAAATTTCACAAATCGACCACTGGTTGTGAGCATGCCGCATTAAAAGATAAATTTGGTGAAAATACTCACAAATGAAACATGGCTTACTAACCACTAATGCCAGCTTTCTCTTTCTCTCTTCCATCCCTTTCATCACTCACCCCTCCTCACCCTCTATCCATCTTCATTCCCTCTTCACCATATTCTTCACCTTTCACCTCCATCCCTCCCACCTAGCCGCCCAGACACCACCTTCCTGTGGTTCCTGAGCCCGCTGAAAGCCATCCGCTACCTGGTGTGCAACCGCTACAAGTGGCTGATAATAAAGATCGTGCTGGCCCTGCTGCTGCTGATCATGCTGGGCCTCTTCCTCTACAGCATGCCGGGCTACCTTGTCAAGAAACTGCTGGGGGCCTGAGAGGCTGCTGGGAGGACAGGGAGGGGGGAGGGTGCTGGCTCAGGTGTCCCAAACCAGAAGAAGGTGTCCCGGTCTCTCCCTCAGTCTCACCCACAGGAAGGGAGGCAGAGGGAGGAGAAGGTACTCTGGAGGTCCGATTGCATTATTTTCTCCTCTGTAATCCATTCTGATCTTCATGTACAGATTGACACCTTCCACTTTACCTCTGAGGAGAGAGGCAGAAAGACTTCTCCCCAAAGTCATGAGCAACACTAACAGTAATCTCTATCCAATCTGCAGCAAGTCTAACAAATCTAATGCTCAATATCTGGACTCCATCCTTGAACTGACTGAAAAGCAATCATATGGCACAAAGTAACCCCTTATCTGACCTAATTTTACTAAGCAATGCTACATGACAATGAATGTTTCTTTAACTGTTTATACCGCTTTTAATTTATGTATTTCAATCCATTTATCGAACGATGTTCATTTTGGAGCACCGGGGTTGTGGTCAGAAGATTGCATGGACGTTCATTTCAAGCGATGCTCCGTGATGCTGTTAGATCTCCCATTTCTGCTACAATGTCTGCTGTTGATTTAGGTTAATAGGGAACAAATGAACAATATTTTTAACAATATTATAGCCCTTGCAGTCTTTGCACACTTCGAGAATAATAATGAAGAATCAAAAATTACAAAGATGTCTATTTTCCTAATGACAGAACAAGACGACTTCAAAATCAAATAGTGAAATAATCAAATAAGCTTTCCACAGGGTCGAGTTCAACTGCTACATTAAATGTTTAATCTCTCAAATAAAAGCAACTAAGCCAGACTTGGGTTAAACAATATTTGCAAATAATTCTCAGCAGCTGTTTTAACCTCTTTTGTATAATCAGTATGTTGAGTGTATAAGCACGGGTCAGAGGTACAGTAGGTGGATTCTCTCTAATGGACATTCCCATATTTTTGTGTAATTGTATAAATGCTTTTCAACTCACTGCTCTTTGTTACAAACCCTGCTGACATAATCGTCACAATAAAACAGATTATTTGCAAATATCATTTGACCAGGCCAGGACCAAGATCAGTTTTCTACCAAACTGTAGGCTTCAATGTCAATATGCATGCATCATAGTGATAACTGACCGGAGAGGTCATGTGTGTTGGCATGACTGTCCTTCCACCTCAACACGAACAAATTACAAACCCCTGTTGTCTTTAACATGACACATAATGTAAAGATAATCTCATGGGAATATGATAAAAGTGCACTTGAGCGGAGTGGTAAAGGAGTCTGGGATATTTTTGAAACTCCAGCCCTGTCCCCGTATCAGATGGCATCGTTTGCAGTGTCCATTACCCACTTTTCAGAATTTGCCTGTGCTTGACCTGTCGTTCATTTGTGTTGGAGTCTTTTTTTGTGATTTTGTGTTTCACCACTTACAGAGTTGTTTGCACTAAACTTGCCTGTTTTTACGATGGATTTGTGTATTTATATATCTGTTGAAAATGTGTGCACTATTTATTTTTTTTCTGTTTTGGCAATTTGAAATAAACTGAATTCCATGGACTAGATGTTTGTTAAAGTTGCTCTCACCCTGAGTGCGTGAGAAGAAGAGGCATATTCCTCAAAGCTGCTTGCAATTGCCTTTTTATTCTTTGCAGTCGTCCCAGCACCAGCATGTCGTGGCTGCTGAGCCCGGTGAGGTCGATGTGTATCCTGGCCTGGAGGCACTACAAGCTGCACTGCGTTGTGCTGCTGGCCGCCATGCTGGTTGTGCTCTTCCTGGTTCTGCTCTTCTTCTCACTGCCCTCAGAGCTCAGCCACAAGCTCTTCAACACTGCTGGATAGAACAACTGACACACACATGACCACTGTATGTCTCTCTTTGTACCTCACAGGAGCTGTTGTATGTCTACTCAGCTGTAATGGTAACTGATGCTGCAGTTAATTGTTCTACCTGTTTTTTTTTTTTCTTTAGGGGTGTAAAAATAAAAACTGCAACCTCAACATGATTTAATAGAGGCTTTATTTTTCTAATGAACATTTAAGAAATACTGATGATTCCACATATGTGTCCTGTTTCTGTTGGGATGATTCCAAGTTGGTCATGAATTACTGAATGTCCAGCTCTGTGCTGACCTGTCAGAGATGTCAGATGGATGATGTTAGAGAAGAAACACATTCATTTATCCTATTAGGGTTTATTTTTATGATGTTTGGTCTATAAAATATGCGCATCACATGTTCCCAGAGCCCAAGATGACATCTTTAAATTTATAGTTTTGTCCAAACAACAGTCCAAAACCGAAAGATATTTAATTTATCATCAAATGTGACGAAGAAAAGCAGAAAATCTTCACATTAAAGACACTGGAACCAGCAAATGTACTGTATGGCATTTTTCACTTGAAAAATGACTAATTATAAAAATGGTTGATTGTTGAAATTGTGAATTTTCAACAAATTAATTGATCAATTGATCAATCCACTGACTCTTTCAGCTTTAGAATATGCTGTTATGATTTTAAAAACCTACATTACACCATTATATTACATTCATTACATTACTATACATTGTTGTTACTTTTTGTATACTATTGTTAGGAAAGTTACACTTACAAAAAAAAAACATATCAGAGACATAAATGAAAACACACACACATACTCTTGAGTTGAGAGATTGTTGGAGCAACATCCGCAGCTCTGTGTTCTGCTGCTTCAGACTCTGGGTCTCAGTGATGAGCTCAGAGTTCTCTGTCAGGACCGAGCTGGAAACACAGAAAAAGAAAATTACTCAGTTGAGCGTGGACGGATGTTTGCTTTTTGTTTGTGTGTGTGTGTTGCTCACAGGTGCCGTTTTAGTGTGTTCTCCGCTGCCTCCCAGAGTCTGACTTTGTCCTCAGAAATGATGTTGCCCATACTCTCCCAGTAGGCTTCATCCTCTGAAGTATCCCGGACACACAGAAAGCTGGGCTCTTGGTGGGCTGAGCTCTCCCTTAGAAAGCACCGGGAACAGATTAGCATCAATTAATCATAGCAAGACAGAAAACAAGCATACTTGCCTTGGAGACATGCATATTTCTTTCCAGCTGTTGGGACTAATTGTAATTTCAGGCTTTAAATATAATGGAAAGAAATGCATTCCTCATAAATAAGTGGTTTACATAAGGATTAGTTATTTCAGTACATTTTTATCCAACCTGTAATGCATGTGCTGCTTGAGGAAACTCTTAAGAGCAGGCAGGACGTGGTTAGGATTGATGGATGGATTGGTGGATTCACCCAACTCAGCACAAACATCCTGCAGGAAAGAAAAAAACACCGATAGAAGATGCAGGAATAGTAATTGTCTAAAAATCTTGTTTGTCAAGTTGATGTCCAGATGGAACTCCGCACTCCTCATCTCTTTCCCTCCTCACCTCAGTCGGCTCTCTCTGCTGTTGTTGGTACTTTAATAAGAAATCCGCCAATTTGGACACATCCATCTCGTCAATGCCAAGAGCCTGGAAGAGAAAACAAAATGAACTCGGGAGTCACGTGGCCTGTGCAAAAACAGTATTTGCAGAAACCTTTTAGCATTTGTTAAGCACGTCTTTGCCACAGTCCAACAATACACTGGAAGCAGCTGCTGAAGACTGCAGTGTGCTGGCTGTGCTATATTTGTTTGGCCAAAAATGAACTCACACAAAGGAGAGAGCCCAGCTTCACAACAGTCTGTTCATCCTTCTCCAGGGGAGACAGCAGCTTCAGGAGTTTATCTTCCATCAGGAAGCCCTGAGACAGGAGGAAAGGAAACATTTGGTTGAACATGCTTATGACACGATTTCATATTATTGCTTTTTTGTGCTGCTTTGATGACTTCACACCATAATATTAGCATTTTGATTAAGAAAAGCATCATTGCACAGATTAAACTCATTTACTCTCCCGTACTTTGACTCCGCACACATACTCTCGTAACGCTTTCACACACACACACACATGAAGGACTCCAGCCTGCAGAGAGGGCATTTCAATTAAGCTACTGATTATCTACAAGCTTCACAGCAGCAGTTTGGGGCACATTAAAAGCCATCTAAAAAAACTGCAACCAATGCAGCAACTTCAAAGCGAAGTCAGCTGGAGAGACTATAAAGACAAACACATGCAAATCAAAGGACTAGTTCAACATTTTGGGAAATACACTTATTTGCTTTCTTGTCAAGAGTTGGATTAGAAGATCAATGTCTGTACTGTAAATATGAAGCTGGAGCCAGGAGCCAGTTAGTTAGAAATCCACCATAAGCACCTCTAAAGCTCACTAATTAAAACGTTATATCTAATTTGTTCAATCCGTACAAAAACCACAGTGTAAAACGTTTTATGGGAGTTTATGTGATGCACTATTTCTTGGCTGGGATCAGTCACTTCCCGGAGATGTGTCATCAATGTGAGGTTGCCAGGCAACCAGCTGAGACTGCAGATAATTCAATAAACAGACACAGTATTAGAGTAATGTCGACGGTCTCATCTCTTGTCAAGACAGCATATTTCCCAAAATGTTGAACTTTTTCTTTAATTCAATGTATGCATACAGACACGTACCTTCTCATGTTATTTCTGCGATATTTCTCTGTTTATTATGATATAAATATATGATGTGATTGTATAAAATGTTGTATGATTGTTGTCATTTTCAGTACAAATCTCTGCTTAATGAACCCTTACTGTCATAAGCATAAATCTTAGACTTCTTTCTCACCGACTCATCACACAGCAGCTCCATAAGTTTCTTCATCGTCTCCATCGACACCTTCCCTTCCTCTTCTGCAGCGCTCCCACTCTCCACCGCTGTCCCTTCCCTGCACACTTCCATGTCTGTGCTCTCAGTCTCCAGCCTGGGCCCAGCTGAGGCATCCATCATCCCCTGGCTACACTGTACAGCCTGCCCAGTTTGCCTCCGGGCCTGCTTCTGAGGCTGGATTGGATCAGAGAGCTCCATAAAGGCCATAGGAGGTCTCTCCCAGGCTAAACCAAGATGCTGCTTGTAGATCAGCGAGTCAGTGACCAAAGCCCCCTCCACTAGTTGCTTCACCTCGGCTTCAATCATTAGCCACATCTCCTCAAACTTCCTGGCGTCAGCGACTGCAAAGTGCCTGCGTGGAGTGAAGCAGGGGTTTAGGAAAGATGGTGGGTCAAATACTTGAATCAAGTTTTCATGTACTAAAAGGATATTGTATCTGTCTGGTAGCATTTATTACAAAATGTTTTATTTGGATAATATCAGGTGTTTGTTTTGTTGTCTGGCTAAATGTTATGTTTTGTCATGAATATGAAACAGTGTACATCCTGTGATAATTATGTGAATAATTATGACTCACCTAATTTTCTTTTGTATGCGTTCGTATTGCTGGATGTTGCGTTTGTATTCCTCAGACAAATACCAGTTCTTCTGCTTAAATTGTTTCTCCTGGCTGATGCACTTGCTCATTAGGTTTTTCATCTTTTTGTGCAGACTGAAACACAAAGCCGAGAAACAGTGAGTGAACTGAATATAACAGCGTCAGTATGTATATGTGTGAAAGTCTGTGTGTACTACCTGAAGATTCTGCCCTTCATTTCGGTCAGGTTGATGTTTTGTACGTCTATGTCACTCTTTTGCTTACGTTCTTCAAACTTCATGATCATGCGCTTAGCATTTATCTGTTGAATTTCCATCTCCAAAACCTAGAGAGGCAAGAATGGGACTGTTTCTTTAAGTGGTGGTGCATTTGTTTTATTCTTGGCAAAGCAATAACAATAACTACTACTATCTACTGTATGTACTGGTTTCTGAGGCAGTTCTCTGTCATTCCTATTTAAAATAACATCAAAGAAAAATGCTGGGTTCATCAGGAACACTGATGAAAGGATAAGTTACTGAGATGCATCTTGATATTTGTGCAAACCTGACATTTTGCATTCTGTTCTAACTTGACAGTGGTGAACTTATCAATAGTTTCCATCATCAGGTTGTGAATTTTCGTTTCATACTCCTCCACTTTCTTCTTCTTCTCCATCAGCCTCGTTTGCTAGAAGTAAATTAGATATAATTAGATACATTGCTGATACATGTAATATATGAGCATTTGTTTTTATTTCAGTTACCCTGACCTGTTCGTCCGTAAGCTCCTCCATGTATTGGTCCCAATCAGTCCTGTGTCTTGTAAGCATGACCTCCCGTTCCTGCTGATAAACACTCTATGAACGACACAAGGGCAACTATTAGTAAGACTGTCTCAATGACAATGCTAACATGCTGATGTTTAGCAGGTATAATGTTTTACCATGTTCACCATCTTAGTTTAGCGTGTCAGCTAATTAGCACTAAACTCAACATCTACACACTCTACAAGTTATTTAAAGCTGCTTCTTGACCCACATCTATTCCTACTGTACCTCAATGTGGGCCAGCTCCTCCCTGTAGGCCTGTGTTAGGGTTTTGATCTGCTCTTCCATCCTCTCCATCATCACATCCAGCTCCTCCGCCTGCTTCCTCAAGTCCTTAACATAGCGATCGTCTCTACCCTTCAGCTCCTGTTCAGATAATGTGAGAGGTGATCAAATTAATGAACAACGCCTTCAGATTATGATGGCAAATAACACTAAAACATTGTATTTGAGTTTTGTTTTCTGCTTTTGTATCACTTATTTATACATATCTTTACAGACAGCATATTAAATAATGTCTGACTTAAGTTGGTGACCCTATTAAAAATCTATTTTATTAACAGATAGAAAGATATTTACCTGTTGCAGGTCATTTATGAGTTTTTTCTTGTCTTCTATGAGCTCATCACACAACTGTTGCTGGCTGTTCAAGGCCTCCTGCAGCTCCTGAGGGATCACCTTCTCTTTAGCCATCGACCACCCTCTACTGATCTCCTCAAATTTTTCCTGGCTGGACTTTATATCATTCTCCAGCCGCTCCAATCTAGGCCAAGAAGTACAAACATAGCAGCAAACAGGGATGCAGGAAAGAGAGAGAAGTAAGAATGATAAAGACGATAGAGCAACTAAAATTTCCCATTAGGTGTGTTCTGATAGGAGTGTATCTTTATGACATCAAACACAAAGAGGATAATTGGGAATCTGGGAAAAAAAACCTTATTCTGCGAGCTTCCTCCAACTCGGTCCTTCGCATTGATTCTTTCGCGTCAGCCGCAGTTTGGATGTTGGTCACTAATGTCGTCAAATCTCTCTGCAGGTTGATTATCTGCTGAGGAGTGGTCAGCTAACATAAAATAGGACAGTTTCTATTTAAGTTATGGCACTGCTAATTATGTTCAAATATATTTAAGTGTGAACATCAAGAAATTGCAATTAAGTAAATAGCTCATTATAATGATCATTTTACCAGTAGCTATCTTTGATTGACACATTACTTAAATGCTGTTAAAGCAATATTATCAGGTATATAAGAAGTCAAGTCCAGCCTCTTTTACTGATTCCTTCTGAAATAAGACATTTGGAGAACAGACAAAACAGTGTTATTATTGGGCAACATTGTTTAGGTCTGGGTAAAACATTCAAAGACAAACTACTTAAAAAATTTATTTTTTGTGTTCTCCTATATATAATTTTTATTTGACTGTCTAATGAAATCGGAGAGGAAATGCACAGGGAAGCATTTGGAAACTAAACAAACCAGTTCACTTTCTTCCTCTTCCTCTTCAGGCTGGCTCTCCCAGAGCTCCTCATTGATCTCTTTGTTGACCCCAGCACAAACTGCTCTGTCCAACCTCTGTGTGGAGACCCTACAGGTGTACAGTAACAGTAGGCTATGTTTAGCCAATGTATTCATACAAAAAGTAAGCATGATAACACATAGATAAAAGCTGCAACGTGGATTTTTATATGCTTATAAAGCCAGTTAATTATTGCATTTATTACTAGTTTAATTATCATTGAGTTGCTGTGGTCCAGGCAATATGAAAGATACGTTAACTTGTAGACGTTAGCGTGAAGTTTTCACGGTTTACCCTTTATTAGCCTCTTGATCTCCGGACACAGACGGTTCAGTCTCCTCCTTTGGATCCTTATCAACTTCTTCCATATTCAGAGTATGCTGTATAAAAGTCACCAACAGTTATAAAATACTAAAATGATGAGGATAGCAAAAAAAAAGTAGCAGCTCTGTATCACCGCAGTCTGTTTGGTAAACGTTGCTATGACGACCGAGTGACGAGTGCTGCCTTCGGGTGCCCCTCGTAAAGCTCGGACTTCCAAGGTCATAGATTAAACAGGACAAAAATGAATGGCTGTTGTTGTATGTTAGAGGTTATTTTCTTGACGTCTTTTATGCTCCATGAATTTACTTAACTGTGTATAATCACATGATTAAAATAATATGATTCTGAAAGAAACTAAGGGGAAAATATTATTTGAATGCAGTTGCTAAAACAGGTCAGTCATAATTAAAAATATACACTTAAAAGCAAAGCTGTAAGGGAATAATGAAAGATGTGAAAATATTATTACAAGGAGCAATACAAAGAGTGTTTAAAATAGGTAGTGGGTTCTGAATGGGCTGGGGTCATGACACTTACTGAAGATAATACAAATTTTCCCTTTTGTAATCACTTGAGGAACATTTGAGGGAACATTTTCTTAAAATGATTGCTCTGGTTCTGACCTAGATACTCTACAGTACATAGGCACTTTTTGACAATAAATGTTTTCTACTGTCATAGGCATCTCATCAGTTTGGCACTTCATTTTGAATGTAGAGGCTACACAATGTAGCAACATCAGAAGAAGAAACATGTCTTCCTATCCTTTCTTTATCATTTCTATAATATTTCAGCATAAGTAGATATATATGGACTTGCATCACTTTAACACAGGTGCAATCTTAAACATATGGGTAATTACAAAAAACATTTGTTTTCATACACCATGAAAAATGTTAAGCAGATGTTAACATTTTTGTATTAATGTTAATGCAGAGTAAAAAATATGTCTGGAATGATATTATACATGGCTTTGTGCTGCCATCTAGTGGCAACATTATGTTCTAAATTTTTCTTGGTTGGTTGTTAAGGGAGAATAAGTCTTACCCTTAGACAGGTTTTGCTCAGTGTGTCAGTTTTTTTTCTCCAAAAAAGTCACCTTTTCTGGAAAGCTTTGCATTCAGATCTTGCACCTGAGAATGTATCAAGGCATTTGTTTTATAGCCAAGTCTCTATGATGGCCATTACTTAATGCAAAAATGGTACTTTGACACACTGCAGAAGATGTCTATGTTCAAAGATAACCTAAAATACAGCTGGTAGACCAAATAATGTAAACATCAAATGGAAAATGACTTTAACACTGAAGTAACCTTATTACAATTGCAGAGATCTGCCGGTCTACTTAAAAAGACCTTATGTGAGTTTTTTTTTTTTTAATCAACAGGAGACAGAGCTGAAGACCAAAACATCTGTAACTGTCAAAACATTTTATTTCTAAATGTAAAATTTCAAGGGGAACTTGCTGTCTGCAATTACAATAACATATTCCAAACACAGAAAAACTCAACCAATAAACAGAATCACCATCGTAGCTTTATTTAAAGGGGTGATTTAATCCTTGCACAATCATTTCTGTTTTCTAAAATGAAAAAGGAAAGAGAACTATCACTAAACAGCTGCAAGAGTTTCCCTTCTGTTAATGTGTCTACACGTAAGGGCTGTAGTGTTCATTTAAAAAGGATATAGTACTTTCACTTCTGGGCCAAAATATAGGAACATTATTCTTTTGAGTTGTACTTTTAATGTCATATTCAGAAGCTGACTTTAGATGGCGCTGCTGCCTTGTAATCAAAAATCAACTCAAGTCTCACAAACTCATTTCCTTGTAATGTTTCATTTTTGGGAAAGAAAAAAAAAATGGTTCAAACACATGCTGATTTAGCAGCCATGGCTCTCTCTGATGTCTGCTGATTAACAAACAGAAATCCAGTGACTCGCATGAACAGTATCCGGACTTTCTAATTCAGGCATACACTCTACACAAATGATAAATGTCTTCTCAAGCTGATGGCAAGATGGGCACTCTCTGGTTGCCCACACAAACAAACCCACACATGGGTCAGATGTTCCTGCCCTATAAGAGTGCCCCCCCGCCAACCCTTCCTGCCTGTTGCCAGCCCTCACAGCGACCCTCACACCCTGGGGCACCTTGCCGCTCTTTTGGCCTGAAGTGGCCTCCTGCCTCCTTCCCTTGCTGCTGAGCCACAAGGGATGTAAGTCAGCCAGCAAAGGTTTCTGACATACGATCCAGCATCTGTGATGTCACCAACAGCTGACTTGTCATAAGACCTTTGTGAGAGGGGCGATGTGAGGGGATGAATGAGGAGAAGGCCTTATTTTCACCAAACCCTCGGCTGTAATGCTGAGTGCTTTTGCATCAAGCTGCTGAGATTACAAACTGAATGACTGCCATTAGAGAGTGATTCTATAATCTATCATAATACCATAAGCTAGGGATTGACAGACTTTGACCCCACTCGCAGGTGTATAATAAGCCCCATTCACTCTGCATATGCTCAATGAGAGAGGGTGCATGTGTGTGTGTCTGCTAATTCCTACCCTCAGGGGCATATGTTTACTCCTTGTTCAACAAAGCATCATATTCATTGCTCGGGCGGTGAGAGGTGCATAATCTAAGCCTGACCTTCAGCCAGTTAACTAACTGACAGCTTAGAGTGTTGTTGTTTGTGGTGCGGGGTTGCGTAACAACTTAAGTCCTAACTAACAGTTTCTTAATATTGGCATAACGAAGGAGACATTTGCAACTTCATAACATGGGAAGCACGGTACGGGATACAGAAGAGTGGAGGATGATCGTAGAGGACAGCAGAAAATTCAAAGGCATTTAGTCTAGAGGGAGGCTGTGACCTTGTCAAAAAAACAGCAAAACAGTAATTTAGCAAGAATTAGATTTAATAAACGAAAACGCAAGGTCAAATTCAGAAACAACATGAAGAGCATCCCCCTACTCTTTTATTAAATATGAAATGTTCTGGCCTTGTCTCAAGGTAACTTGTGCAACGAGAAGTATGTTTTTGCCATCTGCTGGAGCATCTATTGCAAACCATTTTTCCCCCAATATAACCCTGTTACCTCTAAATCTTCAGCATAATTTTAACTTTTGAATAAGAGAGAGTGAGGAGCAGTGACAAACAGATGCAGATATGCAGAGACAAACAAGCTACTGCAGGAAAAAAAAAAAAGACATCTATTTTTATGTTGCCTGGAAGTAATTACTGTAGTAAATAAATGGATCTCAGGGTCTGCGCAGTGGAGGTCGCTTGCCAGTCTCATACAGAATAAAGGTCTTTTTTCCTCGTCTCTTAATCTCTTATCAGACAAGGTCTGAGGAAAGGTTTGTGTCATCATTTAGCTACTCAGACATTCTCAGTTCAGCTTCAGCTGTCATACTCCAACATTCCTGCTATATATTCCCTCCTGAGCTTTAAAAAAAGTCAACTAACAAGTTCACACATTACGTAATCTGATAGTTCAAGAAAAGTGAACGTATGGTCGCTCCTTTATAAGGTCTGAATTTAATCAAAATGTCAGTTCTTACTGTTGATGAGTGCACATTCCACAGAGAGCTTTTTTTCTTGTTTATCATGCTATCAATAATGAAACCCAAAATTAAATATATGGCATCACTCACTCACACAGCTGCACTACCTAAAGAAGTTTTTAGATAATGAATAACATTAATAACTGGATAAAGACTTTGGTTTTCTACAAATTGACAGTTATTACAAGTTGGTCATTTAAGTCCCTGAGGACAGCTGATGTACTATAGATAATGGATAATTGCACTTAGGACTATCACATAAAAATTAAATTATGCAAGGCACCAGTGTCTAAATTAATAACAAATGTCTGACTATTTTGAATGTAGATTATGATACACTAACTCATAATCATTTATTTATGTTTATTATTTTTATTATCAGTTCTAGTAGACACTATGTATTTTGACTTTTCTGTCTTTGGTGCAATATCACCTTAAAATAAAAGAGATTTTGTTATTGCTTTCGACAAAACTTGAACACAAATCCCAGCACATTTTTCTGCTTTAATCCCGCAGAGAACTAGAGCAAGCAGTCCAGATCTGGTTATGAGTCAGTTTACAAAACCATATTAATTTCTTCCACATAAACTGTCAAACTTCCTGTAGAATTATTCTCACAGTCATTTTTTTTTTTAAAAAAAACAAAAAAAACAAAGCTCTTCGTGAGTGGATTAGGTGTAGAATAATTGTGCATGGCATTAGGCCGTGATTACTGCTGGATTGTATTTTTTGCTGAACTGCAGTCAGTTCAATGAGAAGGTCAATCAGCTGCTTCCATTAATGTAATTTATTATAAACTGACTGTGACAAAGAAACACATCAACATTTGTTTGTAGCCTATATAATACAATTAAATGTAGTATTATGGTTATGTTCTTTTTTCAGATAACTAAAAATCTCCTCTCTTTTTTTACACAATGACAGTACGGACTGCAAAGCATAAAACAGAAAACCAATAACAAAAGCCACCTCTGTCTCTCAAGGTAAAGTACAAGGGAAATTCAGCCTCTTAACATCTCATAAGTATTGTCCTTTGGTGCCAGATTTGGGGCCAACAACTAGAGGTCATAGATCAAAATCCCCAGTATGACTCCCTCCCAGAACTAGACCTTCAAGGTGTTTTGAAGCCACTTACTGCTCAATTGGAGCATCTGTTTGGCCAAATGTGCAGACTCCAGATGTAAACATGAAAATGTGAAACATTGGTTAAAATGTGTTTAATTCATTTTATAGCAGTAAATGCATCATGTCTGACAGCTGCCCCAAAACTTGTTTCAAATCCTGTGCAAAATATGATATAAGGTTGAGAGATGGAAAGTAATTAAGTACCTTTACTTAAAGTTCTTACAGTTTGGAAGCAGCATATAGATTTCCATATGATGCTACTATACTTCGACTTTACTACATTTCAGATGGAAATATTGCACTTTTTCTCCACTCAGTTTATCTGACAGCCTATGGTTAGGCTACTGTGCAGTATTATTTCAGTAATGTTGACATAAAACACCAACTTACACATTGGCTCACACCTACAATGTAGTTCAAATGAGCTGCATTAAAATCCTGCTTACATGTTATCATGTATCAGAAATAATAATCTAGTAATAGGCCAATATACAATAATAATGCAATCTGAATGGAGCCTTTTTTTAGTACTTTTACTTTCTGGAAACTGCCATTTTACTTATTTCTAGATGCAGGGCTTTAACTTGCAACTGAGTATTTTCAGAATATGATTTTTCTACTATTACTTCAGTAAAGGACCTGAATAATTCGTCCATCAGTGACCATAAATCAGTGGCCATTAATCAGTGAGCCCATCAGGAATACAGAGTTTCCTTTGGGTCTCTGCGTCACGTGGCGGCCTCCGGTCCATTTCACCCTGCGCGCAGCTCGGGAGTTTTTCTTGACTTTCAGCCCCTTGTCTCAGAAAAGCAACGAGGCTTAACAGGAATCAAAGCTGTCATTCTTGAGCCCCGAGCTGCGCCGCACACGAGCCGCTCAACACACTTCACTGCGCGGGAGCGCAAATGACAAAAGCCCGTGTTTTTAGCCGCTCGGCCGGCCGCAACCGGATCATATGACTCGGCATATCTGTAATGCTCTTACACCTGCTGATGGCCAGCAGTGGCTGCGCTCCATAAGACCAAAAAGCCAAAGGAGTTTAACGGATGTGTTGCGGCGATTATTCGGCCAAATATCTTTATCCCACATTTAGATTAGCTGCTAATGACGGAGGAAAAGCCTCGTTGCAAGAAACACAAGGACACGTAACCTGAGAACAAGGGCCATTCCTGTGTGAAGAAACAGCTTGAACCGCAGTGCAACATGGGCTCATTAGTCTGAATGTGCTGCAGTCACAGTGCTGGCTGCTGGCTGCTGGCTGCTGGCTGCTCTTGGTTTTGGAAAGGACAGTTGTACCCAGAGGTGGAGGAAGTAGCTATTTAGATCCTCTACTTAAGCAAAAGTATCAATACAACAATACAAGTAAATGTCGTGCACTCAAAATCTTACTTAAGTAAAAGTACAGAAGTATTATTAGAAAAATGTACCTAAAAGTAGAATTCATTATGCAGACTGTTGCACTACTATACATAATAAATTATGATTGCAGATATATTAACATGTAAGCAGCATTGTAAAGTTGCAGCTCTTCAATGTGGAGTTCATTTTAACTAGTTCATATACTGTTGTGTAGTTTAAGCAATAAAATTGCATCATATTTTCAAAGATCATCACAGGTTTTGGGTGAAAATGTTACAAGTAGAAAGTCAAGTAAATGTAGTAAAAAGTTTGCATCTGAAATGTAGTGAAGAAGTATTAAAATGGACATACTCAGATAAATACATGCACCTGAAAATTATACCTTAGTACAGTTCTTGAGTAAATATACTTATTTACTCTGTTTGTTCCTCTCAGATTTGAACAAAATCATCATCAGCACGAAAACAGTTTGTGGTTAAATTGCAGCACACGCATCTGCAGGCTGCTTCTGAAATGAAAACATATTTATTTGGGTTTTATGCATTAAAATTAAGATTTACATTACTTCACAGCGTGTCTAAATGCATTTCTAATGGGCAAACTCATCAATTCAGCACTCATACCTCATAAAAGAGACTTCACTATCATGAGCAGTCAGAAACCCTTAACAAATTAAGTTGAACATCAGTGGAAAACGACAACAAAGCACATTAAAAGCTTTATGCAACCACAAAAAACACTGACTGGAAAACAGCTAACATCTCAGTGTGGTACTTTGGAGTGCTCTTACGTTATGTGTGTTATGTCTTTATTATACCCCCCTCCCCCCCCCTGCCCAACCCCACCTTACTGATGTGCACCCCCCCTTCTTACAGCAGATACATGTCACCACTAATGGACATCAAGTGCTTCCTTTTTGCAGCTCTCTTCTGGACATACATTAGAGACAGAAAACCCATTTCTCAACCCATAAATAGAGCACATACACACATTAGCTCATTTGCACGCACACACACGCACACACTCACTGCATTCAAGCCACTCACTCTTTCTAGTGACAGCTGTGTGTCTCCGACTGCAGGATGCGCTGAACCACCTGAGGATTGTTAACAAGTTGAAAGGAAGAAGGGCCAGGATCTGTCTGAGGACTACGAGTGTGTCATACAGCAACATGGACAACTATCTGATTAGTAAAGTTAGTTATTTTGAATCAATCACAGGTCCAGCCTCATAGAAACCTTTAAATGTGACTTTGAAATTTGCCATGTTGCGCCAAACAAATTCAATAATAAATTATGGCAGTTACGGACCAACTCAAACAGTGTGTGGACTATCTTTATATTTTTTCCATCATGTTTTGCTCAAAATATAAGTAAATTTGAATTCTGCATGCACCTTTTATTGAAGTTGAGAAGACGGTTTTGAAGATATGAAAGCAAATTCCGTTTTCTGCATTACAAATTCCAGTGTATGTCACTTTCAGTTTCATTTATTTAGATCCTTGAAGTCCTCTGAATACTATTTGGTATCACAGCCGTAGAACGCTGCTGTAGAGTCCAGTTCGTGGAGGTCGTTCAAACCTCAGGCACAAGTAGGTGAGAAGACAAACCTTCTCCCGGGTGGTGACTTTTAATAAAAGAAGGGAAATGTGCTGAGAACGCGGCCCTTCTTCGCATCAGTCATCACCCGGCTCCGCTTACCCCCTGTACAGTTCAGCTCAGCTTGTCCTGAATGTTCATCAGACTGGTGTATGACTTTGCTCGCTTGGCTGTAAAGAGAGAATTTACATTTCTCAAAAGCAATATTTGAGGAGTTCAGTGACCATGTTACTTCAGGCTAATCTAGTAATTAATGTGTTAAATAAGTTGGTTTTTAAAAGCAGTTTTTTTTCCTATATGAATTTATTTACTAGAAAAAAGTGCAGATGCTCATGATGAATGCAAACTCTTAAGGGAAATAATGAAGCTGATATGATCACTGAAGGACCGCAGCCAAATCAATTTGTGCTCGACAATTACAAGCTTTATTTTGTTCACCCTCCTCCACCCAATGCCTAAAAAAAAAAGTCTTGTGAAAGGCCCTCTGATCCTTCAAGGCAACCATCACCTTGTCTATGATCCAGAGGTTTGCAGGAGGCATCCCCACTATGCTTTACAACAACCTAGAACCCACCCCCAGCAAAACCCCAATATCACAGTCAGTCAACCCTCCCTCCACGAAAACCCCCAAACCCCTCAAAACCCTGTCAAAAAATCTCTCTGTGTGACAATGGGCGAATTAAGCTGGTTACTCACGGTGTATGAGCTTGCGTTTCTTTTGTTCCGAGTGAAGGAAGCTGCTCAAGTAGAAGATGATGGGCAGAAAGAGCATGAAGCTGGACACAGCGATGACAGGAACCGTCTCCTCACGGGGGAAGGAACAATTGTAACCCTTACTCCACAGTTTGCGGGTTATATTCATCTGAAACGAGACAAAGTGCCAAACGCAACAAAAACTTCAGGCTCGGATGACAAAAATTACAGCACAATATTACTATTAAGTCGACCCTCTTAGGTTTCTGTTCTCAGATGTTAACTGTATTCAGTTATCTTCTTATTGACAAGGCTAGAAGAGGATCAAGGAGCGTAATCCCCCAACCACAACAAACAGTTAGCATATACATTTTCCTGCCTTTTTCAAGTTTCTTGTATTTCTGATCACAATCCTGAATCAGAGAAGCAAACTAAAACACCTTCTAGGAAAACAGCAACCTCCGAGACCAAACTTGAGCCAAACTATTAATACTACTATTAGCTGCTCAGCTATCACGGCTCATGAGTTTCTACACTTTTTCTGCAATAAGGTTGATGAGATTAGAAACAAAATTAGTTCTTCAACTCCAGCTACTCCTGCAGGTCCTGTTTTACCAAATTCATAAAGAGTCACAGATAGTCCCTGTTATTAGTTTTTGAGACTATCGCTCTTGAAACTTTGACTAAGCTCGTGTCAGCTTCTACACCAACTACTTGCCTACTTGACCCTTTACCAGCAAAACTTTTCAAAGACCTCTGGCCTTCTCTGGGACCTACAATGCTAGATATTGTTAATTTATCACTTACTACTGGCATTGTCCCCAGAAGTTTTAAGACGGCTGTGGTTAAACCTCTACTTAAGAAACTGCACCTCGATCCAGGGTCTCTTAATAACTATTGAGCAGTCTCTAATCTTTCATTCTTTACTAAAGTACTTAAAAAGAGTTGTGTCTCAACAACTTTTGACTCATAAAAGAAAATGATCTATATGAACCTATTCAATCGGCTTTCAGGGCCTGTCACTCCACTGAAACTGCTCTAACCGGAGTGGTAAATGATCTTCTGCTTGCTATGGATTCAGATTCCACCTCTGTGCTTCTATTACTGGATCTCAGTGCAGCCTTTGACACCATTGATCACTGTTTACTATTAGAGTAAATTGTAATTTTGGTGTCTCTGGCCTAGCCTTCTCTTGTCTTAAGTCCTACTTATCTAAAAGAACACAGTGTGTCTGCTATAATAATACTACATCTAAATTCTCTGATGTTAAATACGGAGTACCTCAGGGCTCGGTTCTTGGCCCTCTGCTTTTCTCTCTTTATATTTCGCCTCTTGGCCAAATTATACGTAGTCATGGAATAAATTTCCATTGTTACATGAATGATACTCAGCTGTATGTGCCTATGAGGGCTGATGATCATACTCAAATTACTAAATTAGAGGCCTGCTTGTGTGGCAGCCAAGAATCCTGGTGTAACATTTGATCCCAGCCTCTCCTTTGAAATCACCAAGACTGCCTTTTTCCACTTATGTAACATAGCTAAAATTTGGTCTTTCTTGTCCATGGCTGACGAGAGATACTAATACACACATTTGTTTCATCCATGTCCGATCTCCTTAAACTTTATATTCCATCTCAAGCTGTCCGCTCTCAAAATGCAGGGCTCCTGTGTGTGCCCAAAGTTAAAAAGAAGTCAGCAGGCGGCAGCACCTTTTCCTATCAGTTCTTATGGAATAACCTCCCTGCTGACGTCAGACAATCCTAGTCTGTTTACATCTAAACTTAAAACTTGTCTTTTTGCCTTAACCTATAATTAGTTGCCTTTAATTGAGTACTTCATGACCTTGTACTGCACAGCAGGTCAGTTTTTGTCTCAATGAATTTACTAAGCGCTGTCCTGCCGACAAGATTATTGATGACTGCAACTGTTCTGATAACCATTGCATGTCTCTAACCTTCTGTTTGTTTGTTCCACAAGCACATGAGTGTCTGAGCTGTGTGCCCTTCTCTCTGCTCTCCCTCTCTCTACCCATTTACTCCTCCTGTCCTCTCTTGTCTCTCAGGCATCTCTTGCTGGACCAGCAACCATCCTGGAACAGCTCTGCTTTCCTGGCTGTCGGTGCCATTTCCTGTGGTTTTTTGGATCTGGTTCCCCATCCTGCAGGAGTTCAGCCTCACCTCATGTCTCTCTCTCTCTGAATGATGTCTTTATCCTTCTCTCTCTCCTGTTTGAATAATGCCTTTTCTTGTCTTTTCTCCCGTGTATGTGAATGGTGTAATGTGAGTCTCCCCTGAGTGCGTGTGTAATCTGTCCTCCTGCCAGGTCTCCTTGTTGATGGAGGTCGCGTGGCTCAGGTCCTATTCTGATCTAGCGGCACCTGGAAGCTGCTTGGCGTCCTCTTCATCACATTCTTTGTATATATTATAAATCCATTATAATTTTGTTATCCTGTTAAATTTTGTATGCTGTAATTTGTGCTCTATTCTGTACACATAACATCTAATGCAAGTCTGTCCATCTAACTTTTGACACAAAAAGGCATCAACAAAAACTACTCAGTGCTCCACACAAATCCCACTGACTGGTCAACAAGAGCTGCAAGATTTACATTATTATTTCCCTCAATTTACAGTGAAACATTATAAATGTATCTTGTCACCAGGTAAAAGACCCTTCTCAATTGTCCTCAAGTATCCCCAGATTCCTCTAGGGGGTGCAGTTTTCTTGCTTCCCATCTTAAACAACTGTTCTATAAATCTCTGCTCCTGACATACATACCGCATCCTCTATGTCAATACACATAGTCTGATTCTTCTCCATGCGGCTGTACAGCTCATTCACGCTTTTGTATGTGTTCTTACAGTTTTTGCACAGCTCTGTGTGGTTCCCCTGTGTAAGAAAAATGGAGAAAAGGACAACATAGTTTACTAAAAACTTGACTTGATAGATAGACATCATCATCATCATCATCAACCAATGTATGACATACCTGTCGATACTTCTCAAAGCAGGTGAGAGTTTGGTTGAGAGTAGACATGAAGTAGACAGTGTCGTTGGTCAGGCTCTGGAAATCTTTAGTGATACATTCTGCACAACAGAAAGTAAAAATCAGACGCATGATGGCATTTTGTGAAGGTTTCATCTTAGTAATATCAACCATTTCCTCTGTTTTTATCCAAGATTTTTCAGCCATTTTGGTTTAACAATACAAACGATTTCCAGCTTCTCAATTGTGTTTGTTTTCTTTGTCTTATGTGATAGTAAACTGAGTATATTTTGCTAGTTTCACTAGTTACAAAATAATTACATTTTAGCTAAAAATCTTGTCTTGTCCACTGTGAGTGGATGAGCTTCCTAGCTACTGTAGCTAGCAGTAGTGACAGTGTTTGCTACAGGTCTGATGGTGCTGATTGAAACTACAAGATCTCCTGATAGCCCACAACCACATACGAAAAAAAGTTACTGTCTACGGCAGGTGAGAGGAAATATTTAAAACTTTTGTCAGTTAAATGTAACAGTTTTAATACATTCCACAGCCTTTTGTTTAGGAAATTGAATTCAATTATTTTCAAGACTTTTCAAGACTTTTCAAGACCTCCAAAGCTTAATTGAAAATGAAAATAATCATTAGCCTTTCAAACAAACAAATACAGCTTCATGAGAAAATCATGTTCTCACATTGTCCTACTGACAGAAAACAGTGTGGAAATCTACCAAATCTGATGCAATTATCTTATAAAGTCATGGGCTGCTGTGGATCACACTGGCCAGCCTGATAGCTGGAGAGTTGATCAGATAAAATGAAAGTCACATGTTTGATCTCCGAGACATTATTTGTCCACTTTAATTAAAGCACCCTAAAGCAGAACACTGAATCTTACTGTCTTTACTTGACCCTGCACTCTGACCTCTGTGGTCAAATGCATACAAATGTGTGAGTGAATCAAGAAAACACAAAGACATGTATTACTAACAGATAAAATCCCAATAATGCAGATACTGTATGTCAATCTCCCAATAACTGTTGGGAGTTTCAAATTCCTGCTGAAGACTTACTTTCACAGTTTGATTTGGACCACAGATCTTTCAGGCTGTTGTACAGCAGATACACCACCATCAGCCGATCACTGCGCAGAAGACTGTCCCTGCAGCTCACATTACCAGGACCCATCTGAGGACACACAGGCACAGTTTAAAGCACAGGTTCACAATTTTTCAAGTCTGTCTTAAAACAACAGTCAGGTGCCCATATGAACACTGAAAGAGGTTTTCCTCGCTGTAATCATTCCTCCTGTTCATACTGACTATTAAAAGATCCCCTTCAAATGTACCTTCAATGTAAGTGACGGGGACCAAAACCCACAAAGGGTGCACACAGTCATTTTGTGCAAAAATGCGTTTAAAAGCTTATCTGACACATACATGAGGCTTCAGCAGTCTGAGCAAGTGGAAATCTGCCACATTTACAGTCTTTTGAGCATCAAATTCCCTCTTTGTGTTTCCTCAGACAGCATTTCCCTGCTGAGCTGCGGTTGAAGTATAATAACAAAAAGAGGGAGTTTGCCACTAAAAAGACTAACAATGAAAGGTATCTACTGGATTGAAGCTTCATATTAGCTTCAGATAAACTTTTAAATTTAAGAGAACACACCAACAGACTGTTTATTAAGTCAGGACTAATTAAAATTCAAGATTTGGTTGAGTTACAGACATTATTAGTTATGTACAGTATTGCCAGAAAATTTACAAAAGTTTATTTTTAGCTCAGAGGACTTTAAGCATCAGTATGTACGAACTACTTTAAAGCAGATGTGTATTTCAGTATGTGGCGTCAAACTGTGGAATTCTCTACAGAATGATTTAAAGGGTTGTACAAATATTTTTCGGTTCAAGCAAATGTATAAAGAAAGAATAATTAGACTGTATGCAGTTGACCAGTAATGGCTTTCCTTAGATGATGGTGAATGATTGCGTATGGCTTTTGATTTTTTCTCAAGTTACTGTAAGTAATGATTGTTAAGTAACTCTAACTGACAGACCATCTACTTCTAAGCGGCAAGCAAAATAAGATTTTCGTCTCCCTGCTCCTTTTCGGTCATAGAATATGTACAATAGTGGAGGTGCGTTTTGTTTGTGAATCCCTTTTTTTTCTTTTCTCAAGCTCTGCATTACTATGAGTGGAACAAATAAATCATAAATGAAAACAATGAATAAATACATTTTTGCACAGAAGTGAATTTGCAGAAAAGTGAGTAACGTTAAGTGCACCGAACTCCATTGAAAAAAAAGACAATTTCACATAGCCATGATTGGTGATGGATAGCCTGTTAACTAGTCATTTAAGTCACATTTTTACTAAAACAAGTCCACATTTACCTACAAAATATGTGCCGAATTAAACAGCGGCTCCTAACATTGCCTTGTTTTTAAAATATCATCTAGGTAGCTTGCCTTACACCTATAAACAAGGCCTATTTTAAATTGTGCATTTCTGTACGGGAGTTTGGTATGAGCGTTGTTCACTCAGGCTGTTCAGTTGGGTCGTTTTTGCTTCAGCGGACACGCCCCCTGCGTTTCAGAGCAAAGAATACTGCTTATTTTTCCACGAAACCTAATTTTATGACTTCACTTTTTTTAATCATTCAAATTTGGCTGGATGGTTAATTACACATTTTTCTGTGGTGAGACAAACTCAGAACACATATTTATTATTGCTTTACACGGACTTTAAAAAAAAAAAAGAATTGTGAACCCGTCCTTTAACATGCACTCAAACAGCTGTTGTCTACACAGGTGTTACAGGTGTTTCTATGCACTCTCTTGGTTAACAGATGAGCTCAAACAACAGTGTTGCTCAACTTGCTGCTTATTTTAAGCAGATAAAAGCCTTGTTTCCTCAAATTCGTCACCACCAGTAAGTCACATCACAAGACTCGTGACTCGTGAGTCGACCGCGCACGAACAAGGCCTGGAGACGGTCTACTGCCAGCTAAAACACAAGGCCTGAAGACAGTCTACTGCCAGCTAACACACAGTAAAAACTTTGTATTTGGGCCGTACCTGGTCCGAGATGTTGCTGTACGTGACCATGAGGCTGTCATAGCTAGAGAAGCAGTTGAGACACACTTTGACAGGTCGGGCAGCGGGCACCAAGCAGTTCAGATAGGCGACATACCGCTGGCCGAATATGTGAAGCAGCTCGCTGCAGTACTCGCTGATCTCCTGGTCCTCTGGGAAAGTAGACAGCATGTTGAGGAAGAAGAGAGAGTCCACAGCAGGATTAAATGCAGGCGAGGGGACCACAACAGCAGGGCTCAGCGTCGGGATCACTTTCAATTTGTCTGCTGCATCTGAAATAGTGACGTTAGCTCCGTCGCTAGACACAAGAGCGCAAATATAGATGAGTGACCAAACCAAAAACGCGCTGTTTTTGTAAAGAGACATGGTTGAGGAAAAAAAACGGGAGACGTCT
Organism: Scomberomorus guttatus; assembly: GCA_038419695.1. Lineage (NCBI taxonomy): Eukaryota > Metazoa > Chordata > Actinopteri > Scombriformes > Scombridae > Scomberomorus > Scomberomorus guttatus. Next base: position 12,931,000 of record CM076462.1, read on the forward strand.
GTTCCTCTTCTTAATGTCTCTCAGTCGCTCTCAGTCCAAACAAACCATAATTTCCTGGTTTTGGCCCAGCGTGATCATGTGACAACTTGGAATCTCGCGAGAGCTACTAGTTACAGACCGTATATAAAGAGATGTGAATCTTTGCCATACTGATGAAAATGTTAGATGATTTTGGAAACATGTACTGTTTGAATTACCAGTTATATATTAAAAATCTTTTCATTGTATTGGCCAAATTTCATATTCATAAAAACACATTTACAGGTAAAAAGCCTAACTTGCTGGTTTTCACAAAGGAGGTCAAACAGAACATCCAAAGGCTGCAAAAACCACAAATGCCTGTTTTTCTGCAAACCGTAAGATGAATATTTTGATATTCTGTATATGATCACTGAGAAGAAGAAGAAAACATACACACTGTACTTTTACAATACATTTATTACTTGCCAAAGTTTTAAGTTATTTTTCAGCACAATTCCTCCACTATTATTTTACTCTTTAGTGTTTTTTCCATATGTTTTTTTCTTCATTATACCTAAAAGGCTTTTAACAACCATAACAGGAAATCATTTTGTACTCTCATCAGCCACAGCACATCTTTAGCCTATAAAAAAAACGCACTTTCTTGCATAATAACAATAATCATCATCATCATCATCATAAAAAATACATTGGACAAAAAAATCCTAATATATTTTATCAGATTTAAGGAATTGAGTAACTGATTACATTAAGTTTCACCTGAGGTAATCTATATCTATCTATCTTGATTTCTGTACACTGACTTCCCATCAAATTCAGTGTCCAATTGAAGATATTTATGATCACTTTTAGAGCTCTGCATCGTCAGACTCTTGCCCACAATACTGCGACTACAACAACCAGCCTACTGCAGACTTACATCACCAGTAGGTCTCTGAGGTTTTGCGGTCAGGATTTGCTCCAGGCTTAAAACTAAATGAGACTTTGTCTTTGAGATTGTGGCTCCAAAACTGTGGATTTCTCTACCTGTGGGAGACATAATGGACACATTTACAAAGCAGCTCAAGACACACCTGTTTAGACTTGCTTTTGTTTAATCTTTTTATGTTATTTTTACTCTTCTTAAGTCTGTATTTTATGTTTTATTTTTTTATCATGAAGCATTTTGTGATATTTAAATAATCTGTCTATCTATCTGTCTGTCTCTGTGTGTGTGTCTGTGTGTGAGGAGGGGGCAGGGTGTGAGTGCGTGCCTGCATGTTGGAAAGAGATAGCCGTTCCTCCTGGTCTCCTCATTATTTACGCGTTTTTGACACCATACAATTTTGCAATGTGCGCTCGGCTCGGAGCAAATAATCACGGAGTCAAGGTAAACGATTTGGGCTCCAATCCTGATTGTGATAATTGTCAAAAACCCCCTCGAATCAAGCAACCGCAGTCAATGGTCGTTAATGTGAAATTAGTGGCTCTTGATAACTTGCAGGCCGCCTCAATTCCGCAGTCATCAGAGCCTAATGAAAATAAGGGGGGAGAGAGTGTGCGCGGCATTAGCGGCCTATTCTAATGCCTGCGCACAACTGGTAAATATGGATTCTGGCCGCTAATGCTCCTCTCAATGCACATGACACCGGCAGCTCATTAACTCTTCTTCTCCTGACCAGAGTTCACCTAATTGTTCAGATGTTCCCCATTCCTTTATTATTTCTAGTGTGGCTCTCAGAAAAGAAGAAATGATTACAACCTAAAGACGTCATGATCTTGCTTTTTCCCCCTTTTTTTGTGCAGTTATGGATGTCCACTTGGTAACGTCACAAAAATATCACTTTCATTATGCTTATTATTAATCCATGCGTCAATGTAACGTATAGGCCTGTAGGCGAGGCTCAGCCTGCACTGATCACATTATTCACCACGTTTTAGATCTCTTTCTCTAATCTCTGCTAATCAGCAGAGCACCAAGTAAAATCGGCATATCATTATTTGAGATGACCGTTATTGTCAGATGGCAGAAAATGCCTTCATTAAGCATATGTGGTAGATAGAGAAACCATGCAAGAGGACAAAAATCACTAATTAGGCCCATAAATTAGATGATGGTGATGAAGAGAGCCCTTCAGGAACGATGGCAAGACTCGGTCCAAGAACCTCCTCTTGATTTGGCGCAAGATAGATAACCATGCAATGGAGAGACTGGTCAAAAGAAGATATGCACCTATTGGTGATTTGGGGAAAAGGGCCACAGATGGAAGCTGTTGGCCCCTATAAGCCTATAAATTAACCATTCCAAGAGGGTCTTTAGTGGTGAAAGAAGGGCTCAGATCTTTTATGTGGAAGTACAACAATGTAAAAATACTCCATTACAAGTAAAAGGCATTCAAAATCCTACTTGAGTAAAGAAGGGTTGACAACAAAATGCACATGAAGTATTAAAAATTAGCATTTTGGGGGGAAATAGCCCCTGTAACTGATGACACTAGAGTGTTAAGATTGGTGCATTTATGGGTAAGCAGCTGTGTACTGTTGTAGCTGTTGGAGGTGTAGCTACTTCAAATACATACAGTTAGTCCTTAAATCCAGTGGTTCTCAACCTAGGGGTCGGACCCCTCCAAAGGGACACAAGATAAATCTAGGGGGTTGTGAGATCATTAATGAGTTAGGAAACAAGAAAAGGCAAAGTTGTACAACACAAATTTGTGTATATTTGGCAGAACTTTCTCTAATCTTTGCTTTTTTGGCTTTTTTTTTTTTTTTTTAAATCACAAACTGTTATTCAAATGAAACCATTTGAGAAATCTGGAGAGGAAATCACTCTTTGGTGGAACAGCTCAACTCAAAGAAAAGGGGTCTTTAACTAGAGCCAAAAGGGTTGGAAACGTCTGGATTAATCTTTAACAATGCATTGATTTTTGTTAGAATATCTAAATCTTAATCCGAAAAGTAACAAACATAGCTGCCAAATATGTGCCCTGGTGTAAAAAATACAACATTTCTTTCTGATATGGAGTAAAAGAGTAAAAGCACAATACCTCAAAATTGAAGCCTACTTAATTACAGCAGGCCTACTTGAGTTTCCCACCAGACGTAAATCCATAAAGATGATTTTATTAGCCCTGCATCTAAACTGCTTTTACCATGAAGTTCATTTTTGTGTTGCCCCAGTTTGTCGTTTTCTGATCTCCTTTCCCTCCTTGTTAAAGTCTTAAACTGGACAATCACAAAGGGGTTAACTCAAACCGGTTCAGCCTTAAACTTGGCTCTTGGCGTGGGGAGAGAAAATAGCTGTAAAGTTATGCAGAAGTTATTCTTCATCCTTCGGGCCGTCCCTAATCCGCCAAAAACCTCATTCTTTCATCGGAGAACTGTGCCTCCTTTCTTGTCCCCCCCTCTCTATACAACATAAAGTCAGACTGCATTTAATGGTTATGTCGCGATGGGAGAGGGGCTTTCTTCTTCCCCTTTTCTCCAGAATATTGCCCTTTTCGTCGTGTGAGTCTCCCAACCCGCAGGGACCCCCATATTCTTCCCTCCGCGTCTGACTCGAATCACAAACTAACCCTGATTTTCACCACTTTGCTGGGAATTGCGGGGAGTGATAATAGAGATTTCGCTTTCATTTTATACGCTTGACTTGGTTATTGTTGCTTTTCTCCTCTCCCGTGATTCTCCCCTTCTCCAGGGATTAGCCCTGACTTCGCCCGCTATACTGGCCGCCGAAGTGCCCCTGAGCCCCGGGATGACAATTGATGCAGATCAAGGCAGGCCTATTCTGCGCCTTTCAAAAGGACCGGTCTGAGTCGAGTTTAAATGAAGGAGTTTTAATGGAAGAAACGGATGCTCTTCAGTTTGCTTCCCACAAATTAACTGCTAGTTTTACAGCTTTTTTTATTTTTGTGGGATGATATTGTTGGGAAAAAATGTGGTACTGTAATAAAGGCTGAATGGGTAACTATGGGCGACACAGACCAATAATGATGATGATGATGGTGAGAGCAAGGAAGAAGGCGATGAAGCTGTTGATAATGGTGATGCTGAGAGTGAGGGCAGTGATGATATGGCATGCATGATGATGGCAGTGATGATGATGATGATGATGATGATGATGACATTGATAAGAGTAAGGATAGGGGGGTTGATGATGATGACAATGATATATATGGTGATGGAAGTGATGATGATGACGATAATGTTGATGAAAATGATCAGTTTAGGGGGTTATGATGAGAATGATTAGGAGGAAGACAGTGATAGTGAAGATGAGGATGATGATGTTGAAGATAAGATCAGAATCAGCAGTGGTCATGTGACTAAGTACTGTACATTTTTGAGGTACTTAACTTGGATATTTCCATTTTATTTTATATTATAGCATAAATATATACTTCATGTTACTTCATTCTCAGTAAATATCAGAAGGAAATGTATTTTTTAAATTTATTTGGTAACTATGGTTACCAGTTATTTTTCAGATTAGGATTTTACAAAAAGACATTTTTATTTTAAAAAGAGTGATTTGCTCATTAAATACAACATTGTTAAATATTTTTTTTGGCTTATGGCCCCTTACAAACCAGCATGTGGGGCCCCTTCAGGTGTCTATGAGTTGACAGTTGACAGATATATATCACAGTCTGAAATAAAATCATCCAGTTTTTAAAGCAAAAATTATAGAAATGTCCAAAAAAAAAAGCACAAATCTGTATAGCAGAACACTTTTTCTCTTTCATGCCATTTAATTATCTCATGACCCCTCAGATTCATCTTGTGTCCCTTTGGAGGGGGCCCGACCCCTTTGTTGGGAAGCACTGGATTAAACTACTAACTGTATAAATGGTGAAACTTGCTCCACCAACAGTAAAATGCTGCTTACACATTGGAGCATCAGTATTAACTATCTACTACTAATAATATATCAGTTACAGGAGCCAGTTTTCTCACTTGAAGTACATTTTGTTGGTAATATACTTTTACTCACGTAGGATTTTGAATGCAGGCCTTGTAATGGTGTTTTTTCATTTACTGAAGTAAAGGATCCGAGAATCAGTTTTACTGGCCAAGTGTAGCTGTTAATGTATTTACACACAGTTCCAAGAAATGATGCTTAGGAGGATACACAAAGACACACTACAGCTAAAACAAGGACAGCAAAACTAGACAAAGAAAAGCAAACATACACATATAGATATTGTGTGCGGTCAAGGTGAAAAAGTGCAAGTTTGCGTGCAAAGAATGCTGGGAAGAAAATGTATGGGTGATGAAATAATGCTCCTTACATGCATGTGGGTGCTTTATATACAGTACACATCTATAAACACTATTTACAGCCTGCTTAGACTTGCATTTGGCAATAAGATGTATGTGCAAAACCAATCTGTAAGTTTTGTGATATTACAGATCAAAGTGAGAGATTAAGTAGCAGACTGTGACTGTTTTACATGTATTGCGTTATTTTAACACAACAGGTGCCTCTATCAAGTGGTGAAATGTAACTAAGTACAGGTAGACACTGAGCTACTTCATACAGTTCAGAGGGAAATATTGTACTTCAGACTCCTCTACACTTATTTGACAGCTTTAGTTTCAAATTTTACAATCAAACATATGAGCCTATACAAAATATGATGCACTGGTATAGATTAAATATCCAACAGGAGCCTATATGAAACAGTTAAAATAAGTAAATTGCCATTTACACGTTAATTAGTAATAATAATCTAATATAACCTATAATCACATAACACTCATGTTTCTGTATTGTGAATAGTTTACTTTTACTTTTCCAAATTCCAGTGCAGGACCTTTATATTGCAGTATTGCTTACTTTTACTAAGTATCTAATCACTTCTGCATTGCAACAGTTTGACACAGTCTGACTGTGCAGATCTGCTCATCACCGGCACGTCACACAACAGAGGGTTTCATGTATTTGCTGTGTCTCCCCCAATCAGGCATCTCGGCGGCACTGTGAGAAGTTAATCTTTGTTGACGGTGTGTTGTGCACTCTTCCGTGGGCCGGTTGGGTCGGATCTCTCCTGGAAAGCCCGGTCTGCGCTCATATAGAGGGGGATAATTACCAAACACGCAGCCGACAGCAGCGACACAAAAGCCGCTTTGACTTCCTCACTGCTGGTCGCCTCCAGGGGATGGTCCCCGCTCCCTGCTCACCCTGCTCACCCAGACCACTTCTCATCACTCCTGAGAGGCAGAGACGTCTTGTTCCATAACAAGACACGAAACTGACTTCTTTCAGCTCCAGTGAACTGGACATAAACCCCGACTGACAACCTCCAGTGCCCAAACAGAACAGAGAGAGGACGGGTGGGCCGGGACAGAGAACAAGAGAGGGGTGGGGGCGGCACAGGGCGCACTAAATAAAGTTATTCACTTTAATCTTACATCTTTAGAAAAAAAAAATACCAAGGGAGCTTCACTTAAAAAAACTGATTTGTCCAGTTTAGAAGAGCCAACTGTGACATCCAACATCAGTATTTTGATTATTTCGGACCTCTTTCACAGATGTTTGTCAACTTTTTTTATCTCCCTGATGAGTAAATTTATGAGCCATTTCTCTCCGCGGTGCTCTCGCAGCTCACACACCAATGAAAGCACGGCGTGCTGTAAATGTAATGGGCCGGGAGTGATTGTTTCTGACAAGCAACAAAACACATCGTCCCTCCCCTCAAATTAGTCCCCCAGGAGGGGGTGGGGTGAGGGGTTCATGTCCCAGGAGACGCATGGACAGGACAGCATGCCAGCATATACTGTAGCATAAACATGTGACTGTCAGCGTCTATCCAGCCTGCACTGATGTGTTTATTGCTCTTTCTTGGTTCCAGTATTAAACATTAGTTATGCAGCTTGTGACCCACATTGTAATAAAGAAACAACCACAGAGATTTCCCTCATTAAAAACACTCATTTGCGCCACTTTCGTGTTTCTTAAATACATTCAAATATTCAAAGATTTGTCACATACTCATATTTTTAATATGTGCAGTGAAATGTGAGGGTGGTCTGGAGGATTTGCTAAAAGGCTAATGTCCAATAATAATAATTAGAATAAAAGTTTTTTTAATTAAAATACAATTGGAAAATATAAATATAAAGATTAAACATTATAAATAAGAATTAAAATGTTAAAATGCATATATATATATGTCACATTTGTGGGCAGTTTATAATAAAGTTTATAATAAAATGAATGTAAACCAATCATCCTGATGGTCTGAAGCTTTTTCTGAGTCTCTGTGTTGTGCTATTAAAATATGTCTTAAAGAGTCTTTATTTTATGTTGAGTTGGTTTGAATTAACATCATTCCTAAAATCAAACTTGCACTCTGCAAACATGTCACTTAAGGGGCAAAGGGTCAGTGATTGAGCTTGTTTTCTTCTTTGCAAATCAACTTAATCCAAGACTATTGTCCCATTAAGTGACATTTGTTACCATCAGAGCAGAATCAGCAAAATATTCTCACTTGTTTTTTGTTTTTGTTTTGTTTTGTTTTTTTAAGAGAAAGTTAATTAAATGATCTCTTCTCATTAAAACATTTTTGGAGACAAAACTAAATGAAATATTTCAGATCAGTGCCAAATGTAATGTATAATTTTCACTTTTAAGTACTAGCATAATTATGTATTCACTTCTGTGCTTCTCTGTTTTGAAAAACTATTCTAAAAATGTTGCACATTACATAATTTTAAAGGTACCCTTTGGCACTGTTTCTTACATTTTATGTTTCTCAACAAAATTACATACTGTTCACCCATAAGGCTTAACAAACATTGAATGCATGTTTTTATCTCTCAAAATCTTTGGAAAGACTTTTTTTATGTTTACTGTACAGCTTACAGTCTTCTTCTCCTCCTCTTTTATTGGTGCATTGCTGCCTTTTTATGGCCTATTACCTACACAACAAGATGAATTACCGCCCTCTGCAGTCAATAGAAATGTGTATCGTGTCACCTCTGTGCTCTCGTGTACACGTGGTTACATGTGAGCAGGTGATATTAACAATTACAAGGATGACCTCATCAAAACGTTGCTCCACAGCACCACTGCTGTTTAAAATCTCCACAGGCTACCTGAGTGGAGGCCAAACCCAATCTCAATATTTTAGGTACATATATCTTCTTTAAAGTATAATTTATTTATTAATGGTTGGAAAAACTTGAATGCAAAAGTGGAGTACTGATATCAAGAGTTTTTTTTTAAAAATAAGGAAAAAAATGTCTAAAACAAAGGAAAACAAAAGGTTTTCATTTGATGTCTGTCCAAAGTGCTTAAAATTTCAATATCAGTTGAAATATAGAATATTGTTAGATATTTAAATAAAGTTTTTAAAAGCACAAGAGCAGCATTACAGCTCTGTGTTATTCAGCTATATTATTCATAGTGAGCCGGGGGTTGAATAGGCAGTTAGACGGGGAAGAAAAGGCAGTTAGCTAGTCAGTTAGCAAGGGGTTAGCTTTAAACCAAGCCCTGATTTGTGAACGGAGGAGTGGGAGGAGTGGTGGAGGGCTTGGCGTTCAGGAAAGCCTCTCCTGGGCCAGAAGAAAAGGATTTGGCCCAGATGCAGGCAGCGATGTTAACTTTGAGTGGCCCCTGTGGCTCAAGCTCAGTACCCCCTCCTTCCTACTTCCCAAGCCCCCAGGTTGCCTTTGCATGACATCATCCCCAAACTATGCCCCCCATACCCATGTGAATCTGAGCTGTCACAATCGGCAGCCACCCCACCATTAAACTGTACTGCACTGCAAGCCCATACGTTTCTTTCTCTCCCCCCCTTTTCCCTCTCTCCCTCTCTTCTTCTACTACCAATCTCCTCCCTTCTTCTTCTTTTTTAACCCCCAGAAAGGCATTGTTTGAGTCAGGGCTTGATCAAAAAACTGTTGCCCGCCAACCACAGGGCTTTCTGTAAATTCAATGAGGCCACCTTAAAGATTTTCCTAATTAATGGATGACATCTTTGGCTGGAGGAGAGGCGAGGCATTCTGCTCCAGCTCGCTCTTTGTTCGCCTCCTAATTAACTTTCCTAGGTCACTCAGGTCCCCGCAACCTGAGAGTGAAGAGCCCCCATTGAGGAGGGAGTTGTAAACTTACTTTTTTTGCCTCAGCACTTAAAAGGGGAAAGCAACTATAGGGAACAGAAAATATCCTATTTAAGTCCTTTGTGAGTGAACTGCTTGCACATGTTCCAATAAAGGAAGTCTTCTAAATAAGCTGCCGTGTTGCTCTCCGCTCCCCCTCTTTCTCCCTTATCCCACCTCTTTCACTACCAGCTCCACAGAAAGGTTATGAATGATAGCTCTGGGTTGAGGGGGGTAAAGGGCCAAAGGACAGCATCTGGGCATTGTGGAATTGTGAGCATCTGAAACTTTGAGGGAATTTGAGGATGGGAAAGCACTGAGCTGCTGGGTGGTGGGGTGGACGAATGAGAAAATGTCGTGAATATGAGGAAAAAAAAATAAATAAGTTTTCCCTCATTGAGTGTTTCTAAAGGACCCCATGTCTCCCAGCTGCTTTCATCAGTCCTCATCTTTATCTTTCAAAGGTAAAAAAAAAAAAAAAAAAAGTCCCACAGAAACACAACTATTTGGGCCTTCACATAACACTTCTGTGACCATTTCACTATTAAAACCTGGAGACCAATACAGCCAACATGCTTTGTTTTGTCACTTTTAAATTCAGTTGTTAAATTTGAACTGTGTTACACACATGTGTGGGGATATATTTATAATGTCCTGGGAGCTATTTCTGTGCATTGGTGGTAGCAATGAAACAAATTGTCTAGTGAAATATTATGTTTAACTTTTTAAATGTTCACTAAAAAGTTGTTGTAAAGAAATTCTTGCCATGATTTAACATTTTAATTTCTTTTCCATGCCTAAAAGTACTTTAATAAACCCACTATGGAAGAACACAGACAAATGAATGCTAAAAGCATAGGCTTCAGTTGTACATGTGGGAATTTGTGTAGCAACATCTGGCTAGCTCATTGCACCTTTAACAAATGAGATAACAACATTGTAAACATATACCAATGTGAATTTCTTGAAGTAATGAATGATATGACAAGTAAAGAGCCTTACTTTTTCCTTCTTTTTTTTAAATATTATTTTTATTTTATTAAATTTTTGATTTTTGAAGTAATATATGAGAAATAAAGGGGGGGGGGCATGGAGAAAAAAAAATAAAATAAATAAAACTAAATTAAAAGAGGAAAGTAAGATTTTTGTGGGGGGAAAAAAAGGAAAAATTACATCGCTTCAAAAAATGTTACTATAGGCCTTTTTTACTGCAGATGTTTTGACTTGTCATAGTAGGAAAAGCACACATTACTAATAATATTAATGATGGTTTTGTTCAATTTAAGTGTCTTAGTGAGTCATGACCATTGAGTCAGCATGCACAAGTAGCTCAGTGGAATCATTCATTTTATCATCTAACACACTGTTACTTACTGTTTTTTGCAGCTAGTATACAAAACATATCAACTTAATCGTTTGATAGTGACCCAAAATGATACCAAAAGTGCATCAATGCATGTCAATCAATCCGCTAATTGGAGTGTCACTGCCAATTACACTTCACAAAGACACATTTAAACTATTTAATAGTTTTGTTGTTGTTGTTGTTGTTTTCTGGAGTGTTCACAAAGCTGTTTATCGTCACATTTTGTTTGATTTTTTTTGCAGCTCTGAGTAGCTCCTCCATTTCTTTTATGCAAAGCATTGTGGGAGAAGAGTGTATATTCACAGCACACTCAAAACCCCCAAAAAAGGTTTTTAGTATGCATATTGGCTGTTTCCCAATGTGAACACACTGCATACTTAAAACCATCTTAGATTTAGTATGTATGGAACTGGGACACAGTATGCGTAAGTGTTATAAGGGAGCCAGAAGTTGCTCCACAATTTCTCACGTGTGATTGAAACCTGTGTTAATGTTCATCTGTCTGTGTGAGCTATTGTTTAATCGTGAAGAAGACCAAAGTGCGCTTGATACACGCTTTGTCTTGTTTTTAATCTTGTACACACAATAATAAAAGATTTTTAACTTTTGTAATTTAATGAAATATAAAAGGACAGTAGCCTACATCAGGTGCACATCCTATAGCAAAACAACAGCAACGGTGTCCCAGATTTTCTTATGTTTAACTAAAATGACCATATTCAGTCATTCAGTGCAAGGTACCATAAACACATGGTCATTCTATTAAGCAAAATTGGTCACGTACCAAAGCAGAACTTAAGTATAAAGTGATACACTCACCCACAAATGCCACGTGCTCATCAGTATTCTCAGCATGTCACCTGATACACACTCATACACTCTCCAAGGAGCTGCATCTCACACATTATACCCCAGTGCAAACAGGAAAGGTCACATGCCCTGATTCTATCAATGAATCACCACTCCCCTGTGTGTCTGGGTGTCTGGGCGTGTATTAAGACCCGTGAGGTGAGTGTGAGGCTCCTGATGACAGCTCCTGTGCTGCGGGGTCCTTGGGGGTTAATGACGAGTGGAAACTGTGACCTCAGACCGTGACCGTTGAACCTGACCTGTGGAGCCAGCAGGAAAACATCAGGGAAAGCAGGGCAGAAGCAAGACTGACTGCTGAACAGTGCTGGATAAACAGAGGCTGAGCTGAATGCAGCGGGATGACTGTCAGAGTGACTCCAGGTGAACCGCTGCTGTGGAAGGAGCTGATGACGGCCATTCTGTGGTTAATCCGTCTGACGACCGCAACAACTGTTCACACTGCTGCTTTTTAGAGACAGTCATTTAGACACTCTGTGTGTGTGTGTGTGTGTGTGTGTGTACATGGATGCCACCAATGGGCAGCAAACTCTTAAAACACTCTTCCACGCAAAGATATGTTTAGCTTTTTGCCCCTTTAGCCCCTTCAAATCATTGAGATTTGATGGCTTTAGAAATGGTTTGAGTCTATATTCACGTGTTTTTAATTTTAATTAGATGGACATAAGAAAATTCAAGAGTAAAGAGCGAAATAGTGTAAGTAAAAACAGTAGCTGTATGTTGCTGAAGCCTTCTTTACTTAATGTTAAATAATAAACGGTGCTGACTAACCAGCTAATGTTACCCCTCAGTTTAAAGCCTTTTTGCAAACATTTTCTTGTTTATTGTTGCTATTAAATGCAATATAGTGTTAATAAGTGTCATTCAATTATAGTTTTAGATAGTTACTGATAGCGGGGCAGTTTGATCATAAACACAGAAGGCAAAACAGATAATTACTGGAACAACTGGGTTTGTGAACATTAACATATGCATTGTGAAACTGTGCCCCCTTAAAAATATTAACTGCATGACGCCCCTGACTGTGCAGAATGATGCATGTGCAGAGTTTGACACTGTTTTCGCATCTGCTGAAAGTGGAATGTGTCTCTGAACTCACCTTAAATCTCTTTAAGGTGCGCAGCCACCACGGAAGCCACACTGAGAATGAACTTTTCATTGAAGTAGGAGACGACATCCAGTAGTAACATTTTTGAAATTAAATATATTTGTGTCTTCAAAGAGATTCAAAGATTTTTTTTCAAAGAGGGATAAGAAGTAGAGGTGATTGTAAGAATTTATAACTAGTTAATTCAACTTTTTTGTGGAAAAAACACACATAAGACACAAATTGTCATTCAAAGAAGAGCATTTTTACATAGTAAGGTATAAAACACATTTGGAGGATATTGTTATTGCATCTGATATGTAAATATAAGAAGTGATTATACATTGTCATGACTCATCAGTTCCTAATATTAAAGTGTCTACTAACTTTAATTACAAATGAAGTTGAAGAAGCCGACAACCAGAAATCAATTAATTAAAAACAACCACTGGTTCAACAATACATCATGTTGATGAAATATAAGATATTAATATATCTTATATTCAGTCTGGATCAAAGCTTTGATATCAGACTGATGTTTTGAAATTAGCCAAAGAAAGAATGCTAAGTGCTAATGAAAACTACTGAACTTTAACATGTATATCGTGTATTATCAATTGACATGCAGACAAAGAAATGTATAAGTTTAAAAAAAGTTCAATTAAAATAACATTAGAACTGTTATTACAGCTGTTCAAATAGTTTCATGGTACTTTGTGGTATAGTTGGTATATAGTAGGTATATAAAACTGACAATACAGAGTGAATGAATGTAATAAAAGTACCTTTGTTAACTCCACTAAATATTAACCCTTCATTATTTAAGTTGTCATATGAATCTTGTTGTACAATATTATTATTATCATTGGTGAAAATGAAGAAAAGGGAGGCGTAATGGAAAGCAACTGAAACTGGTATTTGTGGCTTTTCACCCAAATTGTTGGTGGGTTTTTTTTTTCACTGAAACCTGTTTTTTTTTCCCAACTCTAGCAAATCCTGACACTTTCACACACCACAGGCAGAATATTAAATGAACTGTAGATACATTGATCACATTGCGGGCTCTTTGGCTCTCACATGTTTGTCTTTGCAGTGTGAACAGACTAAGCCCCTCTACTCAGCTGTCATAATTTGTTAACGAGTCTTTTCAGGGAGGGAAAAAAGAGAAAGAGAAGACAGAAAAAAAGAAAAGAAGGCTCTTCACGAGTGACTGAAAGCAGAGGTCCATCCAGAGAGGGAACCCAGGGGCGACATCAGACCGATTTCAGACCAGCCTGTGATGGCATCTCTGTATATTTTAATATTAATGACCCCGGCCGCAAAGCCGCCTCTAAGCCTCCAACAGGTGCCCCAGCCCCACTCAAGTCTGAAAAAACGGGATCATTCAACATCCCACTATCCAACACCACCACCGGGCAATAAAGACTGCAAATGAAGAGGATGAAGGCAGAGGGGAGAAAAAAGACATAAAGAGTGGAAGGGGAGTTAGAGAGTCAGCCATCTCTTGCAAATAAGTTTTTGAGTCACTTTCCCCAGCTGAAACACGGGTCGATATTTTTCCCCCCCTTGAGAAAGAGATTGACTTTTGTTTGGAGTTTGTGAGAAGTGGGAATCAGAAGCGGGACAATAGGACTCCCCACGGTGAGAGGCTGAGAGGAGCCATCTCAAATCAGTCAGCCAGGGGACTGACTAATCCGTCCATTGTCCTTCCCCAGCCACCGGCCGCACATCAACACATTCGCCCCCCATTGTCCCCCACCCTCATGCAGCGGGATTTGCTCTCCCCAACAGCCAGTTTTGTCCAAGGCAGTTCGAGCGGAAGTTTCTCACTGACAATTTGCCCCAAATAGATTTGTCAGAGCGTCCAACTGCACCGCACCGACTTCTGGGTTTCTGGGTTTGGGTCCTGGGTCTGTCTTTTTTGGGGGGGACTGTTCCATGTAAAGACCTCGGCGTGTGTGTGAATGTGTGCAAGTGTGCATGAGTTTACATGTCGAGGTGTGTCTGGATCTAGATTTCACACCAGTGGAGGAGATGATGGGACTGTATGAGGCCAGGAGGAAAGTCACTGGTGTGGTAATAGTGAGGGATCAGATATACAGGCGGGTTTACTGTAAATACTAAGAAGATCTCTGACATTGTGTTTCTCCATATGTAAATGAACTACTGTATGGCACCAACACTGCCTGGCGGAAGCATTCAACACCCACCAGGGTCATCAGCACTAAAAAATACCCACTTGTTGAACTCAAATTAAGGCCGTTCATCAACAGAAGCATGTAATTGCACACACTGCATCTTATCAGCTTAACAGACTGCTGCTCATGACCCTTGAACATCTGCCTGGGTAGGACAATACAGTTTCAATGTCTACACTTGAGGAATAATCGTGTTTTTATGAGCCAACTCACTGCAATGTACCTGGCATTGGTTAACTTAAGATAGGTTATGTGACCTTTATTCTTTAAGTAAAGCCTGGGTGTAAAGAGAAAAATGCTACCACACAAATGCTACTTCAAAATGGCCATGTGTTCTTATCTAATACGAAGAAGCTGCAAAAAAACGAAACAGACTGCTCAGAGTGCTCAAACGTCCAATAATATTAGATTCAAGCATGATGTTGTGACATCAGGACTAGTTTGGAAGCCAGTCATGGTCCAAAATGCAGCTTACACAAGTGCACAGACACTGGATTTATGGACAGCGACGTAGGAGACGTGTTGGGTCCAGCAGGTAAACATTTGAAAGAAAAATATTTGCAATGTTGTTAGACACTGGAATTTTCAGTGAGGGAGAAGGAGAAGGTGTAATTTTAGGAATTTTTAACAAATTAAAAACAAACGTTCAAAGCAGAGTATTTCAACATGTCATTTAAAAAGTCTGAAGGGGGTCTTTAAGGTTTTGCACATTTGATGTTTCTATAGAAAGTTAAAGGCTTAAGTAGGCCTCCTGGGAGAACAGTAAGGACACTGGATCCTGACTGGCTGAATACACCTGTCTGCCTGGTTGTCAGGATCAGAGCAATTACTGGATTAGGGAAGTCAAAGATCACATCCAGTTCAGAGGCGCTGACTGGAAAACGACCCCAACCCATTTTAACATAGAATTTGATTAATTAAAATGTGAGAACTGTAGATTAGGACACACTAAAACCAAAAATTAACACCACCTGAATATCATTAAATATTTCACTTACATATAAAGAAACACTTAAGGCTCCTTCACATCATGACCAAGCAGGTGGACAGGTAACCTGCATCTATTTAGTGACTCCTATTGCAGAACTGTCCGTGGTGCTGAAATCAGGCTGCATATATTACACGTATTTGTAATGTTTGATTATATTTTAGACTGTCACGCACTAATGTCATCTGGGGAAAGGTCTGTCGACACTTTGTTGAAGCTTTTTTTTCCGTTTAGCGTTTTCCCAAACACACATATGAGTGAATGAATCTCTCATTAAAGCAGCTGATGGAATGATTATTCACTGTTAAAACAATCCTCCGCTGGATTTAACACCAGGAGCGTCTGCGGGCTGAGAGGACTGAGTATGATCTCTCGGGTCAGTTTTAAAGGATGCACGGCTGCATGGGCCTTCAGTGGGCTTCAATTCTCCCCATTATTTGCTCTCTGGAGCTTAGTGACTTCTCCCTAAAGCCAATTGGTTTACGCCTGGGCGGTTAGGGGTCCGCACAGTGATGGTGGTGAATAAAAAGGCGAATAAATAGGTCTCCAATCCAGGATTGTCATCAGCAATAAAATTAGCAATATAGGATAAATAACAAAACCACTGACTTAGAGCCTGCACCCGCACTTTTGATTTTTAGATGGAAGAAAAACGCAAAAATCAACAGGTGTGTACTCTATATATCCCATTTCCCACCTGAGTTATGGTCTTCAGTGGTCGCAGATGTTACCCTCATGTCTCAAGAATAATCGAAGATGTCAAGACATTCAGGACACACGTATGGTCTCTCTGTATTGTTTTGCTCTGACTTTTGTTAGACCTGGTTCTCGTTGTTGAAGTCTCGCCTATAGTATGTCAAGTATCCGCATACTGATGCAGCCCCCCACCCCCCCACACCAAAAAAAAAAACAGATACACAATCCACTGCCTCCATTGTTGGCATAATTTCATTGACTGTTGGAGGAGAAGAGAGTCACTAATACAAAAAAAAGTGAAAGAAGGCAACCCCGGCAACCATGATGTTGGTTATATTTGTGTAAAGGCTATCAGTGAATGACGAGGATTAGGACGAGTTAAGGAGATTATGTCACACATTCACCATTCACCCACACCAGCCACCCACACACACGCATGCACACACACGCACGCGCGCATACACCCTCAGAAATAAGTGAAAAAGTTATTAATCTCTGAAAATGGCAACATGATTTCCAATGTGAGAAACTCGCTCAATTTTAGAAACGTTAGAAAAATGTTGCTTTTGGTGGGTTTATTATATCATTTTGTGATTAAAACATGTATTACAATGAACTAATCCCTTTTTTAAAATGGGAGAAGTCGGGAAAATGGTGCATATAAAAAGGTGTATTGTTTCCTTTATTATAGGGACTTTTTATAGGAGATAAAAACACACAATACCTGACTATGAACTTCCTATTGAGGACCAAAGGCTCTCACTGCAGGAAAATCAAAGGAATATTATAGTGATTTCTCCTCTGGCTTGTTAGTCTCCAGCCTTAGCTGTTCAGCTAAAGGGCAGGTTGAAAGACACAACAATGGCTAATTGCAATTAACTACGCCTCTCCGCCTCGCCCCTGTCCGCTTAAATCGACACTTTGTGCGTCCATATGGCCTCCAGTGCACCGTGGGAATGAACACAATTAAAAACAGAATATGGATTTCTGGAGTTACCCAGCGAAAGCGCAGCAAGCTGTCAAGGTCAGGGTGTCAGTGAGCGGGCCCTGCAGCCCGACCCCCGAGCCTCCGGGCAGCCGGGCAGCCGGGCACCGTTTGCACCCCAATGCCCAAAATCTGATGACTGACTATAGAGGGTGCTGGGAGGTGTGCAACAACACAGTGGATGGTGACGCCAACTTAAACCAGTTTAACTAGGAGGTAATAAAATAAGTTAGTTAATTAATTAATTAATTAATTAATTCCAAGGCAGTGAGGCATAAGAGAGTTTATATTTTAAAAGATCGTATCAAATGTTTATTATTATTATTATTATTATTATTATAGTTTTGTGGACAGGATGTGCTGACTGCTGTGGTGTTGAATTGAGTGAGGAAAAACAACAGCAGGTCTATAGCTACATTAAGCAGGAGAGAAGTCAAATGGAAGTCAACCAAAAATCGATCAGTGCTGAAAAGCACTAAAATATTTCAAAAGTAGCAACTAAAATTAAAATATATTAAATAGGAATGTGAGTGGAGTGCATGAAAGGTGAGTTTTATATGAATCTGTACACTATAAAAAAAGTAAAAAAAAATAAAACCGAAACTTTCTCAAACTTTTAAGGATGTTAAATAGTATTAAAAGGTATCAAGAGCTAAGTAGAAAGTTAGTATTGTTAAATTATTGTTCGTATCATTATTCTAGGTAGTAATATCACTGAAATGCTTTATTATATGTTTATTTATATCCTGTATTTTGTTGATGCGCATGGTAAGCTCCAATGATTAAAATGGGTTGAGTGTGCTCCAGACTGTGCAGTGGATACAGTGAAAGAAACCACCACTTTCATTTTCACACACATTTTCTATGATTCTTTTTTATAAAAGTGATTAAAAGTAGCCTGGGTCTAACAAGCAAAAAGTTTCCTTTTTTTTTTTCCATTGAGCCTACTTTTATATCGAATTATCGTTTTAATATAGTTTGTATACTTCTGCCCAACTAATGATGCAGCCGAAATGACAGAATAGTGAAAAAACAGGTTGAGAAACATTTATCAGTGAAGCTAAAACTGTCTTGTAGATTTTTTAAATAGCCATAAAACAAAGAAAAGACCTTATATGTAACAACACACAAACATACTGTTTACACACAAGGAGTGAAAAACAAAGAAAAAGGAAACAAATCGCCATTTTTTTCACACTATTACAATTAATCTATTTTTAAAGCACCTACACTTTAACCTTTAAAGACACACTGATATCTTAATAACCTTTGATAACATGAGTCTATATGAATAAATCATCATTAATATATAAGAAAATCTGTACAATTTCTACCTCAGCTGTTTGATGCAGTTATCCTGACTGATCAGAAGGATTGTATGTGTAATCACACACAATGAGCTGCAGCCCCATATACAGTTTTCTGCTTGTGCATGTAAGAAATGACGAGTATGGTTTACTTACTGTTTAATGTGCTGCCAGCCTGAACCCATTACCCCTACATACAGAAACCTCTCAGTGCTGATCAGTGTAAAGCAACGTACTTCAGTGTTGGCTTCACCTAAATTCAGCTTCCATCCACTGTGCAGACGCGTTCATGGAAAGATTGTCTCGCATTTTATTTCAAATGTGCGATTTTCTTAGTTTAAGGTTTATCATCAAATTACTGCAGATATTTTAATGTGCGCTTATTTCGAGAGATTTGGAGATAAAGCAAATTACAATAAAACATACATGCAACACGTGTTTTGTTTGCAGTGCCTCGGGATCCATGAGCAAGGCACTTCACATCATTTACAAACACACACACACACACACAAGGGCACACACACACACACACACGCAGCCAGTGACGTCAGGCTGGAGTTTGGAGTGGAAAGCCAAGTGGATGAAGGAAGTGGAGATCTCCACCCTCCAGCCTCCCTCTGACACTTCTCATAAATATTACCAAGGCTTATTTGGGGAACTCGCACCAGAAAGTCACATCGTGTCTTGGTTTTAACAAGCTTTCACCTGTCAGAATATCCGAAAATTGATTTTTTTTTCTTTTTCCCCGCCGGTGTGGCTCTGTCGGATGCGCTCCGTGCAGCGTTTTTCCAACTTCCAACTTTTATGCACCGGCTGTTGCGCCCCGAGCTGCGCGGCTGCTGTTGCCGTTAACCGGTCGCTATCGCTGGGGCTGCGGTCCGGTTCTCCGCCCGTCCAGAGAGACTGCACGTCCGGGGGAGGGAAGTCCCGTCCATCGCAAAGGCGAAGATTGCCTGATACGATGCACTATCGTGTGTCTTGATTTGGAGTCTTCGATCGGAGAAAGCTACTCTGTCAACTTGGGCAACTCGGGACTTTGACTTGCCAATTTCATCGCTGCTGGTAAATAATTAAAGGAAAGTGCTGCGGCTTCACGAATTTGATTGTTTTTGGCCCCAAAACTTAAAAAAAGAGGACATTTTTCATTCTTCACTTTATTATAAAGTCGAGTATCCATGATGAGCAAACCCGCCGGATCAACAAGTGGCTGTTTGGATATTCTGAATGTCAAATCAAGTAAGTTACTCTTTTGTTTTTTCCTGATGGAGAATACTGAGCAGACCAGTCTGTCAGAAAGAGAAACCTCCACAAGGCCTTAATCTGGCATTAAGTGTGAAAACGAAAGTTTACATAGATCTGCTGCACTGTTACTCGCACGGCTTGATGTCATCTGAGCTCTACTGCAATAATCAAGTCAGTTTTTCCCTCATGGTTTTAAAATGTGAGTAGTGATCCGTGGGGAACAGCTGTGGTCTGAGTCTTTTTTCCCCCCCGAGTGCTCAGCCGCATAAACTTGTATCCATGACGTCAGAAACATATTTTGTAAACTAGATCACGCATTTGAAAGGTAAAAGAAATAATCAGTGTCCATACAGGTTCCGAATATTCCTCTTCAAGAGTCCCACTTGATGCCACTTGTTGCCTGTAATTTCATTTACAATAATGCCTTTAAAAAGAGCGTAATGGAATAAACACGAGAGATATTTCCTGTTAATTTGATTTTAAGGCTTCTGTAAGAGATACTTCTCTTACTGTACAGCTGCTCGACTCTTTTAAATGAGCCCAAATAAACAGCTCGTATCTGTCTTTAACGGCGTTTATTGTGTCTGCGTGCGCACGTTAAAAATCTTCAATTTATTTAATTAATCATGAATGTATTCACTAATTTTAAAATAAATTATTAAAGACTTTCTTGTGGTTTAGACTACATTTGACTGGGTGCAATTTTTCTCAACCTTAGCAATTATCCCTCTCTTAGGCCTCGTAATGAATTCAAATTAAATCACACTTAGATTATAATATAGGCCTAAAGTAGGCTATTGTTCTGTCTGAAAAGACAGGAAATTTCTGTTCTGTTTCCTCTTCCACATCCAAATATGTGCTATTCGTGTCAAAAGTGTTGCATCTGCTGTGCAAAAGGACGGTCACATTGCTATAGATAACCAACATGGTTTAAATCAGAATAAAACATCCCAACACCACAACAGCACAGCTATCATCGTTCAAGTTCATACCCGCTTTATGGGTGGTCAGTGCAACGTTTCCTGCACTCACTAAAACTTAATTTCCACCTCTTTTAGCAGGTTTTCTCCTTGATGGTGATTACGTTAATAGAATATGCCATATATCTTCTAGCAATTACGCCACACAATGGGGACGAATTGGACCCCCACAGCGGCAAGTTAAATACAAAATTGTGCGTCAGTTTTATTTAATTGACTCCCAGCAATCTACAGTTTTATATTTGTTTGATCTTAACTGGTTGAAATTTTGGGCTCTTTCGTAATCTTTAATTGAATTACGCTCGAAACTTTTCTTTAGGGAGCGCGCAAATGAACTTGACTTGCGTAGTTTTGATTTATTTAATATCAATAAATGACTCCAATGAGTACAGTCGTGATTTTTATAAGTAAAAAAAAAAAAAAAAAAATTCACCAGGCCTGTCCACGACTAGAATAAGGATAGGCTAAATTATTATACAGCAGGTGTAAGATTTTGAATTGCTCTCGTGATAAGAAGTTGACTTTCAACAGGCCAACTCTTGCTTACTCTTAACTGACATAAATGCTGAAAAGTTGGTTTTCTCTGTGTGGCAATTACACGGCTGTGGCCTACAGTTGAAAAGCCTTTATGGTCTTCTGATTCTTAATAATCTGACAATTGAAGCCCTATAATTCTCTCCTGAAGTCATTGTTTTTGCTGCTGACTAGTTATTCCCATGCTACCCTTTTTGACGGGTCACTGGTGAATCAATGAGCAGGTGGCAAAACGTCAGTGTAATTACATAGACGGCTTTTCCCTCCAGAATAAAAAAAGACTCCCTCATATGCATACAAATATACTTCTTTTTCATAGATTTGAATACAAAATCTTCACACACACAAAAAATCACATTTTTTCATCTACACCGGGGTCGATTTACATACACTTCATTTGAGTTGGTGAAACGAGTTGGTGCGCATTATTCTCATGGTGCAGTGTCACTCCCTAATCCCGGGGCCTATAGACCTGCGGGATAAAGCAGCTGTCGAGTCCCATTATGAAGGGGAGTTGGCAGCTTGTCGAGATCCAGGCAGTCAGACGAGGTTCAATGGGGGAAAATCATTAAGTTAACACTTTCCCCTAATGTCTCCATTGTGCGCCCTCAGGCATTGTCTTAGAGAGCTCAGATATGACGCTTCCCACCGGACTTTATTCTTGAAATGTGCGCAGTGAATTCCCATGGTCGGACGAGGCGCGGGGCGCTGTCCAGTCTCTCTCTCTCTCTCTCTCTTTCTGTGTGTGTGTGTGTGTGTTTTGTGGGGTTGTCGGACAAAAACAAGTCATTTGTTGCACGATTTGTGTAGTGTATTTAAAACGAGTTCGTTTTGGGCATTTTTATGCCCACGTGCAGTGGTAATTCAAGCAGGTAACCTGACACACCTGTGAAACTCACTTCACTGAATTACAGAAAAAAAACACTGAATTGCAAAGCTGTGAAAATGCAGTGAAGGAACAATTTTCTCAAGTTTTGCATCAATGTGGAAAATTATCGTTGCAATTTAGCCTCAATATTCACAATCCAATAATCACAATTTTTCACGAAATTGTATTAAATTATAAGTTCCTCCCCATACTTAATAATTCAGTGAGCATTGTATCTAATTGAAATTTGGCATCTCCCAGGTCGGATTCTGGACATCCCATGCAAAGTGTGCGGTGACCGCAGCTCAGGGAAACACTATGGTGTTTACGCCTGTGACGGTTGCTCGGGATTCTTCAAGAGGAGCATCCGCAGAAACAGGACTTACGTCTGTAAATCTGGCTCGCAGGTGAGGCCTCCTAGTCTTTTATTCAAGTTTTAGTTTTTTATACTTCTGATGGGCCTAAAGTGGCAAAATGCACTCGCTATAAGTTGGTCCGTTTTTAATCATGTCGGTTTTCATTGTACTACAGAAAGAACTAAGTAAGTTGGAGCTACAAGCAAAGGGGAAGCCACGTGCAGTCATTCGGGCCTAATCATTTATTTATCACATTTACTAAATAATATCTTGTCACTAAGCAACTATTGCTGCACTTGTCCTTAGACATGTTTGTATACTCTGGTTATTAAACACAGAATTTAAGTGACTTGTCCTTGGTCTTCATCCAAAAAACATAAACAGCTTTACGCACGGAATGCGCATTTTACGCGCACATTCTATTTGCTTTCCCCTTGTGGTTGTGTGTTAAGTCTCCCTTGTTGAGCCTAATTGTGTCATGCCTGGACCATTAAATATTGGGCTAAACACCGTGTGCTGTAATATATCAGGTGTAATCCAATCTAATGTAATGACTCGAAGGCGAGGATTTAGGCAGCAGAGGGCGGGATAGAGTACTTATCCTCCGGGATGAGGCTGCACTGGAGCCGCAGGGGAGCAGGTCGATAACTACACGATAATAGCACTATCTTTCACCTGGAGATTGGCCTCCCAGGAAGATAATAGCGAGAAGCTTTCTGTTGTGCAAGCTGAGATTAATTCAAACGGAAGCTGTGACGCTCTTTCTCTCCTTTTCTCTCTCTCTCTCTCTCTTTCTGTACAGGGCGGTTGTCCTGTAGACAAAACTCACAGAAACCAGTGCCGAGCGTGCCGTTTGAAAAAGTGTCTGGAAGTGAACATGAATAAAGACGGTAAATGGGCTTAATTGAATTATCACTTTGACCATAGACATGCCATGCAGTGGTGTTTGAATTCGAGGTGGGCAACTCGGATTGAAAAGTGTATTAACGCTCTTAATCGAGCATCAAAAGAAGAAACATGTTGATAATTACATATTCTTTACTTGTTTTAGAGGGGATGTTATTTATACTCCATGGGGGCACGATTACACAGCTCATTAGAGCCAATTATTTTTCCTTCACACAAACAAAATGTGCACTTTGAGTTCTTAATTCATTTTAGGAATAGTTATCTTTGTTGAGAGTTCATTCCTTTGCTCTGTGTCCCTGCTGTCTCGTTTCACAGCCGTTCAACACGAGAGGGGGCCCCGGACGTCCACCATCCGCAAACAGGTCGCCCTGTATTTCCGGGGCCATAAAGAGGTGAACGGATCATCGACCCATTTCCCGGGATCCTCTCTGCCCGGCCCTCCCTTCTTCACCACCGTCACACAACTGGAGCCTCACAACTTGGAGATGAGCACAGTCGCCACCACACCAGAACGACAGGCCATCGTGGGTTTGGCACAGCCCACCCCGAAGGTACATTTTTATTCTCTTTATTAGGATTTTTTTAAAGTGATACTAGATATAAATTCTACTTGACCTATTAGTAATTTTAACTACATCTTCATGCATTCCTCTAAGATATAGGAAT
Source organism: Scomberomorus guttatus (assembly GCA_038419695.1). Taxonomy (NCBI): domain Eukaryota; kingdom Metazoa; phylum Chordata; class Actinopteri; order Scombriformes; family Scombridae; genus Scomberomorus; species Scomberomorus guttatus. The sequence continues at coordinate 12,955,115 of CM076462.1, forward strand.
AAGTAAACTCCGTATATTGCATAGTGAGTTTTTAGAGTTTTTAACAGTAATTTACAGAATTTAATGCAATCTAAAAAATAAATCTACCATTTTCAGAATATACAGTTCTTCAAAAGTTTATGATACTCAGTGGATATTTGTGTTAGCCTTCCCAAATCTTATTATAGGATTACATTTTTTTCCCTAAGGGTTAGAAGTTGAAATTCTTGCCCTGATTTAGCAGCCTGTCAGAGCCACAAATCCGCCAATTAGATTTCTCACTGTAAATCCACCACAAGCAACACTAATAATTATAAAACCAGGTGCTGGGGCTTGGAATTTGACCTTTGTTGTGCACAATAATCCGAAATGTGCTCCATTATAACAAATAATGATGATGAAAATGATGACCACTTTCATTTCCAAACTTTGTCCTCCAGTATCCCCACGAAGTCAACGGAACCCCCATGTACCTCTACGAGGTCGCGACGGAGTCTGTGTGTGAGTCGGCGGCGCGCCTCCTGTTCATGAGTATCAAGTGGGCGAAAAGTGTGCCCGCGTTCTCCACGCTCCCCTTATCTGACCAGGTACATTTTGACTGATTGACTAAAGAAGAGTTATAAAGATTTGGAAACCGCTCAACCTTATACGTGCAAGGGTGTCCAAATATTATCCTGTGGGCCTATTTTAGTAAAGAGAAGCTGCCAAAACTTTATTTTGGAAGCATATTAGAAGATACCACACATCTAACAATTTACCACTATCAATAGTAGTTCACAGATAATACACATGATATAAATATTTGATGCCAAATGATGTGAGAAGGTGGGACTTTGCAAAGCTTTCAAACTGTGCGCAACATGGAAAAATACATATCCATCACGTTTTACGCACACATTACTGTTGTTTTAGTACTTTATAAGATTAAAAAGGCTTAAAATATAATAAATGTTTACTTCGTTGTGGTGTATGGAATAGAGTTAAACAGTGAAACAATTCCTCTTTGCAGCTTATTTTGTTGGAGGACGCTTGGAGGGAATTATTTGTTCTGGGCATTGCGCAGTGGGCCATTCCTGTGGACTCCACCACCCTTCTCGCTGTTTCTGGTATGTAAAAGGCACGAGTGAGCTTTAACTGAATACAGGCCACTATGCAGACCTCATGAGCTGCATAGTGGCCTGTGGTCGCAGAGTCAGTTACGTGTATACAGCTGCAGTGTTATGCTGAAAAGTGACGTTTTGATCGTTATGTATCATCAGGGATGAACACTGAAAACACGGAGTCTCAGCGGATGAATAAGATCATGTCTGAGATACAAGCGCTTCAAGAGGTGGTCACCCGATTCAGACAGATGCGTCTTGATGCAACAGAGTTCGCCTGTTTGAAATGTATCGTGACATTCAAAGCTGGTGAGTATTTTACAGTATTGTCATTAAACTGAACAAGGCCTCATATGAGAAACCATCGTTTCTACAAGCGGGCCAATTAATAGCACGTTATTAGGCTATTCATGTGTCACACCAACACCTATATATTTTAATAGTGAACATCCTGTTTCTGTGTTACAGTTCCTACGCATGGTGGCACTGAGTTAAGAAGTTTCCGTAACGCTAGCGCCATCGCTGCGCTACAAGACGAGGCACAGCTCACTCTCAACAGTTACATACACACCAGGTAAGATTACATATCTGTTATTAACTAATGATGCATGCTTTGCGCACGCTGTGCCGTCTCCAGCAGGTAACCATTAGCAGCCACATTCATTATAAAGTTAATGAAGCAATAAGCCACTGTAGCCTGCTGTAATTTCGCACAGGTGCGACAGACGAACCTCGTGTTTAATTAGCAGCTATTTGTCACAGGTGTGCGCTAATTGGATGCGCTGCGTTGAAAGTGACTCAGACAATTATCACAAAGCATAGAAATAGAACCTGTTTTTGACCCCCCGGTGATGTGTCGCAGGTACCCTACTCAGCCGTGTCGCTTCGGTAAGCTGCTCCTGCTGCTGCCGGCGCTCCGCTCGGTCGGCCCGTCCACCATAGAGGAGGTGTTCTTCAAGAAGACCATCGGCAACGTGCCCATCACCAGGCTCCTCTCCGACATGTACAAATCCAGCGATATATGAGTTCTCACCATCTGTCCGCATGGAAAAGACTTGAGCTGAAGGCCCAGAGACCCACCCAGCAGTGGACAGAATGTCAAATCAGAGCAGGTGTAACCGTGGGTTGAATTTTTGCTGAGCACAGAATCTCACAACCTATTTAGGCCTATGCTCCAATGAAAGAAAGACTGCAAAACAGCCGGAATTCACCAAGTAGCCTGTTAACAGTTGCTCTAGTTAAGGATTAGCCTGTAACTCTCATTATAGAATTGCCTGTATGATGTATGAGGAAAAACTGCAATCTCTGGTGTGGGCAAAGGCGGCCTGCAGTGTTTAAAAATAGTCTAAAGACTCTGGAGAGCATCTTCCAGTTATTTGACAAAGAAATGTTATATATTACAAAAGTTTTTCGAGTGTCTGTGAGACCAATGAGCTTGACGACCAATTCAATCTTTTATTGCTGTGTTCAATCCCAATGGAGGAAACCAAAAACAAACAAAAAAAACAAAAACAAAAAAAGATGACGCATGCGTAATGGGGGATGTGAGTCGCTGTCCCTCGATCCGGTGCTGAAACCAAACGCACGGGGGAACAAAGAAGAGGTGCCAACTCTATGATGATTTTTTTTGTTTTGGGGGGGGGGGACTTTTTAAAAAAGGACATGCTTGCATTGCCTCCTGACTGTAATACTACATTCAACTGAAGATGGTGTCTGTATTTAAGTGGTTACTGTCCTGTTTGTGTTGGTGTGTCCTGTTTGAGGCGCAGCATTAAAAAAATGTTTAGGTCGACTTTGTGAAGTTAGACACTAACACTGGATAAAAATGATATTCAGCACTTGGAACCGTTTTGTGGCCTGTGATGTTTTTACTCTGCTGTAAATATTTGGAGTTATAACTATTTAGTTGTAACCGAGAGAATAAAGACATAATAGCTCAGATATAAAACTACCAGATGCAGCTACACAGCTTGTTTGTACACATCTTCGTAAATCATAGTGTTGCCCTTGAAAATTTTATCATGTAAAGAATAATTTCAAAAGATTTCCATTTTAAGTATTCTAAATAAAAACTCAGGACAGTTTAAATAAACTAAGTAGCCACAGGCCTTTAACATCTTTGTAATGGGGATGGCAGTTTATGTATTTATTGAATAATAAATCTAAAATAGCTGTAGTAAGTTGTTATCCAGATTTACTTTGGCATTACTGGACATTTCTAACAGTAGCTTGCAGTATCCGGTGTGCGATACTAGACCGGTCACACACTCGAGTTCAACAAATGTACTTATGCATGTGGACATTTCATCTATTTTATTGGAAAACCTTCAAAATAAACAAAAATGGCACAGCAGTATACAAATCTCAAAATGCATATAGCCTGTAGAAATACTGCAGTTCCCTCTGTGTAAATTACTTCTTTCTAGAAAATCATTGTGATAACTCGGCATGTGCTGGTTGATGTACACACACATGCTTCCTTTTTGAAGAGAGAGAGGATCAAGGTGTGATTTGAAAGTCAAGGCCCATCGTGTGTGTGTGTGTGTGTGTGTGTGTTTAGTTGCAACATGCCAATATTGAATATATGATGGAAAAAAAACGCTGTGGGTCTTTACAGGAGCTTTGCATACATAGAACGCTCATTCAATGTTACTATATAAATGAATATATTCAAGACATAGCTAATGATAAATACATAATATATCCATGTTAGTGGCATTTCCAGACATAAAGAGAAATTACTATAAATTACTTTCAACCACAGTTATGTGTCGAACATTCTTGACTCCAATTAGAAGGTGATAACGAACACCGATCAGGGTCACTAATTAAACTAAAAGAGGCAGTGAAGAATATTATTTGGGGGGGGAGGAGGGAGGGAAGTCGTCATTGAAATGTTTATTATCTGAGAGAAAACCTGGAGCAGTGAAGAGAGCTTTGGGTTGTCGGGCCAAGCTAGGCTGAGCGGGGCCGAGCCAGACCAGGCCAAGCAGAGCCATCTTTACTTTTAAGCTTGTCTGATTTTGGATGGGGTGTAGTTCTTGTCCACAGACTCGTCCTGTAGAAACATGTGCAGGCATCGTTCATTCTGGGCTAGAGGGTGACCGGCCACTCTGAAACACACAAGGGCAAAAAGGCGGGTTTGAAACCTGACTGACTGTTTAAAGAGAAGGCTATATGACATGGAGACAGAGACAATGGACAGACAGAAGGAGCAGAGACTGAAAGAAGCACGTGACTAAACAAAGGTAAGAAATCTAGGTAGATTTGGCACGAGTGACCTAATTGCAAGAAACAAGTTTGGGAATCGTGAGTTGGAGGCAAAACATCAGTTAACATTTGAATTGTTTATGTGGGAATGAGTTATGAGTTGCCACCAATGTGTGTGTGAGTTTAACAACTGATGAAGAAATGAAACACGATTAAAAATGGAAAGAAGTTTTAAAAAGTGACATTTTACAGGTTTACCGTCTCCGTAGCTTGTTCTGCTGACGAATGCGAGCTCTAATGAGCTAACTAAAGTGCACACAATAAAATGATCTCAAACACCTTCCAATGTTTCAGTCCTATAAGACACTATAAACACACTCAACTTCATAATATGTTGCTGAGATGCATTTTCTTAATTTATGCACAATGTAATCCTGTTAAATAAAGCAAAAATGATGTAAAACAGGATACTTTTAAATCCTCACATCCTTTAAAAAGACAGAAATGACCTATTTTTAAAGATTTCTTTTGTCCTGATTCCACAGAACATACTAATTGTACAAAGTATAAAATCTATATACTTATCTTTATAGAATACTGTATTTGCGGTTAGTATACACAACATTAACCGTTTTATACTAACTGGAAACAATGCAGTACTTGTTCTTGGAGCAGTTCCACCATTACCTACAATCACATTTTAATTTTTTTTTCCCAGCTATGAGCAGATTCTCCCTTTCCTTAATGTATTGTGGGAGAATAGTGTCCCTCAACAGCACACTTAAAAATCAAGAGTTTGGGGCGTCCGCCAAGGGTGCACTGACCATGAACCGCAACGTTCCCAGTTGGAGTCCAGCTGGGGACCTTTGTTGCATGTCCTTCCCAGTTTCTTTCTTTCTCTCTCTCCCCTCATTCCCTATCATCTCTCTACTGTCCCTATAATAAAGACACCAAATGCTAAATGCAAAAGAAATCTATGGGTTTTGATGCTATAGATTTGCTAGATATGCCAGTACGCATACTGACTGTTTTAAGTATACTACAAGTTTTCAGTACTAGAATTAGTATGCAGTATGAATTTAGGAAATGTGGAGGTACATGTTTTTGAATTTTTACACCACATTGACAGCTGTGGATATCACTTATGGTCAAACACATACAACAATCTATAAAGCCTATTTACTTAAGCAACATAATAACTGTCCATTATATCCAAGTTTTTCACATTCATTTGACAAAATACCAACAACAAAAAAAAAAGCCCTCATTGGCTTATATATTTTCCCAAGTGCTTAGATGTGTGGTGGTGCTCACTTAATACTTTGTAGTAGCAGTAGTAGTAATGGTTTTTCTTCTCACCTCTGAACCAGAAAAAAAGCCTCAAGTGTCAATTAAAATCTTGTGGAAGGGAAAGACCCATCAACCCAGAGTAAAGGATACACAAGAGCCTTCTGTAAGGGCTTCAATAACCAGTAGATGAGCAAAGATGACACATCTAACTTTTTGACGATGCAACTCCCTCTGCCATGTGAAATCAGAGCTTGGGGGATAGGTGAGGGAATAAATCAGTACTTTATCACGACTGCTACTAGTATTTTATCACCACATCTAGGAAATACTGTATGTTTGCTGTTGTGTTTTTCCTCTATTGAAGCCACTCTGACATGAGGCTTTCCCTGAATACCCCTTCAGATGACGCAAAAGAGCTTAACGAGAACGAGCCAGTGCACCTGAGACCGGTAAATTAACGGTAAAATAAACGGTAAAATTTTGCAGAGTAGATCAACATGATGACATTGTACATATGCTAGCATCTTAACCTCTAATAGGAAATATTTTGGACAAATTAGGCAGCCCAGGGGAGGCTTTCACAGGTCAAATACCAGGTCAATAACCAGAAAGATCAAGCTGGCTCCCAGCAAACCTTTTTTAATACGTTTTGGAAATGTTGACATCGAGGATGAGGTGCATCAGAAGCATCTTAAAATCTCAAGGCCTTGCTTGCTTTTTTGAAGAGAGGAGGTAAGCCCTTCTTCTTTACCTGAAGCACGAATTATGTTTGACTAGCCTAATCAGAAACTGATAGTTCTCTCTTCTCCTCCTCACTTGTTTCGCAGCGACAATCATGTTTATCATTCCAAAAGATTTCCTCTTCACAATGCTCTCAATCACAGATTAAAACAATGCTGCCAGCCACATCGGCCAGTATTAAGTCTGAACAATGATATGATCAACAGCAGTGTTTCATTCATAGGAAGCAAGGGGGAAAAAAAATCTTAATTACCAACACATTCTCATCGTCTTTAAAAAACATATTTATGGATTTTAATTTTCTCAACTGTCTTTGCACACTTAATATTCAAACAGGAAACATTGATGCATTTGCACATGAAACAAAGATAATGGCCAAGTCTGCAATCAAAGCAAATAATTACAATCGCACTGTAACTTTTATTGTTCCGCAGCTGAAAATGAGGACATGCTGGATCAAAAATAAGCAGAGGTGCACACACCATCCCATGGAACCATGCGCTGTAATTTGAGCTGCAATTATCATAAATTACACATCAACAATAAAACAAATGTAGGAAAAATTATGTTGTGGGGGTGCGCACTTGAGTCCTCTTTGGTTGTTCTTGTCCTTTGCAAGGTAATTATAAGAGAGAATTAAGGAGGATAGTTAGAAAAAGACCTGCCTGTTTCTATGGGTTCAGTTTGTTAACAATATGAAGAGAAGTGAAAAAGTTGAATCTACTTATTGCACAAAGTGTTATATTGTTCTTGAGAGTTAAAATAATACCTTGCGAAGGCAGAAGCTGTAAGCGCCTTCAACGAACGGAGAACAAAATGGGAAAAGAATAAATTGTTTTAACCTCATCGCCAAATAGTGGAAGATCTGAGAAGATGTGGTAAAGCTTACTTGTTGAGAAACTGCTCCAGACCCTGTCTCCGCTCCTCAATGAAAGAGTCATCAAATATCCCATCATCCCCTCTGAACGGAAGCTGCCGGAAAAGAGCTTTTCCTGGAAGAGGTGGGACAACCACCTGAGACAAAAGAGCAGCCACAGAAAAATCACACAGCGGCAGTTAAACTGGCATTAAAAGAGGATTTTAGTGCTTACAATTAAGAAAAACAAATAAAAATCCTGTAAAGCAATCCCTTTGTGTTCATGTACAATATAATCATATTTTCATTTACCATTTCAAGGCTAAAAACCAGGCGGTTTATGGACTTCATTAATAGCGAGACTGAACAGACAACACATACGCGTGAGTGAAATGAAACCACGGAGATCTCTCAACAACTTTCTCTCAGATGCAAAAACATCTCAGATTGTTATGTTTAATGTTGTATGCTTATCTTATTTGTGATAAGTCAAGCACTCGAGCATTTTTGTGTTGAGTTCGCCCTCAATGCCTCACCTTGCTCTCCCTCTCCAGCTCTGCTCTGAGCCACTCAAAGTCGCTGTACCGCCTCCGTACACAAGACTCCTTCAGCTTGAAGATGGGTAAGTTGGTCTGTGGACACACATACACGCACACACAGGTGGGAAAATGTTACAGGTGTTACCTTTAAGAAATGTCTTCATTTATTGACTGGGATTTTTTTTGAGACAATGTCAGGTATGTATATAAAAAAGTGAAGCCCAGTAAGTAACATCAAGCATGTGTACACACTCTTAATCATGAACAGTATCTATTGGCAATTATTTTTACTACTGACTAATCTAGAAATAATTTTATTGGTTAACAATTGTAAAAAAAATGTCCCAGAGTGCGAACTGATATCTTTAAAGTCCAGATGAAACAGCATTTTGAGGGTATCTGACTTCCGTATCGTGACGTATTTCTGAGTGAATCAGGGTAGACGGGCGGGAAATAACGTTGGGAGGAATTTGATTTGAATGTTGAAAAGTGGGCGTGTCATAATGAATCTTAGCTCTGTGCCGCTAAAACTTGAAGATTGATTGATGGGTGGATGTAATTGGTTGGTTCAAGCCTACGTAAGCACACGTCATATTTTGTTTTACAGGAAGAAAACATGATTGGATTTTGACATAAGAACACAAAGAAAATTGATTTTTTTTTAAAATATATTGTTAAATAGGTGCACAATATGACAGGGTATGTGATCAAAAAGGGTTAAAAAACATTTTTTATTTCATCTCAACTTTAAATAGCTTGCTTTGTTTGTTCAACAGTCAAAACCCAAAGATATCTAATCTACAATATTCACACCCGAGAAGCCAGAACCAGAGAATATTTGGCATTTTTGCTTGATGCGTGACTTAAATGATTAATCAATTACAAAAATTGTTGCAGATTTTTTTTGTTGATTAATTAAGCTGTTTCATGCAACATATTTGTATTTTCTGCAAGTGATAATGGCCAAAAATGTGTCCTGACATAATAAAATAACAGATGCTTATCTTTGCATCATGAGACAGCCTATACATCCTGGCAGTGTTACCACATTTTAACCAAACTATTATATACAAGGTTGACCGAAAAACGAGACGTCCATATAAAGACTTAACAGAATATTACCAACCAATCAGGGGTAAATACAGTAGCCTACTCCCTGTGGCAATGGTATGAATAGCAAAAACATGATTACTAGAAAGCGGTTTGGAGTGATTGTGCCAACTTGAGGGTGAGAGGTTTTTATGCTTTGGTTTTGGTATAGCCTTGCGTTATCTACTCTGACTTTATTAAAAGTAAAAAAAAAGGATTAAAAAACAAAAAAACAAAGACTCCTTCAAGTTGAACCGTGCTGAAAAGGAAAATTGAAACTGGCCTCCAGGCAAAAAAAAAAAAAAAAAGTTCACTTATGTTTTGCTCACCAAGGTCTGTCGCACTCAGAATGTTTTGCCTTTTTTTTTTTTGTGGGTTCGTGTACACCGATGCACAGATGTGTGCATAATTCAAAGTTGCTGTTGACAAGCACTTGAGAGTGAATTTCGTATTAAAAAGGGGAGATGTTTCGACATTGACAGAACACTGAAGCAAACAGCACATTACAGCACAATGCCAAACCTCTTCACTAGTCCTGACAGCACATGGCCATCCCACGACAATGTACAAAGAAGGAGGGAGTGAATGAGCATTTCATTGGCAGGCCACATTCACAGAAGGTCAGAATTCATGGAAGAAGGAATCACAAGAGCAAAGCAATTGAGCAAGTAGGTGAATACAGTGTGAGCAGCAGACTGATCGATGAGTAGACAATTATGACTGTGTGCAGTAAAGGGGATGGAAAGTTAACTAGAAGGCTGAGTAAATGGCTGAAAAAAAAAGGAAAAGGAGAGGTGGTGGTGGGGGGTGGGGGGTGGGGGGCTGTGGTCATAAAGGAAGAGCAGAAAAACTGGGGAGGTTAGGAGCTTCATCTGCTCTGTGCATGACTAATTGAGGAGGAGGGAGAGCATGAGTGGTCTTTTCGCCCTCATGGTCTCTCCCTTTCAGTCTTTTCCCTCTATATTTCCCCTGCTCTGCGATAATAAGTCACATTTTCTGCCCTTGAGACTCCTCTTGTGGTGTTTCAATGGGGAAAACACAGGCACTGGTTTTCTTCCCTCTTCGCTCGGTCGTCTCCTCAGTCCTCAAAATTAAGGATCCCAACCAGATTTGGTGGGAAAGCGAAAACTCTGCTAAATCTTTTTATTATGACAATGAGAGAACATGACTGTGATTTAATGTTTGACTAATACAAATGTTACCTAGGGAAATGATTACAATTATGTCATAATTTTATAAGATCATTTTACTAACATTATTTGATTAACGTGTTTAGATGATTTGTAGGAGTTTAGAAGTTGTGTGATAGTTTGATTGTTTATGTACTTTTTGGTGTTTGGTGGATGTTTTTCACTGTTTTCGGATGTTTTATAGAAGAATCAATTAACCAAGAAAATAATCTGCAGATTAATTGATCATGAAAATAATCCTTAGTTGCAGCTGTACCACTCCCATCTACATTCAGGATTATATCGTGTGTCTGCCTGTTCATTTAGTGTGGTTACGTCATTGTGTTTTATGTTTTAAACGTGACATATCAAGGGGCCGCAGATGAAAAGTAGCTTCAAGCTAACTCTGGAAGAACATATCAAATAGCAACGTTTGTTAAATATCTTTAATTTCACCTCCCAAACTCCTCACAGACATTTATTAATTGTAAACTAACTCTGGCTGTGTTTCGTATTTGCAAGTATCTTGACTGAACATCACCACTTTATGAGCAGACTGGAGCAGATCTGGAAATATGGCCAAAACTGCTGTAACTACCACATCTACAACTGAGTTGGAGGGATATTGCAAGTAAAAGAAAAATACTGTTTGTGTGTGCATGGGAAAGAGACGAGTCTGTTCCGCTTATAAAATCTTAATATCCTGTATTCTTAAAAATGTCTGTGATAAAGTTATGTTCTTATCTTTTAATTTATAGATTTCTCATTTAAGAGCATTTAAGAGCTGATAACTGGGAATTACACTTTGTCTCTCTCACCCCATGACACCAGTTCTGTTTTACCAACATTATCCTTGCAGCTCTTTTTTAAACAAACATACTATTTTGTATGCAGTTCTTGCAGTTTTGAAACAACAAAAGAAACCAAACTCATTCTTTAAGATTAATGACAACCATAGTTCTGTTTAGTAAAGTCACACTTACTCTGATTAGGATATTAATGCAGGTGAAATAACTTGGGTGAGATGACAGTTGCAACGGTATGAGTATTGCCTTATACTCAAATGAGCTCATATAAAGAGTCCCTGCCACTCCCTCTTTCCCACTGAGTTTTTATCCGACTCACCAGCCTTGAAAACTTTCCTTTCCCACTTATTTCAAGTTCTCTCCAGGTGAAGTTGTCAATGAGCCCCTCACTCCTCCTCTTTCTCAGGTCACAGGAGAAGTGGATTATCTTAGCTTTATCGCCCCAGTGCTCTAGCATTAACTCCGCTCTCCTCTCACCGTGGTCTGTCCCTGCTGCGTCATGTTACCTCACAGCATGGAGCGCCGCAAAGTTAATCCCCACCACAACAGATCACAGTTACAGGTAATCTGCCACCGCCGTGACTCTAATCCCATCATGTGCACACAGAAAACACTTAACCACGCGCAAGCACACACTGACGTACATAAAGTATGCATGCACAGGTGTTAAGTATAAAGATTTGACCAGTCACACAGTTAACAATGTAAATATAATAGCCCAAAGCGTTCAAGCCTGTTTGTGCACACACACAGTCGAACCTGCACCACTCATCTCAAGACAATGAAGCTTGCAGTGAGAATGTAAGGAAAGAAAGTCACCTGGCCTTTCAGTCCTCTCACCCTCTCAAACCCTGTGATTAAGAGATTGGCCTTGCAGGACAAGGGGAGGAACGAAAATGACTGAACTGAAAAATGAGAGGTCTCACTCACTCAACCTCTCTCTCACACACACACACAGAACGAGGTGGTGCGTGAGAGCTCCGAGAGTCAAAGATCAGGTTTCCTTGGCCTCTGTTCTCTTCACGGCTGGTTAGAGGTTAGGGCCCGGTTGTCTCAACTTACTGGCCCTTGCGGTGATTGGGACATGGGACCAGCCCACACTCGGCCAAGTCTTAGCATTTCATTAATTGTCTAAAAGGCACACTTTGCTCTTCTCACTTTCTAAGGTACAGAATAAAAAGTTCAGACAGGAAGGTGAAAGAAACTAAAGGTAGCAGAAGGGGGGTGAAAATCTCAAAACTTAAAAGGCAAATAAACGCACATATGAGGTATTAATGGATATATTAAGAGCAGGTATAAAAGAGAGAAAACTATAATTTTAAAAAGAAAGAGCATAAAGCTAGATGTACCTTCTTCAAAGTAGACCTACTAGCTTCACTTTCCATTATGAGTGTACAAGGTGCAATCTACGCTCCATAGGAAGAGCATGTTATTCATAATGTCTGGGACACAATACCTTAGGCTCATTGAAAATGGGTTGAAAAGAGGCAGAACCCTTAAAAACAGCGAGACAGAGAAAGAGGGAGAGAGGGGACAAAGATCACTCATCTCCTGAGAGAAGAGTTCAAGGGCACCATGCATTAGCTTTTAGCAGGATGGATTAAGTCAAGTTTGAGAGTGCGCATCCTAAACCTCCCCCATGCCCCCTTCTTACCCCTCCCATATACTCCCCTCTCAGAATAATAGCATTAAAAATTGCAACATAATACCATCTCGTTGCATCATATTCCAAAATGGGGAAAAAAAGAGACAGAGAACAAAAGCTTTGGGGCTATGGGTCTTTTGCTCTCGCCTCTCCATGTACTCTCTCACTCGTTCCCTCGCTTGCCGGCCCCTGCGGCCTGACAGCCTACCCTCTCTCCGACTCGCCTAGCTGGCAAAAAGCTGCTTTGTTGCCATAGTATCAACTCCCACTTTTGATACTGTCATTTCAAGTAGGATATGGTAGCCTTGATACAATATGTTCCCTATTTCCATTAAAATAGTTGTCGAAGAGGATGCTGTAGACTTTGGATTACACTTGACTGTGCCTGACAAGCGCCACCCCCCCCACACACACACACACCCACTCCCCATCTCTCCCCATTTTATTAATGACCAAAGGCCCCCACCCTGATGCCCAAATGGAAAAGAGAAAGAAAGAGAGAGGGAGAAGCTATGGGAGTAGAGAAGAGGAGGGGTAGAAGACTGAGTGAGAGTGAGAGACAGAGCTATAAGAGGCCTTTTATGTACTCCTACCCATAAACAAAGTGAGATCCCAAAGTTCGCTTCCCTGAATGTGCTCTCTGGATGAGATGGGAACCAACTAAAGACAAGAAATTTTAGTAATACCCAACCACCCCCATCCTCCCCCTCACATACACACACCAACTCCAACCCCCTGTTTGCTAAGGTCCAAACAAATACACTCTACTGCTTAAGGGGACCCTCTCAAACCAGCAACAACCAAAAAGACATTAAGGTGATATGATAGGACTCAGCTACAAGTCTGTCCATTAGGAACTTGAAAAACATGTGTAGAGGCAGAAAGGAGAAAAAAGAAAAAAAAAAAAAAAAATCAACAAACCTACCAGCTTCTATACGGCGTCTATATGGCGTTTCGGATTTCAACTACACTTAAAACGAAGGGATTTAGATAAGAACAAAAATCGATTGTTTCAACGCGACTCTCGACATTACAAGTCCGCTCAGGCAAAATGAGATATCCGCCTTCTTTCACTATGAACTTAGCTTTCAACTCTTTAAAAACCTGACTGAAAGAGGTAGACTGATCCCATTGATTTTAAATACAAATGTAAGCCAGAATGTCAACAAGTGACTATACATCCTGTCTCTCAGCCGGTGCAACCACTTGGCTTCTCACATGATAATCCAATCCTTCACCGCTAACTTTGAGAACATTCAGACAAATGAAAAAGCTGACACTCATTTAACTTGAATCAGGGTGAATTTCATAGTAAATATAAGCTCTTGCTCTGGTGTTTACACTGTACAGTCAACCATCGATTTGGCCTATATAGTTATCACAAGGAGTAACCGCACTATGAACTGGGCGACTGACTGCACACAGCTGGGAGTGAAATGGGATAAGTGGGCAACAGGGAGAAGGCTGGTGAGGGGGTGGCTTTCTGCCCTCCCATGGGTTGGGGTGGGGGGTGGTAAGGATGGGGAGTAAACGCTCCAGCCTCCCCCACACCCTGGCCTGTTTCATTCTTCTCTTCTCTCAATGAGGGGATTAAGCAGACTCTCTCAGTGCGGCCACAAGGGCTCTCTCTTGATTTCGGATGGAAAGCGGTGGACAGCGAGAACAGGAGACAAGAGAATGAGCTATAACCTAAAACTGTACAGAATAATTAGATAATAAAAATTAAAGTAGGTCTAAATATCATAAGCAAGGTGGAGACAAAAGAAAAAGCAAAGCAAACGCTATGCATTCCAGGCCGAGGTATTGTGGCTAACACTCTTAACATGCTGGAGATGAAGTAAAATGCTTCTAAAGAAAGCTGAAGAAAGGAGAAGGAGAGTAGCAAAGCAAAGTTGACACCACGTTTGTTGAGAAGTGAGGGATGCGCCGCTTCTTCTGTGGTCTTATGCAAAGCAGGGTCACACAGGGCTATGAGGTGCACAATAATGCTGATTACACGCATATGCTAATTATTACACGCTAATCAAGTACAGTAGCCCTATATTCAACGCTAATGCCTGGAGACGGCTTCTCTTCCCTCACCCTTTCTTTAAGGTAAAGAGAAACTATAAATACTTTAGGGCTGTTAACCAATCTAAATGCTCCAGGCCACTAACTACAGGGGTGTCAGTCAACTGAGATGACAATTCAGAGATAAGAGACGAGGCAATCAGATAAGCCTGGTGACTGCATGACAATTTCAGACCCTCAGCACAGCCTGCACATTGAAAATGCATACAATAGGAATGGCTCAATTTATACAAAATTGTATGTGGTGACAGACGTCATGAAAAATTACACATAGGTGTCTTTTTAAAAACTTTAACTAACATCCTGAACATAATCCCATTTTTGAGAAAAACTTTACCTGGTGTTTGTGTCTGCTTACTGGTTCTGTATTGTAAACTAACACAAATCGTCTTGCTGTTGGGTCAATATTGGATCAAGACCTTTAGAATTAAACACTTTCACACCGTCTAGTTAAAGCTTGGCAATTCATTAACTAGATTGCTTGTTCTGTAGCTTTCAACCTTCAAGTTCAAAGTTTTTTTTAGTCGTCATGGAACTGTAGATGCTCAATCTCTCCTTTATTCTGAGCACTGCTAAGACTTCTCGTCCGGTTTGTCTTAAAAGTTGAGCTTGACATGGACAGCTCCCACATCTAACAGCTTCATGACAACTGAGCAAACTCCATCTGCTGATGAAAACTGTGTGATAGGATCAAAAGCTACAGAACAAGCAGGTAATTGAGTTGGGATTTTGCCAATACGTTTTGGTCAATAATTAAATATGATCATCATATGTCAATTAACTGATGCACAGTGCTGGCGCTGTTCAAAAGCATTCTGTACTTTTTAAAATGCTGATTAGGCCTTAACTTTGGTGTCGTGTGGCTGTGACAGATGAAATTACACATGTTTCAGCATCTGTGTTTTGCAATAGCTAGGATTGTTCAACCGTTACTCTCCTCACTGAAATGATTATGCAATACTTCCAAATGACAGTTTAAGCCAATAGTCTAACATGTCACATTTCACATGTATTCAGATAACATGATAAAATACACACACCTTTTAGGCTATTTCTCAGCTAGTTTAGCAATGAATTACAAGAGCTTCTCTGAGAAGAAAAGCATTTGTTCTCCCCTGCACGTTCTTCAGTAGAGTAGGAGGAAGGAAATATGTCATGGGGGTGGGGGGGCGGCATGGCTGGAGAGGTTCAGGGAGCATGATGCATCCTGTCTACAGTTTCAGAGAAGCTGACTTGCTGAGTTTTGTTCCCCTTTGGCCGGATACTGAAGAATAACACGAATAATCTGTCAAGTCAGCCAACAGTATATGGGAGGACAGAGATTAGCATTTGGTCATACAATCCTACTTTCACGTTAGTCTGGTCATTAAGTGTGACCAATGCTGTTATCTACTCTTTGCAGTAAGAAAATGGGGTGTGGCTGAAAGTTCAACTCTGAACTGTTCAGAAAGGCTTTAACTTTTTTTGAAGGCTTATAGTTTCTTGCTACAGATGTTATATAATCCCAACTCATGAGTAGTTATTGCTCGATGAAACGGCTGCACTGTCACAACACAGTGGAAAAAACACTTGAGGCTAATGTAAACAAATTCAAGTCTCTAGCAGAGCAAAGACAACATGCCTGTCAACGTTTAAGCAAACATTTGTCGTTGGCACACTGTACTAACGTTGCCAGAAGCTCTCGAAAACGTATTAATCAGCATTTAACCAGAAAACTTTAGAGTTAATGTCCGCGACTAACTCGTTAATTTAATGTCAGATAGCTAACCAGTGTTAGCTAGCTTAGTTCTGACGAGCTAGCGGCTAGCTACCTCGTTTCGCAAAAAGCGCCTTACTCCCTATAAACAGTCATTCATACTTTTAAATATCGACTCTGTGACTATTAACACATCGTTTCGACTGCGGCAATCCTGATGTCAAGAGGTCATATCTTCCTCTGACCACAGAAAAGACGTTAGCCTACGCCAGGTCTCTAGCTTAAAAAGCTAACGTCATTAGCGTTTGATACTTCAAGGCTCACCTTCAGTCTGACTTCATACGTGGTATATCTGCCCCTGCCGACCCCGATGGTCTCAGGGTTGCTCACATCAATCTCTAGAAAATTACTCGGGGGTCCATAAGCGTCATTTAGGTTCTGAGGCTTGGTAAAAAGCCTTCTTGTGTCAGCTATGGTATCAGCCATTTCTCCCCTGTCCTTCTAGCAGCTACTGTCAAGTTAGCCAGAATACGCATATGTACGTTCCGGCGCGGACCTTCAAAATAATTAATAATAATAATTTCACAAACGTTTTGTCCGCGTATTAGAAAATATCACACAGTTTTAGTGGGGTTTTTGTATTCAATAATATTATATATCAATTAGGTTACGTATCTACGCGACTTTGCCCTCCACACACGTAAGAAAATCGAATTATAACTTTTATGTTCATGGCCAATCTCACAACTTCCGGTATCTTTCCGTCTCTTATT
This sequence comes from Scomberomorus guttatus, assembly GCA_038419695.1. Classification (NCBI taxonomy): domain Eukaryota; kingdom Metazoa; phylum Chordata; class Actinopteri; order Scombriformes; family Scombridae; genus Scomberomorus; species Scomberomorus guttatus. Next base: position 12,972,078 of record CM076462.1, read on the forward strand.
GTCGCCAGCTTGAAAACTGCGAGAGGCACTTCCGATCAGCTGAGGTTCAGCTGACTGTGTCCGGCCACCTGCTGCTCGGTTTGTTTACAACCCGCCAAAGGCCACAGACATACATGTATTCATCTCATTTGGTATCATCCAGAACAATCACACTTAACAGTATAAAGGAACTGCTGCAAGAATGGAAGATCTGACATTCAACAATCTGTAAATGCTCAGAATTTAATGCACTAAATTATATTGATTTTTTTAAGCTGTATTTACAAAGCGACAAGCGAAATATTTCATCCTATTGATAAATATAGTCATACAAAACGGGGATCTACTACTATTTTTGTTGTTTACGAGCCTAAATAATGGAGACATGGTGTTATATGCTATAAAATACATTCAGGAAATCTTTAGTTACATCACGTTCATGCTTGTGTCATGCGACTTTTTTTTCAAATGAGTCTCAATAAAGTTGTGCCATTTTGAAACATCATGGCGCCTTACCCGTTGTTTCCAGCATGGCTTCCGGGAGCTGTCAGATGCACAATAACATATTTACTCAAAGACACTGCTCTGACGTCAAAGAAAATCAGCTGCCTCGCATCCAGCAACACTGTGAAAGGTAAGTCTTTCTGTCACGTGGCGCCCAAGACTGCGCGAGATTTATTGTGCTACAGTCTGTCTTAGGTGATATGTTTGGTAACTTTGAACACCTGTTTAAGTTACTATTATACTGTATAAGTTACTGTTTCTTCCCAGCCATTGTTTCATTACATCTAACAAGAATGTCTGCCTAATTGTTACTGCATTGGGTAACGATTAATACTCAATATTTCTGGTGTAATGCTTCAAGGTTACACCAGCTGGAGGACACACACTTCATCTGCATCATCCTGCTCCTCTGAGCCTCCAGCTGCAGATTTTTGTCCCTCCAGTGAAACTGTTGGACACTACGATCGCCTCGTTCAGTGTGGCTCCCTGAAGGAGGACGCTCAGCAGCGACATGTGCTGCAGCGGCTGGTTCACCTGCAGCAGACACTGAATAACTACAGCAACAGTATCTACTTGATGCCACCTCCAACCAGACTAAACTCAAAAGATGACAGCGGTCGACTGCAGAAAGTTAAAGACTCCTGCATCACAACAGATGAAAATGAAGGTGGTGCACCCGCTGAAAAGGTAAAATAGCTATTATAATGACATGATGTGTCCACCAGTCCTCGAAACTACACTACAATACCATGTTCTCATGACAAATTACCTCTGCAATGAACATTGTTTAGATGTCTTTCAAAGGCCGGGTTCACAAATTCAAGTCTGTCTTAAAACAACAGTCAGGTGCCCAAATGAACATTGAAATAGGTTTTTCCTTCCATAATCATTCCTCCAGTTCATAGTGGCCATTAGAAGATCCTTTCATAATGCACTTACAGTGTAAGTGATGGGGGCCAAAATCCACAAGCCTCCTGTGCACAAGTGTATTTAAAAGTTTATCTGAAACTAATATGAAGCTTCCAAATTAGTCAAATCAAGTAGATATCTTTCAACGTTAGTCTTTTTAGTGCTCAAGTCCCTCTCTTTTTAATATACTTTCACCACAGCTCAACAGGGAAACACTGTCTGAGGAAACACAAAGAGGGAATATGATGCTAGAAAGACTAAATGTGGCAGATATCCACTTGATATGACTAACTCAGACTGCTGAAGCCTCATGTAAGCTTCAGATAAACTTTTGCTTTTTTTTTTTTTTTTTTGCAAATGCATTTTTGCACAAAATGACTGTGTAGGCACACTGTGGATTTTGGCCCCCATCACTTACACTGAAACCACTTTTGAAGGGGCTCTTTTAACCTTAATCCTACCGACAGGGGTACCTGCAGACCCCAGAGGTATACCTTTTTCATATCTCACAGGTGCTTTATTCTGTCATTCCAATTTTTCATGACTTTGTCAATCAATTCGTTCCTAATGACTTCATATTGTTTTCTGTTTCTGTTTTAAACAGTGCTTTTTAAAAATACCAATGTATGGGGAGGGGGTTTGTAGGGGCACTCTGGGAATTTGAAGGCTTTATGAAAAGATTGTACTTGGGATAAAAAGCTGTAATTTGTATTTTAAAAAGTATATATTTTTGTTTTACACAATATACAAATTAACTAACTTTTCAAATGACATTAATTACATAATTAATAATGTTTTGAGAAATAAGTTAATATTTTGCTATGATGGTTGTTTCCTACAGTAGTTTATTCTTGGGGTCCCCAGGGACCCCAGTCGGTAGTCCTTGTATGTTATATATGTTGGTAGGATGAGGGTTAATAGCCAGTATAAACAGGAGGAATGATCATATGGGCACCTGACTGCTGTTTTAAGACAGACTTGAAAAACTGTGAACCTAAGTTTTTGAGGTTAATTAAGTATGTAAAGAATATCCTGTGGATTATTCCTTATTAATTGATTTTCGATATGTGACTGGTTGCCAAAAAACTTAGACAGATGATCAAGACCATAGCACTGACTTTCAAATAGGCATAAAGCAAGCAATTGCCTGACATTGGTTTAGCTACATTTAATTGCCTGCATGGAGCAGGATGACACATGCACTCTCCAGCTCTCCAAGAGCAACAAACCCTTCCTCTCTGCCCGGTGTATGACTTCTCTCTTGATGCACCATGTTTTACTAAACACAAAACATAAACCCGGATGACACTCTCCATGAGCCTTTTTTATTGACATCCACCTCTTTCACTGCTGAATAACAGTCTGTGTAAGAGAGAATATTTGCTTGCTCAATTTGCAGACTCCACCAATGAAGAGAAGATTACAAGACCATTCAAAACTAGTGCTTTGACAAAACAATCCCACTCAAAATCCACACACGAGCTTTTTGTGGAGCTTTCAACTGTGGGTGGAGTTCACTCAATTTTCCTGCAGATGGGTCTGTTGACGAACAACCTAATTTACTGTTATGATTAAAAAAACATGAGTCTCATGGATGAAATTATAACGTCATAACTGCTGATACTGAGTACGTATGTCAGCAGATTAATCTCCATGACAACTGAGCAAACTCCATCCACTGATGAAGAGCATGTAATACGCTTGAAAGTGGGGCTGCAAGTAGTGATTATTTTCATTATTATCGATTAATCTGTCAATTATCCTCGATTTGGTCTATAAAATGGTGAAAAATGTCTATTGCAGCATATGCAGCCTTAAATGTCTTCTTTTGTTTTGATCAACAGTCAAAAATATTCAGTTTACTGTCATAGAGGACTAAAGAAACCAGAAAATATAGTGTATTGTAGTATTATGTTGAGATTTTCTTATTCATCATCATATTGTATCAAAACTGATAGGGGTAGTTTTGCATTGTTTGGATTTTAAGCAAAAAGTTGTTTAGTTCTTTGCACAGTAGGAACTTTTGAGGGCACTATACAGGGAACTAAAAAAGTTCATACATTTCAGAGAATTATTACACTCAAATAAAATGGAGAACAGTAAATATAGTTCACTTGGTAGAAACTAGGGAGTCATTTTGCATACAGTTTAGGATTTGCATGCCAGCATGGACTAGTTTAAAGCCTTTTACAGTGCGGCATCTGGACTCCCATTCTGTTATAAAGCCCCATTGACGTCTAACATATGGAGGGACTTGACAGAGTCCGCTGCACTGTACTCCAGTTGTATCACCGATAGTGGCCAAGGGGCTCAGGTCAAAGGGAGGGTAGGGGTCTGGGAAGTGTATTGTGCATGATGTGAGTTTTGGAACAGAGTAATGTAGGGGGCTGTTGTTGTTTTTAGGTCAGGGGAGCTGACTGTCTAGTATTTGGTGGTGGGAGTGTTTTTTTGTTGGTTGGCTGGCACAGACACATAGGGTTAGGCAGAGATTTTGGAAGGCAGCAGGGCAGACCTCCCGCTGTGCCCGTCCCGGCACCCCTCTCACTCTCTCACCGTCCCCATGCAGTAATGAGGGGATCCCCATTGTCTGGGCCATTCTTGTCCTTTTTGCTTTTGATTTGGGACTCTGACAAATACTTTGGTGTTAGGCTATCAACACCACCCCCCCCCCCTCCCTCGTCTTTTGCACCTATTTCTTGCTCTGCCTCTCACATACACATACACACTGACTGGAGTACTTATGCAATTATTCTGGTTTGAATCAGGTCATACCACTGTCCTTTCGGTGTCTGTTCTCTCTGTGAAAGTGCCGCCATTGTCCTCACTAACTGACCAAGTCTGTGAGGAGAGTACACTTGACTTAATATTGACCCAATGTGGCGTGGTTTTGCGGATGGTCGACTAACAATGGGCCATTGTTCGGTGGGAGCCACCCTCTTCAAGTCAGACCTGCATCATAGAGTCCTCCTGTACACTGTAGCTCTCCAGCAGAACAGTTGCACCAGTTAAACCTAACTTAGACTCCCCACAATCACTCCCATTAACCTCGTTAGTGAGAGACATGACATCTTCTGGTTGTCGATAAACATGTTCAAAAGCAGTTTTCCTGAAGTCATTTAAAAGCCAAGCTGGCAATGTCCTGATTGTGAACTTTCCGCTCATGTGCCAGTCTACGTCCTCCACCAGGAGGTGAGACAAGGCCACGGAGCTCAGCTAGACAAAGTGCCTGAGGGACAGCCTTGTCCTTCTCCACTCTGCCGTGGCAGAATGGCTACCAGCCACCGCTGACAATTACCCCACCATGCCAGGGGGCAGCTTGGGAAGTCAGGGAGAAGTCATACACTGTTATGCCAGAGCAGACAGGAAAGGCTTGTTGCTCTTCCAGGATTTCACTCCAGTGCAGGACAGGCGGGGATGGAGGAGGTGGAGGAGGAGGGGAGGAGCGGGAAGAGGGCGCAGAGAGAGAGAGGATGGGTAACAAGTTTGTTTTTTCATTTAGTTTTCAATCGGCCATTGTCTGCTTTTATCAAAGTCAAGTGCTCCTTGTGCAGTGGACACGGAGTACTGTCGCCATGAAATAGTCACTAAATTAAATTTTAAGAGGACAATCCTCTCTGTTTAGTGCTGAGTTAATTCCAAAGCTATTTGACATTGCCCGGTTACAGAGATGAACAATCCTCAACCACAGTCTCATTAAAACATCTATAACTTGTCCCCCCCACACACACACAAATATGCTCCAAACTATCATTACATGTCATGTTTAAACTGATGCGTTCACATAGCTTGGGCCCTCTTTAGAGATATTTGGCTTTACTCGATATTCTCAGCTTGGTCACACAGAATACTTTTTTTTTTTTTTTTTTTTTAAAGCAAGGACCTTTTGATGATCGGAGGCAGGCAGCACAATGACTTCCAGCAGCACCTCAATGCAACAGTACCGTATCACAATTAGCAGCGCTAAACAGGCTGCACAGACAAGTCCACTCCATCTCGTATGGAGCCTCATCCAGTCCTCTCCGTTTTGTCTGACAAATCCCCCCATTGTTCCTCTGATGATGCTTTTCTTTCGTGGGAACCCTGGCTTGTCTTGTTGATTAGATCCCCTTTGTCTTCCTCCCCTGCAGTGGGCTAGTCTGGAGAATGTGAAACCACACACTGTAGTGGTGGCTTAATGCCTCAGCATACTTTGTTTATTAAACGATGATTCAGTCTTATATGGTAACGTATATAATGAAGTTTATTTAGGTCACCAGCTATTTAGCTCTTGTGCTTTTAATAAGGAATTAATCTATGCATTCTTTTAGAAAACCCTGTTGATTTATGATTAACTGTGGTGCTTTTTATTATCATTATCATATTGTTTAGGATGACAAGCAGCTGTTAAAAGATTTGTGATGAAACAGACATCCTACAGTCATTTCCACTAATTTTTCCCTTTTTCCCCCCAAAAGGAAGAGCCCGCTCCTCTTCCACCACCACCCAAAGGCTTCTATATCTATGGAGACGTTGGTAAGATCACACATAAAATAGGTGTTTTTATCATAGAAATCATCAATATGGTATTTTCTGTGGTGCTTAATCTCTGTAAGATCCCTGAGAACTGAACAGAAGTTACAATAAGTGATCTCTCCCTATCAGGCACAGGGAAGACCATGCTCATGGATATGTTTTATTCTCGGGTGGAAACCACTCGTAAAAAGAGAGTCCACTTCAATGGCTTCATGTTGGACATCCACAAAAGTTAGTATTCTCCTCCCACTGCACAGCACTAACTACAGAAGGTTGGCTTGTGTGACTTTGTAGAAGTTTTCTGACTCCTCATGCGTTAGAGATCCTATATTTATCTCTCTGTTTGTCCTGGAGCCCTCCTGCTAATTGTCTACCATTATGCATACAGGTGAAATTACTGCTTTATTCAGTATTGTCAGTGGGTTTGTGTTGCTGATGCAGGTGTGCTTTAAGATGTGCCTGACGTTTGTGTACTGCTTCAAGGGATCCACCGGAGGAAACAAAGCCTGCCAAAACGAAGGCTAGGGAAAATGTTCACCTATGACCCCATATCACCGGTTGCCATGGAGATCAGCAATGAAACCTGCCTCTTGTGTTTTGACGAGTTTCAGGTGAGTGACTGTGTGTGTGTGTGTGTGTGTGTGTGTGTGTGTGTGTGTGTGTGTGCTTAAAATCTGCTTGAAAATTAGCTGCAAGTAGCAAACAAGACAATAAAAATTATGTTGATGCTCTTTATATCAACTGTGTAAATTTGCTTAAAACTGTTTTACTCTGACACTAGTGCTAAATAACACAACTATATGATAATGCCATACTGATATTCAGGTATTTGATTGTAAAGAAATCAAGAAATACCTATTAGCTGGGATAAAATAAATACCCATATAGTCCTCAAAATGCACCACAGATTTATATTAAATGGATCATTTTTGAGCCTACTGTATAAAGTATATCTGTTTTTAAAGGGCATTTTATAAATTTAAACAACTTTATGTAGAGAAAAAAGATGATTAAAGGCCAGGATGTGGCACAATGTACATATTTACAACTTATAATTATATTGAATATTGTGCCAAACAAAACAGATTTTACACAGCAGTGAAATCAATCTGACAGGTGAAGTAGGACAAGAGAGATAATTAAAATTATTTAAATAATTTTGCAAACATTTTTAAAAATGTATAGGTACTAACATAATCAATATTCAGGGTCCATAGCAAGCAAACAGGAGATATGTTACTGTATATATTAGGATCAAACATAAAGCCGGTGTCAGTAAAAGCACAGGATAAGAGACTTTGGCATAAACACTAACTCACTGAAAAGAGACCCTGAAATGTGTGAAGAAGGAAACAAAGTGATATTTTACAGTTTTGTTTTGACATTTCTTTCCTTCTAAGCCAGAAAGTTTTTTTTTAATCATTTTAAACGCTGTATTCTGAGTTCAGTGTTAAGTGTTCGATCTGTGTTCAGCATTAGTGTTTAATCACAGCCGGTGTCTTTCCTGTGTGAGCAACTGGATGATCTTGACATCCCAACAAAAACAGGACTGGGGACACCTAGCGGCCATTTTAAACATAGCACTCAAACACTATAGCGTGTAGTTTTCAAGTAGTAGTAACATTTCTTTACCTTGTGATTGCATTAGTCAGTGATCTGCTTCTGTTACTTTTTTATGCACTCAGAGTTATTTTTAGCCCCCACACCACTACAACCAATTCAGCCAGACTGTTTGTACGCTGGATATACACAACTAAAAGGCACCTTCAGCCATTAGTGCTGCAGAAATTCTCTTTATTTTACCCTTTGGTGTGAGAGGAGAGAACCACTACTGAAGCACTCTCTGTTAACTGTAAGGTAGTTAGTCATTCACTGCAGTACAGAAGGACGTGTGCTTCTGTCTTTATCATTAGCCAACCAAACACATCTGTTAGTGGCACAATGTTGCTCTTCTTACTGATATCATTACAGTTAATGCCAGCAGGTCAAAGGTCACAGAAGGTGCGGTTGCTCCCTCTAATCACTCACTGTGCATCTGCGAGGATCAAGAGCTGCTCCTTTCATCCGCCTGTCTTTCACATTTTAAACTGCGGCGCTGTTTGTGCATTCTCATTGATTTGTTTTGTTTGCTGTCGCCAGCTTTGCTGTTTTTGCTTGTCGACTGTTGCTACCGGTGAATGGAGGGGAAACAAGCAGACATGTGCGCGTTGTTTGTGATGCATAAACAAGAGGTTGTGAGGTTGGGAGAGTTGGAGGTTGGGGGGGGGGGGGGGGTCTATACCAATCAGCATCCTCCTCCACTCAGCCATGCAAATGAGGCTCTGGGTATCAGTCGCACTCTCCTGCTTCCTTAAGTGAGTGGAGCTAGAAAGCGACTGGCGGCGGCGGGTCAGATGGATCTTATCCTCTTAAATGCTAATGACATTTCTCCATTCTCTTCATTAGCGCCGTGCCATTATCAGTAATTTGTAGCCCCCCTCCCTCCTTTTACGACCCCCACCCGGCTCCCCTAATGAATACTCGCCATTGAGAGGTCCGAGATGGAAAGATGGGAAGAGAGCGAGAAGGGAAGAAGAAGAGTGAGAAGAAAACGCTCGAGTGTCATTGTCTCAGGGCCTCAGTCACTGTGCAGCCTCTGTGAAATTGCTCATAGGTTGTGTACATAAAGAGGTGTAACATCAAAAGAGGTTTAATTTGGCACCCGTGTGCCTCGCTGTAAACTGACAGCCGCTTGAGTAATTGGATGCTCATTTAAATATCGGCATTGGCTGACGGAGATTGCACCATTATTTTTGTGTTCCACAAGTGCTACATCAGTCCCCTCCACCTTTCTCATTCTGTGGGTACCCATTCTCTTTCCCTCTCCCCCTACTCATTCAGCAATCAATATTGCCCCTCATACTATGCCCATGTTGAGGGCACATGAATAAACAAATCCAGGTTGTATAAAAGGTCATTTTTAAATGATTCTTTTGAAATGAAAATAAAATCCTGCGGTCGGAGGAAATGGGGGCCCCTTCAGAAAGACACAGAGCCTTGGCTTTCTGTTGATTCTCATTACGCGCACACACACAATCTCACACACACACAAACACACACACACACTCTCACACACTAATTTGATGCCCCTAGCCACCTCTCCTTAGCAAAATCAAGGCTTTAACACAAATGTTAATCAAGTATTGGCAAGGGCAGTGGGGCTAATATGCAAAAGCGGAAGACTCTCCAGAGTATGAAAGGAGGCATATGCTGTGGGTATGGCCATCACAAGTGCCTGTTATATACAAGAAAGTAGGCAAGAGGGAGTAAGAGGAGGGGGCGGGACAGATACATGACTGAAAAGTCTTCCTTTTATTCAAGACATCCTTATTCTTAAAAAGGTTTCAGTCCAAAATGTGACTCTTCCTTTCTTTTAAATCATAGAAATGTCTCTCAATTTACTTGTGTTATGGAAAATAATGTCCCCCTGATTCTTTCTTTTCAGCAGGGTGATGAAGTTGATTTGTATGTCATGTTGAAAGAAAACCTAATTACATTTCTATCTTTTATTGAATATAAATGACAACTAGCATGAGACCGACAACTTAAAGCAACAAGAGAGGCCTGAAATCAGTCTTTCTTTTATAATATGCTCATATTAGTCATGAGTAATCAGGGATGTTATATACATGCTGCTTTGACTACTGTGCATTACAGGGTAACATGATTTCTCCCTTCATGGTTGTTCAAAAGAACAACAGAGTTGAAAGAGAGGGAGAGATGAGAGAATAAGAACAAAAGTGAGAGCTCTGCATTACTAATAGAAAGGTCAGAGCTCTTCATTTAACAGCCAGCGACTCATAAACGTCCTTGCTTCAGTGTTGTCATCGACCTTTGTTTATTGTGGACTCATGGAAATGATGCAGATGAAAAAGGCAGCAAACTGTTGAATTTGTATTTATGTATTATAACCTGGTAGCCTTGTGTTTAGTTCATGAAACACACATGCACCTTTTTATATGCCTTTTTATGGCCATCTTGGATTGAAGCTTTGTCTGCCATCATGACCCCAGCCTGGATTCACATTGCTCCGTTTTCATTATTCCTTTCTTCCTCTTGTTCCTCTCTCGCTGGCGTTCAGTCATTCTCATGTCCGCTCACTTGATTAGCTTGGGTCCGCTGCCTTGCCTCAGCTACTTGTCCTCAGCAGAAAGCCGCTTCGTGACCATTTGCAGTCAGTTCAAGTGGTTGAGGTGTGTGTATGTGCGCACAGATGCATGCAAGTGCGAATGGCCATGACCAGACACAAAGGATTGAATGAGCACACCTGAATGACACTAATCAACATGGAGTGTTGATGGCATGGTTTGACCTCAGACGCACACACATGCGGCGTGGCAAGAAAAAAGTAAATTATACAGTACATTAATGTGTCTCTTTTTCTTCTTCTCTGTTCCTGTTCTGTCAGGTGACCGACATTGCTGATGCCATGATCCTGAAGCAGCTTTTTGAGACACTATTCAAGACTGGAGTGGTGGTGGTGGCCACATCCAACAGACCCCCTGACGGTACGACAAGTGTCTGAGCACACACATATTGTACCTTTTTTTTTTTATTTGCTTCTAATCATTGCTCAACCATATTGTTACTAAACACACAGCGTAGTACATGTGGGATGTTTAATGTAAAGTCTGCAGCCATCGGAATAAGCAGGGTTTTCTGTTTTTCCCAAATTATACATAATACATCTTCAGCAATTACTCTATTTTAAAGGCTTACTATAAAAACATGAACAAAAAAAAAAAAAAACTATCTTCCTCCACCACTAACTAAGTCCAACTGAGAGCCACTGGCTACTAATATTGCATGAACACATAAAGGTACAGAATTGCAAACTGTTATACCACAACATGTGCAGTATTTGACTATAAGTTTTCTTACTATGGCTCTTAAAAACACAACTAACATTTTTGAACCATATCATCCTCAAAAACAGCTTGTCACTTAGGATTGTTTTCTTAAACTGTGGCGAAGTTTCTCTTTAAATAACTTTTACTGTACAAGGATTAAAGGCAGGATTTGGCACCATGAGTGAACCTTGTGTTGCAGAAAAATCACATCAGTCCTAATATGGCCATTTGTATCTCGAGAAATCATTAATAAGGCCGAAAAATTTGAAGAAAATGAGCAGCTGGCATCAGAACAGCTGGAAACGTTACTATTCACACTTTGGAGGTACAGTATCTAGTTTACCAACAGCCATATTCAGCTATACTCTGCCCTATATAAGAGGAAGTATTAGTAATATTTTTTCCACTGGTGAAAAAAATAAAGTACATAACCCTTCTGATTCATTTATCAACCATCTAACTAATCATCAAAATTAACTAAGTTGCCCAACTCTGCTCCAACATACCATAACATTTTCTTCTGTCTTGCCTTCATCAGGGTAATATCTGAGGCTGTTTCAAGTTTCTGTGTTTACAGTGTGTTTGTTAACCGTCTCACTTATAAGGCATAGTATAGTTTTAGGGATGTTTGTGGAATAAAGCATATAGGTACAGTATGTTGGAGAAGATTTGTGCAACATGTTAACAGCTCACACTGTTCTGCACCGCACCATGTGTACATTCTCAAAAATAAGAACTACTAACTGTTGTCAGGAATTGTCAGTTTTTACCACGATTGTTAGCGTGTAAGAATTCAAACTTGCATAGAAAAAGACAAGTCAAAAGAAAACCTGCTGCCTTCATTCAAAGATTCAGAAGGACAGAGAAGATAACAGGAAAATATTATCATCATTCTTAACTTAAAAAGGCCTTCGCCCCAAACGTCCAGAATAAACAATACACCCTCTGCCGTTCAGCTAAAATGACAAGTAATATTCCTAGAACATGTTTGCTTTTCCTCCAGCTGAACCAGAGCGATATAAACACATTTTTCAGTTACTTTAAATACATCTACATCATTTGCTGACTTGGCTCCAGCAAAAATTGATTAAGCTTCACAGGACAGCACCAGCTACCTCCAGTTTTACAGCAATTAACCAGAAGAAAAGGCGGGCGACATTTGATGCATCTCCGACCTATGAGACATGACGCAGCCTTTAAACAGGCTTTGATGCTGCACTTATTGCCAGTGGAGCAAGGCTGGAGAAAGAATGAGCAAGACAGTGATCAAGGTGGGGATGTCCTATCTGACGTCTTTCTTTCTCGGGGAAAATGTTGATGTCTCAAAGCCTTGAGTGGGTACGAAGTGGATGGCAGCAAGATGGCTCTTGTAGACAAAGATGCGCATCTCTGATATTTGCTAGCTATTAAGAACAAAGCGCCAAACTGATGCAAACTTGATAGAGAGCCTACTTGGTATTAATTACATGGTTAATGGAATACTGAAAGCCATAAGAGACAACTGGACATGAAAGGCATAGATTTTCAATCTTTATTGATGTGGAGATGCCAGTATCAAAAGGCCCTAGATGTGTTTGGAGGGGGAATTTAGAGATAGGTTTTAGCTAGAATAGCTAAAGTAGCGTTTTGTTGTCGTTGTTTTTATATACTAATGGAGTTTAATTAGGATGAGGAGGGTTCGGGGGATAAATAGTGAGTTTTTGGAGTGGAACGACCTCAGCGTATTGCATTTCAAATGCAGTTTACGTTAATGGACTCAAGCTTATTTTGATAAGTTTTAGTAAGACGGTTTTTTTGATAATTGATTTGATTAACTGATTTTATTCATATAAAACAAAATATACTGTAGCTGACTGCAGATGTGATTCAGAAAACCTTTTAAAACATACGTTACACCCTTTGCTTGTCTTAAAGTCAATTTTGGGAGTGAAGTGTTTGACTTACTAGATAAAGTATTTGGTTTCCAGCTCCTTAGAGACCCATTGACAGCCATCCTTGGGGTTCAATGTTGGGAAGGGACATGGGAGAGGTGGGGGGGCCTGATAGGAGGGCGGGCAAGTGAAAAGGACTGACAGGGTGGATGTACGGGATAGATAGACATCACTCAGGTGAAACAGACAGACTGAATAATGATATGACAAATGATGCAAAATGTTGTGGCAGTGAGGGAGGATGGTTGAGAACCTATATGTTGAGAAGAAAAAATGTAAAAAAAATGTTGTACCCAATAAAAAATAAGTTGCAAAATAGTTTGACATTATAGGAAAGAGGTTTTTCCCACCTTGCCAAGAGTTAGATGAAAATTTTGATACCGCTCTCATATTTGTACAGATAATATGAAGCTACAACCAGCAGCTAGTTAGCCTAGCAGAGCACAAAGGGGAAACAGGGGGAAACAGCTAGCCTGGCTTTTTTTCAAAGTTAACAAAATTTGCCTACTCCCTAATTAACAGGTTATAAATTGTTTGTTTAGTATATACACAGAAGTGTAAAAATGTCACGTTATATAGCATATTTGTTGTAACCAGTCTCTGCTGGCACAACTTTTTATGACAAGACTCGAGGAAGTCACTGCTCTCAGCCAGCACATAACTCCCAGTAAACCATTAAGTGTTGTTTTTACACTCCAGCTATTGTAGAATTTAAACAAACGAGATATAAAGTGTGTTTTGTTATCTTTAGACAGAGCTAGGCTAGCTGTTTTTCCCCCCATTTCCAGTCTTAATGCTAAGCTAGGCTAACTGGCTGCTCACAGTAGCTTTATATTTACCATACAGACATCTGAGTGGTATCGATCTTCTCATCCAACTCTCGAAAAGAAAGCGTATAAGCATATTTTTCAAAAGGTCCTTAAACACTGTGATAGTTACGTCTCCCACACAGCACACAGTCCATCACAGTAAAGAAGTTACTGAGTGAGTGTTATTTGTGAGTCAGGGCCTACTATAGCAAGCTTAAGCCCAAACATCAACAACAACCATTTGTTTGCGTTTGCAGCTGGAAAGCTTAAGCCTGTGTGTGCATGTGTGTGTACGTGTATGTGTGTCTTTGTCCGTGTTTGTGTGTGAATCCCGATCTGTTTTATCTGTCTATCAGGGATGCTACTTCAGATGTAATTTGTTCCAGCCGAGCTAATTGAAACCTCTATTCAGCGAGCTGCTGTGGACATTGTCCGCGCTGAAAAGGCGACAGTCCTTTCTCTCGCCACCATTGTTTGGGAATGTAATGAATTTTATGTTGCTGCCGCTGCCGGTAGAGAAATCCATTTTTCTCCCCTGGTCCCAGTCCTTTTGTCGTGCCTCCCCACCCATCCTTCAGTTCATCAATAGCCACTTTATGTGCCAATCTGTGGCGGGGGAATGGCATTATTAGGAGGCTAAACAGCAGCTCTAATATAGGCCCTCCCCTCCTCTTTCAGATCTGTACAAAAACGGACTTCAGAGGGACACCTTCCTACCTTTCATCGACGTGCTGAAGGTAGAGACAAAGTCATCCCCCTCTCTTGTCTTGTTAATTTATTCATTTGTTTATAACACATGCGCACACACACACACACACACACACACTTGCATGTGCTCATCTGTGTCTCTGTGTCTGTCTTTTTGCAAGTTGCTCTGTAGTGGTTTGATGTTTTCTGCTTCCTGGATGCCTCACACAGTGTCACAAAGCTGTCTTTGATCATACCAGGGCACAGTGAAAGAGTGAGAAAGGTAGGGAGAGATGGAAGGAGCATGGGTGAGCACAGGTAATGTTGAATGGGAGATGGGTGGACGAGCTGAGTGACTGACCCAGACTGCTTGCATTTCAAAAGTAAGGAGGGGGAGGGGGAGGGGGTGGGAGAGGAGAGGAGCGATGCAGCGGTTAGCATTTCTAGCGAAAAATCTACTTTGCAATTTAAGCAGGTACCACCATTATCCTGCCTGCATCTCAGATGATCATTGATGTGTTTGGAGTGATCATGATCATAAATAATTGCATAATAATTTGTTTGTCATGCATTTTGCAACAGAGGAGGGCAGCATTCTTGCACCTTTTATTGGTATTTATTCAAAATAGAAATGGTATATTAGGCCATAAAGGTACTGCTAGTTTTTCACTATTCATTAGGAAAAAAATGACAATTAGCAGGGACAAACAATGACCAACAGAAACAGGTTTTATTCTAAACATAGGTCCACTCACCTCAAACACATAAACACACACACAGTCGTGATTAGGTGGCCACAATAAGCCCCAGATGATATACTTCACATACTGTGTGACTCCTCTGCTTCACAACGTCCAAGAGTGATTTTTCAACATTTTTCTATTTTAGAATAATCAAAGTTACCTTATTGACAGAAATAATGCAAAACTGAATATATCTGAATACACAAATTCAGTAGTGTTACTTGACTACTTTGAGCTATTTTTGAGTAGCATCTTCAATATGCTGAATGGATATATAGATGATATATGTTCAGACAAACATATTTTTGTTTACATTGTACAAACTGACTGACTCACAGTCAATGTAAAGTAGCAGATAAATACTCTTCTGTGACAGGACTACTGAAAATCACCACTCATAGTGCTACTTGAACTGTATTGCTTAGTGAAAGAAACTGTTTTTAAATTATCATTATCTGATAAAATCAAATTAAAATGTGGCTTAATGGCATGGCAAATCATTACAATGCTAATACAGCACAACACTTGTGTAATAATTTCATCTTAGTAATTGCAGGTAGTTGTGTAGGATGGACAAATACCAATAAATCCCTGATATTTTGGTATTTGCGTATGCTATGATGCTTACTATGTTACAAAATACAGGTAATAATGCAGGAAGAAGTTCTTGAGGCAATTATAAACAGTATGATATTCATGTGGTTTATACATTTTTCAATAATCTCCTAATTCATTGCAGCACATGTGCTGGAATGAAGTAGAGATCTGAGCATATTTTTGTTTGAAGTTTATTTATTGGTCTATTTAGAAGTTTATTGTTAACCTTGCCTTAGCCTTCACACTGAGGAAGGCATTAGGAGAAAGGTTTGTGTCTGTTACCCTTCCGAATTACAAAAGATTAAAGATACAGCAAATGCGAACTCCAAAAGACTATCTTTTAACTGAGTGACTCCAGTTAACATCCAGTGGGACTTGCAGACCTTCTTGTGTAAATGCGGCAGATAAACAAGGTTCAGCGCAGTTGTATTTGACTGTAAAATACCTGGCCTCCAGTACATATCTCTGTCAAAACCCTTTGCTAAACAAATTTGAGGGGTTCTTATTAAAATGTGTCAGTTTATGTGCTGTATAACATCGGCAATTAACTTTTATCCTCTTAAAAATCTGTATGCATGACTGGCCCCAAAACTCCATTATTGGTCAGTTTCTAATGATAATTAGCCATTTGTTTTTTTTGTTGTGTTTGTTTGTTTGTTTGTTTTATTGGTGATCCTATTACACGTACCGATTACATCACAAACCTTAATGTGTGTACTGTAGTGTTTGAAATAAGGATACAGTTGCTTTAACATGAGCAAGATGGATGCTCTGCGGTGTCCAGGCCGCAGACAGTTTCATTGTCATCAGAGCTCCACTGTATCTTAAACGCAGAAGTTGCCACTTCCACTACCGGTGAGGCCTTGGAGTCACCCTGCTCCCCACCCCCACCCACCCAGCAGCACCCTTGCCCTCTCTAATCCACCCTTATCAAGGTCCTGAATGCATGTTGTCCCTCTCTGCCCCGCACTACCTCCTCTCTTTCAAGCGTCCCATGTTCCCCTTTGTGAGGCCATCTGGTTTTCAGGGTCGGGGTTTTTTGGGGGGTGCAAGGCGTTCTCTATAGTGGCCCGTTCTGTAAAGTTAAAGCGTGTTTTAGCAGGGTCACGCTGCTAACTAGCTGACCCTTAATAGATTGAATTAATGCTTGCAGGGGCCAGCGGTGCGGGTTCCTCCTCCCTGATGCAGCCCGCTCTTGTATGTGCGTGCCTGACTGTGTTTCTATAGTGAGTGAGGGAGTGAATGAGGGTGTTAAAAAGTAAAAAATAGCCTCTGACATCTCCTCCCTATCACCTGAGCCGGAGTGGAAGAGGTTAATCCACGGCCTCTGTCCGCCTGGGTTGACGTCTTTATTTAACTATTGACTTCTGATTAGTTGGGACCCCCTTTTCCACAGTACCCCATCCCCCTAATCATTACTCCGGTTTCACCCACCCGCAAAATAACTAATCATCAGATCAAGTACAAAGTTGCCAGACATATACAACCTATAACTTCACTGAACCTAAAAGTCCCTGACTGTTTACTAGTTTTTTCATTCACTCAGTCATTTGTGAATTCTTGTCCTTTTTAGCGTCGCTGTAGACACCATCGGGGAATCTATTCAGTTGTTA
The DNA here is from genome assembly GCA_038419695.1 of Scomberomorus guttatus. Taxonomy (NCBI): domain Eukaryota; kingdom Metazoa; phylum Chordata; class Actinopteri; order Scombriformes; family Scombridae; genus Scomberomorus; species Scomberomorus guttatus. The sequence continues at coordinate 12,989,251 of CM076462.1, forward strand.
AGGCTTCTTTTTCTTTGTAGCCATGGCAAAGTTCTGTAAAATACATGGTTTAAGGGCTTTTTTAATGGACACTGCCAGTATTGTAACGAAGACACTCTTTCTCTCTCTCAAACTGTCCTCCCTCTCCACTCCACTTTTCATTGCCCATCCTCTCTCTACCCCTTTATCCCCGCTCTTTATTCTATCACTATCCTTTTCTGCTCACTGGATTTACTCACCCAAGGTCAGGTCTCTGTATTTTGGTAGCAGAATAGTGACTTTATTTTCTCTCCGCTTGTTCGATTGCAGTTGTGTACAATGTTGCAGTGGGGGGAAAACATGACAACAACCCTGACGCAACTTTTAGTATCTCTGGTTTTCCTGCTGTTTTTAATCTGCTCTCCTTCCCTTTGTGTGTGTGTGTGTGTGTGTGTGTGTGTCATTGTTAATAATTGAGATGTACTGTGCAGTTGGTGATGAGAGAAAAAGAAATGTATAAATAAAAAAACAGGATGATGAAGAAAGGAAAAATTGAGGAATGAGAGGGATGTGGTCTTCCAGTGAAGACCTTGGTGAGAAGGACTGCCTGTGAAGAGTCGGCAGCCTGCCAGTTCAAATCAAATAGATGTTGATATTTGATGACTGTCATTGTCTTCCAGAGCATTTAATGGCAGGGCAGTGCCACTCACTGTGTGCCTCGAAGGCATACCTCACTTCTTTCATATCAGTGTCTTGCTTCTAAAAAAACTGAACAAATAAAAGATAAATCGGTTTTCCTCCTTTTGAACGCAAGGAATTAATTCTGTTTCCATATTTATCGCCTCTTTTTTTAATTGATCCAGTTACCTCGGCTTGTTATTTACATCTGCGTAGCTGACGTATTTATGTGTTTTATTATAAGAGTGTGCAGGTGTCAGATGTGTGTGTGATCAAGTATGCATGCGTGTGCACAGGTGTATTATACTTGATGTTTTCAAAGATACATTATCTAACCTAGCTTCAATTCAAAAAATGTCGCTCTCACTTCTACCTTCACTGGCATGTACAGTATGTTTGAAGCCCTTTTTTTTACACTTCAACCCACGCACCTCTTGATGTTCTGTCCTTTTTTCATTTTTGTAACATCACAAAAATATAATCCAGCTGTTTTTTTTGTTTTTTTTTAGAAAATGGGAGGTAAATCAGATTCTCGGGGAGTCTTTTTATGAAGATATGGGTGGTACTAACATGAGCACATTTAGATACTTTAACGTCAGTAATACAGCGCGTTTTGAGGCAACTTTATTTGTATATCATATTTTATTAGGGTTGTAACTAATGATTGTTTTCATTATTGATTAGTCTGACGACCAATTTCATGAGTAATTGATCAGTCGTTTGGGTCAGAAAATGCCACCACAGTTCCCTAAAGACCAGAGTTGACATGTTCAAACAGCTTGAACATGTCAACTCTCAAAGAGATTCAGTTTCCTGTCATAGACGACTAACCGTGGAAGTCGGGTGGGTTGATATTGTAGGTTAAGGATAAGAAATGTATTTTGTTCCTAAGTGTTGCACCTAATTCTGTGACCAAATTGGGAATTTCAGCTTTATTTTCACAGCGAACACAAATTTATTATACTTTATTTTTACTGGGAGAGGGTCACGCATTTTATTAGCTGTGATAACAGAAACTAAAGGTCTGTCTGTAGAGCCCCAACTAACACCTCACCTGTCAATATCTGGTCAAACATTCTGTCTTTTCCATGTAGTTAATCGTCCAACATCACCCAATCTAATGGGTCATACTTTTTCTTACACCAAAATTACAGCTATCAACATGTGTGACTCCATCTCAATACTATTGAGGAACCATTTGGTGGCAGCTATCAAAATATGTCAGTGGTTCCCGAACTTTTTTGTCTGATGTACTCCCACAGCCTGATCAGATGAGCTCAAAGACCCCTTCACTGACACCACTTGTCATATTAATTTAAATTGATTTTCACACTATCTAATTTCTAATGGGGTCAGTAATTTGGTGTAACACTGGAAGCCATCACTGGAGTATTACACTCAGCTGCTTAAGGCTCGGTGAGTTGCCACCAACATGTGGAGCCTCTGTTGGCCAGGTGCAGGTAGCGCAGCCTCCCTGAGTATCAGAGTGGTTCATTTTTGGGCCTCAACGGAGCTCGAGAGGGGTTGAGGGTGGGGGGTCCAGTGGGGTCCTGGATCACGAAAGGTGGGGCCTCCAACTCAAAAGATGTTTCCCCAGGAGGAGCAGCCGAGGCAGGGGGAGGTTGTGAGAACGACCCTGCAGAACAAACCATCGCTGGCCCAAGGCAGTCACACTTTAAGGGAATAGATCATTAGGTGTAATTAGGGTGTTCACATTGTCACATACCCCCCCGACTGCCCAAGAATGAATAAAATCACCAGATACACCCCCCACTCACTCACACACTCACACACACACACACACCCAGACACACACACAGCAGCTCCCCAGTTAGTGAAAACACTTTGATGTCAGAAGAGTCGTCCAGAACTTGCCAGCATAAAGGCAGTGTTTTAAGCTTTCTCTCTTTTCTCCCCGTCTCTCTCGACCCCTCTATCCCTGCCTCCCTCTTTTCTTCTGTCCCTGCACACAAGGCTGTAAGACACACATGGTTGAATGAACGACAACCTTTCCCCTCCTCCCCTCTCCTCCCCCGCCTCACCCCCCCCACACACCCTTCTCTCCCCCCTTCGTCTCTTTTTCAGCCTTCCCACCCCGCATTTCTTTGAGGCCTGGTCAATTCTCCGGGCCAAACAAAAAAAGCATCAAATGTTTTCTGCTGCTGGGTAATGAGGGAGTGGACCTCATCAGGGCCCAATAGTCAGCTATCCTTGGCTTTTGTTGCAGCTCAATGGCACCGCGCTCTTTGAAAAACTCAAAAGCAACTTTTTGAGGAGTAAAGGATAGAGAAAGATATGGCGTGAAGGGAGCGGGCGCTGAGGGGAGTAGAGGCCGCCACTGGAAAAAAAAAGCCACTCTGTTTTTATGCTAAACGGCTGTCCAGAGAGAGCAGCGGACAGCTCGGACAATGACATGATTGGAGCTACATGTGTTTGGATGACTTTCTTCAAAAGAGAGTCTGATTCTCATGTCTGTCATCTCGCTCCTCTGTCTCTCCCTCCCCTCTTGTGTCTGTGAGTTGGTGAATGCATCAGCGCAAGCGGTGAAACTCTTAATTTGCAGTGGCACTGCTTTTCTGTGAGTCAGCTTCACTTATGACTCGTTTTTACACAAAATAATTGGTACAAATACCACTACTACAAAATGTGGGCTGCAACTAATAACTATATTCATTTCTTTTTTATTAATTGGTCTTTAAAATAGTGAAAAATAGTGAAAATTTCCTAGAGCACAAGGCAAAGTCTTCAAATTGCTTGTTTTGTCCTCCCCAACAGCCCAAAACTCAAAGATATTCACATAAAACAAAGCAAAGTGGCAAATTCTAATTCAAAACCAATACTCCAATTGCTGGACTTGATTTTAACATTATTATAATCTCTTCTGACCAATCAGTAAGTTAGAAAACTTCTTCTTGGAGATACAAAAGTACAAATGCAGACAAACACATGTGCGATGGAAGGAAAGAGATGCTGTCACATATTGAAGAAACTGGAATTGGGAATTTGAGCATTGTAATATTAATAGACATATCTTAAACTAAGTAATAGTGACATATAGAGAGGTACATTTTCATTAGAGATAAATCTGCTCATTTTTCCTGGTTAATCCATTAATCCTTCACTCTGAAAAATGTATATCACATTTCTCAGAGGTCAAGTTGACGTCTTTGTTTTGTCCAACAGTCCAAAAGCCAAAGATTTCCAAGTTTGCAATGATATAAACCAGAGAAAACCAGCAAATCCTCATATTTGAGAAGATTTATCCCACAAATGTTTAATCAAAATTGTTATCCATTAATTTCAGTGATTTCAACTAATGATCCCAACACTACACCAGACAAGAACAGTGTTGCTAGTAGATGTTCATGGTCTGCCAAGTGCATCAAAGTCGGTTGATGTGATTGTTATTCTTCAACTGGCTTACAGAATAAGCTAAAAAGGACAGCTGGAGATAAGACTGTAAGTTGTAAAGTAGGCTGACTAGGAGAGGAGTCTGTGAGAAGGAGCGTGGTGGTGGTGGTGGTGGTGGTGGTGGAGGGAGGAAGACAAAAACCACAATGTGTAGGCGGATGAAATCTTGGAGGAGTGAGAACTTGACAATCCCCTCAAGATGGATAATCAAGTAATGACCCGCAAGGCCTCAGCCTCATCTGATTATAAATAACCAATGGAATCATCACTGATTGTGTTTCCATTCCTCCTTCTCTCCTCTCTCTTATTTGTACCTTGCTTCTCCGTCAAAAAACGCTCCGTGCGACCCATCAGCCGCCTGTACTGTAGGTAGAGACGTTTCATAAAGGGAGGGAGTAGACGATGGCAGGAGAAAAGACAAACTGAGATTCTAATGATGTGGCGGCGATAGTGACAAGTTTTTTTTTTTCTTTTTTTTTTCCCATTTTCGAGGGACTATTTACCCGTTGGTGGGGTCACAGTAGGTTGATGAAATGACACCTCCCTTTTGTGCGTGGGGGAGGGCGAGTTTGTCAGGTTGTTATTAAGCCTGATTCAGCCAATTGGCTCAGAGTGGGAACCCCGTTTGTGTGAGCGGACACGGAGATAAAAAGTTGACAGCGGAGAAGAATAGAGTATTTCCGTCCCCTTGCTTTGTGATGACTACTAATTATCCTGCAGCTTAAGGAGGCCAGTGGCAGAAATTCACTGATTTCATAATTTACTGGAGCTGTCTTTGAATACTCAGTCAGCCGGCGATGGCTCGGATGGGATGATATGCAATTCCTTTCTTTTCTTTGATAGAATGGCGGAGATGATGATTATAGTTTGTGCTGTACTCCCTGACATGAATCCTGTTGACGTTTTACACTATCTGGAAAAGTTTGAACTCTGCATTACAAGTTCACCCCTGCTGTAACACACTTGAATAGCTGCAGGAACAATAGATCAAGCTGTCCTGTTGTTGAATTTGTTCACTCATTCCTTATGTGCTCTTTGTCCATTTTATTATTTATGGAGAAAAGGAAGCTGTGACGTGAAGCTCTTATCTTCTTCTTTTCACATGACAGATGAGTAGTAGAGAAAAGCAAAAATGTTGGCACATGCCGTAGCATATCAGGGTAAAAATCAGAAATAGTATATCATCTAGAAATACAAGAATTCAGTTCATAGTAACATAAACCTCAGCACAAACTCAGTCATCACAAAGATTTCCACAAGACGGCCCGATCTCGTCCATTTGTACAGTGTATTTTCAGTATTTCCTTTTCATATCGTCAGTATTTTTCTGGATATAGTACAGTAGCTTCTATGTGTCCTGAAACCATTAATATGAAGCTCAGATCTGGATAAAAAATACATTTTGAGTTTTTGAAAATACAAAATACAATCTGAAATTAGAAACTATTCTAAAAAAAAAAAAAAGTTATTTAAAACTTTAATCATTAGAAAAAATCTACAGACTATTTTCTTGATTAATTGGTCTAGAAAATGTCAAAAACAGTCCAAAACCCGAAAATGTTCAGTTTAGCATCACCTAAGACAAAAAAAGCATCAAATCCTCACAACTGAGAAGCTCAACCAAGAGAAAGTCAGTCAACTAAACGATGGATTGAATAAATCCATGGTTAACAACATGTACACTGAATTTTAAGTTTAATTATAAACAAAATCTGTAGATTTTCAACCACATTAAAAAGTACAGAAAAACAATTTCCTTCCATCATTGCTTTTATACAATGACAGGCCCACTTTGTTCTACTATGTTCGCCCTTTGACAGACCTTTCATTTGTGCCGCTGTATGTCGTGTATATTATGTGTGTTTGTTTGTGTGCACATGTGTGCAGGAGTATTGCCGGACCATCTGCTTAGACTCTGGGATTGACTACAGGAGGCTGGACAAGGCTGCAGCAGGGAAACTCTACTACCTGTAAGACATACATACTAATATTAGTCCCATTTGCTCCTCTGTTTGCAGTCCAACTCAGCACAGAGGTTTTGCAGAAGTGTAATAAAGAGTAGACATTAAACTTCCATCCACAAAATACACACACACACACACACACACATTGACATACACACACAGAAAATGTTTGTGCACATCAGCTAGTTTGATATTTTTTTTAAGGACAGAAAGAGAAGGCAAACAGATGGATACATGGGGAGAAGCAGACTGGGAGTTTTATAAAGACTTACATTACCTTGAGAGATACATGAAAAGAATGAAAGAGGAATCAATAGAATATGAGAAAATGGTAGAGCTTTAAAAGCTAGTTTTCTATTTTCCTCATTACATATACACTGTTGTGAACATACACACGCAGACAAACACAGCATGAATGACAATGCTGTTGCTCATCGCTGTATTGGAGCTTTCAAGTGCTTTCGTCTTTTCACTGTATGTAAATAGAGTGCATCACACCCTTTTACCCGGTGTTAAAACACAAACACACATACGGACACAAAATGCACACACCTTACAATCTCATTTTGACGTGCATTCACAGGCTAATGCTTGTGTTTAGAGACTAACATCCTGTTTTTTACTGATGGAGTGAAAAGCTAAGTACCCCCCCCCTCCCGCGCACTCCTTGCTGCCACCGTTTGATGTGGCCACTTCAGCATTATTAATTTCATATCCTATTATTTCTTCTCCGTTTCGTTGTGTGCGCGCGTGTGTGTGTGTGTGCATCCATGTGTGTGTCGTGCAGTACAGGGGAACCTGGTGCGGAGGCCCTCTTGGATGCACAGTTTGAGGAACTGGCCCTAAGACAAAGGAGCGGTAAGGAAGTTAAAGGAAAACACCAACTTTTTCGAGGGATTTGTCTATGAGAAAAGAACATAGACACTAAAATCATCCATTATTCATGTTGTGATCAATTTAGTTAGTAGACGACAGTATCTGCACTCAAATGTATGAAATTTGCTGCACCTGTGCTCCTCATCCTTATAGGTAAATGTTTTCTTTCTTATAAGGTCTTTATTTAAGCCCACCTCTGATATAAAACACTGCGGAAAACCCTGGTATGGTGTCACGTTTCAAAAAAATTTCCAAAAAGAAATGGATCCTCTCCGCAAAAACTGCCAGACAGACTTATCATTGTATCATCTAAAATCACTCACTGTTCAGGTTTAGAGTTGGTGTAAGTTCTCATATCCTGTCAGGTTGATGTCATAACATGAGTAATTGTTATAACAGGGTGCCAGCAAGACCTGAAATATAATATCTGAAGTCATGTTATCTATTTAAGTAGAGTGTGTTATTATTATAAACATACGTAAAACACGTCAAAATGTTGTGAACACTTGCAGTTGGATTTTAAAATTCAGTTTTAGATGTTTTCAAAATGTTGCAGTTTCTTTTTTTGCTGTAGTTTTTTGCTGCTTGTTGCAGTTTTTGTGCCTGACCTTTACATTTTCTGCTGTGTCAGTATAAACATCAGAATATTAAAAGGAGGAAGAGGCAGATTTTTGTGGTCTACGATTAACTAAAGCATTGCAGGACATTCCTTCGTAGATTTGTTTTTAATGCAATGATTCAACTGTAAATGTAATCATACAAGATTGCACAATATGACTGAGGGTCATTTATATTGTGGTGTGTGTGTGTGTGTGTGTGTGTGTGTGTGTGTGTGTGTTTCCATAGTTACAGGTCCTCGGGTGCTCACTGTGCTGGGCAGGGATGTGACTCTGAAAAAGACCTGTGGCTCCATCGCAGACTGTACTTTTGACGAGCTGTGTAGCAGAGTGAGTGATTTTCCTTTGTCTGTTGGGTTTTGGAGTTTTTTGGGGTTTTTTTTTTTTTCATTTTCTTTACAAACCTCAGTTTCAAAAAATACACAATAACATATTCTTACTCATAATAATTACACAAGATCCACTCACCACTAATCAAAACTGCTCAAATTCAAAGCACTTCTTCTGCCTCTTTATTGCCTCTATGTTCTGTTTTTTTCCTCCTCTGTGTACTTATTGTCCAAGCCTTTGCTCTCAAACTGAATCACCTTCCTCTCATCTCGGTCCCATTTTCTGCTCAATGTCAAAAAGCAAGTCTATTGATAATTTTGTGAATAGTTGTGCCCGTTTTGCCTCAAATAAAGCTGTATGGTACAATAATCTACCGTGTGTGTATGTGTGTGTGTGTGTGTGTGTGTAAAGTCTAAACCCTGATGGACAGCAATGAGCTTTTGCAGGCATCTGAGCTTCAAGGCTTCTTCTTCTATCTGACATACAGTATGTTGGTACGTCAATATCGAGAACAGTCATCCTGAATGGCAAAGAACCGAGGACAGGGACTAAAATCTAAAGAGACTAAATCATCCTGAGCATTTTTTCCCAAGGTGCTTTTATTATAGTATGCGCGGTGCAGTATACACAGTGCATGTGTCTGTGTGTGCTTACAAGGCAGCTGTGCACATGTGTTACACTGACTCAGATCTGACTTTGTTCCAGGATGTAACCTGGTTTGTTGTTTTCCAGCCTCTGGGTGCCAGCGACTACCTGGAGATGGCACAGCTCTTTGACACCGTGTTCATCCGCCATGTTCCCATGCTGACGCTGACCCTGAAGGACCAGGCCCGACGCTTCACCACCCTCATAGACAACTTCTACAACTACAAGGTATCAGCTGATGAATCAGGGTTGGGCTTGTTACTCGAAAATACACCACGAATATATTATATCACTGATTACCTCATTTCAGAGGAAGTTTTACGCCTTCACCTGGAAATATCACTTGTTTTAATATCCTGTGAAAGTAGGATTACATGCGATAATACAACCAGATATAATAGCTTTGATTAATGCATACTGATTTAGAGAGGACAGGAAACTGCTGCACTGCTCGCAACATTTCAAACATTTTTGAGCAGCTTGGACTTCTGGCAACACGTACTTTAAATGTAAAGAACATGATTTTTTAAAAAGTGACAGTTGACGGTTGTAAAAGTACCACTGAAATTGAAATAGACTGAAATCAATTCACTAGTCAGTGTAAAGAGTTATATTTCATTTCCACTCAGTACAGCATTCAATACAGTCAACCTCATATTGGCTCACTTCATAATTCCTATGTATGTTATTGCATCAATCAATTCTTAATTGTACTTGCACTTGTAATTGCACTTAAATCATCTAGGGGATGCAAAAAACACCTAGAATTGACCAGAAATAGAAGAATAGAAGTATGTCATTTTAAGGTTAACCACTCTCACTTACTATTGATCACAGGAAACAGACACTTAAATGTATAAAGGGGACCTATTATGCTCATTTCCAGCTCTATATTTTTATTCTGGGATTCCACTAGAGTAGCTTTACACAGTTCAAAAACCTCCTTATTTATCTTATACTGACCCTTTATGCAGCCCCTCAGTTCAGCCTCTGTCTCTAACGGGCAGTTTTAGCTCCTGTCTCCTGTCCCGATGAGCCCACTCTGTTCTGATTGGACAGCTTTCCGGAAGCCTTCCAAGGGGCAGCTGTATCAGTCATGTTAAATTACCGCTGATGCAAACCCAACATTTCCTGCTTTACTGCTTCCAATTAAAAGCTTTTAAATGACTAAATAATGGGAGACTTTTATTGTGAAGAATTTATAGGGAAATTAAAACGTGTTCCTCACCAAATTAGCAGAGCTTCGTTAGCGGCGCTACAAACTGGCCAACACAACAACATATGGACATATTTGGAGTTATTTGTTCAGCGGATCGGTTAGAAATAATGCAGGGAGGCCTTATTATTATTGTAGGCAACATCAGCTCGGGCTTAAAGTAGAAAAAAACGCTGGGATTACTTCTGCATACGTTTACCTCATTATTTGACACAACATCCAACATTGTAACATTATATTTATGAAAATAAGGAAAAGCATAATAGGTCCCCTTTAATAATACAGGAGGTGTCCTCTACTAACAAACCAGACATTCCCTTGTCTGATCCCAGGTGAGAGTGGTGCTACTGGCGGCGGCTCCTTTAGACCGGCTGTTTGTCCACTCCGGAGGAGAAGATGAGAGGGACCGACAGCTGCTGGATGACCTGGGCCTCAGCGGGGTAAGATCACAAAACAGCAGGAAAGCCATCATCGCTCATCACAAATGAGAGGAAGCTGTATGTTCCCCAAAAACACCTGAAATCTGTAAAATCAGATTTGTCTTTAAAAGACACATACAGCTGGTAGAATTACAAAGTTATTAATGAAGTTCAAGGAGTAACATTTGCAGGTCTCCTGAACAGCGCATGGGGGCTTGTATTTGAAGCAAACAACAATGTAAAATTTTTAACATATAAATATAGACATACAATTTTGAAGCTTGGAATTTATTGTCATCCAAATAAAGATCTTGATGAAATGTGTAGTGTAGATGTATTTTATCATCATATAAACATCGTACCTGTAGAAGTTTCTACCTTTTTTTTTTTTTAGAAATTTATAAAACTGAAGGAGTTGATGTCATTGAAGTGTTGAAATGTGAGTAGGTGAGGGGGGTGTTTGTTTTTTCTTCAGATGTATCTCTTTAAGTTTTAGTTTGTATTTTCTCTACATGCAGATCCACTTGCAGAGTTGTTAGGTTAGAGTGTATTAGCTGCTAACCCCGGTACTTGGTCCTTTCTTCAGGACGCAGCAGAACGCCTGACTCTGTTCACAGCCGAGGAGGAGATCTTTGCCTTCCAGAGGACCGTCTCCAGACTGATGGAGATGCAGACAGAGTCTTACTGGATGGAAGGAGATCGCAGCATCAGCAACAAACACATGAACACCTAACATCACCTTCCTGCTAAGCATATACCTCCACACAGTACCTCACTAACTACTCACATTGCATAACAGGTAGATAAGGGAGTGATATAAGATATCCACAGTAAATATATAACAATTTAAAACTCAAACATACTGTATGGATGGATACCTGTACCATTTGACTTCTCTTCATCTTGTGCATGTGTGTTTATACCTCTCTACTCTTTCAGCCCTTTTTGGCCCTCTTCTGTGAGGTGTAATCTCTCCCCCTTGTGGACTTTTATTTAATTTTAAAGAAAGCTCTCCAGCATGTGTGAACCAGAAAGCAAACAGGTGCTCACTTCAGGGAGAGAAAGGGGGGACCAAGCGTCTGTCACAGCAGTTGGCTACTGCCCTCTAGTGGGTAAATGTAAAAAGGGTCAAATGTTCTCAAGCTGTTTCTATTTTTATGGAACAATATCAACCTCTGTGTGGTTTTGAATTTAACCTCAACTGTTTAAAACCTGGTATAAATGTGGAATGTTATGTGGTATATTTATCCATGTAGCGTATGAATGAGACTGCAGTATGGGACGCCAGTATTCACGGAAATAATGAGGCATTTCTATTTATTTCCATGTTGAGCACAGTAGTGGGATTGTTGGATTGACATTGATATATTCCAGGTCTTGATTTGTAATCAACTAGAGTTGGTCTTAATCTTAACTTAGACTTCATAAAGATAGTTTGACTGCAGTTGCTTCTTGTTTCAGTGGTTTAACACTTAACTTTATTATTATCCCAGAGGGGAATTAGACAGGCAAAGGCATACACAAAAACTCTAATAAAACACGACAAAAAAATAAATAAATAAACCTTGAAGCCAAACAAAATTGTTTTATATTAAACAATGTATTGAGCTATATTGAACTGTGTATGAACATACTGTGTATGTGTGTTTGAATGCAGTTCATTATGCAGATAAATAAACACATGTATGCTATAACACGTGCACGAGTGTTATGTACAGTAATTTGTCTTTTTGTGATTGTTACTCCAAATTTTGATATGAGAAACCTCTTCCAAAGCATTACATTGTGTAAATGTATTAATAGTTTAACACTTAACAACAAAGAAATGTAACTTCAGGGACTTACACATATAGGATCATGGATAATATTTTGTTTCTGGAAGACAGACTAAAAATGATTTTCTTGTTTTTCATACATATTTTAGTTATACTTACAGAGCTGATAGAGATTTTTACTGGCTGTGGTGTTTAGGTTTGTGTGTGTGTTTGTTTGCTTGTGTTCATGAATGGGCCCTTGTGTAACACTATTATTGCACTCAAAGGGGCATGTAGGGTTAAGCTGGCCGGCTTACCTTGGTGCAGAATAAACTGGCTCATTGCTGGATATACTGCAGTCAGGTTTTTAAGGAACAGCTGGCAAAAAAAAGATATATTAGCTTTCTATTCTAAATTTGCTGCTGCATATCTGTATCCAGATAAAAAAGCAAATGAAAGTCAGCATTGTTTCCAACAAAATACATAAAAACATTAGGTTCAGAAAAATAATGGTGTGCTTAATGGGTAGACAGACTATAATCACTTTCCTTGTTTTTCATCTACACTATATTCTAATATATACAGTATATAATATAATATTAAAGAGCAGATAGAGATTTTTACTGTCTGTGGTGTTTTGAAACTTCCTTCTTTATACCTGTAGGTGGCAGCAGAGGGCAGCTACAAGGTTGGGTATTGCGTCCATCTAAGGATGAGGTCATCCTAGTGCACCACTCCAGCCTGGACCAGCCCGCCCTGACAAATACAGCGAGCAGCACCTACTGTATCTAAACCAAGACCATTATATCGTGTTTGTTCCAAGTGTCCAAGCAGCCAGTATCATGGAACAAGCACAACAACACGACAGTAAATGTGTAATCTTATTAGGTTTAAGGGACAGTAAATGGCTCAGTGGCCAGTGCCAGTGTATGCAGGTTTGTGGGTGTACGCACGGACACATGCACTTGACGTGTATCATTAAAAAGTGCTTTGAGTCTGTGGCAAGACCCTGCATCTATCCCACCATAACTCTCGATTAAAGAAAAATCAATCACGCCCTGTGCCGAGGCTAATCCAATCAGATCATTATGCTGTTTGGGGGAAACATCAGACACAAACAGAGATGGCCGCCGTGCTTTGTGATTGTCTTAATTGGATGATCCACGCTGGCTTAAAGGGGTGGTCTCCATCCTCTTTGGACCACAGTCTTCATGCACACTACTATTGGAGGGAAGGTGGAAAACGGTTTGTCGTTTGAAATAAGGACACAGGGATATTATAAATATGGTACCTTAACACTTTTCTATACTGACACATTAGATTATTTATACCTGAGAATGCCTAAAACTGACATTTAAAGTTAATTTTATGAGCTTGTAAGGTTTTAATGTTATAAGCTCTGTTAAACATTAATGAAATCCAGTTTTGAAAGACTATGGTTGACAGCGCCAGGTAAATAAAGTATTCTTAACCAGATGGATTTCAGACATTGTCCTGATACTTCAATCAGGGTCTCAATCCACCAGATTAAACCAGCTTCAATTTGTGTGGCTTCACCTTGGAAGAGGCAATGAAGTGTTGGGTAAAGCCAAATAATACAAGTGGTTTAGATCTCTGTGTGTGTGTTTACTTGCTTGTTTGTATTCTTGAATGTGCCCTTATGCAACACTCTCATTGCTCTCAAAGGGGCCATGCAGGGTGAAGCTGGCTTATCTTGGTGCAGAATAAACTGGCCTAATGCCACAGACACTGCTCAGAAGTCTTTAAGGGACACGTATTTCTTTCTTACACAGACACACACATTTTTAACTAAATATGACTTTGCAGTTGGACTTAGCTCACTGTTGTAAATGTGCAGGTGCATATTTGCACCCAGTTAAAAAAAGCAAGTGACAGTCAGTGATGTTGAAATTACATAAAACACACAGACGGTGTAGTTTCACAAAGTAAGTCTTTAGTAAGTAAGCTAGAGCTCTTGAAGATGGGTTGAAATCTTAAAATAACCTAAAAGTAAACTTCAGAAAAGCCTTCATTATTCATTTTCATGGTTCAATTATGACACAATTTAAAAACTAGTTGTCTTTTTTTTTTTAGGTAGGTTCATTGTGGGTTAAAAATGAACCAGAACACAATAGCATACACAAAGACAAAATCAAACTTAAAATTAAGTGTGATAAATTCAAATATTCCAGGTTTAGTATTGTATGAAGTAATTAAAAGCTATAAAAAGCTTCATCTCTGATACAGATGTCTGATACAGCTGACTAAATACAGTATTCTGCACAGAAACACACTCAGACATCCTAACCTCCCTCTATACATCCAGTGAGCAGTTAACTCTATAGTTCTCTGCAGGAGCCAAACTGCTGCATCAGGTATTCTCTTTGATGTGAAGGGAACAAAAAGCATCACACAATGTGTGACTGTCTCCTGTAATCCTGTACAGTACAGACTCCAGACTGCCGCTGCAAATGAGCTTGTGTGCTGTACCAATCTGCTTGGTTAAATGTGTGTCAATGAACACAGTTAAACAACCATGTTCGTCCTTTGTAGAGAGCATGTCTCCCAGCTTGATGATATTTGAACAGTTATCTAGGTGGATGTGAAAACACAAAAAGCTTGAGTGCAGTATATATTCTCAGGTAGCCAAGAATAAACCCTTGTCCAGTCCCATAAGAAATAATGACATCATCACATTATCACAGCATAACAAACACCATAATATCCAAAAATAATAACACATTATAGTGATTTTTCAACACACAACAACATATTTGAGTATCACACAAACACCTTAAATCCCTGAAGGTATATAAGTGGTATCTTGTTATGGTCAGCTGTGAACGTGCATTCCTGCACAGAAACCGCGAGCACGCGCAGGTGGACGCGCACCTTGCAGCCCTCGGTGAAACAAAGAAGACGTGGACGAGGCTGTTTTGATCCAGTCAAGGAGGAGGAGGAGGAGGAGGAGGAGGAGGAGAAGGAGGAGGAGAAGGGAGGTCCAGGGCATCACTTACAGATGGAGACCCATCTAGGATTTCTTCTTTTATCTCTGGCTAATAAACGGGATGACGTCATCCTGGACGAGGTGGAACGGGCTCCATAAAGGGGGCGTGGCCTGCGCGCCCTGACAGACATGATTGACAGCCTGGCTCGCTGATTAAAGGCACAATCGAACAGCACAAGCAACAAGAGGGTGATAGCAAAAGAAATATAGGGAAGTTAAGCAGATATCACAATGTATGTGATATTATGAAATATAGGATATTAATAAATAGTCCACTGCCTAACACTCAGGAAGTTTCATAATATTGAATACATGTATTAATCCTGGTAAAAATGAAATTCTTATAGCCTAAAATTCCTTTAAAAATCATCTGGCAGTGTGATTATGATGATTCTTAGTGGGATTACATTGACATAATGTTTTAGTGGTACCATTGCAAAAATCTGCAAAGATATTTTTACACATTATTTCTTTAAAAATGGAACATTTGGGTGATCATAAGAGGTCATTTTGAAAACACAATTTCTATTTCAACCCAGTAATTAATTACAACTGCTTTAGAACTGCAACAGTTAGGTAGATCGACAGAAAATGAATCAGAAACTATTTTGATTGTCATTTTTTTAAGCAAAAATGCCTAAAATTCACTGGTTCCTGCTTCTCAAATGTGAGTATTTCCTTGTTGTCTTTGTCTTCTATGATACTAAACTACACATTTTTGTATTTTGGGATGTTGGTCGCACATATTATGGAGCAATTAATTGTTTAATTGACCAAAAAAAATAGTCCACAGATTAACTGATAATGAAAGCAATTGTTAGTTGCAGCTCTAAATTGCTTTTCATCAAATTGAATGGCTTCTAACAAAGTAGAGACCTGCAGCACACCTGTAGCTAGTGCCAGTTATTATTTTAAGTGATATCCAGAAAAGTAAAGTTGGGCATGTAAACACCACTTTTACGGGCACGATTTCTCTCTAACCTCTGTAAAATTAATATACCAATCCAGTATAATGGTTCTCCTTCCTCTGCTGTGTCTCCAGTCTGTGCCCATCACCAACATGTCAGGACGTGTCTCAGCCTCTGTTGAGTCGCCCAGCTCATAGGCAGCGCCGTCCTGTAGGACTGTAATGTCTCTTTAAAAGGCGATCCCATGCACAGGATCCAGGGGGCTGGACCTTGATCGACTTGCATGCGTGTGTCTATGTGTGTGCGTAAGAGTGTATGTGTGTGTGTATATGTGTGTATGTGTGTGTGTGTATGCTGTGAGGAGAACAAATCGAGATACAGTAGTAACCCAGAGTGAGGTGGCAGTCTTATTCCACATCGACACTGACTTGCCCTGCATACATCCTATCTGTCTGTCTCTATATCGCAGAGCGCACTTGAGGAGTGAAAGAGAAAAGAGGCAAGATGGCATCTGGAAGTGGACAATCCGGGATCTAGCCTCTTCTGGTTTTTGGTACCACGGAGCGCAAGGTATTTCCTTTAAAGTCTTTAGAGATTATTTATTCCCAGTGAGATGAGGTCCGAGCACTTTCTCCCGAGCCATTGATCTCCAGTAGGTGGATTCAGCTGCTTGCACCAGGACGGGATTTTGTGTAGAGCTCCAATTCATGAGCAAGTAGTGTAATCTTATGAATGCAGTGAAGCTCAGAGAGGCAAATAGCTTCATTTAAACCCTTTTCTCATTTTAAAGAAGTAGTTTATTGAAGCTTCTGGTGTGTTCAACCTTTACACTCAGCTGCAGTGTTTTATATCTTTTTGTAGAATCGGCTGCATTTTAATTTTGGCTCTAACTGAGTGTGTTTGGGTTTATTTGTTATTTCTTTATGTCCTCAACAGGCGTTAATAACTAAGTTGCTCTTGGCCCTGTTTGGACTTCGCTGGTGTGGAATAGCAACAAAGGACGGGAGCGCGCATTCATGGGATGCGACTTTGACAGCTCTTCATTTCTTGTCTTATAACTTTATTACCTGGCTGCGGGGGCGACATTGTGACTGGGGCAGGAGACAATGGCTGAGGCTCCGCTCCCCGACACACTCCCGGAATTGGACGTGGTCATCGACCCAGATTTCGAGCCTCAAAAGCGGCCCAGATCTTGCACCTGGCCGCTGCCACGACCAGACTCGAACGCGGTGAAACCGGAGAGCAATGACACAGATATTATACCTGAGGAGGAGGATGATGAAGAGGACAGTGCCACCCCTACGGCCATCAATGGTTCTGGCGTGGCGACAGAGGACCAGAGCAGCAACAGCCCCGCAGCCGATGGAGCGCTCTCCTCTCCCGGCCACGAGAGCGGAGGCTCCCCGCTCTCCTCGCACTCCCCGACGGCCTCCTCTGGCGCACTGACCCCGAGCAGCTTGGCTGCTCAGCAGACCCCGAGGAAAGCATCATCTCGCCGTAACGCTTGGGGAAATCTCTCCTACGCCGACCTGATAACCAAAGCCATTGAAAGCGCGCCGGACAAGAGACTGACACTGTCCCAAATTTATGACTGGATGGTCAGATCCATCCCCTACTTCAAAGACAAAGGCGACAGCAACAGCTCTGCAGGATGGAAGGTAAGAGTCGTCCTACCACCCACTCATCCACCCAGCCCCCCCTCCTTCCTCCATCAAAACAAAAACAAAAAGCATGTGGCTTGTAAACCCACTGACGTTCACGCACAGACAGACACTCACGCACGCACACAATTATGCCAGCGCATTCATGTTTTTACGAGCGTCTATTTGGAAAGTCTGGCACTCATTATACCTCTCATTATCATTCTAATGGAAATTGCAGATCATTCTGAAAACGCAGAAAAAAATACCTCCGAGGGGGCATTCAAGATCATTAATCTCTTTAAGCAGTGTGAAGCTTGGTAACCTGCACATAATTATCTAAAAAAAAAACTGAGCAGAACATGATATTCTGTTACCTGAAATGTAAGACATATATGATCATAAGATTGTGAAGTTTTGATTGAAATTGCATCAGATGCAGGTTCTTTGTTCTTTTTTTTATTTGACTTTTCTGATAAGTTATGTGCATAATATTCCTCTGAGGCCTCAGTCAGTCACATGGCTGGAATTAGAGCAAACAGAAACGTTGTAACCGGTTTGTCTGGAAACACAGTAGCCTATTTCACCAGAGAATGATACAATTACATAAGACAGTTTACTGAACAGCAGCTAATCCATTAATAGGACAGAGGCTGAAAGTAAACAAAACAATATAACGATCATGCTCTGTGGAAAAATGTGAATCCTAAGACGACCTCTGCTATACAGGCAAAAACAAACTCCACTATGAAAATCCATGTGGTGCACTTACAGTCATTTAGTGTGTGTGGTTGTGAATAGTGAGTTTATAGTGGCCGTATGGTTTATCACTTCATTTTTTGTTTGTTTGTTTTTTTGCATTTATATTTTTAGAAGCTACATTTCTGCCATGTTACTGTAGCCACAGTGGCATTGCCCAGTTTGCCATTTGTTATGTAAACCTTGGCAGGGATTCGTCAGTCTCTTGGGTCAGGTAGGCAACTGCCAAGGTTGCTGATCCTGCCATAGGGGAATTACATAACCACTGGGTTGCCATGAGTTAAGGGCTAAAGCTTCTTTTTAAAAGGTGGTGATCTGGTCACCCAAAAGACATATGGGCCCCAGCGAAAAAGAGACAGAGGAGGAGGGAGGAGCAGAAGGTCAGAGAGCAGAGATTAACACCCATCAGAGGCTGAAGGACCAGTCCCATGGGGCATGGAGCCTATAGGCCATATTTTGTCAGGGCTTCTCAAGTTTTGCTATGTGATATGGTTCAGTGAGGAGAAAAGAGGGAGGTTGCGTGTGTGTGTAGCCCCACCAAGTTCAAGGCCGGGTTCACTGTCACCGGTGCAGGGCTGTTACTCCTGGAATTTCGGGCATGAGGGCCAGGCTGTCAGCGGTTTAGTGTTACACATGGTGTGTCAATAAAAGTTGCTACAGCATACAACCTATGCCTTTTTTTTAGTTTTCTTATAAGAGACTCTTTTCATTACAGACTCCAGTTCTTATTTCTAAACACAGTCGTGGCACTACGTAGTATTATAAATGTGTAAAGTGAAGCACACTAACAGACTTTTCTTTAGAATGATAGATATCCACAGCTCCAAAACGCACAAGCAGGTTTCTCAGCATTTTAAGAGCTGAATATGCCACAAGCTGCAGTTAGTTTTCATAAAAACCTCATGAAACCAGAGGCGGCCCGCAGAGCCAGGTGTTCAGAGGACTACCTCCGTACGGGGACTTTTTCAGAGCCCCTACACTCTCCATTTCACTCTCAGGGATTCTTAGATTTCACCTCCGCACAGAGTCTGGTTTGAACACCTACAGTTTCATGCAGCCAGGGCACCTTTGTTGAAGGGATTTGCTGAGCAAATCCTAGTAATCCCCCTGGGTTTCTCTCCCAGGTTCCCACTTACGTCATTCTACTTCATATCTCTGTCAGTTAAGCATTAGCCCTTGTAAAAGTAGGTTAAGACAACCAGGCGCAACACTAGGAAATCTTTTATCACTTTAGATTGTCTTTAACCAAGACAGGGCGCTTCATGTGCTTTAAATAGAAACATACTGTGTGATCATGTACTTGTTTTTACACAATGAAGAATGTCCATAGCACCAAGTATTGAAAACTGTCAACTGGCATCAAATGTATGCTCAGATTCATACTTTTGTAGACTTATTCCTTGATCAGACTGAATTAAATTTTTTTTTAAATGACTTTTTTATTCAGGAAAAGTGTATGGCTGCTTGTGTCTAGACAACATTAACATTTGAGGACTTCTTCTGGCTTCTTTTGTTAAATGAGAATTTTCTTTTTTTATGGAAACACATTTTTAAGTTGAGGTATCAAAAGAAGGTTCATATCAGTGCGGAAACTCTGGTATTTTCTTTTTTCTGTATCAGAAAAATTCAAAGGATGCTCAACTCTAATCTTTTTAGTAGCCGTCAAAACCAAAAGCAAATAAAAATCATTCTTGGTTGCTGTTAAAAGTTCATCAGCTCAAGTGTTTTTTGGCACCGCAGAATCATAACAGCCTGTGTAGGAGTTCTGTCCTAGATGGGCAGTTCTGGTTCGGAGCTGAAATGTGTGCTAAGAGAAGCTTTGGTATGACAGGGGACGAGTGATGGGGCTGCATCCCAAAATAGCACCTGTAAACACGCCTGTAATACTCTGGGTGTGTGCATCTTTCATCTGTGTGTCTTTGCGTAATCGAAAGATTAGGTGCACCTGTGTGTGTGTGTGTGTGTGTGTGTGTGTGTGCGCGCGCGTGTGCAAGTATTCCTGGCTGCAGTGAACTTTGTGCTCTGGTGTTACTTAACCCTGCTGTAACATGCTCCCTGCGCCCAGCAGCTGTCTATCACAGGCAAAGACCCAGTTATGTCACAGTGACACACACACACACAACCCTTTTATTCTCATTTAAGGTTATTAGGTTTTAACAGCCACATGTACTCACACACACACGGTACATACAGTTCTCTCTAAATCAGACAAAGTTGACTGCTGAGGTTCTCGTGTGTGTGTTTTTTTTTAACTCTCCATACATTCCTGCACAGGCGGACATGCACAGACACATACAGTGCATATGCCCGGTCATGTTCAGGCTTATCACTTGGGTTCATAACTATGAGTCTATGCTGCAAGTCTTAATTTACACAGGGGTCTAAAATTAGTTTAACTCAGCAGAATTTATTCATTACATTACTTCCCTCTTTAAGACCACCGAGTAGTCTTCATTGTTGACACAAGGATGTTGTTTAACACATACTTTAGTCTTAAACGGGACATATTACACACATTTGCTGGTCTATATTGTTATTCTGGTGCTCTACTGGAATATCTTTGCATGAATTACAGCCCAAAGAACTCCTTATTTATCTTATACTGGTCCTTTTTGCAGCCCCTCAGTTCAGCCTCTGTCTGAAACAGGCCCGAAACAGCCCACTCTGTTCTGATTGGCCAGCTTCCAGAAGTTGCGTCTTGGCTGACTTCCAGCGGCTTAGGATGCTATGTCGACAAACCATGACACAAACTATAGTAGCAGGATTTCACTACTTTTTTCTCATTCTTTACTTGAAATTTTTAACTTCTCAAATACATCCCTACATGTTTGAGCCAAAATCCAAGAGTGGACAACACAAACAATGCATAGAAAAACCTTAGCAACCAAGGCTACGGAATGGACGGCCGTTTATGGGCGTGTGCAACGAGCCAACGTCAGCTTGTCGGCAAGGTAGAAAAAAACATCGAAAATGAAGCGTTCAGGGCAGGTTGAAGCCTGGGTTTTTGACTTGCAGGGAGCATTTCTACAAACATTAACCTCAAGTTTTGGACCTTTGATCATGTTTAGCATAGATATCTGACATCATTACAGTATGTAAATAACAGAAAACCACACAAAGCATCATATGTCCCCTTTAATGTCCTTGTGTAACTGATGGTTGATGGATATTTGGTGGTACACCATGTTTGGCTCAAACCACAAAGACATGACCACAAGACTTTATTTATTTACTTATTTGGATCTCCATTAGCCACTGCCAAGGTAGCAACTACTCTTCCTGGGCTCCACACAAGTAAACATCACATCATAATCATAGTTAAACTTACCTTTTCTCATCTGATCTGTCACCTCACGAAGCAAAATCAGAGGATCATCAATGGCAAAACCTTCATACACACACATTCATATACACACAGAGGCTGTCGCCCCGCCCTCCACTTATTCCCCCATCTGACTTTGTCTGGAGGCGTATGGAAAACAGCCCCTCATAAGGCCGCCAGGCATGTTGATTATCATTTTAATGGCCTAGCACGCTGAAAGTGTTGATTCTTTGGGGCTGAAATTATTTATTGTTCCTATCAGAGCGGGACAGCGTGGACAAAAGGGAAGGGCTGACAAAAAAAAAAAGAAAATAACATTAGTCTTTTCATTGGCTGTCCATCAATGCAGAGTGGGATGAGGTCTTTGTGGGTGATAAGATCTCCATGTCAGTCATGAATATCATTGCAGGACCGGGTTGCTGTTGGCTGGAATTTATTCTTGTAATGGAGCTAAAGCATTATTATCTGAGGACTGGCTGGTAAGGAAATTCTTATGATACTGAAGAAAATACCAGAAAAGATTAGCTGGGGGAAACAGGGGTTGTCTGTGTGAATGTGTGTGTGTGTGTGAATGTGTGTGTGTGTGTGTGTGTGTGTCCAGGTACTCAGAATACAGTCAGGAGGCCTCTCAGATGGAGCTGGCACAGTGCCAAGCTGAAGGAACTGAAGCAAAAAGGCAATAAAAAGGGGAGTGGAGGGGGGGCGGGAGGGGGTTGGGGTGTGAAGACAGTAGAAGGAGGGAGGGGGGGGGGGGGTGCTGAGGGAGTAAATTAACAAGCTTTGCTCTAAATTGGTGTATTACAACTGCCCTCTGGCTGTGATTCCCAATGGAGGGGTTTGAGGGTGTGTGAGGCTAAAGGGGCACTGGGTTATGGGAACCCACCAGCTCCAGGCACCCCTCCAAGTCTGAATAGTGTCACCCTGAGCAGTCAACCTCTGCATGGAGGAAAACCCCCAGGCTCTGTTCTAGTTCCATTTCCAATCAATGGACACATTTCTTTACGTAGATGCCAGAGGAATTTTGCTCTCTGCCTAGAGTCTTAGAATTGCGCCATATGGTCAAAAGTATGTGGACACCCAAACAACATACCCATATGTAAATGTTGAATGTCTCTCTAACAGCCTCCACTACTCCTGGAAGGCTTTTTTGGAACCTGGCTGCAGGGATTTGCTCCCATTCAGCTACAGGAGCATTAGTGAGTTCAGCACTGATGTTGGGTGATAAGGCCTAGCTTGCAGTCGGTGCTAAAGTTCATCCCTAAGGTGCTGGGTGGGGTTGAGGTCATGGCTCTTTGCAGGCCAGTCAAGTTCTCTTCCACATCAAATTCAGAACACCATCTTTGTGGACTTGGCTTTGTGCACAAGGGGCATTGCCGTGTTGTGGCGAGACAGGGCCTCCCTCCACACTACCCACAAAATTTGAAGTACACAAGTGTTGGAAATCTTGTTGTGTGCTGTAGCTAAGAGGCCCAGTCTATGAAAAATACAGCTGTATGTTGACAGGGTTAGGTAACCCTCACATCTCATTTCCTCTGCCTCACTGTCGATCTGACTGTGCGTGAGAAGCATTACTTCATCAGATTTTCTGTCATAAATAGTCCAGGCTGTGAAACAGTCCAACATAATTTGGTTGACTACTTTTTTTTTAAGCCACCTGTGTGGGTGTCTGTATATTTATTATTTTATTCCTTTGTGTAAATGGCTGTCAAAACACCGGGCAAGACAGAAAGCAGATTTTTGTTTCTCTCACACACAGTCGTCCATCATTTCTTGCGTCCTCACCATCCCAGTCATGTCACACACCACATGATCTGTTCTGCTCAAAGACACTTCTCAATTATTCAATGCACTCGGGATGAATTCAGATCACTGTATCAATTTTTAAGAGCCTGTTCTTGGCCAAAGGCTCACCCTCTCTCACAGTTTCTATCTCTCTCTTTCATTACTCGAACTCCTCACTCCCCGTTCCTTCTCTGTCTCTCTCCTT
The DNA here is from genome assembly GCA_038419695.1 of Scomberomorus guttatus. NCBI lineage: Eukaryota > Metazoa > Chordata > Actinopteri > Scombriformes > Scombridae > Scomberomorus > Scomberomorus guttatus. Next base: position 13,012,742 of record CM076462.1, read on the forward strand.
CTCCCTCTCTCTTACACACCATCCCTCATTATTTTTCTGCCAGCTCCCTCATTTGTCTGGATGTAAAACACTGTGGTGAGCAAAAACAAGCCATCCCCCCTTTAGCTTGCCGCTGCTCCTCTGAAGCACAACTCTTGAAATCTGTCGCGGGCTCTAATGAATGGAGATAAATCTTGTGACTCTCCTCCTGTTACACTTCGTACTCCCTTGACTCCTTCTCGTCTTTTTGTGGCCATCATGGTAACACTGCACACACACTTTTTTTTCTAAGACACTTGAGACATATTGGCTACATTGTTGTTGCTGCTGTGAAAATATGCAGATTGTAAAACAAATGAACAGTCTTAAAAACTCAATGTGGCCCAGCTGTGTTGGGCTGTTTGCTGAAACTCCCAGAGCTGTTCGAATTGCTTTGCATGATGATGAGGATGGTTTGGGGCAGACAGGTTGCAGGATTTATGTGTTGTGTGCTTTGTGTGTGTCTGTATGTATCTAACAGAGGCAACCACACGCATAGCAAAAGAGAAACCTGCTGCCTGTACAATTCTTTTCCGTGATAACATCAAAGATACAAACATTTGTGTCTCACACACTGATTACATCCTAAACATGGGGAGTGTATTTACACTGGTATGTACACTCTGACTGTCAACTCTTGGAGGAGTTGTTCTTGCGGTACATAACTTAAAGATCCCCTTCAGACATGTTTTGAGATGTATATAAAATACTCTACTTTGAATAATAATTTGTGTCTAATATGGGATTTCCGCAAAAAAGTTGAATTATCTTGTTAAGTGTATGCGCACTGGAGGCTTCAAGTTTCCACATCACACTTGTGGAAGTTGCATACTGGACCACGATTACGGATGGGTATTGTTAGGATTTTATTGATATCGATACTGATACTGCTTATCGATACCCATACTTACCGATACTCTTATTGATCACACTTGCCAACATTTGGTGCAAAAAATAAAGACATGACATGACAAGATGTGAAAACAGTCAACTATTATTTATTTACGAACATAACAGTTAAATTAGAAGGGCTTAAACCCGATGCTAACTGTGCCCTGATTGAATAACTACAGACTTGGGGCTGAAGTAACCAAAGAAAATCTTGGTCGACTGAAATTCTACCTACTCTTCAATTGATTGGTCGATAGGGGAAAAAACGACATTCACGTAACATAGTAAATGAGCCAAGTTAGCCCTACAAGCTAATGCGTGCTTACTACGCTACGTCATTAGCGGGTGACATCTAACGACGGCAACATTTTTTGCCGACACTACATATCAAACAAAAGCCGGAGACTATATCGTATTAAGTTGCTATGAGCTGTAAACTTCCCACTTCTAAGCAGAAGGCAGAAGATAACGTTATCTCGGAGCCTGATAAGCCCAGGCAAGGCCTCTCTTCCTCTGGGCAGCTCTTCTGCTCCTGCATCCATCTCAGACTCACCGTGGTTGGCGGCTGTCTCCTCGGCCTGCCACTAGCTGTGCAGCGCTATCTTCTTCCTTTTTCTGTTTTATGGCTGGCAGCAACCAGCGTTAAGGTTCATTACCACCACCTACACCAACTATTTTAGAATGAATTAACATTGCATCAATACCGATAGCAGCACTGTTTGTCCAGGAGCTTATCAATATTTCTGTACCGGTTCTCGATACCCATCCCCAACCACGATTGGCTCCAAAGTAATTGTGATGTCACAAATCATGTACATAGGCACACGCCTCAGATTTAAGTTGAGCACAGAGAAACCCCCCCCCCCCTTCAAACAGCCTTCTAGTCTCAAACTCTGCACATACATGATTCTGCACAGTGAAGCTCAAACATCCAACTGAAGGAACAAGAAGAAAAAAACATTTTTGAGCTGAAGGAGACTTTAAAGGAATAGTTCAAAGTTATGGGAAACACGCTTATTTGCTTTCTTACAGAGAGCAAGCACATTGACACTACTCTCATATCTGCACATTAAATATGCAGCTGGGGCCAGCAGCCAGTTATCTTAGCTTAGCATAAAGACTGAAAGCAGGAGGAGACAGCTAGCCTGCTTCTGTCCAAATGTAACATCAAACAGTTCAACATATTTTCCAAAATGTCAAACTATTCCTTTAAACATTTTTTTTTTTTCCTCAGTTATGTATTTTAAGGCATCAGTAGGAAGGCATGTTAGCTACTTTTTTGTTTAGAAAGCAAAAAAATCTCTCAGGAAAAACTTTTTGTATTATTTACTTTATTAGTAATGCTTAGGATGACTGGTTATGCTGATGCTGTAATTTTCCACAGCCCGCATGATAACAAATCACAGGTAGAATTTTCCCAGAAGATTAACTTGTCAGTTACTGTACAAAACGAGAACTTGTACAACCGTCATGTGTCAGTATCCTGTTGAATCACCAGCATTTCTGATCTTGCTATCAAAGCGCCCTCACACTTCAAAACAGTTGCTCAGCAGTTTATACAACATCAGATTACACTGATCTTTTCCAACTGTTTGGTGCATGAAACTACTGTTCCAGCCAGATAACTGTAGCAAAGTGTATCGCTGAAGTTGCTAGAAATCATCGGGCTGGTGAAGGAAAAAATGCTGGTAGGGAAGTAAGTGATGCATTGTAGTGACAGAAATTCCCAAGAAGCATAAAACAAAAAGAGGATATACGGGAAGTACAGTTCTCATGTAACATCTAAGACACAAAACATAGCATCTCAGTATGGAGGAGTGCAGTGGTCTGTCTAGTGGTTAGAGACTAGCCTTTAACTGGAAGACTGGAGCTAAACCTCTGCCTGTCCTTCAGTGTCCTTAAAAACAACTGAATTCCTGTTCTGTAATTGACCCTGACCTTTGACCTTCTTTGAGAATGGTTAGGCAGAACAATTTTCTGTAGTAGGATCAATAAATTATGATCGCAGAAAAGATATAGTTCTGTCAGCGAGAATACCGAAACACCAGTCTGGCTGGAAAATCGTGCTATGGACGTGTCAGTCCAAGACATACTGTCTGTCTGCCTGCCTGCCACTGGAAAAATAAATAAAACATCTAGGAAACCAGCAATTACACGTCCCCCCAAGCCCAGTTTTCTCTGTCTAAACAAGGTATCTCAGCAAATACACAAATGCAAAACAAAAATACTCATGGCACTTATATAAAAACATAACTGTTACACTATTGACACAGCAGCCAAAAGTACACTTCTGCATGCTGTGTTTGCAGAAGTGTACTTTTGTCTGAGCTATATATCAATCAGTTGTTACAACAAAAGCACCCATATTTACGAAACATGCTTCTGTGGCGGCTACTTTTCATATGCTGACATAGATATTTTAGAGACAGAGAGTGTACTGAGCATTACAGTGGTGCATCAGCAGTACTTTATGTAATTCATGTCATGAGATAGAGGCAGCTGTAGCTTTTAGGAGACTGAAGTGTAGCCAGCATATAGTGTGTTATACCTTCAAGCAAAACACTGAACTCCAGTGAGTCAGCACTGTAGACAAACTTGTCTCTGTTTTCTGATGTACTAATAAAGGAATAGTTTGTCATTTTAGGGAAATACACTTGCTTTCTTACCAAGAGTTAGATGAGAAGGAAATGCTCCCAGCACCCCCATAACATATGCACATAACCCCAATAAAACCACAAGTTTTTGTTGCGTGTCGCAGATTTTGTTACCTTTGATTTTTTGTTACAGAGAGCTAGGCTAGATGTTTCTCCCTGTTTTCAGTTTTTATGCTAAGCTAAGCTAACCAGCTGCTGACTCCAGCCACATATTTACCTTACAGACCTAGTGGTATTGATCTTCTCTTCTAACTCTGAGCAAGAAAGCAAATGAGCGTACTTCGCAAAATAATTCCTTAAAGTAAACATGTAAATCCGGATTTGTATATCTGTTGGGATTATGACAGAAGAGCAAATATCAGTGGGCACATCAGTATATTTTTGCAGGTGCTGAGTAACAAAAAAACTACACAAAAGGAGAAAAGAGTACCTGCACACTGCTTGTTCCTTGTGGACATGACAATATTTCGACCACTATGGGTCTTCTTCAGGTAAAATTTAGCAATATGACAGAAGACACATAACTGCCACAACTTCTTGTCATTTCTCCTCCACCTGTTGTTATCCAGCCCATTTGTGTATTGATACAGCAAAGAAATGGTGGGACTGAATACATTAATGGAAATATTTTGTTTATATCATGTTTGTGTGTGCGTGCATGCATGCATAAAGGCATGCGTACTTGTGTCGACAGCCCAAGGGAGGGGTGTTACTTGTTTGTCTCCATAGCAACCGATAACTTGTCAAGCAGATGGGGGGACGACTCACTGTTTGGGTGACAGCTGATAACAGAGTGACCCACTGAACGCATATTCCCTCCCACTGTCCTTATACACACACGCACGCACGCACACACACACACACACACACACACACTGACTGCACATACCTCCCATTCTGGCCTCGCTTCTCAGTTTCTCCGATAACCACATTGCTGAAGTGGGCCCCTTGCCTCTCTGTCTCTTCCTCCTCCTCTTTAATCGACTCCCCCACCACCACCACAAGCACAACACACGCCAACATGCCATACACACACCATCTCTGTGTGTTTAGGCAGGAGTCAAACATTTTGAGCAGTGTTTTTGTGTATTTTGGGGATGAAGGAGCAGGTGAAGGTCTGAGTGTCTCCCTCACTGAACCCCGTCATCACCCAAACTCAGTCAGCGTTCATCTGCCCGTGGCTGATTTGAAGTTATGGTCTCTGATTTGGCTCGCCAGTCTGACTCCTGGCTTTTAAACTTTAATATGTTTTCTTCTGAGCCTGTCTCTTTCAATTACACCACTCCACCTTTCTGGCATCACTGAGTCTGCAAAGGACGGGCTGAGCTACTGTTCCTGATTAACAATTAATTGACTACAATAAAGCTTTCTGTGTCAGAGGAGGGAGATAGAAGAGGAGGAGCGGTGGGGAATGAGGGCGGCGTGGGGGTGAAACTGATGTGCTGCTGACATATCATGAGGGGAAAAATCACTTTCACAACTCTTTCTGTGTTGCTCTCTCTCACTTGCTCTGAAAACCTCCCTCCTCTCTCAAACTAGATCCACTCATTCCCCTCCTTCTCAGTCAGGGTTAGTCCAGATTGATGACAGCAGATTAAACCAGGATTATGTTAGATTAAGTGTTTTGGAAGCCATAGCCCGAGCTAAATTGAGCTAACCCACCTGTGTGTGTGTGAGAGAGCGTGAGTGTGTGTACAAACATGTGTCCTGTGTTTGCAGATGTGTGAGTCACAGAATTAGACACTTCTTATCAGGGATTATGATTAGGTCTCAGTGTGGTGTGATATACTGTTTCATTGTTTAAAGCACTGATAGCTGTGTTATTGTCAGTTCAGGAAACTATTTTAATAAAGTGATTTATGGGAAATGTAGTTTGAAAACGTGGCAATTTAGCACCAAACATTTGACCTAAATACTATAGATAAACAAGGAGATTAGGGCTGATTAATCAATTGTTTTGTCTATAAAACGTCAGAAAATAGTAAAAAATGTCCATCACAAGTTCCCAGAGTTCAAGGTGACTTCACAGAAAGATTTTCAGTTTACTAAAACAAAGAAAAGTGGGAAGTCTTCACATTTGAGAGGCTGAAATCTGCAAAAGTTTTGTATTTTTTTTCAAAAAAATGAATAATTATCAAAATTGTTGCAGACCTAATTAATTAATCGACTAATTGGTTCAAAGTCTGTTGTGTAAAATACAAAAGTGTTCTAAGTTATGTTCTGAGTTATGGGTGGAAGCTCTCCAACCACAGAGGCGGCACTCCCAGATTTGATAAGCAAAGACTGAGAGTGCCATCAAGCAGCCAGCCTGCCAGCCACCTGTTCAACCCACAGGCTTTCTATCTCGACACACAGGATTCTCTTGTCTCTGTGAAATCCTATAGGTCAGAGTCACACATGCAAAGCGTGTCAGTTTCTGGTATGAATTACACAGCTCAAGATGTGTTTCTGTACACATGCTGGGCTCCAATGTTCCACATCTTCCATGGATCATTAAAACAAGGGAATGATGTTTTCAGCCCTTTTGGGCATCAGATAATAGTTCCCATAATGCCCCTGCAGCAATTTCCCCATGCAAAATATGGTCTTTTCGTGCCCTCATGTGTGTTAGCCTTTCAAGGCCTACTCAGATGTTTGTGTGGAGCTGGCAGTTCGGAGTCCATTGTGTGAGTCGGCCTCAGCGTCCCACACACGCACACACCAGCCTCTTAGCACTAATCCCACTCTTCATGAAGTCATAACTATGGCCCTGGCCTTCAGAGTGTGTGTGTGTGTGTGTGTGTGTGTGTGTGTGTGTGTGTGTGTGTGTGTGTGTGTGTGTGTGTGTGTGTGTGTGTGTGTGTGTGTGTGTGTGTGTGTGTGTGTGTGTGTGTGTGTGTGTGTGTGTGTGTGTGTGTGTGTGTGTGTGGAGGCGGGTTACACTGGGATGAAGGCAAGCCATTGTTGAGCCTGCGTTAGCGAGGCTGTTGGCAGCAGCTGAAGTTACATCAAAGAGCGTGTGTGTGTGTGTCCGTTTCTGTTCATGTATGCATGTTGAGCAGTTTAAAGGCAAATTATTACAGGACACAAAGGAGGAAAAATCTGGTTTGTTTGTCTTGTGCAATTTTTCCAGTTTTTAGTGGTTTAGTTTGCCTGTTTGCACAAGAGGCTACAGTAATTGCAAGGGTTGTAAGCACAGCGAAAACACGCAAGGGATAGAATTTCAATTAGCCTTTTTTTTCTTAAGTCACTCTTTTAAAGGAATAGTTTGTTATATTGGGAAATTCGCTTTCTTGGCTTCAGTACAAAGACTGGAAAATGGGGGAAACAGCTAGCCTGTCTCTGTCCAACAAAATCCATCTACCAGCACCTCTAAAGCTCTCTACTTAACATGTCATTAGTTTCATCTGTACAAAAACCAAAAAGTAAAAACAACAAGTTGTGGTTTTACATGGAGTTATGGAGTCTTGTCATCACTGTGAAAGACTCCTGAAAGTTACTGCGCCTGGCAAAAAAAAAAGTTCAACATATAACCCCCCCCCCCCCCAAACACTGAATTGTCTTACAATAGTCTCACAAAAACCACCACCCTACAAAAATTGAAGTGGTAAAACGACACGCTGTGGTTTTACGTCCTTTAGAGGTTCTGGTAGATGGATTTTGTTACTTTTAGACAGAGCTTTCTCCCCCTGTTTACAATCAGTGCTGGTTAGCATTAGTGCTTAGCTAATGCTAACTGGCTGCTGGTGGTAGCTTCATATTTACCATATTTACACTCAGAATGTCATATCATGTCTTATCAGTATTCCAGGTTGTAACCTTCTGATTACAAAGTAGATACTGGATCTCAAAAGTTACCCTTTTTAACTCCATAATCATCATCTTCAGTTTATTCAGAGTATGAGGCACTAAACCTGCTGCTGCTGCTGCTGCTTTGTGACAGTTCTCAGTTATGGCCTCTTGTCATCTTGGGATGAAAAAACTAGGCCAAGTCACAGCCTAGATTAGGAGGTCACTGTGGATCTGAGGAGCTTTTCATTTCTCCCCTCCTCTCGTCTTATCTGTTATCGTTTATGAGGCCTAGGTAAACCTTTGTGTTTGCACACCTGGGTTTTATAAGAGAGAGTGGGGGAGGGTGGGGGTTGATAAGGGTCAGCAGATATGCCTGCAGAGCACAGCAGCAGATACAGGTCAATCTAATAAGTATGCCCCTACATGTTTGCTGACGGTGCACAAACTGACTTGACCTTTTAGCCAAATCATTTTCGGACAAGTTGGTTTAATGGTGAAAAGACTTAAACGCTGACAGAAGAATCTTGCAAATGAATCCGGCTCTTTGAAGGGTGATGCTGAGACCGTGGAGTTAGTGAAATCTGACTCCAGGGTTGTGGACGGGGGCATATCTACCCTAAGCTGACAAAGGCAAAGGTCAGATGTTGACTGCTGGCCCAGTAACCCAGAGAGAAAGGTTTCGGTAAAACCTCTCACCCACAAACCTACAGTCTGTGTTTGACTCTGGGCAGCTGGTTAGCTGAAGCCAATGAACCTCTTCCACCTTCTCCAACATATTTGGCTCTGTTGAAATTCAACATGAGAGTGTTGCATTTGATGCCAAGCTCTAAAACATAGATGGTACACTGAGGATATTCGACCAAGGTTACCGGGTCAAATCTTTAAATATGAGGGAGAAATTGAATGAGTGCTGTTGGCTTCTCCTTCTCTAGCTGCTGTGGAAATATCCTTGAGCAAGGCACTGAAATGTGCTAGAGGTGTCATTGTCTTCTTAGAGAGCTTGGTGTAAACCTACAAGGTCACTGAGGGTGATTTTAGGCTGTATAAGACACGTAAATGTGATGGATAGTGTCAGTTGAAAAAGGTGCACAGAGTTAAGAAAACCTGTGCATGTTTTCCTGTGCAAAGGTTAAAAAGGTATAAATGACTTTCTCTGTAATAATTACTGGGGACTTTCCACTTTGATGGATAGCTGGATATGCATTTTTCAGCCTAATATCATTGAAAGGAAGACGCTTTATGCATAGTTAGAGCCCCCTGCTACAACCATTAGTAAACGCACGTTGTAGCGGAGTAGTAGATTTCTCTCTTTGCTTATCTTTGTTCTGTCCCTCTCCGTCTCTCACCACGTGCCATGCCTTTTTTCATCTGATACGGGTAGCTGGGCAGAGAGAATACCCAGTACTGTGTGTGTGTGTGTGTGTGTGTGTGTGTGTGTGTGTGTGTGTGTGTGTGTGTGTGTGTGTGTGTGTCTGAGTCTGTGTGTCTCATTGCTTATGGGGGCATGAAATCGCTCCAAAGCCCCAAGGCACATTGGGCACCGCTCTACCCAGACACAGAGCCTTCCTCTCTGTTTTACACACACACACACATACATTCTCCCTTCGTCTTCACCCTGTGTGTGCTTGTAGGCATTATGGGTGCATGCATGTGGGATTCCTCTCTACTTGTAGCTCATCCCTCTGTTCCCACGGCGACCTTCATCCCAACCAGCGAGCCATCTGTCCATCAATCACTTAGTCCCTCGGTGCTGCTGAGGAGAGCAACTGATACGCAGAGACACTGACCTCAAGACCTGAAGGGTCTCAAAATGGCTCCACAGCAAGGACAGAAAGCCGAGCACACACATAAACATACATGCACATTTGTAAGAAAGAGCACGCACATGTATACACACACACACAGCTGTAGTAATATGCACTGCAAGCAGCACACAGTCAGGGAGACATTCTCAAGTGTATATTTCTTATTTCCATACTTGGCTCCAGGCATTTGAATGCGAAGGGGCCCTGATATAGTGAAGGCTTTGTGCTCACTATGAATATATACGCACGTGTGTGTGTGTAGTACTGTACGAAGAGGGGGCTGGGCTGATACAGGGGAAAGCCCTGGCCTCAGCTGTTGTTGTACATTTTCCCCCCAGAGAGATCCTGTCTTTCCCTCCACAGCCAACTTTCTCTACTGCTTTCCCTTCTGGAGGAAGCCTCCAGGTCGCCATGACGTGTGAGGATTGAAAGCAAAGAAAAAGAAAGTGGCCTCTCGCTTTCTGCTCCCCCCCCCCCCCCCCTTCCATCTCCCTCCTTCTCTGCTGTCGTTCCCTCAACATATTGGTGCTGGGGGAGGGGTATGTACAGTGTTGGAGGTCATGTGATCTGGCTAGAGAGTCAAGCGAGCAGACAGTATGTACCGTCCCACCCTGCTACACTGTTACTATCTATGTAAGAGTCTCTATAGGCAACTGTAACTGAGGATAATTAAAGGGGAAAAAGAAATCCACCCTAAAATCCTTGAACACTGTTTTTTTAAACAACTATTGGTGATATACCTTACATCTCTGGGACTATTTCATCTTTTAGTGGTGTTTTTCATATTCTTGCTGATAAAAGGACAAGCTTCTTGGTAGCAGAAGCAAAAATACCAGCTCAAGAACTTCAGTAGAACAAAATGTAGCCATGAGAGGACATGTTGCAGTTTCACACTGACTGTTTTTGCTTTATTATCAATATTACAGGATATATATATATATATCTACACCTACAGCTCAAAGAGACAAGTTCAGACACATTCTTTGTTGATCGTCTAAAGAGATTATTGGAAATGTAGGCAAATCACTAATTCAAGCAGAAGTAGACAAGGTGGTTGAGAAAAATGTGGCAACACAGCAAAAGAGAAATCATTGTGTCTAAGGAGCGAAATTTACTTTGAAGCAACTTTTTTCGCAGCCCCCAAATTGACTGATGTCAGAAAGCTGTGGGGAGAGCAAGTTTCAGTCGCTGTCGGGGTGATCTGACAAGACTTTTCTTTGAAGCACACTGATGCCTTTACACTCTACCTGAACACTACAGCATGCCTGTGTGGTCCCACCCTCACCATTGCAGTCCATATTGGTGCAGCGTTCAGACTGGAGGGTCATACCAGCCCTCCACTTTCACAATACAGTATAATTATCTGGGTCCCTCACTCTGGAGAGAGCTTAGAGGGTTGAGTGCAGCTCGTTTTTGTTGTGTGTGTGTGTGTTTTTTTTTTTTTTTTTCAAGTAGACGGGTCAATATTGGTCAGGAATCCATTTTCATATGAGCACTTGAGTCAATGTGTGCATTATTCATGAAGACCCATCACCTCTGATAGGCTCAGCTGTCCACTGAAAAAGAGGGAGGTGGGAGAGGGGACACCATGTATGCACCACCACTGTGAGACAGACCTTTGCTGACCACTGTATCCTCTGGGAACAGATTGTTGATTATCGTTGTGCAGTGACATCACTGTGTGGTTGAAAAGCTTTTAGTCTGATTAATGTACAGTGTGTGTTTGCATGTGTGTGTGTACGCCAGCATTTGTGAAGCACATGTAGGTCTGGTGTATGAGTGTGTGTGTGTGTGTGTGTGTGTGTGTGTGTGTGTGTATATATATATATATATATATATATATATATATATATATATATATATATATATATATGTATGTATATATATATATATATATATGCCATTCTCATACACCAGACCTGTATGTGTGTGTGTGTGTATATATATATATATATATATATATATATGCACATATATGTGGTTTTAACTTTGTGCATGCTTAAATGTGTTTGTCTCTGCACACCCAATGATTCAAATCCCATCTTGTCCCTGGGCACCATATTATAGCTTTTTGTATTCCCTCTCCTTCCCATAATCCATCATTTCCAGAGCGCTGGCTCAGTTGTGGGAGCTGTATAAGCCTCCATCTCTTTAAATATGGGTTAGTGTGCCTCGCGCTGCCTCTCTGCACCTCCCCGCTGCCCCCTCCTTTTTTTCCCTCAGTTTGCTTTTCTTGGCTTTTTATCGTTTTGCTTTTGAGCTTCTTTTTTTTTTTCTTCCTTCCTTTTTGTTGCCACCACAGCAAAACGATGGCACATAGAAAAGAATAGAATAGAAATGCGTTATCTATGTTGCAAATAAACGCTTATGTAAGGGTTTTCTCTTTAGAGCCAGGAGTTAGTTGGCGACAGGTTGAACTTTCCATTTCGCTCCGTGCCAGGGATGCCCTCATCCTCTCTGTGGTAGCATCACGCTGTCAAAGGTGTGTGCGTGTGTGTGTGTGTGTAGAAAGTGCATGTTTTGTGTAGTTTGGTGCATGTGTCTGTGGGCGAGAGTTATCTCAGTATCTCTGTCTGCACGCTGTGTTTAGATGAGCTCAGTGTTTCTGCTGTCAGTCTCAGTCACTGACATCTCCAGTAGATTTTGTACACTTTTACTGATTGTTTTATCTTGCACAAAGTCCACATACATGCACAAATTTATTTCACGTCAAGGAGATTAACAACTCAGAGAGCAGGTACTAAAATCTAACACCCTCTTTCATCATTGGATTATGACCGTTTAGCAGCTATGAGTAGTCATGAGGTGAGCTAAAAATGGACAGCACAGGTCATATCACTGGTGTTGGATGAAAACCACAGAGCCCCAGAAAGACTGTTGAGGAATTCAGCGTGTTAAAAGTTTAATTCCAGGGTTTGATTCACTTTCAAAAAAATCCAGGGGTCATGAAAACAAAGAAAAAAACTTAAAAATCACCAAAATCTTGAGCCACGAGATGATTGAGAAACAGCAATTGATATTTTTGGGTGGTTGTTAATAGTGTTAAATGACCATTTTAGAGCGAGGAGATGGAGCACAGACTTCTCAGGCTCAGAAAAGGCTAGCCAGGGCCTCGGGCCAGGAAAGGAGCAAGGACAAATATGGGGCACTAATCCACTCTTTAGCATTAGCCAGAATTAGCCTTCATCTGTCTGCAGTTGTAGCGCCATAAGACAAACGAGGAAGGAACAACCGTTTATTTTTGTCTGTCCGAGCCACATTTTGCATCCACGCTCTGCCTTTCCATTTTTTGTCTCTCAGCCTCTCCCCTTCTGTCTCTTTCGCTCGCTCATTTTCTGTGACTCTCGTCTGTCAAGCTCACCCTTTCTCTCTCTGTCTCTCTCATTCTCTCTGCCCCTGTATGATTACTGAAAACTGTATGGAGACAGTGCAAGAGCTCCGTGGAGAGCGGCAGATGCCATTGGCTGACTGGCACTCCACCCCCACTCGTGATTGGCCGCAGGCCTCAACGTAGCATTTAATCAGCTGGGTGGAAGTGTATGTAGGTCAGTGTGTAGCGATGTGAGCCTTCTCTCTCTCTCTCGCTCTCTGTTCCCCTCCTCCACCACCTCGGTTTGGTGAACCGGCTGTTGTGTTAATTGGCCACGTTCCAACTTTCAAACCCAGAGAGACTTGAGGCAAGAGAGGAAAGGGGGAATAAAGCAGGGAGGTTAAAAGAGGAAGGGAAGTTGAAAAGGCGAGGGGGAGGAGAAGGAAGAGGGCAGAGGAGCGTAGGTGGGGGAAGGGAATGATTTAACATGGGGTGCCCTGTTGCACTCAAAAGTGCAATAGTACAGTGTGTAAGTCAGCCAGATACACACACTCTAACCAAACAGACAACTCCTGGCGAATATAGCAGAGCAGGGTATTTATTTTCTCTCTGTTTGAATGTGGGAAGAGTTGAGGTGGAGAGGGAAAGCGCCACAAACGACTTAGATAGAGGATCCTTTGGTTATCTAATCTACTGGGTTGTGACTTTGTGGAGACAGTGAACCCATTGAGAAGCACAGAAACCCTGCCACAGCTACCCCACATGTCCCAGTCTAGCTTTTAAAGTGAGTGCGCCGCCCGAGGAGAAGCCAGCCTGGTGCTGCAGTACTCGGCTACACCAGTGAATAATTCACGCTAACCCAAATTCTTCTACAGTGCTTACTCTACCCCTAAGTGCTCCCACACACAGAAACACACACACACACACACACACACACACTCAAGCACCCCCTGTAAGTGGTGATCCCTAGGCGTTGCCCATAGTAGTCTAACCCAGACAAGCAGACTGTGAAAAGCAGACAAAATAAAGTCTTGTACACTTCACTTTACTACTCCCTCTGCACCCATGTCTGTCTGCATACTTGACATTAAAAGCACCCCGCAGCAGTTTGTGTTCTGTGCAGCCCTCCCTCTCCTTGTCTGTCTGTCTTTCTATCTACACATCTCGCCCTTTTTATACCCGCTTGCATTTTCTTCTGTTATGAACCCGTCATTGCGTGCAGTAGCACTTATTGCATATGAGATGTAGCCCCACCCTCATGAGGTGAAGTACATTCCTCCCTGTCTGGCTTTCTCTATTTCCTTTTTTAAATCCCGTCTCCCTTGTCTCTGTCTTCTTCTCACTCTGCCCTAGCTTTGAACTTACTATGGTGGATGTAGGCGACTCTTCCCTACCCACCCATTTTCACCCGCGCACACAGACACACAGAGTGGGTGACTTTAGCCTGACTTTACCCTCTTACTCATCCAGCCACTGACCCACTTAGTGTGGAATAGCGCACCAGACGGACGGCAGGCTTTTTACTCCAGGGCACTCTGGGAAAACTAAGCTAAAACAACAAAAGATGCATATGCATATACACACACACATTGGGCAAGCTTACTCAGAGTCTGCTCATTCAGACAATGGAACGTACAGTCTACTTCGGTGCCATCAAGTAGTTTCATACTGGTTGGTCCAGTGATGTCATCAATTGAGTGTACCTTGAAACTCACCCTCACACACCTTTTATTGCTATATTTGAGAAGACTTAAAATATTCTAGTCTCATGTCTCTGCTATGCAGCTACTGTCAATTTCTAGCCCCTCCTTTGGTCCTCATAGGTATAGAGGATGTAGTGCAGTATATAGAAACACGCACAAACCCCACAAAGTATGTAATATATATATATATATATATATATATATATATAGAATGTGACTACACCGTGAAACTTAAACACACACTCTGATCATGCAGCACACTGAGAAATTAGGACAGATGAACACCATACGCAATATAAACAGTGCATATTTCACGTGCTTTCACACATACTGTATATATGATGTCCATACAGCAAAACCCACACACGCAATCCAACTCTACAGAAAACTGGAGGCTTTTAAAGTTACAACACTGTGGCACATCGAGCCAGTTCAGCTCTTTTCTTCCTCCTCAATCTCGTGACCAGGCAAGCGAGTGTCAGACCAACCAACTGATGTAACACCACCACTTCCCTTTTCCTCTGGTTAGTTCAGTCATTTTTAGGCTGGCGGCTGCTGACTGCACGTGCCACACCGTAGCGACTGGGGGCAAGGTCAGCATATGAGTTCAGAGGGTTACAAGTCACATGTTGGATTTTGATGTAACATCAGATCCCTGCACCCACTTTTCTTGGGCAGGCCGCAGAATGTTTCCGTGTTGCCCATCACTTCATTTTTTTGTGTGTTTGTGTTTGTCCTTACCGTCACCTCTTGCACTCTATTTCTTAATTTTACTTCCTTGTAGACTCGCTGTCTGCAGCTAAGTGAATTTGGTGCGTGACTAGCATTCATGAGCAAACATTTCATTACCGTGTGTATGTGTGTGTTTGGGTCAAAGCGCTGTCAATCAGCTTCTAAGTGAGTGAATCCATCATGAAAGCTTCACACACTATAAGGTCAGTGTGGTGTGTGAGCATATGTGCTTTTTTTTTTATTAGCATGTGGAAGCTTTGGGTGTTGCGCCTACTATCAGAAAGAGGCCTGCTCGGCTGAAAAGCCTGTCAGCGCTTTCTTTCTCTCTCTCTCTTTTTTTTTTTTTTCTCCTCTCCAGTTTACAAGGCCTTGGCACACAAGCTCCAAAGGATTATCAGACACACCCCTTTCAGAAGCACTGAGCCCTACAGCTCCACAGTCACCTCTGTGTGTGTGTGTGTGTGTGTGTGTGTGTGTGTGTGTGTGTGTGTGTGTGTGTGTGAAGCGAGCATTTGAGCTAGAGCATTTGAGATCTCACACTTTCTACCCACTCTGCTTCCTCTGAGAAAAGAAAGTGGAGGAGGAAAAACAAAAAGAGAGGTGGAAAGAGTCGGGGGGGGGGGGATGTTGGAGGGGTTTGGGGGGGGCTGTTGGTTGGGGACAGATTGAGTGATTGCTGCTCACCAACACTAAGAGGGAGAAAGAGAGTCAGAGAGCAGAGTTTTGGCTCATCGCCAACCAGTGCCACCATACAGCTTTTTGTGCAGAGAGTTGACTTAGAAAGGACCTTTCAGAGAGGGAGAAAAAGATTGAGAGAAAGGAGTGGGAGATGACAGAAAAATACAGAAACGGGCAGTGAGAGGACGTCAGAGCAAGAAGAGAAAGGGCTAAATAGGAGGGAAAAAATAATCACAATAGGCGAGCTGTAAGGGATAGGACAGACAAATAATGAGAAAGGAGAAAAATGAGGAATGGGAGGAGGGTTTAAACCAGAGGATAGAGACTCATTCATGAGCCTGTACAGTAGATTAAAGAGATCAGGCCATAGCTACAACCTTCTGCCCTTCTATCAGTCCCTCCCATCTCCATCCATCTCTTTTTATCTTCCTCCAAACTTAGTTTAGGTTGTAAAAGGTCACACAGAAACTGTGACACTTCAATTTAATTTATATGCAGGCATGTACTGTATTTTCAGTTTTTTTTCCTCCCTAGGTGAGGTCAGGGGAAATGCACTGATGTCACTGTATCACTACAGTAGCTGGTGATTCTGGGTAATGCGGTTAGCTGCAGCTTAGGTGAGGCGATTACCTGCCTCTGTTAGATCATTGTTTCCACATACCATCAAAACAAAACTTAAACATAGCAGGGCTGGAATTTAAAAGAAGCTATCATTTTGGTGGCACACATACACACTAAACACACACGCAGAAGACAGAAAGGGTAGCTGTGCAGTTGCCAGTGGTCTATTAATAGCGGGGTAATATAAATACAAAGTGCTGTGTGTGAAGAAAAGGGCTTGACTGGAGAGAGAGAGAGAGGTGATGCGGTGGGGAGGGGACACTCCGCAACGCAAAAGAGGCCACTGTTCACCTGACTGTTTGTGTGTGTGTGTGTGTGTGTGTGTGTGTGTGTGTGTGTGTGTGTGTGTGTGTGTGTGTGTGTGTGTGTGTGTGTGTATCCTCATGGATGTGTACAACATGCTACTGGAAGGAAATACCAGCGTGACCTGTGAATGGTAGTAAGTGTGTTTGTGTGTGTGCGTATTGTCATGTATGAAGCGGAGCACTAAGCTGTGAGCGCCTGAGAGAGCCGGGACAAAGAAAAGGATGAAGCAAGGCATAGGAGGGCCTCTTGCGTCCCCACTGAACCCTCTCTGCTCAGAGGGCAAACTGGGGCCCAGATGCCCATACACGTACCCCCAAATAACCCCCTATAGCAAGGGGGTTCACACTGCCCTTGGGCCTAAAATAAATACAGACCTGATAACAACATACAGTCTGCTTGGACTCTGCTAATGAAATTCCATCTTAGTCGCCATGGCATTGAACTTCACCTCAAGCTGCGACAACAGAAAGGAGGTGTGTGATGCTTGCACATTGAAGGAGTTTGGATTTAACCAAGCGATGAAAAATAATGATCTCTTTCAGCGTACAAATATGAATAATAACATTAATTTTCCTCATCGCTCGTCTCATAAAAGCTTGGCTTGCAAGTGGTGCGGATTTCGTTGGCGGTAGATTTTGCGAGGTGGAAGAAAGAGAGCTGAAGAGTTGGCAAATGAGAAGGTAGAAGGAGTGTTGGGTGCCTTTTGGACATAGATGCATATTTCCAACTTCATTCCACTCTGTCTCCAAACCTTTCCAGCATGTCATCTCCACTCTCCCCCAGATTTCCCGTCACTCCCTTCTGCGTACTTTTTTTAATAAAAACAAAAATGTCATAATAGAGTAGCATAGATAAGAAGAGTGAGGTATCCTAGCACAGTGGTTTCCAACATTTTTTTTTTTTTACTTTTGACAGCTTAAAATGAAGCCTTGTCCACTTGTGACCTCTTGTCACAGATTACATGTCTGTGTGCGGTGGCCATTTTAGCCAGACACTCAAAAACATTTCTGCCATCCAATTTTGCATGGCAGAAATGTGTTTTCTACTTTCGAAACTATCAATCATCTCATGACCCCCTCAGATTTATCTTGACACCCATTGTGGGGCCCCAACCCCGAGGTTGGGGGGTTCAACTGTGTCCCAGTGGCACAGTTGAACCTTTGTCACATGTCACTCACCCTCATCATCCCTTCATGTTTTGTCTTTTTCTGCACTAAATAATCTAAAAGAGCAGACAGTCTGCTCCCGACAAACTATCACAGGGTTATATTCTTCTAAAGGGAAATGTAAGTAAAGTGAAAACATCTAAGAAGCACAGAAGAGAGTGGTTTTTTTGTTATGTGCTGCTCAGCACTCCCTCCTACGGCTGTGGTTTAATGTCTGTGTTTAGAGTTCATGTCCTCTGTCAAACAACCACATGCGCAGATAATAATCAAGATTTAGCCTTAAATCTACCACCATTTCACTTAATCCAGAAGATTAGGACTTAATTCTTGATCCAATAGTGTGAAAGTTTTTAGTGTGACAACATTTCAAACATATGAAGAAACTGTACAGAATGAAGCCTGACCTACAGCTTCAAATTACAATTCTGAATAAAGTGATTTTCAACATGGAGAGACAGGTAGATGAAAAGAAATAAATTGTGAGCACAAACAAAGTAAATAACCACACGTATACAAAGATGGATGAATGAAGGCGAGGCGGACGTGCAGATTTAAGCTGACACAGCAGAGTGGAGTTTGGCCACACGGCTACGTCATCATCATCTCCTTTGGCAATGATTAATAAGCTTAACAGAAACGTGCTCCACTCACGCAAGTAGACCTATATAAATAAAGGCTCGGGTGCTCACGTTTGCACACGCACACGTGTGCGCGCACACACACACACACACACACACACACACACAAAGCTCCCATGCAGTGATGCATGTAATCAGGCATAATCATATTGGACACACAAACACATGCACACACAGAGAGACCGGTGAACTGGGTTATGAGGTCACAGAACAATAGCTTTACTAAAGAAACCAGGATTTCAGAGGATCTTCCTCTTTTATCAGCACACCGACTGTGATCAGTTTTACAGGAAGTGATGCAATAATGAAAGAAGAGCGGGAAGGACTGTAGGGGGGGGGGGGGGGGGGGGGGCAGTGCAGAGGAGTTACAGGAGGGGAGAAAGTGAAGTGAGACAAGATATTTGACATAATGCTCTATGAAACACCTCACGTCTGGTAGTTCTGCTTCCAGGAAACATCCTCTAGTAAAGAGTTGACTGCTGACAGACAGACATCTTTCTCCTGAGACAAACTATGAAATGCATTTTCACAAATGGTGAAACCCAGGTCAAGATAAAGAGAGCAGAGAGAGAAGGCAAGCTGCTGCTCTCCTTCCTTTTTGTCTCCAAGCAGGAAGTCATGTGGCTCCTCAGAGGGGCGGAGCATACAGGGGGGCTGAGGAAAAGGCTCACTGTTGCTAGGAGAAAACTCTCCCAAGGTGTGTGTTTGTGCCGTCGTTGGGTGTTTGCATTAAAAAGGTTAGGATCTCACCCTGCGTTAAAATATACACATAAAATACAAACTCGGCACACTGATACACTGTGTGTGTGTGTGTGTGTGTGTGTGTGTGTGTGTGTGTGTGTGTGTGTGTGTGTGTGTGTGTGTGTGTGTGTGTTAAAAACCTCCTCCACCACCACCACCACCCCCCCCCCTTTCTCCAGCTGCTATGTAGGAGGAAGAGAGCTGCAGGCCTGGAAGTGCTGACATCAGCAGAGAATCACACACACACACACACACATACACACACATACACAGACAGTCAAGGAGAAACATTTTCTAGTACAGAGGTGCTGGGCAGATCGGGCAAGGCAAGTTAAACTGACCTATAGACTAAGTGCTCTCACTCGCTCTAAAAGCTCGGTTTTAAACGAGCAGGTTCAGAGGTCAAACTGGTGTGAATCCTGAAACTAAAACGCAAAGACAGCTGCAAACTGAGTCTGCAGCGTGATTCATCACTACCAGTTTAAAAGACCAGCGCATTAGGTTTTAGTTTAAAATTCTGGTTTATTACAACTTGGGTCTCATTTTTGTAGTTTTGGCCATTTTTTCTATTAGTTATAATGACATTGTACTCACGAAAATACTTGCTCACAGCTGGGAACGTTTCAATACAGCTACAACAATGATGTCAGATGAGGCAAGAAACTCAAAACTGAAATGTCTATGATAATCTATGACCATCAAGTACAGCAGGTCAAAGCTGAACCTGGAGGTCAGTCAGTAAACTGATGGATGTTTACAACAGACTATTGTAGGGTATTCATTTCATCTTTTTTCCAAACAAGTGTACCTAACCTGGAGTTCATTTCCAAACTGTCTGTACTTTAGTTGCCCATGTTTCTTGCCTCATCTGACTTCTTTTTAGCGATGTTGC
This sequence comes from Scomberomorus guttatus, assembly GCA_038419695.1. NCBI lineage: Eukaryota > Metazoa > Chordata > Actinopteri > Scombriformes > Scombridae > Scomberomorus > Scomberomorus guttatus. The sequence goes on from CM076462.1 coordinate 13,032,668, forward strand.
AGCATTCAGATCTCAGCAGTTAACTCGGTGAGAACAGTGTTATTATTACAGATAGGAACGATTGCCAAAACTAAGAAAATATAACTCAAATTGTAATAAACAGGAATTATCCTTTAAGTGTGTGTCATGGTACAACATACGGTAAGAATCAGTGGTCTGCGCTCTTGTGTGTGTGTGTGTGTGTGTGTGTGTGTGCGTGCGTGCGTGTGTTTTTGTACTGTATCTGTTTTTAGCACCATTAGAATGAGGAGCCCCACGAACACCAGCGGGGCCCCGACACTAATCCGGACCAGATGTGAACTCCAGTGCTGCACCAAAACTCAAAACACACAACACACGCACGAATACACACACACACACACACACACACAAACACGAAACAGTACGTCACCACCTCCAAGCAATCAAACTAGGTTTGTAGCCTAGCGTTTAGTTTGCCAAGATGATTATGTGTAATGCTATTATCGCTATAATCTGTCTCAATTAGATCATAGCTCACCTTCAACGGCGTTAATTGAAGGTTTGAGAGGTTATTAAACAGCGTACGTCAACAGATAGAAAATGAGTTGGCCCTTCTCCAACTTAAACTAACTCCCGTGGGCGTGACCTGGATACAACCATGAGGCACTAAGCATGCCAGACCTCAGTGTCTCACACACACACACCATAGCAGAGGTGGATCAGGCAGACAAGAGTAATGGCAAGTGACATGTGGATGCACTAAAATGCACTATTCATTAAGGGAAAGTTGATGGCAAAGGTGTGTGTGTGTGTGTGTGTGTGTGTGTGTGTGTGTGTTAGTTGTGAGTACAGGTTTAGTTTTACACAGTGGTTACCTGTCATCGAAGACAGCAAATAGCTGAAAAAAAACATAGAAAAGTCAAGGAACTTTTGAATTAAGACATAAAAAAGAGCAAATACTGCTTGTTGACCCATGGTAAAGTTCTGAATGACTAGTTTTTTTGTTTTGTTTTGTCACATAACTTGACGGACATTTTATTGGCGTTGATTCACTTACAACTGCCATCAACTCTGACCTAATATGTTTATATAAGTTTTATACCTTAGTTCCCCCACAAGGCAACACAAGGTAGTTTTTTAAAATGTAAGGTGAAGTCATCACACTGCACACTCCAGGGCACTAATGTAAATGTCTTCTTTCTTCGTCGGTAAATGAACTCTCTCCAGTTGTTGTTTCAAAGACAACTTTGTTTTGAGATTTGAGATTTTATGCCAGAGTAATACTAATATTTATTTAATAATATACAGTGCTTTTGAAAAAACAAAGTTTCATATTGCGTCGCTATTAATAGACGTGAAAGACTTAGGGTTTCTGTGTGTAATGCTCCTTGTAAAGAGAACCAGACTGTTAGATAGATAAACCTGCATTTGACAAAATGAAATAATGATGATGACACTAAATGAAAAGTCAGATGATCCCCAATGTATTACAAATGATACTCTGGGAGTATGAATGTCTGTAGCTACTGTAATGGCATGATAATCCATCCAACAACTGAGGCATTTCACTCTGAACTACAAATGTCAAGCTGCCGGTGGTGTCAGTGTGAACATCAGGGGACCATCAAACTCAGTAGGCTTCATCCTCTGGGGACCCAACTGTATGTCTGTAGTAAACTTCATAGAAATACATCCAATAGTCGTTGAGATATTTCAGCCTTGACCAAAGTGGTAGACTGACGGAAACTGGCTCAAATTCAGTAAAGCAGAAAGATCTGTCAAGTGAAATAACCCCAAACGGTGCGATAACAGTCAGGAAGAAATGGATTTGTTATTTTCCTGCGCACACAGAAGATGTGCTACCAGAAATCAGTTTGGGTCACCAAGGAAACAACTACAGTTTCAGTTCACCGCAGTTCAGCGACCATTTTGTTGCATGCAGACCCAGTCCTCAGTGGAAATACAAGTATGCACACAGGGCAGAGTGGTGTTAAGGGAGGCAATAAACCTCAGTCAACCCCTCACCAGGCTACGCACATAAAAACAGCCCGTCCTCCTCCCCTCCCTCACTTCCTCCCTCTATCGCTCCACTTCTCTTTCCCTTGACCGAACCCTCTCTTCCCCTTCTCTTTGTCTTCTGCTTTTCCCTCCAAGAGGGCAAGTTTTGAAAAAAAAATCTGTGTGGATTTTTTTTCTCTCTCTTGGTTTCCATCCATAGAGCAGTAAGGTGGGAAATGATATCTGCAATGTTCTCACTGAACTACAGGGTAAAAAACAACAATTAGCAGTTTAATGGGGGGGGGGGCTTATGTGCTGGACTATTTCTTGGCTGGGAGCAGTAACTTCCTGAAGTCTTGTCGTCACAGTGAGGTTGCCAGGCAACCAGTAGAGACTTCGTGAAGTCACTGCTCCCGGCCAAGAAATAACCCAGCACATGAAGCACGGTAAAATCACAAATTGTTTTTCATTTTTGATTCATATTCAAAACAAATGACATATAAAATGTTAATTAGTGCCGGTACGTGAATTTTATGTCTTTATGCTAAGCTAAGCTAACCAGCCTCTCGATCTTTTCATCTAATTCTTGGCAAGAAAGGACGTTTCCCAAAATGTCAAACCATGACTTTAACCATGACCTTTTTTTTGCCCATCCAAGCACTCCATCTGCCAGTCACCTGACATTGTCTATTCAAAACCCAACAGGACTTTCTACTGTTCTTTCTGCTTTCAAATCCTGATCGCCTAAAATAAATCCTCCCACTTCGCTACTCCATTGCCCTTGAAATAGGTTTGAGATGTAGATAGCGGGCTCATTTCCCCAACGTATTCCTTGTCACCCGCAGCATGTCTTCGCACAGGAATAACAACATTCCCGTTACTGATAATTATGAATCATTCTACCCCCCCACCCCCCACCCCTCTTCCTCCTCCATCCTTCCACTCCTCGGCGCTGCTCGTATCGCACAGAGATGTAATTAATCATGTAGACACCCTGCTAGTCTTAATACTAAGGGTGCCCTCGTTTTCTCTATCTCTCTGCCTTTCCCCCTTTCTCTTTATCTAACTCTGTCTCGCTCAATCTCTCTCACTGTCTCTCAATCTCTATCTCTCATTACACACACACATGCACACTCAGTTTGAAGGTCTCATTAATCACCTGTTCACATAGTAAAGCTCTGTAACGCGTACAGCGGGATCATTTGGTGGTTGTGCGCTCCCGTCTTTTTATCCCGTGTCTCTGTGTACTTGTATACTTTATGCACCGCTGTGTTTTCGTTCTCCATGTGTGTTTTTTTGTGTGTATTAGAGTGCGGCCTGTCATCAGCACGCACATACGGGCCAGGATAAATACGATAATCATCACTAGCAGACTTGCCCTCTGGTCCCGCTATTTTTAGACATCAGATGTTGAAATAGTTCAAGTTCTTAAAAAGGGCAAGCTGCGAGTCATCGCGGCATCGTCATAATGCCAGGGCAGAGGATCTGACAAGCCAAACCCACAGACAATCCCAAACAGCATTCATGTCGCACAGCAAATAAATAATTTTAAATCCACCAGCAGTTCATCACCAAATTTATTAAGGGCAAGTCCCCTCTTGTTGTATTTATTGACTGCCAAATGGCTTATGGTTCACTTCAGGATATATATTTTTTGTTTGTTTTTATAATAGATCAAAGAATTTGACAGATTAAATTGATCTTTTACTGTCAAAGAAGTTCCTGTTAAGATTTACAGTATGTGCAAGTGGAGTTGGGCATTATGATGATATATAATGTGAAACAATAAAGATTTATCTACCAGTAGAGATTATATCGAGGTAGCTATCCCTTTAATATCTAGTTTTACCATCATGACAAATAATTGAAAATGTGGGAGAAAGCTCCTTTATGACAGTTAAGTTTGGGGTATCGGGCTGTAAACTAAAGCAGCCTCTTTTTATTGTAGTTACAGAATATTCAGGCTGCCTTAATCTAATGTCTTAATTTGCCAAGAATTTATAGAAAACAAACATTCCCATTTGGATATTTAATCCATAAACCATTTCTAAATTAAATTATTGCTGTTGGGATATACAGTATATCATGACTACAGATCTGACCCATATCACCAACCCCTATTTGCAAGCCTATCTGCATGTGCAGTATTTAGGTGTGGTCCAGCTTGAATTCTTTTAAAAAATAAAAGACACAAATGGGAAAATTGTTGTTATGTTTGGAATCATTCGCTTCTTTTACTCGCTGCTTGCAAGCCTGCTTCTCCTTCTGTCCTCTGTCTGGATAAGTCTTCTTTGTCTTTGCTGAGATGTTTCTGTTATGTGTGCGTGTGTGTGTGTTCTTGGCAGGCACAGTTGCTTCATAGCTTAAGGACGCCGTGTCCTGGAACTCGGGTTGATAAAGCCCAGCAGGGATGTCTTGTGTTGTCCCAAAGCAAAGCGCACACATCCCGTGCTGAGCTGTAATGAACAGCGTGTTTGTGAATGTACTCTGAAGTCACGTTTGTGCGTGGATGACAGAACTGTGTGTGTCTGTGTGTGTGTGTGCGTGTGTGTGTGTGTGTGTGTGTGTTTCAGGATCCAAATCATGAAAATATCTACTGATAGATTTCCCTGCCTTTTCATGCTTTTTATCTTCCTGATCCTCTTTCCAGTATGTGTGTGCGTGCGTGTGTGTGCGTGTGTGTGCACATGCATGCTTAACTTCCCACCGTGACCGTGAGGCACATGCTCTATAGTTACTCAGGTGACCCTCCAGCGCTGATCAAAACACACTGACCCAATGCTTAGTCGCAAGGGTAACATGACTAACCATGCCTCCGCACCAGCCTGAAGTGATTGGCTGTTTGAAGTGGGATGGGTCGGCCAACTCCCCCACCTCAGGCCGACTGATTGGAGGAAATGTAAGAGTAAACAAGGAGTTCTTTGAGCATATGGCCTTACACAACAGGGACATGCTAGGAGCAGATATGAGAGGAAGAAAGGAAAAAAGGGGAGAAGGAGAGGAAGACAGATGGGAAAGATAGAAAGACAGAGAGAGAGAGGTTGACATTGCAGCAGTAAGGTCTCAGTGAGTTCATGATTTAAACAAGGTCACATTTCTTGGAAAGCAGTGCGTGTGCCTGTTTTATTTTGTGTGCGCTCAATACACTTTAACTGTAATTTAATCCTAAGTGGAACTTGATATCACTGTTCACACCATGATGATGGATTTGTCATTCTCAGTACGGCATTATAGATTGAATACGAGATCTTTTTTCATGACAGAAAAAATGAAAATCCATTTCCTGAATTGACTCGACGTTTAAGTGTGTCTGCATTCCCACGAAGGCCTTAATCTATTCACAAAAAGAGGAGAGGAGGGAGGAGTGAGAGCAGAAATATAAGCAGAATGAGGTGTAACAGGATTCCTTCTGCCAAACTCCAGATCCCCGTCCAGTGTACACACACGCACACACACATAAATACAACTTTAAACACGCACAAGCTGGGAGAGACACCCAGCCGCTGGCCGGGAAACGCACATATGATTGAAGAGAATGGAATGTTCTGTCTGCAGTCCAGAGCTCAGGGCAGCTGGAACCTGGACCCAGTGTGTTTGTCTGTGTCTGTGTGTGTGCGTGTGTGTGTGTGTGTGCATGTAGGGTCACAGTATAAATAACTGTCCTCTCTCAGCAGTGTTAACGCAGACCAGCCAGTGTGTTTATTTATAAACCCGCCTTATACGTGTCAAAGACGTGCATGTCGTCGATGTCTCCGCCAACACTTTCACTGCTTACACAATGCAAATCATCTCTGCATGCATGTACATGCATGTATACTTTACACCTGTTGCCACAATTTTTGTCAAAAATTTTCAAGGGGGCGTTGATATTGTAAAATATTTAATTGGCTCTTCGGTGTAGTCTTTTTCTTCCTTTATTATTATGTTTGCTTTTTGTAACATTTTACAGTCGTCATTTGCTGGGACACTGCCTGTTGCCTGTTTGCACAAAGTTAATCTTGTTTGCATTGTCTAAAGAAAAAACACTTCAGGGCAAGACAAGCATTATTTTCACCACAATCCATTGTCAATCCCAATGAAATGCTAACTAATGTTGCGCAAGTTGTCTGCTTGACCCAGCAGCAGTCACTGCTGACATTGGACTCAAGCCATTTTCTCATATGCACTCTGGACAACGTCTGGAGAATCAGGACCGGACCTTTTTCCGGAGTTACCCTTTTACACATGTAGCACACAGCAGGAGATTGTCCGTGTCAGATGCGTTCCCACCTACTGGAAATACTCCGTTTGGTTTAGGTGAGCGGTGGCGCCTGGATAGAGCATGCAGGAGGCAGGACATGACGCAAAACAGTACGCTGCGGTTGTAATTTGGCGTTTTTAACCTTTTCACCAGAAATAAAACAGCTTTTATTTTACGAGAAATCGCAGTAAGTCCTCTCTCCCATTAGCGCTAGCTTCACAGCAGAGTGTTCAGGCCCAGTCAAAACAATTAGCTGGCCTGCTGTGTTTATACAGCGCACAGCCACATGATAGAAACGTCATCAGCACGCCCACTCACTGTGAATTCTCTCATGGGCTCAATTGGACATTACACGGACTTTGTACTAGGGAGCTGGCAGGATAAAGTCCGTTTAATGTCCGGTCCGACTGATTCGGACATTTGCGTTCACACATACAGCTCCTCCAGGTAATGTCCGGAAAATTTCAGGGTTGCAGTGCATGTGTGAAAAGGGCTTTAGATTAGTGCTGGTTGACATAATGGCTGATAAAGTGTGGTTAAGTTTGGCCAGGACTCTCACACACATACACTCTGTGTCAGTGGGTGGTTAAGTACACCAGCAGTGTGAGGCTCAGGTCACTCAGTTGGTCCAATAACAGCAGTGGTAGCAGGGTTAAAGGGGCGGGACTAAGATGTATGAGGCGAGAGCTGCAATCTCAAAGAACTTTGACCTTTGACTTGGTGCTGTCTCCTGGCTCCTTGACATTTGAACCCTCTGACCCAACACTTTCCTGCAGAACACATGAGGAGCAGTGAGTGTGCGTGTGCTGTTTGTTTTTGTTTGTTTGTTTGTTTGTTTGGGGTTTTTTTTTTGTTACACTAAGTGTGTGGTTTTTTTTCTGCATTCCCTTACAGCTGAAAGCAGGGACGGTTGTGTCTGGGTTGCGTTAACCAGTAAAATGCTTCTCTCGGGGGCACACACGGAGTACAGGAACCTGGCATAGTGAAACTGACCCAGTTCATACATCTGAGTTCAGATTTGTGCTGTAGCTGGGTGATGAAATACACTTGCAACACCATGTAGACCCTCCCTTCTCTGCACTGCCTGGCTACGCAAACCAATTTCAATCCACCAATCACCGCTGCTGGAACTAGCCCAGCTACATCCAATTAGAAAGCACTCTCATAATCATCTCGACCAATGGGAGGAATCTGCCTCACAGGTCTGAAGTATTAATTACTATACATTTGCTACATTCAGCTTTGGTGTAAAAGAAAAAAAAAAAAGAAAAAAGTGATATAATCCCCTCACAATAGGCTTGAAATTTCTTTGCCTAAAATGCCTCCTCAAATTTGTCAATGCACACACAATTTCTACATACAGATTTACATAAATGCAAAAATAAGAGTTCCCACCTACGCACCTTCAAAAATCAGAATAATGAGAAAGAAAGAAGAGACAGAGATTCCGAGCGTGGTTGCTGACAGTGATTAATTGTTCCCACATGTTGCTGACGGACAAAAAGACCTCTGTGTTCCTGAGCTCTGGCTGCAGCTGGTGGACACGCACGCACACACACACACACACACACACACACACACACACACACACAGCTGGGGCCCTTCTCACGAAGCCAGTTGAGCTTAGTCAGGCTATCTTTGAGTTAGTTGACTTAAAAAATGTAACACTGGTGAACCTGGATAACCGGTCTCATGAACAGTTGACATTGTTGACTCAGTGCTTTCTAGACCAGCAGAGGTGGAGTTTGTAACATCCGACCGGTCAGAGAAAACACCGACAGACGAAGCGCTTCATTTGATATCAGATAAGATGGATAAATTCATTTCACTTGCATCTCACAGATTCAGTTAAGTATAAGACACAGAATATAAGAAAATGTTAGAAGAATGTGAGGAAATGATAAAATAATTAAATAAATCTTTGACAAGCCTACTATGTGCATAGTATCTCCACTAAAAGTGGGTATGGAAATGTAATGGACAACTAAATTTTTATTCTTCTAACATAAGAAACAAACTGTAATGATGAAGGAATATACAGTAAGTGATGTAGAATTTTTAAATAGTGAAAAGGCTTTCCACTTTCTTTCTGCTGCTGTGGCTTGAGGAAAGTACAGACTGCGTAAATGTATAAATAAAAAGTCTTACTACGACACAGTGGCCAAACTTTCAATTTAATGCAGCTATGATCTATATTTTTAAATTAACAGTCACATGATTACATGTGCTGTATGTCTCTCTCGTAATGATGAACCCACACAGAATTATCATCTAACTCTGCACTTCCCTTTTCAATTCCACAGAGACTTGTAGCATCTCTCAGCTTATTGTTTTGGCAACTTTACTGTTTTGTGTTCACTCTCATGACTATCACAGCATTATTTTTGGGGCGCAGCAGGCAGCTATATTCAGAGAAAAAGCTCTAAAAAAAACCCCACTGTACACTCTCTGCTCAGCACCAAACAGCTATCTGAAGAAGTTAGCAACTAGCTGGTGAACACTGTGGCGCATTTAGCATCTAAAGAGCTTTTCTAAAGAGTTAGTAGAGACCAAAACAGAATTGGTTCCTTCAAGTTGATACATGTTCATGTATCGAACCTTTCAGGTTTTGATACTGCAAAATATGGTGTCAGTTTCCGTCCGTGACACTCCGTTATAATAGATGCACGTTCGACAGCTAGTGCTGCCTGCCCACAAAACTTCTTCTCTTCAATGCATTACCAATCATCATGTATAAGTTTACATTAATAAGATAAAACATTCATTTTAATAGCATTACCATCCCACTTGTATGTAGGTAGGCTATTTAAGCTCCAGGGCTGCCAACTTTTCACTTCAGCTTGGAGTGAGATTTGTTCCCAAGGGAGGAGGGGAGGTAATTTACCTCATAAAATGAGCATTAGCTAAATTGGCCCACTTGACCTCTCCCTGGCCTTATGAACCAACACCTTTTTCATAAGACTTTTTCTTTTTTGCTATTTTGTGTTTATTTTGTAGCATTTTGGTAGCATTTTATTCTATACTATACTCCAGATATTATACATATTTTTCTTCAAAATATAGGATAACAAAGATCTATGCTCCTCACCAAGTCACTCCCATCATCCGACACTCCCCACTTTAGTCTCTCAGGTCTATCCAAATAGAAGTAACATCTGAATAAATTATTATCTTAATACAGACCCAGAACCAGTTTAGCTGATCTCTGACAAAGTGCGGCCACTCAATCTGAATAAAGAATAAATGATGTAGATAAAAATCCATTTATAATCCAATCAGATGTGGTCAGGTTTTGAATGTCTAGTTCAACATGAGCCTACTATGTCCTAATCAGTCTGTTTACATTCACTGTAGTAACCTGGTTACTGTACTTTTTTTGGTTGTCCGTGTTTTGAGCGACTGCTGACCCGGTACATACCGGACACTAAAAAGAGTCGTTCAAAAAGAGTCGTGCAAAAAGATTTGTTCATTAATCACTGCAAAACAGAGCTACTGTAAACGAAGAGTGAATTTGGGCTTACATTCACCAGGTGGCCAGAGACATGACTCCAAATGAATGCTAATGTAGCTGCACATCTGCTGGATGTTTAAATAGCTAACTGAATAATACCATGAAAAAACCGATATGAAACAGTAACTGTCATTCATGATTAATGACTATAGTCAACCAGTTACAGTACCTTCTAGTAATTAAAAGTATTTTTTTATTTCCAGGGTGGGATAACCAAAGCAGGTTACCATTGTGGCCGACTCCATTTAAAAGAGGCCCATTTGTGAGGGAATTAAAACACGACTAAACAAAACATTAGATCACTATCCTAATTATCTAGCCTTGGGTCTCCAAAGTAAACGTCAGCATGTGAGAGGAGAGAGGAGTGGAATAAAAGTGAAGTGAAGTTGACAGTGAAAGAAAAATCCCCAAAAAATCACTAAAATTAGCCGGGCAGTCTCAACAGCGTCATTATCCCTTGGAAGGTTTGTTGCTGCAAGCTGTGCTAGTGTATGTGTTTATGTGTGTCTGTGAATGTGTATGTGTGTTGTTTAGCACTTGTGGCTGCATAGTAGGAGTTATGAATCAGAGCTGCTGTCTCAGTGAGCTGCTTTTATTAATGGGCTTTGGGAATACCCCAAAGGAGCTACAGTAGTAAGCATATCCCACTCACACTGTGATGTGCCATATACATATACACACATATATATATATATATACATATACATACACACACACACATATATACATACATACATACATACAGTGCATAAAATAGTCATGTGTTTTCAGTCACACTTACAGTGCTGCCTCTGAGGCTTCACAGCTGCCAAATTCTGACATAAAAACATAAGAAATGAAATAGAGCGGCGGATTCCAAGAAACAGCTGTAATGCTATATTGATTTCAGCTATTAGATCCATTTCATTTATTAAGGGGAGATGCAGATGTAAGGGAGATGACAGTTTGATGATGGATTTAAAATCTGAGCCACAGGATTTAAATTGCACAAAAGATGGAAATCCCAGGTGTGTCTTATGAAAGCATTTCTAATATTTTGTACATGCAGGGCTCTTGGAGGAAGTTTTTTTCCAGATCTGAGGCCATTTGCCAAGATAGATTAGTATGTTTGGTGAAAAGTGAAGGCTATTGTCAAACCCAGGTGATATTTAAAGGTAGCCTAAGGTTTGCTTCATGCAAACACATGGGATAAATAAACAACCTGATCAATAAATACATCAAGAATCATGGCAGCTGGGAATGAGATGTTGTGGTCTGTAAGAGAGACTGAATGTCTACATATAATCTGGAGTGAAGAAAATATCAAAACACAAATGGCTAAATGGTCAGTCCACTAAAATCACACACACGAAAAAAACGATTTTCCACTTACCGCATGTGGTATCAGCCATGCAGATGGTTTTATTTGCTAAGATCTCCATTACTTAGACTTCTGTTCATACCAAACACAATGAAGGTGAATGACATTTCATTTGTGGTGCTCAAAGCTTTTAACATTTGAAAAACTTTTTGGGAAAATATATCCTGAAAGTCGGTAAATTGTGAGTGTGTGGGACGGTCTACTACTACTATACACGCATATCCAGTGCATCACTTGTAATACTAACACATGGCACGCACATTTCTCATTCTTTCATCTTACAATCATCATCTTCTCACCCTCTTTCTCACCATCACTCACTCACACTTCTGTTTTTTTCTTTTTATCACTGTCGATGCTTTGGTTGCGGGTAGTCCCGTTTCCTTTTACTGCTCCTAGTCCTCCATCACACCGAGTTAGAAATATCTCACATGAAATTTGAAGGATATGTGCAGTGACACGGAAAAGAGAAACATTAAACAAGTGGCTTTGTTGGAGGAGGGAGTGGGGGGGGTGGCGATTGAAGCGAGGAAGAAGGACTGATGAAGTGTCAGGTGCTGGCAGGTAAATGTTTACAACAGCGGCAGAAGAAAACTCATATTCCATTCATTCTGCTCTCATTCATCCCGCCAAAAAGTTATCTTTTTCCTTCGCAAAGTCTATCTGCTGCCATTATTTACATCTCCCTGGCAGCTGGAAACATTTAGCTTGTGTGTGTGTGTGCGTGTGTGTGTGTGTGTGTGTGTTGTCTGTCTGTGTTTGTAAAATGTTCTGTAATAAAGCAGCATTACGTCATGCCTCGAGAGATGCTGGCAGAGGATAAACACTGGTCTCCCTGGTATCTCTTCTCATCTTACCTAATTGCACAGAATACACACCCGCCCACACATGCACTCACACACTTGGGAAACATGCATTCGCATACACACTCCATTCATGATTAAATGCAATTTTTTATGGATTTGCTAATGCACAGCAGCGGTCACAAAAAGCACACAATCCTGCAGAAACAACTTTTGCATTTGGAGTTGCAAAACACTCAAGAGCCTGCAGATGCAAAACTGTCATTGGCGTATAACTCTCACAAATACACACATACACGCACACAGTGCTCACACACACATACACAAACTCACATAGGGTCATAGGTTCAGTGCGACCCTGGAGATAAAAATTTTCGTACCCCGCCAACGTAGCATTCAGAAACGTAACTTAAGCCTGCTTTCTCTCCTCTCTGATTGAACTGCCTTTGACCAGAATAACAATCCTGACCAAATTGCCTGTAAACTGTTGCCCAGGAAAGACGGGACTGCTTCATGGAAAACAATATTGTGATTCCCACAAAAACTTGAAAATTTTGGCCCTGGCTGGTTTGAACCGAGAAATCTGTTCTGTTTTAGGGAGTAAAAATATACATAGGAGGAAAACAGAGAAGGAAAAATGAATGCATGTTGTGGATGGCGGTTGGGTTGTTTATATGGGAGGATATAGCATAGCCCCAGAATCCCTCAGGGCCCATAAGAGCTATGTGTTTGTGAAACAACTGAAACTGCGGAAGAGGGAGGGGGTATGGAAAGAGAAGGAGACTGAGGCAAAATAGTGAACTTAACAAGGCCTTCAATAAGTTGTGGGGCACAAGAAGAGGAAGAAAAAGAAGAAAGGGAGACAAAAATCAAGACAAAAGGCTCATAAAACACTAATTAGAAGGAATGCCATTAATCTAAATGTATTTTTTTCATTTCATACTGAACTAGTTCTTGTCGACGCAGTTATATCTTTTACATGTTAAACCAGCTGGTACATAAGGTACTGTAGGACTATAGTTTGTCTGAACATTTGTGTATCATCATTATGCTGTCATTTAAGAACCATGAAATGATATCTTCTTAAGAAACCAGATGGCTGAAAGTGTGTGTTTGTGTGCGTGTCTGTGTGGGCGTTTGTGTAAAAGGGGGGGGGTCGTCCAGATGGACATATGCATGGGTGTAATTTATAAATAAAGTGAGGTTGGAATTTTGAGCTTTAAATAACTGTAAAGCCACAGCTTATATCTTACAGTCCTTCCTTTAACCTGCACTAATCGACTAATCGAGAAAACGAGCAGTAACTGAACTGAACTGACGTCTCTACAGTGTAAACATGTTACACAAATTATATAAATGTAACCCCCAAATGACACACAAAAATAAAACTTACCACTCTTGTTTAAATAGTAATGTAATTTCATGAAACTGTAATAAGGTTTCCTGGCCCGTCTCCCTCCTTGTGGTTTAAATAGAACCCAACTTTGTGACATCAAACTGAAATCCCTGTTGGTTCACTAATGATTTTATCACATCGTCAAAACAAGCCGCCCCTGCTTTCAACCCCTTCTTTTTCTGTCCCCTCCTCAGGATTAGCACTTAAGTTAGTAATTGGACTGAAATGTGTTAAAAAATGACATGCACCTGTACCAGAATGCACACAAGTAGCCGTTAGAACATGCTCACATAACTCAACAACACAAGTCTACAGGCACAGTGGTGATTTGACCTAAATGCTAATGTCAGCATGTAAACATGTTCACAGTGACAATGCTTACATGCTGATGTTTAGCAGGTGTAATGTGTACCATGTTCACCATGATCTTAGTTCAGTGTGTTAGCATGTTAACATTTGCTAATTAGCATCAAACACAAAGTACAACTGAGGCTGATGGGAATATCTTTAGTTTTTCAGGTACTTGTCATAAATCAAAGTATTGGACAATTTGACATTTTGATCTGATTATAGTACTAGTAACACTAAATGTGTGGATAACTCCTACAATAAGAGTGTGAAATATGAAAGAATGTCCATCTGATGTGTATGTATGTTAACAAAGCCAGCAGTGAGGCAATAAATGATTCAACAGGGATGTTATATCGTGGTTTAGGTCCTCAATGTGTACATATAGTACATCTCTCTGTTGTGAATAAAACTCTTGATCATTAGCAGGGGCTGTCATGTGCACCAGTTCCCCCCACAATGAGCCTCTTGGGTTTCCACAAGAAAGCTCAGAGTTGATCAATACACACCAGCCACACACAGGCATGCACAAGCACACATGATCTGACACAGAATGCGCTCCTTACGCAACAGAGGGCTCTTTGTATGTGTCATTCATAATCGTGGAGACGCTTGATTACAGCCCACTGTCTCTCTTTTCTCTTTTATACTCACAACACAAAAACTACGGCGGGAACAATGCAGACATCCGCACTAAGTGCTGCTGCACATTTGTGTTCCTGTATATATTTAGTAGATGAACAATTGGAACAATGGGTTTTTTGCTTTGTTTTTGTGTAGTCACCAAGAGCAACTGTTTACATTGCTTGCAGAATCAGTAGTAGTGGGTGGTTTATGGTTCAGTGTTGTTGGACTTAATGAGAGGTATTCATTGAGTGTTGTATTCGCAAGACGAAAGAAAGAATACAACAAATCAATATTAATGACAGTCATTGTTTAAGTAATTGTTTCAAAAGGATTTTGCGCACATCATTTAACGGAATCTCTTCTCTTTCTCCCTTTTGTGTTACAGAACTCCATCCGGCACAACCTTTCCCTTCACAGCCGTTTCATCCGTGTCCAGAACGAGGGAACAGGGAAGAGTTCCTGGTGGATGATCAACCCAGAGGGGGGGAAGGGTGGCAAAGCTCCTCGCCGCCGTGCAGTCTCCATGGACAACAGCAACAAGTACACCAAATCCGCCCGAGGCCGTGCTGCCAAGAAGAAGGCCGCCCTGCAAGCCGCAGCCGCTGCAGCTGGCGAAGGCGGCGGAGACAGTCCTTCAGGTCTCTCCAAGTGGCCTGGAAGCCCAACGTCACGCAGTAGTGAGGAGCTTGACGCTTGGACAGACTTCCGTTCTCGCACTAACTCCAATGCCAGCACGCTGAGTGGCCGCCTCTCACCCATCCTGGCCAACCCAGAGCTAGACGAGGTGCCCGATGATGAGCCCCCTCTCTCGCCTATGCTCTACTCCAGTCCTGGCAGAGCGCTGTCTCCCGGCAACACAACGAATGTGGCCAATGGGAAGGCCATGCCGACCGAGCTGCCCCGTCTTGCAGACCTGGCAGGTACCATGAACCTGAACGACGGACTCACAGATGACCTGATGGATGAGTTGCTGGATAACATCAACCTGGTGCCCACCACTTCTGGACAAGCCCCTCCAAATGGCTCCTCAGGGTTCAATTTTGTGTCCAAACCCAACGGGCTTGGATCACCTTCCTCCACTTCTGCTCCTTCCTCCAACTCTTCCTCTAACGGTGGAGGAAACGGCTACAGTAACTCCATCTTCGGCCCCCACACAACGGGCTCCTCTCTGCGTCCGTCCCCTATGCAGACCATCCAGGAGAACAAGCAGACTTCCTTCTCCAGCATCAGCATGTCCCGTTTTGGCAGCCAGACACTACAAGACCTGCTCAACTCTGACAGTCACAGCCACAGCGATGTCATGATGACCCAGTCTGACCCGCTGATGTCACAGGCCAGCGCTGCTGCCGTCATTTCCCAGAATTCCCGCCGTGGCCTCATGCTCCGTAATGATCCAATAATGACCTTTGGGACCACTGGAGGACTTCAGGGCAACCAAGGGGAGATGCTGCAAAGTAACAACCATAACCAGAGCTCCCTGAGGTCCCTGAACGGAGGCCTGAACTTGGCCAACGAGGCTAACATGCTGGCTAATGCCAAGCAGCAACTCCTGCTCTCCCCCTTGGGAGGAAATGGTTCCTCCTCCATGCAGATCGACACATCGATCTTCCTGAATGGAACAGTTAGCAGTGGTGGGGGGATCTGCCAGGACCGTTTTCCCACAGATCTGGATCTGGACATGTTTAATGGCAGCCTGGAGTGTGATATGGACTCCATCATCAGGAACGAGCTGATGGACGCAGATGGCCTGGACTTTAACTTTGACTCTCTGGCCAACATGAATGGAGTTGGCAACTTCACAAGCACCAAGCAGACCTCTCAGAGCTGGGTACCCGGCTGAGAGGGACATGCTGGGAAGGGGCAGAGCAGGTATGTGTGTTTGAGTGTGTGTGTGCAAGGGTGTAAATCATGTGACATTTGAGAAAAGATGAGCATATTTAGATTTGAGCTGCAACAATCAGCCGATTAATCGATTAGTCAAACAACAAAATTATTTTGATGTGTTAGTAATTTTTAAAGGAAAAATACAAAATATTCAGTCATTGCAGCTTTTCAAATGTGAGAATTTGAAGCTTTTCTGTGTCATACATGAGTAAACTAAATATCTTTGGATTTTGGAGTGTTGATCAGACAAAAAGAGACATTTGAAGACATCGCCTTGAGCTTCAAGAAATTACAATGGCATTTTCTATTTTCTGACATGTTACAGATAACTAATAAAAATATAAAAAGATGAATTGATAAGTCTAGAAAATAATCAGCAGATCAATTGATAATGAAAATAATTATTAGTTGCAGCCCTTATTTAGATGTAGAAATGTTTGAGTTAAGAACAGAAAAGATTTTTTTCTTGCTTTTAAGTACAAAATCATCTAATCTCCTTTATTTTTCCAGGTCCGAACTGTGTAGTGCAAGAGAAAATCAGACACACAACATCATTTTTGCCAAACCTGCCATCAGCACAACGTAAAATACAAACCCTGTGTTTACAGAAGAAGACTTCTCGAGAGCTTTACCTTCGCTCCCACACTGGTGAACCATGAAAGATCCGACAGACTCTAGAGATGCTGCACATCAGCCCTCAAAGCCTCCTGTGAAACAACAACAAAAAGACAGCTATGTCAAACAATCACAACAAACTCACAAATCTTAGAATTATGCAATTTTTTCCTTTTGACACCCAGTCTGTTGATATCAGAGACACTGCTTATCAGAAGGGGTTTCAGGCAGAATCCGAAGACTAAATATCAAGCAAAGATGGAAGGAGTGCACGGTGCAGTTGTTATCCTTGAAGATTTTTTTAAAAGACACAAGTGTAAAATGAAATCAAGAAGTGATGTGGTGTAAATCTGATCCAGTGGTTTCCTGGAATGTGATATGTTGGAAAAAAAAAATTCCCTCTGTTCTCACTTAGTGATTTTAAATGTTCAGTGTTTGTTTTTTGGGGTTTTTCTGTTTTATCATCATTGTTTCCGCATAATACGTGTCAGTACAGAAAGAAATTGGTGTAGTGGTGAAATGAAATGCATACACACATACAGACAGAACAACATTTTGCCCCAGTTTGCAAGAATTCAGAGCTCAATGCCATGCACTTCCAGTTTTGTTCTTATAAATTGCTTGAATTTTAAATTAACTGCAGCATACCGAAGGTTATATTACAATTAGCTAAATACTACAAAAATATTTTTATCTTTTGTGTATATCAAACTGTAAAAAAAAAAAAGAAAAAGAAAAAAGACTAGAGGAAGAAAATCTCTGTCGTGGATATTTGTACAGTGCAGGGAAGTGGAAAGTTCAAGAAGGAGGGGGAAAGATCTTGTCTGTCTTTTCTTAGTTTTCTTAGCTTTTGGTGAGTTCTGTTGAGGTCGTTTATCACAGCATATGATGTAGCCAAATGAATACCTGTGTCCTAGGGTTGTGAACATTTCCACACCATAACAGGTGCTATGTAAACAGTGTTGAGTCCTGTCCTGAGAGCAAGCCGTGCGTTCTGTGTTTTAATTTTTGTTTGTTTTTAACCCTTGACCTGCAGAAGCCCAAAGCTGCAGCCACTCGTAGCACGGCGAGGTCGAAACCTGTAGACGGCAGGGGAGCGGGGGGTTTTTAGGCTCATTCCTCTAGAAGCCATTTGTTTCTCGAGTAAAACAATAAGCTATCTCTGTATATTGCCAAATTACTTGAAACAAACAGCAGGATATGCTGGCAGCCAAATCACAGCACACACATGCACATGCACATACACATTACACACACAAGTAGATAGAAAAATGAGTACCAGGGATCTGTGTTAAAGGACCAGTGTGTAAGATTTAGTGACATCTAACGGAAATAGACTTGGCAGAAATGGAAAATAAAATTCATAAGTATGTTTTAATTAGTGTATAATCCCATGAAAATAAGAATTGTGTTTTTGTTACCTTAGAATGAGCCCTTTATATCTACATAGAGAACAGGTCCCCTTCCACGGAGGCCGCCATGTTGCACCACCACTACAGTAGCCCAGAACGGACAAACCAAACACTGGCTCTAGAGATGGAGCCTTTTGTGTTTTTCGCACCACCGTAGGTTGTATTCATTTGGTTGTAATCTGCAACCTCACCGCTAGACACCACTAAATCTTAAACACTAGTCCTTTAAGCTCTGCTGTTTTCTTGTCATGAGCTTGTGGGGATTGTTATGCATATATAGAATCACTCAGGGGGGAAAAGGGAGGCTTCCCGTTTTAGAAACATCAAGTCACATTCTAATGGTATTTACGTAAAAAAAAAACATTTCTTGATAAAAAACAGTAATGCTTTGTGTTTGTGAACTTGTAACCTGTGAACTTTTGGCCGTCAAGATGAAGAGGAGGAAGGAAGATAACGTCAGGATTAAGGCCTTGACCACACGTATAAGGATATTTTTCTAAACGGATATTTCCCCCCCCCCCACCCCCCCAACCCTCATTTAAAAAAAAAAAAAATTCTGTCCACACGACCTTCGTTTTACTAAATATCTCCGTACACACTAGAACGCAAAAAAAAAATCTGCACTTTAGAAGGCGTTTGAAAAAAATCTCCATTTTAGTGACCTAAAACGCCATTTGCGTGTGAATGAGAGGCCAAAACATAGACGAAAATGTTCTTTTTGCAAAATATCCGTATTAGTGTGGACAAGGCCTCAGACTTTCACGCAGTCTGTTATTTTTGGTTTTGCTGTCATAGCTTTTTTTCTCTTGTTGTCGGACCCGTGACACACACATCCCTCATGGACACGCCTGGTGCTCCTGCAGGTGACTTCCTGTATCTCCTGAGTACATGTTAATGTGTGTGTGTGTGTGTGTGTGTGTCTGCGTGTATGTGTTTATCTATGGAGTTTATTTCTGTTGAATTAATCTCACGAGGATGTGTAATCCCTCTGTACCCCTCATGGTGCATACAGCACAGCCGACTGTATGCATGCATGTATTTATGCATTATGAATTGTGTGAAATGCATATATACTCGCTGTATGTCCTTATATATACTCATGTAGTACCTGACCCTTGGATTTTGTGATACCTCGGAAGGTAAAGTTGAAGAAATAATGAACAACACCGGGTAGGAGGGAACACTGTAACCAGCGAATTAATTGTTGAACCAGATTTTAAAATGGTGGAAAGTACCATTGTTGTAGCATCTGGAGACCCTGGTACCCCTTCTCTGTCTGGGGTAGCAACATGAAGGGTTTGCCCCCCGCTGTGTATAATAGTGTACAGATGTGTGTATATCACTTTGAGGCCAAGGCAGAGGAGTGTGTGTGCATGGTTGGTTAGAATGATCTACTGTGCTATCTGAGGTTTAGTGCATGACCTAGCTATAACCCCTCGACCCTTCCAATGGTGCCGTCCCTCGACAGAAATTGTAAAACAGAGAGGTAACCTGTGTCTTCAGTACTCAAGCACGCCCTCTGGTTCTATTTTTAAAATCAGGGCTTACAGGGCTGAACCTGTACCATCCGCCCACAATAATGGGTTTATTATTACGAGTGTGTGTACAATGACGCAGACACAGGGAAAAGCCTCCTGATGGACGTTCCTCAGCTTCACACTTGTTTTCTTACAAGTGGAGTAGGTTCACGTCCCGGTGCTCTCAGTGAGCGGCTGGTTACAACTTTGACATTTTTGACACGTCATCTGACAACAAGCTGGAATTTCCTACATTTTGTCACATCTAAAGTTTCCAGAGGATTATCATGTTTCTGAGCTGCTAAGCGTTTGAGTTTATCTACACTGACTGCACTAAATATTAGAAACTCTTTCTGTGGAGAAGACTGACAAGGTGAATCCAGGGAACGCTGTAGTCCTTTCTATTTAAAGAGAGGTTATTGATCCCTGATAAACTGCAAAGGGGATCACAGTCGCAGGAGGGTGTTCCTAACATTTTTTACAGTCAGTGTAAAAATGTGTTGGCTATTCGGGGAGATAGTTTACACTTAGTCATAATGGAACAGGCCTTCCACACAGCCACTCACTGCTACTGCTTCATTCAGGCACAGATTATATCTTCTCTTGCCCAACACACACACACCTGCAGCACAATACCTGCAGATTTAAAGCTATGAAAAGCAAAAAAAATAGAAGAGACATACCACTAGATACCTTAATCACCTCTTGGACAGTTTCCTTTTCATTATCTTCTCTTGAGCCCTTCCATCCATGCTAAGAGGCCCAGGCCAGCTCCCCTCCATACGCCCTTTGAACTTTGCCCTTTGAACTTTGCCCTTTATTAATCTTGCTTCTTCTCGACTTGATGTTAGTGGGTATTTTTCCTGTGTATTCCATTTTGAATTGTAATCTAGTTTGTATAAGAAATGGTGCGCATGTAAATAAAGCTTGGTGAGGCTCCACATCCTTTTTTGTATCCTTGTCTTAATTCCTTTTATCGCTGTAAAAATATTCAAGTATTAGAAGTACACAAAGGTCACGTGCGCTGTGGAAGCGCAGTTAACAGCTCATATCGCCAGGAGAGGAATTTTCAGTGCAGCAGGGAAAATGTTACAGCTCTTGCCTGTCTTACATGTGCCGTTAATTCGCAAGTTAACTTGCCAGCTGTTTTCCAAAACGGTGTGTGTGTCGGAGCGCTGGAGCGTGAACAAATTTAACCTCACACTCCCTCCCGAAGATAAATCTCTTTCTCGTGTCAGTCTAGAGTGATCTAAACAGCAAAACAACTCCATGTTCTCTCAAGTTCCTGGAGGTCCTCTTGCGCAATGTTTGTTTTGTGTAAGGCTGCATTAAACGAGAGCAGACGTACAGAAACACTGATAACTGACACTGGGCTTGGTACTTTTCCTCAGTATTGCGAAATATGAAGGGAAGGGGAGAGGGGGAACAGTCAGAGATGGGGTGTTGTCAAGTTTCACTAGAAAGCCTTCACTTGCATGTCTGAAATCTCCCCCAGGCTTCTGCATCATATATTAGCACAGACCCTGGCCCGGGACGTTGACATTCTCCTTATTCCCTTTTTGCCTTCCCCTCATTCATGGGCCCCCACTGCCAGAGGTCAAGCTGGTTATCATAAAAAAAGATTATTCCAGTCGAAGTTGTAAGTTTAAGAGTCTTATCTGTGAAAATGAAAAGCTCTTAGGAACACCACTGGAAAGCTGAACGAAGGCGGGAACTCGACAAGCTTGTTTTCTTGCCAAGAAAACAAGCTTGTCTACTGATTATCTTGCCTACTGATCTTGCCTAACGATTAAATGTTGTCCCATGATTCTAAACAATAATAATGCAGATTTCTGTGTTTGTAATTTCAACAGTGCCAAATCTGCAAGAAGCTGATGAGTGCTTTATCACTCTCACACTCTCAGCCACGTTTGCTGGAAACACCAAATGTATAAACAACTTAACAAAAATGTATCAGAATGATATTCCTGTTTCACTTTACTAAACACTTTAATAAATGAGTAGAATGTGAAAAAATCTTGGCTGCGACCCTGCTAATCAAGACTTATTAACTAATGATTATAAGTAGCTAGTGTGTATGTGCTTATTTAGTTTGATTCTCATCAAATTTTACACAGCATTATGAAAGTTAATATTAAAGTAAAACATTTGAATTGAACGGGATCATTTGCCACCACCAACATTATAGGATGAACATATAATTACAGACATACTTCAAATCTTCAAAGTCTTGAAGTATGCCTGAGTCAGAGTTAAAAACCAGTCTGAATGATATGTGAAACCCAAGCTCTGTTGTCATATACAGTATTGTCCATTCAAAACCACAACAGTTAGTCATCGTTGCCAAACCCAGGACACGCATCAGGTACTTTGGGTCTACCACTGTGGCCCTTCCATTTGTACTCAAATATACAAAAGAACCTCAAACAAACAGAAAGTCTTTTTCTGTTTGCTTGGTATCTTCCAGAGCCCTTTCATGAAGAAGAGACATTTAAGAAGGGATGAAAGCAAACTCCAAAATACTCAAACATGCTGTATGGCTGAGAGAACGGGCTCACCACAACAACAAATACCGAAACCCACATTTCAATAGCAGTTCCCAGTCAGCCGGTCACCTGACTGACTTCATGTCTGGCCTGGCTGCAGTCACACCAGCCTGCACGAGGTCACTGAGGTTGCTGAATGGCAGGAAGCTCTTCCTGAAAGTGTCTGTTTTTCAGTTTATTTCAGGGCAGTGATATTCAGATTCACGATTATGTGATTTTGAGCTAAAACATGTGCGACATCCCTATTCTTGCATGATGATGGGCTTTATTTTTGGCTGGACCGCAGGGGCCAGCCCTATAAACACAAAGGTCTGTGACTGACTGAGTCACTGACTGAGTGATTTGTCGACTGAGTGATGAAGTTACACTGTCATTCGCCTCGGATGAGTGTCGCCACTTCCTGTATCCGTTGTTTCTTAAACTTAAAAACCCTCTACAGTTTCATACACGGCCCAGCCATATACAGATTTAGACCTAGTCTTGATAGATTCTAAATGACAAAAAAAACTAAATGTGACTTTCAAACCTTCACTATGGGTTTACATTTTATATAGTCATTTAAAATCAGAGCATTCCAAGACTATGTGCTCATGTCAGTTTATATACAGCAAAATAATCTGTTTTCTGTGGGTTGTCTCACTGGCTGCGGGTTGTCATGCCATAACTAACTGACTGTGTCTATTTGTTTGCCAGCCGTCTTCATCTCCACCCACATTCTCGTGTTTTTTTATTCGCCTCTGCCTTGTTCCATGTCAGTGGGCTCCTATTTTGTAAATGTCATCTTTGTTTTAATACAGGAAGCAATTAACCTGCGTGCTCAGAGCTCACGGTACGCCACCGGAAATCAACACATGGATGATTCAACTGAGCAGTGCTCATGATGTGAACAAATGACTGGGCGTAAAGTGTAAGTGCAAATGTACTATTTGAGGGCGTGTGTGTCTTTATTTGTGGTTTTTTTGTACAGTATATCACCACCACCCTCCAGACTGACTGAAACTAACAACCATGTCTTGTCCATACACTGTAAAGTTTGCGTACTCATTTTAAAAGGGTTTCAGCTCATCAACAGGCAATATGTTGGTGTATTATATGAGGTTACTGGTGTGTTTCCATGTGGGCTTGCATTTACCTGTGAATATGCATATTGGGATGAGTCACTGTGACACGGGTGGTGCAGTTAAACAAGTCTGTGGTTAATTGGGAAGTAATTCTAGCAGAGCTGGAGTGGTGTGTTCCTTTAAGTACACCTTTTGAGACACATGTGAGTCTTTCCAAACACACGTGTCCTTGTGTATGTTTATTGTTCATAATAAACAGCATGTAGTGTCGTTAGCACTCCATTTACATAACATGCCTGCAGTAATAGTCTCGCAAGCCCTCTGAAAGCAATACATGAAGCAAGGAGACTAGAAAGCTTCTGCAACCATGCAAAGTGCAGTATGTGGAATAGTCAAAAGTCTTTTGTGTGTAATTTAAGTCAGTTTCTCATATGAAGAGGCAATGTCCGAGTCTGATAGTAAAACTGAATTGACATTTAGTTTCACTTCATTCATTCAGCCTGACATCGCATTCAAATAGGCCTATTTCTTTTTAGAGGGGGAGGTGTTATTGTTTTGTTTTCTGAGTAACATATCCATCCCACCAACGCCATTTTCAGTTGATGCGGTTTCCATGAGCAATTCATTTTGTCACATAGATCAAAGAAATATGTTGATTTAAGTGTTGTTATGTCTGTAAGTCGACGTACAATATGTTGTGCAGCTGCATCCATTGGTGGTTGCAAATATTTTCTCCCTATTTTCTCTATTTTTTTCATGAATGTAGCAACAAGCTATTTGATATCGCTGAAATCTAAGATATGTGCAGTCTGCAACCAGGCTAGAAATCTGAGCTATGGCTCACTGTATACAGTATGATACAGTATAATGTTATCTTTCTAAAGTCAGGACTGTGAGTCATAGAGGTCCAGATGTGTTTATACTTTAACAGTAAAGTTTCATCCATTGTGACAGCTACAAGACCACGGAAGAAGATTTGCCATCATGTGACAGGAGAAAAACTGAAGGTACGTAGTTGAGATATGCCCGTAGAGGCACTGATATTGAAAAAAGTGCTGCTTTTCTGAACCTTTCACATTGCTGGCGTGTGGGTTTACAAAGAAAATAATAGGAGCAGCTGATCTGACACACATCATGTGGAATCGCAACCCTGTCTCCTAGAAATTAGTTTTGCAAACTGTTAATTAACAAAATATGTTTTGAAAGAAAACTAGTGCCGCCTGGATTTTTTTTTTTTATATTAACATAAAGAAGAAAGTTTTTTACTGAACATATCTGCAAGCAGCTAAATGTCCATACTTAATGTACAGTATGTGTAAAAGTTTGATTAATAATGTATTTCCTTCAAAACGTAATAGACAAAACAAAAGATGACTATGTAAACATCATTTCTAGGAGACTGGCCTGAAGTTGTTCTGCATTTGAATGTGTGCACATCTCTGCACTTCATTATCAACTGATCAAAACTGATTGAATGCACATTCACAATGGCAACCACATATTCTTTAAAAGCAACTTTTGTCCACATGAGTCCTCTTTCATACCTCATGACCTATGACTATATTCTCTGTATAATCCTAGTTTGACAACGTCTCACCCCACCTCTGAGTTTAGCCATTTATAATAGGTATGACCAGCCTCACTGTTTGATGTGGTCAGACAGCGCATCGAACAAACTCTGTTTGAACCATAACAAAGGCTTAAGCATTAATAACTTTGTAATGTGAACAGCCAAACAGACTACTGCCTGGCCAGACTGGAGGGAAATCAGTCACTGTGGCTTCTGGCTTCCAGTAGCATTAGTCATAATGACAAGTTGGACGACAGGTTAGTCCTGACATGAAGATAAAACAAGGTAAATACAGAGCAATAGGTGACATGCAAGGATGTGTGTACTTACACCCTCACACAGTACTGTTGTACTTTTCCACTATCTAACTATCTATCTATCTATCTATCTATCTATGCTCATGCTCCTATCTCTCTGTTGCTTGATCCCTATCTCTTCTCTCCACACACATACAGTCAAACTGAGACACAGACACACGATGCCACGCTCACACGGACTGACTGGCTAATGAGAAGTGAGTCATCAATATGTGGTATGGGATTCAAAGTGTAAACAAGATGGAGATGTGATGGATCTGTTGAGATATGGCCATTAGTGGGCTTTTCATCCCCCAGCACTGACACGACCCGGTTGATGGATGTGGTGGGTCTTCTCTTAATCTCGATAGCTCGCCTCTCGCCTGATCTCTATACCTTATCTGAACTCCTGCTCTGCACACACATCCACGCAAACATGCACAAACACACATGCTAATTGCTGCTGGCCGCACGAGGACGGATCCATGACAGGGGGAGACCTGAGAACTGAGCTGTCGTAAATGATACTTCTGTGTGTGTGTGTGTGTTTGTGATGTGAGTCTGTGTGAGAGGCGTGCATGCGCGCGCTAAGTGCTGCAGTGGAATGATGTCATCTCTGTAATGGCACACTGGCACAGAGTGGTTGAGCATTGTCCCGCAGCACCTCCATTCACAGGCTGTGATCAGCGTCATCGAGGCAGATTATAGCTCAGACTCACAGCCGGTGGTGGGACGACAGATTGCTTTCACACTGCACAGACCTTTTTGTAATTACAGATTCACACACACACAACAGACATGTACCAACGGATAAAGAAAACAATCATCATCATCAAGGATTGACACATATTGCTCGCTGTAATGTGGGAAAAATATCTTCACGATCGCAGGCCTTTCAATTCCCTTTCTTCATTTTCCTTAGAGATTTACAGTACGCGCATCCGTATGGGGGCACATCACAAGTACCAATGTGTGAGGATGTGATGCACAGTATCGGTGTGAAAAGTGATAGGCAGAGGTGAGGTGCAATGAAATGACAGAAATAGAGATAGCAGAGGAAGTGAGAAATGGTTGGATTAGTAAAAAGAGAGAGAGAGAGAGAGTCAGGGGTGGCAGGGAGTTGAAACTGCCATATTTTAAAATGATAATATCTACAATATTAGAAGTGCTGTAGTCACGTATGAGGTATAAAGGAACAAATTCAGTCCTACTCTATTCAGTCCTGCTTTTTAAGAGCGCTTCACTTACACCAACGAAATACAAGCACTGCAAAACCACATCACAGAGAGACTGGAGGCTCTTACAAGGGCAGCAGTATCACCTTGGTCTGTGGCATCATTTCCCTCCTTTTCTGTCATCTTCGCTGACCTCTGTGATTCCCTTTCGTTTGCATTCATCTCTGATGATTTGAGGAAAATGAGGTCCCCTTTCATTGCTTTCCTGGAAGAGGTCAACACCCATTGTAATGAAGCCATCTGATAGCCTTTTAAAAAACTATCTTACTGTCTTACTGGGCAGAAATGTGCTTTTTTCTTTTGTTTATCTTGTTTTGTGGGCTTTCATACTCTTATCTTTGTTGATTATGTGTTCTTGCGAGTCAACTTGTGCTCTGTTGTACTGGCTATATTTTACAGAAATGTATTTTATTAATTTTACTATTTATTCTATTTATTATATATTTATTCTATTTAAGTATACCAACTTTTCCAACACTAACAAAGCGTCAGTAAAAATATATCTGCGACCACCTTTTATCACTTTACAATGGTTTCATATTTACAGATGGTCACATGATGACAACTAAACTATCTCTATGACAGCTAAGCACACTTTTTCCTCTGATGAAACCTGTGAGGTGTGGTTTAAAGATCTGGAAAAAGCTAATAAGCAGACCCTGAGTAAAAGGAATAGTTTTCGACATTTTAATAGGCATTTTGTCTTCTCCAAAGTACAGGGTTTTACAGTAATATAGTATTACTAGCAGATACTAGAAAGGGTTTATTACCATCCTCCAAATACAAATTGTGTAATTCTGACAAAAAAAAAGTATGGATTATTCATCAAATATCCACATGATGCACTGCTACAACACTAGTAAAGTGGTTTGATGATATTAGTGTAACTGTATTTTCCCTCGGCAGGTGAAAGTCCTGATATGACTAAAATGTCTTTCCAAAGTGAGTTCTTATTTTCATAAAGGAAGCAATATTTCAGGTGTGGGTGTTTTGTCTCATTTTGGAGTTTAACATCAAGTACTGAAAAGCTTCTGCAGGGCTGAGTGGACAATGTGTTGTGTTATTTTATAATTGACAAAAAGCACTACTCTCATGTACTTCTCATGTTTCATTTTTTTCTTTCTTCATCTTGTTTTGTTGAATCACTCCCCCCTGAGCTCTCCACCTTCCTCACACATCAAAGATCCTGGTGTTTGAAAGGGAAGGGGATGTGGCAAAGCAGCCTCTCACACTCTTTTACTCCGCAGATACGTTTTGAGGAAAACAAACGTGAGGAAAAAAAGAAGTGTGAATGAACTCATCATCTGAAAGTTGGAGGATGCAGATGGAGGAAAAGAGGTTTAGAGGTTGATAGATGTTCCAGCTATTTCTTGTTATCTACCGTGGATCCGAAATGATTTTGTTTGTTCCGTCTCAATCAATGGGGGTTTGACCATTGATGGGATTGAACTGGATAACCTCACGCTCCAGCAGTGCTGGAGTGAACTGTTAGAAGAGGGGAAATCATTGTGTTGATTGATGCTTTTCATTTGTCACATTGATTTGTTTTGGACTTGTGAACGGTTTGAGCTAGTGATGTAATCTGGCATGTATATGACAAACCTGCATTTTATTTGATTATATCTTTTGATTGTATTCTTTTGATTTATTCTGTAATATGAGCAAATGCAAAACGAAAGCATGCATATTACACAATGAAATCTTGTTAAAATCTCTTTTTCCTCACAGTCATTTTGTCATCTCTGTTCCCCTCCCTGCTCCCCTTTTTCTCACCTTCCCTTAATTCTTTCTCACACCTCTTTCCTATATCATTCCCGCTATATTTTCTCTCCGCTGTCAAGCCTACTTTTCTTCAATAACAGCTGCGCACGGAGAAAGAGAGCGGATGATGCTGGGCTGGATGCAGGGATGGAGATGAGGCGGAATAATCATGCAGGAAAGAGAAAAGCTGGCTGTTCGACCCTCATCTCAAGAATTCATCTGTTACTCACGGTCGCACACACACACACACACCTAAGTTGTGTTATTTCCCCATGTGAAGGGGCATCATGCTCAGCTTGTTCTCAATCCTGTTGCTGTATAAGCCCACTAACCCCCATCATGTCCCCTTCCCCCACCACCCTCTGGGTTGAGAGCATTACCTCACACTGTAGCATGTGGCTGCATGTGACTGCATTACATGTATGTGCACTGGGTCATAAGGCCAGGCGCAATATACTATACTGTACTCTACTATGCTGCCTTTTTATGGTGGAAGATTCCTCATGAATAGTCTCTTCACGGATGAATCGTCTCCATCGCGGCCTTGGAGATGAAGACACAGTCGAAGTGTCTATGAGTCATACTGTAACTGTGTGTGAACCTGTTTTGCATCATCCGCCAATGACCTACATGGAAAGGCGTTATCTTACAGAGTTGTTGTTCATTACTCTAGATTAATAACTAACCCATGGTCATCCAGTGAGTGTGTGTGTGTGTGGCAGCAATTTAACACTTAACTTCTTTTCTCTTGCCTCAATCCACCAAACTCAAGAATTGTTGTCCTCCTTATGTAAGTCCTCATGCAACACTGTCTCCTAGAAATAAAGTTTATATATCACTAATGTGCTTTGCCGGTTACGTTTCAGGGGAAACATAATTGCTGCCAGGATTATGTTAGGTGGGAATGTGTTTTTTTTTTCCCAGGGAACAAAGTACACTCTACAGTGGATGGTCAGCGTACAAATCACAGGACTTTCAGTTGCTTAAACATAACAATTTAAAAGGTTTAACCATGCTTGAGTCCCCACAAGCTGATTTTCTAGGAAAACAATTGAAATATGTTGGCAATACACATTTTATTTGTCAGATCTTGTCAGATACGTTAATTAACAACATTTCCTCATTACGTTTGTGATTAAAAAAAACATAATCCGACATTACCTTTCTAGTACATAAATGTAATGTTTATAAGACAGGGTTGCCTCATGAGCTCCATGACTTACTGCAACCCATAGAGAAGAGATCTGTTGAAGATAGTGTTGAAACATATTAATGTTAATTTGATGGTGGACAAACATATAATACATAGAATGCATGTACTTATGTTTTTGCAATTTTGTTTTTAAAGGCCTTATGTATATAATGTTTATGGGATTATAGCATATTTCACATTATTCTATTGGCTGAGACTATCCAGGTAAAATATGGTGCATTGCTGTTCACCTTCTTTGTTACAACCACTAGGAGTCGCCAAAATCAGAAATTTAAAAAACGTATACATAGCCGCTTTAAGTAAAATGAACTGGATCTAATGTAAGGTAGTTTATCAGTATAGCAGGCAGCGGTTTTATGTTTAAAATCAAGCCAAAAGAGATACACATTCTAACAAAACTACTTTAACAAAATGACAATTTTACTGATTTTCTGATATACCAAATGGTAGATATGTAAATATTCTAAATAACAGTTCAAATAATTCTCACTAATACCATGATGACTAGCAATCTAATTTGCCATGGGATTCATGTTACTATCTTTATTTAATATTTTGTTATTGCTGATTTATTTTTAAAAATTGATGTACTGGTGTACCATTTTAATGATTCATAGATAGGTGTATTGGTGCACAGTCAATATAGACCCCCACTCCCATCAAACACACGCACGAATGTCAAGGTCACTGTGTTCCACACATCCATATATCTTCTCTGCACTGGCCTAAATGGAGGGTAGGACACACACACAAAGACACAAAGAGAGTCAAAAGTATTGCTGTAGGCGTCTGTGTGTGTGTGTGTGTGTGTGTGTGTGTGTGTTTGTGCGCTTGCATTCATTTGTGTCTGTGTGTGCGTTGGAGTGAATTATGGCCTGCATTCACCATTAAAACCGCAAGGGAAAGGACATGCATGGCTTCATTACTCCCTTTCTCCATCTTTCCCTCCCTCCCTTCGTCCATCCCGTTTTTTTCCACACGTTAAGTAATGGTGGTGATGGTGTGTTGGCTGGCAAGACAAAGAGGAGCTAATCTAGCATAAAGAATGAGTCTATAGGGAGGTGAGGTCAGCATCCAATCTGACAAAAATCATTGTAGACGCTAATTTATGTTGAATTTCTTTCCCAAAAGTTTACAAAAATGTCTTAATGGTTCAAGAAGCAATACCCTGCTTCTTCTTCCTGGATCTGACATTAACACCCCAATATGGTTAATGCTAACATACCACATGTGACCAGCACACCACTTTACAGACCAGATGCTGCCTGGCTCTAATCAGTCTGGTCAGATGTGAAGAAGGAGGAAAAGATGCTTTGAGAAACTGTCCATAATTACTTTAATTTGAAGCTTGTGTCTTTTTTTAATGCACATCTTGCATCCCTCTGTCGCTTTGCCCTCATCACATTTGTGACATCATGAACATGTGTCAGTGTGCAGATGTGTTTATGTGTGACAGTGAAAAATTTCCCCACCCTTCTCTTAAAGGCTTCTTTCTCATCTGCGTTACATATGTGTTTATGAGTTTGTGTCCTGGCTCTGACGTCTACATCTGTGTGTTTATATGTTTGTGTGCATGTCCATGGATAGTAAAACTCGTGGCTTTGGTTTCTGACTTTAGTAAGACTGCAGAACCACTAGCACGATAGCTAAGCAAAGTCAGGCAGGAACACCTCCAAGCTTTGTTGTTTAGGCGAGTGTGAGTATTCACATTTATGAATGAAATTTGCTGAAGCCGCGCTTCATTGATGGGCCTTGTTAGATGATTAAATGTTTGATTCTGAGAGTGTGTTTTTGTTTGCGCTTGACTGTACATGTGCGTGCAAGATCCAAGTGGGTGCAGACACAGAAAAGTCCATCACCATTACTCACAAAGAGATCATGACAGGATTTTGAAGAGAGAGAAATACAGCAGGAGACACAAAGGGAGAGCAAAGACAGAGAGCTTTATTGTGATGCTAGTGGAGTGCCAGTTATGACAGTGTGGTCTGTTAGTGGAAGATATCACCCAAGAGGGATGGATGATCCTCACAGTGGAACAAAGGAGATCAGGTCTGGGGGAGGGGTAACGGCAGGACAAGAAGACCTTACCGATGATGGTGATATAGAGTGTGTGTGGCAGTTAATATAGTGCAGGTTACTAAATAAAACGCTCCTATAGATACAGAAGGTCATCCTGGTGCATGTGGGCGCAGTGTTTTTTTTATATCAGTTCGATATGTAATATTCTTACCATTTTAGAATTTGTTGACAGTGTTTACTGGATGTTTAGTTTTGGTTTGGTTTTGGCTCAACAAACACATCTCAGATGGGAATGTTCAATACGAGCCAGGACAACTGTGTCCTGTTTTTTTTTTTTTTTTCCTGTTTTGTGTTCCAGTTGGTTCGGTCCACATGTGTGTATCTGTGAGTACAGCAGGGGTCAAAGGGTGGGTTTTTCCAGTGTGATAAGCCCAATGTCACACACTCCTGTCAGCATGCACCAGTAGAGTTGGACAGACATGTGTATTAACATTTGTTTCACTAGTTGCCCTCAGGCACCTGTGCAGTTATGTACCTAATATTTCCACACAACATTCCACAATAACAGCAGCAACAAGCCGATTTCCAGAGCATTGTGTAATCATAACATGCGCTTCTCTTGTTTGTCTGAGGCGCATGTTACTCTTAAAATGCCTTGTGTCCAATCTGCAATACTGCTCTTTCAAAAGAAACGAGAGAGTTTCAGAGAAATGTCTATAGAAAAAAATAGATGTCTATGAAGATTCTTAGTAAATGAGATGAATCAAGGTTATCTGGGGAAATCAATTTCTTTTATTAGTCAGACAAAAACAGCAAATCCAGTTGCCTTTGACCCAGTATATCTATAAAAATTGAAAAAAATGGCAAAGTTAATCTCAGTTTAAGGTCATTAAACTGAATTGGGCATTTCTTACATCAAAGCAATTTATGGGTGACAAAAGACCAGCATGAAAACAGCCGATCAGAAACATTTTTCCTATAATATATGAATCACCATGCTTATGAAAGCTAACATACCACGTCCCATTTTCTTTGCTCCTAATAAAAGAGCATGATTGCACCATTGGTTGTGTAACACAAATGAGCAAAAGACAAGTAAAAGACACACACTGGCATACACAGGCACTTATTTACAAAAGTGTGACCCTGATGAACACACCAAAGCCTGAAAAAGAACACAATCTGTAAGAGCGGGGCAGGCACTGATGGCCTTCACCAGCCCCCGTGTGTACGTTTTGAGAAAAGCCTATTGTGAGAGCGCCGAACACCAACCTTGATGCTCACTTTTCAAACTGAATCTTTTTTTTTTTCTTTTTCTTTCTTTCAGGCCTAACCACATGAAGAACACACTCTAGCATTTCATCATCTGCCAATGCTTCACAAATGGAGAAACACTGCAAAAATATATATATATATATATATATTACGAGTGAGTCAGGGGATATGTGTGTTTGAGGATGTTTGTGTGCGGTCAGATGGCCTTGGTGAAAAGTGCTGCGAGGGCCAATGCAGGGGAAGAACATGGTGAAACACACAGACAGGTCAGCACCCACACCCGCATATCTATTCATAGAAACAGACATAAGCTCCATCAAGATTGACTGAGTCGCCTGCATTTTGATTAGCATACAAAATGAGATGGATATGCTTCACTGGTCTCTGTCAGGGTGATGGCAATCTGGGGGGAAACAAAAACCGGTACCTCCATGGGCCTGTATGAAATTTTACTCCTCAGTAGAACGCCTTTGAGATAAAAATGCGAGATGAAAAGATTTTAATGCACTTTTTAAAAAAAAAAATGTTAAACCACAACTTGTAGGTTTTTGTAAGGATTTCAACATTTGAGATAAAACGTTTTAATTAATGAGCTTTTGAGGTGCTGGTGGGTATATTTTGGCGTCTTTGCACAGCGGCAGGCTAGCTGTTTCCTCCTGTTTCCAGTCTTTGTGCTAAGCTAAGCTAAAAAGCTGCTGGCTGCTGCCCTATATTTAATGATTAAGCTCATTTCCCAAAATCTCAAACTATTCCAAAACATTTTGAACATCCTGGAAGAAGCAAATTGTGACGATAATAAAGATATAATCTCCTAATTCTGGATATTAACCCTTTTCCTGGTGTTTTTCCCCGGTAAGCACCTAAACATTATTCTGTCATAATGAATATTGATTGTAGATTGCAGCTTCTTACTGTCACTGTCACTTAAACAAACCATAGCTTACTTACATGTAAAACACACTAAGATGAAAAGCTGCCCTCAATCATAAATGTTGACACAAGTAAATGAAAAAGGTTTTATGGTTTAATCAATATTGTACTTGTGAATAGGCAATAGGGAGTACTAAGGATAACTTTTGAGTTGTAAGTGAGTTATAAGTTTTTTATTTTAATTTTATGGTGTCTCTCTTGCTGTATTGCACGCCTGCATGCCCATATGTCAGAGTGTGTTGTGTGTGTCTTCTTAAAGCCAGGGTGAGGCTCTTAAAAAGCTCATCTATGCGTAATAGGAGTGTGTGCGTGTGTGATATTTTATTTTCCATGCACACAAAGAGAGATGAGTGATAAGACGGCGACTGTCTGCCCAGCATGTCTGCTTTATTTGGATGTCTGTGTATAGTGTCAGCTCACTCTTAAACCTTACAGGCAGCAGGAGAGTCTGGCTTTCTGCTCACATCTGACTGAACAGTGTGGAAAGATCCCTCAACCTCATTACATAAACGTGGACAGGCTGACATTTACAAAAAAAAAAACTACTGCCAAAGAAAAATACTGCACGGATAAAATGTACTGACTATACAACATTAAGTGATTTTAGATTTCTTTCTAGCGTCTCTTCCCTAATACAACTGACAGCCAACACTGAGCAAGTGAAAAAAGTGTGCTGTCAAGTAAGAAAAGCTACTGTATAGCATCTTTTTATCTTCACAAAATATGCAGAACACACACTGTTCTGTTCTTTCCTTCCCTTTTGAGACAGCTCTCCTTTGAAACTTCCTTTGAAGACCTTAATTCATGTTCGATTTTCTGGTTAGATACAAAAGCTGAATCTCTAATTTTGTACAGAAAATAGCGTTGAAAAGTAAAAGACACGAGTTTGATTTTATGTGTCAGAGCACAAGCACGATGTCTGTCAGGAACAATTTCTGTCATGTTCTCACATCAATGTGCTGGCTCATAAAAACTTTACTCCACTTTACTTGGGAGGTTTTGTACGTCACTGCTGGAAAAAGTTTCAAGAGAGCAGGAGGAGATAACCTCTGTCCCATTAGGAGAGTTATGACTATATAACTGAATGAGGAACAACAGGAATGAGTAGTTAGTTAGTTTTTAAAAAGAAAGCAAAAACTCACCATGAAAAAGTACTGACGTTACAACATACGATTTTTTCATTCCAAAAAAGTGACAGTTTGGAGGGTAGAATCTGTATTTTTGAGACTGACGAAAAATATGAACTCAAAGCTCACTTCCAGATCTTTCAACTGCATCTCACAGTCCTCATCAGATGGAGTTTCCATGTACGGAGATGGCTCAGTTGTCATCATGTGACATAAGTATGAAACTCCATGACAAAAGAGCAAGCTCCATCTACTAATGAAGCCCATAAAGGAAAAGCCGGTGTAGATTTTTTGTCAAACTATGATTTCCAAGGTCATGCTCAGTGAAGTGTGTCACATTTTGGACTGAAATCCTTAAATGATATCATGTTGTTGAATATACTGTATTCAATGGAAGTGTGCAACGGATAATATGCAATAAATAATAGTATAAGCTAAAGCTGTGATGATCAATTGATCAACAGAAAATGTATTGGCAACAATTTGACAAACTGATTAATAGTCTTAGTAACTTTCCGAGCAAAAATGCAAAAGAAATTACGAGTTTCAGGTTTTCAAATAGGAAGCTTTGCAGCTTTTTGTCTTCTGTGACAGGAAAATTAATATAATTAGATTTTGGACTGTTATTCTGTCAAAAGAAGTAATTTGAAGATGCCAACTTGGGTTCTGGGAAACTGTGATGGACATTTTTCAATATTTTCTCAATTTTATACACCGAATAATGAATTAATAAATCAAGAAAATAATTGGCAGCTAAATCAACAATGGAAATAATTATTAATTAAAGCCCTTGGATAAGTAACAAGATAACAGGGTTTTAGGAAGGAGGAAGGACAGAAAATGCAACACTGTGGCACGAAATAGGTTAAAGGAGAGGAAGAAGACTGAAGGAAGAAGGACAGAAGAAGAGATACCACTCTTGAAGGGGTCAAACCATGACTGAATGGCGATCAAAGGAGTGCAAGAGAAGCCCCTGTCCTGCGAGCTGAGTGCTCTTTGCCTGTCTAAGCTTCTGACCAGAGATGGAGCTGGTTGCCAAGGAGACACACCACCTTCAAGCAGGACGATGGCTCTCACAAATCAACCCATTCATTCCTGTGACGTGAGCAGCACCGCTAACAGTGACGTGGGTGTACTATGAGCTGAGCTTGTGTGCATGGGACTGTGTATCTCCTGGTGAGAGGAGCTTCATGTTAAGAGCCGCCGTGTGCTTTTCTCTCCTCGGCAACGCTCTTGATCTGGCTCCACAGGTTATCTCAAACATATACACTCTGACTATAATAGAGTCCACTGCTTAGCATGTTAGTGCCAACTGTCCTGGCAGTATGTTTCCCCCTCCCTTAGTGACAATGAAATCACAAGGACTATCTTCCTCCTCCCATTGGCTGGTAAGCTCCATGGTGATGCCCTGTGATTGGGCATGCCCAGCATGCACTCTCGGCCAATCAGGTTCACTGTATCCAAGAGACTGAAGCATGTAAGGCTATTTAAATCCAACCAGAGACTCACAAGATTGTTCAGATGTATATTTCCCAGTGTAAAAAATAAAAAGCTAGAGGGAAAAGGTTTACGAGTGGACGAATGTGCAAATCCAGACAGACCTGATTGGTGTTCAAAGTGGTCGGCCCATCTAGACGGGTTAAAGAGACCCAGAGCGAAGCGTGAGTTGAATGAATGAACTTCTGCATCATGTACTCCTCCTGAACCCTGAGTTTATCTATGAATATCGATCAAATTCTACTTCTTCTCTGCATTGACGCTTGAATCGCAGTACATGAAGCTTGAAGAGAGCGAAGATGGCAAGTTTTAATCGGATGGACAGAGGAAGTAAAAGCTGGAGGTCTTCTCTCCTGTACAACTACAGAGTCAGTTATTGGTCTTTCATGGTGCTCCCGGAGCAGGAATGTTGCATCCAAGACCAACTTGCAGTGGACCACAGCTAGAGAGTGAAACTCTCTCGCTGACGAACACAGCGTAAGTCTGGCGCCATTTTGTGTCCACTCATTTTTTGAAACGTCATACTTTGTGTAACAAAATGGTGGACAAATCCGAATGTCGGGCTGGCAACTTAAAACAAAAATGAAATGATTTTGCTCAAAGTAAATATGTAACATTTTGATATTGTAGAAAATCATTACCTTGTTTATACTGCTAATATACGAGTGTAATTTATTTTTTTGTGACAAACTTCGATCTTACATTTTCAGCCTGAATCTTTTGTCTGAGGTAAATCATTTTGTAACTTTCAATAAAACCGAAATAAAGGCTACCTGTCCATTACACAGTATAGACTATTGCTGTTATATACATGTCATTCTGTGTCAGGCCAGGGAGAACGGATATGTCAAGGGAACAAGATATCTGGCGTGCAGGATTATAGCGGATGACCTGGTGTGTCTGTAACATGAACGAGAGGAGAGGTGAAAGTAGGTTAAACCAGTGACCACTGCCTCCAACTACAGTACAACCATGATAACAAGAACTACATTGACTAAAACGGGTTAACTGGTTATGAATGGTAGTTGGGAAGAAGTAGGAAAGAAAGAGATCTGTTAACTTAATAAAGTGTACTGTAATAAGAGCAAATAGGGAGACACATGATATACAGTGTCTTTGCTTGATATCTTAAGCTTTTTCTCTGCAAAGTCATTTGTAGTCTCGATGCTTCAACACAGATGATTGTTACACTACATCTTAAAATGCTCCTGAATAGCAATGTAATGGTAATCTCAGTCTCTTTCAGTGGAGACATTTGTTTCTTCCTTCATTGTGATACTGATTTGTGACTTTTGTTAACCAGCAGTATAAAATATAGCAGTGTTTTCCACACATAAGCATCTGCCATAGTCTATATAGCAGCGCTGTAGTCGTTACTATAACCTGTGAAAGTTTGTCAAAGCGTCTCCTGTTATTAAAATGTATGAGAGCATATTGTTGCTACAATGACAAATATATATATATTTTTTTTTTCCTTTATACCAACTTATTTTACCAACATTTCTCACTGTAACAAGAAACTTTGTAACAAGAAAGTATAGCAAGATTAATGTATATGCTGTTATAAGAAGAGTTTGTATAAAGAGAGATCCAATAAAAGCCTATGTGAAGACATTGTGGCCTATAAATATTAGAGAGATAGTGTGTGTGCATGTGTGTCTGTGTGGTTGGGAGGTGCATATGATCTATATTTGTTCTATTCATATTTTTTTGTACTTTGTCATGAATTTTACTGATTAATGAATTTTATACTGTGGGAGTGTGGGAAGCACATTGTAAGGCATAATTCACAGTTTGGGGATTTTGTCATTTCAGTTAACTGGTTGTAAACTGATTTGAGTTTTGCAGTGTTACCATGGATGTTATTTCTATCAAGATTTTAGTGCCCACATAAGCTACTAGTTTATGTAAAAAAGCTATTGCTCGTGCACAGGACCAGGACTTGTATCCGTGCAGCCATCCTCCAGATGGTCAAAGTTTTGCACAAAATACTGTTTGAACATTGCAGCTCAGTGGAGGAACGGTTCATCAGTACTTTTACAACAACATTCATAAGATATTCCTTTTTCAAACTCATGTCAAATTGTTTCAGTTAAGCTTCCTCTAACTTAGTTGTCATTATATTTACCAGGACGGTTAAATAAAAATCTCAAAATCAACAACCTTGATGAAAGTTACCTCGGTGTCCTCACAGTTGTGTGTATCCAGCTTTCCCTCCTTCACTATCACAACTCGTCAACGCGCGTCACCGTATCGCGCGCGACGTTCAGTTAGTGAAGCTCGTGCACGTGTCATCCTCGCGCTAGCTTCCTGCAAGCTCGAAAACTTCACAGTTTTCAACCAATTTCAGCTGTCATGATTTTTTTTGTTTTGTTTGTGGAAGCCGACTTTAAAGTTTGGAGTGAAAGCCGTCCCAGGGAGGATTTTAACGGGGTTAACGGTAAGTTTTCGAGTTTACTATCCGTTAAGTAGATATTCTCTCACATACGCCGGTTACTGTGTCTAGTCGCTTCTCCATCTGGTCATGTAAAAGTTAAGAGCACTCTCTACAGAAAATATGTTTTCAGTTTCTCTTACGGGAGATAATAAACAGTTCGGCTTGACTTCTTAGGTGCTAAAATGGTTATTTTATTCATTGGGTTTGTTGTCTAAACTACAACAGCGACATTTGGTTACCATGGAGACGGGTTGTGAACGCGCAGAAGGGCTTCTCATTCAGTCAGACATCAAATTGACAATTTCCCAAATTTATGGAGTATATGTTGCTTTGTTACACTTATTCTTTAAGTAAGCAAACTAAAAACTATATAATTTGTATTTCATTCATTTTTAACCGCAGTAAAACCAACCATCAGCCAAATGCTGGTCATTATTTGTATTGAAATCCAAAGTGGCACCAAGCATTATTAGCATGTTCTTTTCCAGTCCTAGAAAAAAGAAACTGACTGGTATACAGTCTGACTCATTTTGAAATCTGTGTGTGTATCCAGTAGATGGAAAAAATATTCTTTTGCCATGCTGGATAAAAAAAACCCTATCACAGTATAGATAATTTTATATCAAGATACTGATATATTGTGATATAATTATGTTTGTGAAAAAACTGTTGATTAATTGTTAACGCACAAAATACCCAGACATTAATGTTTTGGTTAATCCCACTAATTAAATAGCTGATAAATCTGTAGTACTTCATCACATTGATGGAAATATCCTACTTTGCCATAAAGCAGTCCTATTTATTGCATTTGCAACATTGCCCACAATGGCCAAATACACCCATGGTTGACATAGCCTATTTCTGTTGTCTCAGGTATATATCATCATATTGTCAATCTCCATTGCAACCTTAGAAACATTTTACACCTATTGTTCATTTTCTGTTGTGGCTTTATCCTAATTTTTTTTTATATATTTCTGATGTTTCCCATCAGCGATACACCCTGTAACCACTTGCATAATGAAATCAAACCACTGAAGTCATTTACAGACTGTACTGGCTAATGTCACATAGGCCTAAATGGCCTCTATGGAGAGGAAACGTGAGGTTTGCAGTCCGTTCATCCCGCAACGCAACGCTTTGAAAAAGACAAGTGCAGAAATAGTCAGTGAAGCCAGACACTCCCTGCGAGTTCAATCCACCCAGCGACCGTTTACTCCCAGAGATGGACAAAGGCAACTTTTTGGGAAGAGTTCTGTTCGCAAAGACTGTGACAACAGACCTCCATCTACCTTCAGGTTAGTCACAAGTTCCACATAACTGTCTTTCAGATTGTCAGGTTCTGAAATCAATTATACGTCACATGTAACCTGTAGAAATAATGAGCCTTTTTTTCACTTTACAGCCTTCATGCACAAAATTTTGATGCTCCTGACTCCAGGCCAGGTTCAGGGACTCGCCTCTCTCCTCTGGACCATGTAAGTTCCTTAACACACACATCTATGTATGGTATTGAGTATTTCACATTCAAATTATGGTGTATTAGTAAGCTTAGATAAATATTTGCATCTTCTAATGTTTTGAATATTATCATGAAAACTGAAAAATAGGATAAGGAGTATACACGCCTCTGTATGCCAACTAAGAATCAGCCTTGGTGTTCTTATATCTTATCCGGCTTTAGTAAATGGGATTATAATGTTAATATATGAGATTAAAAATGTGAATCGCTGAATAACCATAATTATAGGATCTCTTTGTGGACATAAGTCTTTTCATTGGTGAATTCAAGCTCTGGCTGTTAATGTATGTTTGTGCTGTGCCAGAAGCCAAAGTTTCCAGTCCCCTGCAATGCTGAGGATCCATTCAAGGCCTTTCCCAAACCCCCCACTGACCCACTGGAAGTGAAGAGGGGCCTGGCAGGGGCACGGGCACGCCTCCTCAGGGCTGGCTCTCTCACCACGTTGCCTCCTGTAGAGGGACACACAGATGGTAAGGAAGGACAAAATATTGATGCAACTTTGGATTCAGGAAGAAAAGATCAAAGAAAATGTGTTTAGTTACTGAATTTCTGGCACATAGTAGCCTATCATCTGTGTTGAGCTCACAATAAAACGCCAGTAACAGAAGGTACTAGAGACTACATTTGTTAAACAGGTAAAAACAAGAAAAAAAACACAACACACCATTTATTTCAGCCGTTGCATCGCTGTAAATCTTCTGTGCAGGCAGTAGTGCTAGAGCAGTTTTCTCAAAGGGAAATGAATGGAGCCATTCACATGCTGACATTACACCTGATTTACATTCCCTGTGGTCGGGCTAAGTGAAAAACGTAATTTACTGCTGCTGTTTTGAGTGTGAAATGACTACT
This sequence comes from Scomberomorus guttatus, assembly GCA_038419695.1. NCBI lineage: Eukaryota > Metazoa > Chordata > Actinopteri > Scombriformes > Scombridae > Scomberomorus > Scomberomorus guttatus. The sequence continues at coordinate 13,073,681 of CM076462.1, forward strand.
CTCTCTCTCTCTCTCAAACCTTTGCTTGCAAAACTGCTCTACTATTTAGAACAATAAAAAAAGATGATGAGGATTTTCAAAAGCATTGACTGAATTCAAGTGTATGACCTGTACAATTTGACACTTGTCCTTTTAGCCACTGAAAGAAGTAGAAACATTACGGCAGTACTCAGCAGCAACTTGTAAACAACCTCTTGCCACATCCTTTCTACGTGTTTAGTGAAAGAGAGATTAAACCCTGGCCCTGGACAAAAGCAGCTGTCAGCTAAAGGACTCGCCACTACAGACCGCACAGAGGTCTGCAGTGGTCCCCATAAACCTGGCCCACGCAGAACAGCAAGTGAAAGGTATGCTTTCTATGCCTATATTTGACTTGTGTGATCTGTCCTTCTCTGTCCTCTGCCCTCGCTAAACCCCCCTCCCCCCACCCACCCCCCACTCCCCTGTTTGACCAAAGTGACAGTTCTACAATGAGGTGAAGATTTATTGGCAGACAAAGGTTGCAGTGGTAGCCATTACTAGATTGTGTGTTGATTGTGTGTCACATTTTTGCCTTTCACTAAATACACAGTCTTGCATTTCTGACACTCTTAGCATTGCTACAGTATGTCTGATTCAAAGAGTTTCTAATGTCCTTTTGTGTTTCTGTTTTGGTTCTTAACTTATCTAGACTACTGATAAGTTAAGAGAAAAGTACCAGGAAATGCCTAAGTTATAATCATATCATTATGATTGTTAATGTTTTGTTTTGCCCTTAAAGGCCCAATGGATGATCCCAATGTAAGAAACAGGATCTCCCGCCTTAAAAAGATGTAGATGCTGCTACCAGCAATGACAGCTGAATATATGATGTCAGTTAGACCCACAATGGTCTCACTAACTAATAGATAGAACAAATTCTTTAACTTGGGACACTCGACCCCATTTTAAACCCTCATATACTTTACTGTACACTATATCTTGGTCACAGTTAAATCCAGCTTCTTGGCAAGCTTCATTCCCAGTGAAACAGCCTCTATCTGTCATTACTATCATGTGTCAGCTTTTACACCTTCACAGTGCAGAGAGGCTAAAAGCTCTTTTTTCTGCCGACCTCATCAGCTGTGTGTCAGCACGAGGGACATAACTCTGGGCGTGAGGTCGGGGGCTGTCGTTACAATCCATCCGCCTATCGATTGGGTGGGGCAGCTGGGGCTGTAGAGGGGGGACCGACCATAAAACACTTTTACAGGAAATCTGGGCTATCGCCCGCAGCACACCCTCCTCGCCTCTTCCCTCACAAGTCAAGTTAACACGCAATGTTTGTATAACTTGTTGCTGACAAAGGCTTCCCAAGAGATCAGACTGTGGTCAACTTATGATTAAAGAGGATAAGCTTAAAGACTTCCCCTTCTTGATTAGTGTTAGGTCAGAGTTTTTGAAGAACTGTTCTTTAGTGATGCTATGGACTACTTTAAAGACACATTAGACAGAGACAGAGTGAAAATCACAGAGATAGTCAAGCCAGAAGTACGCTAACTGCAAGTGGAAATAGACACAGAATGACGAATTAATATGATGAGTTGGATGAGACATAAAGATAGGGGAGATTAGACATCCACTAGGTTCTTTTTCTCCAATAAGCCGGAGCTTTATAGCTCCAAATGGCTCTCTATTAGATTTGGGTGCCCATCTGGGCAAGGCTGGCAGCGGCGTGTGTTGTGACTGCAGTGCACTGGCCAGGCCTAAGACAGGGATGAGGTCATGTCTCAGAGAATGCAGTATCACACAAAGAGGCCTTATTATCAGGCTCTTAATCCTATCATACAGAGCCAAAGCCCCCTCTCTGACATTCACTGCAACATGCCTCGGCCAACACTCGCTGCTGCACGTCCTGTGTGCCAGCGTATGCCAAACACTAAATCTCAATCAAAGTGAAAGTACACTCTACTGTATAGTACACAAACATATATTAATGCTAGTTTATTCTGCATTATTTATACACAAATACGTATCCAAAGCTGAAAACAAGAAACAAGATTTTTAACTAGTGTCATCAAGCATTTTCAGATGATGCTCCACTGAGAACAAAACACAATAGTTGGGGCCATTTTCCATCTCATACCTGTCAGCAAGACCATGAAATAAAGCTCACCAGAGTGTAATAGCTCAAAGAAATATTCCATCCTGACAGTCAACCTTTTGTATCAATGTCACTGCAGAAGTTCAAGACAGTCCTAATAACATAATACTGTTTGTCTTTGACAGCACTGATTACACTTTTCCATAATATGAGAATAAAATTTTGATGTAATTCACTCTTTAGAGTGAGATTTATTAACTAAATCTAGCAGTGATTGAGGTGATTAGGATGATTCATCATGCTCCTTGTTTATCTTTGTTTATTGCTAATTATTCATGCAGTAATTAGTCACAAAACACACTATTTGTCATGTTTCACAGAATTCATTGACGCATTGAGTCATTCTCTTTGTCAGTGGGTGGAATAGTGCAGACTTGACAGTGACATGCACGAGAGTAAGATGCAGCCGTGAGATGCAGAGGGCAAGCCACAACACATAGAAGAGCATGACACAGGGCGTGTTTTTGGGAGTACTTTACGGTTACTGCACAGTTAGGTGGTAAGACTGGAGACAGCTCACAGTGACAAAGCATGAACAGCTTTAACCAGACTGCCCACAAAGCTGAGATCTCAGTTCCTGTCTCTTGGGGACTGCAGTTTATGATGCACAATGGTACACAGTTGCATAGATGTAAAAAATGATACACATGGAAAAACTTACAAGTAGTCATGCACAAACAGACAGACACACGTGAACACAAAGCTATACGTACAAACACATAAAACAGAAACCAGCACCTGCACACAAGACTAAACCTCTGCTGCAACAGGGACACCTAGTGGCACTTGAAGAAAATACACATGCAGCCTAGTTGACAGAATATTAAGTCAGCAACTTTCCATGACAATGTGCTCTTGGACACAGCCATTCATTATTTAAATTTTTTATTTATTCTTCAGTTTAGGTTTCTGTCTCTTTTAACGTCCAAATGAGCAAAACCTCCCAAAGTCAATTAAATTTAACTAAACATGTCAGTAGTCACGTATGTCTCGTCTCCAAAATCTGATGTAACCAGCCTCTTTGTGTTTTTGTGTTTCTTTGTACCAACAGCAGAATAAAGCAGCCTGGTGTTGACTCAGGAGTTAGACCCACAGAGTGCAGAGCAGGATGGGGAACAGGTTTGTCCAGATATAGTAAATGACCCTTTTTTTCAAAGCATGGTACATTTTGTACAGCATGTAGAAATGCATGTAGAAATTAAAAATGCAGTTAACACTTTACCTCTCATCCACTCAATGATTTTACTTCAAGTGTCACTTATTTTTTAAGATACCTAAAGCCAAACTGAAATCAGCCTAAACATGGCAAAATATAAGAGCACTGTCTATAGTCCTGAGCCAAATGTTTGTTTAACCAACTATATAGACACACCTCTCATACTGTAACTGAGCAAACCTCGCTGAGTGACAGTTTTTGATTGGGGTGTTGTTGCTAAGGGCCTAATTTCCACCATGAGAGGCAGCCAGCCAATAGCTGAGAGAGCTGTTGGTTTGGGCAACCACAGTTTCCTGCATCACACCAAGCAAGGGAGTATGCAAATGTTCACCAAAAATGGTGTGAGAAAAATTACAGACAGTTGCTTGCATAAATATACATTTCATGACACACACACACACATATGCATGCACACACACAAACACAGATTACTTCACATTAGCACAGAAAAAAATCAGAGGAAGTTGTGGATGGTGACCTTTCATTGTGGCATCAAACTTCCTGCTGTTTTATTTTGAGACAGTGAACTTGTGAACCATGCTTGGCGCTCATGTTCACCGTCTGTGTTTGGAGGTGGTAATTGGCTAACTGCAATTCTCTCTCTGCACATTTCAGGGTTGGGGAATGGAGACAACACCACAAGCACAGAGGAGGATGCAGAGTCACCGGTGTGGAATAATGCAATCACTCCTCTTCTCCAACAGCTGGAGGCTGTGGCTGCAGGTAGTGTGCGCTATGCAATAAGGAAATCCAATGAAAGTGCAAACACATGACCTGCATTGACCTTGGCTAGATTCATACATTTGACACAAAGAGTATATAGTTTCTGTCATGTACTCCACTCCCAACATCACTTTTCAATATTACATTCTTCCTGTTGGGTTGAGGAATGTATCTAAAGCTAATCTAAAATTCTTTATTAGAGCAAGTTTTTCTTATTTCTGCCACGTTTCTCCGTTTCTTAGTACATTTCATTTTAAACCAGCAGCCCGGCGAATATATTTTTAGTACTGCGAGATAGTCATGCATGAAGAAGAAGCACTGTCATTTCAACCACATCAGAAAGGCAAACAAAATAAGTGTTATGTTTGGCATCCATACAGAGTTGTCTTAGCTTGAAACTGCAGTCTGGCAGCCATGAAATGAAATCTATGGCTGTAAATATTTTAACACTCTACAAATTTAATGGAAAATTCATTTGAAAGATAAATATTAAATATTTATTGTACCAAGTGCCTTCTGGCTCATGCATAAAACACCTTTCAGATTCAGTGGGAAATTGCAGTGAAGTGTCGAGTGTGAGACTGCGGCCAACCTTTTTTAGAAATGGCCAAACCCTGTTATTTATGCAGGGAAAACATTTATTTTACCTCAAAAACAAGGAAAGACTCCACCCTTTCTCTTCCTCTGCATCAAGATTGTAGCTGCCTGTTGCAGAATTGTTCCCCTGCATTTGACCAGTGAAACTCAAAGCTGCCTCTTAGAAAAGGGGAGGGGGAATGTTATTTTACTGCTGACCAATGTATTATTGATGGTGAGGATTTCACCTCAAGTTCCTCAAGCAAATACTAAATAGACACCATGCAGTAGAGCCCTAGCATAATACATGCACATACCACAACGTACACATGATTCATCTGTATTTATGTAAATGTAGACTTGCCAACACACACACACAGGTGTTTTCATTTTGGGATGTTTGCTTTCTCTGTGCATGTTTGACACGTTGCCCTGAACTTGACTTTTTTTTTTTTTTTTTTTGCAATATCTGCTTTCCTGTGATGCCAGGCAGCTCTGAGGGCTCGATGGACCGTCTGTGTGATTTGTGTGACAGTCTCCATGGCACCTTGGCAGAAGCGGACATGCTCGGCCGACGCTGTAAGAGGCGGTCTGGGATACTGCGAACACTGTTCCGCCTCATCGACCTCAACTCGGCCCAGCTCAACCTGCACATCGCCAAGCTCTGCCTCGCCGTGAGTCGTCTGTGTGTGTGTGTGTCAGTATGTCTGCCGCTAAACCTCTACCACAAGGGAAGTGGTGTGAAGTTTTTTGCATTCTTCTCTCCAGCTGTGTGTCAGTGGAAACAACCTCCTAAACATCTGTAAGCTCATCTTCAAGATCGGCCGCAGTGAAAGCAACGACATCCTTTTCCAGAACAACTCTATCATAGGTGAACACTATTCTAGGTCAGGACGATCTAGCTCAGTGGTTTCCTATTCTGCACCAATTCCTATGTTCCGAAATATAGTTCTTTGGAGTTTTTTTTATTAACCAATATACATCATATGGAGGTTAACTGTGGGTGTTGAATTTTCTCTGTGTCTAGACTCATTGCTGGGCGTGCTGAGCAGTGAGGATGTGTCTGCATCCGGAGAAGCTCTGCTGTACTGCGTCGGTAGTCTGAAATTTCTCTCCGGAAACAGTGCAATCCTCAGACTCCTGCTGGACAAGAACTGTCTTGGTGTGGCTCAGAAACTTATCCAGAGACTCTGTATAGTTGAAGACACCTACTTCACTATAGCAGGACACATCCTTGTACAGGTGTGTCATAGACTCAACACTGCTGTGAAGGGTTGGCTTATTAAATTTTTAAATGTTTAGCATGAGTCATTTGATATTTGGTGGACCTTGACCTTCTGAAGTACCTACTCCTGCCCACAAAACAATACACATACTTCTTTAACAGCATGGCTATTTTAGCAGAAACAAAAACTAAAGTCAATATAAAAGAACAAAATGTTAAATATTCTTTTTTGTATTTGTTGGCTGATGTGGATTTTCCCACTATTAACACAAAAATGTGTTTGTTTATGTCTGGTATATAAGCTGCTCCAAGAGCATAATGTTCTCTACTGGCCTGGCCACTTCAGTCCAGAACACACCCTGCTTCACTCTACCGAAAATGATTGCTGCTCACCACAGAAGTTGGCCCAAGCCAACATCTTGAGCCAACGCTTCATTTGATATCTAACACAACTCATTATGCTGTTAGAGGAGGGAAATAAGCAGACCATGACTTTCCAGAACTTTCAGTGCTGCCGTGTGTTGTAAATTACTGTTTCCCTATTGTGATAGAATGATTTATGTCCATACTGAAAAGTTTCGGTGGCTCTGCTGTATGACGTCCTGTACAGGCCAGCAGCCAACTTTAATTAGCACGTGACCGACATTGTGTGGTAGCCACAATAGCACAACATTGACATGCAATACTGGCCTAAATAGAGACACTTAAGGTACTATGTCTATGTGTACACACTGCTAACCCACACTCTGACCCACACTTTCTTTTTGTCTCTAGCTGACAGCAACTCTTAGGAACCTTGCTGATCACCCCGATTCTCGTCCACTATTCGTCTCCTTTTCTATACTATCAGAGCTCTGTCTGGTGCTGCGTCATCATCACAAAGACCAAGACATATGCACCAACATTTCCAGAATATACAGGTAACGCACATGCACTTCAATATTATTATATTCATTTGACACATATGTCACAGAATTGTCTTTGTGTGTCTATTGTGGATAATTTATCCCATATTTCTTCCATTTCCTCTCCTCAGCTCACTAATGTAAACCATCAAAGCCTGACCTGAATCAAAACAGGCCATCATTCAGCTCCCACCATCTATTCTCTGTTTTTCCTTCTTTCTGCATCAGTTACTCTCCTCTAAATCTCCTCCATTCCTTTTTGGTTATGGATGTGATTATACATCTGTTTTTGTGTCTATATAAAAAACACTCTTGATAGTGTCATTAGCAGTCATTAGCTTTTCATATACAAGGGTTGAATGTAAAAAAAAAATGTACAAAAGTTACTACAACATGTACAACATGTACAAGTTCTGTAACGATCCTTGGTCTATGAAAAAAACACAGTTCCTGTACAGCTGGCTGAACGTGCTTACCCAAATCATACTCATGCTTATTCAGAGGTATATATACACACAGACACAGACACACACACACATATATATATATAGTATACAGGGGAGATGAAAGTAAACACTAAGCTTGAAGTCATCTGGACTTTTATGAAACCATGTAACAGCAGCATCCAGCCTCATCACATAACTTTGTCCACTGATGAATCATAATTCTTACTTCAGACTACATGCGCTGGAATAGGTGCCAGCTGTACTCTTGACTTTTGGGCGCTTTGGTACCCAAGACAAGGTATCCAAGCCCTCTTTGAGTCCATGTCTTCACTTTCTCTCCCCAGCTCTCGAGCCTCCTTCTCTATCACTAGTTCCTCATCAATGTGTGAAGGATTAAATAGAACATTTAGCGCTCAATGTGTAATAAAACATGCTTCTCCAAAGCAAAGCCATTTTACTAGGTTTTAGTTCTAATAAAGCTAACAATATCTAAATTTCTTGTCAATGGCCCAGGCCTACAGTGTTGATTTAGTATCTCCATATTTAGTCAGCATAGTGGAGCAGTCTTGAGTTGAATGGTCACTGGTATTTGTTGTCCCTTCTCTTCCTCAGTAAACTCTCCTCTTACTCTGAGTGCCGCCTTGCTCTGGCCCAGACCCCCGGCTGTTACCAACTATTTTTAGAACTGCTGAGCAAACATCACCAAAAACAGGTGAGTCCACAAGCCTCCTCTGTGTGTTTGTGTGCTTGAGCGTGTGTGTATTAGGGAGAAGTAAAGATGAGCTTTTCCAGTGTTCATGATGTGACTCCACTAAGCATGTTTACCTTCAGATCAAGTTGTTTATGTACCTCAAGTTCAAGCACAGTTATGGAACATTGTGTTCATCTGCGCGTATCGTCCATCTCTCTCTGCTCAGCTATGTGTGTGTGTTTTGACATTTAATCATCCAAGGAGAGGCTGAGTAAGCCCAGAAAAGGGGAGGAGGGAGGGAGGAGAAGAAGAAAAAAATAAAGCTGAGCTTTTTTTTTTTTTGTCAATGCCTTTATTAGACAGTGGGCAGTGAAGAGGCGGACAGGAAACATGGGGAGAGAGAGATGTGTATGACATGCAACAAAGGTCCCTGGCTGGAATCAAACCAGGGATGTTGCAGTTATGTGGCATGCGCAGTAACCATTTGGTTATCGGGGCACTGCAAGCTGAGCTTTACTAGTGGTGAGGAAATAAATGAATGAAATAAACACATACCCACACCTACAAACACAAACACACTGGAGAGTAAGACATAAAAAAATGAGTACCTTGACCTGGGACAGCCCATCCTGTCCTCATACGTATGCACATTTGTGTGAGAAATCAGTGTGTTCTTAGCTCACCTGCTTTTCATGTAATTTACTAAGTGGAGTCAGGATACAAGTGTGACGCACAAGGTGTCATTTGTCACCTTTTTTCTCAGTAAGTGTGTGATAACTCATTGAAAAGACTGAAAACACATCTACGCAGGTACTAACTCTCGAGGGGAAATTAGTGACACAGACAGTAGTGCTTCTTGACAGGGCAGGCTCACAGTGCCGCAGGTGAATCTAAAATATAGTAGTCTCATGTTAGTAGGTCTTAAAGTTGACTACTTTTCATTTTGTAGTCAGCAACAATCAACCTCCTGGGAGGTAGAGTAGAGTACTGTATATTTAAACGTGATAAATATGCACACAGGAAATAGTACAGTTCATAACCTAGTATGTCACGTATAACTTCCATAGTTTTATAACTAGCTCTGAATGAATTCAATGTAGAAGTGGATGAGTTGAACACTGTTTGAACTTTACCCAATGCAGTCTGACCTCTCAGCCACATTTGTAATACAACAAAATGTCAGTTTGCATTGATTCAGAATGCATAGTTGTTAAATATTGACAATGTTTAACCACTGCTCTCCCACAGGACCTTGTCGTGCGCCTCCTTTTCACCCTGGGGAACCTCACAGCCAAAAGTGACGAGGCTCGGCAGAGGCTCTTTGAGTGCGAAGGCTGTGTGGACACACTCCTCCAGCTGTATGACAGTTACCAGCAAAGAAATGACTCACCCCCACAAAAAGGTCCCCTCTCCCTCAGCAAGTCTACCACCCCGTCGGTGAGCTTGCAGGAGGATGAGGACGTGCTGGTGAAGCTGGTCAGGGTGCTGGCGAACATGTGCATCCATCCAGCTGTAGGTCCGGCACTGGCCAACAACACAGTCTGCATTCAGCTGCTGATTGAGACACTTGGTGAGCAGAGACTTATTGAGACAGGCAGTTAACAAATTTCAATCACTGTTTAACATTATTATTATTAAATGACAAAATATAAGATAAAATCAGTAGCAGGCTAGAGCTGTAACACTCTTAGATTTGTCCTTTTTGCCCATATTATATCTCTATCATACAAAGGAAGCAGTGTGCAAAACTCAAGTCTGACTTCTGATGAGTTTAAAAATAACTGTTTAGTGTATTGTACAGTAAGTATCTGTGAGGCAGCCAACCACATCCCTTATGCTGGGAACAAGACTGGTCGAAAACACACTCCTCATTTGTCTGTTCATTCCATCGCTCGCTTTCCTCTCAGTACTTTCTGTTCGATATGCAGCACATCCTCTTTTGGTTTACCTGTTTTTTTTTTTTTTGTTTGTTTTTGTTTAAGTCTGACAGAGCGACGCGCTTCACTGCAAGAGCAGGATGTTCTGTCACATCTCACAGTCGACTTGGTTTGTGTGTGTGAAATTCTCCCATGTGGTTAGATGGTTTCAGGACAGGTTGAACTGATACACAGGTGGGTGTGAAACTCTCGATTTTCTCTGCTGCCTGCCTCCTACTCTTCACTTCATGGCAGATGATAGAGAAAATTAAACAAATAAAAAAAGAGTCCAAACTGGTGAAAAGAAAAGAAAGAAGAAGAAAGAAAGAAAAATCTTAGAATATAGACTCTGGGGAGCCCGTGAGTAAGATGGGAAGTAAATTAAATAACTGAAGACAGGGGAAAAAATCACAGTAGAGGATGAAAGAGCAGGCCTGGCTGATTGATGTCCTGTTTTGATGAAGATCATGACAGACCACACTGCTTTACATTACAGAGCTTTAAGCGTGTGTGTGTGTGTGTGTATGTGCATGTGGGTATGGAGGAGGGCACAACAAAGCGGCATTTCCAGTCAGAACCAGAAACAAAATTCAGTGTGACACAGGCGCCGGTTGACAGTGCGACCGCAATATCCGCGATTTATGGCTGAGCACACGACATCTGCTGCTATATCAGGAACAGACTTGGTTTCCAAGCCTCTCACAGTGTCACGGCTGGTTGTATTGGGTCACATTGACCTTTGTATGTTGGCTCATGATCAAACTGACTGCATCAAGCCAAAATTAACCACAGATAACAGCTACTTTTGTGATAATCTCACAGTGTCACATCAGTGGGGCCAAGCTGTAATATGCAAAAGGGCCTGAATACTCAAGAGTGTTCATGTTGTTTTCGCATTTATCAAGAAGACTGTATATCTGCTCTGCACTCTTAAAACATGAAAACCAACATCTTTATGATGAGTGCCAGCCACTTTACAAAATCCATATCTCAGCTGTTCAAGGAATAATAATCTACCTTTACATTATCAGCCTTCATTCATCAACATAAAAGGAAGCAATGCTTTCACCTTGCTCGTCATTATCATTGTAAGAGCAGTTTACAGTGCATATATGTTGAGCTCTCAATTTATTCAATTATTCTTCACAAAGTTCCAATTATAATAATTCACATTATGTTGATACTAGTCACTACTATGAGCATCACTTCACATAAATGAACGGTGAGCATCAATATTTCAAGGCCTGTTCTTGTGGACTATGCAGTGCGGATGCTCCCTCTGTTGGCTGCGTTATACAGGAAGGTTTTTATGGATAAAAGACAAATATCTGCTTCAAGGTCTCTGTAAAAAGGAATGTTTAATTGTAGTGCTCCTACTTATGATTTTCTTGTATACGTGTGTGTGACACAGAGCTGAGGTCTGTGCACGAGAGCGAGGAGCTGTTGGTGAACGTGGCGGCCACCATCAACAACCTGTCCTTCTATCAGGAAGAAAGCTCCGTACTCAGGCAGAGTCAACTCATCATCGCCAAGTGTAAGAGTAAAAGACTGACAGACATGAATGTAGCAATAAAGAAAAAAAATGGATGAGTTTTTACACTATTTTTCTGCTTTTTTCACTCTCTCTCTCTCTCTCTGCCCACTTCTTTTTTACTTCAGTGATGTTGAAGTTGGTGCTCAGCTCCAGTATGGACGCCATGCTTGAGGCCACCCGTGTCTATGGAAACTTGTCACAGTCCAAGGATGTGCGGGACTTTATTATGCAAAACAAAGGTTTATGATGAACACAAACACATTCATTCATCCATAACAATCACTCCAACATGGGATTACTTCATGTTTTGTTTGAGCTGCATTGTTTTACTCTTGCAGAAAAATTGGGAAGAAATGCATTTTAAAAAGCTCATGCAAAGCTGCATAAATTGTATTATCTAAGCACGTTATGCAACAGAAAACTCAGCGCTTAGACACAGAACGCCCCGTACAGTACACACCTCTGCATACTGTCGTGTCATGTTTAGGCTGGACTTATCTGCAAGGCCAGCTACTTTCACTATAAACATGCCGTCTGACTGGTGATAGCGGCCCTCTTATCTTTGCCCTGCTTTGTCCTCGTCCACTCCCTCACTCCACCATCTTTCTGTGTTCTCTCTCTCTCTCTCAGTGCACCAGTTTGTGGTGACGCTGCTGGACTCAAAAAGCACTGAAATGTGTTTTTCAGCCTGCGGGGTCCTCACCAACCTGGCTCTGGACCCTCCCAACCGGGTCAGCCTCTCACTAGAAGGGGCTGCTCCCAAGTAAGGACAAATGCACTCAAGAGATTTTGTTTGTGTGGAATGTTTGTGCATCCGTGTACACATATGTGTGCTGTATCTGACAGACAATTCACAGACTTTCTTTTTTAGCAAAAGGTGATGAAAAAGCAGGTCTGCTATGCCTGGATCAATAATACTGGGATCAAAATATGATGATGATATGAGAGTTTAGAGCATCTTTGTATCAATAAAAATATAAATATAGATTTTTAGATAATTATTGTATTTTACATTTGCCAGGAGACAATTAGCTTAGCTTAGCATAAAGACTGGAAACAAGTGGCCTGGCTCTATCTGCAAATAACAAAATCTGCCTACCAGCACCTCTAAAGCCCACTAAGTAACATGTTATTTAAAAACAACTATTTATGTTTTTATGGGGAATTATATGGGAGACTATTATCTTCAAGCTAGCTGTTCTCCCCTGTTTCTAGTCTTTATGCTAAGCTAAGCTAAGCTAACCTATATTTAGCATACAGATATGAGTTACATCCATCAACAACAACAATCTTCTAACTTCTGCATTAGTTTAACTCTCAGCAAGAAAATAAATGAGCGTATTTCCCAAACTATTCAAACTATTCCTTTAAGAGCAAACTGAGTGAAAGCTTCCTGAGTTTTTGGCAAAGGCAGAATCCTCTTTGCAACAGGAAGTAAACAGTTTTTTGAGGGGGGGAAATGTTGTCTTCACTGTGACAAACACAAGCACAAGAACACTACTTATTTGTATTTATTTATTTATTTTAGGGAGTTTTTCCTTATTTGAATCAGGGTCTAAGAACAGAGGATGTTGTATTGCTGTACAGATTGTAAAGCCCCCTGAGGCAAATTTGTGATTTGTGATCTTGGGCTGTGCAAATAAAATTGACTTGACTTGACTTGACTTGACTACTGACATGAAAGAGACGCTAGTAATTGTCTCAACCATGGTTTTATTTGTTCACATTAGTTATGCTGATTTTTTTTTTTTTTTTCAGTTTAAAATTAATTTGTAAACTTTCAACACATGGAAACTTCAAGTGGAACAACTTGTGTGGATTTCTTTCCTGTCTGTAACACATCCTTCTAACTTGCTATTTGGACATCGCTTAAACAACAAACTGTTATTTAACCCTAACACACACACACACACACACACACACACACACAGAACTTTTTCAGATGTACGTCCAACGAAGTGAGCTAATACCTACAAACCTGCCAGTCATGTGAATCCCTCCCCCTCCAGTCATATGATGTGTGTGTGTGTGTGTGTGTGTGTGTGTGTGTGTGTGTGTGTGTGTGTGTGTGTGTGTGTGACCAGGCTGGCAGACTGTCTGAAAGACTTTGGAGCAGGTGACTGGCAGCTGGCAGGCCAGATTTGTCAGGCCTTGTGGAACATGGTCGGCGGCTGCTCAGAGAAGCTGCTGGATACACAGGAGAGAGAGTCACTGCTGGAGATCCTCACTGCTTACTCAGGTTGGTTCAGAGTGTTATTACTAATCCTTACATAACAAGGGAGGGAGACATGCTGGAAAGAACATGCTCTTATTCACATCAGCCGCCCTCTGGGGGAAGGGAGGAACACAATCACACAATCACAAACATAATACATCTGGGTGCTGTCTGAACCTGTCACTGAAAGTGTTGACAATAAACCCGAAACCGCACACTGCACCCTCTCACTCACATCTGTCCATTCTTTTCAATTCATTCCTTAGATGAAGAAGATGCTCTGAAGTGGACAGAAAACGAAGATGTGAGGGACTTCCACAGAGCATGCTGGGAGTTAGAGTTCCTCCCTATAGCTCAAAAATTGATAAAGACTCTCCAGCCTCCGGACCTGACAGCCTGACACTGGGACATGGAGTTAAGAGTTTCATGTTGTCATAGAAACCTTTAAAAAAAGGACAACTGTCTTGAATATCACAAAAAAGCTCGAATCCATCTTTTGAGTATCAAACACTCATCTCCTATGAGTTTTATAGATGACTGTAAAGGTTTGTAGTTTTTTGTGGAGTGAGCAGCTTTGGAAAAAATGAAAATGATGTAAATCACATACACTAGGGCTTTCACAGTCAGATCTCAACCAAGTAAACACCGATTTTGAATGTGTTAGACAGCGCTCTCCACCACCATCATCCAACTTCTAATGAGGGAATATCTTTTGGAAGAATGGTGTTCATCCCTCCAGGAGAGTTCAGAGACTGTAGAATCAATACTGAAGCAGCACTGAAGCTATTTTGGAGGCTTATGGTGACGGCTGATAGAGGTAATTATGCAAAATATTAGGAGCAGACTGAATGTTTAAAACCGCATCTAATTATTATAAATTACATGTGTGAGAAGAGGAAAATTACAGATCCTTTTTCTCAGTTGTGTATACTTTACAAACAAATATTTGCATTTTCTTCTTTCTTAATTTTCCTTTATTTATTTTTCATCCTTCATGTTCCTTTCTTTGCCTTAATTTCTGAGTATCTTTACATGTACAGGGATAATTTAAGTCAAGCTCTTTGCACATTCATTTAACAGACTTGTTTTGTAAGTACACTGTGATACTTTTATGATAATGTGGTCTTGAAAACTGATGACTAACCTGGAATTGACCTCATAAGCAAATCTTTTATCATCTGTGGATTGGTGTGACATTGGAACTTGTACATAATAAAGCACAGCAGAAAAAAGCGGGGAAACATTTTGCTTCTCAAAGCCTTTTTTATTATTACACAGATATGGGGCCAGGCAGTGCTTACATGTTACACCAAGTAGCCTAAAGTACAGCATTTCAAAATCACATCGTTATTACATCGAAAACAAATCAGAAACGGCACTTAATGTAAAAACCCCCGGTGTCAGTTCCCCCAGCTTCCGCACAATAGACCTTAAACCAACCACAAGACAAGCCAGTGTTTCAAAAAACCCGAAACAACTCATTAGCCAGAGCTAATTAACAAAAATTGTTCTCTACAAAGAATTTCTTTTAGGTTGATATGAAAGACAGTTGGCCGGCTGATATCAAGGTTGCTTAATAAAAGTTTCCTATTCCGTAAATTGTCAGGGAAAGCCACTGAAACGTGAAGGGATAACACTGAGTTTCTGCTGGTGATTGTGTGTTGACAGACAGGCCTCTGTGGCCTTGACGGGAAACACCCTGAAGTTCAGACAGATTACCAGCTTCATCAGGGAAGTGAGAGATTTTTTTCCAGTGAGGTGTGACGTGGAGCCAAACAAGTAAGAGATGTAAGGTGTCTTACTATGAATCCCCCTTATCTCAATCCAAATGCTGGTCAGGTGCAAAGTGTTTTCCCAAAAAGGAGAAACTTTGACTTCGGCCGCACCACAGGAACATGGACTGTTACCTGGTTCCCAGTGAGTCACACAGTTCTCAAGCTTATTACAGTAAAATAAAAATGCATGAGTCAAGTTCCTGGAGCATACTGATGGCAAACTGAACTATTCCCGAATTCAGCTTACTGTTGACGTCAGCTTCAAAGAGCTGAGTGTACTTTGGAACATAAGAATAGAATAAAACCCCATGTCTTTTCATGAGTCGTCATTTGCATAACAGCACTTAAAGATGCTTACTAATTAGTGTGGACTATACTTAAATTTTCTATAGTTGTGCAACTGAACAGTGGAAGTGAGCTGATTGTGACACTGATTGTGCTGAGTGTTTGATTCCTGAATTGTGTAGGCCTTTCCATGACTCATACAATCTCTGATGAAGCAATGAAATCAAATTGTTTAGGAGAAAACTACGAATGATACACAACAATTCAATATCATAGTTTATTTTTTTTTCATCTTTTTCATATATTTTCATATAAAAAGTGTCAGTAACTGACATCAGTCAGAAGTTTGAAAAAAAATACCTCCACTTCCTCTCAAACCACTTCCAAATGTACCATTCCTTTATCATCATCACCCTCCTCCACCTCACTCATTCATCTGTCCAATTCTCTCAATCCACCCTCAGAAGAATGCAGTACTTTACTCGTTTTAGTAAACAAAACAAAACAAAACAAAAAAAAAAAAAAACAGCAGAGGATTCACACCTCTGTTCAAAAAAAAAAAAAAGCTGCTTTTGCACTGGTTAGACTTCCCCAGCAGGGAAATAAGCACAGCTACAACCTTTTGCGTTCGACAGCTATCGACCGCAGTCGGCCCCGTTCAGGCCAGCACGGTCCCCTAGCAATGGGAACACGGCAGCCTGGAAAGAGTCTCTGCTCACCAAAGAGCACTTCTTATATGTTTTATAGAGAAAACAGAAGAGGTATTCATTTACTGGTAAAATTCACAATCCAAAGCTTCGAAAGTGTTAGGGCAACCAGGCAGCTGGGATAAGCGGAAGACGAGATAGGTGTGGTTAGGGCAACCGGAAGCAAATCCCTCCTGGAAAACCTGGTTTCTAACTTTCTTTTTGATTAGCTTTTTTTTTTTTCTTTTTTTTCCCATTACCAGAAAAATAAAAGACATCATCATCATCATCAACAACAAATGATAAACAGTTATCTCACAATAACAGAGCTACAGCAGAAGCAAGAAGTGTTTCCTTCAAAGTGCCTCGCTATCTTTTTTTTTTTTGACACATGAAATTCAAAGACGTACTTTTTTTTTCTTTCCGTCATTTCTGTGAAACGCACACAAACATCCACTTCTCAGTCATCATGAACACAACAGACTCATCCACACATGCGCAGTCAAACTCAAAAAGGGCTCAGTGTTCTTTGAGTTTCTTTCCACACCTCTGGTTTTCACACACTCCTTGGATTAGCTTACATTGACATTTGAGATTTGGGATGGGGGGGGTAGAGGAGTACAGGACAAGAGGGAGGGGGGTAATGCAGTGGATTTCTAATGGATAGGGGTTAAAGGGGTATAATGGGGTTGGGAGGGTGATTTGGGGATCAATATGACCCCGCTGAATACAACATGGGAGCAGCAGCATCAGCACATATGCACACTGTGCTGGATAGTTCAGGCACACGTAAAAACACCGCCCAAAGTAATGCTTCCATCTCCAGTTACCACTAACAGCAACCACATCGACAACAACATCCACTTCTCTTGATACAAAATGAAATAAAAAGGATATTAAAGAAACTAAACAAACAGTGACGACAGAATCAAAAGTGCAGACTTTTTCTGGCTGCACAGCTTTCTGGGGATTTTTTTTTTTTTTTTTTTTTTTTTAAATGGGTCTTCACTCTACCAGGAGACGGAAGAGATTGACAGCCAATGTGTTGCAAGCTGGAATACTGAAACATCGTCCTGGATGCCTCCGGTGTCAGCGCTCAGGCCAGGCACAAACCCCCCCTCCCCCCTCAGGAGAGCAGGAGTTTGCTCCAGGCTGCTCTCTCTTGGTCAGTTTTGGCACTGCAGGCAACACGAACTGAGTGTGTATCCACTTGTTTGAGATGACTTTGCTTCCTCAGTTCTTTCTCTCTCTCTCTCACTTTTCTTGCTTTCACTTTGTTCTGATCCTCTTCTCAACGTCCATCCAACACCAGGACAAGCATCATCACAACCCAAGGCTTTTCACATCTCTTCCACATTTTTGTTGAATTCCCCCCTTTGATTTTTTTTTTCTTGAAGTGTCCCATAATGAGCAACAACACTGACAGTAAAAAGACAACTATAAAAAAAAAAAAAAAAAAAAAACGCCAAAAGCACTTCATGTCATGTAGCGGGTGATCGCTCTCAGAGCGTATAACAGTTCTGCCTGCATTCGCGCTTCCATAAGAAGCAGATTAACGTGGACCTGCAGGAGACAAAAGAGAAAAGAGAGTCATTAAACACTGTTCATTAGTTGACCAATTTTAAAAAATAGCTGCTTTAACTCACGTCAGCAGAGATCAGGATCTCACCTTTTCGGAGTGCTGAAACTGCCTCCAGAAACTCTCATACATTCGTTTGGTGGTCTTCTCAGGACTACACACCATGGTCTTGATATAGATCTTAAAGCTACGGTCCAGCAGCTGGTTTATCTCTCCGTAATCATAGTCATCATACCTGAAGAACACAAAGAAAAACAATATTAGGAACACCAAATGACACAATGCTGACTGAGTATAACAGCACATGTTGCAAAATTTTAAAAAAAAAAAAGGTACAATATCCAGCGACTGACCTGATGCCAAACATGCAGTGGATGTAGTTCCAGATGGCCCTGCGCAGCATGCTGGTGTCCACATCCTTGTGTGTTGCCATGGTGTTGTAGGTCAGGTTGTAGGCCATTTGGAATTTCTCGTCCAGCATCTGACCGACGTCAGGATACAGTCTGTTAACCAGAGAGAAGCCGTGGTCCTCCCAGCTGTAGTCCTGCAGAAATTAAAAACGGTTAAATGCAGTTAATGACCATCCTCATCGTATATAAAGCACGCTCTCACATCATAAACTGTATTTGATCTCTACCTGTACTCTGAAGGTGGGCACGTGCTCCCCCCTCCTGGAGAAGTCCTTGTAGCCATAGCTGGGGTCCTCAAAGTGTCGGGAGATGTCTCTGGAGGGGACACACTCCTCGTCCTCTGCTGTGACCACCAGCATGCTCTCCGTCTTCTCCCTCTCAAAGCGAGTGGCCATCTCTTCTTGGCTGGCCTCTTCGTCGTCACGGCACTCCTGCAGCTGCTTCATGCGCTCCATCAGCACCTCCACCTCGCCGCACACCTCCTGTGGATCAACAGAGCACATCTGCGGTTAGGAAATGGAGTCGTACACAAGCACAAATCACAGATCCATCGGCCAAAAGAGGAATATGAGACATCTTTGCTCAGCTGCTGCCAATTTCTCAGCATTTTAAGGATTATTCCTGCTGCCTGGAATTAACTTTCACATGCTGGTAAGAAAACCTTCACTTTCTCACTTTCATCTCTCTGCACACACACACACACACACACACACACGTCTTTTACCACTCACATGGTCGCCAAGTGGATCGTCGTGGTGATTAGCGTGACCGTTGCCGTTGGCAATGTCACAGACGCAGTACTGGCTGAGGGAGGGAGGCCTGAAAGTGTGTCCGCCGTCGCAGTGGATCTCAGGCATGATGCCGCAGCCGAAGGTGAACGAGGCGAGGGAGTGGTAGTGTGTGAGGAGGACCACGGCATGAATAAGCTCCGCCAGTGACCAGCTGTGTTCCTCGGCCTTCAGAAGGCACTGGAAAAAATAATGAAAAAAAAACCTAAGTCTCTTGGTAGGACAAGCCAAATAATGACTTCAATATCAGTGACCTTTAAGGAAGCAGGAAAATATGTTTTTACCCTTCTAATCCAATTTATTGTCTCCTTTTGTTTTCAAGCCTCAAACCCCATCACCCTGCAGCTCTGCTACACTACACCTTCCAAGTTATACAGCTGCAGCCCCTACTCATGATCTCAGCCTGTTACATAAGACCTAATGTCCACATCCACCCTCCAGATCATGCCCGTCCTCTCACCTCGATGTGTTCCTTGGTGAGGAGCCAGGGTCGGTGGGCCAAGATTTTGTTGAGCTCGCCAAGCTGCTGCAGCTTCTGCGGGGCTTTGTCCAGGCCGTTGAGCCACTTCGGATCTCCCCCGACCTGGAGGAAGTCGTTCACATGCAGGTTGACCAAGTAGGAACACTGGTGTCTAGCTGCCGCCTGCAGGATCAGAGGGGGGAAAAAAAGAAAAGAAAAAAAAAAAAAAAAGAGTTTACAGCCAGATACTTCAGAACTTGACATAAATGGAGAAATGGATTTGATTTGAATTCACTGAGGATGAAGATGACTGTACCATGATGCCGATGTAGTGTCGGTAGTGCAAAGACAGGGGTCCATCCATCTGCAGTAGGTAGTGCTGCGTCCGCAGAAAACTCTCCAGGTACTGAGGGTGGAAGCCCATCACCAGGGAAATGTTGTCAAGGCGACCGAGGGCTGCAAATGCATCCTCAAATATCGACTGTGTCCTGGCGTCCACTTTACTGACGTGAAGAATCTAACAGAAAAATTAAGCAAAAAAAAAAAAAAATCAACTTAATATTTGTAACAGAGATAAAAGTTTTAAATGTCTAGCAGAGTTGCAGTCTGTGTCGTACCTCTTTTTCAGGGATAAATCTGCTTGGTCCGTTACCTAGTGGTCTTGGGATCCTTACTCCCAAGTCCTGCAAGACAAAAAGGGTGAAAAACATGCGCTTTTAATACGACAGGAAAACAGAGCACGGCTTCTAGCACTGTTTGCTTTTAATCATCACTTCTCATTTCTACTGTCACTTGATTGCATCACCAGCATAAAGAAATCAGAGTCGCTTTGTTTAACTGGCATAAACCTGACGGATTCTTATTAGCCAAGATAAAAGAAAGAAGAAGAAAAAGAAAAAAAAAAGGAAAATTACAATACACATGCAATTTATGGTTTTCTCTGCTGTACTTTGCAGTTTCACAGTAAACTTATGCATTATTCCATGATTAAAACCCCACTTTTACAGTTAAGGAGCAAACCAAACACACACACACACACACACACACATAGGGCGCCCCTTTGCCATCATGCAAAATAAAGACACAATAGAAACCTTTACATTGACTCTACTTTGTCCTGTAACTTTCAGGCTGCTTGTTGAGACATGTCTACCAGCGGACACTGAGGGGCTTTCTGCTGTCCCGCAGCGCACAATGAATGAATGACGAAGAAATGTAAATTATTCAAAAATGACACTGGGTTAAAAACGTGCCCTTAAATATGACTTTTACGTGTCGACTTCTTTGAAACTGAAAATTAAGAAAGGAATAAAACGCAGAAACGTTTTCTTGTCCGATGACCACAAACTCTTCTCTCTCGTAAACAAGCCCGGACAAAAGACTGCACTGCAGCTTATTTACTCAAAGGAAGAGGAAAAAAAAAACGTCGCCCGAAAACTTAAATAATGTGACACAATTCCCAAACGCAAACAACAGATTGAAGCCTCAAAGTATATGTATTTTGAAGGAGTGTTATTCGCTCCTGAAGTCTTTTCTTTCTCTTACCTTTTTGCTTAGCCGTTCACAATGGGTACATATCTTTAACAGGTCTGTCACTGCAAAAGAATTATTTTCCACGGTTTCAGCCGGTGCGACCGCGTGCCTCATCTCGTGTCCTCGCTGCACTTTAATTATTTCAGGGGAATAAAACATTTAAAACGTATGCTGAATGGCTGTTTCCTCCTCTCTTTGTTCCTTGAGGCACTGGGTAAAGTGCTCAGTAGTCAGCTGTTGCAGCCCTACAGCAGAATACCGTCCGCTCTCGCTCATACATTCGGTAAATAAGACGAGCCTCGCTTGATTGACGTGCCCGGCGGCCAATCGGGTGGTAAAAACAGCCTCCCTGTAGCCAATAGCGGCGGCAGGAGCACGGGGGCGGCGCTAAGCGTGAGGAGAGAGGGGGGTCCTAAACGTGAGCTGGAAGAACAATCCCCCTTAAGGAAAACATCATCACTTCTCTCTCCTTCTTTTGTTCCCTGCTGCCATTTATCATGATTGAATTTACTGTTATGCATTGCGCTCTGTATGCTAAATAATGTCAGCAATCACATCAAGGTGATTGCTGCTTGATTTTACTCTCCAATCAGCCCAATCAATACTTAAATCAATTATTTAATATGGAGTGACAAGAATATAAGAAATAGTTTTCTCTACCACAGTTAGGAAAAGGCACGAGTGTGTTATCTGTGTGTCCATCTGTGTAATGTGCATTCAGTGAAAACAACAACAACCTAAAGCCAGCTCTAGCATGCAGCAGCAAGTCCCACTGTTTGCTTCTTGCTGCATTAGGGTGTGGGGGGGGGGAGTGTGGGGAGGGGGTGAGCCCCTTCTCTTCTTGTTGAGCTGCAGAAGAAGGTAGAAGTCTGCTGTGCAAAGATCAGCATCAGCGCATTGCGAGATGGATAGCTGCAGGACCTGCTGCAACAACAACAGCCATTCAGTTAGTGGTTTTGCACCGCAGCCTATCAGACCACAGATAATGTCATTCCTCCACCAATCAGCCCCGGCTGAAAGACTCCTTTAAAAGCCAGGAGGAAGCAGAGATAAGGAAGGCAGCTCTTATGGCTTTGTTTATCCCAGCTCGACAATAACACGCTCACTGGGACAGTGTATGATTGGTTTATCACACCGCGGTGGTTTGAAAGTCAATAATTACTCAGAATTATATCAGATGAAATGTCTTGAAAACAACTCCATGTACTGCAACATTTATATTAAAGTATAATATCCACCTTATTTCATTCAGACATGTCTACAGTGGAATAGATTTGTACTAGAAATGGTCCACTTGTCTTTGAAATTTCTGCTAAACAGAAAAACAGTTTTCTCGTAGTGATACATGCAAGTCAAGTGTTGTTTCCTCTGTGGATTGTGAGCTGCCAC
The DNA here is from genome assembly GCA_038419695.1 of Scomberomorus guttatus. NCBI lineage: Eukaryota > Metazoa > Chordata > Actinopteri > Scombriformes > Scombridae > Scomberomorus > Scomberomorus guttatus. Next base: position 13,096,155 of record CM076462.1, read on the forward strand.
ATTAAAAAAAACATCCCCATATTAGCTTGTGCGTGGACAGACACACATGGACATCTGTGTGTCATGTTGCTGTGTGAGATTTCCAAAATAACATGTTTTTACCAAGCAAAACAGAGAAGACTATTCTTTTCCCTTCCATTTCATTTTATGGGGGGAAAACTGCACAATAGTTTTGATTGTTTGAAAAAGTCATACTTTTTGTGAAATACTATCCTTGTTTCAGTTCATGCTAGCAGCAACGACTTCTACGTCCATGAAGTGTTGAACTGTGAGGGGATACCCAATAAAAACCGGATAAACAAGTTAAATTTGGTATAACGAGGAGAGCCTACAAAGGGCAAGTCTGCCCCTGTGCACTTCGATCAAGAGCCTTCCCGGGCCAGTTTGGCAACAGACTGCAAGTCCCGAGCACTGTCTACAGGCTAGATAGCGCAGTATTCAGCAGGTTCATTGTGTGGATCGAGCCAACCGCCCCCCCCCCCCTCTCCCCACCCCACCCCAACCCCGGTCCCTGTCCTGATGCCACAGGGTGGGGTGCAGGCCAGCGGTAAACATGTTCCCAGGGCTGGAGTCAGCACTCCCAGAGCTGCCGGGAGCCCCATGGCTCAGCAAAGCTGCAGAAGAGGTTGGTCAGCGTTAGGGCTTACGACACACCAAACCTTTTCACATAAAAGCGCTTAGGCTCGGGGGTCCGGCCTCGCAGACGGGGCCAAACACTATTGTCAGAGTGCACGCACTGATTGCTCTGTGGGGCTTGACTGTACTCACATCAGGAGTGTCTGTGGGTGTGTGTGTGTGTTTCAGTGATTCAGGCATATATTCTCCTTCCCAGAGTGACCGAGGCTGAGATTACCTTACCTTGTTGCATGTTTGTAGCTGCTTACCAGAGCTGAATTATGCACATGCAAACCAGATGTCGTACACAAGTCACATGGATTCATAAGTAGCGTGCATAATGGACAAACTTCTCATGAAAACATCCACGTAGTATTATATTAGCTCCAGGAAAAGCTATTAAGTAGACACTGAGTTACATTTTGTTGTCCAACTAAACATCTTGTGTCAGTCTCTCTATCTTTAGGTAAGCATGTTGAACTTGTCTGAACACTTAATTTTATGTCTCTGGTTTTCACACAGTTGGGCACAACAAAATATTAGACTTTAGACTTTGTAATGTTATGTGTGGCTTGTATTACCATCTGCGAGACCTTGCATAAGATCACATTGTGACAATAAAAAACACCGCAGGTGTCTTAGGGAAGGCTTATTTTTAGGTGTCTCAGTTGAGTTACATGGCATCACAGACAGTATGTCTTGAATGGAATTGTTCTCAAAACTAAATGAGGAAATTATTCAAAGCTCAAATGAAACACTTCAAACATGCTTTTTGTGAACATGCTCCAATTAATGAGCATGTCGGGGTTCTGATACTTACTTATTTAAACTTACACATGACTGCAGAGAGACATGTAGCTGTGATAAACAACCTGTGACCTTTTTTAAGTTTGGGCCACCCTGGAGATGAGACTGTGTATGAATGTACAGTATGTGTGTGCATGTGATGGGTGGCTGGTGTACAGAGGTTAGATCAGGAAGATTATTTATGATACAGGGAAAGGCTCCTGGAAACAACAAGAATCATCTAAGATGTTTTAACAGTGTGCATATCATCAGATAGTCATCTGTTGAAAGAAAGGCCTGACACACTCTGCTCATACATAGTTAATCAAACACTGTTTCCACGTGAAGTTTTAAGTGTTAGATAGGTGTACTTTCACAAGTTGCACTGAAGAAACTGAAGAACAGAAACACGCCCACCTGAAACTGAATCTTTAAAGAAAATGTTGTGAATGTTCTTGTTGTGCCTGTTGCCATAGAAAAATAATGCATATTCTACATGTAAGCATCAGTACATACTGTGTAAACAGCACAATGTAAAACAGAGTATCTGACCAGACTTTCCAGTGAAAACTTGTCATTATTGGAATCCATTGTGCCTTGCCTCCATGCTCCATGAAGGAGCAAACTACAAACTTATTACTGCCGCTATTTGTGTCTACAGAGTGAGTATCACTCTAAAACAAAATGTGAAATACCTGCCACCGGAAAAAGTGAAACTTTGCACTGACAAATTTAAGGGTTTGTGAAGTGCACCAGTAAACAGATACTGCACACAACATAGGCATAAGAGTTAAGAGGAAATGATGTTACTCTGAAACGTGACATGACCGTTACAACTGTAGCTTTAAAGCAAATTGTTTGAGTAAGATCTATCTACGGTCTACTGTCAAGAATTAGTTCACTTAACTTTTTATAAGTAAAAAAGTATGGCAGCTACTTTCTCAAATGCTTACAAAAACAATTGTTTTTCATTTACGAGTGAGGAGCAGAATTAACAACAGTCTTAAATCAATAAAGAGGATGATAAAAGTTAATAAGATTAAAAAACAGAGAGAGGAAGCCATGCCAGGCGTAAACTCTGCACATATGTGTCTCAGCGCTTGTGGCTGCTGTGTTTTCTCAGGCAGCGAGACGCGAGGGAACCGCAAAAACTGTGGGGATGTTCAACAAGTGGCAGAAGTCCACCAGACCAGTTCAAACCTGACCTATCAGTGCGCAGAGGAGAGGAAGCAGAAAACTCTCGAACACTGACATAAGCCTAGCAACAGGCTTCCACCAATCACAGGGCAGATCACAGTTACAGGAACCAATCTTCTCTGCTCTCTCTCTCTCCCTCTCTAGTTTCTCTGAAAAAAAAAAGAAAAGGAAAACAGAAAAAAAAGTTCTGCCGAGGTATGAAGTTCACAGAACAACCTAATCTGGTCTGTTTCATAGAAAGTAATTCTGTTTACTGCTGTGTTTGTCCACTTGTAATTTTTATTTGTTTGAGTTTGACAAAAAAAAAAAAAAAGTGGAAATACAAATGTCTCCTAACTTCGCAGCAAACAAAAAACACATATGGTTCAGCTGAGCCCAGAGGCTCACAACAGAAACTCTCCTCTGTGAAAAACAACTAGACTTTTTTTCCATGTAAACAGATCACTGAAACATGCGCAAACTGTTTTTAACAGCATGCGACTGAATCAATACATTTAAATACTACACATCTACAGATACGAGGATAGTTTTTAACTTGTACACAGCCAGAGAGAGAAAACTGCAGACTCAGAGGGTATCCCCCTCCCCACTCTTCAAACACTGCTCTAGGTTCGAGCTTGTTCATCTATCACTGAGCGTTTACCGAGCTGACTGGAGGGTTAACCCTTACCTGTCCTGCTGGACACAACCTGCACATTTTTCACTCATGTTACAGAGCAGTAAAACTGGTGCTAAGTTGTGATAACCATCAAAAGCTTGATGTTCTTTTAACCATTCATTTGATGTTAAGACTTGTGAGCAAAGATCAGATCAGTGTGGGAATTAACTGGACCAGGGTTGCCTTTTGGCCCTCTTTGAGCAACTCTTGGTCCCTTTTCTTCTCCTTTTTTCCCAGTCGTCTCTTGTCTGATCTGTGTGTATTCTGGCAGGCTATCAGAGTAGAGCGGTCTTGTCAAGCGCCGGCTTTCCTGAGAGGAGAGGCGTGCCCCCCAGACCAGTGGGTCCTGGACCAGCGTACACCAACACTGGGAGGAAGCAGCGTTCCCTGGATTCCATGAAACGCAGCGGAACTGGAGAGACCTCAGGGAGCACACGGAAAAGAGAAACGATTGAGGGGGAAGAGGTATCTGGGACAAAAGATAACTTCTCCTTTTATGACTTTATACAGTCACATAAACATGCATATACACGATTCCCTAAATAATCTATATGTACTGCGGGCTGCAGTCCAGGGGAAAAGGCGTTGGCCTGCAACCCCTGTGTGCACGTGAGGAAGAGTGAGTTCCCGGGGATGTTATTCTAACAGGCAGAGGGCAGCTGTCACAATACAACAGGCTCCAAGAGAAAAGATCCCATAGAAAAACAGAAAATACCAAACCCTCCCCTGCTATCTTTAGCCCAATATGACACAGGCAGCAACCACAAATCAATGAGAAACTCTCCATTTTGCTGCACCTTTCCTCTTCTCTCTTTGTATTCTCTCTCTCTCTCTATAATAACAACCCCTACTGTCCTTTGACTCCCCCCCCCCCCCCCTCCTTCAGTAAGTTTACCAATGGGAAACACAGGAGATAACATGGCGAGAAGAGTCCAGAAGGGTGCCGCTAAAAGTTCAAAAAGACAAAAACTCAGGGGCTTGCGAAGTATCGTAGCAAATGTTTCACATACTGAAGAAATGCATGGTGAAATCTAGGGCAAACTTATCTGTACTCTCTACTCGTGTTATCCAAAAACACGGGACTGACAAAGCTGACCTTATATCAGCATCGGGACGCCAACAACCCCAAAGAAAACAACCCCTCTGATGTGACGCTGCTGTGTGCCTCCTGGCATGCACAGCTGTTCCTCTCTCTCTCTCTCACTCTCTCACTCTCTCTCTCTCTCTCTCTCTCAAGACCTCTCTGCTGACTGAGCAAAAAATTACTCATCTCACTGGGAACCTGGCCAAAATGTTGTATATAATTCTTAATGGGCACTGTAAACCCAGCACAAAGGATCCGACCCTTAACCTGTTTCTGAGAGAATACAGAAAGGTGATGATTCACTCTAAAAAAAAAAAAAAAAAAACCTAAAAAAACCCCCCCCAATAAATAACAAGTTCATAACAAGTTCATAGCGTGAGCCACTAAATGAAAGGTAATTAAAGCTTGATGAGCTGTTGAGCCTAACAAAGAGAGTTTTATCAAAGAGTTTTCTCATTTCCATGTAGTTGCTTGCAGAAAACAAGGGAGTCACTGAACCTGTTTTATATAACAGAACAAGAACAAGCTGACAGTCCTGATAGCAGTGATCCAGTGTGAGGTACACCAGCTTAGACAGCAGACAAAAACAGATGCTGATAAAGTCTGATGTTACCCATCATAAGGGCTACGGCAAAGGTTGGAAACGATTGCACTCATCTTTACTTCTGTCTGCTGCTCATGTCGGTTTCACTTCTGCCCTTCTCTTTTTCCACTGTCTATCCTCTCAATCTGTAACCTTCACCAGGCTGTATTTTGATTGCCAAATTGGACATGGGATGTGATACCGCCGTACTTTAAGGGGGGAAGGAAGTGATATGGCCTAATTGTTGCCCTCAGAACCATTTTGGCCGTGTCCTATTACTTCATTAATAGGCAATGGGCCCCGGTACTGAATGGCAGAACAAAATGGCTGGCCGAAACTCATTTGAGTGCAACGTCACGGCGGCTGCCCCATTAATGTTTAATCGTTTATGAAATGTCTGTTTGATTAGGTGGAAACTCGATCCTGGCCTCTGTCCTCTTCACTCTTCGTCACAGACTCAACATTTCCAGTCTTTTCAGAGAATATTTTATGTTGTTGATGCTTTGTACGATATTAGAGAGCAGAGCCAGAAGAGAGAGAAAGAAAGAGAGAAATATGGTATTTTATTAATATTTCCACTGCCTTTGTCAATTGGCTTTATTTCTATTCTATGTATTTCTATTTACCACCAGCAGTTCAAAGTTTTCACTTGGGTTGTGAATTATCTCAACATCTACAAGATGAATTTGCACAAAGATGAATTTGGTGAACACATTCATGGTTTCAACAACTGCTGGTTCTCTATCTGTTCCATCAGACACGTCTGAGACGAACGACTGAAAGACGTGGTTGAAATGCCTCCTGGGTAGACACACAGTTACTCCTGGGCAAACTGTTTCAAAATCTACACATTCACACAACATCTGCATCCCCTACTTAGCAGGAATCACCCAGGCCAGTCAACTAGACTACTAGACTACTACTAGACTGTAGTGTACTGATTATAGCTGTATAAAAGGTATAACCACAGCCCCTCTCTTTGTCCTCTTGTTAATCTTTGTTCTTTAAATTTAGTTTTTCTTGCACCACAAGTTCAACTTCAAAACAGCTGTCCAAGATGAGGTGCAGAAAATATATACACAGTGGAGCCAGCAGACTCAATGTGTGCAAAACACAGGGGGACAAGTAGAAACATACAAAAATTCATAGTGCATGTGCATACGTGCTGTCCTCTTGAGACTATACCCAGCAAGTTCCTCAAATATATAAACACAAGCACATGACATGAGATCATGAGTTTGTACTGTCCAAAACAACACTGCAGAAATGCAGAAAATGCTTATCTAGGCACATTATATTCTGACCACACTCACATGTCTCATGGCTAAATTAAAGTAAAAAAATAAAATAATAAAATAATAAAATTGTTTAGGATTTAATCAAAGCTGAGTACAACAGCTTTTTGTGACTATTAGCTGCTAATATGACATTTGTGGATAAAAAGACCTTTTCTAGTTTGCATCTTTAATGCTTAAATACATGTGTAACGTTTATTTGTATGCAGGTTCTTGAGTTTTACAAACTCCCCATGGACCTTGTAACCCTGACAGAAGTGTGCCTGCATTGTGTGTGTGTGTGTGTGTGTGCATTTGTGTGTGTGTGTGTGTTGTCCTCTGTCTCATGCCACAGGTAGTGTTGGACATATTTGCACTGTGGTTAATCTATTACAGGCCTGTGGGACAGAGAAAAGAACAAACCCAACGCCTGAAACTCTCCTGTATCATTCCCCCTGTGGACTCGAGTCCAGTTTAAATATCTCACTAACGTTCAAGTGTCAGAAAATAATTAGGAGATAAGATGGCTTCTGTCCAGTGTAGCATACACTGATTATATTACTGTGGTGACGACATTACATTAGTCAGTGACTCATTGCTTTTCAAATCAGAAGTTTGTTCATTCATATTTTCATTTGAATGCCTTTTTGTTTTAGTGTTAAACACAAGCATTGAGATAAACTTTTGTATACTGGATGCTAGTGTGCAACAAGTGGTCTTACATTACCCAAATAGGCACCATTGTATTAAAAGGAAATTTCAGTATTTTTCAACCTGGACCCCATTTTCCCCATCTTTTTGTGTCTAAGTGACTAGTGGGGACAACAATTTTTAAAATTGGTCCAGTACAGCGGGAGAGCGCTTCAGCTGGCAGCCACGAAACTGGCAGCAATGTAATCTGACGGGACAATTGCGCCCCGTCAATGTACGTCCACTAAAAGTGCTTTTTTTGGCCACTGACGTGCTCAGATTGTTATTATAAGTGTTTTCCTACCTTTTTTCTTTTTTTTTTCGTTAGCTTTCACTTGATCCGGTCTGTTTATAATTGTGTCTAACCAAGTCTCGCTCAAGGAGAAATCTCAGTCTGAAAGAGTTGAGTTGTTGTCGAAAAATCAGCTAAATATTCAGCCATGACAGAGTTGGAGAGAGGAGTGCCGGGAGGAGTTTGTTGTGTTGGAGTACAGAAAGCGTAGTTTATTGTTATCTAAAATATTTTCAAAGTCATGGCTGAATATTAAGCTGAAAAAAAAAAAAAAAGTTTCCCTTGAACACAGCGAGGAGCTCTGGCTGCGTCCCCATTGGTGTCATGCTTGATAAAAATTCATTAATCTATGACAAAGTGAGTTGATAAGCAGTTACAGGACGTGGTTTAGCTAACTCAGCTAAATTGGCACTGTGGCCTGACTGAGTCAACATCCTCGGAAATTAAACGCGTACACCCAGATTACTTTGAAAGTAGGAAGAAAGGGTCAAAAAAGCTTTGTTGAAGTGAAGTCTTGTACCACCCAAGAGTTAAGAAGAATACAGGTTTTGATAAAGCTGTTTTAACTACAAAAAGATGAAAAAAAAGTTTGTCTCAAACAACAGTGGAGCTTTGTGCAGCAGATTTGTTTCATAGCATCATAACATCACATTTCATACTTAATGCAAATTATTAAAATAAAGAGCAAGTTATCTAAATTTAAATGCATACATTTATACACAAGAGCAAACAACGCTTGGGTGCAAGAAATTGACAAGAAATGTAATTACTGTAATATAAATTTACAGGCTTCCACTGCAACAAATGTATAACTCCCTCATCACTGATTATGTCACAGGTAATGGATGTGGGGGGTTAAAGAGGGCATTCATGATGAATGAAAAGATGGGAGGGTGGAAAGAGTGATGAGAGAAGAGTGATAAAAGGTAAGAGGACAGAGAGCGAGGATTATTTGACCAGTGTGTGGAGAGAAAGCGCCTCGTACCTTATCATGGATAAGTAAACACCCTGCACCGTCTGGAGTGACATCATTGTCCCAGAGAATCAATAACCAGCCACTTCCTGCGCAGCAGGAAAATCGATGACTCTGTACACTAGATTACCTATCTGTGCCCACTCACCTGAGGAGGCGCACACAAACACACACACACTGCACACAACTAATGCACACACTGTAATGCAGAGCACATACATAGAGAGCATTAACAGAAACAAACCCACTGTCACACTTTTCAGCAGAGAAGGGGAAGAGTATTTGTGCGGCTTCAGTGCGGAGTCAGCCCATTATGGGATTAGTGGTGGCCACGGGTGTAGGCCTACTGTTGAAGTCTAAAGGGGATAATGGCTCTGCCAAATCAGATTTCTATCAGGTTTCTCACACAAACACGCACATATCTAAAAATTGAAGCAGCATTGCTCAGCCCCAATCTGCAAATCTCCCAGATTCCCCCTGCTTTCAGGAGCATTTGTCAACCTGCCTGTTTTTTGCTCAATCTATATTATATTATTATGCAATAAAGGCTGAGTTCAGTGCTTAAAAAGCTAATAAAAGTGAATGAGTGGAGCTACAACATTTTGAAGCACACAGCCATTTGGCATCACTCAAAGAACTCCTCGTAAATTTTGTCGCCCATAAACGAGTGTCTGGTATGTGGTCTGAGCTTTAAGCACCATTGACAAAACTGTAGCTGGATGTGCTCAAAAGATTCTTTCTGCTAAGCAGAAGAAGAAAAAAAAAAAAAAAAAAAAAAAAAAAAAGCACCGCTCCCAGCTTGTTTTCCTCGCTAAATGTCTGGGAGGAGAAGTTCAGCGTCATGAGCACAGCTCTCAGATTGCCGCTGTTCCCCTGCCAAGCCGAGCAGTGGAAGAGCAGGCAGCTAACTGACAGGACTGATCAGGGATAATGAGTAACTCCGCTCTGTGCAGTCCCCCATCACCTGTGTGCGTGTGTGAGAGAGACGGAGCGTGCGACAGGAAATAGAGGGAATAAGACAAAAATACAAACAGAGGGTGAGAACAATATCAAACAACATTAACTCTGTTTCATATCACACAAACTAAATACAGCCTGAGAGAAATGAGTTATCATAAAACTGACTTCTCTCTCGATGTCAAACCCCCAAACAGACCAGCACACACAGAACAAAGGGGGAAAAAAATAAGCACAGTGTGTTAACTTCCTGAGGTGACTAAGATAAAGATGCATTTGCTGAGTGGGTGTATTTCATTATCACATACAGTAATGTATATATCTCTTCTAGGGAACAAACTCTGTGTGGTTAACCAGCATATTTCAGTATTGGTTTTGGTATAACAAAACAGTAAGTAAGAGAGATTGCCTTTCAGTAAGCCAACTTGACAACCTCCTCTCATCTTCGCAGTGTGCGCTCACCTTGGGCGCTGTCTGTCTGTCTGTCTGTCTGTCCACGTCCTGCAGAGACTCCAAATGCCACAGAGAAAGTCCTGTTTTACACCAACAGAGCCAAGAGGACTTAATGGGTAAAGATGGCCTCCAATTGGCCACTGATCAGTACTTAGAGAGATTTTTAATTTTTTTCCTCCCATAAGTTTTTTTTACTGGTCACATGAACAATGTAGAAAAAAACAAAACCTACCATCGCAACCAGACACACACCGGACACTCTAGATATGAATGTTTTCATTGTGTAAAGCTAATGTTTGTTAGTTTTACGTGTGAAATTTTCAGACTTTGTGTCAAAGGCCTTTACTCTCCACCTTCCACACACTCATTTCCCCAACTTGTTCATGATTGCTGATGACGAGCCTGTTTGATCCCTAACAATACTGGCATCTGTGCAATATCCCTCTGTCTGGAGAGGAAATCTATTTTCTTGATGCACCAGAACAGGTTCTGGCCTATAACCTATAAATCTCTGACCCTCCACTAACCCGACTGTAAGGCCAAACCAGCTCGCACCATACCGTCCTGCTGTGTGAGGGTGCGTTCTCTACGGGACTCCCACAGGAAGGTTTCACACAATACTCGGCTCTCCTTGAGGTAGACACACATTAACTGCACAGAGGCACACATGCAAAGAGAGATTAAGACAAACTTAAATACACACACATAAAAGGCAAGTACACAATCCCTCCTATACTTGTTAAAAGCAATGTACACACATATACACACACAGAGTCTCAAGCAGACAATGGACAGTGGAACTGTGCCATAAGGGAAGGCTGTTGTCCAGTCACTGGGCAACTGGGGCAGCAGATGGTCATCTTCCCTTCCACTAACACCAGCAAGGGTGGAGGGGGGGGGGCAGAGACGCAGCAGAGTGGTCTCCATCTCTGAGTGAACACCTTTCACCAAGTACATGGGAATGACTATGCCATAACCCATAAAGCAAATGAGCTGGACACTAATTATCTGCAAGTCTGCATGGAGTTACAGCGCAGAAATGGAAAGTTTACTAGACCCAGATGTACGGCAGGAGCAAGTGACACGCACAGTTTCCCCGAGCGAGGCTATTGCTTTCAGTAGTGTTTATAATGAATGCCACAGGCTCAGAAAGTCAACCAAACAAACTCGGCTAAACCACAAACACAATACAAACTCGTCTGCAAAAGGCAGAGAGTACGCTCTAGCGCAGAAAGGGAAAAAGTAGGTGGAAGGTCAATTCTGTCATGAAGAGGAGAAGGGGAAAAAAAAGCAGAAAGGAAGGTTTCATATCCTGTTGACCAGTTGTTGCCTCTCAGCGTGAAAGTTTTGATAGGAGAGCATGCATGTGTGTGTGTGTGTGTGCAGAAGTGTGCGTGTGCCATTGAGAGAGGAGGAAGAGCCTCTAGCCTACTGCTGTGTGTGCTGGGTAAAAAAAAATGTTTATATTCTTTGCTCATCTCAGCCTATGTTAATGGAGGAAAAAACAACAGCCCTGCATTTTCTCCCTCCTCTATTTTCTGTAGCGTGTCAGGAGCCATGTTTTGGGGTGGCTAACCCATAACAAGAGTCATCTTACATAAATAAAGGACTTATTGGCTACGGCAGGCCAGCAGATGAGGAAGAGACATGTGAGCTATTGGTGCCCTTGCATAAAAAGATGTAAAGCGCAGAAAACAACTTTGTATGAATGGAGCCACTGTGTGCACGGAGGAGTGCAACTCCTTCAAGAAAACATGTTTGTTAGAGAGAGTTACATCACAGCGGAGGTATGAGAGAGGGAAGAGGCAGAGAAAAAGACGGAGAGAGCAAAGGAGAGGTCAAAGAAACGCGGAGGAGGAGAAAGTGACAAAGCAAACAAAGGAAAGTGGGGCACGGGAGAAATAGAAAGAGAAGCAGAGAAAGGTGACCGGTGGAAGTGGAAGTGGGTCATTAGACTCCATCATTAGATAGAGGAAATACTGTACCAGTATGTTTGCATGCATGAATTAGATATGTAACCTTTTGTTACCTGACAAAGTAGTTCAACCAAGCCCAAATCTACCCTCTGGACTGTTTTCTGCCTTTTCCGTCAAGGTGTTTACGTCTGTTCTGTCAGTCAATATCTCTATTACTCCACTGCTATTCATCCTCCCTTTGGCTTCCCTTCTTCCTTCTCTCCTTTGTCAATTTGTTTCCCTGTTGCCTTTCATCATTGCCTCAAAGCAATCTCCCTGATTGTTGTTTTTGTCAGTGAGACAGTTAAGAGGAATGTGGTCAATGCAGGATTCACAGCTCGCCTAAGAGCCAGCTGAAGCATTAGTCATCTTACTGAGAGGCAGCACGGGTCATGCCTGTGTGTGCATGTATGTAAGCAGATAGTTAGATTGTTAAAAAAAAAAAAAAAAAAAGGTAAGAAATGACTGCAGTTGGTGCCTAATGTGACATTTCTTGTTATGCAAGTGTCTTTCTGAGGGCCTGTTAGTCTACTGAAGTACACAAGAAAACAAATAACATGACCATTTTTGATTGCTTCAAGGCGCCTGGAGCAAAACCAAACAAGTTTTCCTCCCAAACGATCTTTCTAAGAACGCACTGGTGGATTCCTGAAAAGCCGTGGGCAAATTTGCATTTCAGGCCTCAACTATTTCAACAGTCTTGTGAAAAACAACATCGACTGCCAAGTGCTCACACAAAGAAATTGATTTTCTCCTATATCCAACTATGACACTATAGGGAGTCGTAGAAAATACTGTAGGCCACATCCTATCTTTCTTATTTTCCCTCCCTCCACCAGTACTCCCCCTCTATTCTCCCAGTTATTCCCTTCGCACAAACACAGCTCTGAATAACATGTCTGAGCGAGGTAACAGAGGGCTGGGGGTAAGAGAAGGGTGGGTGGGGGGGGGGGGGGGGTGTAGGGTAGGGAGGAGGAAGGGGGGTAACCTATATAAGTAAGCCATGTTTCTTTCCCTTTGGGCTCCCAGCAGACTCAGCTTCAGTTTGATAAATAGCAGGCCCCCTCAAAGCAACAGATGCTACGGCTCAAACCCCAGCAAATTCATCAGCTCGGTGAAAAAACAGAAAGCCCTGAGCCAAGGCCCTTCATGGCTGTTCCACATACTGACAGCCTGCCTGCAGAGAAACACTGAGTACGAACAGCAGACATGGAAAACAGGGCCCCCTCGATACGGCTCTTCAGCCCCCTGCCACGGAGCGAACCCAGTTATAGTAGACCCTCAAGTCACTTCCAAACATTGACTCCTAAAGTCATTGTGCTCCTTGCTTTCTGGTCACTTTCACGGCTTTTTGTATCATTATTTCATCCCCATATCTGTGGCTTGACACAACCATTGCTACTTTTCTTTATCGAATCGTCCAAGTTACAAACATCCCCCCCCTGTGACGTCAAGGCTTCTCCCCACGCCGACACTCCTACCGCTGAAATGATTATGAGGCATGGAAACAATTGTGGAAGGAGGAGGCAAATATGTTCTCCACGCCATTTTCTGCGAATGCTGAAAAACACTGGCTTCTTGAAAAGTGCTTTTCCCTCTGAAGACAGATTGTGTTTTCTCTTTAAAGCCAGACAGAGGCCTTTCTTCAGGGGACTGGTTTGGTGTTTTGTGGCCTGTGTAAGGGAACGTTTGCTCTGAGGTGGGGTTGTGCAAGTTGTTTTGTTTGAAGGAAAACGACGAAAGAGGCAGGCAGCGGCTGTGATATTCAGAGACAAAGTTTGGGTTGCGAGGTGCGAATGAGGCGTTTGATTAAGAGTGTTGATGCAATCGGCACTTTTTTAGCACAGTTTGGGAAGGGTGGGGGTGGGGAATGAGGGGGTCTTTGTGCAGGGGCCCATCATCTTATAATCTGTCCAAAGGTCAGACTGTCTGTAGGCCTAAACTGACACTGTCGTGGAAAGACTGTTATTTAAATCACATATGTATTAAAATATCTACAGCAAGAGTCAAGAGTGGCATAGTTTGTCTGCATCTAGTAAGGCACATGACAATTGTGTGTCTGTTTGTGTCTACTAGTTGCTTGCACAGCGTCTGCTTTTAGATGTCCTGCTGCTTAATTTACATCTTCCTGTTTCTGTCTGGTTTTTATGCACTGGATTTTCCATTTTGTGAGGAATATTTGTGAAACTTTTTAGCAGTGAACCTTAAAAAACCGCTGCTGCTGCTGCTCGATCAGCTATGGCATGTGGGACATCAGTCGTGCCCTACAATAACCGGTTATCTCTGTGTGATTGTTTGTGTTGGGAGTGTGTTAAAGTGCATATTTCCCAAAGTGCCTCTTGAGAGCTCAGGAGTGGACTCTACCACAGTAAGATAGGGGACAGGTTGACCGACCGACCAGACGCCTCCAATTGGTTTCTATGGCAGCCACATACACACATAGAAACAGTCGCATGACCTCAGACAGACCAGAGAATCCTCCAGACGGTCAAGATACAGTGACACTGACCAGAGATTTAAAAATGTGAGCCTGATCCCGTCTCTCTATACTACAACTCACTGTTAGCCTCCACCTTAAATAAAAACCCTTGGATAATCTCACTAGAGCTGCAACGGTTAGTTGATTAATTGATTAGTCGATCGACAGAAAATGAATCGCCAACTATTTTGATAATTGGGTCACCAAAGCCAGGCAGCCTCTGATCCACGTCCAGGGTCAGCCTGAATAAGGTATAAGATGGTGAACATTCTACCTGCTAAACATCAGCATGTTAACTTTGTCATTGTGAGCATGTTAGCATGCTGACCTTAGCATTTAGCTCAAAACACCACTCTGCCTACAGTAAGTACAGTCTCACGGAGCTGCTAGCATGGCTGTAGACTCTTATTTTTGTTTTATACTTGATATGGGCAAGCAGGGTGCAAAATTAACTTTTTTGTCCACCGGCCAAATAGCGAGTGAATGTTCAAATTTTACCAGCCACTCAATAGACTACCATTGTTATTTTGGCTGGTGAGTGAAGCTAATTTACCAGCCACTTGCATATTTTACCAGCACTTTGCTGGTGGCCTGTGGGCCCTCCAGGTTTAGTCTGATCAGATGTACATCCTCCAGGGAAGCCTGTAAGTTGCACATAACTGTTTGCAGGTACAGCAATACTTTGCTTGTGTTTAAATGTCTATTCTTTACAAAGATTTTATCTAGAAAAAGCATGCATTTTATATCCATCCATCCATCCATCAAACCTATTAAACAATGCACTTCATTGGGTCATATCCAGTGAACAAGAGGCATTCTCTCTTTATCCAGATTACAAAACAGCAAAATAAGCTGACTGCTGTGATGCCAGCACAACAAGCAGCCAATAATAAGGTCAGCGAGGGTCAAAACAACAGCAACCAGACGGGAAGTAAGAACATTCCTCCATGTTGCAAGAAAATTGACATTTCATCAATGATGGAAAAGTGCTAACCACATAAACAAGAGCTAAGATTTTCTTCTTTTTTGTTGTTCTTTGTTCTTTTGTGTGGCATGTCTGTAAGCGAGCAGTGTGGATCCTGTGACCTCTCGGCAGGTATCGCTGACAAAGGACAAAGTCTGGTCAGCTGGAAGTGATGAAAGTGGGAGAGCAAGAGAACCAAAGAAAGAAGATAAAAATTCAAAGTGAACAGAGGCAGGCTGGTTTCTGACATGCTTTTCACAAGCACTGACATCACTGTGTGGGAAAGTTACTCTGTGTCTTTTCTTATCAGTGTCTGACCTCAGAGGTGTCAGGCGTGGTATTGATGCACACAGAGCGAGGATCACATCAAAACACAGCAGAGAAGCGCCGTCTCTTCCATGTGTGCCCGTGTCAACACCTGCATATGTTTCATGTACACTTGGGTACAGAGATACACACCAACATACGCAGTCAAACACAGTAGATCTCATTACGTTGGAAGACATGAAGGAAGCCTGACCGAGATTGTGGCGGGGCAGGAAGGAAGCGGAACACACCCCTGGATCTGAACAGGAAGCAGACAGGAAAAAGAGGACTCTGACAGGACACACACACATGCTGGAGTTACAGCTCCATCGCTGAGAGCTAAAACACAAACGGTGACATATAAATTCATGAAGTGTCTTCATAGAAAGACGTGAACATACAGCTTTTACTTCATCAGCTTTCTGATTCATCATTCCCATTAGCTTGTCAGTTACAATAAGCTTAACAAAACTACCCTCAGCTAAGTCTGAAAAATTAGGAAAGTAAGGACAACTCTGATCTTTTTTTTGTGTGCCTCGAAAATGTACACGCGCAATTTATATACAATAACTTCTATATTAGTAAGAAAGTACTACATTCAAAGGAGCCAAAATGATGTGATAAGGTGTAAAAGAGGTCCATAAATTGAAAAAAAACTGTAAATGTGCACAGTAGAGACCAGAAGTGATGATAAACTATGTCTGGAATATTCTCCTGTGTGCTTTTTTTATGCTTCTTGTTGAAAAACCAACACTCTATAGCTATTGGTATACAGTAGCCACTAATTTCTCACCCGTTACCACAACTTTCAGTCTGACAGTGAAGGCAGCCAAATATATTCATGTCAATATTATATATACCCGTATACCTAGTCTTTATATACACAGTACCACAGCTGACAAAAATACAAGGTAACTGTTGACATTTGGTTAAGGAAAAAAAGTTGAATAGCTGTGATAAATTAGTAGTTGACAATTGATGAATAGCTGAGACAAGACTATATACTAATTACATGTTTCCTGTTTCTTACATGTGTTTTGTACTGTATGTATGTGTTTTAATAGAACTGGATTTATACAAGTCCTTGCTTTTTCAGAAGAACTCAAATCCTGAGGAGACAGATGACACAGAGATCCTCAACAATGACCTGCCGGTGCACAATACATGTTGACAGAATACACACGCACACGCACACACACACACACACACACACACACACACACCAGTTAAATAAGCAGAGTCAGAGAAGGGCTGCCTGGGGTCTAGGCGGGGTGCTGTTTCTCACAGGCATGTTAATGGACATGTCACCATAGCTGCTCCCAATATTCCTCTGCTGTCCTCTGACTGCAGGGTCAACAGAGCATTGTGTCCCCTCAGGACACAATGTGTGGGCGTGTGTGAATTTGTGCTTGTGTGTACTGTATGTGAATGTGTGTGTGTCACCTAACTGTCACCTGGAGTCCCTGCTGTGCTGCAGCATCAGTTATGATGAGCTAGCTTCATCAGACACGAACATCTCAACATGTAGCTCATTAATTCTATACAGCAGCGAGGGTGTTTCACACCTTCTTGTCAGATACACTTTAGTTGCTGAGAAAAGAGAGCTGGAGGTATCCGTTCGATGAATGTGGTGTGAACGATCGTGCACACGTGTAGTTATGCAACAACTCTGAAACTGCAGACAAAAAGAACTCTTTGCTAGTTTATAAACTGTGTCGACTGTTTTACTGACTTTTCAGCAAATTTAGTCTTGGTCATGTAGCTCTTTTTATTGTGTCCCCATAAATGTAATGACTCTTACTCAGAATGAAGATGTTTGAGCATCAGTGGTGCCAAAAAAAGAGACATATCTTACTTTAACTGTGGAAATTCGTTCCTGACTTTAGAAATTGTAGTTCGTATTCCTTTTAAGGAATAAAAAAAACTCCACGCACTAATGAAGAATTTGAGATGTGGTTGAAAGCTCTGAAAAAACTAGTAAGTCGACTTTGTGTGATGATTATTTTGTCAAATATCTTACTTTGTTTGCTTTAAAAAGGATTATGAGCAATGTAACTGTTTTTAGCCAGTGTAGCTCTATGGATGACAACGCCAGTCTGTTGGTCCAGACTGAAATATCTGAACAACTATTTGATGGGCTGCCATGAAATTTAAAACAGACATTCATGGTCCCCAGAGGATGAATCCTACTTACTCTGGTGATTTCTTGACTTTAATTCTAGTATCAATATGAGGTTGGCTTGTTAGCATATGTTAGCATTTAACTCAAAGCTCTGCTGTTCCTAAGTAGAGTACCACAGAACCGCTAGCATGGCTGCAGACTCTTACTCTCGCTACCGTAGTATGTGCACTCTATTAGGAACACCAAGCTTATACATTATACAACTTTTCTGGTTGAGGCTTTAACCACCTGATTATCTACACATATTCTGATTTGAAGTCCTTTCAACCCTTCAACTAATCTTCCATTACTACTAGCAACACAAGTAACCCTATAGAAAATGTAAATGCTGCAAGATTTTAAAAAAAAAAGGTCTGTTTACTCTTTAACTCCCCAATAACCTCAACAGCAGCCGTTGGATTACATCATCAAATTGCGATAACAGGAACCTCCCAAAAAACGGCATCTAACTTCTGACATTGGTTTAAATCAGTATTTAAAAACAGGCAGCTAATACCAAGAGGTCTTTTAGATGAAGGTGCGTACGTGTGTGTGTGTGTATGAGAGAAAAAGTGTGTATCTATGTGGTTAATATTTTCCTGATCTTTGCTACGTAGAGGCCTTGTCTAAAGCAGCTGCATGGGCTATCTGCCAAAATAACCACTCCCACTCTATCCCCTCTCGCTCTGTCTTTTCATTGTCTATTCAGCATCTTTACATGTGCACGTTCCTTTTTTCTCATTTAATTCTCAGCGTTGCCTCACGCTTAGTCATCTCCCAAAGTCCCTGTCTGCGTTCTCCCTCCCTCTTCCTTATGGAGACTACAGAGAGCAGAGTCACTGACACTGATAAGGAAAAAAAAACCTGCAACAAAGCAGACCCATCTGCTAATACACGGAAAACACAGAGACAAAGTTGAGCAGGCACACAGTTCCCAGTGTCCAGTGCTTCTCCTGAGTGTTTCCACGCTTTGTTTGGTTTCAGGTCCTTCCCTTTTCCTTTCTCCATGATTTTTGGCTGATCCCACTGCAATATCACTGTCCAGTGTGTTTTCATTCTCCTAGATGTTTCACTGTGCGTGTGTGCGTACTTTTCTGCCCCAAATATGTGTATTAAGAGGAAACAAAAAAACAACAACATAAACTAGAGGATATATCAGTTTAGGCCAGTGCAGAATGTCACACATGAGCGTCAGAGAACAGAAATAAACCACTCTTATGTCATGTGTCATGTGACCCACCCCCCACCCCCACCTCAGCCCCCTAGTGTTATGTAAACCACTAGTTGGCTGAGGTGGGGGGGGGGGGGGGGGGGGGTCACATGACCCTCAGCAGGTTGCACCTCAGGTCAGTTACCCTGGGAATACGGGTTATGATGTCTGCTGGCATCTATAGCTATGATGGTGAGGCAGTATTTAGGTTTTCAATACACCTTAGCTATAATCTGTCAAACATTAACATATGAATATGTACACAACTGCACTGCACTGTCTTTGTTCAGAAAATACTATTAAAATCTTGTCAAATGCATAACTGAAGCTGTGTTTACATCCAAACTTTTTGAACACCAGAAAGAAACAAGCCAACCTCCCAAGCAGACTACTTTCTCAAGAAAAGACTAGTGTTACACAAAAAGTCAAAGTTAAAGGCCAAAAATTACAACATTAACGCTTTTAGGTGAAAAAAAATTTTTGAAAAAAGAAAATGCTGATATTCTATATCAAGGGAAAAGCTGGTTTCACATTTCCCAACATCTTCAGAAAGTCAGATGCCAAGTTTTAACTGTTAGACTGAAACTGAACCTTTCATTGGGCTGACTGTTCCAGGCTTATAGCAATTGCTTTGTGATTATGTCAAAGTCAGCAAAAAAGATATTCCAAATTCTAGCTACTCCATGCGTAGCCAATCATTTTTATAAACACAGTCTGATTGCCAAAATTTTGCAAAATGTCAGAAACAACCACAAGACGCTTTTTGCAAAAGCCAATCTCCCTCAATAGCATGCGTCAGATCCAACTGCTTTTTTTGCCCTTCAAATATATTTATGATACAATGACAACTAAAAGTATTAAATGTAATTCATCCTTATTTCTCTCTCATTCCAGTACAGCCAAAGTAAGAAATGTAACCTCTGATATTGATCGTTTTTGGCAAAAATGCATTCTTAGTTTCGCTCATTGTACAAAGGAGCACCAAAGAGCACCTACAGTACTTGACGGCAGGAAGCTGGACTTACTGAGTGGTACATCATACTAATATCACTAGGGGCATGACTCAACTTTTTGGCCTCTGTTGTGCAGTTTATTCAATTGTGGTGTGTCAGGAATCAGCTTATTGGATTGGTCTAGTTGCTTTATGCAAGCTTAAATCCAAATACAGAATTATTTAACATTTCCTTTAATTGAGTCTACACTCATCAGGACCTGTTCAGAGTAAATGAAAGTGATCGAAATGTGTTGCAGACAAGAGGCAACTACCACGCTCCAACTGACTCCAATTCAAAAAGCATTGGCTCCGGGACTCGCACTGTCAGACTATTGTCGCAATATTTCCGTAAGTTTAATGTTACTCAATTATGATACCTGTCCTGTTGGCGCAATTTAGCTAAAGTAGCTAACATTAGTCCAAGTATGCACTGCTCTGTGTTCCCAGTAGGCTAGCATTAGCTTCGGTCCGGTGTGTTTCCAGAGTGTGAAAGGCAACACCTCGCACTCCATATTTTGGAAGGTCCTGGCTCCAGATGGAAAAGATGGCACCATCCATAAGCAGCAACTCTAGGCTTCAAACCAGCTCCAATGCAGACCAATGGCTGACGTCACACTTCGCTATATCCATCTTTATATACAGTCTATGGTTGCAGACATTGCAATGAGTTTAAACAGAGTCTTCATGTCCTGTCACCTGTCAACAAGGGAGGAAAAGTATGATGATGAGTTCGGAGGTGAGCGCTGCAGCGCCACAGCTCTCCTCTGACAGACTCAGTGGGTGGTACAACAGGATCAGGTTTGGTGCTGTGAAATAACTTCCAGTCAGTCTGTATTTATGTGTTCATGCATATGTCTTTGCACGTGGCTCATGTTTGCATGTGAATGTGTACATCCAGCAGTATCAGCCACTCTGTGTGAGAGAGGAAGAAGTCCTTTGCCCCTGGCCCATCTCCCATGCCCCCAGTTTCCTGCTCCATCCCCCCCGGCCTGCCCGAGGATTAGCTGGTGGTCACCCCACTCGGCCTATTCTCTCTCCTCTGTGTGTCTCTCTCCCTGTCCCTTACAGCTCTGCCACCTCAGCGTTTGGGCTGTTTGGACAGGAAAGCCCTCCGCCAGCTGCCTACAATAACAAGCCGACCTTAGTCACCATCAGTGACTGTGTGTGTGGCTCCCGAGTGGGCATGTGTGTATGTGAGAGGACACCAAAAAAAAAATAGTATCTGTGGGGGAAGTAGTGAAAGTAATACAGTGAGAGGCATAAGATTGATGTGTGAAATGAGAACTATAGACACACATCTGGAGGCTGGTACAATATGTGTGTGTGTCTGTCAACAAGGGCTTGATCCTAGGTCTTAACTCCCAGCCACTCAGTGAGGAATTACCTTGATCCCATTCCAGTCAGAACGGTTAAATGTCTCCACATCTTTGACCACAGAACACTCATGATGGACAGATATCAGATATCATCTTTTTTATTCCAAGCACTCCTCATCCTTGGCAAAACCCAGCCTACATTACCTACAATGCAACTTGACTGCCGACAGTCCAGTTGAAGATTCGGGTGTGTTATGCTAGTAGCAGATAATGTAGCCTCGAACCAAGAGGAGGAACTTATTTATCAGATTTCACATGACTCACTCTGGAGCCGCAAAAGGCTTTATACAACAGTTTTTACATATGCAGAAGTACTTCCCAAGACTTGTAAACAAAATTTGATGTGTAAAATTGCTGGACTTCCTCTTTAACATTATACCCAAAATTTAGAGTTGCTTCATAAAGTTGGTCCACTCAGAAGCAGAAGTCAATTTTTTAGTGTCTCAGTGGGGTTATTTGGTGACACTTCAAAGTATCTTATTTAGTATTGCACTTCCAACGTTTAGTCCCTAGTATGGGTCAAGCTCCAAAAACACTGTATTCTACAAAATGCAACTTCATAGCACTTTTTATTGGACCCACCCTGCCTGATAAATGCCAACGTCTGTCAAACCTTCTGTTAAGGATATTACTCTGCAGGTGTGCAGAGGTGGAAACATAAGACAGGATTTGAACTTCTTTTTCAAGTTCTCCTTTTTATTCTTCACACAACAACTTCCATCACTTTATGTGTAAAACTGATGATGCCTCTGAGGAGATACTGTCCAAACGGGAGCACTGTTATGCCCTTTTGTACAATTCATTTCATCTAGACTACAAAGACTGCAAGCAAAAGCCATAGAGTTTTTAGCAAAAAAGACAGCCTTCAAGTGTGGCCTTTCAGAACAGGTAAACACTTTTGCCTTTAGACATGGTTCGACAACACATCGGACGACATGTCGTATTACATAGTTTGTTTAAAGAACATTTGAGGCTGATTTATGGTAGGTCGATCGACACTTTTGATAAGTGCCCCTTGACAGAAATGAGAATTTTGTCATGTTGCGGACACCATCATATTTTGTTGTGCAATGTAAATTGTGAGATTTATCTCCTAAGCTGTGCACACACACTTGCAGGGAAATGACAGCTATTTATTTTTATTTTCTTTTAAACTTACAACTAAGCCAAAGTAAACCACCAGACAAATTCTGTCCCAGTCAGGATGATATAATGTAACTAAATAAGCCGGCTGGAGGACAGTGTCTGGTTACCATGGAAATGACTGAAACCTTTTGCCGAAGCATAAATTGAAAACGTTGTGCAGCTCTTTCATTTCTGTTGAGCAACACAAAAGTGAAAAGTGTCAAAAAAAGTGTCGAGCGACCTACCATAAATCAGCCCTTAGGTTTGTACTCCAGGGTTTGATAATATGTTAGCTGTAACCATGCATGACTTGCTGTGAATTCAGTACTTTTGCATTCAGCTAAATGCCTAACATGTAAATGCAGGCTACAGTAGATGTCTCACACAGCTGTTGAGACCTTGAAGGAACTTCCCTTGTGGGCTCATACGACCTCTTACCCACTCTTTCTACTTCCTGTGTGGGGTAGCACACTCTGAGGCTTACTTCCTGTGAAAGACACAAACTTTCCCTCACAACCTTTTCTACATAAATATTAAAAATCAATATACCTTCTTCTTTTCTCTCCCTCCCAAACAGCTATCGCTTGTTTATATTTGTGTAGTTGTTTAACCGCTTGTTCACAGCTCTGTCTTCTCCTCCGCCTCGTCTTCTATGTGCTCTGTGAAGTAGTGACACTGGAAAAAGTGGCGGTGGTGAGTTTGGCACCGAACGACTTTGCGCAAATCTGCCAACACACAACACCTCGCTTCATCCACCCCCTCTTTACCACCACCATCCTTCATGCAGAGCAAAACCCCTTGTTATTACAAGTGGCTTTGTGCGGCAAGGCCACAGCCACATACTCCACAATGACAGATGAACTAGTTTGAACCAGTGAGGACTGTGGGCTCCGGCCAATAGACAACACACAGACCACAGACCTCACACACATGAGCCTCCTCACGCACGCAAACATACACAATAACACAAATATACTGTATGTCACGCACTCTATTGTTATACATGCTGTTGCTGTGAATTAAATAGCGTTTTTCCATTGCAGAGTCCGTTGCACATTCGCACACATATGGGAGCGATTTAGCCCGAAAGACTGAACATTTTGGTTGCTGCACGACACCATCATGAATGGCTTACCTGTTAGCTTATACAAGTGTACAACTCCGTTTCTGTTTGCATACACACTTTTATGTGTGTATGACTGTGACTTATGTATGCACCAATGTGTTAAGTGCTGTAACCTTTCAACTCTGAGTAAACTGAACCAGAGGCAGGAAGATCATCCAGTACAGAGAGTGGGAATGCTCACGTACTTTCTGGACCCACATAAAAACAAAGACTGCGTGTGTTCAATGTGCAAGAAAACCCAGAGTGGTATGTGTTCTGCAAATGATTTATGTATGTACATCTCCCAGTATCTGGTGGCTGAATAATAGTTTTATGGAAGGGACTCATGAGCAGATTCGTCTTTCTTGTGGGCTGATAACCCTGCACGCAGAGAAACAATACATCTATAAGCTCTTGTGATTATTTGTTTATATTGAATTAGTTGGAATGAGAATGTGTCCTAACAGGAAAACCAGACACATGGAGCTATATGACATCTTGGCAAAACATGCCCAAACATGTAACTCAGCCCTTAGCAAAAACAACCTTCAGCAGTCTCCTGTGGGGGGTGATGACCGGCTGAATGATATATTCGAACACATGTACTCTGCCACCCCCACACACACACATTATGACACTTGTTTACTCATATGAGTGTCATATGTATTGTGCAATATCTCAGATGTGACTGATATGACTTAAGCAAAACTGGGGGGAAATAGTGCATCTTACAAGGGGGAAACTAACAATAAAGTTCAGAATAACGTATTAGTTTGCAACTGGTAATTCTCTGTCAACTAAAACTCCCCAAGAGCAGTTTTCCAGTTTTTTCAGCTTAGCATCCTCAACTAGGCACAGCAGTTATATCAAGATTTGGACTCAACATGCTGAAGCTGTGTGCATGAACACTACTTTTTTCTATATTGCCTATTACTGTGGCTCTTGCCTAATCAGTAGGCTATTTATTTCAAATTTCAGACTTTATTTCCTTGTGTGTTACTTTCTCTCTAACGCTCCCTTTGTTTACGCAGAGAGCAGGTTAAACTCTTTGCTGGCAGCTTGAACATCAACAAGAGAGCAGATGATAGAAATGCATCAACCCAAAGAGTGAAGACAAACAAATGTGACATAAGGAGAACGGTATGGTGGGATAAAGGGGTGGTCCAGTGATGCAACAACATGTATTATGCACTGGTACCTGGATGCCCCCCCCCCCCTTTTTTTGTCACATGACACTCAGAAGAGTGTATGTATGTAAGTAAGTAACCCATACATTAGTAACCCTAGCCTTTTCCTCAGGCTAGCCCAGGGGTCACTAATGCATCTGAGCACACCCAGACACTCACACTTTTCATGACTAGCACAAATCCCTGACCTTGACCCTGCTAATAAACATACTCTACATACAGTATCTACACACACACATCCACTGAAGTCTACAGCACGCTTGACCTTAGCCAGCCCTGGGAACTGCGGTCAAAGAACTGTAGTCTTCTGTATATGAGGTGTATGACGGCTCTTTTTAAATCACATTTTTGTCTGCTTAACAGTTTAGTGTAAACATGTGTGCACCAGATAGACCACATATCCATCCATGCATTTTCTACACCCACAGATAACAACAAAATCCTGTCATACAAAAATAACAAATTGGGAGTTGTTTTCTGCAGCAAGAAGGACTTGACTTGAACCCTATTTTCTAGTGCTAAAACAATTAGTAAAAAATCGACTATTACAACTGATAATCTGTCAATTTCTGTGATTTAAAGCAATAGTTTGACATTTTGGGAAATAGTGTGCGCTTACTCAATTTCAAGAGATAGATGAGAAGATTTATATCAATCTCATATCTGTCCATTAAAGCAACACTATGTAACTTTTGAAAGAAGAAAGTTTTTATTATTACAAATGAAAGATTTAATTCATAAACAATAATAAGCACCAATGCTAAATTTAATACACTGCTGCTACAGCCTCACTTGGTCTGGTATGACCAGTAGCTTATGGTGGCTAATGTTAGCTAATGTTTGCAAACTTTAGATAGATATTGCTGGAGCTGCCATTACAGTTTGGTGACTTTATGACTCTTCTATACTTGCTCTACTCTTACACTATGTTTTAGCATTCACCATTATCATAAATGACACAGTAGCCGCTATTCAGCAAAAGTTACACAGTCTCACTTTAAATATGACTTAAACTACAAACTACACCCATGAAATTGGTTAGCTTAGCTTAACATAGTGTGAAAACAGAGGGAAACAGCTAGCCTGGCGCTGTCTGAAGATAACAAAATCTGTACTAGCCCCTCCAACGCAACATGTTATATCTTGTTGGTCTAATCTGTACAAAAACAGGAGTGTAAAAATGACAAGTTGTGGTTTTACCGGGAGCAGTGATTCCTGGAGATCTGTCAGCACCGTGTGGCTGCAAGTCGACCAGCATCGACTTCCTGAAATCTCTCCTGGCCAAGAAATTGTCCAGCACAATGCCCCTAATAAATTGGCTGCTGTCTGGACATTCATATTTAGTGTACAGACAAGAGTGGTATCAATCTTCTCATCTAATTCATGGCAATAAAGTGTATAAGCATATATCCCAAAACATCTAATTATTCCTTTGATTCATTCATTATGTAAATACACCAAACATTTTCTGTTTAAGTTTCCAAAATGTCAGGATTTGCTGCTTTTCTCTGTTTCATATAATTGTAAATTAAATACGTATGGGTTTATTTTAGTTTTTTCCCCCTATTTCTGAACATTTACATACTAAAAAGTTCATAATTAAAACCTCAGTGAGAGAGTAACTTAAACTGAAAATAATTACACAATCAATCCACCCCAAAGTTGACACAATATCATTAACTTTATACTTTGGTTATTGATATCAGTGTCTTCAAGATCACAGGTCTCATAAAAATCGACCTGTGGCTCACCTCTTGACACGATGACTGGCCTTTCATTCCCAAAAAATCCACAGAACATTTTGTGCATCTTAACTGAGACACAAACATCACAAGCTCCTCCTACCTCCTTGGTATCTGTTATTAGGGAACAACAGCTCCCCTCAAACAGATCCACTTACTGTAATTGGATTCAGAGAGTGATCTGTGCAATCCCCGTTCTGTGTCGCACATAGTATATCACGTGTGAGGAATGACATGCGTGCTTCCGCTGTCAGACAGTGCTCATGTATGTCAAATATGAAAAACACAGGTGGCTTTGCTGCTGTTGATGATAGACTGGTGCCTTTTGCAGCATGCAAAGGCAGTCCTGACCACAGAAACATGTTGATGTGATTACCAGATATAAAGATGTCGATTTTCCTCTATCACAACAAAGCTTGCATGCTTACATGTTTTGTTGGTCAACTTTCTGGGAAGGGCAGCTGGCTCATAAATGGTGCTGACTAAATTAGGTTAGCCTGGTTGTGATTTTAAGGGGGGCTCAGCCCACACCAACAAACACACATACACACACACACACACATATATAGACAAAAGCAAACAAACATCCTAGTTTCCTAGAAGGTTTTGAACAAGCTCCAATGGATGTTTTCCAGAATGTACAAGTAACTCCCCCTCCTCCCAAATCTTTTCCTTCTGTTTCAGCACAATCAAACTCATCCCCCCCACAGACCCCCCCCGCCAACCCCATCGCAATCACACCCCACCCTGATATCCCCTTCCTCCAACCACCCCTCCTCGCTTTCAGGCTGCACATAAACAGATTCTAGAGGTGTGTCTCCTCTCCGCCAATAGCAGCTCTCCCAAGCCGTGCATCTGAGCCAATCAGAGCAGCCAAAGGGAGCAGCCGTCTCTCCTTCTGTTAACGGCAGTTGTTGTTTTGCTGCTCTCTCTGCTCTGCAAGTCTTCAGAGTGATGGATGGAGGGAATAAAGAGGAGGTTGGGTCAGGCATTAATAGGCTCTGAGTGCTTGCCCACAATTAGGTGGGGGCTAATCTTAAATTCACAAGTGCGTGTATGTGTGTGAGCATAGTGCACGCACACTCACACTGAGTTTGTTTTACCAAAGAACATACACAGCGTTCACATGCTCTTTATCTCTATCTATCTCTTTCCCTCCCTCTCCCTCAAACACACACAGACCAGACTTTGTTTCTCGCACATAAACATCATTCACATCCTCTCTCTCTCTCTCTCTCTCTCTCTTTCTCTTTCTCTCTCTCTCGCTCTCTCTCAGACTTTCAGACTCTCGCACACACACACAGCGCACTGGTTAAAGCTGGTCAGAGGGTGTGGAGAACTGGCAATAGAGGAAAGACTGTCTGCCCAGTACAAACAGGACACCTGTCAAACCAGTCAACAACACAGCACAAACACAGATATTCCTGAACACCCTAAATCAACATTAGCACAAAATATATGTTCGAATCATGCTGATTGTCCAAATGATAAGTAGTTTCCATTTTTATAAAAATATCTGCAAATGAAAAGACATTAGATTCAATCTAAAACTAGTTCAGGAATCAAAATAATGTACTATAGGCCTTTCGCAGAAAGCGTAAAACAATCTGTACGAGGAAAACATTCATGACTTGTTTTTCTCACTCTTCCCTCTTACAGCCAAATTTATGCAATGGGGTTATATTGCACAATGAAGAAACCAGAGTGTTGTTTGCAACTGCTAACCTGTAACTTCTCAAATAAAAATCTTGAGCAAACAAGGTCCTTATCAAGAGGAGTGTAACCGTTCAGAACTCATGTGATATCAGCATGTAATAAAAAGTGCATCTGGTTATGAGAGAGTATCGTTGTGCAGTGACTGTGAAGAACCACCTCAAATCAGACAGGAAAACAAGCTTGAAGATCTTTTTTTTTTTTTTTTTCCCCTCACATGTGTGAGGAGGGAAAGACTTCTGAGACAAGGGAGCGATGACAGCATGTTTGGACAAACGTCTCTGGCTGGATGGTCACCTTCACACACCTGCATTCAAAAACACGCAGGCACTCGTGGTATTTCACAGAGGCTCCTTGATTCAACAAAACCCACTGATCTTTCTCCTTTTTCACCCATATATAACCAATCCTTGCTGACCCATATTCCTATGTGAGGAAAGACATGCAAAGTCGCTGATACAACACGCCACACAAAACAAGCTTTGAAGCACAGAATAGTCATTAATGTTTTTTATTGCAGGACTGATTTTACTGACCGTTAATATGGCACCGTGTATGTGTCTGCCTCTCTGAAAAGCAGCTTGTCTGCATTATGGTTACATAAAAAGTATCAGTGAGCAGCACTTAACCAACTTAGACCCTGAGAGCAATGTGAGTTCAAAAATTCTGCTATATATCGATCAATATTGGTTTTTATTACATAATATAAGCAATCATTTTTTAATGATTAAATGTGGTTATTAAAGAACTAGGACTGAGTGTATGTACTGAGAGGGACATTTTACAGTTGAAAAACAAAGTTGTCACTGCTTGATGTGGTTTCTAAAAACCACAAACACAACTTGGTCATCAGGAGACATATATGCTGATACCAATATATCTGTGATTTCACCAACAGTCCAAAACCCAAAGACATTCAATTTAGAACAAAAAAAAACAAGCACATTCTCACATTAGAGAATCTGCAAACAGTGTTCGCCATTTGTGACTTGATCTGTGAGTAGTTCATTTTTCAGCAGCAGTGCTCATTTACAAAACGTCACTACTATGTCTGTGAGTTAACTAAAAACAACATATTTTCATCACAGCCTGCTCCATCGAATTAGAAGCGAGCATTCAAAATACACGCAGGTAGAA
This sequence comes from Scomberomorus guttatus, assembly GCA_038419695.1. Lineage (NCBI taxonomy): Eukaryota > Metazoa > Chordata > Actinopteri > Scombriformes > Scombridae > Scomberomorus > Scomberomorus guttatus. Next base: position 13,125,171 of record CM076462.1, read on the forward strand.
ACACACGTGTGACATAGCACGTGGCCGTGAGACAGCAATTGCTTAGTCCAGTGTATCTAGCAAAGCACATAAGATATAAAAGGCGACCGATCAGAGCAGCGTGGATTTCGCTGCAAGGCAACACTGCACAGAAAAAGAACCAAATCTTCCAGACGAAGATAAGCAAACACACGGAACTGACAAAGAAATGACAGATGGGCAATACAGCCACTGAGAAAGAAACACTGCTGTTGTGTTGACATGCTTGACTGCTTGTTAAATACACTAAGTGATTTGTAAAGAATGGGAAGAATTAGGTTATCCATACACCAACCTTTCTGCCTACTCAGCTTAATCTACCTATTTTTATAGGCCAGTTTAGACGGACTGCAACATCATAATTGATTTCAAGATTAAAATCTCCTTCTGCTTTAGACTAATGACTTATGAATTGATTCCTATATGGCTGGACATCAGCACAGAAAAGGTGTGTTACATAAGTTACACTTGTTTGCTTTCTCTTCTCCCCTGACATCACATCGTGCACTGTGCTGTGTAAAATTTACGACAGAGGGTCCTTCCTTCCCCTCCTTCTTTCCTGACGTCAAGTGAGCCAATGAGCCACTGAACAACTGAGACCATGTCGCTGATTGATATCCGGAGGGAAGCTCTTGCCCGAATAAGCTCATGTGGGTCACTGGGGGGTGGGAGGAGGGGGGTCCGTTCTTACACCAGATACAGACTCCTTCTCTCCATTTCTGAGATTAAGGTTTAATGTCGGGGAAAGCTGATATTAGTTCAGGGCTTAGAGATATTTACCAGGATGTTATCCCCAGCGGTAAAAGAGGGAGGGAGAGAAAATGAGCTGACTTTGTGACTCAAGGGGTTGTGTATATTTTGTGTTGGTCGGCTGCCAACCTTTACATGCCTGGTTTCCTAAGGGCCTCAGAGTGTTTACTGCAACATGACTAGATGCCTAGAAACCTACAGAGGAACAGACGAGGTGTGGCGACCTGCCAGCAAAGACTATTCAGGAACCAGATGGAAAAGTTGTTTTTGTCTCTCTCAACATCGATCTCCCCATGGCCTAGATACTTCTGTTCTCTCAAGAGTGTAGCCAAGCTTGGCCCCTACTATTCTTGTACTTCTACACTCGCTAAAAGTCAGTCAAAACCTTTTAAAATATCCAGCGCTCGTCTTTTCTTTGCGATATTTCCCTCTACTGGAGACTCGTTGTCCTACTAATGTGCAAGGCTTTTTTTTTTTATTGTCGAGAAAAAGTGTTTGATTCTTTTCTGCACCCTGATAAATCTTCTTTTCTTTCATTGTCTTATTTTATTCATCCTCCTCATTCCTTTCCCCTATTTGCTGTTACTTTTCAGCATGCTCTCTGATACCTCAATGTACCCGTTCATTCACCCCTGTCCTTTCACCTAGCTTAATTTCATCCTCTCATATTTTTCTCCTGCTCATTAAACAATGGACTGCATTGTTTCCAAACATTTACTCTTGTTTAGATCTCTGTCTAATGCGCTCTTTGGCCTTGGAGATTATACTTGGTATGTTCAACGAAAGGCTCATTCTTATTTTTAATCACCATCAGCAGAGACATACTGTAAGCTCATAGTAAGCCTAGACGCCCTGACTGAAATGCTGCCTGGTGAAGGCTTTGTGCGCTCGTATGTTTTATCTGATGTACTAGAACCTGCAAAACCACATAGAGGACATTCTATATATTTGTTTACTCGGCCTTCAAAAACTGTTGACTTCCACTGTGTCACAAACCCCCATAAGTTAAAAAATGGCGCCTCAGAAAAGTCTGTACCGGTAATTTCACCCTGTTGATTTCACAGTCATTTTAAACATCCTGTAATTGGCATAATTTCTGCACAATTACAGTGAAGTTAAAATGTTCATAAGTTTTCTGAGGACTCTTGAGACTCTGAACCCCATTTTGAGAACCACTTCCATAATTAAATGTACTTTTTCAGCAGGTGACAAAACATATTATGAAAGCAATCAATAAAGTAAACATAAAGGACTGTACATACAAAAAAAAACATAGACAGAGAAGAGTCTGAGTGGAATATCTGAGAGCAAAGCAGTGTTAGTGCAGCCAGCTGATAATGAACAAGATCTTCTAACTGATGGCGAAACAATCAGATTTTCAGAAAATCCAAAATGATTCACTGAGCACTAATAATTTATAAAAATGCAGTGAAACCAGCTGCTTTGTGCCAGTTACTAAAAATTTTCCCCTCTCATCTTGGTTCAACTGGAAGAAACTCTGAGTTCTCCATACACTGATGTTTGCGAGTTTAAAAATCAAGGTGGCTAAAGCCAACATCTGGAATAATTTAATGGAGGGGATAACTTCAATTATTGGCAAAAACAACACAACACCAGCATTTTCCTACAGAGAGAGGGGCTCAGCTTACACAGGCCCGCCCGGCAAGTGTACAAGCTGCATGATGTGGTCATTGACCGGCCACCACCAGAATATATATCTACTCGACTCCTGCAAAGCAAGTCAGCAAAGCATGACAAATATCTTTACATGTACTACACTGACAGAAGATGTTATAAAAGTGTAAAGTTGTTGGGTCATGTGCGATCAAAATATTCCAGGAGTGTAGGGGGAATGTGTGTGTGTGTGTGTGGGTGGGTGGCTGCTGCACCCGGAGGTCAAATAAACACACAAGGTGTGATGGATGACAACATGATGTAACGGTATCTCTTCCAATTACTTTGTTGGGACATGTAGTACAAGTGTGCAAGCGTTAGGAGGGTAAACAACTCCGTGTACTTGCGTTGCACTTTTGAGCTGAAGTTTCTGTTCTTTATTCAGTCGTGACTTTTAAAACCGTTGAACTGCTAACCGAAAAAAAAAAAAGGGGGAACATCAGCATTTCCTCTTTCACACGTGAGTCCTCTGTCAACTTAGGCTCAAAACACAAGCATCCGAAGTGACCAAATCAACACACACAGCAGCCCCACTCTGTCTCATACACACACACATACACAACACATACAAACACTCTAGAGTTTCACATACCACAGACAGACAGGCAAACAGAAACACAGGCAGGCAGATATAGACAAGTGTGACAAATGCACTCAGAGCAGAGTGTGAAAAACAGGCTGCATTCATCATCCAATTACCAAATATCATCTATAAAACATTGGGGTATTTTCAGATCATCTGTTAACCAATCCTATTTGCATTTCTGACAGCGCATCACTATGTCCATCCATATTGACATGCAGTACTTGGCTGACATTGCTTTAGCTTATTCAACTGTTCTAGCTGAGTGAAGTGAGCATTGAATACCTCTACCTGTTGTTCAACATGTCCACGTTAGTAATAATTCTCTAGTTTCTAATGTTATTTAGTGAAAATATCTTCTCACAGCACCAAAAATCATCCCCTAAAATATCATCACATTATACATGCATGTATTGTTGTCAGATATTTGATCACAATATAGTAATATCTTTGGTCAATATCACAGAGACGTACTCTGCAGTCAGTGGGCTGCAGAATATGGTAATTTATCACTAGCTATTATACTGCATCGTCAAAGTGACCTCAGAGGCCCTTTGTGGTGGATCAATATCATCAGTATATGGTTACGCTTCCAAAACTAGAAGCTTTGTGACAGCTGGCTGTCACTTACAGCCATAAATACCATAAGGCTGAGAAATATAGCGTATTTATAGTGAGCATAATTCTGTACATGCACCGGTGTTGTTGTTGTAGTAGTAGAAGTAGAAACTATGTCTTGTTCTACCTGTATTCTCACTTTACCCCCCCAGTTGTAGGACGACAATCCTTCAACATGATCTTATGCCTTGTTGCTGCAATGTGCTATATAAATAAACTTGCCTTGCCTTGTCGATGACCTTCAATCAGATTTTGGAGGGGGCTCATGTGGCAAATTGTGCAAGAACAAGCTGTTGTTTTGTGCGTGTGTGAATTCATTGTGTGTATTTGTGTTTACAAGCTTACTTGCCTCAAATTGCCCCTTGATGGATGAAGAAAGTGTTTCGAGTTGAATTGAACTGAAGACAAGGCAACCAAAGAGGTTTTTAATGGCAAAGCTGTATAATATTCTTGACGAGCACAGTCTGTCACCTGACCTCAATCCAACTGAGCATACAGCATGTTTCCATTGCTAAAGAACAAACTGAAGACAAGAAGTCCACAGAACAAGCAAAAAGGGAAGATGGCTGCAGCAGATCATCACCAGTGAAAATCCCAAATATTGTTGTTGTATGTGTTTATATCTGAAATTGACACCAAATATAAATATGATTCAAGTGTATATTAATTTACTTTCTGACCCCTAAAATCTCATCCATCTCATTTGATTTAAAGATACTATAAATAGCCTCAAATAAAAGTGAACACCTAAACCTCACAGTGATTTGTTTCATTTAAAATCCAATCAAAAATGTGTCATTGTCCTTACACGCTCAGACTACACCATATGCATATTTTTGAAATTGTGTCTGTGTTATATGACACTAAATAACCTCCACCATAAACGTGCATGTATAGACAAAGTGGTCAGTGTGCGGGTGTGTGTTTTCCTCCCCTAAGTAAACACTGTGAAGCAAACCTACTCATGCAGTTTTTTTTTTTACAAACACTGCATGTCAATCACACATGCAGACACACTCTCTCCCTCTGTTACTCCACCACACACATACACTCACAAGAGCTGAGGTCAGAGGTGAACAACTGTGGGAACGCGGAGGTCCCGTAGCGTGAAACTGTCGCCGTCCTGACAAACTGGCCCGTAACATAAACAAGCACACATACATCAGCTTGGGACAATACCCACTGAGAAGAGAGCACAATACCCTAAACCACTCCACACTGGGCCTGAAACAATACTACACACGCTGAAACAACATCAGAGCCAGGCCTAAGCCAACACGGGCACTGGGCAAAGTTTGAAGCAACACCATTTGGTGAGCAGCACTACACAATGCCTGCAATGGGAAACAATCCATCAGGTGCTGACACAGCTAAGTTCAAGTCTCAAAGTGTGGGGTCTCTGCTAAACTGGATGGTGCACAGAGATGCAGCAGTTGCTGCAAGTTTTTTTGTTTTTTGTTTAATGAGAAGCCTACACAAATAAATATACACCCTAGACTTAAATGCACTGTCAGAATTAATTAATAATTGCATTCTTAATATTGACCGACACACCAATTACAGTCAAACCTCAAAACCCTTTATGTTTATTTGCGGGTGCAACTAACTAATTTAACTGTTTTTTTGATTAATCAATGAATCATCTTTAAAAAAGTGTCATCACATTCCCAAGAGCCCATTTGATGTCTTCAAATTGCTTGTTTTGTCCGACCAAAAGTCCCAAATCCAGAAAATATTACAGGATATAAACCAGAGACGAGCAGCATATCCTCACATTTGAACCAGAAAATATTTGGCATTTTTGCTTGATAAATGACTTCAGCAATCAATCAATCATCAAAATTGCTGACAATTAAGTTTCTGTCGATCTGGTGTTGTTTAGTAACATCTCCTGCTCACGTCAAAAGCAGATATAATAACTCGAATTGATTAAGAATTGCAGCTTTCACCTGGACTCAGATTCAGCTCAGATTCAGTGGTTACACAATATTTCCTGATCTAACCAGTAGCGAGTGACCCTAATATTTTGTTTGTGTATTCTGGCTGGTTAAGCCTGGTGTTGAGCCCGTGTGGTTTGTATCCTAATAGGGGCTACTTCAGACTGGGGCCTGGACCGCAGCCACTGGGCTATTCATGCTTTGTGACCTGATCCGCAGATGCCTCTAAATCCTGTATGCTCACTGCTATAAATCTCTCAAGACATGTAAACACACACACACACACAGACTCATATTCAAAGGCAGACAGATCAGCACACATATAAACAGACATAAACACGTAGAAAAAGTCACACACACATAAACACACACACACACACATACTGAATGACAGCCCAGTGACCGGGGCAAAAGGAAAAAATTAAGATCATGCGCAGCATTGCATGCATTCAGCCCAGTGCATGGAAAATTCCCATCCAGCAAACTTGAAAGAAGAGCCAAAGCAGGCGACAGACTAGTACAGAGCGCCCTCATGTGTCCACACTGGTAAACTGCAGCTGTTTCAGCCTCTCAATACTGTATGTGTGTGTGAATGATGAAACCACTCAATGGCCCATTCTCTTTCATCAAGTAATAGGCAGAGCATTAAAGAGTAAGAAGGTGGAGGATGAAAGGCACATATTGATTTTTTTTTTCAAATACTGCATCCACTGGACAATAACCTTCATCATTCATTTATGAATTCAATCAAATTAATCCTGAACAGATGGCATGCAAGTCGATAGATGGAAGTGTCCTAGGCTGAGTGTATGAGGCAAGTGGGGTGATATGCAGCCACTTCTATATTGTATCTGTGTGTGTGTGTGTGTGTGTGTGTATGTATTATTAATTCAACCCTACTTAAAAATCACTTTTGGTTTCCCTGATAGAGATAGAGCCAGATTTTTTTTGGAAAATATTAAGCGCAAATAAAGATATATTTGATTACTTTTTACCCATAAAAAACATGCAGAGAAGGAGGACAGACTTTTTTTAAATCTCTAAGTAGTACCAGTAGTCTTCCTCTAAGGCTGCACACAGCCCAACAACCTCCACCAGTAAGTATGCGTGTAGCTTGACAGGCCGATAAAGTTTACAAAACATTCATGCTGCGCCTTAAGCTTATTGCTGTGAGCACACAGTCGGTGACTCAGACAAGCGTATCAACAATTTTTATCAACTTACAGCTTCTCTCAGCTAGATTATGGTCGTTAAACAGTAAAAAGACAATGTTAAGAGAGACTTTACAAAGAAAATCAAACTAAAAGTGTAAAAGTTTCAGTCCATCTCCAATGGAAATGACATCCATGGAAATATACTATTACGTTACATTATCGGCCAATTTCACAGAAGACATTTTGACTTGTCATAGTAGGAAAAGCGCAGGTGTTATTAATAACATTAACGATGGCTCCGCTCTACTCAAGTGTCCCGGTAAGTATGACAGTGAGCCAGCATGCAAAATACCAGGACCTGAAACCAAAGCAGCTAAATGGAATTCAGCTGTCATTAATTTTTATTATTTACACCTGTGCTTTCCCCACTGTGGCATGTCAGTGAAAAGAGACCTGTTGCTACAGGTTGATCTAATGCTGTCACAGGATTACCAGTAAACCATGTCAGCAAGCCAACGTGCATGCCAGAGCCCAATCATTTATGTAATTAATTAAGTCGAAGTGTCTGCTGTAAAAAGCTGAAAAACAGTTAAAGTCAACCCTGTAATTGAAGCCATTTAGGATAGGTATTAAACATATTTAACTGCTAAACTAATGATTTCTTTGATACTTAGACATTTACCCAGAATGACTTATGAGTGCTACAGTTTCAGCCTCTACTGGCAACATTAAAAATCAACATAAAGCAAAGTTGAACACATTCTTGTGAGGGATGTGCTACAAAAAGAAATAAATCTAGCTGCTAACGAAGCAGCAGAGGACAATACTTTATAAATAATTAGTGAAATGCAATTCCATATGGTTAAGTTATAAATATCACATTATGGCACTGAGAGAGAGAGAGAGAGAGAGAGAGATAGAGAGAGAGAGAGATAGAGAGAGAGAGAGATAGAGAGAGAGAGAGAGAGAGAGAGAGAGAGAGAGAGAGAGAGAGAGAGAGAGAGAGAGAGAGAGAGAGAGAGGTTTGCTCAACAGCACCATGTGATCACCCTATCTCTATTCTTATATCTCCTGATAGGAGCAACACAGCAAATTCTGCTCTGCCTGAGGTTGGAGCACACATATCAAGCAGGAGAACGTGGGTATTATTATTTTCACAAACTGAACTGATAGGCTGGGCCTACAGCTCCTTTGTTCATGTGCCTTTTCTGTGCATGTTTCTCTCCTTCAAAGAGTTTGTTATTCCCTTCCCACCTCCTGCTGCAGCACTTTGTTAGTGTTGTCCACCGCCTCGCCTCCTCTCTTCACACCCCCCCCCCCCTCCTTCCACAGTTTTGGGGAGTGTGGGTGAGACAAGCTGAGCCTTGCGATGTATGTATGCCTGATCAGACGAAGACAACTGCAAGCAGCAAAATATTCTTAAGGAAAAGAATTACATGATGATCAATTTATTATGAGGAAAATTGTAAGCGATCTGGGGGCTTTAGTCTGGTTCGGGATTGTTAAAAGCTATTACACAAGGGGTTTGGTTTCGAACCAACAGAAATGATTCAGGTTTTGGGCCAGGCTGGGCTCAAGCTCTGGAGAGCTGGAAGATAGGGGTGCTAGTAGTTTTCCACTGGAGGTTGCTGACTGAATACAGTGAAAGACGGTGTTTGTTCCACCTCCTCCATCGTTTTCACCCGGTCCCCTCTCTCCTCCCACCGTTAAGACTACACAATCTATTCTATCACTGTTACTTTCCTCCATCTCTTGTCCACAACTTCTTTGACCTTCAGTGCTCTGCCCACATGTTTTCTAACATTCTCTATTGCACTTTCTTCCCCACTCTTCTGTCACCCTCCCTCTCTTTCTCCCTCTCGATTCCTGAATAGCACAGCTAGAAATAATCACAGACCAGCCAGCAACCCCCCACCTCCAAGTAACGGTGCCAACCAACCCCCCCACCCCCCAAAAATCCCCCATCATTGCACCTCATGCCACTGGTACCATGACGACTGCTTACACTCTGCAAAAGCCCATACCCAACACTAGCCCATCACTCCCTCTGTGCCAGGATAATACAGCCTTTACATGTTTTAGTGGAAAAGCTGTTACAATGAAGACTGATGATGCTTACAGGGAACAAATGAAACGGAAAGGATTCTTCTTTTCTTTCCGCAAAAATAAAAATGTTTCCAGGCTTTTTACATGCCTAATAATGGCAAAATAAGGAAAATTGTGTTTTTTTTTTCATTTATTCAGGCTTACAGCAGGATTGACAGTGACCTAGTTGCACACTTCCCACATGCCCCCTCCTCCTTAGTCTTCCCGAATCTGCAGCCGACAGCATACTGCACAGGCTGGATGGTGGGGGTCTGTCTGTGTTGTAGGATCAAAGTGTGAGCTTGTGTGTTAGTATGCTTTCTTACCATGTTAGAAATGGTTTTAAATATCCTGGCAAAAAAAACTGACTTTTGGATGGAATGTCAAGATATTGTAAAAATCTTTTTTTCTGTTCAATGATCTAGACACAAACTGATCTAAATACCCAAATAGCCATGCTATTCAGGAATTAAGATACGCAGCAAGTTTGTGTTCCCTGTGTGTACATCAATACTTTATATATATTTTATATATATATATATATATATAATATGTGGTTTTAAATCCTTATTGTACATAGAGAAAGCTGCTGACCTGCAGGTGGATTGAGCATCTTTATTCACAGATATTTGTAGCACAAAGATAAAACTCATGCAATTATATAAAGAAGACTGCCAAAAATCTATCAATTTGGTGATACAGTGAATTTCCAGAGCTTTGAAAAGCAACAGCAAAGAAGCTACAGTGCATCAAAAGAGACCTACACCATTGTGCAGTTATCATCGCCGTTATCAGCTTCACCAAAGCCAAAAACAACAAAAGCTTGTAGGATTGAGCAAATCCTTAAGTAGCCACAGTGTGAATGCAACATGAAGCTTCATGTACATCTGAACATCCTACAGACTAAGGCACAACTGCCTGAGCATACACCCACCCCAGACTCTATCAACACTGTCCCATCACTCTGCCCAGCTGGCTGGCAGCTGTAAATCCACAGCTTTATTTCTCTATCACGTCCTCCATATCCACAGAGCATTTCACTGTACTGTTACTGTGCCAAAGGTCACTGCCTGCTGCCACTGCTGCTGCTTTCTCTCCCCCCTCACTATGCAATTCATCTGACCTGGTTCGAACATTCACTAGCAGCGATCTCCCATAATCCAGCAGATCTGTCCAGACCACAAGGCTCTCTCTCCATGGGTCCTCACACCATTTACACAGTAAAGCAGAGGTAGCCCGGAGAGGACTCAGTGAGACACTGACAGGTACACATACACACAAATGCAACACATTCATGCACGAAAGCATGTAATAAAAGGATCAGGAGACAACTTCCTGCCACTGTGACAGAGCAAAAATGTTTACAAATCTCTAAATTAATGTCATGATCTACTAGCAGACTTTGACTCAGCCTTCTTAGAAAAGCAATATTGCATCTGTCAACACTCCTGCCTGTCAAGGTTGACAAGTCAAATTTGTTTTTACAGCCTTAGCACAAGCAAGTCACTGAGACAGGCTTGTACAGAAAACTTCCTTCAGAGGTCAAATGAATCACAAATTACGCAATCAAATCTTAAAGATTGAAAGCACAAGCTACCAGGCAACACCAACGTCAGACCCTCAGAAAAGCGGAAGAAACCTTTTGACGCCAACACAAAGGAGGATTCCTCACAATGAAGGCTGATCAGGTGCTGGGATTGCAAATACTTTGTGTTTTTTGACTGTGAGTCAAGACTGAAATAATGTGTATGGTTTGATGATCCTTTAAAACCTGTATGGCAGAGACCTTATGCAACTTGCAAGTTGCATAAGGTCTCCCAAGCTTTTCATGTGGAGACAGAAATGTGTTCTGGTTTATTCTGGGAGGTTGGATCCATGAAGCCATTTCACTTAATTAATCACACATAGGTGTTTATTACAGGGGCTGCTGAGTCGTCCTAAATGGCCATAATTAGCTAAATAAGTATGTGTAAAAAAATGAAGAGTGTCATAAGCTTGAAACATCCACAACCTTTGCCTTCCTTAGCGACAAGTAGGCTGAAGTCTACTACAGGACTGTCGCTTTACCCACAAATTTAATGGTTGGCACAACAATTATAAAATAATAATCTCTCATTTTTAACAGTGAAAGTGGACTTGGCTGTGCAACAAGCTTCAATACTACTAAAGTAAGATGCTGAATTCCTATGATGGCAACGACTGCACATTTTCTTCTCCAATTTTCTAATGAGAGTGGGGTTTAGAAGCAAAAAGAGTAGGCTCGAAACATCCACAGCCGTTTGAGAGTAGCTCTTAATTCAAGTTAGGGTAAAGGGCTAACACAATGGCGTAATTACATAACACAAAGAAACCCCTCTCTGTCTCTGTCCAGCAGCCCAAGACTGGGCTCCTTTCATCCAGTGAGGGAACATGGTGACCAGAGAGAGAGCCGGCTGATGGAGTCTGCCCACCCCCTTCATAGACTCAGAACAAACACTTACTATTGTCTCTCATTATTTGTGTGCATGTGCATATGTGTGTTTGAATATAGTGCGTCTGTGCCCACCGTTACTCCTGTGTTCCTGTATGCATTCGATCAATAAAGTTCAGCGAGGTCAACCGCCTTCACAAGCCCCAGGATGACCCTCCCTGACAGCGTCTGCTTATGTTGACCATACTCGCAGAATTGCACGGGTAAGCGGTTTTGGCCCTCATGTGTTCACCCCACCAGACCCTTACACAAGGTCAGCTTATGTGAACCTGACCCCTCCCCAAGCACACAGAACCCTATTTTCAGCCGCGACCTCGTAACCTTTAACCCCAGGCCTTCACCAGCATCGGGGCAACTTAACACCGCAAACATCATTGGAGCCCAAAAGCCCATTCCTTCAACTGTGATCGCAGCTTGTCCTCCATATTCACAGGGTGCCTTGAAAAACAAACAACGACTCAGATTACATAAAAAAGGAAAGTGAGGCAACTGTGAGGACCGAAGAGGGGTCTATCGCCTTGGATGAGAGATGGTATTGAATATCTATTTTATCATATGGATGTTATTGATACTATGAGCAAAAAAAAAAATGCCTTCATCCATGGGTAGGGTGCGGGATAAAAATCTAATTCCAGGTGATTTGGGGAAATACTCTTATTTGTCTTCTTGCTGAGAGTTATATGAGAAGATCAATTCCAATCTCATGTCTGTACCATGAATATAAGGCTACTGCCAACAGATAGTCAGCTTAGCTTAGCACAAAGAGTGCAAGTAGGGGCAAACAGCTAGCTAGCTAACCACATTTTGTCGTTTTTACACTTTCAGGGGTGCAAACTTGTAACCTTCCGGCAAAATTCACTAATTTTACCCCAAAATAGGTCATCCATGTGAATTGTGTAGATCTGCAAAGAAATATTTGGGGGGAGTCCTACGTTTCATTTGCCAGGATGGCGAAGGCATGACCGTCCTTACTCTGCCTCTGATTGGCTCACCCTGATATCCTTACCCTAACCCTAGTCAGTCTCACTCTTCATACCTTAACCTAACCAACCCAACCAACAAAGGCAATGAACTCTAGCCAATCAGAGGCAGAGTAGGGCGGGTGGTCTTGAAATTGCCATCCTAGGAAAAAACATTTGGCCACCCTGTGTCATCACACTGATGCGCAAACTAACATCTTCTTGTCTGCTCTGTCAGCTAAACTCCGCTGCTGCTGGATAGACCATTTTGTCCTGCAAACTTGAAATAACTGCCTAAAGCAGCTAGCTACACCTTCAGGCAGCGTGGAACACACTCATAGTAAGCAACCTGTTCCCAAAGTAATTATGCAGTTCGCTTGTAAACTTAGGTTTCTTGTAGCTTGCTAAGGTAGCCAGCTAAGATAGCTATGGCGCTCCTCCATTGACCAGCATGACACAGTACAGGACAGCAAGTATTTGAATCTGACCTGTACTGTGTTGCCTGTAACAATTCTCCATTGCACAACAGACAGGAAGTTACTGTAAGAGGAGTAAAGTGTAAAAAGAGCTTTAAATAATTCTTTAAATATTCTTTAAATAATTCACAGAAGTCATTCAATAATTCACAGAACATGCTCGTCTGTTAAAAGATATGATCAATGTTGGTTAACATTTGTAATTCCACTAGATCAGCTCTTAGTTGACAGAACAACAACCAGTGCCGAGCAAAGCAGGAAGACTGCAGTGGAGGAGGACAGGCAAGCCAAAGTAAGGCACATAGCTGCTCAAAAAGCACTCGAAGTACTGGCACAGGCAGAGAAGGCAAAAAAGCACAAGTAAGTAAGTAATGTGCTTTGGTGGGGTGGACTGGAATGGGTGGATGGGAGGGTATTGGGGTGGGTGGTTGCGGGGGGGGGGGGGGGGGGGGGGGGGGTCACTTGAACAGAGCTCGTATAGAAAAATGTAGCATGCATCATGGGAAGGGGCCTGGGTGCGGCACATTGATCATTTTCTTCGTTTTCAGGCAAAAAAAATGTCACCTTTTTGGGCCATCACCAGTTTGCACCCCTGACTTTGTTCTTATGGATTTAACAAACGAGATATAACATAGTGAGCTGGTAGGCAGATTTTGTTACCTTTGGACAAAGAAAGGCTAGTCATTTCCACCTGTTTCCAGTCTTTGTGCTAAGCTTAGCTAACCAGCCACTAGCTGTAGCTTTATATTTAATGGACAGATATGAGAGTGGTATTTCTTTTTTGCTTGAGTGTAACTGTGCCAATGCGAATTGGCATCATTTTAATGTACTAGCACATATTATTAAATATATATATATACATATCATTTTCAACCATCGACTTGAATGCCTGGAATTTGATTGGAATATACGAGAGCACATTTCTTCCGTTTGAAATTATTACTGGATCTGCTTTCTCAGTTAAAACAAGGTTTGCAGCGGACACACAGAACAGGGCGACAAATTAGCAAAAAATTGTTCTAGGCTAAATTTTTGTGAGCTATAGAGGTATTAGGGAACATTATTCTAGCCGAGCAGGAGGCCTTCCTCTTATAGAGGAGGGGGGTTGCCATGAGGAAAGGACTGTCTGTGCTTTCAAAGATTTTGTCTTTAATCAGCGGATCTGCTGGAATTAGAGGTCTGTCTGATCCCAAGCACCCCTCCCTTTACCCCCTTCCATCCCTGACATGAGAAAGGTGTGTGTGTGTGTGTGGTGGTCAGGGGGGTCTTCTACCGTGGGACCAGAACGACATGAGCTGCCGCACTGGGCTCATAAATGCACCCTTTGGCAAGCCCTCGGCAAATGCAGCTTAGCATAATTCAAAAATACCAGACGGTGTGTACTGTGGAGCACCGCTAAACCCGCAAAGCAGCTTTCTCTCTCTCTCTCTCTCTCATCTCTCTCTGCCCCTATCCTCCATCTTCCAAAAACACTTCTGCATAAACAGGAATTAATGCCACTGCCAAACAGTTTATTTCCTAAGAAAAACAACATGTCAGGCCATCAAAAGTTGTCGGGCTTAGTTTTTGTTTATTATTAGAGAACTCATTAAGTGGAACAGGCCACAGCTAACACCACACTAAAGCCAAGATAAATCCAATATTTTTGTTCTCCAAAAGTAAATAATCTCAGTTTTAACTGACAAAATACAATAAATCCAAAATGCTTTCGCGCCAACATTAACCACCCTAAAATATTATTTGTATTTCAAGTCTTGTCCACCCCGTAAGGATTTTATTAGTGTGAGTAGAGATGAGAAAAGAAGGCTAGTTCAGAAGGTTTGACAATAACATAGAGAATAAAATACAGGTACATGCAGTGACCTGAATCCATATTATACCCAACCACAACAACAAGGAACCAACAAGGAAAACTGCATAGCATACTGATAGTACTAGCGTTGAGTTTAGCTGATATATGGATATAATGTTTATGTCAGCAGCCAGTTTTTCTCCCCTTCAGCCAGCCTCATTGCCTGTAATATTATATCCCTCCATTCATTAATAACTGAACTGCAGACTGTCACACCTGTCACGCTGCAAATCGGGCACATCAACAGCACTGTGCAAAATAAAATTAATTACCAAATGAATTGACAGACCCATACCTATTGTGTTAAAAAGCAAATTACACATATACTGAATTATGTTGGAAATGCAGGGCATCATATTGCCGTGATGTTGATGATGGAGAGAGCGTTACTCTATTTTCAGTAAACATGTCTTAGCTCTATGTGAAAATGCAGTGTTGATGATGGTTTTATTGGTGGACCTAGGTGTGGTTGTGACAAAAAATATTCAATAAAATCATAAAATGCATTTCAGAGCCAAGGAAAGTGGTCATTCTTTATTTTATTTTTCAAGAAACAGTCAAGCTAATTGTTGCACTCTTGGTCAATGTCATTTATTATAATGATGGCAATCTATATACTGTTATAACTGTTCCTAATTTAACAATTTTTTATTAGTCATTCATAACATATATTGTATGATTACAGTTACAATATCACGTGTGTTCACTCCATTAGCAACTTATGATGGACAGCACCAGTTTGTGTCGATGTGTCAAATGTGAGGACATTAGGCCAATTTGAACAGGCTACTGTGGATTGTTTGTAACGACAGTGATCGAGGAATTTATGGTTATTCTACTGTTGCCACCATCTAAATAAAACGTAAGAAATTAAAAACTTGTTTTGTATCTGCAGCTTTTTAAAACCCTTAGCCATTTGAACATTTTATGATCTTGGGTTAAATTAGCTTATTATTTGACTAACAGAAACTACTACTGGTATTTTTGATTAAATTACACGTTTTCAGCCCAAGTGTGCTTAATGAACTCTTGATAGCAGTAGTCTTACTTTCTTTTCACTCACCTAATTAAGCCAAACTCTGATGACAATCAAATTAATTAAGTCTCTAGGTTTCAAGATGAAACGGCATTTGTTCTGTATACCAGTAATATATACTGTATACTAATTCTTGTCTTGGTGCGTGCATGCATACATGTGGTTGAAGGGTTGGATTGGTAAATCCTTGGCTCTTGTAGTGTTTAAGTGTTAATGAGTTTGTGGTGACAAAACATGCATTAGTCTTAACAATGTTCAAGCACAATGTTTGCAATGGTTATAAAGAGGTGAAGAAAGGCAGATGGCAACAGAACAATACCATAAGCACTAGTATGAGAGGACATGTGACAGCCTGGTGCCGGTTTTGTACAAAAAGACTCACCAGGGTCTCATATAAACTGTATGAATCTCCTACCTGGACAGCCTTTAGAAGCCGAGTGCATTGCTCCTTGACATCTTCGAAAGGACACCGTCTGGATAGCATGAGAAGATGAGCCAGGATGTCATTCAGATCACTGTTAGGGGGGCTTCCCAATGCTGGAGACAAGGGGGCGGATGCTGGTAGGGGCCCGATAGCCTCGACTTTCTTAATGACCTCCTGGCGGATCTGCTCCATGGCTGCAGTTCTGGAGCTGACATCCCGGCTGCCCAGCCCGTCCCATCTCCCCAGAGACTCCTGGTCCTGCACTTCCATCTTTTGACGTAGGACTAATGCTTGTGCTGTCTTACAACAGGCTGCACAACAAATGATACATAAAACAGTCCAAGTTTACATCACAGTGTATTCAAACCACATTTCCCGGATGTTTTGAATATCATGCCTGACTGATAAATCAGCCAGGTGATATTATTGGCCAATATTAGCTTATCACATCGATATATCGGTATCAGCACATACTGTATGTGTGCCAATAAGCAACCTAGAAATCCAATGTTGTTTCAAATAAGTTGTGCTCATTGATTTGCAACACTGCCCACAATGGGTTAAGACACTGATATCACACTAATATTAAAAGGTACCGCGGTATAAATGGTATGGAAAAAATCTCAGACGGTTGACAAATTTATATTGTCACGTTATATGTTATCATAACATCTGACCTCACAATTTCTTAATAACCGAAATTTAAAAATTAATCAAACATTTAAATGTTTGATTAAAAACAAATATCGGCAAAACATCATTATCATAGATCAGATATATCTGTATCAACTTCAAAAAGCCAGTATCAGTCAGGTTGTATCAGGTATACAGAGATTTAAAACCAAAATAATGCTGAGAAATGTTTACCAGAAATGTATCAGTTGCACCATAGTGACACTTGGTCTATTACCTTCTTCCAAGAAAAACAGCCTGGTTTTATAGATATCTTGCACTTTGGACAGTATACTGGTTAAATTAAAGTGTTATTGCCAACTATCGCTTGTGCAAACGATAATAAGCTTTTGATATGACTATCATGATTTAAAAAATGTAACAAATACGCAGCTTGTCAGTTAACGTTAGTGAGCTCCATTCAATCTCTCGCTGCCTGTGCTTTCAACCTGCCCGTTAACGAAGACACCGGTAAGCTGCAAACAGAACCGCGGTGAAAAACAACATTCCCACACACAAAGCTTTCAACGTGTGCCAAAAGTAAAAAGTGTCATACTCAAATACTCACTTTATTGACATTCTTTGGCGCAGGTCCTCTGCTATGGGACGCCTTGCTACTGAACTGAGCAGTTACCAGGGTACAAACGGCAGGAGGCAACAACTCGGGAGTTAACGTTCGATTGGCACAAAGGGCCGGCCAATGAGCGGAGTCCGTGAGAATTCTAGGGGCAGTACCGTGAGGACTCTGACATATGATTGGTTGGTGGGGAGTTGCCATGCTCCCGGGGGGAGCGTTTATGGGAGTTGGATTCTCTAAATCGCCTAACGTTCGGTGTATGTAGGGGAGGCTAGCGCTTCAGAAATACATCTCCCATAATACATTGCGTGGGTGGCTGGCCCCCCCTTCACTTGTTTATCAGAAAAATCAGGCAGAAAACAGACAGAGGGAAGAAAGAGAGAAATGTACATTTCCACTCAAATCGTGTTATATTTAACCCTCTTTTGTATTCAAGTGAACTGCCAAGCTACTTACTAAAAGAATCAATTAAACAATATGTCAATATATCAATGTCTACATGTGAAATTGAGCCACATAATGCAAGTATGTGTTCAGGACAAGTGTGTTTGTTGTAAATGCGAAAGCAAAGAATAGAAATCGACAAAAGATGCAAAAATCTTCAAAAAGAAACACAAGTGTCAGCAAATAGCAAAACAAGCCTCACAGGTAACTTTCTCTCAGTGCAACACACCTGCGATACTGCAGACATGTAGCAGGCTATATTTGCATACAGTTGTGCAAATGTACACAGAGTCATTGATTGATAGACTGGCTATGACACTTTACTAACCTTCAATAGCCTCAGTGAAGAAAATTTGCTTCAGCAACTGCTTTCTCGGACAGTGCCCATGTCTCAACAAGATGCATTTCAATTTCACATTTTGCAGACGGTAAGATGACTATTTTCCTAATGCAAAAAGGCCCTGGTTCAATCAGGGGACCTGATGGGATCCTGTACAGGGTCCTTAGAGACAGTGTCCTGAAGACACTGACATCATGTCAGTATTTTGGAGGGATATGGTGGGTTTTACAAACGTTATTATGCATAACTTTTAAAATTGGTGAAAATCAGGGTTGGAAAGACTGGAGAACAGTTTTTGTCCCTATACTGCTGTTTCTCTGCTGAACTGTAATAAACCCTAACAAACTGAACTATGTACTCACCACAGCGTCGCTTTATATAACATACTACATCACTGCACATCTGTTAGATTCCAACAGCATCTTGATGTTAAGTACTTCTACTTGTTCAATGACAATAAAGTTGAATCTAATCTAAATAGTTTTCCATATTACCTAATTGTGATTAAAAGAAAATAGATAGATAGATGCCAGATTTGATTAGTAAAACCAAAGTTTCACATACACACCATGCATCAATTTTTGTAACATTTACATAAAAAATGAACCCTTTTAAGAAATATTAATTACTAAATAAATATAATCCTACAGGTTAGCCATTGCTGTACCAAATCAGGCAAAAAATACTTCTTATCTATGCAGGCAGGACTTGTGACCTCTGTATCTCTAAAATGCTGGCTACGGCCCTGCTGTACATTACTGCCAATAGTTTTGCAAGGTTTTAGATTTCTAATTGGTTTAACCTTTTCTTAAAGGGTAAAGGTAGATATTATACGCAGTGAGTCACAGCACTTCAGCACTTTGAACACTTTTGTAAACATCCATTTGACAGGTAGGCAACTTGCCAACATGTGAGTTTGTATGAAATGCCTGTAAAGACGTAATCTGGGCACGATTAACTCTCAACATTTGATTTTATCTTATTAAAATGTTTCATCTCAATGTTTAGTATAGGTGTTGATCTAAAATTGTTTCTAGGGGGAACCACAAGACAACCAGTGTGGTAAGTTTCACCCTCCCTGTTATATGATATAATGAAAAAAAAAAAGTGCCAGATGGTTTCCGTGACAAAACCTTTATCAGATGTTGGCACCTCTCTTCTCATTATCTTAGAACATCTGTAACACTTTGGCTTGTGATGGTGAAGAAGGAGCGAGGGCGGAACTACAGTGAGGAAGGCGGCAAAGAGGAGGGAAATTTAAAAAGTCCGGACTGTTCGGTTTGGTGGCTGACAGCGGGACAACTGAGTCGCTCGAAGAAGTCAGTTAGCCACATTACAATCATTTACAACCAACACAAGCAGCCTAAGAGCATTGGGTATAAACCTATGATTATTTTCGAAACCACTATCACAGAATGGAGACTTACAGCGATCAGGTAACTATCGCTTCAGCCGTTAGCTCCCAATGTGGCTAAAACATTAGCTTTGGCATTGTTGCTAAGCGGTTGTCAGCTGTTGCATTCGTCTAAAGGACGGCGTCAGATAGAGATAATTAGCACTAGCACTAGCAGCATTAGCCTTTTAACGAAATGTCGTGACGTTAATTGTAAATAAATCGGTTTGTTTTTGCTTACGTAACATCAGCAGTGATGGAACTCTTGAAGCTTTTAGGAGCCTAACGGTGCGCTTGTTTTGAAAACAATCTCCTGGTTGCTGGTGCATTAAGGTAACTCTGTGTTGTGCTTAGATTATTAGTTAACCTAGTGTGTTTAGATAAATTATGTAACAACAGTATATTTGATAATCAGTCAGTCGCTTCATTCATCAAATCCAAGAAAACATTGAACTTTTCTGGCTCCTGCTCCACAAATGTAAGGATTTGTAAGTTAGTCGAACAGAACAAAACATCTGAAGACACCTTTGGCTGGGGGAACATTTGATGAGCATTTTTCTCTATTTTCTGAAACTGTAAAGACCAAATAATTTATTGATAAGGATGCAGCCCTCTTACGGCCTGTAAAGCGACCTCCTCTCTCCTCCTTGTCTGTAGATTTTAGACTCACCCTCCAAAAACAGTTACATTGGAAGCTATTACCAGCCTCCAGACAGGATACTACCAATACCAATAGACCTGGAGCTCCCTGCACACTCATCCATCAGCATGGACTCACAGACGACCAGCCCTCGGGTCTCGCAGACCAAACCTAATATTGACAGCAAAGGTATGGCTCAGTGCTTATGTCATGGGGCTGGTCTCCTATGAGGTTTTTGTTATGGCCACCTGCCGTTACAATCACAGGTAAGCTTTTCTCTTCTTGTTAAAATCCTCTTCAGCTGTCGTGGATGCACTAAAGACCCTCCAGGACAAAATCAGGCGGTTGGAGCTGGAAAGGAAGCAAGCAGAAAAGAGCTACCGGCAATTCTCCCAGGATGCCCAAAAGGATCAGCCGATCACAACAGCGTACACCGTGCACAGCCAACCAGCAACGAGCCTTCGTCCAACAGATAACTCTAACAGGAAAGGTAAATGATGGCCAGTGGGCACCTTTTAGACATTATGAAAATGCTAATTATTTTCTGTACATGTTTTTAATAGTTGTGTCTGTGTTTATGATTACAGAGCTGGACTCAAAGCTGCAGTCTGCAGAGGCTCGCTGTAAGGTTCTTGAGAAGCAGCTGGACTACATGAGGAAGATGGTTGAAAATGCTAAGAAGGAGAAGAATGCTCTGATGGAGGATCAGGTAGCCCAAAGGGTACAAACTACAAAACAAAAAAATGTATTTAAAAATCTTTATTTAAAACTTAGATCCTAACAATAAGCCTGATATTAACCATATTCAAGATTTTGTATGTTTGCCAAATAGTCTGGAAATGGTGTTAATACTTTTTATATGAAATTGAATTTACTCATATTATTTTTTACACTTAACCCTTTCATTTCCTGGCACTTCTGTTATTAAGTAGCATAAGTCCATGTGACAAAACAGTCACATAATCTGTCTTCCCTTTAACTCCCCACCAGGCTTCACTGCAGAAGCAGCAACCGAGCAGCTCAGACAACCAAATTCAGCGGGAGAAGCTGGAGAAACTTGAATCGGAGTGTCTCAAATTGAGTAGAACCCAAACTCTGGCAGAGGTACGTCCCAGTTTTCCAATTCGTTAGTATATTCAACTAATCATCACAAGCTGAGTAATACATTCATGATATCAATACAAGAATGCTGTGATAAACTTTCAGATGAAGCTTGCCATTCTGGAGCAGAAACTACTGAAAGAGGAGCATGAGCGTAAACTTGTACAGGAGAAGGCAGATGAGGTCAGTCAACACACACACACACACACACTTGTACACTCATTTTGGGTCAAGACTCAACTTTTTGGCTTTGTTTGCTAATTCTACATACAACAACATGAACATATTTAGCAGAAAACATAACCAAATTTGGATCTTCTTATGTTATATTACTTTAACCTCCTGTAAAAGATGCTTTATGCTGTGTAATAATGGCAAAATAATCTTTAAAAGGATAAAAAAGAAATAATGTTTCTTTGAAACTTTTAATCATGCTGTTATTGGCACATCCACAGCTGCAGAGGGAGCTGGACGTCAACCTTCGATTGTCTTCACCAACTACTGAGGAGATTAAGCCAAAGAAGAAAACAAAAAAGACCACCAGGGTACTTTTCTAACAGCTTACAGCTAATTAACAACCTGCATTTACTTGATGAGAGAAAAGGTTTGGATAATATAGTAGTGATAACAGCTGTCTTTTACCTCAGAAAACATCCAGACAGAATGAGCTGGCATCACCAAGCGGCCCAAGACACAAAAAAATGCCCTTTGTTGCAGGAACAGTAAGTCAGTTCTGATGCTCTGTAGTATTATCTGTTTGATTTCCTTTTGATTGATTTTGATTCCCTCTACCTGTCGCAGTCGACAAGCCCGAGCCATTCAGTCCATGCCAACGTACAAAGTATCCTTCACATGATGAAGCACCACCAGCCTCAGCTGTGTGAACGAGTAAGCGCTCTGCACAGGTCTGGCTGTGGAGCCAAGAAGAGCCTCCAGAAGGCCTTTTCTCCAACTTCCACCACCTTTCGCAAGCCTGAAAGGGAGCCAGAACAAGCAGACCAGCCACTGGGCTCGCTGTCTGACCTGCTCCTGGCTCTGCAGGACGAGCTAGGGCAGATGAGCTTGTGAGTACAACAACGCTATGGGAACTTTTTTTTTATGATACTAATACAATGTGTTGAACACAATGGAGGGATGGGATTTCTTATTTTCTTTTTAGGATTTGATTTGTTTTTTAATGCATAGCTACGATTAATTTCTAAAGATTAGTTTATATTTTTTCTAATATGTAGTCATCTGTGTTTCTGTGTCTATCAGTGAGCATCAGGAATTGGTGCGTCAGGTAGATGCAACCCAACATCGGGAGCAGAGGCAGGACCTGCAGAGAGAACTGGAAAGGTTGGTTGCCAGAATGGAGGAGAAGGGAGCTCAGATCATGAAACTCCGCAAACACCAGCAGTCGGTATGTGAACCACCACTCGTTACAATCCGGAAGCTCGGAAACTTGAGTGCACCCAGTGCTTGTTTGAAGCGTCGGCTGATGACCATCCTTAGTTGTGTGTCTGATGTTTTCTGTCTTCTGCTCTTCTCCAGGTCCATAAATGGACCCACACCCCCGAGCAGCAGCCATGCACTGATGAAGCCAAGAAGCTGAGTGGGGTCAGGTCACCCGTTCCTTCTCCTGTTAAGACTAAGCAGAAGGGAAAGAAAGGTACGGCCACTCGCAAAAATCTGCAGATTCTCAGAGAGACCCAGAAGTTCCGCAAAAGCCTAAAACAGGACGACCTCTCCTGGGAAACATGAGTGTCTCTGAAACTGTGTGCAGCTTTTACTGCAGCTGATTGGACCACGACTCCCCTCGGTGTCATGTTTTCTCCTCTTTTCAAAAAGGTCTCCAGGCCATTTTAGCCAACATAACAAATGAGAGGAAATAAAGTGTTTTTGTGCTTTACACTGGTCTTGATAATGTGTTAATCATAAAATCTGTGGGTGATTGATTTAAATGAAATCTTGCACATACAGGGTTCTTCTTAAGTCAAGGATATAGCTTATGAACCCTGCCTAAAAAATTATGTTTTTGAAAGTGAATATGTGTGTGTTTTATGAAGAATATCCTATTCTAATGGAGCTATTTTTAATATTTTACATTTTCAATAAAGCTTATTCTGTCACATTTTAAAGCTGCCAAAACAAATATTGGTCTCTAATTCTGTACTTTTTAATTCTGAGAACCACCAGGTGGCAGTGCTCAGTCTGTATTTATTATACAAATGTGAAGGCCTTTACCCACAATTTGTGGTGCAGTTTGCATGGTTAGTAATAAGACATGATAACTCTTGTGGAGGATTAAGCTTCAACTGTCTTGAACGGTCTATATTTGAAATGGAACAAATGCTTTGTGAACTCTGTTACAGCAGCTGGCCGGGGCAGCTGAGTAAATGTAGCTCTGACCACAGGACAAACGGATGTGGTTTTTATCGCTGTGCACAAGAGGGAGGAACTGCTTTTTGCCACAGGATTTTACTCTTTTCACAGAGTCAAAACAGCTCAATTCTCTTAAATTCAACTATGATAGCAATTACCCATCTTAATTGTAGGCTGGTCAGATGACAGGACACATTTCTGGCATGGCTGAGGCTTTTATATTTGCTCTGTTTATTTCAGTCAGCCACCTTTTTATGGGATGAATAACCACACATGAAGCTTCCTCATAATATTCCAGCCTTATCTCTTCATTATCAGTCTTTGGTCATGATTTTTAGTGTCTCATCAGGTCACATTTTTCACACATAAGCAGGATTTTTGACTTATCTCAGTCACACCAAAAAAATAACAGAGAAACCAACTAAACATGGGTTGTGTAGTCACAAATTGTTGATTTTAAAAAAAGCATTCCTGACTGAGGTTCTGGGTCATGGGAGAAGATGACAGCTGACTTGTTTTCTACATTCAAGTTTTTCCACTTAATTGCCAAGCTAACATTGCTCAGTTCTGGTATTCGTGGTATGGTTCGAAGTTCACAGCATGGTTAACTGAGAAAATTAGCCTAAATCTAATGCATTGTTTCTGTCTGCTCCCATATTAGATTACTGGACACATCATTCATGTTAGCTGAGGCAAGTTAAGACTACTCCTTGCCCACATACAACATCTCCATCTCCTCCTAATCACTCCCCTGACCTGGCAACTCTGATACCTTGTGACTGCACACCCTTCTTTTTGTCTGGTATTGAATAGCAGTGTATGTAGGAGGGCTGGGTAGGTATGAGTCTGTGTCAGGCATTTTGCTGTGGGTGTGTGAAAGGTTTGTCTATAAACAGCTCTTTGTCTATCATATTATGAAGATAAAGATATGTCTACAGTGTGGCATTGCAACAAGAACAAGCACACCATCTCTAAAGTGTTTCCCTGTGGTGTTACAAGTTGAGGTAAATTGAAATGTAACATCCTCATTGTGTGAATACAAGTTTATTCGTCAAACTAAAAGTTTGCAGAGATATTCTTGATACAGCACCACAAGCTGTCTGTAAACGTCAGAGACTAAGTGCACGGTTGCAGATTGTTTTTCATGGACATACTGGATATAAATCAAGGCGTGGTTGTCCAAAAAACACTCTCTTCAAACTCCCTTTGGTTCTGGGAAACAGTGCCAGTTTGGGACCGTGGGCCACTGGAAGAATAACAGGCTACTCTGCACAAACACACACATAAGCACACACACACCTCGCTCAAGAATGCAGTCAACTGGATGTACTGTGATTCTTGAGTGTACAAGTAGACACTCACGAACACAAACACTTCCTTTAGAACTAACTGTTTTTGCTACATAAGCAGAACCTTACTGTGACCCTGGAAACTGTGTGTCCTGTCAGGAGCACAACACAGTGAACATGTGAAAAACAAACTTGGATGTTCTGAACAGAGTGGTTTCTTTGGCCAGTTCAGACATTAATGGTACGAACTTTGGACCACTTTCAACTTCAAAAACATATAGATCATTATTGCGCCCAGAAAAAAGTACACTGTATCTGGTTTATATAGTAAATATTATCACAAGCTAGTTGAGCACCGGTTTGAGTCCACTTGATAAACTTTATTATATACAGGACACTTTTTGTAGCCTTCAGAAAAAGCTGCAGCCATATAAATTGATACAGGGCTATTAGCTTGTGCATCGGCCAAAGGGGGGCGCCAGCGTCTCCATAAAATCCTCTATTTTATATTATCAGGTATAGCAGTGAAGCAAAGTCTACTTGTGACCCCTCATCACAGGTTATGTCCTCAGTGTGAGTTGTGAGTAGTTGAACCCAAAAAAAAATCTACTTTTTCACCCCTTTAAACATCTGTTGACCCCCCCAGATTTAAGCCCTTAAGAGGTCCCGAGCCCAATCTGATAATATACTATTCATTCGAAAATATACACTGATCAGCCACAACATTAAAACCACTGACAGGCAAAGTGAATAACATTGATTATCTCGTTAAAATGGCACCTGTCAAGGGGTGGGATATATTAGGCAGCAAGTGAACAGTCAGTTCTTGAAGTTGATGTGTTGGAAGCAGGAAAGTGCATTGCAGCTTTGTGCGTATGGGGGGGGGGGTGCCAATGCTGACCACTGTCCACCGCCAAAAGTGCCTACAATGGGCACGTGAGCATCAGAACTGAACCATGGAGCAACAGAAGAAGGTGGCCTGGTCTGATGAATCACGTTTTCTTTTACATCATATGGACGGCTGCGTGCACGTCGTTTACTTGGGGAAGAGATGGCACCAGGATGCACTGTGGGAAGAAGGCAAGCCCTTGGGGGCAGTGTGATGCTCTGGGCAATGTTCTGCTGGGAAACCTTGGGTCCTGGCATTCATGTGGATGTTACTTTGACACCTACATAAACATTGTTGCAGATCAAGTACACCCCCTCATGGCAACAGTATTTTTTTCCCTGATGGCAGTGGCCTCTTTCAGCAGGATAATGCGCCCTGCCACACTGCAAAAATTGTTCAGGAATGGTTTGAGGAACATGATCACGAGTTCAAGGTGTTGCCTTGGCCTCCAAATTCCCCAGATCTCTATCTGATCGAGCATCTGTGTGATGTGCTGGAAAAACAAGCCTGATCCATGGAGGCCCCACCTCGCAACTTACAGGATTTAAAGGATCTGCTGCTAACGTCTTGGTGCCAGATACCAGAAGCCTTCAGAGGTCTTTTGGAGTCCATGCATCAACAGGTCAGAGCTGTTTTGGTGGCACATGGGGGACCTACACAATATTAAGTGGTTTTAATGTTATGGCTGATTGGTATACTTTTTCATACTGTAAGTACTATAATCACTATTATTTGCTTTTTGTTTTCTTGTAAATTACTGAATAATTTTTGCTCTGAATATTATTCAAATAAAGCGAGGGAAAAACTGGTCACAGCTGGTAGATATACAGTATGTAACTGGTGATGAGCGGTTACAAAAAGGTTTGGAATCACTGCACTGGATTATCAGAGAATGAAGGTGGAGGGCATGAGTGGGTGTGTGGTGCATCCAGCATGTACAACATCAGAAAACAATGTCAATAAGAATCTGGTTATATCTGTAGATTATATTAGTGCTTTCCCCAATAGACTCCAAGCATATTGACCAACACAGTCAGAGACAGGAGCAACTGAAGCTTACCATTAGGGTAAAACTTAAGTCATTAAAATCATAATTTTATCAGCCAAATGAGACAAAACATTTAAAGATCCTCTCCAGATGTATATAAAATACTCTACTTTGAATAATAATTTGTCTGATATGGTTTTTCCACAAAAAATGTTCAATTATCTTGTTAAAATCCGTAAAAATTACATCTCCTCCTTCTCCCTCATTGAAAAATCCAGAATCTATTAATATGCGAATATTTTTCATTTCAGAAGTTTAACTGCTGGACACAGGATGTCTCCTAATCCACTGAGAAGTCCATTCTCAGTGTGTGTGCCCTGGAGGCTTCAAGTTTCCACATCACACTTAAGTGTAAGTTGAATATTGGATCAGGGTTGGCTTCCAAACTATTTTGTAATGTCACAAATCATGCTTGTAGGCCCGCCTTTTAAAATTGGATTTTCAGTGAGCACAGAGAGACGTTCTGTCTTCAGCAGATGAATGTGAAGTGTCAAACTCTGCACCTACATCATTCTGCACAGTGAAGCTCAAACCTTCAACTGTAGGAACAAGAAGAAAAACATATTTTTGAGTGGAGGGAGACTTTAAGGATTGGTTTGACGTTTTGGGAAATACGCTTCTTTGCATTTTTGTGAAGAGTTAAATGAAAAGATTGATACCACTCTCAAGTCTGTATGATAAGTATGCCACTGGAGCCAGGAGCCAGTTAGCTTAGCATAAAGACTGTAAACAGGGGGAAACTGCTAGCCTAAATATGCCTACTTACTAATTAATGCATTATTTCTTGTTTAATCCGCACAAAAACCAGAGTGTAAAAAGGACAAGTTGTGGTTTAATTGGGGTTTATGTGCTGGACGCGTCTCCTAGTAATTAATTTATTTCCAATCCAGGATTTAATAAGAAGTGGCTGAATTTGGGAATAATATAGTAGCCCATATAAGATCATGTAAATATGATTTGATTCAGTGGTTTCAGTCCTGTTTCTGTTCAGCTTTGATGTTAATCTTTTACAGGAGAACTTGTTGACCTAGCATTAGCTACACACACACATATACACACACAGGGCAAGACAAAGCTTGAACTTGATACCTTCTGTTGTCCTTGGCAACTAGCCTTTCAACTGTAACCATGGCGATGAAGCTTTAGCCTGAGACCTGGCTGTGTGTCATCATCCCATTTGTGATTTGTCATGTAAATTACAAGCTCCAAGAAAAGTTGACATTGCTGCCAAATGAAAGGTAAATATGATGATTTGTTTAACAATATTCAAACTTTATTGGTTTAACATTGTGAAACTAAAAAGGCAACACTAGAAAAAAAATACAAGGCAAAAAATAAAAAGGCTTGAGAGGGAGAAAGAAAAAGGGGGGGGGGGGGGCACAAAATAAGCACAAAACATTTCAGGAGGCATTGTGGCACCTGCAAGTGTTTACATATGACTGTGTGTGTAAATAGTTGTGTGTTTAAGTGGGGTGAGAGCAAAGCCAAAGAATCGTACCTACAACACACAACAGGTAAAATGTATGGCACTGCAGTGTGTGTGCACGGAGCAAAAAAGCCACAAGGCAAAAGGAGGGAATCAAAAAGCTTTTTACTCGACACTCTTGGAATTGAACACTGCAAGGCTGAAAACTGATAGGATGACTAAGCAGAGCTAAAAAGGACAGGAAAAACAAGTCATTCAACACAACAACTGAAAAATACAACCAAAGTGAAGTTCAAGTCATCGTGTGACAGTTTGCGTTATGGAGGAAATGTTGCAGTTGATAATCTGTGGCTGTGGTTAAAACATTTAGAAGGTGAAAAGCTGTCGAGGCCACAACTGGGGCTTCATCTAGTTGAGAACTATGTCGTCTATGCCAAACAATAGCTGGTCATAGCCATTTTAGCAGCATTTTAATGCCTATAATTCTATTGTGTGGTTGGTTTAGAATGTAGGCATTTAAATGCCATTAAAATGCCATCTAAAAAAACTTCTCAAAAACAAACAAAAGTAGCCTGGTGATTTCCTGGACAGCTTGTCACTAGCAAATGCTCAGTGGGTTTGATCAGGAAGTTAAGGCTGAGAGTGACAAAGCAGACGTTTAAGCAAAATACAACACAGAAAACTACTTCACAGGGGTTTGAAAGTGCTCTGAAAGAGTCCCGTTGATATTTAATAGGTGTGACGTATCATTTTACAAACTACAACTACATGGATATTAACTGAATAAGGCACTTTTCCTTAAGAGGTGCAGGGACTGAGTTAGTGACTGGTGGGATAAGCTGCAGAGAGGCAACACAATGGACATCTATTGGTATCTATGGATACCGGAGGTGTTTTAACACACCACAATGTCAACATGTGATGCTGTGTTCGTAAGGAATGCAGCTAAACATGTCGAAAGCAGAGAGCGCACTCTGACTGGATTCAGTGGTTGACGTAAATCAAATGTTTCTCTAAATTTGGGGCGAAGGGACTCCGCATGCACAAAATGAGCAAATGGGTGCAGCTAAGGCAAAACTCTGTAGCCTACTCGCCATGATTGGGTCTTTGGGCTGTAGCCTAATGCCACCAGGTGACTGTAGGTTAAAAGGCGTGTTAATGGTGAGCAGCAGAAAACCTATTATCTTAAAATTATGCAAGCCAAACAACAAAAACATCTGCACTCATGAATTTCTTACCGCTTGTGGTCATACAAAACAAGATGATTCATCCATTATCTAGTTAATATTCAAGACTGAGTATTTATACAAGCATATAATTTGTTTTGTTTTTTTGGCTGAACCATGAAAACATTTACAAAGACAAAGTTACAAAACAAAGCTTGTCAGTGCAATGCTCAATTTCCATGCCAAAACTGAGGACTTTGGCTTAATGCACACTGTTTCAAGGCATTCTTTCAACTAGCATATGGGCTAATCACAAATAATCAAGTGGTTTTTAAGTGTCTACATCCCTAAGAGCATATGCAATGGGAGGGAAAAATCACAACTCCAAGCATGCAATAATAAAAAAGGGCATTTAACAAAACATTCTCAACACCGACAAGCCGCTACAAGCAAAATGTACTGATAAATGCTCCTTCATTTAGCCTTTCCTCAAGTTGAAACCTAGAAGATAAACAAAAACAGGCACATGGCTATGTACAGGAAGGACAAAAATGACAGGGGAAAAAAAAAAAAACAAAGTTAGCAGCAAGCTAATTGGAGAACTTGAGCTCTAGCATGGCCACTTAGCTGCTGCAGTTCCACACTTCCTTCACAATCCTTTCACGGCAAAATCAGAAATCAGGAGGTGCAATGTTCACTTCACCAAACCAGCACTCATACAGTCCAACATTTTTTACCTCAGTCTAAACTCTCCAATACTCGAGGCTTTGAATTAAGCCTCTTTGTTAAAGCTACACTCCCAGATTTACAGCACCTAACAGCGCGCCAAAATGTCCTGCCAGGTCATTGTTCGTGTCAACACAAGTCAACACAATTTACAACTTGAGTTCTGAAACATAAATAGTGAGGTGGGAGGAATTTTGGGGGCAGTATTGGGTGCAACAGATGGGAGAGTACCCTTAAGTTATTCATTTATACAAGGTCACCAGTTAGAAGACCATAGGTTTCATGCACTGAATATAGTCCTCTACTTTTTAGGGAAAAACTTCAATTAGATGTTCAATATCGATAACAAGTCTCGACTGATCAAGGCCATCGAGTTACAACTATCTACTGTATTCTTAAACAACAAAGGCTCTTCAGTCCAGCTGGGAGACTACGGTTCTCACCAATATCAGCACCGCGATACCATTTCTTTCAACAAACATAAAACTAATCACAACACTCGAGCCTCAACCAGGAAGAAAAAAAAAAAAACTCTTCCATGTCTCTCTTTAAGTCATACTGGACATTAAAGGCACTTTACTGCTATCACTGTCCACATTAAGAAAGGTGCTTGCCATTTTCTTTATCTCCCCATTCTCTATTTTATACATTATTTAAACAAATTAATTATTCATCTTCCTAAAATATTCTACAATCTTTCATTTTGACCCACAGGCCCTGTTTGACTACTCCACTGAAATGGGACCAAAGTGCCAACTCAACGTTTAGCGACACGACTAAGAAAGATTTGGTGTCTGCAAAGATCAGAAATAACCGTTGGGACATTAAAGGATGGGAAATGAACTTGATACATGAATTATTGCATTGAGCTGCTCTATTGGCAGTTGGTGTTTTTTTTTTTAACAACTGGTATTGGCTGAAAGACTTCGATGGCAGAAAACACACAACACTCCTAAATGCCAAGGGAGTCACCCATCCCCCCCAAAAAAAAAAAAAAAAAAAAAGCTGTTTTTTCAGTCTGACATCAGATGATTGGGTGTTGCTTTTATTCCCTCCTAAGTAACGCCACCTCTTTTACATCATCTATGAACACATATATACGATACAGCTGCATGGGGGAGAGGGAACCTGCCCACGACTCAACAGGCTAAAAGCAATACTGAATCATCGCAGTCGTCACATTTAAGAATAGCTGTGAACTCAAACAGTGTTTCCAAATCAAGACAAAAAAAAAAAAAAAATGCTCTAACTGCTACCACTCTGTAGCTGCATTACTCCCAAGCATCAACAGGAAAGCTACTTTGTATACATGATTAATTCTTTTTAACTCACAGGTGGTGTATTTCATTAAGGAGGCGATGAGGAGAGGGGCTGTAAATAACACGAACCCCCCTCAATTCGCTGGAAAATGGTCTTCGTAGAATGGCTCATGGTGTGATGGAGGTGGGAGTAGCTACCAGATGATGTGATCCATATGCTCAAGGCTTAACCATCATATCACCGGAGATCTGTTCAGTTATACTAGTTGGTGCAATATCATACATACAGGCATGCGTGGGTGTCTTGATACAGACAGCAATGGCAGCGTTAATGCAGGCTGAAAACCACAAGTGGCACAAACATCAAAGAGCTAGAAAACCTGCTTGGAAACACTGTTTGAGTCCGTCGTGATGAGTGTGTGCTGAGTGGAGAGTCTTCTCAGGAAGGTTCTGGTTGGTCGGTTGAGTGAATGGGGAATCCGAAAGCGCAGCTGCTTCAAAGGGTGTGGTAGTTGCGGTCCTTGGACTTGCAGAATTTGTACAAAAAGAAGATGACAGCTTGCAGGCCCAGGACCAGCACTATTCCACCAATGAAGCTCGCGGCGTCAAAGGTTGAGTTCTTGTGAGGGGCGGGAGAAGGGGCAATCGGTGTGGTAGTAGTTGTACTGGTTCCAGCTGTGACGTAAGACAGAGCAAAGGAGAATACAGATCAATTACTCTCTGTACATTAAAGGACAGACCAAAAAAAAAACATACAACAACAACTTCCTTGCTCTATCATAACATCAGCCTCTGCCACTTACTTGAAGTAGAGGATGCAGCCGTAGAGGCGGAGACGTTACCGCTCTGAGTTGGGGCAATGGTTGCATTGCCTGTAGTAGAGTCACAGCAGGAATATATCCATTAGCCTTAATAACAATTTCAGACATTTTGGGAAATATGCTTATTGGTTTTCTGGCAGAAAGTTAGATGACTCTGCTAAATACAAGGCTTAGCTTAGCTTAGCACCCAGACGAAAAAGGGGATAAAGCTAGCCTGGCTCTGTCTGAAGGTAACAAAATCTGCCTACCAGCACTTCTAAAGCTCACTAATTAACACGTTATATCTTGTTTGTTTAACCGAGGTGTAAAAATGACGCACAACCCCCTGTAAAAAAACAAAAACAAATTATCATCTTTACACTTCAGTTTTTGTGCAGATTAAACAAACCAGATATAACATGTTAATTAGTGATTTTTAGAGGTGCTGGTAGGCGTGTTTGTTACTTTCTGGCGGAGCCAGCACTCTTTTTTTAAAGAGATCTCAAGAAAACCCTTGATCATTTCTTCAAGTGTCGTAGACTGGACAACACAGACTACAGCAGGGAATAGCAGAGGTTTTTAGGGACTGGTTACCTGTGGTGGGCTGAGGGCTGCTGCTTTTAGAGGTGGTGGTGGCAACAGGGGGAGGGGAGGCTGTAGTGTGAGGGGCAACAGTCGTGGAAGCAGAGGAAGTTGGAGTCTGGGCGGTTGTGGACACAACAGCTGGACAGGGAACCAACACCAAGACAGGGTGTAAGGGGGAAAGCAAGAAACACCACCCAAACAACAAGGTTATGCCCAGAAATGACACAATGCTCCCTCATCATTTCATTTAGGCAGGTGAAAACAGGTGTTCTACGCCTGCCCGGGTCTTTTGAACACAGATGGTTAGAGACAACAGATGAGACAAACACCCAAAGTGCTGAGACTGACAATCAACTGATATCTTAGAGCATAGCTGGACCCAAACAGAATCTGCATCTCCTTATAGTGGAGAAATGTTTGTATCAAATATGGAGTCTGCTGATTCTGTTAGGGCCTAAAAGAACATGTAAAAGTTAATGTAAAATGTTAATGTTTTTCTGCTCAGATTTTTTAGAATCACTGCTGTTTGACTTACCTGAGCAGCTAGCGTTGCTGCAGGTCTCATTGTCTCCATTAAGAGTCATGTTGCGACAACCAAAAAATGCTGAAAAGGCACAAAAGTATAATGGATTAAATGCCAGATTCATGCTTTACATGACTTCAGTTTACCAAAGTAGACAAAGCAGATTTCATGGTCTTATGTTAGCAAGAAAAAAGTGGCTAATTTTATGTTTTGAGTTCAACCCCTGAGCCTGTTCATTTGAGATGACGACAGGGCAGTAGTTCTCACTGAAGTCTCATAAAACCCTCATTATACAGCACACAAAGAAGCAGCCAAATAATCATTTTGGCCTACAGTGTCAAACTCAAGGTTTTTTTTTGTTTTTTTTTTAAATTATGTCCAAAATTTCATGTTCACATAGAGCACACACAGCTGCATCTGATGATCTGCTTCTCACCTACTGTGTGCATACAAATAGTTAAGTAACATGATATGCAGCAGGGTATTTCTCTTTTCTTATCTTCTACGCAGGAAGGTCAGAGCAGTTGGCTTGCTCACACAGGCCCACACTGGTAGGATGGCGCCCCTACTATCACGCTGCTCCCATCACAACACTTGATTATTTGAAGTTAGGCCCCGTCTGAATATGCATTTGTGTTTTTATTTTTTACCACATCAGCATTTTATCAGGCAACATGGCTCAATATGACCTTTATCTTTTAGCTCAAATACTGGCTGAGAATAAATAACATAGGGCTGAAGACATTTTTGTTTGTTCATGCTGAGTCAGTTTGACCATCTAGGTGTATTCGCTTTCATTGTACAATATGAGTACTAATTAACCATGACAGAAAGGGACTTTGCCCCATCATGAAATCTTGCCTGTCCCAAATAAAAGGAAGTCAACATACAGACTTCTCAAAAGTAATTAATTATTCATTTAGACTAAAACCACAATTTTACTAATTTACAGACACGGTTAACTATATCGCACGATGAAATTCCACACAAAAATCCCACACAATTGGTGTTTGTTTTTCCCCAATGATACAAATCAGCCTGTGTCACAGTGACAAAGCCATGAGGCATGACTGACAGCACCTTGTGACTCCTTTCACACCCAGTTTTCTGCTTCTTCCACTTATTTACTGCTGCTGTTCGAGCTAATCTGTGACCAGATTTTATTATGACGCAGGAATTGATTTGATGAATTGTGTAAATTTGTTTCAAACCTCCTTTATGTAAAGAGAGTTTTTGGTGATTTGGACAGGCAGGAATCTATTATGTATTAGAGCTGAAACTCTTAATATTGTCAGAAACTGGATCGCCACCTATTTTGATCAATAATCATTGGTCAAAGCAAATATACCAAGAAATTGCTGGTTCCTGACTCTAAAATGTGAGGATTTAATGCTTTTTTAAAATGCTTTTACTATCATATTTGATAGTAAATTGAATATCTTTAAACTATGTCAGATAAAACAAGCAATCTGAGTCGCTCTGAGCATTTTCACTATTTTCAGACCAGTTATAGACAAAAAGAGAATAATCTACAGCCCTGTTGTGTACTTTATATAACCATAATGTTATAAAAACCTCATTTATTCAATAACATTAGCAGCTGAACAATACTATTGATCAGGAGTCAAACTGGACACTGACAATGCCATGAAGCGACAGTAACAGTACACAAACTTTGCCTTCACTTGCCCGAGTCCTCTCTGAAATGCTGTTTTATAGGAACTCAAGTAATACGAAAGTGGAAAGATATTTTCCATAAAGCTTCAATAACAGTTCAATCTGGTGACAAGAAAGGCCATTTAAAAAAGGCCTTTGACCTCGTCTTTACGTCGATCAAACCGCTCTTGAATTTGTTTATACAAGCATATGGGGACGATATCTTCCTGGTACACGGGAACATCATAAAGGAAACTGTTTATTTTATGTGGTGCACCTGGTGCTGTAAAATGCAGCTTCCTCACTTGTTATACCCTAATCCAGAGCAACCAAACCTAATGACTCCTACCAGATGGCCTCCCATAAATTAGATACACCAAATTTAACAGCAAGGCTGCAGCCATTGTTGTGAGCATCTTTTGACTGTCTCCAAATAGGGTCAAAAATGACTCAGCAGCCTGCATTACATTTTCCACTGCTCACAGGGCTGTATTTTGTGGTCCTTGTATCAGGTTATGCATCTTTCTGCCCTGGCTGTAGATGAAACCGACTACCAAACGGCTCTCCTGTCCTAATTATTAGTTTGTGGAGCTCATGATGCAATGTATCTGGTGAGACTGTTTCACTTGGAAGTTGGTTCAATTATATGGCTACTGAGGCCAGGGTTTTGTGGTATTTTGAAACTATTCTGTCAGGTGGCTGCCGCTGTCAGCGAACATTGCCTGTTTCTCTTTGCCAGCTTCTCCAGAGTTCACATGTTGTTTTATTATTTTCCAAGTTGTTCATCCTGCTACATTATATGATTTAGCAGCTCTGTTGTGACCAAGAATTTGAGCATAGAAACTAAGCACAAAACATAAGTTGCATCCTATATTTTAAACAAATGTGAAACCCTTAAAGCTGAAAACTGAAATGACTCACTGCCTTTCCAACTTTAATTTCATAATGTCAAAGATCAAGTCATTCTGAAAGTGTCAGCTGCAATATTTTTTCACAGCCTTTGTGTGATCCGACACTGCCACCTCTGTATGTCAAACCACACGGGAGGAGGGTTTTGTCACTTGCCGGGAGGTTAGGGAGCTGTTATCTTGCAGGCAGCTGTGAAAGGTACAACTGATTCGCACCCTTTTCCAAGATGGTGACATCATCACCACGAGGTACATCCACAGCTTACTCAAGCTGGATGTGTAGGTGAAAGCCCCGGAGCCCTAAAGCTTACCACAGACAACAGCCTCAACAAGCTTGGTCACTGACTACAGCCTGTACTTACAGGCGCTGCAGAGCTCAAGTGTACATGTGTAAAGCTTTTGAGCGTTTAAACACTAGGCTGTGGGGAAATGCACTTCTGACACCAAAGGCTTGTTTACACAATATCCCTAAACCAAAGATAAATCTAGTAATGACGATGTGGGAGGCTCGCTGCAGCAGTGAGGTTACGCTGTAATTCTGCATAGCTATCTCAACTGGCCAGAGCTGACCTTTCCTGTTTTTGCTGAGTTCATATCAAATAAGTGATCCATTCTTGAGCTTGTGAAAGGCTTTAGCTCTAGGCTTGCTTGCTTGTTGTGTGTGTGTGTGTGTGTGTGTGTGTGTGTGTGTGTGTGTGTGTGTGTGTGTGTGGTGAGCAGTCAGCATTGTTGCTCCAGCCTATATCCTGTGCAGTAGTAGTGTAGGTCGGCGTGAATCAGTTGTTCTGGTGTGTAACAGCGCGGAGTGTCTTTGGGAAGTCAAGAGTAGCAGAGACACACATTTTTAAACAAGAACAAGTTAAAAACGGTCAAACCTCACTGAAGCTTCTGGCCATGAGCACCAACATCAGATGAAACAAGGGAAAAAAATAACTGCTACTCTAACTTTTAAAAATGAAAATCTAAGTAAGAGAACAGATCCTTCTTTACATGTTTTTAATTGTAAGTTTTCTGTGGGTGTGGAGTTGTTATTCCCTCTGGAGCATACAATATAGTGTAACTGTAAACCCAGACAGATTTTTCCCCTTTGGGAAATACAATGAGCTTAATTACGCCGTCTCCCTTGGCTCCGAGATGAGCTACATAATTGTCATCTTGCCTGTCGTGTTCAGCCACTAAATGAATCATTAAGTAATGTATCATTACGGGGCTTCTTCACATTCAGAGACAAAGCAGAAGGAGGGTGTGGGATCATGAAAATCTCAAAGCACCCTTTCCTGTTTGAGAATCAAAGAGTCCCCATTGGAGAAGTTGTCAAACAGGTCAACTCCCATGAGAGATAAAGCACCTGTGCTGTCCTACTAAGGTAAACATACATAGGAGGCTTGGCTTACTGATTTTAGATATGATGGACTGACTAGAAAGTTAGGATTTCACAAGTTACAGTACATGTTTTTCAGCCTAAATAGAAATAGAAGAAAGGATCACAGTTAGCGCTCATCTTGAACTGCACCCGAGGAATAAATTATGAGGAAAACAAGGCACATGAAACTAATTTTCTTTATCCTATCTGCACACTATTTCCTCTCACTCATGCCCTTATGCTCTCCTTCCTTCTGTTCCCCAGTGTGAGGATATTACAGGCTTCCTGCCACACATCCCCTCACTTCCTCTCCTGTTCATCTTCTTCTCATCCACAAGGGACCTGTGTGTGTCTGAATACACATACTTGAAGTCAGGCAAACATTGGAGTAAGGCCTTCCATGGCAACAGAGTCAACTTCACAATGCTCACTCAATGATTTTATACCTCCGAGTTTCAGGTTTTAGCCAGAAGTATCTGCTTCATCTGTAAAGCCTGTAACCTCATTTGCTGACACTGATAACAACATGAAAACAACCAGCTCCCCTCCTGACCAACTAAAAAAGGAGGAAACAAACCCAGGAAACAATCTGTCATGTCATTTTGTTATGGTAACTGCTTTTAGCTGTTTGATGTATACGTCTAATCACAGCCCACTGACTTCCAAATTAGGTTGGAAAAAAATATCACTGCAGCACATTTCTCCACAAACCCTCCATAGTGCATAAGTCAAGAGAAATTTCTCATTCAGAGCACTCGTGTTTAGACATATTTCCATTAAGGTAATGAAATTACAGAGCAGCGATACAGAGATGTACAGTAGGCAAAGGGTGGGAAAAGCACAATCAGAACTAAAATGAGACATTAATGTCCAATAGATGTGAAATTATTTAAGAGAAAAACAACTAACTTTGCCTCCCTTGACCTTTTAATCCTCTGCAATGATGTACTGTGGTAAGAAACTGTCTATGCATCCTCACATTTTGGCACCAGTCCACGAAGGCCTGTCCCCTTAAGGAGATGTCTGGCCGTAATTTAATGCCAAACCAGGCTGTCCAGATCCACATCTCTGGTTGGTGTTGCCAGACGGTTACGATACAGCTTGGGCTTTGGGTGAAATTGGGATGACATCATCTTAAGTCAGCAATCCAGAGCCATACATTCCCTCCATACCCAGGAATCATGTGTCTTATCAGTTCATCCGTTTAGACAATTTAGGACACACAAAGACCAACCTGTGCCTCTCGCTCTACAAACCCGCCACACATTTTGGACAGATACTCACGTGTTGTGCAATTAACCCACTGGCAGTCACTAGTGGTGCCACATGTAGCACACGAGAGGCCGGAACATCCATCTGCAAAGAAGTCATAAATCAGATTTAAGTATGGCAGTTTATAGATGAGGGGAAGTAGATATGACAGAAAATGAAACTGCTTTTACCAGGTGGCTATAAAATAGTGCTGATAAAAAGGGGAAAAAAAAAAAAAAAAAAAAAAAAAGGAGCCAACTTTACAAAAACAAATGTTGTAGCACTGGGCAAACACAAGCAGAGCATTACAGTGTAATTCATTTTAAAATGTGTCACAACAAGAGAGGCTTTTACATAACAGGCTGATCAACTGGACCTGACAACAAGGGTTCACCGGTTTGGTTACTGCTTGCACAATTCAGCTCTGTTTCTTCTCATAACTCACACAATGACAGGAATATTTCAGTTACACAATTTAAAACGTGATATCAGGTCACTTAGCGTGCTACTAGCAGGCTAAAGCGTTAGCTGGTTCAGGCAACTTGAGTCCCACTGGCCAGCATTGAAATTTAAATTGATAACTTGTCAAAGGGCGGATTAGGGGCAGACTTTACCATTAGGCAAGGTAGCCAACTGCAGGCCCCAAACAGCTACAGATTTATTATGATGTTTAATTATGAAAAATACTGAATTATGTTATTATTCTAACTGATTGTAACCCGAAATAACATACAAAAGGCCTCCAAAGCACTTAAAAAATGCAACTGTATACTTTAACATGGGAAAACAGTGTACCACTACATTTACCTGACAGATAAATTCGGACTTTACTCACAAAATATAACAAATAAAATATGAGGCATTATTACTGATTAAACTATCCAGCATTATATAAGAATTAAAAGCTCCACCTTGAACACAAGCTAAGTAAATGCAAGTACATTGTGCTAATAATGCCTCTCTTTCACTCCTCACTTTTAGGTAAACATTTGGGGCTTTTACCTTTGTAGTGTTTTTATTGTGCGGTATTATTACTTTTACTTAATATAAAAGTTTTGAGTACTTCTACCACTGCCAATACCGACATTTAGTTAGAGAAAGGGTGAAAATGAGGCAAGACAGAGTTTGCCTGGGGCCCCGAAATCACTACATCCGCCCCTGGGGGGGGAGGGGGGTATACATATATATATATTTATATATTACAGTATTTCATGTAAACCAGGAAAATAATGAGTGACAACTGTCAAACTAATGAGCGACACGTCTAATGGGCCCTGCTCTGACCGAACATGGAGGCACAGAGACAGATAAAAACCAGTTTAAAGGCTACTGGGGGTGTCTTGTCGAGGCTGGTTGTAGCTAGCCGTTAGCGCAGCAATGAGACAAACTTACCTGACTCTGTCGCGGCTGAAGCGCCAATCAAAGCCAGAGCTACAGCGACGAAAAACACCTTCAGCTCCATGACTGCGGCTAACTTATTGCTGCTCTGTCTGCGCGAGTGGGAAACGTATCTGCTGAGAAACGTCGAGAATGATACTTGGGAGATTTCACAGCTTCCTTCCCCGTCTTGCGTTGCTGCTGCTGCTGCTGCTCGCTACTGCTGCTGCTGCTGCTGCTGCTGCTGCTCGCTACTTCCTACTTGACAGGTCATGTGGCACTTTTTTACTGGGAGGGGTGAGAAAAAAAAAATCTGAGTATACGTGAGCTGCTACCACGTCAAAGGCAAGAAAGAGATTATATTGTCATTATTAATCATACAAAACAGCTAGGTTTCACTTATGGTGGGAAATATCTGATAAAAAAAAGTACACATGTGACATAATACATGTAATATTAAAGTCTCCCTCCACTCAAAAATATTTTCTTCTTGTTCCTGCTGTTGGATGTTTGAGCTTCACTGTGCACAATGATGTATGTGCAGAGTTTGACACTAGAAGGCTGTTTTCACATTCATCTGCTGAAAGTGGAAAGTTTCTCTGTGCTCATTGAAAAATCCAGTTTTGAGGGGCGGGCCTACGAGTGTGATTTGTGACATCACAACCAGTTTGGAGCCAATCCTGGTCCAATATTCAACTTACAGTAGTGTGATGTGGAAACTTGAAGCCTCCACTGCACATACACTGAGGGCCTTTTTCCAAAGAAGCCCCTACACCCTCTCCCTACCCACTCCCACTCCGTTTGCGCTTTAATGTGGAGGGTCTGCCGTATTTAGTGCCATCCCAAACCAATTAGCGGGGAGTGGAAGTGGGTTATAAAACCCTCCAACAGCGAGCCTGCATCGATGCTGACTTACTGAGCACGTGCAACACCTACTGTGTTTGTCACGGAAGACGCTCCATAAAAATGTTAAGTTACGTGCGACTACCTGTATAAACTACCCGTATAAACATTTACTTGTAAAATGCTCAAACTGTGTTCATGTGATTGTAAAGTGTTGTATATTTACAGGGACTGTTAACTTATAAACATAAGAGTGCAAAACGAGAAGATGTTTACGAAGAAAAGAAATGCAACCAAAGAGGCTTGGGAGTCATTTTAGTATTATAAAATTAGTATTTATTTTTCTCCATGGGTTTAGGCCTACTGTGGAGTGAATGTAATGAGTCTGCCACCTCACTGCCCACACTGTTACTTATGCATCCTATTATTAGCGCTGTGTATAAGAGATAATGTTTTCTTCAGTTTCCTCTCTGACATATTGATTAACAGGTTCATTATCAAGGAATTGGATTTTGAGGGTGTTGTATCACCTAAATAAGCCATGAAAAAATGGAAGAACCAAAAAAAAAAAAAACAAGGTAAATAAGAATGAACATGCTACTGTCTTAAATGCTGCAGTGAAATTTCTAACATGCCACTGTTTGCACTAGGAACTAAGAAGGCCTCCTACAGGGTCTGGAACAGACCAGGGGAAGGAAACCCCTTCCACATGGCCATTTTATCTTGACATGCATGAGGCAATGGGGTATAAACCATCTGTAACTCCTGTACTCATTGCCTCATGCATGTCAAGCCCCACCATACTTCCAGGTCCCTCAGGAATTTCTCATTCCAGCCCCAGTGACCCCCAAACCCCATCAGATTCTGCCAATCTGTAAAAGGGAAAAAAAGCTTTTGTTAGGGGGCCAAATATTTGCATTGGGGGGCCACATTTGGCTGCCATTTGCCTACCACTGCTCTTCAATATGGCTGGGCCAATCCTAAGACCCCAATCTCATTTACCATTAATTTATTTCTAAGTAGTCATAGGTCATAATTACATTTTGGACTGCTAAAATCTTAGCCATGAATGTTCAACTTGTCCCTTCTAAATTCATATTCAATTCACAATTCAAATTTACTTTATTGGCATGATAGAGTAGAAACCAGAGTTGCCCAGCAATAGATAGATAGATAGATAGATTATAAAACTATAATAATATCTCTTTCACATATACAGATTAATTGATGTGGAAGAAAATGGAAGCTGACGAGGACACATATTTCATCTGAGTCATGCATAGTACAAACATACTGTCAATTTACCAATACCAAGGTTTTCTACATAAACAAAAAACTTTTTTCCACAATTATGTATGTATGTTAGAAGTATGTTAAATGTATCTTACTGTACATTTATTTTACTACATACAAAACATTTCAAAAACTTTATTAAAAAAGGCAACAATAGTGAGTAATGTGTAGGAGCTATAACTTAAATACTCCACAATCTACAACTTTGCAATCATACTTTGGTCTTTCATTGCAAGTCGGGGTTTCTTCTAATCTCCTGAGGACATCGACACCTTCAACCATTTGACTGCAGTGGGGGGAAAAAGACATTAAGCTTGAGCAAATATGCACACAGAATTGGGAAATTGAATAGATGTCTCTCAAGTCAAATTAGTGATACAGACCCGAAGGCAACATAGTTCCTGTCCATCCAGAGTGTTGGCTGCAGCGTGATGTAGAACTGGGATCCGTTGCTGTGGGGGCCCTTATTGGCCATTCCCAGAGTGCCCCGCTTAGTGTGAGAAATAGCAAAGCTCTCATCTAAAAGGAGAAAGGACACATGTTTAGGTGAATAAGTAAATCCACACATATGCACAGTGTGCATATGTGATATTTCTGTACCTTCAAAGGTTGGTCCATAGATTGACTCCCCTCCATCACCTTTTCTTTCTGGAGAAATATCTGCAAAATTGAAAGATAAATTCCAGGGTGATACTGCAAAGAATCACTATGAGGATATTTTTGATTCACTTCTTTAATCTCACTCAAGAAACTCAATATTTTGTTGATGACTTTAGGTGCTTTCATACTCCAAACAAGGGTTGGGCTATA
Source organism: Scomberomorus guttatus (assembly GCA_038419695.1). Lineage (NCBI taxonomy): Eukaryota > Metazoa > Chordata > Actinopteri > Scombriformes > Scombridae > Scomberomorus > Scomberomorus guttatus. The sequence goes on from CM076462.1 coordinate 13,167,950, forward strand.
TAATTTCTGAGAAAAAATTATGTGTAATGTGGATATAATGACGATATATTTAGAGGCATGAATTGCGCATTTCCCAGAACAGATTCAGAACATTTCAAAGAACATATAGGTTATAAAGACTATGTCACTCAACTGTAATACAGACTTTATAAGAGGAAATGATTTAAATCCATTAAAACCATGACCACAATTCCAAATCTGATCTATTTCCAAATCTCATAATTGATAATATATTGATTTATCTCACATCTCTATAATTGACAAGTATGTATTCCATGTGGAGGTGTATATCAAAAAATGATCTAATTAGCTGCACTGACACTAAAGTTGGATGACTGATTATGTATTTCTGTTGTACTGGCATTGAATTGGTCTGTTGCATTTGAAAACCAACTACATGTGATTAACATTGTCACAGGGCTGGTGTGGATCATGCAGTACCTCCACCTTGCACCCAGCCATTGGGCACCACCCGGTGAAACACAGAGCCCTTGTAGTGGAGCTGGAGGCCGCTTTGTGACAGACCTCGCTCTCCTGTGCACAGAGCCTCGAAGTTCTTTGATGTTTTTGGACACACATCTGAGAACAGCTGAGGAGAGGGAAGACAATGTGCCATGAAAACATCACTCATCAGTGACTATGAAGGGTGGTTTGAAAAGTCACAGGCTTGACAAAGCACAGGTGAAATGTACTGTATAAGCGATGTTAAAGTACATAAATGTGGATCCCATTATATGTCATAGTGGCCTCACCTCAAACAACAACCTGCCCACTGCTTCTCCTGCTATCTCAATGTCCATGAAGACAAATTGATGCTAAAATGAAAGGAGAGATGTGTATTCTTTTTCATTTTCATGTCTCAAGATATTACATGAATTTGCAAAGCTTCCAATACATTAACCTAAAACAATCACAAGCAATTATGACTAAAATTGTACAGACATTCTTCCTTATACCCACCACTTTTTTTTTTTACATGTATGTTATTTATGTGACAGTGTTGCCAACTTGCCCCAGTTTTCTGGAGGTGTTTGGAGTAGCAGTCCTCAGTGAGAGCCATATAGAAAGCCTGTGGCCGAGCAAAAGCGAAACCCCACTGCTTTTTGGCCCAGCTGGCAAGATCCCTCTCGCTCCCGAGGAGATGGCCGTTCAGAAAGCACATCAGTCTGCTGGCGTACTGCCACACTTCACCACGCAGCTCCTTGAATCACAAGTGTCGAACAACGCATCCGGTGTGATTCAGCATCTCAGAATAACGTCAAACTACAGCAGTATGTCGATGAGTAGGTGTGTTTATCTGACATGGAGCAAAACACCTCTCTGCAAGCTGCTGCAGTTCATACATTTGCCTCCATTATTTATTACATCATCACTCATTTCAGATGGGGTCATTGATCTAAAGCAGTGGTGGAGAGTTACAAGTATATTTACGCAAATACTGTACAATTGTGATGTACATTACATGAGTATTTCAGTTTTATGATACTTTACACTTCTACTGTACTGTAATTCAGAGGAAAATATTGCACTATTTACTCAACTGTGTTCATTGGAGAGCCTTAATTAGAAGTTACTTTGCAGATTAAGATTATATACATGCAAAAGCTATGATTGTTTATAAAATACAATGCCCAGCAGTATACAAGCTAATTAAAATGAGATCACCTCGACCAATTACAACATTTAAATGCTGTTTACACAGTAATGCATCATTAATGATGATATAACAATGACATGTGCCATGTGAGTACTTTTACATGATATTTAAAGTACATTTTGCTGCTAATGCTTCTGTACTTTTCAGGTGTTGTCACTTTTTTTGTTAGTTGTTTAACTCAGTTTTGTTGAACGTGTTAGGGTGGGACAACATAAACTTTTATCACTATTATTAGAATATCGAGTGGTGACATGTATTGTTGTATACATGTATTTCCCTGCACAGCTCCTGCCTACTTCAACCTGAGCAGAGGTCTAATCAGCCGCAAGGAGCGAAAACACCTGCAAGACCTCTTAAAGTAATGTTTTTTGGTTTTTTTTTGGATGCATGGCTTATTACTTGTATGAAACAGCTTCTCTCACTTAAAATATTTTATAATTCTTCCTCCACTAATGTGGAGTATAAAACACCCTGCAGAGCCACAGTCCCAAAAATTACTATCCATTAACTAGTTTTTCTCTTAAGATAGATAAGATAACTACTTCTGCACATATTTTGTTTTCTTGTTTCCTGCACTGCTGTAACATGCGAATTTCCCCCTCTGGGGATCAATAAAGTCTTATCTTATCTTAGCTTTTCTCCTAATCAATATCTTTGCTGAACAAGTTGCATTTCAGACAAATATAATCAGATGACTCACCCTTTTCTTGTTGCACAGAAATGTGTGCCAGTCAAATTCCAGTAATGGTTGAATTGTTGGAGTCATAAATGCTTCAGGAAACTTCTGTTTTAGTCCCTATATTTGTGAAAAGATACAAGTGTTGTTAACGTTCAGGTGAAAACACATCAATCACACAGGTAAAACAGTAGATTTGAAAAACAGAATAAAGTAATAGTTTACCTCGGCGATGCTCTTGGCAATATGAAAATGATGGTCTTTAATCAAGCCAATTATTTCTATACGAACCTTTGAGTCCATAGTTGGAAAAAAGTCCCCTTTCAGTCTGTAAACAAGAGCCTCGTATCCATAGCAACAAGCATTTGCAGGCGCTTTAATGTGACGCAGTCTGGCCTCGTTCGACTTCGTTAAAGTGTTCCTTTTCTTTCCACTTTTTTTTTTTAAATAATCATGTTGGTCGAAGAAGTAAGTGCCACATATGCTTCATATAAGTTCTAGTGACACTCTGTATTCAAATTATACCCACGACTCACTTTCTTTTCAACGTCGTGACGATTTATACAGCAGCAAGAGCAGCGTAGCACCGAGGCGGTTAACGAATGGGAACGAAGCCCAACGGCGCGACCGTTTGAAAACTCCGGCTCGTTGTCCTGTTTTCTGTTGTTTCCTAGTCCCTCCCTTTCTTACACATTTTCTACACATTTCTATCCGCGTAGACCAAATGTGTGTGTAGTTATGGGTGTGCATGATTTGTGGTCTATCGTCGAGCCGGTCCGTGAGTCGGTGCCGCTGTACAGTTTGAGCGGAAAGACGCTGGCAGTTGACCTGAGTTTGTGGGTGTGCGAGGCCCAGCATGTCCAAGCAATGATGGGGAGAGTCACCAGGCCTCACCTCAGGTAATGGTCACATATTTACTCATTAGTTAATTCCTCGTGGTGTCCAATGCTACTGTCCTAATTGTGGTTATGAATGCTCTTGTGTGTGTGTGCGTAGGAATTTGTTTTTCAGGGTGTCGTCCCTCACTCTTATGGGGGTGAAGCTCGTCTTTGTCATGGAAGGAGATGCCCCTAAACTCAAAGCAGAAACTATGAGCAAGAGGACAGAAAAAAGATTTGGAGGATTTAAAAAGGCTGCTGCCCCCAAATGCACAACAAGCACCGGCAGAGGGCGCTTTAAAGCTGTACTCAGAGAGGTTGGTTGGTCCTCAACTCTCATCATAGCCAGTCATAATAAAATGCATGTTATTATCTGCACTTCAGTCCTTCTCATGCCTCTGTAGTGTGCAGAGATGTTGGACTACCTGGGTGTGCCATGGGTGACAGCTGCAGGGGAGGCTGAGGCCATGTGTGCATACCTGGATTCACAAGGCCTGGTGGACGGCTGCATCACCAATGATGGGGACGCCTTCTTGTATGGAGCCCGGACTGTCTACAGGAACTTCAATATGAACACTAAAGTATGTGTGTGAAGGTGGTTGGAAATCTGCAGAGTGGTGTATCTAAAGGAGTTTTGATTGATGTGTTTTGTCATTTAATAAGAAGGCTTCTTCACATCTAGCTGTTGTGGGGTACAGCAGTGGATTTGTCCTTGAGATCAAAACGTAGTCCTTGCATCCCATGAACTATTATAGAGATACAATATGGGTGAAGTAAATATACGTATTGTAAAGTACTTTAATTTAGGTAGAGCTGTGACAATTAGTTGATAAGTCATTCTGGTTTCTTCAGTCTTCTATGATAGTAAACTGAGTTGTGGACTGTTGGTCAGGATAAAAGAAGACATTTTAGTTTTCACCTTGGGCTTTGGGAAACTAATCAACATTTTTCACTATTTTCTGACATTTTAAACACCAAATGACTAATTGATTAATCGAGAAAATGATTGACTAATGACTAATCAATAATGGAAATGTATCTAGTTTATCTAAATTTAGGAGATGCAGAGGAGTGTTTCATCTGGTTCTATTTAAGCACTAAATACTTGCCATTTTTTTAAATTAGTGGTGATATGGCTAGTAAAGTAATCAACTAGCATAGTGACAGAAAATTAATGAAAATTAGGTGGTTGTAGAGCTGTAACGATTAGTCGTTCAATCAATTGACAGAAAATTAATCGCCAACTATTTTGAGAATTGAGTCATTGTTTTAAATCATTTTTAAAGAAAACATGCTAAAAATTCTCTGGTTCCAGCTTCTTAAATGTGAATATTTTCTCGTTTCTTTAGTCTTCTATGATGGTAAACAGAATGTATTTGGGTTGTGGACTGTTGGTCGGGACAAAACAAGACATTTGAAGTTGCATTGTGGACTTTATGAAACTGTGATGGACATTTTTCACCATTTTCTGACATTTTATAGAAAATAAATAATTGACAGATTAATCAATAATGAAAATAATCGTTAGTTGCAGCCCTAGATGGTTGGTTTTCTCTCTTTCATATGATTATAAGCTTAAACATTCTGGGTTTTGGCTGTTGGTCAAGTTGTGATTGGCACTTGTCATTTATTATGTCATTTTATAGATTACAGAATCATTACAAAACTTACAAAACTTGTAATGGGAATAACTGTCAGATGCACCCCAACAACTTTTATCTAACACAGCCAGTGAGGAAGGAGAATTTTTATTCTAATCTTATATATGTCATTTGGTTTATTATTTTACCTGCATCATGTTGTTTCTCTCTTTTCCCTCCAGGACCCTCAGGTGGACTGTTACAGGACTTCCCGTGTTCAAACAGAGTTACATCTCTCCAGAGAGAATCTTGTTGGTCTGGCCGTCCTCCTTGGTTGTGATTATATTCCTAAGGTAGGCAGGACCCCTTAACCTGAAATTTGCCACATCAAAATCACCAATATGAATCACTTATGTTAATGCACATTTTGATGCTTCCATAAGGGCATACCAGGTGTTGGTAAAGAGCAAGCTCTGAAGCTCATCCAGACACTGAAAGGACAAACACTTCTGCAGAGGTAGGAAACACAAAATATGATGATCGCTTTAAGATATTTTCTTCACTTTTATGTATGTTTTTCTAGGGGAAAAAAAGAGCACAAATTATGTTGTGTTGGTGCGCTTGTAACCTTTCCATGATCCCTTCAGGTTCGTCCAGTGGAAGGAGGAGAATGCAGGTGTGTCTGAGGGAGTCGTAAAGAAGGTTCCTCACTGTCACGTATGTCGACATCCTGGTGAGTGGTGCCCTGCTTTGAACTCTGACCCCTGTTTCTAGTCCTGATAAGAGGTAGAGAGCAAAGGGGGGGTGTCCCATGTGTCACAAATGGCTGATTTAAAGCCATTTAACCTGTCATGCTAAAACATACACATATGTGAGAGATAGTTTGTCTGAATATGCATCTGACTTTACACCCAAGTTGTAGCAGTGTGTTAGATTTTACAGGGTTTTTTTCTGTTATTTACAGCTGACATTTCTCCCCACTATCATGTATTTATTCTGATTCTGATCTTCTTTTTCAGGCTCAGCCAAGGCACACGAACGTGGCGGCTGTGTGCTCTGCGACAGTAAACGCTTCTGTCAACCTCAGGATTTTGATTACCAGTGTCCCTGTGACTGGCACCGCCATGAACAGACCCGCCAGGCCTTGTCTGTTGAGGCAAACATCAGGAAGTACGTGTCTTTTTGTAAATAAACAAGGGTTTATTATTATTTTGAACAAAAATAGTAATTGTGAATGCAGAAAAAGGAAATTTAAAAAAAAAAAAAGTAAATCCTAAATGTAGTCATCCTCACTCAGTTTGAGAAACTGATGTCATTGATGCTTCATTAGTACTGAAACAAATAGTTGATTGTCAGAAAATGAAGGCATTTTTTAAGCAAAAACAGCAAACAAATCACTGGTTCAAGCTCCTCAAATGTGAATATTTTCCATTTTTTTTGTCTTTTATGTTAATAAATATGATATTTGGGATTTAGGCTATTTGTCAGAGCACAACAAGACACCTGAAGACATCAACATGGGCTCTGGGAACTCATTGTGGGCATTTTTCACCATCTGCTGACATTTTATAGACCAAACAATTAATCAATTAATTGAGAAAATGAAGATATAAAAGGAAATTTAAATAGGTTTTAACAGATTATTTCAAAAGATGGTTTCCTTTCATTTCTGTTTCATTTCTTTTTTAGGAAAACACTGGCAAATCAACAGTTCCCTTTTACAGAGGTACAGCTGTTTTCATCTGCTATGCTTCATATGTTATTGTTTCATAACTGGTATAGTAATAATAGATTATGTTTATAATACTGAAATTGCACTTTACAGATTATTAGTGAGTTTCTGATTTCCAAGGATAAGCCTGTGTCACATTTCAAGAGGAGACAGCCAAATATGCTGCTAATACAGGTAATGTGTTTATTTAAATAGTTTTGATCAGTTATGAGTTCAGTTATCTGTCCGGTGAGTTGCAAGTGAAAATGTATGTTTTCTAGAAATTTGCCTATGACAAGATGGAGTGGCCAAAGCACTACACCAGTGAAAAGGTTCTAGTCTTGATGACCTACGCGGAGTTGATGAACAGAAAATATGGAAGAGAGATGTCTTCACAAATCAAGCCCCTACGGTAGTCCTACATTTTCAACTTTAAATATTAAGAAAGTGATATTGTTGTGATTGATAGGTATTTCAGTACATACATAATAATCAACACCTTTTTTCTACACAAGAATATTGAAACCAAGAGTGAGGAATGCAGTAGCTTGCTTCGAAGTCATCTGGAGCACACCAGGTCAGTTTTTTTATTACATTTTTTGTCTAACTTTGACATACACTCTTCTTCATCAAAGGCTAGTATTTTAACTATCACACGCATGTTTTCTTAGTCTCAGATTAGAAGTTTAGAGAGTAAACAATATCTTAAGAAAACATCCTCTGAGTTGAGTGACAGGACTGCTGCATTAAGCGGAGGTTGGGGTGCGGGGCGCTCGTCACCGGGTTGTCTGTTAGTGACTGGCTGTGAGGTGGGGTTCAGAGGTGACAGATCAGTCACATCGGCCGCTAGGTGCTAAACTGGCTTCCTCCCCTGGCTGGGAAATCTGTCATATTCAAGTCCACCTCACTAACAAGCCCGCCTGATATGGCTGGCCTGAGAAAGTCTCAATTAACCAAAACAGAATGCTTGTATTACATTATGCAAAATAAATAGGTTTAATATGACTAAATGGTAAGATCAGGGATATAAAACATCTTGTAAATCCCATTAATTATTGAATATTTTAAAGTAACAATACCTGAAGTCACTGGTTAAAAATGTTTTATAATGTATCACTAACATTTTAACAGGTGCCTCTACTGTATAATGTAGTTCTGCTATTCATTCTGATGTCCTAATTTACAGACTTAATTGTGATAAATGTAGATATTCGACAGTACATTATGATTATATTAGCTTTCTTACATTAGATAAATGTAACACATGTATCTCAAAATCCCTGTATCAAGTAAGTTGATGCAATTATTTTTGATGGCATTTAACCAGACATGTTACATGCTAACATTTTGGAATTTAGGATCATATAGGATGTAGAAAGAGTCCTGATTAAACTTTCTTATTATTTAAAACTGTAATTCATACTTGACTTACAGTGTTCTTGACTTTCTTACTGTATCAATAAAAGGAGGAGTGAAGCACTTTTTTTTTCTATATGACATTAATAAGAAATTTAAATTTAAAAATTGGCTCAAATTGTCTCTGACCTTGATGTGTATTCTGCAGCTCATTACGTCTTTCCTGAGGATCGGCCTGCGGAGGATCAGCATGAGGTGAGGACGGTGGAGGAAGAGGCTCTCTTTCGTGTGGCCTACCCGGAGGTGGTAGAGAGCTACCTGAGGGACAAAGCTCTGGCTGAAGAGAACAAGACAAAGAGTAAGACAATAATTTATAAACTACTAATATTAAATAAATGAATGTCAGTTTTTTTTCCTATGAAAATATTTATGTATAGGTTTTGGAAAATTAACCATGTCTGACAGTAAATGTAAATACTTTTTCACAACAAAAATGGCAGCCCCCCCACAGACTCAACAAGCTGAAAGACTTCCCACACTGTGCTGACGCAGGTGTCGTGATCAAAGGCACCTGGAGCTTTGACTTGTTTTTCCAAGACTGTCTATTACAGCAGCTCTGACACCTGAAAATGTAGAGTTTGGCAGCTCGACTAGTTCACACCAAAGGCTTTGATGCAGCCGAGAGGTGTCTGTCCCACAGGCTTCGCTGTCACTTTATGCAGGTTGTGCTATGCTCCCCCCTGGTTATCAATGCTGTAGAGTTTCACTTCCTAACTACAGAGATTGATAAGGCTTTACAGTCAGGAGATACCTGAGTGAATATGTTCTGACGAGTAGATTTTATATGCTGACCTTCAGTCTTAATTTGTTTTTCAGAGAGGAAACCAAAGAGTAAGAAGGAGAAGCCGTCTGAGGGATCTGATAATATTTCTGAACTCTTGGCTCAGATGACCCTTCAGAGTTCCTCTTCAGCAACTGCTACTACTCAACCACAAACGCTGCTCCCTACTATTTCAATTAAAGAAGATGAAGTGGTGGTTTTGGACACTCCGGTGAACCATAAACAGCATCAAAAACACAAAGAAGACTGTAGTGCCCTGGGTGATTGTCCCAACACTCCTGTGGCTCATGCCGACTCGGAGGCGGTTGCTTCACCTTCTGTCTCCACTGTTATCGACGCGCTACACCTGAGTGATATCGACTGGGATGCTTTGTCCTTCACATCCTCCCCACCTCCTCCACAAACAGCACCTAACCAAACCACAGAGACTGAACCGAGTGAAACCGCAGACGATGATGTGAACGAAACGGAAAACGCCAAGCTGAAAACCTCAAGTGACGTCAAACAAGGCGAGTCCAAAGCTGCTCCAGAGCTGTGTTACACAGAGTGTCCTCTAAGGGACAGGGTGCTCATGAGAAATACAGCCAAAGCTATGAACCAGATGGATATACACAATGATGTGGTCTCAAAACAACTACATTATGAGTTAGCCTCTCTGGAATGTGTTTCGTCTCATAACTCAAACTTAAAACCAAATGCACAGATCTCCATTAAAGACAGCGATGACAGTAAGTTGTCAGAAAAGGAATCGGCTGTTAACAAGAAAGAACCACTCACTGACAAAGGCCAGTGTGTAATAAATAAGGCAGAAACAGAAACTCACACTTCAACACAGCAGTTAATAGTTGCAGGACAAGCTCAAAGTAAGACAAAGGACTCCAAAAAGCCTCCTCAGAAATATAAATTTGTCAGGACCGCTGTTTTATCATCTGCCGCCCCACCACAGAGGTGCCACTCTGACCCAGGTCACAGCGACAAAGACAGAAACATGCCACAGACCACCAAGAAGAGCGTGTGTATGAGCGTGTGTTCATCCAGTGAGGACAGCGATGCAGAGAACCAGCAGTGTGGACCTCAAAAAAGGACAAAGGGCAAACCCGTAAACAAGATCAAGGGCAGCTTCCTTTCAGACTTCCCCCTGAAACCTGTTTCTAAAACAAGCAAACCAACGGCAAACACGGCTCATAGCGTTCAGTTATTAGGGCCAAAATCTCAGAGGCAGAGTGTAGATGTTAAGATAAACAGCATTCCTGCATCGACTAAAAGCAAGTGCCAGGATGTCCCACCAATTAACGTGTTCCTTCAGAGTCCAGCATCACCTGTCATTGTGTCAGACAGTGATGACTCAGTGATTTGTAGTGAGAGCCCACTGCCGTTGGCAGAGAGACTGAGACTGAAATTCCTGAAGTGAGCTGCATGATTACAGGATGAAGGACAAGAGAATATAAGATATTTAATTAGTGTGAAAGTTAGTTCTTGACCTTGGTAATTTGGCAAAAAAAAATCATTGAAAAAAAATAAAAAAATAAGCTTTTTCCAGAGCCTACCACCACATCTCAGATATAATTGTTCAAATAATGTTATTTGTGAATGTTTTGTTGCTACAGTGAGGCTGAGCCTTGCCTTAACTATTAACTGAACCAAACTAACTGTGATCCTGATGCTGAATAAAATAGTTTCTGTAAAGTAAATCAGGAAAAAGCTGTGCATAAACACATTTTCATGTTTTAAATGCCAGTTAATAGTGTAATAATGTTATTTAGTGGACCTTCAGTTAAAAAATTGTTTGGTGCACTTTTGTTTCTTTACATAGGTTTATTTTTATTTATTTTTTTAAGTTGAACTGAAACGAACGTAACTCTTACAACTTGGAACACATCATGATTTTGGTAAAGGTGTGTCATTAGATGTTTGCTTGGATTTCTGTCAGAAAATTGTCTAATTGTGTGGCCAATGTCCAAAACATGAAATTGTTGAAATAAAAAAGGTGCTTTGGGAATGTTGTGTTGCACTAACGTTAGGCTAAACCTTTCTGTAACGTGTTGCTGTGATGCTGAATGGCCTGCACAGCACAGTTTTAAGTATTAAATGCCAATTAATAGCACCAACATGTGCTCAACTTCTCCCACTGTTCTTTGACAAGCTACATGTCACTTTTACAGAGCTAGAGGGAGAAGGCACACGGAGAGGACGCTGAGCCATTGGTTTTACAACCTGCCAGCGTTGGTCCCCTTGATCACGAGTGAGGCCTTACACACCTTTTCAGACATGAAAGGTCTGGCAGGAGCTTGGTGACAGCTGCATCCTCTGCCCAAATAACAACTCATTCTCATTATTGGGTCTTAAATCTTATTTTTCTTTCTTTCTTTTTTTTTTTTTTTTTAAAGCTGAAAATCAACAGTTTGCCAGGATAATTCAGCTTGTTTTCCAAGCAGCTTGTTTCCCAAAGAGAAACTTCATTGGAGACAAGTGGCATTACTCTAAGTGGGAAGTTGTAAAATTTAAAGGGAAACAGGATTTTAAGATTTAGCACAAGGACAATAATATTGCCTGTAATTACAAACCTTTCCAGACAGGACAATGATTGTTTTCAAACCTTTAGTTGCAATTTGTTCTTCTTTAACAATTTGGCTCTGTAAGTTTATACTTTTAATAAGTTAAAATGGGTGTTGGCCTATGTTTTTTCTACTATATCACTTCCATACTGAAGACACACGCAGGCCTGACTTGCCAGAGACGTGTGAAGATCTCAGGTGAAACAGCATCCTCTCATTCCTTCATTAGACACATCACATCAAACTGATAATTGTCGTCGTGCAGACTTTAAAGAGTAATTCCTCACAAAAGGAATCTAATTATTTTTCTTTCTATCACATTATCCGTCTATTTAGCCTTATTCACACCCCAGTGATAACGAACGACGTCCTTCGGGAAGGTCGCATTTTGGCACTTTAGGTTTTCTTTGAACTTTTTTTTTTTTTTCGCCTGAGCTGTGAACCCATAAACCTCCGGAGATCTGCTTCTATATAAAAACGCTTTGGCAAAATCACCTTCACACACATCTGCCTGTCATCAAGTCTGAATGTCATCCTCGCCGCGTGAGCGTCTGGAAGTCTCGGGATACTTCTAACATGAACCTGGAGGATGTTACAGTTAAAATTCTCTCTGAGTGGAAATGCCATGAGAGCGCTTTTGGAGAGGACCAGGACTCGCTCCAGTCCTCCTCGCCGGAGTCTTCCGTGGACTCCATGTGCTCTTCGCCGGAGATGTGCTACTCCAGCGGCCACCAGGAGATCAAGGACTTCTCTTTTGGCTTTTCGGGAGGCAGGGAGACTCCAACAGCGCCAAGGCAGAGCAAGCCCAAGATGTCCACCAAAAGACGCATGAAGGCCAGCGAGAGGGAGAAGATGCGGATGAGAAGTCTTGCAGAGGCTCTACACCAGCTCCGTGACTACCTGCCGCCGGACTACAGCAAGAGAGGCCAACCCCTGACCAAGATACAAACCCTCAAATACACCATTGAATACATCAACAAGCTTTCAGACATCCTGAGCCGTGCGTAACGGACGCAAAACGGACCATTTTTACGCATCAGGTTTACTCTCCTCTGGACGTTTGATGGAGATAGATTTATATTTCTGATGAGTAATGCATAATATTTACGTTAACTTAATGGGTCAGTTTCATTTCATATTTTCCCCTCTCTCCTTTTTTGCCCTTCTCTTTGTGTAAATGTTGTTCAGCGGGCACTTGGCAATTATTTTGTATATGAGGCTGCCTTTGATGAAATGATCAGTATTTGGTAGAGTTTTCTGTTAGTTGAGATGTATATGGTATCTGGATGAGAATGTGATACAACTGTACTAATGAAAAAACTCTCCAATTGTGTTTAAAATAAGGTTTGGAGAAACCGCACGTTCTTGTTGATACTGATTTTAATCTCCTATGATTTATATGTTTCATATTTTAGAATGTAAGTAGCTGCATGATATTTTTATAGTTTTTTTTTTTTTTGGTCTTCTGAACTCTATTAAACAATTAGTGTTGCTTTTTTCTTATAGCACGAGTTAATTCTTCATTATTTCCATTTTTCCACCAATTGTAAAATAAAACATATTTTTATATTGTCAAGCAAATTCAGGTTATTTCCTAAAAGGTATTTTCTACTAACTCAAATTTACAATAAATTCCTTCTCTTAGTTGAACTTGTGGCCCAGTTAATTAATTAACCGTCTTTAGGGCAATTAGAACGCACATCGCTCGATTCCTCCAATCAGAATATCAGAATACCTGAGCGAGAGCAGCAAACAGCCAATCAAACATCAGCATTCTCTGCGGTGGGCGGGACTGTTTTCTCACAAAGAAATCCCGACCTGGGATGTATGAAGTCTGACGAAGCCGCCATTTCAGACCGTAAAGGAGCTGAAGAAGCAGCAGGAGATTTTGTACATTTTTTTATTTTTCTAATATATTTTTTATTTTTCTTAGCAAGTAGTAAATCTATATTACTCTTTTGAATCTACCTCGCCTGCACCACCGGTTGATGTAAGTCATTCCTTCTTTCCCTTGTGCACCAAAGCGTTTGAAAAATCACAGAAACGCCCCTTTTACACATGATTTAACATTTGCACATTCGTTATTAGGCTTATTTATGTAATATTTTTAACTAGCAATGTGGTTATCCTAACGTTCAATGCCTATCTGAATACTATTTACAACGACGCAACTATTTTGGAGACAACAGACTGTATGTTTGGTCTGCTCTGCGATGTTAACTCCAGGAATTACACGGGGCCCTTCGGGCGCTCTGCATTATAAATTTGAGCAGCTATGTTCAACCTGAGCTCCTCTGTGCTAAACAGTAATAGAATAATTATTAGAGACTATTTGCTGTATGGGATTTAGCTGCTGGTCCTAGCTCAATATTTCAGAGCTCACACAGCTCCCACCGCCTCTCAGGACCAGGATAGAAATGTTTCCATGACGCTCGATGTGCCTTTTGGCTCTGCAGGCTTATTTATTTTAAAATAACGCACTGATGGTTTTTCATGGGATAGTTACAGTCCTTCAGGTTTATCTAGATAATTGTCACAGACTGAGCAGGGCACTGCTCCACAAAAGCTTTTGCCCTGACTACCCTACAGTGGTTGTCAAAGTGGGGTCCGGGGACCCCCACTGGTCCTTGAGGGGGTTCCAGGGGGGCCCCAGCAAAAAGAGGAATAATTTATTTTCACTATAATTCCATCTATAAGTAACACAATGACAGACTGTATGACTATTTTGGTCATGGGTTTCATACACTTTCTGTAATAAAACATCTAAAAGCAAAAATCTTGGGGGTCAGTGGTCTAATTTGTGTCAGTTTAGGGGTCCTTGACGTGAAAAAGTTTGAGAAGCACTGCCCTACAATATACATCAATGTACAATTAGGGGGAGTATTGATTGATTGGTAGGTAGGTAGATTGGTAGTCTTTACAATATTAGAAACACATCTCAGTATAGTGAGATACAGTTCATCATCACCACAAACTAGCCTCCAAAATGACCATAAAGTTGAATCAGCACTGTTCAAAAGAGTTGTAGAACCTTCCAGAAGATTATAACTTTCATGAAGGTAGGATTTATTGCAGGGCCTAACCTAAAAAACTGTCAACTGGCTGCACATACAATTCAGGGGAAGTGTGGCATAAACAACACACAATATATAGATAAAAATACAGCAGTAGCTGTATGAATTAAGTCTATAAAGGTGCTGCAACTCGCAGTTCATCAGATTTTGAAGAATAACAAATGATCCCAAATCTTAAAACATTACTTTTTTAAAATGTATTTATAGATATTTCTGGATTCCCCTTGTGAAACCATGCATATTGTAGATTCATGTGTCTAATATGTTGTATGTAATGTTCCTGCAGGGAGAGCTCATGCTGACCTCCTCATACCATCTAACATTTTTATCATGTACAATATAGTTTTTAAACAAGATTGTTCCTGCAGAGCTGTGCTATATTAATAATGTCCTTTTAGAATTCATCATAAGATATGGTTATTTATAAAAAAGGGTAATTCTCAAGCTCAGGGGGATTGCTGGATTTTTAGCCAAAGTATCAGACACAAGTTTTTGGTCCTCTGACGGCTGCTCCTTCTGGGCAAATTTTGAAATCCATTCCAAAAATGCATTACCCAACTTGTCCAAATATTTTACATGGCAGTTTCATGCTTAAAGCTCATTCCTCCTTCCTCTACCTTTGCCCTATATCACAAACGTCTTCCCTTCCCTCCCTCGACAACTCCAGTCTATCACTGTTGCAGATGCTGCATTTTACAGTAGTGATCTGGGCTGTGGGACTATTAATAATTTTCCTGCTATCAGCTTTTACATGCAATTCTCCACGCCCGCAATCTTGTCACCTGCTTCAGTGTAGGCATGCACACCCAGCTACATAACAATGCAGTGAATGCAGTGCCGAGGTTTTATGTTTCCAAGATCTTCTGAGTGACATTTTAACACCCTTGTGTCAGAAACACATGCAGTATCTAAATGTGTCGTTCATATGTGAGCATTAATAGTTTATCACTATTTTTATCAAAAATGATTATAAAACAGCAAAGAGTAAATGCAAGAAAGCAAGCTATTCATTTAACAGTTAATCTAGTAGTAGTTACATTATTGTAGTTTTTTATGAAGTTACAGTGTCTGATAAAAATTACACAAATTAAAAATCAGTTTGTCTCAAAAGGAAACATGGATGTTATATCGTAATAAATATATCTCCTGCTTAAAAATTCTCAAAATTGCATTTGTGAACCGTCAGCAGCGTGCACTCTGCACATATTTGTGGGTTTTATTCCTTTAATTTCATGTTCATGTGAAGTAAATTGATGTGCATTACATTGACTCTTTAATGAAACTGGGGGGAGACAGAAAGAAAACCAGAAGAAGCAATGTTTTCACCGCATTATCAAGATACCAACAGTGTAAAACATGTCAAATCAAGTTGCCAAGACTCAGTTCTTTGCTAAAGGGCATACTCATAGATGGATTTTTTTTTTCAACGTATCAGATCAATCTTTGGCAATGAGGCGGCCATTTGTTCACATCACGCTTGATTACCTTACAGCTGCAGGGAATTCACAATTTATTTCTGCATGAATTTACTTTCCAAATGGTAAAATGCCCTAATTGTCCCTCGTTGCAGTGCTTGAATAATACATATTACATGTGGAAGCAAAATGTGTTTTGTATGTAAGACACATGAAACATTGTGGCAGGTTAATGTATAGAAATGTCGACCTGAATCATTTCAGATGGATGCAGACACTGAAGAAAGGGTGACAGAAACCTCAAAGACTTGCAAGGATGAATTTGAGAGACCCATAAACGAAAACAAAGCCAGGTCAGTCCTATGGTTCCTAACAGCCTAATACTGTATGGATGCATAATGGTTTCTGACCGGCATGTAGAGGGAAGGCCTTCTTATCAATGCTATTGTCTCCTAAACTTCGAAATGCCACTGGAGGTCAGCAAAAGCAAGATTTTCAGGGGGTGTGATGTTACTCTTAAAACTTCAGCGTCCGACTGCTTTTGGGGTTGCCAGTATACAGAGAGTCCTCAGTTAAACTTGGACTGATCAGCATAATGGCAGTTTCCTCACATTGCTCCTTCTCCTTAGGGGACGTGGCTTCAGAGGTCGCGGTCGAGGAGGTCGGATGAATCGAGGTGGCATGCGTGGTGGACGAGGCATGATAAAGGGCTTTGGTCCACCTGGACATGGGAGGGGTCGAGGGAAGGACGGAGCCATGAACGGATTTGCACCCATGAGGTACTAAACTAATCACAGGTGGTGTTATTATGTCAAAATCTTGCTCGTATTATGTGCTTAACTGGCGATTCATTGTCATGTAATTTCCAGAGGAATGGGGAGGATGCGACCTTACCCAGACATGAGAAGTCATCGAGGTAGGGGTGGACCCATGGGCATGGGCCCTCCTCCACCTCCTCCCATGCACCTCAGAGGCCCCTTCCCACCCATGCCCAGGTAACCACCTCACACAAACACATGCAGGCGCTATGACAATCCTCATCAATTTAAAAGCTATTTTTGTCCTACAAAGTAGTTTGTGTCTGGGTGCAGTAAACGGAGCAACCATTCATTTTTGAGGCTTTTGATAATCCAATTTAATGAGCCACTTTCACTTTGTGAATCACTAACCTCCACTGTGTATATGTCTTGTCACTCAACTGATGTTACATTTGCAGCAACACTGGCTCATGTGTATCACTACAAAGGGTTTTCACTGACTGAAAATATACACACACGTGTCTTATGTTTGTCCCTGTCCCTGCACAGACCCCTTCCACCTCCTCCTCCAGGTCATCCCGGTTTCAGAGGGCGTCCACCGCACCCTCGCGGCCGCGGCATGCCGCCCCCAGGGCCTCCACGCCACTTCCATCCCCGAGGTCCAAGAGGGTAAGAGCTGTTTGAGTATTAATACTATGCTTAAGCTTTGCAAGTCACAATTCTCTCCACTTTGCTTGCAAACTTTTAAGATCCCTAAATGGATTTAAAATACATCTGGTAAGCATGTGAGACCTGCTTACACCAATTGTATTATTTTAAATCTGTGATTTAAACCTGCAGTGCGGAACTTTTACATATAAATCAATGTCTGTTACATTCAAACCCTTGCCAAACGAGTTCACACAATGCTGATTAAGCCTGTCACCACCAGATAAATCTCTCTGTATTTCATAGTATACAGGAGTTTTTAATCTGGTGTCGGGTTTGACATTCCCACGCTGGCTGGATGAATGCATACTGCACATGCTCTATGGGCAGAGCATGTGTACTAGAGACTTCTGCCGGCCAAGCTGCCTAACTTCCGGTTAGCTCTCTGCTAACTTGAAATGGGATAAAATAATTTAATCAGCTTTCCAAATGTTATCAGACCGAATGGTTCAAATTCTGATTACGGGGGTTGTGTGACGCTCAAAAAAAAATGTAACCACCATTTTACAGCCGTAACAGTAGCGACAGAGTAGGCAGCAGAGCCTATGACGTAAGCACGTGTCGACAGTGTTTTTGTAATTACTCTCACTGCCAGAAGGGGGAGACACTCCCACAGTCCCACACTCCAGCTTTAAATACACAAGTGTAAACTGCGAGCAAAAAGACTGAGGCTTGTGACACAAATGCAGTCCTTTCCCCTCCCTTTTCTCTAAATTCTCATTATAGCTTGATTTCTTTCACTTTATCTTTAATTATCACTTTTATTCCTCAGTTTCTCTATCAAATAAAAAATAATAATATAGCACTTTGCCTAGACTGTACATCTTACTACAACAATGTTGAGACAAAGAACTCGGTTAGTAAATATAAATTATACTCTCTGCTCAACTATATGAAGTCTTTCAAATAGTGCATGTAATAATGAAACAGGAAAAGGCATTTTACTGTATTTTTGCCTCTCAAAGGTACACAGTAACTTAGAGGGGAAAACATCCTCCACTACAGTAGTTCAGAGATGGCTGCTCTTATCAGAGTGTGCCCTCTATTGGCCAAAGCCAAGAATCCAATGTGTGATTTTATCCTTTTACACAGCTACCACAATGGACCGGTCTCTCCTCCGCCTCACCTCCCACCTGGCAGAGGCCAGAGGTGGCCAGGGCCCCCTGGTGGCCGACGCTTTTAACACAGCCTGCCCTAAAAACAATAACCAAGCACTTGTTAATATAGCCGGGGCCTAAAGAGATCCAGTGAATGAAACGCCCCTGAATTGTGTGTTATACAAAGTCTCTGAGTATCTTTATGACATACTCTGTAGCCAAATGTCTGGTTATTAATGTCTACTGGCAAATGAATAATGTGAAAATGACTAATGACAACCGAGGACACACAAAATGCCTCACACCTTAACAATGTAAAGGCATTCTCACGTTCTGTTACCTATGTCGTTAAAAGGAATACTGTTGATAATGAAGGGACTATTTGACATTGTTGAGAAAAAGCTGTTAAAAACAAGATTGAAAGCAAACAAATTCTTGTCAAAGTTCATTAACTGTTCTGTGGTTCTTGTTACAGTCACCCTGTGAGCCTTAAGAAAATTTCCTGATTCTTAATAAAGAATAAAAAAATGGGTGACAGAGTATGTTTAAGATGGGGGTAAAATGAATAAGAGTGCACAACAGCCCTCAAGTTAACTAGTTTAGTACACGATGGACCTCCCTAACCTTTCCTTTTGTTACATGGAAATAGTTATGTATTATAACCTCACCACGCAGTGCAGCAAATATTGTTTAACAGACTCACTTACACGTTTCAAGTGATACGACAATATTCCATTTGTCAAGTATTCATGAGTATTTAATTTTATATTTTATATCGTTAATGTGCAGCTATTTTAAGTTATGAGTATTGCTGTTTGGAACATCAGTGTTTGTCTTCAGCAATCTATTGTGTAATGACAAAAAAGGAAAAGGCATTATAAAGGAATAGTATACTGAAATATATCTAGTAGCTTTTTTATAAATGAAAGCAAATTCCATTAGTATTTGCCTCACTTATGGATACAACATTACTATTTACTGTGTTTAGTTTTTTGAAGTGTAATAAATACTTTATTCACTGTAAGTAACATAACTTTTGTGAACCTGTGAATGTGTTTTATGAGAAACGTCAAGACCTATGCGATAGTCGTGCAGAAAAAAAAATAAAACTAAAAAGAAACTCAACTTCTCTTTTTTTTGTTTATTCACAAACAAGTCTGAGAGTTGTCATTACAATTTACAACAAATCTGTAATATGAAAGAATGATTTGCAGTGTCAAACTAATGCACAGTGGCACAAGTGTTTTATGTTTTTACTCAAGTATTTATGTGATTATTTAAAAGTAAAGTATTTATTACTTTTACTGAATTGTTTGGCTGAGTTTGGAGGACCAAGAGCCACAAATGAACATAATATTTTATAAACATTTTAATGGATCTTAATGAATCATTTCTATAGTCTTGCTGAGGGCTGAAATTTACTGCAGACCAGAAAAGGGGGCTTGGAGACATAATCCATGAATTACATCTTTAGTTTTCGAGAACCTAAAACAAAGAAGTGCATTACTGTGTAAATTCGACCGGAGGACTCAGAGCCGCTCCACTTGAAAGGCACTGAAATGCTTTTGACTGAACATCGTGTCACAGATCAAATTCAGTGGTAGCATGTCTAAAAGGAGGACATCATCTGCAAAGGATAAGCACTCTGATATGACCAAGGACTGTCCTTTTGCTTCACTGTAATATTCAGTCACTGTCTGTAATTTTGATTAGATCTCAAAGGTGACCAAGGAGTTTGGAGAATTTTACAACTGTGTATTTTGACCATTCTGTTTCTATTATTACAGATAATTTTAAACATCTAATATTCTCATAATATACAATTTCTATTCTCCTGTCTGTTTTTAAATCTTTATAAGCCATACCAAGTACATACACATTAATTTATGGGACATGGAATAAACAAATAAACTGGATTACATAAGCTCTTTAGGTAAGCTTTGTGAATGCATGTAGCTGTTTTTGCATAATGCGGTGCTAATTTAGGCCTGCTGCATTTATAAAGATACAATGAAAGCCCTGTTGTAATGCAAAAGCACAGTCATATGAAGAGGCATTCATTATTAATACTGTATGCTGTATGTACTGCTGGCACAAACAAGTATTCGGCATTATTTCTGGGAGAACAAGCATTTTATCCACTGAGACATTGCTGCAGAATGCTAAAAATACGGCTGCAGACATCAAGAGGTACTCATCACAAGCAGTCCATTTCATAAAATAGCCACAGACAGGTGTTGCACTCTCCCCTCCTCTTCTGTCTGTCTTTTTCCATCTCTTCAGCACTTTCAGTACATTTTGCTGCCTCTTCAGTCTTTGCAGTCCCTTCTTGTTTCTCCCTTTGGTTGATTGTAACAGACTGACTGACTGTTGTCTCCTGAAGGGGGGGGGCACACAGTACAGTTAACCTCCCAGGCCCCAGGAACCCAGGCCCTCCTTCACATCTCTCCCCTCCTTCACCAGCGGCGTGACACCTGAGGTCCGGCACTTCACTTGAAAAGGTGAGCCTCCTCTTGCGTCTTAATCCCTAAACCCCTTTCTCTCTGACGCCTGGAGATTCTCTCTTTCAGGATGGTAGGTGGGACAAACACGGAGTCGTAATAAACCAGGTGAGACCCAGGGACTATAGGTTAATAGGTTATGGCACTAAATCTTTTGTGAATGGCTACAAACAATAGAAATATTGGTTTGTAAGATTTTTGCTCAACTTACTTGGGAGTACATCTGTACTGTGAAAGAACAGGCTAAGTACAACTTGTGGTAATGCAAGGATGGCATGCAGGAATATGTAGGAAAAGAAAGGATTATCGCACTAATGACTGGCATGAAAATTACAGGCTTGACTTGAAATAAGCTTAAAGATAAGTTAGGTCAGGGCTAGAGAGGCCCAGTGGAAGTATGACCGCACAGCCTGATATCCACTGCAGGTCCTGGTGATGGGTCAAAACATCATTTGACACGAATACTAGGCCTCCATAGGAATTCACATTTTACTGTGTACTGAAAACTGATCTATAGGCCCTTTTCACGGAAGTCATTTTGTGAATTAAATGAATTATGGCTGAATTCCACCTGAATAGACCAGAGCCATCATTAATGATGGTAGTAACCTGTACTTTCCTACTATGACAAGTCAAAATATATGTTGGCCTCTCGGCAGAGCTGAGTTTACTGAATAAATAGCTACCAGGAGTAAATAGTGTCCATCTTTGGTCTGAGGAAACAAGAAAGTCTTAAAAACCCATTTTTTCCTAGTTTCCAAACAATTATTCTATTTTTATTGTACATAAGCAACAGTTTTTTTCCATCAGTTGTCATTAAGCACACCTACCAGCAGGTTATTAGTAAATGGATGGAATCAATCCAAATCTCATTCAT
The DNA here is from genome assembly GCA_038419695.1 of Scomberomorus guttatus. Classification (NCBI taxonomy): domain Eukaryota; kingdom Metazoa; phylum Chordata; class Actinopteri; order Scombriformes; family Scombridae; genus Scomberomorus; species Scomberomorus guttatus. The sequence continues at coordinate 13,189,634 of CM076462.1, forward strand.
TAATTTTTTAAACATAAAAACAATAATAGTGCTCACTGCTCTTGCTGTGAAATTAAATTTATACCAATAGATTTATTAAGATAATGTTCCTTTATACTTACATTACTCACTTGTTTAATAATAATACTGAATAAAATTCTTGCATAAGCTAATTTGAGGAAGTGTAGGTGTATTTTATAGAGTAGTATGAGCCTAATTAACTTGTGAAAGAGCTTTATAGTCTTATAGTTCAGCCGGGAACAGGAAAGGAGGAGCAGTTTCTCCAACAAAGAGATTTTTTGCACTCATCTCTGAAAATGAAATGCACCATATTTTGTATGCAGGGTCGATGTCTCGGATCCACCAATATAAGTTAACCATGATTAGAATATTGTTTTCCAGATTAGGCACACAGTTACTATTACTAAGAATCAGGCAAGGTCCTTACAACCAAGCCTGCCACTGCCTTTATCTGACGGTGAGGAAGGGCTGAAAATGATGTTTTATATTATAACAAAAGTTGAAGCTTTTTACCCGTTCCTTCCTTTGTGGAGATGAAGCACTATGCTTAAATATGATTTATGCCCGAGTGTCATCTCTGCATGACAACTCCATTTAATTCAGGAAGGAGGAGGGGGGGGGGGGGATCTGTCCTCAACAGTCTTTAAATAGAGCAACGGAGAAAAGTGTCTATGATGATGAAATGCAGGGACTTATACCAGGCAACAGGAAGTTGCTCAGTCAGAATAAGTAAGCCATGTTGCTTTCACTGTTAAGATGAATGTTGAATTCTGCAGCTAATATTTTGCCTAAAAAAAATCTTGTATTGTAATTTTTCAATAAATGCAAAAAAAAAAAGGTATTGTGTGCTTGTTTTGTGTTCTACAGTACATCATCATACACAACCACAATCTAATGGCACAATTGTGGCTTAACAGGACAAAAAGTTGAGTAAAAGTTGTCATTAAATGCAGAGTCTGTTAATTTATTGGGCAGAAAGCAACTGATTCCACAGTTCCACAGAAAAGAAAAACACAACTAGGAAATGAAGACAGACAGTTACAAGTTGACATCTTTTTCCTGTGGTGTTCAGCTTTGTATTGATGATAATGTCTCTGCTGACTTCTATATGATGAACAGTTATTAAGTCCATGACAAGCTCATGTTACCTCAGTATCTCTTTTTTTAACGTCAACATATTCATTGATGTCTGCTTCTTTCACTGGCTGGGCTTGTCGTCAGAGGGGGGGTCATTTATCATGGGTTCACAGATGTGATCTGGAACCTTCTCCATGGCAGTCTGATAACGACAAGCAAAAGGAAACAAAATAGTTTCATTTGTGGCCCAACACCTCTCTAGTGTGCAGTTAGACAGAGCAGGAAGAATTGTTGCTGGTGTACGACTGACTCTGCAACGCCTCACCTTTGTCACCTCCATGGCTACACCCTCAGGGAGGTTCCTCTGGATGTATTCAAGGTACACATTCGCTGTGGAGCCTGTTAAATGAGACAGCTACAAAAAAAAGGGAAATCTTAAAATTAAACTCTCATGTGAGGCTTAAATAATATAACCTTTTAGCACAAATGGGCTGCCTAATAGGCTTTTTCACAGAATACATTTATAGATAAGACATTATATCACAGTAAGAAAAGCACAACTGTAAATTATAAAATTAATGATGGCTGAATTCCATTTAGCTGCTTTGTTTCTGGGTCCAGGTATTGAGCACACTGGCTCACTGTCAGTCACACTTAGTGCTTTCCATTCTGCTATTTATGCTTCCTCCCCTCCTTCAACCTGAGACCTGGAAATTGACCGAGGGCCGTCATCACAGAGGATGTTCCAGTCCCTTAAATGTATCGGGATGTTTATTGATTTGACAGCTGATCTGATGAGACTGTAAAAGGAACAGTTGGGCTGTTGTGGAAACAGCGTTACTGTAATAATAATATTGCATGATTGTAATACTATAGATTAGGAAAACCACAAGAGTAATAACAGCACCAACAGGCCCTTTTCACAGCATTTGTCAAAGCAGGAAAGCACTGGTGGATTTCATAATAAAATAATAAAGGCTGTATTCCATTTAGGTGAGTCAGGTTCAGGTCTGGTCTGAATGGTAATATTATTTTGGACACCTGTGCTTTTCTCGCTTTGACAAGGGTAAAAATATCATAAGCCAAAAGGTTTTTATTTTATTTCTCTTTTCTTATGTTCCATTTGCATCTCTCTCTCTCTGGCATCCCTACTGGGAAGAGCTAAGATGTGAGGAAGAGATATCATTGAGGAAAGCAAGGAGCCATGATAGCTTCATGGAAAACACCACTGGGACACTTAGAGAGTGTCAGAGCCGCCGTTAATGTCATTCGTCACGCCTGTGTTTTTCCACACATCCCTAAACAGAGGTCTCATCAGGCACATAAAGGTCTGTAGAGGCTTTGAGTTGCAAGTACAGTACAATGTCTCATTTCAATAAAACCTGATCACTTTGAAGGTTACTTTTTTTTTTTTTTTTTTTTAAAGATTTATACTATTAGTGACTAATTAGATTAATGAGAGTTCTAGCTGAGGTCAAGCTGCTCACCTCAATGCACCGGTAGTGCGTCCTCATCTCATACTGGACCCTGTGTTTTTTGAAGATGTGGACTGACTTTAAGAGCGTAAACCTCTCCATATCCTTGGGGGGTTCAAAGCTATGGCAGAGGAAATGGATCAAATCATGTCAGCAAGAAGGATCATAAATGTCCGTTTATTCTGCTTAACTCAACTAGGACTCACACATTGCTGGTGATGTCCAGCTCTTTAGCTGCCATGGTGGCAAAGAACTCGTAGCTGTCCAAGACGGCCCTGTCATGACCTTTGACCAGTACTGACACCGTCTGAAACAGTGTGTCGGGCTCTTCTGTGACAGTGATCTGAAAGCAAAACAGTACAAATACTTATTGAGAGACTTGAAACTAAAACGGCTGCCATGTAACGACTTCCTGGTGCAAACTGAGAAGTTGGAGGGAGGTAAATATGATCAAGACACAAGATACATGCATGTCAATAGTCGGTCTGAGGTGATTAAAGATATTGTAGTGATAAACTTACTGATGAGGGTATTGATGAAAACACTGTTGCTGTGTGGAAGGAGGTGCTGGGTGTCAACGGGAGACGAGACCTGCAGAAACAGAACAGTGAATCTTTGCTGGCATATTGAAATACTCCTCAAAATGCTCAAAATCTTTTCAATAGCAGTAAAGCACATCACATTGAATTTTAATAAATGTGCTCTAAAAATGTATTTATCTTTAATAAACACGTGTAACACTGTTCAGACCATTGTTGACAGCTTAACTGAGAAAATAAACACATTTGATTCCCACTACTGGAAACCACAAAAGGTTATAATGATGACTGCTGGCTGGTTCGTAAACCAGAGTATAAACACAGCTTAAAGGTGGCGTACCCTTGTGTTTCTTACAGTTATAATAAACTAGGGAGACTTCAAACGAGCAGAGAAGAAATAACTGCTACCTACCGGATAATATTACATTTCTTGTGAACTGGACAGGCGCCAAAAGCTCGTGGTCCCTGCAAACAACAGGCTCATATTAGCAAACAGTTAGAAATGACATTTACTGTACAAGTTAGCCACGCTGCTCCAACTGCCACCGACGGCCAAATTGTGAGATTTTCTGACCCCCTACATCCAATATTCCCATCCTGAAACAATGTCACTTTAGTTAATAATTCGCAAATGTTATTAATTATACCAAATGTGATATTCCAGTCAGTATCCTTGCCAGAGAGAACACCTCTCGTCCAAACACCACGGGAGACGCCATGTTTTTTTTTGGAGGAGGAGGAGGAGGTACCAAAGGAAAGCGTGTTTTCTCAATGCTGCCCTCGTTTGTCCTGGAGGGTGAACTACTACTGTAGCAGAGGTGTTGGCTCAAATCCTGCCAGCTGTGGAAACAAGATGGCACAGCTGGATGAGCTACAGGTGGCGAGATGGGCCAACAGAATTTCTTCCTTATATATTACATCATGTTTATCTTATATGTCATTATATATTTGTGGGCAGATTACCAACTTTAACAGTTGAATTGTTTTCAGAGTGATATAACATCGTTTTTCATGAAGTTAAAACACTAACAACTATTAATGTGAAGTTTTATTCATAAAGCTTTATTGGGAGAATAAAATTTACACCCAATGTAGACATCAAAGCATAGAAATATTAAAGAACGATAGAAAGACAGTAAATGATAACCTCATAATCTTATACTTGCATATCTGTGATTTTAGATCTAACATGCGTTACATTAATGCAACCTGTATTATTTTTATTCTTATTATTATTAATTGCACACTTTTTAGAATAAAATATTACATACCAAACACACAATCAGCAGTACTGTATAAAATATGATGCAATCTTATAGATTTAATGAGTAATAGTATTTAAAGTGAATAAAATTAGCCCTACCCTAACCAGCTACAACATTAAAATATCTTACATACTTACACATTAATGCACATTAATCATCAAATATGTGCAGAAGTAATGGTTCTGGTAGATATAGCTATAGATATATGTGTGTATGTTATATAGATGAAGTAATGAATGCAAAATAAACTAAATATGCAGTACAGAATATATGCATACAGTATATATGTACTGTATATACATACATATATACATACTGTACATATCCATAGGATGGAGAAGTGTGTAGGGTGGGATGGAGATGGTGGTGGGCCTTCACAGCTGTTTTATCCTGTTGTCACAGTTCTTGTTGTACAAGAACTTCTTGGTGTACTTATACTTCTTGTTCTTTCACCACTGCATGTGTTATATTTTTGGAGACAGATCACCCACTTTATAACCTAAAATGTTTCCAGTTGGATAGTGAGAGAACAAAGCAGTAACAACTTTTAATGTGAACATTTTTTTTGTTTATAAAGCTTCATTGGGAGAATAATGGTGATTTAACAATGGTATATCTTTTTCATTCTTATTTCAAAGAAGATTAGATTAAAGTTAAAACAGTACAGATTAATTTAATTGGTGTAAATCACGTGTGTGTCACGTGATCCAGCTGTCGGGCCCTGCCAGTGTACAGTAGCAGGCTGCGGGCAGAAGCAGCAGCACACAGCCGAGGTAAGCAGCTCTTCACTGGCCACTGATGTTTCTCCGGCTATGGTGACGACAGGTTTGTCCACTATGCCGCCGATATATAGCTGTTACGAATAGCTACACCGCGAGTATAAAAAACCTTAGGATAAACAGCCGGCTAACGTGTTAGCCATAGCTCGTTAACAACGAGTGCCAGCGGCGGATGGACGGAGCCAGTATCCGCTGATGGTGGGCTCAGCTTCAGCTAGCGTTAGCCGGTGAGCTACCTCTTTGTGGAGGAGATAACAGGCAGCCGACGTTAGGTTAGCCGCGTCGCCGAGCATCTCGGCTCGATTACCGCACAAAGAAGACAAACTTGTGACGGGGAAAGATGAACCCCGCTGCTGACATGTTTTGATCTGTGGAGCCCACGGAGCTCTGTCTTGATCCAACATCCAACAGGGTCCAGCTAGCTGTAAAGCTAGTCGGCATGACGGTGATGGGTGTTTGGAGCGGGTATTTGGCTGTTAGTTAATAACGTTAGTATCACTGTGTGTGTCTGTAAGTCATATTTTACTGTATTTCTTTTGCTGGAGGTATTTTAGGATGCTCTTTAACCGTAATTTAGTCTTATCGGGATTGGTGTGGATACGATATTTTCTCATGATGACAACTGACTTAATATAAATGTCGATAATATTCTCATACAGCAGCCGTCTATCGGGTGTCATTTTATGTATTTGGAAGATGACCGTTCAAAGCATCGCGAATCTTAACGTCCGTTATTGCCCACCGGTCTGTACGTATTGTCTCCTCTTTAGATCTATTTTTTCTTTATCTCCCTTCTTTTATCACATTGTTTTGTTGTTCACCCTTCCTGTTTTCATCTTTTTTCCCCCTTTTTTTAAAATTCAGTTTATTTAACCGTTTAGCCGCGAGAGGCCGCGTTGTTACAACACGAGAGCTAAAATGATACATGGCCCTTTTTAAATAATTCAGCAATTAGTTAAATATCCTTCCGCTGAGCAGGATAGTTCTCGGACTATAAAGTGGTTGCTCAGCGAGACGTAAGTAAGTTAACGGTAAAAGTGAGGTAATTTTAGGCCAGCTCATCAATATTTAAATTAACGGCTGTGGGCGGCAGGTGAGTGCTCTCAGTGCTTTTTACCGGCTGCTTACCGCGACACCGTCCGTTTGTCCGCTTTATAAAACAGTCATTATTTATATTTAACACTTGTTTATTTAAAAGCTAACATGTCTGTGTGTTGACTACCTTTTTTTTTTCTGGCTCACCCAGCAGTCCTCCATGGGATACCCGAGGCGGGTTGACGTGATGACGTTACCGGGAGAAGCGGCTCTCCTGCGGGCTGACAGCTGATGGAGAGGAGTCCCTGCTCCTCCTCTCACACTCACAGGCGGGATCGTATGAGGAGGACGCGGCGGTGCCCATGAAATGACACACTGAACTGGACAGAAACGTTACACAGATCAACTAGAAAGCACTGGGGACGTGTTGAATGGATTGCCAGTTTATGAGTTTACAAGATACTGCTTTTTTTTCTTCCTTCCCCGTGGATGTTTGTTCGTGATCAGCTGACATGAGTCTGACCACAGTGGGTTTCTAAATCATTTTCTGGTACTCTCATCTGTTGCCTTGTCATTGAGACAGCATCAACAAGGCAGCTCACTGGTCAAATACATCAAAATGACTTCAAAGAGTGCCTTTTGTTGTGTATGCAGCTATATATCTTCAATCTAGCAATGCTCAAGTCCCCAGCTTTGTGACCTCATTTGTGCTTTTAGAGAAGTTTTCACTGATCACCTTTTAATGAGTCGCAAATCACCAAGATAGCCGAGGGAAAGCGCAAGTACTATGCACCGTTGTCGCTGTCTCACATCCGACATCGCACCTGTAACCTCAGCGGAGGAGCGGCGCTCGTAACGGTAACGACCCCCTCCGAAGGAACTCCGACCTCCCCTCCGGGTAGTTTTTGATCCACGGAGGGCGTAAAGAGCCGCAGGGATGTTCGCCGCCGTGGAGCATGGCCCGGTCCTCTGCAGCGACTCCAACATCATGTGCCTGTCCTGGAAAGGCCGGGTGCCCAAGAGCGAGAAGGAGAAGCCGGTGTGCAGGAAGCGCTACTACGAGGAGGGCTGGCTCGCTACCGGGAACGGACGAGGAGTTGTCGGGGTCACATTCACGTCCAGCCACTGCAGACGGGACCGACCCACTCCGCAGAGAGTAAACTTCAACCTCAGAGGACACAACAGCGAGGTAGGATTGGTTTTTGTTTCATGACATAGCCCTCTACCATGTTTCCTGTCTCTATACGCTTTTGACCATCATATAAAGGCAAAAAAAAGAAAAACAAAAAAATCTGAATAAAAAGTGTGACATATCAACCAGTACTTGTCCAATTTAGTGATGAAAGTTATGATGACTTTTTTCTTAGGGTTTTATTCTTATTATTCTTCTGATTCATTTCTTGATTAACTGATGCATAGTTGTGTCTATAAATACTGAAAAACGCCTAGTATAATTTCCCAGAGTCCAAGGTGCCATCTTCAAATCTAACTTAAATGTAACATCCTCTCCTCTGTTCCCCATACTCTAATAATTTTTCAATAAACAAAAGCAAAATTTGTTATATTTAATCTATTAAAGATATAAAACTATATATTAAAAAGCTTTGCAGAAATAAAATAGTCAACCGTGTTTTAATTAGTTAATTTACACCTCCACCCTTATTCTAAATTAAAAAAAAACCTTACAGCAACACAACATCATTTTCTTCAATTTATTCTTATGATGAGAGATTATTGATCCCATTGATCCCCTTCAAACAGGGTTCTCAAACCTCCTCAATCCTCTACATGTAGGATGCAAGTGATTGCAAATCATTATTTTGTTATTACCGGTAGTAATCTGGGTTCACAAAAGTATAATGGAAGAGCGCAGCCTTAGCAGTTTTCCATTTCCTGGCTGGTCAGATGCAGAACAGTATCCTTGAAGCTGCGAGCATTTCCACTCGTTTAGGGCAGGTGTTTGCCAACAAATACTGTATCTTGTACAAAGATGTTTCACTTTAGATTAGGCGTGTCAGACCTTAGCGGGGTGACAGTGTTGAGTTTAAGCTTCCAGCCAAACACTACAGCAGGTGCTTTCACTGATTGTTACACATTTCTAACCAGAACAGGAGAGGTAATAGGTGAAATCATCTTCTGTAGTGTTTGGTTGGAGGCAAGACCTGTTATTATCTCAGTCTACCATAGCTCATGGGTTGTCACCCCTGCATTAGGTCACCCTGCTGTTCCTAGTCAAAACATTGCCGCGCTCCACTCCCTGGCATTGCTCTTATCTCTCACCATGGTATTGCCCTCCATAGTTTCACATCAGTGCACCAAGGCCATTAAATTTGTTATTGGAAAGATGTCCGGGTCTGTTGCCCTCCGTGTGTATGAATATTTCCGTCAGTATATAGCATTGCTGGCACAAGTGGAGATTGCACACAGGTTGCATTTTCTCTTTTAGTGGGTGTAGCTGTTGCTGGTCAGATGGAGCAAGGTGCTGTGTCAGCATTCCATGAGGCAGCTGAGGGGAGAGTGGATGAATCCCTACAGAGAGTGACTGAAGCACAGCAGAAATGTCATTTAACTCTGCCCACTTGAATGTGGTCCAAGTACTGAATTCTCCCTTTTGTTGTTTTGGTGTATGCAGTGTGGAGGAGGTTACACACACAGTACACAACTCTAATTTACACACCTTTTTTTTTTATATATATATGAATGTGTCTTTATCCACCTATTTAGCAGCTTAAAATTCTTTATGACACACATACAGAAAATATTTTATATTTTGGTAATTTTTGTTACTGTTCAATTGCGAGTCCATCAAAATGAAAATACATTCTCCACCTCTTCTCCAGTACATCATGCTTTATTCACCCAATGTTTTTGACTGTCAAGCCGTCATCATCATCAGTGTTTGGTAAATAAAGCACGGCGTTCTGCAGGAGATGTGCGCAGCATGTTTTCATTTTGATGGACTTGGATTGAAGCTCACACTGGCCTGCCTCACTTTGGCTGTGTTCTCAAAGTTAAACATTGCACTATTCAGTTGCCTCCATAATGTAGACGTTGGATGTTTAGACTGTTTTGATGTTGTTTAGATAAATTTCTGTGTGATTATTACGGAGACTAGGAGAAAAATGCACATTTCTCCACTGCCCCCTTATCCGTGGACCAGTAATAAAAGTAGTAATGTCCTCTCCAGATTTGTTATAAAGCAATAAATAAATGCTTTAGGAAATGTGAAATCCATTACTCGTCCACCCTATGCATAATTTGGGGTATCTGACAGTGGTGGAAATCACACCGCCTAATGAATTCTGTCAAGTTATGACAGATCTGTTCACTCACTCGCGTCATTTTCCATCCCAGTTCTTATGAGGAGAGCAGAGAATGCAGTTTGCAGAATGTAGTCCGACACCACGGAGCTTGGTATATAATATAGTCTGTAGTCCTGTCTGGGTATTGGATATGTTTTTAAAAACTCTCCTCACACCAACATTATTTTTGTTTTTAAATGTATTTGAAAGAGTTACGTCAAAACACGTGGGTAACCTTTCCTCGTCTTCGAAAGCCGCTCACTCAGCAGTAAAAGCAGTCACGTCCCCTTGACAGTCCCGTCCTTTAAACGTCAGCACTGTCATTGAACACTTGTCGTCGCCGGTGACGAGTGTCCTTTCACGTAAATTAGCTCAAGTCATGATATGAATGAGCACACGCGCACACACACAAAAAAATGCAATATGAAGTCATCCTGTAGGAGTCCAGTCCTGCCAAGATCAATACTCACACCAACATCCTGAAATTTGGCCATCATTCGGGTTGATGTATAGACCCCAAGTGTCCTGTGATCATTCTAATGTAAGTGAGCGTCTGAATGGATGTATCTTTTGGACTTGGCCCAGTATGAGCAATGTCGTAAAGTAAAGGGCGGATCTTAAGCTGTCAGACATCTGTTAAGAAAAGGGCAGACAGGGAGTGGACTGTATTCCCATAGTGTGCTGCCCCTGCCTGGATTAGGGGTTTGATTTACTCTTGAGTCCACACATGGAAAAATAGGTTACCACTCATGGCCCTAGTTGTTACTTTATAAAAGCATCCCCAAAGGCATCTTATGTGGCAGTGAAGCTCACCTGTGCACCCTCTGTAGCACCTATTCTGAAGGCCCTCATGATCTTCAGATAATGAAAAGGTTTTCCAAGGCCTGTAGTACATCCCAGATGAAGGTCCGTCCTCCTCTCTGTGTCTAATTCCCCCTTCAGCCAGGGTGAGAGATAATTACAAGGTAACAGCTTCAAAGGAAGCAAGGTGTATGCATGTGGAGCCATGCTCCTTTTGTTCTGTCTCCCACACTGTGTGTCAGGAGCACGCTACTTTATATTCTGTGTGTGCTTTGTGTTTTTTTTTTTTTTTTTTTTTCATGAAGCTTGGTTGCTTAGCAGAAATTCTCAGACCTCTGCTACACTGTTAAGATATTCCGTATCTACTTAAAAGTACATAGCAGAATATCGATAATGTGTTTTTGTGTGAATGCGTATGAATACATTGAGGTGAGCCTTCTGTAAAGCAGGTGAAGGCCTATTACTGGTACATGTCATATTTTGAATAGGAGTATGGTTCAACTGTGCTTATAGTTCAAATCATTGTGATTGAGCATCTGAAATGAGTCTGAATGATCTGTATTTTTAATTGACTTACAATTTCTAACTTATTCTAACTAATCAGATTGATCACTGGTTTGATGGGATGGATGTGTTTCTCTGTGTTACGTGTTATGACTGTTTTACACGACAGCTTTGTAATACAGCAGAGTAACTAAAAATAAATCAGCCAGACAAGTAAAAAAAAAAAAATCTAATGGAATGAAATTTGGCGTCAAATGTCCTAATACTATTTTTATATCGTTATTTAAACAGAGCTGCTGACCTTTTGCAGTAGACGTGTCAGTTGCACCACAAAATTGAAAATAGATGAAAGCAATATGTTTTGCATCTTTTTATGGGACTATACTCCTGATGCTGCAGAATAATCCCTCCGGGACGTGCGTCAGAATAGATCAACGCCTCTTTTGACAATCCAGTGTTTTTTTGTTGTTTTTTTTTTTTTTTTTTTTCATTACAATGCGTTCAGATGCTGAACAGAATGAGCAGCTAGTCACCAGGAGTCCATTTGTTCTCCATGAGGGCTGAATATCTGAGACAAGCTTGACAATGACTGTCAGCATGTTGACAAGGAAATGTTGGCCGCAGCTCAGGTTTTGGGCAGATTGTCTGTCAGAATCCCGTCATCTGCTAGCTGTGCTATTTGTCTTACGGTAGAATCGTACATACATGTGATGGAAGAAGCAAAAATAGATGCTGCTCTGGTACAATTCCACTGCAGATCCACTGTGTTGCAGTGAAGCAGTTGCATTGTTTTCTTTTAGTTTTTAGCTTATGTATAATCATTATTTCCATTATTTATATAAAAAATCGGTGAAGATTGGTATTCATTTTGAAAATTGGACCAAAAAATGTAGCAGCTCTTATGCATTTAGAATTTTTTCAACAACTCTGCACACAGTTTGCAACAACACAGTTGATTTCCATACTGAATGAGGTATGATCCAGGCATTAACCTCCTTATTGTTGCAACATTATCAGCTTGAAGTTGTGCGCCTGCTAAAGTGAGCAGTAGTTGCTTGCAGCCCGAAAGCACAGTTTGACTCTTATTTCTTGAGCATGGGATGCTGTAAGAGAAAATAGAACATTAAGTGACAGTCTCAAGGGTGGACATTTTTACTTTGGTTGCTAAAAATATGCTTCCTGATAAAGTCCTCAGCACAGTGTCATAGTGTTTATTAATTCTTTTCAGTGATGGATGAGGAATTGTGCAACCGCTGAAACAGTCATGCACCCGTGGTGGTTCAAAACATGCATTCAAACACACCTCACTGCCGTTCCCATGAGTCTTGAGTCATGAGTGGATTCTTGCTCAAAGGCAAGGAGTCCCACCAGTTGGTTTTCCTTTGAGGCCAGATCTAGGCTCTTTGAGAAGGCAGAAGGGGACAGTGTCTAAGCACCTAATCCAACAGAGACAAGTGACCCCAGGGCACCAGCTCGTGTTTACCACTTCACCATGTACCAGGTTGAACTCATGGTGCATCTTCTTCGGGCTTGTGTGGCCTACATGCTGATCCGCGCACTGACTTTTGTCTGATCAGATATTCCCTGATTGTTCCTTGCTCAGAGGAGTAAGGTGTATCCGTTTACGCTTGTCTGAAAATGTTTGGGGTCTGTGTGCTCTTCTGCTAATGCTGCGGATGGTGACAGATCAGAGAGAATGAATCACTCTCTTAGATGAACCCCAACACTGTTTTTTTTTTTTCCTCTTTCTGCCTCTCATATTTCACTCGTGCTGTGTGAGGTTTTCATGCATTAAAAGTTCATAAATAAATCACTTTATATTGCCAGTTGATGGTCTGTGCAGAAACCAGCACTGATCTGAGACCTGCACAGCTCTTTTTAAATGGGCAGGGAGGAGGAACAGGATACTGGATGACTTCTGTAGCGCACTGCAACTGGCTCATCTGTTCAGACTTAATGGGGACCATAATAATGGATTGCAAGATGGGCAGAATGCAGCATTATGTTTTTTTCCTGCAATACAAGCTGAGGAACGTTGGAGTTCAGTCATCACTTTTTAACGGTCTGTGCTGCGTTTCTGGCTCAGTGTCCCCCCTATACTGTCCTCTCAGTGTCACTCACTTCAGCTTACATGACCACCTAAGCCCAGGTCTTTTCACATTTTCCTCTTGGTTCCTCCCTCAGCACCGTAGCTTTCCACCATCGTCTTCCTTCAATCATGATTTCCTCCCCTGTGCTGGTCACTACCCTGCCTTCACACACCTTCCTCCCGAGTACCTTTCGACTGCCCTCTCCTTATCCGACCTCTTGACAGCAGAAACCCTGCTCAGGATCGAAGAGTATGTGACCCCTGCGTTGCATTAAAATGGTCTCAGTAAATGTGCTTAGTAGAAATGGCTTTGCTGTGCTAATCCATCCTTGGAGAGGACGTGTTGCATAACACACAGGCTCGCCTGCTTCCTCAGATCCAGGTGTACTTGTCTGCTCGCTAGAAATTTTCCGATAGGAGACGACGCGGCCTGTACAGCACCGGTTCTTTTCGCTGTGAGGGGTGTTTGCAGTTAAGGATCAGACAGACATGTCTGCAGACTTGGATACACTTTGTTTTAGAGTTGTGCCGTTTGCAGGATAAAAACTTCTCATTCCAACCTACATGTACATGACAAACAGCTGGAAATGTATGCAAAACACTGCTCTTACATATGTGTTTTTGTGTTGTGTATGTTTCTTGCCCACATGTTCTATTGCGTTACAACTGAAGAAACGGTCATAAAACCATTAGTTTTTATAAAACAGGCCTTAAAAAAGATTAGTATCACTAACACCCTCATGGCATTATTATAAATGACTCGCATGCTCTTTTTACGAGTACACCATTTGAGCAGTGTACAGGGGTTTATAGTCAAACCTGGGCAGCCAGACTTTAATTAACATCAGTTCAACGCATGAAAATACTTGCATACTTGCATTCTTTGCAAGTCTCTTTACATTAAATTATTATTATATTAATCTTTTGGCATTAAATCTAAATTCTGCATCATGTGTGGCACATACGCAACAACTGCTGAAAACCACCATTACAAGTAAAAATATAACCGAATCATCCGCATGAAATAATGCATGCAGATTACCATAAACACGCTGTTATACAAGCATTTAACCTCACAGTCAGTGTGTCCACCTGGCCAATACTCAGAGTACACAGTTTGCCTGCTGCTACTTTCCTCAGCCTTTACATCACACTCAGTAATAACCTGTATGCGCTATTATCAGATATTAATATTGATTAAGATTTTATCACACACTTGCTCCACTCGTAAACATTTCAGAGTCTGCCTCCCCTGAAGGTCCCGTCCTATCGCCCTTTCTCTCATGCTGCAAATCATCTCGCCGCCCCACCCCCCCCCTACCCATTCTGGCGTCCTTGCTTTTGTATCAGCACAGCGCAGCGCTTTTCTTTAATTGAGTTTTGCGTCTGATTTAATATCATGTCAGATCCAGAATGCGAGGAGTTAGAGGGGGTTGTGGAGCGAAAGGGGAGAGTCTCTCCTCGCTCGCTCGCTCGCTGGCCAGGTGGTCTTGACTTTCCCATGATTCTTGTGTCATTAGTCAAGATATCCCAGCAGCTTCATTTACAGCTGGTAGTGTGTGGCCAATATTTTAAAAATAATCCTTTCATAACTGCTATTATATACTACTTTTTAGAATTAGTGTTTTTTAATGCTGATTTACTGATGGATAAGTCTGTTTTTATTTGTTGTAATGCCTTGCTAGAAAATACAGACTGAACTTAACTGAACTAAACTAATCTTTTTAAAGTTGTAAAACAATTTTAAAGATTATTTAGGATATAAATCCTTGCTTTACTTAAAGCAGGTGCACATGCATTTCATTTTTTAATCTTGCATGCAGTGTTTAGTGTGTAGATGTGAGCAAAAAACAAAACAAAAGGTTCATAAAAATGTGACAATCTTAAGCTACACTTTTGAAATGCAGAGTTTTTTTTTCTACCAGCCAAACCTGCTTATTCTTAACTTTTTTTTTTTTGCAAAACCAAAGTCCTCCATGCCAGGGTGTTGCCATGGACCCATGTGCACACGATTACACCACTGTGACACCGCACGGTCACAGTGTCCTCTCACTTCTGCTGACTCCGATGCAACCCAAAGCTGTCCCTTGATTTGATTTGGTCTCCTCAGTTAAGTTGCTAGGGTCAGCTCAGCTCCTAGTCCTTAAGTCCTAGCAACAGTAAGACAATCGCAGAATTGAAGACGGCGCCAACTTCCCAGGCAGGAGTTGTCAATGGCCAAGCACTGGCCAAGGAGTAGTATTAAAGGGATCAGAAATCCCAAGTCCCCTTTTCTCTGATGAAGACAAGAAATACGCTTTGCCCTGCCTTTAAACATGTGGCCTTCAGTCATGCTGCAGCCCTCGGACAACTGTGTGTAATTTCATAAATGTCAAATTGTGCTATTTTCATTCATAATTGGCTGTTTGACCATGCAGCAGATGATAATTGATGGACACTTTCCAAGTCCGTGTTTGTTTGCATGTGCCTTTTCTGCCCGTGATCCCTCTGGTCCCCCCAGTGTCCTGTGGCTTCTTATTCTTATCCTATCTGTCTCCATGTGACGTCTGATCTCCCAGATCGCTGCGTCACAGCGAGGTGCTCAGCTGTCCCCCTCGCGGGATGCCTGACCAGCTCACACTAATCTCCACACTAAGCTAAATTTACACACATACACAGATTATTCTCACCTTCATGGCGCTGCAGATAAGCGCATGCACACATGCAAGACACAGCATGTGTACTCACTACTCTAATGTCAGCTTTTTTTTTTTTATTGTGTTTTCCTTTGGCCCTTGTCTGTAAGTCTATCTACAACGTATGAATGATGGAAGAAGTGCGCAAACTGTAGCGCCTGCCTAATCTAAAGCCTCGTGTCTACACTGGCTGGAATTAGGTTTCATAATACCATCCAGAAAATCCATTTTGCTCACCAGAGGTTGCAGACAGTGCACGGGTGGAGTAACAACACGGATTTGTATTCCTCCAATGAGATCCTTGTGCATGGAAATTTGTTATCTTTGACAATGCTACTGCCGAAGCCAGCTTTGCGCTCAGCGAGCAGGGCTGCAGAAGGTGTGGCCGAATGATGGATGGAAGCCTTTTTTTAATGGTCCGTGAATATGGTCAACTTAGTCAGAATGACATAGAGACCTTAGCTGCAGACCTGCAACAGGGCAGGTCTCATTGTCCTCTTCCCTGCGGCTTGCCAGCTGGGACACACCTATAGAGCAACATTAGGATTTATACCACTGGGAGTGGGAGTGAAAACAGTAAATCTGGCTCACAGGACATCTTATTGCTGTGGGAGCAGCGCCAGGAGAGCGATGAACGCTACTGTACACTCATTATGCTTGAGGGCTGTTGTTTGTGTTGGTGTATTCATATACACACATTTGTGTGTGACAGATCACTTTGGGTTCACCAAGGATAACCCTGTCTTTTATCACTGAAGACATTCAACAATGCAAACAGTGACAAATAGGGAATTGTTTAGAAACCCTGCAGAATAAATGTGATTGGTAACTGAAGTTGTCTCAGCATTGCTGCTGTCATTGCACAGAAACATTTTCTGCTGAAAACATTAGAAATGATTTTCTTTCCTCTTGTTTGGACTGTGTATATAGTAGCATTACTCATTTACAGTGCACTAACAACTGCCTAGTATATAACTTTCCTTAGAGGGTCGACCCACCTGAGCAAAAGATACCTGTGATTTCTCACACGGTATGAACCGCATGTGTCCAAAGGCCGTGACTCCTAAAACCATTAAAAATGAATTAAGACTGCTGATTGAGTTGTAGTGCTTGTGTGTGTGCTAGGGATGCAGTTTTTCGGTTCCACAGGGAAACAAAAGTTGTTAGGTTATGTACATGATTCTGAATGGGAGAAAGTTATTTTTGCAAATTAGACAAAATCCAGAGAGAACATTGTAAATGGTAATGTTTTTCTTCTCCCTAATGTGCAAAACAAACCAAAACCATGACCCAGAAACCACAATTCAAACCAAACCGCGGGCTTGTTGTACCGTTGCACCCCTAGTATGCACACTAGTATGTATTTTTATTGCCCCCGATCTAATAATGTTATAAAAAATAAATTATAATGTTCAAAACAGCAGCATCCAACAGTTTTAGTTGTATCCTAAAACTGTATCTAGTAACAGTGAAACATTGTAACATTGTCTCTAGGGCAGATTGGCATTAAGAAAGACTAAGTGCCTCAGCTGAGAGGGACTGATGTGGTTTCTCCTCTCTGTTATTTAGTTATAGATCGGCCTGGAGTGTCAGGCCAGTGTTAAAATGCTAAATGAAATGGGTAAATCAAAGAGAAAAACAACACAGGGCAGCTACAGTCCCTCAGAACTGTAGACTGTCAGCCCGCCCACCCCCTGCCTGCTTTTAACCTGATGGTATGATCTCTGTCTGTCATCACACGTGACCGGTCACACGCACATACACATCCACACAACATTCAGTCAGTGCATGGAGCACGCATGGCCGAGTGAAAAGATCCTCCTAATATCCTGTCTTGTATTAATTTACAAAAATAAGAAAGGGAGAAAAAAAAAGAAATCGTCTCTCCCATCGTCGCTCAATGAGCCGACTCGTTCGACACATCACTACAGCCTGGTGTCTGACCTGCAGCGCAGCAGTGTGGTTTTCTTTTTCACACCAGTCCCTGATTGTGACTGATTAGGCTGTTTGTCTCCTCCTTCCCCAAACTTGTCAAAACAGTTTTTTTTCCCTTACATTGTAACCTGCTGCTCAGCGTAATTACAATCATTCAATCAGTTGCTCAGCAGAGTTTATCAATGTAGTTACTAGATGACAGTTAAAAAATGCCTTATACTCATTAAATACATGGCTGTTGCTGTGTGATGTGGCATATTTTCTCATTTTCCCTGAAGTTTAATACACTTTATATTATATTTCATAAAAATGTAATAATTTATGCAAAAATGCTGCCAGATACGCTGAAATAATCCTCACTATCTAGCAATACTGTTTGTATTTAACTATTATTTGTGCAAAAATGTCTTTTTTTTCTAAGGACATTCTTAATTGAGATGTGTTTGTTAATGCAAGTGGCATTGGCATGTAAGAAGACATTAAACATCCGGCTAGAGAGACAGAGAGTGATTATTTACCTTTTGTTTTAAATAACTTTTCTGTAACTATTTCTCTTCTCAGTGGAACGTAAAATTGTTGTATGAACAAGAAGTTAATGTTGCAGTTCCACTGGACCATGGATAGATTGGAGTGTGTGTTTGTTGTGGGGGGTGGGGGGGTGGTGTTGTTAAGGGGGAAAAAGAACAAGACTGGCTGGCTTATCCAACTCTCAGCCACTGATCTGTTGGACTTGCACTCAGAGAGCGTAAGCCCTGCTAAAACCTGCCCTGTGTTGTGTGTTTGAGCATGTACAGCCCACGTGCTTCGCTCAGTGAGAGCAGAGCTGCTCCCTGCTCGGGATTATTCCTCTGGGAATAGGCTGAGTCACGCTACAGAAGACCAGACAGATAGAGACACACGGGGGGGGTGGTGGTGGTAGTGGTGGTGGTTGTGGCGGCGTAGGGAGATTGTAATGGATGCCTTTGAGATGGGTGACACTGACAGAGAAAGAGGTTATGAACAGTTTGATCTGCGCTGTAACAGTGATCAACACCTTCCTCCTCTGTAACACATACCTTGGGTGTATAATGATCCATTTCTACTGTATATCCACCAACGTCAGGGCAAATACAGAAGCCCATGCATGTATGAGTCACTGCTGTTAGTGGCTGTACAGTTTACTGTACTGTATATCTTAAAACTCTTGCTGTCCTTTCTTTGCATCTCTTGCTGTCACTTTTCTCTCAAAAGATTTATATTTTACTTTCTCTCTGTTAAAACAATTACACCGTCAGATACCGCTTGAATCAAGTGACAATCAAGGAAGTGTGGTACAGATAGACAGGAGATTAAATAATTGGATCTTATTTTCTGTAATATTCAGGATATTAGCAGCTCCTTTGCGACTTTTTCAAAATGAGGTTAACCCACTTTGTGATATATTTTCATCTGGTTCTATGCTAAATTTAGCTCATTGAAATGTGGGAACTTGGATTTCACTTTCTGCATTTTAGGCACTCAGCAGACGCTCCCATTTCAAGCGACTTACAATGAGTGCGCAGGCAAGGGTTCAGTGTCTTGATCAAGGACACTTTGTTGTTGATTGTCTCACATTATCTGTTGTAAGTAAAGGGCCAAAGCTGTGTCACAGGAAGGTCTCTGTCATAACGAGGTCATTGTTATATTGCATACAGTACAATCTAGATAATTTTTTCTAGGACAGTCTCTCTAATCATTGTTTTTGTCTCTTTCATTGTTTTTGTGTGTGCCTTTAAGGTGGTGTTGGTGCGGTGGAATGAGCCCTTCCAGAAACTGGCCACCTGTGATACAGATGGAGGGATCTTTGTTTGGATCCAGTATGAGGGCCGCTGGTCTGTGGAGCTGGTTAATGACCGTGGAGCTCAGGTAAGATCTAGGACACAGAAATATGACCTGAAATAAATCAATGTTTAAAAGTACTTCTTTATTTTTTTTTTATGTCTACTCGTTGTAATATACTGTTCACAGACACAATATGGAAAACATGTAGAGAAATAAAAGTTGTATTCAGGAAGCCATGTATTTCTATTTACCTTATTCTAAGGTATTTTAACAGTACTGGTCGCTGTCAGTACTGGGATATAAACTAGTAGCTACAAAGTAACAAGTTTAAACGCCTCGCTAGTGGCCTCTAGAGGCCGTGCTTCTCCTTACATCCTATGAGAGAAATGATTTGGAATGACCAACCATCTTTGCCATTCTTATAACCGATAGTGAGAGCACCGGGCCACCTAAAACACTTTAATGTAGTTAATTAGTAATTTTATAGTAATTTGACAGATATTGCATTTTACAGTGTTTGCTTTAGGGCTGCAACTAATGAGTAGTTTAACAAGGGCACAAATAATCTGCAAAAAACATCCAGATTATTTGCTCGATAAATATTTTTTGTCTTTAAAATGCCAGAAAATGGTAAAAGGCCCAGAGCCCAAGGTGGCATCTTCAACCAATTTATGATTATATATGACAAAGAAAAGCAGCAAATCTTCACATTTTAGAAGCTGAAATCAGAGGATGTTTGGCAATTTTGCTAGAAAAAATCCTTAAACCATTCATTTCTGAACAAAATAGTTGCCAATTAATTTTGCTTTGAAAAATAACAGTTGAGATGTTTACAAAGTGTATAAGAATTTTCCAGTAACTAGCTGTTAATGAACCAAGCATCTTGTCATTAACATCGTTTCATCCGTAACATGTCTGTTGCTCTGTAGGTGAGTGACTTCACCTGGTCCCATGATGGCACCCAAGCTCTCATCTCCTACCGTGATGGCTTTGTCCTGGTGGGATCAGTCAGCGGGCAGAGACACTGGTCCTCTGAGATCAACCTGGAAAGTCAGATCACCTGTGGTATCTGGACCCCAGATGACCAGCAGGTAAGACGTGCACACACACACACACACACACACACACACACACACACACAGAAAGATTTCCCCCAGCACTCTGCCAGCCTTTGAATGTTAATAGATGTAGAAGTTTTAGGTTTTCATTTGCCACTTTTAGTATGTAGACTTGTCATTCAGAGTGCAGAGATGGGCCCTGAGGGAGAGTAGTTGTGAGTGACAGCCAGCATTCTCTGTCTTGAATGTTGCAGTGGCTCTGCTAGACTGTGTTTTTGCTTTCATGCTGTTAAATTGTCAGCTCAGGTTGGACGTCATCAAGCTTTCAGTCTGTATATGTGTCTCTGTCTTTGTTCTTCGCCTTCATCCCATTTGTGTCTGTTTCTCTAAGTTGTTTTCTTTGTGATATGCATTTCTCTTGGCTGTATTTGCTCACTATCGGTCAACTCCTTATCTATTTCTAAGTGCCTCTCTTTCCATCTTTGTTCTTCTGTCTTTTGTGTCCAAAGTAATTTTCTGTCACTTGTTTCCTTTGCTCTTTTTCTTCCTAGTAACCCTTTACTGTTCCTCTCTAGGTGTTGTTTGGTACTGCGGATGGACAGGTTATAGTGATGGACTGCCATGGGCGCATGCTGGCCCACATTCTGCTGCATGAGTCGGATGGCATTGTCAGCATGTCCTGGAACTACCCCAGTTTCCTGGTCGAGGACAGTAGTGAGAGCGACACAGACTCTGACGACTACTCCCCACCACAAGGTATGCTGCTCAGTTTCTTATGTGAGTAGAAGGCTATTCAGTGGCCTACTCAAGCCCCCCACCTTCAACTCCGTCTATACATACCATATAACTGCGATGTCCCTGGTTTGATTTTGTCCGGGGATCTTTTGTTGCATGTCATACCTCTCTCTCTCTCTCTCGCATTTAACCTCCACAGGAGCAAGAGCTAGATGTAATTCTTTTTTTATTCTCCTATGTGGAGTGAGAGCTTTTTCTGCAGTGTTGTATGGACCTTAGGCTTTGCAATATGACTTGTACAACACAGCAGCTACAGTAACACCATAGAGAGAAACAGCACATTAGCAGCAGTTGCGCTCTTCCGTCAATAACCACACTGCATCCATTCAGGTTCAACCGCAGTACTGCTGTGTACTTAGAAGCATGTTGACAGAGCCCAATACACAGTCATATACTTAGGAGCCTAAAAGATGCTACCAATCTCAGTTGAAAAGGTACAATTGGAAGTGTCTCTTCCATTAAGTGAAAAATACACATCCAGGGACATGCAATCAATCCAACATGATGTTAGAGTATAATCTGATGTAGAATAGGAGGTCAATCCATAATGGGTTTACCTAGTAAGACGTAGTGCCTATAGGGAGTGCTGAGGTAGAGCTGTGCAGCTGTTTCCTATATAGGCAGCTTTGTGCAGAAGAACGCAGATGTGGGCCCATCTGTGCGCTCCTAACTCCCCCCGCCTTTTCCTCGCATCTTTTACTGCTCCATCAATGCTTCCCCATGCTCTTAGTCCAAGGGGAAGGGGAAAGATTTCCAACTCAGGGTACCAGGTGGGGACACAAGTTATTGCTGGTAGGTGTGTGCACTTTGTTATTAGCGTCCCCAGTGCCCCTATTCTCATAAAAAAAACTCTGGGAACAGGTGGATATAAACTGTGCCTGTTTCCTTTCTCAAATTATTCAAGTAACATGAAGATCATATTATCTATGAATGAGGTGTAAAAGAAAGAAAAAATATTTTACAAATGAATTGGTCATGAACATTTTCCTCATGTTCAAATTTCTTAATATATCTGCTTTGCCCTGCTAAGTCATCAGTTTGGCTGTATACTCCAAATTAAATTGCATTTAAAATTGTACGTTGTGGAATTGTCAAGTGGCAAGCAAATACCTGTGTATTCACTGCGACCCCGAGTCTGTTATTGATGGTGCCACACGAAATGACTGTGGAAGCAAATTCAAATGGTTCTTTTAAAAAAGAGGAAACAGAGGTATCCTACAAGCCATTTTCGTAGAAGGGAAGATACATGGCATTAAATGGTGACATGACATTGCACGTCTCTCTTTGCCTCTCATTTAAGTGCAATGTCGGGTCAATGGAGCAGACACATTTTAGACATACTGTGTATCGTCATGCATAAAAAGAGCCTCATATTCATTAACGTTTAAAGTTAGAAAGATTTGTAATTTATGATGCTCATCTCAAACTCACAATTAATGTGAGTCATTTAATTAAGCCTCGGAAGTTGGAAGGTCACTATTCAGCCATTTTCCACTTCTCTGCTAATTGCGGAGACGAGGAAGAAGAGACGTCCTGAGGTAAAAGCGTGACCTAATGGAGGGTGGGTGATGTGTGGAAACATGGAGGGGCAGGAGATGAAGGAGGTGCGCAGGAAAATAAGCACTCCTGACATAAGGCTGATGTTGCCACTTGACCCCTCTGTTCGTTGGGATCGAGCTCATTATGGTGCAGAAGCAGGCCAGCGTTGTCGTCATAACAACAGCAGCGGTCACAGTGTAACGGCATGCGCGGCACGCTTTCAGTTTGCTCAAGTGGACAGCTGCAGCCTCTACCTGGGAAAACCTGGAATAAGAAATGTGTGGTTTTAAATCAAAATGTAACATACAATAAAAAGAGGTCTTTTTAACCAAATCACCTTACACTCCTCTGGAATAAGTTTACCTGCAATGTCAAAGATATAACCCTGATACTTGAGTGTGATGGCACAGTTGACTGCATGCTATTGTTAGCATCAGGGGCCTGTTTTTGCTCCAGCAGCCCTCATTACCAGAGTTGTTAGCTAGGAGGAGAAAAAAAAAAGGTAAACACACAATTGCAAGGTAAACACTTTCTCCCCACATGTAGATTCCCCTCTAAGTATCATATTTTTAGATTGTCATGATTCAGATATTTTTGTTAATCCTCTCATGATACAAGCAATGTCAGCTTTTCTATATGTGGCTCCCTCTGCTGTCAACCGACAGGTATATTCAATGGTAATTAAGTAATTGAGAACAGTTTGACATACTGACAGGGAGCCTGGGTGAGTACCTCTTGAGTTAGCTGTCCACTGCAAATTGAAGGATGACCAGTGTGTGTATGGTACACTGGGATGTGAGCAGTCTCTCAAAGGAAGCACTGGCTTTCCCCCCCACCCTCCTGCTGCTTTCACTGTGTACACCAGCTCACACAATAACCCCCTTTTTTTATTGGTTCCTGTTTTGTCGTTTTGCCTCCTTTTCTCCTCAGCTTAATTACTCCCAGTTACTAAGGCTGTGTTGGTGAGGGTCTGTCCTCCTCCTGCTGTGCAATTCCCCCCCCTCCCTTCAGTGGGCCAAGTGGTAAAGCTGAAAAGTGCTTGCCTTAGCTGGAACACTGATTATGCTCTAACTCACTAATTAAACCAGTCAATATTAATTGATTGGCCCCGATAGAAATTATCTCTAAAGCCGACAACCTGACTGAGACACCAGGCTGCCTCTTCCTCTCCCTGCCAGATCCATCTGTCATGACATATGATGATGACCTGTTATCACTGCACTGCACAGCACAGCACACTGCATTTACAGCGACATCATATATCTGATTTAATAACACCCATTGTGAACTGATTACTCCAAGGAAGTAGTTACTGTTATTGGGCTGCAAGTCAAAAGCAGAGTTGTTAGTATTTGTTAGTATTTG
Source organism: Scomberomorus guttatus (assembly GCA_038419695.1). Classification (NCBI taxonomy): domain Eukaryota; kingdom Metazoa; phylum Chordata; class Actinopteri; order Scombriformes; family Scombridae; genus Scomberomorus; species Scomberomorus guttatus. Next base: position 13,213,667 of record CM076462.1, read on the forward strand.
GGTCATTGCAGGACTATAAGAAAGGACGGAGTCAAGGATGTTTTAATGGAAAATGTATGCGTGGTTGTCTGGAGGTGTGTTATTTGTAGCAGCTTGACTGAGAACGTCTCTTGTTTGCAGCTACAAATGCAGCAGTGAGATGTGCCGGGTTTGTGTTAGTGCAGATTAAGGAACAGTGGAAAACTCACTGAAAATGAATGATAGCTGCCAAAGATGTGGAACTGTCTTTGCCGCTTTCTTAACAGTACCCAACTATCTCTACAATAAACACACCAAGCCTCACAAACAAGCATGCACGCACACACACACAGTGTTCTTCACATCCTGTTTGTTTTATGGCCCACTCTGGAAATGCTTATTGATCACCCCATCCGCTGTAGGTTGCTAAGATGTTTAGATTGGACAATACCTAATTTATGGCTGCAACTATTTTTTTCATTATCGATTAATCTGCCGATTCATTTTTTTTTAAATCTATAAAATATCAGAAAAGGGTGAGAAACGCCCATCACAATCTCACTCTCTCAAAGAAAAGTAGCTAATCATCACAATTGAAAAGCTGGAACTAGGCAGTGTTTGGAAATTTAGCTTGAAAAATGTATTAAATTATGAATGGTATATCAAAATATTTGCTAATTAATTTCCTGTTGATTGACTAATTGATTAATTAACTAATCATTGCAGATTGTCTCACAAGTCATATGTAACCTGGAAATCTAATTTTAGGGCTGTATCCTGGCTGTATAAGCCTTCATGTTACTCTCTTTGTTGAGTCTTATTCACTGCCCAGTTGTGTATAATCTTAACACATCGATATACATGGATGGACTCCCACTATATCAGTACCACTTTACTTAAATGTACTTTAATCTGTCTCTCAGCTCAGTATGGCTATCTAACATATTTGTGTTGTCCTCCATCTCTTTTTAGTGCACAGCCAGAAACCTCTGCTGACAGTCAGCTTCACCTCCGGAGACATCAGCCTGATGAACAACTATGATGACCTCTCTCCCACTCTCATCCGCACTGGTCTGAAAGGTATGTGGGTGACTAATTATCAGTGCAGGCCAAAGTGTTGAACAACTTAGTCTCTTTTTTTTTTTTTTTTTTTTTCTCTTTGCTTCTCTCACTCAGTTGTTCATGGTTCACTGCTTTATCTGCCATGTCCTCCTGTGCTGTAGATGTGGTGGTCCAGTGGTGCTCGCAGGGGGACCTCCTTGCGGTGGCAGGGATGGAGAGGACCCTCCTCTCCCCCGACCCTTCCTGTCCTCCCCCCACAAGGAACGCTATTGTCAAGTTCTACAACGTTCGTGGCGAACACATCTACACACTGGACACACCAGCGCAGGTGATCATCTGCAACAGGCTCAAACCTGGCTAATATGACTAACAATACACAGATTATTAAACAGGTTATCAGTTGTCTCCTTAAACTTGCACTTTATGAATTTTACTTTGCTTTGTCAATGATTGGACTCTTCCCCAATATGTATTTGAAGACCCAAGAGGTCACCAGTTGGAGGAAAACCTTCCAATTGGATGTCATCCTAGTAAAAACTAATGCATTACTTTTATAGAGACTCTTTGTAAAGTAGCTAGTAACCTATAATGAGAAACATAAAGTAACAAAGTGAAGTAACTCATTTAAAATATTGTTTAAAGTTTGAAACTTTCCCAAAGCTGATGACTAGCCACTCATAGAAAAGTGTATTAAAGAGTCTTTGAAATAGCCTTTAGTTTAACCTTCAGTTCTGTACTTTATGGCGTTCAGGTGTCAAACCTCTCTTGTGTAGCATTCCAAGAACACTAAAATACATTTTAATAATTATTTGAAGATGTGGCTTGACCTAGGTCTGCCCAGTTGTACCACAAGCATACACATACTAATTTTTTGTAAATTTTATTGATGGAACGTTCACAAAAGAACATAACGGTGAGAAACCTGTACATTAACCTTGTGAAAGGATGTGGTAAATTTGGAGCCTTATTCTCACCCCAGTGCATCTTTCCCTGCAGCGCCCCATCACTACACTGTGCTGGGGTCACCGGGACTCTCGTCTGTTCTTGGCGTGTGGCCCGGCGCTCTACATTGTGCGAGTAGAGCACCGCGTTGCCAGCCTGCAGCTACTCTGCCAGCAGGGCATCGCCACAGCAGTGAAGGAGGAAAAAGATGTTGCCAAGCTCACCATGCCTTCTCGCCTCTGTTCTTACGTCACTACCGCTTTTGTTCCCACCATCAAGGTAACGCAGGACAGGAGGTTGTTAAGATCCATTAAAACCATAAAAATAAATGTTAAGCACTTCCAGGAAATGTTTTTGAACCTTACCAGTGCTATCATAGAAGCAGCACTTTCATGAAACACTTAAATAAAATGGTTTTACTTGCAGGGATGTGATAAACTTTTTAATTATACTACACCCATATGTTTTCTTTTCCAGCCCCCCATCCCAGATCCCAACAACATGCGTGATTTTGTGAGCTACCCAACAGCTGGGAATGAGCGTCTGCATTGTACGATGAAGCGTACAGAGGATAATCCCGAGGTTGGGGGACCCTGCTACACTCTGTACCTTGAGTACCTAGGGGGTCTGGTGCCTATCCTCAAGGGCCGACGAATAAGTAAACTGCGTCCAGAGTTTGTCATTATGGATCCCAAGACAGATGGAAAAACAGGTGGGGACGGAGTTCATGTATTAACCCAACAAATAGGACCTGGGATATTTAAGACAGCTCAACTTAATTACAATGTTTTTATGTAAGTGCTAATAAATATAGGGTGCATGTTTTGTCTATTTGCATGTATGTTATTTTAAGCTGCATTGCCATTTAGATAGTTTTATAAAACAAGTACAGTAACAACTTATAACTCTTCTCTCCTTTGACTTTCATGTCTTTGTTAAATGAGAGGTTCTGCCCTGTGTATGTTTTTGATCAATAGCAATATTACTGTGTTTTATCATCGCAACGTTTTTTACGGTTTGTCTGTTTATTCCTCTTCAAATTAAACTGTTAAATGTATTCCTCCCAGACATATTTGCCTGCTCCAGTACTTTTCCAGTTATTTGAGTTTCTTGAGTTGGCACTGAGAGAGTGAGTATGTTTTAGTCACATAGGGCAGACTGGGCCCATGTTAATTAAAAGCTGCTTAATGGGGGCTCTGATGGCCCCTGGGTTCCTCATAAATCAACCCGCTCCCTCCCCACACAGTGATAAATGAAGCCAGCCATGAAATGATTCCAGCCCATTCACACTTTAATGTCCATCAAATAAATTAGCTTGCCCTAAACTGGAGCAGCAGTGGTTCACAGACTACATATGAATGAGGAAGAAGAGGAGAATTTAAACTTCTGAAACAATAGTTTGGACTGAAATGTTTGTGTGTAGAAAAAGTGGAGGAAATTGCTGCAGCTCCATCGTGTTTTGTTAAAACTATAATTAAACACCAAGGTTCTTGCTTACAGGTTGTTAAAGTAGATCCCAATGTTTCCTGCAATGCCGACTTTATTTTAATAATTTTTTTGCCACTTTGTGGAGCATCTCATATTTGTACTCTTTTCTTCCTAAATTTAGTTGACATAGTAAAATTAGGACCATTTTATCTTGAATCAAAATAGATAGAATTTCGCTTCATAGTTGTAAATGAGAGAGCAAATAACGCCACATATTTATGGTGCTTAATAAAGTTTATCTTGAAAACTACACATATATAATCTATTTATCCAAAAATAACTCCATTCTTTAAATCCTCTATCCTGTTTTCTCACTTCAGATGAGATATATGGCAACAGTCTGATATCTGCCATGATTGACAGCTGTAACTGCTCGGACTCCAGTGATATTGAGCTCAGCGATGACTGGGTTGGCAAAAAATCTCCAAAGATATCCAGGGGTAGCAAATCCCCCAAACTGCCCAGGTAACCACACACCCATGTGTACTGTGGTATGCTATGTATAACTAATATTTCCCTATTTCTTTTAATGTTACACTTGATTCTTTGACTCAGCAGTCAGAGGTGTTTGATCATCTGCTGGTTGCCACACTATATTAAATAAATGGATGTCAATATAATGAATATGATGTAATACAATAATTTAGTCTTCTGTGAGTTTAACTGTATGTCATACCTCTGTGATTCATTTTGCAAGTAATGTGGCATCCCTGCAATGATGGCCCTGTTATCGAAATCTTAACCCTTGTTATATTAACCCTTTCCAAAAATAACTCTAATGGAATGTTCTACACTTGTTTTCTGGTTCACTGCATGCCTAAACCTTCTTTTTTTTTTATTTGCTACCTTCTCTGTAGAGACTTAGTTTGTCCCTTTACCAACAGGATCAACATTGATCCCAGAAAATCACCCAAACTGTCCCGCGCCACCCAGGAGATCTCCAGGTCACCACGTTTACCCATACGGAAACCGTCTATCGGGTCACCCAGTCTCACACGGAGAGAATTTCCTCTAGATGACATAACTCAGGTAAACATCAAATTATCTTTAGCAGAATTCAATATTTTCCTTCAAAGTGGTGTTGCTTCCAGATTTTCTGTGAACTCCAAACACAGTTGGCAGTGTGAGCTGGGTGGGAAGCTGGTGAGGGATCAATGGCCTTGTTGCTATACTGTTGTCTGCTATGGGTTGGTCATGTGCAGTATTTGTTTAATGATAAACTCTTTTAAAAATGTATTCATTTAGTTGTTTTTTTATGTTTTCGTAGAAAGTAATGTATTCTTTATTCCTTTCTTTCAGCAAAATTACCTTGCTCAGGTCACATCCAATATTTGGGGAACAAAGTTCAAGATAGTGGGGCTGGCCACATTCTTACCAACAAATCTTGGTGCAGGTAATCAACAACTTTGTCTTTGGCTAATTAAACTGAATGAATGAGTAAATACAAGTGAAAGTAATTAAATTAATCCAATTTCTCAATTGCCTTTATTTTCCTCTCTTTCTTATCCCCCACTCTCCCCCCAGTCATCTATAAGACAAGCCTCCTCCATCTGCAGCCCAGACAGATGACCATCTACCTGCCAGAGGTGCGTAAAATCTCCATGGACTACATCAATCTGCCTGTCTTCAGCCCCAACGTCTTCAGTGAGGATGAAGATGACCTGCCTGTCACAGGCCCTGCTGGTGGCGCCGATGACAATCCACCCTGCACTGTCAACATCCCCATTGCCCCCATCCACAGTCCTGCCCAGGCCATGTCCCCCGCCCAAAGCATTGGTCTGGTTCAGTCCCTCCTAGCCAATCAAAATGTTCAGCTGGATGTTCTAACGAACCCCACAGCAACACCATCTGGGGCTGCTGCTGGTGGTTCAGACCAAAGCCAGGACACCATCCTGACAGCCCAGTACACAGTTCCCACCAGGTACTCCAGTCCTGGTCAGGTCATCTTTGGAGGGCTGGATATGGGTCGGCTGATGGTGGGGCCACCACATTCTCATCATCCTTCACAGCAGCAACAGCAACAACAAAGTCACCATCAGCAACAGCAGCAGCAGCACCAACAGTTACAACAACTACAACACCACCAACAAATACAGCACCACCAACAACAGCTTCAGCAGCAACAGCAACTCCAACAGCAGCAACAACAGCAGCTCCAACAGCAGCAACAACAGCAGATGCTCCAGCACCAACACTTACAACAGCAGCAGCTTCAACAACAACACATTCAGCAGCAGCTCCAACACATACAGCAGCAGCAGCATCAGCAGCAGCTGCAGCAGCAGCAGCATCAGCAGCAGCTACAGCAGCAGCAGCATCAGCAGCAGCTACAGCAGCAGCAGCATCAGCAGCAGCTGCAGCAGCACATACAGCAACAGCAACAACTGCAACAGCAGCATCAACAAATTCAGCAGCAGCTGCAACAACAGCAGCAAATGCATCATCAACAGCAATCGCAGCAGCAGAATCAGATGCAGCAACAGCAGCACCACCACCATCAACTTCAGCAGCAGCTTCAAATTCAAATCCCTGTCCCCTCTATGTCATCAGGACAGCCTTCAGGTGCAGCCGTGCACCAGCTCCAGCCGGGGACGCTGCAAATCCAGATCCCTCACCCTTCTGCTGATTTGGTAGTTGAGAGAACAGTGGGAGGTGAGCACGAGCACCTACTAAAAATAAAGACTACTCGTTCAGCTCCACAGCTGGCTGAAGGTGATACAGTGGTGTTCAGTGCCCCTCTAGAGCTCAGCAAGATGAACCCCCCTCCCCCTTACCCTGGGACAGTGGCTGCTGCTGTGGCTGCTGCAGCAGCTGCCGCTGCCTCAGCTTCAGCCTCCACTGCAGCCTCAAATGCTGCATCTGGAGCAGGAGGGGGCACCAATGGGGCTCCGCCTGGTGACCTTTGTTTGAAGAAGGGAGAGTTCCCACTTTATCCTTCAGGTCAGCAACAAGGGCAGTACCCCACACCCCTGGGTTATGAGAGGATAACAACCTTTGACAGCAGTGGGAATGTGGAGGAAGTTTGTCGTCCTCGAACACGTCTCGTCTGCAATCAGAATGTCTATACCCTCCAGGGACCTGGCAGCTCTGCCACTCTCAGGGTCACCTCCTCGTCATCCTCCTCAGCCGATGGCAAGAAGATCCAACTGCCCTACACCTCTGCCACTCTCAACAGACTCACTGCACCCCGCTATTCCATACCCAGTGGAGACCCACCCCCATACCCCGACCCAGCCAATCAGAACAGTGCTGTTGGCAGAAATCCTGGACAGAGGCTTGACAGCAGTCTGATCCATGCCACTCTCAGGAGGAACAGCCGAGAGGCTGCTCTCAAAGTTTCCCAGATGCTGGACCCGCCTAGACCACTGCCTCCTAAGGCTAAAAATAGTAGTGCACTAGCAGCCTCGTACCAGCAGAGGGTGCCAACAGCCTTATACACCTGCAGTCAGTGTAGCAGTGGATCCAGCGTTGGAGGCACTGCCCCAGGGAGCACTAATGGAATAGCAGGAGGAACTATAATCAGACAGGATTTCCCTCCAGGGAATGGGGCACCACACAGCACAGTTATAGTTCACTCCAACAGTGCTACTCCTCTGGCCTCCCAGTCCTCTTACAACCTGCTGAGCTCACTTGAAGGAACTGGATCTGTAGGAGGAGCAGGAAGTAACAGAGACAGGGCTGATTATGTTAATTCAGCATTTACTGAGGATGAAACACTGAATCAGTCACTGAGGCATCTAGCGCTTGGAGGAAATGATGCATCAGGGCTGGTTGTCAAACGCCCACCTCCCTATCAGTGGGACCCAGCTGCCACAGAGGAGGTGTGGGTTCCTCAGGAACGGACAGCAACGCTGAACCCTACTGGCCCCCCCGTGCCACACAAACCACCTCCCCTTATTCTCAGCCCAGCTCAGCACTTGGATGTATCCAGGCTGCCTTTTGTCCTTTCTCCAAAGTCTCCCACCAGCCCCAGTGCTGCGTCATTTCAAGCAGCTGCAGCAGCTGCAGGCTACCAAATCTCTCTCCAGTACCCCCCAGCAACTGCCTACTCTGGGGCCCAGCTCCAGCCCATTCCGGGGTCACCACGTCCATGCTCCTCCCCAAAGGAGGTGGTGGCACCCGTACCCTTCTCACAGCAGGATGCAACACTTGTCTTACCCCCAGGTTACCCTGCAAACCTGGCCAACCTAGCCTGCTGCCCTCTCCCCCCCATGTATCCAGGAGGAAGTGCTTGTGCCGGGCTTCCCATTCCCCCTATTGCCCTCCACACACCTTGGGGTACATATAACTCTTGCCCCCCTATTCCCAGTCCTGCAGTGCCACTACCACCCAAAGCCTCCCACATGGCAGACAAAAATGTTCTCTCACCACCTCCTCCACCACCACCACCCCCTCCACCACCACCAGCAGAGCTGCAAAGCCATGGAGGATTACAAGAGGCCATGGCAGAGGCTGGGGAAAGTTTCCAGGAGGTGCTGTCCTTGACTGAGAGCCCTGTGCCACAGCGCTCTGAGAAGTTCAGCAAGAAGAACCGCAAGCGGGTGGATGGTCGGGCTGAGGAGGCTAATGTGCCACCTTTGGCTGAAGGGAGCAAGTCCAAAAAGGAGGGCAGGGCTCTGGGAGATTTCAACTCACTCATCTCCAGTCCACGGCTGGGAGGAAGGGACAAAAAGAAGCTGAAGGGACAGAAAGAGCAGCAGTTGAAGGCTAAGAAACTGAATAAGGCCACTGCCAATAGTGAGTTCCAAGACAGTTCAGAAAGTGAGCCAGAGCTATTCATCAGTGGGGATGAGCTGCTCAACCAGTGCCAGAGCGGTAAAAAGGGTTGGAAGAGTAAGAGGAACCTTCGGGCTGCTAGTGAACTGGATGAGATCAAGTGTCGAAAGGCCAATGAAAAGGAGGACCGAGGACTGGGCAGCCAGGGTTTTGTTTATGTCATGGCCAACAAGCAGCCACTGTGGAATGAAGCCACGCAGGTCTACCAGCTGGACTTTGGTGGGCGTGTCACACAGGAGTCTGCCAAGAACTTTCAAATTGAACTGGAGGGCAGACAGGTAAGAGAGCTGTAGTTCAACAAAATATACTCACTGCATGATATCCTAGTACTGAAATAATCATTATGTGTTCAACGATTATTTGAAATTTGGCATTAAATATTTGTTGTGCATACAGGAAATGATCTTAATGATAATACCATCTTTTCCTGTGTTTTTTTTGCTTGTTTTTTTCATAGGTGATGCAGTTCGGCAGGATTGATGGCAATGCCTACATCCTGGACTTCCAGTATCCCTTTTCTGCTGTGCAGGCCTTTGCAGTGGCTTTAGCCAATGTCACTCAACGCCTCAAATGAGATGTCCCATCCCTACTTACCCTGAGTTATATCTGGGATTTAATGCAATCTTTTGAAAGGGGGCACAGTTGTTTCATTTGAGATTAATAAACTTTGATTTTGGAGAGAAGACTAAAATCAGCCCTGGTCATAGAGAGAGAGAGATACAATCACGCTGCACTACACAATGCTGCCATTTGAGTTGGTGCAATAAGCATTGGCTGCATTTGCCAAGGATGCCCTCAGATTTGCTCTGTTTGGCAGTCAGTGGCGCCTTGCAATGCATGTATGGCCAAAGAGCTAAGCTTTGGTAATCATCATGCAAATAAATGCTGCTTTAGCTAGAAGAGGCTTATAGACACGATAACCAATCGGTTAACTGAGAGAGGAATTGTCAAGGTGCAGTTTTCAAAAGAGGCAGCAGTAATACTTGAAAACCACACTCTGGAGATCAAAGTTGTTTTTCCCCAGAGCGCACAGGTACTACTGGGCACTGAAATCCATTGCTGTACAAAACTTCAGTGAAACAGTTACCACTTTATTATACTGCTTTTGCTTTTAGGATTTTATTAAATGACTTAACATGGTGGAGGGTAGGAGGGTCTTTTTGTTTCGCTCTCTGCCATTCCTTTTGTTACTATCTCAGTCTATTAAGGCTGGAATTGAGGTTTAGATATATGCATCATCTAGGAGTATTAAGAGTTCACACATTTCACTGTTGTGAAAGGTGTTTCACTGTTAAAAACTTGGGAAGGTAAAGTAGTAAGAATAGCTGAGGTGAGCTGCAGTCTTTTCCACATGGTTTCCTGGGACTCTGAAGGACAAAGAAATGTTACTCTGTTCATGGATTAAATTATATGTACATTTTGTTGTTATTGTTTGTGATATACAATCCTCATACCCTGTCGACATGGTTTTCAACTTACCTGCTTTATTTGGGAGACTGGTGGCTGAATTTGAATATTGCTGTGTAGTCTGGAGAATTCAGGTGGGAGGGGTGTACAGAATAGCTTTGACTGACGTATCCTGTACTTAATGAAATATCTACAATATGGTGACACGGGGCGCAAAAAGATGTCGCCAAAAGCCTGGATTCAACAACCTAACCTCTGGCATGAAGTGATTTCTCACCTGCTGTCACTTCTGTGAAGTGAGTGTGTAGTTGGGGGGGGGGGGGTGGGCTGTCCCTGCTCTTGAAGACCACACTAAATATGTAAGCAAGGTACAGGAAATATTTTTGTATATTTCTCCTATGCCATTTCATACTCTCTTCAGAAGTCATGTAAATACATATCAGTCATATGTAAATGTTGTTAAGAGACTTGGGTGACTCTGACAGATGTCTATTTACACCTGTCTCCACTGTGTTTTAAGTGTAATTTCAGGTGTGGAGCGAAGCTGCAGTACTGTTTAACTCGGCTACAACCACAAAAAAAAAAGAAAGGAAAAAAAAAAAAAACAAGAACAACAGTTAAGCTGAAATCATTTTCACTGAATCTTTGAAGTCATAACTCCAATGAAGGATGAAGCTATTGAGATCTGTTCATTTAGTAAGCTGACACTGAAATCTGTAAAGCTGGTTTATTTTCTTCTTTCAGGCAGTGAAGTTTGTGTTTTTTAGTGACCTGAGAACACAGATCGAGGTCAGGAGGAAATTATTAGACACACTGCAAATATCGGCGAAAGGTTTTATTAGTAAAATATGGTAAGTTTTAGTCACAAAAGTAATACTTAGGCTGATTAGGGTCACCTCAAACTTTTGTGCCAAAATATGCATTTGCTAAAATTTAAAGTTGATTAAATGGGCCTAGACGGAAGTGTAACTTAATGCTTGGTTAAAAAAAAAAAAAAAGAAAGAAAGAAAGCTATCACTTTGGACCAGCTCTGTTTTGGTCTCTGAATTGATGAGATTATTACCTTTAGTGTGATCTTGGTATCACAATGAGATGCATGTCTATCAGATGGGGTGTAGTGATGAGGATTGAAAAAAAAAAAGTCTCTACTGATCCTAAAAAAAAGAAAAGAACATGAGCATGGCATTAAAAAAAATCCATATTTTTGTGTTAGTTGTGCAATATTTTTTTAGGGAAAAAGAATCCTTTGTCATCACTTTTGACCACAGTTTAATACCGTTCTTTAAGTTCAGCATCCCAGTTGCTGGTCTGTACATTTTATTTATGAGATTATTTCCAAAAGGAGATATAGTATCTATACATACTGTATATTGTGGAGTTTTCTGAACATTTCTTTGTGTTGATAAAAGTTTGTTACAAGTGTAGCCCAAATTGTGAGATGGGAATGTGGGGGTTTGGGCTGGATTGGGGGGGAGGGGTGGGTGGGGTTGGGAACGGGCACATTTTCTGTGTTTTGTGAAGTTTGCATTGAATGGAAAAGATGTGAATGAGTAAGTGCTCAGTTTAGTGTAGTTGGTAGACTAGTTATGTAGAGTGTAACTGTCAAGTCGAGGTGTGTCTGTATTCAACTGTGCAGTCTACCAATCCCATCAGTGTTAAACCTATTATCTTCAAACGTGTGCGGTCATGGCTTCTTACACATACACATCGTTCACACAAGTTCACAAGTGTAAGCCAATGAGTTCATGTTCAGAATTGCCTACGGACTTAAGTTAAGGATTCACTTTCAACAGATTTTAATGAGACGACCTGTTGTAGATATTGTAGGATTTGGCTTTTCTTTAGAAAAGATATGTGCTTTGTATTTGTAGATGTAGACTTAAATGACAAAAACACTTGAAAAAAATCGGAGTCTGATTTGGTGACTGAACGTTTATAGTGAATGGATAGTAAGGCATGCCATGTAAATTATTTTATAATTGTATATGTCACGCATTTTTTTGAATAAAACGTCATTGTTTTAAGAAAAAATACTGTCTTGTCTCCTCAATATATTCAGTGATATTGAATTCAGAGAGGGCCTTGTTCAAACATAGCATATTACATCAAAATCATGAGCATGTACCCCATAAGTTGCTTTGGATAAAAGTGCCAGATGAATAAATGTAAACGTAGCATCTTTTGAATTAAGATAAGTTATAAATAAAAAGTTTCCACATACATATGACTCATTTAAATTGACAAGAAACTCACTATGACTATGTCATAATTATGAGAAACCTTTTCATGATTTTAAATAGGTATATCGTTACATAATCATAATTGTGAGATTTCTCATGTTTTTAACTCTACATCTCCCAATTTTGACCTACCTTTTTGCATATTTATGTCAATATGACTCATAGATGGATCTATACTTAAAATGATTTTTCCTGATGTTTCCCGTCTATGTTCCTTCTGTAAAAATGAGTCCTCTTCTCATTTATTTTATGTCTGTACTCATTCAAGTAAGTTTTGAACTCACATTCCTTATTGATCTGGGAGACTCATAAGGTATGAAAGCATAGTCTTCTTTTGTCTCTTGGGCAAACATCATATTCACAAAGCCAGATTTCTTCAGTTTCTTCCAAACAAGAACTTGTTTTGTGATGAACAGTATGATTCTGTCTGTAGAGTATTTATGGATATATTTATAAATTTCTGTATTATGTATCTTTTACATTGCACGTTTTTATTTGTGCTTGTGTTTTTTGGAATTGCACACAACATGTAAAGGAACTGCTGGATTGTTTCAGCCAAAACAGACTTTTTGAGAGATTGAAGACTGACGTGGGAGACAGGTAGCCACAGATCCATAAGCCTCTCCGCACTGATGTCTCTTTAACAAACTGTTATCCATTATGGATAATCCTGACCACCCTCTCCACCACCTACTGGACAGACAGCGGAGCACTTTCTCTAACAGACTGGTTCAGCTTTGCTGTCACATACAGGAAATCTTCCCTGCCCAGAGCAATAACTCTCTCAACACCTCACCACTGTCTAACAGAGAACTCTGAGCCAAACTCCACTGTTTTCCTCTTTCAGCAACTTTGCTCATGGTGAATTTGCACATCTTTATACTCCTACTCTACCTCATTGCATTTTTAAAACGTCAACAACTTTGCACACTTATCTAATGTATATAGTATGTAATCCTATTTTTATATTTTATTATATCTATAGTGTATGCTAAGGTTTTTTCTTATATTCTGGTATTGAGCTATTTTATTTTGTTATTTGTTGTGTTTATTTTTCTATAGATATACATTTCTCTCTTCTAGTGTTGATATGTATATTTACTGTTTCCGTGCAATGCCTGGATAACCTGCTGCTGTAACACAAGAATTTCCCAATTTGGGATCAATAAATCAGTGGTTCTCAAACTTTTTCCACGTCAAGGACCCCTAAAGTGACAGACCCCCATTAGATAAGATTTCGTCCCCCATCTGATAAGATCTTTGCTTTTAAATGCTACAGAAAGTGTATGAACCCCATGACCAAAATATTCATACATTCTGTCATTGTGTTACTTATGGATGAATTATAGTGAGAATAACTGATTCTACTTTTTGCTGGGGACCCCCTCAAGGACCCCTGGGAAACCCCCGGACCCCACTTTGAGAACCACTGCAATATCTATCTATCTACCTTATTCAATCACTCCCTTTATTAGAGGCAGCTGTCTGTCTCTGTCCGTGGTGCTGAACTCTGATCACGTGACCCTCCTCCCGTGTGTTGGCGGTGTGCTTTCGTCCCCTCTTCTTTCTCTTTCTTTCAACCGACACAAACAAAACAGCTTCGGCTGCACTTTCGATTAAACGACGGAACAATACAGACAGGCCACGTTGTGCTGTCCTCTAAAGGCCGACGATTGTCTTCCCCATCGCCATTTTCAGCCGCCAGACGGCACGGTGTAATAATGGACACCGACTACTCGTCCGGCTTGGAAAACCCTCTGTACAGCGAGCTGAAATACTTCTGTAGGAAGATACAGGAGGCCTACAACGAGCTGAAGGAGGACCTGACACCTTACCGAGATGACCGTTTTTACAGGTGCGTCCGCTGGTTTCCCCACCAACACGACACAATAATAGATCATCAATTTTCCGCTGCGTTATGTATTTAAGCTATTTTCCTGGCTGTATGTTGGGAATAAGCATAACAGTTTTCATATCATGTGGGTCTGTTAAGTTATGATGGTGATTTGTTTGGAATGATTAATTTACTGTAGCCCATTGTGTTTTGATGCTGTGATATATCTCAGATTAATGCCAGACTAAACGGAAAGTGTGGTCCTCAATAAATAGAATAGTGCAAAAAAATATCAGTGAAAAGGTGAAAAAGCAGAAACGCCAATGATACATAGCATTTCCCCATATGCCTATATATTACTAATAGGCTAAATAGCCCACAATTTAAAACGAGGTAGAGGCCTACTGATTCCTATTAGAGGCAACAAGTGTTGTTTTATTAAGGGAATTTAATCTCAAAATACGCTTTGACTGTGGTGAAACATCATATGCCTCCTTTAAAACCTTAATTTTGTTTTTCAAACAGTACTGATTAACCTAATATTGCTTAAATAGCTCATTAAAAAATTAAAAGGCAGTGTTGACGTTTGATGTCGTCGTGCTACGCATGCGCCAACGGTTTTTTTTCTCCCCCCCAAAGCTCGTTAGATAGCCGTAAGTCACATTTTTTGGCCAAATAAAATAAGCCTCAGCCACACATTAGTAATAATAATGTTATATAACTATTAATATATAACTAATATACCACATTGCAGCGTGTAAAACAGCTTTATAAACACGCACGTATGAAGAAGGAGGGGGAGGTAGGGCGGAGAGATTTCCTCCTACCTCGGTCCCTACTCACTTAGATCAGCACCCTTGGTCCCTTTCACGTTCACTTTCCGACGTCACGTGATCAAGGCGTTTACCCATTCGATGATGTCGCGTTTGGCGTTCCAGTTGTCGCAGACTGACGTGGGTATACGGATGTAGGTTCATAGCGGAAATTTTAACGTTTTTTTTTTCCTCTCCCCCGAGACTGCGAACCGAAAGAAATGGAGCTGTAAGTGTGCCATATGTTCAGCAGACACACCCGAGATATGTCACCGTTTTTTTTAAGTTTGCGGAAACCACTCTGCAGCTCTCTTCTGCCATCTGTTACTGCTAGCGTGAACTAGCATTGAAGCTAGCAGTGTTGACATATCCGCACCTGAGCCACAGGCTGTTGGAGACCAGTATAACCATATAACAAACATTACATACCAACTTCTGGTAATTAGTTGGTGTGTGTAAACTCTAATGAATGTCTCCCTGGTGCAGATTGGCTCCCATGCGGCTCTACACCCTGTCTAAAAGACATTTTGTCTTAGTCTTCGTGGTGTTCCTGATCTGTTTCGGCCTCACAGTCTTCATTGGGATTGCAGGTATGGCTATTTAACATTAACTTAACGTTACAGCAGTACTAACTAACCCAAGTAAATAACTAACTAACCCAAGCAGGGTTTTGGTCAGCAGGTTTTTGGGGTTTTCAGATACAGAGAGAGGAAGTGAGTCATTCTGTCTGATTCCACAAGTCACTGTTATCAGGCTCTGATAACAGAATAACTGGAGAAAGCAAATTGCTTTTTGCCACTACTCTGCTCCTTTTTGGATAGTCCAGTGGTTCATATACACTCACCGGCCGCTTCATTAGGTACACCTGTGCAATCTAATGCAATCCAGTACAACAGCTCTGCCATAATTTCTACAGTTACAAAGCTTATACACTTTCAGTTTTTGTTGACATTGTCAGAAAGGTGATAAATCTACTTTATGTTTATTATTGAGGTTGTAGTGGGTGGTGGTTGTGGTAGTGGTGGTGGTGTACTGGAGTGCATTATATTGAAAAGTGTTCCTATGTATTAACATACATGAAGGGGGCAAAATATTAAGCATCTCAATTGCTTCTGCCTCTTCATGTAATCCCAGACTGACTCCATGATGTTGAGATCAGGACTCTGTGGGGACCATACTATCTGTTACAGGACTCCTTGTTCTTCTTGTTGCTGAAGATAGTTCTTCATGACTCTGGCTGTATGTTTGGGGTTGTTGTCATGCTGCAGAATACATTTTGGATCAATCTGACGCCTCCCTGATGGCGTTGCATTATGGATAAGAATCTAGTGTGCCTAAGTTTTAGGCGTAAGTGCCTAAAACTTTTGCACAGTACTGTATTTTTTTATCAATCATTAACAGTATTGAGGAAATTACTAACAAAACTAGCAAAGCTGAATGTTACTTTATTGAAATAATGTTATCGAGAACAGGAACGCGTTTCATGTCACCTTTACACCTGTTACTGTTGTCTACCTGAAGAATACAAGTTAATCTTTGCACAAGCCACCAAATTTAAAGACAGAAAAGGCACAACACGAGAGCAAGATGGGGTTTGCCATATTTTCCTGACTTCTGTTTTGACTCGTGTGTTAAAAAAAAAATCACCAGTTTTTCTTTTCATCTGTGTCAAAAACCTGTTCTTGTACTACACATGTTGTTTCCATGTCTGAATGAATGTTGCCAATCTGAATCTTGCAAACTTTTCTAGCCTGAAAGCACTACTGAATGTTTATGGTGCAACATTCATGAAATTCATTCAAATTTAGAGGAAAAGATAAGAGAAGGAAAAACAAAAACATTTTCTAATTGGCAGATTTGTTTATCTGTTATTGTTGCATTAGGGTGCCTATTTTTCCTAAGAACTGGGTTATTGAAGGTGCAGACACTGTCCACATAGATTAATTTCAGTTCTCCAGGTAGTAAAGATTTCCAGTAAAGTTTAAATTAGTCCACTTGTGTGCAGATATGACTTGTCCATGTTATTTGTTACATCTTGAGCTTTACTCTACTTTGGATGGTGGCATGACTTTTAGAAAAATGCATTCATTGTATTTTCTTAATTTTTGTAGGTCCTAGGATTATTGCCGAGCAAGAGCACAATGGGGATAAGTTACATGCAAAAAACGTCTCAGTTAAGGTAAGACGTAAAGGTGTTGTAATAGCAAGTTGGTGATATTTGCTGGAACTGTCAGCAAAGCTTGTAATTAATGCATTTAGTTCACTTCTGTAGAAATGTCAACACATTCATGATGACAACCTAAATCAAATCATATATTATTGTAGCGAAGCAGCGTACAACTTATGAAAAAGAAGTGTTTCGCCATTTTAAGGCCACGTCTTTCCATGTGAAGTTACATATAAAAGTGATGTATTTATAGGAGGTGATTGTCTTTGCGATCCATAGCTCGACACAGACGTACAGTAAAATGCAATGTTAATATTTTGTTTGTATCACATTATTCTTTACCCAGCGTTTCACACACTTACCCCTCCACCTTTTTATGTAGTTATCATCATGTGTTAAGAGAAAATCTTTGGATTTTTTTGTTGTGGTATAAGCAAAGATTCCCTCTCACTGGAATCAACGATTGTCAGTGATAGTAAATATCCTTTATAATGTGTGGCAAATTAATTATGCATTTCAATGTATGTTTTCAGACTGGGCCCTTCGATCTAGTTTCTCCTCCTCTAACCATCTACAACCAGCAGCTATGGCTCACCTGTGTGATGCAAGCTGAACACAGCAATGGTAAGATTACAGAAAAAGCAGCAGATAGAAACTTTGACACACCTCAAATAGCTTTCTCTTTTGTTAATGTGTAAATGCACTTGGCATCGGTTGATAACAACATGTTTCTACCGCTCTCTGTGTCAGTGGGCGACTTCCAGCAGCCTTTCGAGATCAACGTTGAGCTAAAGGGAGTGTTGCAGGACGCCAGCATGATGCACATCAGCGTGCACCACAAATCACGAACGCTACACTGCGGAACTGTAAGTCTCTCTCTCTCTTTTTCTCTCTCTCATGTGCTGGATTGTCATAAATCATTCAGTCAGGCTGCAGCAACCAGCGCAGCAGTGTGAGTTTAGGAAATGTCACTTATAATTCAAAATGACGTAGCAGTGTAGAGGTGAGTGGAGGAGTGAAATTGATCATCATGTTGGTGATGTCCTCAGAGCAGTTCATTAATCCTCAGTACAGTTCAGATTGTTGACAGAACCAACTGATGCAGCGTTTTTGTCTCTGCGTACAGAAATGTGATGAGATCATCATGCTGCATCTGGGTTACCTGAACTACACCCAGTACCAGGTCACAGTCTCTTTCAAAGGCCTTGAAAATATCACATATGAAATCAAGGTCAACTTTGTGGTAGGTGACAAACACCGGCAGCTCATAAAACTAACTGATTTTTTTTTTTTGGTTTGCTGTGTTGGAAGTTTTTCAGAACGTCTTGAACTCACAGTTTATTTACTCTTTTATTTTCTCTCCACTTTGTTCTCTTATTTTTTTTAAATTTCTCTTCAGTGGAAAACATACAATCCCACCTTTTCACAAGTGGAGATCTGGTTCCGGTTTGTCTTTGTGGTGTTGACCTTCATGGTGACGGTAAGAGCATATGTCATTTCTTTACATACACTTTACATACACGTACACACAACATACACTCTCTGAGCAAAATGTGACAGTAAACAAAAGAGGACAAGTGTAAATCTGAGTTTTAGCTTTTCCTGACTTTTCCTGAATGCATCATGACTTCTTTTGTTTTTTCTCTGCGTGTCCCAGTGTATGTTTGCTCACTCACTGAGGAAGTTTTCTATGAGGGACTGGGGCATAGAACAGAAGTGGATGTCTGTCCTGCTGCCTCTGCTGCTACTCTACAACGGTGATTTTCATTATTATCCGTCTCCAAATCAGCTTTTACCCCCTAATTTATGTATCAGATATCTTTGTGTTACACATGTACACTCCGGTATTCCCAGTAAGTCATATGCTGTCTTCCAGTTAGTATTTGATCTGCTGACAATGGTTCTGCTTTTCAATCCTGCCATTTTTACAGACTGGCCTTTTTGCCTGACAACTTATTTGTTTACATAATACAGCTCTGTTGTGCTGATTTTAAGTTTATTTTAATAGTTTCACTTGTTTTACCTTTTGGATGATTTATCTGTAAATTTCTTTTATAGTCTTTTAATTGTGTGCTTGTATTTTGCTGTTCTTGTGTTTTTCTTTTTATATGTGTGATTGTTTCTTTTGTTCCGTCTATGAAAAGCGCTTTGTGCTCCTAGCTCGAGAAATGCTATACAAATAAAACTAAGTATTATTATGATCTGTGTTCCTTATTCTAACGCTGTTTTTGTTGCTTTTTGCTGTTCAGATCCATTTTTCCCGCTGTCATTCCTGGTGAACAGCTGGTTTCCGGGGACGTTGGATGCATTCTTTCAGGCTCTTTTTCTGTGTGCCCTGCTGCTCTTCTGGCTCTGTGTCTACCATGGCATCAGGGTGCAGGTGGGTTCAGTATTATTACCACACTTAAATGGTTTGGTCTCATTTTAGCTTGTTCTGAAACTGTTTTTATACGATTTATTTATTGTTTCCACAGGGTGAGAGGAAATGCCTGACGTTCTACCTGCCTAAGCTGATCATTGTGGGTCTTCTGTGGCTCTCTGCAGTTACGCTGGGCATATGGCAAACGTAAGTATAACCTCTGGCCACAAGCAGCCTGATTCAAACTGTGAATTACAATACGAGTGAAAACAATCTTCTCTCCATTCTTGGATCGATAGGGTCAATGAACTCCAAGACCCTACCTACCAGTACAAAGTGGATATAGTGAACTTTCAGGTGAGACTGTTTCCTTTTAGTGGCGTTTAAAAAGGTGGGTTGGATTGTATTTATGAAGTGGGAGTTTGTGATAGCCCCAGGTCCGATCCTGATCACTTTCACACACTTCTGCTGTTTGAGGGAGATGGAGATAATGAAAAAGAGTCAGGGTTTCAACTATATGACTTCAGGTTGCAGTTTAATAAAGTCCCATGTTATCTCTCCAGGGTATGAAGGTCTTTTTCCTGGTCGTAGTTTGCCTCTACATCCTCTACCTGATCTTCCTGATCGTCAGAGCTTGTTCCGAACTGAAGAATATGCCCTACTCAGGTATCGCACCATACAACACCTCCCTGCACTTAATATGACTTAATCTTTTACTATAACAATATTAATGTTTCTTTCCTATCTCTAGATCTCCGGCTCAAGTTTTTGACAGCGCTGACGTTTGTGGTCCTCGTTATAAGGTGCGCTTCAGGAAAACACAAAAAAGCTAAAAGCAGCCTCTCATTGAGTTTGTTTTCAACCGATCCCGTCCTCATTGCTCTCTCTCTCCTGCAGCATGGTCATCCTCTACCTGAGGTTTGGTGCCAAGGCTCTCCAAGACAATTTTGTGGCTGAATTATCTACTCATTACCAAAACTATATCCTTTAAAGCAGTGTTTATTTTAACCACAATTTCATTTTAGGTAAACCATGTAACATTGGCACGTTAATGCTCAGGTCCATAACTGTTTGGCTGGAAGTTTCTTCATATCCTCATCCTTGAAAGAAGGATCCCTTCTCTTTTGCTCTTTCTGAGGTTTCTTCCATTCTTTTCCTTGTTATGGGAGTTTTCCCTTCTCTGTATTGATGGTCTAGGTAAGAAGTTGTTGTCTGTTGTACAGATTGTAAAACCCCTTGAGGCAAATATGTGATCTGTGATATCAGGTTGTATAAGGTTGAAATTGACATCATGTCTTAACTAGTGATTATCCCTTAACTCCTGACATACCAGCTGAATTTTTATCCTTCTATGGCCTACTCAACTTCTACTTGTACACGTTAGCATTTGTGTATTCCCCCTCCAAAAATGCTCTTTATGGTAAGTAATTTTGTTCAACCTTTGCTACTTTTTTGCCCACTTTTCTGCAGTAGATAATGATTCAATATATCAACGCACCTGCTTTTGTTTTATTTCCCAGACTCCCAGTTGAAGGATAATCCTGCTTTCTCCATGCTAAATGACTCCGATGACGAAGTAATATACGGGTAAGTGTTTGTTCACTTAATTGCTTTTGCGAATCCTCACACCACTCCTCACAGTTTGGCAGGTAGTATTCAGTGTAAACAAACAGAAACTCACTGATGTTTCTTTGTCCACGTAAAGGAGTGATTATGAAGAAATGCCTTTACAAAACGGACGTGCTATTAAAGCAACCGCCAAATACCAGGATGAGACTGACAGTGACTGATGGATCTCTCATTGCTCTTCCTCTGTGTCCCTGTTGGAAACTATGAGAATACAATACAACGAACCGTCATGCGTACGTGTAAATAAGGAGTATTTGCATTGGTGATACAAAATGACTAAGTGTAAATAAATATATTTTTAAAAAGTTCCATGTCTACTGAATGTACTGTAATTTTACTGAAAGTGGAGGCATGTCAAAGCATTTTCCCATTGAAAACAAGAGAAATGCTTGTGAAACGATACAATCTTTAGCAGTTTGTAAAGTTTACTTTTCCTTCACAACCAGCATTTCTTCACAACCTGATGGCTGTAAATGATCGGGAAAAGTGCTAATATTAATTGGGGATTTTTTTTTTTTGTGTGTGTGTGTAAAGATCAATTAATGTTATTTTAAATTCTGTTGAACCACTGTTGTCTCTCTATACTCTGTAAGTGGTTTTTGCCATTCCTATCTGCTCTCTGACAGTTTGAGAATAACGAGAACGCATTTATCTGGCCAAAGCTGAGTCAATGAGGCTCATGCTGCAGCAGCCATAAGTCCACTCTAACAGTCAGCACTGACATGATTAATGAACGGGGAATTTAAGTGCCATAGCAGTGTTGGCTGTCGACAAACCCTCTTTGTTCTCAGACATGTCAAAAATGGTACAGAGGGAGCCTTAAGTGGAGTAGGTACCACTGACCTTTGACCACTCCTTACCAATTCTTTCCTTGGAAAGCAGCTTTGTAATTGCACTTGTTTAAGGTTTTTTTTATTTATTTTGCTGACATTTGATACTGTATTGTTTGATTACCTTGATGGATGGATTTTGATGAATTACATTAATTTTACACTACTGATCTATCATATTAAACATTTCTTACTTGGGTATTATTTTAAATCATCTGTTCTTTTTCCATTACCACACATAAGGACATGTGTTGTCCTTTCCTCTGTTTTATAAAGCTGGAGCTTATGGACAAAAACAGCCAAAACAAATGTGTTTCTGTTCTTTATAATGTATATCTCAACAAGTATTCTTAACAAGATGGTGCCTTGTCTTCACATCACCCTGTTTTTTTCTAAATGGGCTGCAGTCTCAAATTTGTCAATGCTTTGACATACAGTCTATGTACATGTTTGATTATTTCAGTGTGAATGTAGCTTTTGTTTGGTTTAAGGCAGTTAGATGGGGTTGTTGTGGGTCCTGATATGTTGGAAGTTCTTGTATTATCTGTTTCTTTATGAGATTAAAAGCTGTACATGTCGCACTCTGTCATGTCACTTGTAAATAAAGCAAAGTATATACAGCATAGTATTGTTTTAATTAATTGCACTTAACATATAACACATTTTATTCAAATATAGCCAACATGGCCAAATGTAACATGCTGATTTCTCAAAAATACACAAAATCCTGCCCATTTCACAAAGTGTAAACATGTATACTGCAGTTGACTCAGATCGACAATCCAAAAACACTGACGATGCAGTACATGGACTTGTTCTCCCATCTCACGGCGCAGCTTCCTGTTGGGTTCAATAAACAATAAATTCAGTGTTACCGTCACATTTAAAGTCAGTGACAACAGACCACTCAGAAGGTTGACAGGCACATTGCTCAAGAGCACACTGATAGTTGCTGACACAAGGGGAAATATTACTTTTCAATTGTACTGCTCTTGGCACTTGAACCAAATACTGTTCAGGACCTCCTCTGTAAATATAAATTACCACAAGCTCTCTGCTCTCTTTCATCCATTTGTGGGATTGTCATGCAGATATTAGTTGAAAAACCAACACTGATAAACCACTCTTACAACAAATTTCAATCATTTAACCCTTACATACTGTTCAGATCAAATTTGAGAGCAGTAACAACACCTGAAACACCTTTCTTTTAGCCTTAAATTTTATGACTTGTCCTAAAGTGACCCAGGATATACAAAAATGGTTTTGTGCAGTTGATACACATCTTTGTACAGAGAAGATGGGTATTGTTTATTACAACATTAAAAAATGTTGTTGCATTCTTCACATTCGATAACATTCATTGAAATCATTATTGTCTCCTGTTTTCGGTAACATGGCACCATAATATAGTGTGATTGTGAATGTTTTTCTCCATGAACAAATGGAGCAAAACAGCGTAAAACCCAAAGAATACACTCTCTCTTCTCTCTAAAAAGCTTCATTAAGGATTCATCACCCATTTTTTAATGACTGATGAAGTATTTATGAATGAAAAATAGATTTGTGGTTCAGAAGTTTGGAGACTAATTATGAGTAGATACTGTGAAGAGTCAGAATATAAACAGTATGTAAGGGTTGAAAAATGCAGGGCTGTTTCATTTTACCATCAGTAGAGTTGTCCCAGAAGCATGTGTTGGCTGTTTGCAGACCTGCTCCGTTTTTCTGCATGATGATACAGGTAACTGTGGGGAAAACACGCACACATATACACACAGTCTTGTAATATCAACTTCAGAGCACAAGAACCATCAGCAGATTATTTCTGAGGCAGTAACACACGTACCGATGTATTTGAAAGGCTTTCCCAGCTTGCTGAGTTGACTGAGGCACTGCTCCACTACACTGGTGGTCCACTGATTCACTCTGCTGTGCTGGTAGGCATTTCCTCCTATTGCTGCTTCTACTGACTACAGAGAAAATTTAAACTAAGGACTGATCAACACACACAATGTCATCATACCTGGTAACAGCCTTACAATTATACTGCAATAGACTCTGTTAGAAATCCACGACTTTATAATCAGCAACATATCACACAACGTAACCATAAAAAGGTTAATGTATTAAATATAATATAAGATTACAGTTATCCTGAAGTATGATCTATAGGCACGGATAGGGACAGTGCCTAGCAACCGTATAGTGTCCATAGCAACCAACGGGTCGCTAAACACAGAGTTGCTAGCTAGCGGTAGCAGCTAACCACTAAACCCAAACTTTGTGGAACAAAACGAAAGGCGTTAGCACTGTTTTTTCTGCTTACCTCTTTTATTATTTTGCTCACTTCATCAACGACGAAAGCAGTCTGTTGGGTGAAATACAGAACAGCTAAATACAGAAAAGCTAGCCGGGCCTAGCAAACCTACGTTTTAACAAACCGATTATTTGACAATTACAACCTTAAAAACACTTATTGAGATGGAATTTAGTGGCAATATCTGGGGGTTATTTCTGGATGATAAAATACATGCAAAGGTTAGGTTAAAATATGAACCCTACCTCCTCTTCTGCATGATACTCGTCCATGGTTACTGCCAGCTGTCAAGTTAACCAGGTTACCCAACAACACAACTTCCGGCCCCACTTCTACAGAATAAATAACCGATAACCGAACTGAAAAAAATAATTAAGCAAAAAACTAAATATGTAATAGGAGACATCTTGTGTCCAGCAGTTAAACATCTGAAATGAACAATTTGCATATCACAGACTCTGGATTTTTAATGAGGGAGAAGAAGTACAAGATAGTAACAAGATAATTGAACTTTTTTTGTGAAAGAAACAAAAACACATCAGACCCACATTATCATTCAAAGTAGAGTATTTTATATACATCTTAAGACATGTCTGGAGGGGATCTTTAAACAGTTATCAATTACTGTTCTGTCGATCAAGATCATCAAATCTCTCAGTGCACGAGCGCTTTCAGCATGTAATGTGTAATAATTAATAGCACTCATAATAGCCAATAAACAGCAACATATAACGAGGCAGTCCCACTCCAGCCATATTCTTGCAGTTTTCCCTTATTTTATTTACCTGTTAATAAGTCGTGTCTTTTTTTGACAAACAACGCGCACAATGAAGAAACAACGCATACAAATCTCACGAGAGTTTCGCAAATCTAGAGCTACGTTGTGACAGTAGGGCTGTGTTTTGATAAAGCTCACAGGCACACATCGCCCTCTGCTGGTCACTTGTAGCAAACGTTGTATCCAACGTTGCGTAACATTAAAATAACGCAGAACTCCTGCTGGCTGATGTTTGGTAACCGCCAGTTCTCACTGTTTAGACGACAACTTCAGGTAGGTTGGTGCTTTTACGAACCAGTTTCCTTTGACATCGTGTTTTAATGCTTTTTTCTGCTCAGTCTTTCGGCTCTACAGCAAACTAATGTCAAAGCGTTTAACAAAATGTTCTGAAATGGCTGTTTCGTGCTGCGACGTCTGTAACGTTACTACGTTAGGCTAAATGCTAACTAAACGTTGCAGGAAGGTGCAAGAGGTGTTTAAAGGAGTTATAATTTAAACTAATTACTTAGCAGTGAGTTATAATTTAGTCATTGAAACACTCACTAGCTATGAAAGTAGCGCCCACCTGTTAAACTAAGCTGAGTTGGCTTTGCTGCACTTTCCTGAAGTTCACCTGCATCTTTTATTGGCGCTTTTGGGAGCGCGGTCTTTGACTCGACTTCACAGGTTATATTTATGCCTCATTCCTGAGCTAGCAATGGGAGATTTGGAGCACAGATTTTTTTTTTTTTTATTTTATTTTTGCAAGCACATCAATTTTTTTTAAGAGAAATTATACACAAGCAAAACATGCTTTAGTTTGAGCAAAGAATAATCTATTCTGTGCGCAAATGTATTTGCATGTTTGCTGTTATCCATATTAACGTGCAATAATAAAGAAAGTCGTTTTAACAGCAGTTTAAAATCGTTTAATTTGTGTATGAAGCTCGTTTTTGCCGTTAGTTAACTTTTTGCTTCGACATATTGCCGTTATAAGGTTTTTTAAACAAACATGCCGGAAGTTGAAACAGTTGTGCTGCTAGCTTGACGCACAGTCTTACTACATCGATAGTTTCATTGCACTAAACCGGAACCGGGTTATATCATGTATTAGTTCATTGTACACATTTGCTTAGATTCTCGTGTGCTCTTACTGTATTGCTAATAGGCATTATAAATGTATTCTGGAGTACAATGCAAAGTAAATAGCTTTTGAGCGGTTTAAAGTTCAGACGGAGTGCAGTTACCTGATTCTTCACCAGAGGGAGACAGAGCTCATTTCATCTTTGTGACAGCGTCGCTCGAAAATGTAAATTAAAAGTATTCTCGCCACACACACACGATCCTGTTATCATAAATAGTTACAATAAATCTTGGTCGTGTAGTTTAACTGAATAAACAAAGGAATGTACTGTTTTTAAAGCTATAGAAACGATGTTAGTATGATACTCGGTAGTGATCGCTTATTGGGCTTTGGCCCACCACGTGACCAGAAATACCGTTCACTGTCGTAGCATTTTATAACTGAAATATGCTATTTTATGTTCTTTTCGGTACATATAAGTCCTAACGTTTCAAAGTTTTTATGCTGCTCGTTACACTTCGTTTATAGTGTTTGAATTTATCAAAACGATGTGAAACCGTGAGTGAGAATTACAGTGAGGAGAATGACTCCCCCGCTTCGGTGGTTCATCGGCATCGCTTCTCGGCCTTTTGGCTAAGATCAAGTGTAGTATCTGTTCTTATCAGTTTAATATCTGATACGTCCCCTATCCGGGGACCATATATTAAATTGATTTTTGGAACAGGGAGATGGAATAGGGGCTTGCTCCGTCCACTCCACGCATCGACCTGGTATTGCAGTACTTCCAGGAACGGTGCACCCCCCTCTACATGTGAAATATAAACATTAGTTAGAAAAAAAACCGACTCATAAACATGGCCTTTGTGTGACACTGGAAGGTTAGAACAGTGGCCTGTTTAATTTGTGGTTGGCGATAGGTACTTCTGATGAAAGTATAAATATTGCCTTGTAGGGAAGAGAGTGTGTGTGTTTGGTGGGGGTGAAGGAGAGTAAGAGACTGTGTATGTGTATCACTGTATGTTCACAAAGTCCCAGAGTTCAACAGGCAGGTTATAAAATGTTACGAGTTCAAATCTATTGGGATTTACATGAGCCTTGTGTTTACATCATTATCTACTATAGATTTATGAAGAGTCATGTAAAAGATTTGATGTAATCTATAGAAGGGAGAACTTTGGGCCAGATTTGTGCCAAGGGCCGCTATTCAATCCGTGTGTTGTCATCATTGCTGGTGTTTGCTTTTCTGCAGGATCCAGGTCCAATGGTCCCTACAGTGAATATGACCTGGAATATGTTGCAGGGTTTATGAACATCTGGGGGTGCTTTGCATCAAATGGCAACTGGAAAGTCTTTATAGGTGCAATTTACAGGACCTAGAGACATTATGTTTTACATAACTTAGATGGGCTTCACAGCAAAGATACATTAAGAGGCAGGTTATTCACTCTCCTTTCCAGTTGTATTTATCTAATTTGACAATTTCTACAGCAGATGCCATGATCTTCTATAGATTTATTTACAAATTTCACATAGTGGGGTTTTTAAAAGCTATTTCACATTTTCTTAAGAGACAATGTCTTTAAATGTGACTGTAGGTAAATAATTACATTGAATAAAAATAGCCAGAATACCTGGCTATCCTGGCAGTGTGGAGAATTCTTTGAAACAGCATTCATCAGGCCATTCATGGGGTTTAAAGCAGAACAAGAAGACTGTTAAATGCGGAAAAAGTCAATATTAGTGCCAAAACCCACTGAAAAATAACACCCACCTTTGTCTCTTTCTAGAGCTTTATTTTTGTTGACAGTATGCTGCTTGCTCAGCACAAAGCGGTAATCCAGACCAAGAAACAAACAATAAAATGTATCAACATATTTCGTAATTGACACATTTAAAAGAAAGAAAAAAACATTAGGCAAACAGAAATTAAACCACTGCACAAAAGAAAACACTGTACAACCAAGGAGCCTTTTTAACTTAAAATGTTTTCATCTTAATGCACCAAAGAATTAACAATTTATCCTTTTCTGTCTGCAGTTAAAACAATGCAGATCATATTTATTTAAAGGCATACATTCTGAAACAGTCCGAGGTCTAAGAAGAGAGACTTCTGCGTTATTTTTGTGTGATGGGGAATGAATTCTGGTCCATTAACTCGCCAACTCTCTCCTGAAGGATTTGAACCACCTCCCCCAGGATGAAGACGTGTGTGTCGTCAAGGTCCTTGAGGATGAACTTCTTTCCCAGGGCCATCTTCTCATCCAGGTAGAGGAGGAACTGTTTCATGGCAGGATCGCTGGTCCAGTGAGCAGAGGGAAGGAATTGAAAATGACAAATTCATCATTACAATCTCAATGTGAGGAATTATATACGTACTCCTGTGTAACACTTCACCATCATTTAGTCCCTCCAGGAATTGCTTTTTATCGACATCGCAATTTTTGACAAAAGCAACTACAAAATCAAACATTTTTGGCCGCAGTAATCACAAAAAAAAAACAAAAAACTGATCATTAGGAGCATATTATTTCCATTACTTAATTAGGATACAAAGATTTCTGGGCAGCTTTACTTACCATTCAACAAGGACACCTTTGAGCACGTTGACCATGTTGTCAGGTGTAAAGAAACAAATTAAAGTGTTCAAAGCCTGCGAAACAATAAACGAAGATATGTGACTGTCCTGGCCGAAAACACGAGCATCGACACAGCAAGAGGTAAACTCAGGAGAACAGATAGGAATACAAGAACCGTAGAGCAAAAAGATACAGACATTGGGATGCTTAGCTCTCAGTTTGTTAATGAAAGCGTTATAAGTTGACGTTATATCTTAGAAAACGAAGTTTGATCACGATTTAAGAGCACAGCTGCTAATATTAGCTTGTTAGCGCTAACGTTAGTTGACAAATACAGAACTCCAGGCTCATTTTGCAAACAACTGTGATATTCAGATAAATAACAAAGAACAAGCGATATGATCAATTGCTATTAATAGACCTACATTAAAGCTAAGACCTTAAAAGAAACCGACTTTCACCAACCTGACTGTGGTTGCTAGATGCTAACTTTTCTAAGATTGTGGAATGACGTACGGCGTGTGCCGAGGGACAATCTTTTGTAATCCAAAAACTGCGCATGTGCCAATGGATAGCGTTTATTGTATGCTTATAGTGAACAATTAATAGCACACAAATAGGTATTCTGTATTTTTCAGTGATGAAACACGTGATTGTAGGGATGGCTTATATGGATAAAATCTATCATGCTTTAAGTTATTTTATATTTCAATATTATTGATATACAGTAAATCATGATATTGTCAAGTTTCTGAAAAAATCATGAAAAACTGCTGATGGATAAAACAGACTGGAACATCTGGGTTTTTTAAAAACCGTAATCCTGACAAAAAAAAAAAAATGTACACCAGTTTTCTCACTCCAACAGGAAAATCCCAAATTTCACAACACTGTAGTGTAAATATTTTTTTAAAAGGTGAGATAGGTGAGATATGCATTGGAAAGATGTTTTGAGAGGAAAATAAATGTCAAAGCAGTGCATAGACAAATCAAATAAAGCCTTCAACCTTACACTTTTTTATTGTCAGCATTGCTAGTGGAAATTTGGACTGCAAACACATGGAGATTAAAAACCAATTGATTAGTCCTATACAAATAAATAAAGCAACCTGAACTAATATATTAACACAGGTCCATTTGAGGTAAGGCTCAGGAAGGAAAATGTTTTGGCACAAATGTATTAGTGTAGTTAGAATAAAATACATAAATATAAAAATAAAATCTTAAACCATGGCTCTGGTCAGACTATGGCTAAGACATGTCAGCGCATCTATAAGAAAGTACAGTGTGAGCACTATGTGTCATATTTTAAGCCGGTAAGTCTAAGATGAAATGAGGGAAAAAAGATCTGAAAAATTAAAAATCTAGAGCATACTTTTTCTAGAAGTTGTAAACATAGTAATTATGACCTTTAAAATTTCCAAGTGATCTTTAAAATTCATCACACTTACAAGTGAGAGACCAATCTATGAGGATGTGTAGGAGGAAAAAAAAAAATCAGCACCCAGGTTTCTTTCATCACAAATATCAATGTGTAAAATAAATCTTACTCTAGTCATACTATGATAACACTAGTGGTTATTAATTTAAATGTGCAATAAGGAGAGGCAGTTATGTTTCCATTTGGTTGAGGGGAGTGGTGACAGTGCTCTCCCCCACTTCAAGTATAGTTTGATTGTTTTTATGGTGATCAGTTTGAGTCAGTGGCTGATGTAGCTCTGCAGTGCTTCCTGGATGAACTGAAGACTGCGCTTGTACAGGAATGAGTCCTTCTTTTCTGGCTTGCAGATGTTGAGATGATCTACGTCCACCTCAATCAGATCACCGATGCCAAGATCTAAAACAAGAACAGGCTTAAGGTAAGGGCCAAAGGAATAAGATTACATAAAGACAGTATAGGTATGCTCTTTATGCTCGTGCTTTCATATTTATGCTACACACAGCGGATAGGCATGTCTTATTTTCCATGTGCACTCGTGTTACATACTTGCTGACTGTGTCGGTACCACCAGTATCTTGATCATGGGACCAATGTTTGTTGGCAGTGTCTCTGCAAAGCTTAACACCTTGAATTCCTTTTCTTTGGCTATGTTCAGGAAGTTCTCGTTCAGGTTGCGCAGTGCTGGTGAGTCTTAAAACACAAGGACAACCACTCACATTAGGTATCAAACAATTTCCATCAAATACAAGCATTTTTGGACTTCAGAATTCATCTTATTCACTCACCTTTACAAAGTTCTCTGACCTCTATAGAGGGGAAGAGGAGATATCTGACATTGACCGAGTATTCAGCCATAGAGGTGCCATGGTGAGGAACACTATAGAACATAATGCCCTTGGTGTTTTTTAATAGCCCATGCATATCTGGGTCCTCTGCAGCATCCAGCAGCATTTTTTTCACAAGCAAACCTGAGAGACAAATTTAGCACAAGAGGGTAAACAGACAGAGTGTATTCAGTATTTTCTGATTTAAGTGGTTTAAGTGTTGGATATACTTATGATGAGGACAGTCATTATTAAAATGTACATGAGTGCAGGTGTGAATAAGATTCAGGCATTTGTTTTTCATGTAGTGTTCACAAAACACAGCAGCATCTAACTGTATATGAACTGTATATAAATCTAAAATACACATGGAGGGTGACTTGTAAAATAGCATGAGTAATTTGAATGGCTTTGTATGGCGCTTTATGGTTACTGTTGCCAGGGGATCACATTAAATTTCTAAAACAGTAGTAAAAAAGTATTCTTAAAGACGAAGTTGCCAGATAAATAGAGACATCAGATGTTTGTGGTAAAATGGAATTAAGACGTCAAGAGGCCCAGAGGCAAGCAGGAATACTAAATTAGAGAGTCATTTGCTTTGATCTTGTAGAAATGCTCTCTACATGGTAGTTAATATTGTAAAATCTATCTTTAAAAACCATTACATAGACATAAAGTTATGGCAGACTATACCTCCCATACTGTGGGCTACCCAGACCACAGGCCTCTCTCCAACCCCCGCCATCTTTAACTTCTTTAGCAGCTCTCGACTTCTGTAGGCCAAGGACTTCCTGAAGAGACAAAAACAAAGAATTAATCAACCTTTCACTTATTTATAGCCTGTTGGAATTGTGACAGTGTATATAAAATATATTCAAAATATAATACTATAGCATTGGAGATAGTAAAACATTTCACTAATATTGTGTAGCTTAAAATAGCTATCATGTTAGCATTAGATAACAATAGAGCAGTAAAAATAATTTTGTGAAACATATTTAAAAGGATAAGTTCACAATTATTCTAGTCTGTCTTAAAACAATAGTCAGTTGTCTATCCATTTATCTGAAGCTTATGAGGCTTCAGCAGTCTGAGTTAGTCATATACATTGGATATCTGCCACATTTACACATTTACAGTCTGTAGTGGTCCCAATAATATCTGCTGGTAAAGTGTACTGAAGTAGCATAAAACATGACATGGTTAAGCTACATTTGAGTAAAAACAATATTTTCCACTCATATCTTGGGATGTTTGATTTGAAAGAGAACTTATTTTAATTCTAATTATAACTATTCTAATTATCTGTGAACTCCCCCTGCTCTTTCATCTGTTTCACTCTGCGGATTGTCTCTCGGTTTTCACTCTGCATTGAGTGTTTTGTCAGAGTGATTGTTATTTGGGGTGCTTTAACTGTGTGCTCTCCCTCATGCCTCAATGCACCTTTTTTCTGCCTCCTTCCTTGTCAATGATTATGGAGGCTGCGGTGGAAAATGTAAATGAAATGCCCCACACTAAACTGATATAACAGCTACATGAGTCTCATGTTTTACATGTGTTTTAAATGCTGCTGTTCATCGTTTGTGATGTGAAAACGTCAGAGAAATAAAAAGTTTGCGTCCTGGTATTAGTTCAGTTCAATCCTAACGCACCACAGAGTGTCTCTCCTGCTGGCTGCTGACAGCGCTGTCAGCCAAAGAGTGGATCACACTGGACGGTAGAGGAGGAGACAGTAGAGACACTGGTATGTGTCTGTTTAAACAGGAGTTTAGCCGACTTTGCTGCATTTAACACTGGAGCTCGGAGCTCTGAGCAGGAAACAGTCACTCTGCATTGCACTGCTGTCCACTGCTTTCATCATCTCGCACTGATTCATTTTGAAAAGGCAACGGCCAATGGGGAAATTCCAACACTCGGCCAGCCGGCCAACCAATGGTGTAACTTCATCACTCAGTCAGTCAGTCACTCACTCATGGAGAACCATGGTTATAGGGCTGGTCCGTGGCCAGTTCAGCCAAAAAAAGGGACTTTGGCACTAAGAAGACTAACATTGAAAGATATCTAATTGATTTGACTCACTTGAAACTGTGAACCTGTCCTTTAAGTTACTATTAGTATTTAACAATTACGATCACTGAAAAATAATTTGGATCATCATTTTGCCCATAATTGCACAGCAATAATATCTGTACATGCTTGAACACCAGTAGACCTATGAAGAAACTGTAGACTCCTCACCTTTGACTCTCGACAGGACACTTGGCCATCCAGTCACTGAGGTGACTGTCATATTCCACTGATAGTACTCTCAGATTCGGACAATCAGCAGCCAACCATGACTGTGAAGTAAAGGACACAAAAACACAGATGAACACAGAGAACTCACCAAACAATGTTAAGTCTCCTCTGTGTATACAAAGATCAATCCATAGCTGTCAAATTCGGAGTAGGGGAAACATGGAAAGAGTCAAGACACTTAATAATTATCCATTATATTGCACAGTGCTATATTATAACTAATAGAACATACTCATGGTGTATTTCTTACCTTTGGCCAGCACTCTGTGTAATCATCCCTGTTTTCTTTGTCCTTCTCTTCCTCCAACAAATTTTTGTCCTTCTGCCGCCATGTCTTAAAGGCTGCCCCTAGAATCCCATGTATGAACAGCACGTCTGCTTTGATTGGCTGTCTGGAAATTAACACATTGTCAAAGGGAAGTGTTGATTTAAATGTAAAATAAAATGAAACTAATACATCATAAAATTATATAAACATAGAATTGTTTTCCTACTTGTCACGTGTTTGTGGGTGGAGGATATAGACGCCATCTTGGTATTTCTCCTTCACCGCCTCCCTGTCCAGGTTGGCTAGAGCGCGAGCTGCATGAGACGCCTGCATGACATGAGGAGACTGCATCATCTCAGCCAGGACAGACACCCAGCCTGAAGTCGTTATAAAGGTTCGGAGGAAAGGGGATAAAAGATTGGATCCGTTATAATCTGTTGTTCAGTTTTCAGTTCAAACAATTGAGACAAAAAGTAGTAAAACCAGAGATCAAACATAAATACAAGTGTGAACATGTATGAACACTGTAAAGTAAGCCTGGGTTGACTAACAATTGGTAGCTGTGGTTTAAAAAAAAAAACTGGTGACATGTAAATTGTAAGACCTTTGAAATTATAAACAGCGATTAGATAATATCCAAATTGTAGATGAAATAAGAACATATAAAAGAAGGATGTAGATCTTGTTTTCAATAGTATCCTCACTATCGCCAGTCAATATTACACATAACCAGAATCTCTGTGGTATCATCTGATGAGTTACAGACTTACCAGACTGCACTATGGCCTGGTGAACACTCTCATTGACTGCCAAGTTTCCTATGATGCGAACAATGTTCCTCTGAATCTTCAGGGAGTCTCTACGGAGCTGATAAACCCTCTGGAGGAGCTGTAGACCCCCACGGGCAACTATGGGGTCACAGTGGCTCTGGACCTTACAGAAACGTGTTTCAGTAAGTTCAGAAGATTTACATAACAATTACAACAAGGTATTAATCACAGTCTCTGCATGAGTTAATCCAACAAGAGATGTGTTCAAGGATGAATCGCATTAACTGGTGAGATAATTAAGTTATGCCTGTTTTTGTTCAGAAACCATGAAATTTAAAGGATGGTGTGTCCAGTGTACTCAATTAAAGCACTGTACTATAAATACTTGCCCCTTCAGCCATGTAACACAAGAATCTACAGAACTGACTGAACTAAATCAAAAGGTGCTTTGTGTTTTGGATTATCTCATTATATTATGAATTTCACAAGATGTGCTGTAGAATTCATTTCTATGTTGCCTTTCTCCCAATCAGGTCATGTGTAGGTACGTATTGACCATCATTACCTTGGAGTGCTGTACCAGTGCCTGTAGGCAGAAGGATTCCACCTTCTCGGAGGGAACAGAGGTGAGGCTCTGGGCGTAGGGCAGCCCATTGCCACCAAAACACCACAGACCACCCTGCAACATGAAAGAGCGAGCATGTTAGTGAGAGAACTTTTTGGGCATACATGAGATTGTTGTTGTCCTGCTCTTTTGTGTTCCAGGCAGTCATCTTATTAAAGATCTGTCATTACCCGCTGTGCTGCCAGAGACTGAGTGCTCTCTCTGAGGGCCAGTGAAGTAAAATACTGAACACATTTGTCCACCTCAGACTGAGGCAGAGACGCCAGCAGCTCCCTCAGTCCATCTTCTGCTGACAAACCCTGTGAAGTTGATGACATATCTTAGTTATCTTTTTATTTTTATTTACCCACGTGGCATAAAGCTGGTGAAGGATCAATGGGCATCCTATGTAATGAATAGTAGCTATTGTCCCTTGTGGATTAACAGCTACATATACAATAGCCTAGTCCAACAGAACATACAATCGCAAACCTAGTTTCTTGAGAAAGCTGCAAAGAAATACACAAAAAGAAAAAACTTTGAACAGATCATGTTATTATGTTGGTATAGAAACAGTCTGTGGATGAGCATGGTTTGTAAGTGATGAAGAAAAACACAGAGAGATATCCTACATAATAGACTATTTCATGAAGGTACATACATCCTCTAGGTCAGGCAGTGCAGGTGGGGGCAGGAAGAATCGCAGGTCTACCTGAGGAGTCCGGGCCAGGCCCACTGCTGTTCTCTGGTCTATAACCTGTGCTGCTGTCTGGTACTGGTAGTCTGCGTTATTGACAACAGGTGTGATCTAATCACAGTTCAATTCACGCGTTGTAAATTCCAGTGATATATGCATCATTTTTTTAAATGTATTTTACCGTGCCAGTGGTGATTGTTTGCAAGCTCCTGTACAGCCTGTAGTCTGATGGCCTTAGTGGCTGACTGTGTCCTCTTCAGCAGGACCCATAATGCCACTTCATGTGGGTCTGCATCTACATGACTGAAGTGCTCTAAGACATACAAATATAGAACAGACTGACTGGCTGAACATTTAGAGAACAAATGGTGCCGTAAATATCCTATAGGGAACTAAGATTCAAACAGTATCTACTATGACTTGACTACCAGCATCTACAGAATCAGTCAGATCACTACAGCAGCTAGTAATTTACAAACCTTGTGGTTGCAAACTTTGTGTCATCAACTTGGCAGCTATTGATTTTTAAAAGATCAAAAGTTAATTTATTTAATGTCTTACTGGAATATAATTCAATTAAAAAGTTGTCACACATTGCTACATTTTTTAGGAAATTGCACAATATACACATGAATGCACAAACTGATATTTGTAAAACAGGATGTGCATGTTCAAGGCAGGTGCTTCCTTTGGCCTTCATGTACATACTCCACGTAAAACTGAGTGTACAACTGTGCTTTCCTTTGAATAAATATTTATATGACTCTATTAGCAACACCATCTGCTTTCCAGTGCCAAGAAACATTGGAGGAAGTGCTGCAGTTTCACACTGTGCACTTTGAGTGTGATTTCCAGTCGATTTGGTATAAAGGCAACTTTTGGTTTCTTACCATCTAACGATCGCAGCAAAAGCCTAGAGGATATTTCCAGAAACCGCCTCGCTACTTTATGTAGTTCCCTCCTTGCTTTGTGTGTGAGCCCTGGAAAAGACACAGTGCAAAAAAAGGACCACTGTGACCTTCCAGATAATCAGAATTACATTTATATAAATACACTACTAAGAAAACTATTTTTATAATGATTGCTAGTTGGTATCTCAGTGTAGGTTGGTAGTTGACTGTTTCCATTAAATAAGTGAACCTTGACAAGTGGAAGTGAGATCAGTCAACAGACCGACCCACATATGCAGGCAGGAAAGACAGTAGAGAGAGGAAGGAAGGAAAGACAGAAGGCAATGATAGCAGATGTCACTGGGCACCTGGACATTGCAAACTGGTATCACTTTGTGCTCATCCAAGAAATAAATAAAGCCACTCAGCATATTTGCCAGATGTCATCTAGTTGGTTTGGGTGATAGGGCAATGTTGGGAAAACACATCAAAATCTTAAAAAAAAAAAAAATCTTAATCCTTTAAGTTTTATACAAAGTTTTAAGGTGAATGACATTCAGTACCTGCAGTAAGGTTCTCCTTTTCATCTGAGGGAGTGGCTCTCAAATAAATGTAAGACTTGTACTTCTCCTGAAGAATGGCACTAGTGTCAATGGTCACTGCCTTGTCCAAGGCAACCACCTCATAAGTAATAAAAAGACAGCCCCTGTAGAGAGGTGATGATAAACTGAGGCACCCTGACAGTACATTGCACAGAAATATCACAGTCAAAGTTGAAACTTACCCCAAGACAACCGCACTAGTGACTTTCGCAACCTGCCCTAGATTTCATCAGGAGAAAGATCTATATTAGACAAGGTTTTAAAGCTGTTCTCAAAAGGAGCGTAAAGGTTAAATCAATACATTTAAAGTCACTAGGTCTGTGAGATTGCTGCCAATAAGCGGTGTGTACGTGGGTCCAATAACTCACTCAAATCTTTCCACTGTAGCACTTTCTTCACACCAGGCGGCCCAGCTGTGCTCAGTCTCCGACAGCGGATCAAACGTAGAGCAGCAACAGACATCCTCCGCCTGCATGTTACGGTACATCAGACCACACTACAAACCAGCAGTCATTGTCCAAATGTCTGACTCTATATGAAAGGGTCAGACATGTGGGCAATGATAATGGAAGTCTTTGTTTGTGCAAAAGCTATTTGAAAACACGTATATAAAATACACGTTACCCGCAGCACAGTACTTATTAAACAAACGCCAATCAGCAAACTAGCGACAAAGCCAACACCAAGACTTAGCGTTAATATTATATTTAACTCGTGACAATTAACGTCAACTGTTTTGACATTAGCAAGCTAGCCAAAATTAAGGGACATTAACTAACTCTCAAGTCTAGCGCAGTTGATAGCTACCTGTATCTAACTTAACTAGGAAAAAGCCAGTTGTGTTTCAGCTGTCAGTCTGTTAAATGTTTCACTGAGAAAGCAAAGCGAGCTTCGTTTCACATACAGCTTAGTTTAGCTCAAACACCGGGAGCTAACGTTAAATGAACCTTTAGCTAACACAACCGTACAAAACATTTACCTAAGCTACACTTAAAGAGCTTACCGCTAATCTACCCAGACTGGGGACTAAAGTTAACAGTTTTGAACGAGTTCCGCTCTCGTTGTTTAACGGTGAAATTACCTTATTTACCGACTGACAGGCGTTCAAAACGGCTACCGACTGGATGTTATCTCCCGGTTCATAAACACAACGTAAACTCGTCTCACAAATAATACGTCATCAGAGTAATAGGAAAGATTTTCAGAGTTATCAAAAACATATTGAATGTGTGTCCTGTACGCTCCGTGTGAATGTGCGTGTAGCGTTATGAGAATACCAGTGGTGGAAAGTAACTAAGTACATTTACTCAAGTACTGTACTTTGGTACAGCTTTGAGGTACTTGTACTTTACGTGAGTATTTCCATTTGGTGCTACTTTATACTTCCACTCCACTACATTTCAGAGGCAAACATTGTACTTTCTACTCCACTACAATTATTTGACAGCTTTAGTTACTTTTCAGATGAAGATTTTACTTAAAACAATATATTTTAATATTCGAAATTGTCACTTTTATTTAAAAAAAATTTTTTTTTAATGTGTTATGCACTTTGTGTGAAAGGTGCTATATATAGTGTACACTTATATATAATAAAATGATGCAGTACTATTACTATTAATCTACCCAAAGTATCTAAACTTGGCTCCACGTTGATAAACTACAACATTAAAATGGTCTCACATGTATTGGTTAGTGATAGAAACAAACAATATAACATACTATAATAATATAACATAGTCTGCATGATGAGTAATTTTACTTTTGATACATTTTGCTGATAATATTTCTGTACTTTTACTTAAGTAACATTTCCAATTCAGGACTTTTACTTGACAGCATTTCTACTTTTACTTAAGTAAAGGATCTGAGTACTTTGTCCACCACTGGAAAACACGTTACATTTTCTCTACATGTAATAAAATATCAGTATGATGTGTTTCTGCTGTGAGGAGGGCGGGCACCCCTGTCCTTCACCTCCCAATTTTCACTGTAGTTTACCAGTTCCCCCTTCAAGAAATAGTTCTTAAAATGGACACAATATAGTCTGTCTGCTTACAGGACAAAAGAAAAAATGCTAAACATCTGTCATATAAAGCATGCACTAGATTGTTATTGCTGTTGTAAAGATTTAGGGCTGAAACTAAAGATACTTCTCATTATCAATTAATCTGTCGATTATTTTCTCGATTAATCAATTAGTCGTTTGGTCTGTAAAATGTCAGAAAATGGTGAAAAATGTCGATCACTGTCTCCCAGAGCCTAGGATGACGTCCTCAGATGTCCTTTTTTCCTGACCAACGGTCCAAATTCTGTTTTCTATCATAGAAGACTAAAGAAACGAGAAAATATTCACATTTGAGAAGCTGCAAACATAGAATCTGTACATTTTTTCTTAAAGAATGACTCCAAACGATTAATCAATTATTAAAATAGTTGGCAATTAATTTAATAGTTGGTAACTAATTGGTTAATTGACTAATCATTGCAGCTTTATAAAGATTATAATCACACAGAAGGTGCTTCATAGAAAGAGTTGTTGATGCCGGGTATTTCCATTATTATGTCTATTAATGTAAAACCCAGTTGTCATATTTTTGATTCTTACTTTTATTGCATTAACTTATGAGCAAACTTCAGTAAATTACATTCAAACATACATAACACAAGAACTTCAGACACTTAATGCCCACTTCTCTGTGATTCTTTCACGCTCACACATGCAAACACACACACTAAATTATTTTGAATGCCATGCATACCCACATACCACAGCTCTGCAAAAAAACATATGTGAGGCAGTAAACAAAAAAAATCATCAAATAAATTTAAATCTGGCCCCACCAGGGTTTTTGCAAAGATATTTCATTGACACATCTTCAGTTGATTAATTACAGGTTAACACACAAGCACTTGCTCCCTTTGAACACAACACAAGATGCTTAACACAACATGCTTCTCTTTCTTTTTTTTCATAGTTATCAGATGATCAGCAGACCGGAAATCTCGCCATGCATCATAAATACCTAGATAATAAAATGTATTTTTCAGATTTTTGCCTCGTCTAAATTAAACAAAGATAATTTGCAAGCATACATGAGTGTCAATCACCACCAAATACTGACTGCTTAGTATTAAGATATATATTGAAGAGAAGATTTTATTAGATTTTATTTTATGACTGACATTTCAACCACACTTGGGTCTTTCTTAAGGCAGGTTTAACAAAAGTGTTAAGTACAGCCAGATATATATTTTGAGACCAAGAAACACGCCATAAAGACTATACCTTTTTTCGAGTATGTCACAAAAATGTTCAGATGTATCAATAACACAGCTTAAAGATTACAAGAAATGGACAAATGGGCCTGTATTTGATGAATTGCTTGTGGTGCAAGCACTGGAACTTGCCTTGAGAAAGCTTAGTGCATGGTCATCTTCTCTTCAATATATTTCATTGCCATGATCAGCACCTACATAGTCTTTAGGGTGCATTCACCAGGCAACTCTATTATTAAAATATAGTCATTTCTGTTCGTAAACAGCCATTGCAACACTGTTGAAGCATCAGTATTGAATGATGAAAGGCAAGTATGCTTATGTCAAGACCAGATATCTATTAGCAAACCAACAGACATACAAAATGGATTTTTTGGTTCAGAGTGTTATTGTGCTGTATGAGCAGGATAATCAATTGACCTTGACTTCCTTGGTCTTTCCACCCAGATCCACCTGGTCATACAAATCAGTATAGATTTAGTCCAATATCATTTGTAAATCCATATATAACTCTGGGCTCATTCAGTTAATGTCATCCTGGTGCTCTCCCTCCTCTCAGGTGCATGTTTCCTGATAAGCCCTAATAATGCTCTCATACGCTGGAGGTGGGGTCTGTGTAACTTGGAAACCCCTCAGACCGTTGTTCCCCCAAAATGACTCAGGTCTGGGTGGGGTGGCAGCAGGTTGGGCTACCGTTTGAGCCGATCCAGTCGAGGTTGTCAAAGTCGGTGTTCGAGGCAACGTGGTCTGGCTCCCCTCCTCTGCCTCCCTCGCGATTTGACTGCACTGAAGGAGAGGATGGAAGGTTGAGGCCCTAAAGCTGGATTTGTGGCCCAGCGGGTCGAGGTGATCTGGGGAGGAAGTCTGGCGGTGGAAGCTGAAAGCAGCACTGACCAAACTGTTGTTGCTCCGCCGGTCATAGCTGCTGTTGCGGTTGAAGCCTGGACGGGATCGAGGGGAGGTGCGCGATTGGCGAGATGGGCGGCGGGTGATGCTGGCAGAGCCTGCTCTGCGTCGGGACATCCAGGTCAGGATCACATAAATGAGGGCCCCCAAAACTAGGCCCACCGCCATGGACACACAGAAAGCTATGATCAGAGGGACTGGGAAGAAAGAAACATAAATTATATATCTTATATTTTATTATCTGTGCTGCAGTATGTAATTTAAGCGGACCCTTTACAAACATCCATATTTTTGGTCTCTTTATATTTTTTTTTCCAGCCCCATTAACTTTTTAACTCTTCACTGTGAGGGGCAAGAGTGTACAGAAAGTGTTATTTACATGTAACACATATAAATGCACCTTATCCCTATTATCCTTTGTTTATCATCCCCTGGGAATGGAAAGAATTTTGATTAGAATCTATGCCCTTACCGAGATCTGAAAAAACATCTGTAACAAATGGAGGACTGCCAACAGTGTCCTGCAAGATGGTGCCCCTTGACAAAATAATAATAAGCTTTTCCTCTTTCATGTTTACCAGTGCAGGCCTTTTGCAGACAACAATCTGATTGCATTTCATTCCTGCATTAAACAAGGCACTGGCTTTTTTGCTCATTGCTTCTTTGCCTTGGAAGCAGTAGTGCCAGCATAAGCGTGCTTGAGAGAAGAGAGAGAATGCAGCTGCTAAGACAAATCCTGTTGGACGGCAGCCAGGGAAAACAAATCAATTTCCTTTCAATACAGTTAAGCGTTAAAATGACTGAATCTATTGCTACAAGCCCATATTTCCACAGCAGTTTTCTCTATGAGTTTGGGAAAGCTGAAAGCAGACTTTGGTCAGAAATCATCTGGAAATGACTTTTGGGGAAACTGAGGGGGAAAAAAAACAGTAAGAAAACATATAAGTACTCTATAGACTTTGTCTGTATGTTATGTTACTTCTTAAAAAATCGAGAAAGACTTCTTAAAAATTTCTAATTAGTTTGATAGTTGTTTTCAAAAGAAATCAGGCCCACATATTGTATCTATTCCAGAGGTGATTAATTTGAATTCCTGAGAGAACAGCGATGCCAATCAGAGAAACCACATGAAAAAGACCAGCTAAAAAGGAGACGGGAAGTTAGAAAAAAACTCACCAGCATCGAAAGACTGAAGTATTTCCAGAAAGACATTTGTGTTGTTTTCAGCCATGACTTTTTCTGTTGTGTCAGAGGAGAAGAAGAGAGACTGATACTCAGTTCAGTCTGTCTTTAACTCTCTCTTCTTCTCCCTTCTCCTCTTCTTCTGTCAACTCTTGCCCGTTTCTCTTCTCTTCTGATGGATTTTCCTGTCTTTCTGTCTCCCCTCTTTCCTGTTCTCTCACTTTCTCCCTCTCTCCTCCCTTGCTCACTTTCTGCTGTCTTTCTATGTCTGTCTCCCTCAGAGGGAGACTCAGCCCAGAGGCACACAGGACTGGCGGCTAACTCTGGCAGTCGTCTTGTTTATGGAAGCGGAAAACTACACTGTCACATTTCCTGCTTTTCTGCTTGAAATTAGCAACAGGAGTGGCTTATCTATCCAGGACAGAGATCCTGGAGGTGGGGAGACGGGGTGTTGCTGTAATCACTTCCTCTCCCATCATTTCCTTCAGGTTGATTAATGTAAAACAGAATAACCCCTGTGCCATGAGACCCATTCCTTCAGCTTTTTCCATAGGACAGTTCCCCACACTCACCAATGTTTTTTTCCTTTCAGAAAAGATAAATATTTCAATCTCTCATATTTTTTACTTCCTCCGCAGAGACCACAGGCAACAGTTTTGCCACTAGCTGCAGCAGCAGTAACAGTCCTGGGTCTGAAATGGGTGTTGAAGGCAAAACCTCAGCTTTGATGGATGGTGACAGTACTGTAAGTGCTTTTAATGCTCAGTTGTAATGATGCAAAAAAAAAAAAAAAGATACTACACTGGTGCATTTTGAAACAGCCTGTGAGTATGTGGATATCTGCCTCTTCTGATTTTCAGCGTCTTTGTTAGTAAGCTCAGTCTTTCCACAGTGTCTGCCAGGTCAGTGGTGCCTGCATTGGACGTCTGGTCCTTCCTCAGTTGGAGAGATCCAGTAAAAACATTGTAGTTTGATAAGATAGAAAATGCACTCTGCACACTCCCACCATTTGTTGCTTTGAGCACTTTTGAGTTGTTGTTTTTTTTTCCCTGCCGTTCAGCAATACCTCACAATCAAATCCAAACCAAATCTGCAAGGTCATCTATACAGACAGAAGGAAGGATGCAAGTAGTCATATTGGTATGCATCTAATGTAGACCAGCCTATTTGCTCCATCAACTTACGTTTTTTTTTCCCTCAGCCCAGTTTCATGTCCAGAATCTAGAAGTTGATCAGAAACCATCTTTCACCTTCACCTCCACCCCAATCAACTTGACCTATTACTCCTATCCAACTAAAACAAAACATTTTTTTTGATTTTCAAACAAAATCTTTGTGTGAGCGTATTATATTAAGAAGTTCAGCCTCCTGGCTGGCAAAGAAAGAGAGAGAGAATGGCCACTAAAGCTAGGACTTCCTTTAATTGTTAACTGCGCTGTAAAACCTGTCCAAAATAACCACCAAACACCCATGACGCTCTGAAATAGTATGTGTTGCCATTGTGTTCTGTTACAGTGTAATTGGAGGGTAATGAGCTGCTCATAGGTGGAGCAGACATTCTTTAAACTTATATAGTGAAAGTTCATAGCTGATGGTAATTAGCTTTGTTAA
Source organism: Scomberomorus guttatus (assembly GCA_038419695.1). NCBI lineage: Eukaryota > Metazoa > Chordata > Actinopteri > Scombriformes > Scombridae > Scomberomorus > Scomberomorus guttatus. Next base: position 13,257,277 of record CM076462.1, read on the forward strand.
AATGTCATAGGGTGGAGCGGGGGAAACTGCAGTGTTCACTGTTCTGGGACTGGACTTATTTGGCAACTAGGTTTTCATAGAAGGGCATGAGGCCAAGTGCTATCTTGTGGTATTTTTTCTCCAAATATTAATTAATACTTCTTTGGTCAGTAATGTTTGGATGTAGAAAATAGAGCTGCAGTGATTAGTCGAGTAATCGATTAGTTGCCAACTATTGAATTAATCACCAAATATTTTGATAACTGATTAATCGTTGTGAGTCATTTTTTAAGAAAAACTGTCCAAATTATCTGGTTCCAGCTTCTCAAATGTGAATATTGTCTGGTTTCTTTAGTCTGTCATGATAGTAAACTAATATCTTTGGGTTATGGACTGTCGGTTGGAATAAAAGAAGATATTTGAGGACACTAGTTGCAGCACTAGTAGACAAACTATGTTGGGTTAGAAAAAAATTTTCCCTCATGAATTATGTTCACAGGCCAAATACTAGTGTGACTCCACTATATGTTCCTTCTATTCTCTCCTTTACCAGTAGATGGAGTAGTACTCCAGGATATATACTTCATTATGCACACTGAAAGTCTCAGAGAGAGCAGGTCCACTCACAACCTGTCCATTAAACATGTAGACTAGCCTGTAGTTAAACATGTAGACTTGAAATATCCTTCATGTAATAAATCCTAGGTTAGCTAATTAATCTTTATTTTTCCACAAAAATAAAGTAGGAACTGAGGTAAAATCTCATGTTTACCTTGAAAAACTGCCATTTGTAACATGCTTCCTGGGCTACACATACTGATATATATATATTGCATACTTACACCACATCCTCCTACAGTTTTGATATTACATACATTATACAGCTCAATGAGGAATAGTGGCAGTGATTTGACTTTTGGCAGTGATTTGAAGTATAGTTTTTGAAACATTTGTGTTAGATTGTGGCCTTTTTTCACATAGAGAACAGTAGGAATAGGTTGTGAGAAAGGTAAATCCACATCTTTCTGATGTCTTATAACCTTGTTATGCATTGAGCTACAAACATCAGTGTGACTTATTAAGATCAGAGACAACACTAGATTAAATGTCTTTTAAAGATGGACAGTTTTGCAGTAGGTAATATATGGTTGCAGAACAGTATCTCTCTCTTTGGTATTATGTTGATTTTGACATGCAGGTTGACAACCGAACTTTGTAATGAGATTTTAGAAAACTGCTGAGTGTGCATGAAGGAGATTAACATAGTGGCGGTCTTGCTCTCAGCTCTCTGCCTGTGCAATGATTAGATAAGAAAACAGGGTATGGTTGTCCACTATAGGATAAGATTCCCTGTTGACCCCTGTGCTTTGTCTCTACTCTCTGCTGCAGCAGTGGTCTCTGCTCTCTTTTGCTGAATCTGTTTGGTCCTGAAGGGCTCTGAGCGGTAGAGGTCACCCCGAGCCGAGCTGCGTAAAAATGTAGGAATCAGCATTCTGTCCGTGCTGCAGAGGAGCCGGCCATTCCAACTAAATCCCACCACATTTCAATACACTGGCGATTCAAATTCACACACAAAACGGTTAGATTCATATGTACATCCATTAACATGAAGCGCGGATTTAGTTGTTACTGTGTGGGTTGAGGGTGAAATATTGAGGTAGTTGATATTGCCCCTGGCCTTGTTTGGAAAATTGTGAGCAGGCAAGCTTGTAATTTGGCTGGATCATATAAATGTTTACACTTGGCATATTTTGGTCATAGCCTTTAGCGGTTTGTGACAATAAGAGGAAAACATGAGCATAGTGTTAATTTGGCGGTGAGGTGTGACAATTGTACCCTATAAACACAGTTGCTTGCTTTTGGGAATGAGAGTTTTTTATGTTCAACATTTCCTAAAATCTAAATAATAACCCTTCCCTCCCAATACCATTTTGGCTAGAAGTGTTTTTCCCCGGTAAAACATCATGTTTACTCAGTCACTGCAGACAAGCGGTACACAACAGAGCTTCAAAAGAGTGCCAAGACAATGCAGAAATCTAGAAATCTGGACTCAGAGATAGATTCTGAATGTGGATGTGAATTGTCCTTATATATACTGTGCTGGGATGTTCAGATCCATATAATCGCTCTCATTCACTTGCTCCAAAGGCCACCAGCCCATTAACATGAAGCCATGCTGTAAATTCATTTTAGAAGATTCATTTCTGCATTCAGTGTCATTATTACACCGAAAATTATTAAGCTGAGAATCTGCAATCAATGATGAATTTATCAGCTTTTATATTTTTCATGCCCCACTCCTCCATCTCTCACTTTATTGAATGAGTCTGTGGTCAGAGCAGCGTAGCTCCCCTCTCTGCTCTTCTAAGAGCTCTCCTGAGATGACGATGAAAGGACTTGTCTAATGGGATTACACATCGCGATAAGTGCTCCGAGCCTAGTGGTTCATCACACTTCCCTCCTGCATTTCAAAGAGTGGCATTGATCTGCTGTGGACTAGCATATATTCATATATATTGAGTTTTTGAGAAATGTGTTGTAGACAGGGGTGTGTTGTGAATATTGTTTACTGATATTACAGTTTCACCTACAGTTTCCAGATGCAGATTTTTAAGTGTCTTTACCTGTTATTGTAAAGGTAAAGTTTTGAATTCCCATTTGTTTTTCCGAAGATATTATACAGGATTTCCCCCCCCCCCCCCCCCCTTTAACCAGAGCAGCAGAAGGGCAGACTGTAGTGATGATGTCATGAGATAAATCCTTGAGCTGTTCATTTGGCAGTGAATAATGGAGTAACCCACAGTGCACTATGACGACACCTATGGTGACTTTTCTGAAATATGAAGACACTTTCTGAGTCACAGTTAGAAACCCTACATCCAAAACCTATTATAAATGTCATCAGTTCTGGGTTCATAGCCCCAAATTAATTATATTGTTTACAACTGGTGGGCGTTATATTGCAAATTTTTAATAATAAAAAGAAAATATCTGTAAGAAAAAAGAGCAAAAACGTGAAAGAAAGGGGAAAACAGTGTGTACTTAGCAGAAAAACTACTGTATGTGTACTTAAAATGTACTCATTATGCTCACCTACAGACCTAAATGAGCACACATTTTCATACATGTATATGCATATGCATGTACACATTAATTTCTTCCATTGCCTCCATGATTTCAATTTACATAGGACATTCATCTTGTTTCAAACATTCAATATATAAGTGATTTTCTTCCTGCTTTGAATTTGCTCCACTAGTTCTTTCCATTTTTTTAAAATATTTGAACATTTGTTTTGCCTCCAATTTCTTGTGTTTATTTTTAAAGCAGCACTCTCAGTACCCAATATTCATCCTTATTCGTCTATTATTTCAGGAGGCATTACACCTAATGAAGTAAATAAAATAGATTCTTGACTCACAGAGGTTTTCATGTTCTGCTTCAACCATGCAGTCGAATAAAACTCATTTACAGCAGATGTAATATTTCAAACCAATATTTTAGTATCCCACAAAATGAATCACTACTTACTTTGCAAAATGTGTGACCTGACATCGTCAATTAACGTCTTGCTGCTCTGATTTCCTGCATGTAGAGGGAGTTGTCTATGTTTGTAGATGGATGTACTGCATTTATATAGAGCTTTAATCCAAAGATGATGACTTTACTGTCCAAAATCACAGGAACATCACAATGTCAATTCTGTTTTAGGGTGGATTTTCCCTTTAATGTGATTAGATGATGCTTGTTTTTTTTTATAAATTCACAAAATGTAGAAATGTGTTGTTGCCATCACAGACATGATTAGCTGCAGCTAATTCTGTCTTCTATCCTTCCATCATTTTGTCTCTTTCTCACTTTCTCACTTGCTGGCACACACTTTCTCTCTCACACACACATACACACACACACACACTTTCTTAGAGTGGAAACAGTAGGCATGAGAAGGTACCTGACACACTATTGGTCCTGATGTCTCAATGAGATGGAAGAGCCATCCCTTCTTATTGGACAGCAGATGGCAGTGCGTGCAGACCAGCAGGCTGTCTGCAGGAGTGGGAGGGGAGCCGGGAGATGTTCAATACACACACACACACACACATGTAAGCTCACATACACAAACTGTACGCACTTACATCATCATCAGGGGAGGAGCTTCACTGAGTGAGAGGATTGCAGACCGGTACTGCAACAGGGATGACTTGAGAAGAGAGACACAGCAACATGGACAGTCTTGACAACCTGCACTCACTGTGAAGACACAAAACTACTGCAGCCCGGTCTGCGTCCTCATCAGAGCATGAGAGCGTTGCTGGGGTGACGCACAGGAGTTGGGACGTGACTTCGGTGACCTCAGGACAGCAGCATGGCATCACCGCGGCACTACGGACACCCTGCTCGGGACATTGCCAACGTGATGCAGAGGCTGCAAGGTAGGTGTAAAATGCTTACTCACTCATACTGCTCCACCTTGGTTTGCAGCGTTTTTAGAGGTGACCCGGTGCCAGGCATGACACAGCATAACAGTATGAGCTTAAAATACTTAGTGTAACTGTAAAAATGTCTTACATGCATCTTCTCCTTGCTGCCGATGGCCCTGTCTGTCTTATCGGTGGAGTGTTGGAATTCAAGTTCATATGGCTTATACATGTGTGGTATTTTGAGAACATAACTGAATGGGATATGCAATGTCACAGCATGCAGTACTGATGCATAGTGAATATTTTAAGGATGTAATCAGCTATGTTTTGTCTTACATTCAACCGCTATCAGAGCTTCAGTTTGCTTCAGTGTTAAGGTCAACTTTTGTGGAGTTTCTGCTCCCTGAGCTGCATGTAGCTCTTAGTGGAAGTGACTGAATGTGACAAATTTAATGCCATTAAACACATGAAGATGATTTTTTTTTGTGTGTGGGAAAGAAACAACCGGAGCTACGAGACTGAGTGAGCATGTGTGTTGCAGATAGTATTATTTCATAGCGTAAATGTTTATGTGTGCACATGCTTGCTACGTGTTTGCTGCGTCTATGTCTGTATGCTTGCATCTGCACACATATTGTACAGTATGTGCATGTGTGTGTCTGTATGTGTATAGACAGGGAAGCAGACAATAGCAAAGCTAATCCCCAGAGGAGCTGACAGGATGAAGTCTATTCTTCCCTTTTAACGCTGCTGGAGTAGCAGGACTGTTATACACTGTAGTGGACACTACTTACTGTAGCTATAACTCTGCTGTGCCTTACAGCCATGGTGTTTATTCTTTTTAACCTTGGGTCCATTAAAATGAGCATCCTTGTTTTCTTATCTGATCTCACCTCTGCTCTAACTTTTCTTTTATTTGTAGACTGTATTTGCAGCTGATATCAGCATTTATTCAATCTTATAATAATGTGGGTGTATCGCTTTTTTGTTTGTTTGTTTTTTTGTACTGTAACTATGTCACAAGCCTCCATTGTCGAAGTGTTTCTCTGTGTAACAAAATCACACATCCCATGCTGACAGGATCAGATTGATGTCACTCGCAAAGTAGCAGGAAAGTCAGGTGACACCAGAGCTGAGATCCAATATGGCTGCTCACAGTGTGGCTTCTGAGGTGGCAGTTTCTGTGGAAGCTGGGAACAGCATCACCAGCCACGTGGCTCCTCTGCATCACTGTTTGCAGGTGTGGGTGCACATCTCTGAATCCCGATCGTACTCTGATGATCTAATTTTAGAAGCTTCCCCCTCTAGCTGTCGCTCCAGTGCAAAGACGGAAAGTGTGATGTTTTGATGAATGCACATTCAGTGAAAATCAGTTTGTCACATAGCACTGGTGTGAAATTCTTCATTTTTTATCTGCACCAAAAAACTTGGTGTTTCCAGCCGATTTAATACCTGTAGAGAATATGCATCCACAAGGGTGTCCGCTGCTTGTAGCCACATTCAGGAGCCTCATTTAGCACTTCAAGGACGTAAATGACGTAAGCTGTTAATAATGCAATTTTGCCCCAACTGTGGCTTGTTCCAAAAAAAGACTTCTTGCTGGGTCCTGTGGTTGGGGGTGTGTATTTACACTGGCTGGTGAAAGCTTTATCTTATTTCACCAAAGTCCCTTCAACAGCAGTTGCTTCGTTGTTGATGTCTCGTGGGATGTAAACATTTCAGATAAAACGAGCCTTGTTGTCGTGGTTATCCTTGTACATGGATGGAGTGATGGTTTGTGGGGAAAAAGTGCTTTAACTTATCCGCATTTACCCTAACCACAGAGACGCATTGACAATGTTTATGGCTTCTTATTTACTGTTTTTCTCTGCTTGATGACTTGAGTTGAGATTTACTAGATGTCTGACATGCTGCGCATGATGTAAATGGATTTGCTCGGACATCAGTTACAGTTTTGTTTTGTTTTTTTCCACATATCATTTTGTCACTTTGTACTATATATGTTCTCCTCTGAGTACGTGATCACATTAGCTTATGGCACATGGAATCTAATTTGTCGTGGCATTTTATTTGATGTGTTCTGGTTGCCATCCATCTCTCGGGAGAGGAGAGCTGAACCTGTGATGATATCATCAAGACGTTTTGCAAGAATCAAAGAGGGGAGGCTATGTTTTCATTAGTCTGAACATGAAACAGCTCATAGCATGAGTGCAACATAACATAAAGCATGTGTTCTTCGTCTTTGGTATCATGCAGTGTTTCTATAGGTAGGTCCCAAATGACAGCTGTAAATGAAATCAATGTTTTCTTTGTTCGGGGTAATTTGCTTTTCATTTTTCAGGGTCGCAGGAGTTGTTAATCTCCAGAAATCTGTTACATTGATGTGCTAAATGTACTTGTTTTGGGGGGAAACTTGCTTACAATCTAATTTCTTGTCACCTGAGAGTTAGATATAGGTAATTTAATGCCAGTTGTATGTCTTTTAAAGCCTGATTAGATTAACATATTTACTCCTCCTCTCAAGAGAGGACAATGTTCTGAAATTAGCCACGTTCCACAAATCACCAGATACCATGAAATGAACTATACTCCCTTTAGGCTCAATTTGGAAGCTGTTAGTCACCGTTCAGCGCAACATCAAAACAATCAAAACTTTTGCCCCAGTTTTGGGGCTGTGTTTTTCTCCCTTCAACCATCTCTTTTGGTGTACCTCACTGTCACAGTGAAAAACAGCAATTAGTGACACCATATGGCAGAGAACGGCAAGGCCGCTTTGAACACCTCCCAGCCTGAACTCCTCCATATGCTGTGGAATTTGCCTGTTTGTTGTCTCTCATTAATGAGAAAAGCAATGTACTGTTTTTCCTATTCCAATTTCTCACCTGTTTTCTCCGTTGTGGGCGGCCAAAGCATGCATTTCTGCCTACGCCTCTGGGTTTTGCCGTCTGCTAGCTTATCAAGCGGACAAGTTTGCTAAGTCTCATTGTGTTGGCAGCACCTGCTTGAGTTTTAATCCTGTACTGGCAATTTGCTTGTGATCAGATAATACATGAGGAGATAGCCACAGATTCTCAGTTGGTTCAGGCTTTGGGGGTTGTGTTGTGCAAAGCAGAGGGACTGCATTTAAGGAAATTCAGCAATGTGGTCCGGTTTTTTTATAAGCCCCTGCCAATTTTGGTCAAGAAGGATGCTGTGCAGGCAGAAAGGTGGAGGAGGAGAGGATTAAAGGGCAAGGGCAAGGGAGATGCACACATCTGTAAGATATTTCAATGACAACAGAGCACCACATTGCGAGTATTGGATAGATGAAATAGGGATGAGAGAGGCAGCGGGAAAAGCAAGAAAATGAGAGTGGACAAGCAGGGGGGGGGGGGAGAGAGAGAGAGAGAGAGCCCACACACCAGTTAAGCTCCTGATTGCTAGTGGGACTGGCACAGATCCTCAGGTTGGCACAGGGCCAGGGTGACATCCTGTTGCCAGGGGCGACATTATGGTTCGGCCGCAGCCAAGGAAGGCCCAAGCAGACGGTCACCTTGAGCCATGCCAGCCTCCTGTTTAGTTCTGACACCACCATTTATCGTCTGCAGCTCTGGACGCCATGGCTTCACACACACACACACACACACGTGTGCCCACACTCACACACAAACACCGAAACAAACACTGGGTGTTAAAAATAGCTGTGATGCATCTTTTTTTTTCCCCCTCCTATCATACCACTGGGAGTCAGCAGTTTAGCTGAGTGGTTAAACAGATACAGAGCGAGTCCTCAAGGCCGCCAGCCCATTAACAAGAAGTCATTCCTCTGTTTGTAACCTCAGAACTGTTACAGTGGGGCCAGTGTCGGGATTTGAGCTGCAGCATGAGTCGTTATTTATTCTGCTGCTTCTTCTCCTTGTCTTTCCCAGATTGTGTTTATGACTTGTTGCCATAGCGGCAGTCGCATGACAGCCAGCGCAGGCTTTTTTCGCCCTCCGGGCTTATTGGCCATTTCTGGTTCAGCTTCTGCTTCTGTAACAGAACATTATGTTCGATAAAATAGCGTGTGTGTGTGTGCGTGTGTGTCAGTGGGTGTTTAGTCCATTCTAGTGTCTCAGTGACATTTTATGTTGCAGATCAGATTATAATCTCTTTTAACCTGACAGTCATTGAGGGTTTGAGTGACAACATTAGGTCACTGGGGATACCACCCGTACAATATGGAGGGTGGGTCAGCTGTCTTCTACTTTAAACCCTCCTTCAGAGATCACACCTTCACGAAGGTCAAAATGTATTCCAACATTAGTTCACTAAAACAAAATAACACACATGCTTTTATAATTAGTTCAAAGCAGGAAGCAGGAAATTAACAAAAGCATTAGTTCTTTTTTTTTCTCTCTCAACAAATGACACCCTCTTTTGGCATTTCTGTGTAAGCGTTACTGCCAAGTTGGATGTCTGGTGATTTAGCTGAACTTCACAAGGCAGATTGCTTAATATGTTATGCAACACAAGCAGCATTTAATGAAACGGACAGTACAAAGACTCTTTACAGATATAGTGAAAAGAGTATTTACAGGATCCTGTGATACAAGGTACTGTTGACCCAGTACAGTCCATTACATTCAGTGTAGAGGAAAATTACAGCTTTAGGCCACACTGATTCCATGATACAGTTCCTGAAACATCTCTGATGCTGTCTGTCAGATTGAGGCATCAGATAGTTTTGATGGACGTGCAGAACAATGTCCTCACCGATAAAATCCTGGCACCTCAGTGTGTGACCCCTACGCACGTTCAGCCTCTGTCTCTAATACTTTTACTCTCATGCACGCTCTTATCTTTCACCCACAGACACCTCTGTCCCTTTTTCTCACCTGTCACAATGTGATTGGAGAATGGTGGAAAAATTCTGCCTCTGGCGCTCCATTTAGCACTTAAAGGTTTTTAAATAGAGGTCAGATTGTGACGCCCCGACCTCTGAGAGGTCAGCTGGCCAGATAATGCGATGATTCCAGCATTGTGAGTTAGTAGGTAAGAAAGTAATTCCCATTTTTTATTTTAATCTGTGTGGGGCACCAGATTGTTTGGGTTTACTGCATCACTGCAGGAGATAGTTTGAAATAATCTGTCAACCACAGAAAATAACACTTGACATTCAAAGTTCACTTGAGCTTGTTTGAACCTTTCATTTATTATACTGTATATAATTCATCAGCTGTTTAGTCATGTAGTGTGATTGTTTATGCTTCCAGTTACCATGTTACAGTGTTCATGGGGCGGGGACTGGGGATGTCCATCATCCCTTTTCATTTACTTTCACTGACAAACTAGGCAATGGAAGTGCTGTACCTATGAAATGTTATTTCCTGTTGCGTTGCAAGCTCACATCTGAACTCCGTGGCCCTTTATCACTCCGAGGCTTCCCGCTCCAGACACAAACACAACCTGCCACCTGACAAAACAAAATCTGTTTTCCTGCTTTTAAGAATTCAAGAATGTTCAGTGAGGAAAAAAGCAAGCTTTCAGGCAACGTTTAGGATATTTGGAGGAAATTAATTCCTTCATAAAATGGCATCACTAACTGGACAGGTGGTTGCAGAGTAAAACAAAAGGCATTCATCTGCTGGTTGCAAAAAGAATTGGTTTAGATTCGCGTTGAATAAGACAGTAAATGGCCCAGCTGCATAAAGCGTAAATACACTCATGTGATTGTGTGCAACAGGATTTTGTAGGATGATTCTGGCTCTGTTCCAGTCAGGATTTTTAGTTCACAGCAGAAACGAGACATATAACTGAATTTACTGCACAGTGATTTATTTAGTGTGCTGACGCCAGTCCTTTCACTTTACTCGTCCCTGTAATGTGTGGCGAGCCACTGAACCTGGATAAAGAGCTTAGACTGTCTGACCCACTCCTGCACTCCTACGTACACAAAGCATCACACAGGCACAAACACACACACACACACACACACACACACACTCAATCATTACACACACACATTCATAGAGGGACCAACAGAGAAACATCAAGCTGAAAATATTTTTTCAAAGCCAAATTGAGTCTTTCTAATGCTCTTAGTGCCACTGAGTGGTGTTTTGATATGACCCCTGGTGCCTCCAGTGGAATAGATGCTTTGTATTAGCCGCATGTTCAGTCTGTTTGTGTATAGTGTTAAAATTTGCTTTTGTTCAGCTGAATGTATTCGCCAGATAAAGGAGCCCTTTACATGTAGGAAGAAGATTGTAGCTCAAATCCAATGAGGCACAACGTAACACTGATTTGCCACAGGATAGTATTTGATTTTCTGCAGCATCTCGGTAATCAAATTTATAAGAAAGTACTAAATTTTTAGCCCATGGTGATAAAAGGTTTTTATTTTAAAATGTTTCCTATTTTTTTCTAAAGACGTTATAAATAATAATAATAAATAAATACCTTTACTTTTACGCTTTAATACACCGGCATGTTCATCTGCTTCATTGCTTTTGTGTGTGCCAATACTGCAGGTGCTAAAATTGTTTAAATGACTGTATCAGTGGCCTGGCTTTAATGAACACTTGAATATTTGGACATTTTTGTCAACGACAAAGTGCCTTCTCTGCACATCTGGTACTGAAAAGGGAATGATGGTGCTTGAAAGAGGAAAGGGGTTGTTTTGATAATCACTTTGACTTGTTCCCCCCTTCTTACACTCTTTAATGTGGTGTCATTATTACTGAAATGTAATTAGCTATGCTAATGGGCTGGCATTTGGACTTCCGTCTCGGCACTTATGGTGGGACTGGTAAAAATGCGCTGTAAATGAAGTGGGAGGGCAAATGGAGAGGCTGAATGGGCACGTGAGGGTAGAGTGGAGGTGCTGAGGGGGTGTGATAGAGGGTGTTATTGAGTGTTAGAGCTAAAGTACGCCGGCGGAAGTGCAGAGAAGGGTTTTTTGAAATTAGGAATTGTTGGGTTGAAAGAGAAGAGCTGGAGCCAGGAAGTGGATAAAGAAGCAATTGGGAAGAGTAGAGGGGCAGAAAAGCCACCGAAACCTGTGAAATCACTTTGTGTGTCAGTGCTGTGGATTACTTTGTGTGTGTGTGTGTGTGTGTGTGTGTGTGTGTGTGTGTGTGTGTTTGTGATGGGATGAAACAATTACAGGCTACCTCTCTAGTACACAACAAAGCCTCTCATTTAGTGCGTGATAGCTTTAACAGGCATGTTGTGCTGCAGAAGAAGATGCATTATCGCTAGAAAAATCTAAAAAAAAATCCTTTATAGCTTGATATTTTTAGCATGGCATCAGCACTACTACTGTGATTCTCACTAGAGCAATTTATAGTTGCCTCCAAGGTATGGTTCTGGTTTTGAATAATATTAAGATGATATAATTGAATTAATTCATTACTAAATTAACACCTGACGGTAGAGTGTGTGATACTGTACAGTATGCATGGAGTGCCTGTCCATATCTGACCGAACATAATCAGGGCTGGTGAGTTGTGGAGTCATTAATAGATTAAGAGAGATCAGAGATGCTCCAGTGCGGAGCAGGGTCATCTGGAAGGCTGCAATTAAAAAGAGCTGCGCTTATGCTGAGCTTGTTCATTTTTCCTGTCCGATACTGTCGTGGCTCGTCTTATCTTCTCCTCTTTTCTTCTTTAGACATTTACAAAGAAAACTTTGCATACTCAAAGCTTTACTTATCCACTAGGTGGCGCTGTGTCTCTACACACTCCTCATATGGTTAAATAAGAAATCTTGGCTGCTCAGAAAGCAAATCCAAATATCCTTAGGGTGAATAGATTACGATATGAGCAGAAGCAGCATTATTCCACCCTCCAGGAGGCCGTTTGTTTTTCCTTTAATGGGTGAAAAGAGGCTGTTCCTCCTCTCCTCAGGAAGCTTTGCACCCCGCAGACATACCTGTGCGAGTGCCGAGCGCTGACCCACGTCCTACCTCCACAACCTCAGAGAGGGATCTGGTGTTTTGTAGGGCTGCCAGGGGCTCCATTAGGGATCCAGACCAGCTGAGGTTCAGTCTGTTTTAACCCCCCCCTCTTTTCTCTCTTGGAAAGGCTGGAAGCCTCCTGAGGTCTGCAGCCTAAAGGAGTCTGTTGGTTTATTCTTGTACGTACAGTAGACGTAAAAATGATTCTTTCTCCATTCAGTTTATTCAATGTATGTGTGTGTGTGCACCTGCTCGCCTGCATTTCTCTCTACTCCCTTGGTGAATCCTAACAAGTCCCATGAATGTTCACCATCTTGTTTTGATTTTGTCCCCGGGTTGTTTTTCTAAACAGTTTTGTTGTCCAGGGAAGTTAAGCTTTCTCACTGTCTGCTAAATTCCTGTTAACGGAAAGAATTCTCCGAAACGTACCAACAAAAACAAAAAACTTGTGTTTTTGAGACACCTTTTGGCCTTCCACCATGGCTATAATTAGTCCTCATTAATGTATTAAAGCAGAATTATTTCCAGGCTAAAAGTATTCTCACTGAGTTCAGCACCTTGGATAGTTCCTTCACACTACCGAATTGAAGTGGAGCTCTCCAGCAGTGATTTATCAAAACACCTTTAACTTGGCAGGCTGGTATAAATAGAAACAAATTGTGCACAGGTTCATCAGTCAATAAAGTCTGTTTCATTATTTGCATGATTTATTCTGTGGAAGCAAACTAGTGCAGCACAAACAGCAGTGCATACAGAACAATAGATTTTTGTCTTTTTGTCTGGCTGTGGTACAGTATCGGCCAAAGGATTTTCTTGCAGTAATATTATTGAGTCGGGATTGTGGGAATGCGCGATGTGAATGCCCCACTGGATACTGCTTTCCACTGGCGTAAAAATTATGTTTTTTTAGTCTAGAGTGTGCTAGTAAAGGCAATGTATATGTAAATATGGAAACAGGACTGTGTGAACATTTCTTTGAACTCCTCGCCTATCTATAATACCAGAGCGCACATACACACACACTCAGGCACAAACATGGTAATCGTGCTGCATATACAGAAATGTAAAAATGGACACTGACCAGACACTCGTGTCAAAGACAGCTCTGCTAAATAGGCTCATGGTGGCACTCTGACGGCCAGTTTCAAGGCTGTTAAAGGGAGGAGTGTCAGCGGCGTGATTATCAGCAGACAGATAGCGGATGACAGCTGCCATTGGTTATTGATGACTTTCATAATTAAAATCCCTTATGGGGTGAACCCAAAGAACAAAAGGGAAAATCACACAAATGATGAATGGCCCTTTCATCTTTAAGGCTGATATAAGACCCACCAGGCTATTCTGCATGAATATTGCTTTCCAGGAAACTCTCTGAATGTGGTTTCAAAGAAGAGCCGAGTGTTTTTAATATTGCCAGAGCTCACACTGCCTGCGTGTGTGTGTGTGTGTGTGTGTGCGTGTGTGTGTTAGAGAATATGAGGGACAAAATATTAGGAAAACAGACAGATTGAATAAGAGAGAGCATAGGTCAGACAGAAGAAGAGATACGAATCAGACAGTGAAAAGAAGAAGGGGTCAACGTACTGCCACACTAGTATTCTCTGCTATAATTTTACTGCAGTAGTGCAGGGGGGTGGGGGTAATTTTGGCTCTGTAAGACAGGTTTGCTTCTGATCCAGTTCCTAGTGTCAGCTCGAGTAGCAGTTGGAGTGTGTCTTTTTAGATGCTGAATTTGCAATGGTTAGGCAAACAATACTGCTATTGTCCTGTGTGTTTGTTCTTTCGCCTGGTTTGATGGTTAAGTTTTACAAGCAGCATCACCTTTTCCACAGCAATGCAGATCACAGATTCAGAATGAATGAAGGTCAAAACACAGTTTTTCTTTGTCCTGGACTTACTTATATTGTCTGGAGACACTTTTAAAGGACCAGTGTGTAGGATTTAGTGGCATCAGGCAGTGAGGTTGCACATTGCACCCAACTGAATAGCCCTCCCCCTCCCCTTCCAAGCATATAGGAGAACCAAAGGTGGCAGCGAAACTTGCGAAAAACGCAAAAGGCCCTCTCTAGAGCCAGTGTTTGGTTTGTCCTTACTGGGCTACTGCAAAAACGATACAGATGTAGATATAAAGGGCTCATTCTAAGGTAACGAAAAACACAACGATTCTTATTTTCAGGTGATATTATATTCCATTTCTGCCAAGTCTGTTCTGCTAGATGCCACTAAATTCTACACACTGCACCTTTAACTCTCGTCTTGGTGTGTATGCTGTGTTTATCACACGCTGTATGACATCCAAACCTCACCTCAGATTTTGTATTTCCCTCTATTGTATTCTGTTCCACTCCCTCCCCTGGAGAAAACAAACAGACAGATGTACTGTATGTGACTGCGGTTGAGATGAAAGAGGATCCTTTTTGAAGAGAGTACAGTAGCAGATCAGACGGGATGACTGCCAGTGATAGTCTGCTCCCCTGCAGGCTCTATGGAGTAGAAAGCCGCAAGCCTCAGAGCACTGCATGGTATCTGTGTGGATGAGAGAGAGAGAGGAGGGGTATTAGAGTGCCAGCAACTCATAGGGAATTCCTGCACGTCTATCCCGATGCTGTGTTTAGTGTGTGTGTGTGTGTGTGGGGGGTGTGTGTGTGTGTGGGGGGGGTGTGTGTGTGTGTGTGTGTGTGTGTGTGTGTGTGTGTGTGTGTGTTTGTGTGATGCTGTCAGAATAGAGCTCCCACTTCCTCCCCTCCTAACCTGCTAAACAGTCCCCTTCAACCCACCACCACCACCACCACCACTCAGCTCTCCCTCTCCACATCAGGACGGGGCTGCTGTGACATCACTCATTCCCACGCACTCTGATTGGCTGGCCAGTGGAGGGAAGTGGATTGTTCCTGCAGCCCACAGTGAGAAATTGAGAGAGAGAGAGGGAGAGAGAGAGAGAGAGAGAGAGAACGTGGGAGGGAAAGACCGAGGTAGAGAGAGAGTGTGTGTTAGAGAGAGGGAGAAAGGGACTAAGCAAGAAAGACTGATGCTGAGGCAAGCCGTCACTGCGCTGCACTCACTCACTCACACACACACACACACACACACACACAGAAACAGTCGTTGCTTCACGCGTACACTCACATCACACTCCCAAGCTGCTTAACAGGCAGGAAAAACACTGAGTCTTACTGAGTCTGCAGCCCGTTGCTGCAGGACAGGACAGAGCACAGCAAGGAAACAAGAGAAGAGAGCACAACAGGATCGCTTCCTCTCAGCTTTGCCACAGAGCAACAGTTCCACCGCTGTCATCTCGGGAGGTCTAGCCACCAGGGAGCTCTTTAAAGACACCTCCCCGAAACAGGGGAGAGGCAGCAAGGGCAGGAGCAAGGGCAAGTGTAGCCTCTCCCGGAGGTTGCTGTGGATGTCCTCTCAACGTCCCCATGAAAACAGGCGGGAATCGAGGCGTAGTCTGGGGTACAAGATGGCAAGACAGGCAGGGGGTGAAGCCTCCCCGAAAAAGAATACATCCCTCAACCTGGTGACAGGGTTCTATCACTACCTCCGCGGTAAGTGGGCCAGTGTGTGTGTGTAGGGCTGCGTGTCCCCTACTGAGACAGAGAGTGAGAAAAAGAAGGCAAGTACATAGTGCGTGTCTTCTGCATGTGTGATAAGGTATGCTGTGTGTGTGTGTGTGTGATTTAGCGTGGCACTGCAGTATGGACCGTACGTGCCTACTGTATATGTGTGTGTAAATGTATGTGAGTGTGTGCATTTTGCAGTGCAATTTCATCTCCTCTTCCTTACTAAGTGTTCCCCGCAGGGCAGACTTTTTTTGGGCTGTGGGTGTGGTGTGCGTTAAGCTAAATGGGCAGAAATTTGAAGGGGGGGGGGGCGGGGGTGGGGGGGCGTTTCCACCTTGGCAGAGTGTGTGAGTGTGTCTATGTCTGCGTGTGTGGAGGTTGCCACAGTAGGTGAAGCGAGCGTACACAGCAGACAAGTAGCAGCTCACTGCATGTGTCACAGCACAGCAGGCAGACTGTCAAAATTTTTGATATCTTTTCTCTCTGTTTGACCCCGTAGCTGTCTGCCTGTCTGCTCATCTGTGTTTGGATACCTTACATTCAGGTTTCTCTCCGCCTGCCCGCCTGTCTCTTTCAACCGTCTGATAAATTAGATTAAATTGGAAGAGACGTTACCATAATTTTTCTCTGGATTTGTTTCCTGGAGAAGTGAGCAAAGCAATATTATAACCTAGAATGAGTCAGACAGTTATAACATGTTTGCAATGAGTTTGGTCATCTACTTCCTTCCTTTTCTGTCTGTTTTAATCTTATTACAGTCTGTCAGCAGATGTAGCCTTTGAGACAACAAACTAGATTTTAATGATATTTCATTAAGGTCATCTCCACCGTGGGGGGTCATATAGGGAACTCAGGGGCTGCGGATGAGACTAATGATACAGGCCAACACTAGCTGAGAAGGTAATCAAGTGTGTTAAAATGCTGCTGCGAGGCTTGGTTGCTGAGGACGGCTGTTTCCCTTTGTGATATTGAAAGAATGAGAGTCTGAGAGTGGGTATGTGCGCTTTGGTGCACATGTGTGCGCGCAGAGTTCAAAGTCACCTCGTCCCTGAGACTGAGAGGCTGGCACCACGCACGTGCAGACACGTTCTCCGTCACACATGTTCCCGCTCTAGGATGCGGGGGGCTAAATCTTTCTCATTCTCATCCAATATTACCGCCCATCAATATTTGATTACTCCTGGACCCAATCAAAAGATTAATTCATTGAACAAGGGACCTGCTCAGTGGCACGTATGACTATGCGTGAATGTATCTGCATTATGTATGAACACCCCCCACCACCACCACCACCTCCTTCTCCCCTCCGACACACACCCCTTACTGTTCACATCTGCCCACAGTACCCGGTGACACACTAACCAACTTGAGTGTAATCAAACCGTCAGCATATTTCATTAAGGTAGACGAAAGCAGTGTGTCAGACGTCCTCTCTCACCGATAACACGCTTATTTCAAGGATATTGCTCTGTGGCGTGGAAAAAAAAAACATTGTCACACGTGCCAGTCACAATACATGATTGGATCTTTACTGTCCCAGGTAGACTATAGATCTGTGTTGTGCATATAAGTGGATGTGTGTAACAGTTGCGCATGAATTTGAGGATTGCAGCTGTATTTTTAATTTCATATGCTGCAAGTTGCAATTAATTTTGCTGTCAGAAGGATAAATTACAGCAGGAATCCATTTGTTGGTTCTAAAACGCCTGCAGAGCGTACAGTATACAGTTCTCAATACTATCTCTATACTGTGTTTCTCTGTTTGTGCAAGTGTATGTATGTTTTGTATATTTGCCTGTGCACATGTGAAAGACAAGGCTTGATTTATGTCTTGTCCTCATTTTAGTTAAGTGGCTTTTTCAGGGGACATCGTCAGCAGACATCTATGCTATTGATTGTGCCTTTGCTAAATGGGCCTTATCGCTGTAGCCACTGTACCACGAACAACATCTTTCCCTATATGTAGGTAAATCCGTACATTTGGGGTGAGGTTGGCTTTATGCGGCGCGATAAATGCACTTAACGGTATTGTAGCAACAGATTGCATGCTTGAACTGTGGTCAGAAATGAATAAAAGCCCTCTTATAGCAGAGGCAGAGATACATGTCATCTTATGTGAAGAACAACTGCCCTTCTACCATCTAAAGGGCATTTCTGAGAGAAGGATTTTCTGTCCACACTAAGAGGCGTCCAGTGAATGAAAATGCCATCTTTAAATGTCAAATACCTTCTCTTACCACATCAGCGCAAGGTATGATTTGGTACGACTGTGTTCAGACACAGTAGACAGAAAGTAATAATATCAAAGTTAATTAGAGTCGCCATCCAGCTCTGGAAACCCAATCAACGCTCAAAACAATGGACAATGAGAAGATTGTGTTTTAATCCCCTCTTTGTTTATTATTGCATGTGACTGATAGTGATGCTCTGGGCTCTGATTTACAGACGAGCAGGAGGCAGTGCAGAAGAGGACATTCACGAAATGGATCAATTCCCACTTGGCAAAGGTAAGAGAGTCTGTTTGAGTCCCCCCCCCCCGCTACTGCCAGCATTGTGTTGTCCCTTTATACAAACACTGCCGGTGTTTGTGGATTGAAAACTTCCCCATCTCATTGCTTTTCCACTTCGAATCACTTCTCTCTTCTGTACTTCCATCCGCTCTGTTCGCTGTGACATTTGCTCCATTTCCAAAACACGCTGTTGAGCTGGTCATGGGACTGAGTGTGCCAGCTAAGACCACACACACGCACATGCCTTTCTTACTCATTTCTATTCCTCCAATCTCACGTAGCTGGTAGCGAGGATTTACTCTCACTCTAATTATCACTTTCGCATTACAGCATTTGATACACCGTATATCTTCGTTCCTGCAAGCTACAGTCAGTAATTTAAGCTCTCCATCTCAATATGGGCTAATTTAGATGTCTTAGGATAAGCATTTTTAGTTAAAACTACCCATCATTTGCCTCCTCAGTGAGCTTGGACAACAGTATATCTGTAACTTATAATAAACAACTACACTCGAAGCAGCTGCATGCTGAGGGGGCCATCATATGCGTGTAATTATTGTATTATACTGCATTAGTCTCCTTAATTTAACCCATTACTGCTTGAATGGCGTGTTAGGAGTCAGTGGACAAGGCAAATATGCCACAGTGCAACACAATTAGGTGTTATTTCAATCTGTGACGCTCCTCTCAAGGTTTCCTATTTGATTAGGACAGCTGTGGAGGCCTTGAACCGCAGTGACGTGGAGCAGAAAATTCATTTGAAAAGCACTCTGAAGGGAATAAACCTTGACGTAATATTCAATATCACGTTTCAGGACTGTGCAAGCAGGAAATTGCACACAGCCCGATATTTAGATGCCTTGAATTTTTAATAACGTTTACGGTAAGCACATAGTTTATTTATTAAGTCATCTTCACGCAGTAGAGTAGCGCAATGGTCCTTGTGCTATTTCATGGTCGTATACACCCATTCACACGTTGGCGTGATTGGGGTAAGACGGGTGAGGATTCACAGGGATGCCAAGGAGAAGGTTTCTCAAAAAGTCTGGATTAAAAAAGCTTTAAAATCTTATTCGCCCAATGTTAAGTATTGCTGGTGCAACAAAAACACAAATAAACAGACAAAAGATCCTGGAAAATTAATTTAAATTCACTTTTAATTAACCGATTCAGCTAATCAATAGATTAGTGATGCCGTCACAGTCCCAATCGGAAGAGATAACAGTGTTTGGTCCCGACGCTTCTCTCTCTACCTAGTTGATCAAATTAGTTGCTCTCCTCCTCCTCGCCTATCATGAAACTGCTTACCCTTTCACCTGATGCCTGACGTTGCTATAGTGACACTGATTGGACTATGTTTGTCTTCAAAAATGTCTCGGCCGTCACGGCAGCCTGGTAAATGTTCGGAGAGCTTTGTGATGAGTAGGAGGGTAAAAGTCAATTCAGCTGGTGCGGAGGATCTGTTGTAATAAAGCGTTTCTTGATGATATCGTTCTGCAGACAAGTAGAGGCGAAATGGCGTCTTACGGACTTGTCTCACAATTATAAATACTCTATTAAAGAGGCACATTAGGCAAAAAAAAAACATGTGAGACAGACAGAAGGATAGAAGACAGAAAAGCTTTAACAGTTGGTTTATCTTTGCTCTCTGAGGGATAGATCATGCCCTTGGCTATGCAGATGATTAGGCCAACTCCAGTTATCACAGGTCTTTAATTCAGCGCCTAAAGGTATGTGATTAATCGTTAGGTGAGTTGAGACATGGCATGAGGGCTTCCTTTCACTATCACGTCCCCTCCCCCTTACTTTTCCACTCCACAGGTATAACAAAAGAAGTCTTATGAGCTCTGACAAAGAGTTTCCATGAGAGGGGACGTATGAGAAGGGGTAATTTATACAGAAGATTAATGACTCTCATTACTCGGAGTAGTTCACCAGATAAAGTCAACCAGTTATAGACCAAAAGTATAAACTAAGAGGGCAGAACAGCAGTACTTTTTGCAGGTTGTTTCTTTTATTGAAAGGATAATGTTTTTTAGACCCTACAATTATGTCAGAGTATAGTGTTTTACGTTATTGCTTGCAAAATGGCCATAATTTTGGCTCTCAAGTAAGCATCAGGCTTTCATGTTGCACCCATGGCAGAGGAGTGACAAGTTGGAGGGGGGGGGGGGGGTGTTCAGCGAGTGGGCCCCAAGTTTCCATTATGACAAATCCTTTCTGAGAAGGTTAAAGCTTAATTACAGAGTGGCCGGTGTGAGCAGCAGAGGTCTCATCGTCTTTGAGGCGTTTTCTAGGCAAACAGCTTTAGTACAGTAATCAGTGAACCAAGTGTTCTTTGAGATTACAGTACCAGTAAAGTGAAGCTCAGCGGTCCTCTTTCGCTGTTTACTTCCCTGCTCTCACCCACCCCCTTCTTTTTTTTTTTTTTTTTTTGCGGGGTAGGATGGGGAATTTAGTGGATGACACACACCATCCTCAATACGTTCAAACCCAGCAATTCATGGTACATTTTATGTGCCATAACCAACTTAATTTTTAAATTTTCAACCTGTCAACTATTGTGGCCTCTTACTTTTCCTCTTCCTATTACTTTGTTGTGGTTATATACTCTCTTTTTGTTTTATTCCTCATCACAATGTGGTAAATTAAGCCAAGATGAGATGTAGAGCCTGCAGTATTTGAGGTAATTGTGTGTGCTTGTAGGTGCAGTAACATACTATGATTTTTTTTTCTTGAAACTTTATTTTCAAGCAAAATGAACATGATGACATGTGCAGCACAATATATGTACAGGAACCGTGTCTTTCAATGACATATGCAATGAGTT
The DNA here is from genome assembly GCA_038419695.1 of Scomberomorus guttatus. Classification (NCBI taxonomy): domain Eukaryota; kingdom Metazoa; phylum Chordata; class Actinopteri; order Scombriformes; family Scombridae; genus Scomberomorus; species Scomberomorus guttatus. The sequence continues at coordinate 13,278,501 of CM076462.1, forward strand.
ACATCTTATAGGCAAAAATACTGTATATAGTTTTTTTCCCCAGTATTTTACAAGGTAAAAATACATTTTTCCATACAGTTTGTTTCATTGACAATTGCAGCCCAGTTGTTCTTTGTTAGAGAGTTTGCCTGCAGCCATTTCTATGTCATGGCTTTCTTGCAAGAGATACTCATCCTGTACCCTACGTTTATCAGGGATTTTACGCATAAATTAACTTACTGTGTCCTCTAAAAGTTATTTACATTGTTGCTTATTATTATACAAATATTGCCCTTTCAGAAGCTCGCAAATAACTTAACCCTCGAAAGATTTGGACAATAGGCGTCTAGTAGCAGTCGTTCCTTCAACCTGGATGTATTGCAACTCGAAATGAAACCCTTCATTTTTCTCTTTGTTTCTGCCCCTCCCTCCGTCTTCCATGCTGTTGATCTTGTGGAATCCACTGATTCAAGTCTACAGAGGGAATAACATGAGAGCACAGACAGACGCGCAATCTGAAACTTCTCTCCTCACAATCAATTATGGCCCAGACACTCATATGTAATTAGCTCATTAAGCCCTTGATTTATTTTTTTTAGCTCATGTGGCTGAGCAGAGGAAATGGATATTACTTTCTTATTTTGTAATTAGTTAGGAAATTTCCTCATTAGCTTTGGGATTATAATGAACAAATAGGTAAATTTAACTTCAATTAGCTCATGGTATAATTTATCCCTTTGAAGGGGTCTTTGTAAGTGTTTCTTCTGTCACTTTATGAGAGGGACACAAGTGCTGTCTGAATATTCTAATATCCAAAGCCATGAAATGACATTAGAAGAGGAATTAGCGCAAAGAGCTACTGTATTTGCTAATTAATTTTGAAAGCCGTGAGGTTAGTGTCCCTTCTCTCTCTGCCTTCTATCATCTTTCTCGCTGCCACTCTTTCTACTCAATTATACCCCTCTAGCGTATCCACTTTGACGGGGGTTGTATATTTCTCTCTCTATCACCAGACACACACTCCGCTCGCACGTGCTAACGCAAACACACTCGCGCACGCATCTCCGCTTTCCACCCTTTTCCTCTCCCTTTCTCCCTCACTCCCTTCACAGCTAATCTCCCTGTGAATGGCTCGCTCATCTGAGTGCCCCCCCCCCCCTCCCGCCCACCCTCTAAACCTCTCCTCAGCCCCAGCATGTGACTGTACTTTAAGAGAAATCCTTGATGTGGCGTCGGCGAGAAACAGAGATATGTGGATTTCCCGAGTCTGGAAGTCTGTGTCAGGTCAGGGAGGAAGTCAATGAGAAGGATACAGTTTTGAAATCATCAGCATATTTTAGGATTTGAAGACCCCATTCAGAGCCTGCTGAGCCTCTGCTTATGGGCTGACTCGAGCTGTCAGTAATACGTGGCACAGCCAAACTCTTTTGAGGCTCCAAGTACTTTTTTTTTTTTTTTTTACGAGGATTTCCTTTATCCGTGTTTCACAAGTTGAAATTAACCTCTTATAGCGAAATTTATACAGCTTATTTATTGTATTATTTATGCTCCGAACCACTTAGAGTAGGATAATGCAGAAAAAGCACCGCTTGCCTCACAAATTCATGGACATTGCAAAAGTTATTAAGACTCAAATCCTAAGTCTTTGCATTCCAAGAAAACTGAGAATGCTTTGTTTGGGTTTATGGCATGCAACGTCTATGTAAACAGTACATTTATGTGACTGATTTCACAAAAGCAACCCCCAAGTACTTATTTAGAAATGTCTCTTGCACCCCAGGTTTGTTCTTAAAAAAAAAAAAGTTTTGAATTATACAGTTACCCTGAGGTCAAAGTGCAAGTTTTCATTGTCAAAAGCATTCTCACCATTTGATGCCTGCCCTAAACATTATTTTCTAGATGGCTGAAGTCAAAAACATTTTTATAAACAAGGCCCATGACTATATTCCTTTTTTTTATATAGCGTGTCCCACCTCTGGTAGTGACAGACCTGTTTGAGGACATCAAGGATGGTGTGATGCTGCTGACCCTGCTGGAAGTCCTCTCTGGACAAAAACTGGTGAGTCTCATGATCATTTCTAGAGCATGTGATTTGGCCGCATGCTTTAAAGACTTCACATCCTCTGATATCGCCGGATTAAATTTTAACTCGATCACGCTGAGCTGATATAACAAGGGTCAGACTGGTCAAGTAAATGAGAAATTCAGTGAGTGTTTTTTTTTTTTTTTTTTTTTTAATTGTTTGTTTATATGGTTTTTATAAGCGTTTTTTGCTAATCTCAAAAGAGCTGCGGACCTAATGCGGTGCATGTGAAATGAGAAACAAATTACATGGAAATGCTCATCGATCTGCTTTTATTAGGATGTTTGAATTGAATAGAAAAGCCCAGATTAACCAGGACAGATCAGAGTTCAGCAAACACAGACAAAGACAGCTTTAGGATCTTACTTGGCCAATATTGCCTAAGGTCTAAGCTGTCTATGTCCTATTGATCTGGCTGTTTATAGTCGAACACAGCTCTGATTGGATTCCATATTTTCAGTCTTAATTTGTTTTATTGTTTGATTCTCTTTTTTTTTTACTGTATTTGCGTTTGCTGATATTGTTTATGCTGTGCTTAGTGTGCCCTAAATTTTTCATTCTTACGAGCAATAACATTTCAAATAAATGTCCTTCTTTTCAGTAGCACTGTTTTATTTTATCCACACTATCTGTTTCTCTATTTCTTCCTTTCCATCTCTCTCCATTGTTCTCCCTTTTCCTTCCAGCCGTGTGAGCAGGGCAAGAAGCTAAAGAGGATCCACTGGGTCGCTAACATCGGTACAGCTCTCAACTTCCTCGAGGGTAGGAAGGTAAGAGTTCAGAGCTTTCTTTTTATGTTTTTTTTTTTCTCCTCTCTTTTACCCCTCTCGCTACTCTTCCAACTCAGCTGCTGCCTTGTGGGTGCAAACACTGAATCCTGACCTTGTGTGACCTGTTTCCCCGTCCTCCCCGCCTCTTACTCTCCCCACCTTCTCACATTCCTCATTTATCCAGACACCACTGCACTCTGCTTTCACAACAAAGATTCTTGTTCAGAAATTCAAACACAGGCTTTACTGTATTGTTTTGCTGATTTTGGTCACATATTCTCTTCATCTAAATGGCATTGATTTATTTGTTTGGCTGCATATACTTGATGAAAAATTCTATAAAAAGGTACCACACTTCTTGCACTTTGTGATATTAATACTCGCCAGTTTTCGGTCTCCCATCTGTTGTCTTCACTTTAGAGAAATAGCAACATGGTTCATGATTCCTTTTTCCAGCTTTATCTGCAGAATTGCATAAACTAATCATAAACTGCATCAACTGCCCCTGAGATTAGTAAAACATTCTCAGAAGCTTCACCCGCCTCGTCCTTGGATATACATAAATAAAGCCAGTTGTAACGTATGAGCTGATGTCTGCAGGGACATTGATTTGTCTTCCTCAAGTGTGACAGGGTTAAAACCGTAAATCCTACACCAGTAATCTGCAGTCTGGCGATGAGACGTCAGTGGGCACTCGCTGTATATGTCTGCGTCGCTGTGACTTAGTAAATTTAAGTATGTCGAATATTAAAATATAAATATGCGCTGCGTGTAAATCTGATGTATGTCTAGACTGTATTTACATTTGGCTTTACAGGCCTAATGGCTTAATGCCTGATACATGTTCACTCTTATCTGTACCATAGAAAATGTAGATGATCATTTCACCAATCATATTTGTAAACTGTTGAAACCCTGTAATATATTTATTTAAGTGGGTGTTGCAAACCCACAGCTATAATGTCAACTAAGGATGCAACTAACAATCATTTTCATTGTCGATTCATCTGTTTATTGTTTTCTCAATTAATCAATCAATTATTTAGGCTTGAAAAAGGACAGAAAAGAGTGAAAAATTTCCATCACCAGAGCCCAAAGTGACATCTTCAAATAGGTCGTTTTATCTGACTAACAGCCCAAAACTACTCCTGTATGGTTACTTATGTTCTTTATCCATGCTGTTGTGTGTGTGTGTGTGTGTGTGTGGTCATAACATAAAACACTTTAACCACACAGCTGGGTTGAGTTTCCAATATAACCTGCTGTGTTTTCTAATATGAAACCATGTATTGCATGTATTCTTATCAGCCACTATCCCACGCTTCCCCATGCTGCCCTCGCCTGCCCCCAATCTCTTCCTCCATGCATGTTCACCTATGGCATGTATTACCATATGATGACCTGTTGTGCTGCAGCGCCTCAGTAATATAACCCTCTGTGTGATAATATAGAATAATTAATCATATCACAAGATACAGCCCTCTCTTTCCCCCGTTTTCTTGCTCATCTCTCTCTCTCTGTCCATCTCTGCTGGATATAATCCCTGTCGCCTGTGTAATGGTGATACATCTCTCCTCTCTGCCAAGCACTCAAGTTATCTCACCTCAGAGATGCTACAGTATCAGCCATCTCACAGTCAATGAGGCATCCCCCTTTAACCAAATGCATCTAGAGTATTTCTAAGTACCCTCTCTCTCTCTCTCTCTCTCTCTCTCTCTCTCGTGTCCTTTTCTTATCTGCCCTCCAGTCTGCCTACAGAGGATCTCCGGTCAGTATTCATAATGTCACTGCCCTGGTTATGTACAGTACATGGAATAGATAGGGTCAGGATTATCTGCATCCAGTAGTGCTGTGGATTATAGTTATACTTTATATTGTTCATTTTATGTAAACATGCGTACAGGATTGAATTACTAGACTGAGGGAAATTGTGTTTACCTAAACCATATGTATGAGATTATGGGGAAGTGTAATGGTAATACTTAACTTTAACCCCCCCCCCTGTTTAACATTTATAAGCACTATATTTACAGTACCAGTAGAAAGTTTGGAGACGCTTTTCATTGAAGTGAAAGTGTGTCCAAACGTTTGACTGGTATTGTACATTTAATTAACACTTTATGACACATTTTAAGTAATCATAGCTTCTCCAATGAAGACATATTTTATATTATTACAACTGTGTTTTACTATATTGTCATTCATTACATTTTATAGATCAGCCTCCACTTATAAAAGCAAATGCTAAATATGAATGCTAATGCTTCGTCTTTTGACACAGATCAAGCTAGTGAACATCAACTCCACAGATATTGTTGATGGACGACCATCAATTGTTTTGGGGTTGGTGTGGACCATCATCCTCTATTTCCAGGTAACATTGCTTCAGTTAATTAAGGTAGTAGATTAGCAAATACAGGGTAAATAACTTTTGCAAACAAGTATTATTATAAAATGGTAGGACTTATAAGGAAAGTATGGACCTTGAAATGTATCTTCTTCTAGCTACCAAAAAAAGGAAATTTAAGCTGTTGAAATCAATTTTTCATCCACACTGAAAACAAGCAGTTGATACCTCCGACATTTCAGACATGCACAGATCAACAAGAACTTAATCAAAATAGTACAGTCCCTTAGCAACATCAACACATGTAGATGCATGCTGTTCTATCAAACATAAGAATATTAAATGAAGTGTACAACACTACAAAATGTACTTATTCACCTGCTGACATATTGATGCATTTTATATCAGTGATTTTATAGATTCTCTGTGTTCTGTTGTGAGCAGCCTCAGTTTGCTGACAGTAGAGAGGAGAAACTGAGAAGTAGATTATCAGCCCATGGCAATAAATCTTCAACAACTGACCAGCTGGCATTGGCTGAAGTCTAATAGTACATTTTGTGATTGTTATCCCAAGCTCCAGAACAACAGTATATATAGGCGATGTGCACGGCAACACGCTATGGTTCAACATTCGCAAGTGCACAAAACTCAAAACAGAAATATGAAATGCTCCACGCTCCAGTGTGGAGTTGCTCACTGGACCCTCAGCTGGATAAATTAAGGTTGAGCTCTCACAAGCAATGGGATATAGGGCTTCCAAGCAGGCCCATATGAAAATATAAAAAAAATATATACGTATATACACATAGATACATTGACATTTTGCTGCTGCTACTACTTCTACAGAAGAACCCAGTAGTAATAGTAGCAGTAGCAAAATGTTTATGTATCTACAGGTTATACACATATACACAATATCTATTCCTACAGTATGTATATATTCTCAAAGCGTTCTGTTTTTATCAGATCAGCAACTAATTATTATTAAAAGTAATTGAGTAAATTTGTAGGTAGTGTACTGATGACCTGCGTTTTCGTTGTCTCCTATTCCCCACAGATAGAGGAACTAACCAGTAGCCTACCAGCACTGCAGGCCTTATCCAGCAGCACCTCATCACTGGACAGTTCCACCAGCAGCACTGACACCACCAGCCCACCCGTCAAGAGGAAGCCTCTCCCACCTGTGCAGGGTGGGGCCAGAAAGGCCCTGCTGAGATGGGTCCAGCAGTCAGCCACCAAGTACGTGTCTCTGCGAAACAAACCCTGCTAAATGTGCTGCTTCCTTATGTAACACCATCATCAGTGTGTATTTTTTCTTTTTTCTTTTTTTTTTGCCTGCTGTGATGTTGTGATGTTCTGTCTTTTCTAGACGTCTGGGACTCGAGGTGAAAGACTTTGGTCCCAGTTGGCGTACGGGTTTAGCATTCTTTGCCATTATCCATGCCCTCCGGCCCAATCTAGTTGACATGGAGCGTGTATGGAGGAGGCCCAACCGAGAAAATCTGCAGGAAGCCTTCTTGTTGGCTGAGACAGAGTTGGGCATTCCACAGCTTCTTGACCCAGAGGGTAAATAACATTTCCTCTAGTATTTCATAGAGACTCATATCACATACCGACAACATTGTGGGGCCAAATTAATTCTACAGTCTTTTTCTCTCTGCTATATGTCCTTTAATAGGAAACAACAGTGTGACCTTTGTGTTACTCACTCAGTTAATGAGAAATCACTTTCCCGACAAGTCATTTAAATCAGTAGCGACTCATAGTACAGAGCTGGTTGTTCAGAATACAGAAATACAATCGTGGGTATCTATCACAGCATCAGATTTGCACCTCAGTGACACTGCCAAACACCATCTGTGCCTCTTCACGCCTGCCCTTCAGAATGAACTCTGACAAATCAAGCTTGACATCAGTATAATTAAGGTCTATTAGGCCGTGAGATTCAGCACGGTGGAACCTCGCAAGCAAAACTTGGACACTGATCCAAAGTGCTAAAGGTTGTTTTCATTTAAAGGGCTGATTGTCTGTTTCCAAACAGACAGACAGTTACATTTTTTGTCAGTGCCAGTTATTTTCTTATATGAGAATTGTCAGCAGGCTTCAACTTGATATCACTTCTGATTACATTAATTTGGTTCCTTTCTCAGATGTTGATGTAGACAAGCCCGATGAGAAATCCATTATGACATACGTTGCCCAATTCCTGAAGCATCATTCTGACCTAAAGCAGAGCGACTCAGAAGGACAAGCAGAAGAAGAGGTAACCAGCTGTCAGATTTATCTCATTCTGGACACGCCTTTCATTGTCTTCTCTCTTTCTGTATCCTACATGGTTTGTCTTTCTCTTTAAACGTCAAACTTCAGCCATGACATGCAGCATATATGACATTTTGTCTCTCTTTAGCTGGTGTTGAACTGAAGTGTGCATAGCTGAGTGTTTCTAACTACTGTTTGTTGCCTGTTTTAGCCTTTGTAAATGATGGGTAAGGCTAAGGAAAGGTTTTTTAATTACTAGAATTTTAGATTTCCTCAATTGGCAATTTAATTAGTGCTCTAATGCAGTAACGCCCGCCCATCTGCTGATTCCCAAAGCTTAAAACAAACATATTTCACTTGTTATGTGACTCAGGTGTGGCATTGTCTTGCCTGTTGTTTATGTCTTTCCTTTTTGCACATCTCTCTCTTGGTGTCTCTCCTTGTCTTTCTCTCGCTGTTTTTGTGTGGTGACTGCTTTCCTGTGGTGGTTGTTGTGCTGTCCTCTGTCCTACAGCATGGTCTTGCTCCTCGCGATATAGCGGAAATGTTGGAGGTAGGTTATATAGTAACTTAAGGTCCCAGGGGCAGGTTTTCCATCATTTTCCGCAGCTCAATGTAATTAGCACCCTTGCACATTCACGGTTTCCATATAAATGTGATTAATGCTTATTTTTCTGGCTTTAATATTGAATTACAGTATCGTTGTCTACTGTACAGAGTGTGGGTGAGATTAAACATTGTTTTTCCATGTCAAAATAGAGCCTATATGCTAATATTGGCTCTCTATCTTACCTGATGTGATATTCCTGCCGCAGGGTTTCTGAGCCATGATAACAAAAGGAAGTCCAGTATAATAAGATGTGATATTACCATTTATTAATGTTACCACCTAGCGCTATGGCTCCTGGTTCCATTAGCATGACAATGAAAGCCTCTGGCATTGGCAGTGTGCATTGATACAGCGTATTTGATGGAAAGCTTGTGAATAGAGGTTGCCTGTTTTTAAGGTTAACAGTGTCAGGAGCTGCTGCGGAGCTGTGCTAACCACTTGCTTTTTAAGCCGCACTGTGATTTGTCGGCTCACAACACTGATAAGGTTTTTTTTTTTTGTGGTTGTTGTGTTTCTCACCCGCTTTGTTCTTTGTTGGCAGCTCTTGCTAACATGATGATGTTTGTCCTGAATATGCTATTGTGTTAAATTGAATGAATTTCAATAGGCCCTTTTGTTTTCAATGAACCATAAAAGCGTTGTTTTATTTTATTATCTAAATCAGCGATTGAAATACTGGTAGTAAAATGTTGTGCGGAAGTTGTGGAGAATACAATATGACAGATAATAGACTGTTTTCCTTTAGAATTAGCTTAATCTATTTCCACTTTTTAAGCTGTCATAAAGAATACAGTTTAGGATTGGGCTCCCCACAGGAGCCATCGTGAAGTGATAAAGCTGAATAGACTGAGACTGAACAGCTCACAAGCTATTTGAGCAGCATAGTATTATCGTCATGGTAACTTAAAATCCAATGAAATGTTAGTGGGGGGTCTTAGACAAAGTACCCTGTTTAAGCAGAGTGTTTTTGGCAGCTGTGGGTTTTTGACATTTTGTCCTACAGGGAGACACAGAGGATTAGCAGAACACATGTTTAATAGTACATGCTCTGCCCCTTCTTTCACCCTTTTTTTCCTCCCTCCATCCTTTCATCAATCTGTCAAACATCCTTCTGGTTAATCACTTTTTCTTTCCACCTTCCTGTTTTTTTCCCTTTCCCTTACACCCTTTCCCCTCCTTGCATGCCCCCTCTTTTATTTGGTTTTCATTTCCCCCTTTTGCACTTCCCAATTTCCATGTCCATCATTCCACCCGCCGTTCACCCCAAAATCCCTCCACCATCCCGGCCTCCTAGAGAGAGCAGCGAAAGAGCCTGAGGGAGCTCAAAATGTGGCTCGACCAGCTGGAGAGAGACGCGGTACAGGCTCAGGAGACTGAGGGCAATCTCAGTCAACAGTACCAGGTTAGTGTCTGTGTGTGTGTGTGTGTGTGTGTGTGTGTGTGTGTGTGTGTGTGTGTGTGTGTGTGTGTGTGTGTGTGTGTGTGTAGTTTAGACTGGGCACACTGGGCACAGACGCTCCTATTATTAGCTTAATCAGTGGCATTACACTGTGGGGATCAGACGACAGCCATCATATTCTCAGTCATTCTGGCTTATTCCACCGAGCCCCAGGATACATTCCATATTCAGCAGCATGTGGAATATCCCTATTTTAATCGCACATTACTCAGAAGAGTCTGAGAATCTGAATCTAGACAGAGGGACAGCATTCAGAGGCAATTAACTACAGTTTTTATGAGGATCTGATTAGGCACAAATGGGAAGAGGGTGTGAACCTTGAGAGAGCACTTGTTCTGATGTCTGTATACTGTAACTTGAATGTTTTTGGACATGCTTTCACAGGGGACAGAAAAGTGTGAATTATGAACAGATGTTTTTTTTTTTCTTCTTCTTTTCAGTTGTTCAAGAGTCTGCGTGTCCAGTTGGAGATGAGGAGGAAGCAGGTGGAGGGAGCTTTGCAGTCTACTCAGAAGGACGGGATGCTGACTGTGGATCAGGCTCTGGTTAAACAGGCCTGGGAAAGGGTCTCCAATAGGGTGAGAGAAGCAGGAGTCACCATCTACGTCCGTTATAGTGTCACACTGTGCAGAGTCATCCTGGCAGCAGTTTGTAAAATATGGTTTTGCCTTGGATATTAGTCTATTCTTTCTGCATAACCATCTGTCTTCTATTCTTTCTTGCTTCATCATTCTGACAAATGAAAAAACCAAAGGTTCATTTTTGTGCTATGCAATGACTTGGACAATCACAATCTGCTCATAAAGTGTTTCTCTTTGATTTCTTTTTGCTGCATCTCAGCTCCTGGACTGGCATCTGCAGCTGGACAGGTCTCTGCCTGCTCCTCTGGATATGGTGGGGACATGGCTGCACCAGGCTGAAGGAGCCCTGCGACAAGAGATCATCGTCCAACAGGCACATGACGAGACAGCTAACACTGTCCACAGAGCTTTAGAGCAGCACAAGGTTAGCATACATAGGAGAGAAAACCAGGACACCTAGAACATGCAAATACAAACCATTTTAAAGGTGCTGGATACAGTATTTCTTTGTGTTCATGAGCTGTATGTATTTACACTGTGCAGGATGTGTTGAAGAGCCTCGAGAGTCACCAGCAGGTCTTTCAGAGGATCCATAAGGACAGAAGTGTTGATGGAGTCCCTGTTCCCCCAGACCAGCTACAAGACATGGCTGAGAGGTAGGAAAGACGCCTGCCTCAACCTCTGACTCAGAGACCTGATTTATACATTTTCAAAGAGACAAGTTATTGTTTTTTTTTTTTAATTTAAAGCATGGTGTCACGTTCTGCTTTTCAGAGGTGAAGTGTGAGGGTCAAGCTGTAGGTCTGATATTGTATGATTTGTAAATTTTGTCTTTTTTTTTAGGATGAACTACGTCTCTACATCTTCTAGCATCCACCTGGCTAAGATGGAATTCTTGGAGAACAAGCACCACATGCAGGCCTTTCTCACTCTAGCCGAGTCCAAGCTCAAATCCTGGATCATTAAATACGGCCGACAAGAGTCAGTGGAGCTGATGCTCCACAACTATGTTGTAAGCTCAGACTTTGATAAACTCTCTACATATTGTACTGAAATGTTAAGCAAATCTTTAACATCTGGAAAGTTACGAAAAGTAAAATGACTTTTTATTTCATTCTGTCTTTATCAGTTATTTGTGGAGAAGCATCATTTCTTTGAAAATTATGAGGCTTTGTTCCAGTCCCTGAAAAGTGCTGCTGAGGCCTACGTCAGCGCTGACAGCTCAGGTGAGAAGACAACACAACAAAATTTAAATCACTCAACACACTGCACATACTGTATGAATAATACAAATGATGCGTAAAATGCAAAATGCGCACAGTAAATTAGAGGTATGATATGTAATATACAGCATAACCCTCATTAATAGTTAATTCTTAAATATACAGAATTAATCTTCTTGGATGGGGAACATAGTGCATGTTTTTATATTTACAGACAACTAAATTCTCAAGTGCATCACATAAATCACATAACAATCCACCATTACAATAACAATGGTCTGATGCAACCAGAGATATTAAAGGGGTAGACATCTTGGTATAGTATGGCAAATTTATCTCACAGTATTATCATATTGCCCAACCCTAATTGCATTCTTGTCCTTTGGGTGTTGCATTTATCTAAAATTGAGTGGATTCTCCAAAATGTGTTTCCTCTGACACCAAATATCTCACTATTGTACACGATATCTCAACTTTATTTCCCTCTGTCAACAACCAATGCAGCTCAGTCTGCCCTCTGTCTGGTTTTACAGCTTGGGTAGAGGGGGGAGAGTCTGCAGGCTACAGCTAAATGAGGTTCCTCCACTCCCAGCTCTCTGTGGGGAATACGACCCCATTTGCTAGTTAGGAGTTGCTCCACTTCTGCAGGTCTCTGGGCGCAAACTGAGCAAGCTCGTTGGTTTCATTAAGTTTCAGGGTTGTGCTGCTTTAGGGTATTCAGAGCAGAGAAGTGAGCTGTTGCGAGAAATCAGGACATCTGAGGCTTGATTGGTCGACCCCACAAATGAAGTGCCCCCCCCCCCCTCCCAACCCCACACCTGCGTGAGCACTGTTGGTAGTCAGCGCCTTGGGCTCTGATTGGTTGGATGAGAGATCATTTGGATGTGTTCGAAGGCTCAGTTTGAGGTTATAGCTGAACTGGGAAAGGACAAGAGGATAAGGGGATTGATATGTAATTAGCTGCCATTTTAAGGCATAGCACTATATGAAACTGGATATTTGTCTTTTGCTGGCTTCATTTATCAGCCCCACACTGGCTGATGATAGTTTGTCATTTGTGGTACAGGGCTTATGAGACTCGAGAGTTTGAACCAGTGAAATGGAACACACGAGCAAGAATAATACATCTCCCTGAAGTGAAAGTTTTTGGGGTCAGAGATTTTTCTGCGAAGACATGTAGTTCCATCAGGCTTTATGTGCTCTTCGTCTGGTGTTTCTATTAACGTGTACCATCTGTCGTCTGCCTTAAAGCGAGACTGTGTATGTAACTTTCGCTGAACATCGGCCAAAAGTGGCAATTATGGGATGATATTGAATGCTAAGAGCCATCAAGTCATCGAACTGACTCAATAATAACAGTTAGACAGTAATATGTATGTAAAGTTTGCAAACATTAGCTAACATTAGCTACCAGACCAAGTGGGGCTGTAGCAGCAAATACAGTGTAATGAATTTAAGTAAGCCTTTTATTGCTTATGAATTCAAAATTTCATTTGCAAGAAAAATAATGTGTTATTTCTTATTTTAAATGTACATAGTCTCACTTTAACCATAGAGGAAATCCATATAAACTGATATTAATTCATATTTTAATATTTATGATTAGTATGATTACGATGGCTCCATGTGTACAATGTTTTAGTATGATGAGGAGTGTAAGCAGCAGTAGCAACAGTATCGGAGGGAGTAGCAGTGCTAGCAGTGGTGTTTCTATTGCTGTCATTGTTGATAAAATTGATGAATTCCTCCTCCTCCAGTGGACGAGGGAGAGATGGGAGTGCGCAGGTTCCTGCGGGAGGTGGTGACTCAGTGGAGGAGTCTGTCCATGGAAGTGCGCAGTGTGAGGAGCATGCTGGAGGAGGTGCTGTCCAACTGGGAGAGGTACAGCTCCACTGTGGCCTCCTTACAGGGCTGGCTGGAGGATGCAGAGGAAGCCCTGAGCATGCCAGAAAACACAAAACGGGTATGAGATTGACTATTAATATTGTAGGAAACCTCACCATATACTTGAAGTTTTTTTTTTTTTCAGTGCACAGATTAAGAGTCCTCTCAACCATGTATTTATGTGATGGAGTAATAGTAGTAGCAATCAAATATATGGCAATCCTATTTCAAGCATTTAGTCTTCTAAGTGGAATCCTATTAGGAGTCTCCACTCAAGTATCAAATGATCTTCTTGACTTACAACGAGCCACTGAGGATATTCCTGTTGTCGCATTGCCATGGTTACCTCAGATTCACATCCCCACCAAGGATTAGACAGCTAATTACCCCACTTTTTATTGTCCTCTCTTTGTTTCCTTCTTTGAACCCCTTTCTTTGTTTCTTTTTTGATTAGCTGTCTTTGTGTCTTTCTTCGGCTCTCTTTCTTTGTTTATTTGAATTTCTTTGTGTCTGTGTTTCTTTCTTTGTTTTTCTAATGAGTCCGTCTCTCTTCCAGGAGTTTTTCAGGAATCTCAGCCACTGGATGGATCAGCATGCAGTCATGAACGACGCAGGGAATTTTCTAATTGAAACGTGTGATGAAACTGTGTCACTCGATCTCAAGCAGCAGCTACTTCTTCTGAATGGACGATGGAGAGACCTCTTCCTCAAAGTCAAACAAGTAACAAATAAAACCCCTTACAACTAAAAATGTTAGAGAAAAAACCCAGTTGGTATTTCCAGTTTTCAATGTAGTATTTTAGCTGATTTAGGTACCAGATGCTTAACCAGCATGCAAGTGTGGCACTATTTAACCCAGGTCTGAGAATGAAATAAATCCCAAACTTTTTATTGTCTTTCCTTTTCTCTAGTATGCCCGAGCAGATGAGTTGGAGAAGTGGAGGAAAGACCATCTAAAGGCTGTGTCAGCTTTAAAAGAGCTACTGGATACAGCAGAGGCCAAGCTCAATGCTCCTGTCCAGGTGTCTTTCCTCAATGTTAGAGCCTTTCTGCAGGATGTGGAGGTAAGGGAAAGCAAACTGCCAGTTTGTCTATCATACATGAAGATCTGAACAGCACAGTAATACATGCACAGCACAATAAACACTTATTACCAGGGAGTGTTTTTGTTGCTCAACGGTTATGATTTTGTGTGATCTATATCCAGTCAGCATTCAGTTCTGAGACAATTGAGATGTTCCAGATGACAACAATCTTACCAACAACGCTGTGTGTGTCCACACTGAGTCCCTAGTTCAGTAGGTAGTGAAAAGTAGCAGAATTTAAGACACTGATAAGGTCACCATTTCATTAACATTTGGTTTGTAATGAGACAGGAGCCTGAGACACATATGTTGGTGTTTTGCATTAGAGTGATTTTGGCATTTAGATGCCTTAGAAAATGGCTAACTAAGAAGTCATTCCTTTTGATGCAAAATAATCTCATTATCTTCCCCAAATCTCTACTTTCTAGTGAAGTTAGGCTCCTAAACATTTGCACTGGCTGGGTGGTTGGGGGCCAGCCCACTCCGGTCCTCTTCTCATGTCGCCAACAGTGCACTTAGCTCGGCGTTGATTTCATTTAGGCTGACAAATAGATGCAGACAGAAACTAAACCAAAATACTTCTTGGATGAGGGTTGTCATTGATTGTCCATCACGGTCTTGACAAAACAGCAGCATGCCACTCTCCTCTCCACTCCCTCCACTCTCTTCTGGCGTCTACCCTCTTACATGCTAATATCAGATAAGACCCGCCCTCTTGAATCTTAGCAACCAATCAAAAATGAGAAACAACAACCCGGAACCGCGTCATTGCCAAAAGCAGTTTCGTTTTAATAATTCCCATATATTTAAGAATGTCTAGGATGACTCTTTGCCTGCACGTCTCATCTCAGAATACCAAACAAAAGGTTGTTGCCATGGAGACACAATACAAGTTGGCTGCCCGCAGTGCTCAGCTCCTTGCCAAGGATGCACCACAGGATGAGGCTGCCAGGGTCATGGCAACTATGACAGCAGCCAAATGTCAGCTGAGTAAGGTAGGTATCATATCTTGAGTCTTTTTAAAAAAATCTCCTAATCACACACCATTGTCACTATTTAATGGCCTGTATTATCTGTTTCCAGGTGAGAGAGCGGTGTCCCTCCCTAGTGAGGGAATGTCATGTTCTCCTGCCGCTGTTGGAGGAGATGGAGAAACACATCACTGCTTTTTACCAGGCCCTGGAGCGGGCCTGTCGCATTACTTCTGCCGCCAGAGACCCAGACACACAGGCCCAGACACAGCACAAACACAAGTGGCAGGTTAGATATGAATAAAATTTAGTTTCATGCATTTAAAATAAGTGATTTAGATAATTTTGATTAAACTTGCTGCAATTGCTGATATATGATAAAAAATGTTGAACGATATGATCACACACTTGCATGTTTGTGTTAAACATTGTTTCCACTATTTCCTCAGGATTTGTTAAATCAGCAGCAAAGCTGTAAGCGATGTCTGTCGGTGATTGAGAGGAACCACCACACCCTGCAGAGGGCGCTCTCCAGCAGTAAGGTGCTCCGAAACTTCGACCTGTCCCTGCTACAAAAGAGAGTGGCTGAAATACAGAGCTCAGCACAGGTTAGCATTATACATACATGTACACATACACATACCAGAATACCACACAGACTGAATTACCCACAACACTGATTATATTAATGAGATTACAAGAACACCCAGGAGGCAACAGCGCAGATTAGATTTACCCATGTGACTCATTATTCATTTCCTTGATGTAAGACAAATAATGTAATTACACTATATTACCAATGAGACCAATTAATGATCACCATTACCTACTGTCCCTCCTCTCAGGCTTTGCTGAAGGAGGTTGGGGAATGGAGAAGGCAGGAAGAGGCCAACAACTGCTTGAGGAGGAGGTTTGAGGAATCAAGACAAGATCTGGAGAGAGTACTGAAGAAAGCTCAGGGCTGCTTGAGAGAAAGCGGAGACGCTGAGGAATTACTGAAAAAACACACTGTAAGATCAAACCCGTAACATTCTGCTATAAATAGCAGGTACATAAAGTGTAGAGATAATCTGAAGAAATTTTCTCAATATCTGTTTCAGTTTTACAAAGCTGCAAATTCTTTTTCTCTATTAACACAGCTAGTTATGTGATATATATACAGTATAACATTAGATGAAGTTTAACTTAAAATATACCTATATAGACAAGTTTGAGGTGGATATGCTGTTGGCATTCGTTTCATTGCTTATTTTTTGTGCCCAGTTTCAGCTTCCTGTATATATCTATAATGACTTTTGTCTATGCACTTCAGTATAAAGAATATTTATTAAGATTTCAAGATGCCCGGATGATTTCCTTTAATCTCTCTTCATACTTGAAAAAAAGTATAAAACCTACCATATTACTACCACATACAATATAAGTACTTGACTCACTTCTGTCTTGTATTTTTATAACGCAGGATTTTTTCAGCCAACTGGACCAGCGGCTGCTGAGCGTGTTCTTGAAGGCGTGTGACGAGCTGACTGACATCCTTCCAGAGGAGGAGCAACAGGGACTGCAAGAAACTGTCCGCAGGCTGCACAAACACTGGAAGGTCAGGGGTCACCATGCTTTAACACTCTCACTAATTACTGTACATCTCTGGGGGCGCATAGCGGATACTTCATTAACTTAACCAAGAGAACCTTTGGCTTTGACAGAGATCCCTCTGGTCTGTTTCCAATTAACCTGTACTAGCGAGATTAAAATGCAACCTTCTCAGTGTTTTCTTGCATTCTCCCTAGGGGATATTTTGTTTCTGATGATTTTGGAAACGATACAGAATGAGACTGATACCTATGTACTGTAAGCTGTACAGTATGTCTTATCCAGGGGTCTGTCTTATCCTACCTGTTTTATCACAGGACGTCCAGGGTGAGGTACCATCTCACCTGCTACGTCTAAAAGTGGAGGTGGAGCAAAATCGAGTGGCTGTGATCCTACAAGACTGCAGAGCAGAGCTGGACAGAGAAATGCAAGCTCTTTCTGGCACCTGCACCAGTGAGCGAGTGATCAAAGAGCACAGAGTGAGCCCTGGATTTGGTAGAAGTCTTAGAACAGATTAAACCAAGAGTGGCAGTGAAAGAAAGATGAAATCACTTAACATCATCGTCATCATCATCATCATTCTGCCTCCCTTTTTCTTGTCTCCAGACGTTCTTCAGGGAACGCAAACCTCTGACTTTGTGTGAGAAGAGGATTAGGAACATGGAGGATCTGTGTCATAAATTGCCTGACAACGACCAGGTTTATCGAACACTAGACTCCACCATGAGGGCTGTAGAAGAGGTTACTGAGCAAATCAAGAGCACCCACCTCAAACTGGAGCAGCATCCTGATAAATGGAAAGAGTGGAATGAGAGGTAAAGATTGACAAAAAAAGATGCATCCCTCAAAGTCCCTACGTCTGATGTCTTTAGGTATGACCTTTTTAATGCTGAAGAGGGTCTAAACTCGTAGTTTCTTTTTCCAGGTTCTGTGAGCTTTCTGACTGGCTCTCATCTCAGAGGAGGCAGGTGAGGCTTTTGAGAGAGACAGCAAGAAATTCCAGCCATCAGGAGCAAGTAGATGCTGCTGTTCAGGTGAGCCAGCATACTGTATTTGCTGCTGTAGGCACAGAGATTAGCTCATAGTCAGTGCAGCTAAACTTGCATTCATTTTTAGGCACTGCAGGAAGCAGTAAACACCCGAGAGGAGAGCCTGTTGTGGCTTAAAAGCCGCCTTACTGGGCTGTCTGAGGTTAGCTCTGAGCTGGAGATCCAGAGACAGAGAGCAGCCCTGGCCAAGCTCTCAACCGACCTGAGGGCACTCTTCTCTTCACTCTGTCAGGTATTCCAAGATGCTCTATATGTTAAAATTGTGTCTATCTCCCTTCCATTCCCTTCACTTCCTGTCTTCCCAACAAAATCATTCTGTCTGATCCTCTGCCTCCTTCACTCACAGTATGGGGAAGAAGGCTCAGGTATGTTCCAGTATGAGGAGCTGAGGGAGGAGGTGCGTGGCGCTCTGGAGGAGGTTCTGAGAGCTCGGAAGGAAGCTGAGGAGCAAACCAGCAGGATCCTGGATGCTGAGGACCTGATAGAGGCCAAGCAACTTTACCTTATTCACCAGGTGTGCATGCAGAGTTTTGAGTGTGGTGATGTCAGCTAGTTTGGGTGATGAAAGAAAAATTAAGTAATCTCACAAAATGTTAAGGATAGGTCCTCCTTAATGTAATGTTGTCATTTTGCTGCAAAAAGCAAATTTGTTCTTGTCTGTGTGTGTTATAGCAACATCTAAAACGCCTGCATGCTAACCGGAGAGAGGCAGAGTTTTTGGTGTCCCATTGCCACCAGCTGCAGAAAGGAGAGGAGCTTAATCAGTCTCTACAGGAGCTGGAGGGAGCTTTCAGAGAGGTTGACCGCAAATCAGAGTCAAAGGAGCACAACCTGCAGGTATACCAGGCCTGGACTTTTCTCACGTCAGTGTGCTAATTTGTGCATGTGTGAGTGTCATTGATCTGTCCACACACGCCCCTGCTGTGATCATTGATTGGTCCATGTTGAAGCCTAAGCAACTATTGATTTTTATGTGGTATGTTAATTTTCTTTATGTCTGTTGTCCCAGGATTTGTCTATACACTTATATCACTGTCCTCCCATTGATTGGATAATCAACATGTTTCTACATGAACATATCTACGATGCCTTGAGTCCATAAATTCATACTTAAATGGAAAATCCACCTTAAAATATCTCAAATTTTATATCATGATGATTTATATCATCCGTGATACATGTCAGGTTTTGTGATTGAAAAATTTTAAAACTTTTACTGATAACCTCAATGCCACTCAACATGCTTCTTGATAATTTAGTAGGATAATGTAGGGTTATGTTTAGGCCATAGGGTGCTAATGTTTATTAATGTTCAAAAGTCTGAATTTGGTCAATTTGGTTAAATGACACTAAATGCTACGGTACCCATCGTCTCTTTGTGTGAGTGTACATGCAGCATGTTGTGCATGAAAATGTACCACTGATTGTTCTCATATATCTTCATAATCTTCAGGCGACTCTGAGCTCCTGGCAGAATTTTGAAGCAGAGAGAGAAAAAGTTTGGAGGTTTATCAGCAATACCAACAGCGAGCTGCACAAAGAACTTATTTTCAACAGCCTGGACAGCTTGAGAACTGAACTGGAGCACAACAAGGTGTGTGTGTGTGTTTGTGATCGTGTTGGCATCCGCGCTTGTACTGTATACTTTGTATTTGTTCTGTCAATACTTTGGCTTCTTACTTTGTTCTATAGGAGCTCTTCACAAAGGTTGAGGAGTGTTCTGTGCGAGCAAATCTCCTCCTGGAGATGGCAGCAGATATTCAGCTTGGTCCGAAGAATCAAACTCTTCTTCTACAGCAGGCGCAGTCCACCAGGGAAGCAGTGTCACATCTACAAGACCACCTCAACAAGAAGTATGTATGATTGTTCAGTAATCATCCCAAGCCTCCAATCTGCCCTAATTATGTTGGAGTATTCTGTTACTGACACAAAGAAAGTCTCACATTTGATGAGTGAGATAGGTAGATAGAACACGGATGCAGAAAAATTAAGTGAATAGGCAAATTTCCACAATGCAAAATAATATAGGGTGGTTTGTCAGTGTGTGATTGTGTGTATACATTTCTATACCTGTACATGCATATATCTGATCTCACCTAATCTTTTGTCTTCCAGTGTGGTCCAGCTGGAGATGATGTGCGTTTGGTGGGAACGCTTCAGCGCTGATTCAGAGGCCTTCTCCTCTTGGATCAATGAAAAGGAGAGGGAGCTGGAGGCTGTCAACCCCACCTCCTCCTTAGATCCTTTGGACAAACACATCAGCACAGTAGAGGTATGTCTTGTTTTATTATAATTATAAAAAAAAAAAACTCACCTTGAAGCTACAATTTTTACACAACTCCCTCAATAATCTTCATATATTTACAAAAAAAATATGCGACAATCTTTTTTTTTTTTTTTCTTTTCTGTGGCTCCAAATAAAATGAGTCCAAATTGCCGTCTGGCCTGGTGTCTGTTGTGTACAGTATCAGTGTGGCCTGAGGCTTATTAAGATTAAGATGAAATAAGATGAAGTTTTAATCCATGCCGAAGGGGAAATTGGGTTAGTGCCACAGCAAAGTCTAGGATATAGAAAATAAATTGATCATATTGAGGAAAACATAATCTTGCCAAGCCAGATCTTAGCCATGTCAGTCTTATGGAGGTCTGGAAAAAAATGAAAAAAAAAAAAAAAAACGGATGAGAGGGCTTTGGAAATCTTGAGGCAACCATTTGATTTGTTGTGAGAACTAACTCAGAAC
Source organism: Scomberomorus guttatus (assembly GCA_038419695.1). Classification (NCBI taxonomy): domain Eukaryota; kingdom Metazoa; phylum Chordata; class Actinopteri; order Scombriformes; family Scombridae; genus Scomberomorus; species Scomberomorus guttatus. The sequence continues at coordinate 13,299,132 of CM076462.1, forward strand.
TAAGTTTTCACTATCACTATCATTCCTCTTCTGTCGCATCCCCTCAGGCGGTGGGAGAAGGTTTAGAGGAGAAAAGGGCAGCTCTGGCCTGCATGGAGGAGGCCTGTGAGGCCATGTCGAGGTTTGTGACCCCCGGAGAGGGCGGATGTATCCGGGCGCGACTTACCCAGATGAGGCGCCACTGGGAAGAGCTGAAGGGGAGAGTAGAGCAGCTGGGTGGACAGCTCAACCAGAGCGTCTCCTACAGGCAGAGATACAATGATAACCTTGAACAGGTACACCGCAACACACAGCGCAAGAATAAAATTTACAAAAGCTTAAGCCATATTTACTTTTGAGATGTTTTGGACACTCACTACCTAAAGAAAGTTTTGTGCAGAAATGGTGATTGAGAATGTGCACTGCCAGTGTGTTCATTTTTGAATAACTGACATTTTTGTCATTATCAGGTCAAGAAAACAATGAGCGATCTTAAAGAAAAACTCGACTGTCCAGTCACATATTGCACATCATCATCTGAGACTTACAAAAGCCTACAGGATCACATGGTAAGAAAAAACACTTAACAAAGCCTTAAAATTACATCAATATGTATATACTTAATTATATGTTTGAAATTTTGAGGTTGACTTTTAATTAAATCATTATTAAATCAGAGAGAGTCTGAAGGGTGTACCTTTTATTACCAAATGAGCATTGAGTTAGTTTTCCATTTTGTCATGCTGTGTGTTCAAGGGTTTTCTTTGTAGGCATTGTGGAGTTGATTACAAGTTCATGTCCGTTTCCTCCAGGAGGTCTGCCAGGCTGTCGAGCAGCTGAAGCCCAGGCTGATGGCTTTGTGTTCGGCCATGAAGAGGCTCGGAGAGGGCAGCCAGCTGGAGGAAGAGGTGGCTAACCTCCAGGAGCAACAGGGAGACTTCATGGGAAAAGCCGCAGAAAAGCAATCTACATTAGAGAGCCTTCTAGCACTGTGGCAAAGGTACAATAAACAGTGATATATGCCCGTGTCTGAGCACTTTTCCAGAAAATTAGACCATGTGTTCAGTAAATTACACTTGCCTGCATATTTGTCTGGAAGAAACAGACAAATATTAGGCAATGAGTAAAAGAAACATAGCTCTGTGTTAGCTGTTACACCCTGTGAAGCTGAATATTCCAGCCTTATTCAGCAATCTGCTGAATATTTCACCATATTGAATACTCAGGCATGAGCTCTTCTTTCCAGCTTTTGAAACAGCAGCATGTAGATACAGAGATCTGTACAGAAAATGACAAAGAAAAGCCACAGGAGATCTAAAAAGAAAACTCCTGTTGTCATCACGAGCTTACATAAAAGTATATCCAGGATGTATTGCCAGCTGCTCCGCTGACAGGCTTACTGTGTATCGGATTTGTGTGTCCCTCCAGCCCCTACTGTAAAAGAGATGTGGTTGAGTATTTTAGGTGTTTGTTAAATCACGCAAACACAGGAAAGGAAAGGAAAAGGAAAAATGTGGAAATGTTTTATAAGAAACATTTTTGAGCACTTAACCGACTGCTGACTGACTGCTTTTATTGTACATCTCTTCCCCTTTCTGTTGAATCCTCCTCTCTGGCAATTTTCTTTATTTCCTGAGTCATTCCGTCATCTTAGCGTAATGTAGAGGAAGATCTCGTCTTTGACTCCGTCTGTCTGTCCCGCAGTCAGCCGCCATCGCATTCCTATTCTAATAATATGCTTTTCTTATCATTCTCTTTGTTCACAAAATAGAGTGATTGTCTCTTATTCTTTGTATTATTAGCGAGGAAAAAAAAAAAAAGATTCAGTCACATGGTATCTGTTTGTGCGCGTGTGTCTGTGTGGTTGTGTGTTGCTCTATAGTCATCCTCATCTCCTCCCCCGCAGGTGTATGCATGAGGGATTACTTACAGCACTGGGTGCACTGGCGAGATATGGTTGCTCTATTTTGACACTGTCCCTCATACTAAACCATGGTCAGATAAAAAATAACACCCAGACAGGATCATTGTGTGTGTGTGTGTGTGTGCATCATTGTGTGTGTATACTTTGAGATCACTGACTGTTAGCGGTGTCAATCTGGTTGTTAGATCGACATTTATGTTATTCATTCTAAAGATAGTGCTGCATAAAATGCGTTTGATTTTTGTCACCTTTGTATCTGCAGATTTGAAAAGGAGAATTCGTCTATGAAAAGCTGGCTAGACAGATGTGAGTCTGTTTGCTGTCCAGACACTGAACTGCTGTCTGCAGACAAAATAAAGCTTAGGAATGAACTACAAAATGTACAGGTAAATCAGCTGACTATTGATTGTTTCTCACTTCTATGGTTTTGTTCTCTTGAAGTATCTGATTCATTTGCCAAAAATGTTTTGTGTCACGTAGACAGTTTTGTTTCTTTTGTATGTGTTTATCTGCCCCTTTGAGTTTCATGTTTACCTCACCTATTATACAGGATGTTTTTGGCTATTTTTGTGTTGTACCATTTTAAAATATCTCTTAACCTGTACAGGAAATGCAGAGGGAGACACCGTCTTATGAAGCCCTCCTCCAGGGTCTTGAAAATCTTGGGCTGTGTCTGTATCCCACAGCACCTGAAGCTTGTATCCAAGAGCTCAGTGACGATCTCACACAACTACAGGAGAGATGCACTTCTCTGAAGAACAGCATATCACACAGGTAATACTCTTGTTTTACATTTGATATAGATTGTTTAAATTTCATTATCTCTTCATAAATTAATTTTTTCCAAGTTGCTTGTTTTGTTTAAATAAACCCCTGTTGAAATCATAATTACTGTCCTATTTTTAATCCAAACTGCTTTCCACCTCCCTTCTAGGCTTGAGCTGCTGGAGTCTCAGTTGTCACAGCTGGAGCTATTTGACGAGGCACTTCTGACATTGACCCAAAGGAGTGAAAACTTCCTGTCTGGCTTGAGAAGCACTTCACAGGTTGATGTTGCTGATCTTGAGGTTGCAATTACTAAGCTCAAGGTGTGAAATCAATAATGGAACGCAGTTGCAGTAAGCAAGTTTACATTGATTACTGTTGGAGCTCATAGAAATTTGTCTAATTGAACCATCTTGTTCCAGGAGCACGAGGCACAGCTGCAGGCTCATGCATCACTGAAAGAGACTCTCCAGCAACGAGAGTTCTTCCTGCTTCGCTGCTCTACTCCAGAGGCCCAACAGCAGCTCCAGGGCTGGAGGGAGGACTGCCTACAACCCCTCAATGAATCCCAGCGTCTACTGCTCCTCCGTAAAGAGTGCCTGACTGAGTTAAAGACTTTCCTTGAGAAGCATGGAGCAGCAGCTGAGGCTGTGCGCCACCTTCATGAGGCTGTGGAGGGCAGGGGGAGCTGGGATCGCTGTAAAGCTGAGGAGCTTCATCGCGGAGTAGGGGAAGTTGCTAAAGATGTGGCCCGGCTCGAGGCTGAGGCGGTGGGGTTAGACGGGCAGCTGAGCAAGGCGCACCTTCACCTGTGTGGTGCAGAGTGGCGGGGCTCCAAAGACGTGAGCCATCCTCAGGGAAGAACGTCTTGCAGGGGACAGGCAGTGGCCCTCACAATGGCTCTGGAGGAGGTACAGAAGGGTGTGGGATGGAGGCAGAGTGAGGCAGATGCTTTAGCGGCCCTGTGGAGCTCCTTCAGGGGGAGAAGGGAGGAGGTGATGAAGAATTTAAAGGAACTGGAGGATGAAACAAGGCAAGAGGGGGCCAGAGAGTGTTCTGTACAGGCCTTTCAAAACAGGTATGTGCATGGTAATCAAAGCACTTAGGCACTGTACACAACAACTTTAGTCCCTGAGCTGAACAGAATAACTGCAGTTTGACATATCTGTGGAAAGACCTCTGTTTCTCCTATGCCTTTGCTATAGCTTTGTTTTTCTTAAAATACATTGTTGAATATATTCTTTGTCACTTTTAAATAAATTATGAGCTTTTGATTCAAAGACTTACTGCTTGCCAAACTCCTCCAGAATATATAGTACATAAATGAAGCCAGCTCTAGATGGACAAATGAATCCATTAAAATTTAATCCCCTGAAAAATGAGATATATGATGCTGGAATCGAGCTTGTAACCCCTATTGTTTTCTTCTGCATCTGTTTCTCCCAGACTGCGTTTCTTCGTCCAGCTGGAGGATGAGCTCCAGTCCTTGCAGCACTCACAACAGTGGTTAGAGGAGAAAGGAAGCCAGCTGGCCCAGAGAGACAGCGAGCTGGCTGGGGAGGCTCTTAGAGAGGTGGCCCTGGTGAAGACAGCCTGGGAGAACGTCAGGACTCTGATCAGCAACGGGTGAGGATGAGGAGAAGGGAGGTCATTTCTTATTGATGTGCTTTAAAATCTTTTGCTCTTTCTGTTTTTTGGTTCTGCCATGTAGGGTTTAGAGACAGAGGGGAGATAATTTCTGATGATTCCATAAATGGAAACACAACAGCCAGTTAAGAAGCTATAGCTTTGACCTTTTTTCTTTCTTTTCCCATGCAGTCAGGAACAGAGTGGAGTGGTGGTAGATCTTCTTCGTCGGTTCCAAAACCTGAAGTCGATCCTCAGCACTGCTGTGGAGAATGCCCAGGCTGTTGCTCACAACCTGCCCGACCATAACCATAATGCTCTGGAGGCCAAAAGGACTTTCACACGGGTCAGAAGAAAATGATGATTTATTTTTTTCAGCTTCTTTTCAAATGTAGCATTTGGTAAACAGAATTTGTAGTTAGGATTAATATTTCAAACAAATAAGACTGTATGTGTCATAGTCCACTTTTATATAGTTTTTTGTATAGTTTAGTTCTTTTAAGAAGCAGAGAAGTTTCCTCAACCCATTAAAGAACCTTAAATTTGTCCAAATATTTAAAATCACCAAAACTGGAGATACAGCTTTCAGTCGGCAGCAACAGTTTGTTTTTTTTTTGTTTTCCTTTCTTAAAATCAGTGACTCTCAGACAGAGAATTGCATTTCAGCAGCAGCCACCCCACTCTTCCCTTTCCAGTTTGTACGGTATCTCTCCCTCTAGTGGTGGTCTGTTGTCATTCCTTCAGTACTCTTCTCTGTCCCTCCAGCATGAGACGGTCCAATCTGAGCTCAGAGAAAAACAGGAAGACATGGACCAGCTCATCAGCACAGTCGAGGACCTGCAGAGAGAGCTGGAGAAAGTTCCCAACTCTGATATGTGCTCCATCCAGAGAGACATGGAGACATTAAGGGACCAGTGGCTCGAGGTGAGCGGTGCTCAAACAGACATACCGTGCCACATATCTGTTTTGGTAAAGAAGCTTTGATAGCAGAAATCAGGATGTTTTTCATTTAGACAAGTGCAGTCATATCTTAGAACTAGTGGGTCAAACTTGGGTGAAATAATACTTTCTGAGTGTTGTGTCATTAATAAATTGTGGTACTATATGAATTTTCCAAAAACTGTAAATATTGTTTTACCCAGGTCTGGAGCTGAAATATGATAACGACTATAAAAAGCTTTGTGGAGTTGTTTACTGTGACTGTGGGGAAAAAAATCAATTATAACATCCACAATACATCTCCGCCAAACACTTGCGCTGCTCCTCTCTTAATGATCTTTATTTACTTCTGTTTTTCCCTTTTTTTTTCCTTTTTCTCCTCTTGGGGGATTTTGTTGGCTGCTCAGCTGTCACAAATATGACAGAAATATAAACACGTCTAGACACGTTATCTGCTTTTCTGTCTCTCCCTCTCACTTCTCATCCCCACATCTGTCAAACCAATTAAGTCTCGATTCCCTCCCATCTCCTGGTAAAGCATACCGTCCCTTGTTACAGGGAGCCGGAGAGAGAAAACTAAACACAAGAGGGAAATAAATCCTACCTCTCCTGTTGATTGAAATGTATTCTGTCCTGTACTCAGACACATTGCTGGTCTCTGTTCTTTCAGGTCTCAGAGAGAATACAAACCAACACAGAAAGACTGGGCTACTGTGTGACCCTATGGGACGACCTCAAGACCATGGAGCAGAACATCAACCAATGGGCTGCCACCTCCATTGCTGATCTCACTGACAGTGTCACTGATCTCAGTGACAAGGAGAAGACAGAGATCCACCTCGCCACCTTTCAGGTCAGATCGTGCTGGACAGTCTGCATGAATGAGTGTTTGAATGATGTTGGTGGCGTAATATTCAGAATGAGCTTATAGTGGGTGTGATTTAATTGAAATGTCCTGCTCTCTGATCTACAGGCGGAGGTTGAGAAGAGGGAGCAGAGGCTGGATGCCCTGCAGGAGAGAGTGGCGGAGCTAAAAGAGCGAGCTAAACTGCAGGAAACCCCGCTACAAATGCAGGTGAATAGACTGAAACAAAGAGATTTTTTGGCTTAGCAGTAGAGATTTTCCCCTTTTTTTGTTGAAGAAGTGAAAATTAAACTATTAAAGCAAACCCCTTAAATCCTAAATGTTTGCTGTAGTGCTCAAGTGCTATCACAAAAAAGTGCTATCAAAGTATACATGTATATAAAAGGATGTCACGAGCACTGTTCCACAAAACACATATACTGTGAAGCAGATTAATCCTGTAGTGCTGTACAGATATTTGAATATACTCTTCACTGTTTGCATGTTGTTTATTTCTGATATTGTTTGTATAATGCTGCTAAATGTCTCTAATTGGACCAGGTCCTGGAGTCAGACCTGAGGAAGAAAATGGCCCATGCGCAGGAGGTGTACAACCAGGCCAAACACACCCTGACATACTTCAGTTTTCAGAAGCAGCGACTGGAGGACCTCATGTCCCAGATGGCCGAGCGGCTGGCGACGGTTGAGGGTTCCTTATCTGACCTCACTGAAGCTACTTCACCTGAAGACATTGGTACAGTTAAGGTATGACGCTACCATTTCCTTTAATGTGGCACAGCAACACAGTCATTCCAGAAATATATAGAAACTTTATACCAAAAGTAGCCACTCTTCCTAGTCTTATTGCTTTTCCTTTGCATTTTTCTTCATATAATTACCAACCATGCACTACACAGAAGGATATAGAAATATTGTATTCACTATTTGTTTCATTTATTAGCAAAGTTATTGTTCTCATTACAATTAACATACAAGGACACTACTCGACTCAAGTACTTCCTTAATTAAATTGTGAGCACTGCCTTTGTGTATAGTACTCTTCAAACACTTATAATAATAATACAATATGTAATAATCCTTCAAGGAGAATTTCTGTCCACACTCTTCAGGAGGTCAGAGGTCAGGCTCAACTACAGATCAGCATCCTTTGAGCTGGCAGAGACTCTTTTCTATGACACTTCTGCTTAATGATGAACATATGTGCCTTCTTTGCTTCTTATATCTCAATGCTTTTCTGTTACAGGACCTGCAGAGCGTTGTTCAGCAACAGAGGGCAGACATGGACTCGGCCAGAGATGCCCTGAGTGCCCTGTGCAGGTCACATCCCTCTCAGGAGCTCTCTCGCCTCTCCTCTGACCTCACCTCTATTGCCAAGCGAACAGAGGCTGTTGCCCAACGCTGTGCCAAGACCAGGGGCAGCCTGCAGGACGGGCTACAGCTTAACTTCAACGGTAAGAGATGAGCGATATTACTGGTACATGTTGTGGTTATATTTCATTTTGTGGAGTTAAATTTAGGCTGGAGAGATTCAGTTTAATGGCATATCATTTTTTTCCAAGAGTGCTTTATTTTTCTTTACCTCGATCAATATTTTAAGCATTTTTTTGTAACAGTAGCAGCACTTTGGTAGCCACTAAAACATAGAATGTTAATAACACTTAACATCTCATAATCACCCAGTGAAACAGTGTACTACTCCATGATGCATGTCATTTGTTCATGTTAGTGGTGCAGCAGATTTAGAGTTGATTATCCAACATTTTCCCCCAGAGCACACTCAAATCGCCCACTACAACCCACACGCAATTGACACACACTGTCTGGTACACCAGTGCGCTCTCATTGCTCAGACACACACCTGTGCCTCGGAGAGTAATGTCGCTCTCGTCACATCTGCTCTTGAGGGAGTCATTTTGGGCTTGTTGCCAAGGCAACCTGGCGCTGCACAGTGTGGACACGCCCACACTTCCCATCTGCCTCAACACATCTCCCGTTCTTGCTCTTATACATACATATATATATATATATATATTCTCTGCTTTTCTTTTTACTGTGCATCCATTTTACTCTCATCCTCATATAATTTCTTTTTCTTTTCATCTTACCTTTTCTTTCTCTTCCTCTAAGCAGAGCTCGTCCAAGACTTCCACTCCTGGCTTGTGGATCTAAAGTTGGAGTTAAAAGAGTGTTCAAATCAATCAGGAGATGTTGCCATCCTTGGAGCCAAGTTGCAACGGCTGAAGGTACTGTTATAAATACTCTTATAATCCTGATAGTGCAGTTGCTACCATAGGGCACTATAGTGACTCAGAGGCATATTCAGGTCTGTCAGTTTTCAGTTTTCAGTTTTCCTTCAATTGTGCTGAAAGTTAAACTGGACTACAAATACATTAGTTTGAGTTATGAGCGTCTTAGGTAGACATATTTTACCTACATAATGATTGTGGTAAATATAGATCTAAGGGTTGTGACGCACATCCACAGGTGTCATTACAGCGGACGTCTGAGGGCGAGGAGCGTCTCTCTCAGGTTGGTGAGGAGGCTGAGAGGCTCCAACTCCACCTGTCAAAAACTGGAGCCACACAGGTACAAGAGCATCTCTCCTCCTGTCAGAGAGAGTGGAGGAGCTACCTGGACGCCTGCTCTCAGAGCCAACGAGACTTGGAAGAGAGTATTGATCTCCTGAAAAAGTATGTCATCACTTTCTCGCATCTTGTATTTATGCAATGCAGTTTGCCAAGTATCAGCTCACTAATATATGTTGCTTCTCCTCTCTTTTCCAGTTTCAATGGCACTGTGGAAGGTGTAATACGCTGGCTTAAGCAGATGGAGATCAGCCTCAAGAGTGAGCCTGCTCTTGGGGCAGACAGCCAACAATGTGCCCCTGACACCACAGAAGAGCTGGAGAGGATGGAAAACCTCCATAAGGAGCTGCTAGCAAGACGGTATGTACATGCGGGTGTGTGAGGCCATATTTCAAAGATGCCTTATAATTAGCTGTTGAACATTCTGAACAATAACATATTACTGTTTCTTTCTAGGAACTCAATCGAGCGTGTCTGCCAGGAGGCCCAGGCTCTGTCTGAAGCAGGCCGGGGGTCAGGAGGAGAAGTCAGAGTGACAGGCCAGCTCCAGATGGAGCACCAAGCCCTGCTGAAGGCAGCCAGGGAGAGGCTGCGAGGCTGTCAGGAATGCCAGGCCTTTGGGGAGACCCTCCAGGGGGTTTGGGCCTGGCTAGAGGAGATCCAGGAGAGACTGGGTACAGTAGACAGCACCATGGGGACCAAAGATCAGTTAGAGCAGAGGCTGGAGACTGTACAGGTGAGAGGGGGGAACCTGAATTAACACAGGATAAGGATACAATAAAATGTTTAAGTAACTGTTATTGGAATCTGTATGTGTGCACATATCATATTGTTTTTATACTTTTGTTCTAATACTACTATTACAGTCCACAGTTGCTCCAGTGAACACAAGAGGGGGCTGTTTGCTTGAGAACGAATTAATCAAAAATTCAGATGTGTAAATCCAGTTCACTCTGAACCTGGCTCTGTTTGCACAGGACATCCTGCTTTTGAAGGGGGAGGGTGAGGTCAAGCTGAATATGGCGATGGGTAAGGGTGAGTTGGCCCTGCGCAGCTACGGAGTCGCCGGACAGGAAGTGGTCCGCTCTCAGCTTCAGGAGGTGGAGGACGCGTGGGCGACGCTGCTTGTGACTGCCATGAGCTGCCACAGGTACAGAGGCTGCTTACCTGGAATATAATCTGATGGCATGATCCCCACATGATAAGATATCATCCCGCAGTGACATCAAAGCCACATATCATAATTCTAAATAAGTGGTCCTGCCTTTAATTTGATATTTTGTCATCATATCATTGTAGAATTGCACATACAATAACCGAACAAATTGCTGTGAACTGTAAACAAATTTTAATTTAGCTATCTCATTTTTCTGCCTGATTTTATGTGCCATTAAAAAGTTTACCCCTGGACATTTTAGAGGCCATTTACCTGTGTGCCAAAAATCCTATCTCTTGGGAACAGGTTATTTTCATCATGATAGATTGATGTCTCAATGCCATTAATTACCATTAGGTTAAATACATAATGAGAAATATTAGTCTCATTTTGTAACTCTGATTGATGAGTCTGATTTTGTGCGCGCTTTTCTGTGCGTGTGCATGTATGACAGCATGCACATGCATCTGAATTTTGTATGTGTGTGTGTGTGTGTTTGTGTAATGGAGCAATTATGGCCCCTCCTAGAAAAAATTTATCTCATTAGGGACTAAATGGTGGATGGCAAACAGTGGGTCACACATGGGGTGTGTTTGTGTTTTAAGGGGAAAAGGATAACAGGAGGAGGAGAGGGGTAGCAGGTGAAATTGAGGTGCATGTGTGTGTGAGTGTGCGGATATTGGTGTTATTTGTACATGCAGGAGTAACAGATGGCAAGGAAAATGATGGGTGTGTATCTGTGCCCATGTATGTTTGAACCACCTGATAAAAGGGGATAAAGCCAATAAGCCAGTATTACAGACAATTTATATTTCTTGGCCATATCATCGGTCTAAATTATACACTGTACCAGTATAGGACAGTTAAAAAGGTACAGTTTTTTTTAGTCTTGAGCACTTTATGAGCAGATTTTATGCGCCAAGATCATGTGAATATTATGTGAATTTAAACTAACCAATACATTTGTATAATAATGTCAGTATTTGTTGTATTATTCAGAAAAGGAAAGTATATTGACACTCTTTATTTAAACTTTGCACATTTTCATACAGCTGCATATTCTTAATAATTCCTACATACCAAAGCATTCAGATCAATAAGTCTGATAGACATGAGTTCAAAATGGTATTACGTTATAACTTTGAATAGATGATCTGAATTTTTTAGCAGGTTTTATAAACCTGCTGACATGTTGGATTCTGTACACAGATTTTTTCATTCAAAAAGTATATTTCCCATGTGGGCCAGTCACAGACTAACACAGACACCCGCCATCTCCCCTCCAGTCGATTAGAGTGGACCGTGTCACAGTGGGGAGGATACTTGGAGAGCGCTGCCCAACTGCGGTGCTGGATGGAAGCCGTGGAGCGGGAGGTGTGTGCCCCCCTCACCCCCCAGCCAGGTCCCAGAGAGAAGGCCTCGCAGTTAGAGAGACTCAGAGCCCTGCTGGCTGACCTGGAAGACCACCAGTTGGCATTGTCTAGCCTGGAGGAAAAAGCCAGAGAACTCTTTAAGAAGACTAGTGATGCCAGTTTCAACCATGGTGCCCGCACCCAACTGCAGGTGCAGTTTGATGACCTCACAGCTTTGGTGGAGGTATGTAGGCTGGTAATTTATCCCCTGGTATAGTAAAAAATCCTTTCGGCAATATTACCAGGTACCAAAGAATGAACATGGATATTGTTTGTGTCCATTCTTTAGGAGAGAGTACGCCTGGCGCAGGCTGTGGTGTTGGAACACCAGGAGTACCTGGAGGCCGTTAGGGAGCTCACTGATTGGCTGATGACTGCAGGAGAGGAGCTACAGCATTGGTCTGATACATCAGGAGACTCTGCTTCCATCAAAAAGAAACTATCAGAAGTGAGGGTAAGGAAGCTCTAACTTAGTATGCTTAGTATGTAATACAAGATTTTTCTACACTGAACGACAGTAGTCACTTTTGCCTAGAAACCAATTCTTAATTCCACAATTCCTGAAAAAATGGAGTTCCTGATCCATACATTGATAGATCACATTTCACAATATCTGTTTGGTGTGTTTTGGTGTAAGCATTTATTTTATAATATTTAACTTTAATCTATATAAAATCAGAAGGAAGATTGTTTGACAATGTTGGTTTGCTGGCCCTTTTGTATGATGGTAATGTGATAATTATAATATATATATAATCAGGCACTAATTACATGTGTATTGAAATAGCTCTACCTCTGTGTACATCAGTAATGCACACAGTAAGAGTACACCAGGATAGTAATTCAACCCAGTGTTGCTGTTAGATTTTACAGAATGTTTTCAGTTTGAGGTACTGTGTAACAGCGATGTTTCACTGCGTTAACGCCACTGTGAGTCATGCTGTAGGCGTTTCCCAACAGCATGTGTTGGGTGTGCGACTACACTCATTTTAAAGGTGGTGTACCTATTATGTGTTGCTAAGGTAACTGATTGCTGAAAAACAGGTATCTCAACCTAATCTAATCTTAATGGACTCCTGCTATGAATGAGTGCAAACTATGTAGGGAATTCAAATTGGTGCACAGTTTGTTCCCATATCAAAGCCAAATATCACAATCTCTCCTGGCACATTTTACTGCCAATAAGTTGGTCTATTACCGTGTAAAAAAAAAAAAAAAAAAAAAAGGTAAAAGAGAGCAGCAGTGGAAATTAATGCCTAAGCTTTTCCCTGTTCAATAATTCTGCAATTACAGAGGGGAGAAAATATATGAGGAGATATTGATTTGCATTTAAATTTAACACATGGGTCCTAATTATCACATTATAAATGTGTGTTTGTAGAGCCATAGTGTGAAGCATTTTAATAGATGGGGAAATATAATTTGTTGTATACACAAGCTAGTTGCACCAATTTCTATTTCCCGTTTATGGTTTCAAGGTTAATGTTCATATCCTTCTCACGCACACTAAAATGATCAGATGCATTTTTTTTTCTCCTTTTAATCCCTCTATCAGCTTGCTGCTATCGCATCACACTCAAGTGTTTGCTTTTCACACCCTCTGCCTTCCAAGTGCTACCTTTCCACACAGAATTGAGAGGTGGAGGCGGAGAAGGATGGAGACTGAGAGATTACCTAGATAGCAAATTACACACAAATGTACATCAGAGCTGATGGTGCAAAGGCAGAATCAAAAGACGTACAGATAGAAAGTGATGGAGTAGGAGACATATGAAAAAAAAAATGATGTAGGCAGCTTTAAATAGAATCGACTGCACATCCGGTGGTTGCCGTCTCCGTAGCCACTGTTTCCGTAGCAACTTTGTCTCCTGTCTCTCTATCACTACAGGAGCGCGTGGAGTGTCGGCTACTAGAGGGCCGAGAGCGCCTGAGCCGGGTGCGTCGGACTGCAGCCTCCACGGCGGAGCACACGGCGGCAGGAGGCTGCGAAGCCATGGACCGACAGCTGGGGGCGCTATCTCAGGCTCTGGAGCAATGGGAGGGGGCCGCTCTGAGGGCCAGGGACGGTCTGGAGGGGGCTCTGGCCACTGCCGCCGCCTCGGAGGAGGAATATGACCGTCTGACTGCTCGGTTGGAGGATGAGTTGAAAGAGCTAGACGGACGACTGAGGGGGTGGAGCCAGGAGTTGATTAAAGCGGAAGGGCGGAGCAATGGCGAGGAAGCAGTGGAGGGATGGCAGCTGGCTAAGGTACTGTGGCATGGGATTTAAATAAATGGCAGCATAATGTCTAAATTATTTACCGTTCATCTGCTCACAATAGTTTATTTTAAAATAATAGGCTAAATAATAAAAACTCTTCTGTTCAACTGGGATTTGGACCAGCAAACTGTGATGTGTAAAAAGCTGATAGTGGCCACTGTGCAGTACTGTACTATGTTAATTTTAGAGAAGGTGATTAGCATTGTTAAATTGAAAGTACCCACACTCATACACACATACACACACACACACACCCCCGTGCAGACTTACATCCTCTGCATTCAGCTTTGCTTTCTCTGTCAGTAATTATCCATTCTATTTGTAAATCCGAAAAACAGATTAGTTTGTAAATCAGCTTTACTGGGATGACGAAAGAGTGACAGCTACAATCCCATCACTTTCCCTCGTTTTCTCCTCATTCTGTCTTCCCCTTCTGTCCCCTCTACCCCTCCCCCTTTTGTTGTTTTTTTGCCATTCTTCTCCACTATCTCTCCCTCCCAAACATTCCCTCCCCTCTGTTTCTTTCCTTATACCCCTGTCTGTACTTTGACTTGTTTGAACTGGAGTGTACAGTGATGTCTTTCTCGGCTACTGGGGTTGCTTCTTAGATGCTCCTGCTCCTCACCTCCCCTGCTGCTCTTCTTCTAACCTCTACAGGATGTTTACAGTGTGACAATTCCTCTGTATTGTCAAGAACATGCCATACTCCTCCCCAGGCTTCTTCGGCCATGCCTTTCTCTGGTTTTCCTCAATTTGGGGCTGTCAAAGAACAGAGGAGGAGTCTTCCCCCTCCTCCGGTCCTTTCTCTCCTCCTCCAGCCTGTTTCCTGTGTCCAGGCTTGTTTTCGTTACGCGCTCGTTTGTGTGCGTTTGAACCATTCCTGCATCTGTGAGGGCTGACAGCTGAATTCCACGGGGAGAGAGTGTGAGAGAGTGAGAAGGAGGAAAAATGTGTGAGAGGGAATAAGTGGAAGGAGTGGGAGGAGGGAGAGAGAGGACGAGGAGGGAGAAGGGGAGAGAAAGTAGTAGAACGATAGGAGGGAGGGAAGGAGAGCAACGAGTCCATGAGAACAGGCTGGGAGGGAGCGTTGTTTATTGGTCATACGTCAGGAAGAGAGCGAGCGAGTGAGAGTCAGGGAGAGAGAGAGAGATATATCGTACATATTTCATGGGACAGGATTTCATGACTGTGTGAGTGCAGAATGTGAGGCACGCTGAGGAAAGCGGGAGAACGTTATCCACTGCTCCTTCCTGCCACACTCCGCGAAGAACAGAAATGCTTTTGTACAAGCAGCACTGTGAGTATGTGTTGGAGCGCGTGTGTGTGTGTGTGTGTGTGTGTGTGTGTTTTGGAGCGCGCGTGTGTGTGAATGTGAGAAGAGCGAAAAGGACCGAGCCAGGGTGTGAATAGGAATGCGAGTGCACTTATTGAAGGGTGTCATGCAGATCTGTTGGGTGCTTGTCCTTCCTTGACACACACACACACACACACACACACACACACACACACACTGAGCCAGCTGGTGTCTGTTTTGTGTTGTTTAGGATATACTGGAGGGCTTGCAGAGCGCCGAGCCGATGGCAGAGAAGTTGAAAGGCCAACTGAACGACCTGGTGCGATACTCCAGAGACCTGGGCTCACAATCGGACCGGGTCACTGCGCTTATCAAGCAGCACAACAGGTGAGAAGAATCTTTCCCCTTGGATAAACACTGCGTGGGAGGGGGAAGCACTTTTGCATGTGTTTATCTGGATGTGGAGCTGAGATTTAATAGTTTTTCCTACACATATAAAGAGTTTGGACTCATGCAGTGCATAAAACTGAGCACTGCTTTGAAATGATTATTTTGAATGTAATTTTTTGATGCATTTGCCATGTTGTGATATTTATGGATATCAGAAAATATCTTAATGAATATGTAATGTAATAATGGTTTCAGCTATATATCCAAGCCCTATTATTAGCCCTAAAGTGTTTATCTCACATTATGATATCTTGCAGTGCACAAAATGAATTCCATAACACAATTTATCCCAGAGCCATAACAGTAGAAGGGTAGAGCTCTCCCTAAACAGAGCTCACATGTCTGAGTGGGCAGGGTTAGTTCTCAATTTAACAAGCTTATTTGTGTGAGAGTAGTGTGTGTGGCCATCTCCCACACAGAGTTGTGACATGTGTCAGCCAGACAAAGGTGAAAGGTGACCAAGAGCAACGGAGCCACCAGTTGCTAAGCGACATTTAACCTCCTCCCCTCACCTCTCTGCTTGTTCACTGTGTTTGTTTTGGTTTGTGTCCTTCTCCGAGCTTAATTTTATGCAAGGCAGAGCGTGATTTTCGAGGGGAAATCAGATACATTTGGATGGTCTTTTTTTTTTTTTTTTTCCCCTGCTGATACATTGCATGCATGGGTCTTTTTACAGAGCTCTAATTGCCTGCTTTTGAGCCCACAAGTGAGCCTGTATTCATTCAACATTTGTTTGTGAACACACCATACAATGTCTTTTCAAAAGAACGTGCATGCACAAACATGCATATTCAAGCTATTCATTTGCAACACTTGCATACACATACCCATTCAAGCACACAAGTCCTAACTTCTAGCACAAATGATCTACTGTATTTGCATGAATGTAATATTTACTCGTCTTGAGATATTGTAGATATTGTAGAATAGTTAATAGTATTATGAGGGACTGTGACTAACATTTATTGGCTGACAACCTGAGTGAGGTCAACTCATTGGAGATGCTTTGGCGGGTAATTGGTTTTGGCTGCTGATTGGCGAAAACAGCGCCCTTCCTCATTCACTTGGCTTTTTAGTCTGTGATAGACTTGGCCTGTGTGCTCTTTGCACCTGTCCTGGCATTAAGCACTGCGGAAAGAAGGGAGACAGAGTGAGAAAAAAAAGAGTCAGAGGAGAGATAGATGAGGAAAAGGCAACAACCCCCCCCCCCTCATCTTTATAGCACATGCCAGATTTTGTCTGTCACAGCAGAAAAAAGTGCTTCTTCCACACCCATGCCATCCCCACTGTATTACCCTTTCATGCCCTCATCGCATCATTAAAACTCAAGGGTGTTAGTGTGCATGTTTGTGTACTTTAAAGCGCGTGTGTGTTTACTGTAGGTGTGCTTCAATAGGAGGGTGTGTGTTTTTTTCATGCCTCCCCTTGGACAGTAACTCTTGCTTAAACAGCTGCGCACCTTGTTTTCCTGCTGTCATCTTTTTCCATCACTTCTTCCACTCCCCCCTCCCTCCTTTAACCTTCACCCACTGCCCACTATGTATTTTAGTAGTCATTTGTTATCCTACATACTCCTTATTTTCAATCCTATATGGCATTTTATGCACATTAGGATTTTCTGTGCTATAAACTGTAAGGATTGTTTATGCCAGTAATGTTCTCTTTGCCTGGAGTTTAAAGGAAGTAATTTTACGAGTTGTGGCATGTGAAATCACATAACTTACCCATACATTATGCTGCCCAGTATCCCTAGAAATGACGTCCATATCTGACAGTTCTACGCCTCATGTTTTGTGTCCGATGCAAACATTCAATACCAGTGCAGGGAGTAGGATGCCCTGTAGCGTGGCAGAAAGAAAGGGTGTGGAGATTCATGCAGGAGACAGCAATTTGTGTCCCATCACAGACCTGCTATTAACGTTTGCCATAGAAATCTTAGCTATTGCTTAAAGAGGGACTTTTTATGTGGTTAAAGTTTCCTTTTATTCAACGTTTTATTATTTTATTCAACATGCCTAAAATCTTTTATAAACTACATGTCACTTTGCCTCAATAACCTGTTATTGTCAACCTGTATTGTTTCTGTACTCCACATTTCCAAGCTATGCGTGCTGAAGTATATATAGACAACAGAAAAAGGTCACAGCATGTGATAAGTTCCTGGTGAAGAAATACAATAAATCTAACTGTCAAAGTATCCCTTTAATATATCGTCATCCTTCACTGTATCCTCTCGCTCACACCTCCCTCCTTTATCTCACCCTTTTTCTTACAACATCAACCTGTCATCGCTCATTCTCTCCATCTTGTCACCCCTGTGAACTCTTGCCCCACTCATATGTTGCCTCTCAACCCCCACCTACGCAGTCACCCCATACCACCATCCCCCACTCTCCCGCTTTGCCCCAACGCTCATTCCTTCCACTTCACCCACTTTGCCATTTCTCCACCTGCCAGTTTCTCATTCCTGCTCATCTCCCAGGCTTCCCTTTATCTTCCTCAGTATGAACAGTATGTACAGTATCTGAGCATCTGCACATGTATCCTCTTTGTTTTGATGAACACATGGCCGGTAGACAGCAGACACTTCTTCGGTTTGTAACCCCTTTCTTTCTTTGTTTATTTCTCAGGGTGGATTTCAACCTGTACTTAGTCCGTCTTTTTCTTTTCTCTTCCCCTCCCAGTCTCAGTCTTCGTGCATCCAGGGAGTGTCAAAATAAGGAGCGCTTGTTGGAGCAGAGGTTCCGTGCAGCTCTGAGAGACTTCCAGCAGTGGTTGGTCAATGCCAAAATCAGTACCGCCAAATGCTTCGATGTGCCACAGTGTGTCGCCGAGGCCTCCACTGCTCTGCAGAGAATCCAAGTAAGAGACATCTTTTCCTCAGCTCTTATTTACAGTGGGAATCTGTGAATATTGGTCATATGCAGTTCTTACTATGGTGTTTTTGTACTGCATGCTGCAAATATCACTTGGAAATCGCATTTTGTTCTGCTTGTTCCGCTATTACTGCTCATACCCAGTTATGGTTATGTTAATTTTAAAAAGCATCGTTCTTTTTGCTGGAAACATAAAATGCGTCACCTCCTGTGCACCTGAGAGGTTTTACCAGGACAAATCAGCAGAAAACAGCAAATGCACAGACTGAATCACATTTTTGTTATATTATTCAGGGATCAAAAATAGCAGAATTGATATTTATTTGAATGAAAATGCCACTGCTCCAGCCTTTTGAGAAAGAACACATTTTTTAATAACAAGCTTTATGCTGCTGAAGCGGTTGCAGGATAGATGATAATAC
The DNA here is from genome assembly GCA_038419695.1 of Scomberomorus guttatus. Lineage (NCBI taxonomy): Eukaryota > Metazoa > Chordata > Actinopteri > Scombriformes > Scombridae > Scomberomorus > Scomberomorus guttatus. The sequence continues at coordinate 13,317,685 of CM076462.1, forward strand.
ACATTTTACACTTACCTGTAACAACAGCCACCCAGAATGACCATACGGTTGTATATTACTGGCCATTAACTAGCTCCGCTGAGGCCTTGATGGTTTCAGAGGAAGTTGCAGTTAATGGAGTTAGGGAAGTGTGAATTAGTCACTTACATAAACCAGAGTTTTTTAGCCTGTTGAGCGAAGGAAATCAACAATCTTCATGTCAGAGAGAAGATTTAAATCCTCACACGTTTGGATCCACTCTAAATTCACAGTTGCTAATTACTAGCTAGGCTTACTTTTTAATTTTTGGGGAATGCATTTGGCAGACTAAGCAAAGATTGCTACGATAAAAGAAATTGCTACAAGTAATATGATGTAATAGTTGAAGAATCAATCTGCTTTCAATGGAGGTTGCTCGAAGCTATTTCTGTATTTAAATACCCACTGTTGAGTGTCCTCTGTTGGGCTTCTTGGAGTGGCGGGATCTGCCATAGGCTTGATATGGTGGGAGTAGGCACATAGCCAGGAGGGATAACAGAAAGCGCCACAGCAGGGTCTCTGTGCCATTCTCTTCAAAATATCTCTGTGTGTCTCTCTTTCTGAGAAGTCTGTGTCTTTCTCAGAGAGTCTGGCAGGTGTAACAGTCTGGCAGCCTGTTTAGAGCACCCCAGGGCCCTGGCTAAGAGTCAGGTGCTTGTTGGTTAAGGTAGATGTCCCCACATCGCTGCACCAGACAGTTAATTACCTCCCAGACACCTGACCATGTCCGCCACTACGTTACCACCAAGGAATTGACATTATTGCTTTGAGCTGAGCTTAAATAGTAAGACACTTGATTTTACTCCAGCGTCTGAGATTCTTATTCAGTGAGGGTAGTACATGTGGTGCTTGTTTTAATTTATCAGCAGGCACGCGGTCACAGAAGAGAGAAGCAAGTTCGGAATGTCAAAAGTACAACGGGTTATCTGAGGAGATTGTTGCATTTTTCCAAACGGATGTCAAAGGCGGGAAGTTTTTGCATGTGCTCCTTCGTAAGTTTCTAGTGTAGCTTTGAGGATGAGAGGGAGCGTCATAGAGTATATGGCAGTGGAGGAGAGAGGAATACAGAGGCGGTCATGTTTTATTTATTATTGACTTGGTGAGGAATGTGGAACAATGTTTCCACATGGCTGACCTCCAGGAGGGCCAGTGTGGGAGGGGTGGGGGGGCATCCATTGTGTCACGCTTAATTGGTGGTATACAGTTACACTGGCAGGGGGAGAATGGTAGTGAGTGTGAAACAGACAGTGGATGAACATTGAAGAGCGAGATGATAAAGAGATATATGTGGAAAGACGGAGAGCGACAGAAAGACACACTTTCTATGGTTGTGTGTGGCTGCACTGTACCAAATGTGTGTACGTGTGTGTGAGATGTGTGTGTGTGTGTGTGTGTGAGGAGACTGGAGCTGCAGTGTGTGTAAGTGATGTGCTGACTGCACAGATGGTGGAGTGGTCCCTGCTGCGCTACTGTCATCGGCTCAGCTCTGAGGGAGGGGTGTTTTGTGTGTATGCGTGTGTCTGTGTATGCGTGTGTGTGTGTGTGTGTGTGTGTGTGTGTGTGTGTGTGTGTGTGTGTGTGTGTGTGTGTGTGTGTGTGTGTGTGTGTGTGTGTGTGTGTATATTTTCTGTGGGCGGGTACAGAGGAGCTATGTAAAAACCAACACATTTCAGGCTCACTGACTTTCCTTATCTGTTATTGCCTCCCTGGGTCAGGCTCCTCCTTCTGCCCACACATATGGAATTAGTAATGACTCGATCTAATTACTGCTTTTGACCGTGTAAAGATGAGATTCTGGGACACTGAAAAAAAAATCCGCTGGCCGTGTAGTCAATGACCGTATTGATTTCAGTTGCCCATCAGTCACTGTGGAAGACAAAAAGAAGTTGGGGATTGTCACTCAGTCAGTTTCTTTCACTTTCACACCCTCCTCCCTTTTGTGTGTGTGTTTGTGTTAAATAGTCACAGTTCCTTTGTCTTTGTCTGTGTATCCCCACAGGAGTTCTTGAGTGACAGGGAGCACGGCCAGGCCAGGCTGAGTACAGTAGGAGCCAGTGGGGAGCTGCTGATGGCTGTGGTGTCCAAAGACAGAGTGGAGGGAATCAAGGCCAAAGTGGTAAACGCAAGAGAGGACTGGAAGAGCCTGATGAATAACCTACAGATGAGGGAGAATGCACTCAAGGTTGGTTAACATTTACTTTTGTCTGGTACTGCTTTCTTCACTGAGGTCTCTCCTGAAAAAAGAAAAACAGGATCTCAAAGGGACTAAAACATCAACTGTGTGGTTTGGATTTTAACTTTGTATTTTTATACAGTATGTCCATGTTTCTGTCTATTTTCCCAATTATACGCAGATTAGATTAATATGAAAAAATTGATTTAGTTTCATTTTGTTTGTTGTGAATAAAAAGTACTTAAAACCCATAAATAACTGCTCTTTAGCATGAAATTGCTTCTTTAAACCGAGTTGTGTCCGTTTGTGCAGAATCAGTTCCTGCATAAGTTGTTATCATTGTGTTTGATGAGTTACTGTATGTACCATATTTCCAGAACTTGCAGTCTCAGATGACGGAGTTTGAGGCCAGTGCCGAGCCTCTGCAGGACTGGCTGAACAGCACCGAGGTCAGAGTTCAGGAGAGCAGTGCTCGGCTACACGACCTTCCAGCCAAGAAACAGGAGCTCAGCAAATTACAGGTATTTTGGAGCACAAATGACATACTACTCATACAGTCACACCTGACTCTACTCTGTGTGGAGTTCTTATACTGGTTGATTTGTGATTCCACACAGTATTGCCAAGCCACAAGCCACAGCTGGATATCACAGCTGTGTTAAAATTACATGACTCCAACTATTGTGATTATTCATGGGTCTGCCTCTTGGTTTTTACAGTGTTTTATGGACACTCCTTTAACAATAGGATTTTTTTTATATCAGGCCCTTTTAATCCATACTGTAAGATCCATTTTTCAGTTAAATTACATTATGTCATACTGAGTGTGCTCCTTACATTTCTCTTTTCAGCTGCTAGCACTGAAATTCTCTCATTTCCTCTCTTCAAACCTTGTCATTCCACCATAAATTGAATATTAAGTAGATTTTCCAAGAACACTAAATAGTTATGGCTCTCCATCAGATATGCATCCCTAAAGTACAATCTCAAATCAGCTGGGAAAAGAGGAGGACCTAATTACATTTGTCGAGCACCACTAGATCAAAATAGAGCAGCGTCTTGACACAATAGTCAGAGGAAAAGTCCAGAAATCTAATTAATTCTCCTTCTGTCACAGCTGAAGCACTGCGTGGCTAAAAGGCCCCTTTTCAGGATGCGATAACAGCCTCTGCCATGTCTGGCAGAGACAAAAAAAAGGAAGAGAGGCACAGAGCGTTAAAAAGATAAAACTGACAAAGGAGAAAAAAAATATATCAAGCCCATCTCAAAGCTCTGCCCTTATCGTTGTTGCTATTTTTGTATTTACTCTGTCGCCCGCTGTAGCACTTCTCCTCGTTGCCTTTTGTCTGGCCCTGCAAGCAATTACATTTCTTCCCTCAGCACCTGAAGTACAATACAACACATGCAGGCTTGTCTCCTCACCTTGGTCTGTGCTGTGGTGTCTAACTGAATAACCGCATTTCTTTTTAAAAAAAACGAACATCAAGAGAAATACTGCTGACGCTGTTTTTTATGATGTTCTTCCCCCCTGTCTTTATCCATGTATATTGATGTGCTGTTGTTGCCCTGACTGTTCTTGTGACATGTTAACCCTCCTCTGTACCTCTCACACCCTGTTCTACTTTTTTGTCCCTTTCATTTTGTCAAATTTCGATTCACATTTTTGTGGTGCTTACACACAACTATCCTCTCCATTGTGCTCCATTACGTCTGTCACCTACATATAACCCTGCACTCTCGACCGCCCTCACCCACATCCTATCGCTTCGTCATCTCTATCATTTCCACTTCCATCTCCTCCTACTCCTCCTTCATACTGGCCCAGTGCGTGCTGGAGGAGATGGCCAGTCGGGAGGCAGAACTGAGCAGTCTCAGGGAAAGAGCTCATCGTCTCTGGGAGGGACAGGCAGCTGGCAAGGGCTTCGTCCACCGAGTATCCCAGCTGTCAGCACAATACCTAGCTGTCAGCAACTTAACCAAGGTAACACTGCTCCCACCCTGTGACCCTGTGCCCCCCCCCCTTTCTTGTCTACTTATCTGTGCTTCTGTCTGAAAAATGGTACAGCATGCTGAAATATACCCCGCTTGATTCATGTACTGTTTGGAAACTACGGAGCCTTCTGTCCAACCATGTTGTTTACTGTTGTTCTCTGTGATGTGCTGTGTCATGCATTATTCCTCAGTCGCACATCAGTCATGGTTGCTGTAATCAGCTTGCCTCAGGTAAAAATATTGCGCCCAAGAAAGTCTCGCTATCCAGGGTAATTTATCTGAGTACAGTAATCTATCTTTCACCTCCAAAAGGTCCTCACGGTTGCAGCCTCATCAACATAAGAAAGGCCAAGGCTGTGTAGCTCACCTTTATCCACTGAAGCACTTCTGAAATGCCGCAGTTGAAATGTGTCAGAGCTTGCGAAACTGACCTTTTTGAAACCCTCATTAGATGGTCACACTCTTATAATTAATTTGACAAAGCATAGAACAAAACATTACATTGACCGCAAAGCGCCATTCTCTTACCTCAGGACAATGAGAGCGCCCCAACGATGATGAATGTGATTTATTTACTTTGCTGGCTAGCCAGCGGAGCGCTATTTTTAGGTCTTCTTCCCTGCCAGACTTGGAAACAGGAATGAAATCGTTTTGAATTGCCACTTGTAGATTCTTATTGTAGCTCTGCTTTTCTCCACTCTACAGTTACAGATGTTAAAGATGTATGAGTGATGACTGCAAACAAAATACATTGTGTTTGTGCTGTTATGCCGGGGGTGGGGAAGTCTTTGGAGACGTCTGTGTGGAAAGACTGCAATTTCAATTACAAACAGAAATATATGAAGACAGTGTGGTTGTACAACTGAAAAGATTGTGTTCGAAATCCTCAACTCAGTGTTAACCTGTTTCTCAGAGCCACTATAAGTCTTGAAGAGTGTGTTTACAGTGCTGTGCTCTGATCTCTAAAGGACAAGGCCTCCAGGATTGAGCGTATAGTAGGGGAACACCGCCTCTTCTCTCAGGGCCTTAAAGAGCTCCAGGACTGGGTGTGTGAAGCTCAGAGGGTCCTCAGCACCTGCATCTCTACCACCACTGATAAGGGCGTGTTGGAGGACAGGATGTTACAGCTGGAAGTAAGGAGGGACAAGATGTGGGATCCCTTAAAGGAATGCACTGCTTTTCAGAGAGCAACACAAGTGTTGGTTAATAAAGGCGCAGAAAATTACCCAAGTTTCCTCCAATGTTTCATGCTAACATTTTTTTTCTGATTTTAGGAAACTAGCATTGTCTCAGAAGTGAGAAAATCTGGTCTTGTAGCAGCTCTAACACTGAAACAGTATATACTTTAGCAAAGTCTGGCAGTTTTGTATTAAGAGTATAGCTACAGCAGCATTTTGACAGAGCAGTAATTCAGTTCAGGGTATGTTTTGTCTTTTTTAATCAAAACCCTGATGCATTCCCTTAATGGTGCAGAATGGTGCAAAATTTGGACCTCAGATATTTATTTTTTGGCTGTTCATTTTCCTCTCTCTGCAGGCTTTGCTGGCTGCCCGTCAGGAGCGGGAGATCCAACTAAAGATGCTGCTGACACGGGGAGAAGCAGTTCAGAGAAACACATCGGCTGAGGGGGTCCCGGTTATTCGCAAACAGATCCAGGACCTCAAAGACTCGTGGGACTCCCTGCTTTCTGCCTCCATCCAGTGTAAAAGGTTGTGATCATGAACCCGATCAATCTGTCAGTTAATTGATGAATAGGACGGGGAACTGTCTAGTTTCACTTGATGGATTTCATTTAGTTGAAAGGTTAAAGGGACAATTAGATTTAAATGTTTGCATGTATATGATGTATGTGTGTATTTGTGTGTTAGTGTGTGTGTTGTTCTATATCTGTCTGTTTCCTGTGTGTTAACATGACCATGTTGATGTAACAGCCAGCTGGAGGGCGCTCTGTCGCAGTGGACCAGCTATCAGGAGGACGTGGGTCAGTTTGTGCTGTGGATGGACCGGGTTGAGGACACGCTAAGCTGCTCAGACAGGCAGTACTCTGAGATGAGAGACAAGACTGCTAACCTGGGAAAGACCAAGGTATTAAACAATATCTAATATCAGACAAATCAGCAAGTGTTTAGAAGATGATATGACTCGCTCTCCCTTAATATTTTAGCCTTGTTAACAACTATTGAAATCTATTAAATCTTCTACAAAATGCAACATGTTCATATACTTTTTTAAAATATTTTTTAAGTTTATTGACATTTACCTTTTCTAATCCCTGTCTTATTTTGCACTCATGCAGTTCTGCACATTTATACCCCAGAGCCTCCCATTGGAGTTGGATGTACTACAATGAGCGTGTGCGTGTGTTCTTATTTCACTCCAGCTTCTCTATGAAGAAGTATTGAGTCACAGCAGTCCTCTGGAGACGATTGCCACAAAAGGGTCCAATATGGCGGAGCACTACACTACCCAGCAGGAGGTGCAGCAGCTGCAGTGCAGATACAACGCCCTCAAAGAAAAGGCCAAGGTTCTTACCCACAACATACGGTTTCATTTTTCCTCTGAGGGCATTTGAATAATAAATGATTGTTTTGAAATTTTTTTCTCTGAACGCCTACTTCATGTTGTTTCACAGATCTCAATTATATTCCCGCAAATTGTTGGAGAGCGCGACCTGTATGTTGAACATTTTAGGAACTTCTCTAATGATAATTTAAAATTCATTATACATTTTACTTTGATGTTTGCAGATTTACAGACAAAGACATTGATTTCATCTTCAAAGTACATTAAAACTTTGCCGCTCACAAGTTATGTTCAGATGTTGCTCAGTTTTTCAGTTTCAAACAATTTAACAGTATTGAGGCAACAGTTTTTCAACTCAATTTTCAGACAGGGCTCTTAATTATTGTTCCAATTCTTTTAATATCACGCCACCACGTTTTTCAACATGCAAAACACTTTTCAACAAGCTCCACTGTCCACTGCTTCTGTGATGTTGAATGGGCCTTTGTTCCAGTTACGTCTCCAACCTGTTGTTTCACAGAATGCAGTCAGTAAAGCCAAAGGATTGGTGCTGGTCCATCAGGAATATCAGCGGGGGTTACATGTGTTCGAGGACTGGTTGGAGCAAGAACAGGCCACTCTGGCATCGTTGTCCCATCCAGAAGGCATTGTGGATACACTTGAGAAGACACTGCAACAGCTTCAGGTAGTAATAATGTGAAGTTTAGTAGGGTGTGTTCAAATATAAACAAAAGCTTCCTAGTATTGATGTGCAGTCTCAAACACATAACCCTCCTTTTACCTGTCTCAGGGCTAAAACAGACAAACAGGCCTTGGACACCTGACCTTTATGGCAAACTGAACCACTTTTAACACTTCAATGCCACAGTTTCTTTATTCTTACCTTCATATTTTCCTCATAGCTCCTGCAGGAACGCTGCTCAAATGGCCAGTCTTTGCTCTCCTCTGTGCTGACCAGCAGAGAGCGAGTAATCCCATGGGGCATACCTCAGATCGAGGACCGAGCCCTGGACACCGCTCAGCGAGAGTGGGGGGCCTACCAGGGTCGTCTGGAGGAAACTCACGCTCAGCTGAGCTCCACACTGGCCCGACTGAAGCAGATGGGCCAAAGGTTTCTGAGCCTGGCCCAGTGGCTAGAGGAGATGGAGAAGGTGGCTAACTTTAGGCGTCATCGGAGGTCAAACAGAGCCACCAAGGAGACTCAGCTGAAGAAACTCCAGGTCAGAGAGAGACGTGTGCTCTTAATATTTTGTGCAACTGTCAATACTGTAAAGGTCAAGAAGACATCAGCACACTACAGTATATTACTAAAAGACTAGTTTGATAAACTGCTCTCTCTTATCAATATTAGTAATATTTTCCAGTAATATCTCTCTTTCACTGGTATTCACATAGAGTAACAGAAAAACATCAGTTACAGTATTTTTGGCAAGAAGAAGAATAACAAGCAGCTCACCTTTTCTTCATACTAATTTTAAGCTTTAAGTAGCAAAGAGCTAACCTAACATCGACTGTGACTGAATTTCATTGGCTCTAAATGAATCCTGTCAAAATTCCTGGTGCTGCCTTTGATTCAGATTTCTCCTTTGTCACATCAAGGCAGATCCCAAAACAGTGTACCAATTTATGTACCCAAAAACTCAGTTACAAAAATATCCAAACCAGAAATATAATTTTGCCTTTCATTAAAGTTATGAAACATCCTGTATCAGAACAATACACTTTTATTACTCACACTGTAACTCCATACATGGACTCCACTCACAGCATGCATTTGAGTGAAAACAGCAGTCATACTGGGTCTCCTCCCTTTGGAACATGCTTCCTGCCAGTGTCAGGATGTCAGACAGTCTCAGTACTTTCCTTCCCTGCATTTAGAGGGATATACACACAGACACACACACACACACACACACACACACACACACACATAGAGACCTTTTAGCCTCATATCTTGTTTGTGATGTGATGTTATTTCCTGTTTTCTTGTTCTCATGCTTTTTTATATGTATGTCATTTTGACTGTTACAAAACTAATTAGGCTACTAAGTCATGAATGAATTTGACTGGATTTCACTACTATGCAAATTCACACAATTCTCTGTGTCCCTTGTGAACAGGGGTGTCTTCAGGCGGTGCTTACGCGGCAGGGAGAAGTCGATGGCCTCTCCTCCCTGGCCCAGCAGGTTTTGGAGGAAACCTACATCAGTAGTCGTGTTAGTGTGACTGCCACCCAGCTCACTGCCCGCTACCATTCCCTGCTGCTCAACATACAGGTTAGAGAGTCTCTCTGCTGTTCAGTGATTCATATGTTATGTCTGAGCGAATATTCCCTTGTTATTTGCTGCATTTGTTTTTTTAATCAACGAATTTCATTTTTTGAAATGAATATGTGTGTTGGTTCAGTGAAAAATCCAAATTTGTATGTAGATTAAGTTTTTTATGTTCATATCAAAGCACTTTTCACAGAGAGGTACAGACTGAAAATAAATGTTGAAATGGAAAATGGTAATATGTTAATGGTAATGGTAAGATGAATATTTTTTTTCTGATAACGGAGATCATTTGGCTATTTATGTAGTGTAGGCTATTAGTGTAGCCAGATGTGGAATATGTTTCTGATGAGACTGTTGGTAGAAGTTTGAGTTTCAATAGATAACAGTGTTTTCCTCATCTGTTCGTCCATTTCTTCCTATGCTAAAAACCCAGTTCTTAAATTAAAATGACTAAGACCAACATATGTAAGCACAGTTGTATAAACTCTCAATAAAGTGCTCATCAGCTGTTATACGTAACCTTGGTAGTATCTATGCTGAAAAATAAATCATATTAGGGCTAAACAATGACTCTGGTGTCCAGGAAGACTGACTTAAAGACACTGCTGCCAGACATGTGCAATAGTTAATTTCCTGTCCATCAAAACATTTTCTTGGTAAAGACCACCTGTCATCACGAGTTAACAATCACAAACTATAAAGCTTTAATGAGCTGGGTTTGGGTTGGTTCACTTTTATGCTTTACTGTCTCAAGCAGAGATAGAAAAAATATGAATATGTGTGCATTGCCTTTGGGATCTCTGCCCGCAGTGGGCTTTTCACACATGGTTATGCTCTCTCACCATGGAATTTACTCCACTGAGTCTTTGGACTTTGTTTCTGTAACACCCCATTGAAGCAGCTTTGAGAGTTATGCCTGTGAGCCCAGCCTGTGTTGTTCTGTATACTCAGATCCAGCCTCTCTATTTGTCTGCTCCTCTGGGGGAGACTAAAGGAAAATCAATGGGGCTCCTCTGGTCTGGGGCTTAGGCTGTAATTAAACGCTACAGAAGGCAATCTCACACCCGGCACCGGGAGTGGAAAAGCTTTGCCCGCGCTGCATTGATTTTTACACCCTCAGTAACACATCTGAGTGTGCATGTTTGTGAGTGTCTCCCCCTCGCTCCCGCACTTTGTTTCTCTGTCTCTGTTATACCCACACCCCTTCCTTCCCCTCTCAAAATTGACTCAAGTATGAATATACTTACAGTCATACCCACACACGTGTACACAGCCACATAACATCCCTCTCATACCATGGATGCCTGTAATTATACTGTGTGAAGTGGGGGCCATATGGGCTTGAGGTGGGAAGCTGTTACCTCTGTCTAGTCAGAAAAGGTGTGCACTCAGCACTATCAGCTAATTGGAGCTTCTCACCACAGGATTTGCAAGTTGAGTGAATAATGTGTCAAACCTGCAAGAAACCCTCTCCATCCTCATGGTGTTATTGACTCAAAATCTCAGTCAAGTGGATAATGCATCAAAAACATAAAGCCCCTCTCCACATAGTAGTGAAGCTATTGACATTCAGCAGATGAAAGAGGAGGAGGGCAGCGGATATTTTCTGTTTTGATGGCTGATCAGAGAGCTTTTTGGTCCTTGGTGGCCTAAGACTGCTGAAGCACATCACACACTTTAAAAGAAGAGATATAGACCAGGTTTCCTGAATATTCCCCTGACCAGATATGCTCAAATTTTAAAGAGTCCTGCCTACAATTCTAACCTCAGAAACAAAAAGAAGGCAGTGTTTGTTAAAGTAAGGTTATTAACCTTTATGTTCATAATATTAAATAGTATTTGGGTTAGGTAGGGTACCAAATATTCAATTCATTACTAAATTGTATTTAAATATTTGCCAGTAATCTACTGATCTACTGCCAGTATGACCACATTCAGTATATCAAACCTGTCATTGATGTCTTCACACGTTACAGTATTAATGTAATTGTTCGTTAAACACCATGCAAAAAAAGAACATAATGCACTAAATGCAGTTTGAGGGCAGTGTGCAATAACTGTAAAAATGTTTGTACTGTATCGATATCATCCTTGAAGATTCAATATTTGCTGAAATTTACTTCTGACCTTTCAATCAATCATTTTTCAGGACACCATCAAGCAGCTACAGGAGGAGCTGAAGAGTATAGAAGAGGCTGAAAACCTTTGCATGTCCTTCACCGACTGGCTCAGCTCGACTCAGAAAAGCTTCACGGCGTTAACTGACAGTTCTGAACCTCTGGACCGCTTCGCCATGGACAAAAAGATGAAGAAATTAGAGGTATTCATCTATTAATCTGAGTTTCTACTGTATTTACACATGTGGTGGTTGCAATTCAACAGCCACAGTTCTGAACCTCCCTTTTTCAGAGGCAATTTGATACAAGGTGCAGTGCGGCGCTTAATACGCTTCCCTGAACAGGTTGCAATAAATCAGCATATTACCATGGCAAACTGATGAGTTAGCAAGACTTCAGTTTGTAGTGGAAAATTTGAGCACAAACTCATCCAAGTCCAACATCCAAGCCAGCGAAATGTCCTTTTGCAATCTTGTTTTCTGCCAAGCAACATACGGTACCTGCTAGTAACATCAAGAGTACAGATTTCTTTGGCAGCTTCAGTACGCTTGGCCAGTAAAATGTGCAAAGGCTATCTGTAGAGCTAGTAAAGCATTCAGTGTACCTATAATATTTGGTTATCGCTCTAGACTAAGAGAACTTCACAGCATACTAAGCTGTGGCATAACTGTAACAGTTTCTCTTTGTGCTCTTTTTGTCAAACGGACATTAGTGGGAAATAGCCCTGCTGCAACATGCACAGACAGCAATAAAAGGAAAATCACCACTATCGTTTCCTTGACATAGTTCATGTCAAGTGTGCAGTGGCTTGAATGAGTATGTGAGTATCGATTGGCTCTTTATGAAGACAAAGCGGATGCCGCTTTAGAGCAAGGATGGTAGCACGGAGAGACCCCCCACTGTGAGGCAGAGGATGAAGAAGCGCCGGTGTCAGGAGCCTGCTGGCACAGACACTGTAATTGATGCAGTGCCCTTACCGCTTCACATCACACACACACACACACACACACATTTCTCTCCTCCAGCACTCATTTCATATCACAAAACCCATCCAAAGTACCAACTAACAAGCTGCAGCAAACTCTAAAGCCCATGAATCCTCTGTGATTTTACAAATTTTTTTCACTTACTGTAAGTATCACTATATCTCATATCTATTTGTCTCCCTCACACACACATCCAGAAACGCATTTACAGACACACATAGACATTTACAATATGTCATCTGGTGTGGGCTTTGTTGTAATCCCTGTCTGGGATCGATGCTCCGTTTCTGCATAGGGACTGAAGACATGCTGTCACGACATGTGTCCTTCCACCACTGCAGATGACACACGAGTGCTTCACCACTTATTCATTCTCCTGCAGTGGGCTGTTGAGTGAGCTGGGATGATTATGCATTGACACAAAGACGAGTAGTCAATAGCTATGTCAAGGGCCATTACTTGGATTTGGACTTTGTTTGATACTGAGATGTGACTGTGAGTGTGTGTTCATGGTCATACAGCAATGATGCACCAGTCCCAACAGCTTGAAATGTGCTGTGATTAAGAAATTTGAAAATGAAAGTAATGCAGCAATGTGGCACGGTAAGAAATCGGCATTGTTGGTAGTTTTGTTTTATTTTATATAATAAAATTTGACACATCTGTCACTTTTACTCATCTTATATAGTACCTTAATTCATAACCTTGTATTTCTTTTTTAACCATATTTTTTATTGATAGATTTTCATCCTCCAATGTTTTGCTCCCACAAATCACCCATGATTGCTGTTTGACAACCTGACTGAAATTGTAAACAGGGTAATATGCAAAAAAATGCAAAAAGAAAGGTTTCTCCGCCTTATTAAAACCACCCACCCACCCACCCACCCCCTACTTTTTAATTTACTGGCATTTAATTGATGTTCAAGGGCATTTTTCCACAAGTCCCTTTTTTTTTCTGATGCACACACTGCAGAAGGTAAAAACAGAATAGGTCCATTAAAATTTGTTTTATTTTGTATCATAAATAGTACATTCTTCTGGCATTATAAATGTCACTAGAACAAATGGACCAGAAAGGTGGGCAGATATTGCCTCCTATGAAGTAAGCCTTAATTTACTTTAAATCACTAAACAGATATGGCTCTCTACCATTTAAACAAGATTTCCACCAGTGCAGAATGCAATAAAGCACAGAGACAATGACAGTAGAGCCAATAAACTGCTCACAGAGTCATCTTAGTGATGTCTTACCTCTGTTATTAGATAATGTAACTGATGAAAATGGTTGTCAGTGCCACAGTAGATGTATTACAGTAGACAATGGAGCCTGAGAACTGATGCAGAATAAGAAACAGAATCACTAGTGATCATGATATATAATGGATACACAAGACCGTTGACATGAATTATTGGTGCTGTCATGGTACAAGACAGTTTACAGTATAAAGGGCACACTGTGTCCTGGACCTCATAAATAATGTTCACCAGACGGTACTGTCTACTACTGTATGAAAGCATTAGCAGTATTCAATAACATGAGACTAAGCAGGTTTCAACTCTTCAATCAATAGGTAATTTAATCTTAAAGCAGGCTGTGAGACCAAACTGAAAGTCATTTTAAGTCTTTTAAGTCCACCAAATTTTGTTCTTGGAGAACATATGTGATGCTGAATGGTCATGGATCTTAAGGCACCATTTGGACCAAATCAGCCTCTGACAAACTATGTATAGAGTGCTCACTGACTTAACTGAATCTACTACAAAGGACAATTACCACAGATTTTCATGTTTTAGCTCACATGTTAATAAGCAAAATTGTGCGATACTAGGATATATTGAGTGTCTCTTGTTAAGGTCATAAGGCAGGAACACAGGCTGTGTTATTGGAATGATGAACATGCCTGGAGCTCCACATTAAGCAGGAAACGTGTGCAGACAAACACAGGTCTTGTTATATTATCAAAAGCAATAGCTGGAGATCTGGGGTTGTTGCAGTGTGAAGCTACCCTCTACTCAAGAAATAATAGACCGATGATGAAAGCTAGATGGCGTCCCATTGAGTGGAGGTCTACGTGTGTGTGTGGTGTGTTGTGGTTGCCCTGGAAACCCCTGTGGCTACTGCTGCCTGTTAAGGGTTCCTTATAATTGGGTCCTCCTTTCATATTATTCACTATGGTTTCTCCACACCATGACCTCCCAGTCTTCTCCACATCTCACCATGCAGGTGTCAGCCTACCTGATGGGTTCAAAGCCATTCAAACACTCTGCCAGGCAGGTTCGTGTGAATGGGGCAGCACTGGAGGTGAAGGACGAAAATCAGTGATACTGTGATATTGAATGTTAACCTCAAAGAAAACTGATTTTTATTTCCTCATCCTAGAGCATATGTGCTACAATTAAGGTATACCAATACAGAGAAAGATTTTACTGTGTCTTTCTTTAACTCAGCAGTTAAAAAAATGCCCCAGCTTAAGGTCATTCAGTATAAAGTAATGGTGATGACACTGTAGCAGCACCCATGCTAAGTGTGTGTTCTCTTTCAAACATTCGCTCAGTATCCCACTATGGCGTACACCACTGCATCAAGAGGAAGGACATCCTCTCCCTACAAATGGGATGATGCACCGTCATCAGCGCAGTCAAACACCTTTTCTTGCTTTTCACTCAGAAAGCTTAATCTCACGACATGACCGGTAACGGGACTATTGGCCTAACTGTCCACAGACTGAGCTAACCACTCGATCACCAGGCGCTAATTTTTCTCTGTTGTATACGGAATCCTGATGTCTTCACCATAGAAATCCGGGGTTTCAAGGAGAAGTGATATACGCTACTGTTACTACTCCCATACAGCTAACTCTAGCTCGCCTGTTACCCTGTTGCAAACAGTAACACCAAGCACTTTAGCCCAGCTAGCCACCTCACTAGCATTAGCTAAGCCTGCTTTCACGTTAGTTATAGCGCATAGCTAGCCTCCACACTAGCAGCCTGCTTGCTAACTTCTGCTTCGGCTAAAGTTTTGCAAAGACTTGCTCACCATGTCACTGTCGAAGCTCAACATACCGACTGATAGCACATTAGCTACACCGTTACTTACACCTATACCAGCAGTAAAACCCCCACCATGTGACTGTTTGTGCTGAGCTAGACAGCATCCAGTTCCTTTATGACCAACCATGGCCTCTCCCTTTACACAGAGACCTACTATTGCAGGTGCAAAGGGAGATATTTCATCCACACCCAGAGCAGCTAGTGTTCTGGGCTTTGCTAAAACCTGGATGCAGTTGGACTTCCACAGAATTTCGTAACAACCATTTGGTATGCTAGAGCCTCTTCTACCAGGTCACTATATGATTGCAAATGGCATGTGTTTGAGGACTGTTGTTCAAGGTCATGTGCACTGCCTTTCCATTGCTCGGTGACTGTAATTCTCAGCTATGAAGGGTGCTTGCCCATTGTGTGATTTGTCAACTGTTTTGGATGTGCTGCCTCACCCCCCCCTTTGAGCATTTAGATCAGGTGGATCTAAAGTGCTCTCACTTAGACTGTCAGCAATATTCATGCATTCCCAAAGAACCCCTTGACCAAGCAGCCTTTTCCCCCGCTCCTTTCACTTCCTCGGAACAGGAGTGGTTACATACATTGTGCCCAGTGCATGCATTACGTATCTATGTGGACAAAACACAGGGGTTTAGGAAAACAGATCAGCTGTTCATGTCATGGGCAAAACCTCATACTGGTAAGCCTATCACAAAACACCTGCTTTCTCATTGGAAAGTTAGGCCATTGTAGGCCATTTCTTTGGCCTACAGCAGCAATGGGCTTAATGCTCCGGCTGGTCTACGGATACCAAGATATATGCTTGGCGACCAGTTGGGCTTCACCTCATACCTTTGCAAGGTTCTATGCGTTGGATGTCACTGTGCTCCCTTTGGCACATACCTTGCTGAGGGTGGGCTTCTCTGAGGGTTGCAATTTGTCAGGCTAATGATTTACAGACGGTCTTCAAGATAAGTTCATCTGGCAATACAGGAGTCAGTATATCCCCATAGTGAAATATCGAGCGAATGTTTGAAAGAGAACTTTAGGTTACAGAGGTAACCCTGGTTCTTTGATAACATGAATGTGGTATTTCACCAGACCATCCTCCTTGAGTGAAACGAGGAAGAGGTGTGCTTATTTTGAATAAGCTAATGATGATGCATCATCCTTTTTGTAGGGAGAGGGCCAATGGGGCTGGCGTAATGGTATTGGGCTTCTATAGACTACACGGGGAGGCGTACCCGATAGTGAGATACCTCACTCAAGTTATCAGAGAACCACAATTACCACTGTAACCTAAAGTTTCTGCTCTCACTTTCACCCAGACTCTGCAGTCTGATCTCCAACATGGTCACAGTTTCCTGAAATCCCTGAGGGAGCGGGCAGAGCAGGCAGCAGGCTTCTTGGACGAGGCTGGAGCAGAGAGTTTAGGAGGGGAAGTGGAGGCTCGTCTTGCCCAGCTGGAGGAGCTTGCCGGTGGTTTGAGGCAGGAGCGCAGCTTCCTGGAGCGGGCATTACTGCTAGCTAAGGAGTTCCAGGACCGCTACAAGGCTCAGGCCCAGTGGCTGGTGGAGACCAGGGCTTTGCTCAGCAGCCCGGTGGAGCCCAAGGCTGAACTGTACCAACGAAGAGCACAGCTAGCCAAGTACAAGGTAAAGCAGCAATTTTGTCTTTGTCTTTTACTGCATTTAAATTGAAATCAAAAGTACATAGCCGGACAGAGAATTTAATTAATGCTGCTCTCAGTAATTTTGCACTTTGGTGGGTCCAAATAGCTAAATGACCTAACTGAATTTTATTAGCTTAATGGACAAATATGACCTTGCGTGTCTTTTCCCATTAACTCCAAAACTGAACATATTTTACATAACTGTTGACCACTTTCCAAAGTATACAATTGCTTTTTATATTGATAAATGTCTATGGTAAGCTTTGGAAAATGGTTGGCAGTATACAGTAATAGAACCCATTTCAGTGCAAAAATGCAAAAAACATGACATCAGTAACTCCATTTATCATATTCACATGCAATAAGGATGGTGTTTATTCTACCATAGAGGATACTATCAATACTACATATTGTCATTCTCTGTGTCCCTTGTGCTCCAGGCTCTGTTGCAAATGGTACAGTCCCATGATGGATCTATCAGGTCGGTGGTGGAGAAGGGAGACGCCTTGCTGGCCTCTGTCCATTACCCCTCCATCAGAGACAAAATGAACAGACTGCAAAAGGACTACACTGAACTGTGTAATACAGCCATGGTGAGAACTTGTGCTAAAATGATTTATTTATGATGTACAGAGAAGAAAATAGAAATACTCTATCCATGCAAGAGACTTAGCAGATTAATTGAAGCAAAGGATGTGGTTCCTTAACAATTTCACCTGTTGATTATAGATGTAACTCGTTATCAATACTGACAAGAGAGGTTTAAAGTAAATCAGACAAAGAGAAAGGGTCACTCGGTGTCAGGAAGGTGTGATTGTAAAAGGTTTGTTGCATAGGCTGTAATCAGTATAATTTGTCTGTGTGCATGTGTATTTGTGTTCATTATGTGGTCCAGGCTCATGTGGAGAACCTGGAAAGCCAGGTGAAGGAACAGGAAGCGTACCACAACGAGCTCCAAGAAGTGGAGCGCTGGCTGCTCCAGATGTCCAGCAGGATGGTGACTCCTGACCCCACTGTGGGCAGAAGCCTGGAGGCAGCCACTCAACAGCTCGCCAGGCACAAGGTGACCAATCACATTACTTGAATTTTGTTGTTGTTGTTTGCTGACTATGTTGCATATGATACAGCTGAAGCGGTTAGCATTGATGGGAAAGAGTGCTCTCGTGCACCCATACCTATAAATCTATATAGTTTGACAATTCCTAATTGTTTTTTGCTGATCTATCAATGGGAAGGTCTCAGGTTCAAGCTAATATCTCACAGGAGTCCTATTTTTGTATTGGAAATAAACAAGCCCTAAGGTCTTATCCAACCTTTCTGGTTATTGTAATGTGCAGATACCACAAGTTCATCATCTTTAGTGTCAGCTCTGCTGCTCAACGGAAACATTGTATACCTGTTTATTGTTAATGTCATTTTGTTATGAATAATTTACACTGCACACACAATAGATGACCTTATTAGTTCTAGTACTTCTCCGTTTTGTGTAAAGTTGTATGTTTAATGATTGTACGTTTAATGATTGTAACAGATGATGCAGAGACAAAGAACCACTTGATACAAAGCATAGACATCAAATTCATTTTGATAAAATAACACCATATGAATTAATGGTATATCAATAGTACTGATGGAAACATTTCAATTTAATTCAGCATAAAATGTTGTCTATAATTGTAACATTGTATTTAGAAACTCAGAAGGGCCAAGTCCTACAAAACCACTGTCCTTTTCTTCAAATTTGATCTTCTTTCATCCATTCAAGCCTGTTTAATACTCTGAGAGACCACACTGTGTGGTGTCAGTCTGTTCTGACCTCCTGTGTCATTGACCAGTGGACAGACTCATCCTGTAATATGCCAGCACTGGAGACTTTCTCCAGCATGATCCTACTTGGTCACTTTGTCCTCCACAGGCCATCATGGAGGAAATAGCGGGCTTTGAGGATCGCTTGGCAGGCCTGAAAGAGCAAGGCGACCACCTGGTACAAGGCTGCGGTGAACGTGTACAGAGCAGGCTGAGACAGCAGGTCCAGGCTCACCAGCAAGGCACCAGAGACAGCTACTCTGCCATCTGTAGCACAGCACAGAGAGTGAGTGAGAAGGAGGAGGAGAAGGGAAGAGGGAGGGAGGGATGAGAAGCAGAGAAAGATGTGTATCCTGTCTTTAAAGCACTGAAATGGTTTTTGCACATTTATAATGTAATCACATTTGCACATGCATCCAAGGCTGTGCATATGACCACACACACATGCACAGTAACACACAGTCAACATATCAGTGCTGTTAATATTCCAACAGCCAAGGCATCCACGTAATCCTAACCCATTCTGACACTTAAACTGTCTCTCAAGACAGTCCTTCACTGCCAGTGTAGAGGGCACGACCAATTAAGGCTGCCAAAGTGGAGCTCAACAGCAGCCATAGTCAGACGGACCCCACCAGCCAAAATCACTAACTCAATCTCCCCATATTAATCTCCGCATATCCCCTGTCAGCTCCGCTTTTTCATGCCTTAGCCAAAAATGGTCACACGCCACTATTCAGTAGATCTGGCGAGCCCTCTAATCCAGCACCACTCTGTCATTTTGGCAACCTCTACTCTGTCATCATAGCTCACCTCCCAAGACACCACCTCCACCACCATTTGCACATCCAATCTGGCATTGTGTGATCCAGCCACACTTTACCAATACGCTGCTGGCTTCTCTACAACTGCACCTCCAGTGTTACGGTGGCTGCCAACTGTGTCCCAGCACAACACAGCTCTAATATCCTGCCTGCCACTTGCCACTATGCCAACCTTCTAGCCTTTGCCAAATACACTGGGCAGTTTGCCAATATGTGCCCCCCTTCCTTCTCTCTTTCGGGCTCTCATATTAACACTGTCAATCAGACCTCACTGTTTCGCTCTCCCCTGGAGGGCATGGACGCCTCCACATTCAACACCTGTCAAATACAATGCTGCATAAGTGCCTACTTGTCAGGGTTGTATCATTTAATGTGTCTTTGTGTTTGGCCATGCTTTCCTGACTTCAAAGCAATGCAGACTAGCGTTGTGCTCTCTACCTACTGTACCACTGTTACTGTTTCTTTCACTTCATATTTGTGTAATTGCATGTGTGTATTTTACTGCTGTTGTTTGATGACATGTTGTCTTAGCTTCAGTTTCTTTCTTTAATTGGTCTGTAGGAGTTTCAGGGCCATAAATGTCGTGAAGCCATTTTGGGTTAATTTTCCTTAAACATTTAATATATGGATTTATTATGGTCGCAATTCAGACAGATGGCACTTTAATTTCTCTTCACGTGACTTGTAGGTATATCAGAGTCTGGACCACGAGTTACAGAGACATGTGAGTCTACAAGACACACTGCAGCAGTGCCAGAACTGGCTGACCTCTGTCTCAGAGGAACCAGAGCCTCCTGCACATCCTCCTCTCAGCCTGGAGGAGGCGCTACAGCAGGTCAGTAAGCCACTACTCCTTAACAAAGTGTTTGGTATTTTTGCAAGGACTCAATGGACATCATAACTGATAAGTTGATTGTCTTAATTTAGTTATAATTAATATATTCACACATATGGTTGTCATATAGCAGTGTTACGGATGGTTCTCTTGATTGCATGTTTTTGTATGGGGGACGAAAATGTGGGCAAAGTACATGTAGATTTGCAGCTTGTCCTGAACAGATCATAGGACCATTAACTATTTTTGGCAGGTGAAGCAGGAGCGGGCTCTCCAGGAACAGGCCAGCACCTACCTCCAGCTTGTGTGCTCATCCTGCGACCTGTCAGTGCCGAGAGTCAGGGAGACCGCAGGAGCTATCCAGCAGGTCAAACTCCAGGTCTGTTGGCTGCAAGAAGCTTTGAAATGAAACAGACCTTTATGTTGTTATTTTGGATTGTAAATGTTTGCTGTTGAAAAAGTTCACATTATCATTTTATGTCTAGACTGAGGAGCGTATGCTGCTTTGTGAGGAGGTAGCAGACAGCTGGAGGGACATTGAGGAGCAGAAGACAGATCTGGAGGTCCAACTGAGAGAGACAGAGCAGCAACTTCAGAACCTCATCAGGAGACCTGCAGAGCTAGAGCCCAAGATTGCACAGAACCAGCTAGACAAGGCACAGGTCTGTGCTTGGTTTATATGATGATGATAAATGATTTTTGTTCTAAAAGTTTATTGTACAGCAACACTGTATTGTTGTAAATGGAAATTGTCTAAGAAAGCCTTTAAACTAATCAAGCAGATCAACTCAAACCTCAACGTTTGGTGTGACTGCAAATGTCTACTATCTTTCCTACAGGAGTTCCTCCAGCAGATTAGGGAGAGGCAGTCTGAGGTAATCCATTTGAATGAGGCCATTGGTAGGCTGACAGGTGGACAGGACTCTCCTGCCTTGGAGGAGACGAGGAGACTAAGGAGGAGCTGGATGGAACTGAGCCAGCGGGCAGAAGAGCTGGAAGCCCAGCGAGGGGAGGATATGCAGCGAAGTGGGGAGTACCAGGAGAGTGTGGTCGCTGTGGAGGAACTTTTCCACCAAGTATCCAGGGAATGGGACTACCTTGCCAGGTAACAAGCTTTACTGTGGAGGGTGTTTTACTTTTTTCATTGAGATTTTTTAAAACATATTGTACATTAATGCTAATTATACATTAATGCTGCAGTATTTACAGTATATACACACACTTCCTCTGCTGTTAGAAGCATTGGTCTCTCTTTATCTCAGCAAAGCCTGCATAATACTGTACAGACCTGATATTCCTCAACCCATGTCTGTGTGTATCCAGGGCAGACACAGAAAGTACAAGTGAGCATCTAGAGGCTCTGAAGAAGCTGTCCAGTGACTTAGTGGATCAGAGAGCAACTCTGGAAGAACTCAGGGAACAGAGACAGGCAATCCTGCCTCGACTTAGTCTGCTAGACAAGGAGCTGGTCAAGCAGCAGGTGAGAACAGTAAATGAATGCAATAATATAGTCGTCCTTCTTGCTAAAAAAGTAAAAAGTATTTTGTTTAGATTTTATAGACTTTATCGCTAAATCATTGCCCAGCTTTATTCAGTATTTTTCTTATCACCAGGTGGGCCACCTGGAGCAGCGCTGGGCCCAGCTTGAAACTCTGATTCAACAGAAGATCCAGGACTCCGCACAGACACTAGAGGATCTGGCACGGGTGGAAACCCAGCTGAGGGATGCTCGGGAGTGGGTGGAGGAGCAACGGCCTGCACTGACATCTGCGTTAAAAACCAGCCCACCCCCCGATCTGGCCCAGAGTTTCCTGTTCGACCACCTGAGTGTGTGTGTGGAGCTGGAGGCACGTCAGCAGCTGCTGGGTCAGGCAGTGAGCGAGGCGCAAGCTGTGGCTTCCAGGCTGGGGCTGAGTGAGAAGAGATGCCTGCAGGAGCTCGTTGAACAAGCCCAGACTGAGGTGGAGGCTCTGGGGGCTCGGGTGGCCCAAAGGAGGAAGTACCTCAGTAAGGTAAACAGCTGGAATTTTGTATTGGATGTGAGCAAAACTTTAATTATGTCCTATAGGAACTAACTTTCTTCTAATCAGTCAGCCTGTTGAAAAGAAGAAACCAGGTGGTCCAAGAAACAAATTTAAAATTGTTACTAATATGCTACTTCTGTCTTAAACTGCTTAAAATTTGTAATTAATATATGTAATTAACTATCTTGCTCTAGGCCTTCACAGAGAGGACACAGTTCCTTCAAGGACTGGGGAGAGCATTGTCTTGGGTACAACAACAGGAGAGGAAAGCTTTGATAGACGACCACATAGCGCTTCTCCCTGAAGACCTGGCCAAACAGGCTGCTGCATGTCGGGGAGTCCAGAGTGGTTTACGAGTTTACCAGAGGGAGCTGGCGTCTCTCTGGGTACAAGGGCGAGAGTTGGAAAGAGATGCCACCGACAAAGAGAGAACAGAAACCCTGGCGAGACTTGAGGAGCTACAGGCAGTCTTTGAAACTGCCCTCCAGAAGACCACCCAGCGTCTCACAGACTTAGAGAAAGCCTTGACCTCCAGGAAGTACTTCCAGGTTGACTTGGACAAGACTTGCCACTGGTTGAGACGAGCGGATGCCATCACCTTCCCTGAAATCAATCTAAGCAACATTGACGACAGCTCTGAGTTGCAAACACAACTGTCTAACTTTCAGAACGTCTTAGAACAAGCGTCAGAGTACGAGAACCTCCTTCTTATAGTCCAAAGAATAGGCCAGGAGATCCTCCCCACTCTGAATGAGATTGACCATTGCTACTTAGACGAGAGGCTTAATGCCCTGCCTCAACAGTACAACAGCATCCTAGCTCTAGCCAAAGAGAAAAAAGACAGAGTCCAACAAATAATCCTGGAGAGAAAAGAGTTCAGCACTTTTTTTGATATTACTCGTAATGCACTGGAGGAGCTTCAGGAGCAGTTTGACAATCTGGAGAAGCAGACTATCAGTATAAGTGAGGAGGAAGTCGTTCGTCTAATCAATGAATACAGAAATATAAATGAAAGTTTATTCCATATCAGCCCTGCTGTAAGAGAACTTCATGGCAAAAATGAGGGGTTTCTCAGTATGGGCCAGACATACAGAGCTGAGGAGACACAGCAGCTGGTCTGTCTCGGGAACGCACTGAAAAGGAGAAATGATCAGAAAATTAAACACTTAGATGATTCATTGAAAACACTAGTTGAGCACAACAGAGTATTAGCAAAGTTGGACCCAGAGTTACAATCTGTGAAGGAAAAACTGGCTAG
Organism: Scomberomorus guttatus; assembly: GCA_038419695.1. Lineage (NCBI taxonomy): Eukaryota > Metazoa > Chordata > Actinopteri > Scombriformes > Scombridae > Scomberomorus > Scomberomorus guttatus. Next base: position 13,341,231 of record CM076462.1, read on the forward strand.
ACTTAAGTCAGACACAGAACTAGGTACTATGGATAAAATCACAAGTCTTTATTTGCTGCTTGAAAGTCTGGATTGTGTCAATTCACAGGCTGAAGAATGTAAACAACAAATTAAAGGCCTTGGTCTGAAGTTTGATCCCGCTGCCTTTCAGGAAATTACACTGCAGCTAGAATCATTGCTGGCTTTACGGTTTGATGTAAAATGTTTTGTTGAAGAAAGTGAGAAGAGTGTCACCAAGAATGAAGATTTCGCAAGAGAGACTGAGAAAATGTTGGAATGGTTGAGGACTATTAAGGGCACATTGGAGAAGCCTTTGACCCTTTCAGAGGTCAAAGTTGAGAGGGTACATGAGGAAGTGCGGAAACTGAAAATTATGGAAGAGGAAGTGAAAAGTAGATTGAGGGTAGCAGATGCCTTGTGTAGTAGAGAAACGCAAAGATTTTGTAGTAAAAAGGAAACTATTCCAGCCCACGTAGAGGAAAGACTACAGAAGCTGGCAAAGCTGGGAGCTGAAGTTCAACAGGAAATTAGCAAAAAACAGGTAATGTGTTTATTTTGTTCAGAAATTCAACTCATGAGGACATTTTGTGCATATCTGCTCTTTCCTGATATACCTGTACTTTACAACGGCTTTACATCTAACTGATACAAATCTGATGAAACCAAAATGGAAATTAGTCCCACAGCCAAGTTCAGATCCTCAACTTATCAGGAATATGATCCATCATTCATGGCTTGAACCTACTGAATATTATTTCCCATTTCCTGTTCCCCATACTATCAATATTAACAGGCTTAGAGAAGCTGAAACATTCTACAAGACCGCTCTAGAAATGGCATGAAGTTTGAATAAGTAATCATTAATTTATAGCTATTCAAAGTGTTTCAATATTGTATCCCAAAGATACCATCATTTGAATAAAAGTAAAAGTTACAGTGACATAGCAGTGCCTTTCTTAATCAGTCAGGTTTTACAGAGAAAAAGGGGAAATAGCACTCACTCCATTCCCCACTGAGGAGAACTTTTGACCTTTGACATTTTGGGATGAAGATGAATTCCAAAATTAGATTAGAAAATATGACAAACACTATTACATATTACAGTTCAAGTAAGTTTTTACACATCAGTTTTAATGCTTTTTTGCTGACAGGACTATGCTTGTTGTATTGATTTAGGCATGCACTTCTAACTGCATTTATGTAGAGAAGTTCTGCAAAAACTGGAGTTAATTAATTCACCTTCTGCATGTTCTAGCTGGCAGTGGATCAAGCTCTTTCCCTGGTCCAGAGGCACCACTTATCTCTGCAGTCCATGCAGAAATGCCTGGACTGTGCTGCAGATTTCCTCCAGAGGGCCAGCCTGGGGGTGGAGCTTGAGAAGCAGACAGATTGTGTGCAGGACCGGGAAGAAATTTCAGCCCAGGAAAAGAACTTCACTGCTGGTTTAGAGGAACTGAGGACTTGGGAGCCTCTGCTGGTGGATTTTGTGGACACAGAAGTGATGAGCAAACTCAGAGAAAAAGTTGAGGCAATGCAACTGAGAAATACAGAAATCAAACAGCAACTGGAGGCTTACGGAGAAGTGCAACAGAGGTGTGTGTTAATGATTTCAAATGTCCATTATTCTGCAAGTTTACATCATATATATTCTAATATTAAAGTCCACTTATAATTTGTTTAATTTTCTAAGGTGTGCGTTTTTATGGACCTCCTTCCAACATGAGAAAGAGACAGTGGTTGAACAGATGAATGATGCAGAGAGCAAGATGGCCATGTTCTCCACAGCTAAAGCTGTCAGTATCCAGCAGGCAGAAGACAAGTGTCAGAGATACAAGGTGGGAAACTGCATTACACTCATAACTGACATACTGTATGGAATGCTTATCTTTTATTTACAGGATTCAGCTATGTTGGATGTGCTGCTGTGCCCCTCGTTTCTGTTGTATTAAATTCCAACATTTGTACTTACTGTGGAAGCAGTTGCCGATAAATATTTAAACACTGGAGCGTTTATGTATTCTTCCTTGTTTGCCTGTCTGTCTATGGAGTTGTAACTTCTGTGTGTCTGTTGTCATCTTTTGGTTGTAGTCTCTAGGGGCTCACATCGACCTGCTGGAAATGCCTCTAAATGCTTTGAAAGAGAAAGCAACAGAGTTAGAGCAGATCATCTCTGAGTCCAGCAAAGCTGTTACCAGCCACTCTGTTTCGTCGCTATGGCAACGGTGGACCAGGCTACGCAGTGTGGCCGGAGCCCAGGAGAGGGCACTGGAGGACACTGCGAGAGAGTGGAGGAACTTCACAGAGAAGGTCAGAGAAGATTCTGTATTGTAATGATTTTTTACATGATTCCCAGTGTGTGTGTGTGTGTGTGTGTGTGTGTGTGTGTGTGTGTGTCTGTGTGTGTGTGTGTGTGTGTGTGTGTTCTGCAAGCTCAAGTGCCTGCAAGTGTGGTGAGTGTACTACAATAATGCACATGTAGAGTGTATAACGCGCACACAGTCGTTCCACCGAAGGTATTTATACTCACATGACACTTGCAGCCGACAAACACACAACTCCACGAAAGTGTTCTCGCTTCTACAGATTTAGGTCAAACACAGCAACAACTGAATAACAGTTGGTGTGCTGTGATGTAATTCCAGGCTTCGGGCCAGTTGTTTCCTCTTGCCAAAACACTGTGTCATGCAGCGTTTTCCCGCCCTTCGACCTATTTCAAGTGTGAAACTGTCAGCTCCCAAGAATTCCCACAAAGCACTGGGAAAGGGAAATGAGGTCAAACTGGAAGCAATGGTCACTTCCTCATATGTGGCACATTCCTGTTGTCCACTGCTTTTCTATGGCCCCTTTGTTCAACTGGACATGATGTCATTCTCTGCACTGGTTTCTGCCTTTGACTCCCACAGAGAATACTGTATACTGTAGAAAGGACTTTGAATATTAGTGAAACAAATGTGAAATAGGTCAGTTACATGTAATTTAAAAACTTTAAAGACTAATTGCCTAGTTGTCAAGCTGAACAGTGACTGTTGTTTGACTTTTCATCATGGTAGAATTCATGAAACCTACCTCTCAAATCATCTCTTGGTTCATCAAAAACAAAGGGTCTTTGAACACAGCATGGTGCATCTCTGGGATACACACCCTTCATTAGCATAATATTAAAATGAGACCTTTCAATCAACTGTAGAGACTGGAGTCTAACTTACCTACTCAGTTAGCACAGATATTTGAGTAACCCTACACTTTCTCTAGTATTATCAGTAAACTACCATAATCTTGCTGCATCACCTTCACCTGACTCTTTGTACATAAACTTCTCTGGCCCTCAGATGGAGAAGGTGCGCTCTGTGTCCAAAGACCTCCACAGTCGTGTCCCAGACAGCACAGTTGAGAAGGCAGCCACCAGGGCGGCGCTGCAGAGCCTCCTGGAGTACCATGATTCCTTCAGCCTGGAGGTGGAGAGGGAGCAATCGATCCTGGCCCTGCTGGGGCAACACTCACGCAGCCTCAGAGGAGAGGAGGAGGACGAGGAGGAGGAGGAGGAGGCGATGGAGAGAAAGACAGAGAATGGACACAAGGAGACACCGTGCCTACAAGAGATCAAAAACATGCAGGAGCAATATGACAGGTGAGTGGCCCAACACTGACATAATACTACTATTTAAACACATTTCTTTTATATGAGCTAAAAATATATATTAATAGATTCCCAACAGCAAAACTGTACTTGCAAGGGCACTGATTATAAGAAAATATTACCTGAAAATGAATTAGACAAAATGCAATATTTTAAAACACAAGATAATCCTTTTTACCTACGTATATTTTGATGGATGGATATTGAAGTTGTTTTACAGTTGTTTTACGTTGACTCTTTTGACTATACCCTCTGGTATATCTACCAGTCAAACATTTATTATTAACTTCATTAACTCACTGACTCTGTGTCTTTTTTAGCCTTGTGTTGCGGGTGCGGGCCAGCAGGTCACAGGTACAACAGGAGTTGAGGGAGAGAGAAGAGGTTGAGAAGGAGCTGGGCTTGGTCAAAGGCTGGATTCAAGACACTCGTGGTTTACTGCTGAGTCCCACTGCTGACCTGGATTCCCTGCTGCAAGAGCTAGAGGTACTGTAGGTCACTACATGTACACGCTTGTGCACACACATATAAGCACAAATCCACAAATCATCAATAAGGTGCAGAATTCTGGCTTCTCTGGCTTGTTTGGAGAAAGATACATCATACAACAGAAAATGTGATCTGCAGTCCTGTCATGTGATGTTGTTTGTATTGCAGACTGCACATGGTGAGGTCATCAGCAGACGTCAGAGTGTGGAGCGTATGACAGAGTTGCAGCAGTCCAAGTACCAGGACCTCCAGGCTGGTCTGCCCTCTGAGCTCAGCATGCAGCTGGCCGAGGTGGCTCTGGCTCTGGGCTCCGCTGAAGACCAGGTGACCTCTCTTGGCTGCAGTTAACATATTAAATGTATTAAATGTAGTTTCATTAAGTAATTATGGCTGTCACATGGGTTTTCAGTAGGTTTGTAATCTGGTGTCGTCTGGTGAATGACTGTACTTCCCTGCTACAGGGCTCTTTCCATAACCAGTTAGCATTGTTAAATAGCTGTTAGTATTCGACAGTACTGTGAAATGTGTGTATTTCTGCCATCTGCTTCAGGTCCAGGCGAGGGAAAGGGAGGTGCAGCAGACCAGAGATGTGAAAGAGGACTTCAGCTCCAGACTCCAGGACATTGAGACGAAGCTGAAGACCATTGCTCTGAAATTGGAAGGCAAGGGTGCCGACCTGGGGGAGGCCAAAGAAGAGACCAAAGTAATCAACCAGACAGATTGACTAATTAACAAGCAATTAACCCCTGTTAAATTGACTATTCATTTTGCAGATGTTGAGGTTAATGAGTGTGTGAGAGTTGGAATGGCATGAACTGAATTCTGCCTTCAACAGTGACCCACTTTTGTGAGGAGTATTCCAGATGGGACTCTGAGCCCCTTCCCTCCTGTTCTCCTTCTTTTGCCCTAACTTTTATCTTCCCTTGCTCCTTTTGCCCATCTGTAGACTCACAAACCTTGGAGTGAGTGTAGTGAGAAAACTTCTTCAGTTAAATCAGATAAAGATAGCCGTCGGGGATATAATGTTTACTTTATGTTACTTTAATGTAAAGTTTCGGTTTTACCCCTCACTTAAAGTTCCCTTGTTCTTTGATTTTTCTTCCAGAGTCTTTGTGAAGAGTGTGAGTGCTGTGGTCGCTCTCTGGCCGAGTTAGGAGTAGCGGTGCAGGAGTTTGGTGAGCAGAACCCTCTGCTGTGTAAGCAGCTGGGCGATGCTGTGGCCAAACTGACCGAAGTGCAGCGCCACACCACACAGCAGGTCCAGGACAGAGCCAACAGACTAAAGAAGGTGAGCTATCAATTCAATTCACCATGTCCTGCAGACACCCCTAAAGACAAAGACAAGTTTCTATTATTGCTTGCATGAATGAAGAACAAAGTTTTATATTTTGACGTTAGAATTTGGGGTCAGTATTAGAAAATTTAGTTTGAGAATGCTTGATATTTCATTTTCCTTCTAAAAATAAGTGTTTGTTTTTTTTTATTGTGAGCAGGCAGAGAGACAGGTGGAAGAATATCAAGGCATGAGGGCATTCATTTTGGGCTGGACAGAAAAGGCAGAGGCTCTGGTCTCTGGTAATATCATCTGGAGCTCTGCGTCTCAGCTGCAGGAGCAAATTCGAGCACACCAGGTGAGTCTTTACAGTGAGTCACACAGCAGGGAACGTGAATAGTTTTAACACGTCTGAAAATTGCTGTTGTCTTCTGCAGAAAATTGGGTTCTGGTACGTTTTGAAAATAAATACTACTTCCTGCATTAACATACTGAGGACACCCCACAAATTTACAGCTAATTAGATTCACACACTTTTGATTTCCAGTAAAATGTCACGTACTGTACAGTATGTTGGCCGGGCTTAATTAGTATAATTGCACAAACACAGAAGGGCTCTTCTCTTTGACATGTAATTTATGTTCCTATGGTGACAGGCATTGCTGCGGGAGTGTCGGGGTCTCCATGGTGACTTGGAGGCTATGGGGGAGAGGGAGGGGCAGCTGGGGGAGGTGTTGCAGACGCAGGGGTGGAGCCAGCAGGTGAAACACCTCAGCAGACGCACAGAGGAGCTGCAGCAAACTGCCAAAACTCGCCTCCAGAGTCTGCAGGATGCAGCTAAGGTAAATTACATTTGAGATGAGCATTACAGGAATTAGACATTAATAATACTTCATATCTAAAGTACTGTGATCAATTTGTCTTCATTAAGAACTGCAGAAAACGTTATCTCATAAATCCAGACACATTGGTGCATAACATGAGGTGCACATCCAGTCAAATAACATCAGAGGCCCAATCCAACAGTGCCCTCTTATGGTCATCACCAACTACTACACCATTATAATGGAACACACTTACTCTGCTGACTCTTGTGCTGCAGTAATCTGTCACGCTAATCTGATTGCTATACAGCTGGTACCCAGATGACAGTCTGTGGCTGATTGTTGCTAATAACGCTGTGTGTTGGAGATCTATTTCCTCCTGTGTGTTTGGATTTTTTTGTGGGTCTACAGACATAGCACGAAGAAAAAGTAGTAGTTTCAAAATGGTTGAAGGCAGAGAACAAAAACCCTTCTGCAGACGAGTGTGACATTGGTTACTTTAACCATGTCCAAATCAACAATTATAGTTTATAAAATATCTGCCCAAAGACACTACATTATATGTTTTCGATACATGTTAGTTGCGCATATGTTCACACATGCTTTCCTTCAATTTATTATATCTGTGTCTCTCCTCAGGACATGTTGCGTCTGGAGGCAGAAGTGAAGAGCCTCCATGCCGCAGTAGACCAGATCCAGGTCACGCTTGCCTCACCTGATCTCAACAGGCTCAGCCTCAGAGAGCAGCTCACACAGAGACAGGTGAAGACACACATATTAAATACTATATTTGTAGTCAGTACAATACTATGTGTAAAGCATCCTTGGGTCCCTTGAGAGGCGCTTTATAAATCAAAGTTATTATTATTAGTAGTAGTAGTATTTAAATATTGGAATTGGGATGGTATTGGAAATTCAGAGACAGAAGGAATACACACAGATTCACAGTGCATGCCTACAGTTTTGGTATAACATCTACAAACAATTTAAAGCTACACTTCCCTTTATTCTCCCATAAGCGTCTGTTGGTGGAAATGGAGGGCTTCAAGCAGCAGGTGGCGGCAGTACAGCAGTGTCAGAGCGCCCTCCGGCTACCAGAGGAGGTAGTGGCCAGTCTGCCTATCTGCCGCACAGCTCAGACCCTGCAGCAAGAAGCCAGCCAACTGCAGCATACCACCATCCAGCAGTGCAACATCCTGCAGGTAAAGGGCAGTCCTCATATTGCAAGTGCTGTAAATTAACTGTCACATATTAAGTCAAAGAGAGCTATAATCCTGTTGATGTATTACGTTACCAATCAATAAAAGTAAGGTAGTACGTTTTTGTATTACATTATTTTCAGTATTCATTTTCCCCTAAATTGCTAGATTATCTTTGAAGTTACTGTAAATAGTGTAGACCTGAAAATACTCAGTAGTAAGTAGTAGACAGCTGACTCTAATATATAAAGGCTATATAGAAAGTCAGTTGTTGCCCTGTATGAAGAGTTATGTTGTCCTACTTTGTCACCTGCTGGAGTAGATGCTCTGAATTCTGCTGTAGTGTCCCAACAGGCTTTCTCAGGAATGTCTGTGTTTTCTTTTAGCCCCCATCGGACCAGTATTATCCTCCAATCCTTTGGTTCTGGGCTGATTTTGCTTTTAAGCTCATTGTAGTGAAGATTAGTCTTTAGAGGAAGAAACAAGTGACCCTCAGAGACTATCTAGAGGACAAACATCTAAAGCATCTATGCTCACTTGTGATCTAGCTCAGAGTCATATTTGAGATAGATTTCTTATATACATATTCATCTAATCTTATTTTAAACACTATAACTATATTATTCCGAATGTTATTATGGAGATGTAGCCTTAGACAGAAGTCCACAAAAAACAGAAAAGGTGTCTAACATACGTCATTGCTGTGAATTGTAACCCTGACGTTGAATCAACACCTCTCTTTATAATCTTCATGAAGTTGGGTTTATTGCAGGAGTGGTGCATTAGGTTAAGCTAGTCATGCTTTATAAACCAGCAACTGAGTTTTTGTTTATCCTGTTCTAATCGATGCCGTGCTAGAGCACAATAGCACATGAATATGCAAAACACATTCAGTGACACAGGCTATACATAGAAATCAACATTGCGGTAGTATGGGCATAGATAGTGGGAGAAGTTACTTCACTCAGAGAATAAAATTCATGCAAAATTGCTTAACAATACAAGGAAAATACAACAATACAGTGAAAATAAACGGCGATATAAGGTAATGATAAAAAAGGAAGTAAGAGACCTGTGAAGCACAGTAGAAGAGGATAGATTAAAATAAAATGGATTAAGAGAATGTTATGCTAAAAAGGTACGCAACTTCAGCCTTTCCATGTCATGTTTCCTCTTTTCCAGGAGGCTGTGGTGCAGTATGAGCAGTATGAACAGGAAGTGAAGAACCTCCAGAGACTAATAGAAGAAGCTCACCGCATCATTCAGGACCGGCCTGTCTCCACCAGCAACATACAGGAACTTCAGGCTCAGATACACCACCACGAGGTGACCAACGACATTTCTTTCACTTTGCCTCTCATATATATTTATTACATTTTGTATTATAATAATTTGATTTATTATTTGTATTATTAAATATTATATAAGTATTTGGACACCTGAACATTACACACATTGTTGAACATCCAAAACAATGGGCATTAATATGCTGCTGTAACAGCCTGAGAAGGCTTTACACAAGATTTCCACAAGATTTTGGAACCTGGTTGCAGGAATTTGCTCCCATTCAGCCACAAGGGCATTAGTGAGGTGTGGTACAGGGCAGTAAAGTTCTCTCATGGACCTGGCTTTGTCATGTTGTAACAGGAAAGGGCCTTTCCCAAACTGTCACCACAAAGCTGTAAGTACACAAGTGTCTACAATATAATTGTATGTTGTAGCATGAAGATTTCCTTTAATGGAAACAACACTATCAAAAATTGCCCCAGACCAAAACTACACTTATGGCCATAAAGTGCATTTTAGGATTTGTCTTTATTCAACTTGTCAGGACATAATAGCCTGTGAAATAACAGCGAAGCAACAAGGACCTGATGAACTTTAGCACCTTGACTGTAGATGAGCGCCACACAACAAACATGACAGCATGACTATGTTTATTTTTTTTTAGGGGACCATTACTTCTCGTCACATGTCTCAAAGGGCACTTTGTCTGACATTTAAGGAAATATATGCTGATGTCTTTTCAAATGAGGTCAACTTCTTCAACATCAAAGAGCAGAGAAAGAGAGTCATTCTGAGTCATTATGTAGTTCATGTACTCTGTAACAGTATAAAACAGCATAAAAAAGAAGTTATGGCACCAGGAAATATACTGTATATCTTAGTAGTAATGTCTCAATTACAAAATGATAACAAAGAGCAATTAATTCATCTTCCCATAAAACTACCAGAAATCCCAAAATAAATATTGCTGATTTAAACCCCTTTTAACATTGTATTAACTCCCTCCTCCCATATAGCAGTTCTGTGAGAATATTGTGTTGTACCTCTGCAAGCCCAACTCACACGCACATTCCTCCTTTATCTGATGGTGCTTGTAAATATATTCTGCATAGATTCCTGTTCGATGCAGATGTAGATAGTTGGATTCACCTGCATTATTTCAACCCCGTGCTTTCAGTCGCAGTTTTACCTTGCTGAGTAAGTGTATTTGATCTCCCATGCGGTGAGAGAGATTGGGAGGGGTGCCCGAAGGCAAAGACCTGCAGAGAAACAGATCAAATCTCACCACAGGCAAAACATTTTTTATTACATTCAGACTTTCTCTGCATGGCTCAGGCAGATTTTATCTACTTAAAATCCTTCACTGGGAACTCATGAAACCCAGGTGATTGTAGATACAGTCTTATAATGGAAGTCTCTCCATCGCTGCAGCGAGTGGCGTGGCGTGTGTTTATGTCTGAGTTTGGTCTATAAGCTGAGCAGATAGCTGCAACTCCACTGGCCCAGTTAGTCACATGACCTGATTATCAGTGCATTGACCATCTGCGGGACAGGGGGAGTAGAAGGAGGAGGAGGAGGAGGGAAGGAGGAGCTGGACCCAGCCTGCCGGCTCATACCATTGCTGTAATTTGACACCATCTCTGTCATTCTTCCGCTCTAAACACTCCCTCTCCCCTTGCGGCTCGCTTTTGTTGGAGGGAATCTGTCCTGAGGATTGGTGGAGGAGGGAAATGGCAAGCACAAGAAGGGGGCTGCAAGCAGTGAGGTCACTTCCTGTTTTTTACTTGCCATTTGTGTATGTGTAAGAGAGGGAGTGTCTGAGGGATTTTGAACTATTTCTGCAAGCGTCTTTCTCTCAACCAAACATCCTGTCTTTTGGCTTCACCGCTGCTCTGAGTCAGCTGCCTTTTTGCTGCTCTGATTGGCTCAGAGATATAGAAGAGAGAGAGAGAAAAAAGGGAGAGAGAGAGAGGCAGTGCTATTCTCTTTCTATGCTTACACACCGTGAAGCCAAAAGTGAGAGACCGGGGAGAGAAGAGAATGCGTCCGCTCCACCGGCACCACATTCAATGCTGAACCAACTCAGCTACCCCCTTTTTTCAGGAGCCTAGTGAACCAGGAACTATTGATCTTCCATTGCGGACTGAACCACACTCTCCTGACCCTGGGGGTGGTGGTGTTTTTCTGTTGGGGGGATGTTTTGACAGGAGTTGGCCCAGAAGATCCGTGGCTACCAGGAGCAGATCGCCTCGCTCCATTCCAAGTGTAAGATGCTGACAGTGAAGGCCAAACACGCCACTATGCTGCTGACGGTCAGCGAGGTGGAGGGCCTTTCAGACGGCATGGACGAGCTGAGTGATGAGGAGCTGCCCAGTGCTGTGGCAACTGCCGCCGCCGCCGCCAACAAGCAGCTTCCTGCACACCCCTCTGTCGTCATGGTGAGTGGCAAAGCATTTTTGAGGATACACACACTCACACAGAGAATCACACATGCACATACTGCATGACCCATGTTTGTTTGTGTGTGTGTTTGACTGCCGCCTCTATATTCCTTTTACTTTTCTGTCCAGACCACCACTGGCTCTCAAAGTGGAATATGGGGACCGCCAGGGGTCTTTCTGGGGTCCCCAGAGGGTCCAGGCAGTTAATTTCTCTATAATTTAATAACTTACCACAATTTAGAGAAGGTCTGACAATGAGGGTTTTAATTACAGCTTTAACTTTCCCCAGTGCACACAGTTATACTGTACATGTACAGTTAAATTCCAAGTAACCAATTATAAAAAAATCCTTCAAAATGTGGGTCACTGAAATTAAACTGTATCTAAATTGGGCTTCAGGGCCTTATTAAAGTCTCCAGGTTCATATTATTATCCAGTTTCTGTCTTTCTCTTTCATCCTGTGTGTGATTTTTGTATTACACAGAAGTAACTTGAGCTTTTTTCCCCCTTCATCTTTCCTACACCTCAAGTGTTACTATTCTGACTGTCTCCTGTTGTGCATTACTACGCTGATACTGTGCTGTGTCACTTCGCTTTGCTTCGTGTTAGTTTAAATCTGTCTGCCTGCTACTACAGTATGTCATCCTTGGCTTGATCATTCATTTTTCTGTTCGCACATAAGAAACTCCCTTACTATGCTCTCTTCCTCAGTCTGTCTGTGGCTTGCCTTCTGATTCAGATTTCTTCTCGTCCTTGCCCTGTAACTGTGTGTGGTGTGTTTGGTCTCAGCAGACCAGGAAACAGGATATTACTGCATGTGTGAGCATGATAAGTCTCTGTAAGGCATAAACAGCTTGCTAGGACTGCTGATATCCTTGATTTGTTATTGTTTAACATAGTTACTATTTTGACGGTGTTGCTCAGTTTCTAACTGATCTCGCTATCGAACCACTGAGTTTCTCACACATGCCGGTGTGCTGATGCCCTTCATTGCGTTGCATTGCATCATAAAGCCCGGGAAAAAAGTCCACCAAATATAACAAGATCCCGAGTCAGTCAGCCAAGTTCTTCATTAACTGCCAGAAAGCAGCCCAGTAGGGTCTGGATCACATTTCAGCTCTGCCTCTCTACTGAAGCATGCAGGCACACAGACAACTGTGCTACTTCTTAGACAGCTGCTGCTGCTGCTGCTGCTGCTGCTGTACTCTTCATGCCCAGACTCTGTTAGCTATGCCTTGCTTTAGTTATGCTTTGTTTAAGTTTGGGCCTTCTGGGGGATTTCCATTAGATTTAGTCTTCTTACAGTCCATATCGTGGGGTGTTTTTCACCTTGAAAATACCTCTAATGTCATTTTTAGTTGTGCTTATGTGTGCTACTGTATGAGCTGTCCTTTTCTAGCTCTTAAGAAGGAATATTCGTGCTAAAAATATCTAACAAAAAATTTAAACCTAGTCTTTGGTTGTATGTAATTTGAATACGGTACAAAGGAACTATGTCTGCAGTTCTGAAACTGCAACTCTACATATGAGTATGTTTGTGGTGCGAGCAATCAGTATGTGTGTGTGTGTACTTACTGTGCATGTGATTTTTAACTTCCTGGTACTGGTCATTCCTTTCCCCTGATGTATCCTGTAAAAGTCCTAGTGGCTCATTCATCGCCACTGGAATCCAGTGTTTGTCTGTTTGCTAGCACAGAGCAACACTACAGTGAATTATGTGTCTTTAATGCTGTGCAATGGCAAAAGCATCGCAGTGTTTGATGTGAATAGCAGTAATGTGATCTAATGGGTCTCCTCACTGTGTTATTTGACTACTCTCTGTCTAATTAATCAGCAATGTGCTCACTGCAGTCTTCCTAACCTGCACTCCCCCATTAATTTTTATGCTCTCTCTCTCTTTCTCTCTCTCTTCATCTTTCTCTCTCTGTCTCCTCACTCCTTTCATCTGGGCGTTTTCTGTTTGGTCCCCTTCTCTTTTCCTCCACCTGCTTCTTTGATGTGTGGTGTGTATGTGTGGTCAGATGACAGCAGGCCGCTGCCACACGCTCCTCTCCCCTGTGACGGAGGAGTCAGGGGAGGAGGGCACCAACAGCGAGGTCTCCTCTCCCCCTGCCTGCCGCTCCCCCTCCCCGGGGGCTAACGCTGACGCGCCTCTTAACCAGGTACTGCAAACCCCAAAGCCCTGGTAACCTCCAAAGCCCTACCTGACACGCCAACCCTTCACATACTCACCATCCACTTTACTTCTTACTACTTAACACCTCAAATTCTCAGTTTAACGTGACAAGAAACCAACACCTCAACCTGTGCTGCAAAAATGTCCATCTTGATAAGTCTGTTTAAAAAAAGTTAAGATAACTTGCTATTGGGATGAGGTTACTTCACTGCTTTCCAATGCAAATTAACATGTCTTGAAGATGTTTTTTACCCAGTGACACTGCTGGATACAGATTAAAGAGACAAGAGAGTCTGTATTGGAACAGTTACCCTGTTATCAGATACCTGAATTTCTTTCAATAGATACATGATTCAAGGCTGAATATGTAACAAAAAGACTTGTTAAGATGGACATATTACTTCTGCCAACCCATTTCACCCCATCCTCTCCACCACCTGATTCGCACCACCATGACGACCTGACCATCACCAGTATCAATACAATGGATGTTTGAAACAGCTGGAGGTTTGCTGTCCTGCTCCTGCTTTCCCTGCTTATCAGCATATTTTTGCAGATTTAATTTGCTGAAACAAATTAATTTTTCACTTGCTTTTTGCTGAGGTAATATTGCCGTGGAAAAACACATCAAACTTAGCATAAATGAAATAGCTTTATGTTTAATGTAGGACAGAGAATGATGCAGCAGTTAAACAGCAGCATTTTGTTCTGTGGGATACAACCGCAGTCACTGCTGTTTGTCCTGCTATTATTGGGAAATGTACATACTTTATTTTTTGTCTTGTGATGTGTCAGTGAGGTTTTATCTTCTAACTAAAGACTAAAATCAATAAGATCAAAGGCAGAATGTGGAGCAGCTGGTAAGTGACAGAAGGGTAGTATTATGAAAGCGTAAACTAATTTCAAGGGACCTTTGCTGCTGAAGTGGAAATGTCCCACAAAGAACAAAACAGATCTAAGTCATAGGTCAAAAGTTGTGCTTACTACTCATAAATCTTTGCCCATACCCATTGTGTGGAAGTATGCGAGCGTTGCCTGTGTTACCATAACCAAGAACTACCATAACCATTAACTCATGGCATACTAAGCTGCCATTAGTTTAAATTAGGAAAATGTGTAGATGGGGATGTTCAGACCTTTTTTTATTTGAACTATCTATATTAGTTTATAGTTGTAAAATGCATCCTTTCTAAATTGCACATATGTATGTATAGTGTGCACAGCACTTGTGGACATTCTTCCCCCAAATGTGCCACTTCCAATTAATTGTTGACAATACTGTATGTTCAAGGACGGTATGACAACAGAATAACTAATGGCTCATTAATAAGTGACCACATTGCAGCACATCCTCTTCACTGCACATAAACATACTGTGGCAAGTATGTACATATTTTTGCTCTCAGATATGAATGAAACTCACACTCACTGTGTTGTCACAGGGCCGTGGCGCTCTAAGTCGAGCACCCCTCCAGGAGCTGTATGACCCGTCTATGGAGACCAGTGCTGCTAACCTGGATGATCTGCAGAGATCCTGGGAAACACTCAAGAACGTGGTACGATATGTAATCCGCTAAATTCAACTATCAGTTTGTTTTAAATAACTTGCAAAAGCACCACTCACCTACTGTATGTTTTTACTTAGAGCATAGTTAAAATTGGACTGAAACACAGATTTACATTAAATTTGAAATGTACCTCCAACTACCTGCTACCACAAGTTATAAGACAAACGATGCCACAGTCAACATAAATCCCAACTTCTTTCTCCAGCTGCCATCTCGATTTTGCCATCATTAATTTCTTTTTGTTTTTGCAATCCTCCTCTCCTGCTATAGATCAGCGAGAAGCAGAAGAGCCTCTATGAGGCGCTGGAGCGACAGCAGCATTATCAGGAGTCCCTCCAATCCATTTCCACCAAGATGGAGTCCATCGAGGCAGCGCTCAATGAGGGCCTGGAGCCCAACAAGAGTCCAGAGAGCCAGATGGCTGCACACCAGGTGAGAGAGACAGGGGATATTGGCAAAGTTGTGTTGATGTGTGTGGGTTAAAAAGAGATGACATCAAAAGTAGTATGTGAAGTGTAAACTGAAAGTCAGACAAGACAGATCTCTTCAGGAAAAGACAAAGATGACAAAAAGAGAAGCCTGCGCCGGGAAACAGGGAATGATTCAGGGGTTTAATATTGCACTAGGCTGTGCAATGGTTGCACAGACTGCATGGCACTATTCTCCGTTGCTATGCCAACTTCACAACCATGTCCGTTTTTCTTACACTAGTGTCAGGCAATTTGGACAAACCCTCTATTGCTTCTGTCTCACTGTCTTCTTTTCAGTCTCTTCCTTCTTCATTTCAACCGTTTTGATCCTCTTTCAATCTATTTTTTCAGCATATTCTCTTTATTTTACCTCTCACGCTTTCCTTCTTGTTTTCTGGCTAGGCTCTGATGGATGAGATCCTGATGCTGCAGGATGAGATTGGTGAGTTACAGACCTGTTTCTCTGAGGAGCTGGCAGACAGCGACAGCGATGGGGAGGCTGGTGACCAGTTGGCACTCCAGTCCACCCTCACTGTGCTGGGAGAGAGGATGGCCACCATTCGAATGAAGGCCTCTGGGAAACGGCAGTTGCTTGAGGTGGGTCCTCAAAAATAATAATCAGACATTCACATCTCTCAAATGTGCTTACTTTCTTTCTTATCTACCTTGAGCTTTAATATTGTGTCAGAATTGTTTTTGTTATGGCTGGAGCTTGTTTCTGTCATCCTCAGCTATTGAGTGGGCTAACTGCTTCTCAGCATTACCCACACACAACTGTAGAAGCTTACATGTTTTTTCACACTAACCGCTACAGGAAAAACTAAGCGAACAACTAGAGGAGCAGCGACAGGAACAGGCGCTGCAGCGTTACCACAGCGAGGCAGAGGAGCTTGACCACTGGCTGCTGAGCACTCGTGCAACTCTCAGCTCTGCTCTACAGCCCCAAAACGATGACATGGACATGGAAGAGCAGCTCATCGACTGCCAGGTGAGATTTCTGATGTTGTGAAAGACAGAACTGAATAGTTTGACTGAATAGAGTTCACTGGGGTTGACTGAGGTAGATGGTGTGCAGTTTGCTGATATGTGCGAGAAGTTTTCTTCAGCTGACAAGTCAAGAAAAGATTTAGAATTTCTCCCACTGCCCTAGGCGCAGCATGAAAGTCTGTATGCTATTGTTTTATCAAGAAGGAGTTATCAAAGGCTAAAGTGAAGTATCTGCTATCAGCTGCTTCTCGGTTCCAGAAATAGTGCCTATGCTTGGATTCATTCCCTGGGTGTTATATTACTGTTACTATTTTAGTCATGCACAAACTGTTCAGGTTGTCCTCAAAAACCAGAGGAAACAGAACTTAACAGGAGCAGAGCAGAGTAGGAGGCCACTATTGTCCAATCAATGACACTTTTTGGGAGGATTAGGACATTGGGATTAGGATTAGGGTCTGACTCTGTGTCCTTCTCTGATCACACTCCTCACTAGTTCCCCAACATTCCTCCTCCAGCTTAAGGCTCACCCCCTGCTCATCCTGTTTCTATAGTAACGTCACCTTTATCTGTGGGGTAATTAGCATCTGAGGCAAAATGTTCGTGGCGATAGTCACTGAAACACAATCATGTGTGATTTTATTCAGGTCTTTGAAGTAGGAAAAATTATTCCAGTTTGAGAGATTTTGATCACAAAGCAACTTCTGAGGAAAGAGATAAAAAGGTTTATCTCAAATTTTCTGTCCTACAAGCCTGTTAACTGACCTTTCCTGACATTTTTGTTTATTTCTGTCACTGGGAAAGTTTTGGAAATGAAAAGTATTAAAACATTCATCATATGATGTACCATAATTGGCTTCTCAGCAGTAATAATGTTAGTTCTGTGGCTCAGGCAAAGAAAATCATGATTCAAAGTGTGTGTGTTTGTAGCAGCTGGGAGACAGTAAGCTGATTACAGCTCACATATGTCTCCTGTGGAGCTCAGGTCTGAAGGTCCGGCCCGTGTGGATCCTTATCTCCTCATGCAACCATAGATTATTACAGTATAGATCCACTGTAAAGGGCAAGATGTGTAAGAGAAAGGATGTGAGGTTAGAGAAATGAAGTGAAAAATTATGATGAGAAGGAGGTAGAGGATCTCAGGCGAAGTGGGAACTGTAAAAGTAGAGGAATGAAAAGAGAAGGAAGGGTATACTAACTGTTTTTCCATCTCTATTTTGTTGTTTTTCCTATTTTCTTTCCTATTCCTATTCAATAAAACAACCCCAGACTGGTCATTTAAATATTTATACACTACAAGAAAATCACCACACTGTAAGCAGCTCAAAAACCATTTGGACAGAGCCTCTCATGAGTCAGTACTTTCTGGCGCACATTGTATCCTACATACATTGTCCTATATAACAAACTCCACCTGTCTTGTAGTTGTATCAGTCAAAACATAAAAACCTTGGCCAAAAGAGAAGAAGGTACATTTTGGAATTTGAGTTAGAATACTATAAGGAGCTTTTTTGTGGTAAAAAAAGAACAGAGGTTCTCCAACTTCCCACTGAAAGACGCAGCGACAACTCTGAATAGAAGGAAAAGAGTTATATGGAGACGCTCTGTATTGTCGGAGAAAATTCACTGTGGGGAATTGCCTCCCCATCTCTGCCAAGGGCCCTTGTATCTGCGTGTGAAAGAAGAGGATACAACCCTAATCCCCCTCTTTCCACTTATTTGCAAACGCACTTTTTACACACAGTCTGAACCTGTGTTTCGGTCCCTTTTACTGGGACTGAGAGGAATGGGTTAAAAAGAATTTGAAGGGACACAGAGAGTAAGCTTTTAAAAGAGAATGAGAATTGCTTGCTATTGAAGGAGTGCTGAAGGTGTATCGTGCATACTGGGAAAAACTAAAAGAGAATTACTGGAGCGTTACCTGTCAGTCAAAACCAATTAGAGCTCTTTGAAGTTAAGAATACAATCTTTTTTGGATGATTTTGTGTTCATTGTTGATGGTGTCATAATTCATCAAGGAGTGAAAATAACAAAAAAAATGTTTGGCTAAGGCATACCAGTAAAATATAGGTTCTACTTTTTCCTATTTGAGTGACTTGTAGGCAGGTTACCGTAAAGAATCAGGATTCTGAGATGGTTACTACACCTTTAAATTTCAGGTGGCAGTAAAAAATAATGTGTTAAAAACCTTATTGTTATTTTATAAAACATCTGAGTGCATCATTGTGTTCTTGCCTTTGCAGAACATGCTGTTCGAGATCGAGCAGAAGGTGTCATATCTGTCAGAGCTGTCCGTCCACAGCGAGAGCCTGCTGTTGGAGGGCCGGGCCGAGACCAAGGGAGAGGCAGAGCAACTCACCCTCAAACTGCGCTCGCTCAAAGACAGCCTGCTGGAGCTGCAGCAGATGCTGCAGGACAAACAGGTTGATATACAGGTGAGATAAGAGGATGGCTTGTACCAAGGTCATGTGTGTTTTTTTTTTCTCACCATTTATGTTTTGTCCCTCCACAGTCCCACATGTTTTTCCATTTCCCTGCCTTGCCTTCACCCTGCCTGTGTGCCATTTCTGTTGTGCTGCGCTGCATTATGTTGCATTGAGCAGCAGCATCAATGGTAGTATTGTGCAAATACTAAAGGTCGTGTCATGCTCCTTCATAAAAGTCCACTGTTGTCCACTATGGAACAACAAGAGCTTGTGTGTCTCACAATGGGCCTCAGACACCAGACAAAAGGATGCTACCTCATCACATGCTAATGCTAAATGTACTGCATCAGGTGTGTTTCTGATGACATAGCATTTTGACTTTGTTGCTTTTCTGGTTTATGTCTCATTTGGGGAAAAACAACTCAATGTTCTTCTGAAACTTCTGACATTCCACTGAAAATAATTTCCTCAAAAAGGCTTCAAATAGCCACTACAACACATAGAAGCTACAGCTACAGCTTTCTTTGTCTTAGCCAATTTGGAAAAACTGGTAGCAATATTATTTTGATCAATGTTATTTTGTAGTACTTACACAATTAATTTAATGCTTCAAAATACTTATTCTAGGAGATTTTACATCTCAGATGGACTTCAGTTCAAATTGGCATAATGAATTAGATGTCACTTAAGTTTATATGTGTTTTACAGTACCTGCTATTCACAAACTCACTTTATTATCCCTTTTTCAGTCTGTTTCTGTTAGATTAGTTATTTAATTAATTAGGTATTTAAGCCTTATTTTTCTTTCAGACATTAAAATTTCACTTATTTAACATGATTGCAGTAACTGTTTGACCGTATTATTGCAAAATCAGCACTTACTCCTGGCATCCCTGTCTGTCTGTCTCAGGGTTCATTGCAGGAGCAGGATGACAGTGAGCCAGACTCATCTCTGTCCCAGAGTCCTAATGTCCAGGATTGGCTCTCCCAGGCCCGTTCAACACGCACACAGCAACATCATGACAATCTGCTTCGACAGAGGGTAAGAGGAGGCTGTACTTTTTTAGACTTTTTATATTTTGCACGCCTGTGCTGAGCCTATTTTGACCACTATTTTGACAGCCTGGTGTGTTGTTAGTCAGTTAGTAAGTTGTCATTGGGCAGAACAAGTCAGTTCTTGGAAGTTAATTGAAATTAATTTGTTATATTTTCAAGGAGTTGCAAGAGCAAGTAGCTGAACAGAGGAGGCTGCTCCAGTCTGTAGCCAGTGTCGGGGAAGAGTTACTCAGCCAACAGACCACACCCAATGGGGACAGGTACTTTTCTCCTCTCTTTATCTTTACATACTTAACCATCCCTTTCACAAGCAACACATTTTCTATGTCACACATCAACCCTGTAAGGATGATTTTTTGTGATTTGATTTGTCCTTCTGGGGACAGATATCAGATCCCAGATATCAGATTGACAACACCCTCCTCTCCCCCCCACAGTGAAGTGTCAGTCCCAGTTGGAGTGCTGCTGGAGACAGAGAGCCCGTCCCCTCTGGACCAGCTGCGACAGCGCTGGGAAAACCTGAATAAAGATCAGAGTACAAAGCTGCAGCTCTCCCTCAACTCCCTGGAACCGGACCAGCTTAGCCCGGTACACATGCCATTCAGTATATGAAAATCATCTGCATTAAATACACTTCTTAAAGTGAGAGGTTTTATGCAATATGTTTTGTATATAATTTGTCCTCCAGGATTGAACCATCAAGTCAAATTCATTTTATGTGTAAAATTATTTTGTCTGTACAACTTGTTCTTGTCTCAAATCCTTAAAATTGTTGTTGAACTGGCTCTAATGTCACTCTTGTGTGCAGGTCCTCCACCGGTCCCGTCTGTCCAGTCCCAGTATGGTGTTTAGAGGCGAGTCTGCCAGCCAGGACTCTCATTCTCCCAGTGCTTTGTTTGAGACCTGCAGCCAGAGTCTGGACAGAATCGCCCAAGAGGTAAAGCAGTGATTTTCTAGCCCATTTTAACCTCTTTACTTTGGGCTGTTTCTTTGAGATTCCTGTGCCTTTAAGCAGGAACAAAAACATTGTTACTGACAGCTTTTGATGTAATGAGTAAATATTCTTTGTTCTTCTTTGCAGATGTCGGGTGGTGACAGTAAGCTGTCAGTGTCTTTGTCAGGGGCGACAGTCCAGCAGGACCTGTATGCTGCAGTTTCAGCAGCCTCCTCCTGGTTGGATGCTGCTGAGAATCAGCTGCTCTCTGGTCCTGTGCTGCTGTCTGAGGACACAGAAACACAACTCGCAAATCTAGAGGTGAGATGGAATAACACTCAGTTTTGTTCGCTCATACAGAAATACGATACTTTGACTTATGAATCACAGTATAGTATAAACTAAAAAACTTGTATCATAGTAACACATAATAGACAATAGACACAATAGGTTGATGTAACTAGACAACACAATAAATACTCCACTGGATGGAATATACCAGCTGCTTTGCTGACCTTAACTCCTCCGTCCAGGTCCTGAATAAACAACTGAAGGAGATGACCAGGGAGGTAAACCAGTGCAGAGACCTGCTGGGTAGAGGAGCGGGCCGGCTGTGTGGAGGAGACGAGCGAGCCCTGATGGAAGACACATTGGAGGGCCTGCAGGAGAGGATGGGGCTGCTGGACTCTACCCTGGAACAGCACTGTGACAGCATGAGAGACAGGCTGCAAGAGCACTCAACCTTCCAGGTACCAACTATTAGACCTTCAGTTTAATTCTGACTAAACTTGTGGTGTGATGTATTTGTTACCAATTTGAGTGTCTGCCTCGCTAACATGTGTTACTTTTTATCACTGTTTTTGCTGTCCTTGCCAGAATGAACTAAGGATGCTGTTCACAGCTCTGAGTGAAAGTAAACACCAGTTGCTACAGAAGATGGCTGGAACTGTGGACAGACCTGCATCCAAACAGATAGAGGTATGATACCAACCAACAGTGGATACACAAAAAATACAAAATAAAGCCATCTTAGTGATACAGCGAGTTGGCAGTAGCTTCTGAAAAGATATTTCCATTGAATATGTTGCGTCTTTTGTAGGCATTATCAGAGGTCGAGGACAGTCTGAAGGAGTTTGAGCAGAGAGTGACTGAGCTGAAGACCAGAGCAGAGGGACTCCAATCTGACCAAATCTCCAACCAGGAACTACTCAAACTACAGGTGATATTAAATTCTCTGTGGAGCTCTTTTCTTTAACTCTTTAACTCTCCAAGAATCATGAGCTCCCAGAGTTTAAATGCTTACTGACTGACATGTTGATGGTTCTGTGTAGGATGCATATGAGGAGCTGGTGCTGATGGTGGGCTCCAGACGTAGCAGCCTGAACCATGGCTTGTCCCTCAAGGCTCAGTATGAAGCTGCACTTCATGACCTCACAGACCTGGTGGACACCGCCCAGGACAAGATGGCTGCCGACCAGAAGATGACAGTAGCCTCGGTCATAGAGGTCCAGATGTCACTGGACAAACACAAAGTAAGGGGTGGTGGTGCACAACTGCACAGCTTTAGTGCAGTTTCACTGTTGGTCCTCTAGATTTTTCTCTTCCCTAATGTTGTGTTACAAACATGTTCTCTTTTCCTCCAGGAGTTCTTCCAGGGTCTTGAATGCCATATGATCCTCACCCAGACATTTTATAGTAAAGTGTCTGGTCTGGTAGCGCAGAGGGAAAGCCAGGCCCTGGAGGAGACCATGGCCTTAGCCCACAGTGTGCTCAAACAGGCCCACAGGAGGGGAGTGGAGCTGGAGGGCATACTGGAGGTGGGAATGAGTGAATAATAGAAGGATGGGGAAGAGGAGCAGTACGGTTCAGTTCAATCCTAGATGCAACTGATATATAGCAGATAAAAAAAGCTGATGACAATGCACAAATATCAAATGAATCAACATGTGGGAATACAATAAATAACACGCTCTCTCCTTTCTCCTGTCTCGGCCAGTCATGGAGCAGGCTTGTGGAAGACTACCAGGCTCTGTGTCGACAGCTGGAGTCTGTGGAATGTAGCATCCCCACTGTGGGTCTGGTAGAGGAGACAGAGGAGAGACTTATAGAAAGGATCAGTCTCTATCAGGTAAGGGACAATATACAGACTACACAGTATATATGCATCCATACAATATCAGAATGCCATCCGACCCACCTTGAAAGCTGCAGTTGTGCATGCTTGTTTGAATATCATATTTTAACTCATCAATTATTCCTCAATTCCATCTGTCCTCCCCTCGGTCCTCTAGCGTCTGAAGGCCAGCCTGACCGAGCATCAGCCTCAGCTGTACCAGGTTCTGGAGGAGGGCAAGAGGCTTCTTCTGTCTGTTGGCTGTTCAGATTTAGAGAACCAGCTGACCCAGCTGGGAGAACACTGGCTCTCCTCCACCACCAAGGTCAACAAGGAGTTACACCGCCTCGACTCCACGCTCAAACACTGGAGCAGGTCAGGCTCTGACAGATTTTCTTGGCTTTTAATCCTGTTTGTGACACATACATTTATTTATTACATTTATTTATCCTAAATTGTTAATATTTTGTCCTCTGTGTATGTAAATCCCAGGTACCAGAGCGAGTCAGCAGAGTTGAGCCACTGGTTGCAGTCGGCTCTGGACAGGCTGGAGTTTTGGACAACCCAGTCGGTGACTGTGCCTCAGGAGCTGGAGACCGTCAGAGACCACCTTTATGCCTTCCTGGTTTGTTAAGTTATCAAATCAGCATCAAATATGTACCACAGACCTGATAATAATCTATACACAACATTCAGATTGGTTTAATCAATGTTCAAATTCAATTAAATCAAAGTTTTTTCACCAACTTTTTTTGTCACTTCTGCTTCTGACAGGAGTTTTCCAAAGAGGTGGATGCTAAGTCATCTTTGCGTTCATCTGTGCTAAGCACAGGCAACCAGCTTCTACGATTGAAAAGAGTAGATACAGCTGGTCTGAGGACAGCGCTGGGCCACATTGATACTCAGTGGGCTGAACTGCTGACACGTATTCCTGTAGTACAAGAGAAGCTACACCAGGTCTGGCAACAGCACAGACATAGCAGATGATAGTGTATTTTGGCTTATTGTACCATTGTAACCCCTCTCCTCACGTTCCCTTAGTTGCAGATGGAGAAACTGGCATCACGACACGCCATTCTAGAGCTAATGAGCTGGATCTCTCTCATGGAGAACATCATCAATGAAGACCAGGATAAGATCATGGAAGCTGTAGGCTCAGAGGTGGTCCAGAACTTCTTGCAGAAGTATAAGGTACAAAACAGTTTTTTTTCTGTTAACACACAAAGACTTCAGTAGTTGTACCGTTCTGGTCAAGCTCCAAAAAGTAAACCAAAGTTCATTTATAGAAAAGAAACCTTCACTAATTCCCTCTTCCTCATCAAGTCACATTATGTCTCATCTGTATTTCACAGGGTTTCCGCATCGATCTGACCTGTAAGCAGTTGACTGTGGACTTTGTTAACCAGTCAGTGCTGCAGATCAGCAGTCAGGATGTGGAGGGAAAGCGCAGTGATAAGACAGACTTTGCTGAGAAGCTGGGAGCAATGAACAGACGATGGCAGATACTGCAGGGGCTCATCACAGAAAAGGTAATGTTTCAGTTCAGTCAAGAATTAGACCTGAAATTTTGAAGTGCTTTCTTCTCTTATTCTTACTTGGCAGTTTCTGAGTTGTGAAATGTTTCTGAATTGTGTTTGTATTTTAGATTCAGCTTTTGGAAGGACTTTTGGAAGGTTGGTTAGAGCATGAAAATGGAGTCCAGGCCTTGAAAACCTGGCTCACACTGCAGGAGGAGAAACTGAAGAAGAGACACAGGATAGAGGATGTAGCATCGGTGCAGAATGCACTTAAAGACTGTCAGGTAAGAGTACAGCATGGCCATGAATGCCACACACAGTTTTTATAAATGTTTTATTTCCTAAAGGAAATTGCTGTTCTAACAGGAGTTGGAGGAATTAGTGAAGGAAAAAGAGAAGGATCTAGAGAAAGCAGAGGAACGAGGAAATGCTCTCATCCAGGATAAGAAAGGAGGAGCCTGCTCTGTTGTCAAGGAGACCCTTAAAGGACTGAACCAGTCCTGGGCTAATTTGGACCATATGGTGAGCTTCTCTGATCCTTTCTCCCGAATCGTATATGAAACTCTCTCATTATGCTCTAAAACACTTAATTTGTCACCTTTCCTTCCTATCAGATAAGTCAGATGAAGGTGAGCCTGCGGTCAGTGCTGGAGCAATGGACGCTGTACAGACGAGCTGCGGAGGAGATTAATGGTTACCTGATGGAGGGGAGGTACTCTGTGTCCAGGCTGCACCTCCTTAACGGGTCTCTAGAGGCAGTAAAGCAGCAGGTGGAGAGTCTGGAGGTGAGGAGCACAGACACCAGACGGCCCTCTTGATTTTGAGAAAGTGGCACACCCTGAAAAAAACTGTTTATAGTGCAGAACTGGTGCAACAATTGTTGAAAATTATTGTAGAAAGTAACATCTGCACAGTGTTCAAAAGACACATGTTAATCAGTTCTCCTTGAGATATGTCTGCCAACAGAACATGTTGAGTAAATTTATCTAAACATTGAAGATGAAATGTAACTGTTTGTCCCTCAGAACCTGCAGGAGGAGATGGATAAGCAGGAGAGCAGTCTGAGGAAGTTTGGCTCCGTAACACACCAGCTACTGACAGAGAGCCATCCATCTGTGGCCGAAACACTCAACAGAGCCCTCCGGGACGTCAACATTAGGTAGCTGGGCAGAACAATTTTTCAAAAACGTGTCCCTGAAATTGCAGCCATAATCCTTATCATGTTTCTCCTGCTTTGTTGTAGGTGGAACCGTCTACTAGAGCAGATCTCAGAGCAGTTAAGGAGCAGTAAGGCCTTGCTGGGGTTGTGGCAGCGCTACAAGACATTATACGGCCAGTGTGTGACAGCAGTCCAGAAACAGGAGGAACGCGCTGATCGCCTGCTGAAGAGCGCCACCGACAGGGAGATTACCGAGGAGGAGAGCAGCGTCTGGATAAAGGACTGCAATGTGAGTAGTGATGGAACAATGTAATGTAGGCCTCCAGTACATGATTGACACAGCATTTTCAGTTATGGGTCAAATTTAGTGCTTTAATCCACTTCCTTTTATGGTTATTGGTTTTAAGATCCTGGTTTAATGTTAGTTCATAACTAAATTCAACATTTTTTGTGGTTTGAAATCTGCATTTTTGGTTAGATTGTGGCAGAATGCTGAAATCCCGCTGCACTGTCAGTCTAATTTGGTTTGTAAGGAATTGTGAATGAGCTCTGAAACAGCTTGTCAGCTCACTATACAGATTCACAAAGCCTCTATCCCCTCTGCAGAATACCAAACTGCACCCTGTTCTTTTGTCTGCTTGAATGTAGTTTCACAGCACAATCAAACAAAAGCCTTTTGAGAGGGAGACTGCAAAGGGAAAGACAGGCCGCTGATTTACACTACAGGGGTCCCCCGGTGTCACGCTGGGCTTGTATAGCCGTGCTGGGTGATGTCTAGAGACGCACTGTCCTTCTACTGTAAGCAGGCAGTTATTTTGACCAAGGATCACTGATGGAAACAGTTGCTAGAAGTCAACTAAGCTGTTGAAACCAGTAACTGCTATTGGTGTATGGGCTGTCCTTTGATGCAAACAGAAACATACAAATAATGTAGCCATGGCTGTCCATGCCTTCTTTTAAAAGGTTGTAACAAAGGATTATAATAAACAGATTAATAATTAATAATACAAAAGCAAATAAGTGCAAATAGATAAAATTAAAATGCTTGATAGAAAAGCAAAACTCAGTAAATAAAGAATGTCAGGGAATACCTTGATGTACACAAAAACTTTTCCCATCAGGGTTGCTTACCAAAACCCACAGGACACACAACCCTTGGTTTACTCATCCTGCAAGTATTTAGAAAAAAATATTTTCATGAGGAAAAATAATTACATAATCCTCTTTTGGTCTTAAAAAATGTAGCACACTTACACACAATAGAAACTCTCTCAAAGCCCACTGGATAAACATCAAAATATTACATTATTATATTACATATATAAATATGCTTCTCCTAAATCATGACGTTTTGGATATGACAAGTTTTCTTTCTATACCTACTGTCTTCCACTGTGTCTTTGCATTGAATATGCAGTCCTGTTCTCTGTGTGCCATTAGTGTCAGTAATACAGTAGATTTAGTGGTTCTCTTCCTAAATTGCCTCTCTGATGACATTACTGTTGCAGGAGTGCCTTGGTGACCAGGATTCGGTGCAGCAGTCCCTCCAGCAGCTGCAGGCTTTAGGGGAACAGCTGAAGAGCCAAGTCGACGCCTCCTCCTCTGCAGCCCTCCAGTCAGACCACCTGTCACTCACACATCGCCTAGCAACACTGGAGCACGCCCTTCACAGGCAGCAGGAAGTACTGCAGGTAGGGTGGCAGGATCAGGAGAGCATGAGCAGAATGATGTACAAGCCATCACTTGAACATGTTCTCTCTGTTATTTGTTGTTTTTCTCACTTTGACTATCTGGCTGTTTCTAGTCTGGATCTCAGGCCTGTGAGGGTTTCAGAGAGCAGTTGGACACACTAATTCATCAGGCTGAGGAGGCTGAGGAGGTGCTGAAGGAGTCTGACCCGGTTGGCTCACCAGAGCTCAGTGTGATTCAGACACGTATGGAAAAACTGAAGGTACAAAAAAAACGCTGCTTCCAGTTCTTTGTACTCAAATGTTCTCACTCTTGACCCTGTTTGGTCTTGAGATGTTCCCGCTAACATTGTCGGATAATGTGTTCTCAGGTTCATCTGTTGAAGCTGAGTAGTCTGTCTCCAGACTTGGAGCGTGTTAATGAGCTGGTGTACAGACTACCAGTCAGTGACAGAGATGTTAAACGCCTGCAGAGCCTCAACAGAGCCTGGGCTGCTCACTCTGCTCACCTCACTGAGAGGTTCAGGTAACTAAACCAAACATATTACACGTGATCGTAGTTCTCATTTTTATCAGGTTTTACACAAAATAAGTCATTATATATATAAAAAACAAAAAGTCATAAAGCACATAGTTGGAAATGTAAGTGAGTCATTAATAAAAGTCCTTACAATAAGCCATTAGTGAATGCTAAAACATTTAGATGCCAGATAACCAGATAATCTGTAGCTTTATTCAGGGTAGTAGTAGTAGTTGTAGATAAAAGCCAAAGCAAGCTACACTGGCTTTGTAGAATGTATATGCAAAAGTATTCTTCACTTAAATAAGGGCTTACAACCTGGCAACTCTCAAATTCCTTTAATTTTATAATGATTTATAACTGATCTGTAAAACATAAAAAATGCATAAATGATTAATTAAGTCATGTAAAGTTCTTATAAAGTGGAATCAATCTTCTCGTGTGTTCCTGTTGGGGATGTTCCTCCTGTTGACTTCTTCTGTCCCTCTCCAGTAAACTGCAGGCAGTGCTGCTCCAGCATCAGAGCTTCCTCCAGAAGTGTGAAGCCTGGATGGACTTCCTGTCTCAGACTGAACAAAAGCTGGCTGCTGAGATCTCAGGCAACTACCAGAGTCTACTGGAGCAGCAGAGAGACCACGAGGTCAGAGAGATAATGTTTGTCTATAGGTGCTTGTGTGCTTTTAATGTGAATGAATTATGTGTACTAAAGGTTGCTGTTGGGTGTGTACAGTGTTGATATTGATGTATTTATGTGTTTGTACGCTTGCAGTTGTTCCAGGCAGAGATGTTCAGCAGACAACAGATTCTCTACTCCATTATCAGCGATGGGCATTATATGCTGGACCAAGGACATGTGGATGACAGGTAAAGACACACACAATCTTATTTCACAATTTTACCTACTTAATGGAAATATGTATCCAGTTGTCAGCAACATATGTGCTTAACATGTAAACCATCAGGCATTTGAACCATATTTAGTGTCACACAGAGGCTTGTTAAAACCTCTAAATTACAGGATAGGAACATGGGCGTGTTTTATAACTTGGATTCAGGCTTTAAAAGTGAACTAGTAGATCTACAAATAGATTTGTTTATTCTGGTCTTCTCCATGTGAGAGTATCTGTTTGTGGATAGTGAACATGAATGGTATTGTGTGGAAGATTTATGGAAGATACAGTTTTTATGTGCTGAAATAAATTCCACTTTGTCGCACATTTTTTTATTTTTCTATTCTTACTCTTGTCCCACTAACAGAGATGATTTCAGTGTGAAGCTGGCCTCGCTGAGCAATCAGTGGCAGGGCGTAGTAAGGCGGGCCCAGCAGCGAAGGGGTATTATTGATAGTCTGGTTCGACAGTGGCAGAACTACCGGGAGATGGCAGAGAAGCTGTTACGATGGCTCCAGGAAGTGACCCGTGACCCGGACGTACATCAGCCAGGAGAACCAGTCGCTCTGCAGCAGGCCAGGAACCTATTAGATCAGATACAGGTAGGTTACACACAATGGAGGAGGTTTTACTTATTATTCAAATTTCTAATCTCCATTCAAATTAGTGTAACTAAAATATTTCTGATTTTATTATCTCTGTCAGTCACAATTCTGATTAAATTGAATTTTGGGTTAGGTTGGCAATAGTTTCAGTCACTGACACTCCCACTCAGTCCCTGAAGTAATTATTTTTTCATAAAGCTTATTTGAATAGTTTGCATTTTTTTATAAGATCACTGAAAAAGTACCTTGAGCTCATTTTAGTAGTTGCTCATCTATTGAAATCTACCATACGCATTTTCACAAACATATACCCTATTTCAAACTACTGCTACTTGTTTTCACTCTGTAATTAAAAACAATTAACCTAAGCAAATCAAAACCCCCTGCTAATAAACCCTCACTCCATCTCCAAACCTTAGACTCCTTTAGTTAACCTGTACCCCCTCTGTCCGCTGTCCTTGTCTGTCCTCCTGCAGCTGAGGGAGCGAGTGCTCCAGAGGCAGCAGGGAGGCTACATCCTGACGGTGGAGGCTGGCAGGAGCTTGCTGCTATCAGCTGACGCCAGGGCCGAGTCCACGCTGCAGACAGAGCTGATGGACATTCAGGAGAGGTGGAGGCACGCCCACCACCGCCTGGACCAGCAGAGGAGGGAGCTGCACGGCTTGCTCAAGGTCAGTCAAAACTACACCTAGAAAAATAGCGAAGCTTCATTCCTTCTTCTTTTGTGGTTTGTTGCTCTCCTTATTTCTTGTTTTACCCTAATTATTCCTATTCACTGTTCTTATGCTGATTGTCATGCAACATTAGAAAAGTTTTCCAATATAATTACTGTATAATGGCAGTTTTTGAGGATTAAAAGATCAAAGAGTGCAGTATTATGGGACATACTTTACTACTGAGTTGAGTCAGTGTTGCAAGCTAAGTGCTACCGTGCTGCAGAGCTACGGTGCTGTGAAGGGTGCTGAAGGGCATTGGCCCATCTGAACCCTTAATGAGCCTGCCCAGTTGTACATGCAGAGCAGTGAAACCAGGTTATCACACGAATTATGCAGCATTGCACCTCCAAGTTCTGACAATAAGTGAAGGAGAGAGGTACTGTAGAGCACGCTCGCCTCTCTGTTCTCAAATAAATTACTAAGCATCATATAAACGTGTGCAAGCAAATCTGCACACACCCTCATGCTTGGATGTTAAAAAAATGGCACACATGCTCAAAGATAAAGTGCCAGCCCAGGGCACACATCCACATAAACACACGCGCATGCAGGCTGTGGACACTGTGCAGTGAGCTGTAATGATTTACACCCTGCATGGTAGATTTTACAGGCTGTGACCTTTGAATGGGGACTGAGTGACGCAGTTTATAAGATGCATCCGGGAATTTTTTTTTCTCGAAGGTGGTTCTCTCATCCTCCTGACCTTATTCTCCTATGATCTTAGTTACTCTCTCTCTCTGTCCTCCTTGGTTTGCACTTAGAGGAGAGCTACATTGTAGCTATTCTAGTCCGGCCCCGGGTGCTCTTTCACCATGACTCTCGCTTCAGGTATGCTATTTTTCAACAGCATTTCTTACCAAATATTACCCTGCTTCATCCTGAATTGGACTCTTATTCAGATTCCAAAAATAGCGGTAATCCGCACCCTTTGGAGCAGAACCTCTCTCTTTTGTTTTGAAGCTGTGTTAATTCTCTTCTTTGGTGGTTGAGCTTGTGCTGTGTCACTCTGTCTGATGGCATTGCATGTAGGGTTCAGAGATGAGTGGGCTATCTACAGAAAGATGATTGATGTGGTCTGGATTCAGCCTTGGTAGATATGTATGTATAATGTGTGTCAGGTTATGATTGTGTATTCTGCCGCTTTCACATACCGATGTCACTGCTGCAGCAATAGCAACTTCTTTGAGTCTGAAAAGATCTGCAGCCTGTGTGGGTTTGAGTGTATATGTGCGTGTGTGTGTTTTTTCTGCCCTAATTCTTGTTGTTTGTGTGTGTAGAACTGGGAGAGATGCGAGAAGGGCATAGACGCGTCACTGGAAAAGCTGAGGGCCTTCAAGAGGAAGTTGTCCGTGTCGCTGCCTGACCACCATGAGGAGCTACACTCAGAGCAAATCAGATGCAAGGTGAGGAGACTATCACACACATGCACACACATGTTTTCTCCCTTCTGAGTTAATTTTTTGCATCAATACATATAGTCTTCACTTAATATCCCACTGTCTTTTCCTTTCATATGCATTATATATACACAGATGCTTGCTCTCTCTCTATCTTGGTCTCTCTTTTTCCACACACACTCATGCACACACAGACAAACAGACTTGTCCTCCCCCTGCCCCCTTAATCTGGGACAAACAGATAAACAGACCAGCAGCAATGAAAAAAAAAACTTTATTTGTCAGCTGCTGTCTCATTGTGTGACCTCGTTTGTTCGGTTTTCAGGCTGCTAGTTGTATAATACTTTCTCCTTTGGAGGCATCACATTTCTGGTGTTTATCTAATTACAATTATTTTTGTAGTACCACATATGTGGGTTTTTTCCTGTTAATTTGGCAAAAAAGAGCCTGTCCTAGTAAAGCTTTACCAGTGTGTTTCAGGCAGAAATGATGCCTGGAATGAACAAATGGGGATGCTCACATTATCCTTGTTTGCTTCCACAGTAATCATCTCTGATTTGCGAGAGGATTCACATTATGCTCACTTGCGGTTTGTGTTAACCACTGGACACTGTGTGTAGTCATGTTTCATGCATGACATGTCTTCAGCTCCTCAGGGAGGAGGAGGGCTGTGAGTGTAGCAGCACATAGTTAGCATCAGCTGAGAGGAGAGAGGGGGTGGGGTGAGAGAGAAAGAGAGAGAGAGAGAGAGAGAGAGTGTGCGTGCGTGCGTATGAGAGTGAGCGAGAGAGAGCATCCCTGTTTGCAGTGGGGGTGTATGTATGAATGTGTGTGTGTGCATGTGTGTGCTGCCTTTTGTGCGTGTTGCGCAACGGAGACATTCTCCGGGTCCACAAATGATTACATCGCAGCAAAGCCATCACAGTGACAGAGGAGGAGGGGATGCAAGGTTGGCTGCCTCTGTTACCTTATCCTGCCTTTCACCTTGAATGTAGCTGGTATATTTTCATTTCTCTCTTATTTTTATGCTATTTTCAGAAAACCAGTATCGGATCCTTAAATTTAGAATAAATCTTTTTTTTTTGTGACATGCCTTGGAGTTTTTTTTTTTTTTGCTTTCCCTCATTATAATTTCTAAAGGTGCAGCAGCTGCAGTTGAGCAAGACATGCTTGTGATATTCCTGCTCTGTTTGACTGTGGCTGTGGTTGTAGGAGGGGATTCTTTACTCTTTGAATTTAAGGCTCGGATCACCTCTCTGCGTGTGGTCCATAATTTCTTGTCGTGTCATGTGAACGCAGGAGTTGGAGAGCAGCGTGGAAGGCTGGACCGATGACCTCACTTCCTTGTTCTTGCTGAGGGACTCCTTGGAGGGCGTGGTGAGCGCAGATGACATCACTGTCCTACAGGAACGCCTCCAGCTGCTACAGCGCCAGTGGGAGGAGGTCTGCCACCAGGTAGATTAACACAGCACCCACATGCCTGGGATTTTTTACCTGGGTGTTTGAAAAAGCCAGTGTTAGTTTGTTTCTCCTAATAATACAGTTTTGTTCTGTATAATCTAAGACTAATGTTTAATTACATTACATTCTACAGTATATCCTCACTCTTAGGCACGCAGTGATTTTAATTTAACTGTCTTTTTCCTTTTGCATAACCCAGATAGTTGAAGCAAACACAAGACGTGAAGTAATCTATGTTAAAAATGTTGGCTTGGGCACCGTGCATATTCTTATACAGCGCTGATCCTTGCTAATGATAGACAGTGTTAACAGCTGCACTATATTTGAGTTCAGCTGTGGCTAATTTTCCATATCCACGGCTAACACAGGCGTCACAGGACCAGCAGTGTAATTCAGTTGTGTGTTTTTGTCAAGGGCTGTTTGGATAAGACTGAGAGGGGATTCAAAGCATTAAATAACGAGACTGTGGTACATTATTGTTATATATTTTCTGTCTTCAGTTTATCTTTCACCAGTTCTCTTCTTTCATTCAATTACTGCCAAATTCTGTCACATCTTTCTCATGTTTTAACTCTTTTTCTCCTCATCCCTCTGCATTTCTTTGCTCCTTCTTTCTCTCATTACCCCCCCCCCTTCTTTTTCCCTTTCTGTCCCCACAATACCCCTCTGCCCCCCCCCACCCTTGTCCCCTCAGCTTTCCCTGCGCAGGCAGCAGGTGTGTGAGAAGTTGAATGAGTGGGCGGTGTTCAATGAGAAGAACAAGGAGCTGTGTGAGTGGCTCACACAGATGGAGAGCAAAGTCTCTCAGAATGGAGACATCAGCATTGAAGAGATGATTGAAAAGCTGCGCAAGGTGATTTCAGCTCTTAACTAAAAATATACCTGAAATGAATGAACACAACACATCTATGTATGCAGAAGTGATGAGCTGATTTTGGATTGTTTTGACTTAAAACTTTCCAGGTCTTGGGCACTACTATGCGACTGATTGATGTATTTGCCCATGTACTATATTTACTGCACAAATAACACCTAAAGTTTATTTTATTTTAGCAATATAATCAGAGTAAGCAATTAAAATAATGCTACACTAGCTTTTCACAGGCTAATTTAATCCACACTACACCACAATCGCACCTCCCCTGTGTTAACCTGCTTGGTGTCTTCTCCCTCAGGATTACCAGGAGGAGATCGGTGTGGCCCAGGAGAACAAGCAGCAGCTGCAGGTTATGGGTGAGCGCCTGGCCAGGTCCAGCCAAGACAGCAAGGCGGCCGAGATCCAGCACAAACTCAGCAAAGTCAGTGAGCGCTGGCAACACCTGCTGGACCTCATCGCTGCCAGGTGGGTGTACAAGACTCTTAAGACCATGTGGACAGTGTCACTTGATGGCAGAGATAGTGTGTTTTCTGTCAGGGTGAAGAGAAAACTGGCAAACTGGAAAAGGGGAGGAACCAGTTTAAATTAATATCTAATATTACTTGTATAGCACATTGTTTCCTTGACGTCATAATTTTATTCTCCAATGAAAAGTGAAAGGTAACTTCATGAGCGATTTTCTCCTTACTCCACACAGTGCATCACTCCTCCTTGTGGAGAAAGGTTTAACTCAGCAAAGGCATGTCTTGGCCTGGATTAGACACATCAGAACATATGACGGGGAATTTCTTTTCCCACAGTGCTTCTGAGGCATTTCCTGAGTTCCTTGCAGGTGTCAGAGGGGCTTCAACTCCGTGAAGCTGCAAACAAAGCAAAGAGAGGTCACATTCCTCATCCCTCCTCTTTTGTGTCTTTCTGCCTTGTTGGCATTCTGGCCCCTTATGCTTACCAGTTTTCTATTAGGTCGCTCCAAAATGCTCTTTTAAATTGCTGTAGACTAGTCAGCAACATGAGACTCGTTCTCATTTTTGTATGTTTTGAATTGAAAGTGAGCTGACCCAAACTTTGACTCCTCCTAACCCAACTTTCCCATCCCACCCTCCCCCCCCCAACTGTCCGGCTGTTGCCCTCTGGGACTGTCCTGGAGGAGGGCAGAAGGGGAGGACAGACCCTTATACAGACAGCTGCACTCTCTTTGTTTCTTATATCCGTCCATAACTAAAAAAAAAAAACAGGACAGATGGTTTGTAGCTGAAACAGAGAGCAGAAAACCTTTCATTTTTATCTTGTGGATTAATTTATCGACAATTTCTGGAGTTTTTTTTTCTGCTGAAACAAGGTTTGATTATTCTCCTGCAAACATGTTTCTTTCAGAAGACTTTCCTTCTTGCTGTGCACTATCATCAAAGTTTACCAACATTCATGGAGATTGCAGCCTTTGCTTCTGTTTACACTCCCTCTGTGTGTATTTTGTGCATGATATTCTGACACAGACCAGCTCTGCAGCACATGCCTCTGACTGTAAGTCTCCTTTTAGAAACAGCAGCACTTGTCACTCTCAGGCAGTCACCCTCTCTCACATACACACACATATACACACACGCCCATTTGGGGTTCTCTTTTTTTTAACCTTGAAGAGCAACAGTTGATAAGTCACAGTTGTGCCACCCCGCCACTACCTGCTGGCCCTCCCCCTCTGCACAGACAGAGTTTAGAGAAAGTCCCATGTGGAGCACGCAGACGAAAGAGAAGAGCGTTTGCTTTGACACAGTAACGCTTCCTGGCGTTAGCGTTGTCTTTGGGAATTTTGCGCCCCCATGGTTTTGGATTTAGGGACGGATAATATGGCAGGATGCCCAAGCGAGGATCTGCCAGACTGCGACTGCGATGTCAACAGGCAGGACAAATTTGAGAATTTATGTTGGAGCTGTTAAGACAACACAACAAAGATCTGCAGTCTTAAAGAACAGCTAACTAGCCTCATGTACCTACAATACAAAGCTAATTTTTCTAATGCACTTTCATGACTATGTTATGTTGCGTTTACAGGATCAAGTATATTTCTGCTCTACTTTACTTTTAGAGGTCTGTGTCTTTTTGTTTTAGCTTCATGGTTGAATGCAAATCTGGTCTAACTACTATGTAAAAATTTATTTCAAGTGTTGTTTGAACCAGTCTGGGTTTCCAGGGCAGGAATTGTCATACAGGACAGTGCAATAAGTTCCAGACAGTTGAGACAATAGCAGGAGTGTTAGTTAGAGGGTAGCATCCCTTTCTGATTGACAGTGCAACCGACCTGACCTGATGCAGTGAAACGCTGCAGCCTTGTACAACAAGTCGCACAAACGCTTACAAATATGAATTATTTGCAGTTTGTGTTTGACCAAGGACTGCTGTGTGCATTGAGGCTATATAGTCTTATAGTCACTCTACTGTACGTTGCATTGTGAGATGCCAAACAGCAGGTTGAGGAATTTTGAGAGGTGGTGAGCAGCTGATAAAGAGCATAACAGAGCTGCAGGATGGCAAGTGAAAGTCGAGCTGCTAAATGTATTTGTTGTTATCAGATTTTATTAAATGGCCGCCACCTTTTTTCTTATCACGTCTGTTTGGTGAGACAGTGAGAGTTGCATTGCTTTGCAGGGTGAGGCGTTGAATGTTTATCGGACAAACGGTTATAAGAGTTGGATGGTGGCTAATCTAAACATGTTTCAGATTGCAGTGGTAAGGGGGGTTTTAAATGTCAGGCTTTCACAGATCCAGAATGGTTTCCAGTTGTTGTGTAGGGTTCATGTGAGGTTTCATCATTTCCCAAAAAAAGAGAATACAAAGCTTAAAAATATCTGCTCAGATCAGAAATAATAATCTCATACTTATGTTACTCTTCTGCTCTGTTTAGCAGAACATGTTTTTTGTTGTTTTGTGTCCACAGTATGGATGGTAACAAAGAGTGCTTTCTGTGGGATTCACACATAGAAATGTTGTTTTCTCCAGTCTTCCATTATTCTTCCATTACACAAGAACCACATCCAAAGTTGCATTGTGTTCAGTCTGTGGTTCCTATAGTGAATTAAAGCATTTTTTACCTGCAAAAATCAAGAACTTAAACTCTGCTGAAGATGTTGTTTTATGATTTTCCACATCGTCTCAAGCTTTTAAAACTGATAAAATCAGTTTTTATTTCAACCTTTAATCAATTTTTTATTTACCAGATATATTTACAGTATGTTTTTATTGTATGTCGTTACATTGACTGAGCAACGTGTGCAAGAAGCATATTTCTCCTTTACCGGACTGCCTCCCTGTCTGTTTACAGTTGTCACATGTATGACTGTCTCTCTGACCCTGTTTCTCTACCAGGGTGAAGAAGTTGAGGGAGACCCTGGTGGCGGTGCAGCAGTTAGATAAAAACATGAGCAGCCTGCGTTCGTGGCTGGCTCACATCGAGACTGAGCTGTCCAGGCCCATCGTCTACGACACGTGTGACGACCAGGAGATTCAGAGGAAACTCAACCAGCAGCAGGCAAGTGGGACAACACACAGACAATCAGAAAACTTTACTGATTAGAGGAATACAATATTATAAAGCACATTATACACTTCAGCTAAATGATATTGTTACTGTCTTTGCAGCTGATACAGTGAAAATAAACAAATATAACAACCAAGAAAACCAAACAAACTGTTGACACGTCTGTGGTGTTAATATCCCATCTTATACACACCTGCAGTTTCACAAACACCTGCAAAGACACAATGTGCATGCAAATGAAATAAAAAGAATGTAAACAGTTAGGGGGAAAGAGCATAACTCACAATATGACTCAAACAGAGTTGGTGGAAAAGGAGTGACATTGAAGCACATGAGGAAATCACAGCATGACTCATGCATACATCTGTTTGTTTATAGCTACTGTAGCCTACAGTCAGTATCAGTACCCTTCTTGCTGCCAACATGCCGTTCTAAATCTGGACTGGATTCTTAGACCCCACTGACCTCTTTACTCTCCAGAGCTACCTACCACAGGCTGACTGTGTTCTTTACTGCATGCTTTTGGGAGGCATTTGTTTTATTGTGCAAAAAAGAGCACACATTTCAACACAAACTGTGTGCTGTTCTGCGTGATTTTCAGGAGCTGCAGAGGGACATAGAGAAACACAGCACAAGTGTGGCGTCCGTGTTGAACCTGTGTGAAGTCCTCCTCCATGACTGTGACGCCTGCTCCACAGAGACGGAGTGTGACTCCATCCAGCAGGCCACCAGGGGGCTGGACAGACGCTGGAGAAACATCTGCGCCATGTCCATGGAGAGGAGGCTCAAGTCAGTGCCTCTTTGATAAATTCTGTCTTATATATTATATTCACATGCAAACATGACCCTCTGAGATGAGGCCCAGTCAGCCAGTTCTCTACGCACAACAGAGTTTTCTTTTGAAGGAAAATTTACATGAAATAATAATTTTTTTTACCATTTCATATGAAAGAGTGTGTCACATTTGGACATCAGCACATTAGACATGTACAGTACATGCACATAAGGTATATTAGTAATACTGCTGTTGCTACTACTAATAAAAATCCTGCAATCATTGTTTTAGAATTATTAGTTATGACATGAGTTCCCTCATATCTGAACCTTTTCTGTGCAGGATTGAGGAGACGTGGAGGTTGTGGCAGAAGTTTCTGGATGATTATTCCAGGTTTGAGGAGTGGTTGAAGACTTCAGAGAGGACAGCAGCTCTGCCTAACTCCTCTGGAGTTCTCTATACCGTCGCAAAAGAGGAGCTCAAGAAGTTTGAGGTTTGTTTACTTCAGATTTATTAGCAAAAAGACTGTAAAATACAGTTGTGCTTTGCTTGCATATGCTTTATACTTTACTGAATTTGTAGCTGAAAGTGTGTCACTTGTGAAAATATACAGAGCCAATGCATGTGTAGTTTTGGATGCGATGTATTATGTGCACACGTTGAAAGTTTTCTGTCACATGTTAAATTTCTCCATGTTAGCAAAAAGAATTACAGACAGACACAGTCACTGCAGGGTAGAGGAAGCAGAGAAAGAGAGAAAAGTGTCTCATGTTACTCAAACTTGTCTGCGCTGGTCTGTTCAGCTGCTGCAGTCCTTCACTGTGCACGTGCACATTCCTGCTAGCTGTCTGGCCTGGGCCATAGCCAGCTGCCCTGTTTGTGCCTGACTGTAAAGTTCATTTGAGTTAAACATATTTCAAGATTTTAAGCCACGGCTTGTAACAACAAAACAACACATTTTAGTCCTTGTTAACTGTTTTTCTTTATGCATGTAAAAAAAAATATTTTGCATGTATATTTCCAAGTAAGTATGTCCTTTTCACTGTGTTTATGGATATGTGTGTGTTTCTGTCGCAGGCCTTCCAGCGTCAGGTGCAGGAGTGTCTGACCCAGCTGGAGCTGATCAACAAGCAGTACCGCCGTCTGGCCCGCGAGAACCGCACCGACTCCTCCTGCCGACTCAGAGAAATGGTGCATGATGGGAACAGGCGATGGGATAACCTGCAGAAGAGGGTGGCCGCCATCCTGCGCAGACTTAAGGTAACATCACATTGCTGAGGTTGGCCAGTGGCTGTGCAATTCAAGGCATTTCAGTCTAATGTAACTACTTCAACTACTTAATTTAAAAAGATAAAGAAACACACAGTGCGATTAAGTATATTTGTTTCTGTTCTCTGTCCATGCAGCACTTCATCAGCCAGAGGGAGGAGTTTGAGACGGCACGAGACAGCATCCTGGTGTGGCTGACTGAGATGGACCTCCAGCTGACAAACATAGAGCATTTCTCTGAGTGTGACGTACAGGCCAAGATAAAACAGCTCAGGGTAAGACGGAGGAACGCACTGTGTGAATATTGAATAGTGAATTTAGTTTGGTGAGGCCAGCATGTGCTCTGACCTCCGCGGTGTGTGTGTGTGTATGCTCAGGCGTTCCAGCAGGAGATCTATCTGAACACGGGGAAGATTGAGCTGGTGTTCCGGCAGGGCGAAGCTCTGATCGAGAAGAGCGAACCTCTGGACGCAGCTGTGATCGAAGAGGAGCTGGAGGAGCTGCAGAGATACTGCCAGGAGGTCTTTGGACGAGTCGACAGATACTACAAGAAACTCACGCGTCTGCCCGTGAGTAAAGTTACACAGACGTAAACACATTACAAAATTCACACAACAGCTGTCCCTCCTTCACCATCCGTGACATGCTGACAACAAGTGTCCAACATAGTTTACCACTGACAGCTGACAAGGAACAGAGTATATTAACATGTTAACAGCCAGTACAACACACATGCTCACTTTACAGTATCTCACACACACTGCACTGTTTAAACTTTTTATTTCTACTCTGCTCCGGCATCGGCTTGCTGTCCACCATTTTCTAACATTTTTCTGTCCTTCTCTCCCAGCTGGCTGACGATGAGCTCGATGGTTCCGACAGAGAGCTGGACATGGAGGAAGGCGGCGACCTCTCCGAGCTGCAGTGGGGCGACTCCTCCCTGCCGCGGACATCCAGCCGTCCAGCATCGGGTACGACCGCTCTCATCCGGGCAGACCGCTCGGGCCGGGACACGCCGGCCAGCGTGGACTCCATCCCGCTGGAGTGGGACCACGACTACGACCTGAGCAGGGATCTGGAGAGCCCCGGAGGACGGGGCCATGGGGAAAGGAGCCAAGGGCAAGAGGAGGAGGATGAGTATCTGAGGACAGCTGCCACGGTGCTGTCAGGTTGGTCTGACTTTTCTAATGTATGAATGATGGATGATTGTCTTAATATATCATTTTAAATAATTAGAAATAAAAGGAAAAAACAACATGAAGCGTCTTTGTAAGGAGTAGAGCTACCATGAGCCTTCAGTGCTCTTAGACATAGATTCTCCAAGTTTCTGGAGCTCTACTGGAGGGATGAACTGCATTCTTCAAAAAGGATATTCCCTCATTTTATTATATATTCACTTAAGTGTTTCACATCATAATCATACTCATCAAACACTTTGGTGACCCCTTCTGCTCTGTATGGAAACATTCAAATTTGTTATATTTCTCCACCCATTTATTAATGGCTTTTACTTGGACTTGGAATTAATTTATCACCCATCTTGAACTATGATATACTTTCTGTGAGATGGGATTTCACAGAAACAAAATCCACAGACTAAACAGAATAAGATCACTGCGGTCAAGATCCACATCTGACATGAGGACATCGGGGCCAAATCTTTGTAGATTAGGGTATTTATCACATTCATTCACACCTACATTATAAATAGTGTATGTTGTATGTTTCTCTTCCCAGATGTAGTTATTCCAGAGAGCCCAGAGGCCTATATAAAACTGACTGAGAACACATTGAAATCGTCCTCTGGTAGGAAACAGCAGCACTAATAAGGAATGCCTCAGCATGAGTTAGGAGAGCATGCCATAAGCTACAAGGAAAACATGCTTTTTCTAACACTTACCACACTAGGAAGCATCATTTGAGTTGCATGTCCCACCATCCAGAAAAAAAAAATGCAAAGATGACTCCATCGCATGCTGAGTTCACTAAATGCTAATCTCAACTATTGCATTTGTGTTTTTTTTTTGTCATTCATTTCAGAGCTAATGTCATTCTTTAACGTCTTCAAACCCAACCTCTGTGTTTTTCCCCTGTCATGACATGCCGTTACGTTGCATTTCAGACTAATGCATGCCATTTTGTCTAAACACTTATCAGCATCAGCCCACACCAACAGCATGCTAAAGAAAGTCATCCAGTCATCTAAAAATGTTCCTCAGTAGGTTTTTTTTTTTTTTTTTTTTTTGTGGCTTCTGTGCAGCAGGTGAGCCAGGCCAGCTGGAAGCCAGTCTGAGACAGCTGGACCAAGCTCT
Organism: Scomberomorus guttatus; assembly: GCA_038419695.1. Classification (NCBI taxonomy): domain Eukaryota; kingdom Metazoa; phylum Chordata; class Actinopteri; order Scombriformes; family Scombridae; genus Scomberomorus; species Scomberomorus guttatus. Next base: position 13,382,826 of record CM076462.1, read on the forward strand.
GGATGCAGGACGATACCACCTCCAGCAGAGAGAGGCCACCGCAAACCGCTCCAGCCCCGACGTTGACTCCACATACATGGGCTATGTGAGTCCTCTTCATATTTAGCAACATTAGTCTTCAAAAAGTCTTCAAAATACAAAGTTGTAATGCGGAGAGTAGGGGACGCTGTGTGCTCCCAAGTTACAGGTAGATTATCGTATAAAAATGTTTGGCTGTAAAGAAGATTCTTGTTAAACCCTGGCTGCTGAGTTCTGTACGAGCTGCAGCCTATCAATCCTGAATAAAGTGCAGTACAATAATCCAGGCGAGAAAATACAAAAGCATGAGTCATCTTTTTGGCATCTTCCAGTGTAAGATCAGGTCTAACTCTAGCAACATTTCTTAGGTGAGAAAAGGCAATCTTTGTAGCATTGTTCATGTGTGAAATGTGTAAAATGTAACTCAGAATCAAGAATAACACCCAGAGTTTTTACTTCCGACTTGTTCTGTGGTGCCAGACACAGACGTCTCGTTACTATTATGAAGAACCTAGTTTTTCAAAAGCCATAGATACTCCACACTGGGTGGTTTTGGTCCTTGATTCTTAAAGAAGATCAAACATTTTTTTAATTTTTTATCTGAATACATAAAACTTATATCATCCATTTCCAGATGCGTCTGATGGGAGAGTGTCGCGGCAGTATAGACGCAGTAAAGAGAGCAGAGGGAGAACTGACAGAAGACGAGGATGACATGCCAGGACTCACAAACCCCACCAGCACAGACACCCAGAGTGCAGGTCAGTTACACACACACACACACACACACACACACACACACACACACGGCAGACATTCCTCTTTTAAATACTGTGTGTTCTGTGTTAAATCGATCTTTTGGATTTTTTTTTTTTTTTTTTCTCCCGCAGGTGTGATCGAGCGCTGGGAGCTGATGCAGGCTCAGTCTCTGAGTGAGAAACACAGGCACAAGCAGGACCTGCAGCAGTGGCAGCAGCTGATCTCAGATCTACAGACCATGAGGGCCTGGCTGGGTCAGTCCGAGGCCGAACTCAACCAGCTGCGAGGGCTGGATCTCAGCACCGACATCCAAACCATCCAGCAGAGAATCAAGAAGCTCAGGGTTCGTGTGCTGTATGTCTGTCTGTCTGTTCCGGTTGCTATATCTGAGCAACAAGAGTTTGACAAGAAAATACTATTTTAAAAACATCTCAAACATAAGAAATTTCTATTTTGATAAATAGGATTTTCTGCCAAAATGTAATGAAAGGTTTTCTACAACATGGAGATTGATTTATGGGCCAGAATCTCTCGGAATCGAGGAATTTTGGCTTATTTCTCAACACACAGTCATCCTAGCTGTTGCTGCCAGTAAAGCACTACAGTAAGCAAGATATCACTACTATCACTATCACTACTACTCTGAAGCAGACATGGGCTCTACAACCATCCTGCTGCGCTCTGTATGTTGGCACCTCATCTATTCTCAGCTTCTTTTATCCAGCAGCACCCCACAGTCTGGTTCATGGTTCAGTGCCATTATAAATAACCTCTTGACCCACATGTGTAGATGCCGCTCTGAATACTGTTTTTTTTTTTTTTTTCTCTCAGGAGTTGCAGAAGACGATGGATGCCCACAAGTCAGAGGTCCTGTCTATCAATCTGAGCAGTGCTGATTTCCTCCAATCAGAGCCTGACTCTGAGGAGGCGTGGGAGCTGAGGGACGCACTGAAAGAGATGAACGCACGCTGGGACCGGCTCGGTACCTCGCTGGAGGACTGGAGGGAGGAGCTGCAGAGAGCGCTGATGCAGTGCCAGGTACTAAAAAACACACGCACACACAAAATAACTCCAGAACAACGTGTAAAATAACAGGATTTTGAGATTATACTTTTATGTTACTTGCGTTAAAAATTTGCATGTCTTTTATAGAATCAAAAATTTTCTTAAATTGCATCCATACTATCCAGTGTAGTCACCGCAAAAAAGACTTAACTAATAGGAAGGAAAGATATGCACAGTAGAGACAGTCCAATCTGTTTTAAAACAAAAACATAACTAACTCGACGCCGTCTTTCCTTTCAGGAGTTCCACGAGATGAGCCACGGTCTGCTGCTGTGGTTGGAGAACATCGACCGCAGGAGGAACGAGGTGGTGCCCATCCCCCCCAACCTGGATCGTGAAACATTACGAGCTCATTACAAAACACTGACGGTACGTCTCTCTAATACCAGGTTTGCACACAGCAGACTTGTACAGTATTTGATTGGAGTGAGTGGATGACTCAAACTCAGTAGTTCCCAAAGGTGGAGGTGGATTTCCGAGCGACAGTTGTGATCTTAAATCCAATCTGACGGTTTAGATTTTGGAAAAATTGTATCACAATGACAAAGATTGCCGATCACATCTGTGAATCGTTTGTCTCCCTTTATCGTCCCGCAGCAAATCAAGCGTGAGCTGCTGGACTCGCAGCAGAAGGTGTCGTCCCTTCAGGAGCTGTCTGCTCAGCTGCTGGTCAACACTAAACCGCAGACTCTGCTGCTCCAGTCGGAGGCCTCAGAGGAGATCCAGCCGCAGGGCAGCGAGTGTCTGGAGGCCCAGGAGAAGGTGCACGTGATCTGGAACAGGCTGAGGCTGCTCCTGAGGGAGGTCAGCTCTGACCTGGAGGGGCTGGAGAAGAGACTGGAGGCCGAGGACACACAGCAGGTCAGATGATGATGAATGACTGACAGAGGAGTCACTTTATTGTTGACATAAAAACATCTCTAAAAATGACAGTGACCTTTATTCAGCTTCATGTGTTTTTTTTATTTGTTTTTCAGGATTTCTTGCCTTTGCCTGTTGGCAAATCAGAAATCTGTGGATCAGCTGGTCCTGTGTCAGAGGCAACCATCCAAAGTCGCAAACGATTGGTAATGTTTCCTCATAATGTCCAGTAGGGGGGGCTAGCCTCTGTGCTCAATAAGAGCCAGAATAATAACAATACTGTCAACCCTTCTTTTTCCCATATAGACATCCTGTTTACCCTTTTTCAATTGCTCTGCTAACATGTACACCAAAAAAATTGCTGCCCCCCCTCCCCCCACTCCCTTTTTTGAGATGTTTTTGCTGCCCACACCATGTTGATCTGAAAAAAAATGTACAAGAAAACCTGGCTTTTCATTTCACTATGATAAAAACCTTCATTGATTTCTCATTTTGGAATGCACACATGCAAAGAAACATATTCTAAGCATTATACTGACTGTGTAAATAGCATTTCAACATATTTGACTTTGTAAGTTTTGACTTTTGACAGGAGTTAGTCTTGAGAAGCCAGATTTCTTGGTTCTTAGAGTCAATCACCGTCATTGATTATGTTGCTGCTTTTTGGTTGTTGATGATTCTTCCTCTAGCGATGTTATGGCTCTCTTTATGTTATTTGGTTGTTTTTTCTCTCATCTGAGGCTTTGTCTTTATTTGCCCTTGACTGAAACATTCTTTTCTTTCTTTTACCCCTCCCTGCTCATTACGCGGTACAGCCCCGAGGCAAAAGTAGTCAGGCCCACCCAGGACACCCTGAGAGCGGCCCGCGCCACAGGTACCTCTCCCCTTGAACTCTAGAAAGACGGGACGATGATGGAACCAAAGCTACACCCAACAAAAAAACTTGATTTTTATTAACACAACCCAATGAGAAAATCAATTATTCATAATCAGTCTTTTGTTTTATTGTAGAAGATTTGGGATATTTGGATTTAATAATCTGATCAATTGATTTGTAGCCTCTTCAAGTGATTGGTTTGAAGGCTTTAACACTGCGTTCCATGATCCTCCCTTATTCTAGAGGCCATGTTATCAGCTCTTAAACGAGTGGGGAATCGCCTACATCAGGCCGTTCCCTTTCACCTTTTTAAATGTTTTATTTCACTGCTTCACTTTGCTCTGCTGCTGCTCGTCTTTGCTCTTGTGAATGGCATCATGAAACGTTGCCTCCTTGCTTCTCCTTCTCCTCAGAGTAACTTTGTAGTGTCCTCCTCGCCCACTAGATGGCGTTATCTGAATTTCACTGACTCCTCCTCTGTTCCTTCAGATGTTTTTCTTTCTCATGTTTCCTTCCTGTTTCATTCTCTTCATAGTTTTAACACAGGATATGATGCATTAACCCCTGCAGTTTTTCCTTCTCCTTTAACTCCCACTTTCTTTCCTCTGTTTCCTTTCCAGACCTTTTAACTCACCCACCTCTGACTCTCCTCTCATTTCTGATTCTTTTCTATGATTTCCATTAAATGCAAACAATAACACACAGGCCTGCTGACGCCTTGGCCTTAAGTGTAGCAAAAATAATGTGTTTGTTTTCCCCAGATAGCATCCTTTGTATGAGAAGCAGGGACTAAATTGAAATCCAGCGAAGCAGGATGGGTTGCCTGGCCTTAAAACTTAAGCCACATACGTAAAGACACATCATGTGATGGTGTTCATGCATGTTCACAGCAGCCCTATCTGTAGGATGTAGGAGGACTAAATGAAATTGGCAGGCTGCAGATTGAGCGACTGGAGGGGTGTCAGCGTGTCTGACCCTCCTTCAGCCTCAGTGAAGATGAGTCGCAGTAAGAACATGCTGTTCCTTCCCTCGAGTCTTGGCTCTGACAGTGGAAATCTCCAGAGAGGCATTTGACATTTCTCCTGCTTCTGTTTGGAATGAGACGTGGCATTGAACTCTCACATACTCGGCTCTAAAGCCAGAGCGTTTCCCCACCCAGTGAGACAGAGCCGGCTATCTACGAATGCTTGTGGTTTAATTCTTTGTTTTGTGTGTGTTGTGCCAGTTTTGTGTGCGTCTCTGATTGTGTTTGAGCCTTCTAGTGTCTCTTCTGTGTTCAACTTTGTGACTCTCTTGATCTCTGTACCTGTTGGATCTTGCTTTCCTTTTTATTGACTCTTTATACCGCCATTCTTTTTGCCAGACTTGAGTAAAAAAAAGTATTTGCAAACTGAATGTTTTATGAACCAACAAAAAATGACAGAATTGAGACATTTAGGGCTGTTAACAATTATTTTCCTGATTAATTGATTAATGATTTGGTCTATAAAATGTCATAAACAGTGAAAAATTGCCATCTGAAGACTTCAGACTAATTAGTTTGAACTAATTGTTATGAAATTTCACACAGCAAGAAGTTAATTAATCAAAAAAATATTTAATGTCTTCACATGCTTTCCATTGACTAAAACAAACCCTGAAAAGTGTTTTGTTATCTTCTAAGCGTTTTTAATTAACTGAAAACTGCCTTAGATGACTGTATAATCCCTCAATTTTAGCAAAAACATTAAAGTTAATAAAACTGGAGTTTCAAGGTCACAACACAGCAGTGATTTGCAAATACTAATGAACTCGGGTCCGTTGTCTTCTGTGTTTAACTTGTGTCTGTGTCTTCCTGCAGCCGGAGCAGATCACCAGGCGCCGCTGGCTGCGTTTCCTCCCGTTCTGACCTTCCGGACGGCGTCTCCTCGTCAACCTCCTCCTCTTCCTCCTCCTCCGCAAAGAGCCAGTCCTTCCTGCTGCGGGTCCTCAGGGCTGCGCTCCCCGTCCAGCTGCTCCTCCTACTTCTCATCGGCCTGGCCTGCCTGGTGCCCATGACCGAGGAGGACTACAGCTGCCACCACGCCAACAACTTCGCCCGCTCCTTCCATCCCATGCTGCGCTACACCAACGGACCTCCGCCCATATGAGGCCCAGCTGAATAGCTACCTATCGCTTTGCCAAGGACTCCACTGACTCCTGTGAATGTTTCCTTTTCACCCCGTGCCCTAAGAGCAACAAACTCTTCCCCTGTTGGGGAGCAACATGCATTATGAAGTGATTCAGAGGTGATATGAAGACTTCTCTCACTAACATTGCACACACACTGTCCTGAAATCACCTCAACCCTTTAAACAACCACTCTCCAGAACAAACGGACCTTCATCTGGAGACCCCCTCTCCCACCCCAATCCAAATATTTCATGTTGTTTTAATTCTGTTTTAACTTAAATGTGTATATTATTTTTTTAAGGTTTCTGAAGAAACCTGTGAAATCAATGAAAAACAAAGCACTATTTATATACTGTATGTTGGGAGCCAAAGTCGACCGTGCTTTTTGTCCATGATATCCAGTGCTGCTACTATTTATTTAGTGTTCAATCAGTTATTAGATTGTTAGTATTGATGAAGCTGAAGCACCACCTTGAGTGTGGGGTATTTTACCTGTAAATTGTAGAGTAGACTTGCAGTTTGAGTAGCAATCATTCACGGTTGTAGATGTGAAGAGATCCTTTCTAAAATGTTTGAAAAACCTACTCAGACAAAACGACCGAAAGGTAGCTTAATGTTTTTTGCTTGACAGATTTCAAAAGAACCCTCTTGAATTTGGAAATTAAGTTTTCATACGAAGTTAAAGCTAAAAATCTGAACCTATAGCACTGACATGAGCACTGTCTGAAGGTACTGCACTGAAGCCGTCCAGCCAAGATGGCCGACTTCTTTCCCCAAAAAGCCAAGGCTTGTATTCCTGTTTTTATTTTCAGTATTTAATCAACTGGGGGCAATTATGATAAAGATAGGAGCTCCCGTTCAAAAAAAATCAATTGATTTGTATATTTTTGTTGAAATGCCTTTGAATACAGGCAGTTATTTTTTTATCTTTCTGTTTGAGCATGCACTTGCAAGTCTCCTGCTTTTAAGAAAGCCAAACAATCACTGGTAGTGTTGAAGTAGATGGCTGTGACATGAAATAGTGTGCTTTGTAATAACGGCGATAATTATCCCGCTGTGATGAGACACCAGAATCTGTAAAAAAAAAAAAAAAAAAATGATGAAATATGAAAATGGTTATTTATGTATGTACAGTTTGCTAATGCCGACTTCATGAAGAATACTCTCTTTGCAAATAATAAAACACGAAATATTTACTTCTGTGTTTTCTTGGTTTTGAAACATGAGCTCAGGGAAATCAGTGTCACAGGAAAATGTTTTCCAAGTTGATGTTTTTATTTTTATGCACAGTAAACAAATGACAGTCAGGTCAGGTTTGACTGGATTTACACTCACAGCTCAAGCGGCCAAATCCAGATTTCTGATGCTGCATGGAGGCTTTTCATACATGTGTGTAAGTGGTACAAATCAGATCTGACAACTACAGACATTTTTATCCCTGCAGCATCTTCTCAATTGCCTACAATTACCACTTTTAAGTGTTTGCAATTCCAGTTATGGACAGCGTAATGGCCAAATTTATTCATATTATTTGGCATTTTTCATATTGTTCTAAGTGGTTATGCAGGACATAAAACAAAGAATTTGCTTTATTAAAGGACAGAGGAGTCCTCTTATCATGATTTAATAATCGTGACCTGGGTTAAAGTATCAATATAGACCTTAAAGCATGTGGACAACTCAAAAATCATGTTTTTATTAGTATTTCACTCCTTTCAATTAAAGAATGCAAATATGAAACGTCATTTTTTTACGCTATTTTTGAGTACTTCATGGAGGTCAAATGATTGGTTAGTTGGAAAATAATTATTTTTCAAGTAAAAATATCAAAATTCAGCTTCTCAATTGTGAGGATTTGCTGGTTTTCTTTGTCATATGCGATGTGTTTTGAATACATTTGGGTTTTGGACTGTTTGGACAAAAAAGACGAAAGAAAACAATTACATGTGTATGTACAGTGTGATATTTGGGATTTTTAGGTGTGTAAATCCACAACTCAACTGAATTAATAGATTTGAATTAATAGTTAACCAGTTGTAGCTTTCATGTAGTTTAAATGTTGAACAATTGCATTAAGACAAAAATCTATGCATCAAGTCAGATCAGTCAGTCTCAAATGCCCTCACACTCTCTCTCTCACAGTCTCTCCTTGAAACACACACACACACACACACACAAGTAAGTGCAAGTAAGCACAGAGAACAAACCTAAACACAAAAAGCTGTGAAGAAGGTGAAGTTACCAAACAATTGCTTGACTTCCTTCATTATGTAATCAGTGCTGTAGGATTTGATCATGTAATTTGTAGCTATTTAAAATTCAACAGCACGATGGATATATCCTCACACTGTTCTTTTCATAATTGATTACTTTTTTTTTTGTTTGAAACTGTGTGTGCGCATAAGACGTGATACCTGACATTTTGTCTTCACTTGGCAATTTTAACACAAAATAAATTACACATTCATTTGAACCAGTTTTATCATCGTTTAGTGTGCAATCATCCTTGAAATGTAAAAGTGAAAATAATGCCCAATAGCCCCTGAAACCCAAGAGGAAGTGCACTTTGGTCGAGGCGAATAAAAAGAAAAATTAGCTGCTCCTCATTTTGAATTACTGTAGCTAACAAAGTGCCACAATATGACTTATAACACCTACAACTTTGGAAATAATGAGCTGTACTATAAAGCTATTAGAGAATGACTAAAAATCACAGATATGAAAAGCAGCATAGAAGATGAACTGCATTTAAGCTCAGACTGAAGTAAATAATTGCTGCTGCTGCTGCTGCTGGAATAATTTCTACCTAAACAGCTACAACTATAAAATCACTTAATTTATAAATAATCATCTCATGAAATTAATTCAAATACAACGTTTATCTTTAATTCCCAAAGCCCTCTTGTTCTAAACTACACACATCATCCATAAAAATGACTTCTGACATGTATAAGACCTTAAGATGTCGCTTGTGCTCCGTCTCATAGGATGTGGGTGCAGTCAGAGCGGGACCCTCCGTACTGCAGGACGCCTGGACCTGGGGGGGCTCTGCTCAGGGTCTCGTGGCTGCCTCGGGTTCCTGAACTGGAGCCTGCTGAGGAGAGGCTGCCGCTGCTGTTGCTGCTGTTGTTGTTGTTGCTGGTGGTGGTGGAGGGGGGCTCTTTGTCAGCTTGGAACCAGAGCTGAGTTGGTCTGACTGGATGGTGGAGGCGGTGAGCGTCCAGCATCTCCAGCAGCAGGTCGTACAGAGGCACTTTGTTCTTGCACTTCATGCTGTACAGGTGCTCCATGCCTTTGTTGCTGCAGGGAGCGGAAGAATTAGTTTATGACTAAGTCAAGAAAAGAGCAGTTCTAGGTTCTTCCTTTAAAATGTTGAAAAACCTGCATTTTAGTTCTTTGCAAGTGAGCAACACTGTATTCTGATTTTACACACAATTTCTTTGTGTTTTTTGTTCTTCAGCTGCTCCAAAACCAACGTTTTCTTAATATTTTCTTACTTCTCTGTTCTTCTATCTATATCCCTGACTTCTCTATCCTGTCTATGTCACTCAGCCCAAAGCCCATCTGTTCCTACTGAAGACATACATCTTTAAAAACGAGCCACAAATATATACATTCATTTTTAAAAAGGTCAGATCATTTCCCTGAAGCAGCTGGGTGCTGTAGTTCTTCAGCAAACGTTACTCAAACAGGAGGAAATTGCGTATTTGTTGAGGACTATTTTCAGACGTAGATTTACACCCATTTGGTTCTCTCGTGAGTATTCACAGCAGCAGGATGCAAGTGGGACTGGCTCAAAATACACCACAGTGTCCCTGTTCATCGTAATGAAGGAACATGATGTGTTTTAAATAGATTACAATTGAGGTCTATGGCACAGATGAATACGCTAAATCAGGCTTCAGCCATACAAACAATACTAAAGATAAACTCATTGTTGATTTTGGTCTTTTCATGTTATATTGTTGATACTAATCAGCACCAGTTTAACCCTTTTCACTGAATAAATGATTCTATTATAGTTTATACTGTGATATTTTCTACAAACATCAGTAGATATAAATAACTTTTAAAATGTGGAGATGAGACAAAGCATCTGTCTAGCTGTTACTGATGATCCATGCTAAAATCAGCTTACCTGAAAATAGACAGTCAATGATGCCTCTAAAAGGAACCCTAGCCCCCTTTGAAGCTTTTATATTTTAAGCTCCTACCACCCTAAAACTTAACTGTGAAATGATAAAGAGGAGCATGTCTAAATTGAAAGACTTCTAATACTGCATGGCAAAAAGCAAAAGAAACCTTTTTCTAATTTAATGTCACCTCATGTGCCTGATGTGAGTGAGCAGCAGGAGCAGCTGGGCCTGCCGTCTCGACTGCTGCTGGACCGAGCCTCCTGATTGGCTGATATAATGTATGAGAGCGTCTGTGATGGTGTCCAGCATGTTCTGCACTGCCGCGCTGTCGTGTAGGGGCTCCATTGTGCTGGAGCAGAAAGCGAAGGCACCTAACAGAGAAACACCGTCAGCTTACAGCAGATTGTCAAGCTAATGGACCTTTCTTTTCTTTAACAGAGACTTCGGCAGGGAGTAATACACGTCACAAATACATGCTCGTGTGCTAAATGAATGAATGAACATCGCTCAACTGATGTCAGAATCATTCAAACTAAAAAAAACCAACAATGTTCAACTTTTACTTAATAACAGATCTGATTCAGACATGCATATAAAGAGTGGAGCATTAATTATGGTTGCAGTATTGCCCACACAGCAATCAAAAGTTCATCCAGCTCCAGCAGCTGTGCCAGTAGTGTCATCCCACTTGTATTTCAGTCTATGCAGTTTCCCATATAGAATATTTTAATCTCCAGGACAAACACAACCCTCTGTGCTGTCTCATGTTGTCATGGGAACAGTTATCAGGCATATTGATGGTACAGGCCTTTCCAGAACACTCTGTTCGCCTAATGTGCCGGAGTAGCGTTCAGAGCTATACCTCTGTGGGTGTAGTTTGACACTGTTCAATATTTACTCTGGGGAACAGAGACAGAAACCTGTGACAAAGTGATGTGTATGCGAACAGGACTGTGCGTGATTAAAAAAAAATTAAAACTAAAGAGCTGTTTTTATTAAGGAAGTGTCTGTGTGCTGTTCACTGTCAGTGTTTTTTTTAGGCATCAGATTGCGAAAATGTTTCACAAGAAGGTGACTAAAAGTTAGACACACACACGCACACACACACACACACACACGTTGCCTCACCAGAGTTGAGCAAGATGATAGCTTTGAGGCAGACAAACTCTTCAGGTTTGAGTTTGAGCACGCGGAAACGGGACGTGGTGGCCAGCAGCATGTCAAAGATCTCAGCCATACCCTCAACGCAGTCGCCCTCGTTCCTAAAGAGCAGAATGATAGAAAATATGAGGAATTTCTTTTTTTTTTTTATCTCTTTCAAAAGCGAGGCTGCAAGTGACACAAATAATACAATAAATAAATATTATTTCAATAAAACACAGAGTGCATGGGCCAAGTTCTGGGCTGCAGTGCACCATCAGAGGAATAAGACTTCATCTGCGACCATGAAACTATCCGAAGAGGGGCCAGATAAACAACTAATGGACTGAGTTACTGCAAAACTCCATTTGTCAGCACCGTTGAAATGTGATGGAAAGATGGATAATATCCAGTGGTTGGAGTGCAAGATAAACTTGGACAGTACAGAGCCGAGGGAATTTGTCAACCCTGACCCATATCATTTTAGTCATCATGTCCAATTGGTGAGGACACTCACACAGGGACCAGGTTTTAGAGATAATACTCTGTAATACACTTTTGAATCAAATGGGACCATCAGGCACATCAGAGGGTAAAAGCTCTGTTTGTCTGTCTGTCTGCATGTCTCCCTCATCTGTCTCCACCTCTCTCTTTTTCTCTGAGGTAGATACTGTGGTTTGGCTAGCTTGTTTACTTTGAACACTGGGGGGGTGGGGGTGTGGGGGGGTGTGGAGGGAACAGGCTGTGCCTGCAAAGCAGAAAACAGCCATGTCTCATGTCTCCCTGCATCTCTATTTTCTCGTCTTCTCTGCTCGTCATTTAGCTCTCTCCCCTTCGCCTCCTTCCCCGTCATCTCTCCCTCCGCCTCTCCTTCCATCATTCTTCATTTTCCATCATTCCTTGCACTGAGGTTTTGATTAAGTCTCTGTCCTGGTTGCCAGCTCAGCACTGTAATGATGAAGGGGTATTTCAAGTTAGAGAGATGCTGCTCTCCTCTCCATGGGGAACATGTAATTAGTCTTTCACTCTACGACAGACGTGTCGGGATGGCACAATGGCTGGCAAGGTGTGAAATGGAAAATCTACAATGCTGATGTATCACTCTTGAGATCTGTGTGAGAGCGAGAGGAAGATAGAGAAATGGGGAGGAAAAGCAAGGACCGACGAGAACAAAGTATAGAAAGGTGCATGTCGCAGAGATGTAAGGCGGTATTCCTCACTACCTGTCCAGTATGAGGTCCTGTGCGAAGATGAGTTTGCCGGGGCAGTGGATGGATCTCCAGACGAGCCCAATCATCAGCACCTCCAGCCACGAGCTCTCCAGCAGCTGCACCTGGTCATGGAGGGACAGCTGCAGGAAACCTAACCACACACACACACACACACACACACACACACAAGTATACAATGAGAATTGCTGTGAAGCAGCAGGGGTGATTCACACCTAGTTAGACTCAATTCAACACTTTTGATACCTGTGAACAATCGTCCTACATCTGTATCAGCTCTTTGACTAACTCCAAAAATCATCATTAAAAACTGTTATTCATAAACACCAGACAAGATGTGTGTTGTTGGCTTTTAAGCTGATCATTTATTTGGCATCCAAACCCAAACACAGACAAAAATATCTGATGTTGATAAGTGTTGTTTTATCAGCGACGATAATTTGTTGCGGTGGGCATGGTGTGGAATATTAACACTCTCAGGGTTAAATATTTTTTTGTGCACCATCTACCCACTCATAAAAATAAAAATATGCTCTTTTTTTCTGGCAGGGAATGGCTACTTAAATGAAACCATCTGCAATCTCTCTGCTCTCATAAGAAGCCTTATCGCTGGCACTCAGCTGTCTCAATTCATATGTAATTACAGCCAATTCACTCCCATTGTCCCCCTCCGCACCCTGTTCGGGACCCCTCGCAATTAAAACTGTGTGCCTTTGGGCTTTTAGTGACGCACACGGTTGTAATACCTCAAAATCAGGATTTACTCACTTAGAGAGCTGTTGTGTGTACGTGTGCGCGCACGTGTGTGTATGTGCATGCAAAAGGGTGATGTGTCTTATACTGCATTTAAGCTCTATGGGGTGCCAGCAGATTGGCCAAACAATCCTCTCCAAGGTGATGGCTGCAATTACCATCACCGTAATGGCTCTGAATTTGTGTGTGTGTGTGTGTGTGTGTGTCCATGTGTGCTTCCACCATAAAGGTCTCCCATCACCAACTGTTGTCTAAGCAGTGAAATACAAGGCCACCAACCTCTGCCACACAGTACATCTAGACATTTGACAAAGACGAGTGTTTCTAAGCTTTTGAAAGATGGATCCTAATTTAGACGACAAATATGTAGATGTCATGGTGTTTTGGACCTGCTCTAAGCTTTACTAAAGGGCAGGTAACTTTATTTACTGGACAAGTTTTTGTGAATGTCTCCACAGGTATAAGATTGAAGCCGAATATTTGGACAGCTATCTTTGGGGTTACTTTCAACGTTGAACCTGAATCACTGAACATTAAACTGCAGGATATTATAGTTTTTTGCATCATTATTGTATGAAACTGGAAGTTACCTGCTCCCCTGATACATCTCACTGGCTTAAAGAGCGGATAATGTTTCTGAACCTTGAGAAAATAAAGTTTGCACTGAGAGGCTTTTATTCCACTTGGGGTCCTTTAATCCAATACTTTGATCATCTAGAGAGTGTTTCTGACAGTTCTTGGAGGGATCTGTTTATTCTATTTTTCAGTAACTGTATCATTGATAAATTAATCACTCCACTACATGTACAAAATGTGGTATACAAAGGATAGCTGGTGCAATTTGGCTAATGACAAAAGGAGTGTAATTCACTACAGACCAAGTTATAGTCAACAAGATATAGTTGATGTTAATAGCACATGAACATCACCAGACTCCTGGCATACTCCATAATAAGTCTCAGGAGAGTCTTACAATTCCAGTTAGTGGTAGGTTTTCGCTCCATAACACAGTACAGACTAGACAGTGAAAATGAAAGCCAAATGTCAGCACCTGGGAAAGTCATTGTCACTGATCAGTGACACTGTCTGCTATGATCATTTTGTACTAGCAAAATCTTAAGTAAATTGAGTTAGCCCTTAAATTCACAATGTATATTTTAAACAGGTCTCACAGAGGGGTGAGATAATTCACCTGTTTCTAATGCAATTTCACATAAAACTTTTTTTTTTTTTTAAGTATTTTAAAAAATTGGTAACCATTATCAGAAAGAAACACTGAATTATAATTTAGGAGGGTTTATACTGCTGACAAAAAGGATTATGAATATTTATTGGTGGTGTGGCAACCTTGCCATGCTAAGCAGTATTTAATTTATTCCAACCTGGAAGCTTCTTGGCCCAGGCGATCATGTGGACCAGCTCCTTGTCAGCCATGCTGGTGAGCAGGGTCATCATGGTGACCTCGGTGTAGGGTCGGCTCAGCTTCTGACGGGAAGATAATATTGGAGGCTCAGCACCCTGGAGCAAGAGGAGCACCTGGGGCCACACAAAGATAAACAAAGTCAGCCTAAGAAGATGATTTCTAATGTTGACCCTTTGACCTTTTGTTTAGGGCCACTTTCAGGTCAAATTTCCCCCTAAACCAACAAAACAAATGGCTGCATTTCCATAAAACATACTGCAGATATTCATTATCTCCACATGAATCAGCACCTGTTCAGGAGGCATGCCAGCGACCGATGATTTTCCTCCGCCAGCACTGCTGCTGCTGCGTTTCCTCCCGTCCTGAGGGGGCACTGTTCTGTGCTCCAGCTCCTTGGCAGACTTGTCTCTGTTGCCAGTCCACCGCTTGTCACGCCGCAAAACACGACCGCGGTCTTTGCGCACACCTTGAGGACACAGCAGGGTATAATACAAAATAAACTGCAAATACACAGAAAACACACAAACACACATGCATCCACACAATTAATTACAAATGTGCATTAATTAGGCTTTTCCCCCCCTTACACGTAACTTCATGACCTGTTCCTTCCATAGAATCCAACAGTGCACATTATAAGGATGCCTGTGTGATTCAAGAAGTATGAAAACAAAAATGTGGGTGTGCACTAATCAGTAGTTGTACTCCTTCAGAGGAAATCACATCAAGGTCATGTTAAAGTTAGTCTCCAGCTTATCTGCATCCACCAGCACACTCACATTTGTGCCAATCCTCAGCAATAACCCATGACTGATAGACTACTAACATTAGTCAATCAATCACATTATTTTGTTGACATAAAAACAACACAGAGAAGCACAAATTGTGCAAATAAAAAGTAATAGTAGGCTCATTAGACAATTTAGCCCAAAAAGAAACTGGTAGCAACAATGTGAAATTAAACTTTGGCAACAGACAGCAAATTGCAAAGAAAGAACAATCAATAAAATTTAACAAATTAAAAAAAAAAAGGTTTGTCTTGCAAAAGATGTGAAATTTGCTGTCTGCTGGTGTTTCTACCCACCTCCTTTCATCATGCCCACTTCGTAACACTTCCTAAGACGGCAAGCCTGGCAGCTTTTCCTCCGATTCCTGTCAATAGTACACTGATTGGTTGCTGGGCACATATAGTCATTGTGACCTGAAATGGAAGAAAATCTATTACTTCAAGCCCCCCACTTGGGTGTTCAGTTTAGATTTAGGTTATTTAGTGGCCGGGAACACTCCATTCCCATTTTAAATGGATCTGAGATGGAGAAAATTAAAATGTGGCATCTTTGCTTTGTCATTGCCATGGAGACTATTGGTTTCTTTATGACCAGTCTTCCATTGCAAGACTTTGCATCAATACGCCGAAGCATCATATCACAAACATGACTAAGCCATCTACAGCAGATGAAGCTTTTATCTGCACACACAGGCGGGAGTACATGGAGGTTGGACACTCTGTTACAAAATTACAATAAATTCTACTCCCTTAATTCAAAATCAATCTCAGTTTTCACAACATGACATGATCTTTTCTGCTGCTTTGTTCACTTTTATCTGACACTGGTCGAGCTTCAGTTTGCTTATTTCTCTAGGATACAAGCCCATTCACAGTCAATACCTTGAGCCTATTAAACTGCTGACATACTAAATCACCATCCTTTGCCATCCAAATTTGAATTTTCTCTGTTGTGCATGTTCTTTTGATTTACAGATGTACCAGAATAAAACCATATTACATTTTCTTTCTTTTTTATGGGGCACACTGCTCCACATTTGTATAAGATTCTGCTTTTGAAGGAGCCTCAATGTTTTTTCATATAGTTAAATTTTCCACAACATATACAGTAAAAGACAGAATTCAATCATAAGCATTTCTTAGTGTAATTAAATGTAGTATATCTGGATTTTTAGGAATTCTAGCTAATTTTTACATGAAATTTCAACAATTAAACTGTGACAACATAAGACACGATCCTCAACAAACAGGTAATGTTTTAACAGTTACATCCACAATAATCACAAATGGATGCAGCAGACAGTTTGCCTACCCTGGATGCTCCTCTTGAAGAAGGCTTTGCAGCCTTCACAGGACCACACCCCGTAGTGGTACCCTGAGGCATAGTCACTGCATACGGCACAGAAGCGCGTCTCTTTGGCCATCTCAAATCCCCCAGCTCCAGCCCCTGACTCCCCCACAACGTATGACTCGTCACTGGTGCCGCACTGGTCCTCTCTGGATACCAGCTGCTGACTGGATGGCCCACTGGACCTGCAACAGGGCAGGGATTTCAACTGTTCAGTTTAATTATATCACATATTCACATGATAATTTAGTATTTTCATAATAACTATAAATTGTGCTGCTGATAAAATACTATGAAAATAGTATATCAATTGTTTTCTTGCCATAAAATACAGATTGCAAAATTGCTCTGATATCTTTTATCTGAAAAATGTTCGAGCCAACTGCTTAATTACACATCAGTTCTAACATTTACCATACTGACTTTAATTTAACAGTGGCTGAGACAAGAGCAGACTACTACTTTCCACCTGAGCCAGGAAACAATTTGTACGTGTGCTTCTGTTGTTCTTACGTATTGTTCCTTTCTCAAGGTCCCTGACAAAGTCCTTAATCTCTGGAATTAGAAACCAGGGCAAAGCTTGATCCTTTCTATAAAGATAATGGCAATGTTTTGTATAAAGCAAAAGATTAAACAACAATACTGTTATATAATTGTGTTTTGTTTATGACAGCCTTTTATGATTGAACAGAATGCTAATGCCATAATTCATGAGGGAAAGATATTAAACCTAATTATGTACAAATCTTTTCCCCAACTATCATGCAATAGGGAAAAAAAGGTGATAGAGCAAAAAATGCATAAATTAATTAGTACAAACAAGCTAAATTAACTGAGAATATGTTTTCTTCAATGACATTTTGTGTTGAGGAAGTGATTGAAGGGAATTGTGCTGATGTAACAACTCTGGCAGGTCTATTGATGTTTTGATTGCACTGTTCCTATCAGTTACATAATCGGCAAACAGCACAAACAAAACTGACCGAACAATCACATTCAAGCACGGGAAGTGGCGTCAATTACAAATTGCTTACCCTCCCATGAGATTCATTACTAAAGTAGTGGCCAGAAATGCACTAACTTCACCTCACTGATTCCAAAACTATTCTAAGACTATAAAAAGCACTTTTCCCCACTGATCTAAAGACAAACTGTATTCCCTCACCTGTAGATGGGTGTTGAAGTGTTTTCCAGATAGTGATGGCTGGGCGGGTGCATAAAGGGGCTGAGACGTGGGCTGGAGGGCACAAACACAAGAGGACTAGTGGGCCCACTGCCCAGAGACTGAAGGCTGCCATCTGAGGGTGGTCCGTGGGCGTCCAGAGGAGCAGAGTAGTAGCCAGTGGTGGAGTGGCTGTAAAGAGGAGTCGGGGTAGGGGTGGGGGTGGCATAGTCGTACGTCCCCTCCAGGAAGTCCACAGTGGCTACCTCTCCAGACCCCCGGCTCTCTTCGGGGTACATGTCACTGAGGGGGGCACGCGGCGGAGGCGAGAGACGTGGTGGGGAGAGGGTCTCCAGCTCTGAGAACGCTGGGCTGATCCTGGGTCTGAGGACTGGTCCGCAAGGCTGCCTGCTCTGCGCCGGGCTCTGCCTGAGCAACATCACAGCGCAACAGCACTGATAAGCAACATGATTTAGACTTGCTCTCCCATTTGCTGGGAGGGGGAGTGGAGACGAGTAATGTTCTCCCTCTCTCTTTACTCTTTCCTCACACTCTCTGTCTCTCTTCTTCTTTCCAATACAGCCTGTCCGGCAACTTGAAGGGTTCACTATTTTTCCAGTCCCACTGCCCTGTCTGACTTGAGCTTCCGCCCACCCCCCCAAAAAAAAAGACGCGCAAAAAGACTCCTCCCAACCTCCTTCAGGTTTTTTGTCAGCGAAGCCTTTCCCTCTAATACATCTCTACTAATGTGTAGGAGGGAGGGAAGGCTGGTGGGAAAAAGAAAAAAAAAAAAAGATGGACAAGGAAGTGGTGATTTCCAAATAACTTTCCTGTCCCCTCTTACACCACTATAAAAATGTTCTCTTCCCACATAACCTTTGTTTTACACTAAAAGGTTTTGCTGGTTGCAGCTGTAGAAAAAAACAGCTGTAAGGTGAATATTTATCAGGCATTTAGCTGATATTCAGCACACTACCAGCGTGATGTATGACCAGTCTATTTATAGCCAGATTATTGAATACACCTGAGACTCAGCAGTAAATCAAATCACTGTGGAAATGAGAAACATCAGGACAATGGTTTTAATAAACTGGGCCTAAATGAAAGTCAAATATTAACATGACTTACTACTCACCTCTTACACATGAATCATCCTCATATCTGTTGTGTGATACCGGGACTGTTTGAGTCTTCTCTCTCCCTCTCTGCTTGCCTCTCCCATCTCTCTGACTCTCAGACGTTGAGCTGGGCTCATTGGACACAATGGGAACAGTGGAAAGGTTAAAAAAAAAAAAAAAGGATAAACAAATTAAAGATGCCGCCAAATCAATAGGTGTGTTTAAGTGCCAGGTCACCATAACACAGCAAACAGAGAAGGAGGTCAAAACTCATTCCAACAGCCAATAATTACACAATCAATCCCAAATGAGGGAATTGAAATTGATGGTCATTTTAATAATAATGTATGAACTAAATTCTATCTTTTTATAATCATTTCAAAGAAACTGATAGAAGGAATTGATGAAAATTAATAGTCCTTGTGACATTTCATTAAAAAGATGACATGTATTATGGGACCCCAATATGAACTGGTTAATCATTACTTTATCAGTTTAAATCACATCAGATAGAACAAAATCAAATGAAGGGGCAGAGTATTTATGCAAATAAAGATTTAAAGGAATCAATGTTCATGTTTACAACACAAAAGCTCCAGGTTTGTGAGTGTCAGGGATCCTTTTAGTCCTTGCATGTTTTGGGACCAGGCGTCAAGGTAAAAAAACAACCTTGTGAGTTGAAACACTTCTGAGAAAACTAGTAACACAGTATAAATTTAGGGATTATTTTGTAACATTCATAGCCGACGTAAAATGTAACTAATTACCACAAAGGTGAAATGTTATATACAACTTCAAATAATTATTTCTTCTTGCACAAAAATGCAAAAGATCAGATTATTAATTTCAAATCAAACAAAAATGATTAAAAAAAAAAAAAATCACCAGAAAATAATTTGGGTATTTAATTAAAATCTGATCATTTGCATGCAAGATTGTCATACAAGACACTTTATATGAAAGAACGTAAAGATAAACATGGTAACAAGCAACTATTGACCTCCACATCTGAGGAAAAACTCAACATTTGGCACAGAGGCTTCATTTTCTCTTCTCTGTGCAACATCTTTCTTGAGTAAACAGCCCAATTTTCAGGACATGTCAGGTCAAGTGGAAAACAAGTAGCCCTGATGATGATATATATATTTATGCATTTCCCTGGGATAAAATGAAGACATTGTTATATTAGAAAACAGGAAAATGAAGGGTGAGAAATGAAATCACTAAATCACCTAAATGACTCATTTGCAGCCTAAATGATGTCGTTCAGTTTTCCCAGCTCATCTGGCATTGTAACACACAAGTTGTAGCATTTCCAGCTGTTTTGTTGACTGTGTTTTTAGGTCCAACCTGACCCAGAGTAGTGTATATGAAAGGTCGACAGGTAACAACGATGAAACACTACTGGTGAACATAGTCTAATGACGGATTATCTCCATTGTGTACAGATGAATCTTTAAATATCTGGCTGGATGAACTGAAAAACAGTCTAGCTTCATTGATTAGATTAAAATGCTAATTAAGTCAACATTTGACACTTTGCAAGAGTGCTGCAAAAACAGCAAGGTCATTATTACTCACATGGTCCACATCTCATGCTTATAAAATACAAAAGTTGGACAAAAAGACCAGTCATTGCAGTTCTTTATTTAATCAAACCCATTAATGAAAATGATAGAATTTCCCCCAACAGCACTGAGAAGAATCCAGTTAACATCACCTCTGAGGTACTAACACTGACAATGAGGATTTGAATTACATAACAGTGTGCACAGAGAAATCCACGTTTATCTATGAAGATACAGAGGTCTGGGTTGCCATTTAAAACAAAACAAGCACATGTCGTCACTGTTACACTGCCCCAATAACAGTCCGCCATCTTTCAAACGGGGCAAAATATTTATCCGGAGATGTTATGACATGCCTTGAGTGAATTTAAATGAATGTCTGCATGTTTGGATGCATGCATACCAATAACAGTGAAACAACCTGAGCTGCATTAAAATAACTGTGCATATTACATTCATCATCACTCTTCTAAATTGCATGCAGGAGTGACAGTATTGCTGCTGTAAGGATGAGGATTTATAAAGCCCAATTCTTGCTTAATTTTCAATGCAATACCTGTTAATAGCATCTATATCAACCTGTAAACATTATGACTATTATTTCCTATTTGAAATAAAATGCAATGGAAATCTTTTTTTGTCACCTCTGGATACATTTGTCACAGTAAACAATCTAGTTGTGTTCAAATCATAAGAAAATATTTTAGTCTGAAAGTGCAAACATTTTAAGTATGAGATCATGGTACAAGTCTACAGTGAAAATAAAAATAAAACATTTGTTATTGTGCATTTCTGTATCAAACATGATAAAGTGATAACTGACAATGAGGAACAATGACACCATTTAACAAACATGTAACTAAATGCTCTTATGGCTCAAAGATAACTCCTGCTTACGTCACTGCTTGCTGTAATGTTGCATGAATGCATGTCTTCCTGGTGAGGTCAGTCTTACTGTTCTGAGTTTGGGCTGTAGAACTGAATGACAGCGTACTTTCCGCTGGTCATCCAGTCTGGGTCTTGGGAGCTGAGCTTCATCGCCTGGCCTGACTGCAGACCGACCTGAATGTTGGCCTTCAGAGTCCTCAGGCTGCACAGTGGTGCAGGTCCAAAACCCCTCAGTGCAGTATCAAAGCCCACTGTGTGGTCCCATTCCCTATCCCCTGTCAGCTTCCTGTAGTTGAGATCCCCTTTAAACAGCACCAGGTCTGCCCCCTGCAGGGTCGCATACAGGTCAGGAGCGTCAGCTGCCATGTCACAGAACTCATGTGGCTGTGTCCAGAAAGGATGGTCATGATAGGACCACACACCTTCCTTCAGGTAGTTCTGCCACTGCGCACCGCTCTTCGACATCCACTTGTGATTGGCCATCATGGTCTGCTGGATGGTCCACTGAAAATCGTTAGCTGTTACGTCAGAGACAAACCATGGGAAGGATTTGCCGTGAAAATGAATCTCACGGGCCAGGCCGGAGGAAACCAGGAAATCTGCTAGGACCAAGTCAGTGACCAACTCAAAGCCAGCATTGTCTAGAACAATGTCCACTCTACCAGAGGTCGTTTTCCCTGACTGTCCTGGCTTTTGGGCAGAAATAAGAGTTGACCATACCAGGTTAGAGTCATCCACCAAGATGAAGGGTTGTAAGCTGATGAGGGACTCTATGGGACTGGTCTTCTGTGAGTTGTCTTGGCCAGCAGAGATTGACAGGTCACACTTGTTCCCCCATAGAGAAACCTTAGAAGAGTCAAATAATAGAATAATATAACTTTCTTTTGTAGAGCATAAACAGTTTTAAGAAATTAGTTTGTGATAATTTGAACAGTGCGCGGTTGATACGGGTTGATCTAGTAGGCTTTTTTTATTTTAACAAAACTATATGCCTCATACCTATCCCAATATAGCACATTTTAATTCAATGAAGCTTTTATTGCACTTACAGTAACGTAACGAGTCTAGTTGTCAACAACTTAAGTACTTCATCTGGTTCACTGTCTCTCCTGTGTGTGCAGCACACACAGAGAGGGCTCAGCCCCGCCCACAGTGAACCATAGAGAGCAGAGGAGAGTAATGTGACCATAAATGACAACAAAACACAGCAGAGACTCTCACACTGAGCTGAAATGAAACGAGTGCACATAAATTTGGTAATAACATAAATAAAAACAGTCTCTACAGCATTTTGCTGTCATTTATGGCTGCCATCTCGCTGCTTCTCTCCTTTTCTCTGCTCATTCTCAGTGCGGGCGGGGCTGAGCCCTCTGTGTGTATGAAGTGCCTCACATACATTATATATATGTGTGTGTGTGTGTACTCTACAATAAACACACAAATAAAGTTAAACCTGAATATTTACTGACTGATGACCCTAAACTGGACAAGCAAAGAAAATGGATGGATCGATTTGTTTACCAATTCATTCACTGAGTAATCAGTTAAACATTTCACTTGCCCCTAAGTTATTGAAAATGTACTGACCTTTAGTAGCTTGTTGAAATGCTCAAGCAGCTGACTTTTAGAGATTTCTTCCATGTTCTTGTTGACACCCTCCAAGTATGTACATAGGGCCATCACAGCCTGCTGAGACTCAAAAAAGCTCTGAGTCTTTCCCTCATTGAAGACATCATACTCATTGATAGGAGGACTGCAATAAAAGCAGAAATAAAATCATGACTGGGGCAGAACTAGCACATAATATAAAGAAACAAGAAAAGCTACAGCTGGGCAATATACCAACATCAGCTTTTTTCCCATTTGTAATTTTTTTTTCTTGTTGTATTTTTTTATATTGTAAACATTGAAACTCAATTTTGTAGTCTAATGTAACAATTTCAACAATTATTATGTCAAATTTGTCTGAGACTGATTTCACCAACATCATATAGAAAACTTCTTCTGTGACTTAACATGTCTAAATGGATATTGTGATATATTGTGCAGGGTAAATGCTTCTCACTTGAGCCAGACGGCCTCCTGTATCCTGCGGTACATGTAGCACTCCACATAAAGCCATGGAGACTTGAACCAGCTGACAGTCTCCTGGTCCCCTTGCAGCCCCTGTTGTCTCTGCAGGTACTGGTTCCAGGAGTCTGTGTCTGGCAGGCCGTCTGTTAGGGTTAGTACAGGCTTGTCCGTTTGCAGCTCATTTCTCATCTTAGATAGCAGAGAAATGGTTTGCTTCTCTGCCTGGATACCCTCCTGTATGAAAACAAAGAGGAAACACAAGGAAGACCAAGTTCATGTTTTCAAATGAGCCTCATAATTCCAGATGTATTGAGGGAAAGCACCATGAAATTTATTTGGTTAATCAATTACTAAATAATAATAATAATAATAATAATAATAATAATAATAATACATTTTAATTTGACTTTTCATTCATAGTGAATCTCAAAGTGCTACAGCATTAAAACATAGAACACACAACGTAAAGAAAATAAGAGTTAAGATGAAAAAGCCTTACCTCACCATATTCTTCAAAAAACTTGTTTTTGTTGCGATGGATTGTGTCTATTACTTTAGTCAGGATGGTCGGCAATCTGTCTTTCACCGTCAAATAAGCAAAAGACCTGGAGGGAATAGATATATCCATAACATTATAGTGGCATTTCTTATTATTAGCGCTGTAGCAGGACTAGTAAGCTAATTAGCAAGATGTAAAGTTATGTTAGCCCTAGCTTTGCAGACAACAATGTTACTTGCTTGTATAACAGTGCTGTCAGCAAAGATATTAGCTACATTTAACGTTAAATGAACTTACGTCATACAGTGGGATGTGTACAGTAACAGTCAGTTATTGCCAATTTAAAGAATCTGTTAGCTAAATGCTAACGACGCTACTGGCTCGGGAACGGTAATGCTAACATTAACGATCCGTTTTGGTACACCAGTGCTGTTACACACAATATTTTAAATTACGACAAGGTAGTTAAAGCAGCTGTCAACATACCCAACGACTTTGGCAGACAGAGAAGGAGGGACTCCGCGGACAGTCTGATCGGCCGCCATCATTCTAGCAATGGAAGGAGGTTCAAATCAAAACTTTATGGATACAGTTTTCAAGACAGGAACATAGTTTAGGGTTCTGCTTGAAAACGACGTGTAATCGTTCAATGGATGTGATGAACGAAGCCGAGCAGATTATATCAATTCACTTCTTCTGTTCCTGCTGACAAATATTCTACATTTCTAATTCTGATTTCATTTCCTGGTTCCCTGTAAACTTGGGTTTTTATTTAGGATGCGGTGCTACCATCTAGCGGTCCTGAACATGTAGTATTTATAACATGCCTCATTTGAGCCTTGCGACTCGCTCTCTGTGCCACATGGCTGCTTTCAGCGTTAAATGCCTCAAAATGTGTATTTTCTGAGTTGAATCAAACCGTGATGCCGCATTGCGCATGGCTTACCGCTGTTGCGGCAGCATCCTGGAGGCATCCCCTGTTGTCCGTGGCAACGGTTGTCATGGAGACATTGATTCGCCCTATCAGGAAATGGCAGATGTCGAACCCCCAAGGCTTTTGGCGGGAAAAGAAGGGAGGGGGTAGTGTGGGAAAGAAAAGTGAGGCCCTCAATGAGAGCTATGATGAAATACTAATATACATGAAATTATGGACGTACAGTAGTGTGTATGTTACAACTAGGCCTACAATGAACTACAATATGTTAAAACTTATTTGTGAGTGTAAAATAAGTTTATGTAGCCTATGTTATATTCTTGTACCAAAACTTTTTTATTTTGTGAGAGCCAGGGTTCAAAATGAGTTAGTAAAAGTTAATAGCCTACATTTTCTTTAAATAATGAGTTAAGGTGAAAAAACCTTCCTGAATAAAAAGGTTTTTAAGCCTGTTTTAAGAGTCTAGGATCTGTGCTGCTACATTTCATAATTAGGTCAGTTACGTACAAAATATTTGCTCTCAAAAATGTTTTTTTGTAGCCTAATCCGTTCCCAATGAAGGTCTAAAACAAAAGGAACCTAAACACAGGGGTGCTTCAAGTAGATACACCCATGGTGAACAAAACCAAAGCATTAGTGAACAGACTAATAACGTTCATGGCCCATTTTAGGGTTGGAAACCGGGAGGCCTCTCCACTCTCGGTTCCCTTTTTTGTGACCAATTGATTGGCTGCACCCTCGATTAGGCTGGAAAAATACGCATATCAATTAATTCTGGCGGCGTTTTCTTCTTTTCTCTCAGATCAGCCCCGGTCACTATGGGAACACGGCGGGCCGTTGTCAGGATGTGGGGTCCTTGGGAGTGGGAGTCCAGCTGCGTCCACCTCCGGTGTTCATCCACCGCCGGCCTCCCTTCCCCCCGCCGGGGCCCAGCCTGGCCGGATCTGTTTTTCTAAACCGAGAGTGGAGTGACTCACCATTTCGGTTTCAAAACAGGCCATGAACGGGGGGAGGGCGGCAGTTAACGTAAAAGGCCCTGTTTAAACAGGTGCTCCAGCTCACCACATACAGTCGCGCAACAGCAGGCTTACAGCCTAGGTATTTCATTTGAGTGACTGATTATGTTGTGTGCAAAGTCGCTTGTGCACTGACGTCAGGATTGGCCAAATCAGACGCAAATCTCACTGTACTTTTTACGTTTTAAGCAATTTCATGCAGTCTGTGTTGTTGGTTTTGAAAATGCTTTATCGCAGGAAAAATCAATTTACTGGAAATCAGTGGAAGGGCAGTCATGTGAAAGTCCAGCCAGCATCTCTTTTGAGTAAGATAAGAGAAAGAAACAGAGAAAGAGATGGCATATGAAGAAAGGCAGACAGCAGCCTACATCACTTTTTCCTAATTGTATAAAATCTATTGATTAGAATGTATTGATTTTAATGATGAATAACAGTGGGCAAGTGTAAATAATGTATCTTCTTCTTTCAATAAACCCCTGCTGTGAGCCTTTCAACAAAGTAAACATGCTGTTCGGTTGTCATCTTCTGCTATTGCTCTACCAGTTGATTTGTTTGTGAAATATTTTGTGCTCCCATTGGCCTGAATGTTTATCAGCTAATTGGTTTCAGTAACATTGTGGACAAGATCAGATATAAGTCTGTTTGTTGACAGGACAGAGACTTTAAGATCCTCAGGCCCTGCTTTGTAGACATTTCTGCCCCCTCCCATGTCTCCTGTCTCCTTTTACAGACTCCCATTCTCTGCCTGCGCAGCAAGTATTTTCACTCCCTGTCCTAAGGCTGAAATGCAACCCTGTAATGACAAGTCTGGCAAAAATTGGTGTTTACACTGGGACAACATCCACCAACTCACTCATGAAAACATATATTGACGTGACTCCAAAGTGCTTCTGTGAAAAGGTCCTCCTACACTTCCTGTGCCTCCATCTGGACAGGCTATGAGGAATGTGTTTTTTTGGTTTAAATCCATTTCCAGGACTCTTTCCCTCTACTGGTACTTTTTTCTATTAAAAGATGCATGGTTTCCCACAGACATTTGAATATGTCAGTTCAGTCTTTTTTGGCAGGCTACCCTCTGTTGAGATCATCAATTTTTACATCTCACTGCCATAATTTGCACTTGTCTATCTAATGAAAGTGTTTGGAAATGACTATCCATTTAAAAGAAAACTTATCAAGTTAAGCACTGCCCAAACAGCAGATAATATGAATTTTGCACTGTTTGTTAGCCTATCTTTGGTGTAAAAGCGATGTTGCAACAAGCACTTTAAATAACATCAAAACGTTGTCTTTACAGTTACATTTACAAACTACAGCCAAGAATTTACCAATGACAAATATAGCCTGGTATGAATAGCCAATATGTATGAGAAAAATCAGTATGAGATTTTTGTGTGAAATCAGGTATTACAGCTGTAAAACAATGGATGGGTATATCAACAGCAATAGCTTTCCCAACAGTGGAATTAGTAGATTTTCTATTATTTGCACAAATAGCCTAATTATAATTCTGCTTCCCGCAAACTGGGCTATAACAATAAAAAAAATCTTGCCAAGGATTAATCAAAACTGTCATCTAAAATCATTAAAAAATAATCAAATTGATCATGTATCCCTTTCAAGTATGGCGAAGTGTAAAAGCACCATGAAACTGCCTCAGTGTAAAAATATAAAAGAAAAAAGGGTATACTCTAATCTTTGAGAAGCTGAAACAAATATGATCTATGATCCTCAGAGATACATTATGTTAGGGCCTCTACTTGTTGTCCAAATATAACTAAGGCAACTCAAATGTTTCATTTTTTTTTATAAGCCTCCGCTTACATTAGTAAGAGATCAAAACTTAAAAGACTAAATAATTCAAATAAACATCAAGAGATAATTTTATAGCCACATTTATGGTAATACAAGTTTTTTTAACAGTAATTAAAATATATATACTTTTTTTTTCAGTAATGAATTTGGAGTGACCTCTTATTAGTATTTTGTTTTATCTCCTTGCACACAATTCATGTTGTTAGTTACTCTTTAGTTGTGTGGGGTTCAAAAGGGAATTTTTCACTTTATAATGTCCATACTGTGTTTAGGCTATGAGAATATTTTAGTTTTGGTGTTATTAAAGCTACAGAATCATGCTCTGATATTGGCATAATACATGTCTGAAATGTAGATGGTAACATTATTTATTCTTTTATACTTCCTTTAACTTGTTGAAAACCTGTAATCGGCTTGTAGCTTCAACCGAAAATGCAAATGTGAGACGACTGTGGGCAAAGCACTGTTTCATTATTTCAACGAGGATGAGGGACAACACACACACAGCCACACATCGGTTTTATGTTGAACGTGTCGTTAACGGCAACGACACAATGATTAACCACCATACGATGAGTCAACGTAACTGTTAGCTATTTATGTTCGAACTCACCGGCTGTCAAAAGGCTGGCTAGCGAGAGGTTCAACCTCACAGCGGTTACAACCAGTGTGTGAAATTAACGTTAACTCAACCGCCTCCTCCCTGCTCAACGGATTTTTACAACGGCTGTTTTTTGGCTGTTTTTTTACCCACAGTCATGTGATTGTAACGTAAAACCCCTAACCGGAAAACACCGACGGACGACCCCTCGCCGCCGCCAACGAATGCTGCGTTTTTCAAGGAACAGTACAAGCTGCTGCGAGCCCAGAGAGGACGGACGAGTCTCCGGTAACAAACAAACAACGGCGACACGGCAAACTCCGCGGATTTAAACGGAGCGCAGGTACGGCTGTTTTTTTATCTACATACTCACCCATTCGTTTACTGGTACTGGTACGTTATTTGGCTACTTGTGTACGCTTTGGTTAACTGTAATTGTCACGGGGAAGTTAAAAGAAACGCATTCGTGACCAACCCCATCCCCCTTGCGTCTCTCGCTCATTTTTTTCCCGTATGTGTGTGCTGTGTGCGCGCGCGCCCGCGTGCGTGCATGTCCGTTTTCTCGCGCTAGCAGCAGCGACCGAGAGACCCGAGGCAGAGGCAGGAGTCCGTCCGGGCGCGCTCGTTTTTTTTGTGTGCTCTTTGTAGAAAGCCTTATGTACTGTTGCTGTTATGTATTGTTCGCATTATTGAACTGTTTTATTCCTACAGAGTGTTTACATTCCTCACAAGCGTCACACACATGTAGTTTCAACGGTGTATTTCCCGAATAACACAAACTCGCACTACGGAAGTAATGTTCCACGTGTCTACATCACATCAGGGGCGGTGCTTTATTGTTGCAAACAAGTTAGTGTTGATTAACGCGTGATCCTGATCAATAGTTGTGTCTTGCTAAATCATGGCAATCAGGCACGTATTTGCCTTTTTTTCATGAAAACTAAAAGTATGTGTGGAGCCACCCAACAACCATATTGGAGGCTCTGTGGCTGACCTGAAGGCAAACCATACTCATGTTTTCTGGAGTTGTACTGAGCTCAAAAGACAAAACTTGAGTTTGTAGTCAGCAAAAAAAGCAACAAGAAATTGTTGTAAAGTAGAGCTAAAACAATTTATTAATGGAAAACTGCAAACATTTACTGGTTCCAGCTTCTTAAATGTGAATATTTTCTGATTCTCTTAGTCTTTGGTGATAATACAAAACAAGACATTTGAAGACATCACCATGAGCTCTGGGAAGTTGTGATGTACATTTCTCGCTATATTTTTTTGCTATTCTATAGCCCAAACAATCCAGAAATGAATCAGTACTTAATCACTAATCAAATAATTGCAGTCTTAGTGTAAATCCAATCCTCCAGATCCTCAAGCCAAGAGGATTTGGCTGATTACCCATTTTTTGAGAATTAAATGAACTACTTTTGACAGAAATCTGCAAAAGTGGATTATTTACGCGAAACAAAGTGCCTAACAAGTAACCAAACTGTTTAAATATGAGGAGAAGAGATCTCTGCAACTTACCATACTTTTTTTCAGCATTATTTATCATAAAGGTGTGCTACAGGTCTAGTGCATTATGATGGCGTAGGAACACAGCAAATAAGTCAGTGCAAGCAATGACAATATGTATTATTGTCTGTTAGATGTATTTGGATGCTGCAGAAAGGATGAGCAGTATTTGGGGAGCTGAAGGTTCAGTTGGCAACACTGACATGATTAGTACACTAATACAACAAAACAGGCCTGCAATAAATCCCACCTTCATGAAGGCTGTAGTGTTTAGTTCTTGTTGAAACAGTTTTGGAGATGTTCTGATTCAAATTCGTGGTCATTTTGGAAGTTGTGGTGCTGTTGAATTATATTGTGTTGTGAGGTATTTCTAATATTTTTTCTGGCCTCAATGAAAAAAATTGGATGTACAAAGTCATTTCTGATATTTACTCTAGAAATAACAATTATTTTCATCATTGATTAATCTACTGGGGGGTTTTTTTGTCTATGAAAAATGCCTGTTATAAACCCAGGAGACTAAACGATAGAGAAAGGCAGCAAATTCTCACATTTTAGAAGCTAGAATTGGTGAATGTGTGGAATTTTACTTGGAAAATGTCTGAAACGATTAGTCGATTATCAAAATAGTTGCTGATTAATTGTCGATTGTTTTCAGCTCTTACCATTCAACAGCACCACAAACCATAGCCTCCAAATGATCATGAAATGAGTAGAAGTTGTCTGTGACAAGAGTGTGGTTTGTCTGTATTTCACATCTTTAGTGCCAGCTGTAGCTGTGGCCTTGCACAAGACACGGAAACCTAGCCTTTTCCTGGAGCGCTGCAGTGCCAGCATCTTTGAACTCTGACCTCTTTGATGAAATACATATGTGTAGAGAGATATTTGAGTGTGTGCGTATCCAGCAGGGGGTATGCAGAGTTACAGGTTTCTGGTCATTTGAGATAAATTGGCTGAAAGTATCCATCATCCTCTGCCTTACAGTTTTAAGTGTTATGTGGAGAAAGTGCTGGAGAAAGGATATTCACCCCGGGGCTGTTTCCATTCTCCACTGGAAGGGGATAGAACCAGTCCTGCCTTAGGAATGTGTGCCGACACCCATAACCCTGATCCTTCCAGTGACCTATCAGGTCAACAACACCCATCTCATTGGTCAACAAAGCGCACTGAGCCCTGAAATGTCCCTTTAGATTGAGTTTGGTGGGCTTGGGCTCCATCACAACCAAGTCATGCAAAGTGGTGTTTGGTAGACGTTTTCAGTGAACACACACAAGAGCTAAATCGACTTTCTGTTTTCAGGGTTTCTCAGTAAAATTTGGTGGGCACAATTTACTGTAGCTCAACTACTGTAAGATCCTGATGATGAATTGGATCTCTATGAAAGCAGGAGCAACAGATGAAAAACTAGAGGTCTACATAGAATAAATTCAGCTTTTTCCCTACCCCGGGCTCAGTAACACTGTGCTAGAAATTGGACAGTGTTGTGTAACTAGACTATGTGCTAGTCCTAACTCTAGTCCTAGCTATCCCAGTATCCATTGAGATTGACCACAGGGATTATGTGATAGTGGTATTCTGCAAATAGTCACGAGATGTCAATAAGGAACTCTCTCTGTCTGTGTACAAAGCCAGTTTAAAGACAATTAGAGCAGCCTGTACAGGAAGCTGCCTGAACACTGCGGTTGTCATCGCTGTTCTGCTGCTGTTCAAAGTTTATTTAGAACAGGAATATTTTCCATATCTGATGTCCTGGAAGAAATTTGAATTCACAAATAACTTGTTTTTACTCTTCATTACCATTGCAAAACATTACAGCCACACTAGAACAAGGTTTATTTTTGTTTTGCTGAGCCATACTATTAATTACCATACTTTCCTGTGACATTATTGCTAGACAAATTGTCTGCGGTGTCACAAAATGATTCTTCACTATTGTGTTAAGTTAGCCTTTACAAGGTCGTTAGATCGCCCCTGTCAGCCTGACTCTTTGTGGTCACAATAAACTCTGGTCTCCTTCCAGACAGGAAACTGAATGCTGTTTGTGTGTGTGTGTGTGCGCGCCTTTGTGCAGGTTGAAGAATGGAGTTGGCCAACCATGGTCTTATCCTGCTGCAGCAGCTTAACGCTCAGAGGGAGTTTGGCTTCCTGTGCGACTGCACCGTGGCTATCGGAGATGTCTTCTTCAAAGCCCACAAGGCCGTCCTCGCTGCCTTCTCCAACTACTTTAGAATGCTCTTCATTCACCAGGACAGGTACAGTAGGATTGTACTAACAGTGTTATGGTTGGTGGTCCCAGCACGGAATTTATCCAAAATGAAGTTCTGCTGTTAAAACAGACAGGAACCATGTCAAAATAATGCTAATTTAAACATAAAAGAGCTGCATCTAAATCACTTTGTATGATGACCCAAAACTAATGAAAAACATTAAATGTTCAAATCAATACCTCAAATCAATACCTCAAATTGGAGGTTATGTATGTAAGCAGCATTAAGATCAAATCATGGTGTTGTTTATTGTTTATTTCTTCTTTACAAATGAAACCTGTCTCAACCAAAACTGCTGTGACCTTTTGCTGATACTGAATATCGACAACATTCACGAGATCTCTCACTGCTTGTCACTCATTATGTGTTGACTGTCTTTGTCTTTCAGTGACTGTGTGCGTCTGAAGGCCGCTGACATACAGCCAGATATCTTCAGCTACCTCCTCAACCTGATGTACACAGGCAAGCTTGCACCCCAGTTGATAGACCCTGCAAGGCTGGAGCAGGGGGTCAGATTCCTGCATGCCTATCCGCTCTTGCAGGAGGCCAGCCAGTCAGTGTATTCACACCCTGAGCACAGCATCAACCTCTCCACCTCCCTCTACGGCATCCAGATCTCTGACCAACAGGTGGCGATGTCAGCTAGATTGGCCGCTCGACGGCAGCTCTCCTCACCCTTTGACATGGAGCAACTCAGCTCAGAGGGAAAGTGTCCGTCCACACCAGCTGCCACAGCTGCATACACAAATTCCTTACCGTTCAAGTTGGCTTCCTCACCCCCAGACATGGAGGCCTCAACCAGCGGCACAAAGCCTACAGTTGAGGAGGGGGGAACAGACTTGCTAACTGCGGATGGTGCTGCAGTCAGTGCCATCCTCCATGTGAAGCCTAGCATCATGAAGAGAAGTTCCTCCTTTAGGAAGCATTACTCCTGTCATCTGTGCAGGAGTCGATTCACCCAGAGAAGCCTTCTGAGAGAGCACCTCCTCCAGCACACCCAGGCTCTGCAGCAGACCCCGTCGGAGCCCAGTAATGCACTCTCACCTGTAATGACTGGAGAACATAGCATGCTAGAGATAGAAGGAGTCCTGAAGGGAAACAAGGCCGGCGCAAATGCCTCAGGTGCCGCTGCAGCAGTTGAGGTAATCAGTGATAGCGAGCAAACGCCTGTTTCAGCTACCAACTCGGACTCTCCCCGAGCAGAGGTGTCCACGTCCAATTGGGGCTTCGGGGGAATAAATTCTCAGGCAGACACACCGCCTCCATCAGACATTGCAGACATCGACAACCTGGAGAGTGCCGACTTGGACCGTGAAGTGAAGCGGCGGAAGTACGAGTGCTCCACCTGCGGGCGCAAGTTCATCCAGAAGAGCCATTGGCGTGAACACATGTACATCCACACAGGCAA
The DNA here is from genome assembly GCA_038419695.1 of Scomberomorus guttatus. Classification (NCBI taxonomy): domain Eukaryota; kingdom Metazoa; phylum Chordata; class Actinopteri; order Scombriformes; family Scombridae; genus Scomberomorus; species Scomberomorus guttatus. The sequence continues at coordinate 13,416,231 of CM076462.1, forward strand.
GCCCTTCAAATGCAGTGCTTGTGGCAAGAGCTTTTGCCGTGCCAACCAGGCGGCCCGCCATGTGTGCCTGAACCAGGGGGCCGACGCCTACACCATGGTTGACCGACAAAGCATGGAGCTTTGCACTGCAGGGGATGACAGCAGCCAGATGGAGGCAATGTTCTTGGGCTCTTCGAAGCCTTACAAATGTAACATTTGTGCGACAACCTTCTCCAGTCCCAATGAGGTGATCAAACACCTATGCTTCACCCAAGGGGGATTAGTGGGGCAGCAGGGAAACACGGGGGCAGGCATGCTGCTCCAGCGTGAAGAGTTTTCTAAAGACGAAGGCTCTGATTTGTCCAACTCTGGCACCCCACTTGAACCCATAAAGACTGAAGAGATCCTTGTAGAGTAGTGCCAAAACTGTCTATTTGTCTTTTTTTTAACACGTTTATTTTCTAAATTATGGTTAATAGGTAACCTAAAAGAGAAGTTAGTCAGGGTATGTATGTTGGAGGTTCTTGATCTACTTAAACTTATTTTGTGTGTGTGTGTATGTGTGTGGGTGGGGGGGTTGTCAGGCTTTTTGGGGGTGTACAGCAAGTAACATTACCATTTGGCTCAAGTGTAAGTTAAATACCAATGAGGGAGGGAAAATAACTACTACCTTGTTTCATCTCATCATTTTATTGTTAGTGTACATTGTTGTTAAATTCTCACGTCGGGCTCTGCCACCTTGGTTTTTTTGAAGAGCAATCGCGGTGAGGCTGCACAGGCTGACTTTCAGTTAAGAAGGAAGAGGAAGCAGAGACAGTTCCGGAGGAGACGGCACGTTGTGAGATAACTTAGCTGTGCTAGGTTTGAGAAGGAGAAGAAGTGCAAACTACTAAGATTCATGCCTTCTGGAACTGCGCGGAAGTAATGTTTTTTCATGGTCATAAATGAAAGGCTGGTCTGCAGATCAGGTATAGAATTATAATTCCAGTTAAACCACACAATATATTCAGACCCGAGACAATCTGTGCTCTTTTTGAGTAGACGTCCAATATGCAGGAAAGTACATGTCTTCCATTTGTGTGATTTAATGACCATTAGTTGCATTTTTCTCAGCAAACATTTAGTTGTTTTACTCTGTTTTTGTCAACTGTGCTAAGCATGATTATGGTTCTTGTCTCATTACACCATATTAATTACTATTCATAATACACATTTGGCCACTGAAAATTGGTCACAATGAGCAACAGTGGTCATGTTTACAGTGGTGGCATTTTGTTCTTTTAAAAAAAAAAATTCTCTTATTTACTTGTTATGTTGTGTATGTATGCCTTTGGTTACTGATCGAAGAAGCTACATGTTCCATCCATACGCACATACCTTGATGGGAGGCTGTCCTGTACAATATTGTACATCTTTATATGATTAGCTTGAATCTACTCCTAAAAGCCCTTAATTTTTGTTTGACTTGCTTTTTTAATTTTAAATACAATGCTATATTTACAAAGAATACATTATATTGCAGAGGTGTGTGTACATAAGTAGATAATAGCTTTCAGAGTAGGAATTAATTTGGTTTAGCAAAGGTTTATGTATTAGGGATGGGCATGATAATTGATATTTTAATTTCTTCAACATATAAGTAAAAATCTGAACTTAAATAAAGTTGAACTTTTTTAAAATAAATCTGCTTCACTATGATTAAAAAGATTATTTAGGATCTTCAGTTTATCTTACCCTTGACAAAATTTATTCTAAAGACTAACTTGCTAATTTTATGCAAAGGGAAACATGTATTTTAAAGACTCACTTAAAGACATTTATATTTGTTCTTTAACTTTGTCCAAACTGTACAAAATAAGAGCAGTTGCTACTATGGTTATATATAAGAAAACAATGTGGAAGAAAAAGTTTAGAGTATTAGAATTGGACTGTTTAACCTGTCAGTGTTGAGGTCATGTAAACTCAGACAGGGATGCCTGTGTGATAAGGGAGAGTTAGCTTTAATAAGACACAATTTGCAAGATGTAGAAAGTGGCAGGGTGTTAGCTCTATGTACCAGACTGCTTGGATTCATGATACATACAGTATGTTATGGGAATATGAAAGATATTATTTAATACAATTTACAAAACGTTTAGATGACAGGAATACTACTTATGACTGGAAATTGTGACAGATCTTTACATACATGTCCAGTGAAAGCGAAACAAGGGAAGTGATGTGGCAGTTTGTCATTCTGAAATGTGTCAAGTGTAACAGCAGTGTTAGTAATATAATACAAGTTGTTCAGGAACAAAAATGTCAAACTGTTTTCGAGCCAATACTGGCTGGTTTATGCCAATTTGAAAAATATTAGTTAACATTACTGTCTTCATTTCTCTGTTTTCTAAGGATTTTTACATATTTGAATGTTGAGATGAACTTGTAAGTAAAAAGATTAGCTGACATTTCCCTGCAAGTATGTGTGTGTGTGTGTGTTCAGCATACGAAGTAATTGTAAAAGTTTTACAGGGAAGGAGCCCTGTAAAACTCTTAATATTGTTTTTGTTCCCTCCAGTGGGCAATAAATTTAGTGAAAATATGAAAAATGCCCATCCTGAGTATGTTTGATGTGCAGTTTTTTTAGCCAATTTCCCCTCAAGCAATTTACAGGTTCGTGACAGTGATGATGAGGCCCAGATCCAATTTGGTTTAAGTGGAATTTCTGTACTTAAAAACCTGCAATGAGAAATTTTGGAAAGCAGCGGTTGCTTCCTTGCAATTAGCCCAGTGTTTGGCTAGATGGAGCTGTTTTTCTTTACTGTCTACTCAGGTCTAGTGAACAGGGGAGGCTATCAAAATGGAACCATGATATCTTTACTAGTGTGGTTGCGTCATTGCCTATTAAATGTCCAGCTTTGCCATAAATCAAAATTCCATTTAACTTCAAATAATAAAAAAAAAAAAACACCAATGTGAGTGTTTAGTATTGACTAACAGGGAAGTTCTTGTTTGTCTCTTGACTCAAACTTGTATTGTTGAGTCAACTGAAACGCTGTACTACTGACATTTATTTGCGCAATTAAGCTCAGTTGATACACAGATATATGCACAGTTCCGGGGAAAGTGTAAATCCTTTAGTTCAAGTTGTAGTTGTTCCGTAACCACACCAATCTTGTAATGTAATGGGTGTGTGTGTGTGTGTGTGTGTGTGTGTGTATGTGTGTTAAAACATCTCTATCTCAGGAAGATGAGAAGTTTGACGCTGTTTTGTCTGTTCAATGTTGTTTATTAAAACATAAATTTCAGGACTAGTGAGGACTCCCACCCCATGATACTTGTGCTCACAATGTTACCCCCCCCCCCCCCCCCCAATGCTCATCTGACATCTACTGTGATTAATCTGTGTTCTCAGGAATGTGAGTAATTTTCTGTATAAACAACTTTGATTTTTTTTTTTTTTTTAAATTTAGAATGAACAATAAAACATGTCTTTTGATAATCGTGGGTCTTTTTTTGTCTTTGTCTCTTACAGTTAGAAATAGTCTTCATGTTAACATTAATCTTTCCTCCAGCGGTAAATGTCTTCATGTGGATGAATGTATCTATTACAGTACAGATTCAGGCATGAATATGAAGCACACACCAATTTTCTCTAACTTTATTGAATGAAATATAGACAAGTTTCTGTATCCTTACTATTAACAGCATGGAAAATATAAAAGACAGTTAAGACCATGCTACATGAATATTATGATAAATGGCTGTAGGTTATTAGTTATTATTACAACAATATGATTTGTAAGTACACAGGTATACAATCTGTACAAATGTTAACAGGTTCACAGTTAAGTGTGTTACAAAAAGCAGGGAGGACTGAAGGTGGGCTGGTGCCCCAACTAAATGCTTTACATTATGCAACAATAGCAAAATTCTTAAGTCCACTCTCTCCTGTTTAATCATTTATTTTACATAAAGCAAGTATGGATGTGACACACCCTATTGAGTCAAAGTAAAGGTAAGTCATGACCTAACAGGGGTCCAAACTTCCTGATCTTTCTCATTTGGTCATAAAGCTTAGTGAAACGTGAGCTTTTATAGATTTTATAAATAGAAGCACTCACAGTTAATTCTTGTAATGTCTGAATGATTGACACAATTCAAGTTTGCCAAATTTGGTATGACTTCAACTAATACCAGCGTAACCCATGGTCACATGTTTGCTTTGGTGGAAAAAAACGATCCCAGGATTGCTTTAGATATCCGTCCATCCAAAACACATTGCCCACTTTGCCAATGAAGTTGCAAAAGAAGCCCCTGACCTTATGACTTAGGTTTTATGAGTGAATCAAAGTGGCCGAGTAGAATTTAATTGGATGCAACTGATGTCTTATCCTGTGAGCAATGGAAAGGCCATGACCCTGATTTATCCTAACTAGATTTGGCTTTTAAATTAAAGAGTAAAATGAGCTTTTGTTTTTATCTCTGGTACCATGCGTCTGTGCCTCTCTAGATCCTCAACCAACCTACGTCCTCCCTGGTGCCAGTTTAATGAACCTGAGCTATCATGCTGGGTGATGTACACAACATAGTGCAGGTTTAGCATAAGACTGAACTGAACAAATAACATTTTCATAATTTATCACTCCTGTTAAAACATACAAGTTGACATTGGTTACATCAATGAATGACTAATGGATGTACTACTTTCTGTAGGCAACAGAGGGCGTCAACATACTTTCTTTCCATCAGGAGACATAAATATAGCGTAGTACAGAAGCTGTTAAATCTCAGTTAAACTGCCACACACCAAAAATACACATATCACACAGTAACTCTGTGCACATGTTATGCTTTGTATGTTTCTCACATGCACGTGTCTACCCAGTATGACTCATCCAGTGTCAAAAATTGGCATATGTATCCGCTGCACATCACTATTTACCAAATACCTCTGCCACATGATCAAATGAGGGCGTCATTATAGAATTTTATTGTATTATTACATGAAACAATGTGTAACAATGTTTTTTTTTTCACAGTAAATCAGGCAGTGATTATTTTTCTTATCTACATGAAGATGAAGTATTTTGGTGAGGTGCAGATTGGGCAACACATTGTGACAAGATGAATGTTTCAAAAGTCAAACGTGGTGCATTTCTAGTAGATATCGTCATGCTCTCTGCCCTCCTATTTAGATTTTTGCAGTCAGCGTTGTGACTAACTGACAGTGAAATCACACTTGTACCATGGTTTAGTTATAATTGCTTGCTTATAATTGTCTTGAAATAATCTCTGAATGTGACTATTGAAGGTGTGATACACAGGGCACTTTTTATGCAACAGTTAGTTTTGGTAAATTCCTGTCGTCCAGATAAACTTTTGCAAGAAACTTTTTCAATGTTTCTCTGTGTCATTCTTTAAATTGACTGCCATTGTGTTGCTTTAAAGAATACCTGATGTATCACAGCCTTAATTTAAAAGAAAAAATGCAACAATGTCATACAATAACAAAATAGGGCAAAAAACATGAAAAAATAAAGGGGTGAATGAAAGAATACTCAAGATATAAATACAATATACAAGATAATAATCCTCCATCTCTTCACCTTCTGACACAATCTCACTCTCGCTACTATACACATACAAACACACGAGCGCACGCACACACACACATATGCACAAATACACACTTGTCCAGGTTGCAGACTCTTGCCTTATGCAGCAAGGGCAATGGAAAGTCACTGAGACACTGAACATACATCACACGGATTACAAGCCAGATTGGATGCTTCGGAGGCACAGGACATGCGTGAGTGCGTGCGTGTGTGAGAGTGAGTGAGTGGGTGAGGATATGGCGGTGAGACATCGCATTGCTGTGACAGGGCTGCAGGATGGTGTTGGGGTACGGGTGGAAGGGGAGATGGAGAGAATGGCGGAGCTGTTGCTCAGTCACTCAGTCTCTCTGGGCTGGGAAAGGCGGAGCCCAGTCTCAGCCTGTTACCACAGAGCAGCCTCTTTCTTTCTCTCTCTCTCTCTCTCTCTCTCTCTCTCTCCCTCATCACTCACTTCCTGGTCCAGACTGTGTGTCTCCCAGGCATCAGTCTTGCATCTTCAGCTGGGACATAGAAGGACAAAAACAAAATGTTAGGAACAAGACATGATTGTATTTTTTTTCATCTTTCGAAAAAAAGAAACAATGTGAGATTGACATCACATTCTTACATTTTAAACAACTGTGTCCCTTATTTTTTCATGTTTAAAACTGTATTTCAATGAAATATAGAAATATAAATTCTCCATTTACTTTTCCTTTTGGTGAAGTATCTCATTTTTAGATTGTTAGTCTGAGTCTTGTTTTTTTCTTTCAACTCATTAGTGATATCTAACTATGAAATCAGTACCATTAGCTGGATAATGTGACAGCTTCCAGTGAATTAATCTGCTATAATGTCTAATTCTAGCCATTTTAACAAAGAACTCATACTCTGAAGAAGGCCTGTAGGGACTAAATGCCTGCCTAAGAAATATTGGTTTGCAAGTCTATTCCTTAATCTGATAGAAACACCTTTGTCCAAATCATTATTGTACAGACTGCAATTAGATGATACTTTAGTTGTTTTTTATATCTACTGTATACGGCAATAAGTATATAACATCAAAAATGATTTAAATACTGTACATCTGTATAAATAAACCATGTATGCCATCATATGAATTGCCCCAAATTATTACTTTTTATCTCGGATTCCCCTTTTATTTTTTCTAGTTTACAGTTTTTACCAATCTGCCTCTTTTATTGGTCAGTTTTAGCCTCTCAAGGTTTGTTTATATGATTCAGCACAGTACTTAATGTGAGACGGCTACTGCACCATTGTTACTATTAAGCTGCTGTGACAAACAAAACACTTTCTTGCCCTTCTCTCCCATCCCCAATCCTCTCTAGACTTTCCTTATGCTGCAGAGCTGCATGACAGTTTAACAAATATCAAAGTGAGCTACACCCAGTCTCTGCCTCCTCCTCCTCCTCCTCATTGGCTAGATCAGATAACATCACACAGTGTGCCAGTAAAAAAAAGTGTCACATAAAAAAAGCACTCTCCTGCATATATTAAAGATATAATTCAGTCAAAACAACTGAAAAAAAAACCCTCAATTTGTGCTTTGAATCTAACAAATGCATACTCCGATGTGGTTTCTTGACTCCATACTGAGCTTGTGATAGAAGAAAAACAGGAGGAGGGAGTGGAGGAATCATAATCAGTCTTTCAGCACAAGTTCATCTGCCCCTCACACACCGCTTCCCTTTAAGACCCTGGCCTACAAAGAAGGGGTCAACAGCGGCATTCCTGCTTTGATATCAAAGGTCCCCTGGTTACTCATAGCCTGAACAAAAGCTTTTTCATCTGGTCAGTGGGCAAATCCCCTCCCTACTCCCTAATAAAAGTAGGGCCCATTGATGTTTCAAAAAAGCCACTATGAGAAGATTGTTTGATAGACCAACAAAGGAATTCTGAAAATAACTATTTTTTTCATTTTTCAGTTCATCACTGTTTTCACAAACACTAAAACACAAAAATCCTTGTTCAGAAAACGTCTGATTATTTTGATCATGTACATATTGATTTGTTACCGTATAATACATAAATCAATGTTGTAAGATCAGTCTCACCTGCTCATGATGCTGCTGTGATCTCTGTGGACACAGGCTCAATCTCCTTCACAGCCTCCTCAATCACCTCGATCACCTGCGCCATCACCTCCGCGCACTTTCCTGATGGTGATTTCTCTGTCTCTGGCTGGTCAGCTGCTGCCTCTGTCACTTGGCTGGGAGTGGCAACCTCTGCTGAAGCTGTCACTTCAGGTTCTTCTGAGTGCGTCGAGAGACTTTCTGACACTTGTTTTTCACTTTCAGGTTTCTCATCTTTTACATTGGTGTCTTCAGAGTCCACAGGACCGTTGCTGCCAAACTCTACCACAGCCTCCTCTTCTACTGACAGTTCCTCAACCACCTGTGCTATCTGCAGAACTACCTGGACTGGTGTGTGGATCCCAAGCACCTTCTCCTCTTTGTTCTCCTCTGAAGGGGTTGACTTGGTTTCCTCTGATTGTGGTTTCACTTCCTCGGCTGCTTCTTTCACATCTGCTTCGGCTGCTTCTTTTACATCTGCTTCAGCTGCTTCTTTCACATCTGCTTCGGCTGCTTCTTTCACATCTGCTTCGGTTGCTTCTTTCACATCTGCTTCGGTTGCTTCTTTCACATCTGCTTCGGTTGCTTCTTTCACATCTGCTTCGGCTGCTTCTTTCACATCTGCTTCGGCTGCTTCTTTCACATCTGCTTCGGCTGCTTCTTTCACATCTGCTTCGGCTGCTTCTTTCACATCTGCTTCGGCTGCTTCTTTCACATCTGCTTCGGCTGCTTCTTTCACATCTGCTTCGGCTGCTTCTTTTACATCTTCTTCCTTGCTCTGTTCCTCCTTGACCTCTTCAAGATCTTCACCTGTAGGACTATCTGCATTTATCTCTAAAACTTCTTCCACTATGACGGTTTCTTCACATACTTTTACCTCCACAGCTTTCTTCAACCCTTCCTCTGATTTCTTTTCCTCCTCTACAGATGTACCAAGGCTCTCTGTGACCTCTAATGGGATTGTGTCAATGACTTCCATGGCAACGTGCAGTGGCTGCGGTGACTTTGGTGCTGGTTTTTCGCAGACGACAGCAACAGGGGTGTCAGTGATAACAGGGGTCTCTGTTGTGATCTCAATCTCTTTCTCTGTGGTTGCTACTGCCTGGACTGGTGCTGGGATGGTTGCAGTTGGGGTGGCTGGCTTTTTGGCTTCAGGTGCGGCTTCTGTAACTTTATCCACGGCATCCAGAATGACCGTCTGAGCAATGACCATGCTCTGGGCCTCAATTTCACTGGCCTGCTGCTCATCATCCTTGATATCCACGATCTTCTCGCTGGTCTGCTCAATGACAGCATTGATCTCTGTCTCTGGTGTTTGAATGGTAGTGATCTCCGCAGTTTCTACAACTGTTTCCTCCTTCTTGGTTTCCTGCACCTGGATTGGCTCATCACCGACTGGCTCTGATACTGGTGCATTTTCCATGACCACCCTGTCAGAGGTTAGGACTTGGTCAGACTCCACACAGATCGGGGCGACAAGGACCACTGTTTCTGTGATAACAGGAATCTCCTCACTTGGTAAAACTACAGGAATGGCTGGCTCGGTCTCCTGGGTGATGGTGGTCTTTGTGGTTTCACATATGGTGGACGATATCTCCTTAGTCACAACTTGAACTATTTCTTCTACAGGGGTAATTTCTGCAGTGGCAGCAAGTTGCTCGGTGTCTATTTTCACTTCCTTGGTTTCCACAGTTTGCTCAGTGACTTCTGCGCCCTGGATGCAGACAGCAGTTTCAGATGTTGGTGTAATGGGATTGACTACTACAGCTTTAGGAGAGTTCTCAGTCATGGTGGTGGGCTGAACGACTTCAGACTCCTCCAGAACAGTGCTGACGATTCCAACCTTCTCGATGTCAGGTTCATAGCTCTCAGTGGCGGCTTGAATGTCTGCCATTTCACTCAGTGAATTTTCAACATGCTCAAGCTGAGTGGTTTCTACTTGGTGCACTTGGGCCTTGAGCACTGCATCTTCTGTAACACTGGCTTCCTCAGTATTTGTTGGCTTTTCTTCAATTGACACCTCTGTACTTAGAGCATCATGGATCACAGCCACACACTCTACGATGGGCATTGCAGGTGTCTCCAGAGCTACTTTGGCAATCTCCTCGGTTCCTAGGCCAGTACAGATAGCCATGGCCTCGCCACGAGTGTGTGCCTCCAGGATGGTATTTGTCTTTGATTCAGCATTCTCAGTTGGGGGTTCATACTCAATTTTTTCAGAGGCTACCTCTATTGGCACATCTTCAACAGCCACAGATGTCTTGACTGGAATTTCATTGATTTGGGCCCCAATACCCTCCACAACCTCCTTTGCACTTTCTGACTTGGGTCCCTGAGGAACAGGGGTGGTTTCTGCAGGTGCTGGAGCTGGAGCAACAGGTTTCACCTCAGCTGTGGACAGTCTGCGCCCTGTGCGTCCTGCAACTTTAGGAGACAGAGTAGCCTGGTCTTCAGTTTCATCATCTGCAATGTCAGTGTCAACAGACTTTGGTGTGGCAGCGTTCTCTGCTTCCTCTGGAATGTCACTCAGCTGCTGATCATGGCTGTCATCAATGTCTTCGATGATGGCTGGAATCCATGAAGGGGATCTATCTTCAGCGGACACTTTAGTCTGGACCGTAGCTGATTCTGCGGGTTCCTCCTGTTTGGCTTGAACTTGTTCGTCATACTCTGAGAGAGGAACCACTGCTGGAGTGTCAGAGTCCTCCTCACCTGAGCCCTGTTCAGTGGAGGCTTGTTTCTCAGACTTCTTCTTCCTGCGTCCTGGGAAGAACTTTCTCAAAGAGAAGGATGACTCATCTTTGGGTGCCTCACTGTCTGACTGGACTTGGTCTGCACTGTCCTCAGCCTTTTCCTCAGCTTTGGCCTTCTTTGACATAACCATGCGTTTCAGTGTGTCCCAGGCTGACTCTCTCTCAGGGGGGCTGTTTAAAGGTTCAGGGGAGGAAGCAACTTCTCCTTCACTCTCAGTGTTTTGGGAGGTAACGAGAGCAACCTCAGCTTTACCCTCCTGCTCTTCTTCTACAGCTGCTGCTGCTGCTGCTGGTGCTGCTGCTGCTTCTGGAGCATCCTCTTCAATCTTGGTCTCCTCATCATCAGAATCAGAGGTCCTTCTAGTCCTCTTTTTGGCTCCACCCATACACATTAGAGCCTCCCAGGAGACAGAGGTGTCCATTTTCTTTTTGGGCTCCTCATTGCTGCTGACCAGTTTCTCAGTGTTTTCAGTCTTTGGCTCTTCCTCAGAGGGCTTATCCTCCTTCGCCTCCTCCTCAACACTTTTATCTGCTAATGCAGCACTCTCAGAAGAAGAGAGGGTGGCTGACTTTGCTGGTTTCTCACCTGTGGCTTCATCTTCACTCTCAGAAGACCTTTTTACACGCTTCTTGGGCGTCACTAGTTTCTTGAAGGAGGACCAGGCAATGATGCCCTCTTTTTTCTTCTCTCCATCAGAGGCAACTTCACCATCAGTCTCTTGGCTAGACTCCAGCTGGGTCACCTCCACAGCCAGAACATGCTCTCCTGACTCCTCTGGAGATGAGGGCCCACTGTCAGCTTTTGGAGCCTCTGATGACTCAGTGGAGGATTGAAGTTGCTCAGCTGCTGGCTCCCCAGACTCAGTCAGCTTGGTCTCAGTATCTTTCTTGCTCTTCTGTTTCTTAGTGGAGAGTTTCTTCAAGCCAGCTCCAGTGAAAAGCTTTTTCAGTGGGCTTCCCTGGGGCTTCACCTTCTCCTGTGATGATAGCAGCTCAGCCTCAGATGTCACCTCTGCTGGAGCTTTTTCCTCTTCTGCACTAGGTTGTGCCTTCTCCTCATCTTGTTTGGCCTCATCAGTGATAGTTTCTGTAGGAGCAGGGGTTTCACCAGTGACCTCAGGCTCTGGGGTTGGCTCTGATTTTTCTTCCTCAGGAGTAGCTGGTGCCTCTTCCTTGGGCTCTGATTTTTCTTCCTCTGGAGTAGCTGGTGCCTCCTCCTTTTTTTCTTGCTCTACTTCAACCTTCTCCTCCTTATCTTCCACAACAGCAGCAGTTTCTTCTGTCTTGGCGGTCTCTTCCTCAACAGCTGCCTCCTTGTCTTCCTCCTCTTTTGTCTTCTTGATGCTGGCTTTCTTTCGCAGGTTAGAGAAGAGTCCTACATTGAAGAACTTCCTGAAGGGGGACACAGTGATCTCCTGGGATGGTGGACTGATCTCACCTTCCTTCTCAGCTCCTTCCTCCTTAACCGCTTCATCAGTAGTTTCAGCTGCAGCATTGTCACCTGAGACATCGGTGGTTTCAGCCTTGTCAGTATCTTTACTGACTTCAGCCTCAGCAGTAGATGCCTCAGTGTCAGCCTTCTTTTCTTCAGTTGTGCTCTTCTCTTCAGCAGTGGCAGCTTCCTCCTCCTTCTCCTTTGCAGGTTCATCAGTCCCACTGACCTCTTCTCCGTCTTTATCTTTAACTGTCAGTAGCTTCACAGGGTCTTTCTCCTCACTTCTGTCCTTCTTCAGTGTGAACTTAAAGCCCACAAAACGGAAGATCTTCTTGAAGCCCACTTCATTGGCATCATCAGGTTTCTCCTCCGCTGCCTTCTCCTCAACAGCAGAGATGTCATTGGCATCAGGAGACTCTTTCTCCACTTTCTCGCCATTCACTTGAGGAGCAACTTCATCCTGGATGGTGTCCATAGTCTCAGGAGCCTCCTCCTTCTGAGCTACAGACACACCATCTGGTTGGCCAACTGAAATGAAAAGAAAAGAAAGAAGTTTGACTCAAGTTTTCTGCTGTGAAAGGAGAAAGATCATTAACATTCCTATAATATTGTTTTAAAAATGTTGTGACCAGAGCTACAGTCTGTTAACCTTTAATTTAACAACTTGAGGTAATGATTAATCAAAACGCTGGCAACATAAATCCCTGTGTTCAATAAATATACATATGGCATTACTCCAAAAAACAAATGCAAGTTTTATATTATTGATTAAAGTCTCATTGCCATCTGCAGATAATCAGAGATGTTATACAAATGTATTTGTAGAGATCCTGACCCCCCCCCCCCCCCCATAGTTGATTTTATCAAGAATATGAATACTTAATTAAAATCAGATTGCAGTTTGGTCCAGCTAATCCTTTGTTATGTAAACATGCCAAAGAAAGAAAGGTTTAGGCACAGACACACAAAAAAAAACAGCAACCCCTGAAGGCCACTTCATAGAAAATGTTGCACAATGAGAGTAATACTGTTGCCAATTCATGGATTACTGTCCTAAAGCACACGGTGAGCAGACACACAGCAAAACCTTGGAGTGATGCTTTGCCTGAACCACTTTTAGTTTCTTTTTATGGTTAAGCTGGATCACTTGTTCCATTATTGTGAGTAATCCACTGGTAGTTATACAAATGTAAGATAAATGGTATATTAGCAGCTGAGATAAGAGACAAATACACACACGCTACAACACACACAAATGCATATCAGGCATATCTGTGTTGTGACAGAGGAAGGCGTAGGGGGATGACAACCTGCCAGTGTCTGAAGCTTTTCTACTTTTTTTCTCCTCTCAGATCTCACTACAGTCTGGAAAACCTCACATCTGATACTTCTGGACTCTCAAAACAAATTCTCAGCTCTTTAATGCCTAGATATCAGCTTACCTGATTACACACTCTGGGAAAAAATAAAGACACATACACACTCCTTAAAGCATACACACTGTGGGAACTACCGCCCTCTCGTTGCCTCTTTCTGCAAAGCACACATACCATTAAGCCAAAAACTACAAAATAATACCACAACTCATTCATTAATTCAGAACTAACACGCACACCAGTGAGGAAAATGTGAAACAACAACATGGTATTTCCCAATTGCTACTGTCAGTGTGATATCTGATGTGAAAGCAGCATTCAGTTTGTAAATAAATCTCAATATCTGTAAAAGATGAATGTGTTTTTGTCTCACACAAAAATGTAAAATGGTGTGCCCACAATCTGTCCACATCCTTTTCCTAAATTATAGACAAGAAGCTTCACTCAGTGGCACTGCATTCCTCAGCTATCTTAGCTTTCAAATAGAAAAACTGTTAGATAAATGTTTACCTGCAGGAAATTAGGTAACACCATTAACCAAATATTGAAGCATTTAACGCGAAACTTGTATACAATAAAGTGCTTTCATACACTTATGTTGTTAGTGAGGGCACACCCAAATCTTATGTATGCATTTGACTTGAAAGGAATGTGAGCTATGCTGTTCACTGTATGTCTGGGGAAATTATTTTAGGATGCTCTAAACAAAATCTAAAGATAAATGCCACGGGAATGTTTGTGTTTTTCACTTAAACCGTGTCTCGACTGTGGCCGTGTAAGATTCAAATCAAACAATACAGGCCTCTCCTACCCCTCCTTAAAATACGTCCCAATCCCCTTGACCCAAATTCCACCACAGCAGGATGGATGGGGACCCACCCCCTTCCCAAGGCACACACTCGTGCAAACACAATAGCCTTCTAACCCACGCTGGCCTCTGAAAATAAAGGATGAGGGGGGGGTTGGGAGGTGGGGGGCTTATAAATTGTATTTTTATAAATTGCTTGGGCATATCTTTATTCATGTTTATGTAAATTTGGAGTTTGCTGACTTCCACAAATGACCATAAACATGAATAAAGACATGCCCGGGCAATTAATAAACATACATGAGTGTCACATGGCAGTGGAATCTCTCTCACATAAGTGTTACTTTCAGGCTTGTTGTCCAATCATACTGTTGTTAAGCAAGACCAGAAGAAGACCAGATGCTTCATATAACAAAAGTCAGCAAACAAACGTTAACCTAATATGAAACTAATCATTTTATTCATTGACACAAATTCAGCTCAGCTATGTCTGAATAGTAAATCACTGTTCCTCAAAGCTGTTTTCAATGAAATTCCAGTGTGTGTTTGAGGGAGGGGTCAGACTGTTAGTGAGCCAGAAGAGGCCGTGTGTATCTACATGGATAATAAAACAGGAACCATGTTGATTTAACAGACTACTGGCATCTCTCTCGTCTTTTTGATCTTTGTTTTCCAGCCCAACTTTTTTTTCCCTTCCTTACAGGCACACAACTGTGAACATCCCTAGATTGAGTTGGTTTGGGGGGTGGGGGTGAAGGAGTAAATGTGTAGAGGAGGGGAGGGGGGGGGTGTTTTGAATAACGACTGTACCAGAAAGAATGTGAGTGTGAGGGGTGAGGCTACAAGGGGTGAGGAGGGGACAGTTAAGAAATGGAGGGACGGGGTTTGGGGGGAGGGTGGTCTGCCCTGAGGCTTCACTTTAGAGGGTGTTACACATCTCTGATGCAGACACACTCGTTCATAGTTGAAATGCTTCTCTCTGCTATAGACAGGCTTTGTTTATGTGCGAGTGTTGTAAGACAATGCTCTCATATTAAATATCATCAATGCAGCCAAAAAAACGATAGCCGTGAATCTACCCCAAGCCTCCAGTGAGCTCAGATAATGTTTCTGTTGTGGTAAACTACTATAGGTTTGTGTATATGTGAAAGGGGGGGGGGGTCGGGAAGCTGAATGGCAGCTATTCTTTCTAGACAGTATTTACAAACTTTCCCCCAATATATGCAAATCCTTGTTATAATTACTATAGTCTGGAGCAGAAGCCATTTAAACAAAAGAAGTCAGTTAAAAAAAAGAGGCCATGGAGATCCCCCACACCCAAACACCCTCCCCCAACAAGGACCAAGACCCCTTTAAGCACCCCCGTCTCTTTATCAAAGGTGTGGTCAGAGTGTCTCCGAGGCTCCAGGGGACCCTACACATCACCAGTCACAGCACTAATAACACCCCAGTTGCACCATTTGCCTTTCCCTTATCTCATTAACATCAAGTCAAGCTCTGATGTGACAGTAAACTATATTGCCGCAAGATATTTAAAAAAAACAAGTGTTTATCTATTAAAATCAATGTTTTGGAAGTCCATGTGCACCAGAAACCAAAACCTGAGAAATCAAAACATTCCAGATCTGCTCCATTTGAACCATCACTCATACTTGTAAAGGCCTGAAAAAGAATCAGTTTTGGCATGTAATTAATTCCATACACCCCTCTCTCCTCCCTCCCTATTCTCTGCGGCTAAACTGAATAACCCCACTGGGAATTAGGATCTCACTCTAATCTAATGAAATACTTCACATGATGGGACGCTGGGAGCTGGCTCAGATGGTGACACGAGCTAAAAGCAGCCTTTGAGAATATTTCTGTAAATGCATCTTCATATATCTCTATCTGGCAGCTGTCACCGTGTGAAATTCTTCAGCCACCAAGAATTTTGGGACGTAGTAATGGGATGTATACTTCAGAGTTCAGGGCACTTGTTCGCTTTGGTCAGTAGTAGTTAAAGTGCTGTGAAAAGTTTGATAGATATACAGGTTTATATTGGCGCTACTGTAAAAGGGGATGGAAAAGAGGATGCTTTGTAGTGAATATCACAATTGTTCTACAAAAGCCACGGGTGATGCACAAGAATCATGAATGAACACTTGATGATAACTGGAGCTCGCAAACTGGAGTAAATACAAGTTTAAATTCCATGAAATGTGAAAACTACAGCGGTTAAACATGATTTAACTTTTGTCATGTTGAGGATCTAGAGTTGCCAAAGCAAAGCTATTTTCAACTGAAATCGCTCGCCCGTGTCAGGACAACTACAAACCACAATGCTAACTAACCACACCCTCAGGACAACAATGCCTTCAGCTATACTCACTCATGTAAGCAGAAACTAGTGCTTTGGTTACCAACTTATCCTCCTCACTAAATGACAAAAATCCAACAAAAATAATCAAACGTCAGGTCTTAACCTAACCAGTAAAGCAACCACAATGTTTTTAAGCAAAGTTGAATAAATTTTGCAATGAGTGAGAACCATAAATTGTTAAAATGTAATTAATGAGATCCAGTTGAATCATTGTGCTTACCTGTTAGAGTAATTGTTCCAAGCATTGGTAAAAGTCCAAAAATACTTTCTCCAAAAAATTACAAAAATATAAGAAAAAAATGTTTAGATGATGAAAAAATACTTGTTTAAACGTCTCCTATTCAGTCTTTGTATTGTTTCCTTTCCCTTCACTGCACACTCAGTACAATCTATAAGATCTGCTTCTTTGAGTTGGTTCCGTCTTAACTAGTAAACTCAGTCTGAGGGCAGAAGCTGTTTCTCTTTCTTCCAGCGCTTCTCGGCCAGTATGTGGAGAAAAGAGAGCCCCACACACATTTCAACAGACTGACATACATGTCATGTTAGGACCACCCCTGCCTCCCTCTTCCTCCCACCTCCCTCTCTATTCTTCAGCTGTTCTGAATGAGCTCCCACCTCCCCCTCTTCCCTTCCCTCTCCTCCTCCCCCTTCCTTATCCACTCACCCTCCCTCAGACTTTCAGCTTCCACCCGGGATGACTTGAGCTCATCATGTGATCTTTGAAGGAAGTACCCTTCCAAAAAAATGCAACCATTGTACATGTGCAACCTCCATATAACCCCCCCCACCCCCACCCCCCCATCATTTCCCCCCTGTAATGTACACACAAACACGTTTCTTTGGATGGGGCTCTACAGTCTCCTTCTCTGGATACTAAATACCCACATGCATCCTCAGAAGACAGTTTCTCACAGACTATTAAAAGAAGCAACTGGAAAACAGTCTCAAGCACCCACCCCACCTTCTCTCCCCTCTAATCCCTCTTTCATGAGGCAACCAGGCTGTCCCATGTATCTCATGTCTTATGTCAGTAGTCATGCTGAGGAATGTTGACAGAGACAAACTTTTTACACAGTTTTATTGGAACATTATGGGTTTTTTTCTGCTTTTTTGGGGTTCACGACCCCAATTATTTGAAGTAAAAACAGCAAACCTAGACTAGTTCATACCAAGGGCCTAAACCAAACCATGAACGGGGGTGCCATCGAGTTGTCGACGGCCCCCCTGTGAATGTTAATAGGCCCTTCTCAATTACTCCAATACAGACGCATTTAATTCTGCTTTTGTCTGAGGAGAGGGGGGGGGGACTAGAAGGAATGCAGATAAATCCTCAGGTAAATACCAGCATAATCAGATCTGTCACACTTCGGCATTGTCCCAGAGGAATGTGTGAATTCCATCGGGTATGCTCCCAAATGGATGATAACAGCGGTAATCAAGTGCTGTCTGAAAGCCCCCCCCTCACCCAAAGTGTGTATGTGCATGCTTTGAAATGTGGGCACAGTATTCACACGGTAGGAAATATGTTGATTACATGTCTAACCTTAATGATAGTATCAGCTCCTGTTGGAAGACTATTGAAGTCAGTAATTTTGCACAACAGTGAAACTATCAGCGTATACAATAGTTTTGTGTACTTTTCTTACTTAAAACTTTTGCTGGAGCAAAGCAACTTAAAATCAAATCAAGTCAAAATAAAACGAATGTTGGACAGAACGTGGGCAAACAACTCGTCTCATTTTCACTTTATTCAACACCACTTCCTGTGAGTTTCTACAGATCCAATGAATTGCGAGAGCAGTGAATACCGAGGTCTGTGCCCATGAATGGAAGGCTTCATGGTTCTCATCAGAGCTGGCAAGAGTGAGAGAAGAGGAGTTAAGAGGAGAAGACTGTCACAAATCTAATGAGATATATTATTTTCGGAAGAAAATTCCGGACATTAAATAAAATTAATCTTTATAAAATTACGGATAAATGCTTGCTGGTGCTGGTTTTTCTGCTCTATTTGAGACAAAGTATATAATTTTATTCTATCTATGCATTAATAAGTAGCTACAAGTTAAGAGTTAAATCCTATGGGCATATATATGAAAGAGTCATTCATTTAATCACAGTCATTTGCTGTGATTAAATGAATTGTTGTCTGACACACCAGTGAGGCTTTCTGTTATTGCAGTGACTCATCCAGTAGATATTTTACTACACTATTTAACCAGTATTACAGTATATTATGCTGAGTGGACAGTGAGTCACACAGATGGGAATTTAGAGTTTGATGAGAGTACCTCCGTTGGATCGGCCCACATCTTCCTTTTCCCTCCCAACTTCCTTCATGTGACTCATGCACATCAGTCACATTCCTGGACTTCCATACATACCGAGAGATTTTAATTTAGGCACACACACAGCTTTAGGCTACACTCCAAATGGTTCATCTCAGAGTTACAGGGGTTTATCTTTGTGTTATTACCAACAAATCACACGAAAACAATAAAACCAACTAAGTGTGTCTGTGTTGCCTTCGGCTATCTCTACTGTCACTCAAAAACTATTAAAAACACACAAAAAGAGCCACCGCATCACACTGGAAGCCACATTCCTTCATTATGATGACATTAAAAAACATAAAATTACACTGGTGTCACATGAAAGTTTTGCTTTTCTTCTC
The DNA here is from genome assembly GCA_038419695.1 of Scomberomorus guttatus. Taxonomy (NCBI): domain Eukaryota; kingdom Metazoa; phylum Chordata; class Actinopteri; order Scombriformes; family Scombridae; genus Scomberomorus; species Scomberomorus guttatus. Next base: position 13,435,281 of record CM076462.1, read on the forward strand.
TGTTATCTTTTTTGGTCAAAGTGCTAATTTGATTAACCCCTTAAACCCGAGAGACCTGACAGTGACCCAGTCATTACAAACCAATTCTCTGCAGCCAAACATTGTTTCAACCAACAGAACTTTATTTTAAATTCGAGCAGGATTGCAATTTACAATCCTTTTACATTATTGATTAATCCACAGATTATTTTCACAATTAATCATTTGGTCTAAAGAATAAATAGCAACAACCAAAAACACCCAACCCAAGTTCTTAGAGCCCTCGATGACGTCTTAAGATGTCTTGTTTTGTCTGACCAATAGTCCAAAACTCAAAAATATCATATATATTTAGTTTACTATCATGGGAGACCATGAAGTTTTCACATTTGAAAAGGTGGAACCACTGAATTTATACAACCTTTGCTTAAAAAAATTACTTAAACAATTAATCAAAGTAATTGCAGATTTATTTTCTGTCCATTAACTAATTGATTTATCATTATAGCACTAAAAAATACCAAATATGTCAGGCTGAATTTGGGGTAAATGTCTATAAAATAATGGAGGAGACATCTAGAGTATTTCTGTTTGATAGAATGGTGCAACCTTATAATCATGCTGACATACTAACAGATTGGAATAAGATAATTTTACCAACCTTAAAGCTACTTGAGGGGAACTAAAAGGGGAAAACTGCATCTTAAGAGGTCACATTGTTGTTTTTCTTCTTTCTTTGCTGTCACAGCACAAATGGGAGTGTATTTTGTATTCAAACTGCAGTTAAGTCAGGATAACACAGGGCCGAGTCTGGGGGGGTTGACGCCCACATATCTCGATAACTCAGAAAACGTGCCTGCGTTCAGGAATGTTTGAGGAGGGGTCTTGAATGGATGGGTGGGTGGTGGGTTGGGGTGCTGGGCGGAGGGGCTTTTTGTAGCCTGTAAAGACGTGCATGACATCATCGGACAGCGGGGGAAAGAAACCGCCCCCTACACTGTGAATTCCAAGAACTGGATAGGATGATGGTGAAATAATTGGAGGAAAGGGAAAAGAAGGACATGAACGTGTTTGTGTGTGTGTGTGTGTGTGTGAAATTGCCCAAGATCAGAGATATTCTTCATTCAATACCTCTCCTTTATTCTCCATCTTTATTCTTTTTCTCCTCCTTTCACGCTTTCATTTTATCACCTGATTCCACACTACAGTCTTCTTTAATCCTTCTCCCAATCCAACACTTTCTCCCCTATCCTCCTGAGCCCCCATCCCACCCCTCCTCCTGTTTGTGTGAGGGCCGGAGGGATGGATAAGAATGTCGGACAGGAAACACAGTCATTTCTTGACATCACCATTTCCTCTTCCTTTCGCCCGTTTCCTCGAGTTACACTTCATTCTATACTCCGCACAGTCTGTCCAAACACCTTTCCGCCTTTTCTTGCTAGGATTTTGTCTGCACATTACGTGATGTAGCGTGATGAGACGAACGCTGTAGTCGTGACGTCTCAGATTCAAGTATTTCGTGACAGTCTTTTGTTTAAGTTTGCTGTGAACAATGAAGGATCTTGTTTGCAGCTATCAGCATACAGAGAGATGGTGTTGGTTCAATAATATTGTTATTATCTTGCATGCAGATGGTAACAATTAAAATTTGGAATCAAATATGTGCGCTTCTGTTGCTGTTGTCCTGCTTCCACTAGCTTGTTAGACAGCTGCATCACATCGAAACAGAAAGGCTGCTTGTAAAATTTGGGTGAAGAACAGCATTTCTTCCACAGGAGTATGTTTAGCCAGCCTTGCCATCTGTTATACTTGTCTTCACTTTTCTCTGCATTCCTGAAATATTTGCACCGGCAATTTGGCATTCCAGTTGTTGTTATGCATCGTCTTGTCTTCCAGTACAGAGTGGATTGTAAAAATGGGGAAGTGGAAGATCTAAAGGAGGCCTCCTGGAGCTTGAAAAGACCTTGTAAATGGTCCACATTTACAAATGGTGAACTTTGATGTGTGTTTTGACCCACTGAAATTAATGTTTCAATTGATTTTTGTGTATTTTAACGTAGTCAAGATAGTAGTGTTGTACCAAATAGTAAAGAGAAAAAGAGAAGCTGGTTAAAAAAGGCTAAAAATATGCTATTGATAAAAATGTTGCTCAACCCAAAAATTGTCTCGTCTCACCCGTAAGCCAAAAGAGAGGGTTCCCACTCCCAACCCAGCTGTATTCATGAGAACTTGCCCAACAATGTTCTTCACAATTGATCTTATCCTTCTTCCTGGCTGCTTATCCATCTTCCTTACCTCAGTCTTACGCATGGCTCTGCTTAACATTAGATTTTGGCAGAAATCCATTAACTTGTGCTTGATCCACACTGTGAAATTGTTCATCTTAACAAGTCATTTAATCTCAACCGAGTGTTTTAATCTGATTTCTCTTGAAACTGTCAAAGGAGTGAGATAATTTCCACTTATTTTCACAACAATTGTACTTGTTTTGGGACTATCCTAGAAAACAAGTAGATCGCTGAAGTATCAAGTATCCAGCACCAAGTAGATTACACTTTAATTCTTGCATTGGAGACAAGTGAAAAACCCCTCACCTCACTGACACATTCTTGGCACTCATCTAAAAAAAGATTTTATCATTAATTGCAAGGTAAAAATGACTTATTATAGTGTATGGATACTTGCTGCATTGTAACAGGGGCCATAATGCTATTAAAGAAGGAGGAGAAGGAGGGGTCAGTTGCATTCCTGCTCTATTCTCTCAATCCTCCATGTGCCTGGGGGAGGTTAGGGGCTGAGGAGTGAGATTAGGTTCCCTGATGCCGGGAAAGATGAGAGAGGTGAGCCTGCGGAGACGAGTGGGTCCTGGGGGGTCTGAGAGCTCTGGTGGGAGCCTACCATGAATTTGACCTTATTACTGTAATTTTAGGTCCTGTGCACCCAGGACAATCCTTTGAAAACCGCTGAGCCTTTTTGTGCAGTTATATGAAAATGATTTGATTGTAACAGAGATGCACTTCTTACAAACATAGTATGTTTTGGATATGGTGCATTTGGGATACAGTATATTGTGCGTGTCCAGCAATCAAGACCATTTGTCTCTGGTATGACAACTAAAAAAAGCTGTCAGACTATGGAAAAAATAACTTCTCCTTTTATGTCTGGGTCATCGTGCCCATATTAAGTCACTGGCTGGATAACTGGAGTTATTTATTGTTCAAAGAAAACTGCTTTAATTGCCAAAATTAGCAGCAGCAAGTAAGTATTCTGGGAGCTATGTTAAATTTAGATACAGTCTGCAAACTCTTGTCAATTTTTATATTTAACTAAATCCCTTTGTCACTACAAGTGAGCCAGTTTATATCAATTCTGCCAGGACCGCTTAAAACCCAAACTTTTAGCCATGCTAGCAGCATTGGCTCTATGAATGTGGGTGTCTGGCCTGCTTGCCTGTCGGCCCACCCCTTTGGTCCAGACTGAAGCTCTATCTCAACAACTATTTAATGGGTTGCCATCAAATTTTGCACAGACATTCATGGTGCCCGGGGGATGAAGCCTACGAACTTTGATGATCCAATGACTTTTCCTTTAGCACCATCATGAGGCTGATATTTGTGGTTTTAAGTAACATGTGTCATCAAGTACTGGATGGGTTGCCGTGAAATTTGGCATAGAAATTAATCCCCACAGGAGGAATTGTAATAACTGTAATCCACTGACTTATATAGTGCCACCATCAGGTCAAAACATAAATGTGTCCAATACTTTCCTGTAACACCTGCAAAACTAACGACATTCAGTCATTCAGCCTCAGCTGTACTTTGGTTTGGTGCTAATTAGCAAATGCGTGCTAACACGCTAAACTAAGATGGTGAACATGGGAAACATACCTGCTTAACATCCATGTTAACGTTGTCATTGTGTGAATATTAGCATGCGGACGTTATCATTCGCCTCATACAACTGCAGTGCCTGGGTAAAGCCTCACAGAGCTGCTAGCTTGTCTTGCAGTAGCTACAATTATGTTTGGGGATACGACTGTTCAAACATGAGCCGAATCAATTATAACAGATTGTCATTACACTGTTATAGTTCAATAAATAAAGCTCAAAGCTCATTCTATAGTAAAATCAGCACATGAGTATAATGAAATGGACGGGGCGTGGCGGTCGGGATTGGGCGATGTTTGGTATGTGTGAGGGCAAAGGGAGTTATTTGATGTCTTTTAATAGACCATCTGATTGAACAGTGAACAACTGGCTGTTGGTGATGTAGTCAGTCACAACTTACTGAAGCTTCATTTTAACAGCTGAAACATTGTTGTTGAGCTTATTGCTTTTGCCTTCAGTTACCAGCAACATTGAGAGCTGCACATTGCATTTGAGAAGCCTCCTGTCAGAGACAGTAATTGACAAATGACAGCTTTCTAATAGAGCTTTCCTATCCTCTCTTGCCCTGAAGTGTATCCTTAAAGCACCACACTTCATAACAAATGACTCAATAAAATATACAGCACAAATGAACATAATTGAACTACTGACTGGACAATGATGGATCTTGAGGGACCGAGGGGCTTTCAAGCACTCCAATCTAAAACTCTGCCTCTCTAACACTTTCCTCTGGGATCACTTCCCTCCTCAAAGGGAAGAGAGATCATTCTGATGTCTTGCAGCAAGTTGATGGTTCATTGTCTATGCAAATACAGTACAAGCCAAGGACAGCAGAATTCCTTCCAGTATTGTGAGTACAGTAGAAAAAGATGCACAAGAACATCTTTAGTAGAAACGTCAACCGTAATGAGTATTGTCAGTTGGAATGTAAAAGTAAAATGGGCAAAAACCCAACAGGAACAAGCGAGCGGCTGGTCTGCGTTATGATGACAGTACAGCATGACGCTGTATTGGTGGAGATCAGACACAGCTTAAGTGCAGGGAGAGGTCGCTTCCACAGGCATGATGAAAGTTTTGGCAACGCGAACACCTACGTCTCTCAGATCCATGGTCATACACACACACACACACACACACACACACAGCTAAACTTTCACCTCAATAAAAAGTTAACACCTACAGCCAAAAAGAAAAACAAATGTAAAAGTAGTCGTGGGGGGTGAATCATTTTTGTCAATCTGTGACACACCTGTGACAAAAAGCATTTATAAGAAATTGTCTTACTTTTTGACATACTTTGTCACATAGTACAGTGGGGCTGCAACTTATTTGCTATTATCAGTTCATCTACAAATTGTCTTTTAGAGCCTCTGAAATCTTTTCATGAATAGCTCAGCGCAGGTTGAGAGACGCTCTAAAAGAAATGATCTTTTCATTAACTGATTAAATGTTTAGTCTTTGAACTGTCCGAAAATTGGGTCAACTGCCCATCAAAAGTTATCATATGGATTCAGGCTCTGATGATATCTGGTAGAGAAAAGCTCCAAACACACTTTTGTTAAGTCTTTTGTTTAGTAATTTTTTATCGATTGAATATCAAGTTTTCAGCACTAGTAGAATATAATCGGTGACGTCAATGCCCTTTTCTTCTCTTGGACTAGCAACTTTGAGACAACTGATTAATGTGGTGAACCGCACCTATCTGCTCCCTCGACTAGCATAAAACAAGCAACCGTTTACTGTTGCACACGCATTACTTGACCTATAAATGATGCCCAGAATTCCTACAAATAAACTCAAACTTCTGCACACACTCACAAAACTCACACTGTCAGCATTCTCTCCCTCTCACAGAAATCCACATCTGTCCTCTTTTTGCAGTCTGCAAGCCATCTGGGAGGGACAGGCAAGACTCCAGCCAGTGAATTACATCAACTATGATGTCATTCTTTGGACTCCCACTGCACCCATGCGCCCACACCCCAAACTAGCAACCCAAACACACACGTAGGCTTGTATGAAAAGCTACAACAACTGCTGATAAAACATTTTTCATTGTTACACACAATAATTAACTCTAGTGAGGGAAATGGGTGTTATTCTGAAAGAAATGAAGCAATAATATGTTGATTAAATTTGAAGAAATGGTGCACTTTGTTCATGGCTGATGCAGTAAGTGGCTGCAGCCAGTCTTTCTTTCTTCATCCTTATCTATTTTTTACTGCACCATCTCAAGCTCTTTCCTTACATCTCTCATTTTGAGCTCTCCCTCAAAACTCTGGTCCCATGTATTATTAATTCAGTTCCTTTCTGTCTAATAACCTGGTGTAAAACTCTGCATTAGTAAGCCTCAGGCTTCCTGTCTGCGCTTTTTCAGCCCATCTGGCACCACAAGCAAGTTAAAACGGACTTAAAAAAACAATAATTTTCCATGTTTTAGGCCTCCAAAGATGAAATCCCAGTATTTGTGCACAGAAGGAAAGAAGCCACGACCACACATTTCCTCTCTAAAAGACTCACAGCACATAAATCCAAACAAAGCATCTCTGAATTTGCACTTCTGACTTCTTATTTACCTGGATTACCTGTCCTGCCTCATAACAACACAAAATACGACCTTTGCTGGGCGCAGTGACCTTGTGTGAACCAGCAGGTTCAGTGTTTGTGTTCACAAAGGGGGTCGACTACTGACTGGAAAATGTAGCACCACCCCATCCTCATACTTTGATACCATTTTAAACAAATACTTTACAAAATTTAATGAAACACTCCACGACAGATAATAGAGAAAAATATTTCTCCTGTAGCATATACATCTGCTCTTTGCTTACGTACATTCACACAGTCAAACTATAATAAGGCTGGTTGACCTTCATACTAAAAATCCCCATAAAAGTCTGCTGCATAGTTCAATATTTTGAGTGTCTCCAATCCCCTCTACTGAAAAAAGTAAAAAAAAGTGTGCACCAAGTCAACAGCTACTGCTTTTTAACTCATAAAGTGAGTTTGGTGTTGCATTGCTTTGGTTCCCAGTCGTCATGTTATCCGGTCTGGTGTGTGATGCGTTTTGGGTGTGGTGTTTCACCGTGTTGGTCCTCAAACTGTAAACACACTGGTATACCTGATAGAGATATATTATGGTTGTGTGTTTGCGTACGAGTGTGCTTGCATGTGTGTGTTCATGCTCATGCGTCAGTGCTTTGATGTGCTGCCTGTCCTTTGTTATTTTTCGCTGTTATCAGAGAGATTCCTCTTCTCTTCCTGACTCTTGCTGTCTTTATCAGGCTGTACAAGAGGTGGAGCAGTGCTGGGATGTGAAACCCCCCCCCCCATACCTTTCATTCCCCTATCTTCTCTCTCTCTTTCTCTCTCTCTCCTCCATTGTGTATCTCCATTCCTTTCACTCCCCTGCATTTCTTTAATCTGCGGCCTTGAAGATCTTATACAACTTCCTTTATTTTCTGTTGTACGTCTCCTGTTTTTGCCCTGGTTGTGAAAGCTCTGTGATAGCAATATCAGTCAACAGGTTTGTTTGCCTGGTTGGTAAATTTAAATTGGAGGCCACTACTGGGCACAGTATTTGAGACCTGACCCAGCACCCGAGTCAGGTCCAAGCTTTATTCAGTCCAATTGGGTCGAGTAGGATCCCTCAGGTCTGTGTGTCTCATCATGGGTCCATTTCAGATCAGGTTAAATATTTTGGAACCATTTTGGTCACATAAGGAGTTTAAGGAGCAGAACTACGAAAAGTAAAGCCACACCACAAGTGGTGAGCTAATCTTGGCCGCTGCATATTAACTTTGCATACGAAGCAGTGATGCCCAACGGGATCACAGGTAGTGAGGGACAGGTGGAAATTATAGTAAAACTCCATTTTTCAACAAGAATCAGATGTTGTAGGCTTATAAACCCAAAAGGATAATATGTCGGTTTGGCCTGAATTCAGAAAGTGTCTCTCATCTACACAAAAGCAAGCTGTTTTCTTAACTCTCAAATATCTATATTGGTATCAGCCTTAGAAATCTTGAATCAGTCACGCTGTACTGGTGATACAATCTATTATTGTCATTTTAAGCATTACATATATTGTTCCCTTCTTCTCCTGTCATATATTTCTCCACAGAACTCATTAACTTATAGTACATGTTCACATAAGCGACTATTTCAACACCCAAATTACTCTGTACCTGTCCACATGCCACATCATCTCATACACTCTGTATCTCTGCTCTGAAGAGGGTATTGGGTTACTCTATAAATGGACAGAATCGCTTCATTAAATAGCTTATTAAATAGGTTATTTGACAGAGTGGTATGTGACATATCTTTGTGTTTTAAGTAGTATAAGGTTTCTCCTCTCCTGGGCCATACCATATTATGAAGCGCGCAGGTTGCTTTGTGCAGGGCCCGGGTCATGACCTGCTAAATATTTAGGGAGGGTGTACACGCCCCTGCGGCCCTCCCAGATTGAGTGAGACACGATAGAAATGGCAAAGAAAATAAACAAACGCAGCTTTGGAGATAGACAGAGGAGACTGGGGGCACATGTTAATTTAAGTGGAAATACATTTTACCCAATTTATTACAGGTTAATGATTATCTCAGATTACTCATTAAAACATTTTCATTGTGTCCACTGAGCATCTTCCACAGGACCACAGTACAAATATTTGCACTTTATAAGGACAGTGTTTGGACTAGTCCATTATACAAAGAGACAAATGAGGCCTGCTTTTGTGTTCACTAGCTTCTACAACAAAAATATGCAATGCAAAAAATATGCAAATGAATATCCAAGACTCTGTGCAGAGGCATTAGAGGGTCAGTGAGAAACATCTTTAAAAAAGCCTAGAATATATTTAATTTTATAACAGATTCAAACTGATATTTCTGCAGCTGCTCACACACAAGGGTGAGTGTTCAGCTCAAAACCTTCTTGCATCTGCCCTGAAGTGCAGCATCACACTAAGACCATGTCTAAAATTCACAGAACAGGTGTATGCATGTGAGTTGACATTTACTTGACAGGTTATGGAAGAGCAAGGACCAGAAAGAGAAACAGTATGTTGGGTATGTGGGTGTGTGTGGGTGGGAGTGTGTGTGTGGTTCCTATGTGAAAAGCTGCAGGTAGGTGTCCCCTCTGTTGACAAAGGGATTAGTTTAGGATCAAGCAGATCTCGCAGAGCCATGAAGACATCTGCAGACAAGATTTTGCACACACACACACACACACACACACACGCACACGCACACGCTGAAAACTGACCCCACACAAACAGGCTTACCTCCTGCCACCGCTGAAGAAACAGTACAAAATCCCAGACACAAACATACACAAACACCACCACTACTTACCTCAAAGACCACAGGAACAGCACCCAAAACCACACACTGTAAATAAACAGCACAGGCAAGACAGACACGCACACACACACACACACACAAATACACACACCTTCTGCCAGTGTGTTGTCCTCAGAGTGTCCATTCAGGCTGGTCGTACTGGAGATTTGTCCATTCTTCTGTAGAGGCTGAGAAAGAGACAGAAAGAAGAGACACTGTGAGTCGAAAGGTATTTTTTTAATGCATTTTTTAAAAAATGCATTCACATTTAAAGGAATAGTTTGACATTTCTGGAAATAATCTCATTTGCTCTCTTGCTTGATACCACTCTCGCTTAGCATAGCATAAAGTTAGCCTGGCTAGGTTGCAAAATCAATACTTACTAGCACCTCTAAAACTCAATAAAACACTTTATTATGTTTGTTTAATCTGCACAAAAACCAAAGAGTAAAAAATGGAAAGTTTCTTAGCTATGCACAGTGACTTTTCTCGAATCTTTCCAGGCAACCGGTGAATTTTGGCAGCTTTAAGAGTGGTATAAATCTTGTCATCTCACTCTTTGACAGGAAATGTCAAACTATACCTTTTAGGCATTCAAGATGAGTAAATATAGCCTTCACTAAAGGACTGAAACTGCAAAAACACCCATTTTCTCCTACCACAGCTTGTCATCGCTCACCACCGTACACTGAATGAGCAAATAAACACTTTTATCTCAACCAACCCATCAGGTTTTATGATCAGTGAATCCGCCTGCCAGGATGCTGTTAGATCCTTAAATGGTGTGTGTGCTGCCACTACATTACATGTCCATAAAATCATTCTTCTTACTGGCGGTAAAAATGATCATTAAAAGATGAAAACATCAGGACGTGGGCCAAAGATGGATAAATTCACCTAACACCTCATTAAATTCATATAAATTCATGTTCTCAGCTAATATTGTTCAAATCACCGTACTGTAGAGTAATATACCAACATCAGAGCAAAAAAAAACAAAAAACTACAGGAATACTGATGATACAAGAGAAGGCTAAACGTGCAATTTTACAGTCACTTTTCATTATGAACATACTACAAGTGTGTTAACAAGTTAACAAGACTCAGCCCGACTCAGCACCTTTATCAGTGGATCTGAGACCTGAAAGAGTTTTTTTTTTATTTCTGGCAGCGACCAGCTTCAACTGACAGCTGTACAATGGCAGGCAGGCCAGAGCTTTGTCTGTCCCGACCAGGGGAGAGGGAACCAGAACCTCCCCACAGAGTTGCTAATCTAACTAATGGCTCCATTCCTAGCAGCCCAAAGTCCTCCAGGAAAGCCCTGGAAAATGACACCACAGAGGAGACACTCTGCTGGGGACAAGGTGCAGGGGCGTACTCAAAGATGGGAAAAAGTAAAGGAGAGCAGGTTGCAAGGTGGGAGGGACCTACATGGTGTTGTAACTACTTGGGAGAACCAAATAAACGTTTAGAAAGTTTGCAGTTATTAACGTTTAATCCAAATTATCAAGCTGAAGTTAAGAAGAACATTTGCTATCATATTTGCCTATACTGTTCAGTTTTAACAGTTTGACCAGTGAATTATCATCGTTTAATCTACGGATTACTTTTCAGATTAATTGTTTAGTAATGAAATGTCATCTGCAATGATACAAAACAGAGAAAAACAGCAAATCCTCCCATTTAACAAGCTGAAATAAAATATTTAATGGTGATAATCAAAATAGTTGCTGGTTATTCTTCTTTCTATCTGCTAATCGATTAATAATGGTTTCAGCTCTACTAACATTGGTTTGGTTTGGATTTATTTGGTCATAAACAACAAACTACAGTACATATGTACATAACACACGTACCCAAATATTCAGCTAAAAAAAAGCAAACAAAGACGCAGATTCCATCCAACATAAAACCCTGACATGCAGAAAAACAAAATGAACAGTCAGTACGTTCAACAGGTCGTGGGAATCAACAAATATGAAAACATTTGTCACTTCAAAGCAACTTCTACTATCCCATGACATGTGGCTGCATTAGTCAAAAAAATCTAAAATAAGCTCCTGCGCTGTAGCTCCACAGCTACATTCAACAAGCTTTGTCAGTCATTTGTTGGATGCACCAAATATCACATTTTTTGTCAAACCATTTTTTTTATTGCACATCATAATACAACCACACGCTTTACCCCTGTTCACTCCCGGTCAAGTGTCTCCTTCTCTACAAATTTCTTAGAAAAATCGAGAACCTTTTCATAGAAAGAGTGCATAAAGCTCGTATAGCCTGTACTTTCTCCAGATAACGCTTGAAATATTTTTAAAAAAGGAGAAAATTAGGAATACTGGTAGCCATTTCCCAGGAATGTTCTGCTGATTCAAATATTGCTCTGGATCATGAAATGCACTGTGGAAAAATGTGGAAATTACTTCAATTTGCCAGATGTGGCTGGATATCGGAATTCTGATCTATTACCTCACAAGAAATTAAGAATATCTGAAGTCAAACATATTGGAGTTATTAACACTCACACACATAAAAAGAGTCATAGTTCAAATGCTTTCACACAGAGGAGGATAGTCTCATCATTTTTGTCCTTTTAAAGCCTTCAGGACCTCTGATCAGATTTGGTGTGTGAGACATCAGCTGACCTCCAGACCTGCAGCGACCCCGCCCTGCCCTGGTCTACTCCATGACTGGCATTCCCAGCATTCCTTGCCACAGATCCCCCAACATCTGACTCTGTCCCCTTTTTTTTTTTCAGCCCACCTTCCCCCAAATGGTCACCCTTTGACCAGCTCTGTCCCTAAGTTACCTCATCAACCCCTTCTCACCCTCGTAAAAAAAATGCCACTCCCCTGTGTGGGAATCTGAAATAATGCCGCTGCTACATTCTCATCATAGCAAGTGTAAAGACCTGTTATAGACATGGCAGGAGATTTGGACTGGCAGAGAGGGCTTAAGATGGGAATTAACCTCTTGGGTTATGATATAGAACACCAGGAAACTCTTATTTTGTGTGACATATTTTTGTGAAAATATATGTAGCACTTTCAGACTCTTAGGAAGTATGGACGTGGTAAGCTTAAACTTTTTAAAACGCTTCGAGATATTTCTTTTTGACAGAGTCATAAATATTTGAGTTAAGCAGCTCTCACGTAATGAGGAAAGAGGAGGATTTTGCTCTAAAATCGGAGGATCTTGTATCCCACCCATGTAGCAATGACTAAGAGTGAAGGCTGTGTTGGCATTATAAGAATTCCAGTTTCAGTTTATCATTTCAGTGAACTGAAACTGAACCGACCCAAATCTGACAGGTACTGAATCGCCCGAGCTGCTCTGAATTCTTTTCACGAGTTCCCAGACAGAATACGTTGAAGTTTCACTGCCAGTTGTGCATTTTTTGACATCTGCTTGGCCAACATGGTCTGCCACAAAGACCTAAAGACAGACTTAGACCTGCACAAAGGAAGAACGGTAACACAACATCTGCAAAGCAAAACAACAGCAGGAAAGAAAAGACGGGGAGTGTTTTGTTTGCTTTCTGTCTGATTTCCTGTGTAATATAATCTGATTTAATTTAGTTTATGGAAAAACATTTTACCGGCCTTATTTTTATTTATGTTTTGTTGTTATTTTTCTGTTTTGGAGCATTCCGTATTTCGCATTACTAGACAAATTTACAAGAGGAACATACCTGCCCCAATGCAGGCGATGCGTACTGTAGCCTACGTGCAGTATAAACAAATGAATGGACTCACATAGGTAGCACTTTGAGCTGTGTTTACTGAGCACATAAAGCCACAGAGATTAGAGAGAGCCACAAGTGTCAGTAAATACCTCCTGCTCCTGCCTCTCTTCCCAGAAAGCCTCTCTCAACTCTTTTCATTTGTTCTTATAGTCTCATCTTAATTTATCACAAGAGGCTAAATACTCACAAAGGACCATCTATCTGCCTCCCTTCTTCTCTGCAGCCTCATTCGCTTGAGTGTTTACGAATCCATTAGGCTCTGCTGCGTGACTGTCAGCCCGCAGGCCTGGGTGTCCCTTACCGTACATGCTGAGTCACCATTCAGATGTAGCTTGTTTTATCCAACTTGTTAAATCAAATTGTCCAAAACAGGCAATTACAATGAGTGCCGTAAATTAGGCAGCAGATACCCTTTCTTGAAAGTGAAATCACAATTCCCAACTATCGACTATTAACTGAGACGAGAAAGAGTTGCCCCACTTGACCAAATTAAGTTCCTGTGTTGGGTACGTTCAGAAAATCTGCTCCACCAACATTAAAGTCTGGTAATATTCTATATTTCTATTATTGTCAACAAATCTCAGACCAAAACCAATCATGAATTGATCCTGCTAACAAGTGTTGCCTGTGTAGCTAAAGCCTGATTTTTCTTATGCCTCAGTAGAGCTCCATTGTTGTCTAGAAACACACCATGTTTGAGTGACATTAGCTAAAAACTAGTGTCCAGCTTATTTTTGTCTTTTCATGGAATTTGTTAACAATGAGGGAAAAAAAACATCTGTACATACATCCAGAGAATAATAGCGATGGCTGTACCTCTTTACTACTACCTACACATTACGGACGTGTGGACGTTACATTTGCTATGTCAGCCTTGACATAAGTAGTAACAAATTATTCTGTCGCTAAAGCACATTAGCTCTCACACTATCACTCTTTCTGCTTTCACTTTTACCCTCAATTCATCTTGGATTCTTATTTCCTCCTATCGCCTATCTCTTGTTTACTTCTTGACTGCATCCCTACACTCTAAAAAGGCAGCTGGTGGCTCCAGAAGAGACACGACCCGCTGTCTCCTAAATCACTCCACAGAGGCCAGCGGGGGAGATTTATATCCCTTAAACCAAACAGAATGCGGGAGGAGGGAGTTAATGGAAAAGAAGAGGGTGATGCAGCTGGTAAATGACATCTCAAACCCAGGCCTCCAGTCCAGAAATCGGACAAGAGAAGATACTGAAATAAGTATTTAAAAAGAGCTTCAGTGACTTTTATTTAAATCTGATTCCCTCAAATAAAATAGAAGAGGTTTAACGTTATCAAATAGGACGCAAGTCAAAGGAACTTAAAATAGCAGGTGAAATTGATTTAGGATCTCTCGTGAACAACAACAGCTGGATCGGTTTGGTTTGTAGATCTTATATAAGTCAAACAAATGTAACTCCAACCTGCAGATCTGTCAGTCATAATGAATTCAACTGTATCGGTGAACATCTGTGTTACAGTTTGGAAAAACTATCACTTTAGCTTTTTTCTCAGCTGAACATATGCACACGCAAGCAAACTCGCAGTAGGAGATAACAGGCTTAAAGACTCTCTGTGGGGCTGTAGTTTGTTCGGGACAGTTAACCTTGGAACCTCCTGACCTTCCGAGGTGTGGACAGAGTCTCTGGCCAGACAAAAGGAGGATGACGCCGTCGCGGGGGGCGACTGGGAATGAAGAGAAAGATAAAGACAGAGGAGAGGAGGAGTGAGAGGACGTGAAAGCAGAGATGTGGAGATCGAAAGAGAGAGAAGAAGAGAAACAGAGAGCCAGAATGAGGAGAAAGAAGAAGAATGTAATAGATAAGGGACTTGGGGAGTAGTCCTTCCCTTGTGGCTCATTTTAATGTCACATTATGTTCAATAAATCATCCTGTTGGATGACTCTTACCCAGGTGTATGAGTAAGGGTTGATGTTCTGGTTTTTTTCTTTCTTTTCATGTAAAATTACCTAGATTTTCTCAAAGGAGCAGATTGGTTTAAACTCATTTTCACACTAATTTAATATCAACACGCTTGCAAAAGTTGTGTTTCCTGTAGCATCAAGACAAGGTCCTAGAAAGGTAATAGAAAGTAAACGGAAAGATGAAAAGAAAATGAAAATAAACAGTGGATTAGGCACCGGAGACGGAGCAGACAATACATGATCCAACTACAATGTTTGCACTAAAAGTTACGCAAAGTTTCATTTGCAAAATCCAATTTTCGCCCAAATTTTTGCATGTTTGATGTTTTAAATACATTTTTAGCCATGCATGAGATGACCAGAATGAAAATATCTAAATTTTGTACAGATATCCAAAGTCCCCAGAGGATGAACCCTTTACTGACTTTGGTGACCCTCTGTATTTACATTTAGCGCCACCAGCAGATCAAACTTTTCCTTTTATCCAATGAAATATCTCTTGTACAGACAAATGACATTCCCATTAACCTCAGCTGTACTTTTTTGTTAAGGGCTAACTAGCAAATGTTAGCATGATAGCATGCTAAACTAAGATGGTGAACATGGTAAACTTTATACCTTGTGAGCCTGTTGCAAACTCAAATTCAATTCTTGTGGGTGGGTTTTGGCATTTAGCGACTGCCCAAAAGCTTAGAAGACAAAAAAAGTATGTAACAGTCAGTTTATTCTCAGATTAGCCAACTTAACTACCATCTGAACAATCCTGATTAATCAAACCCTGCAATCAGGTATTCTAAACAGGTTAAAACAAGCAACGTGATGTTTTGCCAGTAAATAGTTCACCCAGATCTAACAGGAGTTTTCAGGGGCTTGTGTAACCATCATATCTGTCTCCCTCTCCCTCCCTCCTTCTTTCTTCATGTCTCTTCACCCCTGCCAGCCCCCAATCTATTATCCCTGACCCCCACATTCAGTACATACCAAAGATCAAAGCCTGACAAGACCCCCGAAGAACACTCTCACTGTTTCCACAATCCATTAACTCTGCTCAGGTGCTCAGATGGTGAGTACCTGAGCTTCTGTGTGTGCATGACCATGTGTGCATATGTGTGCGTTCAGTCTACTGCAGTTTGAAGGGAAATAAAGCAACACTGAACAAGTCAAACGAGTCCTGATCACAATCAAATCATACTTAGTAAAGTAAATACTTTTCAGGCTAACTTGTGCAAGATAAATTCACAGTAATTAAACATTTGGATGGAGTCAAATCTGACAACATCAAGTCAGATCCAGACATGTTACAGATTTACAGCGGTTTGGAAAGTAACCATCTCCTCCTTTTCTTTTTTCCTCTTTCTTTCTTTCCAGTTGTCTAGTCCACTTCTGCTGTATATACAGAACAGGTTTGACTGTCTGATTTTATTTATGGTGGCTTTCAGGAGGAGGCATCCTAAACCGTAAATCTGTCAGGTCTTTATTGGCAAACACACAGACACAAGCTGTATATGGAAAAAAAACACTGTACTCCCTGTGTTTGTGTGTGCGTGTATGTGTGTTCAAAGGTGTGGCTGCCATTAGTTCAACCATAATGGAGGAAGGTCAAGCGGGTTGGGTGGATAGATACTGTAGATAGATGACAAAAAGTGGACTTGGCTGCAGGAGACTGCTGTTCGCTTCCCGTTTCCAACCACGAGTGTCACATTTCCAACCGTGAGTCGGGACAGTTTTTTAAAAACCATAACTACAATTGTTGCGCTGTTTAACTGTTGACATGACGATGAACTTTAAGGAAGTAGTAACTTTAACCCACGTCACGTTTCAAGTGATCATTTTAACCTGAACCATGACCTTTTCCTGACCCTAACCAAGTGGTTTTTGAGCCTAAACCTAAGCAGACCCTAACCACAGCATTGTCACGCCATAAAACATAATTATTTTTTAACAGTGATTTGCAACAGTTTTGGAAAGCACCGATAGACATAAGGATGTGTTTCAAGGTCACATTCACACTGGTGCTTGGCTGAATCTTAAAAACTGTCCTTCAATCCATGATAAAGTAGATATTACTTGTTCAGGATTGTATTATAGTACTCAGACTCAGTAAAGAATATAAGTTTATATTTTTGACCAGATAAAATCCTGGAAATATAAACAAGACTCTACAGTAGCTTTGAGCTAAATGCTAATGTCATCATGCTAACATGTTCACAATGCTAACATCTTGATGTTTAGCTTGTATAATGTTTATTTCGTTCACCATCTTAGTTTAGCATATTAGCATGCTAACATTTGCAAATTAGCACCAAACACAAAGTACAGCTGATGCTGATGGGTATTTGGTCATAAACCAAAGTATTGGACACATACAATGTAGACCCAAGTTATTGCAATTCATCCTGAGGAGAACGTCAATGTCTGTACAAAATTTCATGACAATTCATCCAATAGCTGTCCAATATTTGAGATATTTCACCAACCAACACTGAGATCCCTGAAGCCAGAGACAGCAGCAGCAGCAGGCCTTGCATGGTCACCCACCTTTAATTATTAAGCCTATGCATTGAAAGGACTCTCTGTATGTTATGTAAGATACTTTAGAAACAGCAAATGGTTTAAATGCCATCTTGAATCACTGTAATGGTCAGTAATAGACTTAAGTCTAGCATTGACTTTGACGAGACTTTAGATTTGATTTGGACTTGTCCCAAAAGTCTTGAGAAACAGCTCTGGTGGTAACTGACATAATTGATTAAATTTCATTAACACTACATGATAAGATGTGAGTTAAAATATCTTTTGGTATCTTTGGAAAGTACTTTGCTAAAAATGGTAAACTATCATATGTGGTCTGCTACATCTCAGCCCTGGAAACCACACCAGTCTGTCTGTGTGACTGTGTGCTTTTATTTGATTTCAGCCTGGTTCACATACATGACGTGAGGACAAGTCAAAGGACACTGAATTAGATAAACAAAACAGAAGGATAAAAATAAGCCGAGACTCGAGCTCGTGTGCGTCTTCATGTGTTCGTGCGAGAGGGAAAGAAATGCAAACCAAAAGTCTGCGTGACCCTAGAGTCCACACACCTGTTAGTCGCCATTTCAGGCCAACAGATGAAACCAGGTTGTCCTCTACCTACATCAGTGCATCACTAACCCTTTAACCTGAAGTCTCTATACCTCCCACAATTTGTCTGTTTTTCATCTCCCCCGTCCCTTCATCTGTGCGGCTGCTACACTTGAACAGCAAACGGAGCCAAACAACAACAACAACAGCTTGCTTGCAGGAAAGACCCCCCAGGACACGATTATAATCAGGCCTCACTGGCCAGCGTTTGACCCCAGGGGCCTGCCTCTCTAACTGGGTTGAAATAACAAATCCACCCCCTTTGCTGACCCGCCTGTCATGAATCTCTAAATATCTCTGAGCCCCGATAAGCATCTGAGCTCCAGAGTCATATATGTGAGAAAAGAAGATGACTGGTGAGAGGGGGTGTCTGGAAAGAATACAGATGCTATAAACATGGATTTAATTAGTGAGACACGTATAGCAGACTTTGTTTTTTATGGCTTTAGGCCTCAAATGTCTGTATGTTTCATCTAAGTTTTGGCACAGAAACAACATTCAGGGTCAAATACGTCACTTAAACCACACATGATCTTTGACGTAACTTTCCAAAGAGTTTGAAGAACAGTTTCCAAAGTCAAATATTTTTGGATAGTTAATGCATATGGTTGAGACACAGCACATATTGCTCCTTAAAGCTGAAGTGTATTACTTCCTGTCCATAAGCAAGAGGAGAAAAGATGTTCAAGCTACAGTAAAGACGTGGAGAGAGAGTTGACTTGAGCGTAACTGCTGTTTGGCACAACTCTAATGAATTTCAGTTACTATTTATCACTACAGGCAATAAAGTTTTTAGCTATATGTTGCATACGTTCCTGAAAATGTTGGAACATTCCCATGTTGTGCAGTAATTTTTGTTTATGCGCTCACAGGATCATTATGCATATTGTTTCGACCTAACATTTTTATTTGAAGATGTATTTTTCATTTTTTGGTTTATATGTAAGTCAGTAAATTAACTAACGAAGGTTGTGTTGAAAATGTTGTGTGTCAAAATCAGTTAGTGCAAGTAGCCTGGTGAAAAAGTGTGATGCTAACGTGTGTAGCGGATTATTATGTTGACATAGATGGGTGAAAATTCAAAGATGGCGTAAAACCTGTCCCTGTTATGAATAGACTCTGTTTACTTGAACAGGTGTGACTCAACACGTTAATTAACTTTTCTCAATATCAGTTTTTGTAAAGCATGAAGAGATGTTTTAGTGTTTTATGGTCCTCTATAATACAGATGGGTATATTAATAAAAAACAAACAAAACTTGGGAACAACCTGTAAATGCAACACTGACATATTATCACCTTATAAGGTTGTTGCGGCGAACCAGACACAGGACATTAACATTCATTTGGAGTCATGTTTCTGGCCATCTGGCGATTGTAAGTCCAATATTCAATCTCATTTTAGCTCTGTTTTGGTCTACACCAACTCCCGAGGGAAATATCTTTTCATCCAGAAGTCGGAAGTTGTGAAAGGCAAAATGTCTTAGAATTTACATCAAGTCACTGCCTTTAACTTATAGATATCATGTAGACATCTGGCTTATTAGTTGCTAACAAACTGCAAAGTCAGCAACACCTTTCATATTACACATAGTCATTTGATCCATAGTTTGTACAAAATTTTGATTAGTGCAGCTTTAAAGCACAGAAGCATATACAGTATGTTCCTTTCAGCTGGACAAGAGGAATTTCAGAAGAAATTTTATGTCATATTATTATTATGTATTATATTATTTCTCAGATGTTACTGGGTGCCATTTGACTCGGTGCTCTTTTAACACAGTTAAAAGAGACATGTGAAAGAAATCAGATTTAAAAGGAGGTCTGTTTTCTAGCCAGAAAACAGCCAACTCCTCAGAGTTGTTCTCCTCATCTCATTACTTTCATTTGTCTGCGTAACAGAGCAGGAACAGTATATGGACTTCAGTCTGCTGATGTAATTATGTAGTCTAAAAAAAGGGGGAACGGCTTAATCACAAACAAGCACATGTCAAGTCATGGTGGCTTGTTGTCTCGCTCAATCATGGAGAATTGTCAAATGCGAGGCGGAAAATTTATTTGTCGTGTGGTAAAATGAAATACTGTCGTCTTATGAAAGCATGCCTGCTTATGAAACACGTTGATGTAAAACAGTCTTTCTTATGGGGGAGGCAAACTGCACGGATATATTTCACTCCCCATTCCCGACAAAGCGGCGAGGAGTTTAAAACAACCCCTCCATTCGGCTCAAATGAGTAAGCAGTGACCACCTGATTCACTGTGCTGTATGTTTCTAATTATCCTGATACAGCAGCAGGCATCATAAGACACCACTTACAATTAAAGAGTCCCAATGCAACAGTATACACAGATTACGGTTTGTGACGAGAGCGCAGTTACTCATGATTTAACCAATTACAGACGGAATCTGTTTCTCTTTTATGCAAATAAAATCGAATACACAAATGTACAACAGGATCAAGTAGCATAATAAATATCAGAGGTCCCTCAAGGCAACCCTGTTTCATAAAGACGTTACATGGAACTTTGACACCGGAGACCGGGGTTAGCTACTGGGAAAAAAAAAAAAGATAGAAAAAGTAAACACACCCGGATCTTTTTGTAATCTTAACTAAGTGCTTTCAGTTGCCTACATATAACCATAAGAACATTAAATAATGCTTTTGTTGCCACAAGCGGATATAGTAGGGAAAACAAATTAAATACGTTGACAGCGAATGTTTTGCAGATACAATCAATTTGAACATTTTGAGACTTTGCAGATGCAGCACATTAATTAAAAATGTTTTTGCTGTTGCAAATTAGCAGTATATAAATGTTATTTTTAGGACACGTACTGTTAGTTTTACACACACACACAAAAGAAATCTCTGTCTGTCAGCGGTGAAATAAGTATTCAGATACTTGAGTACAAGTACTCGGTTACTTTCCACTACTGTTCTTTGTTTCCCGGTCAGTGGGTTTTACTGTTATTGGACAGGGCTTGTGATATACGAGTTGTGAGCTTGGTCAATACAGTAAATCTCAGACTGCACTTCAGCTGCACAGATTAAAAAGTCTACACCGCCCCACATGAGTGTTCTAACCGAGAAAGCAGCTGCACCGAAGCCGTGATTCACCATTTGTCCTTCAAATGCCCAAAGTCCCACCAGCACTGACGACACACCAGTACAAACACACAAACACACACACACACACACATCGTGACCTCACACTCCCACTTCCACTGTGCTCTATGAGGCAGTTTGTGCTGCATCAGGACCAAAACTGATGAAATATGGATGTGCAAAAAAGAGCAACAGAGAGGAAGGCAGCAACCAAAGGTGAACAAGTGCAAGAAGGAGAAGGGGAGGGTGAGAGCCACACTACTTATAACAACATCTTTTCTTTTTTTTTAAGCATACCTCTTAGAGCCATAAAAAAATATTTGATGGAGCCTTCTAAGACTTAAATTCAAACAATATAGAGAGATATGGTCTGACAGTACAGCATGTGTTGTTTGTTCAAATGCTTGAAATGACGTAAGTTTTCCTGACAACTTGCGCGGTCATATGAATAATAACTGTCAGGAGCAAAGCCAGAAGTAGCATAAATGTGCTATACTGCATCCAGAGTGTTTGACTTTAACACTGCAGACTGCTGTTTGCATCTTATCTCCTTCCAACAGTCAGCATTGGTTTCTTTTAACTATGATGAGCCCTAGATCAAGGGTCGTTTTGGAAGACAGTGACACACAACATATTTTGTTGTTTAGGTGTAGTATGTGGACTTGTACAATGACACATCTTCACAAATTTTAGTCATGTATAGAAATAGAAATTAGTGAGGTGGGCTCTAAAGAGTACCATTTTGTTTCAGCACTTGGGATCTCAAACAAAATGGAGTAACCTATCATGGAAAAGAGAGATGAGAGATGAATCATGGACCAAAGAGAGGAGAGTGCGAAAGAAAGGCACTGTGGAGGCAAGATGGGTGAACGAGTGCACGGATGATGTAATAGAGGTAGTGGAGAGGTTATTTAGAGCACAGTGCTGCAGTGGAGGAGCCGGGACAGACTTAAACGGAGAAAATACATTTTTAAAACAGTGAACTGCGCAAAAACCGATGACAAATTCATGTTCTAACTTAGAGACATCGAAAAGGAAGTAAACACCTGCGTGTGAATGTCACAGCCCGGCTCTAGACTGTGGAAAAAAAGGGAAGTCACACGGGTATTCCATATTACAAAAGAAAATTTATTTAAAACAAAGTACTCAAAACAAACCAAAATAACAAATTGGTGTGGTGAGTCTGTATGATCAGTAATGTAGGGAGTGGATGAGTGAGTGTATGCTGTATGGGTGTTGTAAGGTGGTGTGGGGGAGAGAAGCTTCTCCGGGCTTCATACATGGGGCACACGGGGCCCAGGTGTGTCCCATCCCCGCTAATCAGCCTGCCCTCAGTTACCCGCCCCCGCAAACAGAGCACAGCAGCAGCAAGCAAAGCAGAGGGGCCGTCGCACTGAAGCTCCTAAAATCAACCAACTAGCCACTCTTTCATACACAGAACATGGGTCAAATATGAGTAACCTAAACTATTCAGAGCATTCTTTGTGAGAGATGAATTGTACTGCAATCAGATGGTGTGCATTATCACAATCTAATTATACAAAGACACGTAACCTCATTTATTCAAGATGCTGTAATGTAGCTTCTTCAGGCTAATATCAGACTATTATTTGATTTGGTCCTCTGAGTGCTCTTAGCTATCTTTACTTTTGCATCGGGACATAAAAAAACCTCTTAAACTGGTGAAGCATTAAAGGGAACACATCATGCTTTTTATGATTTTCTGTTATTTTTATACTATTATGATGTCAGATATCTGTGTTAAACAGGGTTAAACTTGACGGTAAAACATACGTTCACCTCCAAAACTTGAGGTGAACGTATGTAAAAATGCTGCCTTCAAGTCAAAAGCCAGGCTCTGAATGTTCTGTTTGCAATGTTAGCTCTACTTCCTCCTCGAACTGACGTCAGATTGTTCTTGCATGCCCACAAACGGCTGTTCGCTCCATAGCTTCTGTTGCTAAGGTTGAAGAGACAGGAGCTAAAACAGCCTGTTCCAGACAGAGTATGAACTGAGGGTCTGTATAAAGTTTTTTTTTTAACTGTAAATCATGTAAAGATATTCCAGTAGAGCTCCAGAATAAAAATATAGACCTGTAAATGTGCATGATACGTCCCCTTCAAAGAAAGCCAGCACAAGAAAGCTGATGTGGCACAGTCTCCCGATCATGATTGACTGGGACAGAATGGCTGTAACAGTTCCCTGTGGAGTGATGATGTGTCAATAACACACCATCACTCCACAAGACGACGCTTCTCAATTAGGTAAACCCCTCCCGACACCTCCGCCATCACTACTGCCAACGAGAAGCGCTGATGCCGTATGATTACGTTGTGTTTGTGAATCTAGTAGTTGTAACTTCTAAATTGAATAAAATACCATTTTCCAATTTGTGTTAACAAAATTCAGGCCTCAATATGAGTATGGCAACACAACAATCATGTCACTATTCCAAACAGTCCCCTTCCTTTTAAACATCTCTTTGGCATCTCTTAAAGTATACCCATTTCTTCAAGTGTTTTTGTGTTTTTTTAACAAAAGTGCACTTAGAGTCAAGTGAAAGTGAATTTATGACACTGAATCATCAACACACTCAACCACAGTGTCTTAAACCGGTTCCCAGGCTTAGACGAAGCAAAAATATCTACTTGCAATCTGTTGTTTTAGTTTACAGGTCCGTGTTAGTTGTGGCTCAACCAATAAATGATTTTTTTCCCTTTGTTCAATGTGAAGAACTTTTAAAGGCCTGAAGACGTAAAAATCATCAAGTATTTCACATCAAATAAGAGAGAGATAAAAGGAAATTCTGAGGAAAAAAACAATATTTTGTGTAGCAGAAATATGTGTCTTTTAAATAAAATCAAGTAAAGTCAAGCATTTTGACCCCATGACTCCAAAACGATGAATGAATAATTAATAAAAATACACTGGTAACCTACTTGCAGCCTATAAGCTATAAGACCTTTTGTTAAGTCCCATTTAAGTCTCAGATTTATGTTGCAGCCATTAACGGACGTCCTGACACACAGGTTGGGAATGACTACTTTAAACCACAGAGGAGTTGGACTGTCTCATATAGTACAGCAGAGTCATGGGAAACATTTCTGAGTGACACAGCTTTTATGATGTTGTAAATGTTCTCTCATTTCTGGTCTTAACTTGGTTATTTGGTGGAAAGAATGAACAAACTTATTTCAGTTCTGCTGCACTGTAAACAATTTAATGGATAAATGAGCTGGAACAATGCACAGACACTGTAATAAACAAAAACAAGCAGAAAAAAAAGAAGCATTGACATTATGTAACATTTTTATGTTGATGCCATTTTGGGATTTGACATTGTCCTGTGGACTCATTATTAGATCAAATAATTTGAGTGAACTCGAATTTGTTGGATAGAGGAATAAAAGAGCTCTGGTTTTTCACATCGTCAATACACACTTTTTTTTTCACTGTAATGGAGCTGGCAGTGAATCTGAGAGATGGAAGATAGAGAGCTGGGCTGTGGGACAGACTAATTAGCAGAAAGCTACTTCCTGTTTCTCCTCTACTAAAATGAGAGAGAAGAATCATACATTTGATTTGATATCCTTTTTAAACCAAAACAATCACTGTGGAAAGTTCACTATAGTTTACAGTGTGATGGTAAATTATCTGCTGTGGGTTATTTAAGAGCTGATATATGTTTGACTCCTTTTTGTGTTTAATATTTCATTAAGCCATATTTGGTTAAGCAGTCAAGTTTGATGTTTTGGAGCAGTTTGGTAACGGCAGATGTGTAAATAATCATGATAAGAACGCTTTCACTGTCAAAGATGATAAAAAATGCAAGTTCTTTGCTGTTACTCATAAAAAAAAAAACTGTGGTGAGGCAACAGTTTACACGTTTGCAGACTCCCTCATGCTTAAACTACATTCCTCTGTTTTAATACAATTTTTCATGTCCTTTCCGTGTGTGGAACAGTATATTTTGTCCTCTTGCATGAACAATTTCTCTTTCACTTACAGAATAACCTTTGTCCATTGACTTTCTGTTCTGACTCGATTAACTAAATTACTTTTGACACACAGTGAAAGATGTTTTGGTTTCCACAATGAAGATAAACCTCTGGAGCAGGACACTTAGCACACAGATTGTCAGATTGATGTTCAATCTCTTGAGGGTAAAAGATACAAACCAACAGGAATGTATGGTCATTTTAAGATTTCCTAAATAGAATTTGCCAGTTTAGTTTTGCTTAAGCTTGTAAGCAGTTTTAAGCAGATTTGTCTAATTCAGACCGATTATGCCTAAGATTATCTTCAGATCAGAAGTAAGAAGTAATTTATACACATAACTTTACACATTTGTGTAAAGTATGGACAGGATAACTACAGCGACCACAAACTCATTTGTTGTACATATGGACATCATGTTAGGATACACTTTAAAAAATGCGAACCTTTCCTTTAAACAATACTTTTTTTGAGTTGTACTTGTTTCTCTGGATGTACAATAATTTTATTATATCAGTGGTGTTTACAGCAGCTGATGTTTCTCCGCTTAATATGCAGAATATGCTGGTGAAACAAGGAAGTTAGCTACAACAAATACATTTTTACCTTTACTTTTTTTTTTTTAGATAGAATAGATTTGTTTGTAAACCCTCTGATAGTAAGACAATTAGGCCCCATATCTTCAGTTTCTACAGTCACACTTACAAACACACTCTGAGTTTGCTCTTTTCTTTTTACGAGAGCCCATTTTCACTCAACCTCTGTTATCAGTGTCCTTTTAAAATCAGGCAGGAGGGAGGACTGAGGGAACAATCGACTGATTCATCTGACTTTATGTCATGCTGGCGGGTCCCCCTCTAACTCTCTTTCTTTCTCAAACTCTTTTTTTTCTCTCTCTCTCTGGACTCCACACCCGTCCCCTCTGCCCTTGCCCACCCAAAATGCTGCTCCACCCCCCCGCCATTGGTTTCTTCCTCTTGTTTTGGGCCGGTGCACACAGGGGCCCCCAGCTTGTCCCCATCCCAGCCCATCCTCAATGGATCCTCTGTTTGACCCCCCCCCCCCTCTCCACTCTGTCTCTCTCTCTCTCTCTCTCTCTCTGCTAAACAGGATAATCAGAGCCACAGCAGCGTCTGATCAGCCGCAGCTCATTATACAGGAACGTATGAGCCTTAATCAGCGCACATTACATTACATAACATGATGGTGGATCATTGGAGTCACCTGCTGCTGCTATTGTGATGGGTGAAGGATCATGGAGGACATGTGATGCAGGTCTCATGTCTGTCCAGGTGGTTATTTGTATTGTTTATTTGGGAGTTGGTGTAGATGCGTGTGAGTACACTGATACATACTGCAGTTTCACCACAGTGACAGTGAATTTACAGAAAGCTCCTCTCTAGCTGGGGTGCAGAAAAGAGAAGTGGATTAGGAAACTAAGGAAGAGACCCCTGTTGTACACATCCAGTCTGCAAATTATACATGTTGGTTGTGTTTAAAAATGAGTAATTTTTCTGCAGAAGTTATTCTGGTAAAACTCCTACAAGTTTTTCAGCTTAAAGAGCAACTTAACGGCTTGAAAACCATATTTTTGATTGATCTCCAGGGGTGTAACTTCTCACCTTGCTGCAGTGATGTAGAAGTGTACTCCAGGGTGTGTCAGTACACAGTGACATCACAGTTGGGTACAGGTACAGGTGCAAAAGAGCACATAGAAACTTGAAACTTCCAACCAGAGAGGGCAGTGAAACACTACTTTTCAGCCTGGTGTTCAGTTACTCTTTAAGTGTGAATAAATACTGTTAGACTGCCAGTCAAAGTAGGACAAATTTAGCATAGAGCATGCAAACCAATCACAAGAGATCAGGAAGTGACACTTTATTTTTAAGTGGCAGATGTAACTCATAAAGTCTACTACAGCATACATATCTGCTCTGAAAATCACTTCCTGTGTTCTTTGAGAAAAAAATCTTAAAACAAAAGGAATTTATAGAAATTTATATGATCAATTCCTTGATTTCATAATGGTGCCCCCTAGCTTTGCATTACTGCGAAGAAATACCGTTCCACCATCCGCTTGCGTAGCTGGAGTCCTTATTTCCATACAGCAAATCAAATAAGACAATCAGACTCTGAACAACAACTCACATTAGCTTTCCTGCTAAAGTGTCCTTCTTATTTTACTTACAAACATCATCAGTTAGCAGGCTAGATAGCTGATTAGCTGCACTGCAGCACTTTAAACAGCATGTAAACATACCTGCAAATGTCTGGTTAGATGCTGGTTTGGTCGTTGCTCTTCAAAATCCCTGTTAGCGACACACTGTCTGTCCATGACTTGTAACTACAGCAGTTTGTTTACTTTGTCTCAGTTTCATATGGTGTAACACCAGTAGCCTGCCCGCTAATGTCAATCAAACAAGCCTTAGACACCCCTCCAGCTGGCTGAGACAAAAAATTTCCCAAAATACCTTTTTAAAAAAAAATCCTTCTAATAATATTATTGTTAACAATACATTTAAAAACATGTTGACATCTTGTTTGACTGCAAAGAGGGATGATTAAATGTGATTTCAGTTGGACTGTAAAGGTAAGCTGATATTACAATTTAAACGAACACCACAGACAAATTCATACATTATACTTATAGTAGACTAGCAGTTCAGAGTTCACTTTAAACATGCAGATGTGCACGGTCAGCCAAACTATAGTATAGGCATAGTGGTGGCGGGGAAAAAGCTACGTTTCTGGGATGAAAACATTCTCAAATATTCAGATAAGCTGATATTTTGTGGCATTAACACAATGATTCCCGTACTGTACTTACTTTCAGGAAGGTTGCAACAACGCAACCTTCCTGAAAGTAACTCTGCAATCCATGTAAACACCTACTGGTATCATAACCTTCATCTGATTATTTTGATAACACTTCTGAGGTTGCTGGAGACAGTGAGGTATGAGGAAGGCGGGTCGCTGGTGGTGGTGGAGAGAGAGGCATTGCTAAAATTCCTCTGTGGAGTGAGGAGGATATTTATTGACTGTGTATCAAGCAGGAAGACTCCGTCCGCTTCAACCAAGCACGTACTGTCACCATCCAAAACACACACACACACATACACACACACAAACACACACTTCCCCCACCATTTCCTTTTAAAACCATTGTAATCTCTATGTTTACCATTCAATCTAAATAAATGGTTTCAAAATCACTGTTTTCATCTTAGACAAAAAAGTCTTTGTGATACTCCCCGTTTTGTAATGTTTGAGGAGTAAAACACTTTAAGGCTACACACACTTGCTACAGACAAGGTCATGGTCTTCTTCTGTGTTTCATAACAAACTTTACAGATTTGCAAGTACAAAATAGGAGCTATTTGAACAGATTTTTCCTCACTTTTCAGGATTGTTGACAGCAGTTATACGAGTATTAATGTGCACAGAAAACATATGCAGAGTTCTGGATGACACAAAACATGTAAACCAAGCACGCTCAACGTCATATAATATTTCAGTCAGCATATGTCCATAAATCAGTCTGATTGTAAACTTTTTACCTCCCAAACAGAACAATAATAAACCTCCCACGAGACAAATAATCTCACATTATAAAGCCATTCCAGCTCGTCATGACGAAATTAGATCACATTCAAATTTGCGTCACTGATTTTACTCAATTTGGCAAAGAAGAAGCAAAGCAATGATTTAATAGTGGCTTGGGCAATTGATGTGCTTCTCCTATTTCTACAAATGAGGTAAAGTGATCCGATATTTCCCCGTACTTCCAGTTCTTTTGGCTGCTGGTCACCTGTTTTTATTGACGTGGAATGAGTGTGAGTACAATAAAAAACAATATGAGTCTGGCTGGTATCAAAGCTGGCAGCAGCCAAGGACAGTGCAGGCATTGTGAACAGCAACCTGCTACATGGAGAGACATCTCGTCAAAGGTAGGAGCACATAAAGTGTATCAGCTGGAATCACAAAGCACAATGGACGTACTGAAGTCGGACGAGCACTTTTGAAACGTTTCATATCATACATTCCAATGTGACAAGTGAAATACAAGTGAAATACAAGTGAAAACACTGACGCCACGATGATACCTGTGATAACAGCTCAAGACTGAACAAAACATCCAACCGCCACACAGATGATGTCACCACAACTGCACAAACATGCCAACGTGTGACAACAGGTGCAAACAACACACATTCTTGAGAATTAAACAAGAATGAACAAATGTATGATTGAAATCTTGACCAAATGTTATGTGCTTTCTTAACGGTTGTCTCAGCGTCATTTGACCTTTGTGTTGACCTTTCAGGAAGACAGACTGGCCACAAAATGTGACCTGTTGACCTCCTGCCTATAAAAAAGTCAATAAATCCAATAGATTATACGAGGCGTGGATGGAGCAGGTGGCGAAACATACATAGTCATTAGCAGGTGCTTTCCAAATATTCATTCACACAATGCTGAGCAATTTACACAGAGGTAAGAGTGCCGAGTCTGCAAGATACCTCTGATGATGGCAGCTGGACCTCAACACACACTGCACGGCCGCACAAATGAGAAAGGCATGTCAAGTTTTAAAAAGAAGAGTTCAGTTGTATTTTCATTAACATGGGGAGATATAGCATAGCACAAGAGTTAATTAAGCCTACATCGTGTTTATTATCTGGCACTCACTACAACAAAGTGTCAGCGCTCACAGTGCTGCACTTCAACAACAGACTTAAATGGGACTTGACAAAAGGTTAAAAAAAATCGCTGCTTATAGGCTGCAAGTAGGTTACCAGTGTATTTTGACAAAAATACTAATAATGATGAAATGATTATATTTGTGAAGCTGAAAGGTTAGACCTTGTGATAAGATTGCTTTTGTCTGACTACCGTATTCTGTTTTAAATGATGGGTTTATGGGGACTTTTATGAAACCACGTCTCTCATGTGTTATTTTCACATTTCTTTCCTATTATTTCAATAGATTTTGTCTATTTTCTGATGTGTACTTGAAGCCACAGATTAGTTGCTCTCTGCATCTGTTATAACTATATGTGTTTAATTATTTAAAAAAAAAATCTTTTTAGACTTTTGTGTTTTGGATTTTAATTACTTTTTATTTCTTGTTTTTACTGTAAAGCACTTAGTTACAGTGCTATATAAATCATATATCATTGTTATTAAAATATTATTATAATTATTATTATGTGTTTTTAATTTGTCTAAATGTGTTGCCTAAAATTTTAAACTTGTTTTCTACTTGTGTGCAGGTCCATTAAGGTGATATTTGTAAAGAATCCTTCTGAAATGTTGTATAGGATTACTATTTTTTAATTGAAGTGAAAAAGCTAAGGGATATTTTGATCGTTCTGGGGGGAAAGAACATGAAAAGTGCATGATGTGAGCCTGTTATTATCAGTGTGTTACACTCTTAATCAATCATCCATCACTGCTCTCTAAAAGAGCTCCAAAGACCATCAAAAGGAATAAATGCGTGGTTGTTCGTGATCCTGAGTGTTGCTGACTAACACTCTGAGCGCAGGTGGTCTGTGTGGCTGTAAATCTGGACTGTTTTATTACTGCGGGACTGCAGACACCTCGACCCATTACTCAGCAAAAACAGCGTCAGGGGCGCGTGGAGGATGTGCGCTGCAGCGCGTTACTGATGCGCACAGAGTGGGACACATGAGGGAAGGAAGGGGAGGAGGATGAGGGGGGGGGGGGGCGACAGGTATGTTTGCAAACACACAGGTAAACTGATATAAAAAGAATTAAAGTAAGAAGCGTTGCAGCAGACAGTTGGAAGCAGGATAAACGTCCCTACATCATCCAGACTATCTCATCGCTTCTCTCGGCTCTGTGCCTACTGCGCAGGGAGGTGTGGTGAGCAGTGACAGGGACCCAAAGGTGTCAGTAGGTAAAGACTGTACCTTGCTGTCGAGGACGCTGCTTCCCTCCTGGAGCACCTTCACCTCCGCACTCAGCTCCCCGGTTGAGGCTGAGGCTGAGGCTGAGGCTGAGGCATCCTCCTGGCTCTTCCCGTCCCGCTGCACTGAGCTCTCTGCTCCCATGGCGAACAAACGCAAAGGTGGACTCTCCTTGTCTTTGGCTACGTTTAGTTTAAAACAAACAAATAAAAAAAAAAACTACCCCGAGTCAACCGCGAAGATAACACAACTGGGTTACAGAAGCGGGTATCCAAACGCGTGCGAATTACGAGCTCTACAGTGCAGCTCCGCCCCGGGGTGGCCTGGATCTGGAGTGATGAAATGTGAGGACCAGCAAACTGTTTTAGGACACCCCCGCCTCCTCCAACCTCCCACACCTCCCGTCAGTATCACATGGGGCTCCGGTGCGCCGCGGCACGCCTTGCAGCAGCAGCAGCAGCAGCAGCAGCAGAGACGCTGCTGATGGAGGACAGACGACAGTGAGAGAGAGGTGAGAGAAGAAGATGAAGAGGTTAATAAATAAAATGAAGGTTTAATTGTCCATGGAATTGTTTATCCATTCTCTGTTGAAATTAGATCTATCCTAAGAGATTGCTAAATTAAATTATAGCTGTTGATGTAAAACACACTTCACTTACACATGGGAATAAATCAGGGAGTCATCATAACAAAACCTGCACAAGCCACTGGGGAAATATTTAGAGTTTTATACCATAGGTATGGTAAGAAAACTGAAAAAAACTACAAAATGTAAAAAAATGTATTTACACATACTTAAGTATTTCAGTTGTATACGATTTTATACTTTTCCTGCACTCAATTTTCAATGGAAATATTTTTGCTCCTCCACATTTATCTGATGGCTGTAGTTTTTAAGGTTTTACATGCAAAACACACAATAAGCTCTAAAATGTAGCTAATACATTGGTAGAGTTTAAAGTACCCAGATATTTTGTAAAGGAATGATAAATGCATTAATATAAACTATACTGTAGCTCTGCTGATATTGAATTTTTGAGGCCAATAGCAATAATACTATTTGAGAGTTTAATAAATACAATATATATGCTGATTGTCTTTTTTTTCATAAATACATAATATAAACAAATATTTTGATAAGGGTCCCTATAGGATACCTCAAATTAATTGTTCCTAAGAATTGTCACCACGATGTTTGCTGATAACGATATATATCGGCCCATTGTCATTTTATAAAAACATAAACAAACAATCTTGATATGGAGCCCTTCAATCAGATTCTTCCCCCAATTGTGACCAAGATACATACTGAGTGGGACATTTTTTAGTTGAAAAACATACATCTTTGTGGGGGCTTTCTGGTAGGTGTATAATATGTAACTATGTTGTTCCCAGTTTGCTTCCAACTGGGAACCTTTGTCACACCCTTTCTATACTGTTACCTTATCAGATGAAGGCAAAAATGCCACAGAAAAATCTTTGAAAAATCTTTTGAGAAGCGTATAAACATATAAACAGATGCCAATATATGCCAATAATATAAAGGGATATCAAACTTGTTCTACCACTGCAACAACTCTTGTCGCTCTCTGTCAGGCAAAATGCAACTACATGCGGGTTTGAAATGTTTTCATGTGTGTGCATTTTGTGGTAATAATGTGAGGTTGCTTCATATCACAGAGAGAGCGAGAGTGAGGGAGAGAGACAGAGAGAGAGCTACTGTTTCCTTCCTGTGGTTCAATCATATGAACTCCCATCTGACTTCTCAATACTTAAAGCCACTAAGTTTATCCACTTGGATTTTTCTTGTCAATTTACAGTGAAGTTCAAGATAGTATCTCACATTTTAAATTGCTTTAACCAGTCTTATAAATCAAATGTATGGTCAAGAATGTAATTATAATCTAGTTAAGAATCTCTAATCTAATTTTGTCTCTGACATACAACCACAGAAAAACAGGATATGCCTCATGTTTGTTTGTATAGATTAGCTCGGAGTCTTTACTGTACTGACAGCGCCTCATGAAGTGTGTTGGCGTAGAGCGACACTGCCTCGCTGATGGGGAGATGATGTTTGTTTAAATGTTAATTGCAGGTTGAGCCATGTGCCATTTTGTTTGGAATTTTAGAACGCACAAATTACAGCCCCAACGCTCAAAGCCAAGTTCACACAGGCCTAGACTGAGGGTCCCTGCAGCTAAACCAAAACCCAAAACCCAAACACACAGTGCAACAACACAAACACTTTGAGAAGAGAAGCACAGTTTGGATAATCTAGTCTGTCTTGTGGTTTATGACTTGTGAGCAGAGATTAAACAAGTAGCAACTTGAAGTCAAAGGCAAATCAGAGGTCATTTTATTTAGTCTGGGTTAAAAAAAAATGTTATTTGTAATTTGAACAGAAGGCAACAAACTTGAAACTTGATTGCCTGAAGACGTCACTGAGACATTTAAGTCTCATGTTTTAACCTGATAAAATCTCAGAACAATAATAAATAAATAGGACTGCAGCTGGCAGGCATTACATAAAAACCTCAAATATTTAATCAATAGGCAAATGCTTTGAGATGTCTCAAATGTAAAAAAACAACACTGCAACACTGAGCAAGAAACTGCACTTTTATATGAAGATGATGCCCTCGTTTACGTGAGTGTCATCACAAGGTGAGCATGTCGTTAATAACCGACAAACCATTCAAATTTGGTGATGAATACAAATGATGCCACTGCACATGTCACCAGCACACTGAGGTTCTTCTGTGTGTTTGTAATTTTTCCACAAGAACGTAAATCATGTTACAAACATGTGGTGAGGCAGCCTGTCTCTGTTATTGAGGAACCAGTGACTGCAGCTGCATGTTTTAGGAAAATCTGGGACATCAAAAACAAAGGAAAAATGACTTTCAGCTTCCCGAAGCAGCCATCATTACAGAGTCCATCAGCATTTTAAGCATTTTAAGCATTCTGTTTTTTTAGTTGTATTATTAAAAAGGTTCAAGTTAATTGTTTGTTAAAAAAAAAAAACAGAACAGAAAGAAACACAGAGAATGGAAACAGACATTTGAGGCAGAAGATGCAACTTTGTCATAACAGTCATTCCTTTAGTTTATCTTCTGTAACACACAGCATGATTCAAAATAATGTTTTAGAGTGTTGTTAATTACATATTGCAGGCCTTGCAATAATCGTGACTGTGATTTCTCCTCCCCTCTGTGATATTAAATTGTGTCAGACTACCAAAGCAGCATTTTGTCAATACATGATTCAGTAACCAGCACATGCAGGCTGCTCACGCTGTAAAACCACAGAATGACTTCACACTCGTGTCGGCAAGCCAGAGTGAGCCGAGACCGAAAGCCTCATTACAGTCGTACACAGACAGACGTGTTAGTGAATGACCTTCAGCACGTCAGGCCGATCAGCAGAAGTGCTGATGTCATCTGATAGAGGAGGGGGGGGGATGGGGGAAGGAGGTTCTCATTAAAGTGAAAGCCTTACTGGATATGTCATGGCCTCCGCTCAATAAAACAATAATGTAATGGCGCATTAAAAAGGGCACACTTACTTACAGGAGGGGTAACATTCACAAACACTCTTTCACACTTGCCGTCTTATGCTTGTTCTATGGGAAAAGGGAATCTACTCCAGGGATTTTGTCCAAATACAACTGGCCTTTTTTTTTCTGCTGATTACTGGCACTAATGTAGATTCAACTATATGTGGGAAGCAGTGATTATTGCTCAGCCACAGTTTGCAGATGGATAACCTTGGTATCTTAGTGGAAACAGTTGATACCGGGACTGAATATTTGTGTAAAATGCAACAGTGAAATGTTGGCAAGTGTTGTGTTTTTTCAGAGACAGAGAGAGTTGAAGAATGTGGCCCTGAGGGTTGGTGTCTGGCGTGGGCACAGACACGGGAGGAGGTCGTCACATACTCTCATACTTGGTCAAAAGCAGCAAATGAAGGGTTTTGCTCCAAAACAAGGTGGGTACTATTTAAAAAAAAAAAAGAGCCACTATATTTGCATAATTATTGCTGGACACGATTGTGACATGTGATGTGAAACAGATGTTGCCAAAACAACACAGGCTTAAAAAAAAAAAAAAAAAACCTGTAATGTCAAATTGAAAGCATGTGTGTTTCTGAAATGTTGCTGCATTATAGCATATTTTTCTCTAAAATGGATAAACACTCTGAGGTGATATCTTTCAAAATATTGCAACACGTGCAATACCAAAGTCATAATGATGAAATATTATCAGGTCTAAGGGTCTCTTGACCAGGCAGGAATGTGATTCCTAGAAATGGATCTTAATCTAAAGTTAACGAACTTCAAGAAAATGAAAAACATCATCGTTTATTCAGAGATCATCTGAGCTGTTTTCCCAGCACGTACACTCACAGGAGACGTTTAAAGGGACCTGTCCTTGGTACTGAAATTAGCCAGTCTATTAAATTTGAGTGCTAAAAGACGAGAGCTTAAACAACTGGAAGCTTTGGCAGATCGAGTCAGAAGCTCGACATAAACAACTCTATGTTAAAGCTGGGTTTTTTCCAGCACATTACAAAGCCGTGACGAAGCCCCCTCCTCATCAACACCATGTCTTCAAATCTGTCATCAGCTCAAAACAAGAGGTTTCAGTCTCTCCTTCTCTCTCTCTCTCTCTCACACACACACCACAAATATGCAGTTTGAGCACTACTGTATAAATGAGTGCATTCCTGCAGCCTTGACTATAGTTAAAGTGCCAGATCCTGCCTGGTGAACACAGAGAATAACAGACTTGGCAGGTGTGGAATGCTAGCTATGACAGGCGCACACATGTGCACACATGTATGTTGGCTCCATGTTGCAAACCCCAACACCTCATAATGACAGATGCTGCACCCTGGAGTGCTGCTGGGAGGGGGGACGATGGTTTGGCTTTCAGGCACGCTTGCAACACAGGGACCTCCTCCCGTGGGTGTTGAGCAGCACTTGTGTAGAAAAACAGGAGAATATGATGAAAAAAATATAAAGTTTTAACGTGCGAGTATAGTGAGAAAAAGAAAAGAGGAAGTTTTGGGGCAAAAATAGAAGCAAGAGACAACAGGAAGTGAGTGTATGTGTGTCCAAACAACAGATGGGCTGAGCCACAAGTCAACTGCTGGGTGTGAAAACACAAACACACAGTTTTGGAGTAAATAAAAGCTTTTTTTTTTTATGAAAGGCACACACTTTTGACCAACATGTTTTCACATACAACTGTTGTTACTGAGAATAAACAAGTGTTGATTACATTTGAATACAATATTCGGTTTAAACTTTGAAATGTGAAGTGTAACTGAAGCTACAGTTAAAGTATTAATTAACAATGTTATTTCTGTCATTAAATCACCTCATCACAGACACTGGATGTTACTCACAATGATATCAGATAATAAAAACTGTTACATTCAGCATTCTGGATGGAAACCAGCCACAACCTGAGCGTGAGCAATGGAAAGAGATTAACAACAACAACCACAACAACAACAACAAAAAGCAATTTGTATAGAAATGTAAATACAGGTTTTACTGCAGTTTTCTATGGCAGAGGTGGGGCACCTCACCTGGCATGAAGACCGCCTCCACAAATATCACAAAAAAAAAAATGTGTAAACTTCTATGAAATAAAGTATTAACCATCAAACATAAAAAATAGCAGAGGTGCCAATTCACACAGCTGACTACAATTCTGACTATGAGTGTATGAATTATTTAGGCCATTATCCAGTAACTAAATTGATCAGATGCATCAGGATGTGGGTGGTTTATTACCTCTGCTAAACAGTTACGAAGGGGAAACCGTGAATTACAGTCACATGACACAAAGAACAGGAATTCCAGGCTGGGTATATAGCTTATGTAGCTATCTCATCACATAAAATGTAATACTTATATATAATAAAAAAGGGTTTGGAAGTGATGAGTGTTGCTTGATGGCTGTAGTGATTTTCACTGAAACAATACAGCAGCTTGGACATTCAGCAATATCACTAACACTTACATTAATACCATAGTAGCAGTTTGTGCATACATCAGTAATTTTAGTTATAAATACACAAGCTGAAACCATTTCAATTAAAAAGCTTAAGACATGTATAAAAGTAGCACCGTTATAAGACATTTAGAGTAACTTTTTTCACAAATAAAAAAAGGCTTAATTTTAGGAAAACAAAGTAAAATCAAGATGGTTCGAAGACTCTTCCATACACAAAAAACATTGTACAGAGAGGTAAATGATATGGCTGTAAGAGGTCATCTTTGGCATATTACACACATGTGCAAATACAGCATAAAGATAATGCTTCAGTAATCTGTTGTTTCGTTGTTGTTTTTTTTTTTTACCAGGACATATTACTGTGATGTGGGGAGAGATTGAGCTTGCTGGGAAGAAAGCATTTCCTGTCGAAGGTGCAGGGGATGGAGGAGTCTGATGGCGCACGCATGGAGCTGAGGATCCTGAGAACACAGCAGAGAGCCTGGAAAAAAAACAAGATGGTGAATTTAACTATGTGCATGAGTGAGAGAGGGTGTAGCCTCACAGACTGGGGCCTTGGCACCGAGTCAATGAGATAATAAACTGAAAACTCCAGGGAGGAAATAAACGTCTCATGTAACAAATTATATAGACAATGACTGCTTATAAAGTATTTATAATGATACACTGCATGCTGCTTTATAGACTGGAATAGCATATTTAATAGAGTATTTTATGTTGATGTATACGTGATAATACCTGTGAGAATATCTTTACAGAGCGTGCTCAGAACAGCCCAGTGATCTCCTCTGTGACGGGGTCGAGGTCAATGTCGTAGAAACAGGGTCGAGTTGGCAGGCCAGGCATGGTGCTCATCTGAAAGAAAGAGATGAAAGAAAAAAAAAAAACAGAAGAAATTACTCATGACAGTCTAAATCAATCTGTACAGCATTATGCATTTGGAATATTTTGGGGACTCAAAATACCGAGCAAAATATTTTTCTACTCTATTTTCTACTCAACAAATTCCTTAGATTACAAAACCTGACATTTCACAGTGTTGTTGTGCTACATTTTGTCCTTTTTAGTGAGACTGTGCTGATATTTTTGTTCGTGTTTTTTT
Source organism: Scomberomorus guttatus (assembly GCA_038419695.1). Lineage (NCBI taxonomy): Eukaryota > Metazoa > Chordata > Actinopteri > Scombriformes > Scombridae > Scomberomorus > Scomberomorus guttatus. The sequence goes on from CM076462.1 coordinate 13,473,470, forward strand.
TTTTTTTTTTCATATCTTGAATAAAATTAAAAAACTGCGACTCTCGCACACACGTCTCACTTACTGCTGGTACATTTATGACCTACTGTTTGGTTTGAACATGTAGACGTTCAGGTCGTTTACAGCAAACAATAAGATTGAAACCTTGTAAATATATGTACCGGGAGTACATGAGACAAACCAGCTGAAAGGAAATTTGATGAACAAAAAATATTAAAAATGTAAGACCTTTGTTTATATGTATTGTATTTGCTTGACACAGTAGAATTACTTAAATAAATCAATGCACAAAGCAAGACAGGAAGGAATACAGCACATACATTTTTTATATCTCTTGTAAATCAAAGCCCTCTATTTATTATTGTATCCTCAAGTCTGCACTCTAAGAAGGGTTTTCAAAATGACTATAAAACTAACAATTTAACTTTTCTAAACGACTGTTACAACAAACGGACTGATCCTAACTGAGAAACAAATCTTAGCAACTGATTCATATTTTTTGTTGTCATTGCTTCTTTGAAATTCTCATAAAAATGTTATTGAACACAGAATCAAATAACAAGGAATGATTATAATCTTGATAATAACTAAAACATCATATTAAAGCCTTCACCACAACACAGCTGTTCTATACAAAAACGACAACCTACCAAGATTTTGTATCAAAACTAAACTAGACACAATAAGATCAACCCCTGCTGGTTCAATGACTATAATCTAGACTCATTTAACTCCAGGCAGACAGATGATCAATGTGCGGGTAACCTCCACTTTAGCTGTGATGAGTCCAGCCGGAATCAATGGTTGCTTTGTTCTCATCATACTCAAAATATAGATAACAAAAGGCTGCCTCACAGATGTGAGACAGACAAAAACAGAGATGAGGGGCTCTGAACAAAGTCGTCCTGGTAATACTCGTTTCCACACTGATGGATCGAGATCACTGCCACAAAAAAAGACTACGGAGAAACAACTATTAAGTTTTGATTTGTCCAATAAGTAGCTAAAAGAAGCTGCATTTCATTACTGAAAGAGTAACAAGAACTACAAAGTTCACGCACTCCATAAAGTCTTATGGACAAGTGCGTCGGATCATAAACTAAGTGATTTTTATGCAGCACACTTGTCATTAAGACTTTCTGGTGGAAAGTCAGGAACTGTACAGCAGCTGATACCTGAAATAGTGGAAACTCTTAACGCTTAGGTTTCCTGAACTGACAATAATCAAAAAGGTGTGTCAAGCTTTGCTAATCATATATATATTTCCCCAAGAAAAACAAAGTCCTTAAGTATTTCCCTTGTATAGAAATGCAATGTATAGAAATGGATATAAAAAAGAAAAACATTTGCAGTGTTTTTCTGCTCGGAGTTACAAAAACATGTTTTCAACACAGTTTTAAAAGGCTGCAGCACATGTGAGAACGTTGTTACTAAAACCAGCTGATAATCAAATTCTATCACGTAAAGCCATGTGGAATTATATTGAGATAGATTAAATAATAATAAGAAGTGGAAAAAAAAGCAACTGACAGGGGAAATTCACCCAAATTAAATTTGACATGGACAGGAGAGAGCATGTGAATGGAGGCTCACGCGTACAGTCAACGAGACCTTTAATGAGCACGTTGACAATGGGTCAACGTGCCAAAACTGATCTAAATTTAAAGTAAAGTTAATAAATGTGCATCTACAGTCTTTGTTGCGCGGCAGAGAGAGAGAGAGAGAAAAAAAAAAGAGGATCTGGTTTGCACAGTATAATTGATCAAAGCCAACTGTCCGACTCGTAAAACACGTTCCCCTCTCAAAAACCCGACCAAATCATACCAGCCGAGCTGAAAAGTAAATTATCTCGCTCATTAGACAGGGAGCGACATTCTTTGCATGCTTCCCTCCTTCTGACTCAGGGCCAGTTTTATGGGCCCATTAGTGGAAATGAGACAGGAGGAAGTGACCAGCCAATTTCCTGTCTGAGGAAACGCAGCTCCTCAAGTAAACGAAGGCAAAAAAGCGAGGAGTACATGCTTACAGCCCCGCGCAGCAGACTGCTCGCTCTCGTGTTTAGCTGGTCTGATGTCAACAGTGGCGGCTGTTACGTGACACTGTTCTGATCATAAGCTTTGAACCGCAGATGACTCAAACTATGAGCAGATTTAAAGGAATTCAATATCACTGCATTGAGTCATAATCTAATGGAGTGCATTGGGAACAATAATGGTGGGGGAATGGGCTCTTTTTGGTCGTGACATCACAATGTTTCGAACTGCCATGATGTCATCATCCAACCTGAGGAAATGGAAAGGTTTAATGTGTTGATATTAAAGAACGGGGAAGATAAGAGACTAATAACAGGTGTGTTTGTATGAAAATGCGTTTTGCTTCATTTTTTCCAAATGAAACTAATGACAACTACAGTATATAAAACTAAAGCTCACAAGACGATATGCCTCAAAAGTCACTTCAGAAAGAGAAGATATTAGCCAGCTTCGAAGTAGTTGGATTCACATTTAGCTTCTCGTCTCTATAGTGTAAAGTATCTGGCTGTGCATTTAAATATCAAAGGATGCTGCGATGCAACAAAAGATGCGGTGTTCTCCTGGTCCTCCTCTCCAGCCTGAGAACATGTTGGCACTCGCAAAAAACACAACACTCCAAGGCTAAAGTTGGAAACTCCACTCGGCCAAATAAGTCCCTCCATTATGCCCAAACACAATGTGTCTTTGTCGTCAGGGAAAACCCTGGAGGAGACAATACAGCTGGATTTCTACCCCCCACTGATTTTGGAGAAGAGTCTCAGTCAACAAGCAGCCAAGGTTTGCTACAGAGGAGGACTGAAGAGCTTAAGAAAAGTAATTCAAAAGCAAACACTTGATTAACTTTACTTACAGTAAATTACAGTAAGTGTGAGACAGTTTGAATATGAATGAATGCTCCACACTGTATGTATGTTCATCTCAAGTTTCACTAAAGGTCAGTTTCACAGATAACATGGATTTACTGGACTTGTTGACCTTTGAGTCATTAACATGACTTAAGTTAGCCAAAAATAAATGAACTTCTACTTTCATCTCATGTGTGTTCTCTTTCATGGCCCTTTAACTAATCTACAACTTGTTACACATTAACCAGTTGTGAGCGTGTGGGACCATCCAGCCAGGAAGGGGGTTTCTATAAATCTGGACTGTTTTGGGTTTAATGGTGCAGCGGAGGCAGCTCTAACGGGATATGAACTCTACAGAGATCTATTGTTCTGCTTGTGACCCCTCCCACACATTTCAGAGGAGTGACATCAGCCCCTTCCTGATTCTTCACCCTGCAAAGACCCCTAAACCCCCTCCCCAGCTCGGACGTTCCTCCTCGTCTCGCACTCACGCCCTCACCGCCTCAGGGTTTTTGGTGGCCACAACTTTCCGCCTCTTCGAGTCAAGTGTTACTGGAGGGTCTGTGAATGTTTTGCCGGTATTCATTACATTTAAAAAGGCAGCACATACACATATTATGAAATTTCGAGAGCCAAAGCTCAGTTGAAACTTTTATCAAAATAATGAAATGATTTTTGCTTCAAGGACATGAGTTAGATGCTCAGTCCTATAGAGATCAGAAATCCATTCTCCTTTCCATCCTCTGCTCCACTTGCCTCACCCAGTGAATTTTCTCAGAGGGTTTCCTTTCTCTGCCCTGCTAAAAATCTGTAACATGACACTGGGGTTTTCTGTCTATATTGTAAAGGGCATCGACTATTATTCTTAACCAAAGAACTATTTTTGAAATTGTTGTCCGGCTGAGGCTAGAAAAAAAAAAAAAAAAAAAAAAAAACAGAAGCAAGCCTGGAGTTCGGTGAAACTTGAACTCTCTATAACTTTAAAAATTCAATCTATGGATCAGTCTGGCAGACGGACGTTAACCTAAAGAGTTCAAAGAACTACTAGGAGACTCCCTTTGGGTTAGGAGTCACAGTTCAACGGTCGTCGACATGCCAGTGGCTCCGTGGGGCCGCGGCAGATCAAAGGCAGGGTTGGGAGACTGGACAGACGCCACAACAAGATACTGCCACCCCTTCCCAGCATGCCCGGTGTTTGACACCTCTGCCTCTGCCTATCAAAGCCCAGCCCTCAGGGCACTCTGGTGAAACAGTGGGAGACAAAACGCTCAGGAACCTGCTTCCTTCCTGCTCAGCCCATCATCAACCGAGAGGCTCCGTCCAGCCTTGTTCAGCTCTAACCGGCTCAGTAATACGGCTTTCGAGAGAAGCAGGGGACAGAGCCCAAACCATAAATGCTGTTCATGGATGAACTCATGGGAAAGAGGATTATGGGATACAGTACCTGCAAGGCCTGATGATCCTCTGTGGCTGTTAAAAAAAGTAATGGAAATTAAGTTTCTACTGTGTCACAGCTTTACAAAGCTGCCTGAATAAAAAAAAAAAAAAAAATCAGCTCTTCAGGACTTAACCTCACAGCAACAAACCGCATTACAACACAGATTGGGCTTTTAATCAACTTTCACAAAGTTTGGCCAAACTTAATTTTCATCACACATCAAAGTGAGCGGCTGTAGATGTCAGTCTTTGAGCTGGATACTACAGTAACGAGGTAAAGGAAGGGCCCGGGCTGTAATATTAGATTCAGTCAGTCAGTGAATAGCTACTTTGAAACTTGCAGACCAACGTTTGAACGCAGACCCGCTGAAAAACTGAGGAGACACACATGTGCAGACAAACACACAACAAAACATTGTGTTATTACTACTTTATGCTACTCAAAGTTAAAAACATGTTCCTGATCTGACTTTAAGTTAAAGACCTTGTATTTTAGGTTCTACAGGTCAGGATTAGAACTCTTTTCAGATCACGTACCGTTCCCACAAGTGGGTAGATGAAGCCAGCCCCGATGCTCGCACGAACGTCTCTGATTGGCAAAACGAATCCGGTGGGTGCGCCCTTCTTTTCAGGCATGTGGGACAGGGACAGGTGGGTCTTGGCCATGCAGATGGGCAATGAACTAAAGCCCTGGTTATAGCAAAATGAAAACACAATGATCACTATGTGAGAGGGGGAAAGACAAATAGAGACAGTAAGGAAAAGAAAGAAAGAGACTATCTGTGCGACTCCTGTGTGCGAGTCAGTTGTTATTGCAGAGGCAGTGATCTCACCTGTTGATTGTAGTAATCTATCTTGGCCTTGGCCTCAGGAGACAGCTCGATATCATCAGCTCCATACACTTTTTGGGCTATTGCCCTGATCTTCTCCACTACTGGCATCTACAGGGAAGACGGGTGGAAAAACAGGTCAGAACTCCAGTAAAAGGGGAATAACAGGGGAAATTAGATTTAGTGAAGACACATCCGTATGACATCAGAGTTAAAAAGAATTACACAGAGTGAATTAAATCACCTAACATTTTTTACACACACACCTTTTATTATGTGACTATTACTAGATACAACTTTCTCTGTAGCCCAAAACAAACTGTCACCCAGCAATATTTTACATACATATGGTAAATTACACCATGGAGTCACAACAGGACCGCACAGTATCTTAAGCATTATTTCAGAGTGCCCTTGATTTAGTAATCTTTCTCTGTCATTTTATATTCCCTATATTATGTCACTGCTGTGGATGGTAAAAATGTGGCAACACTTCTCGATTCCTGCAAAATGAAATGATGAATTTACGTATTTTTCATTAAATGTTAGTAAGACTAATAGTTATAAAACTTATAATAATCATACACAAGCAAACCGTTATTGCAAGTTGAGCTTTTACAAAGAGTTCAGTTTAAAAGATGGGTACAGTGTCCATCTGCGGCCAATAACATCTACTTTACAACGGCCATTCTTCGATACGTCTGACACCATGTCCTCTATCACGTATCAGGGTCCTGAAGTCTGGCCCACAAGTCTGCTGCTTTCTGCTGTTCTGACTCCTACTCAAATGTCGCCTTGGCTGCAGATATCCTCCATTTTTGTTACCCTGCCCCCGCACCACCAACTTCCTGTCTTGTTGTTGTCTGTCACATCACGTATCTTCCAATTTGTCATGTTCACCGACTTTCCTCCTAACTCCCACCCCGACAACCTGGCACTGTGAACTTGGAACAATGTTAACAAATATTGAGCGTCAATTGGGTTCATTAAATTAATACTGTACCTATTGTACTCCTATTGTTGGATTCTTGGTATGCAGGCACATGCATACTGTAAATGGGCGCACACACAGACACACACATAACAGGATCAGTTAATTTAAGTCACAACCTCCCAGACTCACTAACTCAAACCAGTTGATGTTTTTATTTCCACATTCTCTGGCTTGGCTCCCAAAGATCATCATTTACTCCAAACAAAAAAATACCCAAAATTGTAGGGATTGGCATACTGACGACTGCCTATCACACAGCAGAAAAACAAAGGCATTAAAGTGGTTTTAGTACAAAGCTACAGTATATTCTTAATTATGATCACTGGATGAACAAACAAAATGCTGATTTTCTAACTACAGTATCTGCTCTCACCTCTATGTTGTAGAGGAACTGGAAGTTGCTGGGTCTGCTGGCAGCATCGTTCACAGCCTGGGCCAGCTCTAAAGAACCTCGCCCGCCCTGTGCCCAGTGGTGGCACGGCACGGCGTCAGATGCGCCGCACTCTTTTGCGATCTGACACACAAGGTCAATCTCTGCCTGGGTGTCTGTCCTATAGAATCACCAGGAAGACTGTTGTTAGCAGGGCTTAGCAGTGTCATAACAACAACTGAAGTATTTAGAGACAAAGTGAACAAAATGAAAATGGTGCCACTCTGGCTCAAAGGAATGTATGGACTATCCCATTACTAAGATGAGGTCTATTAAATTACTGTAAATGAAGGGTTGGTGACTCAAGTCAGGCTGTGTTTTTGTGAATGTGTGTGTTTGCATGCATCTTACTTGAATACATTGAGCGCCACCACAACTGGTACCCCAAACAGGTGTGCTATCTGGATCTGCTTCCTCAGATTGCTATGGCAACCACCTGCAACTAGGGTCAGATTCTGGAAGAAAGAAACAGACAAAAACAGTCACAAAGGTACAATTGTAATTCGACTGAAATTGAAAAGAGAACGAATCACCTATAAAAAGAAATACAACTGTCTGTCCAGCAAAGCACATATTAGTCATCATGAATTTCTCAGATTATGAAGCTGACCCAGCCTTTACAGTCCCTTACAGCAACAAGACTGGCTTTGTTTATTAGGCTTCAGTGAAAGCTTACTTTAAATGACTTCATTTCATTTTCACCCATTTAGCTATTTAGCTGGAGTTGTCCAAGCTTATATACTTAAATCAGAATTTATGGCATTCACCTTGCGTATTTGTCAGCAACAATTAGTTTTACTTCCTCTTTGATGTGGTATATTGTTAACATTTGAAATCATCATACTTTGTCTGGTATTGTACTACAGTACAGAAGACAGTATCCCACTGTGGGCAGTTATGCAGTCATCATTCTCACATTGTATCCTGCAACGTGCAGAACTCCAGTTGTACTGCCAAGCACATTAACAGCATATTGTGCCGCTACTCCAAGTTTGACCACAGTAATCCAATCTTGCAGTGTGTGTATGTCTGTGTCTGTCCGTCTGTGTGTGTGTGTGTGTGTGTGTGTGTGTGTGTGTGTGTGCGTGCACGTGCAGCCCCAGGCTCAGAGCAGTAGGGCCATGCAGGTCTCATAAATTAATTTCCCTGGCTCTGTTTTCCTCAGTACTTCTGGTTCTCGTTACAGGCTTCACAATTAACTTATACTGCTTCGTTATTGACTCAGCTGAACCTGCCTGAGAGAGCAGTGATTCTAGCCAGATATGAATGTGTGCTCGTGGACGCACACAGACACACACACACACACCAAAAGAAACCCACCTCCACTCTACTAAAGCCCACATAACCGGAAACCACATGCAAAGGCTCTATTTGTGCTGTTAATCAAATAAGTACCCTTAAACATGTTAGTGGGCGATGTGTTTATGCATATAGGTGGGAATTGAATGTCAGCAGGAATACAGCTGGAGAGCAGAGAGGTCGACAACAATCTGAAACTTCCTTTACTGCGTCACACATAAATCTGTCAAATGACGTCTAATTCCCCAAGATTTTCCCAGCCTGTTACACACACGGCCTGAAGAACAACCCTGGGATATAAAAGATTTGATTAGTGATAGGCAATAATTGTGCGAGCTGTGTTGTCTCAATGCATATTGTAAGTGAGCAGAGGATAATATCTCTATACAACTCTTTCACATCTTTACAGAAGGTCATGGCTGTAAGAGGCCCTAAGGGGATGTTGGGAAAGTCGAGGGCCACAAAGCTACACTAAGAGGATGCTGGTATCTCCACCCACAGTCATGTGTGTGTACAGCTGCAATAAGTTAATTCAAAAACACACAGGCACTCAAATAGTGCTATGTTAATAAGCACATGAATGCTTCATAATTGGAGCCTTGCGTTGGCTAATGAGTTTAAATAGCTTTAATTTTCCTTAAAAACATCCTGACCTTTACGACTAAATGGGATAAAATAAGCCCAGCCAATTATTTTAATGATTGATTGGAAGAGATGTCACAACCCTCTAACTCCTCAGCTCAAAAATGACATGTGTGTGTCCGCGCATATAGATTAGTGCGCATAAATGCAGATGTAGGACTCATACCTCATCAATGTACTCTCTGGGAAGAGGTGCGCCTGCTGACACCTGAAAACAAAGAAAATAATCACAAACATCAGTATTTTATCACATTTAGCTATGCATTATTTTATTTTATTTTCCATCTCGTTTTGAGTCTTTGCACACATTTATTTGTAATAGAAGACTGCTGTAGTCTTGCCTTGTTCCTCTTTTTAATGTTTCCAAGGACAAGCCAAAAAACTATTGCTGTTAATTTCCTGGGGTAAATTTCAGTGAATGCAATACAGACCAATAAATGCCAAGAAATTCTAAGCAGATTTATATAATTGTTTTATTGTATGAAAGTTCGTCATTCAAATTAGAATGTCCTGATGACTGAATGCACAAACATCTGCCAGCTTCCAAACCAAATGAAAACATTAACCTGAGCTGTCAGAAATGCTGTGTTGCCCTTAAACAACCTTTTATATACTTCATGTCAGCATTGGTTCATACACAATACTGTAGGTACCTTTTATCTCTATGGAGGGGGGGCAGGTCAGCTTACACACTGAAACATTAAAGAACTAAAAAAAGGAGCCATACACAGAAGAGAAGTTTGTCCATAAAAAAGGCACCAAACTCTTCACACAACCTTGCTATGTGTAGGGTGCAATATATATATATATGTGTGTGTTGTTTGTGACAGTATAAGTTAGTTATTTAATAGCATAGCTGTTTCATAACCATTAAAGCAGGTACTGAGGGATGATTGCGACTATGTACAGTGTCACATGCTAGTTAAGGTTGTTAAGGACCTTCATCAAATTGATTATTTAATTCTCCTGCATTAGAGAAGAATTATTGAAAGAATGTAAAAGCCAAACTGCACAAGACGTCACTGAAGTATATCAAGACAGCATGACAGAGAGAAAAACAGATGTACTCATAATTCAAACACGTGTGTGTTGCGTTACATTTTCATAGTGTTGTGGCACAACTTACGTTCGGGCCTCCGCCGTGCATCTTTAGCGCTCTAACAGTTGCAACCAGCACCACCACGTTGGGCCTCAACCCCGAAGCCCGACATTTGATGTTGAAGAACTTCTCCATCCCGATGTCAGCTCCGAAACCAGCCTCAGTCACTGTAAAGCAACAGACAGGAATGTTTTTATATAGCACAAGACAACAAAAAGTACAAGTGTTAATATGTCTACCAGTAATTTACTAAGAATATTTTCAGATTCTGGTCAGCATACAAACATAATGTAAGCAAACTGTGATAAAGCAATGTCCAAGTTCTTTGGAAATCCCCAAATTAAAGTATCTGCACCATTACAAAACTGTATCAGCAGAGAAATTAAAACAGGTGAAGTTTGACCAAATGTTCAACCAAATTTGAACTCCAAATGACACAACTTTATACACACGTCAGTTCAGTCACACATCTTTAAAGAATCATGGGGATAAGAGGAGAGTCCAACTGTGTTTTTGTCAGCACAGTAACACAGAACTGTGTGATGGGTTCATTGTAAGGGCTCTCAAAGAAACAGAGGGCCTCTGATATGGACGGCCTACACACAGGCCTCTTGAACAGGCTCCAAACAAAGCAAATAGTCCACCTGGAATGACAGCCTTGTTAAGATAAGGTTTCCTGTTACTTATTGTGTGTATGTGTGTGGGACTGCACGCATGTGTGTGACACTATTGTACTACAACACTTGCTGGTTGGTCCAAATCAGAATTTAGGGGAAGACTGAGGTTTATTTCACACCTAATCTGTTGACTGAGGTTTTAACAGCTTCTGGTGTGTTTTCCCCCATTCAGTGTGGTCTGTTTAGCCTGGTGGGAACACTGTCATTTGAGCCTGGTAGGGAAATTAATTACTGCACGTACACCACCTAAAAAAGGTGGCCCTTGGTTGGCTTCCAAGCGAACTCCGGTGCTGTTTGATTGTAGTGAAAATGTGTCATGAAACAGCCACCGGATTATGTAATACAGACACTAATATTCATTCAAAAGCTAAAGAAAATGTACCATGACATGCAGTTTCTTTCCTCTGTTTCAGAGGAAAGAAGTCCAGTTTGAGTATCAAGCTTCATGAGCTCTTTGTGACCACCAGAGAAGAGCAATAAAGCCTTCAAGTACAGCGTGACCTGCCGTCAGTCACAGAAATAAACTTTGTTTTGATTTTCTCCCACAAGTCCATATAACGTGGATGAGTTACTAGTCTGTCCATGTGACTTCATGTTAAAAACTCTAAATTAGCAACATGTGAACCCTGATTTTTTTTTTTCCTTTGGTCTAGACATTTGGACCAAACTCCTGGTTTGTCAACACGTGTAAAACTAAATTGAATGCAAGTCCAAACCAGTTACATTCATATACTATCCATATATTCTGTGTGGGCAGCCTGTATGCACAACACTATGGCCAACAGCTAATATCCTTAACGTTTAATCTAATTAAAATGATAATGAAACGTGACTAGGAAGCATGGCAGGAAACACATCATATTAATGTGATAAATGATACGCATGCATTGTGTGTGCTTGTGTGTGCGCGCGAGTGTGTGCACAGATTTTATCTATGTAGTAAACGCAGACTTTATAGAGTGTAGTTAACCTTTAACAGCTACAGGAATGATTTACATCAATTCCTTTAGGATGGAAGATCAACTGTTATTGATTCTAAAAAAAGGAAAAAAAAAAATCTATTATTCCCAATAAGTCTTATTAAATAAACAAAACAAAAAAACTAAATGTACTATGACAATCAACAGAGAAGAAATTAATTAAAAACATTTATTGTTTGGTTACAAGACAACAACATATGGGGCCTTTGGCGAGGAAAGAGTAATTCACTGTTTATGGCTGACACTTAATAGAGCACATCTGTCTGAGGCTTTCGTGAAAAAAAAACAAGTGTTTCCATGAAGAAATGCATCACTCTGCCTTGTTTGGATCTCTGCATTACTAGTGAACATATGATGTATTTCACTGAAGTAAATTATTCCCAGAGGAAAAGACTGCAAAGCAAGAGAAGACAAAAGAGACAAGGAGCTAAATTCAATTAGAAAGATGAGAAATCTTCTTAGGAAAAGAAAAGCAACAAACGCATAGTTGTATTACCAGGACTTTACAGTTTCTGGGAGAATAAATGACAGTATTAATGTAAAGCAGATATTGTGGTTTGGGGCCCTAGGCTGCATAGTCTCTCTGAGTAAAGAGCAACAAATAAGGCCTAAGGGATTAGCACAAGAATGTAACTAGACTTTATTTAGCCACAGACCACTGACAGAGTGTAGTGTTTCTCATTAGTACCACATTAGAGCTTTGGCTCTGAACACAAAACCAGCTTGCAATTGAAAATAGTGGATTATGACATAAAATGTGTGGTTTCCCCACACAGAGAGCACTCACAAACCCCAAAAAGCAGAGCAATGCATATTTAAATTGGGAAATGAACAAAAAAAACAACAACAAAGTACGTAACAACAGCCAGTATGACGAGCCTTCCACTACCACGTTACACCGAGCGGGAGATTGACCCCAGAGGATGTCATGAGGAAACACTTGCAAGCTTCCTGTTCTGTGTGACAACCTTGAACTGTCCAGAGAGCAAGGGGCGAACAAGAGGTCGGTGTTGTTGTGAGTGAAAAGAGAGCTGGATGGTGTAACCACCAGTCAAAGCATTGGTATCAGCACCCAAGCCAACAAAAACACTCACAATCAAGGTTGGGAAGTAGGCTAGATCAACATGACCATCAGTTCCTGTTAAGTTGTTCACAATAAACCATGTTGTACTTCTGAATAGGGCTGCAACTAATACATTTCATTGGATTAATCTAATCCAATTTCTATATAACTAGAAACTTGAGAAAAATGCCCATCACCATATCCCAAAGCCTGAGGTGACCTTTTTAAATTGCTCATTTTGTCTAACAGTCCAAATCCCAAATAAATTCACTTCAGTTATATACAACAGAGAAAAGCAGCAAATCTCTACATTTACAAAGCTCTTTTTTCTTTACTTTTTGCTTGATAAACGATTAACTGATCATCAAAGTAGATGCTGATTAAATATGCGTCGAGTCACTGAATACTCATTTCAGCACTACTTCTAACTTCATACTATCTGAGGGCTGTATTTCCCCTGCATTTGCAAAGGCATTAATGCATTTGCCTGCACATAGTCCTGATTTACAAACCAGTGCATGCTGCATGCAGAAATCTCAAAAAGAGAATTAATGGAGATTTGACTCCATTATAGAATACTTCCAAGTGAATCCAAGTAAATTTCTTCATAATTTTATCTTCTAAACATGAAAAACTTTGTTTAAACAAGTTTGAGACAAGTTGAAGTATGAACTGTATGAGAAAAACAGGACGCACATGTTTTTTTTGTTTTTTTTTAAACTGCTGCAGGGTTGGAAATGTATCAAAATTTCTCAGTGGCCACTTCTCTAAAAGCCCAAATGATTTGTTGCTGTAGCTTAGGGAGGCTTTGCGGTGTGGGAAATCTTACAGTAAGTCGGTATCGGGGGGGGTTATCTGTGTTCAATACTCCAGACTGTTAATTATACAGGAATCCCCCTTACATCTGGAATGTAGACTTCATCCCCGAGCAGCCCCCACCAAAAGCAGCGTTTCTCCATTTTAAGTCCAGATTCCAAAGTGACTTGAAAAAAAACCCACAATAATACTGAGCATGATGAAGCATGGCCATGAGTTTGTTCATACACACCCCCACAACCCTCAATGGGTTCACAAAGAGTTCATCTACTTAAATTACTACAAGAGAGAAGCTTTTAACTGTTTATTACGACTTGGGTCTTATTTTCGTATTTTTTGGTTACAATTCCTTTTAGTAATAAGAAACTGTGCTTACCAAGTTAATTGCTGAGATCTGGTAATGCAGAAATATTGTTAAAAAAAACGTGACAAGACGAGACTGGTCGGATTGCAGGTTTTAAGCAAACTCACAGGTTAGCTAAACTAAAACTAAAACTAAGACCAATGGTAAAAAGATGACCCAAACTGTCCATTATTGACATCTATCCCAGTTTACAGACCAACTTCCTGGTTCAGCCATGCCTACAGTAGTTGTGCTTGTACAAACATTAATGTGCAATGTGGAATTATAACCAGCTGCACTCACTTCAAATTTTACTTCATTTTACTTACTACGAATAAAGTGGTTTAGGTAATCTGCCTAACAGTTTTACAACCTAATTATCTAACTCTCATGTTTCTTCCCCGGTTGGACCTCTTCACCATCTTCCCAAACCTCAGCTATTATTTAGGTGAGTACAAATAGACATGGTGGCTAAAACTACAAAAACCAGACATAAGTTATGACAAAACAGAATTACTTTTTAACTTGATGAAATCAGATCATACAAAAGCCAGATTGTATGTGCAGAAATATCTATTTTCTCAACTTTACTGTGATATGTTTTGAGGAAAAGATTGTGGCATCAGAGAAATGAGATGAGGAGAGGGAGTGGGAGAGGGAGAATGAGGAAGTGACTACATGCATCCCAGCTGCCGGGGGAGGAAAAGGAGGGACGTCGAGTTCCTTACATACCTGAGAGTCAGGTAACAAACACACAGACGGGGAAACGGAGGGAATGAGACGGATAGATGGAAAACAAGTGGGGTGGAGAGGTGAAGGTATAAAACACATAATACTCATATAAAACACCTCCCTGCTTCCCTGCTCCAGTGTTGTGAAACCCAACTCTCTGCCCATGCTGCCTACACATTTACCCATCTCACAGATGACAGCTTAGGTAAAAGGAAAAGGGGTGACTGGGGCACATATAACATGTGCACGTTATTGCTCTCACACAGAAACCTATGCTCACATATACAAATACATAAAGCCGGAGAGCATTTTCATGTACATCTAATTCACCAGCCCAGCCCCACGAACTCCAACACACACACACACACACACACACGTATACATTCCAAACATATTTCTGCAGCCAAAGTAAATGAAGAGAGAAAGAGAACAGCGGGATAGATAGACAGATAAAAATGGGAATACTCAAGTATGCTTTGACGTTGAAGGGATTAGTGTGGTTTACTCTAAAGCATTCCGGGGGCTCTTAAGATTATCAATCTGCTTCCTTCCTCTCTCCTGTGTTTTTTACGCAATCTTTCCACCAGTTTCCTAGAAAGTTACGCAGGAGCGGGATGCCAGGGCAGCGCACGAGTCAACCAGATGCAGGTAGAACAGAGCCAGAACCGGAACGGAGATGAATGTAGGCCAAAGGTTGCAACAGCAGCAGAGCAAGCTGATGTTTATGGCTGCAGTAAATTGTAAATTATAGTTTAATCGGCCCTGCTGAGGAAGCTTCAGCCTTAAAGTGCTCCACACCTGGGACTCTTAGACACTCTAGTTAATATCTTGTTGTTTTTCATTCTCCAAGGTTGTGTGTGTGTGTGTGTGTGTAAGATCTGTATGCATGGACTGTGTGCTCTTACCGACAAAGCCGTCCCGTCCAACCAACTTCAAAGCCAGCTTGTCTGCTAGCACCGAGGAGTTGCCATGGGCGATGTTGGCAAAGGGCCCAGCGTGGACAAACACTGGCGTACCCTGCAACAATTAGAGGGGCACACAAACATGCGGGAGGAGTTGAGAAAACAGTGTATCCCACAGCAACTCAACCGGCCAAGTTTAAATAAGGAATAACCAGCGCTTTCAATCAAACATTCAGGATAAACATTCAAGTGTGGATGCACTTTGGCTGGCAGTGTGTTTGTCTTAACAGTAGGCACAAGTTAAGGAGGTACTCGACCAGCGATGCCAGCCTGACTGTGGGCCAGGCTTCTCTCCTCTGCTGACTTGGATTGCTCTCTAAAGACTGGAAACACACCCTAAAAGAGCACTTCAAGTGCAAGTTTGTGTATCTGGCAGTTACTCGAGCTTGTAACAATTACTTTCAGTTGATATTTATATTGTAACTAATACAATACACGTGAAAAAGATACACAAATATATGCTCAGTATGCACATATCCTGTTTTCGGAGAATCTTTACGAGTGAGTCATTGCTGAGGAACAGTGGAGAGTACCGTTATACCAGTATATGTTATCTCTGACAAAGTTAACCACAGTACATCTCACACCTGCAGTATCTAAGCAACAGTTCTCAAGTGGCTTTTCAGTCTGTGGAGCAAAGCAATCATTCTCTCTGCCCTTCTCTCCCTTTCTCTCCTTATATATTATTTTGGGCAGGGAGCTCGGGCACTTTTGGCCTTTAATCTCTCGTAACAGAATGAATGACGAAAGAGTGGAGTATAAATAGTTGGTGGGGTTGGGGAAGTGGTGTAAAATTGGGAGGAGAGGGACAGGGAAGTAATGGAAATCTGTACAGATTACAAGTTTTGGATTTGTATTTAGTAGAATTTAAAAGAAAAAATGTAATAACGAATGTGTTTAACTTTTCCAAATAAACATCAAGTTGAAGAAAAAAGATTAGTCGATCGACAGAAAATTAATAGGCAACTATTTTGATGATCACTTAGCATTTTTCAAGCAAAAATCCCCCAACACTCTCTGTCCCAGAGATGCTGAATTTTTGAGGCCAAGACATGATAACAATATATCAGTTGATAATTTTTAAAAATATAAAAAAGATCATATTTTTTCTCCTAATTGTGACCAAGACAGATGAGTGGGACATTTATCAGTTGAAAAATAAACTTTTCAGGGCTTTACAAAAAAATTTTTTTTTTTTTTTAAATGTAATGGTGACACAGTTTCTGAAGTACCTCAAACCTATTTGACATTTCTTCACAGCAATTTCTTGTTACTTTATCTTTAGACATATACTGTACACAAATACCAATATATCTGCAATAAACTAATATCCAACTCTATAACGGATTACATTTTGATTTGGAACTGTTGGTCAGACAAAACAAAACATTTAAAGATACCTCAGGTCCTTTAGAATTGTGATGGGCATTTTTTTTTTTACAAACTAAATGATTAATAAGTTGAGAAAATAATTGTCAGATTACTTGATAGTAATTGTTAGTTGCAGCCATAGTTACATGGTTTTTTCTCAGCTGTGGTGAAACTCTACAACTATTGCTCAGACTCACAGCTGCTGTAAGTGTATAAGCAGCAGATCTAATCTGTAAGGTTCACTGCAACTTAGTACTGAATAATTATTTTGCTGCGTGCCTCCAGCTTACACAAGGCAAGGCATCAAATAATATGGGTTGACAAGGAAAGGTCTATTCCACAAGATTACAATCCTTCCGTTGCACTCATGGCAGGCTAAAAAATACTGAGAAAACTGGTCAAGAAGAAAACTGGGGAAAGCCAACTGACCCATTGTTACACTGCATGTGAATTCCTTGAGAGGGAGGAAAAAGGAAGGATGGGAAGGCCTTACACAATTTTCTAAGCTTTTGTTTGCATACCTCTCCCTCTGTCTGCATAAACAGCCTCCCCTCAGAGGAGTAAATCAACCATTTAACAAGGTTCTGACGAATTCTGCCATTTGTCCCAATGGAAATTCAACAAACGTAACACATTACGTGGATTTCCATGTGTGTTTGCAATTCCTGAACTTCAACTTGACCCAGTTCACGCCTCACAACTCTTTCCACAGCTGTGCATGAAAAAGGGACAGCGATTTCAGGAAATAAATCAGTCACATGAAAGTGATGACTGGAAATAAGTGGAAATAAATGAATGAGTGGACATGAGGATTACGAAGACGAGGGAGGGAAATGAACAAAAACAGGAAGATGGAGATCATGTCACTGTTTCCTCTTCTTGTGCATCTCGTATACTGTCCGCTACACCGGCTGCAGAACAGTACTAAACTAATAAAATGTTCCCAACCTAGATTTTCACACAGAACTAGTACTAAAACCTGAAAGCCTGCGTCAAAGACTGTGTGATAAAGCTGTCTGGTTTGTGTTCACAATCTTTAGAGAAATGTCCGACTGAACAACATGTTTTCTTTCCAAAAATACAAGATAATTTTTGTATTTGGACATTCGTATAATTGTTACTGAATGTGTAATGGATTGTACAGTGTTTACAACCGCTTCAACAATTAACAATGTTTAAACGCACTCTCCTGTGTCTTTGTGTGTTCTTGAGGGAGCGATGAAAGCATTTCCACGGCAGACCATAGAGTAAACATACTGCCTCTTCCAGAAAGATGCATCCAGTCGGTTCTGTGAAACTCCACGTAGACAGGATGTGTGAAAAAGGCAAAGAATAACTGAGGTCTACTTTATAGACACGTACACATGGAATAGGTTTAAAAACTATCCCATTTCCTCTTGTTCTATGTCTCCTAAAAACTCTGCCCCATCTGAAACAACACTGAAATGCCTGCCCCAACACACACACACACACACACACACACACACACACACACACACACACACACACACACACACACTTCCATATGCCAGCTTTATTCACATGATGTGCGTCTGTATTCAAAACACACAATCACAAGTGAAGAGGGCACAAAGGGCACAGGCAGTCATTGCACGATGGAAAATTCACATGGAGCTCTGAGGCCCGGCTGGTGCCGATACCGGTTCCCTGACCAGAATCACAGGAAAACCACACAGGAAACGGTTTCACACAACAGGACCGCAATGCTTCCTCCAAAAAAACAGAAAGTAACCAAATCTCTGCTGCATGCACACTCCACTCCCTCTACGCCCAATCTGGGACACTCTTGTGTTTATTTTCCCCACCCAATAGCCATGTAATCAAGCTTTCTGTGCAAAACCAACAGAGAACAAACAAACGAAAAATAGCCCTACAACAAAAAGAGAAACACAAAGCTGTTATCAGAGGCATGACTGCTAACATTGTGCGTATTGTAAACTTTCAGAACTTAAAATCAATCCAACAGAAAAAATACACTGAGCTTGTGCAGCAAACATTTGGCTGGCGACCCAATGAATCAGACTGTCAGTGAGGAAAGCGTGCACTGAGAGCATCAACATCAAAGATAAAGCAGACGCCATAGACGGATGTGCAGACTGCAACACACTGCGCAGACACTGGGATGGCCAGATAAGTAATGCAGCATTACAGTTAAAGGAGAAAAGAGAAAAGAGTAAGTGTTGACTTATATGTTGATCTTATAATTTGGGTAATAAGAACTTAGAACTAAGAGTAGAGTTCCCTTCTACTCACTGTTTTGCTCATTGTTACTTCACTTGGATTTTTGACCTGAGTTTGACTGAAGGGGGAAAGTTTCTCTGCTCACCTTCAATCACCTTCCTATTCAAGTCCTATTTGTGAGATCACAACTAGTTTGGAGCCAGTCGTGGTCCAGTATGGGTCATATGTTAAGTGTGATGTACAAACTTGAAGCCTCCAGTGCTCATACACTGAAAATTGACTTTTCAGTGAAGTAGGGAAACATCTTGTGTCCAGCAGTTAAACTCTTCAAATGAAAAATATTTGCATATTCATAGATTCTGCATTTTTCCAATGAAGGAGAAGAAGAATTTTAATGTAAAAAAAAATCTTGAAGCAATGTCTACTTCACAGTGACCCCACATCACAGGTTATAGAATAGGTGAGGACATGAGTTTTAAAAAGTGATTTTTCCTTATTGGACTATTTTATTTGAGCATTTTTAGAAGCCTGAAGAGTAACTGATTGATTTTTCTTTCTCATTCATTTACATCATCTTGTGCTATGCTGAGTGAATTACTAATAAGCTTCATCTCAAAACTGAGAAAAAGATCATTTCTAACAATTACGCTAGTTCTTCAGATTAAGTCCATGTCTATGATTCAGATATTTAAATAAATTATGGTGCTGAAATGATGTTCTATTAAGCTATCATGGAGTACCTGAAAGACTGGTTGCCTACAATTGTTAATAACATTTTATTCTTGAATTCGTAAAATAAATCCCAAAATTGATTTTATTAATAAAAGTTTCATCCAACAATGATAACATTTTCTCCGCATATTTAACTGACAACCCTGAGCACTGGATGGAAATGATACCAGCCGCAGGGTAGATGGATGACATCTTCATAGCTTAGTGGATAAATTAGTTAATGTGAGCTTGTGTTGTATGAAGAAGGCAGACCAAGACTGAATGTGTGGTTTGTTATCGCTTCTCCATCCATTAAACCTCCAAACTCTACTCCTCTCAGTTACTCCATCCATCACTTTGAGGGTTGGGTGTTTTCCTCTAGCACAGGGACAGCTTAGGGCCACTTATGTACATATACGTGTGTGCGTGTGTGTGTGCGAGAATTGTTTATGTGCCTGTGTGATCACATGTCCACTTATATAACAGCAATGTTTCAAAAGCAAAATGAAAGCCAGATGTTGCAAGAAGCAGAGTTATGGTATACGTTGTCACACCCAAATGAAAGTTTCCTTAGGACAGTTGAATAAATCTGGATCAGATGGCCTCTGGACTGAGAGCTCCACCTGTCCTCTGCACACTGCTAAACTGCGATTAAGATTAAGAGCCAGGGAAAAAGGTCAATCTATCATCCTTTCATAAAAGCTCTCAGCGGAGCACTCTTTCCTCCCTCTGTCTTGCGTCTGGCAGCAGAGGTAGAGGCAGGTCTGGTGCACACTTTCCATTTTCCTGTGGATTGCCAACCTATTTATTCTACAAGATATGCATCAGAGGAAACTCAGTTGAGCAGGATAATGACTATTTAAGTGTGGTTATGTGCGTGTCTCACCTCGAGGGTTTGCATCAGCGTGGGCTTGATGGCATCTTTCATCAACACCGCCAGCGCCCCACTAACACCCTGACAGGGAGGAAGAAAGAAACATGAGTGTGGTGGTTGGAAAAAAGGATAGGTTATCAGGACTGTGACAAAAATGAAAGCTCACTAATACCAACAATTGATACTGATCTAAAGAATGGTCAATGGCTTTCCTAAAATATGCCCTGTCAGCAATTTTTACACACCAACACATACATATAGTGTACACACAGTCATACACACATTTCCACTGGGCTGGCCCAGAGGTGTGGAGATGTTTTTGCATCCTGGCTAATAAGAAATACTAATGTAACTTTATAGGGGAGCCTCCTCTACTCTGAAACAACACAGGCCACAGTCCTCAGTGGGAAACCAGAGCCGGCTGACCCTGTTGGATGGATCTGCTGAGAGGTGCTAAAACTCTGCTTAACTTCTTCTAACGTGGTGCATGTCTAAAAGGAGCTTTGTCTTTACTCTGTAAAGCACAACTTTCTACAAAAAGCAATTTAATACATTGTTATGACCAGTTAAAACTGGAATTCACTCAATACTTTTGCTGTAGAAATGCTGAGATGTAGCGATGATAAACTGTGCGATTGTCTGGGTTAAAATTCCCACACTCCTTGAATGAAAAGACCACACAGTAACACACACCAGGTCCTCTGCTGTGACAGGCTGTCCAGAGCGGCTGGTCCCCACCACCATGCGCGCCAGTCTGTTTTTCATGTCCTCCAGGCTGTCTGCCAGAGCCAGGATGGCCATGATCTCGCTGGCCACTGCAATGTCGAATCCAGTCTGGAGTGTGAGAAAAGGACATTCATACAAAGTATAAACCACAAAGGCAACAAACAGAAGTTTGTGTGGATATCTAGTGGATCTAAAAATTCACCATTTACCAGATATGAAATAGACAAGCAGAAATTCTGTAGTTTTCTGGTTGTAATTGTTTGAAATCCTGTGAAAGCTTCTGACTTTCTTTCTTAATAGGTTCTGACTGCTCAGTAAAGAACAGACATGGTTTGTAGGAAGATAGTAAATTAAATAAAAGAGTAACAAAGCATAAATAAAGTATCACCAGCTTTATCTTATGAGCAAGAGGATACATGTCTAAGGGATGTGGCCTTGTTTTAGAATAATGCCTTTGGAGACAAAGTAAAACAAATCTGTTTAACTAATTTCTGATGTGACTTTCTGTATTGATTTATATCAAATTAACTGAAAGACAAAGCGACGGACAAAAGAAATAATAAGTGAGTGAGGGCTACCCACAGGGAAGTGTATAGAAAACCAAAGAAGTCTCCATTCCACATCACGGAAAAAAAAGAAACATAACTTAAACCACATTAACCCACCAAGGAACACAACATTTCTATTCCCACTCCCAGTGACAATACCCAGAGGGGCTATAGTGTATCCAGCACTGGAGGAAGGTGGAGGACAGAGGAATGAAAGGGAAACAGAATGGATGAACTGATGGCGGTAAATGTAAGCATATGCTGAACTAGCTCAGAGGCTATTCCAGGTGTGTGTGTCTGTGTGTGTATGTGGGTAGATGGGTGGGTCATTTTTCTCCTTCTTAAAACATTTGCTTTCACTTAAGCCTGCTTGCTTCCCATTGAGGTGAACTGTTTATTTACAGGATTTCATTTAGCTGTCATTACTACAGACATGTGGGTGAAATACATCTGGGGTTTGTCGTGGACAGAGGAGATGGCGAAAGGAGCGGAGTGTGTGTGTGTGTGCATCAGAAAGAGAATTATAAAAAAAAAATTAAAAAAAAGGCTGAAAAATATTTTAAAAGATAGTTGTTAGGGCATGCTGCATACCTCTCTGATCTGTCCTTTTTCAGTGCTCGCTTGTCCTACTGTGATCTTCCTCAAAAAACGGTCATTCGTATCAACCACTGAAAAACAAAGACAAAAAGTTTAATTTCCTGCAACATGTATTTTTCATAAAATCTAACTACTTTGAGCATGAAAATGTCATCTGCCATGAACTTTAAATATAACCTGATCTGATACCTCAGACACACAGTAGATGTATGCATTTACAGCCTGACAAACCAAATCCATTTCCACACGTGATAAACGCACACACACAAAAACCCAATAACTGACAAGAAGAAAGATTCTTATCTCTTGCTGTGAGTAGGTGTTGACACACTGAAACTGCTTATGCTAGGGCGGTTTTGCTACTTTAAAGTTTACTTACTCAGCACTTGGCCTATTCTCTAATAATATGGCTATAATTTGGTTATGTGGCTACGCTGTTGTTACAATCAGCCTGGAAACCATGTTAGTCAAACATTATCCTGATGTTGCTTTGATGTAATAAAAAGGAAAAGTAAAAACATGTCTTGCTACATGAACACATAGACAGACAGTCACACCCACGTAACATTAGGTGGTAAATCTGTTTTAAATCTCCAAGGTTTGTGTCTTAAGAATGCCCTCTGGAGCCGCTGGAGTAAATACCACATCAGTCATAGCAGCACCCGGCTGGCTGTTCTCACCGACAACTTTAAACCAACACAGTTGCCACTGAGGTAGCTATTCCCACTCCTACCATACTCACATTTATCATCCTGTGACTGATGACTGCAACATGTCTACATAAGATGTGTTAATTCGATGTGAGCATAAGGGCCAGGAAGTTTTGTCATGGCCAATTTTCATTACAGAGAGGTTTCTGCAGCCCGTACTAATTTTAGAACTCACTATATCAAAAAGGAAAATACGCTTAATACAAGATTTCATGTGACATTGTTTAGTCATGGAATAATTAGAGACTTCTTTCATGTAAATTCGATTTGTGTGATAGGCATGATGTTGCTTTTGATAGAGTACGTGTCTGTGCTGTTTACAAAAGATCATACCGTGTGCTCTGTGTCAAGCACCGCCATTTGATTTTCAATGGGGAAGAAATATGAAATCACACATAAAATATAATTTTATCAACCAACACAACGCCAGCTCTCAGATGTCAGTCAACAATTTTGAGGGGAAATTCCCGCAGCTGTCACAAATATGTCCAAAAACAGTGTCATCCTCTTCCTAAAAGGATTAAAATAGTTTATATTTCCTGTTACTGATAAAAACACTGATTAAAACAATACATTGTCCCACACAAAACATCTGTCTGTTAATGAGTAGTTGACATTGCCAATGCCATAACATAACCACTTCAGTATCAGCATCATGGTGAAACGCTTAAAGAAAGTGATACTTGATTCTACATAATCTTTGCTGTAGTTTGAACATGCGTAAAGTTGCAGATGAAGCTTTAAGATGCGTGTTTATGTAAAGAAATTACATATAGTAGTATCTTTATCCAAGAACACTTCGACATATGGACGGGAGGAGTCGGGGATCGAACCGCCGACCTTCTGATTAGTGGACGACCCGCTATACCTCCTGAGCCACAGCAGAAGAGGAATGACATCCCGCTGGCCCAATAATTTAAAAAGTAATCATATATTTCAGACATACAAACTGTCTGCTTTTTGTTTGGTTAGCAGAGAAATATTGAAATTCAGTTATATTCCCCTTCAGTGTTCCTATATTTCTAGAGATACCTCTCTGCCAGGTGATCTTGGAAGGGTCAAGGTCAAGACGGACAAAGGTGCTGACTTCCTGTGGTGTGAGAGATGCGGGGTCTGCTTTATTGATGCCAAGACGCTGGAATCAAAGAGAGAAAAAGGATTAGAGGATCCTCTGTAAGGATTTCAGGGATGCGACGGTTGGGTGCAATTTTTGGCTTTGGTTCAAATGTGTCCCCATTTTGGTCCCATCTGTGGTACTACTGCTGGATACAATCATTTATTTTATATTTTGTAGAAAACTTGACTACTTATATTACAAGTGATACTTTTCTTGCCATTTCCATATTAGCTGAACACACAGTATCAAAACAGTTCTAAAATTAAAATGCAATTAAATGTATGAGGCAATCAACTCACTGTCAGGTTCAAAGGGTTCACTGTGAGTGCTCTTCTTAAAAAAAAAAAAAAAAAATTTTTATCTCTCACTCTATCCATTACGACCAATAAATATTTTATAGTCCTTTTAACCTCTAATCCCAGAGCCCCTCATACAACAGGATAGACAAACATTGAGTTGACTTAAATTGCAACATCTCCCTTCTATCTCCTTAACATCTGCCATATGCATATTATCTGTTAAGACTTGATATCCGGCAGTCTTCATCAACACTACATAAAATAGCACTACTCGCAGTCATAAACAGATAGGAGCTTGATAAGGCATAAACAAATATTTGGAGATGAAGACAATTTGGAGAATAAGTGGGGACATTTTAAAACAGGCTCACTGAGGTCCCCTAGTGGACAAAAGTGTCCTTTTTATAAGAGCTCAACAACAACAACCCTGAGGGCTGGTTACTGTTGTTGACACTAGTGATTCCGGCGCTGCAGTGTTTAGACTTACGCGTAGCCTGGCCATCTGGATGGGTGAAAATCTTCTGACTCCATTCACTGAAGGGACAAGTCTATTGAACAGGGCCTTAGAGGTATAAAACAAAATTAATTTCTGCAATTATAACCAGATTATCAACATATAAGCATAGCTGAAATATTTCATTTAGAAAGTAAACGTGATATATATTTATAACAGACACATTTTGTGAAAAATAAAAAGGATAAGCAAGTCTAAACAACAGTTTTACAATT
Source organism: Scomberomorus guttatus (assembly GCA_038419695.1). Lineage (NCBI taxonomy): Eukaryota > Metazoa > Chordata > Actinopteri > Scombriformes > Scombridae > Scomberomorus > Scomberomorus guttatus. The sequence continues at coordinate 13,498,536 of CM076462.1, forward strand.
TAGTGTTGGTGTCATTACTGTGCAAACTCATCATATGGTCACCTTGTCTGATTGGGTCGCCTCATGGAGCATCCTGGCATCGATGGCTGCTGCCACCAGGTTATTGGCTGCGGTGATGGCGTGAATGTCACCAGTCAGATGGAGGTTGAACTGAAATGCAAGTGAAGGTTCAGACAGAAAAGAGGAAGAACAAACAGAGAGAGGGAAAATGAGGTGAAGTGATTAAACACATAAAAGTATAGACCTATTCAGTAATGTGGTGGTACACAGTGTGGGTTTGGCTGTCCCCACTGAGAACACATTTCCTAACCGTGGGGGTTAAGAGTTTGGTATCACATGATTTATGTGGATTACAACAAGGCAGTAATATTCCTGCAGCTTTGACTTTGTCACCTAGGTCTTTAAAAATATTATGATAAATATTCTGTTTGGGATGAGCCCTTCAATCAAAAGGAAGCAAAACATTATTTTTTGTCTTTAAGGATCTATGTATAAAACAAACACCCACACACACACACACACACTTTTCTTTTTGATTACTTTCCTAAAAAAATCTTCTAAACTGGGCAATAAATCTAATTTGAGTGCATACTGCCAAATGAATGGAGCCTGTCTAGACACAGAGGCAGCTCCTTGTAAGTGAGTAGCTAGGCAGAAATCACAGTGTGGGTGGGTACAGAGAAAATCAGGTGGGCCTAGACCGCCCAAAACCAGGACCAGTCATACTTAATAGGTTCTGAACCGCTTGTAAACTGGCTTACTTTTAATGATTACAGCAGGGGGTGCCGGGTTTGGTGTTGAACACTTAAATTATTTCATTATAGTCCAATGATTCAGCCAGTTCTCGGATGCTCAAGTGCTAAGTCACATGCTGCTGCTGATGGGGAAAGGGCTGAATTAGCAGTCACGTACGTGTCGTTACTACTTGGCACTTGTTGAGGAGAAACTGGCGCCGGGGTAGGCTAGGAGTGTGGGTTGAGCTGAATTCTCTTCCTCCAGCTCCTCACGACGTCTTTTTGTGACAAACTTGAGCAAACTGCTTCGTTACGCCATGGAATATAAACTTTTTACCGAAAAAGATATATTCAGATGTAATCCCTTTGTAATCACCAACATTTTCATTAGTAACTAATTTCATTACATTTTTTTGTTGCAGTAACTGTAACAGACTACAATTACATTTATTTTGTAATTTAATTACGTAATGCTATTACATGTAACTAGTTACTTCCCAACACTGCACGCATGTGTGCATTTTTGTGTACTTTAGGTCTTCGGAGCCAGCGCTAGTCCTGCTGGGGAGCACTGAGAGACTGTGTGTCTTACCTCCTCCATAGGGATGACCTGGGCATATCCCCCTCCTGCAGCTCCCCCTAGGCACAAAGAAGAGGCAGCACAGTCAGAGGCAGACAACAGGACAGGGACACACAAAGGAGGAGTGCTGTGCGCTGGACTCTGAATGAACCTCTCCACCCAGACACAAAATGTAGCAGGGTATGAAATGCTAGCCTCACGCTGACAAAGATAGCTTATCACAGTTACTTGATACATTCCTAACTGCTGCTTTGGTCGTCTGACGCTGGTCTTTTCCAAATCTCACTCAATGTATTCAATGGGAAGCAAAACAAAATTAAAGAGTGTCATCCCAAAATAACATCCACCATTTAAAATCAGTTGAATGTAATGAAAAAAAGCATTTTTTGATGAAAACATCTATATTTTTGAAATACAGAGCAATAAAATATATCTAGTATCTCAAAAAAAGTCAGTCAATTACCATGTAATCAAGGGAAAGGTAGAGAGGTGAAGCAAATTAAAACAGTGAAAGCACATTTTTCAGACAGGACATGTACAATCAGCGAAAGGACCTAGGTATCGATTACTGACCTTTAACCCCAAAGGTGGGTCCCTGGGAAGGCTGTCGGAGACAGGCGAAGGAGTTGAGCTTAAGGTGGGCAGACAGGGCTTGGACCAAGCCGATGGTCACTGTGCTTTTACCTTCACCAAGTGGGGTGGGAGTTATGCTATAATAGGAGACACATACATAAAATGTTTGAATTTTACATGTTTTTTGGTTTGTATGGTGTGACTACATCTATGTGCATTCATGTCATCACAATTAGTCTGAAGCCAAGCAACTGATGCATTTGAACTGCAAACTATAATCTAGCCATAAATCACAAATTGTTTCCAATGGATCACTTTGAGGTAATGTTGTAAATTAAGCAGGGACAGAGTAATTAATTGTCCTTGTTCCCTTGTTGTGGACCTAAAGGATCACTTAATTTACATCACAAACTTCAGCATTAGGGAGCACTGAAGGGATAAATAATTAAGAAAAAAAAAAAGATTCAGTGAATCATTAAGTAAAACTCACCCAGCAACCAGTACATATTTCCCATCAGGCTGTGTGTGGAGGCGGTCTAACAGGGAGAGGCGGACCTTTGCTTTGCTCCTGCCATAGGCTTCAAGCTCTTCTGGCAGCACACCAATCTCCTCAGCCAGTTGGTCCACTGGCTTTGGCGTCTGGGCTCTGGAAATCTCTATGTCACTGACAAAGAAGAGAAAACATGACACATCATTTATATACAGTTATTTCTAAAGGGTCAAATATGTCTTTTACACAATAACATTCAACCCTGTTCACATAATTTTCATGATGTACGTGCAACTTTAGCTTGATTCTTCATAGTCTATCACAGATTTAGAGCGTTATGTTTCTGACACAGCTGCTCTATACCTTGGTACTGGTGTCAGGGGCTGCAGTTTGAGGCTGCGCAGCCGCCAGGGTCGGTACTGCTGCTCCTGGAGCCACCGACTGCTGCTACGCACCACATTCTGGGACACAAAAAGGAGAGACAGACAGAACAAGTTTGAGAACAATGAAGGCAGAATACAGTAGCAACTGGGATGACAAACAGAGACGGTATGTACTAAAATACAAATTGTTGCACCTGTATTCTATAAGCTGCTGTGAGGTATCCCAACCCGGACTTTGAAGATATCACAGTGGTGTGTTCATCTACAACAAAAAAACATTACGGTTAATGCACATGTTGACTAAAAACATGCATATCCATATTAAACAGGGGTTGGACAGAATACTGAGTTGTACTGCTTCCTAAGGCTGTCTTTACATGCTGGCTGTCTGAGCTGCTCACTGGTGGACTGGGCACAGATTCAGTGCTGAGAGCCAAAGTCAATGGCAATACGTCATTATATGATTTATAAAGAAAAACTGTTACATTGGGGGGAAAAAAAGCCAACAGACTGGACTATTACCATACATGTCTGGAAAACCCATTCTCCATGTTTAAGCTAGTTGGTCAATCTCATTTGATGCACTTTGAAAGGTTAGCATCAAGTAGGACTGAAGTTCAGATCATTTGTGTGGCGACAAAATTTTCAAAGCAGTACCTGTCTCCAGGGTGGGCCCACAGCGGATGACAGCAGCCCCTGGCCTGACCCAGGTGGGTGGGATATCGATATTCTCAGCGCCTAATAGGACCACAGCATCAGCCTGCATCACCTGGGAAATGAACAAAGTAGAAGAAATAAAATAGAAAAAAAATGAAGAATTCAAAAAAGACATGCAATAAAGCATGAAAAAGAAAAATGGGACTGATCAGAATTTTTTATAGCTTTCTCTTAGCATAAATGTTCCAAGCTTTTGTAGCTCTGTTACAACTGATCACACATGACATTGCATTTGAAAAAGCAGACGATGACTCCACGTGGCCAGACACTAAAACTGCACATAACTGGTATAATTGAATAATGACAACAGATGGTTGAGTCTATGGAGCACAGAAAGAGGATTAAGATTTTTTGGTTATAAAACAATGCGGCAAAGCTCCCAAAACACACTCAAAACTTCAAACTGACACATAAACACAAGCTTTTAACAGATACCTATCAAATATGTTTTAGGAGAAGTGATGAGAGGAAAAAAAAGCATGTGTGTGATGAGTTAATCCTTAAAAACACACATACTGTACAAACACACCTGTCTCTGTAGGTTCTTGAAACTCCAGTCACTTTTGAGCGCCATCATTCCACGTCTCTCTATCAGGCACTGCAGAGCCACCCCAAGGGGTCCTTCAGCTCCAATCATCAACACTGTTCTTCCTTCCATAGGAGCATCTGTTAAAACATTTTACTTCAACATTAGAACATACCTACTCCATTTATCAAGGGCCTTATTGCAAGATGAGCAACTGTCAGAATCCACATATCAATTACAGCCCATGCAGTCAAGCATATATGGTCTGTATTCAAATACTGACCGTATGGACTTGGTGGGAGAACAACACAAATTGTGAATTAGGTCTTTTATAGATTTGAACAACTCTGTGACCATAATTACTGACAAGATATTTCCAAAACTAATGCCAACAGGCTTTATAGAAATCTTCCACCTCAGATACTGCAGGAACTGTACAAACATCTGTTACTTTCAAGACATCTTGTGTGTCGGAAATTTGCATGACATAATAAACCTCTACTAGTTGTATTTGGGATACTGAGAATAACCATGACCCCATGTACAGCTGACCTTTCACCCCTACCCTCTGAACCCCGGGCTGTGACTCAAATTGGTCTCTAGTTGAGAGTCAGCAGAGCGAGTCAGCCATCTTCTACTAAGTCCTAATGCCAAAATCTTTCTGGTGCACTGAAGTTTCAGATGCTTAAATATAACGTAATGTAACACTCTCACTGATGTCATGACATTTTCACACACCAGCTGTGTCCTAAGTCTTTACTACATATTATTTTAAATGAGTTGTAAGAAATCATATAGTGTGTCCATACTAGAAAAAATTAAATTAAGTACAAAATCTTTAGGAAAAATATTTGCTTGCTTTTTCTTGACTTTTTGAAATTTGAAGAAAAAGTTTTTCTAAAGTTGCAGATTGCTTGGCATTCAACACGTCTAGTATCATTTCTGTTAATATAAAACAGCAAAATACATTAATTTATTTTATACTAACGGTCAAAAATGTATGAAAATTAGTATATACAGCGGTGTATACTTTATCGTTTAGTTTGTTTTATTTATTTTAATTTTATTTATTGGAAATTCCTTGTGCGTCCATGGCAATTGTCAGACACAAAAAAAAAATCAACAAAGTACATTACGGTTAAAGACAGACAACAAACTGCAGACAAAACTAAACTAATATTAGCAAGTATAGAATTAATTAATTAAGGTATTTTGTCCACCATGTCAGTATTTACTCTGGTATTAGAATACATTCAATTTGGTCTCTGTCAGGCGTGAATGTATTACCTACTAAAAAACAAACTACAATTAGTTTATACTGGCCATCTGCAACACAGGGACAGTGTCACAGCTGGGTAAACACAGCTGCAGCTAATAAAATTGGTAACGAGTAGGTTTTGGTGTGGCACAATAATACGTATCATTAGTGTAATAGTGCAACTAATGTTGCTACCTTAATCAAACTTACTCATTCATTTTATCAGCTACAGGTGAGTTTTCCATGCTGTGAGTCCCCTCAGAGGCAAATGTGAGTATTGTTACAGCGACACTACATGTTAAAGTATACAGTTAGTTTGTTTACCGTGCCTTTTATATGTTATATCATTTTCATGAGTTACAATAGTACCTACAATACTTAGTAACTACTGCACTTGGGACAGATGTCCCTTCTAAGAAACTCACCATGTTTCTCCAGCATATCCACAACAGCGCTGGCTATGGGTGGCACAAAGCCTTTGTTCAGGTCTCCTTGGACCAGACGGCCCATATTCAAGTATGATATCCTAAACAAAAACAAAAATGACCATAAATATACAATTTACTGAATTGTGCTGCCAAATGCAGCACAGCCACTCTCAATTTAACTGATTGTTTTTAATTAGTTGGAAGGACCAACAGCTACTTTTTTATTTTTTATCATTTTAAGTGCACAATTTTCTCTTCACTCTGTTAGTGATATCATATTTGGAATGGTCCTCACTACCAGAGGACTATAAACTGTGATGAACTGTGATGTTCTCTGCAGCAGAAACACAAACACTCATTAATGCATAAGAACATAAAACCCTTGTGAAATACTCCTTTCAAATTATCTGGGTACTGTTTGATGAAAACGACACAAAATAAAAACAATGAGCCTAATGCACAAAAAAAAAAAATGCTTTAAAAATAATTGTACTGCTACTGTAGTCTTCATGATTGGAGAGAGGTCTATGTTGTTGAATATGATTGAAGTTGAGATGTTACTGACAAACATAAGATAAGCTAAAAGCAAAGCAGCTTGTTACAGTCAAAAACATTACGCATCTCAGTGCTTTATAGGACAACCTAAACTATTTTTTATGAATTTGCTTTACATAATTTGTCCTCGACTGAACCTATTCTATTAAATTTATGAAGATTATGAAGGGTGCCTTACTAATTTTCTCATTCATTTGTCTGCTGAGAGCACACATACTACATTTACTCAGTCTTAATTCTGTGCAGCACTTTCTGATTTGGGCCCAATCTGACACACCACGTGAGTAAATGCATTTATCTCTGTTGGGACAGAGAAATAGTTTGCAATTTTAATGCAACCATTCTATATATGACCAAATATATCTGCCTCTGCAGGTTTTTACCCATCTACGTCCTTCTCAGGTTTGAGTGTGTTGAGTACTCGATTAGTGAGGGAAGCAGGGGGAAGGTGGAGGTAGACACCGTGCACCCTGGGGTCCTCATTCAGCTTCAACACCTCCTCTACAATCTACATGCAAACACAAAAACAAAGACACACACACACACACACACACACACACACAGATGAAAAACATTGCTAAAATATGGAGGCATTGAAAAGCCATAGTTGCAATTGTTGTGGAAATCTAACATGTCGAACATACTGCTACTGACTAAGCGAAGAAAAAAAAGATAGTAATCTTGAGGAGGGAGAAAAGAGAGGAAGGAACAGTGTAACATTTTTGAAAATAAGAGACCAAAGGTGTGAAAGTAGAGCAGTAGATCAGTAGAGCAGCAGAGTGCTCCAAGGACAGGAATTTGGATGTTAATCATCAACTGTCAGCTGAGAAATGCCTGAGCTATTCCCAGGAATTCCTTCTTTCTGTATGGAAGAAGAGTCACAGCTGAGAAGCTGCTTCCCATTCCCAATTACATAATGTTGGACATGACACGAGACATGAGGTGAAAAACTAAATCAGAACATAAGGAGTGCCTACATCAATTAGGAAATCAAAGATTAGGCATGTAACATTGGAGAAATACTGACCTACAGTTAAGCAATGTTTTAATTAAATTGAGCTTGTTTTAGGCTGTGATTACCTTGACACACCAATCACATGCTGCACAAACAAACAGCTAAGGAATCGGTAAAGCATGCACTGACTTGTTAAACAATGTGGAAAGGTTAGAAAAGTTTGCCTGGGCAGATCTTAAGGCGCTGGGGGATATTACCACGCTTTTGAGTCATAAGTTTCACTTACTTCATCTTCACTGCAATCCTTTGCCAGACAAATCTGAGTGATGTTCAAGCCGATCTGTGGGCATACATGTAAGGAGAGGGTCAACAGCTGGAATTGTTGTGTTGATTTGTGAAAAGGACAAAGTGATCAAAAATGAATGTCAAATTTCACATCGAGAGACAGAGAGAGAGAGAAAATTACCTTCTCTGCCATTTTCTTATTGGTCTCCAACAAGCTGTCATCTTCACCTGCCTTTGAGGTCAAATTAGCGCAATGAGAAAAACACACACACACAGGCCTGATAATACAGGAATGTTCAATGGCATCAGTAAATACAGACAACCTTAAGGTCAAAGGTATGTGAAAGCAAAGCTGTTTTCATGTCAAGGCTTTTCCCAAGATAAATACACTCATTGCCTTTATACAGTTTTTTTTCTGTTTTGCGAAGACAATATTTCAACCCAGAGAATGTCTTCACCTAGTCTTGCGTCTTACAATGGGAATTACAAATCCCACACAGTGCTTTTGTACTGTTTTTGCTTACAATACCTTTATAATGGCTAGCACAGGTTGGATTGCTGGATTTCTTCTCTGCAGAGCCACCAGTGCTTCCTTGGTGCTCTGAAACACTTCCCTATGAGAGAAAATAAACTGGTCAGCAATGTTCAATCAATCATTTAGGCCCACATTTATAACACATGGCTTCAAAATATATAATGGAAATAGATTTTTTTTTTTTTAAAACACAAAAAAACTAATTAGGGGGTAATGTAAACATAGTCCACCACCAGTTTACTATGATCATTCAATTTACTATATTCCGCACGGTAGTCTATAACAGTAAGGGCTATTATTTAAACATTTAGACAATCACATACGGTAGAAATCATCTACATCCACACACATACATTCACTCACACTGGGTTTTTAGTTTTATTCCCTATGCACATTTTAGGATCGTGTGTTTAGCAACGAAGGAGCAAAGTTACATCAGCTGGCTGGAGTTCCTCTGATGATAATCGACAACACGTGCAAAACTGGCTGCTAGCCAAAACGCCAGTGAGAGGAGAAATACTGACTACCGCCGGTTAGCTTATCACTTTAGCAAAAAAAAAAAAACACTTAACTATGGCTTTATTCGTTAAGAAACAATAATACAAAGACAGCAGCAATTGAGTGATGTCTAGACATAAAGGTTTGACGTACACATTTCCCCTTTACCTCAAAGAACTGTCGCACTCCAACACATCCTCCTTTAGGGATTGTTTCCCAAAGTTGACGGCTAATTTCGGGCTGGTGCCGCTGCTGGTTGTAGCGCTCGCTGCTCGGACGATCAACCGGCCGTTGGCAGCACCAACCGGCGGCGGGCATCTCCGCGACAAGCCGGTCACCCTGCTTCCTGGACGGGCTTGGTGTATCCGAAGACTGCCACAAGCATTACGAATTATGGACAACTTCATTGTCGTTTCTTTTTAAGTTTCTATTCGTGGCTTGTAAATTGGGCTTCTGTTTGTTCTCTTGCGGTAGTCAGCGAGGAAGTCAACCCCCGAAAAGAACAAAAAGAAAGTTGTTGAGCTGCCGACAGACAGGGTCCTGATGGATGTACGCTGCCTTCAGGGGCTGTCGGAAATTTGATAATTATGAGCTCGGTACACGTGAACAACCCCTGAATATGATAAATCCCACAGAGAAAGACGAATAGAACCTATTTATAATAACACAAGAGCCCAATGTGTGTCGGTCAGGACGTGGAAAACATGTCAGCCTACATGTTAATGCACATAATTAACAGCAGAATTCGATGTTGTATTAATTTCATTATCAATTGTATGTATATAGGATGCACATAGTAGTGTGTACAGTCTGTTCTATTGCTGAAGGACTGTTGCAAAACTTTTTTATCACACATTTTTTTCACAGAATCGTTTTATTATTAACAAAGGACAAGAACACTAGATTAGTCCGAGGGACACTTGAAAGCAGCAGCCTCACAAGAAGCTTGCTGTTACGAGCACGCGCGTTCACGTGCTACATTGACCCAGAAAGGAGAGAGAAGGTCAACCCAGGACATTTGGGTTCACAGTGTCTGTGGATCCTCTGAAGAATGAACTCACAGTGAAAGAAAATATGTTTTTTACTACCGTCCTAAAGCCTATCGGTTATGTTACCACTGTAGATGGGGATCACATTGTAGATAGGTACTTTGGCACTGAAAAACTTGCACGTGCCCTAATGTGATAATGTGAACTAAATAACACGAAATTAGATTATGTGTCAGCATAAGTAGAATCACCTTGGACCTTGTATTCAGGGACTCGTTGGAAAGGTTGCATCAGGGATATTGATCATTTTAAATCTGTGCTTAAAACAGTCATGCTGGAATCAATAGCATGTGCTGCCACAGGATCAAAGGGAGAGTGAAGGGTTGGGGGCCTGAGTTGTACTGACCAGTGTAAATGCTATTACAAGGGAATCAGATGTCCAGCTGCATCAGCTTTGATAATGACTTTGACCCTCAACCAAATACTACTTTTAACTCTTATTCCATTAGTTTAAATAAAAAAGTGATGTAAAAGTGTTTGTGGATTTGATTTTTGATACAACTGCTGTTTAGCTTAAGCTTTGAAAATGTCTTTGCTTTACATTAAGGTTGCAGCAATTATGCAAAAATGAGTTCACATGCCTACCATAGAAAACAAATAAGGCATTCGCAAGAATTAAAGATTGTTACACGTTCATATGAATGAGAACAAAAGGTAATCCCCACACATGTATACTCATAGATACTGGTTTTGCTGGGGTACAGGACCAATATACACTGCATATACTGTGATCCAAGTAGCCTTATGAAAAGGGGCTGAATCTACATGTCACACATATTATGTAAAATACTAACTGATGCTTTAATCTTTAGGCAAGGAACAGCTCATTTAAAACGTGCCTTTCTGGGATAATATGAAAAGCTTGTACTTAAAAAGTCATGAGCTGATAATGATTATAATCAGGAGGCTGGTAATATCAAGATCTGTCTGTTTCCTCTCTCACACACCTAAGTACATGTGGAAGTCGTTTGGGCGTGGCTGGGAAAGTCTTAACGTCAGTTTACCTCCGCACTGTCGCCTCCTCCAGGACCATCAGCTATCATTGCCATCAAAACTCACAAATAAACCCTTCAACAACGACTGCGTTTCAAGGGACAAAGGCGCGGAGGCTGGTGACTGAAAAGATTCAGTGATAGATAGATAAGTGTGATGGACTTCCATATAAAATTCCAAACAGTTCTGCCATGTTTTACCCTGGAAAAGAGGCTCAAAATTTCAGCCTGGCACTCACTCGGTTCATAAACTCCAGCTGCTCACACCTTGTCCGCCCTATCCAATTGACGCTCCTGAGATGCAGCGTCACTGCAAAAGGCCAAACCGACCGGGCTTCATTCCTGAGTCACATCATTACAGTCGGACGGCGTGGCGCAATCTATCACTCTAACAAAACCAAAGTCGAACACCAGTTGTTTTTTTTAGCTCTATAGATAACCACGTTACTCATGTGAAGCCCATTGTTATTTTGCTCACAGCCCGGACCGGTCGACTTCAGAACTGCAGGATGTTGCTGCTGCTGCCACAGCACCTCACATTAAAGCAAACAGTTTGATTTCTCTTCTGTTTAGATTACAGCAAAACAGGTAAGGTGCTTTTATTTAATGCTGCAATCCTGTATGGAATGGAGAAATTATAGAGAAATGATTAGCCTATATATACCGAGTGTATGTTGGGGTCTGTCATAAAATGTGGGTCCACTGTGAGATTTGTTTGGTGATAACTACTCAGAAGACTAGACAAAAGCCTGGGCCCATATACAAAGTTAGGCCTACATTTTTTTAAAGGCATTCTTTTAAAAGCTATCGTCAAAATAACTTAATGTAGATTTGATGTTGTTTATACCATGAATTTACCTCACAAAGCCTCAACTGTAGGAACCCACTACATGTCTGAGTAAAGCCTGTTACCATTACTTTTAAAATATTTTAACCATGAGAAACAGAAGTTGCAGATAACCTTAATTCATACAAAGACTGTTTTTCAGGGGTATTGAGTCAATTACTGTAGTAGTAGTCTTGTACAAACTTGACAACCAGGGGCACTCAAGTCGACATCTATGTTTCAGTATTTTATCATTTCAAAATTTTATCCTCTAGATTTGAACTTTCAACTTTAAACACTGAAATTAGACAGTATCTGATAGCAGTGCCTGAAGTACAGGAATTTTTGCACTTGTAACGTTTGAATGCCTTTGAATAATAAAACTGGCCTCCTTAGCTCACACAGAAAATGTTTTTAGAGTACTCATCAAAATGTAGATATATATCTGGATCCGATGTGCAATATCTGCAGAATCTGATGCCCCACTTAGATTTAAAAGTCAAAATGAATGACTGGATGAAGACGTCAAACAGATCACAAGTTAAAAGAACTTGTTTGGTGAGGAACACCTTTAACTATTCTCTTGAGAACCTGTTAGTCCAGTGCAGGGTGCTGGGAGGGTTATATCTGAAGGAATAAGGAAAAGGCTTTTGAGCAGGCTGGGTATCGTTTCAAAAAATTATGATACCAGTACCAATACCAGTACCCTTAAAGTAATACCAAAATCAATAGAATACTTCATTCACATTATTTTTTCTACTTCATTTGATGTTCATCATGTGGATGGAAGCATTCAGTTGCGTAAAATGCCACCACTCCTCCCCATCCAAATGATTTCTACATGAAAATTTTTTTCTAGATCTGGGTACAAAAAGGATTGATTGCAGGTATCGTTTGACTGGAGAAGTTTCAATACTACTTGGTACCAGGTTATTTCGGTCGATACCTTAAATGTATTGAGTACCGATACCCACCCATAGGCATGACAGCTTAAATGAGACACTGAGTGTGTTTAACACTGTAAATTAAAGGATTGTTTTCTGCTTGGATTCTAAATGTAGTCTGTATCTGTTGACATTTTCTTGCATCAACCTCTCTATGTCTGGAATTTAATTCCAGAGTGTGCTGTGTATATAAAAATATATTTTTGTCCTTTAAAGTCAGCCCACTTTACTGATCCATCTTTACAATATGTGTGTTAGACAAGGAAAGATAAATATCTTGACATCTGTATCTTCTTTCTGTTCTCCAGCCCAACCATGAGGGACAGACTGAGTCACCTGCAGGAAATGTCCAACGGCCATGTGGAGCCAATGGAGTATGGAGAGTCCACTGTTTCAGACACCTTCAGCAACGTGGACCTGGAGGAGGAGTTGCCCCATGAGGCAGTCGTGTTCGACAACAGCCCTGCTCTGGCAGAGGTCTTTGACCAGTCACAAGATATCCACAGGGAGATCCAGCTCATTCGCCTGGAGGTTAAAAGGCTTCGTGAGCAGAATTCTCGCATGCTCCAGGGCGTCACCACCATGAGCACTATCAAAAGGGACTCTAACGCCATTGGTGCTGATATAAAGGCTCGGGCAGAGGGCGTGTTGTCACGTCTGCGGGACATGGACGGCACGGCCCACAAGCTAGAAGAAGTGCATGGCTCAAATTCTGCCATCACACGTGTAGCCAGGACCCAGTATGCTTGCCTCAGCAATGGTTTCCGCGACGCCATGTTTGACTATAATGATGCTGAGATGAGCCATCGGGAGAACTGTAAAGCCCAGATCCAGAGGCAGATGGAGATAGTGGGGCGTGAGGTGACAGGTGAGGAGGTGGAGGAGATGATTGAGACAGGTCAGTGGAACATCTTTACTGACAACGTCGTGAGTGAAGGGAAAACTGCTCGATCAGCTTTGTCCCAGATTGAGAAACGTCACCAGGAGTTGGTGGAACTGGAGGCCCGCATTAAGGGCATCCATGAGATTTTCCTGGACATCGCCCTGCTGGTAGAGGAGCAGGGCCCCATGTTGACCTCCATCCAAACCAACGTGCAGAAAACGGATGAAGACATACAAGAAGCCCTTGTCAAACTTGGCAGGGCCAAACGTCATGACAACAACAACCCCTTTAAGAAGATGTTTTGCAGTTGTTTCCCGTGCTTCAACTAATGACTGTAGAATATAGGGTTGGGTTGAGGGATGGCAAAGTATGTAGTCTTGAAAAAGAAAAGTACTGTATCCTAAGGACATTAAACATTTTCTGAATGTGTCATGAGCACATAGTTCTGTCAGAAAGTATTTATCAACATGGCCTGCAGAGCTATTGCATATTAACATTTTTTCCAGGAAGTTAAATAAAGGTTTAATAGAAAGGTGTTTATATTGAGAAACAAAAATACTGGAGTCAATCTTTTAATTGTATTTATATAATCCATTGATGTCAAAAGGTTTGGGACAGGTATCTCAAACCAGATTTCAGTCCCCCCCCCCATGAGGTATGATGCAGTGGTGCAACAAAAAGTATTTGAAAATATTTATAATATTTTTAAGCCTGCGGAGTTTCCATGTGGGAGGGATTTACTAAATAACACAATGCAATGACTGTCAGAAATCCTTTCGTACATCTGATAAACCCCAATGATATGTTACTATATGCAAATTGAATCAAAAAATTGTGTGACCAGGTAACACAGATCAAATGATTTTTCAACGGACAAACATATTTAACATGAGTCTGAAAGAAAATGTTTTAGAAATTTGACTGTTTATTTGTTAATATTTTCTGCATTTCTATGTAACTAGCTGGTCTGTGTTCACCAAAAATTGCACTATACTCCCCCATTAATTCCTCATATTTACCATCTCTTTTAAGCAACAGCTGTTGTACTAGGATTTATCATCAGTCTTAATGTTATGCACATATTGCACAGTTGATGTATCTTAATGTACACTAATCTGTTACTTTTCATTATTGTATGACTTTATGACTTTATGTATAATAATGTTTCTATTGTCTACCTTTCCTCTGTGATGTCTTGTATATTACATAAATAATTATATTAAAATACAACCTGAGTGTGGGTCCTTCTTTAAACATGAAATCTGCATCAACAATAAAGACATGTTAAAATTTAACATGTTAAAGTTCTCACTCAGACATACTAGGTGCACTAATACAAAAATGTTAGGTAGCTTTTGTCAAGGGGCCCAACAGCTTTGATATAATAAATATTTATATTACCTGACATGTTCTAGGTTCCGTGTAGCTCTCTGACACATGAATGCTCCAACCCCCCCCAAGTGGCATGCATGACACATACATCCACACGCACCAACACACAGGTGTCATCACTCCACAAACATAATAGCAGCATGTTCTCTATCCTCTGTCCTCATTAAATTTCTTGAAAGATATGTCATTTTACTTAATCAACCCAGTCTCTTCCTCCCTGAGGTAAACAGAAACTAAAACAAATGATATGCATCTCCCTTCAAGGGAGTATGTTGCAGTGGGAAGGCTCATGTCTGTCACCTGGGAAGGAGTGGCAGTCACACACGCAGCAGACATACAGCAGACAGGCAACTTCCTTCTACAGGAATGAAAAGATGCTCTCAAGCTCTTTGGACTAAATAAATCAGAGTGACACACGTTGAGGGGTTTTTACTTGCTTTTTGATATTGTAGAGAGACAGTCAGAAGAGGTAAGATGCTTTAATTTGGCAATTGAATTGTACTTAGGTACTGTTGTAGCAGAGGCACCTGGAGACAATTGGATAATTGATGGGACTCCTATCTGCTTAATTAGTGCTACACTTTGCAGTTTGGAAGGATTAATTAGATGGTCATTAAAAAGAGGGCATTTAAATGTTTATATCATATACTGAAGCAGCTTTTAAAGTAGATTCCTGAGTTTTTACCAATGTGGTATGAGGAAATTGATTTTCTGTATTGGTGGCAGAAATTTAGTCAGGCCCCACAACTTTGAAAGTTTTTTATGCCGCATTAGGTTGACAAAGTGAATGTACTGGAAACGATGTAGCTGTAAATTAATTGCATACCATTGATCTTTTACCATAACCCTGCTTTTAAAGGAAATGTCTATTTTTAAAATAAGATTGTCTTCCTTGTTCCTTGTTTAAATGGAGACATTCCAGTGAGCCACTGAGCTATCACCGCTGTCAACACCACAAAAAGAACACCCACTGCAGATAAACTCACCATTGTGTGTATCATTGGCAGGACTTGTATAATACTGACGTACAAGCTTTTGTTAGGTTTTATAGTTTCCTGGGTAATTTTACTACGAACTTGTTCATACATTCACCCAGTAGAGCATATATTTTCAGCTCTGTCACCACATTACTCAATGCTTAATGGCAAATTCTCTATTCAACTTTTATGGGAAGCATGGGGTACTGACAGCCTAACATGTACAGTAGAATGCATGTGATACTAACTTTGAATTATATATGTGATCTATTTAACCATCATGACAACTTCACTTAAACTATATTTTCAATAATAATAAATTAATAAAATGTGGATAAAAGAAATAAGCTCATATAAAGCAGGTGACGTAAAAAAAAACACATAATAAGAGATGAACTCATATAAAGCAGATTATTATTTGTAAAGACAATAAAACACCATAATATGAAAGTGATGCCATGATGGAAGAGGAAAACATTTTTAAGTGTTAGCCATTTTGTAAAAGTGAGTTTTAAGGAGGCCCCTAAAAGCTGCAGTGGAGTCTGCCGATCTCACACTGAGGGGAAAGCTCTTCCAAAGCCGAAGGGAATACCATTGTACATCACCCCAAAAGCTACACAAGCGGTGAGCACAATAACCAACATCTTGTGTCTCTCAGGCAGAATGCGGGACATGCTGCAGAGGCTGCAGGCCATTCATGAGGAGGAGGCAAACCATGAGCCAGAGTTTTATGGACCTGAGTATGACTTAGACAAGGTGTCTCTGTCTCAAGAGGCGGTAGTGTTTGAGAACTCCCCAGATATTGACAGCATCCTGGCGAAGGCCCACTCCATACGCAAGGATATCTCCTTGCTCCACTTAGAAGTGGCACGTCTCAGTGCCTACAATGAACGCTTTGGCACCTCTGTCCGCCGCCTCACCCTACTCAAAAGGGACTGTGACTCTATCGCCAGGGGCATCCAGCAACGAGGGGAGGCTCTGTACGCTCGCCTCCAGGCTCTGGGTACAGAGAGCAAGCAGCTGGAGGAGAAGGAAGGTCCCTACTCTGCTGTTGGCCGCATTGCCCGTGTTCAGTATGACACCCTCACCCGTGCTTTCCGTGATGCCATGGGTGAATACAACAAGGCCGAGGAAATGCAGAGGACGACGTGTCGGGAGCGAATCCAGAGGCAGGCCTCCATTATGGGGACTGAAATCACTGATGAGCAACTAGATGTGCTGGTAGACAAAGGGGGCGAGGGCTGGACTGAGCTGTCTGACAGCCTGCATACACGCGGTGTATGCACGTCCCGCTGGGCGCTGTGTGAGATCAAAGGCAGACACAAAGAGCTGGTGGAGCTGGAGGCCAGGCTTAAGGTGGTCCATGAACTGTTCCTGCACATGGCCGTGCTGGTGGAGGAGCAGGGATCCATGCTCAATAACATCGAGGCCAATGTGTGTGGCACTGTGGATTATGTTGAACAGATCAACGTTCACATCAAGAAGGCCCTACAGTACAAGAGGAAAAATCCTTTTCGGCAATGTTGCCCTTGTCTTCCCTGTTGGAGACACAACCAAACCTTTTAGGACTTGTTTTGATGCAATTTTTACTTTTAAAAATGGAAATAAACATTTATCTGTGTACAGTAAAATAAAAATATGGACAACTAAAAAGAAATGTGTAAGAACATGGACACTAATGAGCACAAAATGTCACTGAGGCAGTTTTGCCCATAAGAGACGCACGGTGTATTTCTTGAGTTGATGTGTGAAGCTTGAAATTGTACAAGGTTGGACGTTACCAGCTGTCTAAACCTTGATGTAGAGTAAAAGAGCTCTTTCTGTTGTTCGAATCAGAGAATTAATGTAATTGTGGGTTTGGGTTCATAGGAGAAGACGTTTACATTTTAAACTGATTGATTCATTGACACCCTAAATAAATACTGTTTTAATAAATTACACTCAGTTTTTTGTCCTTGCCAGAACATCGACATAGTAAGTTGGGGAATGGGGGAAAGCAGTGCACACAGTCATGAGAGAGATGGGCAGCGGTAAGGAAGGAAGGAGAGTCGACATATTGCAGTCAGTGGTGAAAGATGATATTCATTTAGAAGAGTTACAACTATGCAGAAAGAAATGATCAATGTCACTAAGAGCTTCAGCATAAAACTTACCCAAGTATTTTGAAAGTGGGAAGAAATTCAGCCAGACAGATATTAAATTAACACTAATGTGAGAAAGTGAAAGTTGAAATTAGCAAAGAGGATGAGAGGTGTTGTTCACGACTGGTAAGTTTGGATAAAAATGTTAAGTTGATGTATTGGTGATGGAGGACTGCAATTATGGGCCGAACAGGGTAAATTACAGAGATGGTTTGTAACTCAAAACATAGAGATATTAAGTTTTGAGGTGTTAAAAGTTAGAAATAATGTCACGTAATCTATTAAAGAACAGGGAAAGTTCCAGTTTCTTCTTAATGAGTCAGACAAGCTATTTATAACTTCAGACGGAAGAAGAGACATGTCACATGATCCATTAACAAAGGCTAATCTAAGCTACTTCCTGAGAGTAAAATACATGTCCGCAGATGATCCGTTTAGTTTAGAGCAGGAAAGGTATACAGCAGTTTATGTAGCTTATTTATTTATGTTATACTATGAACATGGACTACTGGGGCCCTCTTAATCACTGTGTACATTAATTCTGGCACATTACATGACCCCAGACCCACATCATGTCAGTTTATATTGTGCTTCAGTGGTGTATAATATCCCCATATTTCCACACACTTTCCATTGATTTCATGAGGGTCCAGGTCACTGCAGACAGTTGTCAGTCTTGCCCGGTTGGTAATCCAGCATTTCATTTAAAAACAAAACAGATTAAAAGACTAAAGAAAATCCTTGAGCACGTCCACCCTCTCTTTATTAATGATGCTTAAAAATCATCTCAGTGTTAGTAAGAGCCACTGAAAAAAGGCTTTATACATGTTTTAAAAAAAATAAATCTGAATTATACTTACTTTGTTGTAAAGTCGTACAGCTAAGCAGAGAAATGAATGACCTGTTTGAGTGCCCCCATCTGACAAGCGCAGAGACAGCTACAAATAGCTGCTGTATTCATTCAAGTCTCCAAAGTTTCTACGGACTTTATATGGTAACCCGTCCTGCATGACTTCGTGAATGACTGCAAAGCCTCCTGTCTGTGTTGGTTTTATTTATTTTATTTTATTTTTTGCATTGATCGCTCAGTGTCTGGCAACATTAGCTGAACATTCTGTTATTTATGGCTGAAATTACAGCGTTATTACCGTATCATGTTGTGCTATCAGTTAGCACATGCTAACGGTATTAGCTGCAGCTCCGAGTTAAATATGTAACTTTCGAGTGGTGACGATAGATATATAGTAGAGGTTCGCGAGCCAACAAGCTTTCATTTATGGCTTTTGGTAATACGTTTTATATATATCACGCACAGTCTAAGTTGTCATATTAGTTTGCGTAAAAGCCGTGTTGTCTTGCCAACGAGCTAGCAAGTTCACTCGGGAAGTTAAAGTTAGCTGCTAGTTTAGCTGCTAACGCTGCGCTACCATCACAGCCCTGCTCGCTCGTTAGGCATTGCTGGAATGGAACACTTCTAATAATGGGGTTTGTTGATCGCTCCGTAGTTATGTGAAGAATAAATACAATTCGTGTGACCTAATCTGCCATAGAGTGCTTTTTCAAGTCGTATTGTGGCGGGATGCGGTGTGTACACCAGGATGGCCGAGTGGTTAAGGCGTTGGACTTAAGATCCAATGGACATATGTCCGCGTGGGTTCGAACCCCACTCCTGGTATGGTATTTTGTTGGTACCCCTGTTGGCATCATTACATTACCTGCGATTATCACAGGTATTATCAACATTCACTGTCCATGGATGGCGTCACGAAATACTGGTAACACACCCTACTAATTCATGGTATGTCAAACAAAGCAGGCAGGTATTCCGATAAAACATGAGATGTGGATTTCCCTAGCTTCAAACGCAGCACTCTATGAGTTTATAGTTGCAAATACAACATAAGCCTCCACATGAATCGATAAAACATAACAAGAACATTAATAAAAAGACATCCATTGTGATAAAGAAGATATTAATTATCTACCGTGATCAGTCCAGAGCAGCAGATAAGATATAGTGTTGTACAAAGTTAACTGTTTATGTGTTTTTCTACAGTATAAGCCCACTTTGGTGATAGTGGAGGTGTCAATAACGATTTTCAACTAATTGTGAGGAACATATTTATAAATTGAATAAATGTTTTTCGCTGTATTTGTGTAGTAAAGTCCCTCAAGTGCACGTCGTCTATCTTGTAGGAGTAGTTGCACCATTAGGACAGAAGAGGGCACTCTAAGCCCTTCCAGCAGCCTCTGGGCTGGAGTCCAGCAACGGCCCATTGAAGGCTACCACACTCCCACCCCTATAATTTCATTGCAAGGGCGACGCCTTGGACCATGGACACCCAGTCATCTGCATCTGCCACAGGAAAACTTCACAGAAAATATAGCTGCACCTCTTCTAAAGTAGTATTCAAAGTTTGTTGTACAAATATATATATGTGTATGTATGTGTGTGTGTGTGTGTGTGTGTGTGTATATATATATATATATATATATATATATATATATATGTGTATATACACACACACACACACATACTGCAGTGTTCACAAACACAAGACATGCAAATATGCAAAAAAGCCCAGAGTGACAAATTGCAGTAGGCTATTGGAGCCGTGAATACACAAGACCTCGTTTTACATATTAATCTGTTTGTTGTGGACGTACAGGTGAGAATTCCAGGTTGTCCCCACACTCCCTATCTACTCACTGTCAAACAAATATGTGTTACTTGATAGGTGTTCCAGGCCTTACAGAGCACTAATTTGTGAAATTGAGCTTCTTCTTTGAGCTGTGTGAGGAAGCATCCACAAAAGAACCCTGACAACTGAGAAGAGGGAGGGAGAAGGACGAGGCTTTACAATAGAAGATCAACATCTCTGCATCTCCAAAGCCATGGGCCTTAATCTATTATTCAGTCCCCTCAGGTACTGGAAAAGTTGTTGCTTTGCAGGCCAGCACATCACTCAGTATAATAAAATGGAACCTGATACAGTACATGTGGTGGTGGTAGTGTTTATAGTAATGCTATTTGCTGTTCTGTTGTTTTTATGGTTATTTCTGTTATTTTTTATTATTTCTATTCTTAGGTATGAATATTTTGTATAAATTGCTGTTTTTTGTAAATTTCTTTGTGCTATATAAATAAAGATTATTGAAATATTTCACAGTACTTTTTATGTCCCTATATTTGTTCACATGTTATAGTTGCTAGTTATTTAATAGATTAATAATTTACATACAAAACATGACCAGTTACTAGAACAGCTTATGATTCAGCTATAGATTTATCTACCCAACAGCAGGTATATAGCCTGAATATAGTTCAAATTTTCTCCACCTCAACCAAGTATAGCATTAAAATGTTAATGCATTAGTCATAATAAGATAATATTACAATACAACACTGAATAATAAAATAGAGCTGCATAATGAACACTTTTACTTTTGATGCTTGAAATACATTGCTGATACTTCTGTACTTAAGTACGATTTTGAAAGCAAAACTTTTAATTGTAATGGAGTATTTTTGCATTGTGGTGTTGCTTTTTCTACCTAAACAAAGGAACAGTACACATATATTCCAATAAGACAAAAATCTTGGGTCGAATGGCTTAGTGTAAATAGTCAATGCTGCGTTTACATGGAAAAAAGTACAATTAACGTTTGTTTTAAAACTTTGAGTTTTCTTGTGGGGATCACTGGTTTAATTGGCGTCACGTCACGTGACGCACACCGCGCCATGTTTCCATCTTCGCGTCGGGAAAACTTTTACAGCCAGAGGGAAGTTTAACACAACTGTGTCAAGCCACCCACAGTGAACCCTGCGCTTCCTGTCAACACTTTCAAAAATAAACTTGATAGACGTGTCATTCATGGATAACTTCTGAAATACTGATTGTAGTGAGTGAAACGAGAGTCAGTTCAGTAGCAAATGACAATATCGTCGATCCACTGAGTCATAAAGTACGTCATGAAGGTAATTTAAGAATCTAAATATATTCTATGGCATGTCAGGGTAATTACCAATAGGAGCCTTCAAGTAAACCTGTCATTAAACTGGTATTGTGGTTAGTTGTTGCAAAACCGCACAATTATACCCAAAGTCTTTGTGAACCACTGTTTTTGGCGCCACTTGTATGATTATTGCATTTATTCGCCAAAATTGATAAACTCCGCCTTTTTATTTTGAAGGACATTCCAACGTTTCCGTTATGTGTGTCTTGCTTACCATCGGTGTAGCCAGAAAGGAGTCAAATAGGCGATTTTTCTTTTCCTAGGAAGGCAAAGTCATGATCCGCCCTACTCTGCCTCTGATTGGCTAATCCTGATATTTTTACACCAATCCTAACCAATATCACTCCTCATGCCTAAATCTAACAAATCCAACCAACGAAGGCAATGAGTACAAGCCAATCAGAGGCAGAGTAGGGCGGGTAATGACTTCGCCATCCTAGAGGAAAAAAATTGGCGTCAGGCGTCAAGTAAGCAACTGGAACAAAGTTGTGGGACCTGAGTCCTCAGTTGTGCGGTGTTCATCCGTGAAATGTAATAACAAATTCTCCGTTTCCAAAGAGACAGCCTGCCGTGTGCTTTTCAAGATTACGATAGTTGGGCTTTGCTTTGCGTTGCAAAAAGGCGTCTCTTAAAGCTTTTTTTTTTCTGGCACATTGTGGAGACTGGATGCGCTTGAGGACGGTTCTCACTTAACAGTTACTAGTTAGCTTTAGGTAGTTAAGAAGAGTGCCTCGTACCGCTTAGAAAATGCCTTAAACTAATTGGATTAATGCACTTTTTCACTTTTCAACTTTTTAACTTTTTAATACGCCTTACTTTATTTGTCTATCCACACTCTTCACGTTTTGGACTTGTTTTGAGGGACCACGTCTCCTGACTCCTTGGTGACAGCAGAGGTGAGTGTGTGACATGGGCTCTTGAAATGTTTCGGACCTGTAATGTTGACCGTCATTGTATCAACGCAACACAGCATAGCAGTTAGTTTACGTTATTGTGAGGCTAGTAGTCGTACGTTAGGTGTAGCCGTTAAAACGTAGCCTTTAAAACGTTGAAATTAGCTCTCAAACAATCGTTGTTGACCCGAGGTCTCGCGCGTAGCCGTTAATGTAGCAACACTGCAGCCAGATTTCTAATTGTTTGATGAAAAGTTAGCAAGATCTAAATGCTACAGCCACACCTAAGAGAAGAAACATTATCTACAAAAAGGCCATCATGAATTCACAGTTTAAAAGCCCCTTTATATGTCATGTAGTATATATTGTAGGTGGTAATCTTATCCGATTAACACAGCATAGGGTATAGTGCTTTAAAATGAATTGCATTGAAGGCATTTACACCCAGCTCTTGTTCAAATCAAACAAACTCTAAATTACAGTACTACACCACACTGCCTGTTGAAATGTACATCTTCAAAGGGTTCAGATTAAACTAGCTAATTGAATCCCTTCAGTTGTTTTGCCTCGGTTGTCAAAACCAGTCCTCTCACATTGAGAGGAACTGAAATTGAAAAGACACCAGCAAGATAGATGAGGCTGCCTTTTCGTTGAGTTTACAGTTGTTATTTTTGGGTCTTGCATCATCCCTCAAGAAGTATAACTCACCAAGCAAGCACCGCCTGATAAAACTGCACACAAACTCCTTTCATGGTAAAACAAATAAGTTAGTTGGGGACTGAACATGGTTGTCTTTTTTTTTTTTTTAAAGTGGACCACCAGCATTACACTAAAGCTGCAACAATGTGTAACTAATTTGTCTTAAAAGATAACCTGTGATGGATTGTGCTGTTACACTTTGTCATGTCTCTGCAGCAGCAGCTATCAATATTCACTAGGTTCAAATTAAACATTTGGAGATTATCCTAGAGCATGTTGTATTTTAGGTCCTGACTGGGGGCAGAGCACACAACAGAGTGTCCTGTGTGAAACTGAGAACCACAGGAAGTAGCAACAGTGACATTTATCAGTGTTATCACATGACAACAGATTAAAAATGCAAAGTAATTGCTCGTTTATCCCCGAAAGGAAACTCTCAACACAGAGTCTAGGGTTTGCTGCTGCTTAGAGTTTGTGTTTGATAACATTTGAACTGCATCACTTGATTGCACGATGATAAATCTTACCCGCTGATACCCCTGAAATCACTTTTCCAGGAACTGCTAGAAGAAAAGCAACTTGCCAAAATGTTCTTGTGAACATACTTGTGATTAGAATCAGCTATGTGTATTTATTGAAATGTTGCTGACTTATAAGTATGTAATGGAGTGCATTTAAAACAGAAGTCAACATTGGAAAAGAGCGTTAAATTTGACCAAGACTTTGGGCGTCTATGATGGTTAGAGGGGACCAACCCAAAGCAAAACAAACACACAAAAACAATGTCTATGGTTGGCCAAAGACCAATTTCACCTCTACTTGACACTTTGTGGGTGTTTCAACCTCAAACTGACTTAATTGGCTGGCTTGCTGCTGAGGCATTACAAAAGTCTTAACTATGATTGTCAGTTATTACAGCATCAATTACTCTTACAGGAGGCGTTTTACACATAAATAAAAGCCCAGACTGTCAGCCTAAGGCCACAGTGTGAGGCTAGTTTGCTTCCTTACCAGCAATGATGAGTGGACATAGAAGTGTCCTCAAACAGCTGTTAGTCTTAGTGACCTGCGTGGTTCCTTACATGGTGCCAGATCTTCTTGCTTGCTTAACCACTATGTGACCATGTTTGAATGTTTTTTTGTGTCTTAACGCCTCCTCACTGACAAACATTCTTTTGAGATTATGTCACATTAAAACAGAAAGAGCTAAAGGAAGGCATAAATATGTGAAAGTTGAGCAAGTACGGAATTGATTGAATGTAAGTTTTAAGTTTGATTCTCGCTTACAGGTGCAGAAAGGGGGCTGTTGCACTGTGTGTCAAGAGGCCCGGCACTATATCACACCACCTTAACGAATAAAGCATTGGATTAATTTGCTGCCATGGCTTCACATGGTGACATTGCGGAGGGAGGAGCCAATGACGAGTTCAACGACATCATCAAGTGGAGATCTGGTATGTTTTTGATAGTTTTGGCCATTGCTTAGATTGTTGTTTTGAGTCTTATCATTTAATGCACCTAATAGCCACGCAGCATGGAGAGTATGTAAACATATGGGTCTTTGATATGATAGCATATCACATAACGGCATAGAATGAACATTTTGTTGTACGTGCATAAACGCAGTGACTGAAAGGAAACACTGACAGAGCCAGAAATCCTGTTGTGCATGGTTAACCTCAGTTCCCATGGAGGCAAAGCAAGCACCACAGGCATAAAGAGAAACAGAGATGGTTGATAGTAACGCATTTGCAAGGAGAAAGTAAAGTAAGTAAAGTAACAGTAAAGGTGACCAATGGCAGCAGAGAAAGCGGAGAGACAAGAATGCAGGGATGGGTGTAGAGAGCCGCACCCTGTGATCCCTTTCTCAGCGGATCATTTCATTCTATAGGTTAATCTTTCATAGACGCCAGCCTCAGAGAGAGAGAGAGAGAGAAAGAGGCAGATACACAAACAAGTTGTTGTTCTAGAAAGAGTACTTATTACTTTCTGTGTTCGTGCCTGCTAAAAGATGGAACTCACTGATGCCTTTGGAATAGGATTTCACATTAAATACAGTGAATTACGATGGTGTTGATGTAACAATCAATAGTGGGATGAGAAATAAGAAGGGAGGAAAATCATTTTAAGGCAAGTGCCCACCAAAAAAAGAATGTGTTGGTATGCTTACAAGCACTTCTTAACTTACAGGACACCAGTCTGCCCATAAACAAAGGTGTACTTATTACTATTTATGAATCAAATGAATATAGAGCTGCATTGCTTAGTCAGTTAATCAATTTGTTGATAGTCAGAAAATTAATCGGCAACTATTTTGATTATCGGTTAATCGTTTTTGTCATTTTTTTAAAGCAAAGATGTTAAACATTTGCTGATTTCAGCTTCTCAAATGTGAAAATTGAATGCTTTTCTTCATCTTACATGGTAGTAAACAGAATATAGTTGCTTTTGGACTGTCGGTAGGAGAAAATAATAAATCTGAAGATGTTTGATTCAGTTCACAGTGAATGAATGAATGAATGAATGAATGAATGAATACTTGTATCCAAGTGTCATTGATCACAGCCCACATGGACTCACAGACACTTCTTACATTACATGCAGAGGCAAGAGAAAACAGAAAGAAGAGTCACAAACATATGGCACTATATTATTATCCATACCATATATCAGATATAACTTAATAAATTAAACATGCAACTGTTTCATACATTGATGGTTTAATCTGAGCTAACCTGCTAAACTAAACACCTTGCATGTAAACATTTACAGAAGTCATAGTCACCATAAGGCAGAAAATCAATGCTTTGAGTGCTTTGTGCTTCTTTCCACCCGTCCAATTTTTCAACCCCTAACTTTATTTAACTGACATTTCTTGGATAGTGCACTACATTACAATGTAGTGCATTATGGCATAAAGGCGTCTGTGCCCAGATTCAAAATGTGGTGGCTTGTGATTTTGTGATGTCGGGGGTTCGAAACATGTCAGCTATTAGCAGTCCTCCTGCCCACAGCTCATCTGTGCTGTCTCTCTCTTTCTCTCTATTGTTGATCTTTAAACACAGCAGAAAATAGTATGAAGAAAAGTGTTTAGGTTTATCCGTCCTGACCAGTCCATGTGCCAGCTTTCCCTGCCCGCCCAGCCTCAGAAAGCTGGCAGATTCCGTGCCAGGAATTCCACCGTGCCGACAGAGTAATTTACAACGCTTGTCTTCAGACCACAATGCTTTTCTTACAAAGATTCAGGTTTCCTAGCAACCCCAAAAGTAATGTTTTCTTTTATGGCAAAGAGGGGAAAATTTAGCACGTAGCTTAGCCGCTCACTAAATCAACCCACAAAATACCAGAGAGCACATTTGTGTTAATATAACCTGCAGGCCGTGGCTCAGCTGTTTTTTTTTTTTACCTTCACTTGATAGACCAGAAATATAGCTTAAATTAGGTGTTTATTTCATAATTCAGAAAGTATGCGAAGTGTGACACCTGCTTTTCTTGCCATCATCACACAATTCATGGCTTTACACCGAAACGCTCTCAGGTGCTGAAGCTTTTAAAACTATAGAAACAAACCTGTGTTTTGCCTGCTGAGGTGTCAGAAATTGAGACAGGGAAGATAGACATTGAGAAAGAGAGAGATTTGTAACCTACAAGGGCTTTGAGAGGTGATTGAGAAGCAGGTGAGTGTGTGTGTGTGTGTGTGTGTGTGTGTGGGGTGGGCAGGTGGAAGGATGTTTTCACAGCTGAGACGAGCCTTGTGAGAAAAGCGTTAGCGGGCTTGTTCATGTGATCTCCACGCTGGCCACCATGTGGGCGTGTTTGAATGGTTGACGAATTTATTCACAACAGCGGAGTGTCTACTTACAGCGTGCGCGCACACACACGCACACACACTTTAGTCCTGTCTGTTTTGTCATCACTACTGATTGGCAGAAAAGTTATCGCTGATCTTGTGGAGCAAGTGAGCACCTTCTGTTATTTTAAAGCCCCTTTTTAGCTATTTCAGCCGGTGTGTCTTCCATTTGTAAACTAGTACTAAAGTGAGATCATTGTTGGTGTGTGTGTGTGCGCGATGTGTGTTGTCGCTCTGCCTCCTGTGATGGAGGTCAGTTAGTTAGACAGTCTGTCTCTTTCACAGACATGTATGCACACTCATGCCTCTTGAGGGGCATGGGGGGGTGGTGGCTCATGTTTTCCAGCGTGTCAAGTTGTTATGTAAGCCCACAATGGACCAGGGATAGACGTTCGGTAAGGGACAGAGGAAGGAGGGTGCAGGCCTTGTGAAGCTGGAGAAACCAGTACATCTGGGGAAAAATGACTCTGTTAGCAACTATGCTTTTTTATCAACTAAGCAGAGTGACAGGTTAAAACATGAACAGATGACCAACATCTATCTGTTGTATGTGGCTGTAGTAAATAATTCTTTGCTTTTGTTCAATTCATTGCGGAGTCCTTTATCAAGAAAAACATTCAACAATAGGCGGTTCCAGCTTCTCAAATATGAGCATTTTTGTTTCATGTTATTGTAAATTAAGTATCTTTTATTTTCTATTTTGTCACATTTCTTAGAAAGAAATCATCGGCACATTAATGAAACATATTGTTAGTTGCAGCCCTAAAATTGACCTTATAGGCTGAACTCTGTTGGTGTGTGTGGTTTGCCACATGGCACTGCAGCTCTAAAGAGGCTGAAACAGATGTTAAGGAGTGCTTGCAAACGCTATTTGACAAAGTTCTGGTTGGGTTAGCCTATAACCCCCCTAACACTATCTATCTATCCTGGCTGCACTTACCCTCCCCCTGCTCATTCCAGAGTGCAGACAAATGTGAAAGGTCAAATATCATCCACAGGGTTACGGGCTGTTGTTTAACAGCCATTACACAATAATGGACACTCACCTGAGGTTTTTTTTTTTTCTCTTGGTTTATTTGTCACCTGAGAGCTCTAGCGGGGAAGAGCCTTCTTAGAAACACACTTTCAGAGCTCTGGTTACCTGACCTGGTCTTTTTCCTAATCTTTCTCCATTGTTTCTGTCTTGTTTCTGCACATTAGCATCTCTTCTCTCACGCTCCTATTATTTAGTGTGTTTTTGAGCTTTTGTAAATGTGACAATAACAGTGTCACTCCCAAGCAACATGCTAGATAGATGGCAGCTTTACCTGTTGAGCTACACACACGGTCATCTGCTTACACATTATGTTTGGGTGCGACGCAGAACATAATGGAGAAAATATTGCATTTAACAAGAGAACAAGAATGTGATTGTCACCAAATGGAGGGTGTGGAGGGTGTGGTAAGAAGATTTTTCTGAAGATTGGTCACCAGACTAGCTCAGCTACATGTCATGTATGCTTAATTCTAGCCTTGGCCTCTTGTAGCAGGGTGGACCGTGTAAATTGAAATAGTTCAGCTGTTGTGTGTGTGTGTGTGTGTGTGTGTGTGTGTGCATGTGTGGAAAGAGACTGGATTACTAGTTCAGAAATAATTAGATGAAACATTGAGGCTATTTGGAGGCACGTTTGCCACTTAGTTGCAACAGAAAAAAACTTTTCAGACTGTCAGTAATTGCAGTACTATGCAGGGTTATGCAAATGCATAATGATGGGTGTGCATCTACATGTGTGGGTAGCATGGAACCAAAATCAAAACAAAGAAGCTTTCACTGCGACCGCCCCTTCGTTCTTAGATGTCACGACCTTCATTTGTTTTTTTTCTTTGTTTCTGGTGTTTGAGCCTCAGTCATCTATGGGTCTATGGTCAGTGAGAGTTCTCATGAGTGTATTTTGACTTTGAGACAGGGAAGTGTCCATGGGGAATGCAGCTGGATCCATCTTCACAGCAATATATATAGTACAAGTGTCTTTGCTGGATATGGCTGCCTGGGAAGTGGAAGGAAACAAGCTTTGCAAAATCCTGGCTGGAAATTTGGGAATGGAAGCACAGGCCAAAACATCTCCCCTGGGTGCGGTTGTCTGTGGGACTCTGCCTCTTTGGTCTATGTTCGTGTGTGTGTGTGTGTGTGTGTGTGCATCCAGCAGCATACAGACACTCCACCCAGCCCAGATCACATTTAAACTCTTCTAGAGTAGGCTGGAAAAGGCAGAAAATGATCTCTCTTGAGTGCTCCAGTGGTTGTTCAACACACACAAACCAGTCTCCTCTATCTGTGAATCTCCTCTTTTCCCAAAGCAAACCCTCTCGCTTTAAATCCCCTTCTCTGCCCCCTTTTCCGAGCTCATTAGGCCTACAAAGCCATGTTGCCCAATCTACCTTCTGACCCTTCGCATGACAGGATTTACTAAAACAAAAAAACAGGCTGAGGCCTGGAAAGAGTTCAGATTAACCCCTTAAAGCTACAGTGATATTTCACTACTGAGTAAATAACTAAGGGTAAGGGATACTTCAAAATCGAAGTACATTTCCTACAGAATTCAAAGTATGAAACATATTTGACCTTGTTAAAAGAAGTGATACCAAAAACTGTACAGTTAGGTTTTTCAGTAGTTCAGATTATTACAGATGCATCACAACCTGGAGGGAATATTATTCCAGCGCTGCACAGAGTGGTTGGAGATAGGTAGATGTTGCGGATTTAGACATGGGAAACTACTACTTTCCATGGGTGGAGGCCTGTGGCATTGTGGGAAGTGCATTTTCCATCTCTTTCTCTTGGATGTAGGCTAGACCCCTGACTCATCTGCTCCGTATGTGTGTATTTGTGTGTGTGTGTGTGTGTGTGTGTGTGTGTGAGAGAGAGAGAGAGAGAGAAAGGCACAGCCATCATAGCCACTGCCACTTTGCCAAGTTTTTTTTTTCTTAATGATTTTTTAAAAACTTTTTCTATTAGACAGATTAAAGTTGAGATGGGGGCGGGAAACATGGGGGTAGAGAGGGAAAGGTCCCCGGCCAGGATCTAACCATCATTTCATAAATACATTTAAAAGCAGCAATTTTCTACGGTGGCCCTGAAAGCTCAACACACTGCAGAAAGACAAAGCACAAGCAAATTAAGAATTTTGGAATTGAGTATTTGGTTGTGTTCCTGTATTTGTTTGTGTCTTCTCACATTGCAGCATTTTCAAAATGCAGCGCATGTGTTGTCAAATTGAGGAAAATGTTGTTTTTTTTTCATTTGCTTGTGTGTTGTGTTTTTGCATGTGTTTTCTTAAGTGACAGTATATCTTGCATTTCTTGGCCCTGATCATGTCGAGATAATAATCATAACAACAAAAATGATAAAAAGAATAGAAAGGAAATCCGTTGCAAAAGGTGCAAATACCAAATTCTGCTTCGACTGTATGTCCACTTAAGGCCTTAATGCATTGTTGCAAAACATAAGATCATGTTGAAGTTTGATAAAAGGGTGTGCCTCTTGCTTTTTCCTTACTCGGTGGTGGAGGAATCACTGAAATCAAGCTTGATAATCAGGAGGGTGGCTGAGGGAAACGGGGCCTAACAAAAAAAGTTCATTACAGAATTTTATCACAAATTCCTGTAACACACTGAACATCAAAGAGTGACGGTCCCATGTAGGTTTTATTTAGGAAAACAGATTCTTTTTTGAATAGTGATGCCTGTTAGTACAAGTAAAAAGCATGGGCATGTGCCTAACCTTGATTGTAAACGATCATGTGTGGTCTCTTTGGCTTGTGGGAGAGGAAGCTGCGGTGGTCAGTCAGGGGAGGAGCTATGGTCAGATCAGTTCAGGATCTTTTCATTCCGGACTCAGGACCCTCTGGCTTGACCTCATCCGTGGCTCATTTTATGTTTATAAGGCTGTATGGCATAAAGGATAAAAATATCATTTGTTGCTTGCAGTCTCTACATTTCATGTGAACTCCATGTTTGTGGTAAGACATGATATCAAAGGTTTAATTCATGTCTTCCTAGTATGTTTGTGTGTGTGTGTGTGTGTGTGTGTGTGTGTGAATGTGTGTGCGAGAGAGAGAGAGAGAGGGACAGACAGATGTTTATGACCGTGTACTCGCACTCGCACAGCTTCACTCAAGCAGCTCGATGAAGGATGCTCTCGGGGTGGTGTGCGAAGATGGAATGACAGAGGGGGACGCCTATCTGTGGGTTCATGACTGATGCAGCCCAGTGGAAAGTCCCTTTCGGTCTCTGATTCCTTCAGTCGCTGCCAAGACCGGCCTCACCCATTCATTCCTTTGAGTTGTGACCAGACCAGCTGCCTGCGACTCTCTACGGAAGGAAGTGGATTTAATTCAATCAGACTCTGGAAGTTGGTCACGGGTGGACCGGGCCGGTATTCCTCCTCTACTTCCTCTTTGTTAAGGAAAGGAAGAGAGAAAACAAAACACAGGAAAAAGAACTTTCTCTCTCTACCCCCCTCCACCCCCAACCCCCCCCCCCCCCCCCCCCCCTCTCATCTCTCTCTATTTCACCCTCTCTGTGTGGGAATAGAGTTGTTTGTTCAGTTGCCCCCTCATTGACTAAATATGTCAATGAGCAAATGGACTCAAGCCTTTGCCCTGCTCTCTGTTCCACTGCGCTGGCTCACAGACCTGCGTTAAATGTCAGGAGCTGTGTCACTTTTTTTTGACTGTGTGTCCTGCAACACTTATTCTGTGAGTCATTTGTGTTAAATTGTCTCTTTCATGTAAACGTTCACAAAGGAAATGTCTGTCGTAGCCCGGAGTGTCAGCAGCGCGTTTTTAGAGTTAAGGTCACTGTGGGTCATGTTTATCTCCTGTCACTTCCTGTGACGTGGGAGAATGAGAGCTGTCGTGTTTTCAGGGGAGAATCAGCTGTCAGTTGCAGCGCTGCATACGGCACACACACGTGCACACACACACACAAACACACACAATCAAATCTATGTCACCTGTCACTTACCTTTTTAATTGAGAAGCTGAAACAGCCCCTGCTCTTGTCACTCACCCTCCTGTCGAATGTGTGTGTGTGTGTGTGTGTGTGTGTGTGTGTGTGTGTGTGTGTGTGTGTGTGTGTGTGTGTGTGTGTGTGTGTGTGTGTGTGTGTGTGTGTGTGTGTGTGTGTGTGTGTGTGTGTGTGTGTGTGTGTGTGTGTGTGTGTGTGTGTGTGTGTGTGATGTCACAACAGACGAGCCAGCCCGGCCCCCAAATAAGCACACCCAACACCCAGTGTACTCGATAAATGCTCTTAACACCCCTAACACTTCCTCCTTCTCTTTTCTGCTGCCTCTGTCACTCTCCCACCACCACCTTGCTTCCTGTTCCGGATTGGTTGTTTTTGTACTTCTTTCTCCTGTTTTGTAATGGTTTTTTCATTAAAAAAAACCAACTTGTCATCATGAATTTGAGTAAGTGGACGTCGTGGAGAAAAACCAACTTGTCATCATGAATTTGAGTAAGTGGACGTCGTGGAGGAAGCGTAACTTTTTCAGGAGTAGAGGGAAGCATGAGAACAGTCTTGATCTAGGTAAGTGTAAGAGCACATCTGTAGTACATCTGCGGACGATTTAGACATCCAATTTAAAGGAAGCATTGCTGAGAACTAAGCTGTTTATACACTTCATTTACCAGTTGACTTGCTGCTTTTTCTGTTTTACGAGTTGAAAGGGCTTTAAAAACCAAACTGAATGTCCAAAAGATGGTGTGGTTGTTTACACTAACTTAAAAATCCATCTTTTATGCAAGTGAATATTTATGTTTTATGTCTTTACAATGAAACGCACGGCTTTCATCATACAGAAAAAGACCCACCCTCGAAAAAAAAAAAGTTAGAAACTGCTCCTCAGTTGCAAAAAAGCTGTGTGAAAGTGAAATAAAGGTGAATGATTCGGTCATGTGGTGCAATTTCACAATGTTTCACACTTTGCCACTTTTTGTATAGAAAATAAATGGATCACTTTTTGCATGTGAAGAGCCTTTCTGTTATTTTTTTTTTTTTTCTATTGAAGTGCAGGCCTTCATATTTTGATTTAACTGTTCACCTTGGCTACACACACCTGACAGCACATCTTGTTAAGCCTGGAGTCAAGAGTGCAAATGTTTCCACACTGTTGAATTCGTCTCTCTCGCTTTGACAGACTTCACTGTAGTTATTTAATGACCCAATATTTTCCACCTCCTCTGTGTGTTGCTTGTGACAGCTACATAATTGTGTATGAGATTAATAGTCTCTGTGTAAGGATAAGTTTAATATACTATACGTGGGGTCGACATGCGTTCCAAATTCTGAGTTGATGAATTCCCATCAAATGTAGATTAGAAAGTTAATGCCTTCTCCTAATCACATCGCCTCCACTACCGCCCAGTGTTGTGTCTCAGTTTGTGCGTCGATCTCGGGCTGATATGCCCTTCTTTGTCTCTTTTTTCCATCTTGTGACGGCACTTGCATTCTGTCCTGTTGCATGCTAGGATGGTGCCAAACAGAGTCTCTGTGTTTTATCTGTGTTCACCCCCTATCCCACGATGCATTATGACTCCTCACCCGTGGCTTGCCCTGTCCTGTTCTGCTCTGCCCCCAATCTGTTTCCCTTTCATTGACAGTGTCCCTCTTTCCCTCCCCTCTCTCTCTCTCTCTCTCTCTCTCTCTCTCTCTCTCTCTCTCTCTCTCTCTCTCTCTCTCTCTCTCTCTCTCTCTCTCTCTCTTCTGCTGCTGCTGCTGCTGCATTCTTCTGATCTTTTCCTCCCTCTCTGGTCAAGGAGCGACAGGCAGAGGAGGAGAGGCAGACAGGAATGTCAGATTCTCTCCAGCTCTCCTGTTGATACTCTTGGGTCTATCTCTTCTTACCTTGTTTTTTTTTTTTTTTTTTTTTTTTTGTGCTTTTGCTGCTTCTTCGGATCAGCATTTTGGTGGCCTACGGTAAAAGATGGCAGAGCATGGGCTCAAACTCAGAGGTAGGAACTTTTGACAGGTGTGTTTGACACATGGCTTGGTGGCAGCTAGGTATGCCACAGGTGGTGCTGTGTGTTTTTAGTGCTGTTGTGCAAATTGATCAAGGTGTACGCGAGCTTTGAACTGGTTGGATAGAATATGATGTTTACTATGAAAGCAAGATAGTTGCTTTTCAAGTGGATTGTCATTTTGCCAGCTTAAGTAGTTGATATTTAGTATTACATGTGCTTCTTCCCGGTTTTTGGTAAATACACCACAAAGCACTGCAGTCTTTGCCTGAGTTCTGATATTGAGTGTAAGCTTAAATAGGTTTCCTGGACATCTAAATCTTGTGGTTTTTTAAGGACAGTAAGATACAAACATGTTTTTCTATCAGTAACCAAGCCAATAGTGGGATAGTGAAAGAATGAGTACTGTATTAGACTTTAAGACATTTGATAGAAAATAATAATTAGATTGGATTGTGAAGAATTGCCTGGATAGAGTTGAGACAAAAGTTTTATTTTCCCCTCTCATATTAGTTAACAGTGATTTACAGTTTTGCTGTTCCTTTTTAAAAAAAAATACTTTTATTTATTTATTTTTTTTGCATTGTCAGCTCTGCTCACAACACACATACAGCACTCGTATAACACAGAACAATGCGACACTAAACAAATACAACAGAGTTGGTTGTCTAGGGCAGTTCAGACATGTACACCATTCTCATTCCCAGTTATTCCATAACTTAACAGTTCAGTTATTTGTTGACATCAAGTTTCATTGTAAATGATCCACTTTTCCCAGTTCTTGTCGAAGATATTGCCTTTAACTCTTAGCAGGTATGTCAACTTTTCCATCTAAAAAATATGGCTATGGTTGGCTTCCAGGTCCCCACAGAGCCTCCAACATGGTTGCTGAGCTTTTAGTTGTCTGCTTTTGATCTGGGGTGTTATGAACAACATAGTTAGATTCTTCCAACCAAACTCTCTCCATACTCGTGAGTTAGTAGTAGTACACTGTGTCACACATTTTGTACCATGCTACATCTGAAATGTCTATATTTAGTTCTGATTCCTATTTGTTTTTTATGTATAGTGTTGAGTTTGACAGTTTTTCCCGTTTGGTCCCTGGTTTTTTAGAGTGACCTGGCTCGCTGCTCACAATTCACCACCCTGCTCTAACTTTACTAGATCCCAGTACCCCCCTCACCTTGCCGCTCTCGTTCGCCCCTAATTACTTGCACCAATGCATGCATCTACGCACAACACAAAGGTGTTTTTCAGGCTGCTAAGTGGGGATATGGGTTAATCTTTCTGGACGTTTGGAGTGTTTTCCTTACAAATTCCCAGATCTCAGCGAGGGAAGAGTGTCAACAAGGCTCTGCTGGCTGGGACAAGCTTAGACAAGTGACCACTGGAGGGAGGAGGGAGGAGGGAGGAATGCTTGGGAAATTATAGGAATTCTATGCATTCTTCTCAACCTACAGAGTCAAAATAAAACAAATCTCTGCAATCAAACTGCAAATGGGATTTGTGCACGTTTTTTGTGTACATATGTGAGGAGAGGAGAAAGTTTGTTTGAGGTCAAGTAAGTTTAGTCATGGACAGTGGTTGACTTGAAAGCCTATCATTGTGATTGTTGCAGGACTGTGTGTGTGTGTGTCTGGGTGGGTGGTGGGGGTGCTGTACTGCGAAAGACAAGACAACCAACAGCTGAGTCTCCTTCTAGACTCCCATCAAGGTGAAGTTCACACTGGGAAACTTTTTTTTTTTTTTTTTTTTTTTTTTTTTTTTTTTTTTTTTATGAGCGCAGCCTCATCTTGAGAGTTGTTCCATAGCCAAGATCAGCCTGCCTTAATGCTTCATCATCAGTGACCTGAGAAAAAGCATGCACTTAGTTTTCAATTTCACTAAAAATAAGTTTCATTTTGGTGCAGTGACTTTGAACATCATGACAGCTTTTCAGACACACATCTCAGTTGGTATTCTGCCACTTAAACTTCCAGCTGTTCCTGTGGCTAAATGTATATCAGCCAGTGGCCACACGTGGATTTTAAAGCTCTACTGAGACAATGACTGGGCTGGAAAAACGGTGAGGGAACGGTTAAGTTTTAACTGTTAAGTATAACTTGGCTAAAGGTAATTGCTGCTCACTGGTGCAGCTAAACTTTGTAAATATCTGTATTTGTTTAAGCTCCGAGCTCTCATGTTTACAGTGCGATGCTGCTGACAGTTTGTTTGATTTTCACCTCAGTGCCTCCCACCGTTTCCCCCCTTCTCCCTGCTGTGTGGTCACAGGCTCTCTCCACCTGTGAGATGAAGGGGGGAGGGAGGGTTACACTGGGAGTCTGGGGCTGTATATTTTATGTGTGTCTCCTCTGTGTTCCCAGCTGGCTGCCTTGAGGAACATGTGTGTTCCAGTGAATGTTTTTTTTTTTTTTTTTTTTTTTGCCTGGTTTTGTCTTGTTTTGCGGGTTGTCAGCGGTTCATTTTTCTCAATCCTTTCAGTGCTTGCTTATGTAATGTTGGTCAACACTGGGTCATGAAAATGGGAACAGCTGTGCAACTTAATAGATGATGGTCATAGTTCAGAAAAATAAATTCGTATCCAAATGCTTTTTTTGGGGGGTTTGCAGAATTTATTGCCTTGGCTTTTTTAAAAAAAAAAAAATTCATTCATCTTTTTAAACTTTCCAAGTAGCTGACCCAAGCTCTTGTGTTAGCACAAAGCTCTGCTAAGAGATGAACATATGTGTTTAAGGTCATGGAAATGTTGCACTCTTGTCACATAAATTATTGCAAAAGTAAAAGAATTGGACCTGCATATAACCTGAAACTCAACGTTGCAGTCTTCATGCTGCGACGTGCACTATATTGAGAGCGTGCGTGTGCTCATTGAGCTGTGACAAGATAGCAGTGCGGATTACTCTTCCTGATGTGATCACAACTTCCTGTTTTGGCTGTTGAGAAAGAGAAACACTTCTTTCTCAGCACATTTACTGTACATGACTCTGCATTGTCTGTGTGTGAATCTGTGACACCCCCCCCTCCTGCTGTATACAACAGCAAGTGTGTGTGTGATTGGTTATGTGAAATGCAATGACTGATTGTTTGACAGTTGACTATTTGCTCCGCATACACATGCGCCTGTGACTCTCTTGCTTCGGTGTGCTCGTGCAGTTTGTTCGTTTCTGCTGATTGAGCTGATAGGATATCTTTATCATATGACCAAGTGACCCAGAAAGACTTCCAGTAAAAGCTTTCCAGTGTTACTAGATTATTACTAGTTGCCTGGAACAGAGCCAGGCAAAAAAATGCAACTTGATAATGTTATCACCAGTCTTTTCTGTCTGATTCTTTACGAATGAAAGGATTGCAGTCAACATTTATTGGTCACTTCTTTTTCAGTCAACTGATTTTCTTAGAAATAATTAACATAACTGGAAGGTCGATTAGTTATTTTCAAAGGAAACCTAATACTATTTGATATGTCCAAAGCCTCTATTGATACCTTTCTGTTGGCAGGATAAGATGATACGCTGACAGGCATCAATGAGCAGCAGCAACTAATTTAAAATTGAAGTTAAACACCCAGAATTGTATCAGGTGAAATTGGTAAACTGCACACAGTTGTGTAGTCTTTGTAGCAAAGGATCTAGAAAGATAAACATGTGTGGAGTTATTTAGGAGATTTGTTTGTATATCTCTCATTGCTTTTAAAACCTTTATTCCAGTAATCCGGCACTTTCTCACTTTTTCTATGCATACCTGACGCAATAATCTTTTGGGCTATATTGATTCAAGCTTACAGGATGGGTGTATTTTTGCATAAAAATCTCACCCAGTGCAAAATGATTATTTATTATGCTAATAATGGGTATTTCTTGGCCCCAGAACAGCTAATTATCATAGACAGTAACACCTTTTCTTATAGCTTTTAGACACTAAATTTGTTTAGATCAGGCTGAAGCTTACACATGCAGTTGAAGCTGAACCTGAAGCTTAAAATGCCTCAGGTGAGGAAGCATACCACTGGGCAGTCGCTTAAAGATCAGTGACTATGACTATTTACAACTTGTGTATATTTTTTCAATCACATAAATGTCAAGATAAGTGGTATGTATGACATACGCACGTGGCTTGTGTGGCCATATATATGTAAATAGTCATGAGTGACACATGTAATGGTGTATCCATGTTGTTTATACACTCCCCTTGGGAAGGGTATTTCTCCCTCTTGCATGCACACACACTCTGACACACACTTGCGCACACACAGCTGTGCCGCTGCCTTGATCTGTCCAGCAGCAAGACATTCCTGTGCTGTGGTGAGTAGGAGCAGCAGACAGATTGAGGGGGAGCAGCGTGTATGAATTGGGTGTATTGTCCTATCAAGGTGGTAAGGTGGAGAGCCCAGGAGACCTGAGCCAACAGGGACCCTCTCCTCGGGGGCCTCAGAGGCCCTCCACAGGGTGCCGATAAGGCTGTAAGGACAGGAGGCCTCCGCATGGGGCTTTTTATAAAAGGAAAATTGATATTGTGTTGAAAGCATACCTGTAGTATACCTGTCCTGCTCCTCGTGCTAGACGCTGAGCTGTTTTTAAATGTTCTTGCCAACATTTTTCTCTCCCTCTGGCTGCCTTTCTCAATCTCTTTGGCACTCTCCTTGTTTTTTCCAAATGTTTTTTTTTTTTTTTTTGGTTGTTTGTCTTGTGGTCTGACTGTCTTTCTTTCCTCCTCTTCTTCGTCTGTCAGGACACGTTTAATCATTCTACCTGTTAATTATCCACTGTGTTTGATTGCCATCACTTATCGGGCTCCTTCTTATGGTACCTACCCATCGTCTCCTGTATCCTTCTCTTCATCACCTCCTTCCGCCATCACCCCTTTGTCTTCTTCACCTCTTAAGAAAGAATCCTTTGGGTATTGTTGTTGCTGCCTGAGATTTATGTGGAAAATGGGTCAACATGCTCTCAAGAGGACCTTAGACGGTGTTTAGGTTCATTGATTTTTTTATTTTTTTTTATTTTTTTTTTTTAAAGATAATAGCACAGAGAAAGGACACAGTGCAAATATATAACAGACCTAGGCAACTAGCCTCTCCTGCTATTGTCTCAACCTCAAAATCTCACCCTTCCAGTCATTGCTTTCCACATAGATAACTCTTTACACTTTTGTCCCAGTCCCAGTCATCTTCCTTTCCTGTCCTCCTAATATTTCTGGAGCATTTAGATAATATAGAAGTCATGTTTGTCTATTTCCAACCAAAAATCAGAAGGGAAAATTGAAAAATATTTTGATTGCACCCCAAAATCACAAATTTGCCTCAAAGAGCTTTACAATCTGTCAATTGGTTTACATAAGGAAAAAATCACACCATTGATCTCATCTTCTCACCTCTTCACCTCTATCACCCCCACCTCTGGCCTCCTCCCCTTGCAGTACATTCTTGTTTTTATGCCCCTTATCACCCAGCCAGCGTCTGCACACGCACGCACACACACACCCACACACACAACATACACTCCACACACCCTAAACAAAGAAGCCGACAACCGCTGGGGCTGGTGATCATAACCTTTGACCCTTTGTTCAGTTCATGGTGCTTTACACAGCGGCTAGTTGAATGACAGTGGCAGTTTAAACGCACTTACACACATACACTTTACAGCTTCTCCTCCCCTAGATTACAGTCTTAGACCTCAGTCAGGGTGCTTCGAAGCAGATGTGAACGCATTTCTCTTTTTTTTGAGCCATTCCCTCAGGTGTACAATTCTGGGACAAAGTGACAACTTTATGAACTGGTTATTTAGGAGGCCACAGGAAGGGCACAAACTTGAAGAACATCCTGTATATCCGAGGATTATTTATTACACGACTGCGTCTCCTTATTTGCGAGATGAATTCTTTCCAGGGCCCCTTAAAGTCTGTCCTATTTTGTTTCATTTAATCTTATTTGACTCTAAGTTATGACTTAGGCAAGTGCATGAGCTACTCTGATGCATTACAGGAGCCAACCATCGCCCAGGCACATCAAAGCAGCTGACCCTCTGCCTGACACACAATGAGGCCTTATTAGAGTGCAGTGCTGGAGAGAATAAAAGAGGAGCAGGGAGTCAGGCAGGAAGAAAATGTGAAATATTTGCACAACTGGGTTCAGATACCAGGGGAACATTATAAATGGGCCAGGGCTGGAGAACACGTGCAAACAGAAAGTTTTTTTGTCCTTTTACTTCTGACAGTATTCACCTTTTACATTTTGTACACATCACCCAAATACTCCCTCTTGCCTACATTTTGTTCCTATTTAAATGTGTGTAATTTTCTGATGTTCCAGCCACATTGATCGCGATGCTTTTAAGCCGTGATGCCTCTAGCTACAATTACCATTTACCAGCATGTCAGAGTGTGTGTGTGTGTGTGTGAGAAAGAGAGAGAGAGAGAGTGAATTTGGCCAGTAAGTTCCTGAAATAAACAAGTGGAAATTGACTTTGAGTGTGAACAATTTTCTTTTGCTGCTGTCATGAAGAGACTGACCGTACCTGCTGCTGATGTCAAGTCTTGATACACCTGTTCACCTGTCTCACACCCCCTCCTCTTTCTTTTCCACAGATGAACATGACACAGTACAGAAGAAAACATTCACCAAGTGGATAAATGCACAGTTCTCCAAGGTAAAATAAAACTATTTAGACAACCTAGTTCAAATTGATGCCAACCTTTTATTTCACCAGTTCAAACACACTATAAAATGTTTCCAAAAAAGTTAATTATTTTTAAACTTATAAGCGCTTCATCTGCCTGAGATTGAAATAAAGGTTTCTGACGAGGGGCTGAGGTTTGTACTAAATGTAGGTTATTTCAGTCCAGTCTTCTCCCCCCTTGTTAAAGAGGGTGACATGCCTGCAGCAAGCTGGCATGGCTACCATCAGGACAGTAAATTCAACTGATGTTGAAATGTTTACTTGTCACAGTATAAATCTTGTTGAACTTATTGTGCTGCTTATGGCAAGCCATTGCCGTATTTCATCCTCATGTTTTAAAACAAAGCATGGGAAGTATTTGTAAATTGGATCACGGTGCAAAGCTCAGTGGACTAAACACATCATTTTGTTTCAGTACATTTCTTAGTCCGTGACTCTACCCAGCAATCATTTCTGCCTGAGAGCTAATGGCTTTATATGTGTGGTCCTGTTTTTATATTTCATCATTCCCCTAAACAAACAATTCAGAGAATTGTGTTAAATATGTGCAGTCTTGTTTAAATATTTGCACTCCTCAGACAGGGAAACATAATCTCTGCAGCTCTTAAATGCTCTCCGTTTCACAATCTTGTCTTACATTTGCTTTTTTCAAAGTGTTGAATGTCTACGTCTATGACAGTAGCTCTTAGGGCCTGCCAAAGTTTCTCTCCTTCTTTTCTATAGTCGGCACTTTCTACATCCCACCAAACATACCTGTTAAAAGTAGCTGCCTTTTTTTTATTTAATTACATATAAACGTTATGCCTTCTCAAAAGATTGAAGTCCATTTCCTCTCAGTGACAATCTGACATCTGTCATCATTTTCAGTTTTAATTTGTAAATCTCCACATTTCCTGAGTTGATTAAAATGTTGATTGATAGTTAATATCTTAACTCTGAAATATCTGAGTGTGTTAGCTGATAGGACAATTTATAGGAAAAATGTAACATAACAGTTGTGCATTTTTTTTTTCCCCAATCAGACGGGTAAGACGCCCATCAAAGATATGTTCTCTGACCTGAGGGATGGGAGGAAGCTGCTGGACCTGCTGGAGGGCCTCACTGGCACTGTCCTGGTGAGTTTTTTGTATGTGTGTATTGCGCACTTTTTTGTCACAGTTGTAACATTTTTAGGAATTGAGAAACCTGCCCTTTAAAATTCTGAGTTGTTTAGTTTCAGTACTCTTATCAATTCTTGTGCATTGTAAACAGTAAAGTGAAGGCTCTCCCTGTTTGACTTCATTTGGAACTTGAGCTATGACATGAAAACATGATTGCTGTACAAGCACATTTTATCAAACTGAACAACGAGGGCAACACATTTAAAACAATGATTTCAAGCAAGGATTTTAACACCACCAATGTGCTTATGGATTTGTCGGCAATACAATTACAGGAGTGCAATGTTTTTCATAGCTGAAAGGTGACTGCTGAATCCCCTCAAGCCAGACCAGGCACATCTATTACCTCATGCAAAAACTAAATCTAATGTAAACATTAGAGCCTCACATAGGCCCTTAGCAGATCGTTTTTGGTTCCTGAAATAGAAACGGCTAAATTGAAAACAGATGTGTTGCAAATTTACTGTATCTCCAATTTCATCAGTTTTGCATGTTCTTACATTATCTGAACTTTTTCTTCATATGTGTATTTTCTGCATGGCTGTTATTTTCAGTTAGACACAAGGTTTTCCCAAAGATTTTGCTCAACAAAGCAATTAAATTGTATATTCTGGCTTCCCACCCAACACTCCATCAAAAAGAGAATGGATAAAAGTGCAATTCATATATTTCTTTCAGTGTCTCATCCCTGTGTATGTATGTGTATGTGCATTTGCATACACACACACATTTTTGTGTCACTCACTGGTAATTCTTTTTTTTTTTTTTATCAGTGTCACCTCGCTGTCGCCCCTTCAGTATCTATCTGCTGTCTAGCACCTGCAGCTGTACTAAGTGCCAACTGTCTCTAGGCCATGCACACAGGCACACACGTACAGACACACACACACACACACACACTGATAGTAGAATACTAATTCTATAATTGGGTGCTAATGAGTGGCTGAGGTATGTGAAGATTTAAAAAGGATTTGCATTTGGCAGCCATTCATCCTGTCATTCTTTCCATAAGTTGGCCTGCGGACATTGCTGATAGAGTAATGAGTGTGATGAATGTATGGTGAGAAACACTCTGTTGAGTGACAGCGTATCTTTTCTTTGTGTAGCAGTGCCTCACATTGTACATTTCAGTCTCTAGTGTATGTGTGTTTGTAAATGAATATGTCATTAATTCCACTGAAACTCATTCCTCTAAATCTACTCCATTTATCTAAGGTGATTTTTATGAACTGTTAAAGATCCCTGCAGCTTTATGATCGGCACGTGAACAGTGAACATGCTGTCAGGTGATTTGTGCTGTGTTTCTGCTTCCTCAGACCAAAGAGCGAGGCTCCACCAGAGTGCACGCTCTCAACAACGTCAACAAAGTACTTCAAGTCCTACATCAAAATAATGTGAGTATTTGCTGTTTTTGGTGCTATTGTCACATTAGCTGCTGTTTGGTGGATGCTTTTAGTCAAATCACATACACCAGTTCTTATTAACCAGGTTCCATGAAGGCCAAAGAGTCTGCAGA
The DNA here is from genome assembly GCA_038419695.1 of Scomberomorus guttatus. Lineage (NCBI taxonomy): Eukaryota > Metazoa > Chordata > Actinopteri > Scombriformes > Scombridae > Scomberomorus > Scomberomorus guttatus. Next base: position 13,542,067 of record CM076462.1, read on the forward strand.
GTTTAATTTAAACCACATAGTACAGCTGCTGCTTGCTCAGATTAACACACCATCAGCCAGGAAGAGGAACTAGAATGAACAGCAGAATTAGCCGTTAGTGGTTGTGTTTTTTTTGTTGCAGTAAAACGTGCAGACTTGGTATATGTCCAGCACAGGTGGCACTAGCTTGATTCACACTAGTAACACTTCATGTAACTACACAGGACTACATGTTCTCCTGTGGCCTTTCTTCTGAATGTGCCATTCTGTCTGCATTGTGTTCTGTATGTGGTCTGCCTCCCTCAATCTTCCGCTCCCTCATCCCTCCTCCTCTCTGTGTAAAATGTGTGGTCTTAATGCCTTGACCTCAGCAGCTGGCTCTGGAGTTTGCATGGAACCCCTGCTCCTTCAAGAGCCAGAGACTGTCAGCTGGCAGAGAAGTTCCCATGAGCCTGTAAAGTCTGCTGACTGGAGGAAATGAAATAAGGCCTTTTTAGATGTTTATGAAAGTAGATATTGTAAAAATACTTTTAAAACCACATTAATCATTGAAATGGGCTTGACTTTGTTGTCATGTCTTAGTCGTGAAATAACGCATCTTTGCCGTCCACACTTAACACGAGTCTAAAGCTGTATCTAAAGAGGAGCAGCGGCCACAGCACTGGAAAATTGGTGTGCAAAAAGCAAGTCATGTTCTTGTCTCCTACTTGGCTTAGGCTGTTAAAAAGCACTCAAGTGGCTCCTGTGTGAGATGCGTGAAACTTTTCCACTGACAACTGCAACGTGCATGGCAATCATCGTGATTTCCCTGTGCAATCACCCAGACCCAGACCCATTTGCATTTGTAGAATTTATGTCACTGCAAATGGAAGTAGTTGGAAATAGCAACATGCACACAAATGGAGATGTATAGCGTGTACATGAGCTTCTGTGTGTCTGAGACAGAGGAAAGTGATGCTGTGGCAGGACAGGGCTAAATGAGACTAGAGATGGGTCACAGGTCAGCTCTGCGGTAGAGAAAGGGGTCACTTTTTAGTTCAACCAGACACTTGACCTCATGTTCCACTCCGTGCCTTGATCCTCTCCTAAATATTTATATGTAATCATTCCACACTTGGCCTCACCTCCTACGATGTGGAGGCTTGTCCGAAGTGTCGGACAAGTGGATGGATGTAATTAGGACAGTGTAATCCACTGTGTGGTGTAAATGCATGGTTCAGAAGTGCTCAGCTGTAACAGTGCGGACACTCATTAAGATTTGAAGGGTTGTTATTTACCCAGCTGCATATGAAAGCTCAAATGTTACTATGTGTTTTTACTTTAAGGGTGCTAAGTGTTAAACATACATTTTAGCAAGCTTCATTTTGAAAGATTATAATAATTACTGCAAACAAATGAGAAGATTTTATATTGTGTTCAACGAGGTTGAGTTTAAAACGAGTAAAAGGCAGGTTTATTCCATTGCTTATTATAATTATTTCTAGTGAGTTGCTGTCTCACTCTCTGCCCTCTTCTTTCAGGTCGATCTGGTGAACATAGGAGGGACAGATATTGTGGATGGGAACCACAAGCTGACCTTGGGCCTCATCTGGAGCATTATCCTCCACTGGCAGGTGAGCACACATACACGCTGCACCCTTCTGTTCTCCCAGATGCCGCATGTACACACTCAAACCCTCATTAATGTTTGCTCTGTGAACTCAGTGTTCACTAATATTCCAGAGGGATCAGAAATACAGATGACGGAAAAGCCGTATTGATTTGTGCACATGCATGCATGCATGTCAACATGCTTATCATCTGCTGCTTTGTGAAATTGATCTGCTGAAATATGACAACAACCATCTGGAGGAAAATAGTTAATCAATAGGTTTTATTAAAAGAGTTTGAGCACTGATGTTTCTTTCAATATTATAATATAAAAATTATAATATATTTTTCATTATTCTTTCATTGTTATTAGTTTACCTTAATGTCACTCCTGTCACTGTATGCACAATAAATGGATTTGATATGGTTATGTTGTTGTGCATCCTAGACATGTTACTGTAGGAAACCTGTGGTTAGCTCATATACCCATGTTTGGATTAGCACAGGATGTGTGGATATTTCTAAGCAGCCTGGTGTTTCTGGAAAAAAATATAGCTCTTTGCTGATGCTCTGATCTGCCTTATCAATTCAAGGATCATTAGAGTTACGATCACTTTCTATATCAACAAAATCCACAAGCAGAATTATCAGAATAAAGCAGCTCACAATAAGTTCCTGTATGATGTTTATTTATATGTGTGTCTTTATTTCTCTTTGGACTGTGCGTGTGTAGGTGAAAGACATCATGAAGGATGTCATGTCCAACCTTCAGCAGACCAACAGTGAGAAGATTTTACTCAGTTGGGTACGTCAGTGCACCCGCTCATACCCAGAAGTCAATGTGCTGAACTTCACCACCAGCTGGGCCGACGGCCTGGCCCTCAATGGCATTCTACACCACTTCAGGTGAGGAGAACACAGACTCTGGAGGGTACTGGAGCATGAAACGTGGTCATGGCAACAAACATTAATTTACTGCTGTGACCTCTTAAAATTGACAAAAGGCTGAGGAGCCAATATTAATGTTTTTGTGTTTCTGTGTATTTTGCTTGAAATGGGTCCCCCCCCCCCCCCCCCCCAATCATCTTCTTCTTCTGTTGAGTTTTATGGCGGCTGGCATCCAAAAGTGTTGCATGAACCCAATCTGCTGGACTGTCCCTTGCCCCTTATATTCTGGCATTGCTATGGCATGTGTGAAAAGGCGCAAGACGGGAAATGTTCCTGAATGTAGCTGCATGTGTGAATAGTGAAAATCACTAGAGGTGCCTGTGAAGTTATCTCAGTAATTTACCGGGAACTATGTGTGAAAGAGGCTTATGTGAGTGTGTTTGTGTGTGTGTGTGTGAGGAAAAGAGAGCGAGGATACCCGGGCTGTGTAAGTGGCAGAAGGTCAGGTTGACAGGTCAGCGCATGCCGGGTGTGTGTACACTGCTTGACTTGCTCTGTTTACGCCTGCCATGTCACTGTTTGCACACACTCTGTGAGCGAAGCGTCAGGGGTGCCCCCCCCCCCGCCCCCCTTTCTGTAACCCCTTGTCCTTAGCAGTGACACACACACACACTGGACTGTGAGCTGTGAGAAAGGCCAGTGTTGGTTTAGACCTGGGCCAGGGTTTAGGTGAATCACTGAACACACACATTCCACACCCAACTGGCCTCAACAAAGGAAGAGTCTTTTCTGTAGTCAAGGCATATATATAAGTAAATATTTATGAACTTGTTCCTACATGAAGGATATGTTATGTGTTTCAGATTCACCTTTTTCGCTCTACCAGTTGAGAAATGCATACAACCAAGTAGAAAAATGTTCAAATAATTTATTATGAATGATCTGATATTGTGTCCTTTATACTTGAAAGCTTTTAATGTTACTGCGTACATGTTTCCTCTCTCATTGCCGCTGTTCTGTGTGTCTTCAGGCCAAACGCATTCAGCTGGGATCAGGTGGTCAGACTGAGCCCTGTGGAGAGACTGGACCACGCCTTCACTGTAGCCAAAGACCAGCTGACTATTGAGAGGCTACTGGATCCTGAAGGTATGACTTTGCCACATTGTAGGAAGAGGTCAATTGTACAGTATTGATTTGGAAGTAAAAGTTTTTATAAAACATAACTATTGGTTGCAAAAGAAAAGGCACCTCTCAACTACCTTTTTTAGTAGTCCCAAAATAAATATAAGTTGGATGTGGAATGACGTACATTTTACAGTCTGAAATTCCCACATAATAAAACATAGTCTGAGTACACGAAGCCTACCTTCATGTTCCGCCAGTGCTTGGATAAACTTACTGTGGAGCAAATACCTTGATGTTGTCTTTGGCTGAAGATTTGTAAGAAGCTGTGTTTGCACATAATGTTTTTCTAGTTCATGTAGCACCTGTGTGCTGTGTGCATGAGCTGTCTATTTTCAGGTGCTTCTTGTTATGTCATGACCGAGGGGCAGTCACACCTGACCTGTGTCAAAGCCAGGTTTAATCACTACAACTTGTCTCAACTTGCCTCTTTCTCTCCCCTCTCACCTTCCTTCCCATCTCATCTCCCCTTGTCACCCTTTAACTGCTATCTGACTCCATCTGCCATGCTGCTTTTCTCCCTATGCAATTTTCACCTCATTACCCCCCCCCCCTCTCTCTCTCTCCCTCCTGATTTTCATGCTTAATTTGTATCTGTTTTGTCCACTGTCTTACAGATGTGGCGGTGCAGTTACCGGATAAGAAGTCCATTATCATGTACGTGACATCGCTGTTTGCTGTGCTGCCAAAAGACGTGAGCATGGAGGCTATCAGAGAAGTGGAGACCCTGCCACGCAAATACAAAGTGGAGGCTGAGGACTCAGGTCCAGGCCTCAGTGCTCAGGTAAAATGTCCAACCCAGTATGTTACATTTGTTACTTCATGTGGTATTTAGGACAAAGTGGATTGAACACATGGGTCTACACCAGTGGGTCACTGAATAATGTCATGACCCTTAAAACTACTCGCATAAAAGGTGCCTACTTGAATCCATGGTTAAATCTGGGTTTTCTTTTTTTACAGAATCCAAAGTGCTCTTTTATGTGCAAACTTCAAAAAAATCCACAGCTGGTACACAGCAATGTGGACAGAAGCAGAGTAGATAAAAAAAAATCAGAAATTTATGACTGGAATTGAAAATCGTGTCTCTTCATAAATCTCAGATTCTTATAAATTTGAAAACAGTTGGTTCTTGATACCCAAACCTAGTTCACTGTTTGGTATGTTTTTTGGCACAGTTGGATACATTTTCTTTCCGTTAATTTTGGTAAACTTCTGTACTCAACAGTTGCTCATTGGCCATACTTTTCACTGTTAAAATTAAGGCACTCAAACAGTTGGCAGAAAACAAAAGGCAGTATGTCTGCATTAATCTAACATAATTCCAAAACTATGCACACAAGAAGAATATTGAAGATGGCTCAAGTACTTTGTGTTTTTCTATGACTTGAAGATATACTATTTGTTAATCATTTGGCCTGTTCTGTATCTGCAGAGGAGAAGGACTTTAGACCTCAGCGTGTAGCCTTTTTGCTATATTTTAACAGGAAACCATAAGTCTCCTGCACAGGGATCTACGATGATACGGGAGGCTCTTTTAGCTCTGGATACTCATGGGCATTTGCTATACTGATGATGCCAGCTACTGTATAAGCTATTTCAGCTGGGCTAACCTTACCAGCATGATTTAGTGATATAACAGTCAATAAAGGACATATTGCCTAAGCTTTCTCTCTGGACTTCATTGAATTTATTTTCCACACGTGCCAATTATAAACTGCAATTAGTTTGAAATTGATTAAGAAGACTGTAAGTATTTAGTTTAAAGGGCATACTGCACCAGCCTAGCGAACGTCCTATACCAAGCGGTTTGTGATAAATATGTCACAATACAAAACACCTCCAATAAAACCAGTGCAATAACCCCATTAATCCCCACGGTTCAGTTATTTCAGTAGTGACACAGCGCTTCAGATCAGCAGATATATCTCCCCCAGTGGCTGCCTGTCTGAATACCCCTGTCTGTGCTGGTGTAAACAAGCCGTTATCTCTTTCTATGAATGGAAAGATTGTAGTTCAGCTCCTTTTTTTTTTTTTTTTTTTTTTTTTTTAAACAACTAAAATGCTGGAGTCTCAAAAACTCTGACCTCATAACTGCTTCAACCTTTGCTGCTCTGTCGCGTCCCTGATAACATTCAGTTTGAAAAGCCACAGGCTCAGTTATGTGCAGGCATAAGGAATATTGTGAAGTATCTCATTGTGTGTGTTGCCAGATAGAATGAGTCACTCCCACTCTGAAAAAGCCATCTCCTTCATTCTCTCCAGCGCTGCTCATGAAAAGCACAGCAGGCGCAGGCAAATAGGGAGCAGAGCCATGACTCACCCCTCTGACATTAGCCTACAGACCAAGCCGCACGCTGCTGGAAACATACCGAAGTGCTGTTATAGCATGGAAGGAAATGAGGGAATAAATTGGTGAGAATGGGAGTGTATGCAGAGAGTTGACAGGGAAGGTTATTTGAGCATTAAAGATGTCCATGTGCTGGTGAGCGGGTGGCTTTAGTGTGGAACTGACGTGCACATGCTCACACTTAAATTAAACATCAGTGGGCATTGTCTTATTTGTACACCTTGGACTTCCCTGCTGTTTCACTTGTGTTTGTAATCTGTGTGCAGCTTTGCTTCATCCTATTTTTCTTCTTCTCCAATATTCCATAGTGGATTTATTTGATTAGAATTTTGTATGCACTTTGGACCATACTGTATGTATTGGTTACATTTTTAGTCCTTCCCAGCCCACTGTTCTCTTTTCTTTCAATCACATGCAGCTGGGGGGCAGCTGGTTTCAGAGGTTTTCAGTCAGGAGTCAGAAAATCCCGAAACCACCTCTTAAGTTTTTATTGCCCATGGGCACATACTTCACACGCCTTGGAACGAGTGCTGGAAAAGTCTTTTTTAAATAGCGCTCTGATTGGTCCAACAAGGGGTTTACTTTCCTGGCACGCTTCCTCTCCCCATAGGAAGTGATGTGTAATACTGCTGGTAGTGAGAGTGAGTGGAGGAAAAATAAAGGCTCTTTGTTTTTGATGACTGTGTTTGGTTCCCCTTTTTAGTTTTAGATTCATAATATTGATTTTGTCATAATGTTGATTTTAAATAATGTTTGTTTTCAATATCGACTTCAGCTCGAGATCTAATTCAGTATTATAGCAGTACTTTCATTTCAGTTGGAATATCATTGATGTTGGGTGCACCGGTGTATGCATTGAAATGCATTACATGCTCCAGAATCACAACTGCAAAAGTGATGAATGCAGGGATTGAGTTGAGCAAATCATCTGGTGATAATAAAGTGTTCTGTTGAGCCAGACCACAGCTATTTTACAGCCATTCGAGTCAATAAATAGACCAAGACTGCAGTTTTCTCTCTCTCTCTCTCTCTCTCTTGTCTTTCTTTCTCTCTCTCTGCCTTTATCAGCCTGCACTGGGCTAATATAAGGGCTTACAGTATTTTTGTGAGTTATTCCAAAATATCCAAAAGGTCATTGAATATTTTCAGCAGGTGACCTTTTCCTGAGTTCTCTACACAGACATTACCACTGTGTAATTTCAGACTGGAAAACAAAGGTTCATTTGACTTGTTACTGTACCAGTCCCTACACACCCATTAGCATTTCTCTCATATTTTACTTGGCATGGCTGCTGGTGCAGATTTTTATCTCCTCTTCATTTCAGCGCCAACAGATTTTTACTACATTTCCTTAAGAAAAATCCTGGAATAGCTTGTTAATGCTGTTGTCAACAAAGGTCCAAACATGTCCATATAGTGTGTAACAACCCTGTATTTAAAGGGATTTATATTTTAGATTTTGTTAAAAATGTGGCTGATTTGCCTATTTTGTAGTGTTTGGATTTAGCAAAGCCTGGTTGGTTGTGGAGAGAAATTGTTAAAGGAAATGAGCATGACAAGACTATTGTCACTACACTGAAAGATTATCTCTCTTTTCCCAAGCTTGTCCTCTTTTTTTCTCCTCTCATTGGAGGCGGTACCATCCATCTTTCTGCCTGTACAGCAAACTTCAACCAAACATACTACTGTGTTTAAAACTTACTGCTATTCCTAGAATGAAGATTGACCTGCTCAGCATGCCAGGGGCACCTCCCAGCATCCTGTAATAGGCCTACAGTTTTTTTTTTTTTTTTTTTTCTTAACTGGGTAGGGCAGGTCGTTGTGCGTGCTCCAGAGCAGCCCAGGCCCCTCCTAGATGTCTGGTTCTATTTTCAAACTTGCCAGCTGATGCGCCAGATAGAGAAAATCCGAGTAAAGGACAAATGGAGGTTTTGGGCATGACTGTGTTTAATACACACGGGTGTCCTCAGAGTTTTAGCTTTTCAGTTTTGAGTGTTTGAGTTTTAATGTGTCCATTTGAATGTGAAGCAAAGCCTTTATATACAGTTACATTTTCTTATTTTTATTCCAGCTTAAAGACAGTAGATTTGACACCGTAATGACGTTAAAAATCCTGTCCAATGCTATCTGTCAAAGGCCCTGTACAGCTTCCACAGTAGTTATTATTAGTAATATTGTACTACTAATGCTGTAATTATAATACTAGATGTAAACATGATGTCTATAATTTGGTCAATCTGTGGCTTCATCCCATGCCTCATGTCTCTCAGAATGTGCAGATGGAGGAAGCGGGCATCAGCCCCCAGTCCGAGACCCCGAGCACCCCGACAGAGACGGAGGGGGAGATGCTGGACGTGGACCTGGACAGCTACCAGACCACACTGGAGGAGGTACTGACCTGGCTGCTGTCGGCTGAGGATGCTCTCCAGATCCAGGACGAGGTGTCGGACGATGTGGAAGAAGTCAAAGATCAGTTTCACACACACGAGGTGAGAAGAGACACGCAAGTTGGCTTATGGCATGCAGAGATGCAAGCATGCATGCACATGTATAGGTGTGTTATTCGTCTTTAACACACCTCTTTACAAGTGATCACTGATCAGTCTTGAGATTTCAACCACTGTAAAAAAAGTGACAATGATGAAATGTATGGTACTTCTTAAAGTTGGTAGATGAAAAGTCCATGACAGTTTCTATATTTACTATAGCAGCTTAATAAGTGTTTTCCTAAATGATATATATCCATTTGGAATGAGACTTTTCATATTGAGCAGCTTAATTATTAGCACACATAATGATGCACTTCTGTGATGCAGTTTTACTGTACCAATGTTGTTATTTGTCAGACTTGCATACCAGTTTTCAGTCTAAGAACTATCACTCCTCCATTGTTGAGACTGAAGATGGTATCCCACAGATAGAAGCCTCCCACAACCAACAGTACATGCTCCGTACATGTTGGGAATGCCAGGAATTCTGCTAAGAACAGTGGCGCACAGCACCCCATGGTGCCCTGGCCCAGAGCTTACTTGCTTGTTTGAGAAGGTGTAGTTGCAAGGGTTTGTGTCTGTGCATGTGTGTAAAGGGGCTTTGGCTGGATTCCCTTGGCTGAAATGTGAATATTTGTGAAGTCTAATGTCTGGAATCCAGGTCAAAGCAGAAAGCTGGTAGCAAGACTGAAAGCAACAAAATCCAAAGCCTCTTTTAACAGCCAGGCTTTTCAAGAGGTCTAGAAAATCAATCCAGTTTGTTTCGGCCTGGTTGTTCCCAACTTACTCCAGCTTCTCCACCAAAGCCTCATCAAAAACAATGTGCTCAGAGGTGCAGTCAAAAATGCTTACTCATCCAGAGAGCTCACTGAAAACAGACAATAACTCAAAAATTCATTGGCCTTCATATTGCTTACTGCAAGAATCAGCTAACAGCAGCCCCTCTGAGGAGTTGAGAAGCAACCAAGCTCCTTCAAATTTGCTCCTGTATTCTTTCTTGAAGCACTTTCTCCTTCCTCTTCTGTAATTGGCCTCAGTTGGCCATTTGACAGAATCAGCCCTTCAGTATGTGCACACAGGCTCGTCTGTCTGTTGCTACAGCAACACTTGTGAAACCAAGGGCACAGAGGTGATGCTCTAGGGCGCTAAGTGTTACACCAAGTGAAGTTAGCGGGCGGGGAGAGAAACATATCCAGATGTGGGTGTATGTGTGTGGAGCCTCAGATAATTGAAGCAATATTATGGCTCCATGTTAGACTGTTCTGGATCAGGATATTTGTGTTTAAGGGTATCTGGTTATACATACATCCCCCGTTACTTTAGACAGAGATTGAGTGTCTTCCTGTAAGTTTGCAACCCTGTCTTTTGTCCCAGGGCTGTTTTGTTTCGAGCACACTGCTTGCCAGGAAAGCCAAGATTTGAAATTAAAACCGTTCCACAGACAGAGGTTTTCTGTCAACTTTTATCATAACTCTTTACCTCTCATCTCCGTAAAGGCCTTTATGATGGAGCTGACGGCTCACCAGAGCAGCGTGGGTAATGTGCTGCAAGCAGGTAATCAACTGATTGCCCAAGGCAACCTGACAGAAGAAGAAGAAGAAGAAATCCGGGAGCAGATGAGCCTCCTCAACTCCCGCTGGGAGAGCCTTCGAGTGGCGAGCATGGACCGCCAGGCCAGGTAGAGACACACACACACACACACATACAACTGCTTCAGTCCTGTAGATGTCCTGAAATACTTTTTGCCGTTGTGTATTTGCAAATGGCAAATACACTTTTTTTTAAAGAAAAATGAGGTTTAAAACACAGTGTAGTGTGCTGTTCCATTACATCATGAGCCACACATTGTCCAGCAGAGGTAATTTTTCTCTGTGTCAGTGTGACCTTGGATATTTATGGGTTTTCCGTGTGAAGAATGTGCAAGGCTGCTAGCTGTGTGAAGGTGACACCTGATAAGCTTGTAGCCTTCCAAGGCCTAACAAGTCTGACGCTCAATCGGTGTTATCAAGGTTTATGAGGCTTTAGACACATTCACACACACACACACACATACACAGTTGTTCATAAATCGTATTCATGATGTCCGCTTGAGCATTTGTTGACCCTGATTTAAAGTAAATGTGTGTCATGACTCCTTGCCCCTGGAGTCTTGAGCATTGTCACTCATTCCAGTGTTTGTGCTTCTGTGAGGCAGTTGAGTAACTCAAAACACACACTACTAAACCAGCTTAACAGGCAGTCTCACCTTAAAGTTTAAGAAACTGATATCATCTGGTATCGTTTCCCTTTTACCTCCAAATGCCCACTTCCCTCCCTTCTCTCTCTCTCTCTCTCTCTCTCTCTCTCTCTCTCTCTCTCTCTCTCTCTCTCTCTCTCTCTCTCTCTCTCTCTCTCTCTCTCTCTCTCTCTCTCTCTCTCTCTCTCTCTCTCTCTCTCTCTCTCTCTCTCTCTCTCTCTCTCTCTCTCTCTCTCTCTCTCTCTCTCTCTCTCTCTCTCTCTCTCTCTCTCTCTCTCTCTCTCTCTCTCTCTCTCTCCCCAGGCTCCATGAGGTCCTAATGGATCTTCAGCAGCAGCAGTTACAGCAGCTTTCAGATTGGCTGACGCAGACAGAAGAGCGAATAAGAAAGATAGAGACAGAACCAGCTGCAGAAGACCTGGAGGTCTACAAGGAACACATAGAACTACATAAAGTAAAAACACTTTCCCCATTCAAACATTTTTGCTCCAAGTAATGATTCTGTATAGGGCTACAAGACTGGAAATTTGGAAAATGGATGTAGTCAGTGAAGTTGATGTCATAAAACAGGTTTGTATGAATTTAGATGATGCTGCTCTTGTTCCCAGACAGTCTTGTGATCACTTCGTCACATGTTTGATCCTGTGGTTTTGTGACTCATGCACTATCTCTGCGGTTTCACCACAAAGCTGAATAGCTCCTCTCTGCCATCTCTGTTAATGGGTAATATGTGACCGTGCTGTATTCACTATTTGGGTTTCTGCTCAGGAGCTTCAGAACGACCTGGAGGCGGAGCAGGTGAAGGTCAACTCTCTAACACACATGGTGGTCGTGGTGGATGAGAACAGCGGTGAGAGCGCCACTGCTGCACTGGAGGAGCAACTACAAGTAAGTTGTCAGCCTGAATGTGTCTTTTGTAAATTTGTTTTGCCTCCTTCAGTACATGTAATAAATTACGTTTGCCTTTTAATTATTCCTCTGGATAAACAACATGTGTTGCTACAATATTGTTATCCTACTGCTATCTAATGGGTGTGTATAATGTATAGTGTGTGTATATTATACTATATACTTTATATATACATGTGTGTGCTGAAGCTAAACATGAGTTTTACATGGATAATGAAGCTATAAATAGCGTCTTTATATGTGTGAACCTGTACCAGAGAATTGGTTTTGAATGCATGTATTTTTTTTTTTTTAGATATAATGATCACATTTGTTTGTATTCAGACTTTTTTTCAACTTAACATTGTCTTTCTGGAAACATCCATGACTGTATTGAGTATTGTCTCTATCCTGCATTCAGTCTTTGGGTGAGCGCTGGGCGGCTGTGTGTCGCTGGACAGAAGAGAGGTGGCACAAGCTGCAGGAGGTCTTCATGGTGTGGCAACAGCTTCTATCAGACCAGGTAGGACATTCAGCAGGCTCTCTCTCCTCCTTATATTTAAATGACCAATTATATTTGAACCACTTCAACTGCAACAGTATTAGTATTGCAGCCCTTATCTAACCTCGAACACACTGTTGCTTGAGCTGAAAATGCATCTGTTTTTGATTTTTTTTTTTTTGTTACCTACGCTCCTGGACTCCCAGATTCTGTTTGTAATGGTTACTCAGTAATTTAAGTTAATTCTGTTTTCCCACCTCTTCTACAGAGTTTGTTCAGAGCATGGTTGGCAGAAAAAGAGGAGGCCTTGAGTGAAGTACAGACCAGCAATTTTAAGGACCCGAGTGAAATGAATACTAATGTGCGCCGATTAGCAGTAAGTAGAGTGCCAATTCTGTAGCTGTTCTGCTGCAATTAGAGCATTTACCCGGCAATATAATGGGTTGTAAATGTAAAGAGCCTAATGTAGTAGTGTCACTCCAACTTCTTAACTGAAAACCAAGTAGAACAAAAGAAGTTCAATAATAGCGGCAGCAGTCATTTTAAAACTAACTACCTTTAATTTAGCCTTTGATTGTTTTGTCATTAAATCCTGTAGACGCTAAAGGAAGACATGGAAAAGAAGAGGAGGACTCTGGACCAGCTGTCTGATGCAGGACAGGATGTGATATCGTTACTACAGAGCGCTGAGGCAGGAGCCAAGATTGAGGCAGACACAGAGGAACTGGCCCATAGATGGGACAGCCTGGTGCAAAAGCTGGAGGACTGCTCCTTCCAGGTGCGTGTTGTGTTTTCGCCCAGGCTTTGCATGTAACTTTACTTGAAGGGGTTTTGTCTTCCTGCTGACTGTGCTTGAAAATGTCACAGTGAATAGCTGATAGAAATGCAAGGATACCAGCTGAGGCAATTCAATGCTATGATAAAAAAGCACATGGCTGCTGACGCAGACAAATCCAGCAGGTGTTACAATTCACATCAGAGTGTACCGTAGCTTAATTTAACTCACAGTGTGTCAGGAACCTTTAGAAGCTCCCACTTAGATCATCATGGAAGAAAAATGAAAGCTCCCTTTGAAAAGCTGTAGATCTTATCAGTAAATGGCAGTTATGGTAAAAATGGCTCAACCTATGTTGTTTTGGCCTTTGCAGTGGTCAGGATGTAAGACAAAAAGGGGAAGTAGGGTAAGGGAGAGGTCTATCGGTTGGCTCACTGGAGGTTAAGGTTTACATTTTGTAAATATTTTTCTATTGATCAATGTCAGACAATAGCAAAGTAGTGTTTCCCTACACATTGTACTTAATGATGTATGTGACAAATAAAGATTGATTTGATTTTAAAATGGAAGAAATGGGAAAAATAATAACAGAAACATTAAAATCACTCACTGTTATCCCCAAAATAGTTTGTAGTAGTTTTAGTTGGGTGACATAAATAATAAATGACCAAAACCAACATTCATAGTTTGGATTTAGTTAGACAACTGTGGAATTATTTTATGTAAAACTTCAATACTAACATTTTTTCCCAACAGGACTAGTAAAGAAGAAATAAAGTAAAGAAGTAGAAGAAATAAAGTAAAGAATTATGTGAAAATGGTTGGTTAGGCTTGTTCGTCATTTTGTGACTGTGGTTGATTGCTTTTCTTCACTGACACTCTAATACGCTGCTAAGGTGATGGAAGCTGTGACTGACGCTGGGATGACTCAGGTGGAAGAACAGGTCGTCGTAGATACAGTTGCTGTGGCTGCAGCTGCTTCGATTGCTGACCAGGAGTTGGCCCCACCTGCCCCTCCTAAGAAACGACTGGTGGAGACAGATGCAGAAGTCAGACGAGCGTAAGAACTCGGACACACAAACGCACATAGAGACAAACTCTACCTCCCCTGAAAATTGTTAGCATTAAAGGCATATAAACACACACAAATCCTCACATTCTGTCTTCTGCAGGTTTGAAAATAAGCTTGCTGATCTAATGAGCTGGAATAAAACATGGAAGACCTCAGCTCAGGCGCTGGCCTCCACACACCCCGAGACTTCACCTGACGCCCCAGACCTGCAGGACAAGTTAAAGGTAAACCTGCAGATTATACATCTTAAAAATAAATGATTTCAATTTAAAGTTAAAGCGTATGTTTTGAAATCTTAAATATGTGTTGATCACTTTAGGGTTTGGAGTTGGAACTCACAGCAAAGGAAGCCACAATTAGTCAAGTGGTCCAGGAGGGACGAGGCTTGATGGACCAACTGGAGAGAGGTATGAGGCAAAGAGAGAATTGACCTTGCTCATTGTCACAGAAATTATGTAATCATGCACTAGCTTGAACATCGCAGTAAACAAAAGAATTATCCTCCTATAGTAGGCTAAGATACTTATCGCCTCACAGTAGTTTATGACTACTGGCTCTAACAGAAATCTTCCATTTCCCTGTTAAATTGTGTTTGTTTGTCCCATATATCTTACTACTTTTCCACAGCTGCTCGGTATTTTCTGGGTATTTACAAGCCTACATTTTTATTGTTATTTAGTTTTAGATGACAGTTATCTGAACGTGTGTGTTTATGTGTGTGTGTTTGTGGATAGAGTAGTAAAAACCTGTCAGCCTGCAGGGTTGCTGACTTCATATAACTGCTCACGGAAATGAAGAGGCACTCAGGATTTTTATGTGTTTACACTGTTCTGGAGGCAGTGAGGGGTAGTGGAGCAGCACTGCTAAGTTGGGGTAGATTTTTTTTTAAACACCAAACTTTCCATTAAACTCAACTTGTTTTATTCCCTCGTATCTGCTGCTCTTTTATTTGTGTTGTCTGTCTTCCAATTTTTAGTTTCTAGCCTTGCTGGATTCTCTTTCTCCTACTAAAAACTCACAACAAACACTGTGACACATTCAATCAAAATGATTAATGACTTAAAGTCTGCTTATGTATTTATTAACATGCATTTTGATGTGTGTCTCCGTAGAGGGAGTGCGTGTGGACTCGGTGAGGGCAGACATAGACCAGATCCAGACTGAGTGGGATGTGTGCGCGAGGGAGCTGCAGGCAGCCCGTGAGCGGGTTCGCACCCAGAGCCGGTTCACAGCGTTGTCTGCAGAGCTGGCAGATCTGGACCGGGCCTTGGAGGAACACGATCGGTGGCTAGATTCAATCTCAGCTGTGGAAAAGTGCGACGAGGCCGAACTCAGAAGCCTGAGTGGAGAATGTCAGGTAATAGTCAGCGTCTCCCTCCTCAATCACCTTAATCTCTTGTCTGTGACTTTGACCTTTAACTTTTTCATTTAGCCCCTTTGATTCAGCTCATTCAGTTGCAGTTATTTTCATGTTTCACAGCAGACCTGAATAAACACATCAGAGGAAAGTCATACTGTAAATCAAAACAGTCATGGGGGCAGAAAGGGGATGTAGTAAATAGTACAGTGGGTGGATTAAATGCTTTTAAAGTCAATGTAAGGTGTACAGAACAAGATGGATGTAACCTTTCAGGTGTGTCCTGAAGTGTGGAGTTTCCATTTAAGAGTAATTGACTTTCTGCAGGGAGGGAAAGCCTGTCACTGTAAAGCTTGACTTCATTCAGTAACTTCCAGACCATTCAACAAACTGATTGTAGCAGTGTGTGTGGTTTTCCTCATTTTTATACAGACGAAGTTTATTAAGAGTCTGAATCCTTCAAGATGACACTGATTGTGCTTCATGGCACAACTTAAATACAAGGAAAAAAGCAGACTGTCAGCACACTGGATTGTAGCTCCCAAAGTCTTTTTTATTAATGACTAAAAAAAAGGCAACTTTTCAACCTCTTTGGGTGCTCATCAGGCAAATGGCCATCAAGACAAAGAGCAAGGCATGTCTAAATTAGTTTCATCATGCCGACGTCATCACAGCACATTGTCATTGCCTGAAAAAGTCACAAAAACCAGTCTCAGCCCCCACAACAATATATATCCAGAGAAAATGTAAATACCAAGAGAATGGAAAAAGGGGAAGAGGAAAAAGGAAAGAGGAAAAAAACTCAAAATGTTTAAGAAAAACCACTAATCATATAGGCTGTAACTGCATTCCCAGCTGCTTTGTGTTGTGTCAGACTGTTCATCAAATGTCATTACTCAAAATTTTCTGGCTTATTTTTTTGGTCATGGGAATAACCCCATCTTGAGCCAAGTCTATAAAATTCTGCCTAAATGTATAATAACATCAACAATGTTTTTTTTCTACAATTCTCTGCTTTGAGGAGCAACCGAAAGTATTGCAACACCTACTAATTCCTAATTACATACAAACGAATAATTTCTCTTGTGCTCCGCAGTCTCGACTGGTCCAGGTCACTGCACTGAACCCGCGACTGGAGCAGCTTTCTGCAGAGGCGGGGTCACTGGGAGCCATGCCTTCTTTGAAAGACAACATGGTGGTGGTATCAGCACATCACGCCTCCACACTACAGCGGCTACAGAACAAACAGCAAGAGGTCAACGAAGGTACTTCTGTTTAACTAAATCAGTGGAGAGGAAAGCTGTTCCAAAAGATTCCTCAGTACTAACAGCACCATATGCTATTCATGAGAGTCTTGGGGCATCCTCTTACTACGGAGAGCTGCAGGTTTGTAGATTTAAGCAAAGGAACCCAAAACATGGATCTATTTATCTCTCCTTGCTCTTGGCTCAAAGCTTTCAGGTTTATTGGGAGACTGAAAGAGTGATAGCTGAGATCAGCAGAGTCCAGTCTCACCAGGGTTGTGTAAATTTAACTGTGGCTTTTATATGAATCCTTGGCCAGCCACAAGTAATGGATGATGTTCTTATATGGCCTTCAAAAGCTCACAGATGCGTGAGTGCATACGTGAGCGATTGAGTGTAAGATCACACCTGCGCCAGCTCCATCTTTACCTGACGACGTGACTTGGACTCGGAGCAGTCCTGAAAATCAGTCACTGTTTCAGCCTCGGAATTTACGTGCGCTGCTCTCCAAAAATGAGTCCGTAAAGGGAGACTTGAATGCTCTCTGCTCCTGAACCTACTGTAGGTGTGCGTTTGTGTGTGTGTATGTGTTTGTGCGTGTGTCTTTCTATGCCTCTTGGGCTTTTATGACTGTGAGGATTTGGATGAGAGCCAAGGAAAACCATTTTGTTTCTGCTTGAGGGCAGTTTGCCTCTCGCTGGGGCCTCTCTCTACCCCCCCCCCCCCCACTTCTCCCAGTTACACTCCATCTCTGCTCTTTGTGAATATAAACATAGCCCGATTATGTAAGCATTAAATCATCTGGTAATTAAAACACTGACAGAGAAGGAGGAAGGAGAGTCATGAAGAAGAACAGGAGGATATAAGGAAAGAAATGTAACCATGAAATGAACCAAATGAGGGTGAAGAAGTCGCAAATGGGGACTGTGTAACTGTTGTTATTTGCATTAAGGGTTGATGACAGCTTAACTTTGGCTTTATAGTGTATCCAAGAAAATATCTGGCATGATTGACACATTTGAGTTGGTTAAGAGAGCACAATTTAACTTACTTTGAGAAACATGCTGTCAAACATCTGGGATCCTCTTAAAAGCATGGAAAACCCACACATGCACTCGCATACACTCATAGGGACATCTCAAACCAGCTCACTGCCCCCTTGTGGTGGAAAACCTGATGCTTAAGACCTGATGCAGAAGTGATTGATACCATAACTTAATAGATTGTCTTTTCTCTCACATTCTCCTGCTTGTCTTATTCCAGCCTTGGCCAGTCTCGAGACCAACCAGATGATACCGAGCCCAGTGGAGGGTCTAGAGGCCAGGCTGGCTACTCTGAGGGACGGAGTAGTGGACTTCCTTACCACTGAGGGGGCAGTGGAGCGGGCACAGGTGAGTAATGCATCATCTTGATGAATGAATTCATGGTTAAAAACATGAGTGAAAACCGTGGTCAGCGTTCCACCAAACTTCATTTAAATCTGTGATAAGTAACTCGCTATTAAGTGTCCTGATAATTACCGGACAGAGAGACAAAAAGCACCAAGAACATAACCTCCCAGGTGCAGGTAACAATCATACCAGGTATAATCACAAAGTTTAATGAATTAACTATTTAGTACTATACAGTATTGCATTTGTCCTATCTATTTTCATGGTTTTAGACTTTGGCATGTTGGCAACATTATATATGACTTTATTATTGGCAGTTTTGTTCAGTTGTGATCTTGTGAAAGAGTAGCATCTGCACACTGACACCAACATTTATTTAAATGGACAATGACTTGATTCCAGCTGGATCTTTGTCAGGTCAAAATAAATAAATACGTTTGTGGTTTGGAGTCTGTGTGCAGGTGTTACTCTTTTCAATAATACTCATTTGCATTAGCTTGGCACCTACATGCGATGTGCTCCTTCTAATGTTTTGATAACTTTTTTATTAGTCTGCAACATTTCCAGGACTCTCTTGAAAATGAGACATTTACAAAACTGCATCCTCTTATAGAAGAAAAACAAGATTTTTTGAATGTTATGGTTTATCTGGAGACTGTAGTCACTTTACAGTCACTATGTTTGTGTCTGTGTCTGTGTGCTTGTATGGTATATCAGTGTGAATGTAAATCTGAGTCTGCCATCAGAAAACAATAGGCCCCTTTATCAGTCATTCACTTCCCTCTGCACTGTATCAGACCGCTGTGTAGGAGGAAAAGGGTGTGTGGCATGTCTCTGTGTTTTTGTGTGTAGTTTTGAGATATGTGTGTCAATGTGTTTAGTGTATTTCTCTCCTCCTCCTCCTCCATCCTTCGGTGGAATGTGGCTCAGTCCGAGCTCTTGTTATCGTGGCAGATAGGGCATGGTGCCGGGGAGGGGGCGGGGTCATGGCACATTCTGGGCAGCGTGCCCATGCATGCAGTACGGAACTCCCTAACAGCTCAGTGTGGAGCCGCTCAGCCAGTCGGTTAGCCTGATGACTACAACATACAATCCCATGACAGCCTCTCTGAGCCCTATTAGCAATAAGCCTAATGATAGAAGGTGATAGCCATCTGATTGGCTCTGTGTGGTTTAAATGCACTCATACTTCACTACGCAAATGTGAATTATTTATGAAATGAATTTAATAGTGTTAACATAGTTGTTTTTCCTCATGTGGCAGCAATTTAATCACCAATGTGTACTAACTTGTGGGCAAGGACGTTAATGTGATTGTAATGTTGTAACAACACTTTATTGTCTGTGTACAAGGACTTTTATTTGAATACCTTGTACTTACATTGTTCTCACACCCCTGCAAATTATGTGCAGGATGTATTCATTACACAATTAAAGGTACCCTGCAGAGATTTTGACCACTAGTAGTGCTATGGAGCTTTGTTTTGAGGAGCCCCCAAGAAGGTGGGCAATATACATTCTTGTTGTTTCACTGATTGAAACTTGGTGCCAGATACTTGCCAATAATAAAATACTTTTTTTTTTCTTCAGTCAATCAAAAAATCAGGGACCGCTTAGGGCAAATACCTTAAGTGGCAATAAGAGTTTCCAGGCTTGTCTATTACTTCTGCACAAACCTTAGACATGTTGTTTTAACCCTGAGCTTTTGTTCAACTCAGGGTCTGTGTCTAGAGATTGAGCGAACACAGCAAGCCTCCGATCCCGCAGAACTACAAAGATGGAGTCAACTGTCCTCCAGGGCCCGCGAGGAGCTGGGCACACTGCAGTGCATCCTGGGTAGCATGAAGGACAATCAGGTAGAGGAGCCGTCATTGGTAAAATTGAAAAGCTGGAGCGGTTAGGTTTTTTTGTCTTACAGTATTGTTCAGAAATATACACGGTAGTAATACAGTGGTTGAATGTTGTTGTTAGGTGCGTTTGGTGGAAGTGGAACGTTGGTTGGATGCAGTTCAGGAACTATTGTCTCGGGATTCCACGGGGTTGGGCGACACAGAAGGTCTACAGGAAGAACTTAACCAGTGCAAGGTGAGAAGACGATGCTGATGAAAATTGGTTTTTTTTTTTTAGTTTAAAACATTTTGACATAATCATGTAATGACACTGCAATTGTATTATTTAAAAGTTACTGTTGTTTATTATTATATTATCAGTAATTTGGGTTTTAAAATCTGCACAGAGTTACTCCTAAGATTTTTATTCTTTCTTTGTTCTTCTGCTATCAAGGAGTACGTGAATGAGATGGAGTCAGTGGAAGGTTCATTGAAGCAGCTAGGAGAGAATGTGAGTTCTGTGCAGGCGGCTGCAGTCCCAGGGCTGGCCAAGTGGGGGCAGGATAAGTTGGATGAGTGCCGGAGCAGATGGGATGCGCTCAGCAAGCAGGTGAAGAAAAACTTTTTATTATGTGCTTCTGTTTGTATTCAGCTAAATCAGCTTATAAACTGCAGTCTTACTCAGATCATTCTACAGTTCATTTGATGGTATATCTTCCTCTCCAGCTGCTGAGACATCAGGAGCGTGTGGCAGAGAGTCAGGAGAGGCAGGTGAATCTGAGGAAGGACTTGGCTGAGATGCAGGAGTGGATGACCCAGGTCGATGAGGAGTTTTTGATGAGGGACTTTGAGTACAAGAGTCCTGAGGAGCTGGAGGCATCACTGGAGGAGATGAAGGTGGGGATGGAGGTGTAGTCCAGTGGGGGCGCTTACACTTGGAGGAAACAAAGGGATTTTAACTGTTGTGTGTGGTGCTCACTCTTTTTCTCTGTTGCTGTCTTCATCGTCCTCTTACCTCTCCTCATCTCTCACAGAGGGCTAAAGAGGATGTGTTACAGAAGGAGGTGAAGGTGAAGATCCTGAAGGACAGCATCAACATGCTGGTGTCCAGAACATCGCCCCCCGGTGGAAGCAGCGCGCAGGAGCTGACCTCAGAGCTAGAGGGAGTACTCGCCAACTACCACAAGCTCTGTGATCGCTTCAAGAGCAAGTGCCACACCCTGGAGGTAATGTGTGTGTGTTGATGTGTGGTTTTTTATTTTGGGGAAGATTAAAGGATGACACTTTTGGTCATCTGCCAAGTTAACTGTATTGGCTTCAAAATGATTGCCACCTCTGCTTTTATTGTAAAAATTGTTATATTGTTGTAAAAATATACTTGCACCACAACTTCACAGTTTGTAGTTTTGGCTTTGAATTTAAGGTTTAAGTCTGTCTCCGTTATTAAAAGCTGCTGTGACACATTTTTATGCATCATTGGCCCAGTTTGTCTGCCAACTTGCAACTCTCACGGTTCGGTATTAGAATGAAATGTCGGTTTATGCAATGTGTCATTTCCTAGAGTCCCCTTTATTATTTTACATGGGAAGAACAAGACAAGCTGAAAGGGAATACTTGTGATTCTAGTTTTAGTCCTAATCTGAGTGTGTAAAGTCGTAGTTTGCAGGCACTGTTTTGGATTATCATCCCCCCGTCTGCAGGGTAAAGGTCAGACACGTCACAGTGTTGTACTTATGCTGATGTTTACTCTTTGCCTGAAGTTCTTTAGTCACCATCACCTCTTTGTCCTTTGAGGTTTGTTGTTGTAATTTGAGTATAAGGGGTTTTAAAGGTTTTTTTTTTTTCAATGGGTCATTGTGAAGTGTATTCTCCTATTGTCCTTTAAGATGGTAAGTGAGCGCAGACTTAATAGACCTGTCACTTTATAGTAACATCATTTGTGTTTCTCTGGTTGTGTGCAACTGTACTTGAATGCCTTTGACTGTCTTTGTGTGCATGTGTGTGTGTGTCTTTCTCTGTGTGTGTGTGTGTGTGTGTGTGTGTGTGTGTGTGTGTGTGTGTGTGTGTGTGTGTGTGTGTGTGTGTGTGTGTGTGTGTGTGTGTGTGTGTGTGTGTGTGTGTGTGTGTGTGTGTGTGTGTGTGTGTGTGTGTGTGTGTGTGTGTGTGTGTGTGTGTGTGTGTGTTGGGGTGTATTGTGTAGGAGGTCTGGTCCTGTTGGATGGAGCTGCTTCAGTACTTGGAGATGGAGCAGAGTTGGCTCAGCACACTGGAGGAGAAGGTTCAAGCTACTGACAACTTACCAGAGAGCACTGAGGCTGTTAACGAAGCTCTGGAGGTACAAACACATTCAGTTAACATACTTATATATTTTTCTTCTTCTCTTTCTCTTCTGTTTATTCTTTATTCTTTTTATGGTTTAATTGGGGAATATTAGCATTTTTCTCACTTGCCTATAGTTGGATAAACTCAAAGAGGAATTCCTCTGTGTGCAGTTTGAAGGTGAACAGAGTCTGAACAGATTTTATAACTGGTTAACAATCAACATTAACAAATTGTTAATTAACAATGTAACAACATACATATGTTTGTTTATATGCAAAATTTCACATGTGCATATAGAAAATGTTACTATATTGGAACTACCGGATTAATTTTGGTTAAAAAGTTTTGTTAAAATACACATATTCATCCTCCATGACTGTCGGCACATGTCAGCATACAGTGAATCTCTGTTATTTATTATGGAAAGTAACAATGAATCATTTTGTTAGACCAGCCGTCCATCTTTGAGTATGTTTAAAGTTGTACTTGTCTCTTTACTTATTCCTGTACCTATTTTGAAAGGAGTTGCTCTTTGATATAAAAGATATCTAGCAATTGAGGTAGCTAAGATAAAATCACCCCATCATTAAACATACTGTCTAAGTCTGTTAATAACATTGTTGTCTTTGACTCTGTCTTCTAAATTTCTTCTGCTTTGTCTTGTTGCTATATCTGTAGACTGCCTGCAGCACGACTGTCAAAGTCACTTTAATCACAGCGCTGCTTCTGTAACATTGCATAGGGATGAAGGAAACTGAAGACCCTTGAAGACAATGTTTCCCCTTCTCTTCTTTGTCCTTATGTGTTTTTGGCCGTTTTTTTTTTAACTCTCTGTCTCTCTCCACACCCACTCTTCCTTTTTCTCCCTCGTTCTCCCTCTCCCCCTCCACTCCTTTGAAACTCATTCTCACCCCTGTCCTAATCAGCTGTCGCTCTCTCTCTATGTCCATTACCTCCGGGAAGGATAAGCACATTTAATTACCCCACATAAACAATGACTGTTGGATTCAAACAAGCGCCGTCACTCGACGAGCTCCTCTCTCACTTGTCTCCGATTTCTTGTTCAGTTATCATCTTTTTTCGGTTTGCCTGTATCTGACACACCCAGCGAAGCAATTTCTGCATCTTCACTCAATCTGTTTGCTCAGCTTTTTGAGTCTTTCTCACTTATTTACTGGATTTCTCGTTGGAACTGTGAAGCAGTTTAATTTTCTTGATCTTCATCAAAGGATTGTTTTATCGTTGTTTTGGAATTTCACTCCCTCAAACTCCCTTCCTTTTTTTTCCTTTTTGCTTGATTTTCATGATTCTTTGCTCATAACGTTTACCCTTGTCCTCTCTCCCTGGTTCTCCATTCACCGCCAGTCTCTGGAAAGCGTGCTTCGCCACCCCGGGGACAACCGGACACAAATCAGAGAGCTGGGTCAGACACTGATAGATGGGGGCATACTGGATGAACTCATTAGCGAAAAACTAGAGGCCTTCAATTCCCACTACGAGCAACTCAACCACCAGGTCAGGACCTTGTCTTTGTGTGTAAGCAAATATGAGCAGTGTGTGTGTTTGTTACTGTAGAAAAAATGTATTCATGTTTGGATTTATTTTCAATATACAGTATTTAGACCTACTCCTTTTTCTTTACTGAGTAGTTTTTTTTACTGACTAGTTTTATTAGTTATATAATATCTGTATATTTTCAGTAAATCGTTACTATATCAACACTATAACGCTATATAGAGTAGAGTACATGTTATGCTTGATACATTTATAGATATTTTCCATATTTAGTCTTTTCCAGCTATCAGGACATTACCGTATCTTAGCTTGAATGTGGAATAGTTATGTGGATCTAAAAGCTCTGATTAAACGCAACTGTGGACGATTTAAAGCTGAGACTCGCCGTCTGTGTCCTCCGCTTCCAGGCAGTGAACAGGCAGATTGGCCTTGAGCAGCAGCTGCAGACACTGAAGGAGAACGAACAGGCGCTTCAAACACTGCAGGAGTCTCTGAGCCAGCTGGACCACACACTTACCTCCTACCTTACTGACCGTATCGACGCTTTCCAGCTTCCACAGGAGGCACAGGTACACTACACAAGCACAATATGCACAGACAAGATGTGACACTTGGGGAAAGCACGGAAGCCTTTTTACTTCATATATTATCTCACTTGTTAACTGGCTTGTCTGAAGGCCCTCCCTCCAGTTAGGGGCCCCGTGGAACAGTAGTAAAATAAATGTACTGTTACATGATAAAAAATAGTTTATAATTTAGTTGTTAAATTGGTCCCAAGTAGCATAAAACTTCCCTTTAACTATGTAGTACATATGTACTACAGTGTTGCATGTACATAAAAACTCAGAAAAACACAATGAATGCATAAATACACATGAAATAGGATCTGTACTCATTCCCACTTTTCCTTCAGACTATCGGGGCAGAGATCGCAGCCCACGAGGTGACAGTGGAGGAGATGAGGAGGAGGAACGTGGCCAACTTGCCTCCCCCCACCACTGATGGCAAAGCTGCCAGAGGCGGGACCATGCTGGACCAGCTACAGGTAACAGTGACTCCTCCTGGAGAACATCAGGAACTGCAGGAATTGACTGGTAGACTGGTTTCTCCTCCTGCTGTCGCCACAATATAATCATATGACATAAATGAAGCAATACTCCCTATAATCTGTCGGAAATAAAAAATCTAAACTAAACTTTTTTACATGCAAGACAAGTTCACGGCACCATTGTAAAAGTCGTGGTGCAGCTGTGTATAATCTGCGTTGTGATATTGTTGTCCAAGTTTGTTAACTCCTCCCTTCGCTCACTGCAGAGGAAACTGAGGGAGATCTCCACAAAGTACCAGCTATTCCAGAAGCCTGCTAACTTTGAGCAGCGCATGTTGGACTGTAAGAGGGTCCTGGATGGTGCCAAGGCTGAGCTGCACATTCTGGATGTCAAGGATGTGGAGCCAGAAAAGATCCAGTCTCACCTCAGCGGCTGCATGGTGAGAGCTGTTTCTTTTTTTTTTTACACAACTTTAGCAAAGTAGCGAAGGAAACATAAACGAAGATATTTGCCAGTCTAGCTACACAGAGTCTGTCTCACCCACACTTTTCTCGTATTTTTTTAGAAACTCTACAAGTTGCTGAGTGAGGTGAAGCTGGAGGTGGAGACGGTGATAAAAACAGGTCGACAGATTGTGCAGAAACAGCAGACGGAGAACCCCAAGGCCATGGACGAACAGCTCACTGCTCTCAAACTGCTATACAATGACCTGGGGGCACAGGTAACTTTACTTAATATTTACTTTCAATGTTCTACAAACTGCAGCACAGGCTGGATTTATAGTAACACTCAGCATCTCTGAAACCATTTTACAACAGGCTTGTTCCTTCTCTACACAGGTAACAGAGGGCAAGCAGGACTTGGAAAAAGCTTTGTCTCTGTCTCAAAAGTTCCAAAAGGAGAGCGCCACCCTGCACGAGTGGCTGACCACCAGTGAGGCTCAGCTCCAGCAGAAAAACAGCTGTGGAGACATGCCAGCTGACATCGATGCTGAGATTGCATGGGCAAATGTGAGTAGTAGTCCGCGTGTGTGGTCTTATTTGGCGGCAGTCTATTTTACTATTTTTATTTCTAATTAAGAAGGAAAAAAAGGGGGATGGAAAAAACACTAGAATGAAAAGCCCTGGTTGTATTCAGTCATTAAATCTCCTTAGTGGTGTTTCTGCTTTTAGGCAGTAGGTGGAGCAGAGATAGTTTGATGTTTCTGGGAGCAACAGTATGTCTCCTGAAACAGGATGGAATTTTAAATGGCTCACAGGTTCACACCAGGTCAACAACAGTGCTACAGTACATGAATGTGTGTTTAAAATAAATAAATAAATAAATACATTTTCTTCAAATTTACATTTCAAGGTACATTTCTTTTTAAGGTTTTCAAATGTATATGCAGTTGTTTATATGAATACTTAAGGTATCAAGGCAGGCTGTTATTTTTGGCTTATGTCACCTGTAAATAATGTCCTATTTTTAGTTTGTTTTATAATGTGTGATGTGTGTGTGTGTGTGTTTGTGTGTGGTCCAGGTATTCCTCATGTTGTGGGGACGTAAATCTGTTTACACAGTCATGTTGTGGGGACTCGCCTCCCTTATGGGGACAAAAAGCAACTGCTTGTGGGTGTGTGGGTGTGTGGGTGGGTGCAATAAGATAAATCCTACCAACTGCTAGCTGATATGGCAATAAATTATTGAAACTTGGAGGTCATCACATGAACTTTTTTAATATACAGCATATTGCATTATATGTGTGTGTGTTGCTCCACCAGGGCCTGCTGAAGGAGTCGGAGCGTCGTAAGGTGGAGCTGTCCAGCTTGACAGAGACCAGCGCTGGTCTTCAGACTCTGGTGGAAGGCAGCGAGGTGCAGCTGGAGGACCGACTATGTGGCCTCAATGAAGCCTGGGGCCGTGTTCGCACCTTGACCGAGGACTGGCTTAGTGCTGTGCTGGTGAGTGCAAATATTTCATACAGTGAGGCTTAATAAATAAAGGGGTCTGTGTTCTTTATTTTATGCTCTCTGAGTAAGTAGAGTCTCCCACCTGCTTTAAGTTTTAATATGCATGTGCTTATACAACACATTTCCAAGCTGACAGACTAATCCTGAGTGGATACATTTTTGTCTTAGCTGTCAGAATGTTATTATGTGTAACTATGTGTAATGACAAATCTGTAATTTTTTCCTGCATTTATAATACATATCAGATGTTCTGGAATAATTAATGCACAGTTTTGCAAAGTTTTGAGATCCCAAAAAGTTCATTGAATTTGATTTGTTTCTTGTTTATTTTTCTTTTAAAGATTTACATCCAAATAATAGATTTCCTCATTATACCATGTTAGTCAATTGATTTTTTTATTTGGCCAAGAAATACATTTTTAAACAGAAAATGCAGGAGGACCTTTTATATATAATGAATGTTTTTATGTCCTAATGGAAAAAAAACCTTTGTTTTTCTTTGTGTATGTGCAGAGTCACCAGAATGAAGTGGAGATTTTTGATGAGAACCTGGCTCACATCAGCACTTGGCTCTACCAGACCCAGATCCACCTAGATGAGGCTGAGCGGCTCGCCCCGACAGAGAGGGAAAAAGTGGTCAAGGTACAGGAGAGGCATTTGTTCTAGTGTGAGGGAAGGGAGAAAGGCCACAAGGTGTGGACCCATACAAAGTTATTCATTAATACAAATTACCATTGAATTGTAAAGTCTGAAAATATGTAAAAATTATAGAGCTTACACTTTGACAAGCCTTGAAGTATCTAATAATAGTTATGGATAATTCCTTCTACTTGCAAGAAAGTGCGTTCTGCTAAAATCCATCAAGAAAATCCCTCCTGTTACCCTGTGGTATAGAAATTTCTTAATGTGTTTAATTATGAAAGGATTAGTTCTCTACTGTAATGTAAAAAATCAGCAATTTCTTAAAGTAACACATCTGGATTGTCCAAAGTTTCAGCAGAAACTTTGCGTGTTTGGTTTAGATGGGAATTTTCAAGAAGATGACTTACTTGGACAATATTAGCACATTTTAATGTAGTTCTTATTAATGTCATAGCTCAACTTCGCCATGCGTCACCAAAAGGAATAAAAATAAAGTAAAAGATAAGGTTAAGGAAGGGGGAAGAGATATGTTTGTTGACTTATGGGAAAGAGAGAGGGTGGCTAAATAAGGAAAGAGGGTGGCTAAATGAGAAGCTGACCCTTTTTTTTGGTTCTGTCAGATAATTTATCTTGCAGTTATATTAAAATCTTAACCCTTCCCTTCCTTTCCCTCGACAACTGAAGGTCTCCACTAAATATCAGCAGGTTCCTGGGCCTGCTAACCTTAATCAGTACATGCTGCGCTCTGGTCGGATCCAAGGTTATTCTGCCATCTTGTCTGAGAGAGGAGAATGACTGATGGCACAAACGCATAGATAAATAGATGACCAGCTACTCTGTCTGTCCTCAGCGCATGCTAGAAGAGCTGGAGGATATCAGTCTGCGTGTGGACAACGTGAGGGACCAGGCCATCATCCTGATGACCAGCAGGGGGCCCGCTTGCCGAGACGTGGTGGAGCCCAAACTGGCAGAGCTCAATTGCAACTTTGACAAAGTGTCCCAGCACATCAAAACTGCCAAGGTATGAAAGCACCAACTAAAATGACTGAATCAGTGTGAAATTCAAAGATTTGTGTCACAAAAAAAGCATGAGGTATCGTGTGTAAAATCAGTGTGTCTGTTACTTGTGTGTTCAACTACAGATGATGACCAGTTTGGAGTCAGGTGTTGAGATAAACCAGCAGACGCCACAG
This sequence comes from Scomberomorus guttatus, assembly GCA_038419695.1. NCBI lineage: Eukaryota > Metazoa > Chordata > Actinopteri > Scombriformes > Scombridae > Scomberomorus > Scomberomorus guttatus. Next base: position 13,570,512 of record CM076462.1, read on the forward strand.
CAGGTACAAGAAACTCTCATTAATACAAGCTGCAATGGCAATGGGACCAATGAAATAATGTCAACCACAAAATACTTAACCTGAGACAAAGCCAAGAGACAGCTGCCAAGAGTTTTTATTGAAAATACTGCAGGGATATACATGCAGCCAACGTAGTAAAAGATGCATGTATCACAAAGGATACATCAGTTGAGCAACCAGTTTGAAAATGAATCTGCACTTTTCATCTTACCCGCTCTTGCAGACTTTCCTGAGATGTGCGTTTGCTCTTTCTCGTCAGGTTATCATTCACAGCCAGGAGACCCGAGCGGAGAGTCAGTGTCAGGCTCGTCCTGCTGCTGACACTCTGGTCCCCAGTGAGGTGCAGGACCTTCAGGCAGAGCTCCAGGATACTCTCAGGGCTCTGCAGCAGCAGCAGCAGCAGCAGGATCCAGCAAACATCCTGGATGATGACAAGGTACACATAGTGACCTTTCGATTTTGTCCTTCTGTAGCATTTTTTTTTTAATTTAAAATATTCAAGATGATGATGGTTGACAATAGTGCTAATATCAGATGATATGTACAAATAGAAAAGTAGCAAAGAAGTAATTGCTTCGTTTATACAGAGCCCCTAAATGTTGTACTATTTTGAGTGGAATTGGCACTCTATCCATTGTGTGGTCAAAGGTTTTCATTAAGGTTTTCCATCTCCAGCAATTGTCCCAATGAATTTGAAAGTACATATATACACACACACACAGGCAAGTGCCTCAGGTTGCCAATTATTCCCTTTCTGAGATTTTCTATGAACAATATGCCGGGCTACAGGCTATATAAAGCTGCCCCTTGATAAGACTACCTTTGATTGGACAATTCAAGGTCTGGAATTCAATCTTTGTTTATGACGTTAAACACACTAGCAGAACAAACCTGGCCAATCCAAAGCAAGGTCAGTGTACCAGTCACTGACAGTGCCAGTCACAAGCTCTCATTGTGTTTTAAACAGTGTGTCCACAGCATTTCCACTCTGATCAATTTATTGCTTGTTTAGCAAAGGAGCTATTTACAGCTAAAGTCAGTTTCTGATGTGTAAGTTGTTATCTTCCAAGCCCACTGAATAGATAGATAGACTTAAGATGTATTGAAGCCTGCTGTAAAAAACCTCCAGTTGGGTCTGCATCGCAGGCTCTTGAACTTGTTATTTAACCTTTTGCCCGCTCTCTCTCTGCAACAGATGGATGAGGAGAAAGCCAGTGTAGAAGACCTGCTGAGAAGGGGAGAAGACCTGCTGCAACAAACTCCAGACGAGGGTCAGAGGGAGGAGTTGAGACTTCTGTTGCTCCGGTTGCAAAGTCAATACTCTGCTCACAGGGTGAGACGCATAAAAAAAAAAAAACTATGTTGTGTCTTTCTTAAGCAGGGCTTGTTGTGAGAATCTGTTTTTTTTATCTAGGAAAAAATTATCTCTGTCATATTATGCAGATTATGTTTGCCCTTTTTGCGCTGTTGCAGTTTGGTCAACATGTGTGTGTTTGTGCGTCTACCTGGTTTAGGAGCTGAGGGTGCTACGCATCAGGCAGGTAGAAGTCTCGGTGGAGTCGTCGTCTTCCCACACCTTCACAGAGCAGCTAAGAGAGTTTTCAACCGAGGTGAGGGACTCACATGTGTACTGTACACATAGGATATCATTTTCTTTACTGAGGTCTGTCCATCACTGTTTGTACCTAATTGGATGACTGTGGTTTTGGTTTAGCATAGTGTGACATGCTGTATTTATCCTGTGCCACAATAGGTGTTAACACAGTTTATAATTTCCCCCCTGCTCCTCCTTGGTGTAGGAGATGTCTGCAGTTGAGCATAGCGGTGCTTGCGTACTGAGCCCCTCTGACTACCTGCTGGACATCAACAAAGTGCTCCTCGCCATGGCCGACAACGAGTTGCTCCTGAACTCCTCCGAGCTCAGCGGGGGGCTGTACGAAGACTTCTCTAGCCAGGAGGACACGCTCAGGGTGGGTTCGGCACTCGAATACCAAACATAAGTCACAAGTTGGTTATCATAAACAAAATTCCTGCAGAGTTTTCACAAGACAAACAGAGAACAGAAAACAGGAAAAGAAGTAGAAAAGTGAAACGTAAAGAACATTTGTCTGTAGTAGAAATAGACTCTGAGTGCACTTATGTATTACTTTATGCTCCTGCAGCCTTGTGGCACTTGTGTTGAGGCACTTATTCTCGAAGGCTTCTCCTTGATCTACTGTTGCTTGGATTGTACCTCCTTTGTATGTTGCTTTGGACAAATGAATAAATGGAAGAAATGATTGAATGATGATTTGGTTAGGCTTACATTTGGAGTTAAAAATGTACTAGAAGGTCTTCATTGTATTTAAGTTACTCAGCACCTTAAAGGATTAAGCTTGATAAGGCTTGGGGCCACTTCTTTAGAAGTGATCAGCAAAATATTAAAGTCAGTCTGTCTCAGATAATCAGCTGCCATAACTGAAGTGATGTGACTTTCTTCTATTTTCTACTGCTTGAACCTGAAGCCACTGTTTTAATTCCAAGTCTCCCCCCCCCTCTCACTTTGCTGTCCCCCCCTTCATTGTTCATTTGTCTTTTCCTAGAATATCAAAGACAATCTGGAGCGTCTTGGTGAGCAGGTTGCAGGGATCCATGAGCGCCATCCTGATGCCATCCGGGATGCTTCGCCCGCTGAGGTTGCCCAGATTGGAGACGCCCTCACACAGCTCAACGCTGAGTGGGACCGCCTCAACCGCATGTACAACCACCGCAAGGGGTGAGTGCACCGACACACTCGACCAGTTCAACAGATCACATCGTACATATCAAGCAGAAGTAAGGTGTTGTTGATTGAGCCTGAAAACGTCTTTCACAGAAAAATGTTGTGAAGCAAACAAGCTGCTATTTTCAGAAATAAATGTGTGTGAATTTGTGTGTTGGGATATTTGGTCGAAGCCGCCGAGACATTAAATGCCAGCTGTCCACTCGTCAGGAGACAGCAGGAACAGATAAAGAGATAGACCAGGGCACAAAATCAACCACCCTATATACACACACACACACACACACACACACACACACACACACACACTCTGACCTTGATTACTATCAAAACAATGCCTTGGGCATAAACAATCTCATGCCTATTCACATATTCACTCACTCATTCACACACTCACTCACACACATACGGGGTGACCTTGACTACCATCAACACAATTCCTTAGGCATAAACAGTCTCCATTTGCTGAGTACAGTATGTGCACATGCTAGAATAAGCTAGTAAGCTAATTTTGCAGATTGCACACAAATGCTGAAGCACTCGGTATGTAATCAAAATAACCTCTGGGCATCATTAAAAATCAAAAGAATGGAGTATATTTTGTAAAATTGCTCATCCAAAGCTAATTGCCTTGCCTTGTCTCTCTGATCAGATTTGTTCTGCTCCGAGCAATGCTGTAAGAGCAAATAGCCCTCATGCAGGCCATCAGTGCGATAAAGATCTGTTTTTTGTATTAGGCATTTTAAGTAATCAGCCTCTCGGCCTATGTTGATTTATTCAGTAGCGTCACTTTGAACTCTCCAGTCGATGCAGGTGTTCCTGAGCTTTATGACATTTTTTAATGTGTTTTATAGAGGTCAACTGTTCAATTTTTCCTTATCAGAAACCATGGGATCTCCCAGCGGAACTTGTTTGTACCCTTAGACACCCGAGTTCCTTCATTTCTCATCCTGTTCTATTTTAAGCCCACTCTGCCTAAAACCAGAGAAGTAAAAATAAATAAAAAAAGGAGGCCTAATTTTCTTATCATTGAAATTGAAAACTAACTCTGCAAAATTAACTCAGTTTAAGAAGGAAAACAAAATAAATCTTTAATAGATTATGCTGATACTTACATTCTGCAGGTGTTATACATGTGACATCTACTGAGTATTGGAAAATGACATTACAAATACATTCCTCAGGTACTTAAGTATTTCCATTTTGTACTTTATACTTACACTCAACTAAATTTCACTGGGAAATGCACTACTTTTTACTCCACTGCTACTTTACTTGACAACCGTAGTCACTAGTTACTTAACAGATTAACTATTTATATACAACATATAAGAAGAGCTCATAAATAGGATGTTTACTTTAGATAAAATTACAAAATATAAAGTAGTAATATATGAAGTAGTTGAATTTAGCTCCACCTGACCCGATACGACATTAAAATGCAGCTTACACTTCAGAAAAAGCAATGCAGTAACATAATACTGTAGATAATAACAGTGATAGGCGCCACTCTGCCATCATAACTTTTACTATTGATACTTGAAGTACAGTAACAGTCAAATGTTTGGACACACTTTAAGTGAATCAGAAAGTGTGTCCGAACATTTGACTGGAACTGTATATTTTTCTGATAACATTTACATACTTTTACTCAAGTAACATTTTGACTTTTACCTGTAACACAGTATTTTAACACTCTGGTATGGCTACTTTTACCCTAATTAAAGGTGTGAATACTTCTTCTACCACAGCATCTACTGTCATTCATAAATAATGTTTTTTTTACACGTCAACCTGTGTTTGCTGTATGTTCTGCTGCTGTAAGTTCAGCATTTTTTTCCCCTCAGATTTCCTTGGGCATATTTGTTTAGCATATTTCCTTTAACTTATTTCCATTAATACAAGTCAAGATTCTATTGAGAGATCTATCTAATATATTATTCTTTGTATTTGTTTCACAAAGCTCAAACAGGATTTGAAACATGAACTTGGAAAAAATGTTCCAAAGTTAATGGTTCCCCCTTTTCCAGTTTACGTTACAAACTCTCGTTACAGCTCTGGTTACTGTGAAGAATGACATGATGTGTGTGCGTGTGTGTATGTGTTGCCTTGTTGTGCCGCAGGAGTTTTGACCGTGCCATAGAGGAGTGGAGGCAGTTCCACTGTGACATGAATGACCTGAGTCAGTGGCTGGCTGACACAGAGACACTGCTGTCCGAGAGCGTTGGCCCCGAAGGACAACTGGACCTGGACTCTGCACGACAACACCAAGAGGTCAGTAGAGGGTGATGGAGCATGTGGAGGGTCTGAATGTGTGTTTTGTGCAAGTGTGTGTGTGTGTGTGTGACTGCCTGAATTCACATGCACAAAAGCGATGATCTCTACATGTGTATTTGATCACACCACCACTGAGACATCTGTAAGTTTAACTAAGCATACAGATTTTTCTGTTTTTAGATATTATATAGACAATATTGAAAGCATTGTATCCCATATGTTTATAAGCTCAAGGCAAGATTATTACCTTCCCAGTAATACCCCAGTAATAAGTTTGAGATATTAGTAGTGAGATGGTTGGAAATGTTAGACAGGAGATAATTGCATTCTGTTCCCAAGAGGGAAATGGGTGGTATACTGTACCTACTAAACAAACACACTTCACACATAACTGTTCATTATGCAGAGCGAGAAATGGACAGAAAAGAACTGAAGAGCAAGATGAAAAGAGGCCTCTAATTTTGCTTTGTTTGGTTACTAAAGCGCCAATTTAATTTCAATGGGGGATTAAATTCTCTGAAGCCGCGGCATTATCACTGACACCATACCTTTATCATTTGCAGAGCTGCAGCTACACTCCATCTTTTTAGCTCTTTCACATGTTTTCACAGTCACTGAGAATGAGACAAGGAATCAAGTGGATGGGAATTGAGAGTTCAATTAGCTGACTCACCCTTTAGCTGACTTTACAATCACTCTCACTACTTTATGGATCTGTCTTGGCAAATTAAGTCTCTCTTGGTGGAAGTAGACGTTTGGCAGCTTAAACCAGTGGTTCTCAAACTTTTTCACGTTAAGGACCCCTAAACTGACACAAATTAGACCACGGACCCCCATTTGATAAGATTTTTGCTTTTAGTTGTTTTATTACAGAAAGTGTATGAAACCCATGACCAAAATAGTCATACATTCTGTCATTGTGTTACTTATGGATGGAATTATAGTGAAAATAAATGAGTCCCCTTTTTGCTGCGGACACCTTGGAACCCCCTTAAGGACCCCCACCTTGAGAACCACTGGCTTAAGCCTTGATTTGCCACAAATCATGCCTATGTGTCAGTCAGAGATTTGCCTGGTAAGATGGACTTGAGCTGGGGATTTGGCCCTGAGTGAATCGGCTTATGCTGTGTGATTGATCCCAGATTTCACCTTTTTTTTGGGGGGGGGATTTTTTTCTCCTCTGTCTGTCATGCTCTCTTTCATCCCTTTTTACTTATTTTAGGAGCTGGAGGAAGGCCTTGCCAGTCACAAGCCCGTCCTAGCTGTACTGATGCGCACTGGGGAGCAGATAATTGGGCAGTTGTCATCCCCCGACGGACCCCTGCTTGAAGAAAAGCTAGATGCACTGGGTCAGCGTTGGAGAGCTGTCAACCGTCAGGTCCTGGACAGACAGCGCAGGTAGTGTATCCACAGAAACACCATGGATGCCATGTAAATAAGGTTGTATGGATAAGAAAGATTATGGGTATATACAGTACTGTAGTCAAATTTGGATTAAATAAATTCTTGGTTTTACAGTATAATGTAGCACAGAGGTTAGCGCTTCCTCTGCACCCCTGAAACACTGTGTTTTGTTATCAGTGTTTGGCAGGTTAACATTATCAGTGTGGTCAATCAGTCTATAACAGTAATTTAAATGTAAATTTTAAGATTAAGCCTGCAACCTGGGGGAAATGGAGATCCTTATCGGAGTACATAATGTATGTGTGTATGCGTGCAGGCTGGCTGGAGGGGACCCGGCCCTGTCAGACCTGGTGAGGAGACGTGAGGAGCTGGCTTTGTGGCTGGAGCAGGCAGAGAACGCTGTCAGCACCCTACCTGTCACTGTCACTGACAAAAACCTGAAAGAACTGAAGGTAAAGCAAGGACCAAAACATGCCCAAGTTCGTATTTGTCAGCGGACGCTTTATCGGAGCGCAGTGATTTTCTATCTCGGCTCCACAGCCGGTAGACGCAGCTGTTTTAATGGTCAGCTCTGACAGTGTTGCTGTTTCCTTTGCTCTTTTGACCCTTCTTGCTTCACTGTACCCACAAGTCGCTCCCTGTATCTCAATCACTCATACTCGGTGCAACACCTGTCAAACCCAGCAAACCTTCACGGAACTGGCCTTTCACAACTCTTGTTTTGAACAATGCAATTTTGTTGAAGGAAATACAATCACTCTGCGTTTTCTGTCTTCATTCCCTCCTGACAACGACCTCTGCCAGAGTTTTATTGCCCTTTGGAGACACATTGCAGAAAGTGAATGCCAGTGAAGTTTTAGGCCATGTACAACTCCCCCATATTCTACTGCTGACCTGGAAAACATTACTTCTTGATTTATTTTGCAATTACAATTTCACTTTCTGTGCAGGCCCTTGCTGATGAAATGGATGCGCAGAATGAGCGCCTCGGTTGGCTGAACAAGTACGCCCCTCAGATCCTGGCCAGTCCGAGCATGAGCCCTCAGAGCAGAGACCAGCATGTTGGCAAACTGAGAGCCATCAACCTCAACTGGAGCAAGGTGAGAGTTTTTTACACCACTACTCCAACTTTCAAAAGTACTTTTTTTTTATTAGATTATTATTCTACCTTGGGTGAAAAATAGAGGTGACTGTATGTAAGTATTGTCACACAAAATCCTCTGTCTCTCTTCCTCCCTCCATCCTCCACTCATTCGTTACTTTCCCTTTCCTTTACAGGTAACCTCCGAGCTGTTAGAAAAAGCGGGGGAGGTGGAGGCCAACCTGCAGAGTCACGCACAGTTCCAGGACAGAATGAACAGGCTTACTGACTGGGTTGTCGTCACACACCAGACAATCACAACCAGGGGCCTGAGTCCTGGCCAGGCACAGGTAGACACATCCCAAGAACCAGCACACCTAAATTCACTGAAAATCCAGTTCTCACATACACACATACTTTTACCTGTTGTAGGCTCTTGAGGCCTCCATGAAAGACAGGAAGAAGGACCTTGAGGACCTATTGGCTCATTCTATTGAACTACAGAGACGACAGCAGCTGCTACCTCAGGAAAAGGTCCCAGTTTCCATAGCAATATGATTTAATAAAGAAACACTGCTAATTGTAGAATACTGTATAATTATTCTATATTGCAAGATTAAAGCACCACTACAGCTACACTCTGTTTTCTGTTACTAATATACTGTATTATTTTTTTAATTGTATGTATGTGGCCCTCTGTGTTTTCATGTGTATAGAGTAAGGTGGAGCAGCTGGCGGCTGACTGGAAAGCTCTGGATGGACGACTGAGAGAATCGCTCCCGCCGCCCGTCTCTCCATGGACACAGCACCAACATGTCGTCCAGCACCAGCAACTCGGTAAAGACGTCTCAGGAATTCACTAATTTAAATTCACAAATTGTCTTATTTCTGAATCACTTCTTCCATCTTCATTATACACCAAGAGCACAGAAATGAAAAGGCAAAACATAGTCCCAAGGAAGTATTAAGCTTTTAATGAGACAGAGAAAATTAGATATTTGAGTCTCATGGAAACTTATAAACATTCACTCGCATAGAGGTAATAAGCGCTCAGGTGACAGATTTGAAATTCCCGTTCGGCCTGGTTAAATTTGGAGCATGAAAATGCATGATGAAATAACAAATAAGAGGTGAGCAACAAAGTCTTGGTTTTGTAACACCGAATAAGCCCGGTGCCTCATTCATCATGATTTTGTGTGATGCCTCTATCCTCCGAGAGCCATTTGACAGCACCTCCTCTCTCACTCTACTGTCGCATCTTTAATGTTCATTGCATCATTTCCTTTTTAAAGAAGCCCTGTATGTCAACATTACTCGCCTTGAGTTCCCTGCCTCTTTTTGCCCTGTTCCAGTGTCTGCAGTCCCCTCAGCCGTGCAGATGGCCAGCCTGGTGAGCGAGGACCCCCGTCACCAAACCCCGCACACAGCAGACACCGTGGCACCCACCGACCTCAACGAGACAGCCACCGAGCTGGCAGACTGGCTCCTCCTTATCACCCAGATGCTCAAGTCCAATATTGTCACTGTGGGGGACATAGAGGAGATCAGGACCACCATGGGACGTCTTCAGGTAATAAATGGGGAGCAGAGAGGAGGGACAGAGAAGTTGGGGTATGGTTGCGTGATTTTTAAATGGAATAGTATTTTTTTTTTTTTTGTTAAATTGCACTGCCAAATGTTCTCAAATCTTTGTGTGACTGTTGGTATGTATTCGTGTCTCGTCCTGGCAGATGACTAAAAGTGACCTGGAGCAGCGTCACCCCCAGCTAGAGGACATTTTCACCCTGGCACAGAACATCAAAAACAAGACCTCCAACCTGGACGTTCGCACATCCATTACTGAGAAACGTATGTACAGAAAAGGATACTCACAAGAAAAATTTAACAAGCAGAGAAATCACCAAAGACGGCAGAAAGAATATCATTTCTTTTTTTGTCTGGTTTTCCTATTTTATTTTACAGTATTTGTTCCTATGTGTACCTGTTAGTAGTTCAGTATCATCACTCTCTGTTCTCTGCTTTTGGAATATGCATCTGTCCCTGTCTCTAGTGGAGAAGGTACGTAGCCAGTGGGACAGCACTCAGCATGGTGTTGAGGCACGGCTCCATCAGCTGGACAACATGATTGGCCACAGCAACCAGTGGGAGGAGCAGAGGAAGGAGGTGAAGGCCCTTATTGGGCACAACGAAGGACACTTCCACAACCTGCTCCAGCAGTCCCATGATCCCCTGACTAAACAGCTTGCTGACAACAAGGTTAGAGAAAAGTTTCTCTGCTTTCTCTCATTGTCCCCAGGGTTTCTGTTGCCTGTCCTTCCCAAGGTCATTCACTGTGATTCTGCATCATTGTCATTATGTAGACTAGAAAAGTACTCAATGGAATTTTACTACTCACTTTCCTAATAGAGAGAAAAATCTTAGACCAAACCAAACTTTACTTTATAAAATATTAGAAGTCCTTTATGAGTTTGAACTGAGCTGTTTGTACAAGGTGGAAATGAATAAATTACCTCTCTGCAGTATTGCCTTGAACCTTAATAACATTCGAACACCTACATCATCCATCATTTTAATTTGAGATGATGACTTGGCCCGAGACTTTCTGGAAACAAATTCTTGTGTCTCATGAGTGAGTCTGACGCATTACAGGAAGCAAACACTAGAGGGCAACTGAGTTTAACAGAATCCAGCATGTTACTGTAGATACACACCTATCTTGCTCCTAGTTTGTGCAGCTGTGTAATGATGAGTAATAGTCCATTTAAATATAGTGAAATGTTTCTTTTGTTAAGAGAATAAGGACCTGGGGATCATATATGGGTGACTTATTTATTAATGCTACATTTAAAATAATAATCTGGCCTTATGAATAACAGTTAGGTCTTATGTAAGCTGCTTGATTAAGTAGAGCTTAATTTCATTTCATTAAGTTTAGAGAATAGGTCATTAATATTCTTACATAGCAATTTGTCCAACTAAAAGCAGATATTAAATCACAACGATACATAGAAAACATTGCATGCAAGTAAACAACATAAAAATGGAGAACAGAGCCTTCCACAGTGACACATAATGGCTGAGTCATATTCGTCACATCATGATGAACCTAACACCACCGTGTTGATTGTTTCACAGGTGTTTCTCCAAGACCTGGGCCGAGGCCAAGCGACAGTTGCGGCCTTCAACGAGCTGTCCGGTCATCTTTTGCGGGAGTATTCTACTGACGACACCAGGAGGATCAAAGAGGTCACCGACAAACACAACGCTGCCTGGAACAGCATCAACAATAGGTGCGCAGTCGCACTGACACGCTGACATTGCGGCCAGGATTGAATCACAAATCCTAAATCACGTGTTTTCCCGTGCATAGACGCATACAGTATTTTCACCTATTGATAATGATTGACAGGACAAGTGATCGGCATGCCCAGTTGGACAATGAACTGAAGGGTCTGCAGATGTCTCTCAGGGAGCTGGAGTCCTTCCTCAAGTGGCTCCAGGAGGCGGAGACCACAGTCAACGTTCTGGGCGACGCCTCCCAGAGGGAAGACCTGTCACAGGACTCCGTCCACGTGAAGGAGCTGAGGCGACAACTGGAGGTAGGGCTTTAAACTGATAGAGAAAGTGTGTGTCTGTGTGGTATCTATGCACAGGTGTTAGCCTATTATCTCTGTGTCATCCTTCATTAACGCAGCCTTCACCAACAGAACTGGGGTTGGGGTTGTGTGTGGTGTGCATCCATGTGTACGCTGCTGGTTAAAGATGTGTGAATGAGAGGGCATACAGAGGGCATGTGAGTGCTTGTATGCCTTGAGTGCAGCTCATTGATCCTCCTGTCCTGTGCTGCTTAGGAATTCAGTGCGTGTGTGCATTTGTGTGTGTTTGTGGTCCCTCTCACTAGCTTGTCATTTACCCAGACCTTCCCTCAGGGAGTCTGTTGACGTACATCATCTTATGCTTTATGTAACATTTTAATCCTCAAATCACTTCACCTCACCATTTCAACAGATAGAGCAAGTGCTAATCTTCTTTTTTTTTACATCCTACTGGAGTCCTTTTAAAAAATGCTTACCCTGTAAGACTTGTTCTCATCTCTTTTGGATTGTACGTCGCTTTCATTTGAGCGCACCATTTTTGTAGAAAGCGTCAATCATTTGGAGTATATACAGTATGTGTGTTTATCGAAACTTCCTGACGCTCCTCAGATAACCTTGAAGCTGTCTCTGAGAAAGGAGGCAAAAAATGCTGCAATGTCGTACATATTTCAGAACTGAAAGCTTCAGTCCAATAATAACATTTGTGGTTTTGTGGTCTTTAAAGTCACAGTACTATCACTTCAGTTTCCAGTGTCCAAACAGGCCCGAGGTTATAGAGAAAAATGACACAGAATCAATGCATGTATGGCCACGAAGATTTTTGAGGATTCATTAACTTGGTGTGGACGTGAGGCTGAGAGACTTTTGTAGCTCATTGTTGAGGCCTGGCTGGATTTGATTTTTTGATTTCTGATAATTTGGGTGGAAATTAATATTATTTACAGTGATCCAAAATTGTTGTATCAAACCTGATCCATCATTGTATGCCCTTTTTATTTCAAAGGACACATACTGTATACTGTTGGATTTTACTCCTAAAAAGTCTGTCAAAGTCATCTCAAAGTTTAAGTGCGTGGTAAATGTGGTGACAAAATAATTCAGTTGAACTTTAATTAAGATATCAGTCAGAGAATAACATCTTTTAATACCGGGGTGCCAAAATGTCAGTGGATCTTTCTGAAATGGTTATCGGCAACTGTCTTTTTCTTAATTCCATTTCTTCTCTCATTTCCATCTCTGTCTCGGTTGCAGTTAAGATTGATGGATGGCACTCAAGTCTAGAAAGTGGGTTAATCAAACGGACACACACTTTGAGCTTTAGAGGACGCGTGTGGACATCGAGAGTCCCCCCCCCTCCACCCAACCCTTTTATTAACTCACACTGCTCTGCCGCTGTTGAGTGTCGAGTTACTTTAATCACATTTTCTGTCCACAGGCCATTGTCTTTCTGACTGCTGTTTTCATATTAAGCCCACAGTTGGGGAGTGGTCAGGAGGAGTGACAAATACAAATGCGGGACATTAACTGAAAAAGAACATAGAGGCTGAATGGAATACGATCAAACTGAACACTGAAATTATTTCTAATTACAGCAACTTAGTATAAAGACAAAAACGTATTTTCTGTTCTCATATCGCCAAACACTCCATCACACGTGCACACATGGCAGAAGATATAGCAATAATGGCATCCAGCAGAAATGAGCAAAGGCTTTATAACTGAAGCTGCATATAAGCTATAATTCAAGCAATGTGAGCAGCAGAGACATACGAGCCTCCTACGACCTCTTAGGTGAGACCTGGTACTGTCAGTGCCATTAACACTAAGCCAACAAAACACTCAGTCTCCCTTGTAATTGCCTGTGAATCAGTGTCAATACTCTGTGGAATGACTGAAATGAATGCTGTAGCCAGTTAAACCTTGTCTAAACAGAGCTGTTCAACAAGCTCATCAGGATCCCCTCTTCCAGTGACTGTGTGTGTGTGTGTGTGTGTGTATATACGTGAGCATGCTGGTAAATAGTGATTACTCTCTAGCAGTCTGTGTAGGTAAGCCGCATGTTGGTTTAAAGGAATTTATTTATGTTCATTTGTTTGTGCTCACTTCCCCCTCGCTGCCTCGGAGTCTCCCTTCATCTGTATACACCGACACGAGCCAAGTGCAGTGATGCATCTGGTAGTGCCATATTGAACACACCGTTTCTGTGTGTGTGTCATTTTAGTGTATTCATTTTAAATGAGTCATAGTTATGGGGCAACCGTCGGCGTGAAGCGCGCTGCTTTCCGCGCTGCTCTCGGGCGATACAGAGGTTTTCATCCTCACTTCAAATAAATGCCTCTTGTCTTGCGGTTGGGGAGAGAGCGAGTGTTTTTCAGCAGCACTTCAAATAAAAGTCAAACACAACATAAATAGCTTTAAAATACCCACCTGTGTGTAATACTGTGTGGTCAGTGGCTCTGCAGGAGCTGCTGATTGTGCACCTATCTTTGCATTTACCCGACTCTCTTTTTTTTTCTTCTCCTACCTTTTTTGTCTCTTGATGTCATCTCTCCGACACACATGTGCTTCCCGACAGATTTATTCTCTACAGATTTAGCTGTTTTCTGTGCCCATGAAAGATGCTTTAAAAGCCTTTTACCGTCTCTTGACCTTGCCCTCCTACTTCCTCTCTTCTCCCGCTCTGCTGTCCTCCCACTTTTTCTTTTCCTCATCTTTAATCTGACGTTTTCCAGTAAGGCCTCCCTCTTTTCTTCTCGGTTAATCTTTTAAAAGCTGCATTTGGACCACACAAACATAACACAGTGACAAACACCCATGCTCTTTCTCTCTCTCCCACACACACACACACACACAGACTGTCATCCTCTCCCATTGAGTTGCAAAGTAGAAATAGATTTTTTAACGTTATCCTCAATGCTCCTCAACATAGAAACACAGGAGTATGTAAAGTAAGTAAGTTTATGTTATGACCATCATCTTTGAACTATTTCATCTTTAGTTTGGCAAAAAAAAAAATCTTATCTCAGGTTCACTAGCTTTCCCAGGTGGGAGTTTGCTCAGTTGTCAAACAGAGACAACAAACATGGAGGAAGAACATGAGATTTGGACCTTGAGTTAAGACGTCTTCGTCAAAGTACTGTTTCCCAAGTCAAGTATGAACTGTCATGCTCAAATTTCACCTCTGTTTCCCAAGAAATCACGTTTTGACAATTGCAACACCTCACTATAGTTGCTGAATTTGTCCGCAATTGACTCTGAATCTGAAGAGAACTGATTTAATTTGCATTAATGAGTTTTTACAAAGCGTAATCTAGAGCTTCAGTTAGCTGTCAGTAGCACACGCCGCAGAAATTTGTAATTTTTCTGACTGAGGAGCTCTTTGGTGGACTTTTCTTCTAACGTTATGCACACCGGCTTTTACTGTTTATCAAAGGAACATATTTTCTAATGCAGTGGCTCGTTTTTAGTGCTGGTGATTCAAGTATTCAAGTGTTTCATGTGCATCCAAGCCCAGAAGTGCTCTAACTGCCAATCACCTATGACTGCCTATGTAGAATTTGAATGGGACTTTTGCTTCCAGGAACCCTGGACGCCCACAATAATTCCTCCTCCTTTGTAGCTCTATTGTGTATGTGCGCATCTCATTTGTGCGCCGAGTTCTCGCTCAGTCTCCCTCTCTTTCGCTGTAGCTCTCTCTCTCTCTCTCTCTCTCTCTCTTTGTCTGTCTCTCGCTCATTGATCTGTTGGTTGCCTTGCGTAATGTCTTTCTCCCTCCATGGCAGAGGCAGTAGTTGCGCTGCTGCTTTTCGATCTCGCTCCTTCTTTTCTCCTCTACTTTCTCTCTCATCCAGTGGTCCATTAGGAGCACTACCTCTCTTTTTCTCGGTCTCTCTCTCTCTCTCTTTCTCTTACTCGTTCCCTCTCTTTCTCTCTCTGGATCAGTGGCAGTAAAAAGTGAGCTGCGTACGACCGGCTTCTCTCTTCTCGTCCAGTGCAACTCGTGCCTTCCTCTCTCTGCTTTCTTGCCTGCTTGCCGGCACTTTTCACTCTTCTCTCCCTGTTTCTTCTTCTCCATCTTCGTCTTAATTTTCCTTTTTTCTTCGTCACCCTCCTCTGACTCTGCAGGGTGCCGTCACAAGAGATTTGTTTGATTCTCTTCTGGCTCTGCGGTCGGAGTGCGGGTGTGAATGTCCGCGTGGAGGAGAAAGTGAGTGTCTCGTCTTGTCCTGCTCGCCTGCATCATCATACGTGTGTGTAAAGTGTGCGTGCATGCAGAGAGCTGTGTTGGAGTGACTGTTTATGAAGAGAGAGAGAGATAACTGAGGCAGCGCTCACTGTGTGTAGCGTGTGTGTATATGTGATGAAACGTGGGGGCATGCTGAGCTGAGTACAAGTGTGTGTGTGTGCGTTTTTTTTTTTTTTTCCCCCTCTGTGTGTGTGTGTGTGTGCATGTGTGTGTGTGCGCATCACGTCAGCTTGGCTGGGGTCTGGTCGGCTGGCTAGGGAGAGGGAGAGGGAGAGGGAGAACAATATGAGCGGGGTAGGGCAGTGCTAGCATGCGGACCAGGAGCAGGCTGCTGCAGACTTGTAGCAGTCTTAAGATGATGGCCATGGTCCGGACCTCCCTCCAGAAAGTGGTGGTCTTCCTACACAGGCTCCAGAGGATGGCCATCTCCTCGCCACGCTACCAGAAACTCTGCAAGGTACGTGGACTCCAGGAGAGAGAGAGAGAGAGAGCGGGCTGGAGAACAGAGAGTTTTTGTTTTTGTTTTTTCTTGTTTTCTTTTTTTTTTTTTTAAATTGGATGGAAATGTGGTTTAAACTTGTATGTGTGTACAGTTCATTTTTAGTTTTTTGTTTGTTTGTTTGCTTTGTTTTTTCGTTTTTTTTTTTTTTTTTTTTTTACGATTTGGCTCAGCTCCCAAAACTTTAATTGTCTTGCATGTTTGAGGCTTTTGGGCTTGTTTTTGAGATGGTTTATTAGTTTTCGCTGTGTGTTTATATTTTCTTCAATGTTGAATGTCCTTTCTTTTCAAAAATGTGTGGCTCACCACGTAGTCTATCACTGCATCATCCACTGTTTCTCCTCTATTTTTGGTCTTTTTATTCATGAGTCATGTGGTTGTCAAGACATTCTGTTCCAGCCAATGTTGTTTTGGGGACTCTGTCACCTCCACAGTATGTCGTTTTAAATATACCGCACTGACTTTTGGCACTTTGTCTGCATAACAAATAATAATTCCAACTGTGCATCCCTGTTGTGGTGTATGTGTGGATTTTTCTCTGTACCGTCAGTATTGAAGAGAGTTTTGACTGTATAGTGGTAAAGGCATAAAGGAACTAACAAGGCAGAGAAGAGTGTATGTTGTGTTATTTTTTTACTGTATTTTTGTGGTTGCGAGTAGCATAATGACAGGATATAATGTGTTAGTGAAAGAAAAAGAGTTTATCAGTGGTCAAATCACTGATGAGAGAGTTTGCTGTATACTGGCTTTAATGAACAATTAAATCTCCTTATTAAAGTTATTAACCGACTTTGTTACTGATAAGTAATTCAAATGCTGAAATGACACTCTTCTGACCATGTTGCTGACACACACATTCAGTTGAAATGCTTACCGGACTGTGTTCTTGATGTTCTTGACGAAAAACACAAAGGCAGTTGTATCACTCTGTAACCCGTTAAAGCCGTTTGTCAGCTGTATCGATTTCACTGTAGAGGAAACGACTGGTGCTTGGTGGTGAACTTAGTGTCATTTTGTACCACTGGTGATCATTATTGATCGCTTATCTTCATTGCTGTCTCTCTTTCATTGCACAACACTGACCCACTCAAAGTCAGAGGGCAGAGGGGAGGAGCTGTACAGCTGCACAGAGAGACTGACTAATGCATCAGACCGGTTTCTGATTACTCGCCAGCTTCAATCATGCCTCAACAAACATGTGGCGGGTCAACTTAATCCATCTTTAATCCATAAATCCATCGCTCTTGAGTGCTCCGCCCTTTTTTCTAGGGAGTGGGTTTGCTTGTTTGTCAATCTTTCTTTGTATTTTTGCCAATGTGCGATCATGAGTAAAGACTGCATGAAGTGCTTGACAGGTTTTATTTATCTCTAGACTAGAGATGGCATTAGGACAAGACTTATTGCGAGAGCAATAAACAGAGCATTAGGCATTAATAATTTTCTTGCTTTTACTCTAGATGCTGTGATTGCTGTTGCTTGTTTAACCAATTCTGGTAAAACGTGAGCAAATTCAAATAATTTCTACAAGTACAATAACTGCACAACCAACACTGAAGCTTTCTTTCATTGTGAACTTCTTTCTGTGTAGACCAACATTTAACTTTGGAGTTGAATCTCTCATTTGGCTCCATTCAGCATCTTTAGAGGCAAGACCTTCCTGGATTGCGCCCCTACCAATGGGAGGCATCAGTCATTCCACACTCGATTACCCTCCCCTGGGTTGCATCAGTCATTCCAGCTTCGTTTGGCCTTCCTCTTGGGGGAATCAGTAATGCCGGGCTTGTCCTGCCTCCCTGGGGTGCGCTCAGTGGCCGCCAGACTGGAACAGTGACTTCTCGATGATGGATTTGCTCAGGGCTCAACCTCTCGGGCCCGGCCGTTCTCTCTGCTTCAGGACAGTGCTGGTCCTAAAACAGCCTACCTGGACATTGTCTGATTCTCTTAAATAGACTAGTGTTCCCTCTTTAAGTAGATTTATATTGATTAGTACTAAATGTAACAACTGTACTTATTGCAGGTGATGAAAAGCATCATATTTGATATCCTTTACTTTCTTGGGGAGCATACCATCGTTATACCATCCTGTAGTTGGAAAAAAATCAACATATCAATAATTGACTAGGTCAACAATTCTTCTTGTCATCAGGCCCAGTGACGTAAAGGCTGTATATTACATGCAGGCTGTATTTTACCCTTGGCAGTCCAATTAAGCTGCAAAGCCAAGCTTATCTTCTAAAACATATTGACCTCCATCATATTGGTCCTCACTACGTCGAACAATGGCAGGATAGAGCAGGCTGACCGCAGTGCCAGCTCACCAAGCTATGGATGATGGGAATTTTATAAAGTCTACTGAGCCATAACCTTTTTGTCATCTTTTCCCGTTAATCGAGTTTTGCTGGTAGCTTTTGGGTGTATGTGCATTTGTGTGCCACTTTAACAGCACTCATTTTGTTGATGTATAATAATGAGCTTTGCAGTCCTAGCGAGCAAAAACCATTTAACTTGAACTGTTTTTAGAATTGCTTCTATTATTTGGTGCTTAAATTGTTTTCCTCTCCCACTTTCCCAATTCAAAGCAATAATGTTTAATGAGGTTGTACGCTATTAGAGAAGTTTAACATCTATACAATATACTCTAAGGCTTTGCTAATGTGTATGGTCCTACAGTGCATTTATCCCACACACAGAATTGCACGCCATTAAGGGGCGTCGGCTAAATGCCTTAAATGTAAATGTGAGGTTCAGTGAATTCATGTCATGTCCTGATCCTTTCTTTTCTCCTCCCTCTGGCCTCGCATCCACACTCTCTTGTGTTCTTGCTGTAGTATCATGAGTAGTTTATTGGTAAAGAGTACTTGTGAGTAGCATGCCTGGTTAGTTTATACTGAGGCATACAGAGAAGGCCCCAGCGGCTCATTTTGTCTCCTCACTTTTGCTCTGCTCTGTCTCTCTGTGTGTAATCACTAGCTGAGAATTGGCTGAAGGGCCCACCTCTCTCCTGAGGAGTGTCCTCCTACTCTCATTACTGTGGCATTGGCTCCTACTGTGTGTGTGTGTGTGTGCATGTGCGTGCGTGCGCGTGTGTGCCAAAGCCCTCTTTAGAAACAGCCCTAAAGCAGTGACAGTGTGAAGTCATGCCTTGTCTTTCCTACTGTTTGTCTGGCAAATACTTTGGCCTTTGGGCGCCACACTCCATCCACCTTTGCCCCTGGCTCACTGCTACCCCAGGACAGGTGACTCAGGTATGGGCATAGAGCCCAGCTGACTGACCTCCCCGTCCTTGAGCTCTCGTCCTCTTGGTTATTAGCAAGTGTTAGCAATAGCAGCTAGAGCCCCAGGTGCAGGTAGATAACACCCTCCCCGCATGCTTACACACATTTACTTTATAGACACACATGCCCACAATGCATTCTGTTCTCTGTTGCACTTAAACACACACACATGCACGCACACATTTACTCACTCAGGCTCAAGTATATACAGGCCTTTACACACCGGGGACGTAATGAATAAACAACACAAAAAGGAAATACTCACCTGCGAATATTTTGCAACACTATTCATACTGGGAGCGATACGAATTTGCGTCAGAAACACGACCTTGTGAAAGAATTTGCGACAGCTCATTCTTGAGGAAAAAAGATGGAATTAACATCATCCAGTTATGATGATCTCCAACCTAGGTTCAGCGTCTCTGTCCACAGAAGCAGCCGTCTGGCGGCAGCAGCTCCTGGGGAGCTGAGAGTACAGCACCCGGCCAAACTGCCTTTACCAGGCAGTGAATTTCTGCTGGCACCTGACTGACGGCAGAAATGTACTGAACCAAAACAGTTTTCGTGTTGGCTCCACGGGAAGAAATTTGTGTTTGTGTTTATTGATTCATTGATTTTATTTCCTTGCCCACCGTAGTGAGTGAGTGGAATCTGCCTGTAGTGAAACAGGCAAGCTCACAGACAGACTGTGACTGTATCTACTGATCAATGTAGACTGTATACACATTGATCAGTCAATGTAGATACAGTAAATAAGTTCAAAACGCATATACAGCAGGATAATTTGTGTGATTTAAACAGCTGTCTGTGCAGATTACACTTCACTAATGCAACAGAAATAGAGTTGGATCGTAAAAAAACGCACGGGGTCCCTGTGTCCTTTGTTCTTTGTCATACAATGCAGGGTGATGAGAAACACAGACAGTCAACAGGTCCGCCATTGTCATTAGGAGTTGTGACATGACGTCTGTTCCACACAACCTAATTGGTTGATGCCTTTATTTGCGGTGTGAAAGCTCTGAAAAATCGACCTCGTTCCGAAAAAAAAAAATGTACATCACTTTTTCTGTGTGAAAGTAAAATTATATTGACGTGTGAATTAATCGCACAAAAAAAAAAAAAAAATGCCCCTGGCGTGTAAAGGCCTTTACTCCACAGCTAGCCCGAGTGATGAGTCACAGGTGGGAGAATTATGTGGTAACAGATTCATAAATGCAGATCATTTGAATTCATCAAGGCGGTATTGGGAGAGAGCGGCGACAATAAACAGAAAATGAAGACGTGATTCCCCTCCCAATCAACATTACATGTAAATCACAGCAGATGGACTTCCTATTGGCAGTAATGGTGATTTGTAATAGCACTTAAATCATAGATACAGCCCAGAGTTAAGCTGCTCTGCTGCTCTCAGTTGCTGTTATTGCAGCAAGTGACCATTCAGTGATGAGATGAGGACTGCAACGCTTGCTGCGAGATTGACAAACGCCATCCTGGCATTAGATAAAATAATATGTAGTAAACTACATTTGATACTATTAGATGCAAATAGAAATGGAGAGAAAGTCCTTCAACCTCCATTTCTTCCCTTGCTCTACATCCTACTTTGTCTCTCCCACATCCAGTAAACCCATTTATTGAGCCAGTAATGGATGTGTGTATGTTGGGCTTGTGTTTTTGTGCACTAAAGCGATGGATTTTGTGCACACTGTTCCATTAGTGGCTTTCAGGCCCCAACAGTAAGCTAAACCTGTTAATGCCTGTTTATCAACAGAAAGACTTCATGGTGCTAGAAAGCTCCGTAACCGTCTCGTCCTTCAACATGCGATGGCCAGAGTAAACAACAGTTTGTTGTTTGGAAGGAGCAGAGAAAAAGAGGGAGACAGACACAAAACTCTCCACAGAGAATTACTGAAGCTAGTTTAAAAAGTAGTGTTTTTTTTAGCTTTTGGTTTCTTTGGGCAGCAAGTAGACCAATTCATAGGCTAGTTGCATTTTTACACCTGAGGAATGATATTTGAGAGAGTACGGGCAAGTGTTCTGAGCTCTTTGTAAGGTAAATATTTTCACTAATATCTCAAAAATCTCTATACAGTGTAAACATGATCATTTTTTCTTATCTTTTTTGATAATTTAACAAAAAAAGCCACACTTGTTAAACACATCAGGATATAATGTTGTCTTAAGCAGCTTTATAAGAACTTAATCAAGCTATAAAATACAATACAATTATCAAAGTTCTGACTTAACTGAGAAAATATCTGATCAAAGTATGTATAATGTGAGCAAAAGCTGATATTTATTTAGCATGTTTTACACGACACTCGATGCTACACATCGACACATTTCGGTTGGTACTTAAAGTATTGAGGTTCAGTACCCAGCCCCACCGGCAGACTTGTTTGTTTTCAGACAGCAGACTAGGCCTAAACCCTCTAACTCACCTGACATCATGATCTATGGCTGGGCCACAGCTCCCGAGCCGGATCACACCAAACTGAGACAGGATAGAGATTACGATGTCCTGCAGGCTCAGTGGACAAAAGGCACCAGAAGACACATACCTCATAGTGATGCATTCAGCTCCACCTCAAGATTTCTGCCCTCCTTTTTTTGCTCCCCTTCATGTCAGAACTATCTGTAAAGAGCTGGAAAAAATATCTTTAAAAGCACTAAAAGACTTGTAGAGACCAACATACAGTAGTAATAGAAAGAAAGACACATTGACCTGGAGTAATAGGCAGGAGGTGGCAATTTCTGTTGCCAGCATGAAGTCTCCCTGACCTTCCAGCTTGCTCTCTCCCTCCTTTTACTGTGGCCCTCGCTGTTTGCCAGAACGAGTCAGGGTGCGATCCAGGGGGCAACCTAAGTGGGGGAAATAAAATAAGGGCTGCAATCATTTTTCCTTTGCTGTTCCTTCTATTCTTGGTCTGACAATCAATCTACAGGGACAAGGTCTGGGCTCTGCACGCTGCCAGTGTCCCACCCTGCCAATACCTCTGGTAAGCACACAAACACAGTGCTGACTCAGAGTCCATATTGTGTTGCGTCTGTGTGTATTTGAGCGTCTGTACTTCTGTATATCACGGTTTCAGATTGGAGGAGAGATTACGGCGCGTAATCCTCACACAGACACACACATAGTGGCTCTCACTCAATCAGCCTTACACACGCAGCCAGACTAATGATCAGAAGAGGATTGACCCGATTATTATTATTCAGATTTTACCTAGAAATCACATTCGTTTTTTCTCTTCTCACCTTTCCTCGCCTTTACTTTATCTCCTCTTTGCTCCTTCCTCCTTTTCCTTCTGCTGTCTTTAACACTCATTCTCTCTCCTTTGTGATCTTCTACCTTTGGTAATTTTTGCCTCTCTTGTCAAGGGTAATTAGTTCTTTAAAAAAAAAAGTGGCACATATGCAGGAACACAACGCCTGCTCCTGCTCCGTCTCACTGGTTTGGCGTTTTATTTTCGTGGTGCACTGAGCCCAAAGGATTTTGAATTTCGTCTGTTTTGTGGAAGACGCAGTGCGCATTTTCAGTGATTTATCACTGCTCATATCTCTTATTCACATCTGAGCGGAAGTCATTCTGTTTCTGAATGTTGCCCTTTCTGTAAAGACAAGCATTTCTTTGATCAATTAACCAACTTTATAGGCTCTCCATAGAATCACACAAAAAAAAACCCTTGATTGAACTAAGGAAACTTTTTTAGCTGAGAAGTATGAATCTATCCACAGTCTCCCCTCTTACTGTACCTGTATTTTTTTTCTCTCTCCTGTCATCACTTCTCTCTGTTCCAATTTGCCTAATACCACCCCTCAGTAAGCCAGTAAGTTAGCATATGCTCTGGCTCATATCCTCCTCTTTCTGTTTATGCCGTCATCTGCTCTTTCCATGCCACTCTTAAATCATTCATGCTCTCCCTCTTTTTTTTTCCCCCCATCCTCCTAAAACCTTCTGCCCATCTTTTCCTCAAGTCTGAGACAGATGGCTTACATGCTACTTGAGCCTGCCTTGATGCCATGCTTATGAAGCAGATCATTACATGCTGCTAAAACATTGATCAAATGCTTCCTCTGACACGGCAACATCTCATCACGCAGGGTCAGATCCTTGGAGGGCCAGTTTCCATCACCAAAACTACGCCCACTCACACATCATATGTGAATTGCCTTAACAGCCCAAGGTTGGATGCAGGTTCGTGTGTGCGTGCGCTTCTCTTGGCCTTTTGCGTGTCTGTGTGTGTGTTTGCATGCATGCTGCATATTTTCTTTAAAGAATCATTAAACATTGGAAATCCAGCTACACGTTCAGTTTAAATGTTTTATGTGGACAAGTTCCCTGACTTTGGGCTGTCAGCAGCCTAAATGAAGAGAAAGGGGGTTTAAGAGAAAAGCAGCCCCCAAAGAATGTAGAGTAAATGAGGAAAAAGAATATCAGACCCATCCAGAAGGTAGAGGAATGAAAGAAATGGCAGTGTGCAGTGTTTAAAGGAGAAGAATAGTGCACTGAACGTGCCTTTAGAGACAAATATAGTGGTTGCGGCAAAAACAAAGAGCAACTGCAAATGTTTTCCGCTGTTATATCACAGGGAGATTAAAGATAAATCGTGCTATATATAGTCTGTAATCCGCAGCAGGGTACAGCCTGCTAGTGGAGCCAGAGTCAAATGCAACAGCAGAAATACAACTTCGTAAAACCGTGTGGAAAAAGAGTTTGTATGATGGGTAGTTGGAATCGCTTTACAGAAATATCGAGCAGAGTTTCTTTAGAATCTTAACTTTACCCAAAGGAGTTCCTGCTTGACATGTAGTTTCCGCGTTGAGCAGCTTTCGGTGAAACTAGAAAGACGCATTAAGTTAGAAATGTCCTTTACACGCAATGTGGTTAAAGGATTAGAAATGAGACGGCTACATCAAATGTGTGATATTCAAGAACGTTGAGGGAGGGGCGAGAGATCACAGGAGAGGATCAGCGTGTGAAACGAGGGTGTTTGTGCGAGGCAGCCCAACATAAGCTTTAACTCTGCTTGAGTGGTACCTTCACACATTAGACCACAGACATCAAAGAAACTTCTGAGCAGTTTGATGCAACGAATAATCAAATTAGATTTACTACAGCGCTGCAAGGGTGGGTGTTCATTGATTCAGCGTATTTCATAGTTATCACCCAAATGTCTGAAAAGAGGGACATTTTCACTTATCGTCCTGGAGGAGATGAGTCTGGCTTTCTTGAAAAGCAAGGATGATGATTTTAAAAAAAAAAAAAAGGCAGAAGAGGAAGGAGAACATGTCATGCTAGAGGAGAAAATGGCTGCCGAGTGTTTCTGTTGTTTTTTTTTTTAAAGGAAAAAAACTGAGGTGAGGAAAGAGACATGATAGAAACTGATAGAAACTTAAAAAAAGAGGGATGTTGTGACAAGAGGAAAGTGGAAATTGGATATGGAGAAAGGGTGAGAAAGATGGGAAGAAAGAAGATGAAGAAAAGGTGAGCTGAGAGACTGACAAAGGAAGGCTTTTTTCCATCTTGGAGGTTTGCTAGGTCAGTGAATTGTCACTGACAATCACACACACACACACACACACACACACACACACACACACACACGCGCGCACACTGTCCAGCATCGATCCAAGTGCTCATTTTCAGTCTAAAGGACTATTCTCAGATTGGGCATGGGGTGAAAATTCATTTATTGCTTCAATACATGAATGGCTTTATTTTCACCGCCTGCCTTGCTTCCCACTGTGGACAAAAGAGAAATACCAACAAAGCCTATTACACATTTGTCCAGTTTACAGCCGAGTAGGTCTTGTTGAACGTCTCCCCGTTTTAGTCTCCGTCACCCCTCTTCAGTGTTTGTGTGTGAATGTGTGTATGTGTGTGTGTCAGTCCGTGCCTGCTAAATATCATTGGGATTAGCACCGGGGGCTTAATTAAAAAGCAATTACCTTTGGTCGCTGTGGGCGACGCTTGGCGGAGAGTAGCTCGACTAATCTGGTGAATGGTGTGAGGGACCCTCAGCGTGCAACACACACACACACACACACACAAACACGCACACAAATTGTGCAGTTGTCTGCAGAATTAAAGGAGGATTAAAACAATTGCTAATTAGCGACGAGGGTTGGAGGCTAAAAGGGTATGCAAGAGGGGCTGTAGGGCCAGATACACTGCTCTCCTCTGTGCCTCTCATAGCCTCTGTGTGTTTATTGTTGAGGTTAAAGGGGCAAATGATATACCCAGAACCAAATTAATTTTCTGTGAGCGGCCAGCAAGCATGCTCCCTCTCTTTCTCATTGTCCGCCTCCCTCTCTCTCTTCCATTTTTTCCCATTATTCCACTCTTGCTCTCCGAAAACCTAAAATAGGTTATCACAGTTAGCGCCAGAGCTAATCTTTTAATTTTAAAGCTCCAATTAGATGTTGCTAATGACAGTAATTAGATCATCTCTCTGAGACTCGCAGCGAAGTGCCCTTGAATAACCCAATATGCTGCAGACAATGAAGGGGAATCAGCCAAAAAAGTGTGTGTAGGTCATTTCCTTTACTAAAATTGATTGATGTTTAAGGCTTTTTAGAATTTGGCTTCAGCTGAAGTTTGGCAAAAAATTACAAGTGTTACATTTTGTTGCTAAAGGAGAGGACATGTAAGTCACTCTGAGATGAGGTGGTCTGTGGTCAGTCTGTATCTATGTGTTTGTTGTCACAACAATAGTCGAGCCTACAAAAGGAGATTAATGTATAACAGTCTTCATGTAGACTGTGAAGTGAAATTTGGGTTATATCTGAGTTTGTGGTCACATGTAACAAGTGGGTCAACGTTTTAATTTTAGGGTTTGTGGTTAGAAAAATATGATTTGAGTGGAAATGATTTGGAAATGTTTTTGGTCCTCACAGATTGTGTGTGTGTGTGTGTGTGTGTGTGTGTGTGTGTGTGTGTGTGTGTGTGTGTGTGTGTGTGTGTGTGTGTGTGTGTGTGTATTCTGTGTTTTTTGCCCACAGGTTGGTCAATTTGTGGTAGTTCATCAAGATTTAATTTCGGATTGATGTTTTCCATCCCGGAGAGAGTCCATTAATTACCACTAACCCACTGTGGGGAAAAAGACACACACACACACACACACACACACACACACACACACACACACACACACACTCTCAGGAACACACCTCTACCCCTGGCTGATGTATCATAATTGTCCTCTGTCCTGTTTCCATCCTGCCCTGCTCTATTTATAGCCAATTTTAGGCCCCGCCCTGCCAGACAGTGCCATGGCAACAAAATGATTGACAGAGAAATCGACGAGCACGCTCGAATCCATCTGACTCCCTCCTTCCTCTCGTTGACCTTCCCTCTGACATCACCGCTGTCTGACTGTCTAGTTTCACTCCGTACTGTCTGTGTGCGTGATCATAACTCAGTTTGTATGGCCTTACACCCCACTGCTAAATGTTCCCTCTCACACAGAGATAGAGTACCCAGCTCACAGAGGGGGTGTGGGTCGTTAAACATAAACGCACACTACCTTAACTGTACTTGACTATATTAATTATGTGCCTTCTAACCATATCTATGGGCCTGTTTATTAGGACAGTCACTTTTTATTTGCAATTTGAACTAGCAACCAGTGCTGAAAGGGTAATTGTGACTATTTTCTTTTAAGTAACCCTGTACTATATATCCAAGCTATATCAAATTCATGAAAGCTTTGGTAGTCTTAACACCCCATGTCATCACACAAGAAGTCAAGTGTTACATTTCTAACAGCAGCAACAGTTTTTTTTTATCAAAATAAAAAGAATAAAGGATTTACAGTGAACAGTTATAGACACACTGTCAAAAGCAAAGAACACAATCTACAGGAACATGTAGTTGCCAATAAAGTTTGGTGTGATTTGCAAGCTATATCTGAGAAGTCATGAGAATGTATCTATTGAAGCACTGACAGGTAATGTGTAAAGTAAATAAACACAAATCAAAAAATGAAGCGAAACAGGCCAAACCTACTTGTAAGTATGCTGAAACTTGCATTTTCTCATAATATCAGTGTTATATGATATTTGGTGCACGCTTGATGTCAACTGTTACCTTTTTCTAGATCAAACCAACTCAACTCCAGTTTGATGGCATCACTACACCTACACCAATG
This sequence comes from Scomberomorus guttatus, assembly GCA_038419695.1. Taxonomy (NCBI): domain Eukaryota; kingdom Metazoa; phylum Chordata; class Actinopteri; order Scombriformes; family Scombridae; genus Scomberomorus; species Scomberomorus guttatus. The sequence goes on from CM076462.1 coordinate 13,597,825, forward strand.
TCTCAGAAATATCCTCACTCTATGGTATTACATTTATATTGATTCTTAGATTTAAAGCAAAAATGGACCAAATACTAAAACCAGCTCAAAGTCTTCTGTTTTTGGGACTTGGGTTGTCACTTTGGCTTCACTGTGATGGTATCTCTGTTGCTGTCTGTCTGTCTGTCTTCTCTGTTCGACAAGAAGAGGCATTAGTGCCCTGGAGTTAAGCTGTAGTCACTGCTAACTCTCCAGCAGCGTCCTCTTGTTTGCACTACAAAGATATTAATTCTTAACTTTATAACATTTGTTGACAGCATGGGGAGCTTACTGTCTCAAAATCAGCATAAGTAGCATTCTGACAGGGTGACGACTAACTGAAAGTACATGCTTTGGGGATCTAGCTGATAGTATTTTTTTTATCTCTGCTTAGCGGCATCCGTGTGGGCATATCTGTTCTGTGAAGTCTTGTCATTCTTTCTCTTCATCTTATCCACCAGCTACTTTTAAGAGCTTTCCAGACTCTAGAAGTGTTTAAATCTCTTTGTTTTCTCTTCTATGTGCTCAAGTGCTTTAGTAAAGGCTTTTGGAAAAAAAAACTTACTTTGCATTAGTTTGGAAAATTTCTCACATAAGGGTTAAGAACACTGTTTATCATGCAAAAGCCTTCCATCCACCCATAGCAATATTTAACATATTCATATTTAACAAAGTCCATTCTCAGTCTATATGCACTGAAAGCTTCAAGTTTCCACATCACACTTGTTTACATTGAATCTTGGACCAGGATTAGCTTCTAAACTAGCTGTGATGTCATAAATCCTGCTTTGAGGCCCATCCTTTAAAATGAATGATGAATGTGAAAACAGCCTTCCAGTGTCAAACTCTGCACACACATCATTCTGCACAGTGAAGCTCAAACATCCAACTGTAGGAAGAAGAAAAACATGTAATGTGACCTAAATGCATGAAATCAATCCAAGTTAAGTGATTCATAAGCCCAATAATTATGGGAAAGATTCCATTTTTATGGCAAATGTCAGTCAAAGTAAAAAGGGCCAGACTGCCAGTAAAGTTTATTGGAGAAGAAGAGACATCATTCATGCACATTTATAGTCTGGCTTCAAGAGGCTGTTCATTGTTCATTCCCAGCCATTCAAAAGTCTGGTACAGAAATTTTAATGGTTTCAATTATGATAAAACTGGCTTGCACTAAATAGCATGCATTACAATCATTTTATCTGGCTTCAGTAGTTCTTAAAAACTCTCCTGCCAACGCTTCCTGTGATCTTGTTTTTTTAATTATTATAACCCAGCCGTCAGAAGCTTCAAATGAAACTCCCGCTGGTCTCCATTGTTGTGTGTTTACACACTAACCAAATGACTGTTTGGCCGACCTGACTCGCGATTTTCAAGATTAATACTCCAACTCTGCCCGGAGTTCATCTCTGGCAGTACTGTGCTCCTGTTATAAAAAAATACAATAACACAAAAGAATTATGAAAAATAGACTCCACAGCTGAGTGAGACATAATGCACTTAGCATTCTGATGTGAATTCACACTGAATCGTAATGTCCAGCCAAAGCTCTCTTGAGCATTGCAGGCTATATTGTTGCCACAATGCCATTTCATCATATGAAACAGTTCTAAGTCTGATTGGATGGCTCCCAAACCCCAGAATTGTATTTTCCCAGTTGTATGAAGGATATTGGGCTGATGTACTGTGTTGCTGAATTGCTTCTGGAAATTGCATGTATAAAGGGACTGAATTGGAGGGGACAAATAGTCACTGTAATGGAATATGGCCTTAGGCTATGTATGTAGTATAACTCAGTTTTTCCCAGGCTATTGTTGGTTTTATTCACCTTATTCTCCTATTCCAATATGGCGCAATCATAGGAGGTAGTGTGGTTTTTCTCTATTAAGCCTCTGTCTACTTTTTTTCATTTCTCCTATAAGTGTTTTTTTTTTGTGTGTGTGTGTGTGAATAGCTTGCTGTGCCCCAGTGGCTTAAACATGGTGGTGTGAGATTGCACTTTTTCCTCTGCCTAAGCCCAGTTGTTTCTACACTTGCACTGACAGGCCTGGGTCTTAAGTGGGTGGTAAATCAATTTAGGGCTGCAACCTTTTTCCATAGACGTGTCACTCATCACCTAATTGCTCAGTTCACTAGTTTACTTTAATTAACTAACACGCACACAGACGTGCACACACACCAAGTTTGTCACAGAGCGGACTAGATTGATAAATGGCTTTAACACTGGAGGTGCTGACGGGTGTTTGTGAATGGAACACTGATTGGCTGCACAGTTAAGACGTCACATACACTGTCTCTAACTCTCTTTTTCCATCTTTTTTTTCCCCTTCTCTCTCTCTCTCGTCCTCTTTTCTGTCTCTACCTCACTGCCTCCGTCTGCCAGTAGACTGAGTGTACTGAGGGCCTTCCTTGTTAATGCACGACTGACATTTACAAATGGCTGCTTCCTTTATAATGATTAAGTTGTTTCAGGCCATGATGTACTGGAATTACTAAAATGACAATTATATTTTTGTGACATTAGTTGCTTTCATGTTCTTTTTTCTTGTGAGATGTGGGCTGAGTAAGATAAGTAAAGTGAATCTTGTCATACATAATTATTAATTTTTTTAAAACTTTATTATATTAATGGCTTTTTCAGGTTTATTTTCTACTGCGACTGTCCAGCATATTCTGCGGAGAAGTTTGTGATTCGACTGTGATTTAAATGCTGTCAGCAACATCTCAGATGTTTGTTTTTTTTTTTTTTTTTTCTCTCTTCATGTGCGGATGTATCTAAAATGGCACATTGCTTTATATTTCATGGAAATCATTTCGGAAAGAAAGCAACACCCACAGCAACACTGCCGGCACAAACAAGAAACTTAGCCTGAGGAAAGCTGTTTTGTGCGTTTAGCCAAATTTTCATGGTCCAGTATTGCTTTGATCTCTCTCAAAATACACACACTTGTGTAATTTGTTTGTGAAAGAAAATAATTAAGGATTTTTTTTTTTAAATTTTAGCTAATTTTGGTGCACGTGTCAGTAGTTGATTTTCTTTTTTTTTTTTTTTTTTCCTACTTCGGATTCTAGTGTTATTCCTTCTCTAAACTTGGCTGTCCTACTCCCCTTACTCAAGGACTCACCTTCCAGCTATTTCAGAGTCTCTCCTCCTCCTCCTCCTTTTATTCTCTCCTCATCTTTCCCCTTCTCTCTGTAGAGTATTTCTGGTCTAATTGTTGTATCAATGACAAAAAAATCTGAATTGATTTGATATTGTTTTTCACTCCAGCCTCGGGTACTTCTCATTTTTCATTGATGTTGAAGGTTGAATCGGTTGAGATTGTTTGTCACGCTGCCTTTCTGTGGCATTTTGTTTTATTGATGCAGTCTAGTTTTATGGGATGACGTTCATGATAATATTATGTGCTGCATATTTATCTTGGCAGGTGACTCCCTAACTTGGTGATTTTCATATTTTTCAGTTCAGTTGAAGGATCGCAGGCTTGCTCCTCTGTAAATTGAGAGGATTCTCTAATCGTTGATTCACAAGGCTCCTTGAAATTATTGTCAAGGTTCAAACGAGGCACATCTGTTTCTTGTTTTACTTCCAACCATACTGACTTAGCAGAGTAGTGTTTTGCAAAAAAAAAAGGATTAAGATTCATTAAGTCTGACTCATACTGTATTGTATATATGTATATACAGTACAGTATAGTAGTCATGAATTGCTGAATATATTGTAGAAACAGTGTATGGCTGGTTTGTAAAGTCCCAGCCAGTCAAGAATGACAGTTACTTAACATGTTTCTTAAAGAATACCTTCAAACTGTAATTACTCTCGGTTGTTTTTCTATAGCAGTGCCCTGGGCCATTCATGTGTCTGGCACAGATGTTACACCATCAGACATGAGACAAGCATATGCCTCGTGTCTGAACTCCAATCTTCCTTTTGTCCCCAGGAATGTACTCCTGATTCAGAGTCACAGCGGGACCAATCACAGTAGAAGTGTATTTCTAGATGAAGAAAGGGGTCATCTGAGTGAGACGCGCTGCACAGAGGGAAAATGTCCCATTAAAATAAACTGTACTGACTTTGTGCTCCCAAAAGCCAAGGCAACAAACATCCAAAGCTAAATATATTTGTTTTTGCAGGGGTGAGCACAGTATTGTGCTGCTTCACTTGTATCATCTATCTTCCTTACTTAATCCGTCAAAAGTCACCTTAATTTGTTTAGGTTTTTTTTTTTTTTCAGATGGTGTTATAATTAGGTCATAGTCTTCCTTCTCCTCATTATGTTTAAATAGTTACTGTACATAAATTAAGGTTAGAAGATGAAAATCACCGAGCAGCTTATTTGAAGAAAGTAATGAGTTACATCATCAGATCATCATTGTTTGCTTTTTTCCTGCACGGTTCTTTCTTCTTTGTCTCTTATTTGCATTTCTTTTTCTTAAAAAAAAAAACGGTTCTCTTGTGCCACGTCCTCGTGTCTCGTGCCAGGCAGTTTGGAGATCGTAGCTAACTAGCATGTATTGCTAATAGTCTCTTTTTTTTCCTGTATGTCTGTCAGACATCAGTCAGACTAACAAAAAGTAGACACTGCCTAATGTCTTAGCAAAGGACAGTAACACCTATCTACAGGTAGAATAGAGAGCTTGTTCATTTGGCCTCACTGTGCTGCTGTGCTGTATCTTTGCCTCTGCAGGACCACAGTATGTAAAAAAAAAAAAAAAAAAAAAAAAAAAAAACAAGTGGAGAGAGATGAGCCTCGCCACGCTTGTCCTAAAGCTTTTAAAGCATTTTTGAGTTTGAATCAATACCGGCTTACCTATTAGAGGACCTCTGTAATGCTGACCATTACTATGGATGATTGCATTTACTACATTCACTGTGTGAAATGTGCTTGCATGTTTGTTTGTCTGTGATAGATAAAGAGCTCTCAGCCCAGGCTGCTATTAGTGTCATGTCAATTTCAACACCTTGGAGTATCCTAATGTCTCAGGGAGAGGTGGCCAAGTGGAGAAAAATGAATGTTAGCTGTTCTGTGAGTCTGTGTGTGTGTGTGTGTGTATGTGGCTGTGAGTTGCTTGCAACGTGATTTAGAGTTTGGGCTTTAAGTCAACCCAATTACTGCATCACAACTCTCCCAGTCAGGGTTAAGTGGACTAACAGAGAGGCATGAGGCGTAAATCACATCCTGCCGTCAGACTCCGAGTGGGTTTGAAGACAGTCACGGTGGTGGAGGGAAAATAATGGAAAAAATAAGTGCAAAGTGTTAGAAACCTTAATTTGGTTAGAAAAATATAATCCAGTAATGTCTTTTTTTTTTGAAGTTTCATTCAATCAGATTTTTAAGTGCAGATAGCCTCGATGTCAATGTTCACAGATTTTTTTTCTCTCTCTTTGCTCACAGATAGACTTTTTTTTGTGACCAATGTTCCTTCTGCTTCAGCTGAGGCCATCATCACCAGTCAAGGCCATAACACAGAGAGTAAAACTTTAAAATTTAAAAAGTGTTTGTTTGGAAAATTTGTGATGGTAAACATCTATCACCAGGATGTCCTGGATTCTTCAAAGAGTGTTATTATTTCATTATTTTTCGCCTGGAAAAATAGGATCTCAGCCACATACTGGGGTTCAATTATAGAGGCTGGTATCATGAGGGAGGACGGCGCAGCAGTTCAGGCATCATTAAAAAAAAAAAAAAAAAAAAAAAAAAGGGGGGGGAGGGGGGCTGTATTATTTTTTTTAAGCTCTGCCAGTCAGAAACACGCATAATGCAGTATAATATACAGTACACTGTTGCACACGGAGCTGTGCTGCCGTCTCAACTGCAAGAAACTGTGTGCAAATCATACTGTATGTGGTTTTTACGATATGTGGAGGCGAACATCCACTGCTGAACAATATGGAGAAGCGTCCATAGTTTTTATTACTCCACATACCACAGCAACAGTATGGCTTTTGTTTCAAAGGAATACACTTTGGCACATACGGGCCTTAGATGAGAAGATTGACACCGGCTCTCATGTCTGCCCATTAAATATGAAGCTACAGCCAGTAGCCAGTTATTTTATCTTAGCATACAGAGTGGAAATAGAGGGAAACAGCTAGCCTGGCTCTGTCCAGAGGTAACAAAATCCTTGTCATATTAATCTGGTACATAAAACCCAGCAAAAACACAAATTGTTGTTTTTACATTTAATGATGTTATTATGTTATGAATCCATTCCATGTGATTTAAACACTTTAACTTGCCCAGCAATTGTGGACTATGGGAATGTAACAGACCTCCCACTCATGACTAATCACCTCTTATTACTCAGTATTGCTAGAGGCATTTCTGACATTTCATTCTCTCTCTACCTCTACCTCTATATGTGTGATAAAATGCATTTTAAAGGTCTCCTGTTGCAGCCACTGCAGCCTCTTGCAGTGCTTAAACTTTTAACATTCTCGTTGTTTTCATTGTTTTTTACTGTATGTGTCAGCACTATAAAGTTATCAGTTCCCATCTTGCCTTCAGTTGAATTTTGTTTCAGACTTTTGAATCCACAAACAAAAAATGAAAGTCTTCTCTTTTTCCCTCCCTTTAATACAGCTGCTAAAGGTACAGCGGGTTAGAGATGGGTTAATTGGGTAGCAAAAGGTGAGCAGCTGCTGACACCACTCACACCCATAAACACTAAATGGATGCAAATCATAGGCATGAAAATGGATCTTTACCAGTCATCTCCCACTTATCCCAGATGGATATTACTACCACTTAAAAGGATCTACTTTAAAGATTCTGATGCGTTTCTTACTATGTTCTACATTAAAGAGCATATCATCGCTGTTAGAAATGATGTATGACGTGGAAGGTGATGATATGACATGAAAGGTTATTAAATATATGGTGTTCTTTTTCATTGGAAGAAGCACTCAGGAGGTGATTTCATGCACTACCTGCTAGTTAGACTAGTTTACCTTTACTGTATGTTCTGTATGAAAGATGCCGTTTATCTACAAATTAGAGCAAAATGTAAAATTACTTCCATTAAAGTAATTTGTTATATGTTACATGCGCTGCCTTGGTAATTTGTTACATCACTTTGGGATTACCAAATACAAAATGTCCTTTGAAAATAGGGCTGTTTTAGTCGTCATTGGCAAGTCAGCTTTTTGGTCTATTTAAAGCATCTCTATGTTACAGCTGTAATAGCAGAAAGCTCAATGATTAGACAAGCCATTGAAACAAACCATGAAATTGATGACAAGCTAACAAGTAATCCAGAGAATCCATTCAAAGAACAATCTATTCAAATTAAGCATAAAATTGATGTCATGCCAAAAAGTAAAATATTATACACCTGACAATCTAGTTATTTATTACTTTACAAAGTCACTATGATACACGTCAGCCATAGTGACTTATTGTATTTCTTTAGTGGCTTTCTGTAAGAAAAGATGAGGCGGTCGGTTTAATTATCACTGTGTGCACCCACATGTGTGCTAGTAGTTTATTTTATGGTGGGATGGTAGATATGGTTGAGTGTAACCAAGGAGATTAGACAGTAAATAGAGGATTATAGTTGCCTTGACGATGAGTAGTGTATTATATATATCCTTTATGTCAGATAGACAGTCCAAACTGTTGTCAATAAGCATTTGAAAGCTTTATAATGACACTTAAATTAGTTATCATGACTCCTGATTTGTTAATAAAGTACCTTATTTGTATTCTATCAACTCTTCCTATCTGAATTGCTTTTCCTTGCAGTCAAAGTGCTCCATATTAATGACGTGTCAGAGTATGCCTTTGCTCTGTTTGACTGATTAACAGGATTAATTTATGTATTTGTAATGATTTCCAACCTCTGCGTTGCTGTAAATGTGTTGGCGTATGGACTTTTCGCAGTGTATCAAACTAATGTGTACAAGTGTTTATGAACAACTGCATATTTCAGAGATCGCTTTAGTTCACCATAATTGGACAGGCCTTTCATCTCTCGCTCTTGCTGCTTTTGAATATGCGTTTCCTCATCGAGGCAGATCAAAGGCAGAACTTACAGATTAAAAAGACAGTATGTGTGGGAGAGTGTGCGTGTGGATGCATCATACATGTGTGTCTGTGAATACTCATCACAAAAAGAACATCTGAGGGAACGTTCATATCAGCTCCCTGTTTTTCTGTGTTTATCACTTTTTATCTGTTTGTCTTAATCCCTATCTAACTTTAGCACATAGCATCCAGTTTGAATTATGACACATCTGAAACGCTCATTGAATAGAAAATCTAACTTTGGCTGCTGGGTCTTTAAGGCTGCATGGAAGGATTTTGACCACTAGGGTGCAGAACGTAAACTTCAAACCAAGCTGTTGGATACATGCTGGAGAACCAGAGCAACACAGTTATTCTGCAGGGGTCATACTCTTTATTTATTTTAGATCTTGTTTTTATTTATTTATTTATTTAAATGTATTTATTTTATACTTCTTGCTAACATGGTTTGTTACACAGAACCATCTGAGAAGTCGTCCTTGGAAACTGTTTGGAAAAGGGCTTTCAAAAAATACTTGGCAGGCGATCGGATGAACCGTCTATCTATCATCGTCTTACCTTGCGAGGCGGCCGGATTTGCGAGATCACAAGAGAATCCTCATAGAACGCCGATTGGTCCGAAGCACCGGTGGTTCGGACACAAGCGCATAACTTGAAGCCGGACAAGGTGGATTCTCTCGTGACCTCGTGATCTCGCGAATCATGAAATCTCACAAAGTAAACTTCTTGCGGGAATACAAATCCAAAATTCAGTCACATTTTAGCCATGTCTTGGTCCTTCCCTGAGAAAAATAACTGTGTCTATTTGACGTGTCAAATTTCACCATTTCGCGCTAGGCTGGTAGCGAACACAAACGCACAGGGAGTGGCTTGCCCTCAGTTTTTAAAGCCAAAAGCAACAAACTGGGGATGTTGATTCTCAGCGGGATTTACACTCATATCTACCTAATAGACACTTGGTTTGATGTTAATATTAACATCATTGCTTATGAAAGTTTATTTTTATTGCTGTGCAGCTCTGTTGGTGCCTGAAGCAAGTAACTCAGCCTTTTCTGTTATTCAGTACATTTAGAAATGTTTTCATTAACTGGCACAGTAGCTGCATTCCCAGCTTTTTGTTATTTAATCTTTGAAAAATGCAATGTAATGTAGTTTTTTGTATGTAGGACGTTTTGGAGTAATGAACTTGATGAATGGCAGGGCAAATGTAAAAGAAAAAAAAAAAACTCACGGATGGTGAGTTGGGTTGCTCGGTAACAGAGCTGTACAGCTTGTTCCTGATTATTAATGATGACATGTGACTGCATCAGTGTGAGGCCAGAGTCAGACAAAAGAGTTGCAAAAAATATGTCATTGGGTAAGAGGTCCATGGAAATTTAAATGCGCTGACAATCTTTGTGGCAGTTGTCAAATTACATGTTATAGGACTAATAATAAAACTACCACCTTTTATGAATGAAAGCTCATTATCCAGAAAGTGTAGTCCTATGTATTTTTCAATTGGATTATAATAGAAATCGGTAAGTATGTTTTTTGTCAACACTCACAGGCGAGCCGTAACAAATCAATTTTAGTTCAGATGCAATAACGCTCTAAAAGTGACTGCTGCTGCATCTATTAGTGGATTGTTCTCTGTCTCTGGGAAACTCACCAAGAACATCGGCCCAAGTGATGAATAATGGCCAGAAGTGTGGATATGAAACATGTTCATTCTATTTTTCTCAATAAAAAGCAATTTGGATACTTGCTGCTCGGGCAGTGAGTCACATAGTTATTTAAATGAGACACATTACATGCAATATGTGTCCCTCGTTTACTAAATGTATCTTTTTTTATCTAAAGTCCCTGGTCTGTGATTTTGTACATTTGTGATGTTTATGCTGATTAACTCATTATTCTCCTGTCAATTCAGATGTCATATGGCCTGTCTCACTTTATGTCATTGGCTCTTAAGACACAACATGACTCACACAGATCTCCCAGACACAAAGGAAGAAGTTTAACGTGTATATTTGTATCCATCTGTGGCTTTGAAGTCATAAGACGTACTTACATAACATGTGTCTCCTTCATTTGAGAAGTGTAGTGCGGTGTAGCCTCCACGGGGCTGACCCAGTCTGTGTGTGTTTGCCACCCCTCCTGCCCTACCTACACCCCCCCCTCTCATCTTCATTTGGAAGTACTGAGCCATGTCAGACACAGCAGAGGCCTAGACGAGCACAAGCAGCGCTGCCTTCCTTTTCTCCTCATCGCTCTCATTTTCCTTCCAATCCTAATGCTCCACAGTGATGGAAGCAGCTGTTGTTTGTTCATTAACTTCTTTGAGGTAGCACACATCCCACAGTGCTACCTAAGTGGTGCGCTCATGCAAACACACACTACCAGAAATCGCTCTATCTCTATCTCTCTCTCACACACACACACACTGTGCCATGCGAATACACACAAACACCTTGTTTTTGTTTCAGCACACCTTTCTCTCTCTCCGTCTTGTTTTTGCACACTCATTGTTTGTGTCAATCCGTCTAATTAGACTAATTGAGTTTTCTTTGCTCTGAAGAGTCTAACTCGTCTTGCGACTCTGCTGTCGAGAGCGTAGCTTTTGTTTGATCAGACAGAAAGTCTGAGGAAGAGGAAAGGCACATACAGATCAAACTGGGGGATGTGTATGTTTTCGTACAGGCTCCAAACGATTCCCCCCCCCCTGTGTGAATCAAGGCAAAAAGGAAATGTCAGTCTTTTCAGGCCACAAACACACACACACACACACACACTGTCTGTCTGATCTTTACGTCTCTCTTCCCACTTCCCCTGTCCCTTTTGCAGATTCATTTAAATAACCCTCTGGTATACTTGTAAGTGCAAGTTCAAAGCGATGTCACTGCGTCCTCTCCTTGTACATTCGATTGAAATCGAATTGCATTTGGCCTGATTTCCACAGTGAGGTTGTTAGCGTAATGCATACAGAAACATTGGACGGGGGTTACGCTTTTCACCCCCTTTCAGTCTGTTTGCTTGTCTGTAGTGGGTTTGCGCAAACTTTGTTGGGACGAGGAAGGACTGAACTTCTCTCATTGATCGATCAAAGGGGTGTGTGATTCCTGATTAAAAGCATGTACCTTCAGAGCAGCTTTACATAACGCCATCAATCTTTGTGTGCCTATAATTGGCCCTGTCAAACAGTGTGTGGTCCCTGGAGATCTCATTTGCTGCCTGACAATTTTTCTAAAATGTGATACTGTAAACTAGTTCCAGACTGCGCCTTAATCGCTGCTGAACAAATATGTGCCGCTAAGCCACATGATGTTGCTAAAATCACCTGAAGTTATCGGCTAGAATTTGAATCCCACAGCCCATTTTATGCGCAGTAATGAAAATCTCTCAGTGTGAATGTGTAGTGACTGAATAATTGTACCAATAATGTTTAATAAACTGCAACTCCAGTTCTTTCAGTGTCAGGGGGTAACATAACATATGGTAGTTTTATGTCTCAAACTATTAAAAAAACCTATTATGTACAAAGCATTTTGCTAATTTTACTTCTACCACAAACCTTCTGTTTCAATTAGAAATGCATTGAACATTGAACTGCCATATCCTTAGGAGTTCAACATTAAAGAATGGCTGTGAAGGCACAAATTCATTTTAATGAATTGGGTGTTGCTCCCATATCGATCTGACATCTGTTATGTGTCGATCTCCACCCTCACTTTTCCCAGAGTGACCATGTCCCCTCAGGAAAAATAGAGATTGAGTTTGATCATGAAAGGTTAGAACACCCACTGTCCATCCACTTTAGCCCATGATAAACTATGTGTGCGTTTGTTTTGGGAGTGTTGTGTCACTGAAAAGAAATGATGGCGGTGTACAAAATTGTGTCCTTTTTTTATAACACGAGTTCAAAGAGCAACCGAGCAACTGACCGAAACTGCTGAATGCAGTGGGTGACAGCAGAGCCCCGAGGCAGCCAGTGTTTGGCGGTGGAGTCCTCCAACTCCAGTGGAGGTGTGCATGCTGAAAAGTGAAAATGTTCTAAGGGAAAAAGTTATTTCAAGTGGTCCTGATTCTCCCTCTGGAGGGAGTAGTAGTAAAGGCAAGTTGCGAGGAGTGTGCTGTCCTCACTTCAGGGTTTACAATTATAGAGCTGGATCTGATCCCCGGAGAGAAACCTGATACCGCTGTGAAGACACGGAATATTACCTAAGCTGACTTTATTCCCCTGTGTTCTGTCTGTGTGGCAGTCAACAGGGAACAATGAAGATCTGTGTTAGTGAAAAGGGAGAAAAAAAACAGGCAAGGGTGATTCATTTAATGATAGGATTTTTTGGCGACCACTAGAGAACATTTCTTATGTCACTGATGAAAAGAAGACATGTCTGTAGAGATGAAGAGCATTGAGAGAGATGTCATTGGGACCACAGGATACATTCTCTCCATTCAATTTTCTTATTTTCACCTTATGCCCAACGGAGTGGGAAAAAAAGCGGCTTAGTGCTCGTCTACGGGAAGAAAATTGGAGTCCACGTCATGCGCTAAGTTGTTGCACTGTGCAAACTATCTTCAGGGAGCAGAGTAGTGCGGAGCGCTGATGACATTCATCAAAACTTGTAATGGATTCACAGCGGGTGGCTGAATATGAAACTTCAGGCATGTACATGAGAATTGAAGCAGCGTAGACTTGGGTAAAAATGCGCTCCCGCTGAGATGACACTGAGTTAGATCTATTCTAAATCTGATGTGGTACGCTGGATATCAGAGCGCTGCAGATTTCACACCATTAAAGGTGAAATTTCAGCAGAGAACAGCAAATTGATTCTAACTTGTGGTCTAAAATAGCAGCATGCAGTGAATGTTAAGATAGTGGCATAGGTAGACAGAGTTGGGAGAGTGAGGAGGACAAATGACGAAAGACTCATGCGTGACTGATGGATAAGGCAATTTAGCACAGCACGACTGAAAACGCTGCAATGCTATAGGCCGAGACAGCTCCCCCACGGTAAACATTCCAGGAAGTAATAAGCCAACTGTCAGCTTGTTGTTGTGATGATGGGAGGGGGAGGGGGGGTGCACTCAGAGGGAGGGCAACCTGTGGAGGGTTAGATAGCTCACTCACCTTCCCTAGGCAATAAACTAACTGAGAGGAGGAGACGAGAGAGGGGGAAAAAAAAAGATGAGTTGGATGAAATAGAGGGGCTGAAAGTGAGAGATAGAGGAGGAGGAGGAGTTAACAAGAGCAGCGGAGGAAGACGAATATGACTAAGTAAAGTTTTTATGAGGGGTAGGAAAGAGAAGCAGGGGTGTGAAGGGGGCGCATAGGCTGTATAACAAGAATACTGCACTGCAATAAAAAGAACTCATCGTGCACTTATGCGCCCACTATGTCAGTGTCATCTCTTCCTCCTCAGCCTCTCTTATTCTCAACACAGGCATTCCACACTCTGTCTTATTGTGTATTCACCGAACACCACTGGCTTTGTTTTCTTCTGGCACCTCTGGTCTAATAGTGTTTTGCAAAGAATTCTTAGTGTTTGTTTGAATCTCCCTGTTGTTTGACTTATAAAGCTATAAGTAATCACAGCAAAGGATTGAAATGGAAGGGAAATTTTCACATATTTTGCTGAGCAGCACAACCTTGTCAGAGTGGCAGGATTTTCAGTCTGTTTGGATTTTCGAGTGCTGATATTTTCAACAAGAACTTACCAGGTTTGGTGGAAAGACTAAACAATAACAGTATACAGCACATATTATTACATACTTGTGTATCTTACCATTCATCTCAGCAACACTTTATTGAACATTGACTCAATGCCAAATGGGGATTTGCGAGTTGTTTTGATTCACACGGACAACTTCTACTACTCTGTCAGGCCAGGCAGCTACTGTAGTGTGTAGTTTGATTGAAAGTGTTTCAACGATCAAGTCTCCTCCCTGACTCATCTTCCTCTTGAAACCGCTTTCCCTTGTAATCAAAACTTTAAGTGTCTTGATTCTTCCTCGAATCCCTCCTCAATGTGTGATGTGCATCAAACACGTTTGGCGAGCCAAAGTTGGTCAAAAACGCATTAGACTGTTTAACTTTAACACAATGTCTACACAGGCTGCGTAGCGAATGCAGCATTATAGCAGAACCGCAGCAGCTCCTCTGTCTGTGTCTAGAGAGGATGCATTCAGGCAAAGAACTGAGTGTTGGTCACCAGCGTTTTGGCAGCGCTCAGAGCCTATGTTGCTTTGTTTCTGTATAATTAGACAGTTATTTGCCGTGGTAAAAAAAAACTAATAATGCAGCTTTAAAAGTGATTTTTTTGTAGATGCTCTCGAATATTGTTCAGTTCCATTGCTAATTTTTTGGTGAGATGTTGCTTTTGGTCCCTTCATGGTTGTATGGTAACTGCAGGGGGTTGAGGTTTGGAAACTCTGGAACCTTATCTTTTCCCTGAACTGCAACACTGTTGTGGGTCCCACCCAGAGGCTCGTCCCTGAGGGACCAGACAGGAACTCTGTCTGTGGCATTCAGGCAATGAGACACACCCTTATACTGTGTGATTTGGGGTCATTGAAATTGACATCATCTATCATTAAAATCAGTGCTGCTTGTTCCTTGTGTGCTGGTTGATTGGTTGATTACAGTGACATAATGTAGTGTCTGCCATTAAATTGAGACTGACACAGATCGGAGTGGAATGCGGGTTGCAGCCATCAATCCTTACAATGTTCAATTAACAGGAACTGTATTATTTATAGATTTTTAACTGAAATGAAGCTCTAATTCTCATCCAGACATCATCTTAAAATCCCAGCTGGGCAATCTATAAGATCGATGGAGCAGTTATTTAAAGGTTCACAGAAACTGTCAGATCATTTTATCTCTGCAAACTCAAAGCTGGACCTCAACCAGCAGGGCCCCATCGGAGGCTCCAGCACACTTGGGAGACTGTTCCCCTCCATTGAATGATGTGAACTCTCAATAAATTGTCTCTGAGGCAGAGGGAAAATAAATGTCATACCAGGGCTGAATGGCACGTCTCAAACTTCAATAAAAGGCTATTGTAAACAATATTGGAAAGAGTGGGTCAGTTTTTACAAGTTCACAGTGTCCAGAGATTTTAAGGTCATCCTTTTGTACCTCTAAATAATGTTTTTCTTCAGTTTGTCGCCGGAAGGAAAGGATAATGTTTGAAGCTGAGGGTGAAATGCAGGGCAGGATGAATATTTATGAAACAGATGTATCAGGAAAGAGCCTGTTTTTTTTGTCACAAAACCATAGGCCTATATGGAGAAAGTTGATATGGTGAGTATATTAAAGAGGATGTGTGGGTGGTAGTGGTGATGTTGATGAACATGTGACTTGGAAAATATATGAGGGTGGGTTTTTTTTGGGGTTGTTATCAGAAATTTCAATGGAATGTTTTTTTTTTTTGTTAGTGGAGGGGGTCGTGGAGGATTTGAATACACCCTTTCTCACGCTACCTGTTATTTATCTATCTAGCTTTTTATGATCCCAAAACACACAAATCAAATGACTGAAAAATAACCTAAGGTAATCGTCACGCCTTTCGTAACTAGACACTCCACTTTCTGCATATTTGTCTTAACAGTTGCTTTCCTGAGGTGCTGTTCTTTTGCTGATATCCTTGTTGTCACGCACTTTTTCCTAATTTTTTTATGTATCACTCTTTCTGCTTCATAACATTTACAAATTCATTATCGTTTCTCCCTCCATCCATCCGTTCTTCCCTCATCGTGTCTCTTGCTCCAGGTCAGCCATGACGGTCTGCTGTTTATGTATTATGATGACAATGGCAGTCATTTTCTATAAGCCACTTGAGGCTGTCTGTGTGTTTAAGTGCGACTTTGTTTGTCTGGGTGTTTTTGGAGAGTGTGTCTCATGACATGCTGTTATTGTTTTAGCTTTTCTATCATCACTCATCAAAGTTTTTCATTGTCTGCTTTATATTGACGTTTAAAATGAGTGATCACAGAGAAAGTTAGAGGTAACAGAGAGTTGTCTGAGAGAAAGTTACTGCCACAACTGTGATTGGGCAGCTACAGACACAGCCGGCTACTCTCGTCAGTTCTCGTTCTGTCCCCTCCTGCTCTCTGTGTTGTCACACAGCTGAATTCACGATTTAGTTGTTCTCATTTACATATTTTGTTGTTTCTGTTGTCAGACAATGGAACAAGTATAGGTCAAAAAACAGATGTATGGAGTGCTGCTTGGGTGTAGAAAGGTATCCCCCTAGTGCTCCTCAGTTTGGGGATCCTACTAGTTTAAAGTTACTAAAAAGATCTGAGGCACTCAAGAGGGTAATAATTTTAATATTTCATGGCTACTTGGTTAATGTTAAAAACATACCTATGCGTTTCAGCCGCGCGATCTTCATCAGGGCAAGTACAAAAATGGTTGCCTCTAGGCTGCCTCTTATATATGTTTCAGCAAGTAATCACATGATCAATATGGACAGGTGGTAGTCACATGATAAATGTGAAGTCACATGACAGACAGTTCAGCAAAGGAAACCACATATGAAAGCATTTACATAAAGAAATATCAAGGCAAAACAACAGCAATAAACTAACAAAAGAATATGTACAACATCCAAATTTTTAAGTTTCCGGCGCGCACACAAGCAAGACGGCACTGGACAAAGGAACAAGTATGAAATGGTGATATAAGGTTCATAAACTACATGTTAACCAGCATTAATTCCTGAGCTGCTGCGGTCCTGATAAAATCCTTGTTTTATGATTGTGATGTCTTGTGACAAGATCAACATAAATACAGGGTGATGACAACAGCTGTGCGGTATATTCACACTCACTGGGCAACTTAAGTCATAGTTTTGTAAAAGCACAGTCTTCCCCATACACACTAAAACACCAAGCCACTGTTTTAAGATGCCTACACCTTGGAGACAGTTTTGGAAATTCTCAGTTTTGGGGCAATAAAATGTCCGAACAGAGGGCTGAAACAGATAGTAAAAGATGGGTTTACAAATTTAACCACCTTAGTGTGGTTATACTCTTGAGTTATGATGGGTGATATGGCCCGATATTTTGACATCACCTTAATAACTCCACAGGATCAGCCTCCCTGGGTTTTAGTTCACACAATGGTCCTCAGTGATTAGCGCCGCATACTAATTGGTCCAGTCACCTAACCTTTCGAGGCCCTATTCATCCCCACTGAGCGCCGCAGGTGGTGGACTCACTCACTAATTGTACTCCTACTTCGTCTCGTGGTGGAGGCGACAACAGCATCAGAAGCGATCACGTCACAGTGACTTTTTTTTTTTTTTTTTTTTTACCATCGTGGTGTATTGCGGTTATGTGCTGACAGACCACCCACCACGGTCAAGATATTCAGTTCCCAGAAGGCAGAGCACTTCAAATAGTTGTGAGGACTGGAGAGAAAGTAGAAGAGATGTCCCACTAGAGTAAGGCAGTGATAAAAGGAAATTGAGAGGGGTAGAAGTCTTTGAACACCAGTGAGGAGCAGGGTGATAAGAACTTAGAGAGCCCTCAGCAGGCCTCTGGTTTTTAAAATATAGTCAATTCAGGAAGTATGTTTTCTTCAAAATTCATTGACTGGAAATCTTTTTGCCCTTTATAGTCTGTCACCCAAGAACAAGTACTTCCTGTTGAACAGGAGACTTTGGTTTCAGTGTTGAACTGAATAACTGAAAACCCCAATTCTGGTGGTCTAGGCGGCTTTAATAATGACTCTATAAACAGGGTCTGAGTGCATAAATGTTTCCACAAACAGGCATGTTAACGAAATGACAGGACAGGAACAAAGAGAAGTTCATTGAGTGCATAGATATCCCACATTCACACACATGCGCACACATGCACAACCCCAAAGCCACACTTTCATCTTCAACACAAGGATTAGCATTTAAGAGCTTCTGTGTTTTACACCCGATCTTAAGGTCATCTCCCAACTGTCTTGTAGACACACAAGAACACAAAAGGCCCTCCAGAATCAATAGCTGATTATCGGGCAACAGCACACAGCGCTCCTAATCAATTTCAATTTCCCTGTTTAGCAGCGTACATATGAATTCTAGGATGTCGTTTTTTCTTGCTTATGATTACAAGGATGTGACTTGTGGTCTATTATTGGATTCTTCAAATAAGTTATTAGTGATCTCTGTGACCCTTTGACCCCAGTTGTCTTCCCTAATGGCAGCTCTGCCACATCAGCGGAGGTTAGCTGTCAATTGAGTGATGGACAGTGGCTTTCTAATGTGCATATTAATAGTTCACACATTCAGGGACATGCTTTATCACCTTGACTTTGCTATTCATATTGTGTTGATTTCCATTACACTCTACCGGGTCGTGTTTTTTGTGGCGTTATCTTGATCTTGATCTGGACTTAGATGGACGAATTGTTTGGATTTAGACAGAAGGTAAATTAGTAAAGCCTTCATCGGAGTCATGTGGATGGGTTTTGTCAGATGTAAGTACATCATCCTGACAGTTAGAGCACTGAGCTCTGAGACCTTAACATAGAAAACATGGAAATAGGATGGGAAACGAATGTGGATGACGCATCCAGTCATTTTGTCAATGCTGCTCTATTCATCTATTTCTCTCCATTCATCCTCCTACCCAACAGTCAAACCAGGAGTCGCTCTAGCCTTGTGTTGACAAAAGCGAAGCTTGTAAACGATGTGAAGGCTGAAGCTACTTGCCGCTTAGAGATTGTATTCTCAAAGAAAATAAAGGCTTAGATTATTGTGTTTGAGTAATCCTGCACTTAATGACCTTCAAGTGTGAAGCATGACTGCCACAGCGCAATCACACATTTAATTCAATAGAAGGGTACATACAGTTGATTGCAGGAACATACAGGAGTTCTTTCATCTTGTCATTTCTGTTCACCCACTACGATTAGTTGGACAGGTTTGTTGTTCTGCCAAAAGAGCAGCAAAGAAGAACCACTTTGTCTGCCAGCAACACACACATGTACTTAAATCAGGACCCTGATCTTTTCAGAAAGGTGCTGCTTTTCCTCCTAACAGGAAGAGGAGTGTCAGTGATAACCTGAGGTACCGGAAGTGACCTTGCATCGGATGTGGCCTATTTGAGAAGCTGAGAATTACAGTGGAATGCTGCAACTACATTGATTTTTTTTTTCTCATACTATACATGGTAGAGGCAGAAGTCTCCTCTCTTTACCATGGTAGATAATTTTGTTAGTGGAACTGGGCTTCGGGTGTGTTTGTGTTTCTCTGTTTATGTGACCATGTTTGTTTTCTTTCACTCTGGTGTTCATTTGCTCTGTTTGTGATCCTGCGATATGGTTGCCCAACTTTATTTTGGCAGCATGGCCTCTGCTCCATCTTGACATCATCTGAAACAGCAAACTGTTCTGCTTCTGCCTACGATTTGCAGTTGCTCTTTGACTCTTTGACTTTTTCCATTTTGGTAGTCTTTCTTTCTTTCTTGTGTTTTTTTTTAAAGCCAAGCTGATTTAAATGTGAAACAACTTTAGCTGCATTTGTTTGAGTATTTGACGAAATATATTTAAAATGTAGTATTCCTGTTCTTCTCTTGGATCGTTCTCTTTAGTAAGAGTTCGTTTTGAGATCTGCTATTGAAAGAACAAAATGCTCACTGATACACAGGTGGCCAGGTTAAGTACAAACGTTGAAAAATGACAAGATTTTGAGCTTTGGTTGTATGAATGGATTGTTTGATTTTATTATTTTATTCTTGGTGTACTGAAGTGTTCAAAAGCTGCACAACTCACCCTCAACCCTCTTGACCTCTCGTTTTCATAATGTTCTATTACACAAACACATCACACAGCCTGAATTATTTCTCAAAGTTGTCTACAGTTAAAGTAGGAAAAATTCATTTTGGGCCACTTGGGGGCAGCAGAACAAGCTGCAAACACCGCTTTGACATATTATCACCTTATTAAGTTGTTATGGCAAATGTGTTTGCAAATAGTTGCCAATGTACACATCCAGCAAACACAGAGCAACATTAGCATTCATTTTGAGTTGTGTTTCTGTCCACCTGGAGAATGTAAGTTTAATGTTCACTCTCCTTGTAGCTCTGCTTTGGTCTCCACCAAATCCTGAGAGAATTATGTGGCTCTTTTGGTTAAATGTTCACCAGCTAGTCGCTGACTTTGTCTGTCAGTGGTTCAGTGCTGGGCAGGTAGGGAACAGTGGATTTGTTTGCTTTATGTGGCCGGAAACAAGGTTGATGAGAATGATGAACAAAACAGTAAAATTGCAGGCTGCACAAAAACAATGAACTGAAAGATGCTAAAACGCTCATTATGGCTGAGGGCAACTGCAGAATCGGGTTGATTTGTACAGCTTTAAAGGTTGGGTTAAAAAAACAAAAAACAACTCTGTCTGATTTGTAGGCCAGAAAGGCTGAGTCAGTCACAAAAATACTGATGTAACCAGTAGCCTATGCAGTCAGAAAAGTAGAGCAACCATGACGGTGAGAATAGAAAGAACAGACAGCACAAGTGAACTATATATATATTTCTATTTCACGCTTTTTGACCTGTACATAATGTTCCACAATGATGTTTGACACAGTTTCTACTGCTTTTTCTGCTCTGTGATCCACACTGGGAATTACCAAAAGATTTACCTTGAAAAATAAAATCTTACACAGGAGCCTCTCTTTTTCTTTTTTTCTTTTTAGTTCTCTTCACTCTTTCTCTCTCTCTCCCCTCTCTTTTCCTTTTGTTTATCTCTATTTACTGAGCGCTTTTGCCCCCTTCCAGTTTCTGATAAGTTTTTATTGGTATAAGTGTTACTCCTCAGTCGTCGTTGTCACTCTCTGCTCAGTCAAGTCAACTGTCTTTTTCTCTACTCCGCTCTTTTTGCCTGGGAGATTGGAAGCGTTACATTTTTACCCCTGAAATGGTCCTAATCCACTAATCCACTAGTTTAGTATTGTAGCCCAACATTAACCCCACGTCTCTTGCCTGAAGTTGTGTGTGTGTTTATATGTTTAATAATGTTTTTGTGAATGACAGTCGTGGAGTTTCTTTTTGTACAACCTTAAACTATCAAAACCCTTAATTAGCCAAAATGGTTCATAAAAACGCTGTTTCATCTCTCTCTCTTGCTCCTTTTTTTTTTGTTTAATCTCAGTTTCCACTCATTGTTGAATTAGTTATGCTTGTCAAATGTGCCAATTCCCACTAGTTAGTTTTACATCCTTCAATAGAAAGCCCTCAAACAGCATATATTTGTGGGCATACATCAAAATTGCTGTTTAAGGGCCCGGAGTATGTAAATATTTTTAATTAGCTAAGCGCACTTCAAAGACTCTCGCTTATGAATATGCAACATTGTATTGTATTTTGTATTTTTTTTTTCCCTTCGTTTGACAGCCATCTGTCTGCGTGTCTTTGATGTACACCACATGTCTACCCTTCTGTTCAGAATGCCAGCACACACGCACGCACAAAGACAGAGTCACAAACACGTCCGCGCACAGGTTAAACATATGGAATGCATTTTAATGTAATGCTCGCATCTCTTTAACATAGCCCTAAAGACCGCAGCTGGTACCCAAGCGTCACCAAACATGTTATAACCCACCATTTATAGACTTCAAAGCAATCACCCTTTGTTCTATTGTAGGAATTTCAAGGCTCGCTTAATGCGGCTCTCTGCAGGCTGATGGTATACAGATTGATTGTGGGATCTGAACTGTAACAGGCTTTGTTCAGTTCTAGGAGTTGGAATTTAAATAAGAACTGTCAAGAAAAGGTTGTTGTTTATTGATTGAAATGCATGAATAACGTTTTTCTGTGGTGCATATCTGCCCTGTCCTGACACCTAGTCACCCCATCATCCCCAACTCTGATCGTCTTTTTTTTTTTCCAGTCTTTTAACAAAACAGCCACGTGTTTTCATCACTCCTGAGCCACACAGGCAGAAGGTTCCACCGGTAGAGCTCTGCACACTTGGCCTCCTGCCCTCACATTATTTCTTTAAAACCTCCCAGCCATCCTTTTTCTTTTCAATCCTCTGTTTTTGTCACCTTGCACTTGCACTCGGCCTACTTTCTCATTTTCATCACTTCCATCTTGGAGCCATCCTTTCTCCTGTTCATACTGAATACTGGTCCTTGTTTTACTACTAAATTCCTCCTATAAATCTTACTTCTATCAGGAACAGTCCTCTCTCTTCCATGCTCTCTGCCTGTGCAGGCCTCAGGAAGTGGGTGTGTGGTGTGTCGAGTTAGTTTAGGGGGGAGAGAGAGAGAGAGAGGGAGAGAGAGAGAGGAGGGGAAAGGGAGGATACTGATTAAAATAATAAACAGCTGTGTGAAAGAGTGGTGCTAGTGGCCAGAGAGAAGGAGAGCAACACAGGAAGAGAGCGGGATGGGGATACCAGTCTTGGCGTTTGTGTGACCCCTGAGGGAACAAAAATCTGACGAAGAAACTTCTTTTTTTTTAAGAAGTTTCCTCGTCCCAGAGGGGAGAGAGGACGGGATGACAAACGGATCAGCCTCTCCTCCTTCACCGTCTCAAGAGGCAAGGAGATAATCGGCAGAGCTGCGACTCAAAGAGGCCGGCGAGTCAGACTCCCTGCCCAGGAACGAGACGCCGAGCCTTGAGGCAGCTCTCTGTGAACACGTGGCCCAGAGCTCCAGAAAAAGAATAAGGCATTCTTTGACTAAGTGGCCCAGTCATGGCAGTGATTAGGAGGGTGTGATAGAGCGAGACCAGACCGGGGCTGGAGACCCGATGGGCGGGTAGCAAGGCAGACACTGAGGTGACTCTGTCTCTTGCAGCCTATGTTACCTTTGCTCAGGGGTATGAGAGGGCAAACCATGTGCCTCTTTGTGCTGCCGTCTCTCCTCTTGAAGTGTATAAGGTTGTGTGACTGGTAGGGATAGAGTGCTTTTTATCTGAGTAATTGAGAACAAACACCCTGGCCCTGCCCTGGGTTGGACTGCCGGACATCGTGTAAACAGCTTCCTTCATGCCCAGGGGGGAAGTGGAGGAAAGGAAGCGTAGCAAAGTTAAAGGAGAGAGCCAGACCTGTCCTCTCGGCCACTGCGGTTTTCATCAGCCTGCCCGTCCCTCAAGACACGCCGTTATCTCCATTTTACAGACCTCCACCCAAGATTTGTTGGATTCCCCTCCCAGGTTCAGTGCCCTATTCCTGGCTAGAGGAGCTGTGCTTTCAGCCTCCAGCCTCCAGCCACTGCTTAGTCAAACCTCCAGTGGCTCCAATCGTTCTGTTAATCCCAGCCCCGGCTCTGAAGCATGACTGCAGGGTAGCTGTCCCCCACCCCTCAGCCTGGCTGTCTTTCTGAAGAGGATGCTACGAACATGTAGCAGGATTGGGCGAACACACACACTGGCACGCATGCACGAGTGCTGCCAAGGGGTGTGTGAAGTGTGTAAATCGCCTGTCTTTGGACTGCAACCTGGATTTGACCCCCTTGTGTTTGATTTTTGTACAAAAGCTGAGCTTCTTTTTGATTTGATTCAAGATTGTTTAAACTTTGGATTTAGTATTGATCTGAGCCCTGAGCTTAAAGATTTTGATCAGAACCACTGGAGGACTTACCTGTCTGTGCCAACTCCTTACCGACCTTCGACCTGAACGACAGCAGAGAAGATGTAGGGACTGGGAGAAGCCAGATCACACACTCCAATATGATTGGCTTGAGCTTCAGCTTGCAGGAGCTGCTAAGAAAGTTTGAACAGGTATATGTATCTACTGATTTTGGAAGCATTTTGATGACGGCTTGACCTCAATCTCACACTGGCTTTTGAATGTTTTGTTTTTTTTTAAACAAACATGCACACTGCACAGCATGAATACAAACACAGCCACCATTCATTCTCCACCTCCCCTTCTGTTTGTAGTTGTGGACCTAATGTAGTCAGCTTTATGAGGTCTAAGCAGTCATTATTGGACTCATTAAAATGGAATAATCGGTTGTGGTCTGCTTTGCTAGTTATTAGAGAGTGCCTTCATGCGGAGAGAGAATTGGTATAGAATGAGACTCGATGCCTTGGATTGGTTGTAATTTGTCAAAGCAAACCTTTACAGTAATTGCGTTATTAAGGGCTAAAGACAAACATGGCTCAGGCCAGTAAGGGTCATTGTTGTTTGTCAATGTGAAATACTTGTTTTAGGCAAAATTATCAGCAACAGGAGAGCATTTATGTGTGTGTGTTTTTTTTTTTTTTCAAACACAGCTTAACTGTGTGTTTAATGCATTTATCCTTCATAAAGCTCTAAGTAGTAGTTGTAACTTCAGTTTCCATGGGAGACTCTGTCACATCCTATCTGCACTCCAAACAGCTCACAGCCAGCAAATCTCCATCACTCATTACAGTGTGCATGAGATCCAGAACCCATTAACCTTTCTGCTGCCTTTCTACCCACCCACACAGACATCTCTGTATGTGTGTGTGTGTGTTTAAGTAGTGGTTCAGCTGAGTCTCTGTTTGTGAGTTTGTGAGTGTTTGTGATGTATGCATGTGAGCTTTATATATATATATATATATATATATATATATATATATATATATATATTTGTGTCACCTACTTTCTGCAAGACATGTTTTCATGTCTTACTTTGTCTTGTTTGTGTGCATGAGTGTGTGTTGGTACTGTAGGCATTTGGGAGTTAAAGAGCCAGATTCGAGATCCTTTCCCATGCAGGACCAAAAATCCCATATTGAATAAATTTTTTATCAATAACCCATAAATAAAACATGGGATGTTGGCAAACAGAAGCCTTTTGTAGCTGACACGGTGACCTGTGCTACACTAATATTTTCTTGGGCGGTGTCTGTGGGAGAGACAGAGAGAGAGAGAGAGAAAGTGATCAGTCATGATACTTAAGCACCACAGGACACATTGACATACATAAACCACTGCCTCAAGGTAGTCTTTCACTGGGTGAAATTTAAAGGGCGCTTTTGTGTAAATGAATACATGTGTCTTTGTATGCCCACACAGTCTATGCCTTCTGTGTTGTGTGTTGTGTGCGTGTGTGCAGTGTTACTTCCAGTGGAAGTAGAAGAAGTGCTAAAGAAAAAGAAAAGGGAAGCACTTGGGTAATGACTTGAAACGCAGCCAGCTGGCTCAGTGGCAAAATGACTCTCTGTCTTTCACTCTCTGTGTCTCTCTGTCTGTCTCTCTCTCTCTATGATTCTGTCTATCTGTTTTTGCCTTCCTGCCTGTCTGTCCGTCCATCTCTCTCTCTCTCTTTCTCTCTCTCACTTTCTCTCCTCTGTGACCTTTAAGAGGCATTTGATTGGTGTCAAAAAGCCAGCGGGTGATTATCCTTGCAGATCACAGTGGAGGGATTTGCTTCAGCCTTTGTGAAATGTCTATTGGCATTCAGTAAATTGCACCACTGTGCCACGAACGACAGCGGTAATTGATAGTTGTTTTGTGTTTAGCCTGGTTCTACTGTAGCCGAACTGTATTTTGTTTGCTTTTCAGCTTGCAAAGCAGCTGACACATCACATGTTCCACTTACGTTAGGTATGTTAGGTGCACATGACACAACATGTGCACCTAACATACATCTACTGTGTGTGTCTCCCATCTGTTTCACACTTAAAATCACTTGCTGATGTGTATGTTGGTGTGTATATGTGTGTGATTTCCTTTACACTGTTGTATTTTGTGTACTTAAGTGTGCAGCTATTTGTGACTTGTGTGATTTAGCTGGTTTTTAACAATCACTGTAGTACCATGTTAGTGCCACTTCTGCTAATTTCCATTACTGTACTCCTATACTGGAAAAAAAATCCCCTCTAATATCCAATGAACAAACATCTTTAACTTGGAAGACTTTTAATGCTTAATTTACAGATTTGAGATGAGTGAGAGCAATCTTCTGTTAACCTCTTTTTGTAATTGCTAATTTTTTTTAATAAGGCAAAGACTGTGATAAAACACTGCAGCAACACAATGGCATTATCCTAGATAAGGGCACTTTTACAGTAATTGTAAAATGAAACTTGGTTAATAGCGTAATTTCCAATCTATAACACCACAATGAGAAGGATACACAAGCAACAACTTGAGGCATTGAAGCCGGGCCATTTCACACACAATAATGACAATTCTGTTTTTATTAATATACTATTGTGGGCTATAGGTCTTGTTACACTGCTCTTATCTACGCTAATTTTGTCCCATTTGCAAATCTGTGTCTGCGCTGCAGGCAGTATTACACACTTTCATATATTATTGGAATCTTGTCTTTATCTGCAGTTGAAATGGGTCAAACTGAGGGGAGTCCCAGTAGAGAGAGAAGAAGAAGAATAAAATGGAGCAGTTTTAAACATCTAAAAATAAAACATTTGACAGGATCCTCTACTTGCGTTAGCCTCCCTTGTGATTCAGCCCTCACACACAAACACTCGCACGTACCCTTTGAGATGTGGTTGTGTAATAGAACTGCCTTGTTAAGGACACTCACACACACACACACACACACCAGCACACACATACACACTGATGGTAAAATTGTGCTTTGTCACAGTATTGAATGTGGTGGCCTCTTGTAGCCACACACACATAACGTAGTATTTTGGAATAGCACAGCATTCCATTAGTAATGCATTCTGTATCCAAGCATAAAATTAGCACAGCCTGCTTTGCTGTAGCCCCTACTATGGAGGCAGCTATAGCTTAGGGAGTTGCTCCTGGTTGGGATGGGACTTCTAAATCAGTGAAAGGTTAGAAGTTACAAGAACATCTTGATAGTCAAAAAGTATCTCGAGGACATTCCATGAAAATATAAATTTCTCTACCCTCTGGAAATGTTGTGTGCAATGTGCCATGAAGTCTCTCCAGACTGGTCTTTGCGACAAAATCCAGTATTATTTTCGCTTCATGAATAATCAGCTGTGACAGCCTAGACGACTGTGACGTTCAATTTTGGGGATTTCTGATCTGAACTTACTTTACTGCTGTCCTTGACTGTGCATTTGCTCAGAAGCTCTAAGTCACTTCTGACAATTCGTCTTTGTCTGTGTATTTGTAGGACATCCAGGCTGAGATCGATGCCCATAATGACATCTACAAGAGTGTGGACGGGAACAAGTCGAAGATGGTCAAGGCTCTGGGCAGCTCCGAGGAAGCTGTGTTCCTCCAACACAGACTGGATGACATGAACCAACGCTGGAGCGATCTGAAGGCCAAATCAGCCAACATCCGGTCAGTGAAACTTCAACTAGTACTTACAAACAGATGCTTGTTTTTCCTTTGTCAGTGCTTTAGTAATGTTCTGCTTTTTTGGTCGGTGTCTGCCTCTATTTACTATTTTAATCAACCAGTGAATTGTACATTGCAGAAGTTCGTTTTCCAAGAGAGAGAGTGATTCTGACATGCCAAATAAGACAAACAAACAAACAAAACGACCAAAAAAAGAAAGCTCAAGAACTCAAGGGTGCAACACTGAATCCAATCTCAAAACACCAAGCACTCAATCTTCAAGAGGCCACAAATGTTTCTAAGGAAATACTCTGCACAAGTAGATAGAGCACGAATCAAGAGTTAGGCTTCGTCCAAGGCCAACAGCCTCAGCTCATGAAAAGAAAACCTAGTCTCATTCATGATGGAACATGACTCACATGTTTTGGACTAAATGGAAATCACACATGACATACAGCTCGCTGTGGAACATTTATGTGGGTCGTTGTGTTTCCGATCAGCTCTACGGATACAGTAGGCCCTGTGTTCAACATGTCTGACAGGGATGAAATACAGCTCCGAAAGGACCTGCGTACTGTGACACATAAACTTTTGAGGACACAGCCAGTGCCACAGTCAGCCACAACCTGGGCATGAATAAATAAGGGTGGGAGGGTGAAGAAAGTGAAGGTGGAAGTGAAGTTGACAGGGCCAGATGGAGATGTTCAAAGACAAAGAAGAAGAGGGAGGGTTGAGGGAAGCAGCAGAGGAGCACGACAAAAGCCATAGAGGCAGGGGGAAAGGTTAGAAATGCTGCAGAGAAAATTTACACCAGGGGAAAGAGAGAAGCTGATAGGAAAGATTCTGCGTCGAAAAAGAGATTGCTTTGAGCAGAAAAGAATAAATGGGAGAGAGTTCAGGTCAGGCAGTTCAGACATAATAGGCAGAACCTGTTCCACAGGAAGACAAGTAAGAGAAAAAATAGACGGAGGACGAGAGATCAGTCAGTGTTTGTGTTTGTGGGAGGTGAGGTGCTGTGTGTTGATTGTATACAGCCCATTATGCCTTAATTACAGTACATGTGTAATTAAGGCTAACTCTGTGAGCGGCAATAGGAGGTCTGTGCACACAGTGTTCAGATACATTATGCCCAGAGGATAGGAGAAAAACAAAAGTGCTTATCAACACATATTGCTTGTACGCTACCACCCACACAATTAGCATCCAGCTGTGTTCCCCTTTACAAATAACATAAACTTCAGAAGGGCAGTAAGTTCCCTTGAGTGGTCAACAAGCTGTTTTTTGTGGGGGTTTTTTTGTTTGTTTGTTTGTTTTTATAAGCTTTTTTATTATGAGTTTCTTAAAAATAAAATATGTTCACAAACAAGTATCAGTCTATATTTATATTATTTCAAACCTGCAAGGGCATGTCCTTGACATAATCTCCGGAACCTTCGGCTACCCGTTGTTTTCAGGATACAATTCAGAAACCCTACTTGTGGTTTATAAAGCACTTGCTGGTCTGGCTCCACAGTACATCTTAAACATGCTGTCAGTTTATGACCTCAGCAGATCTCTCCGGTCACAAGGTGGAAATCTTCTCCATGTGCCTAGAGCACTTTCAAAGTCTGGTGAGATAGCATTCAGTATTTATGCACCTAAAGAATGGAACAGTTTGCCTGCTGAACTCAGACTTGCTCCGACACTGTGTTCTTTCAGAACCAAACTAAAGACCTTCCTTTACACTTGAGCATTTTCTTAAATGAACACACTGTATTTGTACAGTATGTTTGTTTGTATGCGTGTATGTATTAGTGATTTTATGCGTATATATGCATGGATGTTTGTTTATTTGCACATTTTTGCTGTTTAATTTTTTTACCTGTTTTATTTTTTGGTTTTTATGTAAAGCACTTTGAAGAAACAATGCTACAGATGAGTCTATTAAATTGACTTCTCAATAGTGGACTGTACAAGTTGTCTTATACTATACATCCAGAGTTGACACTCTTTATGGGTGGTACAAACCGTATCTTAACAGTTCAAATGGATGGTTCATGTTGGCAGAGCCCATCTGGAGGCGAGTGCTGAGCGCTGGTCTCGTCTGCTGGGCCTCCTGGAGGAGCTGTGGAGGTGGATTTGCATGAAGGATGAGGAGCTGGCAAAGCAGATGCCCATTGGAGGAGATGTGCCCACCCTCTTGCAACAGCAGAACCACTGCACGGTAGGTACTTTCACCACAGGCAATGTTCCTGCCACACTGTACAAGATTTATTATACCTTGTCCCTCACTGTTATCTCAAGCTTTCCAAAAAGGGGAGTTTTTAAAATCTACTAGTAAAGTTGAGTTTGGATTTTTTTTTTTTTAGCATACTCTTCTTTAAAATGAAAATGGTTGCTGTCTGCTTAATTTAAGGGTGCGTTCCTGTTCAGTGCGGCTCAAATGAACTCTGGTGCCTGTTTGGTTCAGAATGTGAAAGCTGTCAATCAAACTCAATCCATCAGTCTATTGGACTAAACACCCAGACCAAAACCGCCTGAAAAGGAGGGTCTAAGCGCATTTCTAAGCAGACGTTTCGTTTGTCGTGTGAAAGCAAAACGGATCAGCCACAGGATTTCATAATAGAAGATGTGTGATTTTTAGCTTGAATCCAAAAGCTAAACTGCTACAAAATCCATCTGCATGAAAGAGAGAAGTAGTGACTACACGCTTACCTGTCAGTCCATATCAACTTCATGCTTTACAGCTCTTTGCTTGTTTGTAGTAGCTAGCGTGAACACAAACAGAACCAGGACTAAAAAGGCAACAATAGATCATTCTTTTCATGTGCATGCTCTACCATACACTCTGTAATGTCCTTGACATCAATATGACCATGACTGATAACCCAGACAGCTGATGTACAGTTATTTTAAAGCACCGCTCCACAGATGGTTACTACACTCAGTTGCTGAACAGTCAGTATTAAACCACAACAACATACTGTGACTGTAAAGCAGGCGCAGCAATCACCTTGACATTATTAAGCATCAGTCTGGTCAGCACTTTGTCTACAGTCAGTTAAGATAAACTACAGATTGCAGCAGGCAGCCATAACCACAGCATGCTTTATGTCTCCATAGTTATCAATCAGCCGTGTTATTATGGTCACTCAGTAGTAACCATGCGCAAAACTTGTATTAGTGCAGAGTTAAAGACCAATATGAAAACCACTACTACACAATCGGTACTGTTCTTCAATCTATTTCATTCTTAGAATTATTGTTTTTATATCACCCTCACTGTATCATTTATTCTAATGAGCGATCCGTACCTTCATGGCGCTTACCCGTTCACATTATTGTCATCATTGCTATTTTTCATCAGTATTCCCCACTGTATTATTTATTGTAACCACTGGTTATTGTAATAGTGCATTGGCGTGTAATTGCTTTCAGATAGATGACTCACCCTGTGGCTACTGTTTACTCCCAGTCCGCTGGCCTCCACTGCTGTTGATGTTGCTCTTGACATTGTAATGTGTTTCTCCACACCCTGTTCACCACACTATTATTTTGTTCCCCAAAACGCCTTGAGAGTAAACACATGTGCGGTCATGCGTGGGCGCGGGATCATAGACACACTGAGACAGATCAGCAGCCCCCCTCTGGAACGTACGCGCACACAGAAGACATACGCAAACACATTACATCCCCTTACATTTTTAGTACATACAATACTAATCAAGGCTAGCCCAAGATATCACGCACACAGAGAAATAATTATTTTGAAAAGAAGCTGAAATGAGATATGTCCTCAATTATAAGGAGGTGAAAAAAAAACACACCTTAACACTGACACATAAAATAATACCTCAGAGTACAGGAGGAAGATAGGAAAAAGAAAAAAAAAAGAGGAAAAAAGTTATGAGAAGGGAAGAAAAAAGGCAAAAAAATATATTTACCAAGATACAAAAGCCTATAAAATATAGAAATTCCTCCCATCCTAACAGAAATAAGAAAGAAGGAGAGAACAATATTAGAACAATGTGCTCAGTGTATTCTTGTAACTGGGAAACAAAACAAAACATGGAAAAGGCAGATAACTAATCAACTGTTGAGACAGAGTGGGACTCTTTCCAATGGAGGACAATCAATTTCTTGGCTGCTTTAATGCCTGCTAAGTATAGTCTTTTAATGATTTAATGAGGAATCATAGTTCAAAAGCACAACAGATTGTGAAAAACAATAATTGTCCCCAAGATTCTGGTTAAAGAAATATTGCTGTGCAATGCCAAATCATGTGAATATTAGTTCCCTTTTCTATCCAGACAAAACAAACTACAATCTGTCGTTGATCTGGCCTTTATCAAATGTAGTCTGTGAAAGAAAGAGATTCATGAAATTGGAATATACTGTATATATATGGACGACTGGGATAACTGGGATAATAAATAGATTGAAAAATGTGTATTCTTCCAAATAGTTTGCCAGTCAAGGCTGAATATCAAAGTTAAATTTTTGTCTGTGTTTTGAGCCTTGAGAGAATTTGTCCTCTGAGTTCTGAGATGATGTTGAGGCACGCTTTGTGTCTTGTACCCAACACCTGGCGGAGAGGACAGACGGGCCTCAGCCCAGCAGATCAGACAGGCTCCATTAGATAAGGAATGGGGAAAGATCACACAATGACCGCAGGAGAGTACAATCTTCCTCCATCTCCACTTTCACCCCTCCTTTTCTCATTATCCTCTTTCAGTTTTTCTGTCGTTGTCTGTGGCGTCTGTCCCACTGTTGGTCACCCCAACCTGTACATCTCCTTTCTTTACACTCCTCCTTTCTCTGTGCCTTCACACTCTCCCCGTTCCCTTGTTCATCTTCAGCTCTTCGGCTTTGAGATCACTGAAATAGGAAATAATGGAACAGGGGAGTTGAAAGTGAGGAAGGCTCACTTTTCATTTTGACTATGTTATAGTTTTCCCTTCCCTTCTCCTCTGTATTCTTAATAGATTGGCCTAGAGGTCTTGCCGACCCTGAGAGGGATGAGGTGGCTGAGCAGCACAAAGAGCCGGGCCTTTGAACACATCATCTTGCTTACACAGACACACACACATGTACACACACGCACGTGCAAGTCCCCTGTGCTCACGCGTACATACACACACTACAGTCAGTCAGTGATACACACACCAGCTGCTCTGTTAGAGTGATGGAGGGAAATGTGTATAGCAATATGGAAATTGGTATCTGTGAGGTAGGGAAGGGCTTAGAGGGGATAAGTGGAAAAACCTGTCTTTTTTCCCTCCTTTTTTT
Source organism: Scomberomorus guttatus (assembly GCA_038419695.1). Taxonomy (NCBI): domain Eukaryota; kingdom Metazoa; phylum Chordata; class Actinopteri; order Scombriformes; family Scombridae; genus Scomberomorus; species Scomberomorus guttatus. Next base: position 13,630,331 of record CM076462.1, read on the forward strand.
TTCTGGTAGACTCAGGGAGATAAAAGACGTAGGCTAAGCCACTTAGCCCAACAGAGAGCAACGGATATTGCAGTTATTAAAGAGTTAGAAGAAGAAAAATATGAGAGAACAGTGGTCCAAACAGTCAGAGAAGAAAGTGATGGACAGGAAGTGGCGGACAGAGGCAAAATTAGATCGAGAGAAAGGAGGGAGAAAGAGGATGGAAAGAGGTTTACATGCGGAAGAAAGGAGTTTAGTGGAAGTGTAAAAAGGCAAATATTTTACTTTTACACTTTCACTTGTTTGTTTTCAGAATTTCCACATTCTAACATAACCGTTCCATTAAATTTTGCCTGAAAGCAGACGTTTGTTTAGCAATTCACAGGAAGAATTTAAGAAGCGTGAGAGGCAGGGGTTGTTACTTGAGTGACTTCTTCCTGCCTCCTCTGTGTATTGATCTGTGTCTGTGTTTTTCTCTGCTAAAATGGCCATAATAGAATGTTATTCGCATATTCAATTATCCAATAAAAGGCCTTTATCAGCATCCAGCTGATTAAACTCATCAATCTGCTCTATTAAATTAACAGCTTTCAGATCAAGAATAAGAGGGAAGAAGGCACAAAGTGCTTGTGGGCATTTTTACTCTTATCTCTCAGTAACAGTTGGCTTTTTTTGTCTTCATTGTTAGGACAGTTCAATCTGGTCATTTCAAAATTTGTGTGAATAAATATGAAGAGTAACAGGAAAAAAAAGAGTAATTCTGTTGAAATGTAAATTTATTTAACTTAGTTTTCGTCTCACTGTGTTTAAGTAGTGTATAATTAGCCTGTCCAGACCGAGGCAGGTTTAATAATCCGCCACAGAACTAATCTTAATCATTCTGCCTGCATGATTGATTAGCACCATTTGCACCTGAACGGACAGGTCGTAAAGGAGAACGAAATGCATTAAAGTGCTGTGCTGGACTTTACCTTATCTATAAGGAAAGGGCTCCTTTTTTTTTTTTTTTTAAACTCACAATTGCCTCGTTTGTACTAACTTTTAATTGTTTTTCCTCTGCAGCTCTGGTGGCTCAATACAGTTTTGTTTCAGTTGTGTCAGTTGAGTTTAGCCTTATAAACCAATACAACTTTACTGTGCTCCATAGCAGAAATCAACAATATAAAAGCAACAATAATCAATACTTTGATATTAACAATGGCTCAAATGACATGCATAGAGAATTATGTAACTACTCTTTTTTTTGTTATTTATTGGTTTGTTTAACAGGGACAGTGCACATTAATAAACATTGCTGTAAATGTGCCAGAGTTACCCAAGAGGCTCTTTTATCTGTAGTCCCTGGACGGAATTACAAAGTCACCCTAAAAAAAAGAATATGAGATTTAAAATTGCAAAGTTATTGAGATCATTTATAAGCATGCAGGGCAATAATAAAAATAATAACAAAGACTTAAAAAGTCATAATATGTCGGCCTCTGGTGTTCCACTCGGCACTATGGAGCTTTTTAGTGTCTTTCCGCACATTGTTTTGGTTTTACAGCACACAATTTTACTGTTTTGGATCACTCTCATCAGTGTCATTTTCAAGCAAAATAGCTCTACAAACCCACTGTACACTACCTGCCCAGCACCAAATGACAGACAGTGTAGCATGTAGCGGCTAAAGAGCCAGACATTTTCCTTCTGTTGTTGATGGAGACCATAAAACGGCTAGAAGGAGAGTGAATACATTCATCAGGTGACCAGAAACATGACCTCAAAGTGTGTTCAGTAGTAGAAACGATTAGTGAAAAGGGAGAAAAACAACTATGATTGATGTTTATTGGGAATTGAATGACTATTTAAATATTATTTTTTTTGCCAAAAAAAGTCTCTAAAGTCCATGTGAATCTTTGCAGTGGCAGTAACACAACTTTGGAATAAAACATAACTAATACATATTTTAAAGAAATTAATGAAATAACAAGACAAGAGACTGTGCCTTACTGTTTTATTACTGTAGCTGCAAACTGACTGTAGCAGTCACAAGTTGACTTGTAACACATCTGCAGTCTGTTGGCATTTTACGTATTTACAAATGGCCGAGGCTGTAAGCGGTAAATTAGAAGAGAATGTCAGAGAGTATGATTTGACAACCACCACCTATCACTAGCCTTTAGCTATTCCAAGGTTGGATGTTAAGGGCAAAGGAGCAATTCAATTTTCAGGTTGAGTCACTCTAAGGCTCCTTCATGAACTGTGTAACTTTATGCAGCTGCAAAATCTAATTTGGCTCAAACAACAGTGGTTCAAACATTTCCCATGACCAAAAATAGATATTTTATTTATTTACGTGTGTAGTTCTATTTTTTTTTTTTATTTGCAAAAAGAAACATAAGAAGTTAACAGTTTCTTGACAAATTGTATATATTTATTTTTTAGCTCCTTTTGTGAAGGCTCCTTGAATCCTGGTCAGGTGCTTTTCTGATTTTGAGAGCTGGTAGAGTGGTCCTTTTGGGAGGCTTACTTTTTTTTTGTCCTGGAAGGAGATGAGGAGTGCGGTAAGAGAGGCTGAGATAGCAGGGTTTTGCGAGCGGGAAGAGGGATGTTTTTGCAGAGCTCTGAAAGTAGCTGTTGTGATATCATCTTATCACCGTCGCAGCACAGGGCATACGTTGATAAGAGTTTGCTGTGCTACTACGGCCACACACCAGACACAAACGCAGACCTGGACACACACACACACAATGATTCAGATGCTGAAACGCACACACACACAACCAAGGTCACAGTCACTCACAGCTACAAGATACATGCCATAAGTATTGTGGACTGACAAGAGCCCTTTCTTTCTCCAGTCTTGACAAATCACACAAGGCCAGATCATATTCTGATGGGCCAGTGCTAAAAACTATTAAAAAAGAAGAAGAGCAAAGTGAAGACCTGCCCCTTTTTATCTTTGACATACATAGCCATGTCTTATCACTCAAAGGCCAGCTGGGATTTGCCAGGGGGGAAAAAAAGCTTTTTTCTTAACCTGAAAGCTGCACATGTGTTTGATATTTCTACCTCTCCTGCTCCCTCTGAAAAGCATATGACACATAATCTGAGTGTGTTGAAGTTTGACTAAAAAAACTTGTTTGAGTGGTGGAGATGGGTCTTTGGTTGTGTTGTCTGTCTGGACTACAAGGATAACCAATGGCTGGATGACAGAAAGAGAGAGGCTGTGTCTAACAGGGGGAATTACTTGGCACTGCTGCCAGTTACAACCATCTGTAGCTGTGTCTCTGTCTCTTCTGAGCCAGTTAACATTGAAGGACAGTATTTGGGGGAACACTACTGTCATAAATTTCATTGTTTATTGGAATACATATTAAATACAAGTAGGCGAAAGCAAAGTAGTGCTGGGTTATATGACTGAAATAATTACCACAATATCAATAATGACCGATAACAATAAATGACACTATTGAAATCAATGATGCTATTAATAAATGTGACTGAAATTAGCTTGATTTATCAAAAGCATTTGACACTATTGATTTTGAAATTCTTCTAAGCAAACTACAACATTATGGAGTCAGAGGCACAGCGCTCAGTTGGTTCAGAAGCTATATGTATGGGAGGAAGCAATATGTATATGTAAATGGTCACAAACTTCAATGTAAAACCATCAAATATGGGGTACCCCAGGGATCCATTTTAGGGCCGCTCCTCTTCATTCCGTATATGAATGATTTTGTGAATTCCTCTAGCATTCTACATAAAGTATTATTTGCTGATGATACAAATTTATTCTTATCACACAAACATCTAACTGATCTGCAAAATAATCTAAATGAGGAACTGGTTTAAATGCAATAAATTATCCTTAAATATAAGCAAGATAAACTTCATTGTTTTTCGCTCCAGTAGAAATCAAAATGAATGTTCGGGTTATTGAGAGAGCGAAGTCCACCAAATTCCTGGGGGTCCATATTGATGAATTGATGAAAAAATTGTCCAAATATGTTGGTTTATTTTTCAAGTTGAGGCTTTTTATTCTACTTGAAGCACTTCTAACCTTACATCAGTTTTTATTTGAGCCCCATATAAGTTACTATAATGTTATATGGTGCAATACTTTTCCTAGTTATCTTGAGAAACTACAGATTATACGTGCCATATCACGGCCCAAGATAAATGCTCCCACTTACCCTCTTTTCCACAGCTAGTCTTCTGAAGCTTACTGAATGTTTGTATAATGTTGTATATATGCTCAACTCGAGACTTTGACCTTATTCTGGCTTACCTTCCCTCGCATACATATAAGACTAGAAAAAAGCATCTTATAAAGGGTAAGAAACGGAAACTCAAATGTACGAGCTTTAGAGTGGTTTGCAGAGGTCCACAGGTGTGAAATGAGCTCGATAACACTATAAAAAATGTCATTATCTATGTCTGTTTTCAAAAAGAGCTTAATGCAGCAGTTGCTACTAAAATATGTTAAAACTTGAATACCCTGAACAGCCGGGGACTTCTAAATGAGTTACTCTATTCTGAAATTGATTTAAATGGTACTGTTATTTCCACCTGCCATATGGCTCTATTTATTTTATCTTTAAATGTCTTGGGACCATTTAGTAGTACTTTTTAGGGTCTTAGGTTAGCCTTAAGTGTTTTGTAGGTTGTAAATGTTACCGTATAATACATGCACTTTTTAAAATCTAGACAATGTGTTAGTAAACATATTTTAAATGATTTGATTAGTGAAATATAAATAAATAAATAAAAAATAAAGATCAGATAAATTGAATATTCTAACTCTATCTAATCTTAAAATGACCTATTAATATTGTACTACAAAACAGAGCCAAAGTAGGTGAAGATTGAGGCTGTAGCAGCAATATACAGGTCAGCAGAAACTGCTTGTCATACCAGTCGATTGTGATCAGGAACCAGCTGGTAACAGCTGCTGTGATGTAATAGGTGCAAAATTTGCTTCGACTTCATACAGCTAGAACAATGCTCCATTACTGCAGGAATAGTATCCTGTATAGAGTAGCCAGCTTGCTTGTTTGATGTTGTAAATATTTGTCCATTTTACATCTAATTGTCATTATTCCTTTATTTATCCAACCAGGGATGTTTCCACCAGGACGCTGTTGGGTTTACAGTGAGCTAATATCTGTAATTTGCTGGAAAGTGTTTATTGTGACTTTACAAAACTAATATCATAATATTTTACTTGCTAAATACAAAGCAATATGCAAAGAATATTTGTGAATAAACAACCTCTTCACACTCAATTCAATCCCTTCTAAAGCCTCATTAAAACCTCCAACAAATCTGTGAGTGCAAAACAAAAACACAAGAAGACAGAAGTTGGTTTCTACTGGTAATTGTCCTCACAGCTTAGCTTCCCACTCCTCCTTTTATCTTTGCTCCCCATACACACATTTTTTCCCTCTTCCTCAGTCACCTCTCATTTAGTTTCTATCTCTCAAGGTCCCCTCTCTGAGCTACCTGCCTATTATGTTTCCTCTATGTGAGCAGGGAGGGAATCATTGGAACGGAGCAAACCATTTATTAGCAGGGGTGATTTAATTTGCGTTCAGCAGGATGCCCCATTTCAGCGCGAGGGTACATTTTTCCGCAGGAGGCTGTGTGAAATTGTCATTACAGTGGTCTAAACTGAACTTTAACTGGAACTTACTCCCTGAAATGAGCTTTGTTATTTTGAAACTAGAACCAAAAAAAAAAAAAAAAAAAGCAATGTGTTCATCTCAAGGCCTGTGAGGAGACTGTAATTTCCCATACTCTGCCATTCTCTCCCTTCCTTTCTCATCTCTTCAAATCATTCTGTATATCCGATACCGCTGAACCCAGCGCGTGGTCATCTGCCGCTCAGTCAAAGTTGTGTGCACTAATAAAAAAAACCCTGAACTTCTGGCATCTCATTTTCGCCGCACTTGTCTGTTTGATAAGTCTGATAAGTGTGAGACTTTATCAAAGCAAGCTGTCCCATCTAATCAACTTGCCTCACAGCGCCTTAAACTACACTGCCTCCTCAACAAAGCAATCACACACTCCGATAGGCAATGAACTCCCCCGGGGTCACACTTATATTAAAACAAGAATAATTATACTGTTACATGCCATGCTCACTCCCTCTATCTAATTTTATTGCCTGCTCTGACCTGTGACAAGGCTGACTAGTTAACATGTGGGCACGAAAAAGTGTTCGTAAGGTCTTTAGGCCATATGTTTGTGTGGTAATTTGACTATTGCAGCGGGAGAGGAGGAGCAGGATATGTGGTATTGCTAGCTGACTCTGTAATGACAATTCCTCAGGTTATAGCACCCAGCAATTCACTTTACTCTGGGGATCGCTCTGCTAATTTCACACCGACCCCAAGGAAATGCCCAGTTTGACCCCGTACTCTGGCCTTCAATCACCGTTCTGTTCCCATTGCTCTCACTCCCGCTGCCACTCCTGCCGTCGCTGCTCTCACTCTCTCTCTTACCTCTTGCTTTTCCCCTTAATAAGGGAGCAGAGGAAGTGTTTTGTTATGCAGCAATCAACCTAATTAGCCACTGTGAGTTGTTGTTTATCTCGTCCATAAGCCGAACATAAACATTTGCTCTTGGTCTTCATGTCTTATGTGTCCATGTGCATGTGTGAGTTAATCACAAGTGCCTCTTTCATAATATAATGAAAGCCGGAGCTGATTCAAGAAGAGCTGCTTGATTAGTGGATATTCCTGTGGGGGAGGGGGGATCTGGATACAACACGCTTTTCAAAATATGCCAGGTTCACTTGGAGTTCATTGGCACTGACCAGATCAGGAGACAAGAGTCAAACATTTACATACCTGCAGAGGAAATGCGTTAATTACACCTTTCTCACATTCTCTGTTAAAATAAACTCTGCTAACAAATACTCTCTTTGTCATTTCTGTCTACAGTTGTTGCAAAAACTTGATTGGATACTGGACATTTAAAAAGTAATTTTCTTGTGGTAATACTAAACTTTTAATGCAAACTGAAGCACCTTTAACCCACGGCTCTGCATTTGTCCTGCAGGTGTTACGGTCAGAATTGAAGGAACGTGAGCACCTGGTGGTCACAACTTTGGACCAAGCCCGGATGTTTCTCGCTGAGCAGCCCATCGAGGGTCCCGGAGAGCCACGGAAGAACCTGCAGCCAAAGACTGGTTTGTGCACACGACTATATCAGTGTTTTGAACATCATACAACATAATGAAAAAAACATGACGGCCTGGAAACCTGTTTTGAAAAAAGTTACTCTAACTATGGCTACCGTGCCACTTATAGTCCATATTATATACACATAATATACACATTCAGAATACAGACACTACAATGAAATGGCTGAGGTGAAAATACTGCTTTATATAGTGAATAGGGTGAGATTTGATAGACAAACAAGCTGACCAGGATTGTTAAGACAGCAGGGAAGATAGTAGGCTGCCAACAAAAGCCATTAGATGACCTTTACAGCACAGCTGACAAACACATCCCGTCCACCCTGAGTTTGAGGTGATGCTATATAATACCCCTGGCAGAGGAAAAGGATTCTTTTATCCCAAATGCAATTAATACGGTCAACAACCTCAGTAAACTTAAATATGGGAATGTAGCTGTACACCATGGGTATGAATGCACTGGTGTTGGACAATTGAGAGCTCTTTGTTAATGTGATGGACATGTTTGTGTTTATATTTTCCTGGGTGAGACCAAGGACAATTTTCCTGCCTCGGGTGGACAATAAAGTTTGTTCTATTCTATTTTAAGCACCCTTGACATCACGCAACAGAGCTAAAGTCACCTGACCTCTTCCCTCTTTCGTCATGTGAGGGCACATCTTCAAGAATACACAGCGAGACTAAAAAGTAATGATAGTAAAATAGACTCCTTTTTCGGAGCATTTTTTTTGCCTTGATTGGATAAAAACCAAATTACTTTCCTCTGGCGCTGGGACTGCAGAACCCCGAAGTCCTTTTTAACCAGCTTAGTGTACCAGATGAGTAAACCACTTAGATATACACAAAAAACCTGTCTGGTTGTCTTTAAACCAGATGCGAGGACTTATTTGGCCCGGTTTTGAGGTTAAGTACCCCTGAAACACAATTCACTAAAATCTGAGCTGGTGGTAATACCAACGTAACAGAGCACCCAAGAATTACATATGCAGCGACTCATTCAGCATTCCCTCTCTGTCTCTCTTGGATGCGGCAGGGAAGTCTTGGTTAAGTCAGCACATTTCCCTTCAAACTAAAATCCCTTTCTGTGTAAATAATTAAACCAACCCAAGGGGCTGTGTCAGGGTGTGGCAAGACTTCAGAGCGAGGACCGTTAGGGCTGTTGTCTGTGATCTTTGATACAGATATCAAAGCGTTGCCTCATTGTATAAATAGATAAAAAGCGGATTTAAGATCAGAGGCTGCGCGTGTAGTTTAATCAGACTAGATGGGATTTTGTAGAGTGACACTGTGATACAATCTTAACAGCTAATCATCCTACGTTGTCTCTTTTATTATTTTGATTTGTCTATGACAGTAATTGACTTGTATTGTTTTGTTTGTACTCTACATTCTTCATTACAAATGATGGACACTGTCACACTGTGTGCATTTATGTGAGCAGATGATTAGTCTGACTTGTGTGCATTCATGGGAGGGAGGGAGGGGAAAAAAAATCAGAGGTGCAACAGGTGAAGATGGTAATTCAGTCACTACCCTGGAGATGAGACCTCATAAAAGCTGCTCATCTTTTTTGTAGATAAAATGAGTAGTTGGGGAGCAGTCTTCTCTTCTCCTTCCTTTCTTTTTTGTCTGTGTCCTCCAATGTGTGAAAATGATGCTATCCTCTCACCTTCCCTGCCTTCCCCATTCCCAAAATCTCTCTCTCCCACCCTTTCTTCCAGCTGTTTTCCTATCTCTTCTTACTTTCCTTTTCCTTCCTTTTAGTATCCTTCCTCCCTTTTCTACTTTTCTCCTCCCCTTTCTGTCTCTCTTCCTTCCACGTCCTCTACCACTCTTTTGCGTGCCTCCTGCCTCTCTCTTCTCCCTCCTCATCTTTTAAGTTAGTACTAAACCGACTGTATGTAGCAGTATGGCAAGTAAGCATAAATTAAAGAATAATAAAGGGCACGGAAACTGTCATTGTCAACAAAATAACTTTCTCTAACACTTTCTTTTCTCTCTCTCTTCCTCCCTACTTTCTCTTTCTTTCCTCTAGACCTCACCCCAGAGGAGAAGGCCCGAGGGTTGGCCCGGGCCATCCGCAAACAGACGGGCGAGGTGCGGGAGCGGTGGGAGCGTCTGAAGGGGCATGTGGGTGGCTGGCACAGTCAGGTGGAGCGAGCCTTGGAGCGACTTCAGGAACTGCAGAGCTCCATGGACCAGCTCGATCTGCGGCTGACTCAGGCAGAGGAGGCCAAAGCTACCTGGCAGCCTGTGGGGGACCTGCTGATCGACTCTCTGCAGGACCACATCGACAAGACCGTGGTGAGTCGGAGAAACAGCAGTGTCTCACTTACCATTGACACCAAGACATCAAGTCAGGAGTTAAAACACCCCACTCCACTTTTATTTTACTTACAGGATTTTATATAAGTCCATTAAAAGTTTAACTGTAAATTATTGGTGTGTAACTCATAAATCATTAATTTAATAGCAATATTGGGGCTGTCAATTGTGATTTGATTCAATAAAAGTGTTGGAAAAAAAACTGCACACTGCTGAAATAAGCATCTGCAACAATGTGAGTAAGAGTCTGCAGTGAATTCTCACACAATTTCCACACTCCGCTTTTTATCTTCAGAGCAAAATGGTACTTGATTTGATGATGTACTCAGTTCAATGATTCTGTCTTTTGTGTTCGCAAATGCCACTCATCGAATTTGAGGACGTCTTTTTTTCCTGAGGAGACCTGGCCAAGAAACAAGCGACACATTTAGATAACAGGAGGAAAAATGGCAGCTTTTCTTAATAAACAGTGAACAGTAAATGAAAGAGTGACAAAAGGAGAAATAGAGGACAGAGCGAAAACTGTCAAATCATGGTTAAAAGGTTGCATGGGGAAAGGCAGCTCCTTCACTGTTGCATTAGTTTAATGTAGTCTGTTAAACCACCTCTAATCCTCACGATTGTCTCCCACAGTACATCTCTTAATATCCATGTCATGGAGGATAAAACTGATTAAACAGAATACATCACAACCATGGACCATACGTTGCAGCTACGTGACACGCACAGCAACCGCAGTAGACTTTAACATTCAAGTTATAGCACAACAAAACTCAATTTAAAACTTGACTGATCTCCAATTAGATTCTTTGTGAACAGTTGTGATATCAATTATTCACCATGCCACAACATGAAACTTTCTGCACAGACCTTCAGAGAGGAGATCGCCCCGCTGCGTCAGGATGTTCGGATGGTGAACGAGCTCTCCGCAGAGCTGACGCCACTGGACATCCAGCTGTCCTCCACTGCCTCCAGACAACTGGACCAGCTCAACATGAGATGGAAACTACTACAGGTAGTTTAAATCTTCCTCGGTCATCTGCAGACGTTGAAGCACTCATGGTTTTTCCGCACACACGCTTGATTTCTCTTGTGTTTGTGTGCCACTTTTCTTCCTTCCTTGTCCACAATTGCCTAAATTAACGCTGTCTTCAACATACCTTGTTCCTCGTTTTCTTCCTGTTCTCTCGTTCTACTGCCTGCCTCTGTGTTTTTTTAATCTTTTCTGTCCGTCTTTATCTCCATCTCCCTCGGTTAGTCTCGCCATGTGCATGCTGATTTTATTCTGTGTCAGCCGAACACACAGGGGACGGAAAGTTATCCCTCTACCTGTGTTTTATTTGAACACAGCTCCGTGCGCACCGCAACACTTTGTCACTACACATCAATGGACACTATTGTCACGGCACACCTGTCACAGTCTTGGCTCTCGACGATCGTGAATGTTGTGCGGTGTGGGATTCACTGAGTGTTTCTCAGAGCGGAGCATGTCTCAGCCCTAGAGGGGGAAGTCGTGGAAGAGTCTCTTTACAAGCCATCAGAGCCGAAGAGACGAGACATGATGTCGGCTGTGAATTAGGGAGTGAAATCCTCTTCTTTAACTTTGTATGCGAACAAGAGCATACCAGTGTGCAAATTCAAATCAGGGAGTGTGTGAACTGTGAAGGATTCGTTCAGACACATTCCTGTCCTGATGTAAAGTGTTCTTGTCGCCAGTTTTTTCACATTTTTATTTTATTTTTGTCTTTCTTTGATTGACAACTTATTCAGTAAGTATTTTTCTCCATAACGACTAACTCTTGAAATCCTTTTGAGGTCCTTAATCAGGCTGCCCAGCGATGCCTGTGGTACCCAGTGGTAAGAGGATGAATACAGGTCACACCGCCCAGCTGTGATGACATCCATTTGAAGGACATCAAGCAGCCACAGATACACTACGATTTCAAAGATACGGTCATGGAAACTTGTATTTTATAAAACCTATTTGAAGTTTTCCACACGGTGTCGTCACTCTAGATAAATTAGTTGTGAATGTGGGCAGAAAAAAGCAGGACAGGGAGAAAAATTGAAATCTTAGAAAGAAACCTAAAGTCATCCCTTTATAAGTGTGACACTGCAGCAGAGTGAAACTGGGTAGCTGGGCTAATTTGTAGCCTTGTGATATCTCCCATGTACTATACGGACACACACTAATAGTCTTACTGCCTGGAGAATAACCATAACTCAAATACTGAGTCAGAGGAGGGCAGAGTTTCAGTGGATTGCACACTTTGTCTCTCTGTTGTTCTCTCTTATTTCTCTCAGTCTGCAGGAAGGCGACGGCTTCACTAATAAGCCAGGTCTGACTGTGTAGTTTGATGATTTGGTTTTCATATACAGACAGCTCCCATCTTCCTCTCTGTAGGACAGCGGCCATAATAGCCATTAGCGGCCAGAAAGAAACCGAGCTATTGGCCTTTCTGCGCCTATTCCCAGGATCCCTGTGTAGACAGCTGTGATCTGGTTGCCATGATGCCTGAGCTGTCTGTGTGCGTGTGAGACGCAGTATTACAGACTGCCAATACCATCCTGCTGGTCAGACTGATGGAGCAAAGCAACCACACAGCCACATAGGGTACAGGTGCAGTGCCTGAGAGGTCAATACACAACTTTCACACGAGTGCAGGAGTGAATGTCAGTGTGATTGATAAGTCGAACCTCTATTAAGCTTCACCCGTCACTGAAGGGGCTGCATGCAAAGGTACTATATAAGGAAAAAGAAATCTGCAGAATGTTTGCATTGGCACAGTTTTGGGTCTTGCCCTGATTTTGATCATATTCAGGGTATAATGTTTACAATGAACATGAGAAACCACACGATTTGGGAAGCATCCAGGTCTCTGATTGTCTGTGTCATAGCAAACATGTCTTTGACACCACTGCATCCAGCCTCTCTTTCCTCTCATTTGTGCTTTGGCTTCAGCATTATTGCATTTACCACTGTGTTTCTGGGATTTTCCATTTGATCACCAGTAGTAGAAAACAATAGCAACAATACAGTTAGTCTTCTGCAGTGTCACTGTCAAGACTTTAACTTTAAATTCAGTGTATAGATTAGGATTACATCATGTATCAAGACATAACCTGGTCATAACATGGTCATTTCTCCATCACACAGCTGTCTATGCCGGCCACATAATTGCTTGCAATTGTGACCCAAAGCATATTTTTATACTTTTGGTCTTGTCCATTTTCTTCCAACTCACACATGTAACTATGTATTTCTCTTTCAAAATACTCCTGAGTTCACTGCAATACTGTCGCTGACCACATCCAGTGTAGACACTGATGTAAGACTTCCACTTTGGTTGCTGGCATGCTGCTTTCATTACATAGCGGGTGTAGCAGCAGCATTGTTAGCTGCACTGGGTGTGAAGAATAGAAACAATGGGAACTAGACCCTCTGGGGTAAACGCACTTTAGTTCAATTAGTTCAAACTGATATTCAGCTGTGCTATAAAACCACTATACAATGCTGTACACACCAGTGAACTCCTAGACGGTGGTATGGTAAATAACACAGCATGATTTTATATGATACAGTATATATTTCTACCTCAATGAGAAAAAAAGTTTCTTCAGCTGAGGGTTTTACAACAAATCCACTTTCAACTTAATTGCATTGAAATTGAATTCATCCCAACCATGACGCCAACTCCAGCCACTGCAAATTTGTTTTTTTTTTAATTCTGTGAGTACAACTTTCAGGCCCCACAGCTGACTGTCTCGTCTCCTGTCTGTTTGTCTTCTTGCAGGTGGCAGTAGAAGACAGACTGAAGCTCCTTCAGGAAGCCCACCGAGACTTCGGCCCCTCCTCCCAACATTTCCTCTCCAGTGAGTACAGAACCACTTACCTTTCTTGGGAAATTAGATCGTTTTGGGGGACCTCGAGTTTGTTACCACTCAGTTACACTGATTCACATCCCCTTAATTTTTTCATTTCCCATCTTTTCATCTTCACCCATTGTTCTTGTGCTATGTGCTTCACAGACTTGTATGCTCAGTGGATATGCGTGTGCATGCGCATACTCACACGCGCAGTTTGCAGACGAGGCACTTTACTCTTGAATAATGCAAAGCTTAATTACAGTTCTTCACTGACTTCCTCTTCTTCTACCTCTTTAGAGTGGTCATTAGCAGAGACAGAGAGAAGAACAGAGAGAGTTAGAGACAAAGCTAAAGAGAAAAGACAAATGCAGGAGTGTGAACATTAAACAAAGCAGCCAGTCTCTCGGTCCCCATTTCTCTCTCTATCATCATTTTCTATAATCATACAGCCATTAGTGTTCTCTCTGCTCCACCTGATTTGCTTTGCTGGCTGTCAGACACGGAGACAAAATGAACGGTGTGCGATTCAGAGCAGGTGGTAAGCTTGGCCGCCGTGCTGTGTCACCAATAGACGTGAATTTACTAAGTAAGCCCTGCTGAGAGCTCAGCGACTGCACCAGACAAAACACCACTGTCTCTTCTTTCATCTTCCTGGCACTATGACACTATCTCCTCCATCACACATTCACTCTCATTACAATAGTAGCTTAATGTTCCCTCAGGGATCAATAAAGTACTGCGTTCTTATCTCGCCCTATCCATCTAGTATATCTCCCAATCTCACTTAATCTCTTTCTCTTACTGTCTTTTCATCTCTCTATCTGTGCATAGAGCTGTGTCAAGGAGGCGGGAAAGTGGGAGGGCGATAAATCAAGCAACATTTCTGCCCCGTATTGCTTTTGAGAGCTTCTCAAGTCTTATATTTTGGCTGGTGTTAATACTGAATCAGCTTGTCATTTTTTAAATTTCCCATTCCCTTGGTCTGTCCGTACAATTATCATTGTTCATACCCACAAAGATTTTACATGAATCTGGGCATGTGGCACCCTTTTCTACATTTTATTCCATTGTCTTTTAATTTCCTTTTCACGCCCTCTTGTCTCCCTCCTCCCTCTTTCTGCTGAGAAAACAATACCCATTTACTTTTTCCCCCCCCTTCTTCTCAATTTCATGAACAGTAAGAGTCTTCTTTCTATACTGTATGTTTTTATGGATGTGGTAGATATAAGAATTATTTCAAGTCAAGCTCTGAACGCTAAACGGATTACTGCGCTGCATGGTAAAATTGTGCAATGTTTATTAAGATGGTGTTTGGATTTTGACTGCTAAACTTTTTGTCTCTCTCTCTCTCGATCTTGGTGTTTCTTCATCTTTGTCTCTCACTCTGCAGCTTCGGTGCAGCTCCCGTGGCAACGTGCAGTTTCTCAGAATAAGGTTCCATATTATATCAAGTAAGTGGTGATAGCCATCTTTGTGCCTCTGTATAAACTGTATGCATTTGTTTTTGCATGTGTGTTGGTGTGTGTGTGCGTGTGTGTGTGTGTGAATAAGAGATGAAGATTATACACTGGTAAGGCATTCAAAGCAGAGGAACTATTGTACTGTCTGTATAAATGCTGATGATTTTAAATCCAATTATCCTTTTTATTTTTTGGTGTTTGCCTACATCTTCTATATTACTGTTTTTTTTTTTTTTTTTGTTTGTGACCCTTTACTATAACACAATGTCTACCTGTGATCCTTTGTCAAAGGGTGCTTGTTTGTGAGTAAATCTAAAATCTAAGAGTGATTTTCCATATTTTTCATTTGATAATTTTTTTAGAGGACTGAAGAGGTAAAACTATGTTAGAGAAAAGCCTGAAAAATTAACAAAATGTTGTATAGAAGAGTGAAGGTTTTTTTGTTTGTTTTGTATTCCCTACCCCCGTAATTATCTAGTAACCCTTTAAATACATTTTGCGTGCAAGTTTGTAAAAAAGAACTAGGTCAAATATCCCATTTAGGCAATTAGACCAAACCAAAATAAGTCTACTGTCATACTGTCACATGATCTTTTACAACTTAAATTGTCATTTCAAAGGTTTATAGGTTTATTTATAGGTTTTCCAATGCTATACCCTCCTCAAAGTACTGAAGAATTGCAGAAATGTTCACAGCTGACTGTAAAATGGCTCATTATTATCATTATCACATTTTTTTTCAGTCTGGACTTTGATACTTAAATCTTTTCAACCTTTTCACATTCTGACCTCTAGTGACCTCTCACATACATCATCCATAAATGGTGGAGTAGCCATGATTTTATGTATATTCTGTCATTCATTTTGCTCACAGTCACAAAGTTCTTTCTGCCGATTTGCTCCTGTGTGTATATTAAAATTCAGGCTTTGTCACTTTTCTTATTCAGTCTAACATTAGCAACTCCTTTTGAATAGATAATATCTGGTTGAATCCCCTGACAGCTTCCCACACAGTTCTAATAGTGACTATTAACTTGACGTCCTGCTTCCCATTCTAATTTTTGCCAAATCAGGCCAAACAGCAGGTTTCTATTTAAACAGGCAGAGAGAAGACCTGTGTTGGTAGGAGCTTTTCTACTGTTTAGTAAAATGTCAGTTTTGAAAGTATGCTGGACCTCATTATCCAGAAGTAATCTAACCATATGTCAGTAAAGTGCTGACTAATGCTCACCCTTATTTTTGTCTGGTGGGGCGTCACATCTTTAGAAAAATCTTTTTTTGTAGCAGTTTCAGCTATCATTTGTTAGTCCCGCTTTCTTTGTTTCTGTCGGAACACTGTTACAGCCTAACTTTGTGATTTAGGATGATGAAATTCGTGTTTTGTGTTTTTTTAAAAGGCTGCGCCCTTAAATCGCCTGATGCCATGAGTCGAAATGTCACCGTCTCAGTTAACTGGCCATCTTTCAAAGCAACCCACCATAAATACTAGTATAAATACAGCGACAAAGATTTACAAGTCTAGTCTTGTATCAGTGATAGGTTAAACCTCTCCAAAAGGTTTTGATGCAACCATTCTCCAAAAGCGTTTATATTCATGTTAGCATGCTCAAGAATTCCACTTGTAAAGACGTGAAACTTGTTTGAGATGGGTTAATTTACATTTTCATCAGTTTGCGTAGAGTTTAGACTGTTTTTGAAGTTTTTGCTTGGTGGTGGTGCATTCAAGTCCTTCTTGAAAGCTAGTGAAAACATTTATCAAGCAATTTAAAACAGTTTATTTGGTTCATTAAATCACATTGAAAAATTTGGAGTTGGTTAGGGAGGAGGTCAAGATAAAACGCCTGCAGCCGGACAATAAAGAGCCAGACGGGGACGTAGAAAAAGATGGGATTTAGACAAAGAGGAGGGGAGGGACACCTGCGCTCTGTTTGGGTCTGCAGCTTGGCACCAGAGGGGGATCAGAGATGAAAGCCAGAGACAGGCAGTGACTCGGAGGACAGGCTTATAACTTTAGAGTCAACAACAGCCTGTGATCACAGATGTGCCCGGCCAATGAACCTGCATCCGCCCACTCGCGCAAACAGAACACATGTTGCACAAGGGCATTCGCACACAAAACAAATACACAAACAGAGATGCACACTCAAGACAGTTGCCACCCTCAGTAGACAGAGAGAGATGAACGGCTTTTGAAAGAGACAGGTCATGACCTACTGCTCCCAGGATAGAAAATAACCACAGAATGACCCGGGGAACACAAATATTTTCCCCACACTCACACTGGCAAGAAAACACATACAGACAACCAAAGATGCATACGAACTCCAACTGGAACCAAGCTGAAACTCGCTAACCACAGACACACACACACACCATGAGTATACACCATATGTCCTGATGCCTCTAGGTTGGTTGGACCAGGTTTTTTCTTTCCATGGCGCCTCTCACATTAACCCCAGACTGCCTCTCAG
The DNA here is from genome assembly GCA_038419695.1 of Scomberomorus guttatus. Lineage (NCBI taxonomy): Eukaryota > Metazoa > Chordata > Actinopteri > Scombriformes > Scombridae > Scomberomorus > Scomberomorus guttatus. The sequence continues at coordinate 13,647,622 of CM076462.1, forward strand.
AAACGGGAAGAAAATAATCAATCCTCCTTTAACGTTAACCACAGTGTGTGGCTGTTTGTTGATGTACATTCACAGCCACTGGACAGTCTGTAATTTGAGATCGCCAACGTTTTTTGATTCCCCTCTCCCATCCCTCTGCACGCACACAAATACACATCCAGGCTGGTGCACACTCATGCATACCCATTTAATTTGGAGCTTGAAAACAGAAATCTAAACCCATCTCCAGGACTAATCACAGGTCACTTTCAGTGTTGTGACATCTTTGGGACACTGCCATCAGTCTTTGACATATTCATTTCCCTGAACCCCTCCTCGTCTCCTCTTCCAGCCCCTCTCGTATCATGCCTCTTTTCTTTGAACTGACAAAGGGCCCCTGATTAAAACCGTTGCCTTGTCCACCCCCCGTAGTGCGGAGTTCAAGCAACGTATTGGGGGGGGGGGGGGGGAATCAAACGGCTTCACACAAGTTCTGTGCCTGCCGTCTCACGCTGGCAACCTCGCATGCTGTCCCATTTCACCCATTCTGGTATGTTTTCGGGAGAGTTCACATGACTTGCGGGCTCTATGAGAGGAAACTTAGCAAGATTGCAAAAGTTTACTCTATATTCTGAGACTTTTCTAGTAGTTTTTCTAGTACTCTTGTGCTGTCTATCTGTATTATTTTCATAAAACATGACACTGAGAAATTGTGCGTGCGCTTGGTTGTGCCTAGCAGAGCAAACAGCCTTTATATACTGTATATGGGTGGACTGTGCGCTGCTCTAAATTTAACAGAGCTTGAAGAAGAATCCAAAGCTATTTGAAATGTATGGGAGAGAGGTGGCTGTTTTTTTTTTTTAAGAGTGAAAAAGAGGCAGAGGAGGTGAAGGGAAAGCCAGAGAAAGGCAGAAGATGTCAGGTGGTGAATGCAGACACTTATCACCTGTCACAGACTCTTTATGATAAGTCTGGCAGGTTGCTGTCACTGGGGGGAAAAAAAAAAAGTTCCTGAAATCTTCCTCTTGCTTACTCACATATTTAACTAATTCTGTCTCTTTGGATATCCAGATATGCAAGTAATCATTCATTTGCAGACTCATGGTTATTCATGGTGGCCTTTCTTGGAGTGTGTGACAGTGACAAACTCCCAGCAGCAAAGAAAAGTGGTGTTAAGAAGTGTTGGCTGATCTGCAGCCAACAGTTTGATGGGATCATAGGGCAAGGGTGGATGCATCCCTGAAGGATTTTTTTTTAAATCTTTTACTCCCCAGAAATATCAATGTTGTTGATTTCATATTCTGTTCTGTTGTAGGACAGACAGGCAGGCAGACAGACAGGCAGACACACAGTCACAGTAGTGTGAAAACTGTGGTTATGTTTAATTATTGAGCAGCAGACAAGAAGTAAGCAATTAGCAAAACCACTTTAACCTTCTGTTGGATTCCATAGCAGCTGGAAATGGCTGTGCTAAACAGAAAACGTCAAAGGAAATAGCAATTATTTTTGATAAGCTTAATTGTTATCATAGTGATCTGTTAGTCTAAGAGGGTCAGACTGCTCACTTCTGTTGGAAGGTTTCAGCTGCAGCTGCTGATTTTGCTTGCTCGCTCACATAGAAATCTCATAAAAACATCTTGTAAAAGGTTACCCCCCCCCCTCCCCATCAAATGATACCCTGGTGGCTACATAAATTTCATCCATCCTCCATCTGCTGCAGTATCCCCCTTCCGTGACCCCATTTGATTTATTGACGATTACTCTGAGATTTCATTTAATGATGTTTATGACGGAAAATGTCACATGCATTGCACAATACCCAAGTGGCTGTCGCTCACAGTTAGCCACTTTCTGAAAAATCAGGAAAACCACCATTTCTGATAAAAGGCCATTGTAATTGCCGTGTTTCCATTTCAGTTTGTTTTGACTTTTGCGAAAAATGAGAAGTCATTTCCTACATGGGACATACAGTACATGCCTAAGAAAAGTAGGAGTTAGCACTTATTGTCAGTTATCTTGTCGGATACAGTATGGATATAGAGGTGGTGTCATATCTATGGCTGCAATTAACGATTATATTAAGATCACAGAACTAAAAGCGGTCAGTCCAAAAGTATACAGTATTCAATTCATAATGATATAAAACAGAAAAAAGCAAATCCTCACATTTAAAAAGCTGGAAGTATATAATGTAGATAACCAAGAGTTTATCATCAAAGTTGTTGTCAAGTTGGTGCTCCGCTGCTCTGCTAATCACATGATTAATTCAGCACTACATGTGTCCTACGACTGAGGAGATTTTTTTTTTTAGATTGGGATACTCCACACTGGATTCACCAAGGATGTACTGCTGTATGTATCTCCAAGACACTTTTAAATATCAAATGTCAAATATCTATCAAATATATATGATATATCAAATATCTGCCAGAAAATCTCAGTTTTTGTCCCCTACTCTTTGATATTCTCTGATGCCTCTCCCTTCGCCTACGAATGTCTCCCGCTGTGTTATCTAAACTGTAGCAGCTTTGTAGTAAACGTGTCAGTTTTCTTTTTTTTTTTCTCTCCTGCAGGACAACAAAAAGATTGCATAGGCATTACAAAGGGAATGCGTTGAAGGGAAAGCGCTGAGGACAGTCAAACCTGACAACTCAGTCGTCCTCATTATGGCATTCATGAGCTGTGGATATAAGCAGAGGCTGTCTAATCTTTTTGTTGATGGAAATGCTGCCTGCCTTTTGGTGTGTGTACATAATTATGATTTTTATTGTTCAGCAAGGTGATCGTGTATCCCATCATTGCACCAGCCCACTTTTTTTCCCATGTACCCTGCTACACTTAGATGACAACGACAAAACTGTATTTTACGGCAATGGCTGTTGGCTAGTTGTTGCCTGGATAGCCGGTATTCTTCCTCCTAGTTGTGTTTGTGTGCAGCAAATATCAACAAATCCCCCGACTCGGATTCATTGAACCACTTTGTCGATTCAGCCGAGCTCTTTGTAGGCCGTCTAAATAAAACATAAGCCTGTCCTCAGCGTGAGCAGGTCCAGGCATTAGTGATGCTTGTGCAGGCATGAAAGGGGTCATCAGTGTGTACAGCCAGTGAATAGTGATTAATATAGGCGTACGAGGCGGGCTCCTGCCATCCACCGCGCCACCTCAGTTCACTGTCAGCACTCAACCTTACCTCCTGGCGTCTGTCAGCAGAGAGCGAGCCATCGCAGGAACCACAGGGGAGCCTCTGCATTCAAAAACAGACTTTTATTTCACAAACTCTCTTCCTGAAATTGTCTCAAACACTCCACACGGATCTGAGTATGGCTTCTGACAGCCAGGTGCCTTCGTGAAATATACACACACGCATACAGTATATACAAACACACACGGCCAGCAGTGCTCAAATAGAGGCGCCGATTGGCAGCTGCTGCTTGAGGAAAGTCAGATTCTTTGCTCTCCTATGTGTGAAGGAAACCATGTTTGATCGGTTTTAGCATGGGTCTTATTTTATTTATTTTTGTAGTGTTGGCTTTTCTGTAGATTTGGTTTGTTCATGTTTTGTGTGCGTATGTCTGTGCGAGGCTTCCTTCTGAAGCAGAAATATAAACACAGAGTTGAGACTTGGGTGCCTTATATTTATGTCCCGTGTTTGAAAAGGAAGATCCTGTGGTGATGAGAGGTATTCATAGTTACGTGTGTATTCATGTGTGTGTGTATGTGTGTGTGTGTTCTTGCTGTTTCACTCAGAAAGTTCTTATTGTTTCCACATTGTGATTTATTATTTGTGAAGGAATCTTTAGCCTCTGTCCCCAATTTGAGCTCAGTAAAGCATTGACAATGTTTGCACAAGTCAAATACAGATGACAGCTTAAATAGAGATGTTAGCTTGTGTGCTATTGCAAGTGTGTATTGATTTTGAGTGTGTACTTGTTTCTTTGTGTCTACTATTGCTAATTTGTGTGTATGTTTTTGCATATTATAATGTGAAAGCGCTTGTCAGGTTGTGTATGTGTGTGTTTTGGTGTCAGGAGCCCCTGTTCTGTTTGTGTGTCGGCTTACTTGTTTCTTGTGTTTATTGGTCTGATGGGTGTCTTTTCTTGCTGTGGTTTTCAGTCACCAGACACAGACAACCTGCTGGGACCATCCAAAGATGACAGAGCTCTACCAGTCACTAGGTGGGAAGCAAACATAATCACACACATTGTCTTCAGGCCCTTAAAATGTTTCTGACATTATATTGTCAGAAATCTTAATTTTTTAAATTTACCTCTAGTAGTATTTAGCCATGTATGTAGTTTTGGTTTTATTTGCCCAGATACTGTAACTGTCTCTGAGATTTATGCCTCCACTCCAGTACAACAGAGCTGAATTTCATTTGTGGTGCTCAAAGTATTAAAAAGTTATTAATCCACAGAATTCACCATCAACTGTTTTTATACATTTCTTATGTAGAGAGTAATTCCAGTTCAAACTATTCACAATGACTACGTTTACATGCACACTAATATTCCACTATTATTCCGAATATGACCGTATTCCGATTTTGATACGGGTCATGTAAACAGCATATTCCAGCCTTATTCCGAATGTGGCATTTTCCAATTAAGATGTGGGATTTTCCGATATTATTTGGCTTTTAGGAGCATTCTTTGGACACGTATACAGCGCATTCGGAATATGCGTCTCAATTGGGGTTTTTCCCGCAGTTTGTGACACACGGCTTCTTGCCTGTTTACGGTCTGCTCTGTGTGTTGTAAACAAACCAACTCGCCAACAGTTTGAAGGGCTGGGATAGAGATGCATGACAGGCTGGTTGTGAAATGCACCCCTGCGCAGGCAAAATGACATATGCTGGAGCAGGAAGGCAGACAGAGGAGAGGAATGAGAGGAGAGTGGAGAGCTGTTCAGGGCGGGATAGAAAAACAGAGCGCGCCTTCTCCACAATGGGGACGGAGGGGATTAGTTATTATCCTGATATGCAGCCATGGACTCATTAGCCATGTAAACAGTTTAGTAGGAATATTGTCTTTTTTGGCATAAGGGCAAACACAGGAATGTTTTGTGCATGTAAACGTGGTCAGTGTGTTCTGTGCATTATCCTGAGTAACAGGGCTGCTGATTCTGAACAGAGATGTTTCTGTTGAATTTTTAAAATGTAATTTGTCATTGCTGTGAGCGCCACAAACAGAATTACTTTTACTGCCATTGTATTGTGGTGGAGGCAAAAATTTCAGAGATATTTCAGAACTTGGGCAAATAAACTTTAAAACTATCTCCATTGACAGATACCACAAGACGTAAGTCAGAAGATGTGTTTATCTGTACTGCCATGCAAAGGTAGACAGCAGGAAGTACAAAAAAAGTGAAAGTTTTGAAGTTTGACAGTTATGTAAGTTTTAAAATCTTAACTATATTACTTTTAATGAGAAATATCCCCACCAGCAATAAAACAGAAAAAAATTCTGATAAAATCACTCTGCTCTCTGTTTGGACAATCTTACAGGCATTTAAGCTAGGCTAGTTAGCTTTTAGCAGGATTGGTTTATCTGGTGTTACTGTTTCTCTCCATTATGTTTTGATTTAGCTACTGCCTAATTTATGTAGTATAACAAACTTGGTTACTCAGATGTCGGGGTATCAAAATTAATTTTTCAACTACAGGAAACGGTTAGGAAAAAAGTTGGTAAATTCGCTTTAGCTAAGGCTAGCTGTGAGTGCTCTCTGGCTAGCCTTAACTAGCTGAAGTGCAGTCAGTGCGACCAAATATGTAGTTACTGCATTCTGGCTTTGTAAGGCAGTGTAGTTTGGGTGAACTGACCCTTTAAATACAGTTAAATAAAGCCTGTTTCATGGCAGTATAGATCTTTAAAGGATCAGGGGCCTGTTTCACAAAAGCGATTTTGCAAGCACAGCTTATATATCGCAAATTATGTCAGCATGATTTTTCACAAGTGATTGTGAAAATTGCCAATTGCCAATTTGCAGGTATTACAGGGTTCTTGCATGCTCATGCATTGGTCTCAAGTATGACGTTTGTTTCGATAAGTGAAACGGGTAAAAATGAACAGGAAATTATCTTGTGTTGCAAATTTGGTGAAACAGGCCCCTGATCTTTTGAAGGCTCTTCTCTGGTGAGGAATCAACTAAATCCTGTTGACCTATTTCTCACTTGACCATTTAGTTTACTTTTTACTTTTAACTTGATTGAAATTGCACCCCGATCTTTTTCCTCTCTCCTGCTCACTGCTCGTATCCATATGCATGTCTCTGTCCCTGTGGGGTGGCCAGTGTGACTGTTTTTTTAATGAGCAGCCAGATAAGTAATAAGCTGTGAAACTTTGGGAGTGTTTGCTGTAGGCCAGCAGCTCAACAAATAGCACCAGCCCCCACTGAGGCAGAACTCGCTAACCTAATTACACCCCCCCCCCCCCCTCCCCCACCAACTCTCCTCGGTCATTTTAATAGACAATAACTGACAAAAAGTCGGCTTTCATTGAAGACGGAGGTCTTGCTTGTGTTGCCCAGTAGGCAGATTTCTGTTGCACTTTGTTTTCCGATTTTCTGCATCCGTTTCCTTTTTGGCCATCTACCTTTTATCTCTCTGTCTCTATCCCCGCCTGTAGCGGACTTGAACAATGTGAGATTCTCAGCATACCGAACAGCCATGAAGATCCGCAGACTACAGAAAGCACTGTGCTGTAAGTAAGACGCTCGCACACACACACACCTTACTACCTACACTCATGGTCTGGTTCTTTTGAAGTCTGGGTGCAACAAGGGGATGCAGTAATGATTTGAAGCTTTGCCAGATGCTGTGCCAGAACAGCACAGGAGCCAAGGATATTTTGGCTGTAAAATTGCACGCATTGTGTCCGCGTGTTTGTGTAAGAGAGTGTATGTGTGTGTGTGTGTATTTTGTCCATGCACAGTCACAGCTGGTGCTGGTGTTAAGCCTGTTGAGCAGAGCCTCATTTGGTGTGCACAGGTGGGATTTTTTTTTTTTTTTTTAGGCTGGTCTTTTTTAGCATTTTTCTCAACACAAGAGCTGCTGTTTTCTGGTTCATAATGGAAGCTTTGATAAAGGCAGTTATTACCTACTGTCTCAGGTGGCTATCTACACACACACACACACACACACACACACGCGCACACACTGCAGGTGCATGCAGTCTCCTCCCTTGTGAGGCAGCAGCTACTTGGGCTCAGCACAGTGTAGTAACAGTGACAAATGTTAACTATTATCCAGCTGTTGACATTATTATAGCAACACACTCCGCATGCTCACACTGCTCATTTACATCCTGCTGTTTGCTCTGTGTGCATGTGTGAAACCAAAAGATAAAATATACCATGCCTTTTGTAGGTGTGTGTGTGTGTGTGTGTGTGTGTGTGTGTGTGTGTGTGTGTGTGTGTGAGCAGCTTTAGGCTTGTGTACCTGAATAATCATAGGTATCAATGTGTGATATTGTGTTTGTTGGTTGTTAATGAGTTTGAGTTATTCAGGCGTTCAGGCATTTTAGTTTACTATCTTATATTGCCTCTCTGATCTCATGCGTGTGTTTGTGACGGAAACGCATTAGCCTGAGTGATTTCGACTTGGGGCACTGCAATTCAATTTCATCCATTAGATTAGAACAGTCACTTCGCAGAACATGACCACACACACGTGCACACACACACACACAGGCACACGCACTTCAGAAGGATTAGTAGTTATTAGCTATTAGCCTGGATTTATGTGGAATCTTTGCTGGGAGACCTGTATGAATGTTTGCAAATTTGCGTGTTTAGGCTACATGCCTGTTTGTGAGAGAGAATGGCACGTGCGCAGACACACACACACACACACACACACACACACACACACACACAAACACACATGACAGGGATACTATGAAACGGCTAATTGGGTTAAGTCTGTGCCAAGGGGGCTGGAGAAGCACAAATGAGCTTGCGTGGCATCCCGCTAATGTGCCACAGCCTCTCAGCTTCATATCAGCATGTGTAGCGAAAAAGCTGGAGAGAAGTAAAGTTTTGCTTTCTGACAGCATGCCTGCCCTGCTGTGCCAGCTCCATGTGGATACGCCCCAGTAATTAGTGCTATCTGGGGAACAGGGGGGGTAACAAAGGCAAGGAGATGCAGAGGGGTTCACAGAGGGCGAGCGATGGGGCAAGTGTGAGGAGGTGTGAGAAGAAGAGGAGAGGGAGCAGTGTTTAAATGGTATGTGGACAAGTGCCAGTGAGTCAGAGGGAGAAGTGCATATAGAACAGCATGATGACCTTTGCTTGCGCTAATTAAGAATTCCATCATGATCTGAGCCTTTAATAGGTTCGTAAAGTCATGTAAAACACAATGTCCCAAATGCACACTAGGTACTAATTCTACCTTTGTTTTGAATATGTGGCACATTCACTGCAAAAACAATTGTCTTAAGTAATTTCGTATCAGATTTGGTCTTCAACAGTTTGAGTAGTATCTCAATACACGACAGAATAAAGTCACATCAATGCATCAGAATCAAGAAAAATGCACTTGATTCCAGAAATGTCTCGATGAGCTGTTGGTTGTAGAAAATATTTGAGGTCTTATTAGACAAAATCATTTTTTAAAATAGTGAGGTCTTGCAGTTCAGACTCAATCATGCTGGATTAATGTTAACTACCATGATGTGTTAATGAGACACCACTGACTGTGTGCGTGTGTGTGAGAGAAAGAATGACAGTATCTACTAAACAATAGCTGCAGAAGGTGTGTTTATCTGTCACACCTGGTGTGTTTATGCAGCTGGTTACTTTGTTTAATAGTGTTGTCTCAAAGGACTTGATTAGCCTGTTTCTTTAAATTTCCTCCCAGTCTCTTTCACTGTCAAGATACGTAAATGGCTACAGTATACAGTAGAGCATGATGGGAGTACAATTGATATAAATATAACATTCCTTTTTTTGCTTTGTCATTGAAGATGTGCTGTAGCCAACAAATTAAATTAGAAGAAACTAGATTCTGCTCTCAGTCTAAGTCTCTTGAATTTTTTCCTTGTTTATCTTTTTTGCTCAGATTTCTCCCTCATATTAATATTTCACCACAATGAGCCGTCTGTTCTGTGCCTGTAGTCCCAGCAGACTCTCGCAGATAGTTGTTTTGAACTATTTTGGACAAAATATCAGTCAAGTCTGCAGTTTTGAAGTGTCTCTATGAATAGTCTGTGCCATTTTCAGCTCCTTGTCCTTTTTTTTTCTGTTTTGCTGGCATTTTCAGAAAAAATCTGGCATTTCCAGAAAAAAAAACTTGTTCCCCCAAAGAACAAGTTGGAAATGTTATGAATGGTTCTGACTATTTCTTCTCTCTGTCCATTTACACCTCTTATGTGATGTCTTGTTCTTTTTTTAATCTTCTTTGTCTTGTTCCTTTTCACTGTTCTTGTCAACCTTTTCCTCTACCCTCCTTTTTTCACTTTCAATTCTTTTCCTTCCTCCCTGTTTCTCTCCTACTCTGTCCCTTCTTCTCCATCTTCCTCCACCTGCCCTGGCCACTCTTCTACCACTCTTCCCTCCATCTTTTGTCTCCTGTCCGTCTTCATCTGCAGTGGACCTGTTGGACCTTAGCGTGGCCCAGAACACCTTTGAGCAGCACAAGCTCACCAACAACAATCAGCTGCTGTCCGTTCCGGACGTCATCAACTGCCTGACGTCCATCTACGACGGCCTGGAGCAGGAGCACAAAGACCTGGTCAATGTGCCACTCTGCGTTGACATGAGTCTCAACTGGCTGCTGAATGTCTATGACACGTATGTGTGCCATCTGTGTTGCATTTAGGACAGAGGATTATGAATCAGTCTCCATTTTTGGTTCTTGGCTTTCTAAAATGTAACTGAATTAATAATTTAACTCAATTATTCAAGGATCCCTCATGTTGTTGTTTGTTTATGCATTTAAACTTATTTAAACTGATTATTATTTAGACTGATGTGTATGTGTCGTGGCCCTGCAGTGGTCGCAGCGGGAAGATCCGCGTCCTGTCCATGAAGATCGGATTGCTCTCTCTCTCCAAGGGACACCTTGAGGAGAAATACAAATGTAAGTGCCAATGGCTAGGTAAGATATCTGCTGATGCACACATGCACTTAAACACACCACTCCCCAGCTCCCTGTACAGGCCAGTCTGCAGCAAGTCCATCCCATACTGCTCCGGCACAGCTGTAAGCTAATCCCAGCAGTGTTAATTAGGGGTGGGACACAAAATTGATACTGCAACATATTGCGATATTTCCACTTGTGATACGTTATCAATACACTGGCGCCAAGTATCAATACATTTTTCTAAAGATAGGACTGCTCAGAATAGATTCAGCTGCTTTGGCGCCACTACCCTCTGCCTCCTTATGGAGGTGCTGAACAGACTGGTGCAAGCAAAATAACCAAACGCCAGCCATGAGCAGCTGCTGTTAGACTTTCCATGTCCATACTGAAAACACAGAGTCCACTGGAGCTTTCACACTGCCACTAGAAGCACATTCATGGCCCTTTGTTCATAATAAAATGAGCATTATTCATGGTAAATTGACTCACTCAACCTCTCTCTTCTACACCACCTAACCTCCTAACTTAAGTCAAGAAACAGCCACCTGCACTAGTCTAGATTAGTTAGATTGAGGGTGCTATGAAAACCAAGAATGCATATAATTGGGTGGATCAAGACAGGGAATGATTATTAGAAGAATGGCTATTTCATATTTGTAATTATATTTATAAAAACATTATGTAGCCTAAAATGGTAGTAGGTTACCTAAAACCTATTATTGGGAATGGCAAGAAAGTTTCTTGTCTGCCCGTGCGCTTTGTGTCCTCTTTTTGCGCCACGACGTTATCATTTTTTTTCTCTGCATAAGAAAATGAATGTGTGGCGAGAGAGCATGTAAAAAAGTGTCAATTGCATCTTATCACATTAACGTTACCGTCGTCCCTGAATATGTTGTAAAGCTCTGGATATAGCATAGTTATTGGCGGGTCGCCTGTTGTATTTACTGCCACAGAAAAGGAATAAATCATTGGGTTATTATCACAACATTGCCTCTCTGTTGTCTCTTATCAGGCTTACTAATGTGATCAGCAGCTCTGTGAGAGCCACAAACTGAGACTACAGTTATCAGTGTTGTTATATTTATACATACTGAGACGACAGTTATCAGTGTTGTGATATTTATACAAACTGAAGCTACACCTGTGTTGTGATATTTATACAACCTGAGGCTACAGTTAGCAGTGTTGTAGTATTTATACTTGGCGGCGTTTCTTTTCTGTGAAACTAATGTACTGTTAATAAATATTGTACATTATCTGACTATTTCCTGCTCTTTGAAATATGTTTTTCTTTCTTCTTCTGTTATAGATGTCGTGACATATCATAGACAATTTCTTTGTGATATGTCGTGTATCGCAGAGTCGCCTTTGTTGTGATATATCATTATCGTGGGAAGAATATCGTGATAGTATCGTATCGTGAGCTCATCTGTGATTCCCACCCCTTGTATTAATCAGACTCAGAGAAAGAGAAAGACAGAGGGAGAGAGGAGCTGGAGAATTGGTCGCTTAATTGGATGAGAGACCTCCTACACGTTTCCCCTGTTCTTTATTTAATTTTTCTATTCTGATTTATTTTTGAGGATTAGGAAGCATGAATATAGGCTTGCTGCACTGGGAGGAGACTGTCATTTTGGCTTCCTGCTCTTTGTTTCTGCTGCTTTATCTCTCACTGTCTATCCTCCTCTGCTGTCACTGCTCACAGCATTGTTCATCCATCTACTAGTGCCACTTTGTCTTTGGTCCTATCTTACTTACTCTCACATCCATCCTTTTCTCCATCCTCTCTCCCCTCTTCCTCCTCCCTTTCTCTTTCTCTCGCCATGGCACGGTCTCCATCCCTGAGCCTATTGGTTCCACTGGCAGTTTCTATTAGCCTGAGAAGGGTATCAAGCACGCCTGATTGCGTCCTTCCTCCTTTACTCTTAGAGTCTCATTGGCTGTCAGTCCCATGAATATAGCTACACAGCAACACACCTTCACCCCCACACACACACTCCTAATCAGACATGCTGCCATTTGACACTCATTTTGTGACAGTTGCGTATGTCAAATGAGCAGAAAGTAGCAAGTTGTGGGTGTGTTGATCAGGCAGATGACACAAAAAAGTGTGTAGGAAGGGGGTTGCAAACACACATCATTGCTTGTGTTTGCATGTACCGCACGCACGCACCCACACACACATACATAACAGGAGCTGGCATCAGGGCTAGGCCTCACACAGAGATCAAAGTCAGCTGCAAGCGGAGCAGAAAGACCTGTCATGCCCTTCATTTCTCCCTCTTCCTCTGCTCTTTCTCTGGATTACCCTCCGTGCTCTCTTTGCTCAGTTTGTGCATGAGCCCCAGAGATGTTTCATAACTTCATTTAAAATATAACTCGTTCACTGGCCGAGCTCACTGGGCAGGCATCCACATCCAGTACAGCTCTGTCAATCTCCATGAGAATGCGAGTTGGAGGCAGGGATGGAGAGATTTAGGTAGAAAGAGTCTGGCATGAAAGAAGTGAGACAGAAAGATTAAAAATGCATCTTTTCCCCTAGTTTCTTCCATGTCCTCCCTGCCACCTCCCACACACTAACACTTTCCCTCCCACTCTGTGCTATACTGCAACTTTTTCTCCTTCTACATCTATTTATACCTCTATTTCTTACTTTAAATATCACCCCGATGCTCTAACTCTTTCCCTCACTCCCTCTCTTTCATTTTTTATCTCTTTGTCCCTTTCTCCCTCTCTCTTCCACAACCGCCCCCCCCACCCCATTATCCCACCCCCCACCCCCCACCCCGCCACCAGACCTCTTCAGCCAGGTTGCGTCAGCAGGTGACACTTGTGACCACAGGCAGCTCGGTCTGCTGCTTCATGAAGCCATCCAGATCCCGAGGCAGCTGGGGGAGGTGGCCGCTTTCGGAGGCTCCAACATCGAACCCAGCGTCCGCAGCTGCTTCCAGCACGTATGTTCACACACAAGCATGTAGCTGTGCACTTAACACGTACATGTCAGTGTAGACATCCGGAAAATATATAGAATATAGAATCATATAAGCCAGAGATTCAATTTCATCACAGATTGGGTAATAACATAATGAATGAATGAATGATTACCGGATTAATGAGAAAAAGACAAGCTTCTCACTGCGTGAAGAAAGTGTATTATAATGCAATAGGCAGCCTAATTACTCAACAGACAGAGCAGACAGATTAAAGATACTATTTTTGTTACATGAATTAACACCCATCTGATACCGTGTGATTTATGATGTTTATGATTGTAAAGGACATGGAGCTGTCTCTGCTAACATGTCTGCATTGGTTTCTGAATTCACTTAGAGTTAGAGTTGGCTACATTGCTGGTAATAGTTTTTGGCACGTAATCAGTACTGTAAGAGATTATGTTTCGATGCATCTTCCCTGAAGCTAATTGTCATGAAGCACCTCACACTCCTCCAGCTGTCTAAAACCTGCCTCTTTCAAGCCTGTAAGAGTGCTTCAATATTTAAGCTCTGCTGACCAACCATGAAGCCTCAAATGGCCTCCGGTCTTCTGCTGGCTGTCCTCAAGTGTTTTACTGCGGCCAGCTAACCCCTTTCCCGGGTTTATCTCCGGACATTACTGGCATTTAATGATGTCTTCATCCACCGGGATCACTGTTTCATTTTTCTCACTCTTTCTCCCCTGGCTCATGCTTCAGCAGTCATAACTTTAAAATTAGGAGGCTATAAATTTCACTGATTTCCTGTGCTGCACCTCCCAAAATAGCAGAGTGCAGCAGACACCAGCATTTTAAAACTTTCTTTCTCTTTTTTTTTTTTCTTCTCGAGATAATGCAAAAGGCAAGAAGGCAAACACCTTGTCGCCTCGCTTATACTTCACCCTCTTGATGACATATTAATACACACGTGCACGCGGAGAGGCAAGCATGCATGAGTACACACACACAAGCATGCACAAACAATTTTGCTCACATGCTCGGTCATGAATTGCTGTGCCAGCTGTAGTCCAGTTGCAGTTCATTCAATCATCAAACCAAGTTGGCAGGTAGACACCAGGCTGACACACACACACACACCCTCTCTCTCTCTCATTTACACACACATACACAAGCAAAGCTCTGACACTTGTGTGTCAGTCTGCCCTGCCAGTGACAGCGCAGTCACCCAGTCCATTTGGTTTAATGGGCCGGTGATGAACGAGTTGCGCTGCCATAAATATGGCCTCTTTGACTGTTCCTTTGTCACTCTCCTTCATTTATCCATCCATCCGTCTATCTAGTCATCCTTTCAGCCACTGCAGTAATTAATCTGTAAGTGCTATAATTCTGCTGTTAGATGGCAAGGAGGAGAGGGGGGGAGGCAAAGATGAGACTAACGTATGGGAAAGGAGAGACAAAGAGGTACTGTGATTGTGCAGGGGAAGGTCAAATGGAAGAGTGAATGATTTAAAAAATGATTTGAGACGTCATCAGGGTGAAGGTTTCACTTCTTAACCAGTTGAAGAAGCTTTTACATGCACTTCAACCCGGGTGAAAGAATCACACTTAATTAATAACGTACATAAAATTCACTTTACTGGAAACAAAACTAATGAGTTTTGGCCTGAAATGCATTTACACAGGTGATCTTTATGGCTGGATAAAATTTTAAATGCCTTGATACAATGTTGATACGATACCTCCGATACAAGTTCCAGTAATGATACAAAGCACTAATCTTTTCAAAACTTTACTTTTAGGAAGTTTTTCTATGACGGAACTAAAACTTCCCAAATGTTAAATGTCTAAATTTAGCTCCACTCAAATAAAAAACAAAATTTAAATCTGAAACTGTTCATGAGTGAAAAAGAGTACAAATATGATCAAATATTTGATGCCAGTTTTCGGTACTTCACCATTTTTGATACTCGTTGCTGTGAACACATTTCAGTCGAATTGACTGTGAGGATTCATTTCAATTTTAAAGTTAAAATGTGCTTCTTTTTCAGTTTGTTTTGTAACATGAATTTATGCACACAAGGATATGTTATTAAAATTGAGACATTCTACAGTCTTGCACACACTATAAGCCTTAGGAACACAGGGGGGAACACACACCCGCATGCTCTATTCCTTTTGATTAGTCTCTCTTTTATTACAAATGTATTCTGCCCTTTGCTGCATTTGCTGCCCTTTTTGTGTGTCAAGAATGATGGAAAGGTCGTCTTTGATTTGTTTAGCAGTAACAGCAGCCATGTCAAAGCTTCTCACCCCAGTGCTGGCTTTTTATGATCTGCAGTTGAACAAAGTGTGTACACACACAATATCACACCTCCAAAAGTTAAGAGTAGGTGTATTTCATAGCTATATGCATGAAGCAATATGACACAGCTGTGGGCATATAGGACGAGGGCAGTGAGGTGTGTCAAAATCAATCAATGTTTATTATAAGATATTTCAAACAATAAACATGAATAAGGAGCTCATAAAAGTTAGTTTAGTCTGGTCCACAATTTAAGGCCATAATGCACCTGAAGGAAATGTCACTTTAATATGTATGGTCGTCTTAAATTTGTCTGCATCTTTATTAGGCTTTCGGTAACAAGCAAAGAGTTACAGCCTGTTCTTTATTTCTGGAAATGATGTTATGTATGTTTCTCTATCATGCTACAAAGTGCCTTTACAGTCCTCTTTGTTGAACTTTAATAGAAACTGTAAACTTTATGTGGTGGCTCCTGGCCCTGCCTCTTTCATGCCTAGGTGACCAATAAGGTGGAGCTGGAACCCAGGCAGTTTATTGATTGGATGCGCCTTGAGCCCCAGTCCATGGTTTGGCTTCCTGTCCTGCACAGAGTGGCCGCCGCAGAGACAGCCAAGCATCAGGCCAAGTGTAACATCTGCAAGGAGTGTCCTATTGTTGGCTTCAGGTAAACGCACACGCGCACGCTCACATTAAGCATTCAATTCTGGGTTTGTCAAGCACATGCACAAAATAGAGAGGTGACAACATGCCAGACTCACAAACACGCTACCACGCACACTGAATTGTGGCACTGTTCTGTCTTGTTCTCTCCTGGTTGAGCATAAAGGGCAGATCTGCTCTGGAGGGCAGGCATTTATCTAAATGTCAGCAGCTGATACACCACTGGCTAAATACCACCCGGAAGTTTGCGATGAAATATACACACTCACAAACACAACAACACGCTCATAAACACACAAACATATAGTACACTGCCAGATTCTCAAAGTTCAAAAAGAGGCGTTCGCCTGGCAAACAATCCATAACAGACCACCCTCTGATACTGTGCGAGACTGACTCACACACACACATATGTACCCCTAACTGCTTTTGTTTCAGTTGTTTCCCGATCAATAGTATACAGAAACAACAGGTAAAGAAAGATGTGCGTTGCCTCAGCAAACAGGTTTAGTCAACTTAACATAAAATTTTAATTTTCACTTACAAGTGTAGCAGAGAAAAGCTTTTTCTAAGGCCGAAGATAAGCGTAACACCATGCTAAGTGAAGTAGGGTGGCAGGATTGTCCCTCTCAGATCCCTTGCTTTGCCAGCAAAAAAAGAAATACAGTCAGACATTTGATGAAGCACACGTCTCCCAAGTTCTGTCATTGATCGATGAGAGGCCGTGATAGAGGGAGGGAAAGGGAGAGAGAAAGAGCAAGGAAAATGCATAGCAGGCATTTTGTGTGGTCTTGAGACATGACACCGACTGTGTTACAAGTAGATTTGTAGGTTGTTGTTTTTTTTTATGTTTTTTGTAAGTTTTACTAGTTTTTAAACTATGAATGTACATGGGATTATCCAAAAACTCAAACAGCATGTAAAGGATAATGTGTCAGCACATACAGTAGGGTCCAAAAGTCTAAGACCCTATTGTATGTTTACATTTAATAAATGTTTTCTTAACCGCAACAAATGAGTGTTAACAAGCCACGGAGCACATTCAACATGCACCATTTCCTGTGCATGCGTCACATATTTATATGAAATGTAGGACCGGCCAGCATTGCCAATGAGACAAAAGACCTTCGTGGTGTTTTTAGTATGATAATTTGTAGGATTATTAATATAAAACTGGCTTTGACTTTTATTTTTTTATTGAATTTTTGTTTTCTTCTTTTATTTTAATCTCTTTTTGCTTGTGTTATTTGTCCTTGTGACTTGTTGTGTTTGGTTTGGAGCACTTAATGGCTCACAGTCTCAGGAAATATTACAGAGATGTTGTGATTTAGTGTATGCAGAGGTTGAATATGGAGTGGACAAGAAGATTTGTGCAAAGGTTTGTTCCTCCACTATTGCTGCAGCTCTTGTTCCTCTATTGTCTTGAATTCATATTGTATCATTTCGGTGCAAAGCAACCTGCACTGGACACAAAAAGTGTTTAGTAAAAAGTGCTTTTTAACAGATATGACGATGTTCCCAAAGCAGACCAGACATAAGGGTTCCATAATTAATGAAAATTGTTAGTGGATAAACTCATTAATTAAGGGGCATCCCAGCACCCCCCCCGCTGTGAAGGTGAATTAACGCCCCCTCTTCACAGTAATATGCTGCGTGTCAGTACGTAATGGCGCATTTGACTTGGCGGTGTTGTGTGCGATGTTGCATCCTTTGATATATGGCTCCCTCTCGTAGCTCATCAGTCAGCTAACCTTGGGAGAGCTGGAGAGGAGAGAAAGATAAAAGACTTAAGCTATTATGTCTGAACGGCTTCTGTCTCTATTTAGCTGTTAAATGGCCTTCTGGCTACAGCTGCTGAGGACAACATCCTGACAGTTGTTGTCACGTTGTTGTGTTTTGGTGGAAATCCAAAAGTCTGTCACACTGTCAGCATATTGAGGAGGGTTTGAATGTGATGTGTGCGAATGCGTGAGCATGTGCGTGCGGAGGGATCGTGTGACAGAGCGACAGTGGAAATCGACAGCTCTCCAGGGGGCCCCAGTGTAGCCTGGAGATGAGTCATGTTGTAGTGCCACATATGTGCTCATTTGCACGCACGCACACACACACACACACCCCGAGGACACGAAAGTGACATCTACACACACTACTTCCCAGCTCAACTTATGTCACTTTTCACCTCCCTTTCTCTCCTCTCTCACCAGGTATCGCAGTCTGAAGCATTTCAACTACGACGTGTGTCAGAGCTGCTTCTTTTCTGGGCGCACTGCCAAGGGCCACAAGCTCAACTACCCAATGGTGGAGTACTGCACCCCGGTGAGGGAGCAACACACACACACGCATATATGCATAGGCACACACGTTGTTCAGCAGCTCATCTCATATCTCTTTTCCACATGCTCACACACTCCGCTCATCCATTTAATGAAAGCACACACTTTCAGAGTTTGGTTACCTCCCATCCCATCTTTCATTAAAACTATCCCTCTCCTAATGTCAAATAAACTAATGACTCGCACTCTTACAACTCCCTGAATATTTATTGCTACTGTATGTTACTTTTACAGCAGTTTCAGTTTGTGCTTATTCTGAAAACGTGCTGTTTTAATTTCCTAGTATTGTTTAACTCTGGTTTGCATATCAAGATACATTACATAGACAAAAGTACAATGACTCCCGAAAATAACGACCATATGTGACTGTTGAACATGTCATTACAAAACTGTGTGCATTAATACAGTATGTTTAAGCCTCCATTCTTCTGGGAAGGCTAATCGCAAGATTGTGCAAACTGGCTGCAGAGATTTGCTCCCATTCAGCCACAACAGCATTAGTGCGGTCGGGTCTCTGATTTTGTGTGATAAGGTCCAGCTTGCAATCGACGTTCCAGTTTATCCCAAAGGAATTTGATGAGGTTGAGGATAGGACTCAGGCCAGTTAAGTTCTTCCACATCGAACTCAGACCTCAGACCTTACCCATAATGTTGCCATAAATTTGGAGGCGCATTATTTTATTTGTTTATTTTCTTCTGCCATTTTAAGCCTTTATTTGACAGCAATAGCAAGAGATGACAGGAAATGAGAAAAAATAAAGATCCCCAGCCCAGAGTCAAAACAGGTACTTTGCTGTTCGGGATCGTAACTCATAAGCCACTGGGGGACCCCTTAGTGCAAAGTATTATATGATTGTAAGCCATAGTGTTACGATTTCCCCTAATTGGACACCTGGGATGTCCACATACTTTTCAGGGATGCACCAATCAGACTTTTCTCTTTTGATACCCTAACCCCGATACTGAGTGCTCTTTATCCCAAAGGCCATCAAATCGAAACAGTTACACACACAAACTTGTTTTTGTCACTTAAATGCACATTTAACTTAGATTCATTCCCTTTAGCTTTACCTAACATCAACCATAACCACTTCCTCACCAGCCCTAACCTCACCTGTAACCAATAACCAAGTCTTAACCCTATCATTTAATGGTTTACCTTGTGGGGACCTGCTTTTAGGAGGTGAGTCCCCATCATGTGTCTCTGTGAACAGATTGTTATCCCCACACCATGTTTAATACAAGTTGACATTGCTCTTGCCCTTTGCCTTTATGTCCCACGTCCCATGCAGTTGATTTGTCCAACTTGTTCCACAATCAACCCTCCTGACAGACCTCTGGCTTCATTTGAATTTACATGAACAAATGGTAAAATACTCATGGCTCTCTGAGGTCTTTTTATAATGTCTGCCAGAAAGCAATATTTCACTTTACTACTACTCAGAGAGCAGAATATTAGAAAAGGAGAGCTTGGCGAAATTGGAGATTGCTCTCTTTCTCAATTAGGATCGCACATTTGCGAGCCAACTTGTTTCAATATTGCTTAACGTCAAACTTTGAGTGACTCAAGTGAAGACTTTCCTCATTTCTGTCTTTTAATTTGCTTTTTCAATTTTGCAAATGGGATAGATATTGACTTTAGAGGAGCAGCTGTAGGGAGCAGTCATCATTCTTCCCTGAGTTAAGATGCCCGGCAGCAGCCTGCCATGACTTTGAAAGAACATTATCTTATTTTCAGCCGTGTTGCAGCAACAAACACTTAAAATGCTGGTTAAAGATTAGTGCTTTGTTATAGGGTTTGTTACGCACACAAGCATTTACTTGCCAACTTCATGAAAAAGTAAGAAATAAACAATGCCTTCTTAGAGGATTCAACATTTCTCCTTGACTTTTTCCACATTTCCTAGAGTGCATCCATTCAGTAACATATAAAATGAAAGTATGCTGGCCAGTTCAATTGATTAGACATGACTACAAATTATTTGTGTAAAGTACATCTACAGTATGTATAGCAGGAGCACAGTAAAGACATTATTGGGCTCTCTTAGACTCTCTTAGAGCTGGTCACCCAACCAACCTGAGTAGCCAGGCAAGACAGACCTCAGATGAGATCATGAACTTAAGGACTACGCTGATAAAACTGTTTTACCGGCAGATCTGGCTAGAAGGACAATCAGTACGGCAGAGATCTGGTCTGTTTCGCAGAAAAGAGAGGATCATGACAGCAGCCTGGAAGCTGCAAAAAGGCCTGTGAAAGACTGAGAGCTTAAGACAAAAGATCGTATGCACTGATTAAATGAATATTTGAACTTATCAGCCAAAATGTTGAGCTCCGTGTCTGCCAGAAGCCAGTCACAACTTATCACCATCACAGCTGTGAAGAATGGCTGTGACAGCCGCCTACTGTCCAGAGGCTTTTCAGCAGAAGCAAGTGGAAGACACAAAGGGAGCAATGGATGGAGCCAAATACAGGCAAATTATTGAGGACAGCTCGCTTGACAGTGCCAAACACCTTAGACTGGTGCAACAGCTTATGTTCTGCTCAAACAATGACCTAAAGCGTGCAGTCAGATCAATACTGGAATGGTTGTAGAACGAAATTAAGAAAAACCTTGAAAAGCTTTGACAGGAATCCCACTGAAAAGCTGTGATATCACCTGAAGCTTTGCTGTTCTTAGACAGTGCATATATAACCAGAATTTTATAGAACTGCAAACAAGGCTGTAAAACAACAAATCAGACAAATCCAGATTTGCTCACAGATGTATCCAAGACCCAAATCTGTAATTCATGCCTCGGGGAAATCAAATGAAACCTTGTGTCACTTTAACTCAGCTTGTTTGACACCTTTTGAAGGTGAAAGTTTTTTATTGTTTCTCTTTGTTTGCTCTAAAAAAAAATCACAGTATAATACATAATCATATTTACCCCTCTCCCTAACCTCAAACCATTTTGTGTTTCTGTTTTATTCCTTTTAAGATATCACATATTGAATAATGAAGTTGGGCAAATGTGACAAAAAACTGATTTTCCAGAGAGTCAAAGATTCATAATGGCTTTTGTGAGACTTGGTGCAGTCATTTAATAAGATTATTTCTCTCATCTTTGTCATACTGTTTGCTTTATGGCCACAATATTGCTTTTTTTATTAGGTTTTGATTTTATGGGAGTGGCATTTTTATAGTTCCAATGGGCTTTGTCAGTGATACTGAGAAAGTCGGGTTTGGTACTGTGCTGTATTGATTACTGTAATTTCATTGTTTTTACTTTTCTTAAGTGTAAGATGTTGTTGGGGTTTGACTGTGACTGTTGTCCCTGGTGTCATTTTGTTGGAACTGAAAAAAATTACTGAAAATGTCTAGCTGTCAGAACAGGTCTGGTGCCCCAGTGGTTAAGACGCATATCCTATAAGTGCAATGTCTTTGGTTTGACTCTGGCCGGGACCTTTGTTGCACATCATATCTCACATTTTTCTTTCCCTCCCATTGTTTTCTGTCTATATCTACAGGTTAATAACCAAATAATACAAAAAAATAATCTTAAATAGGAAAAAGGCTAGGTCAAAACCTAGTATATGGCTGGACTGCTTATGTGTGAAATTGTGGCTAATTTGTTTCAGGGATAGTCAGTGGTAGTGTCTGTAAATGTTCATCTGCATTTTTCTGTAGTGGTCACAGTAATATGTGCTGGTAAAGTGTACTGAAGTAGCATAAAACATGACATGGTTAAGCTACATTTGAGTAAAAACAATATTTTCCACTCATATCTTGGGATGTTTGATTTGAAAGAGAACTTATTTTAATTCTAATTATAACTATTCTAATTATCTGTGAACTCCCCCTGCTCTTTCATCTGTTTCACTCTGGGGATTGTCTTTCGTTTTTTCACTCTGCATTGAGTGTTTTGTCAGAGTGATTGTTATTTGGGGTGCTTTAACTGTGTGCTCTCCCTCATGCCTCAATGCACCTTTTTTCCGCCTCTTTCCCGGTCGATGATCACGGAGGCTGCGGTGGAAATTGTAAATGAAAGGTTTGACAGCATTTTGGGTGCAAATTCAGGAGGCTTGTCTCCGCCCGGTTACAGCAGTTACAGCCAAATCAAGCGCACCTGCAGAGCAGTCTCCCCGCACTAAACTGATATAACAGCTACATGAGTCGCATATTATACCTGCAAGACTTGCATTTTAATGCTGCTGTTCATCATTTGTGATGTGAAACATCAGAGAAATAAAAAGCTTGTGTCCTGGTATTAGTACAGTTATAAAATCCAAACCCACCGCGGAGCGTCTCTCCTGCTGGCTGCTGACAGCGCTGTCAGCCAAAGAGTGGATCACACCGGCTGGTAGAGGAGGAGACGTAGAGAAGCTGGTACACGTCTATTTAAACAGGAGTTTAGCCGACTTTGCTGCATTTAACACTGGAGCTGACAGCGTCAGAGCTCGGAGCAGGAAACACAGTCACAGAGCAACAGCCAATGGGGAAACTCTTAACACTCGGCCAGCCAACCTATGGTGTAACTTCATCACTCACTCAAAAAAAATCTGTTAAGCCATACTGAAAGGAGCGTACATAAAAACACACACACACTCTTGCATATATAAACTTGGACCAATTCTCCAGTTTTAGCATAATTGATCTGTAATTGCTGTTAGTTTGCTCAAGCTACCATCTTAAATTGCATGGATTAGTCAATAAGCCTTAAGTGAACTCAATAGAGTCTGTTCATTTAAGCATATCTTTCCACTGTGGGAGTTGTGTATTTGTCTGTGTGCGTGTGTGTAAGGGTGCGCTTAGTTGTCTGAATCCTCTGCAAAGGGATTTTCTCCCCCTCTGGTCAGACTGTTGTGGTAATTTGTTGTTTGCTTGTGAGGCAGAAACCACTTCTGCAGGAGGAACACCTTTGCTAAGCATCTAATTAACAAAACACATTCTCCTCCACGCAAATGCAAATGCTGCTTATGTGTGCACAAGAGACAGTGGAAATGCATAATCTCACAACACACTACAACAAATAACACACTGTCTTTGTCTGTCTGTCTTGTAGACAACATCAGGCGAGGACATGCGGGATTTCACCAAAGTGCTGAAGAACAAATTCCGATCTAAGAAGTACTTTGCCAAGCATCCTCGGCTAGGCTACCTACCTGTCCAGACGGTTCTAGAGGGCGACAACATGGAAACGTAAGTAACACTTGAGTGTCTTTATGTAACAGAACAACACTCAAATCTGATTGGCAGGGGTATATTTAAAAGGGGTATGTTGTGAAGTTCTGGATAATCACAAAAGTTAATTTACAGTTTGTGACAGAATTCTTAAACCGTGTATAAAAGAAGTTATTTAATAGTGCTATAACATTCAGGGACAAACTGAAAATATATACTATAGGTCAAGCTCCAAAAACCTTGAATCCTACACTTCCCACAATGCAACCTTCCTGCTGAGTAAACCCACGTCCTCTAAACGTCCAAACATGCACCCAGTTTATAACACAGGCCGTCTGTTGCAAACAAATTTGTAGTCTTCAATCCCAAACCGAGATGACTCTAGTGATGTCACCTGAGTATCTTATTGTATTATTGTCAAATCTCTCGCTCTCTGTCATAAATATCCTCAAATGGCAATCAGCGCGTCACCGTTTATCAAAAAGTCTCATGTCTGACACTCTCCGGGCAGTGTCAATTCCCAGCTCGCTTTATGTGTTTATTCACCTGTCGGCCCAGTCTTTATCAGGTGTCGTAGCTGCACTGTAGATCTTCTGTCTGAGGCACCAGGCCCCAGTGACTACGTCTGATTTATGTCCCTGCTCCTGCCATCCGTAAATCCCCCCGGAGAGCTGTTTAACTAGGCCTACTTTATGCAGATGCCCCAGGCGGGCACCTCATCCTCCCCACCGGAGTGTGTGTCTCAGTTGCGACCCGTTTTGAATAGCAGCCCACTTTTCCTGTGTACTTTCACACGTCGTTCATGTAAATTTTCCACATTTAATCTATTTTTCTACAGTCTCCCTTTGTCTGCCTGTCAGTATTTTGGTATTTCGTGGAATATGCCGTCACTGAGTCACTTCTAATGTTACATTTTGACATTTCCACTTCATGCTCTCTTACTTTTGAACTATGAAGTTTTGCATCTTGTAAGCACAAAGGACTCTCAAAGATGTTCATGCGTGCGCACGTAATGACTCACCTGTTCACTCACAATAGATTTTCCCCGACATCCAGTTGCGCACAATCACCTCTCAGATGGATTGCACTCCCTCTTTCAACCCTCCCATCCTTGCCTGTCCTCCTCCTCACCTCCCACCCCCCTCCATTCTCACTTCGCTGTGAAATGACTCCTACAGAGCTGCCTGCCTGATAAATGCCTCTAAAAAGTAGAGGAATTGTGGCAAAACACAGAGATCTTTTCAAAATATGGCAGAAGGGAATGTACACTTAGAGAAATGTAGGACTATTTCATGGTCATCATTTTCTGTCTATTTTCCCGGATTATGTCTCCCTTGTGAGCTGTGGACTTGCCACATCTAGCCACAGGCTTGTGTGCACTTTAGACTTTAGCTTTATGTGCAGAAAGAAGCTGCTATCTGTGATTTTTAGCTTTTCAACTGCCTATAAGATTTGGCTCAAATATACATTAAGATTGGTGTTAAGAAATTTTGAGTGTGCCACATTTATTTTAGACCTTTATTGTCACAGTTAAGTGAAAATGAACACTGTGCCCTAAATTGAAATGGATTTTTCTGTAATTGGAACAAGGTCTAGGTCCCGGCTTAAAAAGGGATTATATAGATTAAGTTAATACCAAAACATTTGCCACCATGTTGTATGTAATAAGCATATAAGCAATACAGTGCACAAAACAAAAACGTATCACTAACATCATCCTGAATAACATCATCACAGAGTTTGAGTATTCCAGTTTGTCTTGCTTTTAAACAACATTAAGAAATTTCATTTTTAAAATATCCCTCCAAACCCTTTATAATGCGCCGTCAGGCTCTATTGGTCATCTTAACAAATGAAACTTCTAAGAAGTTGTAATTTTTAAAGTACTGTAGCTTCAGGAGAGAAAATGAGATTGTCTGCTGTATAATTGCCCTCCCTAATGCACTCACTCACTCACTGTCGCTCTCCTCTCCACTCTTGTATCATTGTTTCTCTTTTTTTAATTCCACCCACTCTGTTTCTCTCCACCTTGAGAGAGCAAAACACCACCTACTCTCACCTCCCACTTATATCTTTGCTTCATTTCACGCCAGATAGGATTTTTGATTTGTCACAGTTATATTTGATAATGTGAAAGAACCATTCTAATGGTTTCCCACTCAGTGTTGTTTCGGGTTTTGGTTTTATTTTGTTGTGTTTTTGTTTTGTTGCTTTTTACTCAAAATAACCAGATAAAGTAGACGAGTCTCTGCTACATTAAGCTTTGCAGAGAGGTTAATGGGTTCAGACGTGGAATTGAAATACCATATTTTGTTTTTCGGGATGAAGTCTGAAGACAATAATTTTCTTGTGATCACAGAAAAACAAAGTTAAAAAAGAATGATGTCCTCTGTGCCTTCTGTAAGCTAGCAGGCAATGAGAGAGAAATGTATACAGGACTGAAAAAGTGAATGTCTGTATTGTGGTTTTTGATTAAAGATGATAACTGCAAAACATATTTTGAATTTAGCACTTATTACATTATGAACAAGTATATTTAGAGATGTATATAAGTTTACTCTGTGTAGAAAAGTAATTAGCCCAGTAATTAGCGTTGGAGACTACTGTAGCTGCCGTGCACCTCCTCAAAAAGTCTCCGATGCTGGTGGAGAATGTTGAACGTGAAGACGACATTAAAAAAGTCGAAAAGAGGTTCACTTGTCTTCTCCTTTTCAGTAACACTCATCTAGCAAAGCCATTACACATTAAACATTAAAACATTTAAAAATATGCCAATTGCATAGTAGTAGTCTGCTATTCAGTAATGAGACCAGGCAAAAGAGAAGTTACCTGAATGTAACTACAGTTTTATAAGTAGGTTGTAGGCCACTATTGCTCTAAAAGTAAATGAAAGAATGTAAATTCAGTTACTAAGTGGAATTAAATTAAAGCATGATATGGCTTGATCACGTACGATACATCTATCTAGTGTTGTGGTGGTGCCATCAATGGCTGAAATCCGACGCTGAACCGTAAAGCAAAGTCTACATCACAGGTATATATGACCAGACTCCCATTAACATTTTCATTGACTATAAATTCTGTTTAACACGTTGCTCCAAAATCTCCCATAGGTGTTGGCACCTATGGCATCTGTCCCATTTTGTTCAGTCATTTATTTAGGTCTGTTCTAATTTGTCACATATCTATATGTGCTTTGTAAAGGAAAGAAGCTGAAGAAAACTGGTTTGTAATAAGTAATACACCTCTCAGGTGTACAAAAGCTGGCACACACACACACACACACACATACACACACGTTTCTCTTTCCAGCCCTCTAGCTGTCTTTCTGACAGACAGGTAGAGGTGACAGCATGCGAAGATGTTCTTTTACCCCTGACAGAGAAAACGGAGGACAGGGAGAGCAGAGAGAAGCAGCGCTAACTGTGACAAAAGTGACTATCTCAGCATGATGGTCTAAATAGATTTTGAGAAACCTTCAGACCATTCAGCCCCCCACACACACACACAAAAAAAAAACCCCTCTGAAAACAGTGAAACAAACAACTGACAACTACATAAAGACATGACAAAAGACATCAGCTCTTTTGGCAGTTTCTTTAGTTTGTTTTCATTCAGCAGTTCCAAGTTTTCTAAAGTAGCAAGTGTAAGTTTGGTAGTATTATTTGAGCAAACTCTTTCAAAAACTTTGCCCTTCTACACAGGTGTTATAGCTTATTTTGTAACCCAGGGTCCATTACTATTTGTTTACCCCAGGCAAGACATTCAGCCTACTGGCAAGACATTGACTTTTATTTACTTAGAGACTTTAAAGACGAATAAAAAAAGGAAAATGTCACACGTCTTCAATCTGGATTTCTCTGTCTGGCGATGTTTGACTTTCCCTGTGTGTGCTCATTCAGATCAGTATCAAATCAAAAGACTGAGATGCAGAAGAGATTATTTTTGCCATTTTGATGAATAATCTTGCTTTTTAGTATTTTTTAAACATATACCACATTCTCACTGAAAGGCATTTATTTTTTAAGTTGAGGCAATAGAATTAAAATATTCATATAGACTGACTGATCCTTTGTCTTTAGGTTCAATGCAGCCATGAAATCTGCCTGTTCAGACTGAGCAGAATACCAGTGGAAGTCCAATGTGCTTCATTCATGCTGTTATTGTACTTAGCAGGCACAACAAGCCTTCCATCTAAATACCACATTCATCACACCGCAAAATACTCCCAAGGTCTTTGCTGTTGTGATTCCTCCCCTCCCTCTCTCTCTCCTTTAGTCAGCTTTCCTTCACTCATTTTTTTTCTCACACTTCATTTCCAATTTCCTCTCTCTCTCTCTCCCTGCCTGCCTGTTGCAGTAATGTGTGTCGTGTACGTCTTTTAAAGTGCACCCATCTGAAGGTTAAATTGCCAAGTTATGACATTAGATGTGGGTCTGAAAAATTTGGGTGAAAGAAAATAAAAAAAAAAAACATCCACACAAGGCTATACATTTTTGGCAAAGATGAAAACTGACATCTTGAAAAACAAAATGAGCACGCTGACTGTTCCTTCTGGCAAAGATGTCGGCGGGGGCGTGCAAACTGCCGCAGCACCAGCT
The DNA here is from genome assembly GCA_038419695.1 of Scomberomorus guttatus. Taxonomy (NCBI): domain Eukaryota; kingdom Metazoa; phylum Chordata; class Actinopteri; order Scombriformes; family Scombridae; genus Scomberomorus; species Scomberomorus guttatus. The sequence goes on from CM076462.1 coordinate 13,675,669, forward strand.
CTGAGTAGTTAGCTCAGTCTGCCCTGCCGACCCCGATCTCTTTTTTTTCTCTCACTGTCTCTGTCTCTTTCTCTCTTTTCCGTCTGAATCCCCCTGTTACATTTCAAATTCTCCTTGCAGCAGCTAAAGAAGTGTGACTACAGTAGCTGCCCCACTGTGAAAAACATAACCACCATGCCACACGTCTCCCTCTGAATTTCCCTGCTTTAATGTGGGAACAAAAGTGCGAGGCGGAAGAACTTTAACTGTTATCTTAACAATTCTAACCAGCCTCCTCCATGAAAATAACACTTTTTTGTGTGAATTTATTTACAAATAACAATGTATGATCTGTGTCTCTGAGAATAGCAGCAATTATCACAGACTAGAAACCAGAAACTTTAAAAGACACGCATCCTAGTTGGTCATATTTAATTTCCAGAAACTCTAATGACAAGTAGCTTCACAATAACTCCAAATGCCCTGCTTTAGATTTAATAGAAAATAGGTTCTATATATGTTTTTTCTGGTATGCTATTTCAGTAAATCCTGCTGGAAATAAATGAGAAAAGGGAAAGAATTCGGGACATATCATTCTGTGTGCAGGAGGAATTGTAAAACCAATTTAATGAAATGTGTATGACAACGGCTAAGTCAACTGACTTCAACCCTTTTCTCTGTGAGCCTTCATGCTCACACACACTCATACCACATGGGTATATTACAGTTCGCTGACAGGTCCACTTGCCCAGTCTGACCCTTTTCGAAACTGACTGTCAACCTACAAATTTCCTGTGTCACAAGTCTATTTTGAAGCAGCTTTCAGATAACGTCACAGGGGATACTCACAACCTCATGTGGTGTATGTCAGTGACTGTTTTACATGCCTCTCCCTCTGCGTTGAGTCCAGCCGCTCAGCTGTTGGACAGACTCTTCCTTCCACTTCTTCCTCCACCTGCTGTGTTTTTGGTTCTGACCCACTGAGTGGATTTGACCCTGAAATGTTTTACTCCCCTCCTTCCCTCCTTCCCTCCCTCCCTACCTCCCTCCCTCCCTCCCTCCGATTCTCTTACAGTCCCATCACCCTCATCAGCATGTGTCCGGAGCAGTACGAGTGAGTATCTACGAGCACCAGCAACAACAGCTCGTCTCCAGACTGGAATGCCTTTAAATGACACCTCCTTTACTCCTTTCTCTCCTTACTCACCACCCCCCTAAGCCCTCACACCAACTAAGCCATGACTGCACTGCATGTTGCCTGCCCGCCTGCCTGCCTGATCCACTGGCTGATCATGCGACAAAAACTCACCCACTGTCCCCTTACCGTCACCTTCTTCTCCTCTCTAAAGCATCCAACTAGCATACAGTTGCTCATCCCAGCAGCGGCTGTCAAAAACCATCCAACCGTCCTGTAGATCATCCTGCTCTCCTATTTCTCTTTCTAGGATCATCAGATTTCTTTTTAGGTGATGTTGTGAAGGGCCATTAGATTGTATGTGTGTGTGTGTGTGTCTGCCTTTTTTGAGCGCGTGTGTGCATGTGCCTGTAAATCTCTCTGTGTTAATGAGGTTGTGTGAGCATGCCGAATCTCATTCATCTCCATTACCCCACTCATTTCCAGGCTGTCCCAGTCACCTCAGCTCTCTCATGATGACACCCATTCCAGGATAGAGCAGTATGCCAGCAGGTACGCATCGCATTCTCTAATCATCATCTCATCATCTCATATGCCTCAGAGCAGACATACCTCTGTAAAGAATTGCATTTAAATGTTGCACATTTGGAAACTGTTAAAGAGCTTCATTATAGAATGAGAAATACACTTTTAAAGGGCCATACCAGTGTTTTTGCAAGTTTTAGTTAATTTACTAAAAGCTGTAAATCCAATCCATGTATTATAATCTTTTTATTAGTTGCTCCTGTGCTTCTCGGAGAGGAGACGTTACTTGTGGAAAATTGCCTTTTTTTTTTCTCTCTCTTCTGCTATTTATTTTCATTACACGATGAAACAGATTTTGAAATTACACTTTTAGTTGAGGATCAAACACAAACAAAGCACACTGTGCCAAAATCTATCAAAGAACACTGTTACTAATTTTGGAAAACTGAACTGGCTCTATTGAGCCGAAACATTAAAGACTCAATCCAAATACAAATACAAGGAAATTGCATTTTTTCCACTAAGGGGGTGACAAAAGCTTTTATTTATGTGCTAAAAATGTTATATTGAAACCTGTTTCACTGTGCAGTGACAGTCAAATGAGAGAAGCAAAAATGCTATTCTCTATTTTCCTTTCATATAGCACCAGAGCCATCATCTGGATTGCTATCATAGCCAACAATCTATACAAAACAAATGTTCAACAACTGTTCAGTTAACTTTAAATATGGAATCCTGAATGTCAGTCTGAATCACTATATGCATAATGGAAAATATTGCATTTATAGATATTTGATAAACACTGAGTGCAGTGGGAAAATGCTTTTGCTTGGTGTGAGGGGAAAGTACAAACAACAACAATCAAAACTTTTTTTCTACACTTTTGAACATTGTGTATCTTTTTTTTACTTTGTGCATGCATACATTAAATGTCAGATGACTGTCAAACTCATAGAACATGCAGCCACCCACCACTTGGACCGGTGACATTATGGATTTGCTGCTGAGATCAGAGTAGCAACAGATCGACCTGATAGCTGTTTTCAGCTGCCTACTTCAAATAATCCTGCTGTGTACATCAGCACACCCATGTACACAGCGTGCGAGCTGCAGTTAATCATTACTAACATCGCCGAAACTAATGTTCTTCTGTGCTGAGAAGGAAGACCTGTCATGTCGGATTTCAAGATAAGTCTGGATATTGAGATCCACAAATATCACACTTGGACAAAATCCCATCTTGTCCCGTGAATGAATCTCTAACCAGTCCGAAGCTTATCGTCCCCAAAGCGGTTAAGGGTTACTTGTGTCAAAACAGAAACGGAACCCAGTGTGTCCTTCCACACAAAGCTTTAATCATGAAGGGTCTTCTGATGTAACCTACTACTGGTCACACACCATTAACCTTTGCTTAGCATTTCTGGCTGCTTTGTTTTATCAGCAACGACACAGACATAAACCTCGTGAAAGACAATTTGAACTGAAATATAGACACTGATGTTGTCGATTATATTGTAAGTTATGGATTTGCTTAAAAATGCACACAATGATGAGATTTCTTGCTGCGTCACTTCCCCTCATATTTCTCATAAAGGATTGTGCGTGGATCATCGTCTTAATCTGCTGGACAAGCCTGCTGCCTCTCTGTTACAGAGTTCAGTAAATACAGGCTTTGATCTGGGAAACCAGCCTCATTAGCATGGCTGCTAATGTTTTCCCCCACAGCCACAAGCTGCTACACACACAACCACATGTCTCTGCTGGACATGGACGCATCCACGCGCATGCTTACAGTGTCTCAAGAAAATACGGTTGTGCACACATATACCAAAATATAGTCAAAGTTGCATCAGTCACTGATGTGTTTTTTTTTTTTTGTCATAACTTAGGACTTTCATCATTTATAACCAGCTTGGAGGCTTTAGTACATTCACTACATTCTTAAGATTTTAATTGGTGTCCTGCTGTGGCACTGACATCCTCATTTGTTGACATGGATTTTTTTTTTTTCCATTTTAATGAGATGATGATGGCTTTTAGATGCCTCGGTTTTAACTGTTTGATTAAGTTTCAGTCACTGATGAATGTTTATTTCTCAGGTTGGCTCAGATGGAGCGGTCCAATGGCTCTCTGCCCACAGACAGCAGCTCAGCCACAGGAAGCATGTAAGTCACCTTTGGTAATTTCCTACATTTTATATCACCCACAACATGACTACAGGATGTTACCGTCAATCACTGTCTCACAGATTTTATTTTCCAGCTGCTGTAAACAGTTATAGGCCCTGAAACATTTTCTTATAAACAGCTCTATGTTCATAATGTACATACATATATACATATGCATTTTAGCAGAAATTCATCCTCCACATGATTAACAATGTACTAATAATGTTTCATTTGAGGGAATTCAGATGAACATTTACTCCAAATAGCGCAATTTGGAAGTGAAATGTTTCCTGATTATATGTTTTACCAGCCAAAGAAATGACATGGTGGCTTTCCACATTCCTGAAAAGAGATTGAGGAGCGTGTGAGAGAATTGAGTGTGTGGAGTGGCAGGAAAGGGTTACATAGAAAGAGGGGATGTGGTTGGATACAGCAGGAAGGAAAGGACTTAAGAAGAAATGGATTAGAGTGCCAACAATGAGAAGTGAGAGTGATTGGTTTCAGGATCTCTGATAACAGCCTGTTATCTTTGATCAGAGGAGATGAGAACATGGCAAACTTGAAAAAGGAAGAAATCACAAAAACGAGGGGAAAAGCTCATAAGGAGCATGAAGTTCCTGATAGTGTGCGTTTCTGTGTGCGTGCGTGTGTGTGTTAGTGTAGACGTGTAGATCCTCTGCAGGCCATTCGAGTTGAAGGGCGTATTAGTCTCTTTTCCCAAATGAGATCCTAATCGGCGGAATGAGCTCTTGAGGTTCAAACGCCCTCTGAGCTCACGGACATGAACGCACATGTGTGTTTTAAACAGAAACACACACACACACATTTGTCACCGTGCTTCTTTTGGGAGGGAATTGCTTTTCATTCTGCCAGCCTGTTTTGATAAGACACTTGTAGATCTTCAAGATTTCCCAAATCATAGATCATCATCATAGATTTGGAAATTAGCAGAGTGTGTAGGCATGCGTGTAATATATTTGTGCTTGAGAACGTAACGGGTTTGGAGAGAGTGGAAACAATGTTTATCTCAACAACAATTTCAAGTAGCACATAGCCAAAAAAAAGTGTGTTTTTAAGTGTCCACCTGGAGAGCACCTGGAGAGAGTATGACAAGTGAAACAAAGGGAAAAAAGTTTTCTTGAAAAAGGAGTTGTGTACAGCACAACAGTGGAGATGCACATGGGAAAATGGTTGAAACCTTTGAGAAACTTCAGTGAAGATGAAGTGAAGCATCAGCTTCATACCGTTGTGGCTTACATCCTCTGATGATTCAAGCGCATCGTGTGGACAGCTGCTCCCACACTTTGCCTTCATCTGACCTTGATGCTTAGAATAGTGGTTTTAGAAAACAGAGGGTGTTCGATTGAAGACTCCCAAAAGCTGCATTTCTCAGTGCTGACTGCTTCTCAACTGATCAATAGAAGGATGGAAGAATAGAAAGACAAAAAAAGTGTTGCTGAGCAGGGGAAGGTAGAAATAGAGGTGGATTTATTTTCCTCTCAAAGCTTTCGTAATGTGGGACAAACACATTATCCCCACTCCCTGATGCTCTTTTGTGCTTTGTACACTGGCTTATTTAAGAGAAGAAGCCATTATCTTTCCCAGCTTTGAAACAAAACTGACGCACACAGAAGAGCACTAATGAGGTGAGGAAGATGATGGTTTGATGAAGGCTAATGGGTTTAATAGCGGAGGAAAAAAAAAAACACCCACCAGGGTGCATTTAGAACATAATCATAGTTCTTGTGCTTTCACTCACTTTTACATCAGTGTCATTTCTCTAAGATGTGCATTCTCCTTCCACACTGCAAAACCACAAAGTAACTGTGAAGATAAAAAAATTGCACAAAGAAAAACAACATTTAAATGCCAATCACAAAACAAAGTGCGTATTGTGTATTTTCCAGTACACATCTTGGATAAAAATTGTTTTGTCCTTGCAGCACGGAGCACAATATGGCATTAATGTGCATTATGGCACTTTAAATGTCAAGAAAAATCATGTTTGATGTTGTTCAGAACATCTTTTATTTATCTAAAGTACTTTTAAAAAAAAAAAATGCAAAGCTGTTTATTATCATGTTTAAAATGAATAACCAAGCTCTCAATAGGCAAGATTTAGGTGTGAGACATGATATAAATGTTTATGTATTATAGTCTGTGAAAGTGTGACTAATTAGGACCAAAAATACATCCAATTTGTCTGCCGTTGTTTTTCAGTTTTTAATGTTATGATTGCCATTGGTGGTTTTGTGGAGGATAATTAACTTTTTTGAATGAAGAGCTTAAAATTAGCCAAAGTCTTTGTGATGAGAATTGGTGCTTACTAATTGGTTAATGCAGGGGTTAAAGTTTTCAGGCACCATGCCTGATTTCAGGCATAGAGTTATTTAATTCGATACATTGTACACATTTCCTCCTGGACAACTTTTCAGGCTCACAAATCTTTTCTTGCTTTAATCCCTGTAAATGCCATAAAAATAATTTAAAAAACACAGTTGATGTACATACAAGACCTTTTGTAGGGAACTTTTCTCTTTCTTGCGAGTCTGTGATGTGATAACATTCTCTTAAATGTTACTGTGCTGCTGTAAAATGTCATTTACATGAATTGTGAATGAAGTACGGGCTGTTTTTTTTTTTAAAGGCTAGAACCAGCCAGTAGCCTGGTTTTATACACCAAACTGTCAATCAAGCCTTATTTTTAAGGAGAAAGTACCACTGACATATTATGTAAAAATAGCAGTATTGTGCTTTGTAGATACCACTACAGTAAAATAGCCGACTCAGCCATATCTCAGCTTAAAAGAGCTAAGAGGAAATTAGTTGTCTTCCATCTCTTTTTGTAAGATTTATTCTCTTCTTCAGTCTACAGTTGATTTAACCAAATCCGCTTTGTCTATCACATCACTACATCTGGTTGTTTACGAGAACACACACAAGTTTTGCTCGACGGGACAGTAGACGGCGGCTTCTCGGCAGTGTTTGAGCTTATATGGATATGGATGACTGCGTTTGTCAAATACATGCATGTTTGGGTTTTGGCTTGTATTTTCTGATCGTTCAAAGCCTGCAAACATTGATTTGGACTGTGCAGCGATATCAATGATTAGTATGTGTGTGTGTGTGTGTGTGAGAGAGCGCTTGGGATAAAGTGTGTGTGTGTGTGTGTGTGCTTGTGTCATTTTTGTCCTGCGTTGCTTTTATCTAAAAGGGAATCCTTAATTAGGAAGTCCGCGTTGCCTGTTTTCTTTGACCTCCAGCCAAAGCGCGGCGTTGTCATCGATGCCTCGGGAAGTCACCGAGGAACGACACTCTCCGCTTCCCTTTTCTCACCCAGCTGTTTTGTTTGGTTATCTCTCGCTTTCCAGTCTTTTCCCCCAGTGCTGTCCCTTTTTTCTTGTCTTTCATATTTGCCCTTTTATTTCTGTCCCTTTAATGTCTCGAGCCTTTTCTTTTTAAACCTCCTCAACTCTTTCTCTTCTCCTCCTTTCATCATTTTTAGTTGTAGTCTGATCATGTTTTACCTTTGGGCCCGAGGCAACCTTCAGATTAAACATCAAGGCCAGAGGTGAACACTGAAATATTTTTTGAAGCCCTGCATCAAAAACAATACAGCACCTCCTGTAGCAGAAGTCGCTGGACTTCATTGTGATCAATCCCCATGTGTGGAATTCCCTCAGAAAGTGAGATTTTAACATCTCACCAGAGTCGAGGAATGAAAGACTTGTATCTTCTCCTTTCTTTTACCTCCAACATTTTTTTCTCTCTCTCTCGTATTCCTTGTTTCTCCTTCTCCCGTTTCTCTTTGTCTTTATCTCTCATTGTTTCTTCCTGAGCTCAGTCTAGGCAGCTGATAGCACTATTCAGCTCGAGAGGAGCTGCTCGCTTTGTGATATGTTAGCTAGGCATCAGGCCCAGAGACCATTGTTGCAGAGTAAAGACTGTAAAAGTCCCCTCAGCCGTGTCCTCCGCTCAACCTCACAAAGCACGAACCTCATTTTCACAATGCATTGCAGCTATAGTGGGCTAAGAGCCTCGCCATTCATCACCATTATTCACATTTAAGACCCCTCCCACACTGATGCTGTCTTCCTCTGTCGTCTCTTTCTTTTCTTTGCGTCCCTTCATCGCTTCCTCCTCTTCCCCCATCACACTGCTTGAACCTCTGCTCCCTTTCACTGCATTTCCTCTTTCTCCCAGTATTCCAGAGCAGGTGGTTTGAGAGCCAGCTTTACTCCTTGCAGTCCCCATTTCCACTTGTAATGATCCCTTTCCGACTGTGCTCTAGACCCCCCCCCCCCCCCCCCCCGCCTCCCGCCAGCCATAATGTCCTGCTGCAGTTTCCTGTTGCCAGGGACCAGGCTAATTGGTCACTCAGTTTGTGGCGGACCCCCCCCTCCCATCCCATGGCTCCAGCAGACAACATTGCCACCAATTTTCAAGTTTCTCTACAGGAACTAATCCTTTCTTCATCATCCCTGTCTCCCTTGTCACAGCATACCCATATTTCAGAGAGAAATGTACGTGTCTGCGTGGGTATATTGCCGCATGTTGCAGCAGTAGCAGTGTGAAATGTGACTTCCTGTCTCTGCCAGCTTTTTTTATGTTATCAGTAACTCAGCAGTGTCAACATGGCCTCAGTCTCTACATTAGACTCGATGAATAACTATGTATATGTATACATGAATTTTTCATAAAATTAAATGTTATGTAAAAAAGGAAAATTAAAGACAGCATAAAGAATGTTTTGAAGTAAACAGTGTAAAAGAAAAGATGAGGAGTAGCTACTGTTCACTGGAGATAAAAAGGCATTGAAATGTTTTTTTTTTTAGATTAAGAGTGCAGAAAGGTTCAAAACACACTGAGTTCACTGTTTAAAAAGTTTATTTCATGTCTCTTTTATCATTAGTGCCCTTCATTTTAGAAAAACAAATGAAAAGGTTGAATTTGACGCAAATCCCATTCTTAAATAAAAGAACGCTCTAAATTTGTACTTCAAATCACAAAAGGCTTGTGAATGATAAAAACCTTTTTTTCTTCAGTATACATGGAGGGCTACTGGATTGGCATATTGTTCCTTTTATGTGAAAAGAGGTTAAAGCCTCATTCTGTGTACCTTTCATTAGCTATCCGCTCCACCCAGTCTTTGGTCATAAAATAGTATAATTAGTGTCACCTCTTAGAAAGAAAAAGCTTCGTATTTGTAATCTCCCTTATTATGCGAGTAGTGATAATGGCATTCTGAATAGTCACTGAATACTCATATTGTCTGCTGTGGTGCAGTTTAAGGGTGACTTATGTAAAACCTGGGACAATTTCAGTTTGCAGTCTTGCTCTCCAGAGCGTATTTGATTAACTTACTCATTATAGCCAAGGATTATGTTCCCAGTTATGGTCCGGCCCTGATAAGAGTTTGTGAGCCGAGTTTATTGCAAGTCACGGCATATTTTGAAAGGTGCCCGAAGTATTCGCCAGAATATCACTGATGGATGTGTGGCCAAAACTACAGCACGGTTTTCACCTCATATAAGTTTATGCGACAGTGTTCTGTCCCTTGAAGCAGATGCACTGCACAGCACCAAAAACAAATTCTGCTGACTCTTGATTTTTTTTCATGTGCGTTCCTGCTATTGTTGATGTGAAGGAAGTAACACCTATCTAAACTAAATTACCTGCCTTTTTATTTGTCCAATGGTTTACTCCCCTTTTAAGGCGAACTGTAAAATTATTACCTAAACTGTCCGTTATAAACATCAACCACAGTTTACAGACTGACTTCCTGGTTCAACATAACCGACTGCAGTTACTGTAGTTACACACACACACACCATTTTCCTGTGCAATGATGAATTCTAACCGGCATTTCGGGTGCACTAACTTTTAGTTTTATCTCCAAATAAAATGATTTAATGATTTGGTTTAACTGTTGTCTTGTTTACAACCTGTCTGACTGTCTGACTGCTCGCATTTCCTGCCTTGTTAAACTTTGCTGTGGCATTGTTGCTGTGTTTCAAGGTCTCAGTAAACTTATTTGGTGAGCATAATGTTACCATAACCAGTAGAAACAAATGAGCAAAGCTGCAAAGATTATATTCCATATATTATAGGAAATATTAGCAGACTCAGATTCATACAATATCTTTGCTCTTATGCTGATTAAGAAATATTATTTTGAATGTTACTTAACCGCAGGATATTAAAATCACAGCATGACAGCATCAGTGCTCGAGGACATTTAGACAAGCTGAAGAAATGCCAAAATGGAGTCAGTAGCGGATATAAAGCCACTCATGGAGCCCCCATGCCACTAAACTTTCTCAGCCAAACTCCATTTCAAGCTGTCAAACTAGCTGTGGAAATGACAGTCACTTTAGCAATGGAAAGGACTTTTAAATAGCAGTGTTTTTTTTTTTTTTTTTCTTTTTTCTTTTTGCGTGTGCGGCTGTCAGGTTTTAGTCTTTAAGGCTCAGGTTGTGTTTCAAATGAAGGTGACAGCTGGGCTTCGGCAAGACCTGCCACCCCCTTTCAGATCACTGAGATAGCACATAAAGAGACGGACACGTACACACACACATACAGATACACAACAACAAACACCAGCAGCTATTTCTCCCTCACTCCTTATCTTTCCATCTGTCTGCCAAGCTTTCTCCTCTCTGCTCCTTCCATCTCCTCACAGCCCTCCCTTATTCCAGTTATCAGATAGTTGAGACTGACACATCTGTGTTCCACCAGGGATTGTGGAGCTTACAGCATAGCAGACCTACAGTACAATATCTTGTATATCATGGCAGCTACCACAATTTTTGTTTAGATTACTTGCTTGGAGGCTGCTGTTTTTTATTTGTATTTACAGTGAGCAAGCATTTATCTTAAAAGTACATCCAATGCTTTTGAATGTCCTCTGTCATAAATTCATTAAAAAAGACAAGTAAATGCAGTAGTAGTATCAGTACAGCTACTCCACTGGAACCATGACATTGTGCCACTTCACTTGTGATCTAGAGAGTTATAATTCATCTTCAGCTCTCTCCAAATATAGAGATCTACTCTGCCTTAAAAAGCTAGCAGGCAGTAACTACATATTTGAACATTTAAGATAGGAATCTGAATTTTTGGCATCTGTTTTACAATATTAAAAATGAGTATGCCATAGAAAATAGTAGTAACTAGGCTAAAGGAGGAGTGATAGAGCAAGTGTCTATGGAAAACCTAGCATCAACATTGTGGTAATTCAGTTTGTTACACCACAAAACTAAATGGGGCAGTAGCTAAATCCAATAATGATTTATTAAAACACCTAGCTAAACTTCTGTGAAAGGTAACTAGCTTAGCAGAGTAGAAGTATCAAAGCACTTTCAAATTTATGCGATTTAGTGTAGTTAGCTGTCTTTAAATCACATATTTAAATGTACTAAATAAAAATGAATGTATTATTGATTTCAGTAGACTCTAAACAGTAATAGTAGACACAAATACACTAGCAAAACAGTAACATTTAATGGCAGTTATAATCAGCATAATCAGGCATAAAATGAAAGCATTACAATCTACACACAGTGTCCAGCCCGAAAACTTCAAACCATTTTTCTCAATTTCACTTCTTCTGTGTGTTGACAAAAGTAACCCCTCCCTAACTGAGCAGAAGGTGAAGTGAGCTGACTAACAGGGACAAGATGTTTGGGTCCCAACTCATCACATAACTCTGCACCCATTTCCACAGGGATGACGAGCATGCCCTGATCCTGCAGTACTGTCAGACGTTGGGAGGGGAGGGCTCCCCCTGCAGTCAGCCCCAGAGTCCTGCCCAGATCCTACAGGCCGTGGAGAGGGAGGAGCGAGGCGAGCTGGAGCGGATCATAGCTCGCCTGGAGGAGGAGCAGAGGTGGGTGCTCAGGCTTTAGAAATGTCTTAAGAAACTTTAGTGTGGGAAGAAAATATAGGAGAAATAATGATGATGGAAATCATCACAATACTAATAAAACAAAGTTTATTTTTATTTTCTGAGTTGCACTTACTGTTAACTCACAGCTTGTTGGTCATTTGAGTTTACTGTGCTCATTGTCACACTCCAGTGCACAATACATACATACACACACACTTCCCGTACCCCCCTGTCTGTCGCACACGCCAAGTCCTTCCCAGGTTTGATCAGTAAATGGAGATGGCTTAGAGACAGAGTCACGCTACGGTCTATTGTTGTAGAGACGCCTTAGCACAGCCAGTGGCTCAACTGGAGTGATTTAACACTGATTACACACATACACAGGCGCTCCGGGTGAGCGAGGGAGAGAGAGAGCTTTACTGCCAGCCTCATAAATGCCAACTTAATTAAAGTACTGCAGCTTATGGTTCTGCACTGAGAGAGAGAGGGTGAGGAGGGAATGAGAAGACATATTTGGCAGGGGGTCCTTTATGTTTGTCTATCCACTTCAAATAGGATTTCACCGAGAAAGCAAGAAAGCAGAGGTAAACATGAGTGTGGTATTTTTGTGTGGCACCCCACTGTGGGGGTTCAAGAAGAAGCTTTTGATGGCTCTGTTTGAGTCATCCTGGTATTATAATAATGATAACAATAATAATAGACAGAACTAGCAGTTGAAGCATGAGAATAAAGCACATCAGTGACATATATTAAAAATACAAACTATATACAGTATGTATATGAAGTATGTAATAATAACAAAAATAAAGCCCAGCTTCCAGGAACACAAGTCCTCTGAGGCCCGTTTACAAAGCTCCTGGGAATACAATGCTGCTGAGCTAATGGCTACACATGGATACAAGTTCAACTACCAAAGAAGTAAATAAAATATTAAAAACATTGAGACTCAACACTAGTGCTAAAAATAGTACAATAGAAAACAGAATTATATAAGATGCCACTATACATACACCATACGCTCCACATGCATGTGTGTTTATATACAGTACATACTGCACATGTACACACATTATATATACTGTATAGTATTTATATACATGTACACTATATACTGTATACATACATCAATAAATACAGTATAATTACACATGCATAAGAAAGTACATAAATAGACATACATGACACATATACACATACATGTACATTCACTTGCATAAACGTGTACATGTGTAAATTTACATAAGAACATGTTTGTATATAAACATTGCAAACTGTGCTGACTACTGCACTGTATATACCATAAATAATGTATTACCGTAAATTCTACCTTCACCTTGAGATTGGTGACAAAGGACAAACCAACATAAATTGTCTTAATAAGCTTCTGCACTTGAGCGCTCCTTGGCATCGATTCTACAACTTTCTTCCAAAAGACAATAAAGAGTGTCGTTTGTCTGTGTGTTTATGCATGCAAATCTAGGTGTGACAGATAAACGTTGTGCTTCGTAACCCCGTCTTTCCCAGGACCCTGCAGAGGGAGTACGAGCAGCTGAAAGAGCAGCACGGCCAGCGAGGGGCCCCTGCTGGAAGCCCGTGGGAGTCGGAGGGCCCCACTGCCCATCCCGATGAGGCCGATCTTCTAGCTGAGGCAAAACTGCTACGACAACACAAGGGCCGGCTGGAGGCCCGCATGCACATCCTGGAGGACCACAACAAACAGCTGGAGTCTCAGCTCCACCGCCTCCGACAGCTATTGCACCAGGTGACACAACACTTAGACCAATTTGTCGGACAGTTTTATCCCAAGTCACGGGTTATGGCTGAGAGGAGGCACTGATAGATTTTCATAAACTTGTAAGTTTCCAAAATAGTAATTTGTTTCGTGTTGTTGTGGACTGTTCCCCCGACGACTACAAAGTGGACAGATCAAAATCGATTCAGACAGGCCATTTGCAGAAAGAACAGCTGTAGTGTTGGCACTTAACAGACAGAAAACAGCATACAGTAGGTGTTGCCTACAAATGCACTTAAAACCTGAAGTAGCAGAATAACAATTATGTGATATAAATGCAAGTAACCAGCATTTGTCACCTTTAAAAAGAGGACTTCAGCTTTTAAAGTAACATGAGGCAACTAACCTTTTTCAATACAGCAAGGACAATATATACAGCAAATAGGGGATTGTTGATTACTGCTTAATGGTGACCTAATAGGACCAACTCTTGTAGCAGTTTGCACAGCTGATTGAATTATGTACTTCATAGATAAATTATTTTTTCCAGGTGAGCTTGTTTCTACAGTCATAAATTCCCATTTCAGCACTGCACATGCACAACTGTGATTTTTAAGTTTATTTCTCCCAGAGGTTGACTTTTCCTTTAGTTCATTAGGCTTGTTATTGTGGAGCAGCAGGGCAGTAATCACAGTTCAGACTCATACACACATACCAGCTGGCAGGGCTGTTTCAGTGCAACTCATAAAATAAAACATTTTAAAGTGCAGCCCTGATGCAGAATGCTTTCAATAAATGCTTTCAAAGGAACCTTTCAAAGTCATTTAAATAAATCATCAACATAAATATGTACTTGTGCACCTCTTAACCCCTCAGATAAACATCCACAAATGTCTATAGGTACATATCTTTTTTTTTTCCATAGTTAGTTGTGCCTTTGAATAACAAAAGCTGCTCATCAACACTCAGATTAGATCCTAATCACATTATTAGCATTCCATCCAGGAGTCCAGCATCCATCTCCAGTCCCTCTATCAATAACTTGCAGATTTGTTTATGCCCGGCCTAATTGCTCACTGAGGTTGGATTGTTTGTGCCTAGTGAGAAATACACAACCCTCAAGCCAAACAAACAGCAAGCCCGACAAATCAAGACTGAGCAAACACAGGGGCAGGTATTGGAAGCACAGTAATAACTCACAACAAATATGGCTCGAGGAAGGCAGCTGATGTGACTCGGCAGATTTTTAATGGATGAAGATTAACATTTTGACAAAAAAGTTATTTATGCACCCAGCCTGCACTGAATTGGAGATTTTCTCCTCATATTTTTCACATTGATTTTTATATACATTATGCCACTTAATATTATAGACAGTGGAAACAATACCACAATGTAAAAATACTCCATTATAAGTAAAACTCTTGCATTCAGAATATCAGTCTGTCAGTTTTATCATCATATATTATATTATTGGCTAGTTATTACTGATGTAATAACATTTAAGCAGCATTTTAATATTGTATTTGTAAAAAAAAAAATTTTAACTACATATATTCTGTAGATAATGTAGATGAATGTATAGCAATATGTCATAATTTAAAAACCAAGAGATCCAATGATATTTAACACATATAACAGTACTCAAAAAAAAAAAATTTGTCCAGTCTCAAGGCTTTGATTTTACCTAAAAACCATCATCAGGAGCAGTTTGATGTCAGGAATCAACTCTAATAGATACCCGGTGTGTCAGCTGATGGCGTCACTTAGCCTGATGATGTCACAGTCCTACACAGCTTTTAAGGTATACATCAACACATACCAACATTCAACATTCAGGCCTCTCATCCATGTTGTGTTTTTGATTTTCTTCAGCTTCTTGGAGTTTGATTTAGTTTGTTTTGTTTAATGATGACTTATGTTAAATCTCATCTCACAGTATTGTTTGATGTTATTTAAATTCCTCTCTGTTGATTGTTTCTCAAGCTTTAGCATGTGACTTATTGAGATTTTTCTGCACCAATAACATCCTGTATGTTTATTGTACTCATGATGTAAAGTGATTCTGATGCCGATTCTGAAAGAGAGAATTGCAAACAAACTGACACGCACCACTACCTGCATGCACACAAACATCCCCACGTTAAATAAGAACTTCTGTTGTCTGACATTTAAGGCCCTGGAGTCCTGACAATATGTCAACATTTGTTTCTGTCAGTCGCAGCGTTACTGCCAAGCTGCGGAGCCAGCCATCTTGATGGCATGAATTAAATTCACATTCCTAACCAAAGCCCCCGACCTTAGCTATTCTAAGATGAGCCTCAAGACGATGGTTGCACTCTAGAGACGTTTTTTCAACGTGTTAGCGCCATGGGGCACCAGGAGATGAAGGAGAAGAAGAAGAAGAGGGGGTGATGAGGGAGGGGACGGAGGGCAACACTGATTTGGTTTCTTACAGTTGAAAGCTAAAGGGAATATGAGATTCTGCCACAAATGTCACTGGACATCAAGTGTTCGCTTCAGTGCATCAGAGCAACAGAGCATGTTTTCACCAATTGATAAACTGTCCACAGTACTTTCGCTACAAAATCCTCACATGTAATTGATTGATTAAGATACTGTTCTGTCTTTTTTTTTTTTTTTTACTGGGCTTTTTTCTGTCAGTGTTTGACAAATTAACTGATAAATGTTGTATCAGACTTTTCTTATCAGCCATGACCTGAATCTCTCTCATGTATTTGTTTATTTATATAAATAATAATGGAAATATTGGATTACACACGATCAGTTTATCTGTAAATCTCTATGTACACAGCTAAATTCTTCCCTTTGCCTGAAGTGGTCTTTTCATTGATACCCCAAGACATTTTTTTTCTGGAGGCCACAGTTGTGAGCTCAGTTTTTAATACCAAGGTGAGGCCAGACACTAATGAGCAGGGACATCATAGTGCAGGCAGCCATGGAAAGCAGCACGAATCAAACGAACACTGAGACAATCTGTCACAGTTAAGACCCACTCAAACACATGGTGAATAATAAACATTGTTTTTTAGATTATAGCAGATCATTGACTGTCTGCTACTTCACCACCTGTGTTGGCTGTTAATGTCAGTCACATCAGCCTCAGGGGGGGTGGATTTTGTGTGCTTTAAATCAGACATCACTAAATTCAGTCCAGTATGAATATTTGTTCAATCTTTTGGCTGCGTGTCATGACTTTGAACCTTACACTCATTACTATCGATTGTTCATGTTGGCAGGCTAGAGATTTCTGTTGTTATACTGACTGAAATCACTCCGCATACAACAATTAGTGAGAACACAAAAAGCTGTGAAAATGTGCTTTGAGGTCTGAGTGATAGGTTAAAAAGTGTATATTTGATGGAAAGCATAATAGCCAAACTCCAACTAAGGCCTGGTGTTTTCGATATTAAATGCCGGCAGTGCCTACATGTACCAGGATGCAACACAAGCGAAGAGAACAAGGAAGTTTTGTTTTTGAGCGGCATCTAGAGCACGTCCCCTGGCTACACAGAGGTGGAGACGAGAAATCCATGCTGAAATAGCCTGTAGCTTATCCTTGCCCTCAACTATGTCACTGTACATGTCAAATGACGGCGCTGGTGCCGGAAAAAACAACAGATTTTGCAGCTACACCCCAGAGACACAGAGAACATCGGGCAACAACTGCAGGCGTTTTTCACACTATATCCCTAATTCGGTTAGCTAGAGATAAAATCAGCAAAATGGTCCTTGAACATTGGCAGAGACACAGACAAATGAGAGACAAATGTTTTTCTACACACGACAACAGCCTCATTGTGTCGGCCTCTGGTATTCCCACGCCTCCGCATGCTGTTGTCAAGCTAATATGGAAGTTGTCACAAGCCAACTGGATTCCAAGCGGAATAATTACGTTATAGTAATGAAGTTTTCTTTTTTTTCCTCTCTCTCTGTTTCTCTCTCTCTCTCTCAGCCGGACGTGGACTTAAGGATAAACGGAGTGTCCTCCCCCACTGTGCAAGATCGAGGGCCACTCACTGAAAACTCAGGTGAGACTTGCTGTACATACTCAGACAGAACACTCACACTAGCACTGATCTTGGTACATGTAGATCTCTCCTCGGCATTCAATCACTATAGTGGAAGTTCCATTTTACAGACACGAAAGCATTTTACAACATTTAGCAAGACACGCTGAAAGTTTTGAACATCCCACACAACAAAGAAAACAATCTCACGCTGTCAAGTGTGTCTGTAGTGACTGAAAATCAACCTCTGTGCATGTGTGTGTTCAGATGAGCTGTTGGACTCCCACAACAGCAGCTCTGACCTGGCAGATGTAATGGAGCAGATTAACAACTCCTTCCCTGCATGCAGTCGTAAGTTTCCCACTCCTCCTCCTCCTCCTCCTCCTCCTCCTCTCTCCCAACGTGTCTTCCCAACCTCTGAGGAGAGATTTGTGTTTCTCCACAAGGTCGCTGGTCAGCACAAAAATTGTCTGTCACTTGTGCATGTTGTGCATGTTTTACTGTTTGTACTTAAACCCTCACAGCGAGGATTCTTGTGTAACTTTTGGTTTCAGTGTAATTTAATGAAACAGATTTCATACCAGTTACAAAAATGATAAGAATTGCTGTTGTAAGTTTTAACCTTTACCACTATTATCTTGCATTTTACATATCAGTTTAAGATTAATATTGAACTGGAATCTGTGTGAATTTTTGAAATTGCCAGTGAGAGACATTTTTTATAGGGTTCACCATGCCAGCGCCCTATGATGTAGCAACAATGAATGAAATTCAAACTAAAAATTGAGGCTTTGGAGAAACGGTGGTACTTTTCTGATACAATCACCATAATCTGAAGTTTCAGCTAGACTCATCGTGCACCTTCTGATTGTCTCTTTTACTCCTACTGCTTTTGTTGATTCTTCTGTCTTTTCCTTTCCTTCCTCTTTCGCCGCCTCACACGCTCCTGCTCAGCATCTGTCATCTCTCTCTTTGCCTCATACTGTTATCCAGCTTTGTGTGTGTGTGTGTGTACGTGCTGTGAGGTGCCATGTATAAATAAAGGCAGCTCGAGCAGCTGTGCACTCATCTGTAGTCATGAATTCAAAAGGTCTTGTCCTGTATTTCAATGAAGAGTGGTATATAGAGTGTGCCTTTTTTTCAAAAAAAAGTGTAATCATTGTTTACGTAGCACATGCTCCTCTGCATTGTGACTTTGAGATGTTGATTCTTAGCTAATGAAATGCTCTCTCACACATAGATTTTAAATCGAGCCTTAAGGGTTTTTTGGATTATCATTTAAATTTCGTATTTGATATGATCAGACCTTTTACCCTCATTACTCTTTATAGCAGAATATGGAAGAATATCTACCTCTGGGGATGTTTTTCAAATGAAGAATAAATAAAAATGTTCGAATTGCGAGTTAGAGCTCACTGACTTTAAATTGCATTCGAATTTTTCGAGTCGAAACTCCCGTGAGGGCTTTAGTTAAAAATCCATTCTAATCTGGCAGACGCTCCCACGTTATTAGCATTTGGTTACTGCACAGCTCCGAGGCACCGGGACTGAGCAGCACAGAGCTGATTGCGTGCATGAATATGTGGGAGGGACCCAGAGGCTGATAATTTAGTGTAGACTTATAAAACAGAGATGAGCTGGGGAGTTCAAGTGTTAAACTACTCTATTGTCTCTTTGTTTTGTCTCCCGCAGCCTCAAGCCTCTCCTCCAGACCACAGGTGAGATGAAGTTCTTCCACACTTGTGGATTCACAACAGTAAGACTCTACTGGAAAACATGTCTGTGTATTTGGAGCTTGTTTTTCCTTTTTCTTTCTGCTCCGTTGTGCGTTTTTCGCTGCTCACTATTTTAGTAATGGTGAGAGAAGTTGGAGCAGAGATGCAATTACAGGTGCTGCCACAAGAGTAGTCCCCCCACCCCCCCCCCCCCCCCCCTTGCGCTCATTGGATCGACTGCTTTTTCAACCGAGAAACCGTTCTTTCATGTCATGATGCCAGACCAGAATCAGTCTACTCGACTCTGGAGTGGGCGGATTCAAAGGTCTGGACCCAGGCAAGAACGAGACGGCTAATGGATCTCTGGAGAGTGCCGTTGGCGCCTCCTCTCGCCTCTGTCTGAGGCCAAAGTGCGTTTTGGGACAGAGGTGTTGTTGAAAGCTGTTGCCACAGACCTCCTCCCACTGTAATTATTTACCCCGCTCCAGTGCCCCTCTGCTCACTTCATTCCCCCTTTCTCTCGCTGTCTGTTTAAACTGTTCAGCTCGTCTCTCCACACACAGCTAATATCTTTACACGCCGGTTCAGCTGCTTATTGGCTATGAATCTATTTGGGGTGGCTGTTGCAAAACAGATACATATTTTCCTTTTTGATTTCTTCTTTCATCTTTGAATACCATTGCGCTCCAAGTGATTACCCTCAGCATTATACACCTCTAAATTTAATTTAAGTCAGATCCAGTCTATCATGATACTGTATAATGCTCATAATATGCACTTTGTATTCAGTACAAGCAGGAAATTATGTGAAGCACACTTCTTACATCTGCTCCGTCATCCTTTCACTTTTTTTCATTGTCCTTGGCAAACATCGTTCCTTACAGTTTCTGTTGGTTGTCACGCAAAGGCATGGGTGAATAGGTTTGAGCTCCTAATTTCATTTCTAAGAAGACAGCTATATTTTGTAAAATCTCCCTTGAATGCTCCATGCCCGCCTCCTCTCTTTCCTCCACACCGAGCTCCTAATGGACTGTAACTGGCTTGAGGGACTGCAGTCCATTTACCAGCTTTCAAACCCGATTACTTCGTTCGAACCTCTGAAATTTTCAAACAATGATGTCTTGATGAAGAGAAATGAGGCGGGCTCACCTGCCGCACTTGGACTTAGGAAGAAGAGATACTGTAGGAGTGCAAACTTTCAGTGGTTCTACTGAAACCCAGACACACGCCTCCTGCAGTTTTGTTTAGGCTTTTGTTGGCATATTCGTATGCGTTTTCTGATCCAATGTGATTGTTTCTGTTCTTTATTTTGTTTTTGCAGGTGATGTGAGGACGGTCCCCACAGAGGATGTTTGTGTGTGCACAGCGTTTGAAGAGACAGGACCATTCCCAAACAAACAACTCCTGACCCTAAATCCCAAAGACGCACAGGACCAGACAACTTAACTACTTTTACCACCTTGTCTTGTACTATGCAAACTGTACATTTTATGAACTGTAGATTGTACCTGAACTTGGTTCAACATTTGTCAGTGATTTGTTTAGATATGCAGATGAGTATATGGACACGGGGCTTTGTATAGTAAAATATGCTCTTTTTTTTTTGTTTTTCAGAGTGAGCGTTGGGATTTGTGTTTTGATCTTGTTAAGTTCTGCCTTCACTGGGAATCAAACTGTTACATTTCTTTTGTCATTCCACTGCTTTGTACCCTCCAGCCCCCAGTTTCTATCATTTGTCAACGGAAATAGCCACAGATCTCGTTCCAAGTGTGGGAGCACGCACAGCTCCTGAGTAATAACATTTAGTGGCTGAAAGGATCATTTTAAAGATGTAAACTGTCTCTTCTCAAAGCGTTCTGTTTTGTTTTGAAGATCTGTCTTGTAGCATGCTTGATGTCAAGGTCCCCTTTAAAGCATCGATATGTTGGCAGACTTTGTGTTAACTGCGATTTGTTAATGTTAACTTTAACCCCTTCTGTGCCTATACAGTTTGTCATTCCACGTGTGGAAGACAGAGAGTGGATGAGTAAAAAGTGGGATTGTGTATAAAGAGAGACGTTTTGGAAAATATAGATTTAAATCTAAATTTGTTCTGAATTTGGGTTTGTAAGAGGCCTGCAGTCATTATGTAGAATAGTTTTTTTTAAAGATATATGTTCAGAAATCAGAGGAAAGCCATGATTGCCTTGCTACCTCAGACTCAATAGACACAGCTTTGTTTTTGTGGTTCGTAAAACTTGTTTAAAACAATTGTGATCATTTACAGAACATGTACAACCTGGTTTAGCATTCAAAGCTTTTGCTTACTGTATTGGTGTACACTGCAATGAGGAGATAACCAAGTAAAAAAAAGAGTTACTATTACTGTACCACAATGGGTCTGTGGCCTGCTGAAGCTAGCCGCCCGTAATGACGAGTATTTCTTTATCTGTTGTTGGTTTTTCCACTGGCCTTCTAGCACTGGTCACTCACTGCGTTGTGTTGTTGTGCTATATGCTATCCTGTAAAACTTGTGAGACTGAACAACACTACTATAACCTCCTCTGACTGTAGACTGATGATGATGATGATGATGATGATGATGATGATGTTGGTGATGATTTTATTGATTACAATCATGATGAACCGTACCATGGCAGAACTGTGTCGTTTCTCCTGAGGTATGTAAAATAGATTGACCACACTACGTGTAATATGGCTACGTTGTTTTATTCTAAATAAAAATTTTTATAACAAGTACACGTCACCCTCTGCGGTTATTTGTTTACCTAACGTGTGTTTTGTAAGAATACGCAGCCAACCACTGAAATCAAACCCCCCATCTTAAAAGCTTTCAGCTCCATTTGTTGCATTTTCAGGACTGTTAACAGTCGAATGATGCTGTAAATATTTAAAGGTAATATAGATGAATCACTGAATTTCATAAACTGATCAGAAATTCATCCACTAGTTCATCCACTAGTTCAAGTGTTTTCATATGCAGTGCTTGCCCTTCATTTTAAAGTATCTTATACTCCCACCTGGTTTGAGGAATATAGGCCTCATTACTGCAAACTCCTCAGTGTCATCCAGCCAGGACTGTAGCATAATTATTTATCAAAGGAATTGATCACGCAGGGAGAGGTTGTATCATTATTAGATGTTTGCAGTGAGCATGCAGGGCTGTTACCGAAAACTCCAAATGAGTGATGAAGGGTAATCGGCCTCTTTACTACGGCCCTTCAAACACAGTTTG
This sequence comes from Scomberomorus guttatus, assembly GCA_038419695.1. Lineage (NCBI taxonomy): Eukaryota > Metazoa > Chordata > Actinopteri > Scombriformes > Scombridae > Scomberomorus > Scomberomorus guttatus. The sequence continues at coordinate 13,698,077 of CM076462.1, forward strand.
TTTGTTTTTTTTTTTCATTTTCGTGGCTGCATTGCATTAATTATCCCACCTTTCTTAAAGATTGTGTGATGTTCGATTTAAGACTGGGCCATTCTGTCGCCTGTTGCTTGTCACGAATCACATCTGTCTGCACGAGTGGTTTCGTGGTGCAAAAGCTGCTCAATTTAGCAACCTGTCAGATGAAATTATGTCTCAACTGGAAATTGTCTGTACTCTTGAGGCTGCAGTTATTAGACTGTCCCAAAACTCAAATGGGTTGTTTCTTTCCTTTAGCTGCTCCTTCCTAACCTTACTTTCACTTATCCTCTCTTCATTTGCATCTGTTCTTTCTTTAGATCCATCAGAAAACGTTAACAAGCAAGTCATAGTTGCATTACCCTGTCCTCTCTACTACTCTATATATATCAATCCCTTGATCATTCCCATCATTTTTTTTTTATTGTGATGTGCAAATTAGACATAAACAAAGTGACTTTTCGATGCTGCACAAGTTTTCTCTGAACAGCGCTCCCTATCATCTGTGGTCCAGCCGTTCCATAACACGCTTCAATAATGCAACAGTAGCCAAGTGGTAGTGCACCCTAATTGGATCTGGGCTACTGTACATATTCTGACTCCTTACAGACTGCGTACTCTCATCCTCTGGGGTCCCTGAGGTGCTTTAATCAGTCTGCTATTCCCATTTCTGTAATGCTCTGCAGGATTCAGCTTGTTTGTAAAGGCGAAGGAGTTTGTAAGTAACAAACTAGCATACACAAGGGAGAGGTGGTACTAACTCTGTAGTGGATCCCCATTACAAAAAGAAGTGTACTGGAATTGTTGTTAATATTAATATGCCAATTATGCCACCTGTGAAGGCGGATTTGGTTTAATTACTGTAACAATCTATTGTGCTCATATGAAACTCTGTCAAAACAGGATTGCATGCATTATCAGCAATCTTTCCAAAGTATTTAATCCTGCTGAGATGCAGCTCTCTGTGACTTAGCGCATTAGACTGTCAAGCTCCAGCGAGGTGCAGTCTGCTTGCTGGGCTGAACAAAGATTGTGCAGTACAACAAGAACAGAAGGGATTTAGTGGATGTTTTAATAACAACATGGTAGCAATGTAAGTGAAAATCTCTGGTCTTCCAATGGAGGTCAAAGGTCAGAACAGCGTGCTCAAACTTAATGTTGTTATGATCATTACACACCAGGAAACAAAATAGTTTAATGGATACAGAATGGTGAGACAACTTCACTTGTCTAAGGCGAAAAGTCACATCTGAATTGAGGATGCAGTAAGCCATGCTGTAATCAAAAAGTTGGCAAAATTCATCTTAACTCAATCGTATCACATGATCTTCCTCAGCAGATGGAGCTGTCTAGTTGCCATCAAGCGGGTAGCTCCCGGTCTGAAAAGTGAAGCCAATGCGGAAGTGCCTTAAACCATTCTTTCTAATGACCAGCAGGGGGCGACTCCACTGGCTGCAAAAAGAAGTCCGATTGTATGGAAGTCTATGAGAAAATGACCCTACTTCTCACTTGATTTATTACCTCAATAAACACTTTCCTAATGAGTTTATGGTCTCAATCGCTAGTATCAAGTCTTCTTTAATGCGTAATGCTGTTTACTTTGTAAATTATAGCCCTATTTAGAGTGAAATAGACGATAAAGCAACATATGCTTTGGGGCGTGGCTACGTTGTGATTGACAAGTCGCTACCACGGTGACAACGTTGATTACGTAACGCAAACATGGCGTTCACAGATTCACAGAGTATAGACGTAGCTGCTGCTATTGCACAGTGTGTTTTCAGTTCATGAAAGTTAATTGTAACATTTTGCTCGCCCAAAAAGTCTTGTTCAGCGTTTGGTTGTGATAAAAGACCCTCTAAGGAGTCGGATGTTTAGTTTTTCCGGTAAGTACATTTTGTTTTAATGGTTTTAGGCCTGTTTTTCGCTAGCGGAAATTAGCATTAGCATTGTCACTGTTAACCATATATTGTAAACACACCGTACTAACCAAGCTAGCAGCTAGCGCTATGGTCAGCGCCACCCTCTCGTCCAAATATGGTCACTTCTGGCTCCAAAAATTAAACATGGCGATGGTCAAATAGCTAAACTCGAGGCTTCAAAACGGCAGTTCACGAACCAATGGGTGACGTGACGGTGACTACGTCCATGGATGGACTGAGGACTTCTTAGGTCATCTTTGTCGCTTTATTGTAGCTAACGATCAAGCCAGTTGAGCTAGCGTTGTTGTTGTTTTCTTTCCTTGAGAAGTTGTTGGTTGTTTTCTTTCCTCGAGAAGTTGTTGTCCTACTTTTTATGTTATTTTTAAGTGCATGAGCTCCCTTCACTCTTTTGTAGTTTCGTGTATTTTTTAGTCACACTACTGTCATTGACACAGTTTGTGGGTCAGGTCAGTCCACCACTTGTCTGGACTGAAATATCTCTTAATATTGTAGACACAGAATCCAAGCTAATGACTCTGGTGATAGCGGCTGACCTTCACTAAGTAGCAAGTACAAGGAATTCAGTGTGGCCCATATGTCAACAGAAAAAGCAATACACATGATATGAACAATAAACAACAAACATAAACACAATCATAACAGTGTAAAAAAGAGAGGGGACAGTAATTTACAAAGATTATGTGTAGTGGGAGAGGACTATGTGCTTGTATATTCACATGATAAAAACTGAAAAAAAAAAGCAGAATATAAATAGAAGTATGAATACCAATGTAGATATAATTATAAGTTTGAGTGTAAATAAACTGTGTGTATTAACAGGATATACTGTACATGTACAGTTAATTAAAAAAATAAAATCTATATATGTCTACACAGTGCAGGACAGACAGAGACACAGCATACACAATATGAATTTAAAAGAGATATGGAGGTGAAGTGGAGTTGGTATGTTGACAGTCTTTTACTGTGCTTGTTAAAACCCCTCCAGCTAAACTTAACCTTGTTAATGTTCTTTCTCAAATGGAAAATGGGGATGTGGTTAATAGTCTACCATGGCAACCAGATTGCCATTTTAGTGCACTGGTGATGTGTTGGTAGTAATATTGTAGCCTAATGTGTCCACTAGGGCCTGATTGATACTGGATTTTTGGGGTCGATACCGATATTGGGGAGTAAAAAAAATTCAGGCATACATAGGCTCACATAGGTTTTTGTGAAAACAAAAACAAAGGGATTTTATGAGGATGACGTATGACTGCAGTTCTACTATAGCCACATCATTCCATTTTAGCAACAGCTTAAATTTTTGAACTCAAATTTTTAATTTGTCTAATACTTTGGTTTATGACTAAATACTAATTCTAATAAACTAATTCCTATCAGCCTCAGCTGTACTTTGTATTTGCACTAATTAGCAAACGTTGGCATTTTAACATGCTAAACTACGATTCTGCTAAATATTTTCCTCCAAACATCAGCATGTTAGCATTGTCATTGGTCATTGGTTTTTCCACGGTACAGTCTCACAGAGCTGCTAATATGGTTATCATACACACATTGTCTTCTTTCTGTTTTATACATTTGTCGTTCACTTTCAGTTATATTATTGAAAAAAACAAAATAAGCCACTATTGTGTGGTGAAATTGTTATATTTCAGACACATTGATGCCATGTAAGTCTTCACTTATCTGTAACTGCTTCGTGAGAACTAAGAGATTTTATTTGATAGTTTTACTGAGAGCTGAATATACAGTAACACACAGCCCGTGTGTCTGCATGGAGAAGCCCAGTGTTTGGAGCTGCCTACTAATTTTATTTCATCTTATTTAGAATTAACCAGACCAGTTGGAAAGACAGCAGTGGTCCTCGTTTCTTTCATCTCCAAACTTTAAGCAGCACAGATTTTGCTGCGAGGTGTGAAAGACCAGACCGACTATGCATGCATGCAAAGTTAAGTAACTTGGCAAGTAAGCTCATGGTTTCCTACGAGGGACTCAGCTAAAAAAAATGGGCTCTCAAAAGTAGCTGAGCAAGTCTGAAACAATAAGTATGTTAAATCCATATATTCCCTGAGTTATTTAGAGTTTGCCCTGTTTCACAGTGGCCCCTTGTGCCTACGCTTTAGTACAGGTGACCTCACTGCCAATCAGACCTTTACCTTGGCCTCATCAGTGCTCTGCTCTACATGCAGAATTAAACTGCACTACAGGTCCCAGCTTTTCATGTGTATATGAGCCTCTCACAGGATACCAGACAATATCTAATCTATTTAATTTCCTTGTCCTCTTGTCCCTGTACTCCTCTGAGCATCACCATCTGTGATCTGCTAATTCTCTTTGCTCTGGGTGAAAACGGACTACAACAATTCCTCCAGGCTTTGGCTGTATGGCCTCAGCTGTCCACCAATGGGGCATGGCAGTGCATCTTTCTGGATGCTGATGCTGATGGTGCTGGATGTTTTTTTTTTTTTTTTTTTTTTTCCCCTTTCACTGCCCGTTTCTCATTCATGCAGCAATGCTGGCTGGCATGCAGATCCGTGCGACAGCTGTCCCCTTTGATCAGATGCTTGGCAGGCGGCGACAGAACTGGTGCTGATGCTATGGGTGTCTTGGCAGGTAGGTGCCACTGGCACAAGGCGAGGACGGGGAACAGATGTTGATGAGTGTGGAGGCAGGTCACTGCAAGTCCTGTGTGGGATATGGTACACAGGCTGAACCCCAGAGAGATGGAGTCAGGGAGAGAGAGCACTGGATGAGTACAAGGCAAGCGACCTAGAGGGAAGAAGCAAAACAGATCAGGAGAATAGCCAGTTTCTGTTTTCATTATCGCTATTATGTTAGCAGCTGAATCTCTGTTATGCTGACACAGTGGTCCTCTATGTAAAATGTTCCAGCTCATACGAAGTCAAACTTGTATCCTAATGAACCTCCCAGCTTTAACAGTTCCCTTGCAGTACTTATCTGCTCAAGTTTATTGTCCTCAGTGCACTTCACATCTCCAGAATATGCTGAGTGCACATGGTGAGTTAGCATTAGCACCATATCAGCTCTGTCTTTAACAATTAATTTTAAGTAGCTAACTGCACTGGACCTTCTTTTGGCAGGGCATCGACCAAGGGTTTTCATTTTGGATGCTTTAGGGAATATATTGGGCATTTGTCCCATATCAGCATTTTTTTCTGAAATAGAGTGCATGACCTGATATATGAAGTATACTTCCCTTTAGCATTTTAACGTACTTCATTAAATACCACCTTTAGTATGGCACAGTGCACCCTCTCCTGTTACTCAGCCCTCCTTTAGCTTGTTAGAATAGTTTTATTTATTTTCAGTTTCTCATTACTTCTTTCTTTTCTTGAGAATAATGTCATCCTTATGCCATCAGTCGCCTGCCTCCTTTAGGCTCATATTTCAAGGCTATCATTAGCAGCAAGCCATTTGCTAACATTTATCATCCTTCTTTACACTTTTATACGGCTATAATAGATACACAAACACAGATACTGTACACATTCACTTGTATGTAACACAGCAATCTACCTGCATCTATCTACAATAACAAGTTGGCTACAGTAAGACTATTTAATGTTTCACGCCTCTTTGTAACAGCTGCATTCACGATGCCTGGTCAGGGCCAAGGACTAATGAAGGGAGACAAGCTGAAATCGGTGTGTCTGAAATGGGAGCAGTAGGAGGTGTGCAGGGAATCAGTCAGTATCTTCCCAGTTTCATTACAGCATGGACCATTAGCTGCAGGCAGGTCATTGACATTCCTGCTCACGGTGTTAAGAGCTCTGCTGCCATGACAGTTTAAACCAATCAGTCTGCTTGTAAACACAGAAGACTAGGCTGTAATGAAATTTGATGGGCATTTTGTATTGGCTGTAGAGGGGTTGCTGAAAGGTTTCTGGGGAAATATGCAGTGGACCTTTGTTGTGTTGTGCATAGGAAAAAAAAGAATATTAACAGTTTGATTTACATATTTCCCTGTACGCGTGAGTTGGAAGGTTAGGGCAAAATATCCCAGGTGTTTTTCCTCACATCCTTTACTTTCCTAACATCTGATTTGCCTCTGGTCTGGCAAAACATCTGCCAGGCCAGAGGCAAATCTAATGCTCATCACACCTCTGTGGCTGACGCACCACAACACTTTGCCACAATCTCGCAGATTGCGAATGAGAAATATGTTGAATTATTAAAAGATTGCCCTTGGTCATGGTGCTGAGAGCCGTGTTGCCACAACACCAGCATGTTGATGCGAATAATATACTGAATGCAGAATCCACCAAGATATAGAATTGGTTGAATTTGAGATGAGTTCAATATTTTGAAATCAGTGGGGAGAGAGTACTCTGAAATTACATAAAAGTTTCCGGCTCTGCAGGTACCATGATTTATTTTTTTTAAATCACTTTTGCATAATGATAGTTGTTTGGTATGCAGATGAAGTTCTGATGTTTAAATGGGACTGAACTTTTGGCATGCTAAATGTGCTCACAGGTGTTTTGCTCATTGTCATTCTTATAAAATGCCCCAAACAAGAGTGGTTGAAACCCTGGCTTTACACAATGTTCTTCATGTTTATAAAGTGAAAAGCGCCTGCTGCTTGCAAATGCAATAATGATTACACCTCCATGCTAGGCAGGTTCAGTTACTCGCTTCAAATAAGCCCGAAGAATGTGTATAAGAAATTACATCTTGTCTGTCTTCTTAATGGTGCTATGTTGTAAAGCCAAGTTTATTCATGAACCAACTATACAGTACACACTGCGTGCTTTATAGCTTTATCCAGTGCTTTACAGAAAATGGATAAGAAACAGATAATATCAAGAGATAGAGGTTAGGGTTGGACTATATTTTCTCTTCACAACAACAACAGTTTAGTGTTAATTTATCTACAGTAGATGCCTAATATTTCCAAAACATTAGCTTCCTTCACAGTGTGAAGCTTTTGTCAGGAGATTTATATCAGATTACATGTAATGTTTGTATCGCCACTGCTTGATTAAACTAAACTGATTAACATTGCTCTCATCATTTTAGTCCTCCCTGGTTAACGTGACTTCACAGCACTTTTTAAGAGGAGGGAGCAGACAGAGCTGAGTGAAAGTTTTTGCTGGAGGAGCCAACAGCAGACTGATGATCATTTCCATACAAGTCGTAAATACATTTTGCCCTGCCACTCAATAAATAAATAAATAGTCTTAAAATCAGCAGGGGCATCATCAATCAGTGCATCTCTTCAATCTTATATAGTCAGTATGGTCGTCAATTGTCAAAAGCGTAATAGATGAGGCAGTGCAAGCTCCGAGAAACAAGGATGGAGTCTTTTGCATATTCAGTTGCAGTATGTCTGAAAGTTAATGTATGACACTAACAGAGTATCAGATTCCCCAACAAGAGCAGGAGACTTGCTCCACAGCGAAGGAGCTGCACGGGATATAGCTTTTCCCCAGGTTCATTTTTAGATTATGCATATTCTTTTTGACAAACGTGGTGATAATGATCAAAACACAACTCACAGAGGCCTTTTAAAGAGCCTGTCAAATTCAGCAAGCAGGTTGAAGGGAGGAAGGGGAGTTGTCATGTGTCAAAGGAACAGGTAACTATGCTACCACCCAAGAAACAAGTGAGAAGATGTCAGTGAATAATGTAGGCAGGAATTTTGTATGAGTGTGGGTTGACATGCTCATTTGATTTGTCATTTAAGTGTGTGTATGGCTGTGTGTGTGTATCAGTATGAGTGTGTTTGAAAACTTCAAAACTGCTATTTTGTTTTGTTTTTTTTTTCTTTTAACTTTCATCTGAGAGATTCGTTTCGACTCAATGAGCTCCTCTGACTAAACTTAAAAAACGCTTTGTGGTCTTAAAAACAAGGCTGGTGAGATGAAACCTTTTCACCTGACAGCTACAGACAAAGACAGAATAGGAAGTAAAGTGAAGAGAAAAATTGAGTAAAACCGAAGAAGAAAGGAGAAACAGGAAAGAGGAGTAGAAATGATTCTACAGTACAGTAAGAGCAGCAATAATAAAGTAGGTGAAGCCAAAGAGAAAGGAAAGGTAAGTAGAGAATAATGCTGACAGCTGGTAGCCCATCTTAATCAATCCTATTGTGAATAACTGAATACTGAATCATTTGTAATTCATATTCTTCACTCACACTCTTGGCTTTGTAATACAGTGTGTGAGAATGAGATAGAGACAGTCTTTTACTTGTTTTTTTTTTTTTATTAACTGAAGTTTAATAAGGAGAGATCAATTGAAAGTGAATAAAAATGTTGATTATGTGTTGCAACACAGATTTTGGCCGTTAGACTCCATCGATGTGAGGCGTCTTCATAAGCACATGCCCTGAAGATGGGAGGTAGGACAGGATCCCCCGGAGTCTAGACGCCGGTGGTGGTGGAATGAACCAGCAGATGGTTGATGGACCTTTAGGTGGGTCACTCTGGACAACATGGAGGACACGGTGGTGATGGGGAGGAGGCGGGTTGCGCAATAGTAGGTCAGAAAGACAGAACAGCTATCCATCATTGGCCTTCGTTGTTTTCATTTTCTTTAATTGGCTTTTTCAGTGGCTGCCGCATGGTTAGAGGTGATCCTGTCAGTTGTGCAACCTCAGGTGCCAACTTCTTGTTATTCTGTGTTTTTCCTGCCTTTATTTTCTTGTTCTCTTTTCTCTGCAGATCTAAACGTCTGTCTCTCTCTCATTCTACCTCTCTCCCCGACAGCGTCCCCCTCTGTTTCTTAGTATTATTTTATGATGAGGTTGAATGTCTACATCACGTCTTTCTCAATCCACTATACTGTAGTTCCCTTGTAGAGAACTTGTATAATTCAGCTGTCAAATGTTATTTCATCCTTCAGGTGTGATAGTGTACTCTGAATCATACTCCTCCTCTAAAATTTCGTACAGTATTAAATATAGAAGAGGTACACTTTCTGGTTCAACCTAGCCTTTACATAAGTTGAATTGTTCAGATCAACACTGTGTAACTCCATGACCTTTATGGATCAATATTGGACAGTATTAGTTGTGTCCTCAGGTGTGGGGGTGTAATAGAAATTACAGTAATTAGTGCTTCCCTTTAATCTACTACAAATGCTTTTTTTTCATTTTCATGGAGAGAAGCAAGGGAGACGCAGCAGTATGACAGCCTTCAAAATAAAAATGAAAATCTAATGGATGGAATCTCCATATCCTAATTTCATCCTCTCGCTCCCTCCACATGTCTGTATTCCATTATTCATGGATGACAGGAGTTGCCAGGGAAAATGTTGCCCCACTTTTCCCTTTTTCCCCCCCCCTTCTCAAAATATGTTGAAGTAAAGCTGAAACCAATCCGGCTTAAGGCCCTCTCTGTGTTTCCTTGTAGCCCCTTTCCGTTGCTGTAGTCTTAATGAGAATTAGCCAGGCTTCTGTCTGCAATACAGATTGCAGCCTGGAAATCAGGTTATCCTTTCACAGCAACGGGCTTTGGATGACATGACACAACACCTTGTCTTTGTTCCCAAATTCGCAGGTGAACAATAGAAGATGTGCACTGGCATCAGCTGAAGCAGAGCTGCCAGCCCCCCGTCTTCTCTGCAGACTCTGTTTTCTGCTGACGAGGGGACAAGCCAAAGTGCAAAAGTGGAGCAAACAGCTAAATATAACAAAAACCTGTTTGCTGCCTGATGCGTACACATGATACAGTGCAGTAGTCTGGCTGTGAGTGGGTGGGTTTTTGTATTTTACTTGAATTAATCAACACATAAATACTGTTGTGATAGCTTATATGTTGTGTGCTCTGATGTGACGCAGAGCTTTATTTAGCTTTGTGCAGTTGTGGGCCTGAATATTGTGTAGGTGTATTACGAGTCTATAGCTTTGGGGTTTTGTGAGTTCTTCTCTGCGAGATATGTGTTCAGTCTTCCCATTAACTATTGAAAAACAACATCTGCTTTTGAGAATTCCTTGTCAATTCCTTGTCTGCATCTTGAAGCAGTGAACAAGTCTGAAGAACCATTTAATATGGACTCCCATTGAAACTGAACAATCATAATGCACAATGTTTGGCATTGGGAATTTGCAAAAAAAAAGACAAATACTGAGGGCTCTTGACATGTTTTTGGGCACCAGGAGATTTTTCAGACAAAAGTTTGAACTGACAAATTCCTAAACCCCATTTTAAGTTTTTCTTGTCCCTCATAGCAAACTGAGACAAAACAAGTGCATGGATTCAATTTGCACATTAACTGATAGTCTTCAAGGGAGAGCTTAGATATGAATTTCTAAGGAGGGCTCTCGGAACATGATTTCAGCTTTGTAATTAAAATTTCATCAAGTAATGAAGCGAACCAGAGGCTAAATGAGCATAAAGGTTAATCATCTGTTCAATAGCTAGAAGGTCAGACTTTGTGTACTTTGGATTATGTGTGATATTAAGTGTGTTCAGGCTGCTAATATGGGCTGCGCGCTGACATGAGACTAATGGACATGTTAAGTGTGAGCTCTGACAAGAATTGTCGATTAAAGGTTAATAGTTAATTATCACCATGCGTGGAGGCAACACCAATAGCTTGGCAGGAAGGAAACAAAAATTGTTTATGACCTTCAGACAGCGTGAGAATGAGCTCGTGTGAGAGACTGAGAAAAAAGAGCAAGTGCCTGCACTCTCTAATCTATGTGTGCATGCATGTGTCTCTGCATGTATTCAGCAGAGAAACAACCCTATTTCCTCTGCATGCTGATTACCGTGCGGCCTTTGTGCCTGTGTTAAAACCCAGTGTAGGGTGAATGATTGCAGGTGAATTAGCCATTCCTGAGAGTCTTATTGGGAAACTTTGCAGCAATCACCTAATGGTCCATATCCATCCCAAGCATTAATGAATCGCTTTCCTTTTCTCTCCTCTTTTCACTTTCCTCCACCACCTCCAAGACTCACATCTCTTCTGTTGAAATTGCATTAATCCCCCTTTCTCATTTCTCTCTCTCTTGCAATGATTCATTTTATTTCCTCCTCATTTTGTCATTGCACCACTTTCTCTCTCATTCTGCCGCCAATATGCTGTAGAGACGATCTCAGTGTATTTGTTTATTTGTATTTGTTTGTGTGTGTGTGTGTGTATCAAATGTCTCTCCTATAAATGTATTCACGATAGCTCACAGTACTTATTGCCTAAAATTATGCTCCATTTTTGCAACTATAAACACAAACCCAAATCCAGCAAAGACTGCAGACTGCTCTGCCCAAATTAGCTATAGATTCACATAATCACACAATTAAAAAAACAATCTATGAATAAGTATAAGTGAGCTTTGATTTGTTTTTATATAAAACAGACACAATCCAATATGTACAATACTGAGTACATTTACAAGTGGGAAACTTGAATTTGAATCTACTGTAGGTGTCATTTGTGTTGGTTTCCTTACTGTCAGCTTCAAGAAACACTTCTGTGCTTCCTTGTTCTTCCTTTATGTCAATTTCTTTCTTCTAGTGCCAAAGGGGGATTAAGAGCAGTCTGGCAGTGGTTTGTCACTTCTGGAAAAGCCATCATATACAGACTTCTACTCCTGTGCAAGAGTAGTAGTCTTGATTGACAAGTTCATCGATTCGCTTTTGGATCGATGGGGCTTTAGTGTTGAGTAAATGAGAGGAATATTTTTCACTGGATGCCAAACAAAAAGCTGTACTGCATGTATTAGCTGGAATTTTTTAATTGAAACATCCAAAGCCTAATATATAGCTTTAATATTTTAGATACTCATTAATGAGAATCTGTCTGATTCACATGAAATAGACAAGACAAGTGAAATTGGGGTTAATGCTTGAATCTGTGACAGCATGTGATCTCTTCTGCTGGGAAACCTCCTCATTTGTTTCACAATAATCCACAGATTTACCTCTGCATCCTGAAAGCTAATTCTTCCCATTGATTTCAAAACAAAACCTGGGTAAACGCACCCGGACAGCTCTGTGAGGTAGATGCCAGTTGCCATAACATGCTCGCAGTGTGGGGTCATTATTGATTTAGGCTAATCCCTCCCTATGTGAAGGATTATCTGTGTCTGACACTGTACAAACCACTGTTTACCAAAGACAACAGAATGTATCAGAAAGCCCAGTCGAATTCAGACCATCAGCTAACACTGATCCAAGCTAATCCGGCCAATGACAGGGTCTGTCAGTGCAGGGTGTCATGGTGACACCTGATATTCTGGGATGGAAAGGATAGCTTTTGTCAGAAGGGATGCCCTGCTGTGAACAGATAATGATTTCAGACCTTTCTGCATTTTGCAGAGTATTCTCGTATTCCCTTTTAGGGCAGTAGAGAACTGAGAGTAAGAAAACCCTCGGGATTTACACTAGAGCATATACAGTACTGTGCAGAAGTTTTAGGCACTAAAAGTAATGTGAGGATGCTTTCAAAAAGAACGCTATAAAGAGTTTTTATTCATCAATTAACTTAAAGTTTAGTAAAGAGAGAAAACCTAAATCGAATCAATTTGGTGTGACCACGCTTTGCCTTTAAAACAGCACCAGCTCTCCTCGGTACACAAGCACACTTTTTTTTTTCAACTCTAAGATGCATCCCAATGCTGATGTGGACGAGATAACGTGATTTTGACAGAACAAAAAGGCGAAACTCAACTGCGAGGTCAGTGCAGCTGCAGCACCCGGATAGTCTACAGTGTGCATCTTCACAAAATGCAGCAGTTGCAAGTTTTTTGATTTAATGAGTAAATAATCAACTTTGGGAGACAGAAATAAGCGGAGCAGAGCAGCGAACTCCAGCAGTAACAAACGAGACTGGCTGACCAACACACGCTGCAGCATTAAACAACTTAAACCAACTCTGAGGTGAAGAAAATAACTCGGTGCTCAGTCTGTTTCACCTCAAAAACCCTGTGGCCACTGAGCGCCTTGGACAACAATGGTTTTCCCCGGAGCTAACAGTAGAAGAAGAGAGGCTGCTCTCCACTGCTGGAGACATGACGTTAATACTAACACAGCAGAGCACTCTGCCTCCCCCTCATGTTGTTATTCTCATACAGGCAGGGAAGATGCTTTCAAATTAATTAATTAATCATTAATGCAGTTGACTTTTTTTTTTTTTAAAGGCTGCAGACCATTTATCTTATCAGCCAGTTATGTTTCATATTGTATTTCAGTGGACTAAGGACACCAGCGAATGGTTCGGTGCACAGTATACTGGACCAAGAGAATGAAAATAGGCCCCCCACCATTTTCTGTTCATTCAATTGAGAATTGATTCTGAATCGAAACGAACACCAAAGAGTCGGAATTTAATCGAATCACGAGATTCCCAAAGATTCCCACCCCTAGTATGTACACACACATACAATTTAGACTTAGAGTTACAACCATGCAGGTGGCTCTGTGAGGCTATATTTGAACACAGTGGTGCTTTAAGCAGCTTTTAGTTACTCTGCACCACAGAGCTGGAGCCGACTTCCAGATGACATCAGACTTTGTCCATCTTTAAATCCAGATTAAAACTTTTATGTTCTGCATTGCCTTTGACAACGTACCCTTCATTAACCATCTTGCCCTTAGATCTTTACCTATCCTGTATTAATGTCTCTGTTCTTATCATTTTTCTTGTCTTTCTTTTATAGTTTCTACTCTTTTTAATGTTTTATGCATTTTTCTTTTTTAATGTTTCAATGCATTATGTAAAGCACCTTGAGTATGAAATGTGCTATACAAATAAACCTGCCTTGATCTAAATGGTAACATTAACATACTTACGTGCTCACAATGACAATGCTAATATGCCAATGCTAAGCAGGTATAATGTTTACCATGTTCAGAATTTTAGTTTAAGGTGTTAGCATGCTAACATATGCTAATTAGCACTAAACACAAAGTACAGTTGAGGCTTATAGGAATGTTATCCGTACAAATTGAAATTTAGAACTGATAATGGCACAAGATGAAATGTTAAAGGGACACCAAAGTTAACCAATTCATCCTTAGGGGAACATGAATGTGTACCGGATTTTGTGGCAATCCATCCAATCCATTAGGTAGATGTTGAGATATTTCACAGGATAAGTGAAAACTTTGACCTGTCTGTGGTACTTTAGAGTAAATTCAGGGGATCAACAAAGTTATTGGGATTCGTCCTTTGAGCACTATGGATATCTGTACAAAATTTCATGGCAATCCTTGTAATAGTTGTAAAAATGTTTTAGTCTGGACCAAAGTGGTGGACTGACAGGCAGACCAACTGACTGACAGACGGACATTGCCATCCCTGGAGCCCTGCTGCAGGCATGGCTAAACAGAACACAAAAACATTCAGAAAAACAGACACACACATTCATTCAGTACAAACAGTTTTAAGCATATATATAGTACCTCTCCAGTTTCCCCTCTTGCCATGCACCACTAAATTACATATTGTTGTTGTTTTTCTGTGATTCGCTCCCAAGTGAAGCACACTTCAGGCGCTGTGCAGAGCATTGGTGTACACCGCGGTGTAAAAACCCTGCACAACCCTTTGTGAGTGCGCTGTTTTTGTCTTCCAGCCAAGTTGTGGAGCAGAACAGGTCTTGCGCCCAGTGTTTGGTATGTGCTGGGAGGCTGGGAACCTGCTGCTTTATTTTTCTGGGCTCAGACCTCCTCTCTGCCCATTTTGGTGGGAAAAGATGAATTGGTGTTACAGACTCCTCCGCTCTCCCCCACCCGCCTTGTTCTTTTTCAACAGAAGCATGTCTGTAAACTAATTAGTCCTTGTTGGGTGTGGGTGTATACACTACATGAGGGGGTGCTGTGCTACTTTTGTTTGTGAGCTAATGTGTGCATATGCGTAGGTCTGTGTATGTGTGCATGGAGTGCTGAGGGCCACAGAGAATAATAGAGTGATGTTTTTCCTCTTGCTTAATTTTGTAACCCTGTAAATTAGTATTCTTGTTTGTGTGGGAGCAAACATACTGTACACTGAGGTCTATTCTTCATAATAATAGCACATTGTGACTTATGTGGAAGATATGCCTCTAAAGAAAGACGTACTGCACACGATATTTCATGTAGAATGCCTTAACTTGAGCATCATCTGCTTGCACCAAAAAAAAAAAAAAAAAGTTTGTTTTTGATTCAGAACAGAAAACTGAGAAAATATATTGGAAAAATGTCGCTGGCATATGAGACATTGAGAGTGTTATTAAGTGCCCCCTCACTCGGTGTGCTATGTAATAACCTGATGCTGATAGATGTTTCAGTGCAAACATGTCTCTGTGTAAAACCCATAAAAATGTAATAATACAGAATAATAGTATAGTATAAGCAGTATAAGGGGTATCACACATGAATTTCGTGAAAATCTGTCTTTACTTTTGGTGCCTCCTGTGTGCTTCCTGCTGAGGCTTTTTTTTTTTTGCTAGTTTCAATCAGAATTTCGAGAGTTAAGAGTTAAAAACTTTCATGAACTTTGCAGTTAGTGGAATTGGGAAGCAGTTATATCAATCAAGGATAGAGATTAGCTAAAAAAAAACATTTTAAATTAAATGTACACTGTATGCAAACTTGTATATGAAAGTGATTTTAAGGTATGATTATAAGCAATGAATGTTTTTATAATGTGCATCACAATATTCATTAAAAACACAACTGATTTTCTTACAAATCTTTGTGAAAATCTTTCTCCTCGGGTTTTCAGTGCAGGTAGATTTTGCAGGGTCCCCATGCTGCCGCATTCCTGAAAGCCATTGGGTCCTCCACACACCAACATGACCACATCCATTTCTCATCTTCATATTTACACACACAAAGACTCAGGCAGAGACATATTGAATGCCCTTTTCTTCGCTCTCCCAAGATTACCTGTCAGGCTCGTCATGGTTGGCTGATGTGGACATTGTTTCAATTCTTTCTTTGAATGCGGTGTGTGTGTGTGTATATATATATATATATATATATATATATATATATATATATATATATATATATATATGTGTGTGTGTGTGTGTGCAGCTGCTCCAACAATCATTGGTAGGTGACATTCTTTATCTACATCTTCAGACAAGTACCTTGAAGCTCCCTTGGCTACAGACCATGAATAGATCCAACCACAGGAAGTTCTAGCAATTGCACAGCAACAGAGATCTCTTGAGACTGGTGGGCTGTATAAATGACGGTCTTCTACTGCTGTTTATCCCTGAAACCAGACTCTGTCTACTTCATGCTTCATTGCACAAGGAACAAGCAAACCCACTTAAGCAGAGAAGGTTTAAATATTCTGCATAAAGAAAAGATGTGATGGCTTTGGTGGCACACCAGTTTCAGTGTCCTGAGGCGCTTCATTACTCAAGCCAAAACACACTAGTCAAGAGGGAGCAAGGCAGAAGCACTTGACATCGCCTTCTCTGTTTTTCATCTTCCAATGAATAAATGAGAAGATAAAACAATTGACGGTATGAGAAGCAACATTTATCTTGTGAGGAAAATATTCCACTATCTATGCTGTGTGAGGAGGAATTCTGTTTCTCACCAATTTCAAAGGAAAACAAAGATCAAGATGTTCAGCTGATATTGTTCTCAAACTATTAGCCACAGAATAACAAATCATCCAAGAGCCCAAGGAACTGGCCTTAACAAATTCAATTTATTTCCATGAAATAGAGCCAAAATATATCATTGCCACTTATTGCCTGTTTTGCATGTATCTTTTTTTTTTTGATTCCCCGAGCTCCTTCCCTTAATGAACGATTTATGTGCAAGGTAGCATTTTCAGGCTTTGTTGATGGTGGGTTATTATTTTATATATTAAAAAAAATCAATCCAAATTACTTTGCTCTTTGCAGGCATCATCGCGATGATCTTTTATTTACTTGTTAGGTAGTTTAGTCTTTGTTGGCACGTAGCATCAATGACAGGAGGCCAGGAGAAGAGTGGTCTTCATCCCAGTATAATTCAAAATAATAATCTTGCCTGAAAAGTGATGTTTAATTATTCAATCCCAAGCAAAAAAAACAGCAGGAACTGAATGTACAAAATGTGATGATTTCACTGTGCACCTCAGTGAGCCACTTAATGAATTAAACCAGATAATTCAGTGTTCATTTTGAGATGCTTGGGTGTAGGAGAATTATACTAAACCATGTCATTTGGGGAGATAAAGTTATATGAGATCAGATTCTGAGCAGGAGAGTTGAGTTAAGTGTAGTAATTTGTGGTATTTCCCATGAATTAGTTTTGAGTGTTGAGGCTTTTGTCCTGTTGTCTTTCTACTGCGGCTCTGAACAGTGGTTGGGGAAACCTCTGGTTTTTAGCTAATTTAGCTTGGCTATTTGGAGGTAATGTCTATAAAACACTTCTCTTCTGTGGCAGTAGAACACATGAGCCCTTCGATAACCTGAGCTTTGTATTTAGGGATGATTAACAGTAACTTTACCACTCTAAAAAATGTTATAATGACTACAGGTGCTTACATTTCCCACACGTGCTAAGAGAGACTTTTGTATGAGAGACATTCCTACAGGTACCCTCAGAGTGACACTCTCTTTTAATGGGGCAGGCTGTAGCTGTTCGGCCTCTGGCTACCAGAGCCACAGGCATGCAGGTGCTGTCCATGCTAGCTACCATGAGTGGTTACTCAAGTCTCCTGCGGCTACTTGTCATGCTTATGCTCTCAAAGTCTGACTTAAACTCTGTTTAGTAACAAAAAAGTATTAGTTTTACTCTGACAGTTTACATCTCTGCCCTAATCATCTATCTCACCTATATTCATATTGAAAACGTGCATGTTTTGTTTGAATCAGTTATAAGCCACTAAGTAAGCTGTTCAAGACTCTTTAATTTCTCTTGTGTGCTTCTTTTGCTCTGTTGTTTAATGTAAAAGTGTTGTAAAGTCGATTGCTATAAAAGCAACCTCTTTAACTTGGAGTTTATTTTTGCCACCAGCCTACACCCTTTAAAGCCTCCCTCTATATATTGTAAACCATCCTGTTAATGCTGTCACACACAATATAGTGTGTGTAGAACATACTGCACGAACTCCTATTAATGGAACAAAAGCACTTTATTGCAAGTCAATAATACTCTGTGCAATTTGCACTGTGCACATTCAGTTCCTTTCTTGACATTTTCACCATCTAAAACAGGAAAAAAGTTATTTCATTTATTTTAATGTGATCACTCAGCGTAAAGGCTGTTTTGCAACCAAAATAGCTGCAGTGGTTGTTTTTCTGTCATTTCCGTTGAAAATGCCATTGCTTGTTATAAAAAGGCACACTGAAACAGTGTGTATAATTGTGAAGAAAAAGCCAGCATGCATTGTGTTCACTCAAAACAAAAATGCTTGAAGCTTTTACTTAATTTAGGGTTTGGAGCATAAAACCCCCCCCAACAAAAATACAAACAATCAGGCCTCTACAGTAAGTAAGCATATCAAGATGGCTCTAATATAGAAGTGACTTATAGTAAGCTTGGTCAGATGTCTGTTTTATTAATTCCTGTAAAAATCACATGACATTTTTATCCACTAAGATAGATTACAACCATTAAATGTTGTGAATGAGTAATTGGAATCTCTGCTGTCATGATGGGGAAATTATGAGGAAATTAAATTTATACCAGCACACATGAACATATTCTTAATTGCTATTATGTGCCCGAGTCATCTAGCTCCACCTACGCCATGACAGGCCAGTGGATAATATGATGTTATAGGTCGCTTGTCTCTGTCCAACACTTCAAACCCTGTAAAGACAGGAAGGAGGTAATAATCACAATGACTTTAGTGTACCCACTTCAGACATTATTGTAACCACTAACGGCATCCCTCAAACCTCTAACAGCTGCTCTGAGGGCTGGATGCAAACGCCAGCCAGCATCCACCCTGTTAACAGCCAGAAATAGGTTTCCAATCCCACTTTTGGACAATTTAATGAGATTTTCTAAGGCTAGGCTAAACATGGCCAACCACGGCCATTCCACCCCCTTCGCTTGGTGTCTGAGATGAAGCGAGGCAGGGAAATAATGGCTGGTAAAGGTTTCACAAATAGAATGAAACATTTTCACAGCAAACTAAATTACAATGCCAAACTCGACTCTAATAAAGTACTGTCATCCTCACAGATGTCCTTTTCTCCCACCATCTCAAAATAAAGTCAGTTCCACCCACCGTGTGAATCATTTTAGAGACGCTAAAACACACTCACTGATCCATATCGTGGAAACAGTCTTCGGAGAAATGATGCGAGAGGTACCCCTAAATGCCAGCAAGCAGCCGATGCAGTTTGCCAAAGTGGCTGAGTCAATGATGAACTAAGATGCTACATGTAAAGTGAAACAACTGTGAAACTGTTAAATTTGGTGTTTTTTTGCTCATTAAGTAGGTGTTATGAACTTAGATCAAATCAACTAATCAGAAAGGGAAAGTTATTTGGCAATCCATCATTTCAGGGGGTGGAACCTAAAGATTTTGGACACAAGCTCATCAGGCTACTAGGACTAAATGTCCACTTCCTGTACCAGGGCGATTACTTACTAGTCCAGTGTACAAGGTGGTGGATACAATTTTGCTCTTGATTTCATTGACTTCGAACTTGTACACATTTCTATTAACGATATTGATTATAATAAAAATAAAAATGGCTGAGCAGCGTGTTCTCTCAACCCAGTATGTTTGCAGTTTCATGCAAATGTCACAAAACGGAGCTCTATGTGTGACTCTTCCAAAATATTTACTTTTTTTTTGTTAGCATACGGGCTAACGTGCCGAGCCAGGTGGCACTCCATGGTTCCAACCACAGTTAACATCTGTAAGTTTACACTTTACTCAAATATATATACACCTCTGACTTTTACCTTACCTCAGTTTGAGAATAACTGACGCAGTTAAGTAGTGCAACTTTCCTACAAACAATAGCAGCAGCAGATAATTGTGGCAGGGGAAGGTAAAGGGGAGCTTAACTATTAGCAGGTTTTTTCAAATATATAAAAAAGTAGTAAAGTATCAGGTCTCCAAATAGCATAATGCTCTCTTTTCTTTAGTTTGATGAATAATATGAACAGTTCGCTGAGATATTCCAAGTACAACAGCGCTGTAAACTGCATTTTCCCAGCGTCCCAAGTAGTGCTGAACTGTGTAAACCATCCTCTCTGGTGATAACTGGATTTATTCGATGGCGACACAATGAGGCGCATTTGCTGCGACAGCTGAGTCTTGCGGACTACCTACCTCTAACTTTTGTCAGTCATGGTTTTAGTTTTAGTGCAAAAATGCTCTGTAAATTACTCTTAGTTCAAAGACTTAGGAGACCTGAAGTTAGGAATGGCATGCCCCTTTATTTTTAGGAGATTCACTTAACTCGACCAATTAAGAGCTACTTTTAGCCCTAGGATGTTTTGTGAGTATGACCCCAGGCCTGTAGCTCACAGCCAAACAAATGGTAGGTTTGACATTATTTTGGTCCAAAGAGGAGTATTGTGTGTAGCTGTGTGTGTGTGTGTGTGTGTGTGTGTGTGTGTGTGTGTGTGTGTGTGTGTGTGTGTGTGTTGTATTCACCTCTGACTGCACAAAAATTGCTTCATGTGCTCGGAGTTCGTGTTTACCTGCAGGGTAAAAGTAGACTTAAAGTTTAAGTTAAGGTTTATATTTTCTTCATTGCTACTAACTGGATGAATTGCTTCTCCCTCTTGGGCCGGTAAAAAACTACCAGGGTAGCTATTGAATTTCGCTGAACCGGACCCTTTTGCTTTTCCATTCCCACGACACAACACAACAAAGTACACAGTCACACATATACATGCCTCAAACTGTAAAACCATAGACATATATTGTCCACTGCAGTCACATCTGGAACTTAAGTCCACACTGAAGTCTGTGAGGAAAATGTCAGCGTTAGAAAGCACAAAAGGAAAAGCATTATCCCGGCCCGCTCTGCCGATGAATATAGAAGCAGACTGCGTGAGATGGGGAGGGGGCAGGTAGAATTGAAGGTGTGAACTGTAGAGCACAAAATGAGAAACTGGGGAAAATATTTCAGGCAGAAGGTGGCTGGAGGTGTTGATTATACAGGAGAGAGGAAGTTTATGTTTTTATCTCTGCATCGGGGTTGGACAGTAAAGGACTAAAGTGACTGCAAAGAATGACTGCACTTTCTGTCTGTCCACGCTCTCTGTAACACATTGTACGTCTGACTCACTGCTTATCCTGTCACAGTAAATCTCAGAGTTATGCCTCAGCGAATGCTCATAAACATGGTACAATTGTTAACTATGAGTGAAACAGAAAGGAAATGACACACACTTACAGACATATTTGTCTCAGATTTCCCACCCATTCAACACCTGGTGGGGAGGGGGGGGGGTAACCTCTGCACTATTGGTTAACCTTCTTTCCGGAGCTTATCTGCTCTTAATGAACACAGCCACTCATTAATTCCTGACAAATGGACACTGGGTCACCTAACAAGCACGGAGTCACATCTATTACCAGCTACACATATTCACCTAGCTAATGACAATAGGAAGAGAGCGGTAATGAGGGTCATCTTGACGTCTCTGAATGTTGTACCGAATCTATGCCTGGTGCAGAATTTATAACAGGACTTATGTGTCATCTGCACACTTTCATTGCTCCTACCAGCTGTATCTATCATAAATACAATGCACTTCCTCGTGCTACACCTTTTTCAGCATTCTGTCCTCTGCTTAATATAATGAGTTATATGCCTGCTTGAGTAATGTTAAATGGCCCATGGTGATGTAAAAGGGTAATACTGGTTCAATTACTGCTCGAGGTGCTCAAACTGAATACTAAACAGACGAGCTGAGTGAGAAATACTCTGCAAAAAGGAAAAATCAATGTATGTCATTTATATCCAGACTGAGACCCTGTCTACCTTATGCAGCATTTCCAAATGAACCAATTTACCCTGATGCTTGAAACTGAAGTCAAACCTGCATGTCGAACCATTTTCATACTCTGCGCCTCCACATAGAACTTTGACCTGCACAATTATTCAAGGTGGAATGGATTCAAATAGCCTGCTGATGAAAGTGGCACAGGCTTTAAGCAGAGAGGGCAATCAGAGGCGCAGAACGAGAAATCCAAGTAGGGCAGCAGCTGGCTGGAAAGAGAAGAGGATCCAAGCGGAATAAAGAGATCCTGCTCAGGGCCCAAGGCGAGAGCAGAGCCACTGTCCTGGAACAGAGGGGTGCTATCAGGACACTGGCACGCTGACTTCTACTTTCATTACTCCGTGGGTGGAAAGAGGGGTCGGTGCACATGGACACTCAGACGCCTATGGGACGATTAACAGTATCCTTCACTCTGCTTTTAATATTACTGTCTCCACTGGCTTCTACTCACCATACTCCAGATGTCTTTTTTTCCTTTCAACAGTAACTTCCAAACTGATGCTACAGAGTGAGGGCAGCAGTCTCTCCAGTCAATTTTTATGAGTCATGCATTTTGTTCAAATGATTGTCTGATGCCTAAAATATCAAGTAGAAAATAAGCACCAGTTTTCACCGGAAAGTCAGGCATTTAAAAGTATTCTGATTCTGAACGTAAAAAAACAGAATTAAGAAAAATGAACAGAACACAGAATTTGGGGAAAAAAATTCTGTGTCTCAGTCTCAGTTGTCTCAGTCTTTGTACTGAGGTCTTCGTGCTCTGAAGCCACTACTCCACCACTTGGTCACTGCTTTCACTGAGTCATAGTGCTGTGCAGGAGGGCCATGAACAGAGATTTCCAACGTAACATATTTGCGAGGTCCTGCCAGCAAGCCCTTTGTGACTGAGGGGACAGATGGACCAGGGATGGATGGACTGGTACTGTGGGGAACATTTCAGGTCTTGCCCTGAGTAGCCAGCCAGTGATAGTAACTATAGCAACAGCATGAGAAGACGCGCTCCCTTGTAGTCAGGGCTCGGTTGAATTTGTCATTTGCTAAGCGATAGTTTAAACTAAATAAATAAATCAATAATTATATAAAATCCCTTTCGTCCCGGAGAAGATCTCTGTTCATCCCTAACACATTTTCTATCGTCCAATCAATAATGAAGTAAGTAATGAGGTAAACGTATGTAGTAAGTAATCCCTGTGAGCAAAAGCTGGCCAATCAGAACAGAGTGGGCTCATCGGGAGGGGGGCCTTAAAGAGACATGACCTCAAACAGACTGTTGAGACACAGAGGTTATAGTGAGGGGCTGCATAAAGGGCCTGTATAGGATAAATAAGGCGTTTTTTGAACTATGGATTATTCAAAGCTACTCTAGTGGAGTCCAAAAATAAAAATTTAGAGCTGGAAGTGAGCATAATAAGTCCTCTTTAAAATTTATAAAATGCCAGATCAGATTTTTCCTATAAAATCTCTGCGGGTCTGTCAATTGGTAGAAGCACACTGAGTTTCCTGCGCTTCCTGATTTAGGTTTTAATTAAAGTGTCGAACTGAGAGTGGTACAGCACAGAAAGCGGGGGCTCATATTCTACATCTCAGAAAAGGATCAACTCGGTATCGACTCTGTGATGTTACGAGATAAATGTGCCTCTTTTAAATTACCCTCAATGGACGTTAACGATGATTGACCATTACTTCAGCTTCACAATTGCCAGATCAGTGGTGCTTTGGCATTACATTCCTGGTGTTATAATTGTTTGCATTCAGTGTAGTGCACAAGCTGCTGTCCTCCTATTAAAAGGAAAGATGTGGTGTGTCTACTGCTGATAGGGCTGTCTATTATTCTGCAGCATCCAACATCAATTCCTGGAACATATTCAGAATTGGGACTGATTTCCTCCCCGCAAACCATAAAATGTGATTTCCCATATCCATTTTTTCTCTTCCACCCCGGTGGCCTCAGAACATGATCGAGTATTTAAGGAGCTTGGGGATAAACAACAGGCTTCACAAAGACATTGGGAATATGCATTGCTGCAGAGCTCTGACTGATAGGATGCACCAGGTGGTGATTTGCTGTGAATGCCAAGATATTGCCTGTGTGCCATAACAAATCTCTTTGTCATATCATTTAGTGGAATGTAAACGTAAAAAAAACTGAAACGTTAGCTGCATTTTTTTTTTAAAACAATCTACACATCTATTTCCTAATCTTTTGATCCTTGAAGGCCAACACATGACCTCTATCTGACAATGAATAAAATGTGTAAATGTTAATTTTGAGGTGAAATTATTTCCTGAATGACTTTGGAATAAGAATTTATTTGGTCTTTTACTAAGTATTACTTCACAGGGTTTAAAAGCTCTTTCTTTTGAAAACGTTTTTTTTTTCCTGAAGACCTTTCTTCCTCACCAAGGTTTAGCTATTCTATAGACTCAATTATTGTTCAGTCACCGTGCACCATCCACTGTATCTCTCTCTGACTCAGACAATATGTCATCCTCTCTGCACATCCACTCATGACATCCGTCAAAGATCTATTCAAATTGTCGGCACATTTTTATTGGGTTTCTTTTTTTCTGCATCATACCAACATTTTCTGCTTGTGTACGTGTGCAGTATCAGTTTGCCTGCTTGTATGTGTGTGTGTGTGTGTGTGTTTGTGGTCACTCAAGTAATTAATAGATTGTGCCACTCTCTGCTTATAAGGGTTCTTGGGTCTTTCTCTGCAGCCTGTTTAGTTACCGTATTTAAGAAGCACCCTGTTTAGAAAAGCTAAGTGGAATGATTTTCCATCCAAAGCCAAGTGTGTTCATCTTGTGTGTGTCTTGTGCACTGCTTATGAAAAGGTGCATTTTTGTATGTGTGCATGAGAGAAAGACAGAAGAGAGGTTGAGTAATTGACTATATTCTTGCTAAACAAAAACCTACCACACACATTCGCACGATGTATCCATCTCTATGTCAGCCTGTGCCGAAGGTGTGCAGTATTATGGCGACCTTCCTCAAAGCAACAGATAAGGTGAGGGATTATAGAATGGATTTCTACTTTTCCTCTGCTTCTTCTCCTGGTCTGAAGACACTTAGTGAAATTATTATAACAAGCATTTCCCAAAAACATACCCCATTTTTAAATTTCTACCAGAATAATGAGCTTCAAGCATTTGCTACACTACATTTAAATGCAGCATCCAACAACAACAATTCCCTGTTCATTTCTTTCCATAATTTTGCGTGAAATTAGGTCTTTAAATCATATTCCAATGTATATTTCTATTTAATTACTGTTTGTTAAGTTTAATTACAGAAATGTGCTGATGGAATTTATATCACCTGCACTGACTGATTATGTGGGATATACATATTTAACCATCTTGTCTATAAGTGTTATTCTGTGGCAGACAAATTGTACAACAATTTTAGTCATTTTGTGCATGGAATAGCTATCTGTGGTGTTTAAACAACACAAATTATTCCTATACACTCACTTACAGTTTCTGTGTGTAAAGTGTGCCTGAATTACCATAATTACTGGTTCAAGGATAGCTGACTTAATTGTTGTTCAAAATTGAGATCTTACAGAAGTTTACATACGCAACTTATAATGCAAGAAATTGTAATTGTGATCTGGCTCCCTTTGGTATCAGATTTGCATTTGTAGCATGCACAACACACACACGCTGTTACAAGCTCAGGAGACTACCCAGATACCCAAAATACCACTGCTGTAGCAGGAACAAGCTACAATAGAATTGGTAGACCGTGGAGGAAGTATTGAAAATTAACTTGAGGCTGCACTGAGGGAATGAACAACCCAGTCTGTACTGTAGCTCTTTCTTTATATATCAGTAGTGTGGACTTGCAGTCAGTTATTTTGTTTCAGTGTTTGTTCCAGCTGTTTAAATGTACTGTAATGTTTCTGATTTATTATTTTTTATATTGAAAACTAAGCGAATAAATGAATAACACCAGTTGTATCCTAGAGCAGCTGATGATCCCTGAACCTCTAAAAGTTGTTCATGCTTCAAATATTTCATCAAGAGCAATTTCTCTTCGTTCATGCTAAAAGGCTATATTTGATTCTTGTCAGAGACACAAGTTGCTGAAGCCTAAGAACCTAATTCCAGGTCATTTATCACCTAATAAACACATTATCAAGCAGACGATTTTACTGCTCACGTTTGCTCTGATAGACCCTCCTCCGAAAGGTATAATCAATCCTCCGGCACAGATCATGAAGCTAATTTGCAGCAACTTTCTCGCTTCATAGCCTGAGCCAGACACTTCTTTCAGTTTCAAAGTTTAAGCTTCATATTTTTTTAACCACTTGGAGGTTTTTAGGGTTACTAGAGACTGGAGGTATCCCATCCTGGTCTGGGCAGACACCCTGGACATCACAGGGCTAGCAGCAATAGGTAGAAACACACATTCACATCTGTGGGCAATTTCATGTCAATATATCTGACTTATATGTCGACTTGCAGGAGGAAACAAAACTGCTATATTTGCACATAACACATCCCTATAGTCATAGGTAAACAGCAGCAACCACAATGCTTACCTATTTTCTAGGTATCATTATACATTAGCACGCAGCATTGTGGGTATAAAAGTCAGTGACAGTATAAGAGTCCCTGGGTCACCAGCTGCTCCGGTACACAGACTGACTGTGATGTATCACCAGTATTACTATGCCATTGTGTTTTCTGATACACATAGCATTAGCTCTGGTGGCTGTCAGCTCATTTCTCTCCTGAAGCCTAAAAAATATCCCTTCTGCACACTTACACACACACACACACACACACACACACACTCGCACATGGTCTCACTTTAATA
The DNA here is from genome assembly GCA_038419695.1 of Scomberomorus guttatus. NCBI lineage: Eukaryota > Metazoa > Chordata > Actinopteri > Scombriformes > Scombridae > Scomberomorus > Scomberomorus guttatus. The sequence continues at coordinate 13,724,740 of CM076462.1, forward strand.
GGAGTATTTGTAGAATTCTGTGAGCGTGTGTGTGTCCAATATGCTGTGTTAGTTACGGGAACTGGGTGCTGATATGTGGGTGGCAAATGGGACAGATGCTTCCCTTCTCTGCACACTTAATATCCTCCCTCTCTCACCCATTGTGTTCTGTCCATGAAAACAACCACCAGACAGATATTAAAACCTGATGCAATCACAGGCCATCAAACCCTCAGAAGGCCGAAAACAGAATGACACAGATGGAAAGGGTAATAAAATACTGGCAAGAAAACAGCAACATGAACGCTGTGCAATTGTTACTGGTGAAGCTTACTGGAATTGGGGTGTTAATAAGAGACTTCATAACATTGTCCCCCTCTGTCAGTACACAAAATCAGTGTTTGCACGTGGCCAGTATGGGACCAAGATCCCCCCGAAAAGGCAGTTCTGCAAAATATCCCCAGTTTTTAAACTAATAATTTACCTAAAAGAAGCACAAAATCTTCCTTTGGAATGAGATCATTTTATGGGTTTCTAATAAATGAAGTTGTCTTTTGCTAGAATCATGTCTCTTGCAGTATCAGTGGTGTGATCTGCCTTGTTACAATGTTACAATTTTATTTAGCAGACGCTTTTATCCAAATCGACATACATCTGAGAGTTAGTATGATGATCTAGTCTAGTCATTAATACAACACAAGCAAGGACCTAAGTGCCATAAAGCTAAGTTCAAGTCTGATAGGACATAGGTGCCAGCTGGCAGTGCACAGAGGCAATGCATAGAGTGCATAGAAGCAGATTTTTTTTTTTTTTTCAGTCCATCAGGTGCGAAGGTGTTTGTGAAAGAGTTGAATGGAGTTTGGTAACTTGTTCTACCACTGGGGAACTACAGAAGAGAAGAGTCTGGCTAGCAACTTAAGGCCTTGTTGTGGTGGTAGTACCAGGTGCCTTTCATTGGTGTAGTGAGTGGGAGGGAGCGTAGACCTGAATGAGGGAGTTCAGGTAGGTGGGAGCAGTTTTAGTTGCTGTTTTGTAAGCAAGCGTCAAGGTTTTAAATTTGATGCAGGCAGGAAATGGGAGCCAGTGAAGGGATATGAAAAGTGGGCTGATGTGCTGTTTTGGGTTGGTTGAAGACCAGATGTGCCGGCATGTTCTGGATCATCTGCAGAGTAGACCTCCTGCGGTATTGAATTTTTCCTTACTGCTAGCTTAGCAACATTAAGGCTACAAACAACCCATAATGTAACACTCCATGTTGGAGTCGGTTTTACACCTGTACTTTATCCATTCAAAAAGGAATATCTGATGCTGTGAACATGTAATTGTCTAAACCCCGAAATATAAGACAACCCCACGATTTTGCAGCAAGAATATTGATCGGCATTTGGCAGGCACGTCATTCTTTATGTCAAGCCTGAGAGAATAACTAATGTCCCATCACTTGAGCCGCTCACTCAGCGGTAAAGCAGTGATCAGCTTGACTCTGAGGTGGGTGTGACATGATTGCGTTACCACGGTAATGCGGTAACCGCAGCAGCGCTACTGCAGAGGTTTGAATGTGCACACGGGCAAACCTGCCAGTAAGGAGTTGCAGTAGTCAATGCGTGATATTACAAGAGCCTGTACCAGGAGTTGTGCTGCATGCTCAGACAGGTAGGGTCTAATCTTCCTGATGTTGTACAGGGAAAATCGACATGACCGAGCAATTAAGGCCACGTTAACCTTAAAGGTTAGTTGGTCGTCAATCATGACACCCAAGATTTGGGCAGACTTTGTTGGCATGAGTTGAGTGGATTTGAGCTGTATATTGATCTGTTGTTGTATAGAGGGACTGGCTGGGATGACAAGGAGCTCAGTCTTAGAGAGGTTAAGCTGAAGGTGGTGTTCTTTCATCCATGCCGAGATATTGGCAAGGCATGATGAGATCTGTGCCGAGACTGTGAGGTCTTCTGGCGGGAATGATAGGTAGAGCTTGGTATCGTCGGCATAGCAATGGTATGAGAAACCATGGGAGTGGATGACTGCGCCAAGTGGGGTGGTGTATATTGAGAAGAGAAGGGGACCGTGCACTGACCCTTGAGGAGCCCCTGTGGATAAGCCATAGTTTACAATTTTGCACTTTTTACTCAGATTTCTACCTCTAAAACAGAGATGGCCAAAGGAATTTGATGTGATAGTAGTCACTGCTTTAGTTTTATTTACATTATTTTAATAAGTTACAAGGCAAGCTAACTTGTATTGTTTTGTTAGGCAGATAAAGCATGTTTGCAAAGTTAAATGTTTACATTATTGTTATGCTATTCTATTTATATGTTAATAAATGTTAATAAACTATTCTAAAGTTTAATGAACCCTCTGTTTTCTTCAGGCTTCAGTCATTATCAGGATACTCTTCAAACTGGCATCATTATCAAATTATATATCGTGATAAATATCGAGATTGATCAATATGGAAAAAATTATCGTAATCATATTTTTTGTCATATCGCCCCATCAGCAGTCTTAAGGTTGAATTTGAGACTGAGGGTGTTTTCAAACCTGTAGTTCACTTGCTGTGGTCCGAATCAGTGGATGAGTTGGTAAACTTGTTGCATTTTCCCATTGGTTTGGTTTCTTCTCATACAGAATTTTTTTTTAAATGAACCAAAATGCATCACTAAAAGCCAGGTGAGAAGCTTCACGCCGTTCATTGGTCAGATGTGTCTGGGGCGGGAGCATGACCGTAAACACAGGAAGAAGGTCCTGAAGAAGGCCCAAATATCAAGGCAACGTTGCTAGCCCAGGTCCTTGTTTTGTTCTCCGGCTAGGAGCTAGCAACTGTTGATTTCGCTCATCTGCATCCCAGTATGCAAAGTGCACCTGGCTATGGCAGCATTTAGCTTAAACTTACAGATAACACCTTTTGTTTGGGTCAGATCGCAGTCGACTCACCACAGACGAAGCACCCCAGAATTAGTTTGTGAATTAGTTTCCTCGAAAGGGTGAAGCTGCGGTTGTTACAGTCAGCACTCAGGTTCGATTGCTGTGTTCAGGTCTCCCCAAATGAATCGTACCAAGGGAGGAAAACGAACCAGAGTTTGATTCAACCAGACTAAACAATGCAGTTTTGAAAATGCCCTACATAACTTGTTTATTTACTACGTAATTTCATTAAAAGCTTAAATTCACCAGGCCACTTTGAAAAGTAATATCAAAATGTGTGAAACAGGAATTCATTTTCACGAAATAACAGACCTCAGAATTCCTTCAGTGGCAAATCGGTTTGGTATTTAAATCTCTGTGTGGTTACTGTATTGAACGTGTTCATTGTCTTATGTAATTAAAAGTGCAACAGACTATAGTTGAAAACTCTGATTTTGTTCAAGGTGATGTTATTGTGCCAAGCTATTATTACTATTACTATTATGGAGCTTGAACAAGAACTGTAACTATGTCAAAAATCTCAAGCACACAGCCTTGGCGTCATATGTTATACAGAAAAACTAGATCCATCAAACATAAAAATATCCATATGTCTTCTTTTTTGTGCAGACAAGCAAGCAGAAATGCGCTTTGGTCTTTTTCATGTTACTTAAATCAGTTTGAATATCACTGACATTGGATTCATTTCATTTCATTTCATGTTTCTAGAGCATTTACGGAGGCTTCTGAATGTTATGGAGAGCAGTTTCTAACATCCTCTGTCATCGTCACTACACTTTTGCTACCCAAATTTATTTCTCTCCCTTTCTTTCTAGTTTCCATTTTAAAACTTATACTCATCAGTCAGTCATCAGTATCTTCACTTAGATGAAATTGGCCGACAGCCCCGGGACCAAGCCCAATCACTTGTACAAAATCAGCCCTCTCTTCTTGTTCTTCCATCTCTTTATTTCCTCCCCTTGCTCTTTTGTCTCCATACCTCCCGGCAATCAGAGCCTAACATCGTCTCTGCCCCCAAATTACAGAAATCAATCAGGGGAACTTTTCTGGTGAACTCCTGGGTGGATCTCTCTTTTCAAGCACCACGCAAATGGATAAAACTAATCTCGCACTCATCACAGTGTTACATCGCTGCTGATTTTCCATTTCATCTGTGTAGTGACTATCATTCCCTAATCACTCTTTGAAGTGCATTGTATCGATGCAGTGTGTCTGATAGTTGTCTCAGATCTATCTGCATCTCTTATCTTTCGTCCAGCTTTGCCTGCAGGTTTTATGTCTTTTCGTGTCGTCCATCTTGCTCCAGCAGAGAGAATGTTTGGAGCACGTAATCAACCTCATATGCAAAGTTGTGATTCATGAATTTTGATTCTTGACTTCAGAATCAAGGGTTACATCAATCTTCTTCCAATTTCCTGCGCAGAGAGACGTAATTTTATGTCATGAGTTTTCTTGAATAACTTATGAGTAGTTCTAGGTTTGAATACTTGTGAATAACTTTCTGTTACTCAGAAAAGGGTAAAGAATATATGTGCAATTTTCCAGTGGTGATTATTTTCTCCACATCCTGAAGTAATTAGCATTAGTCAACTATTAATCACCTCTTTCAAATTAGACCTCAGAAAACATTCAAAATAGCAGGGTCCTAAAAGGGCCATTGTTCTTACAGTGCAAACACAGCTGAAACCCACAATTATTTATGGAGAAACAAGTAAAAATGTAATTAGAAAAATATGTTTATCTAATCTAATCTAAAAGTTGCAAAAATGCAAAACTAATTAATGGGTAGATCAAAAGCAACATCCTCAATGTGACAGCGAGCAAAAGAGGCTATTGAAATATACTGTACGTCTTAGTTTGTTTTAACACCAATAACACAGAACTCTGGGGAATCAGCTACCATGACCTTGTTTAAGGTAATTATTTAAATTATTAAACAGGAAAGCGCTCCAGTGCAATTAGTTGGTGGACTTATATACACGTGTGTATAAGGCCTCCGCTACGTAGTGCTTATTTTCAATTACGATTTTGCCTTCCAACAATTATGAAAACAAGATAATTGAGATAAAACGATTATTGTGCCGCATTCCGTTTCACAATGATGCTCTGGTTTTGTCTTGTGTTATAAATCCAGCACACCCCCCTTTCCTTTACAGCGGTGCGCTTTCGCCCCTTCCTAAAAGCCCAAACTCACTCTCACTGGGAATCCACATAGTAAAGAAGACGTGAGCGGCGTGTAAGCGCGCTCTATCCATTCTGTCCACACCGACTCTGACCTGTGTTCAGCGCCTCTGTCCACATAACCGGCCATCTGTCAGCAGCAGCTCCTGGGGAGCTGAGAGGACAGCAGCTGGAAAAACTGTCTTCACCAGGCTGACTGACAGCAGAATTTTACTGAACCAAAATAATTTTCATGTTGGCTCCACGGGAGGAAATTGACAGTGTTTATATTTATTGATTCATTGATTTTATTTCCCTGCCCACCTTAGCGAGTGAGGGGAATCTGCCTGTAGTGAAACAGACAGCTCAGACAGACTGGGAGCCTTGATCAATCAACGTATACCGTTAATAAGTTCAAAATACATGTACAGTGGGATATTTGTGTGATTTAAACAGCTGTCTTTGCAGATTACACTTCACTAAATTGTACAGAAATAGACGAAGCTTAAAAAAACGTGGGGGGTCTCCGTGAGATGCACTCACACGCGTCTCAGAGTCTGTGTGGATTAATACATTTAATAAAATGGAAACATTTCTGTTCCGTGAGTCATAGAGTAATTGTGGTAAATAATCGTGATCTCAATATTGACCAAAATAATTGTGATTATGATTTTTGCCATAATCAAGCAGCCCTACTGCTATGGGGATATTATTGTAGCTAAATTATTTGCATATGTGTGGAGAGCGAAATGTCAGCCTCTCTACAAATTGCTAGCACAGGCTAATGTTAGCTAACAGATGGAGCAGTATTGCTGCAGTATTTCCCCCCCGAGACAACTTCGATCCTGAGTAAACACTAATTTCATATATAAGATATTCTGTTTGTGGCTAACATTATTACAATGGTGCGCGATCTCATCTGTGTTTTACTGCTGGGGTTTGCTAGCTTTAGCGTCAAGCCCTTTTCTGTTAACAGATGTAACTTATGTGATGTAACCTGAGAGTCAGCAGGGAACAAACGTTATTACCAACAGGTTGTACAGATCTGTATGTTAGTGACAGCAGCCTGCATTTTCTGTTATTAACCTGAACCAGACTGCATGCCGTGTCAGTCACAGTCAGCCAACACATCAGGTGAATGATACCAGGGAAAATGACAGTTAGTAAAGTAAATTTATATTTTGAGGGTGATAGGTAAAACTTACACCAGTTACTTTTGCTATGGCGGTTGTATAAATTTAGGACCTGAAACCGTTCAGTGAACTGATCACTAAAGCTTTTCCTGTGTTGTAGCTACAAGGAGCCACAGTAGGAGTTGGCAGATCCCAAAATACTGATACTACAGATACTACGTTTCGTTTTTGAAGATCGATTCTAGTGTCAATAGGATCGACCAGTTTCAGTTTCTCTCTTCTACGTTGTACCCATTTCATCAAAGAGTAGAAGTGTCTGTGCAACATTCTGTTGTCTCTTCTCCACTGCTGTTGTCATTTCGTGTGGAGCTATTTTAGTCATGAAAATGTTCTGAACTGCTATGTATGTAGGAAGGCTGTTCGCTACTGTGGCAACATCACCAATTTGTTTACACACATGAAAAACCATGAGAAAGAGAACTCTGAGCTGCAACTGGCCCTGTATTGCTTGGTGTCAGATCAAAACCAAATTTTGCGGTATTGCCCACCCCTAAGCCACGGTGTGTTTGTCTGTTGTCATCTGATCATCTCTGCTGAACAGATTCCTTCATCTGCTACAGTGAGAGCCACCAGTTTCTAACCAGTATCAGCAGGTAAGAATGTTGTTCTGACACAAAACATCCCATAAAAGTGAGTTTTGCAGAAGTGATGACATCAATGTTCACAAGAAACCTGCAAGAATGTTTGTCTACAAGTTAACATGGCAAAGAATTCAACATTGGTTAATATTGGTTGACATTTAATTTAATAAGCTATAAAAATTACCTGATTATTACATGATTTTAAGCTCAGCCAAGTGTTTGTTGTTCTGTCACACTCAATGTAACATAAATCATAGATTTGAACACAGCCTCATCAATTTCTTGCAACTTTGATGAAGTAGTAAAAACTTTTAAAATCAATCTACCTGATGTTTAAAAAAAGAAAAGTACTAATTTTGTAATATTCATTAGACAAGCTTCGCAGAATGTGGCATCGACTGCAGCCTGCATTTGTACATCCTGCAAAACCAGAGCCTGAAACAGTTACCTGACATCTGAGAGAAACCACTGCAACCTACCTTCAAGGATGAGTTGACACAGACAGTCAACAATTCAATATAGACATGTGGAGGTCATCAGCCTTGACTCTGCTATAATGCAGACTATAATTTGGATCTTGAAATGCAAATGGTATCTTTAGCAATCAAAGCTGAAATCTTTCACTTTTTTAAGTTCATCATAATATATATATATCTGCATATTCAAGCACGAGATAGACAAAGTGGCTTGGTGTGTGTTTATAAGGTCTAACTTATAAACAAAGAAGTGCACACTCATAACTCTGATTCAATGTTTTAATTTTTACATTCTGTAGATCAATATTTCAACACATCTTACCTTCTTCAGGGTTTTTGAGTTATGAAAATAACTAAGCTAATGCCAGCAAATGTCAAACTGTTTAACCCAACCATGTGTATTTTTTGGCAGGAACCGACTAGATAATCATTGAAAATGTATGACACATGCAAGAGATCTCAACCAATGATAAAACAACATAAATATCAATGTGTAGTAGAGTATGTGTAGAGAGTAAATAACAAGATGACTGATGTCAGACCAACAATAATCATTTTAGTTGGCTAGAAATGTACTATCCAGCTTACAGACAGTGTCGTAGTGGAACATAATGTTAAATACCTGACTGTTATAGCAAAACCATGTTTAATGAACCTTGGTAAGCGACATTATGCAGGCCTGCCTTAACAGAACACAAATCCTTTTTTGGACTGTTGTTGTTGATGCATATCTACCTGAAAAGACAAAGAAAACATCTTTTATATATCTTTTACACTGCAATGCTTGGCAGAGTCTTTCCTAAAAGTGTTTTTTTTAAACCACTGGATGTCAACTATGCTGCTGAGTTTATAGACCACAGCTTCAAATCTTACTTCAGCACAAACAGAAAGAAAGCCCCAAAGCTTCATGAGGCTTCATCCACCCATCTCTAATTTTATGTCTTTAATTGTCTTGGTGTTGAAAAGTGTAATAAACTTGCTTTGTCTCATCTTGTGATGCACCAGTGTAATAGTTTTCTAGGGAGGGAGGTGTTTGAAAATGTATAAATAGCTGCGCACTATGTTCCAATGATTAGTGCTTGATTGATTTAGAGCATAATGATCAGCTGTTACTTCAGTTTAACACACTGTAAATGTCCTGTAGGTGGCACGTCTTGGTGCGCATTTACCATCACAGGTCTCTTTATGTTGTAATGAAACACTATAACAGACTAAGTGCTGCTTCACAGTTCTCTCCGTGGTTCTTTTCAGGGGTCTCCTCCAGAAAGCAAGTTTAACAACTTATAATTAGCACAATATCTTTTGTGAATAGGACCTTAAAACGGGGCAGATTGGCTGCAATCCATTCTTTGTGGATTTTGCCCTAAACCGGATTTAACAAACTCTGAGCCTAACTCTGATGAACACTGAGATAGAAAACTCTGAGTTTTGGGTTCCAGACCAGCTGATCAGTCAACTCTGAGTATGTTCAGTGAAAAAAGCCATCATTACTGGAGCTCCAATATTACAATTCACCATGGCAACAGGTAAATAAAAGGCAGAGCCTCCATTTTAATCCAGTGGAGGTAAAAACATTAATGCGTGTGAGCGGACTGTGAACATTTATCTTAAAAAAGATAGCAGTGACAACCTGAGTCAGAGCGGGGAAAAGAGTTAATAAGTTAACACAATAAAGTTTTATTCAGTGTTGTCCATTAATTCATCATTTCTCAGACTTCAGTTTCCTTAGTGGATGATAAACTGGTGAAATGTGACTGTGTATTAGGCTATAACCTACATTACATTTTTACATACAATATATGTATTCAGCTATAATCTGACGGGGACAAAACACACGAGGCATCAACTGAAGATAGAAAATATAGTTGAAGATTAAAAGGATATAGAGAGATAAAACAGATAATAGATATATTACATAGAGACGTGATTGTAAGCTCACAGTCTCACCAGTAATAATGTGTCTGGTGATTTGTGGTTGAAAAGGCGTTGAGGTTTCCCCCATACTCCTCCCCCTGAAACTACAGAAACTGCAGAAGACTGTTATGAATTAATTTAGATGAATGCTCAACTTAAGTTAGCAGTAACATCTTAATCCATTTTAAATGTGTAATACTCTATCTTGTTTTCATTTTACTGAAAGGACGATGCTCAGTTCTGATTAATGTCCACCATCACTACCCAGAACAGCTCTCTGTTGCTCTTCGAGAATACAGGAACTACAATTACTTTGGGAAATTCATTCAACTTACTAGGTTGCCTGCAGAATATTCTCAGCGCTGCCACACAGGACTGTTTATTAAATGAAGCACGGGGTTATTGGGGATTGTTATGTAAGAGCTTGTGGCTCTGGAGCTGTTGTTTACATGCCTAAGGTAATAAAGACTTCAGCTTCTTATAGTGTTATGCGAGTGACATTGTCCTGCAAATACACCTCACTTGTGCTGCCTCCTGGTTCTTACAACTGACAGCAGGGAATTTAAAGAGACTGCTCTTGCACGGACACAAATACAAATGCCCAAATAAGGACAGACACGAGAAGTTACAGCATCATGACATGAATGTAAAGACCATATGTAAACACTTCAATTCTCTCTACTTCCTTATGTATCTCTTCCTTCTTTTCACCCGAGGATCTTCCTTCCTGATAGTGGAGGGGCAGTTGTTGAAGTGGGGGGAATATTTTGGGCAGCAGTGGCAGTGACATGTCAGGGCAGCATGAGTGCTGAAGTCGTAAAGCCACCCTTCACAGTCGGCCAAGGAGATGGTTGTCAGTGAGAGTTAGTGAGCCAAGAATACTGACAGACTAGCGTGTGGGCTGGAGTTTATATTGGGCTTTTAAAGTCGACCCACCGAACACCTTGGGGTCCTCACAGTGATAGATGCTCAGCAGCCACTTAACACTTGCTCTTTTTCTTTTTTTTTTCAGAAAAAACATACATCATAAAAATAAGGCTGAGGAGGTTTTATTTTGTTGTGTGCAAATTTAAGAGTGCACGGTGAGCAGAGCTGTTGTAAGACAAGCGCTTTGGGAGGAAGTTTTGTTTTATGCCTCAAAAGTTTGAAATATAGTATACCATAAAACCTTGGGCATAGCAAATTCTCTGAGAAAACACAACCATGCCTAAAATGAATACTGTCAATTTGTTTTTTCTTGTCAAGGGAGTATCAAAATGATGTGGTTGGTTTCCAAACACAGGCCAGGCTTTTGTTGAGAAAAGTAAAATGCACTCAAACAAGCACTCAAAATGGTCATTTTGATGCCAGAGAGTAAAATGTGTTTGAACGTTGTATATAAATAACTGTGTGTGTGTGTGTGTGTGTGTGTGTGTGTGTGTGTGTGTGTGTGTGTGTGTGTGTGTGTGTGTGTGTGGAGGTTGGTGGGGGTTTGAAGCAAAGGGCGTTGAAGTTCATGTTTGACTGCATCTGCTTGTGTGTGAGGATGCACCATTTACTGTGTCCACTGAACCAAAGACCCAAACATTTTCCAATTTTCTACCCGTGAAGATGCCAAACTAAATTAAGAGCAGACACAAAACAAAGAGGCAGTGTCGTCAGCTCTGGCAGCCAATGAAGCACCCACCACAGTTTTGTGTTCTTCCCTGAGTCTCACTTTCTTCTTACTAATAGACATTATAAATCATCTGTTTATTTAGAAAATGCTTTTAAAGGAGATGTATCATGCACATTACCAGATCTATTTAAAATATTCTGGGGCTCTACTTATATATCTTTGCATGATTTACAGTTCAAAAAACTATTTATCTGGTCCAGCCTCATAGTTCAGCGTCTGTCTGAAACAGGCCATTTTAGCTCTTGTCTTTTGAAGCCCCCCCTCCTGAGGAGGCTTCATTAACAGTAATAGTAGGATTTCACTTCTTTTTCTCATTCTTCACTCAAAATGGAAACTTCTCAAATACATCCGTACATGTTCGAGCCAGAATCCGACCCGAAATATGCGAGTGGACAATGCCAACAACCCATGGAACAACCTTTGCAACAACCTTAGCAACAAAAGCTACAAATCGGGCGGCTGTTTGTGGGCATGGGCGAACAATCTGACATCATTACGACGAGGAAGTAGAGCTAACATTTCAAATGAAGCGTCCGAGCAGGCTGAAGCCTGGGCTTCTGTCTTTCAGGGAACATTTTTGGAGCAAGTTTGTTTAACACAGACATCATAACAGAATATCCCAAAAAGCAGGATATGTCCCCTGTAAGCTTGTAATGCAGTGGTATAAGGTATACACCAAACAAAAAGAGAATTGCCTGATGGGAAAGTGTGAGAAGGTAGAAGTATAGGGGATGAGGGAAGAGAGTGATGAGACGAGAGAAATAGTGAAGAGAATATAAGAGGAAGAAGAAGAAGTACTTTATTGATCCCCGTGGAGAAATTGATCTTCTGCATTCGACCCATCCTATACACACACACACTAGGAGTGGAGGGGAGAACATGCAAACTCCACACAGAAAAGACTTGGGATGGCCGGGGTTTGACCCCAGGTAGGATCTTCTTGCTGTGAGGCATCAGTGCTAACTATTGAGCCACATTGCTGCCCACTAGTGTAAGAGTACGGGATGGGTAAAGGCGCAGGATGAGAGGAGACATGATGGTGGAAGAATAGAGAATGAGATTCATTGTCAAGCAGCAGAGGGCCCAGATTAGATCACAAACTGCTGTTTTACCTGAGCAATTTGCAAAAAGACCAGAGATAGAGACTGAGAATAAGAGGGTAGAAGATGGAGAGGGGGTCTGTAGGGGATGGTGGAGTTTTAAAATGAAGTTTTGTGCAGAGACAAAAGGGCAAGACAGGAATTGATTAAGTGTGTAAAGGTGATGCAACTCCCCTCCGTACAAATTACATTTATATGCAGCTATTCTATATCAGTGATTGACATTCAGTGACAGACTTCAGTGTAATGTGTGTCCCTGTCTCACACATTAGTAAGATTTTTTTAACGTATTAGTACTTGGTGATAGGTCGTCCCACTTGCGTACAGCTTTCTTTTCTTCATGCAGTGCCGAAAAACTGCTGCTGCCTCCATGAGACAGAAACATACTAGGTGTAATTAGCAAAAAAACATTTAGGCTTGTTACTTGTGTGCAATGAGTTGGAATCGATTAGTTAAGCCAGAAAGGAAACTGAGGAAACTAAGACAGCGTAGTAGTACATTTCCTTATTTTTAACACGGACCAAGTGACCACCACCAACCTACCTCTCTGCGATATCTGTCAGGGAACTGCCGGTAAACATGATTTGTTTGTTTCTTGAGGCTGATGGATCTCAGCAGTTCACTGAAATTTGAAATAAAGGGATGTTAAACTGTGATGGGGTTCATGATATCAGCAACCAAGACAGCTGGTAGAGGGACAACCCACAGAGTTCATTATTTTTAATTAGTCCCAACTTTTCAGTCTCTTTCCTGCTGGCTTTGCACATAAACCGCTCTTTCAGCCGGCACATACCGCCATCAGACTACAGACCTGACAACTCTGAATGGCAATCACTCCGCGCTTTTGTAAGGGCCCACTGAATTGATTCCCAAGAAGCCGACTTTGGTGTTGTATTCTGTAAGTGCGGGGTGTTGTTTGGCTGAAAATCAGTATTGGCTTTGGTCTGTTTTTGTGTGGAAAGCCACCGCTTGAGAAGAAGCAACAGCCAGTCAGAGGTGTAAATCAGAGGTGTAATGCAGTTAAAACACTTTCTTGTTGCAATTTGGAACAAAAAACAGATAATAGTTGCCAAAAATGGACCCAGAATCTGAAAGTGAATTGGTTTAATTGGTTTTTAAAGCCTTTAGCTTGGTGATTGGAAGTTCCTCACCAAAATGTACTATGAGAGTCGCAATTTACTTCTCTTTCTCCTCCAAAAAAGAGAGTTTAACAGCAAAAGTTTCAGTCCATCACTGTTTTTCTAAGGTGACACAAAGAGTTGACAGAGGACTTCATTCTGCCCTTTTAATGAGGTGGAAACAAGTGCAAGGGTGAGTGTGTTGTCTAAGTTATCCATGCTACTCACACGGTAATGGCAGCATATTGTTAGTGGAGGCAATGAGACTAGGGAGGCAATGATTTCAATATTTAGAGACACAAGCACATTTCATATGCCTATGCAAATTTATAAATGTGGAAAAATTGCAAATACCCCAGCAGACAAAAAAATCACAAAACCATTTCTGGCAATGTGGGGGAAAGTAGAGTATTTGAAGAGAAGGTGCGCTATGACTTTGCCTTTTCTGTCACTGTGTGCTGTAGGCTATTATCTGTCCAAAGACACATCAGTCTCCTGGAAATGTGACATGAAATTACCCACAATCCCCTTCTGCCCTCCCATCAACTTGGCAGTTTCACAGCCCCTCAGAGCTGCAGTATAATTTAGGTAGGGATTTCAAGAGAAGTTGTGTGCGCTCGTGTGTGCATCTGCATGCGAGTGTGTGTGTGTGTGCATAAAGGAATGAGAAAGAGATAACTCGTCTACTCAGGTTGAAAGATTGACATTGAATGGAATGGAACTTTCTTTCTGAAGATGAAGACAGATAGGTGAAGTCCAATAGCGCAAACTTTTTCCGGCGACTGCTTCATTTGCAAAGTCATTATAGACCAGTCTCAGCGCAGGTGATTTGACTGAAGGTAAACTCTTCAAGTGTCTCATTAACTACTGCGTGAACTTCACCAACATTCCTCCCTTAATGTGTCAGCTTTCTTAACAGTATATGACAACTTGTGGTATAATATTAGCCTGATTTTCAACACTAATTTTCCTATGAATATTGCCTCAGGGCTTTGAAATCATATTCAGGCTCACCAACCAGACACTGAAGCCTCTAAGGCTTCGCCAAAGGCCCTTACTAATGTCTTCCGGGACTTGATCATACCAATATATTCCTGAAGTAACTTTTGAACACCTGGCTTAGTCCCCAGACTAAAGACAGGCCTCATCTACTTTCCATCTGTCTGACTGCGGGGGCCCAGGTGTGTTGATGAGGAACAGTAATAAAGGCAAGGTAGCGAGAGTAGAAATTCAGGACAAGAGTGAGCAAAATGCGCCGAGTGGTACACAGTGTAAACCTCTCACAGCTTCATTTCTATCAAAATATACTTTTTTTCCCCCCACAATTTCAATTTGAATATAAAAATAAACAAGCATTATGATCAGTAAAGGTGGATGCAAATGTAGACAGACAATGGAATTAATATAAAAAGGGATGTATTGTAGGAATAAAGGGGAATGAGTTGAGCTGGTTGGCGGTTAGCAGAGTTGAGCTGAGGAGGACAGGCGGATGAGGGAGTGAGTGTGGCTGGCTGAGGATAAGCTCGAAGGGTTTAGTAAGCAAGCAGGCGAGGCAGGCAGGCAGGGGGAGACTAGAGCGTAGTGATCCTGGAAGCACTAGGAAACACGGTGAGTACAGGTAATGTAAACAACACGAGGAATAACTGAATATGTTATCGCGGAACGGCCCGAGAGCGAGAGACTATAATTGAAATAACTGTAATTGAAAATAACAATATGGCGATGAGTGAATGCAGAACCGGAGTAGATAAACTGTCGAGTTGATAAGTTGATGGAAGGCAGATGTGCAGGCTGGGCAGTTGAGGTGAATGAGCCGCAATCTGGAGGGAGCAAGTGGATGCCAAGGAAGGAAACCACGCCCCCACACCACACACACACACACACACACACACAAAGACAGACGGGGGGGAAAACTGGAGACACAGGGGAAAAGGGAAGCACATGGAAACACAAGGGAAATAACTGCTGGCATGGCTGGGGCCATGACAGTAAGTGAGTTTTAATTAGAGTTGTTAGATGACTGTAGATGAATAATCCTTTTGGCCTGGTCTTAACTTATTCATACTTAGACATTGGCCTGTGTAGTTCATGTTGAACACAGATTTTCTTGTGAATATACTGTATATTCTATCATCACTTCACAGAGCTGATATAGAGATGGGCAAACCAATCTTCTCTGATAGGCCTGCATTCATTATCTGTTGTCACTGGTGATTTATGAGTCTGGCGGTCCGGGGTACTGGCAGCCATATGTCTGCTCGTCCCCACACACACACACACACACACACAGGACCGTTCTATTAATGATGTTCGGATCCATCATCCAAAGACACAATAAACACACCGAATTAACTTTTAATGGTATCGACAGCAGTAGAGCTTTTCTTTTCAGAGAGACTTCAATTTGGGAGAGAAAAAGCAATTTTGGGTTCCAATGAAGGGTGTTGTTGCCAAACACAGACAGAGAATTACCTGACTCTGATTGTCCATATCCAACTGCTGCGTTGGGTTGAAAGAGAGAAAATCACATTAGTTCAAAAGATGTCCATTAGCTGGTGGGTAATCTAAATTTGCTTCCCATTGTGTTTAATGAGTCATTATCTGGTTAGTGCTGTAATACCATGTAAATGATAAGATGCACATCACCAGCTTTCAGCACAGTACATTTGCATAAAATGGTAGTTAGTTGGGTATTTTACAGCCTATTGATGCCACCTTGATGGCCTGGTCAGTTGAGATTCCTTAATAATAGGAGAGGACTATTTAAGCATGGTTTTGTTGGGTTTTTTTTTTCAAGCAAGTTGTCCATGTGACTAGATTTGAATATTCACAGTGGTGAAAAGAGGTCAGTTGCAGTGTGTTTGTATGTATCGGACTCTGGTCCATCTGTGCTGGGTTGTTCGCTGCTCTGTAGTAAATGTTATCTGTTCTGGCAGGGAGTCCGTGTCACATAGTGTGAGGACAGTGTTGAAGCGGGTTAGAGTCACGCTCTCTCCCATCACTTCAGGTCTTCCTCCCCCACCCCCCCACCCCCCAGTGGCCTGCTGGGTCTCTGTAATCACGGACAACTCATAACATACTGTTACACCAACTGGGATCAGGGCAGCCACGTTGGATCTGTTCCCCTAGTGGAATAGCAGACCCTTCCAGGATTAGTAATTGGACATAGACATTCAGGGACACGGTTTCATCAGAGCGTTCCTCTCAGCAAACTCTGTGTTTCAAAGTCATGATAGTGTACGAGCATATCTCAGCCTTCTCATGGTATTTCTATTTAGTTCCTCCCATTTTGAATAATGGACGAAAAAAAAACTAATTCATGTCTCAGACTGAGGCCTGTGCACTCACCAAGTTGTTAATTCAATAACAAAAGATGGGGAGATGTAAGTAAGGTATAAACTATGACAACTTGTTGTGCATGTATTGCATGAGACAAATTTAAAAATTCTGATCTGGATTTTTATTGTCAAAGCATAATTCATGTTTATGCAGGAGTGTTTCCATGGTCAGGCAGTGGACTGTATCTATAAACAAACAAAGGTTAAAAATTCAGAGTGAAGCACGGATACAAATCAAACAGCAGCCTTTTCCCCGCAGAATCATGTTAAAATGATGGACATGTCTTTCATTGGATCATTTAGCGCTCATTGATCTCATGATTACCATGTTAACTGAGCTGTCAGCTTTGGCATCTGGCATCTCTGATTCAGGCAGGGGGAAAGAAACTAGGGAGGCAGGCCCACTTATCATGCAAGGCCACACAATCTCTATTCTTTCTCAGAAGGCTAGCCAGCTTAATTACATGCTAAAAAAAAAAGTCTTCAAACAAGCTCCTTTCACAAAGTAATGTATACCTGTCTAATCTTGTTTAGTTTGAGCAAGACGACTAATATGAATAGAAACACTTTGTACAGACACACATAGACAGCACACATACATTTCAAATAGAGAGATTTCATTTCTCTGTGACATGTCACTGCTGTTGTTTACTGCAAAACTGTATGATGGATTAGTGGATCAGGAGATGTTATACGAAAATGAACAGCAAGAAACCCCCGAACATTAAACATGATTTGGAGAGCATAGACATCTGAGTGATTGTTTTGTCAAACTGTCAAACATGCCTATCCACCTCCAGAATCAAATGAGGTGAGAAACCTTGTGGAATGTGACCACCATCAGCGGTTTAATGATACTATCTTAGGAACACTGAGACTCGTATTTATTATGTTGTAAATCTGCAGCACAGCATTGGGGAAAAAAAGAACACTGCATCTCTCTCCCTCGTTCGCGGAGAGCTTGCATCATAAATCATTTAAGGAGAAAATACTTTCAGTAGGGGTGCAACGGTTCGCGTGTTCTTCCCCGAACCGTTCGGTACAGGATGTTCGGTACAGTACGTGACTTTCCTCGGTTCAGTATGTTCCCTGACCCAAACAGTTACTGTCAAAATAGTTTAATAATCCACTTCCTCTGACGTGCAGAACAATTATTCTAGTGCTTGAGTTCCACCCAGAACATTTGGGCAGTGCACCACTTAGTGTAGCATGCGGGTAGCACGCTCATGGATGCATGCTTGCCGGCTTAGCCAAGTTACCCTGGTTACCAATGCTCATGTAGTGTCGCTGCCGCCATTCTTATTAAAATATGAGCAGTTATCCCCGTATTTAAATGATATCACGTCTCCTCGTCCCCCCTCCCCTCTCTGTGACGGTTGGCTTTTCACTATGCCTTTGAGTGAAGCTGTTCAGAACAACTATAAACACATTTGATTTCCGACGTGGTTGGACAGCACATCGTAAAAAGCAGTTCTGGGCGACTATAAATCAGCATAAAACAGCTGTCAGCAGGTGTCCTGAGTCCTTGCAGGAAACAGAAGGGTTGTTTTCTTTTTTCACTGTAGAACAACTAAACTGTCTCACTAGTAGTTACAGTCATTGAGCTATTGTTGGATGTTTACATTTTTCAAAATAAACGACCAAAATTTTGTTTTTTTTCCTTTTTTTCCTGCTGTACCGAAATTGTACCGAACCGTGACCCCAAAACCAAAACCCCCCAAACTGTGAATTTTGTGTACTGTTACACTCCTAATTTTCAGTGGTCCCAATTTTAATATCCTAATCAAAAGCCTTTCAGTTTCATAGGAACGCACACACACGCGCACACCAATGCAGGTATGATAGTGGTTAAAGAAATTAAAACTTGAACCAATTTAATTCTTGTGTGTTGGAGCAAACATGAGATTTGTTGAAAACTAGAAAATCACCAAACCTTATCCTTTAAACAACCTTGTAAAGCTATCAAAATGTTTGCCGTCACAGATCTCATGTATGTCACACAAGTTTCAAATCTTTGCAAGAAGTTTGTAGTTAATGGTCTGAAAAGGAAACTTACCTTTTTAAAAAGCTCCATTGGTCCCTGTTAAAAGAAAATCAGTGCCTATTCTAAACGTTTGACCATTTTAAGCAGAATTCGATTCCACTAATAGACTTCCTTATAGCTTTTTTTTGGAGGGGGGGGGCTAACAATGTTAACAATTATAATTAATTGGATTTAAGAGTCGGGTATTTAGCGACCATAGTTTCCAGCTCAGTGACAAATCTTAACTAACCAAATAAGTCATACACCAGCTTCTCCGATGTTTTCTTCATCCTCTATGTGTCATGATCTTTGCCTAATTTTTTTTAATGTGTGAAATGAAGTATAGAAAGAGAGTTAAATACAGAGCCCAGACAGGTCTGTGTGCACAGACTTAGAGCAGAGCCCCGGGTAACAGATGGAATTTATTGATCTGGGATATATCTCTATTAACCTAGTCCAAGGTCATTGAACCTAGCTTCTACCTGTGAAGTGTTGTGCGTCTGTGCAGCGCATGATGGATGGCATACTTTCCATATAGGCCTGCAGAATTTGATACAGTATAGTAACAGTTCATGACAAGAGTATACATAGACATCATGGATGATGGTGGCTTGTGCACAGCCTCACACTCAGTCTTTTCCCTGTGACACACAATCATTCTCAGTATTCACTGTGGCACAACAGCTTTGTATCCCCCCCTCTGTCGTTCATATCAGTCTTGCTGACACTGATCAATGGTAATGGCAATGTGGAAGATGGAGGGAACAACGGAGATATTGACAACTGCAATGGATTTTACAGGAAGCCAGTCAGTACGATCGCACAGTGACTTTTCCGTGGTGGGGTTTGTCAAAGCAAATGGCTTACTACATCCATTTCTCATTTTCCCCTCACCCACCACTCTTCTTTTCTCCGTGGTGAACAGTAACATGCTTAAATTGATTGCAGTGCTCGAGTATTGTTAATTGAGGCAATCATTACAACCACCAACAATCATCTATATTGCATGCAGTTGTGTCTTGAATTTAAAAATCTCTTTGCGGTCCAGCAACAGTCTGGTCAAAACTCACAGATGTTGTCTCTTGGCTTCATTTATTAGCCAAAGTTTTTTTAATGCAGCTAAGCAACCTGTTAGGCAGGCTTGGAGTAGGTGAACAGCTGGGAAACAGGGGCTGAGGCTTGGGCTGGTAGCTGGGAACCGGGAGCAGGTCTGGAGCGGAATCTGTGGAAGCTGGGTAGAACGAGGGGTCCAGGGCAGGGAAGTTGGGCTGACGAGACAAGGGACAGGAGACAGGGACCGGAGCCAGAGCAGACTGGGCTGGAGGGAACAGGAGAGAAGGATCGGTTGCCAGAGCAGACGGGACTGCAGGAGACAGGGACCGCAGACGGGATGAGCAAAGGCTACGATCTGGCAGGGCTGAGTATAAGTAGAAGTCTTGATTATGGAACGGGTTGCAGCTGGTGGGGGTCTGCTCTGACTCTCACACACACTGGGAGAGAGAGGGAGAAAGCCATTGGGGAAGTGGCAACAGGTAGGGAGACACAGGACTGAGGCAGGAATCGTGACACAACCTTCCAATTACCGAAACATGAATTTTAAATACAACCTTTCAATTCATCCACAGAGACTTGAGATCTGTTATTGGCATTAAGAGCAATCTGTGAGAGACTTCTTATTAGCTAATCTACACTGTATGTCCGTCATGTTGGAAAGAACAGAAACCCAGACTGTTGAGAACAAACCACAGATTTTTTATGCCTACCCGAGCTGAGTGAAGACAAGATCATTAAGGAAGCTAATTGTCATATCAATGACAGAATTAAAATAATCAAGAGTAATAAAAAATTACTCAAAAAAACCCCCTCAAACACTTGTTATATGCTTTTGTCCACATGATCACTGATATAAAATGTCCAAAAATAAGTAAAAGTCCAGATAAAAATGAATAGGCAGTGCATGAAAAACAATGTGCACATAATTTGAAGTTATTCAAATGAAAGGTTTACACCATGTGTCTCTAAAAAAAGAAATGCATAATGGAAAGGGGCGACTTGATGTGAGAGGAAATTAAGTGCACCCAGAGTAAAGGCAGAAGCCCACTAGCTGATTGGGAAATTAATTGGATGTGTAGTTTATGTGTTACAGCAATAAACAATTTTCAGATTGTATTCACACACTCTGCATGAGAAATAGGATCCCCCCAGGACAAAGGCTGGATATTATTGAATCTCAGAAGGGCACAGCCTCTAGCTGCTTGTGGGATGACTAAGACTGCAAATAATGTAACATTAAGGTTCAGTTGGCCAATAGACCAGCTTAGCAGATGTTGACTGCTTGGATAATCCCCCATTGGCTCTGGTGGATGTTTTGACGACCTCACTCCCAAACTCCGACAAGATGGGCTGCTGGTGCATGCTACTGAAACATACAGTACATGGCATTAAGTCAAACCACAGCTGTTCACTTCTCCGTCCATAGTTGGCTAGAGTTCTGCCGGGGAGCAAAGTCAAGAGAAGTGTCTTCATTGCTGGGTTTTTCTTAAGCAAACAGTGAGCCCAGAACATGCAAATGATATGGCTAAACATGGAATCTGTTAAGTAAATTGACAAGGGGTGCCCAGACTGAACGTGATGAATATAAACCATTTGTGGCTCTTTGTATGTGTGACTTGTGGGTTTGTCTGTGCAGGTGAAAAAAGCTTTACCTCTCTATGATGAATGAGTGCCCAATGCAGACTGGCCAAGCTAATAGAACTGCATGGAAGACAAATGGTAAATGTTTCAAAGGGCAGAGTTAATGTGCAAAATATCATGCCGTCTTGAAAGACCAAATGCCTGCTGGACACAATTCAGTCTCCAAAGATGAAATAGACTGCCTGGCTAAATCTGGATAATAATATCTAATATTATTAGATAGAAAGTAAAAAAAATATTGTTTTCTTGAGAGTGTGCCTTGCAGACTTTAAATTGCACCACTCATCCATCTCACAGATATGCAAAATAAAGCAGAGGGACATTTAATGAGCCTTTGCAAGATGTGGACTGTGTGGCTGCCTGGTTACTGAAAACAGCATTCTTACCAAACTATTCCATGATATGAGGCAAAGGATTAGAATAAATACTGTATAGCCAGCAGGGTTCAACGTCAATGTTTTTTTTTCACTTGCCTGGATAGGGGCAAGTAAAAATTGACTTTGGGCAAGTAGATTTCTCACCCACTTGCCTGAAGTCAATTTTTACTTGTCCCTATACAGATTGTTTTATTATTAGCGGTTATCAAATAACAACAAAGACTCAAGTTAATTGTCGTGTTTAATCTTTATTTAAGTAAATGAAACAGAACAAGAACACAGAGTGTCATAGATGCAAAGCAACAAACATTCTTGCATAATCGAAAACTGTATGACCCATCCCCTATATTTCACTGAACACTAAATTCTTTTGATCAGCCCAATTTCTTTCAAATAATGGAATAGGCTCCCTTACCCAATGGCAAATACATTTTTTTAGAATCATTTCTTCCACTGCAAGCTTTCTGATTTCCCTCTTTAATGTTTCTCGTTCTCAAGAGTGAAAAATTACATGCTCCACTGATTCCTCTATTTGACATTGCTCACATAATCCTGAGGGATGTTTGTTTCATGCATCGCACTACTAGCCTACTCAGTTCTTGATTGGCCAACGGCGTGTGCCAATATTCTCGGATGTGTGCAAGGGGGCTACGCTGTGTGCCAGAGAAGGTGAACATAATTTATGATATGATGATCAAAAAAAATGATTGAAACATTTTTTATTTTATTATGTTTTTACTTTTTTTGATACTTTTTTGCCTGATCAGGCAAGTGAGTTGCTAGATTTACTAGCCCTTGTACTGTCTACTTGCACTTTTAAATGGCTGTACTGTCTCTGCACAGCACATACTACATTTCTATGTATGCTGTTTCTGCAACAAATAAATCATGTAATATCCTCTTTTTTTTAATTATTTGGTAAACATGAGAGGTCGTGGAGCACCATCAGTTCAGGAGGTTAATGTGTTAACACAGTTACATGGTGGTTTCTTTGTAGCACCCACTCCTCAATGTAACAATCTATAGTTTATGGCGGAGTGTTCAATTTAGGAGCAACTCTTTAAAGTTTAGAAGCTCTGATATTCAACTCATAGTCTATATGTCACAATGATCCAGTAGGGTAATTGCTTTTCCTATCGGAGTATAACTCCATAATATAATTATGTGGCTGAATTAAGCAGAATTGGCAGCAATTTATATTTGACCAGAGACATAAAATGTGTCTGCACTGAAACATGTCACACAAGTCAAGAAACTTACAAGTGATGTTTCTCAATGATATGCAAGCAGCACCAGCAGTCACATAGACAGAGCAGGCTACAACTTTAAATAGTTAGGGAACCTACATATATTCATCATTCACACCTGAAAGCACATGGCTAATTGTCATTTGTAATGCGCAACTGATTCAAGTTTGCTTGTGGATATAAGCACATATTTTTTTAAAGATGATATGGACCCACTTGTTTCCCTTGGGATTTTATTTTCCAGCCATGGCATGGCTCAGATTGATGTGACAATCTGTAGATCAGCCTACAGTCTATTCCACCTTGCACCTGCTCTCCTGTACAGCTCTGGTGGATCTTTTATAACATTCTGCACCTGTGTGTCACAGCTGCTGTCCAAGGTGCTGATCCTCACGCTGCCATGGATGTGGGAGCCATTGGGGGCACTTGGCGTCGTTGATGCAGTGAAGCGCTATGATCATTCTAACAATGAGGTGATACAATCTATACAGCTGACGGGATTTGCTTTTTTCTGTAGCTGTTTAGGAAGCTTGGCAGTAAATTCTGCTGCAGTGTAAATTGGGCTGTTTCTGGGCACTATTTTGTTTTCACCTCTGTGCAGTCATCATGCTGTGGCACTTTCATGAATGTCTACTGATTCGAATTCGCCATCTGAAAAAGGCAATGACACAGAGCCTATGAAACAGCATAGCATGTGTGGAAAATCAATATTGCCTGTAAAAATGCAATATCATAATGTGTATATAATTGGCCCGTCCACCCAACTGCCAGCCGTCTTATGGCTACAGGGCCTGGCGAGGATCTAAGATTCTTCTCTAATCTGACTCCTCCTTTGATTAATATGAAGCAGTTTTAATCACTGAAATCAGTAAGTTATTTCATTTCTTATCTCAATTCAGCATGTCAGTCTATTTCATGTGTTCCTAATATTTTTGTATGCACAATCCAGGTTGACAAGGATTCCAAAATTTCACAGAACTGTGCTCTTTGGACCAACACAAGGTTTGTTGTAGTAATGTTGATGTAATCTGCCCATAGTTTACGGTCTTCTTCATTAGGCTCTCTATACAGGGCATGTGCAAGTGCATCTATAGAATATATATTTGTAATGAATACTGAGGGCCATGGTTTAAACGTGTTTAAAGGTGTTCCTGTTAAATGTTTATTTCATTTCATCATTTATTTTCATTTTACAGTAGAGCAAAAAGAAGAAAAAAAAAACAGTCAGTTGGTGGGTCCATTAAGGGGTTAAGAGTGTACAGGGTGTACAGCAGAAGCAAACTTAAAGAATGGGTCTGTGATGCTTTAAATCAGCAGAATGAATGAGTCTGTTAAAGGAGGAGCACAGCGAATAAATACCAGCGGATGGCTTGCAGGGACATTGCAAGCCAAAACAACAGGCACAACCCAAGTACTCAGCGTATCCTTTCGGCGCATTCTGGATTAAATGGAACTTCAGAGATATCTGTGGATTTCTCATGGAATAAATCTTCTGCGCTATAAAAAGCAGCCTCAGAGACAGTTGCAAATGCTCACGAATGCTTACTCTAATACCAAGGATCCAAGGATCTATAGGAACCGGTGTAGGTGTTTGGCAGATCCTGGAAATCATGTGAACTACAGATACTATATAACATCATTTATCGACAGTAATCCAGTGGAATAAATGCAGCATGTTTACCAATTAGACTGACATTCTTTAAGTGACAAACCCCAGAACCCACACACATACTGTTTCATAATTTCCATCAAACCCGTACGCACTCGGCTTCTTCGTCTTCTTCAAAAAAAACAAGCATTTCACTCATTTCATATTCAGTTTTTGTGAATATTTTTAGAACATTTAGAACACAAAGCACATGTGCAGGGCTCAGTACCCCCACTCATGCCCACTGACACCCTCATAAGGTGCTGTCTTCTGCAGGCACTCGCTGAAACATAATGAGAAGGTATACGAAGAATCTTTCTTCCTCTCCAATTCAGTAACTTTCTTAAATTAGAGACGGGTAACAAAAGCATTGTATTTTGAAAAAGCAATACATCCTCAATCAGAGTCCAGGCAGAAGTTCAGAATTGACAACAAACAATATTCCAATAATGTCTTATTATGTATGCATTAAAATGGTCTGGCAGGGATGTTGTTTTTTGTTATTTTGAAGATAGAATGGAACAGCATCTGTCGGATAAATAAATGAAGATGAAATGCTATCAAGCTCTGTGAGAGAGTCGGGACAGAGCTGTATTCTTCGATGTCTTGGAGCTGAATACCCCTCTGACAGGAAGGGAGAGGCATTGTTGGGGTTTTTTTTTTTTTTTTTTTTTTTGGTTTTAGGAATTGATTTGTTGTGTTGGCAAGAAGTGCCATTTTTGCGAAGCATTAAGACCTCTCCAAAAAAAGAACCAAACAAACAAACAAAAAAAAAATTCCTTTTGAAATGAAAAAGGGGATTCTATAAAATGACACGCAAGGAATGGATGCATTAGCAACAGTGACATAATCCTTTACTGAGAAGCACATGTTTTAAACAGTCCCCTCTTTGACCTGACTCCCTCTCACCTTGAAATGAGAAATCTCATCTCTCATTCAACGGAGCTGAGGTGCCTTCTCAAAATGTCAACACTATTCATTGATTACTAAAAAGGCTAAAAGAAAAGGTCTTTCCAAAAAAAACCCCTGCAAACATTTACTGAGAACTACTAATAGTGTCCTCAGCTGGCTCCAAGTGCACAATTTGCAACTGTGAATACCAAATGGTAGATTGTAATTCCTGAAGTTAAAAGCTAACACATCACAGGAGGATTAATTGCTTGCAACATCTAATGTATGCTGGCGGCCAGCAGAAGTCTTTCTGGATACTTGGGAATCAACCAGATTTCGAAAGAGCCACTCGTACATTAGATTTTCGTGGAAAGAAGTACATTTTCTGGCCTTGTTATTTTCCCTTTTGGCATCCTTCATACTGACTATACAATATGTTTTTTTTTCACACCTTCAGGAATAATAAAGTCTCCAGTGGAGCCCTCCGTAACTGTAAATTCTGCTTCAAATTGTAAGACTTCATTACAAGCACACTCAACTCTCATGTCTCCGGGTAAGAGATGGATGATCGCAGTTGTCCAAACTTCTGGATGAAGTCCGCCTGAGCTCGGACTAAAGCTTCCTCATCTATGTAGACTGCCGGCCTCCTGGCTGCGACAAAGTACTGTACCTTCCTCAAGCTCCAGCCGAGGACGTACATGAGCAGGCCACACACGGCTGCCGTCGACCTGCCCACTCCAGCGTTACAGTGAACATAGACGGTGTGACCATTTTCCAGGAGACCATGAAGCAGGAATACAGCCTGGGGAAGCATCCTGATGCGACCTGTAGAAGAGAATAATAACACACAATGGCAATATTCATTGGATTTACAGTCAAGAAGAAACTACATCAACAGGTGCCAATGTAGGTGGATCGCTACTGTCAATATAGACTTTGTGTGACTTATTGATTAGATTTCTCAGACGACGCTGTCTCAGATACTTTTGTTGGCACCAGAAGATTTTTTTTCTTTACTAGAATTCATCATGGAAGTACGGATTCTTCTTCTGTGATTGGCACGACACATGAGATACTAGACTGTATGAATACTTCTTATCTCCATAAAAAATCTTATGTGTGTGTTTTTACTTCATGTGTACTAAGTGAGGCATGAGATTTTCAACAACAATAAGGTTTTGCTGATTCTGATGAATATTCTGGCTACAGAAAACCTCTGGAGGTGATTTGAGGTCATGGTTGGCTATAATTTCATCAATCACAGATCCTTTTGAGGCTTATTGCTTGCATTCATCTTCAGAATTCATCCCACTTAATTTTCTAACCTTTGAGTTGTTTGAATGGAACCTGCGGATTTCTAAGGTGAAAAAACAGCACGGTGAAGGTTGGCATTGTAAGTTTAGAGCCATTCAGCCAAATGACCCAGACTAATGACAGTACTGTACATGCTTGTGTCAGCACTGCCAAAGTGTCTTTGAGGAAGATGTTGGGTCCCTAACAGCTCCAAGCTGTGTCTGTCCGCTCACTCTGACTAAACACTGTTATTATTACTGAATTCATTCTTGCATGTCCACACAATTCTCCTTACCCTCAGTGCTCATGTCAGGCGTGGGTATCCACACATACGCAAGCCCATAGTCATTGTACAAATGAATCATGGTCTCTGGAGTCATGGCTTCCTCTAGGTTGCGCCTGCAGCCATGAGAGTTGTTCACCACATCCCATTCTGTCTGGAAGTTCATCACTGCAGTAATGCCCAGTTCATGCTTCAGCTTGATAGTCACGTGTTCCACTTGTCGTGGGCAGCTGCCCAGCCAAATCCGTGGCAGCACCCTGGGGGCAAAAAACAGGGATGATCAAATAATGTACAGGTGAATATCATCAGATTACACCTAATGCATCTTTGGATACAGGTTGAAGTGATGCAAAGTGGAAATACAGGAGCTGGCTAGTGTAATGAGTAGGAGTACCAAAGTTATTTTTTTAAAAACTGTCCTACTGACAGACCAGAGGTGAGCTGACGTTAGCAGGTCACTAATAAGCAAAAGGTTAGCTCTCGCTGTTTATTTCTCCCACCTACCTCCCGCTCTCCCTCATAGCGCTGATGTTTTATTGACCTCTTGTCCCTCTAATTTTCTCCCTCACCACTATGGTCTGAGGCAGACTCCATTTAGTGCTCATCAGTATGCATTAAGTCAACAATCAGAGGAGGTAACGTGTAAAAGGAAGGAAGGACGCTGTTAATCTACGATGTCCCAGAGTGGCACTGCTGTGAAACTCTCTGGTCTCGACTTCTGTTTATAGATGACCTCCATTTTTTTTTTTTTTTTTTACAGCAACCGGTATTGTCGTAAGTGATTCAACTGTCTTTTGTTGCCGCTGAGCAATTATACTCATTTTTTTGCTTCAATGTGTAATAAGAGGACTATTCAAAGATGAAAAACCGAAGTACACGTTTTCACATTATCTACCCTGCATGTTTAGCAGTTTGCTTATTCTGCCACAGAGCTACAGCAACTATTTCAATTATTCACAGTGAAATAAAAATATGTTTTACATTGTTTTCATTTATACAAGAAGATATGTTTTTGAAACCAGTCTCAAGTGTTGAGTTTATCAATGTTGACTTTAAAAATTGCTTCATTACTCAAAAACAAACATCTCAATATGTCAAAATCCCAATTGTTCGGTTGAACAGTAATAAAAACTAATTACAAAAAATGGCTGTGTAACCCTTAGGCCTCCTCTTCTCTGAATATAAGCGCGAGTGATGAGGGACCTGCTAGAAAGCAAGTTTAAGTCCCTTTGAGTCATATAATGAGTTACTGCAGAGAGAGTGTGTATGATACTCGGGGCTACACGGATGCAGGGTCTGAGAGACTAATTTAAAAAGCTATTAATAGGCGAGATACAAGGGCACAGTGCTTCCTACTGAACACAGGTCCTTGACATAAGCCTTGTAAGGTCCTCGGACACAAATTAAAACCTGATGGCACAAGCCAAGCCTGCTCATTCTTATGCAAGTTATGTGCTCACTGCGTCAGGGGTCCCGGGCTAATTTCTACTGTGCCTGGTAGACCATGCCACTGAGTATGCCTGAAAGGAGAGAGGCATGCATGGGTAGACTTCATTCAAACATGAACATGCATCCGCCATCCTTCATCCCCTCGGCTAACCCCAAATATTAAGCAAATTACATAGTGGTCGTCTAAGTCTATCGCTCATGCTTACACGCTGCTTTAATTTCACAATCCTCCAGGTTATGTCACAGATGCGTTTGGCTGGAGCGCAACAGCAGGGCTAGCCCTATAACAAAATAACTTTGTCAACTTCGTCAACTTCTTTGACACTTTTTGTTTTACCTGTGATAAAGGTTAGGCTCTATTTTTACTGCAGCATAAAGTGACTGACTTTAATGCAACTATTCAACCTGGAGGCTGTAAATGACTAAATTTAGTCAAACATGTCGCTGAGATGTTATGAGCTGACAAAAAAACAACTCGTCTCTCTCTAAAAGACTTGTGAAAAGGAAGATTTGAGGAAAAAAAAAAGGAATACCAAGGAGCACGATGAAGAGTGCTTCCATCGACAACGAGCGCATATCAATCACTTCTGCAAAAATGAGGCCAACAAAGTTAAAGAGGTGATTATAGGACTGCTGGTGGTTTTTCAAAGTGTCACGCAATTTATAACAAAATGGGAAAGAGCTAGGTTAAAAAACAAAGGAGTGAATAGGCACGAGAAGGTGACTGAGGCTCTTTGTCTGGCCTGTAAGAGAGTGAGATAAGAGTTTAAAACTCCACAACTTTCATCAAGAAAGGGCAGAGTGACATGACTGACCTGTCCTCTTTTGCAGGACGCTAAGTACTGTAGAATATGCTGTAGATGAATACATGAAACTTAAGACGACTGGTTACATTTGAAAGCTGCGAGGAAGATATGAGAGGAGGCGTTGATGCATTCGAGTTGCTCAAGAAGCAGTTAAGAGTTCAGCATGGAAATTCATTAGCCCCAGAGGACCTCATTAATTTTATAGTATTATTACATTTGGTACACACATCAGATTTGACATTACAAAGGCACAAAACTCCTAACAAGCATCCTAACAGTGGAGGGAGGGATGATGGATCCGCAAAGAAGAGTACTTTGACACTTTGCAGGATTTCGGCATCTTTTTTTTCATTAGAAACTACAGACGTCAAGTGAAGAATATATGAATGTCCAATTACTGTGGATCATGACAGGAAACCCTTAAAGGGATAGTTTGCAATTTTGAGAAATATGCTTATTGGCTTTCTTTCTGGGAGTTAGATGAAAAGATTGCTAGAACTCTCAGGTCAGGACAGTAAATATGAAGATACAGCCAGCAGCAGATTAGCTTAGTTTAGCATAAAACCTAGAAACGGGGAAACAGCTAGCCTGGCTCTCTCCACTAACTAAGATGTTATATATTATTTGTTTAACCTGTACAAAAACCAAAGTGTAAAAATGACATGTTGTGGTTTTACAGAGGGTTATGTACTGTATTATGTACTACTTCTAGGCTGCGAGCAGTGACTTCCTGAAGTCTCTGCTGGTCGCCTGGCAACCTTACAGTGACCACAGGACGCCATGAGAGTGGTAATGATCTTCCCATCTAACTCTCTGTAGGAAACCAAACATGCATATTTCTCACACGTGGAACAATTTAAACTGAGAAAGGTTGATTGAGGAAACAGGACATTGCTTTAATTACTTCATAACATTTAGACACTCACGGCGTTCCCGTGCAACATCGTGCAAAGAAGGCTTTTATTGTATTACCTGGAAAAATGGATGGCCGCCTGACCAGCCACACTGAAATAAAAGTTGGTGGTGTGTTTCATCTCATCTGTGTGCCCCGTTTCCTCTATCCAGTGACCAATCGGGTGACAGTACACTCCATCCACCATGTTCCTCTTATCATATGAACAACATCTGTCGTGGTGTGGACCATTGCCTGGTGACAAAGAAGACCAAATACCATGTTGGGACAGAAGTATTCATTTTGTTGTTGTTATTTTTTTCTTTCAGGCATCAGGCAGATGCCACATTTATCGGACAGCTACTGCTGTGCTACTTTGCACACATGTATTTAAACTAAATAAAAAACATACGATGAGTTTATAAAATATGATACACTGTTGTAAATAACCTGACAGTATGTGAAGTAATTAGCATTAGCTCCACTTCGATTAGCTACATTAAAATGCTGCTTACATGTTAATGCATCAATAACAATAATAATCCAGTAATATACTGATAAAAACACATTTCTTCAGTTGCACACAGGCGCACAGGTGCATGAGCGTTTAGTAGATGACAAGTGTGACTTTACCGCCATCACGTGGCGGTAAGGATGCATTACATCACACCAAACAAACATGGAGTTATTTTCGTCTCGCGGGCCTTGCCTGTACGTTACATACGACGGGAGTCGCATTAAAACTGCGTGACGTCTCACACGCTATACTGTTATGTACACAGCTGAACGTGATGCTCAAAGATGACAACATCCACGTGTACCTTCCCAGATATAATTGCCTCTGACTCTTTTGATGAACTTGAACCACAGTGTGTCTTTACACGGCTCTGCCAGCTGCACATCGCCGATCCACAGACACGGTTCATGCGGTGACGGGAACTTCTGAGAGACTGTCATCTGAACCGCTCTGCTCGGGTCCCACTGGCCCATTTCTACCCGCGAACCCAAAACAAAGACCTCTACATCCGAAGAGTCCGGAGTGAGAATGACGCCGAATCTGAATAACATCGTCCTGACTGAATGATGTGTCCTCAGTCGTTTAATGTGGCGGGCTAGAGTTATTATTTTACTGTATGGAGGCCGTGCGGCACATACACAGTGTGGACTTGTAGTCTAAAAATAAACCACACTTGTTTTGGATGATGCAGTCTGCAGCAAAGATGGGTTAGAAAGAATGAGGTCCCACTTTGTCAAAATTACCAGACCCATACACTTAGTCACATTCAAAATACACACCTCCTTCCATTAGTGGAATTTCACTATGTAGGATTTACTTAAGTACAGTTTTGAGGTACTTTTAGGGTCTACTTTACTCGAGTATTTCCATAGTCTATTCCTATACTGTATATTTATACTCCACTATATCAGGGAAATTAGTATTTTTACTAGTACATAGTTGCTTTTTTGAGATTAAGATTTTTTGTAAAAAACAAAAACATATAACCGTCTTAAAAAAAAGATGAAATCAGTGGTTCCCAACCTTTTTGGCTTGTGACCCCTTACAAAAAACAATGTCAAGGCCCCTTGTCATGTTTCAGTTTTCAATGTTAAAACTGACGCTAACACATGTCCCCTTCAAACGTCTTTGGTAATTTACTTTATATAACTGTTCAAGTTATTCAATACTTCACAAAAAAAAAAAAAACAATATTCAAGAAAAGTCCAAATTATGAATACAGGTTTATGCAGGTAAGGCAGATTCATCTTCTGACCATTTGGAGGGGGTCCGACTATTACTACAACTACTTTTAGTTGCACGCCATCAATCTCTCCTTGTCTTTACAAATTACAGCAAATAACAACTCCACACTGTCCACACTGAGGAAAGCTGATTTCAGTTTTCCTGGCAGTTCCAGGATCAATTGATAGTATAAAAAATATACTGGACATAAAGTAGGAGACAGAGAATATAATTACACACAGTAAACCACCTTTATTTGGATATTTTAGGTCAGCAAGTTAAACATTTCCATTATACGTACTACTAAAACTATTAACTAAATAAGCTTAAATTCCAAATATAGAGATGAAAGAGAGCCACTCTCGCCTAATTGTGTATTTTTTCCCCTTAGAGCTTTATCTAATTCATCCCTGTCTTCATTTTCTTCATGACTTTTCTTCATTTTATTTGCTTTTGACTGATCTGATCCAAATAATCTTAAACATATTGCAGTTCTGCTTTCAGAATTTATAATTTTAAATATATTCACCATATATTTGCAGTTTTGGGCTACAGCCTAACTGATCCATATGTTACCATACCACCAGCTCGCTCATGATACAACCAAAATATAGTCTTCTACTCCCAGCATGCAACACCCCACTAACTGTGTCCACCACCTCACCCAGTGTATGTAAAATGGCTCCCTCAGGCTTACTCAGATAGTTATACTGTTCTCTATTTCAGTAGGGTTCAGATAGGTGTAGGGCACTTTAAGCTCTGAGTTTCTGGTGGTAATTTC
Organism: Scomberomorus guttatus; assembly: GCA_038419695.1. NCBI lineage: Eukaryota > Metazoa > Chordata > Actinopteri > Scombriformes > Scombridae > Scomberomorus > Scomberomorus guttatus. Next base: position 13,757,303 of record CM076462.1, read on the forward strand.
TTCACTGAGGTAGGACAACTCAGCTTGAAATTCCTTAATCATCCCCTTTGGGCCAGACTCATCGAATCGTTCTTCGGGGTATGAACCCAAGGGAACCTGCCAAAAGAACAATAACATAGCAGAAAATCAGACTGTCACAGCAATTTGTTCGCGGTGCAATTTGCCAACAAGGTGTTTTCAAAAATGTGGATAAAGGTCATACTGAGCCTGCTGTACAGTAAGTATTCATTAACATCAAACTCACAACATCTGTGTATTTTTCTGAAAGCAGCCACAGCATTGATGCAAACTTGGCTGTCTCTCCAACATTTGGGAGGGTCTCCAGTATTGTCGTCATGCTCGACTCCCCCTTGGTGGTCGGAGGTGGTTCGCGCAGCAGGAGCGAGCCATTGGGGGTCCAGGAGTTGTAGTCAAACTGTATCACGAAAGAAGCTTCAGTATGTATCACTTTTTGTTTTTTCATTTTATTTTCTTTTTTATTTCTGTGTCGTGGGCCCTACTCTACTTATTCGAGGCACTGTGTCTAATAAAATAAAGAAATCCTGAAATCACATCCCACACATTTAAAGCGTTAAAACAAACTTAACACTTGATCAAACATCAAAAAGTATCCTATCGTCCCAGCTATTTACTATTGCCTCACCTGTCCATCATTGACTGCAGAGTGTTGAGCTGTCACACTGAAAATCACCATGGTGATGAACCTGATCACTTCCTCGACAGTATGGAAGCATTCTGGAAACCCTGTTGGCGACATCACCATTATGGCATTCAATGTCTGCATAGAACATTTCAATATATCATAGGCTCATTGTGTAGACAAACAAAATTGTGTTAAATACCTGAGGCTTTGTTTCCTAAGAAGCCATGGGTGAATATCTCACTGATCCATTCCTGCAGCTCAGAGTCTTCATGCACCTCACTGTCTGAAGAATAATAGTACTCCACTATTGCCGTCACAAAGCTAGTAAAACATAAAAATAAGTCAATTTTAAACTTTTTGTTTTAAAATTGTGCTTCAGCCAATTAATTGCAGCTGTATGCGAAGAAAACCTGTTGATGATGTTCCACAGCTTCAGGCCGTCATCTCTGTAGTAGAAGTTGGGGATACACTCCAGTCCTCGTGCAGTGATGTTCTCTGGCAGACAGAGGGAGCTGTAGGTCATCTCAGAGAGAGACCTTCTCATGACCTCTGTCAGCCCCTCATATCCAAGTGAACTCTGGTAATTAAGAACACACAAATAATTAGGATCAGATAAGTTTCATGAAGTAAAAAAAAAAAAAAAAAAAAATATATATATATATATATTTTAAAGATTCATACAATACTTAAAGCCCCTTCACGTCCGAAAAGAATTTTGCGTCCCGCAGTGTTTATTGGGAGAGTGTACCGGAAGTGTGGGATCAGCAGCTGTACAGAGAGAGGGAAGAATATTAAAAGTTAAATTCATTTCAGCAAACAGGAGCAAACATGTCGTGATCTCTGTTGTACAATTATACCTTGTAAATGGGATGAATCACAGGGAAGCTGCGGAGAGTGGCAACAGTATAGACCTCTGCCAGATAGTGTGTGTTCATGAGGTGATGGACTGCCTGGTGATCCATAAGATCTGCATTTTTAATAAACATCTTGGCCAGCAGCCAGTCAGTCTCTGGGTCACTGGGCAGAAAGATGGGATTGTGCTCACAAGGATGCTGATGCAGCTGGAATGTGAATAAAAAAACATTAATATTGCATTGTTATATGTTTAAATAGTGCAATTTCTGAAAACATACTAATCCACTATAAAATGTAATATGGCTGTGTGACCAGACCAGTTATATTTAAACAGTATACATGCTGTCTCTGATTTGCTGCTTCAGTAAAATACTATACCTGTATTGCAATCGGCATCAGTTTGTTCTCTGGGTTCAAGTAGAACAAGCAGAGACCAGCAGTCACATGCAGAGGTTCACCATCATAGGCTCTAGCAGGTATTCCATCCAACTTCTTCTTGTCACAGATAAATATATTGCCGTTCTGTATGAGAAGAAAAGACAGATGAGTGATACACTGTGATACAGATACACTGTTTCTTACAAATGCTTCCCCAAAGCAAAGATTTTCACCCCATTTAAAGGCACTCATCTCCCGTACCTCCATTTCCTCCTCCAGAGAGCTATCCTCTTCGAGGAACGGCTTCACCATATCGTCTGTGACTGGAAAGTTTGGAGGAAGCTCTGAGCAGCGCTTGATCACGTTGGGGTTGACTGCATTCAAAAACTGGGATCCATAAAAGTCATCTTCCATCCAGTGCTCTGCAACATACTCTGGAAGAAAGGCAAGTGAGGGAATATAATATCTAAAATGTTTTTATTCATTTTTGAAGTACAACATGATCATCAACAAAAAACAAGATTGTTGAACATTTTTTACTTTGCAGAAAAAAGTATTATTCACACAAGACTCGAAATCTTGTTTTCTTAAGGATATAATCATTTTAAAAAAAATTCAAATCTGTAAACCTATATTTTATTCTAAAATATATTACTTCCTTTTAGGAAAATAAAAAATTGCCTATTATTAGAAAGTCACTGAAAATTCTTCTCTCAAATAATTTAATATGAGATTCCCCCTATTTATTAAAAATGATGTTACATTCAAGATATATTAAAGAGAATGTATTGCTAGGTTAGATGACAGGAAACCAAGGATTGTGACTTTTGTGAATCCATCATCTTGTTTAAGATGCAGCACACTCGCCAATATTCCCTCTTTATCTCTCAACACAACCAGTCAAACCAGGCCGCCCACCTAAAGCCCGGTTCTGCTTGAGTTTTCTTCTCGTTAAAGGGGAGTTCTTCCTTGTTGCTGTTGCCAAGTGCTTGCTCAAGGGAGAATGTTTGATCTCTGTAAATTAAAGATTACTGTCTAGACCTGCTCTATGTGAAAAGCACCCTGAGATAACTTCTGTTGTGATTTGGCGCTATACAAATAAAATTGACTTAACTTGACTACACCAGCCTTTCTTAAAGTGCTGCCATACTAAAACACTGTATTAGTATTATAAGGCTGTGTTATAGCTAATCTTTCTGGTCTCTGTGCCAAAATAAACTGAAGTAAAGTGTGGATGACTTGCTTCAGAGTTAACTTCATAACTTTACTGAACATGGACTGAAGAGAAAAGAGTTAAAACCCAGTAAACCTGTTTGTTGAAAGATATTTAAGTTCAAACAAGAAATGTTTACACTGTTGAGTTTTATGCACTAAAATCAAACATATTGATCTGATCACTCCTGATAGGATTGTGAGATCACTTGTCAGTGAAAGACAAAGAGCTGCTGTTGCTGTGAACTGATGATACAATAATGTGTAAACTGGAAAAACTCTACCTGACATTGTTGTCTTTTTGTACCAGAAGAGGTTTTTCATGTCTTCAATGCTTTTCCATTGTTCAGTAGATCCAACCAGCCCCTTAAACTTGAGTTCAATATCACTGAACAAAGGGAAAACACAACGCACAGGATTAAACAACATACTAATATTAATCCTTGTATTTTGTCCTAAGACATAGACATTGTCACAATATTGGAACCTGGTTGTGTCCATCCTAAATATTGATATAGACCCACGTCATCAAAGTTGTGTGTTTTATTTCAGATGTTTTCGACTGAGAGAAGCGGATTTCAGCTGGGAGCTCGGATGAATCATTTAAACCGATTAAATGGGGTATTCCTTCATCGAGAATCTGCCATCTTAAAAAAAAAAAAAAAGACATTGAAAACCACATTGATATCTCTCTGGATAAGCTTCTAAAACCATAATTGCAGCTCAAGGAGAATACTGTGCAGATAAAAAACGTACTGGTAAAAGCTCTTTTTAAGTGCCAGCTCTTTTTTCCGGTGGTCAATCAACAGGGGATGGTCCTCCTCAAAAACCTTCATGGCTGAGCAATGAAAAGAACACAGATTTACAAGACTGACAAACAAAGTGAGAAAACTATTGTATTCTTGTTTGAAGCAGACCTTTCCCTCCTCTCAGCTCCACCAGTTCTCCGCTGGACACCCATCTGTGACAGGGGAAAAGAATGACATCTTCCTCTGGAGTAGTCACCACTATTTTGGAGCAGTACCACTCATTTTCTGGAAGAATCCAATGGGGATCTTTCTCCACCTTGACCAGCAGAAGCGTTCCCAGAGAATCATTGGTTTTTATGGTGTAGGTCCCTGTCTGAAAATAAGGGTGCATATAAACAAAGTAAATGCAACACATCTAAAATTAAAATGTTTCCTACAATGGTGTAGTCAGTCAAGTAATCTATATGGTCAAATGAAACACTGTGGGAAAGTAAATATAGAAACGTGTCGATGAAATTTGTTGTCCACAAAAACAGTACAAAAAATAAACACATGCAGGTCATCTCCTCAGGCTAGTCTTACTCAAATATTTGTCTTGAACAAATCCAGGAAATTTACTTAGCCCTTGAGTTATACAGGGATATGTGAAGTGCTCTCTAGATTGACACGCAATGGTTCTACTTGTTTATGTATAGTTAAGTGTGGTAAATTAGCAATCCATCAACCAACCCGTACATATGTATGCACAAGCAAAAAAAAACAACCTTATACCTAATTGAGACGCAATATATAAGCATTGTTGAACTGGGTTTGACTTACTGTGCCAGTTGTAAAGTCGATGCCGAAGTTGTTCAACTCAGTTTGCTCACTCTGCCCTTCAGTCCCAAACAAAGTGATGTATACGTAGTCCAATGTTCCTGCATCTTCCCTGTTACCTGTTGTTACCTCTATCTTGTACTCAGCCATGGTCACTCAGTGGAAACTGTCCAGAAAAAAAAAAAAAAAAAAAGATAACTTAACCCTTTCAAATAATTATTTCACAAGAGATTTTGACATTTTTTCAAAACTTAAAAATGTTCTTCCACACGTTCTTCTTATCACTTAACTTCTGTCTGGTCTTATCCTATGTTGTTACATGACTATTAGCTGTCATACCATGAAGAAAGGATGAGTTATTACATATACCTTCAAAAGGAAGTGGTTTTACCTACCTCCTTGCTTCAGCTGCAGGTGCAGGTTTTCCTTCGCTGAGGGCTGAGTTTGTCTTCTTATAGTGATCCCCTCCACTTCCTTGACCTCTCCCGTGTTACATATTAGGATAACAGGTGGTGTAACTCTAAACTATGTTGTGTTTCCAGTTTTGCCTAGAGGATGAGTAGGAGGGGCCACAATTGATCATATCAATTCAATCCACAAAAGCTGAGGCCTGATTTAGTGATATCTCTGCATTTATTAAGGTCTACTGCCAACTTTAAGTCCACATAATGGACTTTATGAGGGCTGTTGTGCTTGCAATTCATTGTCCATCACTTCACACCTAAAGGTGACACTCGTGCTCATTATCCATTATCTCTTGCTATCTGTACTTGTTCAGACATGCTTATTGTACATTTTTACACATTTAACCCCAAAATAAATGATAGAAAATTAGAAAGTCAGGTACTAGAAAGTTCACAGTCTTCTAAATTGGTTATTTTAATACTAAAAAAGTTAGACTTTTTTAATGTTTGTTTATGTATGCTATAAAACAGATAGACAATAATGCTAATTGGCTGGTGGAGGCTGTGATTTTTGAATATCTAAATCAAGAGCGTAGATTTGGTTATAACTTTGGAGCGTTGTAGGGACTTTTTTTTTTTTTTTTTTTACCTGAGAGGCTGCAGCTCACCTGTTTGTGTGTCTCTGTGACATCAGAGTCACCTGAGAGGCTGCAGCTCACCTGACAGGATTTTCATAATGAAATGATGCTTGACATGCACAAACAGATCAGTTGGAGAAGCTGCAGCTAATTTAGCTTATAAATAATGTCCATGTCTTAATGACACATAGGCAATAATAACTCTGCTCTAGATCCACTCATGGGAAAGGGAGAGAGATGGCATTAAACAGTAAATATTTTTCCCACTAATTTCAGAGTTTAATTGATTACAGAACATTCTTATTAACTAAGCTCAGCTGTTACTGACACTTTGGTTCTTCTTTAAATTTGCTTTTGGGAGGAATTTTCACCAACAGTAATTAAATATAATATCAGATGATTTTAGTTTTGTCCAGTGAAGTCATTTTCAATTCTGTGACGTTTGGCACGTTTAAACTATAAATACTAACCGCTGCAGAAAATGTACAGCTTGAGGGTTGCCAGATCATCAGGTCAAGTACCCCCCTTATCCTGCTCTTTCAATCTTTATCATAATAGCGCACTTTTTTGCAGAAAACACAAACCTGGCAACTCTGCAGAGATCTTACCGTTAACACTACGTGGAGTTAAAGCAGCTAGATTGTTTGAGGTCAGTAAAAATATTAGTAGGAACAATCCAACAACACCTTGATACGTCCCTACCGTTCATACCCAAATCTACACCCATGACCTAAATATTGTTTGGAAACGAGCTCTTCTTTAGATTGATTTCAAATGAGTCAGCGTGTAACTGTACCACATACCAAAGGTGAAGTGCTATCAGAGTTTGTGACATTACTCAAAGTTGATATATACACCTGTCATCTAAGTTTGGCTGGAGTTACACAGGTTGTGGGTCGTGGAAGTCAACATTAAAGAGGCCACACCTTGAAGAATTAGGCAACAAATTCTAGGACAATAGTGTGACATATGAAAAAAAATCAGCTCTTTTGGGCTCAACCAAACATTTTATGTAATAAATTTAGTGTTATCTCTTACCCTTAGTTATCTTTATTAGTGGCTAACACAGTTATTCTGAGAAAACTTGAAATGCTCAATACATTTAGAAATCTGTGCTCAAGTGTACTGAGACAACTCAAACACTGAAACTTCCCAGCACTAGCTTTGATCTTTGATATGCTTTATATGTCATTACAAACAAACTGCTTGCTTTTGCATGCTTACATGCGTACATAACAGCGTGCATTTTAGCAGCACTAAAAAAGCAAGCTGTGTCTTGAATTGTTTAAAAGTCAGAAGGCTGTAAAACAGGTTTTCAGCTCACACTGAAACTCACACCTCTGCTGTATTTGCATCTTGTTTACAGAAACAGTTTCACTTGTATAGACACTGTATGTTGTTGTCCACTTGTTTCTATATACATATCTATTTTTTCACCCACTTGCTTGTACATAATAGTGTAATATGTTTATGTCCTACTACCTTTGTTGAGAGCCACTAGAAATGTATATCTGATGCAAAAGATCACAGCCTTCACAGCCTTTCTATGACACCTTTCCCTAAACTGATGTTTTAGTTTTGGCTTCCAGAAACAACTGACTTGTGTGTGAGTAGACGTAATGCAGTAACCATACTGAAGTGGGGTTTGCATTTTTGTACTCTTGCTCAAGTTATGTTGACCTTTACTTGTCAATAAGCAATAATACATGCCGAGTGACGACGCCGATTCAAATTCCATTTTTATTTGAACTGCAAGCAAAGCAAATGAGTAGCCTTCAATAAACATGAACAGTCAAACATCACCATAAATCTATGTTCTGTACTCACATCATTAAAAGGTGGAAAAGAAACTGAATACACAGCATATGCAGCAAAAAATGCAATAATATCACAGCCTCTAACAGACAGAATACTGTAGGTCTTCTTCCTGCTAGAATATAAATGCATTATATGTGAGGTACCTTCTTTCATGTGAGATAATTTCCACTATAACAGAAAACCTATATTATTAAAGGAGTACCAACTAGTTACATTTCATTGCATTATGTCATTGTTGATCACCATGTGTTTGCTTTTTTTGGACTATGGCCTAATTCATACATAGGTCCTAGCTGATGCTTAAACACCTGCAACCTGAACTTTTCATTTAAGTTATTGCTCAACAAAGGTCTGTGTACAGTAATACACACAAACTCCCTACAATAGGCCCACTTAACATGATACAACAAAAATATAGTCGTCTTCTCCCAGCGTGCAGCACGTCACTATATGTCTCTACCACCTCACTTTTTGTATTTGCCAAATTTTCAAAGTTTAAAACACAACCCAGCATGCAAGACAAGTATTGAAAATACTGCATTGTTGCCTAATGCAGAAGGAAAAAAAGGCTCCCTCAGACTTACTCAAATAGTTACACTGTTCTCTATTTCAGTAGGGTTCAGATAGGTGTAGGGCACTTTAAGCTGCGAGTTCCTGGTTGTAATTTCTTCACTGCGGTAGGACAACTCAGCTTGAAATTCCTTAATCATCTGCTTAGGGGCAAGTTCATCAAACCGCTCTTCAGGGTATGTACCCAAGGGAACCTGCCAAGATGCCAAAAACACAAACGCAAATCAGACTAACACATTAATTTGCTTTCACAATTTTTCACAAATATCTAATTGTCATATTGCAATTGTGATATGATTTGCAGCATTAGAGGGAATGATAATTTTTACATCATTATTAAGATTTTAATTGAAGAACATATTAAAATGATTATAGTGTGATTTTTGCAGGGCTCTGTACCAAACAAAGATGTTTTCAGAAGTCTGTAGAATATGATGTGTATTTTGACACACATTTCACCTTTAACAAATATTGCACCTCCTGCAATTTGAAAATTGCAGTTGGCCATATTGCAATTTTGATAAAATTTCAATGAATTGTTCAGCCCAATATATTATTCTACTATTTGTGTGCGTTTGTGAACACCAAACCTACCACGTCTGTGTATTTTTCTGAAAGTACCCAAGCGACTGCTGCAAAGCTGGCTGTCTCTCCAACATTTGGCAGGGTTTCCAAAATTGTCTTCATGCTCGACTGCCCCTTTGTGGTTGGAGGAGGTTTTTGCAGCAGGAGCGAGCCATTAGGCACCCAGGAGTGGTAGTCAAACTAAATTAAGGAAGAAGTTTTGATATGCATTACATTTGATTTTTTTCTCATTTCTAACTGTTAAAGTCTCCCTTCATTCAGAAATGTGTTTTTCTTCCTGTTCATTTCCTTGGATGTTTGAGCCTCACTGTGCAGAATGATGCACATTAATCTGCTGAAGGGGTCATTTCTCAAGGTTCATCTAACATCTGAATTTAGGATGTGTACATAGAGCATGATTTATGACATCACAACTAATTTTGAAGCCAATCCTGGCCCAATATGCAACTTGGACATTGGACTTTTCAGTGTAATTTTAAGAAGTTTTAACCAGATAATTGACTTTTTTTTGTGGAAAAACCATATCAGACACAAATTATTATGCAAAGCAGAGTATCTTTATATGTCTGAAACATGTCTGGAGGGCATCTTAAATTTTCTCGTTATTACTGTGGGGATGTTGGCCCAGCTTTAATGGGAAACAGTCATAAAACAATGAATATAAAAACCAAAAGACAGAACATAAAACTTCATACTAAACTTATACCCTACTGAAAGGAATTATTACAAGGACATTAATAATGGATTGAACACATTACAGATCTGCCACTCGTTCCAAATATTTGTTTGTTCATGTATTTGTTTAAACTCTGAAATCACTCCCTTATTAACTCATTCACTACTGGACAATAGTTTACTCAATAGTGAGCAGAAAATTAAGATTTCGGACACTCGCTAATCATCATCATCATTTTGCGTCATTGCCGTCAGCTGTAGAGTCGCACTACAGTAATTTTCACATCTATAAAATGTGGAGCATTGCATCGTGGGATTATTAGTAGAAAGTAGTGTACATGCCACTTTTTCCGTTCCGTTGTAAAATTTTTGAGGGCACTAAATAGTGTAAAGTGTATAGACAGTCAAATAAAATGGTGTAGGTAAATGTAGTGCACTATATAGTGAATAGGAAGTGATTTTGGACACAGCCAGGTCTCACCTGCCCACTGTTAACTGCAGCATGTTGAGCCGTCACTGTGAAGATCACCATGGTTATGAACCTGATCACTTCCTTGACAGTTTGAAAGCATCCTGGAAACCCTGTTGGCGACACAATCGTTATCAGTTACTTTTTGGCATTCACTGTATCTGTGTGGAAAATTGCAATATACTGCAGTATATCCACAGTGTTTTTATGTTTACAAATTATAATCAGGAATACCTGAGGCTTTGTTTCCTAAGAAGCCATGGGTGAATATCTCACTGATCCATTCCTGCAGTTCAGAGTCTTTATGCACCTCACTGTCTGAAGGATAATAGTACTCCACTACTGCCTTCACAAAGCTGGTAAACACAAAACAATTTGATTTTACATTCGTAATCTGAAATCACAGTGTTATTTTCAAAATTCATTTCAGCCAATCATCAGGAAAGGCTTCAGTATGGATTGTAGCTATATTTCAAACTGGCATCTTTTTGGTTACCTGTTGATGATGTTCCACAGCTTCAGGCCGTCATCTCTGTAGTGGAAGTTGGGGATACGCTCCAGTCCTCGTGCAGTGATGTTCTCTGGCAGACAGAGGGAGCTGTAGGTCATCTCAGAGAGAGACCTTCTCATGACCTCTGTCAGCCCCTCATATCCAAGTGAACTCTAGTAATTAAGAACACACACAAAAAAATACAGAAGATAGAACTGGTTTTCACTGCACTGTATTTGGAGTATTAACATTTGAAAAATATGAATATACACGATAAAGATCCATACTCTACTTAAAATCCCGTCAGGTGCAAAAATAGAGCTACGGGCCAAAGTATTTATTTGGAGAGTGTAGCGGATGTGAGGGATCAGCAGCTGTACAGACAGAGGGTAGAAGATTAAATTCATTGTAAAATGTATAATAAAACCCATCAAAGTGAAGGAACATAAACATTCAGCAAATAACAGGCAGCGCATCCCTAAACTAAATAAACCTTCTTTAATTTCCTGCAAACATTTTTCACCCCTGATGATTACAAAGCTAAACATGTGCCTTTCTAGTACTGTTCATAAGTTATCAGATCATCAAACAAGCATTAGCTCTGTGTTTGCAATTGCATAGCCACACCTTGTAGAGGGGATGAATCTCAGGGAAGCTGCGGAGAGTAGCAACAGCGAAGACTTCTGCCAGTAAGTGAGTGTTAGCCAAGTGATAGACAGACTGATGAAGCATTAAATCTGCATTTTTAATAAAAATCTTGGCCAGCAGCCAGTCAGTCTCCTGGTCAGTGGGCAGAAAGATGGGATTCTGCTCAGAGGGTTGTTGATGCAGCTGGAATGTGATAAAACCATCATTTATTTTTCTACTTTGAAACACACTGTTTCAATTAAAATGCAAAGTGATGACTTTTCCACACCATTAAAACTTTTTGTAGAGCCACTTCATAAGGGAGAAGCACCTTTCTCACTCTCCCCTCCCCTTAATGCACCACTGTGTATTTTTCATTCATGATACTTCAGCATATAAATATGCTGAAGTATGATTACAGAATAGCTTCTGTGATGCTTCTGCAATGAAATACCTGTATTGCAATCGGCATCAGTTTGTTCTCTGGGTTCAAGTAGAACAAACAGAAACCAGCAGTCACATGCAGAGGTTCACCATCAGACAACCTGGCGGGTAATCCATCCATCCTCTTGAAGTCACAGAGGAATATATTGCCTCTCTGTAAAGGAAGGAAAGATAGAGGGGAACGTATACAACATTGTGTACAAGATCGTGTACAATGTACAACATGTATGACATCAAGAGGTGGCACAGACTTGTACAGTGACTGGAGGCAAAAGAACGGTTTATATAACAAGACAACATGAAGAGGTCAAATGGTTTTCTAATATTATTGACCTGGAAATATTCAGGGATCTTTTCACTGCTGTACAAATACACTCAAAATTCAAACCTACAAATTGTCTCTAAAAAGCAACAATTATCACCCATTTAAAGCCAGTCATCTTCCATACCATGATTTCCTCCTTCAGAGAGCTGCCCTCTCTCAGGAACGGCTTCACCATGTCCTCTGTGACTGGAAAGTTTGGAGGAAGCTCTGAGCAGCGCTTGATCACGTTGGGGTTGACTGCATTCAAAAACTGGGATCCATAAAAGTCATCTTCCATCCAGTGCTCTTTGACGTACTCTAGGAAAACCACAATTGAGAGTTGTAATTTGTCCTCCACGTCTAGGAGCCACATGTGTAGCATTACAAAGATGTCAGAGAACGACACTGACATGGTTTTATTTCTTTACAAAGCCTTACAAAGCACATACACTGTAAGTGACAGATTTGTACAGATAACAGTTTGAATATATATTGATTTCACTTCATCATAGAGTGCTGAGCATGATAATTGTAGTTGTGTGAGATTAAAACAGTTAATTCATACTGTTGAGTGTTATATACTAAAAGCTATTCTATATCTAATACTGCCAAGTAATGCACCTATGTTGTTCTAACTGCATCCACACAGTCATTTTTATCCATCGTTAATATAAAAATATTGATTAGCGCAGCTTTAAGGCCAGCAGTAAGCCGTGATCCAATCAGCTGAGTGACTTTTGTCAGTCACCTTTTGTCGGAGCTGTCCCTCAGGACCATTTAATCTTTTGAAAAGATATCTGTCCCCGTTCACCTCCGTTCAGTTAAAAGTGAGCCAACCATCAGATATTGAACCCATTACAGCATCTAGGATTTAAATATTTATTTCATTGGCTTTTCATTCTATCATGGGGCCCGATCGACTTAATAAGGTTTACTTACTTGCACGTATATGCTTATATGGACAGTCACCTAATATTTGGAAACTATAAAAATGACAGTGTTCAGGTGAGTTACCTTGCAGAACTAAAACTTTACCTGACATTGTTGTCTTCTGGTACCAGAAGATTTGTTTCATGTCCTCAATGCTTTCCCATTGTTCAGTAGATCCAATCAGCCCCTTAAACATGAGTTCAGCACCACTGAGGTAAAAAAAAAAAAAAAAATTAAACAATATACTGACACTAATGCTTCAAAATAGTTATTTGCCTTACAAATAATAATTATATTGGAACCTGACTCACGTTATTCTTTTTGTGTACTGTATTTCCATTGATTTGGACATAGAGAAGCGGATTTCAGCCGGGAGCTCAGATGTATCTTTAAAATTGCTGATGTGTAGCAGTCTTTCACCAAAGATCTTCCATCTAAAAAAAAAAAGGCTCAATAGAGAGACAAACTGCAGCTCTAGGTACAGTACATAGTGCACACATGAGAACTTACTGGTAAAGCTTCTTTTTAAATGTCAGCTCATTTTTCCGGTGGTCAATCAACACAGGATGCTCCTCTTCAAAAACCTTAATGGCTGAGACATAAAAAAAAAGTACACATCAGTCACATTTAAGGTGACATAACTAACAAAAAAAAACTTGCCATATTGTGGGTATTTGAAGCAGACCTCTCCCTCCTCTCAGCTCCACCAGTTCTCCCCTGGACACCCATCTGTAACAAGGGAAAAGAATGACATCTCCCTCTGGGGTCGTTGCTACTATTTTGGAGCAGTACCACTCATCTTCTGGGAGAATAAAAAATGGATCTTTGTCCACCTTGATGAGGAGCAGTGTCCCCAGAGACAAAGTGGTTTTCACAGTGTAGGTCCCTGTCTGGGAAAAGAGTTAAAGTACAAGACATGTTAGGAATCAATGTGATAAAGAAATAGGAAGGAAAAAGCAAATGCAAAACTTGTTGAAAGGACCATTCTTTCTTCTTTTGAAAATGATCTGTTGACAGTCATATTGACATCATACCAGCAACAATAACATCTTTCAAACAGTAATACACAATAACATTGTCGTGAACCTAATTAGAGACTCCTATATGAGCAATGTTCGACAACTGGATTCAACCTACCGTCCCAGTTTTAAAATCTACACCAAAGTTGTCCAGCTCAGTTCGCTCACTCTCCCCTCCTGTTCCAACTAAGGTGACGTATATTTGGTCAAATGTTCCCGCTTTTGTCATGTTACCGGTTGTCACCTCTAGCTGGTACTCAGCCATGGTCACTGGTAGCAGTTCTCTGTGTTATGGATTAAAAAAAAAAAAAAACAGTCTAAATTCCAAATTGCAAATGTTAATCATATTATCCAAGGAAAATATCTGCATCACCTACCTCTTTGCTATATTTGGCTGTTGCGATTCTCAGTTCTCCTTTTTTGTGTGTCTCCATCTCATGCTCCTCCCATTCTTTATTTAATAACAGATCGTTTAGAAGTGATATGGAAAAAACTTGTCATTCACTCAAAATAAACAGAATACATTTGCAAATTCACATGCAAATCATACCTTCCACAAAAGGTACGACTAAGTACACATTTTTTGTTCTTCAGACAGAATGTGAGAAACATTCAATTTGATATAAAATAATGGATACAACATTAAAGGACCGAGTCTCAGCTTTAATTTAAGCAGATTTACATCGACATAGAAGGAACTGTGGGGGATATAGACCTTTTAACACATAGTGCCCAAAGTTTAGGGGCTCAAACATAATTGGACAGATACACATGAAGTCAAACAAAATCAAAATATGGAATATTTTGTGGAAAATCCTTTGCAGTCAATGTCTGCTTGAAGTCTTGGACCCATAGACATCAGCAGACGCCTTGTATCTTCCCTGGTGAGGCTCTCCCAGCTCCACTGCAGCCACCTTCAGCTGTTGCTTGTTGTGGGGTCTCTCTGCCTTTAGTCTGGTCTTCAGTAAGTGGAATGCAGCTCAATTGGACTAAGATCAGGTGATTGATTCAACCAGTCAAGGATATTCCACCTCTTCACCCTGAAAAGCTCTTTGGTTGCTTTGGCCATATATTTAGGATCATTGTCCTGCTGAGTGATGAAATGTCCAATGAGTTTCGATGCATTTGGCCTAATCTGAGCACACAGACTGCTCCTGTATACTTCTGCATTCATCCTGTTGTTTCAGTCAACAGTGAAATCATCAATAAATGCCAGTGTGCCAGTTCCATTGGCAGCCATACATGTCTGAGCCAAAGCAGAAGCACCACCACGTTTGTCAGGTGAGGTGGAGCATTTTGGGTAATGAGCTGTTTTCTCTCCCCACTTTCCTCTTTCCATCATTTTCACCACTCATTTTGTTTCATCACTCCATAGAACTATCTTCCAGAACTGTACCCGTTTCTTTTTGTATGTTTTTGTGAAATGCAACCTGGCCTTACCAGGGCTTTGCATCCTGTGGTGAATTGTCTGAGGTCACGGCCACGAAGTCTTCTCTTGTCCTGGAGCATTTTGACTTGCTGTGCAGTCATAAAGGGCCATAAAGCTCATAAAGGCATACTGCTCATATTGACAGACAACTGCACCTCAATCAAAATGGCAACATGTGTGAGCTCTATTGTGCATGAACTAACACTGTCCAAGAAAGATTACTATCAACCTTACTAGCCAAGTGTCCAATTACTTTTGAACCCCTAATCTTGGGGCACTATGTGTTAAAAGGGCTACATCTCCCACACAGTTCTTTCAATATTTATAATAAACCTACTCAAATTAAAGCTGAGACATGGCACTTTCATGTAGTATCCATTACTTTAGTTCAGACTGAACGTGCTGAAGCACAGAGCCTGAAAAACAAAACATGTAACTGTCCAAACCTACTGTCTGGACTGTATATATGGCATTTTATAGGCCACAATATTTTAGTGGTAGCAAGAGATGTTGTGCCTGCTCTTATAGACGTATATTGAATAGCTTACCCAATAAAAAAATACTCATGGTTTGAAGTAATGTAAGAGACTGTTTATTACATTAAAATATAGCTATTTTTATAGCTTATTTTCTGGATAAGTTATAGTCATTAAATTCTCAGAACCAGTTATGCAAAACATTTTGCATGTTAGAATTCAGGTATGTAAATTATAACAACCCCAGGAGGATCTAGTTCTATTAGCTTTTAGCCATAAGAAAAAAACAAAACAAAAAACTGTTGAAAAAAAACTGTCTCTGTTGAAAGAGATATTTTGCCACAAGCCTTGTTACCTTAACAGATGCAAATACTTTTTAAACAAAGGTCCACCAGTTATTTGGAACAAAGGATGGGTTCAGTCTGAGTTTACCACAACTTCATATTAATAGGCAACCTTGGTGAGCTGATTTGGTGCACAAATCACTCAATGTATTTGAAGAGCCAAGGAAATTTCCTAAACGTCCTCAAACACTTTCTTGAAGAGCCTTGAGCTCCTGCAGAAGGATCCCTTCCCTCACTCCCTTGCAGGAAGCATTTTAGTAAAGGATAATCCACGATCCGCTCACCAAATTCAATATGACACAAGGAAATGTGAAATGTGACAATCCCCTGTGTAGCAGAAGTTTGAGAAATGAAAATGTCAAGCTGAAAAAGGCAGTGGGTTGAATGTGACAATCTCCTGTGTAGCAGAAGTTTGAGAAATTAAAATGTCACACTGAAAGAGGCAGTGGGTCGATTTCCTACTCGTCACGTCACTTTTTAAGACCCATCTAGAGGCATTGAAGGTGGACTGAACACTTGCACTCTAGTTACACTCTGGGTTCAAACCATGAGTGTTGCTGGGTACAACTTGCTGTATTATAATATTAGGATCCTACGGTTGTAGCCCAGCTCCAAGAATGCTAAATATATTTTTGCATATGTACCTGGATTCAAAAACCTACTAATATACTTAAGAAAATATCCTCTTTTCTAGGTACAGCACATGCTACAGTGCATGCCAACACACTAACAATAGGAGGAAAAGCATTTTGAACTAAATGTGGTTTTTATTGCCATTTATTCTATTTATTATTGCCAAAATTTTGTGCCAATCCATCTAGTAAATGTTGAGATAGGTCACAGGATAAGTGAAAAGTCAGACGATTACTAAAGTATTAGAATTGATCCTCTAGTGACCTTAAATATCTGTAGCAAAATGAGTATCCATCCAAACTGAAAAAAGTAGTTGTCCATTTTACTCAACTAGAACATAAATATCACTTAAACTGAAAATAATATTCAATTCATTCATTATTGCATTTATATAACATCCCTAAATGGAATGCATTTGCTGAGGAATGGAGATAAATAAATTAAAGTTGTCTTCAACATCATTTTGGTCTGTCAATACATACAGTAGCACATGCCACAGTTTAGTGTGTGACTTCTTGTGGAGTGGTAAAGTAGACCCTCGCCAGTGTAAAAGCCCTGAAAAGGGGGGGGTATCTCAGGGTTTGAGGGGAGAAAACGACTTGTCGCTTAACATAGCTCAGCAGCTCTAAACTCCCCCTGCTGGAGCCCTCTGGTAACTACAACTACTCATAGTGATATTAGGGCGATATCATCAACATCAAGGACATCAATAAGAGTATCCGTATCAGAACGAATATGTTTCTAAAGACAATTCATATTTCTAGAATGTTAATACTTATTTAGTTTTAGCATGTGTACCTCAATTAATTTCTCTAATGTGCCATATATTTAATCCTCAGTCTGTGAAAGCAGGGTTTGAGAAGTTCACCTGTTGACGATGTTCCACAGCATCATCTCTGTAATAAAAGTTTGGGACAGACTCCAATCCTCTAGCTGCAATGTCTTCAGCCACGCAGAGGGAGGTGTAGGTCATTCAGGAGAGAGTCCTTTTCATGAGCTTTTCACTAATACGTCTGTTTCAAGTGAAGTCTGGCTAATAAATAACAGATGTCGTTTTTACGGCTTCAGTACAAATATTCCAAATAAAATACAGTAATGTAAAAAGCCATTCTCTCTACATATCCAAAAAAATCCAAACTACATACACATGAATGAATGAATATTTTGCCCTTCTGTAGAATATAAATGACTAATGTGAGGCACTATTAAAAGGATAAATAGTAAGGGGAAACCTTCATCTCTACAGTCAAAGAGCTTCTGTTGGCTGGAAAATCCTTCACCATTTCCTCTGTGACAGCGAAGTTGGAGGGAAGCTTTGAGCAACGTTGGATGAAATAGGGGTTAACTCCATTGAGAAACTGGTATCTAAAAAAGTAATCAGCCTTCCAGTGCTCTGACAGATACTGTGGCACATAATACATTTATTTAGTTGGTTTTACAGAGAAATAAAACATGCTATACTGAAGACCCTATTGAAGAGGGGTGACTTTTTGATCCAGGAGACCCCCTTCATGGCCTCAAAGCTTTCCCAAGGCTCAGTAGAATCTTTCAGACCTTTCAGTTTGTGCTCAGTTAATCTGGATAAAGCCAAAAAGTTTTGTTTTATTTGTCTTCAATTGTCCATGATTGATTTTTAGACTCCTTCTGTGTATCTAAATTGAAAGGCGTTTGAGAATGAGAAGCTTATTTCTGCAGCGAGAGCTTTTGGATCCTTGATGTTTAAGACATGACATTACCTCTGCGTACCCATCCCACCCGCAGAGTATGGACAAATGTTAGGAATACAGAACCCAGTCAAAGTTAATAAACATAAGCCTTGTCACACTGTAAATTGATGAAATTTTTGTAGAACCAATGCTTTTTCCCCCCCGTTGGTCTACTAGTCGAGGATGGTAATCTTCAAAAGCTTTTGTAGCTGCGTGGATTACAGGGATGGATTTAAAAATAAATTTCATCAGATTCATCGTAATAATATTTTATACAAACATGACGAAAGGAATAATGCATCATTTGTAGCCTTCACATAACCCCCCTGACACAGCAAATGCTTAGAATTTACACAACAGAGCTCCTTACAAGTGGGAGAATACTGTAACAGCACTAACCTCTCCCTCCTCTCAACACCACAAGTTCTCCCCTGGACAGCCATCTCTGACGTGGGAGAAGAATATCAGTCTCGTCAGGTGTCCTCACCACTGTCTTGGAGCAATACCAATCCTTTTCTGCGGAGTTGTGGAAAGGATCTTTCTCCAACTTGAGGAGGAGAATACATCCTAAAGAAAAAAAACACAATGAATGATTAACTTTGAATGCTGTTGATGTCATGGAATGAAATGGAAACAAACATGAGCAATGACATTTACTGTAGTTTTACATCTTACCTTTCCAGTTTTATCATCCAATCCAAAACTAGTCAGCTGAGTGTGCTCAGATTCCCTCAGCGGTCACAGGTGTTTGACATTCGCTAATTACAAGAGACCTCAAAGTGAGTTCTTTTCTAGGAGGTGATCAGTCCATCAAAATGATAATAAATTGGTAAAAAGGTCTGTCACAATATCCACAGTCCTATACAAAGTGAAAAATGTGTGTAATTCTTATGTTCACATAAACCACGTGTATCAATTGGGAGTGCAATAATTATTATATTAGTTGAGCTGTGAAATCCTGGTGAGTTTGAAAGACAATGAACAACAAAAAAATTACAAATTAAACTGCTTCTAAATTCATTCTTTTGCCAGTAAACTTTTTAAGGAAATGTTTCAATTTTAGGTCAACCCCATGTGTTAAAATGTGCTCAACATGTGATCACCATAGAAACATTTTATAGGATCACTGAAAATAGTTCATTTCTAACTTGTTAAAATTCTTATGAATAACATCCTAAATCGCATATTAATTGATATTGTCAACATAAGTGAAGTCTTATAGAAGGAGTTTCATAGACGTGGGCAGTGATTCCTCTTAAGACCTATTCACAAAGCTGCTGATAGCAACCATTGCTATGGATCCTTTTGCTACTGGATAAAAAAACATTGTGTTTCATTCTCAAATCAACTTATTCATTATATCTACAGTGATTCATTGACGGGTGACTGGTCTGTCAGGAGCATCAGGAACTAATGTAATTACACAGATTTATATAGACTTTTGGTTTTGCATAGACAGGTAGAGTTCGGCAAAAACGCTTTCCCATGTCAAATGTCATTAGTCAGATAATTGGATGCTTAATAACTTCTCGTGTGTGTGAGTGTATATATATATATATATATATACACTGTATATACATGATACAAGACTTACATTTGAGTAAAACGAACAGTTAATTCTTCTGCCTGGTCATCAAATTTACATTACTTGAGACTTTTTTTACTCAAGTAAATGTGTGTTGAGCCCTGCTGGCTTTATTAAGTTTTACCAGCATTTTAACTATAGTGTATAGCTGCATAAACCGGAGAAATATTATGTAGACATGTTGGCAGCAGGACAACACGGCTCAATGTAAGATTCTAACATTTATAGGTAAAGTTCAGATATTTTCCTTTAATCCACGCACCTATGGAAGTTTCATATTGAGTAACTAAGGAGAGCTTTAAAGACAAATACATGGATGTAAAGACTTTATTAAATGGTAGCAAATCACATGCATTATTGGGCAATCCTCATATAAATATCCATCTGTTTTGACTCATGTCCTGACATCCTACAAAACCCAGACAACAGACTTGTCACGAGTCCAGTTTGCATTGTATTGACACCCTCTATAAAGGATCAGAAAGACTAAATCATTTAGTGTCATAGATCAACATGGGGGATTAGCAAATCTTGTGTAAAGTGCTGGCAAAACTTCCGTTACACAGAAATAATGCAATATAACTGACAATCTGCTTTTTCCCATGGCTACTACTGAAAGGCAAGATAGTGAAAACATTTAAATCTCTTTCCATTTGCTCAGTATATCACACAGAATAATATAAATCTATTGTGCATATTTGTCTTCAAGAAAATATACTTTATCTTACCAGAATACAAGTGCATTTGCAGCATAAACCCATGCAAAGCTAAATGCTTAATGGTTTTTTTTCTCCACATAGGGACCACCCACAAAAACAGTCCTTCACTGTGGCAGGTAAAGTGTTATTTCATTAAGGCTTCTTCACAATCTAGTGTAATACAGGAAGAGTTAATTGTTTTTCAAAATATCTTTAATTGCAACATCCACATAATACCAGAGTGACACTCGTGCAGCTACGAGAGGTCTGTCTTGTTTGGTCAGGTGTTAATGTGACGCAGGACACGACGCAGTGAGTATCCATCTCGTGCAGTACACATGGCAGGGAGGGGAACGGGCTCCGTCTTGTGCTCCACTGTGTTGAAGTGGCACCTCTTAAGGTGGTCCGACATGCTGGGGAGATCAGTGAAACCCCATGACAACACTGGGCTGAAGGCAGTGCTGAATCGCCACACCTGCAAGAGGAAAGGAGTTGGAACAAAAAAAGGGCACTGCATGTTAAGATGTTTAGTAGGGCTCCTTACAACACCCCTGTGTAAAGCTACACACCTTAGTTCTTGTACGGATAGATAAACAAGCTATATAACATGTTAACTAGTCAGCTTTAGAGGTTGGTAGGGGGATTTTGTTACCATTGGACTGTACCAGGCTAACAGCTTTATAATAATTATTTATTATAATGACTATGTTATAAATATGGTCACAATTATTTATTGTGTGTAGAATATTGTAGTATTTATTGTAGTTCTACAGTGACATGTCAGCTATTTGCAATATTGCTTCCTGCAACAGCATATGCAACTTTTTAACTATTTTCATCTGTGATTCATAGACTCGATCAAAAATACATCCACACAGAGGGTGTGCAATACTGTTTTCAACTCACTCTGTTTTTGATCTGCCATGACACAGTGCCATTAGCACCTTGGCATTGCCTTCGCTCCCACTGCAGCTCCACAATGCCTCGGGTCTGGAGGAGACTGGCACACACCTCCCTCATAGTCCTTGACACCAATGACAGCTGGCACAGGCTGAAGCTGTCCAGGAACCCAGCTATGTGCCACAGTATCTCAATGGGCAGCCCACTTAATTGGTCAGACTGGGTGTCACTTGGAAGTTTTGCCCTTGGGCAAGGTTGGACACCAAAGGACCTGAGGTGCCTGTCATGAACCAACTTGGCTCCCTGGGTGGAGGGGTAAAACCTTCGCTGGGAAAATGTGCAGCCATAATATGCCAGGGGGCAGCGGTGCTCCATCCAACCGTTGAGACCAGCATGAATGTCACCATGGACATTGGTGAAATGAGAAGAAAACTGGTCCCGGCGGAATGACTGGCCACAGACAAAGGGAAACATGTGCTGGTAGCGGGGGTTAGGAGGGAGGTAGCGGTTATGTGGGACCGCCTCGACCTCCAGAGCTTCTAGGACAAGGCCGAGGCGGAGAGTGCGGAAAGGGCTGGGGTAGGAGAGCTGGGGGGCAGCGTGGTCACAGGCAGACGCAGAGGCCATGTCACCCACTCTTGTGTTGGTTACCAAGATTGCTGCAGGGAAAGTGAAAGTCTGTGTGCCAAAGTCAACATGATAGCCATCAACATAGACTGTATCAGAGATCCTTCTACACTCTCTGGACTCCTCTAGACAGAAGAGCAGGGCTGCTGTGATCAGATCAATCTCACCCAGACCCATGGGGTCGTCATCCTGCTCCAGATCCGAGGTATCCACTGCCTTGTCTTCCATTTTGGGTCGCAATCTATACAGTGACCTGTCTGGGATGAATCCTATCCGTCCATTAGGTAATGAAAACTGACCCTGGCCCCTATAAAACTGGTAGCTGTGGAACTTCCGCTGATGCCCATGGTTTTCTAGGAGCACTAGCCCCCTGTCTTCTAGCACCACATGACTAGCTCTCTGTGCCACACCCTGGCTGACATGCACTGGAGATGACACTGGAGGGCTCACTGGCTCCTGAGAAGCACCAGCATTCACATCATCTTGCACATCAACAGGACAGGTTGTCTCCACGCAGGCCTCCATGGCTCCTGACAGAAGTCCGTTTGTTGTTTGTAGAATTTTTTTATCTGTTTCTTTCTGAGCCCCATTTCCACTCAAACAGCTAGAGCAAACACTCTGCTCATCCTTCTCTCTCGTATTAAAACCATCAGCGGCTACAGCCGTTTTGTCTTCCAGTCCATTCTGAAGGTCTGCGTTGCTGATCAATCTACTCTCCTGCTCAGCAGATTCTCTGTTTTCACGCCGTGTGCTGCTGTCAGAGGAGCTGGCACTGCTAACAAAGTCTAAAGCAGCAGCTAAGCTTCTAGCAGTCACAAGTGTGGCCTCATAGAGTTTACCGAAATGCTCCTCGTTCAGCCCATTAATTCCACTGACAATTCTTTCCTTTGCCGAGCCTGGTTGGGGTGGTTGTGGCGGACACGGGGATGACGACTGCGAAGGTAACTCAGTGGCGGCAGCCTCAGGTACAGATGCAAGCAAAGCTGAGTCTGTTGCCCTGTTAACCTTGCTTACAGGGACAAGTGTCTCTCTCTCTGCAGTAGGTGCCATGGCAATCACCTTGAGGGACTCCAGTAGCGTACGCTGGTCCTGAAGGGCAAGTGCCATGTCCAGTTGCTCCACCTCCTCCACCCCACGGCTCAGGCTCTCATAGGAAGTATAGTCCAGGCAGCTAACAGGCCATCTGTTCCACTCCATAGTGCAGCACACCACCCCGGCAGGACACACCTCGAGGTGTGCATACATTTGGTTGCGCACCATGGTGACAGGACAGCCATAGCCACTATTTAGGCAGGGGACCCTCAACAGTGGGCACAGGAGGTAGTGCTCATCAACTTTGCAGGAGTGAAATACAGCCCCACAGACCAGAGGACAGGTGATAATATCACAAGAAATGCCTGGCTGAGGTCTGACCATGCATCTCTGGTTAACACAGGACATGCAATGAACATGGTCCTCCTCCATCTTCAAGCTGAGGGGGTGGGAAGCTTCTCAGTGTGACTCTGGCTGTGAGATAATCCACTGTCCTGCCAAATAAGTGAAACATGTAAATGTATTAAAAGATAAGAGAAGACAAAACAAGACTTCACTGATCTCCATTAGTAGTATGGGCAAATTATATCATGGCACCGAAGTCTATTTCACGCCTTTCTGAGACAAGAATTACACCATAAATCAAACTAAATAGTAAATACAGATGCTAATATAAGTAGAGAAGAGTAAACAAAGCATAGAGAATAAACTATTTAATAAATTGAAAATTCAAAGCTATATACAGTACAATACCCCAGGCCAGTGTACATCAATGTGCTTTATGTGCAGTAGTGTTGTAAATGTGCTCAAAATGTATTTTAACCTAACTTTCTAATATTCAAGAGCAAAATGAAATATTTAGATGTGTGTGTGAGGGAGAGGGAGAGAGAGAGAGAGAGTTAGAATTAATACTGTATATAAAAAGTATTTTGTAAAAAAAAATAAAAATAAAATACAGAAACAGAAACAGTAAATTATGTCCAATAAATCTATGACTCTGTCCTAAACAGAAGGAAGCATATGTTGTTATTTTGCACCTCAAGTTGTCATATTTTCTACATTCCTAGTTTGGAGTGAATCCATTGCATTAATGAAAAAAGAGCACAGATTTATTCTAATGGATAACAAGAGAAAAAGACTTACCTTCATATTTTTATAATTTCAAACGATCCTATGAAAGAGCAATGACATCGTACCTGCTGAGTTGCATACACCTTGACATTAATTACATTACAGTGATTTGTAATTAACACTTAAATGTCAACATGGTAGAGCTGATGTAATATTTTGTCATTGGTGGTAAACAAACTGAATGACTAAGCAAACCTAAATTGTCAAGAGGAGCTGGAGTGGTTTCTCCTGCCATACGTAGAGCCTGCACAACAACTGTGAAACAGTGCCCCCACTCAACCTAATGTGGAAGTGGAACTACAGTCACGTGACGCACCTAAAAGGCTGCCTCATAAAAGTACCTTATTAGGAAGCTTCCCAGCATGATATAAAGGAGGTCAAAGCCTTTTTTTTCCTTACTTTTGGGGGGAGGACAAGAAAGCGACAAAGTAACTACACTTAGTATACATTTAGTATCTATACTAAAAAACACTTGATTTTTGAGCATGCTGTTGGTGTACATTATTGTCCCAATATCCCAGAATGCAATTTACAAATCAACTCGAAGAAGCTTAACAGTTAAAAGAAAGTGGTGAGACATCTCCAGAGATCTTAGTACACAATTTAAACATGTAGCCTTCTCTTTGTGAAGTTAAATTAGCAGTATGATTCAAAAGTTGCAGTTTGACTGACATGATGATGCACTTATTGCATAATTTCCTATTAGTATAAAATGGAAAAATATGTTGATTTATTGTATAATTACTGCAAAAAGATATAACAATTAGTGTATTATACATATTATAGTTAGAATGTAGTATGGGATTGGGACAGAGCTAGTAATAGTGGGGTAAATAACACTTCTGAAGTGTACCTGAAGAACTTTTAACAGACAGAAAGGATACTTCTTGTGTATTTATATCAGTGCATCCAACATGGTTGCCATAGGATTTTGATTATTTCATGTGTAGGCAGAGTAGAGACAGTTAAAATAGTTCTGCAGCTGCGATCTACTGTCTGTTTCCATGCCCTCTTTATTAAACCATAGCAGTCATAAGAATATAAATACATGTCAATTTGAATATGAATAGCTTAATGTCACTCCCAAGTCTTATCACAATGCAGCTTGCGTGGTTTTTTTTTTTTTTTGGACATCAGTATCTGTACATCACCCAGCCAATATCAATGAGGCATAAAATAATTCATTTTATCATAACTGAATCATCAACTGAGCTTAATATCTGCCATGTCAGTTTTGGTTAAATGGCTTTTATCAGACTGGCTCACTTTTCTAAACAAGTGTCTCATATAAAGCGCCTACACCATCAAGAATATACTGTAAGTTAGCTACTTTATGTTTCTGACAGTTAAAGTTTACTTACAACAAACAGCACTGCAGCAAAAGAGCTGACTACTTTTGCTACGACATGCAGTAGTTTATGTACAACCCGTTACTTCAAGCCAGTTTGTTTCCAATTGTTCTTTTTCTACTAAATCAACTTATTTCTGTGACAATGTCGAGCTAGCTTACACTGGCCGGTATTGCTAATGTTGGCTAACAACAGCTAGCCATTTCGGAAGTTGAACGGCTCTCAACAAGCGTAACTTAGGAAGAAAATGTTGGGCTAGCATGCGAGTAGCTTCTCACCTTATCGTTTTGTTGGCAGGAAAACGTGGTTATTATATTAAAATACAACTAGCTGTGACTGTAGTTACTTCTGCAGACAAACTGCTAATGATAGCTAGCTGCATCTCCTCGAACTCAGCCTCCTATTTTTTTTCTTTTCAAAACTTTATTGACTAAAATGTTTTTATTCTGCATGGAGGAAAAAAAAGTATTGTTGTTCTTATAAATAAGACAATTAAGAATATAACAGCATGTAATGGTGTTGTTTTTGTGTATTTTTAAACACTTTAACATCATTTTGCATTTGTCATTTATGAGCAAAAATGTAATTATTAGATTATAACAGTTAGGCCTACACAAAATCAAACATTTAAGTGAATTATGACATCTTTAACAAACAGCATTAAACTGTACTTATATATTGCTGAAAATGACACCTAACATTTGACCACATTTCGGCAGTACAACTGTAGAAGAGATGAGTATAATTTTACTAAAAGAACATAAAAACATATAGTATGTGTATGTAGGTTATCTAGCCTGTTTGGGTAGCTATACATTTATGCTTATTAAATTTGATATATTTGCTGATTCCAAACTATTATTATTGTTGTTGTTGTTGTTGTTGTTGTTGTTGTTGTTGTTGTTGTTGTTGTTATGTGTGTGTGTGTGGTTGGTGCAGGTGATGCTATGATTTCAACTATTTTGAGTTGGTTAATCTATGACAATTGTTGCATCATATTTTATTTGTTGATGTATATAAAATCTGAAGTTAAATTCACAAGTTAATTTTAAGTGTATATTTAAGTTAATTAATCACAAAACGAAAGAAAGAAAATAGGAAAGTACCATGTCATGCCTAAGAAATGTAAAAAATCACGTCATTCATGTCTGGCCCTGATGCATCTTTTTTTTTTAATACCTGCAGTGAACCAAAACAACCAGGAGAGACCAGTGTTGTACCATTTTTGCCATCAACTTGCAAAAAGCACAGCAGCAGCCTTCTGGAGACTTTATGCCTCCGTTCATTGTTGTTACTGAGGGAGGCTCCACATTTCACCAAAACAACCCCTCTGGAGCTGGAAGAGCTGACTCATGGACACATCAGCAGGACAGTGTTTAGCAGTAGTGAATACACTTGTCATGAGGTGTTGGTGAAGCAGTCAGTGGGACCATCACTGGTAAAAAAAAAGAAGTCAGATTTTCTATACGGCCCCAAAAATTCTCAGGCTGCCCCTAAATCATTAAAGTCCCCCTCCATTCAAAAATGTATTTTGCTTATTGTTGGATGTTTGAGCTTCACTGTGCAGCAAAATGTATGTAGAGTTGGACAGAAGGCTGTTTTCACATTCATCTGCAGAATGTATGCAGATGAAATTAAAACCATTATACTGTTGAAGTAAGTATGAAATGCATAGACTGACGTATTATACTGTAAGTTATATAATGTATTAAAACCAATTGAGTTAAGTGGATTTTGCACGAGAACAATTTGAGGCATTTGTGAATATGGTGTATATGAATCCAATGCTGTGCAAACATTTGTGATTCACAGGTTTACATGCTTCATTTGAGGTTTGCTGGTCTGTGTAGGGTGGCCAGACAACCATAAAAACATCTTCTATCTTTGTCCTGTAATACATTTAAACTATTGCCATAAACTAAAAAGTAAGAGAAAAAAGTAAAATAAGAGAATAAGAGACATCAAATACACCTTGACAAGACCAGACCCAGATAATTTAACACGCACCCACATATGTGTGTATGAATAATTAAATTGCTCAATCAAAAATAGTCTCTATAGTGTACTAATTACAAACCTTTAATCCTCATATATGAGGTACTGATTTAAATCTATTCTTTTGGGGACTATTTGGTAATTACCAGCTAACTACGCGCAGCTGGTAATCCAGACGTCTACAGTAGTTCAAGCATCCACAATAAATGATAATTGGTACGATAACAGTTATGTTTTTCATGAATTACTAAAAAAGAGTCTGCTTTCTCAGCCTTTAGTATTATATGAGACAGCACTGGTTTCAGGGTAATCTTTTTAACTGTACGTATTAAACAGACAAATTGAATAATGTGTTTATACACCTTTTCTTTTCCACCTACTGTTGATTTTTTAAATAACGGTGGCTCAATTTCACCAGTAATGGCACTGGTGCCCAGCTGTCCAGTGGAGCTGTCCAGTACTGAAAACCTTGCCCTGTTTTGCAAGTTTTTAAGTGGTTTTAATGTGACATTTTAGACAACAAACCAAGTATTTATGCAAGATTCTTCATGCTATTGTCTGTAAAGTGTGGTATTTTAAATAGGATATCAATCTCAAGATGATGAAAATGAAAAATGTTGCTGAATAAAGTTTTGGAGCACTTCAAAACCAAAGAACGTAATAAAACATTACACATAGAACAAAAAAAAAAAAAACCAAAAAAACCTCATTTGGCTTTTATACCCACTGTGGACAAGTTGCCTTCTTAAAGGTCTGGAGGCTGTTCAGTGGGGGAAACAGGGTGTAACTCCTAACTGGTCAGCCCCCTCCTACTGGTCTGGGTGCGTAAAAATAGAATAACTGTCCTTTCCCCAGGCTGCCTTGGGCGGCAGTCTTTCTCTTTTGCTGCTGGTGACTGGTGCATGCTCCCGACGACCTCTTCTCCCCGGAGCTAAATCTATCCTATCCCATCCTATCCCATCCAATTTTGCTATATAACCTCACCCTGCAATTATTATTTTTTCTGTGTCTGTATTATATGTACTCACAACTTCAATCATTTTTTTGTTTTGTCACACTCATACTAAAAACCCAAATGCCCATCATCCATACACACACACACACACACATACACACACACACATACACACACACACACACACACACACACAAATGCACTTGCAGTTACACATGCACTTTGTTGTCTTATTGTGTGGTTGTACATATGTTTTGTAGGTTTAATCACCTGTTGTGTTCAGCTTCATCAATAATGAAAGCAAAAGAACAATCACAATAGGCTGTACCAAATCAAGACCATTCCTTTAATTGATATTACAGAGCATTCAGAAAGTATGTTGCAGCCTTTTGCTAACATTGTTTAAATTATTTTTTCCCCTCATCAATCTACACTCAATACCCCATAATGACAAAGTGAAAATACCATAATTCTATGATACAATAATTCTTAAATGGAAGAAATTTGGAACAACCAGGACTCTTCCTACAGCTGAACCTGATGGTCACTCTGGCTGAGCTCCAGAGATCCTGTGTGGAGATGTGAGAAACTTCCAGAAGGACGACCATCACTGCAACACTCCGATCTGGGCTTTATGGCAGAGTGGCCAGACAGAAGCCTCTCCTCAGTGAGAGACACAGGAAAGCCTGCTTAGAGTTTGCAAAAAAGCACCTAAAGGACTCTCAGACTGTGAAAACAAGATTCTCTGCTCTGATGACGGAAGATTGACATGTTTGGCCTTAATTCTAAGCATCATGTCTGGAGGAAACAAGGCACCGCTCATCACCTGCCCAATACCATCCCAACGGTGAAGCATGATGGTGGCAGCATCATGCTGTGGGGGCGTTTTTCAGCGGCAGGGACTGGGGGACTGGTCAGAGTTGAGGGAAAGCTGAATGGAGCAAAATATAGAGATATCCTTAATGAAAACCTGGTCCAGAGCACTCAGGACCTCAGACTGGGCTGAAGGTTCACCTTCCAACAGGACAATGACCTTAAGCACACAGCCAACAACACAGGAGTGGCTTAGGGACAACTCTATGAATGTCCTTGGGAGGCCCAGCCAGAGCCCTGACTTGAACCCAATTGAACATCTCTGGAGAGACCTGAAAATGGCTATCCTCAGATGGTCCCCATCCAACCTGACAGAGCTTGAGAGGATCTGCAGAGAACAATGGCAGAAAATCCCTAAATCCAGGTGTGCAAAGCCTGTCGCGTCATACCCAAGAAGACTCAAGGCTGTAACTGCTGCTAAAGGTGCTTCAACTAAGTACTGAGTAAAAGGTCTGAATACTTATGTCAATGTGATATTTCAGTTTTTCCTTTTTAATACATTTGCAGAAATTTCTAAAATTCTGTCTTCACTTTGTCATTATGGAGTATTGAGTGTAGATTGATGAGGGAAAAAAATGAATTTAAACGATTTTAGCAAGGCTGCAACATAAAAAGTGAAGGAGTCTGTATAGTTTCTGAATGCACTGTATATATATAATGTATATATACATATAAACTATATATTAATTGATTGGTCTCTCTTGACCAATACTAAATCTTCAAAATAATAATACTGCTGAAGTCATTGTTGGAAAGCCTTGCGGTCAACCACGCAGACTGCAGTCCTCGAATAAACCTACCGCCGTCGCCCTTTGCCCTGAAGCGTGGCTCCAGCATCCAAGTAGTCTCTCCTTCTCAAACATGTCACTTTTATTCAGGTTCAATATCTGAAGCTCGCTCCCGAAGCCCCGGGCCCCAGCAGTGGCAGTGTCATAACGACTTCTTTATACGTTTATTTGTGATTTATACCGCCTGGCGTGAGTCACGACTGGACCCTACCACCTAAACTGCACGATGCCCCCAAACTGCATGAGCCCCCCCTCCACCCCCCCAGACACTATTAGTGATAGAAGCTTTCAGTGGAGGGTAAACTCCTGGAGTTGACGATCGCCATAAGAAAAACAATCATTGATATGATTGATATGATGAACAAAAATATACATTTTTTTTTCTCAGTGACGACGTGTTTTCCCCTGAGAAGTTAAGCTTCATAAAGCTGGTTGAAAAGTGACTAAACTGAGATCTGTGATTGGCCTCCGCTGACCTGATGACGTCGTCATTGACCTTCAATTAAACGCTAGATGACGCTCAGACTGTTGACTGCTGTCCATGGTGCTGAAAACATACATTGTAGCTTATTTCGTGTAGCCTAGTCTGTTCAAAGCTGGGCACATTAAGTTAACTCAAGGGTTGAGGATATAAGATATAAGTGATGGACGCTTCTGCCTGTTTGTTGTTGTCAGTCCAACACCCTGTAGTGTTGTCCAGCCATATCATTCAAATGGTGGCAAACGCCTGACACCAATACCCAATTTCACTTTCTCTCTCCCTCTTAAAATAATACTATTATTGAGACACCGCACATGAAGTCGCTTTAATTATTTATAATACAGTAATAATGGGGCACTCCCACATACACGCTCACTCACTAAACACACAGCTGTGCGCTAACACAAAATCATTTTAGTGATACTGGTCTGGCATTCTCACAGAGACTGACAAATATTTATATTGGCACAGGCACCAATTTCCTATGACCCGAGTTTACTTTATAGGCTATAATTTGCCATCCATTTCCAAACCTACTTATATGTGGATGAAGTGGAGAAACTGTCGTGCAGGAGATTATACTGAAATGGCAACGTAATAAAACGAATTTCGGTAACAAAATCTGCGCATACAGCAGTCTTAAAGGTGACTGTCTTCACAAATGCTCCACTGATGTGATTTTTTTTTTAGAATGGATTCTACGTGACAACAGATTTTGTTAAAAATGTGTTGAATAATGCTGTCATTGTAAAACTGATAGTAAATGTTCCTTAAAGACTTGTAGGTGGTGGTGTTGGGGGTGGGGGTGTGGGTGGGGGGGGTCTTCACGTTCACGTTTCGAGTCGAGAGAGAGAGAGAGAGAGAGAGGGGAGGGAGGGGGGGGGGGGGGGGGGGGACTGAAGTAATACAGCAGAGGACCACGCGCTACAGAAGAAGGGCGAAGGCACGCGACATGTCTCAAGGATTCAGGTAAGTTTTGATGCAATATACAGAAAGAGCA
This sequence comes from Scomberomorus guttatus, assembly GCA_038419695.1. Lineage (NCBI taxonomy): Eukaryota > Metazoa > Chordata > Actinopteri > Scombriformes > Scombridae > Scomberomorus > Scomberomorus guttatus. The sequence goes on from CM076462.1 coordinate 13,788,931, forward strand.
TCTCAAAATATGCAGACTGTATATAGGAAAATGTAAACGACATAAGGTGTTAATGAGTCCATCCTAATTATGCTTAATTCTGGAAGATGTTAGACAGTTCGTGTATTATTATTATTATTATTATTGTTGTTGTTGTTGTTGTTAATTAGAATGTATTACTGTTATTATTATTATTGTCAATCGATGCTTGAGTGGGACCTTAGACTGCATGACAGAAATAAGAAAAATACACGGTAAAACAATAACAACCTGTGGTATCTTCACCCATCCTCGTGTAGAATTCGAATAGCAGTAAACTATGGAGGGATTTTTTAAAAATTTCTTAGCTTTATTAGAAACCAGCTGAGACAAACCGTGAAGAATGTGTCTGTAAGAGGACGACGAGCGCAGCCAACAGTCCCAGAGACGTCCTTGTAACGTGTTTGGAAAGCGCGCTGTCCACGGTGCTGAAATCTGGTTCCTGCCTGATTTTCTCAATGGACAGCGAGCGCAGTACACTGAGCCTTTCCCGACGCGTAGTCAACTCGTTATTTGTAATAAATCACGACGAGATTTTTTTAGTACTTGGCTGCTCCCACCACAGCGAACCACCTGCTAGGTTGGGCAAATCCCAGTGGACAGCAGTCCTGCTTGGCCACTACTGCCCACTGATCAGTTGGGTGTGAGTTAAGTGCCTTGCTCAAAAGCACCTCGATGGCAGTTGATAAGAGAGGCAGGAGGACTGTTGCCAGCTGCAGGAATGTAAAACAGGGCGTTGATGGAAAGGAGCATGCGTGCTTAGTCAACTCATCCTACATAAACGTTCAGCACATCTGGCCCTGTATGTCCCTGGATTACATGTCACAGTAGTGTGTCTTATTTTTCTGCAGGTGTGCGTGGATATGCCCCAGGTGTCGTGCTCGCAGATCATGGTCGCTGGGATAAACGTGGATGTACTGACAGACAGCAGATAGTATGCCTGCACAGTTGGCGCGGCTCACGCGATGTGGCACAATATGGCACGCGTAAAGATGGGTCTCCTCGCTCTCCTGTGTCTCCCCACGTTTTTCTTCCGTGTCCTCGTGCTCTCCCACAGCAGCAGCATCTATGAGCGCTCGGTGGTCCCCCGCGCCGCGCCCCGCTCCGTGGCCCGAATGGACGGAGACGTGATCATCGGCGCGCTCTTCTCCGTCCACCACCAGCCGTCTGCGGAGAAAGTGGCCGAGCGGAAGTGCGGGGACGTCCGCGAGCAGTATGGCATCCAAAGGGTGGAGGCCATGTTCCACACGTTGGACCGGATCAACGCCGACCCGAACCTGCTCCCCAACATCAGCCTGGGCTGTGAGATCCGGGACTCCTGCTGGCACTCCTCCGTGGCCCTGGAGCAGAGCATCGAGTTCATCCGGGACTCCCTCATCTCCATCCGAGATGATAAGGACGGGTCCAAATGGTGCATTGACGGTACCCCGTCCAACCAGCCTCCACCTACCAAGAAGCCCATCGCCGGAGTGATCGGACCGGGATCCAGCTCTGTTGCCATTCAGGTGCAGAACCTGCTGCAGCTCTTCAACATCCCGCAGATCGCATACTCTGCCACCAGCATCGACCTGAGTGATAAGACTCTGTTCAAGTACTTCCTGAGGGTCGTGCCCTCGGACACCCTGCAAGCCCGGGCCATGCTGGACATTGTCAAGCGGTACAACTGGACCTATGTGTCTGCAGTGCACACTGAGGGTGAGAGCTCCCTAAATCGAAAATTACCATAATATTTACCATATATTGTTTGTCAGTATGTGGTAAAACTCCATATAGTGTGGCCTCATTATTTTTTATCAGAGTTTTGAGAGTGACATACATTTGCTGTGAAATTTCTGTGCTATCATTTGAAAATATACAGGATTAGTATACAGTTTTTTCACAAGACTTCACAGAGATTCTGGGTGTTTGAGGGGGTGATTTTAAATTGAGATGTCCTGGCAGGATAATTACATATTCATAATTAATTTGATAAAATGCCCCAAACAATCCCATCTTCACACTAACCTAATTGCAGTTTTTTTTGTCAATGATCTCTGACTGCAACTTTGCAGATGCACTTCCATGTTTGTCTCTTGCTGAGAACTGGTCAGAGATATTTACTGTAGTCACACCTCTTTATGTATATCTAGTATGTCTTTCACGCTCAGGCTTTTAAGAGCAGACAGTTGTGTTCACAGACATTATGTGCTAATGTGTCATCATTGGGATTTTTTTTTTTTGCAGTTGTCTGGAGTTGACGGTTGTGTGGACATTGCTTACAGTAAAACATCTTCCCACACATGGGAATGCATCGTGACAGAGCTGTGTGTGCATGCATGGATTGAAAGTTGTGTATGCTGAGTAAATATTGGGTGTTGGCTTCACTTATTTTTTTTGAGAAATGTCAAATCTGCCACGTCTTCCTCCTCCTTGGCACTTTGTTATAATGTCTTTATGCTTTAGTAAAGCTCAAAGTTCTTGGCTGTGTTGTCATCATGGTAAGTTTTAAAAGTTGATATATAGCAAAGTACATGAGGAGCATTTTAGCATTAACAATTTAAGTGTTCGTTTTGGAAATGTAAAATTAATTAAGTAAGAAGACTGGGGATGAAATGAAAAATAATGTTCCAAATGTTTATCAGATACATATAAATTAAAATGAATTTCTTTGTTCCACAGAGAAATGACAGAAATCAGTATTTCATTCCATGATGGGCTCCCTTTCTTTTGTTCATGTGTTCAGCCTAACAGCACAACAGTACATTATAGTGGAGACAGGAGGTAAAAGGGACAGAGGGGATGGGTAGACAGAGTAATTACTGTGAAGTGAATTATGTCCGTGGCTTTTCATTAAAGTCTTAGAGAAACACAGTCAGTGATGTGCACCCAAATGATGACTGACAGGCTGCATTACCCAGGATCCCCCATGAGGAGCTTTGGACTCACGGGGAGTGTAAAGCATCTTTGGAGAGTAGTCAGGTGTTGGAGAGGGGCTGTGGCACAGGTTGCTATCAGATAGATGAAGGGAGGGAGTTTGGGAGGTGTAGTACCTCCTGGAATAACTAGGTGGAGTCAGCTGTCTGACCTTCAACATACCTACAGGAGGATCCTCTGGGACTGAAGTCATAATTTAAGAGTAATGACAGGGGAAGGCTAAAATTGATTCAAGCAACATCACTTATTCAGTAGGATGTGAGAGTTGTAAAAGTATGACACCAAGTTTCCAAAAATGTTTTTAAGTTTAAAGTACTAACAGATATGCTTTAAATAGAATTACATATTAATTTTTTTCTTTTCTTTTTTACTGTAAATGTAAATACTTATACTGACCATCAGTTGAGAATTTTTTAATTTGCCCGATGCAGAGCAGACCTTACCCTGCCCTTTGAGGACTCATATGTTAATCCACTTGTTTGTTTTCCCTCTATCTTTAGTTATCTCTCAAATAGTGGTCAAGACTGGCTCAAGCTCATGAGTTTTCTGTCTCTTCCATCTTAGACAAGTTATAAATGCAGGCTTGTTGCCCGTAGCAACAGCTAGGGCTGTGAAATTGCATAAATTACCTGTGCCAATTATCATCAGTCTGGTAGGAATACTCAAAGCAGGTTTCGGTGGCCATTGTCAAATGGGCTGTCAACTAATGCACCACCACCCACTTGTCTCACAGCCTAGATGGAAAGAATAAAATAATTGGATATCATCATTTCCATTTACCAGTGGGAGAATGAAATGAGGCAATTGAAAATATCATCAAAGGACTATTGGAAAACTAACACATGGGCCCATTGTGTGCCAGAGTAAATGCATTACTGTGATGCCTATTTCATCTGCTGTCTTCCTTGCTCTAAAAAAAACACGCCGTGCACAGATAGAGTATCTGTTCTCCATCACCCATATAAGGGCCCTCAGGAACCCAGCCTCTCATCGAAAGCAATTGCATGACAAATGTTTTCTGATTTTTATGGATTTGTACTCTTAATTTTCGTTAACATACACATGCTTGCAACATACACATTCAAACGCAGACACATGCTCAAGCATGCCCGAGTGATTGGATTGTCTGTGTAATCCAGCTCTCATGCTAAAGAGCCGCAGGCTTTATCACCAATCCAGACCGTGACACATCAGGCAAGCACAGCGGTCCACATGGAAATAGAAGATTTAGATGAAAACAGCTTTGCAGTTTGCTCTTGATTGGGATGGTGTGCAGTTGCACAAGGATAGCTATCTTCACCCCTTCTGCCTTTGATTGCAATCAGTAGCCAGTAAACTCTCTGACACTCATTATAAGAGGATCAGAGCTTCAGCTCAGTCGGGACTTCACACTATGAACAACTGCTTGGGGGGTGCGCTTTACACATTGATTGTCCATCAGTGAAATAATTAGAAATGTATGGTTGAAACCATTTATTTGCGCTCTTCAATAAAGTCAGCGTGTTTTTGCAAGTAACAAGGCTGCTTTGTTACCGTTGGAACACTGATTGAAAATGTCCCATACAGAATTTTGATCTCACAATTAGTGAAAATGCCACAGTTGGTGTATTATCCATCACCAAATTTAAGAAATGGGAATACCAGACAGTGACAATACCTTTCACAAGAAAAATGTTTTATTATTTAATTCCAGTAAGGAAAGAATGTTTCCCAGTTAAATTTTTCAGTGCCATTATTGCATCCTCACTATTAAACAACAGCCTGCTTTCTTTATCACCTATAGGAAACTATGGGGAGAGTGGCATGGAGGCCTTCAAGGAGCTGGCCTCTCAGGAAGGTTTATGCATTGCCCACTCGGACAAGATCTACAGTAACGCGGGGGAGAAGCACTTTGATCGCCTTTTGAGGAAACTACGAGAGCGACTACCCAAAGCGCGCGTAGTGGTATGTTTCTGCGAGGGCATGACTGTCCGAGGTCTCCTGATGGCCATGAGGCGACTGGGGGTGTTTGGGGAGTTCCTCATCATCGGCAGGTATGGATGTGTTTTTGTGCCTTTTAATTCACAGTTGAGAGCATCTCTCTGGATGGCAAGAAATCCGATAACAGGTTGGAAGGCTTGTGAGATGCTGTGTTGTCTTCCTGATGTGCATGTCACCAAGGCAACCAAGAAGAATTAGACCACATACCAATAGCACTGAATAGAAATGTTCTCCAGCAATGAATAATTGGTATTTCTGTCACAGACACAAAACTAGAGAGGAAAATAATGCCTCTTGTCCATTCTCTCCTCGTCTGTGCTGTCTCCTGTTTGTTTTTTCATAGCAATGACAGTCATTCATTATTGACCAATCAAAGAGAGGCATGCACACATCTATTTGTACATTAAGACCATATTGAATCAATGCGAATAGGAAAAAATCTCTCCTTTTTGTGAATTCACCACCTCTCTCTGTTTCTTCTCTCTCTTTCTCTTTCGCTCTTATTCATGTTTCTCCTCTTTCTCTCTTTCTCTGTCTGTTAGTCAATGCTGAGTGACAGTGACTGACTGTAGCTGTAATCTTAGTCATTAGAAAAGGGCAAGTAGTGTCGTCTCACACACTTATACAGTGGCACATTACACCACGAAATAGCCCTTAAGGAACATTCACAGCTGTCAGAATAAAGCCACAGCAACCTTGATGCTACTTTTCAGTTCCTCCTTGCATTATCTGTCCCCCATCAGGAGGAGATTTTTGGCGTCAGTCTGTTGGAGGGCAGTTGTCAGCCATATGTTACACGAGGAAGACATTAATAAGACAGCTCAGAATGACCGAGGCTTGTCGCCTAGCTAAGCAGTATTCGTTGGAGATTTGCTGAACACTGCAAGACTGCAGCTCAAATTCTGAGCCATCATCTTAAAACAGGGGGAACCAGTGAGACAAAACATGAGCCAAACGTTACAGTAACTTCCATCTTTTGTGGAATATGTTCAGTCATATCAGTGTTTTCAAATTTTGTCCTCTGTCCTCTTCAAAGATTAGCACCTGTACCTTTTCTGCTTGAAAAAGATGTTTGAATCCCACTGACTTGACACATTATGTTTACGCAAACTATTGATGCAATGTGCAATGAACATTATGTGTCTTTAAAAAAATACACTGACTCTTAGACATTCAAGCACTGTTTGGGTAAAATCAGATTATGTGTTGGCGTGGCAAACGTGCTGAAATGAGCAAATGTTAAACAATAAAGCTGGTGATTTTCTGTATTTTCTGTCATTGCCAACAAATCCTATGAAAACACCAAAACCAACAATGATTTGATCCAACTGTACTAACAAATATTGGCTGTGTAAAGCCTGGTATGGCATATTCCTCTGTGTCATATACCTTTTTCTGGGGTCCAAAAGCTACTAAAAAGAGATCAGTGGCCACACAGTTGCACTGGCTGACATGTTCTTTCATTACCATGAACATGGGTGGTTGGGTCATTTATTTTGGGTCTATCCCACATTCACTATCCTGCTGCTGGACTATAAATATTCACTTGAGCGCTACATGTGTATTAATCCGCAGCTGGAAATAGTCCCCGACAAATGCACTATTTATTTGTGTTTGAGTAACCCCTAGGTAATTACTTAGCCTTTAATTAAAAAATCAAATGTTTGTGACCAATTCTTCAAGATTTCCTTCTTCCATATGAACCAATGAGCTTAGTACTGAAAGACTTTGACAGGGTAAGAAAGTATTGGGAGACGGACTGTTGATTGTGGTCTTATCATTTTTTAAGAAAAATACAGAAAAAAGCCAACACTTAAATAGTTTTGTTGAGTAGCTATTTACTTGATGTGAATTAGGACACATTTTTCCATGAGATATTACTGACCTATCTAATTTCCTTGTATTTAGCTGGACACATATACAAGCTCAACTGGTCTGATCGACATCCCTCTACTAGCTGGCACTGAAGGATTTGTTTCTTGTCATTGCCATTATCCCTGAAGAAGCTTTTCCTATTCTCTATAATATCTCCCAGTGGTAGAAATGAATAGAAGACAAGTGCTGCTCTTACCGGCCTCTGTTTATGCTGTATGTGTTATATCCAATGCATACGTGCATATTTAAGTTCTTAACAGGGGAAGGCAATCTTTCTTTTCAGATGCAGAACATGCCTTTTAAATTATCCATCATGACACTCTAGGGTTACATTCCTCCCCATATCTCTCCTTTTTTTTTCTTTCCTCCATAGGAGATGGGAAAGTGGGTCTTTTTTTAGCTTTTGTGGAAGTCTCCATGGGCGGAGGAAATGCTTCTGGGTCACAGAGAGAGAGGGAGAGAGAGAGAGAGAGAGAGAGAGAGAGGCCGAAAGAGATAGAGAGACAGAGGAAGTCTGGGCCAACACAGATGCAAAGCCATGTGTGTGTGAGTGAAGGTGGCAGACAGGTATCCTATATCAAAAAGGAGCGTGTTTTCTTAATTCATGTTTTTACCTCTTTTGTATTGCATATGTATTGGCTTTTACTGCTCGGTAGACAAGAAAGCTAAATATATTAAAGCTCTATGTGGTAATGTAGCACAAAAATGGCACAGTGGACAGAAGGTCAGAATTTGCAAACTGAAGTCTTTTGCACTTTTTTTTTTGATGACACAAATAAGTCTTTGCTGCCTGGTGCTTGCAGATTACAAACAAAATAAATGCATCATCTACTGTGCAACATTAAAAAAAAACAAGGTCCACTCAGTAGCTGTTCTGTAGCTTTTGATCATATTGAGCTGCCTAGTCGTCGTTGAAATGTGGGTGTTCAAATTTCCATTTTTTTCTGAGCATTTGAATATTTTTCATGAAAAAGTCCTCATGCACAGCAGTTAGCCCATTCCATGCATTTTTTTTAAGTTAAAGAATGAAATTATAGCATCCTAATCAGGTCAATCAGTGTAAGCACCACACTGAAATGGATCACCTCTCATCACAGTCAAGTGATATTATTTTTGAGGAAGGATAGCAAGCAGCAAAATCAGTGAGGTGGTGAGGCAGTTACGGCCTTTGAGGATGAGAAAAGTTGTGCTTGTGCATCTGCCCATTTTATTGCTCTGGGGACAAACAAATAAACCACAGAAGAGATGGTGTACCAGAAATGAAAAAAGAAAAGAAAAGCAGTGCTTTGGTATTTCCACCACAGTATATATAGATGATCATAGAATATGATAGAGGCAGGTAAAAACACTGTAGTGGCTACATAAACTCCAAGTAGACATGCAGAGTGTTTTGAATTTGAGAGGTTTTATTTTTGCTGCTCGGCTAACCTGCTCTTCAGACAAGGGCCAGGTGTGGCAGTGCGCTCGACCCACTTTATCCCTGACCTGCAGACTCCACTCTGCATCACTTTACATCCACTCTGCTCTGCTATTGTCAGTTGGCGGGACTCTTGTCTTTCTCTCACTGCGATGTCAATCATGACACCTGCATCTGCGATGCCAATCAGTTGCCTCCGTTACTCTACGATGGCACACATAGACGCAGACACATGGGCACAAATCAAGAGACAACATTTATTCCATGCATACACTCTGGCACACAAATACAGACACACGGTCCTGACAGAGATTATCCACTTTATTCCAATCAAGAAGACATTGTCTTCCTGTTTTGTTCAAGCACATTTCAAAGTGATTCTGTTAGATGAGAAACACATTCTGCTTAGATGGAATGAAACAGGAAGCACAGGAAGTGTATTGATGCCGTTTTTTGAGAACAGAATTGGTTGCATGACTGAGCTGGAAGCAGGTCGGCGAGCAGATTAGGATAGTCAGTCAGTTCTGGAAATAGGTTGGTTGGAGACAGATAGGAGTAGAACCTTCTTTGGCTGTGGAGTCCAGAGATTTAGGCCTAGACCCCCACCTCATGAGAGCAACCTGGAGAGAACAAAAGGAGAGAGAGGAACAGAGACAAAGACAGATGAAGACAGAGACAGAGATCGAAAGGGAGGCGATAAGAAAGATAAGTAGTTAGTTTATCTTCACTGCCTAGTGAAAACAGTTTCTCTAAGCTTGTCATTTGAACGTTTTCAGATAAGTTGAAGGATGACATGCTTCTTCTTATGCTCATAAAATTAGTAATAATATTCAAATGCCTAATAAGACCTATATTTACATTAACTAGATATTGACCGCTTGTTTTTCAGGAACAAGAGACTCATCATTGCATGATGTGTTTTGTGCCACAACACCTCGTAGGGAGGGGGTCAGCGTGGATGGACAGGTCAACAAAGCATGTGACTTTGACTTACTAACCTTAAAGCTGCACTAATCAATGTTTTTATATCAACAGTTGATCAAATGACTACGTGTAATGTGAAAGGTGATACTCGTAGTGATGAACCCACAGAGAATTATCACCCGACTCCACAGTCCCCTTCAGCTCTAGGGAGCAATGTAGCATCTTTCAGCTCATTGTTTTGGTTTTTACGGTCCACAATTTTACTGTCACGGTTCAGTCTTACTGCTTTCATCAGTGTCATTTCCTGTTGCAGCAGGCAGCTGTTCTCAGTGAAAAAGCCCTGATAAACTTACTGTACACTACAAATGTCTGACAGACAAAGTTCGCTGCTAGCTGGTGAACACAGTGGAGCGCTTAGCTGCTAAAGAGCCAAATATTTTTCTCAGGAGTTGGTGAAGACAGAGCTAAAAAAAGAGTGAATATTACATTCACCAGGTAGCAGAAACACGACTCCAAATAAATGCTATTGTTGCTCTGCGTCTACAGCATGTGTAAACAGACAACTGTTTGCTAACAAGTTCTAACTATAACAAGTGGCCAAAGAAAAAAATCAGTTAATGCAGGAAAGCTTCATAGAGGAGACCAGAGGAAGTTGTTTCACTTGGGAGTTCCTCAATTTATTTACCAGTGTGTTTGGGGGGCATTAGTATCTTGAAATATCAGAACATCATGGAGGAACAGTGTATACTATATAGTGCGACACCGTAAAATGGCCACTGATTCCCTGCCTGTTGTTTGACCACAGAGAGCAATACGCACAATGACAACCATGAGATGGCTGCCCATATTATTACAGGTCCAGCACCATGTCCCTGTCAGTGAGCTTGTGCTTGCAGCCAATGTTTCTTTTTGCTGAAGTAGTTGCTCCATTTATAGATTATGTTGTCATGTTTGAAATCTTTTCACCTGCCACGCTAAATTATTTTGCACTTTGTAAAACAATGCATAAGCATACCAGGTAACTAGTATTTGGCGCTTGAAACTCTGTTAGGTGCTTCATGGTGCTTTAGAAACTTGCTTTTAAAAACAATTTGTGTGTTGATTCTGAAATAAAACATACAGTTACAGACATCACTTCACAGCCTCACAGAAAAGTCATCAATACATCTGAAAACGTGGCCACAGAATGCACAGATTTTCTGCAAAAATACCACAGAGAAGAAACTATTCCCAAGGTCATGATAACTAAAAAAAAAAAAGCATGTGACACACACCCTTACTGCCGCAGCAAAGAGAGGAATGTTAGAAATTTTTCAAAGAGCGGTCAAATGAGAAATTTCGATGGTTCAAAAAGTAGATTTTTTTAATTGTTAGTTGTGATACGAGGGAGCTGTGAGCCGACAGTAATCATAGTACCCATGAAAATATCTGGCAGTGTCTGTGATTTTAACTAAGGCGTCCCTGAGGCAAACTCCATTAAATTCTCTTACAGTGAAACTGAGTATTAAATCTCTGAATCTAGAATGTTAATTTCCACCTACACAGTTATATAAAGACACTACCATGGAATACAAGTCTTTCCGCTAAGCTGTAGTATCTGCAGCTTTAAACTAGATATGCACTGTACATGTCTTGTTATCATTCCCTCCACTGCCTTCTCCACAAGCCTATAGTTTCTGAATGGCAGCATGGAGTGAACCCACCTACCCATTTTCCCTCCTGCTTGCTCTCTTGCAATTAGCAGCATTCGTTTTCTCTCTCCCTCTAATGCTGCTTGAATGCTGTTATTACTAAACATCATTTGCATAAGCTGCTTTTCCACATGTAACACTGTCCCTGTCTTACACACAGTCTTGGTCTGGGTCCCATTTTGAATGATGGATTCTTGTTTTTTTTTAAAATTTTTTTATTCCTGACAAATGGACACTGAAGCAGGAATGTGGATGTGCTGCCTCTGTAATGGCTCAGCACTACATAGACACTGGCAGGGTATGACTGTGCCTTTTGAGACTGCGCTGGGGTGCAAGGAAAGCTGTGAACCCATATTGTGTGTGTCACATGCATCTCTGCATTTGGCTGTCCTATTCGATTTTCTATAACAACGGGGACTGAGGTTTTGCCTCTGAGCTTGAATAAATGAAACGTTTAGGGAGCCTGGAGAGAGAGGAGTTGTGGCGCGACACATTTAGCTGCTTTTTTTCCTGTCATCTCCGAGGCTTTCATCTCCTCCTCACCATCTCAGGAAGGAGAGCGTGGAGGATGTGGAACTCTGCCTATTGACTTCTTGCGAGTAATTTGGCAAATAGCGGGGCAGAGCGAAAAAGACACCTTATCTCTGACAAAAGCAGTGGCAAGTACGCCAAAACAGATGAACACCTTTCTCATCCAGAATTATAGATATACATAAGGTTAAGACTAAACTTTTGTTTTTAGGCTTTAGTGTAATCCATCCTTCAAAAATCTTCCTTAATCAAGTGTTATAAAAAGATTTATGAGAACTGTTTAGATATTGTAGTTTTAAAGATAAATTAAACACAGACTCATGTTATCAGAGAAGAAGTGGGTATGGTTTCTTTCCTGCTTTACATACAGCAGGACTGTGTTTAGCCTAAAATCACAGGCAGGTTTTTCCAGATCAGCTATCCTCTTCCCCTATTCAGGATTATCTTGAGATGTGTGTGTGTGTGGCATGATCCTCATGACTCACAATATGCTGCACGCTCTTGCTTGGTTCCCTTTCCAGAAACATCATTCTTTCATTAAGCTTCCAGTTTTGCGCACAACGGCGACTGTAACATTAGTTATGAATGTGAGGACTCAGAGAGCGAGAAAGAAAGAGTGGAGGGTGGTTGAGGGGTGGGCGGGGACGTGATTCTGTTCTTTTGACCCTCTGCGCTAAAGCAATCTACATGTAAGTTTAGTGAGACTTAACTGGGGTACGTCGTGCAGGAATCTCAAAATAATTTTTTGCGAGCAGGGCAGGATTTACTGTACTGCTGGAATAAAAGGCTTGTGTGCTGCTTGCGCTATAGTCGCCATGGAGATTTTGTTTGGGCTCATGACAGAGTCGGTGCGATCGTCTCACTGCAGATCTGTCATTCAGTCTGTCAGCGGGGCTCCAAACACAATTGTCCCTTCTCTGAAAATATGGCTGACATCTGAAAAATTCCTCCCAGCAACAACAGTAACAAAGATTGTAATTATAAGATAAGGACACGCTGTCGACATTTCGCTCAGTAATGGAGCCCTGCTTTGCGTTGCACACACATGTGGCTCTGGAAAGTACAGTAGGCTATATTCAAGTTGAGTCTGTTTGTGTTCCAGTGAGCAAGGGAGCACAATGAGCTGCATCTGAATATTTATAACGCGTCTCTGATGTTAATTGAAAGCAGCCACACATTGTCAAGGACATCTCTCTCTCTTTCCAATTGATGCCTTGTGTTCCCTTGTGCGAGGGGACGGGTAAATGACATTGGAGTGATCAAAAATAGCACACTGGCTTTGCATGTGGACATAGTTGTCACATCATGATTCGCTGTTGCCAAAATGCTTTCTTGCACGGAGACCAAAGTGTATGTACAGTATGTATACACAAAGAGAATGGTGAGTGAAGGCACACAACGTTTAAAGCACCTACACACAAGACACTACAAAGAGTTTGTAACAATAGATTAGTGCTGAAATGACAGAAATTTAATCATTAACAAGTTTGATTATCAATGAATCGTTTACATTATACATGATGCCAAGTTTTCTCTGGTTTCAGCATGTGAGGATTTGCTGGTTTTCTCTGCTTTATATAATTGTAAATTGAACAACTTTGGGTTTTGGAAAATGGGCAAGAATGACTGTCTTCCAGCCTTATGTTATGGTTTCACACTAAATTGACCGGCTGATAATAAGATCTTATCATCCATCAGTCACTGTTGCTGCTAATATTTGATGCAGAGACTTTGTCACAGGGTTTAGTAGTGAGTGGACGCCCCTTGGTAGTAAAAAGCAAAGAGGATTTTCTCCCAGCAATGTTCACTGTCAATGTAGGGGAGACTGATCTCCCAACTCAAACTGGGGCATGATGAATAAGTAAAAGCAGCCTGCATGGGCTTTTAAAGGCTCCCCAGCTCACCCAGGGCCCTCTGTGTCACCTCAAGAGAGTCCTGCTGTCGCTGCCATGTAGCTAACAAGCTGCCACCACTCCTTTTTTTAGTTTCAGAGAGTAACAGAAATAAGAGAAATGGAGGAGGATGGAAAATCAGGGAGAGCGAGGTAAAGGCAAAGAGGAGAGAGAGAGAGAGAGAGAGTTTTGGAGATGGAACATTAGTGTTCAGCTGAGGAGGATGATTATTTCTTGTGCTGCCAAAGCTGTAATGTTTAGAATTAATTAAGAATGTTGTGGGATCAGCGCAGAGATAAAATGCCGAACCAAAATCAAAATTTACCCTTAAGAGCTCCTGTTGTGTGAAGTTAAAGAGGGCAGAGCTGGAAAAAAGCTGAGTACATTCACTCAAGTACTGTACATCAGTATAAGATTGAGGTACTTGTTCTTAACGTGAGTATTTTAATTTTATGCTTCTTTATATTTCTGCTGTACTCCACTAATAAATATTGTATGTTTACTTAAACCCTTCTTCCAAACACATGTTCATCTTTTAAAATATGATCAAACTACCCAACAGAATATGAAGTGGAAGTAACAAACCCCCACCCACTGGCTCATGAACCAGTTGACGTCATAGTTTGGTTGTGTCCCACTTTCCTTAACGAGGAAAGAGGCTGTTATTTATTGGTTATGAAGCTTTTGTAAACTATGCACATTCTAGGTTTTGACCCTCGACTCTCATGAAGTCAAAAAGCGAGAAATTTCACTGATTAGCAGGATTGCTGTTCTGTAATGAGCTGTTATGTTTGACACCTTCTAAATCCTTAAAAAAATGCATTTTGTAGCAGAAACTCAAAATGCTGCCGACACCTTAATGCATCAGTAATAATAATATAACTGGAGCAGGACATTCTGCCAATTACTTTGCATGCTTAAGTACATTTTTCAGATAATACTTCAGTACGGGTCACGGATATAATACTTCTACTACCAAAAAAGAGATAGATGGGCAATGAACAGCAAAGACAAACAGAGACAAGAAGTTATGATAGAGGTAAAATAACTGCGTGTGTGATTTACATTACCATGAAAGACTCATTGATTCCACTTTCTGCAATAATGTAATTCTCATAATTACACCAGTTGATATTCTAGTGGTCTGTGAATGACAGACAGATTAAAAGTTTTCCCATTAACTACCTGAACTTTTATTTCAACACTTGCATAGAGCAATTAGGAAACTCTTGACTCCCCTTTCCTCCCCTTCCTCTTTTTAAAGTAACTCTTCCCATTCATCCTCCAGGGGAAACAGCGCATGTGATTAAATCTCTGCCCTGCCAATTAATTCATGGCTTCATAAATATACAAATGTGCTATCAAACTGGAACTAGATCATCCGGGAGAGTCGGGGGAGCTCTCAGTCTACTCACTGTTGTATACGACTCTATAAATTATCCAGCTGTTGACGTGCTGCGCTCCTCTAAACAATGCCACACATCAACAAGTCTCAGTAAATCATCAAAATATACACGTCCCGTTATTAAGTGCATGGCATCAAAGGGATAGACCTTACTTGCAGGATAAATGCTGACTTTAATGATACATATTGGGAAAGTTATAGAGAAAATATAAATTAAAATTGAGTTTATACGGTCAAGATTAGCCTCAGTCTTGTGTGTTTTCCTTATCTGGTTCTACCATGCCCCAAATAAAGAAGAAGAATATCAGTCAAAATTAAAGAACACTCATATGTTAGCACTCATGATAATAAAGTGCTATAACAGCCGAAACTTCACCATAAAAAAAGGTTAATCATGCTTTAGTTGCTAGGAGCTGATATTGCTGGTAAAACAACTTAAATACATACAACATTTAGCAGATACTTTCAGTATCAGTATTTTGCGTCTTGGCAGATTAATGTTCATAAACAATGTTTCCTCATTATAAATAAAAACTGTAATTAAGGTGGAATGTCCAGTGTTTGTTGTTGCAAATTAGTAGTTTATACATAATGTGTAGGAGACAGGGTTGGTTAGAGGGGTAATGACAAACAAACCTGCTTTGATTTTTAGCTAGGAGGACTTATTGGATTTACCATAAGTACTCAAAGGCATTGATATGCACTACTTTTCCTTGTTTTGGAATTGTTTCCCAGGAAGTAGAGGTAACATTACAAATGGAGCGTTCAGAGCAGGCTAAAACCTGGACCTTTGACTTTCAAGGAGCATTTTACATACATTCACCTCAAGTTGTGGAACTTTGACTATGTTTAACATAGACATCAAACATTATAACAGTATACAAATGAGAGAAAATCACAAAAAAAACAACATGTCCTCTTTAAGTTACAAAAGTTGATGTTATGAATTATTCTTAAATTGTAGTCTTCTCAGGTATGTGCTGTTTTATATGTGGCACCCACTGCCTCGTCTGTCTTCAGTCTAACAAGTCTAATAACATACTTGAACAGCATTGACTATATCTGACTAAGGTTATGTAATAATGGGCCTTCCAATATGCACTGTGAAGCTGCGGAACATTGAGGTGACATTAAATCAGATTTTGTCCCATTAGGCATCCCTCTGGTGCCCCGACTGTTTTGATGAGCTGTTTGGAGTTCTGCCAGGCAGCACGATCCTGAGAGAGGAGAGCGAGAAGAGGGAATGTCATTTTACTTCATCACAAACTCCACTGTGAGAAACAGTCGAGCATGTCTTCAATGCCTCGTGCATTATTCAAACACAGTGTTGAACAGCCCTTCTCCTCTTCCTCTCTCTATCTTTTTTTAAAATCTAAAAACCAATCTGTTTCCCACTGTTCTGTTGGGACAAATATGTTAAACACTGAATTGTATTGAATAGACCACATTAAATTTAGTTACCATGTCAGGTATGGTGCGTTTATGATAAGCACTTGGAACACAAATCTTTAAGCTGGTGTGTGTGTGTATATATGTGTGTGTGTGTGTGTCTATCTGTACTGCATACACTGACAGACAGAGAAAGGGACAGAGATGGTATTTACTTGGAGTGAATGAAGGAAATGTGACTGGGGCCGATGATATTCACGTGTCTCTGACTCTAAACTCAATTAGGAGAGTGAAAAGGATGAGTCAGTTGAATTGTTCTTTCTAAATATACAGCACAAATACAGCAAACAGGCACATATATTATCCCCCCTCATAAAAAAAAGACTTGTGAACTTAGAGATTATAACATTACTGCTGTAATTTTGTCTGCTCTTTTTTGCCCAAGACTCTCTAAGTCTTTAACATAATTTGTGTGCATACGTTAGTTGTATACTGTGTATAATTGTATAGATATTATTTATTAATGTCCCTTACTAAACATGTTCACTCCCAGTCATTTTGACAAACCACAATATTGCATACATATGACTGGAAAAATGACTTTTCCCAATCAGAAATCAGTTTGTGAATGGAGTGTTGTCTTGCAGCTGATTATCAACTGTCAGTAGTCATGGGTTTCCTGCCAGGGCATGAACGTCCTCCAACCATTGAGGTTAGCCAGGGCAAGTCTATTCTCAGCCAGTGGAAAACATCCTTTTTCAAAATAATTTAAAGGACAGGATGGTAATATTCCATATTTTTCTTATTGTTAAAAAATCCTATGAAAGGACCAAAACCGACAAGGAATTGATCCTACTAACAAGTATTATCTTTGTGTCCAAAGCCTGATTTAGCTTATTCCTCTGTGCCATAGAACTACATATCAGTGAGCCACACTGTTACACTAGGCGACATGTGCCTTCATTATGAAGAACACAGCAGTTTATTTTGAGTCGAATACACCATCCTGGTACTGTAAATACTCACTAGAGCACCAAATGTGTATTAATCCACAGCTGAAAATAGTCCCCAACAAATGCACTATTTACCCCAGTTTGAGTAATGTTTGCTAAAAACTACAGTGCCCAGCTGATTTAGTATATTACTTAACACCTTTAAAAAAAATAAACTAAGATTCACATCTTCAGTAAGAATCTTTTGTATTATGGCTGAGTGCTACAGACAGGTAAGGAAGTCTGAAAGTGTTGAAAGAAGTACTAATGCACTGTTAGTTTTGGTATATGCATGGCATTTGTTGACAGTAGGAGAAATGTAGAATAAAGCCAACATTGTCCTTTAAATTTCCACCACCTACTGTGTATATGGTCTTTGATACTGGTCAGTGAGTTGACTACAGCGTACTTTTGAAGCAGAGTGGGCAGTTCACTTACCTTTAAAAATGTGATTGCCTGTAGGAAAATACCAGAACCAGAGGGGCAGACATCAGGGTCAGCAGGAGACAGCTTTAACTGCCAAATGGCATACGCTCTACTTTCAGGATCGTCTCCATACCACCTGTCTCCTGCAGCCCAATCTGTAGGAATCCATATGGCTTTTAGCTTGAGGAAGGCTCTACTAGCTCAATCACACTGGTTTCATGGTGCCCTCCTTACATTCTCACACTGGATAGTTGAATGTCTTCCTTTTCTTGAGTGATGGTAATTGTGGACAAAAAGGTCAGAGACTTTGACCTGCACACACACACACACGTTTCCTTATCCATCACCCAGAACATCCCATGTGTGCAAGGTAATTGGTTCCATGGTGAGTCATACCTAATTGGTGTGTAGCTGTCAATAGCGGCAGGTATTTCAAGGCAGTAGAGCCCATATGGAAAATAGAGAGACACGGAGAGTAAAATTTAGCCCGAAAGAAACACACACTGGCACAAACTCAGAGATAGAGCAGAGCCCAGAGCGCTGCTGTTTATCTGTTAATTTGTTTTTCAGTGTCCCCTTCACTGGTGTTTTCCATTTCTCTCAGAGCCCACTGGCCAGCTGCATTGTCCAAATTAGCTTGGTAGGGTAGCAAATTCTCGCACAGAGGGTTACACAAGCAAACAAACAAGCGAGCTGAAGGGACTGTGTAAAGCCTACAGTAACGGTTGAGGCGCTATTGTTGAGATTTCCATCCTCCTTAAATTGAGGATTGCTGCAGTGGACTTGAGATAAGCCTCCAGCCAGTGTTTCCACGGTAATTTAACATCGTACAAGAGGAGAGGTTCTAGTCTACCTACTTGTAGTGGAATCTCATTATTTAAATGAAAACATCACACATGACCTCGAGTTTTGCCTTGCGCTCTGGCTTTCTATCATCATGCTTTGCTGTTAATTGATGGGAACGCGCCCATTAGTTTCCATCTAATCACATACAAAACATGTGAGTTTCACTTCATGTTACTGCTGTTTATGCATGCATGTTGTATGCTGTACATCCTCTATTATCAAACTGCCCCTTTAGAGTTGGAAATTACAAATCACTCTGCTGATTTTAATCATTTTGATCAGTTCAAAGATTCACAGTCACTGACTATGTGGTGTGTACTTTTTTACTAAGCTGAACAGTCACATCTCAGGCACTTCAGTATGTATTGCTGTGACGTTATAAGCCCTGATTCTGACTGTCCTCAGTTCTGTAGTAAGTTTAGTATGTTCAGTATAGGTCTATACAAGAACTATATTTAAGGTTAATAGCTCAGGTGCCACCTATTTGCCACCTTTGTGTTATAACATGATAATTTACGAGGCTTTCACGGTCTTTCAGTAAGCTTTTAACCAGGCAGTAACTCTATATCACTGCTGAGCTGCCGATGGTGCTTTTAGCCACCTGTGACGGGAGCTCCGCTGCTAAAAGCTACTGATTTGTTTAGTGGCAATGGTGAGTCAGTACAGTCAGTTCAGTTTGAGGATTTAGTGTGTGCCCTGTCATTCATGAAAATCATGAATGAAAATCATGAATGACTTGGAGAACCTATCCTTCTAGTAAAGCTGCATTACTGGAACCTGTGTTGTTTATGTTGTGTGAAATTAAATTACTATAGGTGTTGATGCCGCTGCTCTTGTGAAAAGTTTTATGGGCTATGATATGCAACAACCCAATATAAAACCCTGTTACCACTGTTACAGTGACAAGTACTGACAATTATAACTGTCTGGCAACGCCTCGGACTAAATTATGACAGTTTTATTCTCACTCAAATATTTTTTCAAAATCTTTTACTGTTCCCAAGGTGATGTTTATATCATAGCCTCTTCTTCTTTCTCTCTTGCTCCTGTAGTGACGGATGGGCGGACCGTTACGAGGTTGTGGAGGGCTATGAGCAAGAAGCAGAGGGAGGAATCACCATGAAGCTGCAGTCTGAGGTGGTCAAGTCCTTTGATGACTACTACCTGAAGCTGCGTCTGGACACCAACACCAGGAACCCCTGGTTCCCCGAGTTCTGGCAGTACCGTTTCCAATGCCGCCTACCCGGCCATCCACAGGAGAACAAGAACTACAAGAAAGTCTGCTCTGGTGGGTGGTAAAAGAGAAATGAATATTTTTCTTACAGAAAGGAATTTTTGTGGCAGTAGACTTTTATTTTTCATTTATTGCTCTCAGGCATCGTCCTCTGTTTTTTTCATCTAGCTGAGAGAAGAGGGCTAAATTTGACCAAAGTGCGCAACTCATGAATAATAACAAAAACTGTGTATTTTTTTTTCCCTGTTTTCCTCCCTGAATATTCTCTCCCTTTGCTCACAAAAGGTGATCACGGTAAATTGTGTTCTTGACTTGTTAATAGCATTTAAATCATGATTCAAATTACTCAAATTACAAATCCAATCAAAAAATTTTAAAAAAGCAATCAAATGAATACTGCAATCAAAATGTGTTGTTCAGCATGCTATGAAAGAAATGATAAAAAAAATAGTGGTTTGTATTAAAGGTATGCTTACAATGTCAGCACGGTCATAGTTGCTTTTCTACTTTCTCTTATCGTTTTGTATCACACTTTTACATACTTTTATCCCAAAGACCTTCAAGGTGGTAAGTGCATTTTTCTAGCCACTGCTATGGTGATGGCTTTTGTCGGAATTGCACCTGCACTCTGTAAGCTTTTGACTCCTCCAAGCCAGGCGGAGTTTGACTGATGCTTTGTTAAACACAACACTCTCTCTGTAATGTCTTATCTCGAAACGGCGATTTTGTCAAATGGTGGGAAGGCTTGATCCTGGCAGTTTCAGGTTCTTGGTCGGAGTCAGGATTGCATCAGTCAAACTCTAATGTGGAGCACTGTATGAGGAATAAAAAGAAAACAGCCTTACACGTTGAAAAAAAATTGCACAAAGGAATGGCTCACCCTGCACACACACTGTTCACCCAAAACCCCTGAAACACTTGGAAAAAAAATGTATTGGGATAGATCACACCCTGTGTTGTCTACAGTATGTGCATGTTTAGAGAGAAGAGAAGAGATATCAATATTTTAAATGCACTGTCTGAAGAGGCAAAATGTAAATGAGTTGCTAAACATTGGAGGAAATATCTTCATGCAAGAATGGAAAGAAGTTTCTCATCCTCAAAAACAGTCTGACTGTGGGACAGTGCCTATAGATGCCGGATAATGAAATACTTTTGTACAACTTGGCATCCACAGTCTTGGGATTTTCCATAACAATGGTTCTCCACATCTGTTTCCTATTGCGCCTTTGGACATCATGTTCTGATTTCCCTATATGCTAATATATTTTGCTGCAAAAGAGGGCTCTGTTTTGCAATGAATTCTCCACGTCTGATTCAAATTTCATCATGAATTGTGGAAAAACACCAGGTTTTTTTTGCAGCACAATATTTATTATGCTTTTATCCCCACAGTGCACTTTGAATACAGCACAAAAACACCAGACAAACAGCTTTCTGCAATTGTAATTCAAAATTCTGCCATCCTTTTGATGTCCTCTTCTTTTCTCCTCTAACAGGAAATGAGAGTCTGCATGAAAACTATGTTCAGGATAGTAAGATGGGCTTTGTCATCAATGCCATCTATGCCATGGCCCATGGCCTCCATGATATGCACAAGGAGATGTGCCCGGGGCAGCCAGGGCTCTGTAACGCCATGGACCCTATCGATGGTAGCAAGCTGCTGGACTACCTGCTCAAGACGTCCTTCGGAGGAGTCTCAGGGGAGGAAATTTATTTTGATCAAAACGGAGACACCCCAGGAAGGTAAGAGGAGGGGGAGGACCAAATTGTTTAGAAATGTATGAGAAGGCAGGAAAATAGAAATGTTATATCATCAACCTGGTTATAATCTGTGCATTTCTTTCCTCTCACACTCGCTCATTAGCATGCGTGCACATGCACACATGTGTGCGCAAATCTTGAGCACGGAAGGATGTAATTAGTTTGGACTGGAACAGATCCAGTTGATTGTCTGCTGTGGCAGCCACTTTCATCTCTCCTCAGCCCAACAGACAGCATCTGACAGTCAGAAAACACAGCCGTGTCATTCCTTCGTCAGCTAGAGGTTAGGTGGAGCGCATCCTGGTTCGGTATAAAAATTAGGCCACAGTGTGCACTGGCATGAGCTCTAGTGTCGTCACACTAACAGGGTTGTAAGCTCTTTAAGTGACTTTGGATAAGAAAAGAGGTTTGCTAAGCTGAGAAATTGTTATCATTAAATTACCTGTCACTCTCTCCTTCTATCATCCCTCTATATCTTTCTTTTTCTCACTCTTTCTCCGTCTGTGATCTTTAATTCCCCCCTGTTCTACTCTGGCCCCCACCTGGTCTTATTTTTGTTCCTTTCTCACTTAATTAACTCATTCCCGCTCATTATAGTAGTCCTTCGTCTCTTCCTCTGTCTAACCAGGTATGACATCATGAATCTACAGAGTGTGGGGGATAGTCGCTATGACTACATAAACGTAGGCTCCTGGCATGAGGGCATCTTGAGCATCGATGACTACAAGCTGTGGATGAACAACAGCGACATGGTCCGCTCAGTCTGCAGTGACGCCTGCTCCAAAGGGCAAATCAAGGTAGGGATCAAATCTTCCTTAGAGCAAATACTTAAGTGTTAAATTAACTTTGCCAGTATTCATTTAGTCTGAAAAACCCGGAGTCTGGAAAATCAATAGCCATTAACAGCGGAGAATTTGCTGTGTGGCTCTGGGGAAATTGTCTAAACCTATCTAGGAGTGTTAATTCAACGCCATGCCAGTGCCAGCAAAATGTTTAAGTAAATACCAGCAGAGTTAATTTAATACCAGTTCTGCTCTAAGTAGCCAATTTTCTATGGCAACAAGTAGATAAGTTTGGCCAGCGAGACACATACAAAGAGTTTCACAATTTTTTTTTGGTGTTTATCAGTTCCAAGAAGCAACACAAGTGGGATACCTTTATCTGTGCTGAAGAATGCTTTGCCCAAGTTGTCTTAGAGGGTCTACAGTCACGCTGGCGGCTCTGTGAGGCTGTGCTTAGGAACACTGAACTAAATTTTAACATCAGCACGTTAACTGATGTATAGCTGATGTATAGCTGGTAATGTCTACCATTGAGGACAATGGGAATGTCATTAGTTTTGCAGGTATAAAGCATTGGACAAACTGAAAAGTTGATCTGATGATGCTATTAGAGGTTAAGAAAATACCAAAGTTATTACATTTCAACCTGAAGGGGACAAAAAAATGTCAACCTGCTAGATAAAAAGGCAGATGATCACCAAAGTGAGTAGGATCTATCTTCTAGGAACACGAATATCTGTACAGAATTTCATGACAATCCATCCAACAGTTGAGATATGTCAGCTTGGACCGACATCACCATCCCTAGATCCACGCTAAAAATAAGAGCAATCAGTTAAGACAGAGATGGTATTTCCCCTGTGCTCTCAAATAACTTTTTTACTGGTAACTATGTCACCGCCTGGGTGTGATTTGCCTTGCGTGCAACGAATCTCAACCCTTCCCATTTCTTCTCTTTGGTAATCACCCAACACATCCTCAGCTGGCCAGCAAACTTTTAGGATGTGTCTCTTTCTGTGTCCTCCTTTTTTAGTTGTTTTGGCATCCTGCTTCATCAATTAGATATGAAGTACACAAATGCACACATTTGCTCAATCGGCTTAAACATTATTGAGAAATGTTCTGATTAAAAAACAAAATTGCACAAGGTGTACAAATGAATCTCTGAGGCTTTCACCCTACCTGGCTGAGAAGAGAGGCCAGTTTCTAAATAATAAACACTGCTATTGAGCCCAGTTTGAAGAAATGCCCTGATTTGCTTCATCCGGGGCGGACTGTTTTCAGTCTAGATATACACTAAGTCGCCCTGAGGGAGGGTGCATCCTCTCTCTTGGCTGCTCACGCCTCCCTCCTCTATCTGCTTTTGTTTCTTGCCCCACTTATCACCCTGTTTTACATATCACAGTGCTGGTAAAAGCTTCTCTGGGAGCAGAATGTAAAAGCAGCTGGCCTTGTTGTTTTATAAACAATATGTCTGGGGCTCAAGAAAAAAACAAAAAAAAAAAGCTCCCTATCAAGCACCAACCTCGTCTTAGGTATCACCTTGATGCTGATTACTTATGTAGGTTGCTTCGTGTGCGTGTCATGGTTTAATTAGTGTTGGGAATGGTTACTAAGATGTCTGTAACCTCTCATTGTTGATGCCTGGCCTCTCCGCGTGCAGGTGATAAGGAAGGGCGAGGTGAGCTGCTGTTGGATCTGCACCACATGCAAGGACAATGAGTACGTCCAGGATGAGTTTACCTGCAAGGCCTGTGAGCTGGGATGGTGGCCTGATGACGACCTGGCAGGTAGGAGACAAGAAGCCAGAAACACCGAGCCAATCTATTTTTATTTTAATGAGCAATGTTCATCCATATACCCCTTAACCGACCCACACTCATTATTTTACCCTTTTCATATGTTTGCTCTCAGCTAGCCTACCTTTGTGCCCACTCCCTTGTCAGGACATTTATATCTTATAACACCAATCTCACTGAAACAGCACAGCAACCCTTTTTATCTGACAACCTGTTTCTCTCTCTCAAAAAAAAAAAAATCATCCTCCACCCATAAGCCTGTTCGTACTTCACACCCTGACACCTCCTTTCGCTGATGCGTTTCATCATCCAGGTCCTATGACCCTGCTCTCTTATGGCTTTCTCAACCTCCACACGGCTCGCCCTAAAAAGTGACATTGCTCGCTTCCCTCCTCCCTCCTCCTTGCCTTGTTGTGACCCAGTGGTTGTTTTGACAGCGATTTATAGAGTTGAGAGGAGCTCTCAGTTCCCAGGTGTAAAATCCTATTACTGCCATGAGAGGCTTGGGGATACATTTCAGCATTCTGTCGAGAAAGACATTCTCCCTTCACTCTCATTACATGTCCCTATCTGGAGAATACTAATAGAGAGAGTTGATATCCTATTCATAGAGTGAAGCTGAACTGTCCATATGTTCACTCATTTTCTCATTTAGGGCAGGACTTTAAAATATTTTTACATAATTTGATGACGGCACTTGTTTCTCTTAAAGTCTTAGGTGACAGAAAAAGCGGCACAGCAGAGGAGTGAGCTTTGTTTTTGAATTATTCAGAGGTCTTCTCGGAGCTTAGATATGACAGTGTAGGTTTTAGAGGAATAAGGGATTTGAGGATTGTGTAAGAACGGATGCAGATAAGTGCATTTCATCTTTGCCACCCTTGTACGTTTGCAGTGAAGCTGATGCCTCAGTTAAACTGGGTGGGTGGTCAAAAGAGAACAGGCAACAGTTTGCTGCGGTGCCACACAAGTGTCCCTCTGTGCGCTTTTACAGAAGTGCTTTTAAATAATACTTTAGTGTGACAACCGGTTTACACATTGATTTGAAAAGTATCCACGTTTCCTGAGTCAATAAGTTATAGGTTATTTTAAAATTTCCAATTTCTCATGATTTGACATATTGGGAGTTAGCAGGCGGACCAGAAGTAGGTTTCTCCATGCATAGCCTTGCCTATGATGGTAGTGACTGTAATGCTATTAGCAGCAGCATGTAATTTATGGAGTGTTAAGCTGGGGAAGTCTAGGGATGTCAGTTCTCTCGCATTAAGCTCTACAAACTTCCTCTGTGTGTTCGATGACAAGTACGCAACGGGTGGATTGTGGCAGAGTTGACACACATACCCACATGTCTGCACGTACACATTTGGCATCGCATGGAAATGAGAGAGAAACCTGACAGAACTGGAGTTTTGAGATGTGTATGATGTCACATGCAAATGAGTTCCCAAGCAATTTTAGGCCATCTTGGAAGACCGTGATCTCTGCTGCACACCTGACTTCCCTAGTGTCTCCGAATCTGTGTTGCTCTCCTCTCTCACACCTCTCTACTCTCGGCTCATTGGTTCTTTTTTTCTTTTCTGATATACCTTTTTATTCACAAAAATGCTCTACATTACCAACAAAAGATGAATCTGACATCCTCTTTTGCTCTCCCCAGGCTGCCAGCCCCTGCCTCTGAAGTATCTTGACTGGGCGGATGTGGAATCCATAGTCGCAGTGGTTTTCTCCTGCGTGGGCATCCTGATCACCTCCTTTGTCACCTTTGTCTTCATCCAGTACCGTGACACCCCTGTGGTGAAGTCCTCCAGCCGAGAGCTCTGTTATATCATCTTGGCAGGCATCTTCCTGGGCTACATCTGTCCATTCACCTTAATTGCCCGTCCCACAGTGGCTTCCTGCTACCTGCAGCGGCTCCTGGTGGGCCTGTCATCTGCCATGTGCTACTCCGCCCTTGTGACCAAAACTAACCGCATTGCCCGCATTCTGGCAGGCAGCAAGAAGAAGATCTGCACCAGGAAGCCCCGTTTCATGAGCGCCTGGGCCCAGGTGATCATCGCCTTTATGCTAATCAGTGTACAGCTAACTCTGGAGATCACACTCATCATTCTGGAGCCCCCCGAGCCCATCAAGTCGTACCCGAGCATACGTGAGGTCTACCTCATCTGTAATACCAGCAACATAGGCATGGTGGCGCCACTGGGCTATAACGGCCTGCTAATCATGAGCTGCACCTATTATGCCTTCAAGACGCGGAACGTCCCAGCCAATTTTAATGAGGCTAAATATATTGCCTTTACAATGTACACTACCTGCATCATCTGGTTGGCCTTTGTGCCCATCTACTTTGGCTCCAACTACAAGATCATAACCACATCTTTCTCTGTCAGCCTGAGTGTAACAGTGGCACTGGGGTGCATGTTCACACCCAAGATGTACATTATCATTGCCAAACCAGAGAGGAATGTCCGAAGCGCCTTCACCACATCTGATGTGGTGCGAATGCACGTTGGAGATGGAAAGTCTGCAGCTCCCTGCGGGAGCAACAGTTTGCTGAATATGTTCCGCCGGAAGAAGCCTGGATCTGGCAATGCCAAGTGAGTAACCTTTTATGTTGTTCATTTTGCCAAATTCTGTGTTGTTTCCTGAAGTAAGTGACTAGAGACAAAATCACAAGATGCCTAAACACTCAAATGGTGCAGCAGGCTGTCCAACGATGATCTTTTGGCATTTTTTGAATAACACCGTCACGTATTTGCAAGTAATATGCAGGTGCGTCTTTTTAATAATATCACAACAATATTTGAGTGTTTATGCATGATGTTAATGTTCCAATTTTAACTTTCCAGTGCCCCAGTCTATGCTAAATTAAGCAAATGATGAATCATTGATTTAGATGCACAGTTGATATTTATGTGGCACATCCCCCCACCCATGAGAACAATATGATATTGATGAAATTAAGCTAAATTTAACAGAAGACTCAAGACAGGATGTTCTTCTTTAATTAGTTTAAAGATAATGGGCCATGCTAAGGTGTCAATCATTATTTAAGTGTAGATTTCACACATCTAAGTTAGATATAAGACTTGCATATAACTTTTTTGAGATTCACAGCAGTGACACATGGACAGTTGTCTAAAGTAAGGAGTGGGGAGTATGAGAGTGTTCCTAATATGTTTACGTGTTGTCTCTCACCCGTGCTATGCAGCCTTTTCTAATCTTCTAACCCTTTAACTTTGAGAAGTAAGCAGCATATTGTCTGCAAAGTGTAGAGGCTGGCAAATGTTGGCATGGGGGTCATTCAACTCCTTTCTTGGAGGGCTGCACTGTCAACTGAGACTTTTGACGCGTTTCACTACGTTATATACAACCAGAGGAGAAATTTAGACACTCACATCCAGATGATCATAAATCGATCAGCTTGACTAAAACTGAAATCTGTGCAACATGAGAAGTCCACAACAAAAGAGACCATGGAGAAGTCCAAAGGAAAGTTGGGTAGAAACCTTCTGTTTATTTGATCTAGACATGGCATTATCCTTGGCACGAATTAGTAAAAATAAAGAGTTTAGTAAGTAACCATTCTTAATTTGGTTAACTCTCAGCTTGAGTTTCTTAAGTCATTTTGAATTAATAGCGAACACAATCTGGCAGGTTAAATATATCCGCGGAATTCAAGAAATCACCTTCCCCTGTGATTATGTCATTCCTGAGTTGGCAATGGCAACATATGTTTTTGACACTGCAGCCTTCCAAGAAGGAGATCTACCACCCTGCTGCTTTTGTTTTTATCCTGAATTAACCTCACATTTAACTTTTCTCAGCATGAATGCCCTTCCCCTCCCCACCTCCCTAACTAATCACATTAGAGCCAGTCCTAGCTCATTCTGCACTCAACTCTGTGTCGTCTTCAGGCCAGTTCAGGCACCAACAGAAATACTTTGCAAATGCATGCGTCCCATTTTAACGACATAAACAAATAGTTAGACAGGACAAAATGAGCTAGATGGCTCCTGATTCCGTAAGCTCAATGTTTGAAGCAATTAGGAGATCATAATGCTGTCTGCAGCACATTATGAATCACCATGTTTGTGAGGTGCCACAGTTTAGAGCTCATGAGTGAACCCCTTAGCAAGGCTGTTAATGTCAAGTCATGTGGTTAAAAAGTATTTTAACATGCACCAGAGATGTTGAAATGCTGCTGCTCTCTTGTGTTATGCTACTGCTGTGTTGATGTTTTTCTTCAACCTCCTCCCGGTTAGTAACTTGAGTCTTTATCTCGTTCATAGTTCTAATGGCAAGTCTGTGTCATGGTCTGAATCAGGTGCAAGACACCCTCCGAAGGGGGGGAATGTGTGGCACAGACTGTCTGTGCATGTGAGGAAACAGGAAGCCAGCTTGAATCAGACGGCGGTCATCAGGCCCCTAACTAACACCCCCGACCCCCACAGTTGCGAGCCCTCCACCTGCGACCTTGGCACAGATCCCCATCTCCCCCAAGAACCGCCTGGTGTTAAGCCTCTATACAACCGGGTGGAACAGGGCGACAAGGGCGATGCGCAGCGCCCCCTCTGGACTCCGACTTGCTCTGGACAGATGCAAAGCCCGGAGCCCCATTTAGATAAGCCAGCTTCTTATTTGCCCCCTCACTTGACGGGCTGCACCACAGAGCGCTTGCAGGGGGCCTTGGTGGACACACACAGCTCCCATGTCCCTGCACTGAATGACCACACCAGGGAGGAGATCCCTGCCAACGAGCCTTTGAGCTTAACACCCTCTCATCTTCCTTTGGTCCCACAAGTGGGGGTGTTTGAAAAGGAGGGGCTCGAGGACGAGGAACTGGACCTCTTACACTGCTACATTTATGATGCCAAGGAGGAGGGGGAGGGGGAGGACGGGGAAGGCGAGGATTTAACTCAGAACAAGCCAACTCTGGAGGATTCCCTGGCTCTATCTCCCCCCTCCCCCTTCAGAGACTCTGTGTATTCAGGGGAGTCTATCACTGGCTCCCCCATCATTGAGTCGATGCTCGGTAGCCCCCCGAGCTCAGTCTACACCTCAGACATCCTCCAAGACTTCGCACACAGCTCCTCAACACTGTGAGAGCAAAACAGGCGCTGACACGGCTGCTGTCGGCACACTTGTACATCACACAGACATTCATTTTCACACACAGGTACACACTCACACACACAAACATATACAGATGCATACAACATTATTCACCATTTCACACGTTTTTTAAACATTTATTTTCTGCTCTGTCATTTGCTTGCTTGTATTTATTACTCTGCTTTTATCAGTAAGGGGTTAATGAAACATAGAAGTATAAAAATCACCAGGAAACATCCGTCGCAAGTGCATACATTTCTGAAGGGCTGTCAAGCGCACATAGCCTCTCTGTAAAATGTAGAACTGGGAATGGTGCCAAAACTAGTCAGCTCTCTTGCCAAATTTTGATGAATTAAGCAACACTGAGAATCATAATAAAGGATGTAGCTGTGTGTTTTTCATAGTGGCAGTTTGTAAAAGCCCAGTTGTACGCGAGCACTGCACTCTTAAGACACAAGCAGAGACGAAGCTGTCTCTAAGGACTGACAATAGCTCAAGTGCATTTCGTGCCAGTTTGGATTAGCTCAGACATGTACCGGCCTGTGCAGGTGTGTAGCAGTCACAGCTGCATCAAAAAACAATTTCCTTTCCATCTTTTTTTTGTTTTTTTTTATTAATAAATCTCACCTCAACTGTCTCACATCCGACCTCATTGCAATTAAAATATATTACAAAGAGATAACATGAAAAGTGCAGTAAGTTGGTTGAATATTACTTTTATGTGTTGCAAGGTGTGCTTAATATCACAAAAAAAATACTACTACTGAACTGAGATTCTGCTGAAGACTTGCGCTGTGTGATATGTGATATGGATATAATGTGCCAATCAAAGTTGTTATCAACCTACATCCCTGCTTTTCAATTTTTACGATGTAGCTGATACAGGTTAGCGTGATTGTAGATGATGGCAATGTTATTTATTCAGTTTACACTCGATCATAACCCCGAGAACAAGTTTTATGAGCATGGGACGTGATAAGAGAACTACTTTTGCTTTCCATGCTGTGTTGATATTTCTCATGTTTTCTGAGTTTGCTGTGTCATTGTAATGGAAAACACAGTACTTGTACAAGTTCTCAAAGTTTGTAATACTGTTAAGCCATCTCTTGTTTTTCACACAGGTGGTATGTTTGTAATACTGATAAATGTTTATATATATTTAGAATGTCAACAGAAAAAAAAAAAGAGTTTATACATTTTGAAACTGTCCTCAGATACTTGTCAAGGAGCAGTGTGTTTTGGTTTTTGGGTAACTTTTAAGCTAACTTGAGTCGACTGTATTCTCTTGAAAATATTCAGTTGTAAAAGTAACCAATGATTAGTTGCTTCTTGTAATGAGATTACATGTTTCAATTTTGCTTAAATCTTGCATTATGAACTTAAGTAGTTTACTTGAGGTTAAGTTTCTTAGTTCTTTATCAATAAGAATGCAAATTATTTCAGAGTATAAGAATATACAGTACATAGTGCAATTGTATTGTATTTCCAAATGGTTTTAGTCTATTATAGTGGAAGTTGTTCAATGATTTTAACCAATGTAAAATATAAAAAGGTGCCACAATGTTTAACACTGTCAAATCTAGAATGAAATAGGCCTTTATGTTTTGGGCAAGCTGAACGATGCTGTAAAATAAAAAAACTATTTATATTAAAAAGACTGTTTACTGTCTACAATAGCCTGAAAAACTGGGTTGTCATTAGGTTCAATCCAAAGAGTTGCAAAGCTTGATTGACATTGTTTTAGACCAGCAAGTTCTCTAGAGCTGCAATGATTAGTCGATTAATCAGTAAGTCGAGCGACAGAAAATTAATCAGCAAATATTTTGATAATCGAAGTCGTTTTAGTAATTTTTCAAACAAAGATAAAAAAAAAAATCCAGTTCCAACTTCTCAGATTTGAAGTTTTGTTGCTTTTCTGTGTCCTACGTGACAGTAAACTGAATATCTTTGGGGTTTGGACTGTTGCCCGGACAAAACAAGACATTTTAAAGGACCAGTGTGTAGGGTTTAGTGACATCTAGTGGTGAGGTTGCAGATTGCAAACAACTGAATACCGTTCCCCTCCCCCTCCCCTTCCAAGCGTGTAGTAGAACCTACGGTGGCTGTGAAACTTGTGAAAAATGCGAAAGGCCCTCTCTAGAGCCAGTGTTTGGTCTGTCTGTTCTGGGCTACTGTAGAAACATGGTGGTGGGTTCCGTGAAAGAGGACCCACTCCCTATGTAGATATAAAGGGCTCATTCTAAGGTGACGAAAACACAACAATTCTTATTTTCAGGTGATTATACACTAAATAAAACATACTTATGAATATTATATTCCATTTAATGCCAAGTCTGTTCTGCTAGATGCCACTAAATTCTACACACTGCACCTTTAATACATCTTGATACATCTGTGGGAAATTAAAATGCAGATTTTCGGCAGATTAATCGACAATGAGCAGTTTTCAAAACATGTGAAGCAAAATAATACATTCAAGAGCACATATGGATGCTTATTTCTTTATTTGAAAAATAATATTTAAAAAAAAATCAGATTGGATCTTTATTAAAAAATTAGTTGACGATCATGACACTTTATACGAGAAAGATTGAGGAACAACACATTATTATGTAAGCATGAAAAGAGGAAGCTTGGACATATATCGAGTTTCCCTGATATTTCCGGGTCCTATGACTTATCAGGTGGCTGCAGGAGGAGGAGGAGGAGGTGGAGAAGGAGAAAGGGGGGAGACAAATGTATTTTTTCTGTTGCATCTGGCCCTCAGCCCTCTGACCAGCCTA
Organism: Scomberomorus guttatus; assembly: GCA_038419695.1. Lineage (NCBI taxonomy): Eukaryota > Metazoa > Chordata > Actinopteri > Scombriformes > Scombridae > Scomberomorus > Scomberomorus guttatus. Next base: position 13,820,701 of record CM076462.1, read on the forward strand.
GTCCACAGCAGCTCCTCACAGGAAGCCTACATGAGCGAGAAAGCAGAAGTTCTCTAGAGTTTGTTTGTTTTGGTTTTTTTTTTTTTTTTTTTTTGGGGAGAAAAGTTGTGATTGTGTCAGTCTCAGCATGGCCGGGGGCTCGGTGTCTGAGTGTAAGGAGTACTTGTTCAAAGTGCTGGTGATCGGGGAATTAGGCGTCGGGAAAACCAGCATCATCAAACGTTACGTGCACCAGCTTTTCTCGCAGCACTACCGGGCGACGATCGGGGTCGACTTTGCACTTAAAGTTATAAACTGGGACAGCAAAACGCTGGTCCGGTTACAGCTGTGGGACATCGCAGGTAAGGACACGCTCGTTCGCTTTAATTACGAGTTGATTCTCAGCCAATGGCTGCCCAGATAAACTTTTGCTTGGAAGTTTCACTTTTGGCATAGCTTACACACGAGTTTCTGTTATAAAACATGTTGTTTAGTGACTTTTCGTAATATTAGCTTGGCCACTAGTGCCAGAGCCTCCCTCAAAATTTCATGAAGTTATTATAAAAGTTTAAATTCCCAGGCGGCCATGAACTCATAGAGGCAGCGGGAAGGGAATTGCCAGCAGAAAAGACCGGTTGATCATGCTCGTTGTCTTTTCCACTTTATGATCACGGCTGCTCATAATTGTCAGTGGAATGTAGGTCACGTTGTTATTACCGACTGAGCGCCGCCCCCCCTTCAATTAAACTCACCATCATATTCATGTAATATTTTCTCTGGGGATTAAAAATGTGTTTATAGGCTTACTGAGTGACTTAACTGGCCCTTTATCTTTTTATGTCACGCTATTATTCATGTTGAAAGGTCACTGTTTAAATGTCCCTATCTGTCTGTCTGTCTTGAGTCCCATGTGATCCTTGTATTTCTCCACCAAGCTGGTATAAACTTGGCGTACGCGCCAACCTGTGCATTCCAGCAGCTTGTGTAAGCAAGCCTGGAGAAATCAGAGCTGTGTAAATAAAAGTTTCCCCACATGCAAACTCTCACAGTGTTTGTCATCTCCAGGAACTAAAATATCACACTGTAAACACGGCAGTCTGAGAATGACATGCTTGAAAAGACAGGTTGAAAGAGGAAGTGAGCAGAGATGAGAGGCAGACAAAGCAGCCAACAAAATGACTAAGTTTGAAATTGCAAGTGTAGAGCCAGCCAGCTGACAGTTGCAGGGCTGGCCAAGGTTAAAGAAGCAGGGTTGAGGGTATAATGTGGGATTCTGTGTGTGTGTGTGTGTGTGTGTGTGTGTGTGTGTGTGTGTGTGATGGAGGGGGGGGATTGTGTGCCTCTATCTCCATCTTTTCATGTTTTATCTGGTGTGGCTTCATATCCAAAAATACATCTGACACGAGGCTTATGCAATTGCTTGGTCACATTCTATACTGTCACGGAGTTTTTTTTTAATGTAAGGTTTGAGATCATGTGGCTTGTGTGTGCTCTCTGAATTGAAAGCGTATGATTTTTGACATCTCAACGACTGTGTCTGTCATCAGGTGACAGCTTTGAGCCGTCCTGTTGCATACGAATAGCAAAGGCATCACAAAAACAATAGATGCAAATAGCATTTGTCTGTTCTGTCCGTCATGGGTTACACCGCGCTTTACAATCATGATCTCACATGTGGAGAGGGACAGTGGGGCTGGTTAATCATTCTCTTAGAAGGTGGCGTTAAAAGAAAGGTCTTTGAGTGTTTAAAGAGGAATTCTGCTACTTTACCACTTTCATGTGGAAATTCCTGAAATTTGTTATGCTGAGTAGGGATGATGAAATTATCAATTATGTATGCTTTCATTATGATTGGACTTTGTGATCACAAGTTAACACTATGGTCCATTTTCTCTTACATCTACCATGTCTTTGTTGATTAGCCTGTAGCCACCAGATAATTTAAAATGCCAGTTATCTTTGAAATGACTCTAATTCACGGGTTTCTGGTCACGATGCGCATGCTAGAGTTCAAGATACTTGGATAAACTATGTAGAACTCCACAAAAACAAAACAAGTTTCTCCAAAAATAGTTTGTGGAAAATCACCATGTGCAACTGATTTCGCCTGCGCTACACAGAATAGGGGTAGAGATTTTTTTTTATTTCTAGTTCATGCTGTTCAAATATCCATGGCCAAAGTACCTTGTAAAAGTAAAGTATCCATAGTGTATATTCATGTATGTAAGCACAGATTAAAGGATAAATTCAGTCAAGTCTGTCTTAAAACAATGCTCACGTGCCCATTTGTAAATTTAAATAAGTATTGTTTGGTGTAATTGTTCCTCCTGTTCATATGTGATGTGTGAACACCGGCTGTGTTTCCTTGCTGAGCTGCAGTGGAGAGATAGTAACACAAAGAGCCAATTTTGTACCAAAAGGATTGTAACTTTGGAAGATACCCACTTGATTGGTCTAACTCGGACTGCTGGAGCTGAAATCAACTTGCGTCAGAACAAGTATTGTGGATTTCGTCCCCCATCTCTTACATTGAAATTGTTTGGAAGGAATCTCTACACAACCAGCATGGAAAGAAATAGAAATGACAGCAACCAATAACTCTTTCAATGTACATATGGGTATGTGGGTAAAAATGTGAACCCATCCTTTAATGATTTTTATATCCTGCTGAAAGAAAAAAAAAAAAAAAAAAAGATTAGCCCTGCCTCTAGATATGGTCTATTATTACTTTCGAACACCGCCATGGTTACGCAGGTCCATCCTCTCCCTCAATCAAACCTCATATGCTGAGACAGATCAGGACAGATGGTTAGAAGACTGCTGTTTTTATATTTATTCCATCGCTTACAGCAGTGACAGAAAGGGGGCGGACAGTCGGGTGTGTGTGGGGGTTGTGTGGGGGTTGTGTGTGTGTGTGGGGGGGCACAACAACTTGCATGTCTGTCACAGACTGACTGGCAGTGTGGGCTCCGATCCCCGCCGTCACTTGGGCCCTGGCAGCATGAGCTTAGTGCACAGGGGGCATTTCTGACTGAATGCCAGGGAAGGCCGTCTGCCTGTCACAGCCAGACAGACAGCACTCGATCAGAGGATCTGCGAGGGTAAATAAACACTGACACACACTCACTTAGATAGACTGATATCATTCATAGAGACAAGGGAACATGCTTGCACACATTGGGTGAACTGTTTACATGCACACACACACACACGCGCGCGCTGACCAGAAAGAAAGTTTGGGGTTAGATGACACAGATACTAAACCTCATTATTCACACCTACAGCAAGGCCTGGCCTGAGGACACTCTGAGGATAAAATAAGTAATGAGACGTGGGTGTGAAAGAGGGAAAGCTGGAGGTATATTTGCCAAGTCATTAAGACCAACCATTAAGCCATTTAATCGTGCAGAAAAGAAGGAATTATCATCTTGGCAACACTGAGAGCAACTTCAGAGTTGCATTGTCTTTTACCAACCTTTAATAACGATTACAGTCTGGGAGGAATGATAGTAATCAGAGCCTTGTACAAGATGGGGCCACTGTGGAAGTCAGTGTGAAGCTGGTGGATTTCCCACCCCTTTTCACCCAGAATTGCTACTCTCTCCTGGGTTTGTCTATGCCAGCGGACAGGATGATTACCACCATGGCATAGAGTAAGAAAGCTGCACCTTTTTTCGAAACAGACATTTCTGTAGGAGCAGAAGGTTTCACATTAACGGGATGTATGCAGCGGTTCACGTGCAATACTTCTGCTTAATATTCTACAACAAATATTATCATTCTGTACTAAATTCCTACAACCTTGTGCCAAGGCTTAATGTTGAGCAGCCCCACCAACACTTTAGCTGAAGGTGATGGGAAACAACAGTAATTACCATGTTAAGGTTGGGGATTTTCCCTCAATTCAGACTCTGTTCAGCCCTGAAGGCCGTAGTAAGCTGAAGTAAGTCACTTCTCACATGCTGCTCAGTGGAATTCGAACATGCCAGTCATGTGTTGTTCACGGTCTCTCGTTGAAAGCTCGTGCTGGAGACTACCTTTTTTTTTTTTTAATGACTGGACCCTGTGTTGTCTTCGTTATGTTCGTGTTGTTGGGAGGGTCGTGCGGGGAAGTTTCACAGCCAGTTGCCTCCTAACAACAGACGGAGACGGCTGCTGTTGCCGCTGCCGTGTCTGGCTTGGACAGTTTCTATGGTAACCCACCCACGGAAAAGCAATATGTACGGCCGTAGAGGAAACTAGGGTTGGTAGGGCTATGGATAATGATGAGACTTTGCTTTCTTTCTGTTTCTCCCACACAACAAACACTAGATGATACAGTGGCTGTAACTAAACCGCTTCTTCTTCATCGATTAGTTTGAGTTTTCTAACTGCAGCTTTCTAAACATTTTTACACGTTCATAAGCAGAAAACTTAATTGCACTTGAGGTCATACACCAGTATTCATCAGCGTGAACTGAAATGTCTTTGTTCAAAGCCTTTCACAATAGTTGACTGTCTCTCTCTTTAGATTGAGACATACTCCTCTTTAGTTTGTAGGCAGTTGCCTCATGTTGTGTGTTTGAGGCGGCAGCACACAGCTTTGTTCTCTCCTCTAGTCTCATGCTCCTCTGTGGCATTCACTGTTACCCACTGATACTCTATTGTTCATACTGCTCATTCCATTCCTGTGTTTTACGATGATTGGGTTAATAGCATATGACACTCATTAATGCTTTCTGCATAACTGTATCCGTCCTTTTACTAAAAAACAAAGCTCATTCAGACATACGTTTCTGTAGCAGGACAATCGTGACATTAAAAAGAACACTCATCATCGGCGTAACAGACACAAAATATGCCATTAAAGTGATATTTACTAATCTATCGCCTTTATTGACACCGCAGCATTGATTAGAGCTGAGCTTCCTACACAAGTCTCTGACCTCTAACACCTTTATAAAAGAGACAACCAGCTCGCTAATTAGAGCAGGGAAACCTGGAGTGAAAATGTGAGAACATAACATGGTTTAAAAGACTGACAGAGTTATAGCCCGACATAATGATAGAAAATCGTTAATTTTATATCAACTTATTGGGGGAAAAAAACGCTCATCCATTTTTAAACAGTTTAAATCTATACAATGCAAACAACAACAAAAAAAAAAGAACAATCGATTTGCTTCATTGGAAGCTTACGTTTGGCTGTTGTGTACCATTAACCTGTTCTTCATAGAGTGAGGTAGATTTTATTTGCTGTAACAAATCAGTAGTCTTCTTCTTCAGGAGCAGGAATGGATTTAGTAAATGCTTAGCTGTGACCCTTGAAAGATCAGGCATCATGGGATTTGCTGTCATTTAATGTTGGGGACTTCTGCATGGAACCACAGCACCTTATCAATACCTCAAATAACTCATTACCCCCTATAATAATCAATTTGTGTGTGTGTGTGTGTGTGTGTGTGTGTGGATGTGTGCAGCTGCAATCACATCAGTGATATTGATTGATATAATCACTCCGTACCAGTCTTCTCCATCCAGCCACTTCTCTCACAGGAGGGGTACTGCTATACAGAGTGAGGTTAACACCCCCCAGACTGGCTCTGCTTAAATATCGACCGGCCGATTAAGGACTTGACGTGTCAGAAAATCAAGTGAAGTGTCGAATGTAGACCGCAACATGCTGTCATGGATTCTTTATATGGAACGGCTTGTCTTCAGTTCCCCGAATAGATGGACGATCATACTTAATCTGAGCACTAATTCGCTTTCAAAACAAGCGTCGGCAGATACAAAAAGGTTATGCAAGTCAGTACATCATAATAGGTCTGCTCACCTGTCCTTGTTGCTCTGTTCATTGGTCAGATAAATGGTTTACTGTATTAATCAGCACCTTTTTTTGAGAAACGTCTGCCTCTAATTTCCTGCCTCTTTATCAACTAATACATCTAAAAAGAATTTGTCTTCCTCTGCAAAGAATTCACTCTGTGTTCAACATTGTTCAGTCACACATTCTGGCTAAACAATTACGTCTGGGTCAACTAGACTTTGCAAATGCCTCGGAAATTGCGAAGCCAGTTATTTCTGTCCATATTCTGCTGTTCCCTCCACTCTTGCTGGATGTATGAGCTCTACAGGGCCTGGAAATGAAAGCCTTATTTCAGTGTATCGGCTCTTTTATCCCACTGTGTCGTGTCTCTGGTGAATTCACCTGGGGTTATATCAGCTAAAATTAGACTCTCAATTATGAGCAATTACCGTCAGGCCGGTGGGCCCCACAGTGCATTCACTCTCTCACTCACACCCGCACTGCGCCACGCCACTCCAGTTTCTTGTGTGGTCGGGTAAGCACCTACAGTAAAGTGAAAGTATACTCAGAGAAGCTGTGCTCACAGTTCCTCAATCATTTTTTTTCTTGGTTCATTTTCTATTTTGTAACTCAGCTCTAGTGGAAGCTGTTAACTGTCCCTTGTACAATTACACTTGCCCCGTAGGCTTTCTTAAAATGGAGCAGTGTAGCAAAAATACAGTATGTTCTAAATCCATCAAATGCTACATTAAGTCATTGGAAACCTGCATAATCTGCCGAGACTGAATCTAAAAATAAGTTGAGTGAGCAGGTGCTTTAAAGGCACAATCTGTGAATCAATGTAAATGAATGGTAACCACACCACCAAAACTTCAAACGCTGGTGTGTAATCTTCTGTCAGACACAAGCTAAATCTAAATAATGCTGTTTTAGGCACATGTATACACCTCCAAAAGGTATACAGTGCATAAACAGGCCTTTAACTATGTGAAGTCCATGTTAAATGATGTATAGGATGGGAGTAATCCTACATCATGACAGATATTGGCAGACAAAAGCTTACAGCAAAAACAAGAAACATATTGGTAGCTTATGCAAGACCATGACTGTTTTATGTGAAGAGAATAAACAGCTGCCATCAAAATAGAGCAAAAGCCATTAACCATTGGCTTCTGGCATTAAAATGTCTTTGTTACATCTGGATTCAAGACTGTCTACGTCTTATATAGATTATAGCCTGTTCATGCTTGTATTCATTGCCTCTGTGGGCGGTGTTCGGGGAAGCACAGTATCAACACATCTAACTTTGTTGGCATCCAGAAAAAGATTTGGCATCAGAGCCCAGTCACGGGGCCCATCTTTGAGAGGCATTAAGTGATCTTTTGATCAGACAGGTATGCTTGAAGGTGTGACGTCAGTCAAGTTTACCAGAGCTGTGTCACTGAACTGCTGATCTTAGATTCACTTCCCCCCTACTGATGTACTATACTGTACGCCTCAGTGCACAGCACGGTTATCCTAAGGCGAAGTGATCTTCTTACCCCCACTTCCTCTTTAAGGTTTCATTTTAAATGAGCAAATTAAAGTATGGAAATTTGAATAGTTGATGACTATAGTTCATGGTTCCATGACTACAGTGGAGTCTGTGGCTCTATCTAGTTATTTTCCATGTCTTGATGGCATCTAAAAGTGTTCAAATGCTCTTCACACGCAAACTAAAAAGGAAAAATACAATAAACAAATTCAAAATGCATACTTCAAACAGTTGACTTAGTGCATTGTTGGTTAGCAGAGGAAAAGGCTGGCTGATTAACCTATGGGGATTTGGTGTGATGCGACTACAATCAGTAGATTTGAGAGAAGTACAGGTTTAGAACAAAATCTAGAAGTCGGCTGGTTTAAGAGGAGGCACTCTCAGATTGATGGTGACACCCCATATCCCGCTGGTAATTCCCCTTGCTTTACCTTTGTGAAATATCATCTCAGATTTTCTCAGAGAATGACTACAGAGAATTGGTTTTTTTATTATGGCAGATTACTTCTGTCATTCTCTGTATGGATTAGGCCCGTGGCAAATTAGGTCAAATGAGAACCATCTCTATCCTCATCATTTTTTTTTTTTGGCCACAACAGAGGAGGAAAATTGTTGAGCTCATAGCATTTGATTTCATCCTTAAGATACTATATTGGTATTTTGGTTTGTTTTGTTTAATCACATCCGCTTCCGATGGATTCATCACATAGACCTACACATTTTAAAAAAACCTTTCATAAACCCAAAACCCTATTACTCACCAAGCTTACTTTAGGTGCTTTGTAAAAATGCTAATACTAAATTCTCCTCCCATCCCCCAGGTCAGGAACGATTTGGGAACATGACACGAGTGTACTACAAAGAGGCTGTGGGGGCATTCGTGGTGTTCGATGTGACAAGAGGCTCCACGTTTGAGGCCGTATCTAAGTGGAAGCATGACCTGGACAGCAAAGTGAAACTGGCTAATGGCAACCCCATACCCTCAGTGCTGCTCGCCAATAAATGCGACCAGAAGAAAGAGAGCACCAACAACACGGCCCTAATGGACAATTTCTGCAAAGAGACTGGCTTTCTGGGTTGGTTTGAAACCTCCGCTAAGGTGAGAGATCAATACAGTACATTCCTCTCTATATCTGTTTAACAGGCTCCTTTTTCAATTATTCTCCTCTCTCTGATGTCTCTTTTATGTTTTATTTTTGGCTATTCTACGGATTAAGCCAGGGTACAGCAGCGTGAAATGACCAAGTTAGGGCTCATATTAATGCTGGCTGAAATATCTTGCATCATGGGGGATAAATATTTCCTTTAAAGCGCCTCAAGTCATGGTTCAAACATGACCAGTAATGGGTTCAAATCTTATTATACACATGAACGTGACTTGTGTTTGTGGCAAATCAGATGTGATAAAAGCCTTAAGATGCGCAGCCAAATCTTAATAAAAAGAGCCACTGGACTTTTGTTGCGGAATCGAAGACATTTTGACATTTTACTGAATGGCTTGTTCACTTCCCCTCATGGCAGACAGGAAATCCTCAGAAATGATCCTGCGGCGAAGCCAGCCGCCTCCCTCTCTCTCTCTCTCTCCGAATGGTGTAATCACACTGGTTGCCGTGGTGATTGTGAAATAGTTGCATGTAGTGAGGGTTTTGTTAACTTGGGCACTCTAGATTAGCAGTTTTCATCCAGAAATTCAGTGTTAAAGTTTGCCAGTTTGTAGAATTAGTAAAGAATAAATGTTGTGGCTAGAACGAGAGCTAAGCAAGCACCAATATTACTTAAATCTTTAAAAACTTTGCCAAATGGCTGAAATTTATAGGCTGAAAATTATCCTGCAATTCATGCACAACATCTATGAACATTTATCCTCCCAAGTGGCAAAAAGATGTTTCGGACAGCTGGTGTGATATGGTATCACATGACGTTGATTGATGTTGCAGGCCAGAGCTGTTAGGGTTAAAAGGATAGAGCTCTGAGAGATAATTTTATGTAATGGTTTTCTTCAAATTTTGTCTTGGTGTCACAGGTTTAGTGTTACTGCTGTGTGTGTGTGTGTGGTTACTGTAGGCTCTTGGACTTCTGCCCTTGTGAGCAGAAATCAAGAAAGTGCTAAACAATATCTGACTTTCTAGTCTGCGATGCCTGATAAAACGTAAACTCTCTGCTCTCCTATCAGACTCCTCGGCAGGCAGTTGTGTGAGTGCGCAAGACTGACACAAGGCTGCTAGTTGTCTGCATGTGCCAGCTCATGTTCACTTCTACATCTCAAACCATTTAAGTCCATGTTGAGGAATGCTTTGATGAATTTTAATAGAGTTAACTTTATTAACTCACTCCCAATAACCTTAGGCCTTTCAGCTTTGTCACGTGCTGTGTCATGTGAAGTATGTCGGGGTGTGATGTGTGCAAAGTCTCTCTGGCTGTTTCCTTTCTGCGAGTGCAATGAAGTGGTGTTGTTGTTGTTGTTTTTTTTCGTGTGCCGGTCACGCACGTGTTAAACTCAACCTACAACAACCTGCGATTGGAATTCCGTTAAGGAGAACCGAACTTTCTTTCTGTTTCTGTTTGAAGTGAGCAAACACACAGGCTGCCTCTAAATATACACTTTCCAAAAGGTCCTACGAGAGAATAACACGCAATCATGTAATCACTATTTGTTTTGATCACAGTTTTGCAGGCATTGGGTCTGAGGAAGGACACTCAGTCAAATATTAAGAGGCTGTTAATCTCCTCTGGTCCTAATCAGCCTTTTTCTGCGATGTAGTCAACAACTTAGTCTCTAATTAGGAGGGTGGTCCGGTTCTGATTGGTGCACACCCTATATGCATTGAAAATGAACAGTAGATTTGTGTTCTCACCAGATTTATAATTACTTTCTAAAGTAATAAGCTATTGGACTTCCATTGCTAATATAATTTTTGACTTTTGCAACTCAGTAATTTGTTTTTACACAGTTTTTTTGCATTGAAAATACACTTAACTCTCTGTTTGTCGTTACCCAAGATGCCCAGGTCAAATATCTTTGTCACTGTAAAGCCTGCAGAAAGGCCATTAAAATTCATCACCCTTTCAACCCATGGGATGACAGCTTTTGGCCAGAGTGTGAAGGACAAAAGGGAATGGTTGTTTTTATTTAGTTGCTGCTGGCCTCAGACTGGCTCAGTGGAAACTGTCACCCAGCTGTTGCCCTAACAGGCTGCTTCATATAAAGAGGTTTAGTGAACTTCTGAAGCAATGCTGACGAGAGGTCTATAAAGGCTTGTGATGTAATCTAGGGAACAAAGTTTACTACAAGCATTGATGTGCAGGCGGAAGCAAGGGAAGGATAAAAAGTTAGAAACTTGCAGTTTTTGAAACAAAAGAAATGGGTATTTTATCACCACTCTGACATGCTGTTTTTTTCCCCCCCTTTCCATAGGACAACATCAACGTGGACGAGGCAGCACGTTTCCTGGTAGAGAATATCCTGGCTAACGACAAAGGTTTGCCGTATGAGGAGAGCAATGGAGACCGGATCAAACTGGACCAGGAGACTGTGGCTGCAGAGAGCAAATCAGGCTGCTGCTAACACTCAATCTATTCTCATTAGCCAACCCATGCACCCAGCATGCGGCTCCAGCCCTCTACTGTAGCCTCGGGGAGGAATATAAATTTTGGGTTCTTCAAAGCTCTAGGAACTCCTCCTCTCTGCACTGATGCCCATTTGACCTGCACATCAAAGTTGTCATTGCTTTCCTTTGGCCAGAATAGAAGCCTGATTTTTATCTTGATAGTCTCCTGAATATTTTCAGTCTCTATCATGCTGTTTCCTTCTTTGTCCCTCACCTCCAAACCACAGGATCTTTATTATTGTGTCTTTCTCTGCACACTTTTCCCTGACTGTATATTCATCCACCAACCATGAACCCCACCCTCCACACTCAAAACCCCTGTTGCCTCAATAGCTTCTGAAGCCCTGGACTGTACCACACCTGATAAAGGGTGCCAACTAAGCAGAGTGTTGAAACACACAAGCTAGACAACAACCTGTAGCCTCCTAATTTCTCACTCTGCCACTTTGGTCTATTCTCTCGCTGTAGCCCTTTATTTGTGTTGGTGTCATTTGTCTGTGAAACAGGTCACTTTATTGTTGGGTGTTTCTGAAGATGCCCCTTAAACAGTCATTTATTCATACAGCGCGCTCATGTTTGTGTCTCCACCTGTTCTCATATTAGACTACTGTGTAAAAAGTAAGCAAATGGGCATCACAGTTACACATTATCAACGTGTTAATGTATTTTATATTGCTGTAAAAAGAGTTGTCTTTATGCTACATTTTCTCTGACATAATGTGCCACAATACAGTTTTTTCTTTTTTTAATAAGAGGATGGGTCACACCTTTTTGTTATTCACTCAAACATTTACAAGGACACAGACGGACAATACAGTATTTCAGAAAACTCTAATAACGGTACTATATGAGACACTGAAAAATCTTTGTTTGATTGTCTGTCCATTGGTATGAAAATGTAGATCTGATTCACAGTATGTATTTTTAAAACACGTTGGGTCATGCATTATACATCTGGTGAGATATAAAAACAGAATCAGACAGAGGACTACACTCTTTTGTACACAGGGATTGTAATCTGTTAAAGTGTTTGTTTTTAACATGGAGTTGAAATTAAGTTTACATGTGAAAATACTTTAAATCTATGAGACCTTAATAGAATAAACATTTTAACAGATGTGTGTTGGCTACTAGTGATTACAGCTTTTCAGACTAATTGATCAAATGTATTTATCTAATTGTTGAAATGTGTTTATCTAATGCGTGTATTGATCTAATAACAATACATGGGAGCAATTTTGCCCAACATGCTCCAATGTTACTGGCTAAAATGAAGCGTAAACCTAATGTTTACCTGTTTGGATTTTATGGTTCATTCTACCAAGCAAATGTTTCAGATTATAAAATTCATTAGTTTTTACTGGCACGTAGACATATTGGATCAGGCCAGCTGAGCTGGGATTATTCTGGTATTATATCACATTTCTTATTAGCATACTGAACAAGCAACTATGCTTTGTGCAGGTGACTGCAGGTTTTTGGGAGTTACTGTAGATCTACAATGGCAGCAAGTTGGTGCAATGCTACAGCAGAACTGCTGCAACAACAATAACACCATTCTGACTACACTTGGAAGAATGTCTGAGAGTCAACATTAAATATTACCTTTAAAAATCAGTCATAATATTAGTCAACCTATTAAAAACACAGACAATGCAGATTACACAAAATCTAGAACTGTGTGCAAAGTCATTTTCGGTACAGTAGTTTAGTTCCATTTATTAAAAAATGGCTTACAAAAGTGTATATTTGTACGAAATGTTTGGAGAACATTGCAGCTTTAGTATAGTCTCAAGTTGACCTTGGAGAAACTCATAGCACAAAGGATTATGGATAAAGCTGTGTGTGTGGAAAAAGTACAACTGAGACTGTGTGTGTGTGTGTGTGTGTGTGTGTAAGAGACACAGGACCATGTGACTCCACTCAAGAAACAGTGTGTGATAGTCATCAGACATTGTGCTCCCAACTCTGCAGCTTGTGCTCTTCCACACACCTAATTGTTACCAGAGCAGGAATGCAGTGGAGCCACACCAGTTATGTACTCTACAAGCATTTCAGCACAGCAACTTCTTATTCAATGCCAGTACTGCAATCCACATTACATCATTAAAGCATGTCAGCATGTATTTCAGAGAAAGTTTGAGTATTGACACTTTTTATCTCCGACTTGATTCCAGTGTTTCTGTGAAAGTGTATTGTTACTTACTTATGAGCCAAATGTACAGGCTTGAGTCAATAACAAAACAACAAAAGCATACAAAACAATACAATTCCATATTGCTATCTTTGTGATGCTTTTACTGTTAGTCTGTTATTGAGACAGTGTCAGAAAGGATTCAACCCTACCACAAATGTTGAGACTATATTGTGTTGTGTTGGATTGCAATTTTTTGTTTATATTTTCTGCACCTACAATTGAAATAGCAATAAGGCTAGATGGTTATAAGGCGGGTTCAAAATTTTCAGGTGCCCAAATGAACATTGACTTTTTTTTTTTCTTGCCATAATCATTCCTCCTGTTAATACTGGCCATTAAAAGATCCCTTCATAAAGCACTTACAATGCACTTGTAAGTGATAGAGGCCAAAATCCACACACCTCCTTGTGTGCAAGAAAGTATCTCAAAGTTTATCTGAAGCTAATATGAAGCTTCAGCTGTCCAAATGAGTCAAAGCAAGTAGATATTTTTCAACGTTACTTTCAGTATAAAGATATAATGTACAGGAAAATCTTCCCATCCCTCACTATAGTAACAAGTGATGCAACAGCTCAAGACTCCGCCCACGTTAAAGCTCTGTTGCCGGGCAACGCGTAAACTTTCAAGAGCAGTGAGAGAGACCCAAACAAACGCACCTCCGCAGGCTTCTTGGCGTTTACATTTATATTATTACGTACAATGTCCAAGACACTGTCAAAGAAAAAGGAGTCCTCTTCCAGCAGAGTGTCTTTATCCGACCGACAGACAGAGTGAGTTAATGTTGGGAATAAGCGTTAATTAGGGTCTGCTGTAACAGTTAGCATTAGCGTTAGCTACCTATCATCAAAATAAACTAGCATTCAGGAAGTTTGCTAACCGTACCAGAGACATTCACTCTCAGAGCTTTGCTGGGTTTACTTTAGACTGAATCTCTAGTACTGAGCTGGCTAATTACAGTGCTAAATATTGACCAAAGGAAAGCCAGGAACAAATGAAATGAATTGCTATCATTTCAGAGCAACGTCTCTAGTAGCCACTTCCTCTGAGAGCCTAGGAGCTGTGTGGAGATGCAGATTTCCCATTTGGCCTGAGTGGAATGATGCAGAAGTCAACAAGGAGAAATGGGACACAGGCAAAGGAGCTGAAGATGGAAAGATGACGAAGAGTCCCAATGCTGTAAATCTGGAGTAGAAAATATTTTATACTCTGTTAGATACATGTACCATATAGTGTCTCGCAAAATGTATAATTAGCTTAAAACTCACTTTAAAACTTTAAAATTATTTTTGACATCTGTTTATTCTTTGTTCATTTCATTTCTGCATTTCACTTTCACTTTGTGTGTTTTTGTCTGCAGCCATTCTTTGAAGATCCAGAGGGTAAAATTTGCCTGCCTCCATCTTTGCGAGTGCACTCCTGGAAGCGCCCTACAGAGTTTATTGTCAACAAGGTAACCATCACACTATCATGATAAGGTTTCTAATAGGATACAACATGGCATATATCTACCTGTCCAGATTTGATAATGATGAATGAAGACAACTTGTGTAGGTATGCACATTTCAGCAAAGAAATTATTTGATTATTCATCTTTTTGCCAACTGATAATAGATGTATTCTGTAATTTGGGGATTTGAATCAATGTGGTTTAAGCTTTCAAAGTACACATTTGCTAGTTACAAAATATAAACATTAGCTCCAGTAACTTTTTACCGTCATTTGCTGTAAATCAACCATTTTATAGATGCAAAGATTTGATCTCTTAATCAAAAAAAATTAAAATTAAGCAAAGGGTTGCAGCCATTACATGTATTAACAAAGTGTAGTGAAATGTAGCTAAGGAAATCTGCTTTCTAGTCACCGCCAATGAAGTTTTAATTGCATCACTTCACTTTTCTCTTACCCCTCACTCGGCGCAGTATTGAGCAATTACTGAAAGCTTCCTGCTTTTTGAATTAGTCCTTGCCAGGTCACAAGCTGCCTTTTCACTCAAGATGTCAAAAGCATTTAATTAATTTCATACAAGAGTAACACAGGCTAATCACAAAAGCAATCAGCCGTACAGATGCAGGCAGCAGCTCTTGAATGGTCTTTTCTCTTCATCAATCTATACCGGTCTGTATTTCTAAAGCTCGTGTTATTGACGGAAATTATTAAAAGTTTGTCTTCTACTTAGAGTTGCCTTGACGATGGGAGAAAACACCGCCTCCCTTGACCCACAGCTGATCTCTCTCAGCATCACCTGACCCATTAATTCATATTTAATTAGTAACATGGTAGAGTCTATTAATTTGGTAGTCAAATATTCTTTGCAGACACAGTCTTGGGAGTATCTTGGTGAGGTTAGACCAATTAAGTCCCTGGGATGAGTAGAGAAGCATTAAGTAGGTCACATAATTATGTCCACCACTAAACAGGTGACCTGTGACAGCAATGTTCTAAAGCTAAAGATAATAAATGATCTTAATATGTACAGATGCTATGCTACAACACACTGTATTTTACAGTCCAGTCTGAATGCAGAAAGGTTGTAGGCCATTTGGCTTTGAAGGTGCTAAAAGTGAAAATATATCAATTTGCACCTAAAGTGATGTTCTTTATTTAAGGGTCCCACTGTTGTTGAGAGTCAAACGACCTTTGACCTGATCTCCTCCAATGATCACCTGATGTGCAGTGAGGTTAGTTTCCAGCAGTTTTTTTTTCTACTTGTCTATTATTTAAGTTGGATCGATCAGCGCTTGGATAGTGTAATTTAGATGTCAGACAGAGTGACGTTTGATTGACAAAAATTAATTAGACTGGGGTAATGCAATGCCCTATCGATTAATGGAATAATAGATCAGATAACTGAAGATTCAGCCAATAGATTTACAGATTGGTTGGTACAGTAGTCATTAACTCATGATTACTCCTGCTCTCCTTCCTCTTCTATCAAGCTGATGAGGTGGATCATCAGTGAGATCTATATTGTGTGGACGCTGTGTGACAGTGGAGCTACACAGCAAGATGGTTGGAGACCTTGGGAGCACATCTACTCACAGTGCAAGGTGGTGAAAGGTCATGTGCCGCTCTACAACAACTATGGGAAATACGTGGTCAGACTCTACTGGATGGTGAGCCTGACGCATACACACGCGCAAACACGCATTCACACATAGTCACAGGTCCACCGGAGGCTTTGTTAACTCCTTACAGAAGGATG
Organism: Scomberomorus guttatus; assembly: GCA_038419695.1. Classification (NCBI taxonomy): domain Eukaryota; kingdom Metazoa; phylum Chordata; class Actinopteri; order Scombriformes; family Scombridae; genus Scomberomorus; species Scomberomorus guttatus. The sequence continues at coordinate 13,837,009 of CM076462.1, forward strand.
TTTGTTTGGTCTGACCTTTACTGAAATGCAGAATATGGTAGGAAACTCTAACATTCAGCATTATCACTGCAGATGAAATTACTGCTTCACAATGACGCAATGTTAATCACACATTTTTAAAGGCACACTTGAGGCAATGGCTATAAAATGGCATAAGATTGCATTGTATTGTTCAGCGGATCCCACAAGGCTCAGCAGATGAGAGGGAAATGGGGATAGACTGAGGGTGTGTGTGTGTTTGGGTGAGGGGGGGGGATTGGAAAGCCTTATCCACTCAGAGCTCAAATCAATCAGTCTCACTACTGTGCCAAAAGTGGCTAGGCTTCATACATTGCCTGATGAATAGATAAGGCTTAACAGGAGTCAGCTGCTTCTCGGAGAGCAAGGCTCAAGTTGGACATCTACGCCTTGTGAGTCTACAGCAGGCACAACCCTGGGAGGGCTTTATACATTGCAGTGCCATTCATATTAATTGTGTGTAAGTGTAAGGAGTTTACGGATTTTTGGCTGCATAATAAAGGCCATCATTGCTTTGGGATACAGCTCAAAGTTGCTGGCCTGAGAGTTTCAGTGTGTGTGTTGCTTGCCACAGATCTGTAAGTAGTGGACACTACATCATTGTGTCGTTCCGGAAAGGGAACTTCTTCCTGCACAACAATATGGGTCAGTGAGAGAGTGGAAAAAGACAGAGCTAAAAGTGATGGTGTTCTTTAACACTGTGACTCTTGCCTTGACAAACAAGCATGACACGGTTGTAGGCAGCAGTCCCCGTGCCAGCCATAGCACGCTAACAGATGGTGGTTGAGATAGCATTAAGCACCCAGACCCCAACCCCCCCCCTTCCTTGGCTGTTTTTGTTCATAGGCTACTCCTCAGCTTGTCTGATTCCTTATTTTCCTTAGTTTCCTCCTTCATGCTGCTGTGAATATCATTTTTCAATATCATTTTCTCGCCCTGTTTTTCACCATCCTACAAACTCTCTCTGTCTCTCCTTTCCTGCTTTTCTTCCTCTCTCCTCTAACTTGTGCTTTTGCACCGCGTTTTACCCCATCTGCGAACATCGAGCTCCTCCTCGAGGCGATGGTTTGACAAGAGGGTGGAAGAACAAGCAAGAAAGAGAGAGGGTCCGCATTCTATGTGGGCTTGCGTTGCATGTGCACACTGCTCTGATAGATAAGGGAGAGGCACAGCTGTGAACTGACAGTCAGATTATCGCCTGCTTGCGCTGCTCTTTCCTACAGTGTGAAACTCCCCCAGACATCCAGTAGACAGACCACACCACAGACAGCATGTAACAAGCACTGACACAACTCAGGATGCTAAGACGCAAGCATACGTTTGCTAATGCTTGGAACCAGTCCAAAACCAGTACAGTCCAGACCACAGAGATAATGAGGTCATGCTATATTAACAACACATTGGGTTTTTGGGTAAAATTCCACCTGGACTTTTGGCGCCCATTGTAGTGATCAATGAATGAGTCATACCTGTGGCACACTCGGAAATGGGAGGAGAAATCCATTATCATACAATAGCAGTAGGTGTGTTAGAGTGGTATCATTTGTGGCCAATCACAGTATTTCCTCCTATTCCCTTCAAATGCAGCCTTCTGAGAATTGTAAAGTTATGAAGGCCGCCTAGAACACTTGTATGAATGTGATTGGATTTTACTAGTCAGCTGGTTGCTGACCAGAGGATACGTGAATGAGACAATGATACTGAACATGAATGAAACAGCTGATAGCTGATCAGCTGATGCCAGTAGTACTTCAGGGCTCTGCCTGAACTATTGCAATACTCCACACTAGTCTGAGAGTGTGAATATATAAATGTATGAATATATGACTTGTTACAAAAAAACACAATATTCCATCAGTTGCCAGCATATTACAAATATATCTCTTTTTAAGCTGGATTCATTTTTGTCGACCCTGGTTAACATGTTTTTTGTGTGTAATTATGAACAGTTATATTTGGAAACACAGTTATCCACATCTGCAGTTCTAAGAATATTATAGAACAATAAGGGTTACCTTTACTTTGTTTTACTTAAACAAAATAAAGGTGGCATTGAATTACATTTGACGTCATCCAACAATAATGTCACTACTGCATATGAAAGTGGTGCAAATCCCAAGTAACCTACAATAAGTTACATCACAATAACGTGCACATCATTTGTTATTGTCTGAATGAAATAGAAAAAACTAGTATAAAGAGATTTCTTTATCTACTATTTAAGATGCATTCATTATTATACCATATCTTCTCTTTTCTCTCTGCTTTTAGGGTTTTTGGAGGAAGATAACGGTTGATGATTCCATGCCATTTGATGAAGAAAATAACCTGCTTCTCCCTGCCTCCACCTGTCAGTCAGAGCTGTGGCCAATGCTGCTGGCTAAGGCTCTCATTAAAGTTGCCAACACAAAGTGAGTTACTGTGCATTCCACCAATCTCTATAAGACTCCATAAGCATCTCAGTACTGCCCCAAGGAGTTGGGAAACAGTTTTTATAGTCTTAAAGTAAAACGGCTTAAGAACAGACTCAAACTTATTCAGCATACAGAATATACCTACTATGCAGTCTGGCTCTAATAAGATCATTAGAAAAAAACAGTACGCACACTAACCCTTTGTATTCATGTTGTAAATGAAGTGGGGTAGTACTATTGCCCAGTTTCTAAAGCCTTGTTTCAATACACGCAGTAATTCATCTGCACAAACAAAATAAAAGCAGTCATTGAATCTTCTAACTGATTTTTAAGATGTTTTTGACCCTGATCAACTTAATTATTGAAACGTAGATAGAACGTAGAATGTAGCAGATACAAAATATATGTGATAATAATATATATTGTACTGTAAATGTTTTCTATAAATTTAAAGTTACCTAAAGAGGTAATTTCCTAGATAACATACGTACATGTAATATTTACTTTTGTAAAACAAAAGTTACCTACATATTTTAAAGCTCACACATGAACAAGAACTCCCACAGAGAGCCTTTTGCTGACTCAGCCAAGTCTTTACCTGACCTGATTTCTGCCTTCGACTGTGTTGAATTTGGTGACAGACAGGCAGTGTGCGTGCCTGTGATGGGGCAACATGGTGTGCGTAAAGGTGGCTGTTCCAGTGTCCGCAGAAGGTCGAGACATTAATGTTTCATCCAAGACAGGAAACAAAGGAGCCTCTCTCTCCTAGTGAATCATTTATAAGCCATAGTGAAAGTTCTTAGCGCTGAACTAGCACCAAACTTTGCCCAGGTGTCTGCTGGGGCTCTTCAGAAAACCTGCGGCCTTTTTTAATGAAAAGCTGAATTTGAGGACTCCTTCATTTGGTGCTGAGTAGCTTTTTTGTGCTGCTTATGGACTGTGGCATTGCTGATCAAGTCGTATTGATTTCGCTTCCTCGGGTATCATGACTCTCAACTGGACAGGTTGGCCACAGCATCCCAAGAGGACCAATTAGAGTTGCTGCAGCCATCTGTTTCAACTGAAAATTGTGTGTAAAGGACACACACTCTCATACACACTCCTCAAGATCAATATCAAGATCTAAGAGACTTAAATATTAGTTGCAATTCCCCGCATATGACAAATTTCAAGATTTGGAACATAACCTGAGCTAGTGTCCTTGACATTCAGTTACACAAAAAGTAGAAGAATTCCTTGCCGATTAAGACAATACTATACAGTTTAGTTGACTTTTTGACCTGTGTTAGCTGGTATTTGTGCCTTTAATGGTCACCATATCTACGAAGTATAGTGAGCAACCCATTGTTTCGGTATTCATGACTCAGTAGAAATGATCACAAACACTGTTGCTTTTAGAAATGGCAGAGTACATGGAAGTCAGGTATCTTTGTTGCCTTCCCCGGTGTCAGTCCAAGGCACAATGATAAAATAAAGAGAAAAAACACGCTGTCATTCACCATTTTTGCAAAGAGTACAAAGTGACATCCATTTGTGTTGTCAGTTGCCTAGTAACAGCGTTCTCATGAGTTAAACCACTTGAACAACAAGCATATTGTGTACTCCATTTCCCATACTGAAACCCTGACCTCACAAGTTCCATTTGAAAGCAGCAACACTGCCATTATAGGTGGTTTGGATTGAGTCTCTGGTTTGTTGCACATTTGTCTTTTATTCTTTGAAACGGTTGCAATTGGGTTTTGTGTGTGTGTGTGTGTGTGTTTGTGTTTGTCTCTCAGTGTAGTGTCAGAGGTCTGCGGGGAGATGGGTGAGTTCACCTTTATCCACACCCTCACCGGCTGGATCCCAGAAATCAGTCCCATAAAGTAAGATCCTCATTGGTCCACTCCACTATGCTACATGTCTGTGTCTTCCTCATCATCATATATGATCCTCTTTATTGTGTCTTCACTGGTGGATTTGTCATTCTCTCCTTTTGCTTTTCATTTCTCCTCTCTGAAAAGCCAAAAAAGTGAAAATCAAACAGACTATCTAATCTCTGGCAGTTTTCACAACAAAGGAACTCACATTCTGACAAGCAATGCATTTTTCCCTCTACCAGTTTCCTATTTTATAATGTATACTGTAGCAAAATCATGCAGAGAAGTGTACCTGTCTACAGTAATATAAAAAGTCACACTTTGGATAAAAATGTCTGGTCTGAAATGGAAACATAAATATATATAATAATGGGGGGAGGAGATGCTGCATGGAGTGGAGAATCTCAACTTGTCAGTGATGGAACTTTAATAGGGTATCAGTGTTCGGGAGTAGAGCTGGGGAATGTTATTCTTTCAAGCTCAGAAGGTTAGCTGCTGCTAGTGGGTTGCCTGGGGACTCTATAAACAGGTACAAGTATTGAGCATAACTGTGTTTGTGTTTCATTTTAAAAGTTTTTTGTCAATATTATGCTCTGGTGCATCATTATCAGCCACCTACCACCCACAACTAGTGAGCTAACAAGATGGAGGAGTTGGCTCCTTCTTGCAACAAAACAGGAAACTCACACAAACATCACCTTGAAGGGTTTTATTCAGCCAAAATACAGAGTGACATAAACATCAAGCAAAACATGGAAATCAGTAATATCAGTAGTGCCAGGAGTGTATGGATGAGCCACATCTCCTCTGACGACACCTGCCCTTCACTCCGCCTCCAAGCACCCTGGAACATAACCCAACATAGCTAAAAGATACACACACACTAAAGCAGTGGGTAATCCCAGGGTCATCAGAAGGGGCACCTACTAAAAATGGAGAAATACATGCTGTAATTAAAGCCAAATCCAAACCAGTGGACAGCAGAGAGAGCTGGCAGCGGTGACACAGAGCGCAGCAGATATTTTTATGTGAGGAGGTCAAACAGATCCTCCTCACATTAGAATGATCCAGTTAAAGGATCAGCAAAGTTGCCCTTTAAACAAACAACAAAGTGATGTCCTTCAATAAAATGACACGACTCTCTCACTCTTACTTCTTCCCCCATCACACATCAATGTGATATTCACTGTTTCCAGCCCACTAACCTAAGATAGTACCCTAACATTACTGCTGCTGCTGCTTCGCAGCATGCTGTCAGCCTGAGTGTGCGGAAATGACCCATAAATCTGGAGGCAAGGAACCAACTTCTACATACTGTTTTGGCTCCACCTTCATACTTCACTGGTTTCTTCAGTATGTTAAGTCGTGTCTGGGAGGTTCAATAAAAAATTGGATTATGTAATATATTTTCAAGAGAGAGGGAAATGCTGATGTGAGAGCTACGGCCAATTGTATCAAAAATAGAGGGACAGTATAGTAGCAGGAACAGAAACAGACAGAATTCATCTGTGTTGTAAGCTGGACAATAGACATGTGAGTTCAAAATAGCACTTGTCTGTTCAAAAGTTACATTTTTGTATGTTAAAACTGATAAGCAAATAATATCCAGACAAAAGCAGCTCAAAAAGTTGCAGAACAAAACAGGGGTAATGATTTGGGGGAAACTTTAGAACAGTAATGCCATCCCCTGTAGCCTGTAACCAATCACATTCTGTTTAATCTCTTCTCAGGTCTGTATACCTGGGAAAAGTCTGGGATTTCTTACAAGACAACATTCCCATATTTACACACCCAGATGAGAGTTTGCCAGAGAAGAAGCCTCAGACTGCAGATCCAGCTGCAGGGAGGGATTCCAGCCTGAATGACGGCAAGAGCCAGCTGCTGGAGCCAGAGAAAAGTAAAGGTCTGAAGTGTGCCACAGTCAGACACACAAACCACACAAACACAGAGAGGCGCACAGTTATGCACACATGCGTTCCTGCAAACATACATCTCAATTACACACCCTGCTTGTACATTTAATTGAGTGAGTCAATTAAATCAATCATCCATTAGACTGTGATCATTTGTATGCACAAAATGTTTTTATTACTCAGCTTATCAGCAGTTTGTTTAAAAATGATATATTATGTATTGTATATATATATATATGTGTGTGTGTGTGTGTTGTGTGTATGCACTGTATATTTGTAGGTACGTATGTGAATGCATAGTGTATGTAAATCTCTATTTTCTTCTCTCAACATCCATAATTCAACTAGTGTGGAGCATGGCAATGAATATTTCATTCTCCCACAGAAACTTTCACCTATCAATGATTTTATTCTCATAATAGTGCTAATCCTCATACCTTTGCAACCTACATAATATTGCTCTGGTGATTTACTATAGTAGGACAGGAAAAACTCCAGGCCTGAGGTTACTATTGTGCCATACTGCAATACTACTGATTTCTGAGCCAGTGTCCTGCTGCATCTTTCCTGTTGTTTCGAGCATCACTTCCTGTTTTCCCAAGTTCATGTATTATGGAGTGCAGGCTACGTAGGTTAATGTGTGTATGGTGGACTATAAATAAACCAGCAGAGGGAGCAGTGGCAGGGTGAATTATTTGGTGTTCCCGCAGGGCAGAGGAGCCTCCCAAGTCAAGTGTGGTTATCTGATGACGGCAAGATTGAAACATGTCCTCAAAAAAAAAGAGTGTGTGTAGCTCGGTGTTGTTTCAGGTCATAGAGGTAGAGAAATGAAGGCTTTACCAAGGAAGGTTTTATTAATTAAAACAGGAATTTGTCATTGAAATACAATTTCTTTCATGTGTGATCACCAGTAGAATGCTAATCATACTTGGCATTGCAGTGTAAAATGATAAAGAGGAAATGATGTGGGACACTTTCTCCTTGTACTGTGATTTATATTGTATTCAGTATATTATTATATTCAAAAACACAACATGACATTTTGTTATGATTGGGCCACCGTATGAATATGCTTTTATATGCTGACATTAATCTGTCCCTTGTTCCCTTCTACAATTCTGCTTGTTTACAATAATGAAGGTGTTGGATATTAACATAATGTGATGACATGCACACACAAAGTTGTATTAATTCACAGGACATTTATGCTTTTGGGAAATGCATTGCAGAGTGCTCTCATACACACATTGAACACACACACACACACACAACTTACACATTCTTTCTCTCTCACTGTTTCAGTGCTCACATTTATATTCAGTTGAAATGCATAAATTGAAATGCATAAATCACTACGCAGCAGAAGAACCACTTCTGTGTTCAATTCTTAATGTGTAGCCTTTATATTAGTCTAGTGCTCCCATCTCTCCGCACCATGGTCCTTCAAATTGATTTTCCATGTCTCCTGGCCCATGTGCTCCTTATATGATATACTCTAAGATGCACTATAGGGGGCAGGGCCCTCCATAGATAACCTAGATACTGTCTTGTTGCCTGTGGAGGCAGATAGTGCTTTCACAAGAGAGGTAAAAGTCTCTCAGTATGTTTAATCAGAGTCAGTCAATAACTTTAGATCATAATTTAGGGTATATATGTTTGTTGTGTGTGTGTGTGCTTGTCTGTGTTTGTGTGACTTGCCTGTTGGGCTAACCTATATTTATATCAGTATTGTGTGTGCTTCTCAGGTACCCCTGAGGTAGCAGTGTGTGCTAGCTACTACCCATTTCAGCTGCATAACAGTTCCTTTGGGTCTGGCCTAATGGTATGTAATTTCCTCTCTTGCTGGCTATGCATGCACTTGCTCATTCCAAGTTTTGTACTTTAGTTACACTGTTGTGAGACACATTTTCATGGATGCAAATGTGTCTCGTAACAGTGTGATCCATAACAGCGTAACACTGTACCACAGTCATACTGTTACGAGACATTTGCATACAAGAAAATTAGATTTCATCGACTGTAGATTGCTGTCAGATATGCAATGCAGATTTGGAAGCGTACAATTTCACATCATGAGGCAGATAGCAGTCTGGCCAGAATGTGTACATGAAAGATGTGGAGGAGCAATATGAACTCTGATGACCAACAGTAAGCAGTACAAAAGGTAAATCTAGTGTTCAGCCTTCAAGGAGGCATTCAAATAAAAACAAAGAGAGAATCATTTTTAATTTGTCTAATTTTATTTAATTAACTGACATGTCATTTTTTCCTGAATCTCTGCTGTCTTTGTCACCTCTCTTATGTAGCACAATCATGTGAAAATGCACTGAAGCCCCATAGTAACAGTGGGTGGTAGAGATGAAACATAACAGTGCTTGTGATCTGGGGGCATGTTGTGTTCTATTTGGATGCTTTGCCTCAACAGGCTTCTCTCGTTTTATTATTTACACCCATGCTGAACCTAATTGGTGGACAGTTTCTAGTATTTTCCTCTGTTGGACGTGTTATATCACCTCCACGCCTGTTGAACTTGATTCACCTGTAGAGTTGTTTACAGGGGACAGTGATTCTTAGCGTAGGTTAGGTTAAAATACTTGTGTTCATGTTTAAAAGTGAGTATTGCATGTGCATTCATTTCTGTGCATTTGTCTATGTGCGTGCGGGCATGCAGGCTAATTCCTCAGAGTTTCTTCGTCGGTATGGCCTCTCTTTGCTGTACAGCCACATTGTCCTATTGACCAGAACCCGGGCATGCCCGCTGGAGGCACCACCCAAACCACCACCTGTGCCCCGATGGAAACTCATCCGCCAGCGCAAGGAGATTGTGGTCACCGATGAACCACGGAGTGAGTGAGAGACAGGGAAGGGAAGGCAGGAAATAAAAGCTGGTAAAATTGAGTTTGGAAAGAACAGGTGGTGAAGGGGAAACCAGGAGGAGGATGCAGGGGAGGATATCAAACAAATTGAAAAGCACAAATTATGTGATAGAGTGTAGGTGAATGTCATAAATAAATATGACTAGAAAGCAAAGCGAGTGCTAATGCAGCCTGCAGGAGATTTAGAACCTACAGCACGGAGGGCATACAGTACTGCATGCTTAAATAAGGAGGAGGATAGCTACAATATTTCAGTAGTGAAAATAGATGCTGGCTCGGGCATATCTGACATCAGCTGATCTCTGAGTGAGAAATGCAGTAAAGAGAGTCAGAGTGTGAAAAAAGCAGTGCTGGCATGATGTGTGAAGGTTTTTTATTTTTTCTTCTTTATTCTTTTCGCAGAGCTCCCTTTGTCAAAACCAGAGCAGTTCATCGAGGTTGCCAGTCCTTTTCTTTCCTACCGTGTCAAGAGCAGCGTTGGCCCAATCCCAGAGCTGTGTGTACACTGAAATGATCTAAAATTGAGAAATTAAATGAGATGAATCTTTTCTGTTGTCCTGTTTCTGCTCATTTAGCTGTGTTCTACTGGTAATAGAGTTTTCACTAGTCTATAGCTCACATTATTCCATGCTTCCCATTTTCTTACTCTACTTCCATCTCTGCCACATTTTCTCCCTGCAACAAGCCTAGGACAGCTGAGAAATTTAAACTATATTGACTTTTTTATTCTTTTGTGCTTCAGAGCCTACTGTACAAAATTATAAAGACTGGTTTACTCCCACTTGCCTATTACTAGACTTACTGAGAGAAATGTTTCCTCACACTCTTAAGCTAAAAAAACTGTCCTCGTGTGTCACTTGATATCTATAATGTGACACGCATGACTCATTTGTAGATGATGTGGTCCCCTGCTTCTGAATGTGTTGCCATCAGATGTCATGATTATAATATGATGTCGCATGTATGTGCACATAACATGTTACATGAATATGTGTCTTTGTGTGTCAAGCAGAGTGAAGAGTGAGGCCAAGCAGAGCGCTCAGAGGAAGCGGTGCTGCGGATCCCCTATGGTGTCGATTGCTGAGAGAGAGGAGGCTGAATGCCGAGAAGGCCTTCAGCCTGATGCAGCTGAACGCACCACTAACTCAGCAAACAGCACTGACAAAATAGAGGTACTTAGAATTACATTTTAAAGAGCATCTTGTTGTTAACTTAACTTAATTGTGGTAACCTGAATCCATGAGGATCTGTGAAGCCCTCAGTAATGCTACTTGTTCAAAAGCTTATAACCAGTAGTTATAAAACAACCCTAAAGAAAACCACGATAGTAGCAGCTGTGCAAAATTTTGTTGCCTCTTCTTTTTTCCTCACTTCAGTTCTTCCTCCATTTTTCCCTCGCCCCCCTCTGTCTAAGTATGCAGTTGAAGGCTCATCAGAGTGGCTCTGTGTGCCAGTGACAACAAGGCTGTCATCCCCCAGTCTCAAAGTCACTTCTGTTGTCTCCCAGCCAGGCCACCACTGACCAGGGGCACATCTGCACTAAAGAGAGAACCAGCAAGCGAAGGGAGATGAGGGGGTGGGGTGGGGTTCAGAGCAACAGAAGAGAGACACACAGACAGACACAGAGATGAGGATAGAAACAGAGATAGAGGGGAATAAAGGGGGAGACAACCGAGAATGAAAAATGGACGAGAAAGTGACAGTGGAGAGAAAGTGACAGCGGAGTAAGAAACAAGAGAGAGATGGGAAAAGAGAATCTCTGGTGTGTGGTGGTGGTGGTGGTGAGCGGGCCGTGTGGGTTTCATACAGGGAGAGGTCGTGTACTGTGCTGATGAAAAAAGCAGTGCAATTAGATGGTGAGCCATCAGTGTCTGCGTCTCCTGGGGGGGTTCATTATTACACTTCACTCCTAGCATACAGAGAAAAAATAGAGTTCATATTAATCGCCCTCTTGTGTAACTGTGACCAGTTATAGAGCGGTTAGGCTAGGGCAGTATGGACACGCTAATTTGATGTGTCGTTTGATGTGTACGCGCACGTGCACTCGCGGATTGTGTTTGTGTCATATGTGTGCCGCATTTATGCTAAATGCGTGTTCCCGCTCATCGTTAGCACGTGGTGGGTCACGTGCGAGGGGACTGTACTTACGTGAGAAGGGTTTTTTTTTGCTGTTTTGACCGCTCCCTCTGTTTCTGTCAACCCTTTGCCAACAGAATCAACCTCTGTGCCTAGCTCCCAGGAGAAAAGATTGTGGTGTCACATGACGTTCCTAATACCCTCAATGGCCTACTCACTCAACTTTAGTGAGGGTTAAAGACTTAGGCCCTGGTGTAAGCGTGCTGTTTTAACCTCTAATATTCTTGGAATGTAGTTAATCACTGAATTACCAAAGCCCCTCTGTGGTTTCAGTTTGCTTGTGCCAGAGAACTACACTTCCCCAATTCCAGTCTGGCCTCTTAGATCAATGCATTTCCTTGTGCTCGTGGTCCCTCAGGAACCGTGAGTAGCCACAGAGAGATGTTTTAGGTTTGATTTTGTTTGATTTCTTTCATGTATGAATTTGAGGACACCTCGGGAGCCACTTGGAGAGAAAAGCCTTAACTCTGGCTGCGTAACATAAAAGCCCCACGAAGTGCGGGATTAAAGAAATGCCCGCTCTTCCACCCATCAACCCATGACTGTGATTTAATCACAGAAAAAGAAAATAGCTTTCTCCTCCAAAAGCAGCAGCTTAAAATCCCTGGAGCCTTGTGTGTAAGATCTATCAGTCTCAGTGTCCTCTTACTGTACACAGGTAAGACAAGCGATCGAATAAAAGGAAATGGCGTGGGTGGACAGGACATACCATGCCTTAGAGCCCGGCTCAAAGTTTCATGTACTCTCTCGTGAACATTTATATTTTTGTTGCAGGAAAAGTGGTGGATAGGAGGTCAAGTGTGCATCCTAATCACAATGCCTCTTTTCCTTCTGTCTGGGTACTTATTCAAATAAGTGGTGACTCACTCACACACACACACACACACACACAGACAAACAATCACTCTGACTCATCAGAGACTTGGCTGGGGTTGCTTTGAAGTTACATGACAGAAAGCCATAATTCTTATTGAGAGCTGAGTAAACTGTTGGACATTCACCAGGAGTGCTCGTCAGGGGAGCCTTATTTGAAAAAAAGCTTCAAATGAAGTGGCTCTGAGGAAAAGGAAAGTTCCGTCAGTTGATACAGGTGTTGTGCCACTTCTTGCACTTGAATCTAGCTTTGCTACCAAAGCGGCAGCAATGCCCTTCTCTAGACCACATCATTCCCTGCCTTGCTCAGACAGAAGAATATGGCGTTTGAAGGATTTGTTAATGACTCATTAGCTATATTTCTTTATTTTGTTGGGCAAACGAGCATGAAATCAGAGCTGCTGAGTAATTCCCCTTTAAGAGAAATAACATGCTAAACAACATAATAACTCTTCATCTGTCACTGACAGTCGAAGTAAATTAGAGCTGGTATTCCCTGGTGGTGTTTTTAGCAGGGGAGGAGCAGCCCTTGTCACATTAAACCGTGCCTCATGTCCTGTGGTGTTCAGCGAGAACGGCTCAACACCACAGCTGGCATGGAATCACTAGAGGGTGGAGGCGTATCTCTGGCAGTGTTACTCCATCAGTAACTCACTGTTCATGCCTCCCTCACTCTCTTTTTCTCTCTCTCTCTGTCCCTTTAGGTTACTGCAGAGGACATGAAAAAGGACGATGATGACATCTCCGATGGTATAAGCTGTTTTGCAATGCTTGGCCCCTCGTTTAAGTTGAAAATAATCTGTGCCGTATCAACACACAAGATTGCCTAACCCGAGGTCAAATATCGGACTTCCAGAATGCGCAGATGCTCATTAATTTTGGTCAATTGGAAATGATAAATGTAGTCAAGGTCTTCATTATTGGTCGACTTGAACCGCATCTGTGCAGCATAGTCCAATTAATGTGATTAGAAGTATTTGCATCTCTCGCCTCTACTCCCTCCATCTTTCTCTCCATGCCTCCATTGGTTGGCCAAGACACTTTGAAGAAGATGGGACTGAAATTATGCCTTATGACAACCGGCCAATTCCCTGCCTTCTCTCTGCCCCCGTTTAGTTGCTTAGTAACACCTGCAGTTTGAGTGAACGGACCACCATTGCTCAGCGGCAGAGACGCTGGCCCTCGCCGCCTCAGCTTTCTGATCAGACTCTCGCTTTCAGTAGAGCTCGGGGGCAGAGCAACTCTGTGTGTGTGTGTGTGTGTGTGTGTGTGTGTGTGTGTGTGTGTTTTTTTTTTTTGGGTGGAGAGTGTGTCTGTGTGCATATGTCTATAACCTTTCTCCACATGCATCGAGATGGTGGGAGTCAGTGAGTGGGAGTATGGATGTGCATGTGCGCTTAGACTATGCTATTATGTGGGAGTTTGGCCAATTCGACTCACTGTGTTTGAGATAATGATTTGAGTCTAGGATAACATGCTATGAGTCACAAGAGGAAAGAGGCATTTTGTTACTCGCAGCATTTTGAAATGGGAGATTTCACAGGCAATTCTATATCCATTTGGTATTAAGTGTGGCATGAAAAGCTACAGCCAACTTGGATGCTACTCAGCTTGATAAGGACACATTTTCTTACACTGAGATGCTGTAGATTTATATCAGTAATAACAAATGATATGAAATAAAGTACTTTGCTTTATAATCCATCTCAGTAAAAGCGGAAATACTGTAGACCTTACACCAAATCCCTAACCTGAGAAAAAGTGTTTATAATTGAAATACAGTGTTATTCAGGATTTGAGTGTCATTTCACCCTAAAGAATAGAATTTGGCTTTCCCCCCAGATCGGCCCAAAACTGCTCTGAAGGAACCCATGACGGAGGAACCTTCAGCTCCTATCAAACCCATCCTGCAGGAGACCTGGGTGGATCTCAATGACTTCGCTAAATGCTTCCAGTGAGAAACAAAGACCCACACACAAATATAAACTTATGCACTATAAACATACTGTACCAACGGATAAGCATTGACAACATTTTTTAAAACTAAGCTCACAAGTCGCTGGCATTTATTTGTGCTTTTCTTCTAGTAATCTCTTGGTGTTCCATAAACCACAAATCTACCCACACCACTTTCAGAAATCTCACCTTAAGGTACAGTATGTATCAGGAATCAACCTATTGACTAATGGCTGTATGTTCAGTTTACAGTGCTGGTACTTTGTAAGCTTTACATTTATTTCCACATTCTCACATGTGTCCATGTGTTTGTACTTTGGCACACTGACAGCTACCAGCAATGCTGCACTGCTTGTAAATGTCTAATTTTGTCCCCAGTTTTAATGGTGTACTGCATCTAGTGTCTACTGTATTGTTACCTTTTTCTACTGTTTTCACCCCTGTATCCACTTCTGACCAAATCAATTTCCTCTTAATGATAACAAAGTACTTTGATTTGATTTGTTTGTATCAGATATATTGCTATTGACTTGAGCTGTTGTTGTCTGCAGAGCACTGTCTTGTCCAAAACGGCGACAGGAATCAACTGCACTGGATCGTCTTCACACTCTCTTACCTCTGGATCCTTCCCTGTGTCATCTGCTGTGGCAAGCCCAGAAGTACACACACACACACAAACACACAAACCAAAAACAAAACAAATCAAACCCTGTTCATAGTACCCACTGATGATAAATTAATGTTATTGAACCTAGTAAGTAGTAAATAAGTGAATATGTACCTATATAGTATTTATTGAAACTAAGGCTATAGTGCCTAACAAAAAAAGGCATTAGCAAAAAATAAAAAAAATAAAAGAATAAAGAAATTAGCAAAGTCAGAAGCAAGTGTGGAAGTGCCTGAAGGTCGGATAATGGCTCCACTCCTCCTCAGCAGTGGTGGTTGCCACTTGTTCCCATATCATATCAAGTACAAGAAAAAACAACAGACATTGGCAAAAAGCATGGCAAACACATCTTTTTATTTGACAAAAACAATCTTAACTCAAGGTTTCAGGCAGCTTTCAGCAACATCTCACATCTAAATGTAACTGTGATCCTGTTCACTCAGACCAAAACAACCGAAATTGAGCCAGATTTGGTGTCTTAGTTAAAAGCTGTCCCTGTGCTAGGTGTTAGTGTCCTTGTTCCTGTCTTTAGGAGGTAATGAATCTGTAATATTCTCTGCCTGTTTGTCACACTCACCACACATACACACCACTGAAGGTGTCTGAGAGTGACAGTGTGCGTGTAGGGCAGGGCTTTGTCTGACTTTTGTGTCTTTGCATGTCTGCCTGTATAGAGCGATGGTTCTGCTAGTCATTCCAGACACGTATGCATTCTCTCACTTTTCTCTTTTTCTCTATGTCTATATTTTCTACCCTTATCTGTGTCTCCTGCTTTGTCTTTCTGTCTGGCTTTCTCACTGTCTTATAGTTACCAAATTTGCCATCTTGCCTTCTCCTATTCAGATGCCACTTCAAATGCTTCTTTAGCTCGCACGGCTCTTTTCTATCTCTTCTTACTTCCTCCACTTACCTCCCCTTCTCCCCTTCTTTTCCCCCTTCCTCCAAACTCTCTTCCACTAAGCCACCCTTCTATCAGTCTATCCATCATCCCTCCCTGCGGCTTTCCGCTCTTTCTCTCTTTCACGTTCTTTTCCTTGTCTGCCTTCATACTGATAACTAAGGCCAATGTGTGTGTGTGTGTGTGTGTGTGTGTATTTCCCAGTGTTCAGAGGTGAGAGGTACTCACTACATGTGTGTGGACAGCCTGCAACCTTCCCAGATCCTCATCAGCTTCTCTGCTCTGCTTCTCTGGGGGGAGACAGCCGAGGAGAGTAAGGATTTATCCACACACGTACACACACACACACACACACACGCACGTATGCACGCACGCACGCACACACACACACACACACACACGCACGCACATGCACACACATTTACTCAGATACAAAAGCAGTCTTTACAAGTCTTTCAATCTTAATTGGTGTATATAAATATTCATAGCAAACACGTCACATTCACATTTTATGAACGTGCCCCGCTCTGTTTATGATATTTGACTGTGACGTGTGACCAACAACACCTTTTCTCTCAACCCTGCAACACCTCATAGAAAAGGAAATGTCAGCAGCGTGTAGGTCTGCAGTCCTCCTCGCCCAGCCGTACTCCTGGAAGAACCTGCAGTCTCAGCTGCCAGTTCTCACCATCAAGACCACATCCTCAAAGGCAGTCATGCTTAGCTTACCCCCGGGGTAAGGCATTGATGGTTTACTCTTTTATCCCAGACCAAGTTATTTTACCATGCAGTCATGACCGATCAAAATTAAAAAGGTTAGATCAAGGTCATTAGCAAGCACAGGCTGGTACGTCACAAAACTCTGTCATTTATTGTATGTTTATGTGTATTATGATCCCCATTACCTATAATCACAGTATTATGTCCTTTAATAAGCCATTTCTTCCTTTTAGTATTTGATATGGTAGCTCATTAGCATGCCACTAGTGCTGCCAATGTTTTAACCTATTATACAAATGTATGCATTTTTTGCACAGCACTCTTTGGAGAAAAATACTGTGATATAAGCGTTTAACTCTTGTGATTTTTACAGTTATGCAGAGCTCTACTTAAAGCTATCATGAAGTGAGCAGAGGATATCTGCCTACCTCAGATGCTCTGAAAAGCAGTAAAAAGCATCTGTCCTAGTCTCTATTAATGGGTGCTGCTTGGCCTAGAAGCAGAGGGCCTAGTTTCTGGGGTCAGGTGCAGGTATGCAGCAGTGCAATTACCACTGAGCCATAATCACACACATAGCACTCAACTTATTGTGCCCATACGCCCCATAGTGCACACTCTCTATGCTTTCCATGCTTTTGTGCAGCAATCATTTTTAAAACACTCTTTTTCTCTTGTCCTATCAGCCCATGGTACACTGTTCTGTCAATGTGTTCTTTTCTTTAGTCTCTCCACTGACCCTTTGTGCTTTCTTCTTCCATAATAATTGAATTTTTAAACTGGTTTTATCTTTTTTTCCTTTGTAATCTCTCTGCTTTCCCTTTCCCTCTCCATTTGTCTCATCTTCCTGTCTTCTCTCCCATATTCTTCTCTCTCTCTTCCACTCATTTCCTTTTTGTATGCTGTCCTCTTCTTCTACAGAACTAGCCCAGCTCCGCCTCAGTGCTCATCCATCTAGTTAGTCTGCGGTGGCTGAATTATGTAAAGCTAATGGGGCCAAGGAAGTGGGGTTCCACTCTCTCTCAAGCCTGACCAGGCCCTGTGAACTCAGCTCGGCATTTGGCAGAGAGGACATTAGGCTACAGAACTTTTGGCTGTTTGACCCACTCAGTATTACTTGACAGAAATATACTCCCACTATTAAGACTAGAAGTGGATTTTATTTATTAGAATGCACTGTTGTTTCATACATTTCCCCCTGATTGTACAGTTACTATTACCAAAAACCTTGGTAATTACCTTTGCGTGTCTTTAAAGGTTTGCAAGCTAAAAAGGTTGGGAACCACTGTTTTAGAGTAATTTAGTGTGTGGCAAACCTGATCATGTTCGCCGATATTTAAAATTTTCAATTTTTTTTCTCTCACCTTCAGGCGCCATGTTTTGTCCCTCCACACCAAGGCACCACTGGGCTACCATGTCCACCTTTGCAGCAAGACACCTTTCATCTTTGGGGATGAAGAAACCATTATGTCACACCTTGCCAAGGTGACTCGTTGTCAGTTGAATTATCAGTTGACACTGACAGTTGTTTTTAATAGTAGAAAGTCTCTGTGCTTAATAGCTCAGGACTTATGAGCAAAAACATATCGTATACATAACCTTCTCAACCAAACTATTCTTTAATGTGAGTAACAATGAGTGGGATGGTAGGTTTATGCATGTGCTATGAGCAAAGAAATACAATTTCTTTATCTCGTCTTTCGTTAACAGTCCACCACTGAAATTCATTGAAATGTATTGTGTATTGTAGGAATACAGCTTTCCTGTTTCTATTCAACTTGCATTTTACAAACTGAACCAGTAAACAAAATTAAGATGCATTCCCGCTGCTCTCCTGTTTCAAAAAGGAAAGTGCTCGTTTCACTGACCAGGCCTTGTCCATCCTGAGGGCCCTGTCCAGAGTGGTGGCTGTCTATAGTGATGAGCAGGACCAGCCAGCAGCTAGAAGGGCCCTGGAAGAGGCACATTGTCCCAAAAACATTAACACTCCCCTGGGAAAATGGGAACTCCACAAGGTACTGTAGCTTGCTTACCCATTATGGCACACAATTGTACTGTACATACAGTGATTACCTCACCTTACTTTATACCTTGGTAATTGACTGACAGTTGCTACATCTACATGTACATACATGCATGTAGCATATATTAGGCCTAGTTTTTAATTGGCTAAACCACATTGTAGTACACCTGTAACCATATAGGATGTGATTAAATTAGGAATGAGCTAAGAGAAATTTACCATTTATATATTCATGTATTCAATAGCATCCATATTGTTTAGCTACTGTACAAAAACTGTTCGGCTTAATCAATGAATGATGTCTAACATGTTTCAATCCAAGTTTCATTCAACATCTGAGTTCTTTTAAGACCAATCATTGGTATTTTACAGTACCACCACTGCCACTCATTGTTTCAAGGCCACCTGTTTCAGCTGTTACAAAGCTGTGGCGTCTACTAAATTATTTTCACAAAATCTCTGTATATCCTGACTACTGAACAGCAGCCATGTCAAAGGCAGGATGATTCACACTGACTTATGCGGTTATTTAAAAATGATGAATGATGTGTGGAGTCTAACAACCCGCCTACTACCCCCTAAGGGGGTTTGGCTTTAGGGGTAATGGATCTCTTATGTAAACATGGCCTTTCATGCTTATATATTTACGATGGTATAAATCACAAAAATCTAAATACCATCTTCACACACTCAACACTCACATGCAGGCGCACATATACTAAACATCTGTTAACATCTTGCCTCTTTCTCCCCTGTGCGCATGTGCATGTGTACTGTGTGTGGGTGTGTGTGTGTGTGTGTGGGGGGGGGGGGGCCTGTAGGTGTTTAACTCGGCAGTCTACCACATGCTGTGCGAGGCCCTGGGTAGGAAGCTGACAGCAGAGGAGCGGTTTGCTGTACTGGCCCTCACTACTGATCCTTTACTTTTAGCGACTGAACCCAAACAACACTCCCCTGCATGTAGGAGCCATATGTGTGTTAATTTTATGTTGTCCATCTACGTATTTTTGTGAATATGTGCCTAAAACATGTAATATTGAGCATCATGGCTTCATAACAGTTTTTGTCAATACTGTCCCTGTCTAAGCAGTAGCTACATCTTATTCCTTCTTTACAATGTATTGAACAGCTATAATCAGAGTATTAAAACGCCTACTCTACCCTATCTAATCATATGACATGAAAGTATAGTATAAGATTTGACACGAAGTAGTAAAAAAATCCTATTATTGTGTAAAATGTGTCACTCATTCTATGGCTTTTCACAGTATCAATAATTTGGTATGGACTCATAACTTGAATTGCTCTGCTGTTACTGTTTTGCATTGTTACTCTCTTAAGTGGATGCGGAGTCAAAGCCTCCAGAAAGCTGGAGAGACAGGAAGCCAACAGACAAGGAGGTCAAGGCAGTCACCATTCTGCAGGCTGGATTCAAAGGGCACTTGGTGCGAGAGATCCTTAATGCCTCTAAACCTGGTAACCAAACCCATACACACACACACTGAAAAGGTATTCAATTAAAGGTCATGGTTTAATCTCCAGTTGGAAAGGCTGCAAATGCTGAGTTTTGATTAGAGTCCCATTAAATTCCCCTTTCTTCTCCACTGCTCTATGTTTGAATCTGCATCTGCAGCACTTGGGAAAGCTAAAGTGGCTAAATTAAAACAACAGGATACCCGCCATCATGCGCAGATTATTATTTAGTGTCTAAAAACACAAACGCACGTCTGCTTCTTACATTCGCAGTGTGCTTCAGTCTGATGGCACATATTTGTGCCTCTAAGCAGAGGCACGAATATGTGTTGCCTCTGAGCAGAGGCACAAATATGTATTGATGAGACTGCCACTCTTACTAATACAGCCTGACAGATGAGGGGTCGCCACAGAGGGGAAACACACACACATATAGGAAATGCACACGTACATGCACACAACATTCCCGCATCAAGAGCCAAACCTTTCAATAGTGACAGCAAGTGAAAGATGGGGACGGGAAGATATGGAAACAGTGGACACTTTGTAGGGAAGGATGAGCGATTAGATGGAGATATTGAGCTGAGCTGCTTTTCCATGCCATGTTGCTTTGGAGTCATTTTTCCTTTTGTTTCTTGTAACTGTTTCAGCAGCAGGTATGCTCTTATGCAGGTTGCAGGGTGAAAGATATATCTCTTTTGAACCTTTATGATAACCACTACTATGCAAAACATTTAAAAATTACCTTTGCCAACATTTAAGTTTTTCTCAGATGCACTTAAATCATTTTTGATATCCAATTTTTTCCAGAAGCAGTTTTAATTATCTCACTCTCTAGCTGCACCACTGCTTTCTGATTCCAGGGGAAACACTGGTGGTGAAACATTGCCCAGACATTCTCTATTTATTGCCCGGGCCTGAAGCTAACTGTGTCTTCTCCGGGCACAACACATGACACTGTCACCCTCTGAATAACTTGCACATATGGGAGTCGGAAACAGCCTCATTAATGCAGCATTTGCAAACAGTGCTGTGCTGTAGCTTCTATGGGATTTTGCCTAATTTTTTATGGCATGAAAATGTGGTTTGCGTATGCCAAACATCTAGTGCATTTTTAAAATATCCAGATCATTATAGAACCCATCTGTTTGCAACGCTGTTGCTGGTGGTTTTGTGGCATTAGCATGAGCACACGCACATGCGCACACACACACACACACACACACACACACACACATGCACACAGGCTGAACAGCTTGACTTCTATGGAATTGCCTTTCATGTTAAAGTTATCTCAAATTTTATTAATTTACTAGTCAAAGCACAAAAGTGCAGCTCTCAGAGTGGCACTTACAGTAATGGCAAAATACCAGTCAATTAATAAAAAGCTATTTATCAAAATTAAGAACTGGTCTTTTCTTATTTTAGTGACAGAACAGCTAAATTCCCCAATACATCTTTTAATACCAAGATATACCTCAAACGCCTCACTGCACACTCCACATTTCTATATAATTCTGTTTCTCCTGCTCTCCTTCCCCTCTTTCTCTGCCTGTTGCGTCTCCTTGGTTATAAAGATGATAAGTCTTCATCTTCAATCTTCAACAGCCTGTCTTGGCCCCTATAATGGCTGTATCAATTTGGAAAAGTGGCCATTTGAAAAGGGAGAGCCGAGCACTAGGGAGGGAGGGTTGGGAGGAGGTGAGGACACCTATGCTACATTTCAGATGGGGAAACATCTATCATTCAACTGTCTCTGAAGAGGTCTCATTTATATGCACGGGCATACAGGTACACACATACCCATGACCACAAAGTGCTACAACTTATTAAAAAAAAAAAAAAAAAAGGCTCTGTTCTGTCAGAGTGGTTACCTGTCTGGTGAGATGAGTGTGAAAGTCAAGGTGTGAATGATCTCTCTCCTATCCTCCTCCTATTGCATTTAGCAATTTCTGCTTCCCACTCTGAACTAGGTCAGCTACAATAATTTTTTCATGGGTTTGACAGCAACATGGATTGTCTTTCATCTTTAATGGTGGCTACTTTTCTCTGTGTGTGCATGTGTTTGTGTCATCCAGGCACGAAGGAGAACCTCAGTGCGTCTAAGATCCTTCTCGACATGTGGCCGAAGGTCGAATCCGATACAGACAAACATGCTGCCTTCTTGCTACGGTAAATGAGAGATAAATACAATACATAATATGAGTAAAACCTCACCTTACACATAATTTATTCATTCAAACCAATGTGATTATCTGAGACAATATGAGAGCACTCCTACTACAGTCCTGTGCCAACGCTATGTATATTGTATGGCATGCGTTTAGCCTCCCTGTTGTACCGCATGCCCAGAATCTGCTCCCTCTCCTGGTTGTGGCGGCCTGTGGCGGCCAGGCAGGGAGCATTTTCCACATTGTGTTCCATCTTTTCCCAGTGGTACCATCTGCTGTTTATCCTTTCCCCGTTCCAATCGGCTAGCAGCGTCTGCCGAATGACCCGCTGCCTGGGGAAGTGTGTTTGTGCATGAGCGTTGAGAGCTCGGTCAATGTGTGTATGTAGGGGTGGGGGTTTGCTGGGCGTTGTGCGCCTTTGAGCGTGTGTTTTTCATAACTGACAGAAACATCCACTTCAGTCAAAGTTCATGCTGAGATGTGAAGTGCATCTGCTTTCCTCCAATGTAGTATTTTTTTTGCTAGATTTTCTTGATGTTAATGATTTGTTAATGAAGTTAATCGTTTAGTTTATTTTATAAGTAAATTACTTTCTGAGAAAACATTTTGTCATGGTCTTTTCTCTATATATGTGTTTTTAATACTTAATTTGAAGTTCCTAAAAGCACTCTCCGCTTCTGTGTTTCCTGCACAGGTATATCATTGACCACTCTGAGAGAAAAGCTGAGCTCTACCCCTGTCAGCAGGATGAATGGACCAGAATCACATTTAGTGATTACTCGGTCTCCCTTCAAGACACAGCCAACTCCTGGGTCTTGGTCTTCAGGTTAGAGAATGTTGTAAATTAAAGGTTAGGTTTGTCATTGGAAGGCACCAAGGGTGAATTCCCAACCTGGCTCAGAAAATCTGGGTGAATCCAGGTGTAAATGACTGATGTGTCCCCTTCGCACCAAATGTCATAATGTTGCCTTTGAGCAATGTACTGTACACAACTTTAAGTGAAGCTGAAAATGTAGATTTCTGTAACAGAGTGTCAACAAAACAGACGAATATGGTCTGACCTTGGAATTCGATAACTTCTTTACTCCATTTTTTTGTGTGTGAAGAGAGGTGTTCCTGGTTCCCAAGGAGATGCTGCTGGTACCAAAAGTGTACTCCCCAATCCCAAATTGTCTGCTGCATGTCATAAATAATGACACAGGAGAGGAGCTGGACATGGTCTTCAACAAAGTAGTTCCACATGTCTATCAACCCAATAAGGTCTGTGGATGCTATAAATCCTTGCATTTCAAATCTCCATGTACTCGGCATTCAATCGATATGTTTTGATAAGAGTTTCCTTATTACAATGACAAATGTCTTCACTTTAGGAGTGCCTCCTGCATTGTCAGCCTATTACAGAGATAGAGATACATGTTAAAACTTGCTCTGATAATAAAGATGTCATGATATCTTTTGTAAACCTCTCTGTATCTCCTGTTCCAGCTTGGTTATACTTTTGTAGCAGAGGCAGTCACACCTGAATCACCCCCTGTTTGTGCCAAGTGGAGGATGCGCTTGATTGGCTCAAGGGAACCTCTTCCAAAACTGGCCCGTGAGACTCCGCTCAACACGTTCTCGGTGAAGGAATTCCGGGATTATTACGTTCCCAATGAGAAAGACTTTATATGCCGGTAAGAGAAAGCAATATGAGTTCATTTCAATGGCCGTCATAGGGTTTATACTGATCGATTAGAAAGTTGTTGTTTATCACTATACAGTATATCACTGCGATTGATTAGTAGAAACAACGTATGACAAAGTTTTATTTTACAACTCAGGACAACAGAATACTCTGAGAGACTAACGGTACCCCAAATCATTTGAAATGTTTTCACAGTTACTCTGTGCAGGTGACAGCGGACGTCCTGGGAACAGTTCAGTTTCAGACATCCAAGCCAGATGTATTTATACGTCTGTCCATTCTGGACCAGGAGAAGGAGGTGGCCAGCAACACCGGGAAAGGCCATGTCATAATTCCTGTGTTCTACTTCTTGGCCAACAAAGGTGAGCAGTCGTTAGGTTTGGGAAGTAACTGATGAAAGAAAAATCTCCTTCACCATGGCGGAAGGTTTGTGATCTGTGTGTTAAAAAGTTACATGTGCAGGCCTGTATGTGTTTACATGTCTTCAGACATATTGAAGCAACATAACTGTTTTACCATTCTGAAATGTATAGGAAAATCCCCAACTGTCTTATTCCTATTATTATTGTTTTAATAGTTGTGGACAATTTTGGGCTTGCCAGCCATCCCCAGAGATGTTAATAGTGGCAGCATTTTTCTCCCATTCAGTGGATGTACAGTGAAGCTATAAACAGTCTATCTACAAGGCATGCTATACAGACTCAGGCTAACATTTATTAAAAAATGTAATATAACTTTGCACATCCTATCTGTATTTAGTGCTGCACAAAAAGAGCAGTGAAAACTGGCTAAAACTCATTTACTTGGTGTTGATAATCCTCCCCCCACCACCATATCTTGAAGTTAGGCTTATCACTTAAAGTTGTGTAGTGTGTTATTAGTGAGCTGAGGTTTTTTTGGGGGGGGCAAAGGGACCTCAAGGTTAGTATTTTTTAAGTGAGGGATAATATGTTAGCTGTGGATCAGTTGATTTTGTCACCTCAAAACTAGACAGTTAAAGCAACAGCTCAAAATCACAGTAAATAAATGGTTAATTTACTCTATTTTCTGCAGAATGGTCATGTCATGACACTACTGCACTCAAGTCTGTCAATGCAATTTAATGTTGAATAAATATGGTCAATGTCAAGAGAAATCATCTTATGTGATGGATCACCTTATCTCGGTTGTGGCTGGTTGTGTTAAGCCTCATTTGGGGCTCACCCATCACATTAAAAGGAATCCTCTAAAAAGCAAAATGCTAATTTATGCTATGTGCATTTATCCCTCTATGTCTTAGAAATATAAGTGAGATTCAAAGAAACGGAGTCACTTTGAAACCTGCTGACTGTGAAGTCTGTAATTATCTAGATTATTAAAATGCACTGTTCAATGCTCTGACCAATTCAAAGAAAAATCTATTTACTGTACCTTCACTAAATTGGCCCAGAAATCTTGACAAATAAAACTATCCGCATGTCTGTGCGAATATATGTTCTTGTCATTTGAGTGAACTGACACTTTAAGTAATATTGAGCTGGCTTTTTTGTGATGTCAGCCCATATCATCTGTAAAATAATGGCACACAGTAGAGCCACTACACACGCAAACTCTGAAATTCTTGAGTTTGCTCTTTTCAATTCATGCTGCCACCGGTGACAAAAGGACAGATTGCTGACCACTCTTGTCTTTTCTCAGACATAGGCATTCTGTAATATCTCTGTCTTTGTTACAGCCCCCATTTGCTCAGCTGAGGAGAACCAGAAAGGATGCCCCGCCCTGGACAAGGGAGTCAAGATGGTCGACGCTCCCCAGCAAAGAGATGGGGAGGACAGTGCGGCTGGGAAATCAGACTCCTCGTCTGACCAGTACCAGCCTCCCACGGAGACTACGGTATCACTGACAACTGTCTGCGTGGTATCTGCTGTTGCTCAAACACTTTACTGATCTCACTTGTACACGCACACAAGCGTGCATCTCACTTTATCTCTCTGTCTTTCTCACCCACTTGCTTGCTGCCTGTGTTCATATCAATTTTTCACTGCCAGATACACATAACGCCTTACTTGCAGGCGTGCACACACACACACTCACACACACACACATACATAAACTTACACACACCCACGCACACATTCTCGCGCAGACAAAATGCGCAAGAGGAGAGTAGCAGAAACTGGAGGGGTGGTTTTGTTGTTACTGTCTGACTTATCAGTGGTTGTCAGTGAGCAGTGATTTGTGCATGATTTATGAGTCACTCTATTGTCTCTATTGAAGACCCCCTATCTAACAGACCTGTTTGTCATAGTTTGTTGATTGCCAATGTATATAGTATGTACTATATATGTGTACTTTCACACTCTCACATATAGACAAAAAACACACCATGCATACATTATACAGTTTACAGTCCATAAAGCAGGGAAAATCAGCTAAGTTTGAATTTATTTTTCTATGATGACTATCAGTGATACATCTGGAGAACAACCAATCATTTTAATGTTCACCCAGTAAACCCTTACTGCTCGTAAATAAGTAAAATTAATTTGACATTCACAGCAGTGGATAGGGCCATTTTAAAACATGTTTTTTGTGAAGTGAGAATCAAAAACTCTTTGCCATATACCTGGCAAGATTTGTCTTTTGGCCACACCAGCAAAATGATGCAAAGTTTTATAAATTTCACAACCTGGAAGTACTGGACACTAATATAAAAAAAAACAGTGTAGTGGCATCAGTAGTAATGAGACAGATCATGTCAGATCCCATAGATCAGCAGCAGGCCAGAATAAACAGCTATCGATTAGGACTAAGAACATTGATCAAGACTTAGAGCACAGGGTCAGTGATTAAGCTTTGCACTGCAGGGACACACACAAGACATATTGATGCTCGGTAATGGTGGATTACTGGTGAAGGCTCCTATAGTGGAATCTGTCTGGGATTTAAACACATGTAAACACAGGGAAAATACTGAATGCATCTATTTGGCTCCATTAAACATTCATATCTGACAAAATAATACTGTGCCTTTTTTTTTTTTGTAGAAAATCTCACCTTGGAATTTTGTCTAAATTCTGTCTTTTCTGCTCAGTGTGATGATGGATGTGGGTGTTACCACCGTTGATATAGTCTTGGCTAACAAGCCCTCTGCCTCCTCTCTCCCTTTGTGCCAAGCATGTGCTTCTGTCAAAGAGGGCAGAGCAACAGCAAAAACAAAATGTGCAGTTCTTCTTTAAGATCTCAGTGCCTCTCTCTAAATCATCTGCACTAGCAGTTTACAGCTGTATGCTCACTAAATAGCATGCAAGTCATGTTGTCTTTGACTGTTTAGTGTTGCACAGTATGCCACATGCCTTGTGCTGTATGTCTTTCTTTGTATGTGTGTGCGTCTGTCTATCTATGTGTTTAAACTGTAATGTGCTTATCTTTGTTTCACAGGGTCATAAATATGTGGTGAAAGCAGAGGTGCTTTATAAGAGCTGGGATTTGGACGAGTCTCAGCTGGCTTTTGTCCATATGCTCAGAGACTTGGAGAAGAATGAAATGAAAGGTACATACTTAAGTCACAAATAATCACAAACGCCACATCACACACTCATCGCCACATTAAGTCGCACAGGGGAGAACCAGTTTATACTTTTAAAACTTAAACATTTGGTTGGTTAATTTAGTAAGACCTGTATTGGGTCATGAGGTCATTTTATCTTTATTACTGCATTTAAAAAGTTTTCAACATCTGAACCTGCATTCCTGAATAGATTTTCTAATATGCCCTTTCATGTTTGTTTTTGCACCGTTTATTTTAGTGTTCTGTATGAAATGTGGCAGATACTCAGTAGGCAGTGTCAGAGGCCAAGGCAAATACTGTTTGTTCTTTGCTTCCGCTAGCCAGGAGCCTGTAATCACAAGCCTAATGAAAGCCAAATGAATGCAGCTGCATTTGCAGATCACAGAGTGTGATTTCTTGTGCCCACTGGTCGTTGGCTGAGGCAATAATCCCGTCTTCTGCCACCAACTCTGCCTCTCTGCCTTTAATCATTCTGCATAAATTGGATTGATTGAAAAATCGGGGTTTTGTAAAAATTCTGAGCGGATGAATTAATTACGGCATGGGTGGATGTTGATGTGAAAGAGGTGCTACACGGGTGACAATTTGCATGATTGCTTGAAGAGAAAGGCCAGCCTGCTGTCATTGAATTCTCATTCTCTCTTTTTTTTTTTCTTTTTTTTTTTGTCTGTTGCTCCTGACAATAGTCCCTGTACTTACCCATTCAGTTTGCATGGCATGAAATCTGAGGATGATGTGTGTGCTTGCGTGGGATGCATTCCTAAATTAACAGGCCAGATATCCAGATAACAGATGTATTGACTACAGACAAACACAAACCTTTGTTTATTTATTTATTACAGTAATGGTCATGTGCGAGGTGAGCAGTAATGATTTGTTGCTGCTTAGATATGCTGTGTGTTCGTCTGTTCATTTTCTTGTGTTTTATGTGTATAGATATACTATATGTTAAGGTTTTTGCCCATGTATGCTTGGGTATATCCACGTGTTTATCTATAGGCCAATGTCCACACAAACCTCCTGTGGTTTTCCAATAAGCTTGTGAAAGTGGGTCAATAGGAAGTCAAATGAAGTTGGCTCTTGCCCCCTGGTGCCCTGGGAAATATCTCAGCAGGAAAGTGAATTAATTTCACCCAGTTTAACTCTCAGTCTCAGTGGTGAGGCTGTGCCCTTGATCATGCTCCCTACATGCTACATGGATACACACGCACTACATGCCACGCCAAGCTTTGAAACCTCTTTAACAAGCTGTTTAACAAGCTGCAGTCTAAATACTGCGCTGCGCATGTTTAATGCATGCACATTTACACATCTCTGCTTTAATCCCCAGTACATACAGTACTGTTACACCAGTCAGCTGCCAGCAGTAGTTTTCATTCCCATGCTAACCTCTTCAATATTTTCCGCACTGTGTGGATAAGAGAACACATTTTTAGTATCTTTTATGCTTTCAGTGAGTTTGTCCGGCTGAATATTGTGGCTCATTCTGAAGTTACAACAACACAGATTGATATTTAGATCCAATTTGAACATTGAATGACTCAAGGTAAGAGTAACTCAATGAGCATGCAAAAAAGCTGTTCAGGCAGAATGGCAGGGTGTCAGCTAAATGATGGATTATTGTGCCTCTCTATATCAGAGCAGCGAGACTCACAGTTAATGTTTCATCTAAACTGGTGTTTGTGTCCGTTTTAGCTACAAAGTGCAACAGTGCCATCTAGCACACACACAACCACACAACACATGCTGTGTAGTGTTCGCCCACTGTGACACACTCCCACTTCAGATGAGTTTTACCTGCGTGTGAGCAGCTGAGGTTCACTTAGAAGAAATGTTAGTTTTACAATTTACAAATTAGCAGTGAAAAGTGTGTTTTTTTTAACAAAAGCATTAAAAGCATGTCAAAAATTAGGAAATCCCTCACAAAAATATTTTGTGATTTGTCATGAATTTACATCACATAGTAATTAACACCATATTTCCAGTATTAATCACATGGGTAGACTTTGTCAATGATGATAGAAAAAGTGAACCCACCTAACCCTCTGTTTGCACTATGTAGTATACAAGCTTGAGGACTTGAAGCGTTCATCCACCACACCAAGCAATGATGGGCACAAGTCTGACACACCCAAAGCCAACCGCAAAGGCGAAGGTGACAAGGAGAAGGGGAAGCCAGCTGCCAGCTCCAAATCTGGCTCCAGGCTAGGAACGGTAATACATCACCACAGCACCGTGACAGACAACAACACCACGATAATGTCAGCTGCACATTTGAGGTCAATGTTATGTACGTATATGTATTCCAATGTTTAGTTATTGAAGGATAATCTCTTTCCACTGACTACCAGTGGTTAAGGATACTTCTGAAAAGCTTTACATCACATCTGCCAAATTGCATTTACAAATAATTGCTCAGATTTCATTATCTTTTATTGCATTGGATTGATTTTTTTGTGGATCGCAACTGGTAATGTTATTAAAATGCTTCATATGAAAACCATTCAGTAAACAAGGTCAAATTCAATATGTAACACGCAGTCAAAACAAAGGCCATGCACTGCTTTTGTAATCTTTTTTGTAATAAGTACATATGTTTTCATGGTGTATTTTCCACAGTGACCCATGTATCTCAAACTTTTTGAGTCTAGTGTGTGGAGGCTCTTGAGTGAAGTACACACTTTTAGCTCCTCTTCACAGATTTCCATCCAAACCACGTGTGATGAGATTGCTATTGAACTCAGTCGTGACATCTCTTCTATACTACTTTTAGTTTGTTTCATCAGGCAGGTCAGCATTTACATATTTGGTTGACTTTGCTATCAGACAACTCTATAATCTGCAAAACAAAGAGAGAAAGGCATCAGCCGTATCCCGCAATTGCCGACATGATCTGTGTGTATTTAGACTGCATAAAAAAAACACTTGTCTTATCATAAAGTATAATCTTGTGGTCTATAATTCTCAGTATAATTGTCCTTGTTTAGTAGGCAGAACCACAGCTGCTTGATAAATCTCTTATCCACGTAATAAATGCCTTTTATTGTCCGCCGCGCTACACGTCAAACCCTAAACACAATGTAATTTGAAAGGCAGATTTTCCGAATACTGATCGTCTTCAATAAATTTCCATTTCAAATATTTTTTCTTGTGTTGGCAGCAGCGCAACATTGGTGGAGGTAGAGGACGTGATGATCTCTGAATAAATGAACTAAAAATGATGTATTATTACAATGAAGACGACAACTGAACGGGACATAAAAATCATGGCTGGCTGGCTGGCTGGCTGGCTGTGTACCAGACTGTCTGCGAAGCTCATTGAAAGAGATACACTCGTAATGCACTGTGATGCTGTGACCTTCAGCTGGCATCTCTGTGCGTGTGAGCGTGTGCGTTATGTTTTCCTCTACGTGTGCTTTTTGTGGCGTGCGTGTGTGTATATGTTTTGTGCAGAGCCTCGACCTGACCAAGCCCAACTGGACCCTGCGTGTGGTCAGTGACAAGAGCAAAGCGGAGAGCATCGTGGTGAAGAAGGACACGGAGAGAACAGACCAAATCAAGGCCATTAAAAAAGCGTGGGAAATGGCAGAACCAGGCCGCTCTGCCAAGGTAACCCACTAGCTGTCTGCAATGGTGGTTTAATGTAGTTGACATTTGAGGTCCTTTGCGTGAAGTGTTTCCAATATTTTCTTTGTCTCCTGTAGAAATATGAGGGGTATGGTTTAGAAAATGTGTGACCTCACTAAAGTTTATTTTGACCTTGGCCCTCACCTACACTCCAACATACAGTATAGACAGAATGCTTTGCTGTCTTTTTTAGGCTTTCCAGTCTCGTCTCAAGTTTCTTAACAAAGTCCAACATCAGGCAAGTGATGAAGCCACAACCGATGATGCAGAAAGCAGAGAGCCTGGTACGTTTTGTAGATACATGGATACACATGGATACGTAGAGTAGTTGGACGCTTCTGTTTGCATTACTTGTCTGTATGGTAATGAGGCTTTGTCTGGTTGGTTCTTTTACAGCTGCTTCCGGACCTGGTCGTGACACCTCTCTCAGTACATCCGAACAAAAGCTGACTGTTACGTCATTGTCATATCCTCACATGGACTACACTCCCTTCATCAGGTACCTACTGACCTCTTTCTCATGCTCTCTTGCTCTTCCTCCTTCTTTCTCACTCTGTTTTACTCCTCACTGTGTAGGAAAAGCACAAAGTTGAAATGATGATCATAGCCTCCACACCATATTGGATCATATATTATAAGTTATGTAGTCACATAACTACAATACATATCAGTTTCAGTCACTCTATGTACTTCTCTGTAACAGTCCTTGGTTCACTTAGTTCCAACAGACAAATACATATCTGTGTTTAGAGGCAAGAGATGGAGAATAATATATAAACAGCCAAGACAGACTCGTCATCTTGTTGTATTTCAGCAGGCTATTTCTTTTTTACTGTTAGAAAGTTCCTGTGGCTTTTTTCCTGTGGGTAATGTACAGTATGCGGTCCAGTTGTCTAATGTAGTTGTTGAATCACTCTGCTTTTCTAGCTCTGTGAGTCTGAATTAAGCCTTAGCTGTGAGGCCTGACTGCAAAGGAATTTGTTTTTGCGTGTGTGTATGTGTATGTTCAGTATGCATGTTTGTCTGTGTATGTGCTTACTGCTGTATGTTAGTGGACATACGAGCATCTATTTCCTTGTCAGCAGATTGGTTCATACAGTATCTGCAGGACATTGCTAGTGATTTTGTGTGTGCATGACCATTGCTCCCATTGGTGCTGTGAAGAGCAAAGTTACAAGACTGTATACTTTCCCTGGCCTGAAAGGGCAATGCATGGACTCCAGAGGGGGAAAAAAGCATAGACATGCTTCCTGATGAAATAAAAAAAAAATTGAAAAAGATTAACTTTCAACATTATGTTTAGCCGTGCTAGCAGCAAATGTAGGAAATTTTATAAGGACTTTCATGGTCCCCAGAGGATGACTCTTACTGACTCTGGTGATCAGCTGACTTTTCCTGTAACGCCACCATGAGGTTGACATTTTTGGGCTTTAGTGACATGGTTTAGCAACTATTGGATGGATTGCCATGAAACTTGATATAGACATTCATGTCCCCCTCTGGATGAATTGTAATAACTTTGGTGTTGCCTTAACTTTACATCTAGCACTATGATCAAGTCAAAATCTTAATAGTGTTCCAATGAGCCTCAGCTGGACTTTGTGTTTAGTGCTATCAAATGTTAGCACGCTAATACGCTAATCTAAGGTGGTGAACATTATACTGTTATACATTATAACATAAGCATGTTAGCATTGTCATTGTGAACATGTTAGCCTGCTGACATTAGCATTTAGCTCAAAACACAACTGTGCCTAAGAATGGCCTCACAGATTTGCTAGCATGGCCGTAGACTCTTAGTCTTATACAGTCATAGACACTTGAAGGCCGTTTTCACTTTCATCTGCTGGAGGGGGAAAGTTTCTCTGTGCTCACTTTAAATCTGAGTGAAAGGCGTGTACCTTCGAGCATGATTTGTGACATCACAACTAGTTTGGAGCCAATCCAGGTCCAATATGCAACCTGCACAAGTGTGATGTGGAAACTTGAAGCACCCAGTGCACATACACTAGAGTTTTCAGTGAAGTAGAAGACATCTTGTGTCCAGCAGTTAAACTTTTGAAATAAATAATATTTGCATATTCATCTATTCTATATTGTTGCACATGTAAAACTTTATGATGCATCACAGACATATACACAAAGTTTAAGATCATTCAGCCCCCCATAACATTTCTGCTTCATGGCTGACTTGAGCTACATCATTTCTGTCAATGTCACCCACAGCTTCAGCTTCAGCAATATTTTTGTTATGACTCGTACAGCTCCACTCAACTCCACTGTAAAATATTTAATTGGCCATACAATATCCATGAATTAATAGTTTCTTGAACGTGAACGCACAGTTAGAGTTTTCTGCTTGTCAGTATATAAGTGTCAACTTTTGACTTGTGTCAGCGAGTATTCAGAAGGGAAAAGTCTCCCTCCTCCAGTGTCCCCGTGGGTCTCCCGTTGCTCTCCTCCTCTCCCTCACACCATCTCTGGTTCTCTCCTTCCATCTCTTCCTCTGTCCGTCCCTCTCATGATAAATGAGATGATATTTGGGTCTGTTAATTAGAGAGCTATTTCAGGACCCCAATGAGCTCATTGCTCCAATGAGATGTGCCCCTCTCCCATCACCTCTCCATCCTCTCCTGCTGTGGGTGTGCGCACGTGTGTGTGTGTGTGTGTGTGTGTGTGTGTGTGTGTGTGCCCGCACATGTGTCCGTGTCCAGCTGCTAATGGCTGCTGACACTGTGGCCTGCAATTTGAGGCGAGAGAGAGATCCTGAGGAGCAGTCTATTACTGAAGTCTGATTAGTCTGCAATACACCTCTGTCTCACAAAGGTGCACCGCAGGGCACACCACAGATTCACACTCACGCACGCACACACTCATGCGCGGCATCTTTATAACGCTTGCACACACACATTGTTGCACGCAGTGAAAGAGGTTGAACAGGGCAATGTTCATTAACCAAATGAACTCCATCACCACTTCCACTGGCCTCCCCTCTTCATTAAGGTCAGTTTATAGGATATAGGCAGCCATATTTTACACTTACAATTTCTCTTTAAATTCCTCCGTCTGTGTTTGCACCTCAGAAGGCGACTCGCAGTCATTTCTGTTTCTCAAACAAACACACACATGTTGACTGACTAACTGCCACACTCATTTGCTTCTGTCTTTTTCTTTCACTGCTTGTGTCCCTCTTCTTTGCACACACGCGCACACACAAATATTTTAGCTATACAATCAATTCTTAACCGAGAAATACCAAAATATGGTGTTTATAACCAAAACCAAATAGACTTCTCAGATATCAATCTGAATATACAACTTAGGCTAATGTAGGGGATTGTGTGTCCATCATTTTCTCGGCCTATCTCTGCATTTATCTGTCACATTTCCAGTAAAGTGAAGTAAAGTGTGGTATGCATATGTATTTGTAGCATTGTATCATGTTTTTGTGTATGTATGTAGACGGCGAAAGAATTTCCCAACACTGATGGACTCACAGATCGAGGAGATCCAGCAGAGGGAGCGCTTAGAAAAGATCCAGACCTTCCGGTTGGTCCGAGACAATGTGCTGGAGCACCGGAAACAGCAGGAGCTCAATAGGAAGGAGCTCATGAGACGCCAGTTGGAGATGTATGAGAACATGCAGGTCAGTCGAGACAGACACATAGTTCATGGCTGTCTAGCAGCAGTAATTATCAGTTTTAACTATCAAAGTGAAAGAGTCAGAAAGATATGTTCCTTCCCTCTGGTTTGCCAGCATTCTGTAACTTCTCTCTCTCTCTGATTCTCTTGTGTCTTCCCCAGGCAGCCTTGTGGCAATGTCGTAAGAAATTCCTTGATGCTTGTGAAGCATTTAGTAGCCGTCAGATGGCAGCCATGAAAAAGGAACAAGAAGAGAAACAAGCTCCGGAGGACGCCCAGAAGCCAGCTCAAGAAAAAACAATCCCCACCTCTGCTGCCAACCAGCAGCCCAACAAACGTGCCAAGAGTGCTGGCAAGAAGAAATGATGGTTTTTGGCACCCACCTCCAATCTCAATTCTCCTCAGTAGTCACCTTTCAACAAGTCTGTTTGAACACTGAGGGATCTTCGTTTAATCACAACATCGTAGCCTGTAGTTGATGAAACAACACCTGACCAAATGATTGTTACTACACTTGATTCAAAGGTGCAAGTTTATATATAGTATATATACGGTTGGCTTTAAGAACATATGAAAGTTAGGAGTCTAATAAATGTTAGTTTGTTAACTATAACATCCTTTTTTTACCAATATATTTATATTCATACTGTATTCCATATTTAATTATATTATCATAGATCACACTGTCATCCATCATCTTTTATCTATAACCTGTATTATATTTACCTAGAATATATCAAATAAAATACAAATTACATCACAAATTTGCTGTGTGCAGTCCCCTTTCACTGTGTTGAGAATGTCAAGCCATCTCACTTGCAATGTATGGCTTTGACTTTTTGATGCCCAGTATGCTTGATTATATTCTGTAAATCTTTTTTTTTTTTTTTTCTTGAAGGTCACTGTATTGACTGTATGACTCAAGGCATGCTGGGTACAGCCAACTTCCCACAAGCTGAATGGTGCTGATTGATTGGTTGATTGATATATTCTTGCTGATAGAAGCCCACAAGAGTCAATTTCTACCAGACCAAGACAATATGATGTATATGGAAAATGCAGGTGGCAGATCTTTGCACTGACACAGGCATCGATGATAACAATCCTCAAGGTTGAAGTGAACATGTCTCCAAACAGATGGTTAGGTTTCTAATATATATACAACTGCAGATCAATCTGATGTTTGTTTTTTTTTTGTCAACTGAATGTGATATAGTACAGTAAGTGCCCATTATCTTAGCTTAGTATTTGGAGTGCATCTATTTGGTCTCCATCCCACAAGGAGAGTCAGCTGATCAGCTGAGGAATGGAAAACTAAATTGGAAATGAAAGGGAAGAGGGTGCCATCTAGTGGCTGTGGACATTAATAAATTCTCATTATCATGCCTGCACTATGCTGTTTTCAAGGTTGACAATAATGAATAGTTCAATTTTGTGCTGCTGCATGAAGGAAATTATCATTATGCTGTGTGTGTGCGTGTGTTAGGGTGTGCGCACAAGCACAAGAAAAGCAGGATGAGAGAAATAATCTATGCCTGCTTGTATGTCTGTACATGTGCAGTCATCCTGCAGTAATACACGCCTGCACTCCTTGTACCCTCCTGCTAATAATTATTTTTTAAATATTTTCATTGTAGAAAATTATTCCCTTTCAGTATGATACTGAACCTAATATAGTAATACACAACATATGAACAAGATCTTAGTTTCACTCCTACTTGAATAAGCACAACAGCAACGAATAGTAGACTCAAGCAAACTTAACAGTAATGTGTGCACAGTATGTACTATATACTGTAGCTGCACACAGTGTTAAATATGAACTTATCCATCCAGTGTGCTCCACACAGTAAAACACAGTATCTACATGTGTGTGTTGCACAGTGTTTCCTCTGCTCATAAGAGCACGCCGCTGCTTTTTTTGCTCAGTCTGTCAGGCCCCATCTAGCCAACCACTATTTCTACCCTTGTAACTGCATGACAGAGCTAATCCTGAAAGCCTTGTTCCTGGCACAGAACATTCCCTCTTGTCTCTGCACTATTCCCTCTCGCCCAATTCATTCCTCCCTTTCTAAAACATGATCTATTATTTGCTGTTTTCTGAACACCTAAACCTCTCTTCCTCTAGTGTGCATGAGGTATAGCTGTCGGGTGTGAGGGTATGCATCGTCCATCGTTAGAGAGAGAGATCACCCGCCACTGTAATTGGCAGTGACGTGTGTGTATTAACAGAGAGGCTGTTTGTTAATTGGCAGCTGTTGGCTGGTGGTTTGATACAAATGTGTTGCGAGCGACAGGAGAACTCCTGTGTAACCTTGAGAGGGTCGGCCATTGTGTGCGTCTGTGTGTGCGTGTGTGCATGTGACTTCCCACAAGTAATAAGAAAATATTTGATTCTTAAATGGACCCACATAGTGGGATGATGAAATTAAGTGAAACTAGATACACATTCCGAGTGATGTGGAGACTGTGGTGCCTCTTTAATTCACTTTCCATTTTGGAGGCAATAATTCAAGACTGGCTTAATCAAGTACTTTGCTGCTACTTTTGTAAATGACAAAGGACTAACTTTCAGGTCTTTCTTCCTTTTCTATGGTTATATCTCTATCAAATATGTACCTCATACTGTTGTTTTTCAGTGAGCTGTGGTACTACCAGATCTCAGCAGCATCAAATAGTAAATGGACTGTACTTGTATAGCACCTTTCTAGTCATCTGACCACTCAAAGCGCTTTTAACACTACGAGTCATTCATTCGCTGAGTGGGT
The DNA here is from genome assembly GCA_038419695.1 of Scomberomorus guttatus. NCBI lineage: Eukaryota > Metazoa > Chordata > Actinopteri > Scombriformes > Scombridae > Scomberomorus > Scomberomorus guttatus. The sequence goes on from CM076462.1 coordinate 13,874,274, forward strand.
ACAGGGGCTACCATACAAGGTCCCAACCTGCCCATCAGACACACACAATGGCAGCAAGCTACCATGCAGGGTGCCCCAAGGACACTTCAACATGTGGACTGGAGGAACCGGGAATCGAACCGCCGATCTTCCGATTAGTGGACGATACGCTCTACCTGCTGAGCCACAGCCGCCCCACAAGATCATTAAGTATCAGGGGTCAAAGGTTTAATTATCTTGTGGTGTCTGCATTTAAGACAGGTACAGATCACTACACACAAGCAGACTAAATTACTTTGTTCTTTTATTTCATCCATGTGCAAGGCTGGGTGCTAAAACTGTATGTGAAAAGCATGATTTGCCTCCAGATTAATCTAAAATGGGATTTTAACAAACTAAAAGAAGTAACTCAGACAACCTGAATGTAATAATCTCCTCTTCTCTGACACTACAGATACAGGATACAAGGCTGTGTCTTAAAGGAAGAGTTCAACATTTGCGGAAATCTGCTTATTCACTTTTCTGGTGAGAGTTAGATGAGAAGATTGATATTACTCTCATATCTATGTTAAATACAGCCAGGAGCCGGTTAGTTTAGCATTAAGATTGGAAGCAGGGGAAACGGCTACCACAACTTGACAGTCTTGCATTGTGGTTTTTGTACAGATTAAACAAACATGACATAATGTGCTAAGCTTTAGCGATGCTTGTAGGTGGATTTTTTTTTAATGTTTGGACAAAACCAGGCTAGCTGTTTTCCCCTGCTTCCAGTCTTTATGCTAAGTTAAACTACAGTAATTGTCTCCTGGCTATAGCTTCATATTTAACAGACAGATATTAGAGTGATATCCATCTTTTAATCTATTTAAGATGTGTAGTATAGTGTATTTACCAAGATATTCAACCAATTATGCACACAATTATGTGTAGACTTATTTTGCATTCAATCTATAATTCTGTAATGTGTGCAAAAAATATGCAGTGCCCTTTAAGTCTTCAAGAGCTTTATGCTCACTTTGCTCTTTTTGCCTTTTCATTTACCTGTCTCGGCCTTGCACAGGCACATGCATTTCCCTACACATCAATAACCGCACATACACACACACACCCAGAGTGAAACACACACTTCCAGCTGACATGGGGTGGATACAGGGTCCTTTGGCTTATTGGCTCAACATGCCGCAGCATTGTCCCATTGTTGTTGCTCTCTCCCTCTGGGACTGAACGTCTCTAGAGGTCAGGCCTCAGAACCTGCTATGCTGATAAAAGGCAGGAGCAAGAATAAGAAAGAGAGAAGCCTGTGCTGCCGTGGCTAAGAATCAGCTCAGACGACAAAGAGCCAAAAGGCCACGGTGGTTTTTATGGTGATAGAACGATAGCAATGAAGGGGAAAAGGTGAGAGCTCACAGATTGACACCCAGGCTTTACTGCAGTAATCCAAAACCCCCTGTAATTCTCTCTGTAATGCGCACACACACACGCGCGCGCATGCACGCACACACTGTCACAAGCTGCAGCCAACACTGGAGGCTGGACGGAACCCCAGACTTGCAGACACAGAAATGCTGACCTGGTTGCAGCCTCATTCTTGTAACCCAACTATTTCTCCCCCACCCCACCCCCACCCCCGCCTCTCCTTGCCTTGAGTTCACTCTCTCTTCACTCTTCTTTGGCCCACCCTCCAGTAACGCCACCTCTCTCTTCAGCCAGCATAGCTCAGCTCTGCAGACACCGGGGTGGGGTGGTGAGTGGGGTGGGGGGGTTAAAAAAAATCAAATAATGAGTTGGGAGTGGTTCACAAAAAAACTGCAACACTTCAGATTCGTTGGCGCAGAGGGAATAGAGCGCTGAACACAAGGTCATCATCACAGAGAAAAACAGTACCTGTCATCAGATTTAGGTGACAAGACCTATAGTGTTAGAAATCCTGTGTAAGAATGTGTTCAACTGTAATTTATACAGATTAGCTTTCTTATCATATCTTCTTCATTTCCCTATGGTCCTCACTTATCAATGTCTACAAGATCCTCCCTTGACTAACAGTTAATACTTAGTAAAGATTAGTCTATTCCTATTTGAAGGTCAAACCAAGTCAATATTTTAGCGGAGGAACTGCATGTCGGCATGGATCGAGATGAACTGTCTGTGGTCCAGCTCTGTGTACACTTGACAGTGACAGCACAGAGAGGCAAGTTGCTATTCAAAGCACAGACCTTGGATGACAGCTGTCCCTCACTCAGCACATCACTACACAACTTTTATGATGGAGGGATTAAGGGATTGTGTGTATGTGTGGGCACATTGCTTTGTGTGCACGTGTGTTTCCATACATACTGATCAAAGTTTGTTTTTGTATCCCAGCTGCCTTCTGGGACATTTTCGACACAACTGCATTCCCTGACAGTTATACTAACTACTACTGATATGAGGAGATTTCTTTTGGCGGCCGCTGTTGTGTGTTTAAAAGTCGTGATTGTCTGGGTGCAGCTGATGTAACTTCCTGTTGTGCCACAGTCTGGCCAAAGTGTTTATTTCAAAAGATCTTTGGATAGTGCTTTTGATTGCCCCACATGTGGTTCTTTGTTTGTACCTGCGTGCAAAGATAAAGCGGTTTATGCTACGTGCGCATGGTGTTAAGGTGCACTTTTATTTAGTGCAGCACTAATCATTCATCATTTGATGTCGTCCCTTCAAAGCTGTGCCTCGACAGATATGTGGATGAAGGCCAGTGGCGGACTCAGGCTGTCTGAGGGGCAGGGGTGAGAAAATATAAAGGGTACCTGATACATTCAATGGGCCCCCATCAGCAGAGAACAAAGATGCATGTTTAGTAAAAAGGCTACATCCCCAATTAAGATTAGCATTTTATAGGGTGACTCAGAATATAAGGAAAACAACACCTCTGTACTTAAAAAGGATTTATTTTACAAACACCTCTGTAATCAAATACAGAGAATGTGTCACATTTTAAATGTTTCTTTCTCAAACACATCTACATTAAGAACATGGAACTATTAACATTGTGAGAATTAGCTGTTTTGAGTGGTCTTGTCAGGGAAGCGAGAAGCAAAATTGGCGAAATCAAAGGAGAATTCTTTTGGCCATGACTTTGTAAATGTTAATGACCTCGTTATGGTCAGTTGGGATGTCCTCTCAATGGACAACAGCAGAAGATATGAGAGCCTTCCTTCTCCACGTCTGTTTCTAAACTGGATTTTGATCATCTTCAGTTTGGAGAATGAGCGCTCAAATGTTGGAGTTGTCACTGGCAATGTAGCCGTTTTGTCTGTTAGCAGAGCTACTCAAAAGGTTTCACAACTGTTTCATGACAGGATACATTTAAAACTTTGTAACCTACCTAGGCAGAGGGTAAAGTCCCTCTAATTGCTAATGGCTAATGCAAATTAGCCATTATACCTTTATCTCTCTCATCTCCTCCCTTGCTGCCTCTAGCTGCATTTTGCAGATCCCTTTGTGTTGTCTTCAGTCTGACTACACCACAAGGTTGATTTCCAGTTTGTACCAAATGTTTAGTATATAGATGGCTGTACTGTATGTATCTAGCTAGCTAGCTTCTATCCATCTTGCATATTGTTTAGCATGTTATAGAGCTTTGGACAGGCCTAAACATACACCTAACTTAGAAAATACAGCCTACATACATTAGAAATGCATAATGTAATCATCATTTAATCATACACTCATTTTAATTGCAAAAATGCCTTGTTATGTGGCCTACCTCACTACCCTAAAGACAATAGAACAATCTAAAGGGGGTGTAACTGAGCTAACTACTGAGTAGTACTGTACCAAAATCAACTGAATGAAATCATGTCAGCTACAACTACAAAATGTTTTAAGGGTGCTTTATTTTCCTAATGGTCAGCCTACAAAAACAATACATTAATTTCTACCATAATGGCCAGTTTACTCCATCGTGAGGGCAAAGTATGTCATGTTATTTTGCTGGAAGGGCACTTCATACTGTTTTTCACCCATACAGTGCACCCTATGGGGCGATTCACTATATTTTTTCTTTCATTAAAAGGGCACCCAATTCTGCAAATATGTTATAGTTAGGGAAACGCTAAATGGCACTTTTCTACTTTTTTTCACCAGAAGGGTACCCATACAGAACCGCCAGGTCACCCCATTACAGCAGCAACTCATAGGGCACTGCATTACATCTTGTGGGGTACTTTACAGGGCACTATCACATTTTCTTTCACTGAAAGGGCACCCATGAGGGCACTTCATTCCAGACTGTTACATATAGAGGCCCTCTATAGGGCATTTCATCCTGATTTACCTATAACTAAACAGCGATTACAGAACTTTGGTGTGTTTTCTCATTTGTGCGAGCACCTTAGAGGGCATTTTATCATGTTTGCTCTACTGTGGGGGCACCCTAGAGCGCGCTTTCGCAGGAGGATACACCCAATTTCATTAAATAGCATCACTGCCATTGCTTGAATCACAAATTTGCCTTGTGCGGTAGAAGATTGCATTAATTCAGCGATGCAGACTCAGTTTACACGTCACGATTCCTGCCTCCATGTCTCCCTACCTGTTGCCACTTCCCCAGCAGCGGTTCTCTCCCTCTTTTGTCCTGTGTGTGTGATTGTGTGAGTGGAGACAGGTGTGCTGGAGTCAGAGCAGAGCCCCACCAGCTGCAACCCGCTCCATAATCAAGACCTCTACCTATACTCAGCCCTACCAGATCCACACTGCTAGACTGTAGTCTCTGCTCAGTCAGTCTACCCTTCAAGCCATTTCTCCTGCCTTTATCCTGTTATCTTGTTGTTCCATGTTCTCCTCGTCTAACCCTGTCTCCTGTTCCCTGCAGTCCTATCTGCTCTGTCTCCTGTTCCTCGTCTTGTCAGGCCTGGACCCTTGTTCTTCCCTAGCCCCAGGTTCCCAGGTACCAGTCCAAGCTTCCCCAGGCCTGCATTCCCTTTTCCTCACCTTTTAAAATAAATACCTTGTTCCAACCATATCCCTGTCTCCTCGTCTGTGTCTGCACTTGGGTTCACCTGCTCCGCCCCACGTAACGACACAGCAGAGCTGGGAGGTGTCAGGTTGCCAATAAAACAGGTGTCTAAGTTTCATCCCACTTTATTGGATTGTGCAATAGCCTTTGCCAAATAAAGGGGATAATTGTGCAGCTTAATTTACCATCAGAGGCTTTGAGGATACAGAACGAGTCACTCAGTAAGAGGGCTCACCATCACACCACTGTGATCCTTGAGGAAAAGGAATTTCAGTTTCTTCAGAATCTGCTTTCAGTAGGCTGCACTTCACAGCACCTCCTTGTTTTGTGCTACATTCCCTTTTTGTTTTAATATATCAGGTTGGCTGGGGTTCAGCAGGTAGAGTGGGCCATCCACTAATTGCAGAGTTGGAAGTTCCTCCTGTCCATATGTTAAAGTGCCCTTTAACCACCGTGTGTGTGAATGGGAGAGTAAGAGGCAAAATTAAGCACTTTGGATATGAAGGTTGCATAGTGCCTTCAAAACAAGGTAATGATTTTTGACATGACAGACTTTCACCTCTATTGTAGTGAAATCAATGTGTTGCCACATACCAGTTCAGTGACACAGGCATGGTCATGGTGAAGTGCTGATTTGATAAAGTGCAAATTGATTAGAGCTGAAACCAACAGGGGGTGGCTGTACAAGGGAGTCATCGATAACCTGTCCTGTGCTTAGCATTGATTATTGCTATCTTGGATAACAGGACAGGAGTCCTCTTTCCCTGTCTCTCTTTCTCTTTATCTCTCTCTCTCTCACACACTCACACACACACATCCCTTTTTGCCTCATCTTCCTTGCATTTATATGCATATGTACGTGCTTTAGGGTTAGTGATACTTTCTGAGTTGTCAGTACAAGAGAATGAATTGGGTCCCTGTCCAACCTACTACCAAGGAAATCATTGTAGCCTTTGATTGACTGTATTGGTTTTCCCCTCTGCTCCTTAAAAAGGCTTGGACAGGCAGTAGTAGTGGTCTCGACTCATTGAGTCTGTGACATTGAACTGAGGACAAAGTGGTATTCGCCTCACATGCCTCTTTCTTCATCTCCGAATGGCTGGTTTAAGTAAACTTAATTTTGGCGGAATGCCGACTGCAGCTTCTTTCTAAGAATCTGTCCTCCCAGAGGTCCTGTGTAACTGCAATGGTAACATTGGCAATGCCCTTTCCTTTAATAGTGGCATCCATCTGATCCAGTGTGTGTGTGTGTGTGTGTGGGGGGGGGGGGGTGTTTGTGTGTTGATGGTCAGCTTATCGCCTTGGTTGATTATTGGAATTGATACCAGCTGTGCCGCCCCAGATGCAGACAAGTTGTGTCACATCCATCCCCTGAGCTGTTTGCACAAACACATACACACACACCACAAATTGCAAGTTCAGTCATTTTCTGGCTTGTTAGGGATGTATGACCCTATGACCTTGAAGGCTTCATCCAACAACATGAACTAACTGTTCGCTTGGTGGAGACAAATCTCTTCTCTTTTCTTTTCTTTGTGAAAAAACGAGATGTGATGCCAGGACCATAAAACCCATTCTTGAATTAGACGTGAGGTTTTTGATTGGGAGCGCTATGGACGTGATGAAGGCTTTATGGTCTTTTCAATTTCTCCACCCCCATCTCCTCATCTCTTTTATCCTTCCATCAATATTCATAAGCCTCTCTGTAACCATAAGGGTTGGTGGCGGTGGTGATGGTGGGACTGTGTGAAGGGATATCTACAGATGTACCTCAAAGCTTTGTTACCTTCCACATGTGACACATCAACATCTGTGTTTGCAGGGGGCAATGTTTGACATTGAAAACATCCTCCTATTTAACCAGGCAGAGACAATCAAGCGTTCCCTTAAGGGCAGTGGCTCATTAACTTGCAATCCATCTGGGGCTGCTGTGCATGTTTGTGTGTCTGTCTTCTATGTATATTATGTGTATTCGTGCTAGCTTGGTATGTTTCCTTTTTCCCTCTTGACTATTTAGTGGGTGTGAAGGTTCTTGTGACCAAACAATCTGTCTTCTGCTTGTTCCTTTTAATCACATGCCCCTAGCTTTTTTGTGTGTGTGTGTGTGAGTTATATGTGGGATGATACCGTATGTCCTCTTACTTGTTAGCTACAGTGTAGTGCTGTACCGTATATACTTGTTGGATAAGGACACAGCGGTTGAATGCCGCAGGGAAGCTTTAGGGTCATAAGCTCTAAACTCAGGTGCGCTATGATTCGCTTGATTAACTGCAGCTGTCGGTGAGGGCAGAAGGTGCTTGTCCCTCCAGTCCTCCTGCATGACAGGCAGACGCCCCAATTGTCTGTAACCTGCCGTTGTCCCCTGTGTCCCTCTGGGTTTTTCACTTTCTCCAGACAGCACAGGGACTCTGCTGCGATAGGGGTCAAACAGGGCTGACTGTGATGCTGAGCTCTGAGGCTGCACAGTGTGGGGCTGGGGGTGGATCATTCATGAGTGTTTGAGGGTGCGACAAGGTCTACAGCTGTTAGGTCATCTGTGAGATTTGGCTAAAATACTAGAGGTGAATAGTCTGTATGTAAGGACACTTATTATTAGTGCACATGTGTGGTGCTTTAGCGTTGCCTGTTTACCATTTACTGATATTTTAAAGTAAAATTAAAAGCTTGAAACAGCACGTTAGTTTTATATTAGTTCATTTTAGCAATGTTGTGACATTTACCATTCCATAGAAACATTTATAACACACTTTCTTGAATCCAATATAATTCAAATGTAATTAGAGGAAAGACCAGAGTTAAGATCAGAGTACGTGTGTAGCGTAGATGTATGTATACGGTGTATGTTGATGCATATTCATAATCTTTATGCAAACATCTGTGTAATGCATGCAAATTTGCTGTAAGTAGGCGTTTCACTTCACTCTGCAAACTGCAGTCCAACAACACACTTTACTCTCCACTGTGCCTTTATGTGTGTCTTTATATAGGAGGGGAAAAAAAATGAAATGAAAAAAAGAGAGATAAATATAGATGAGAGTGCATTTTGATTCTGTGTTAATTGCCTGAACCCGATGTGTGTCACCGCTGATGTATGTTCAAGTCATCTGAACAAAACCAGTGGGCATAACGCTAATGCACTAGCTGCTTGATACAGTCCGTCATAGTTGCCATGGCTCATATCCGGGCTCATCAACCCTCACCTCTGACCCGGGATTAGCACTGGATTAGCTCTCTGCTCATGTGCATGACAGCTAAAAGTTCTGTATGTGCTCAATTTGCATATTTCCAAGGGTTGAATGACAATACATGGATAACGGAAGGGGCTACAGACGCAGGATGTTCCGCACTGATGATCACAATTTTTCCAAGTCTGTTTTAAAACACTAGTCAGGTGCCCAAATGAACATTGAACGATTACAGCAAGACAAACCTATTTCAGTGTTCATTTGGGCACCTGGATATTGTTTTAAGACAGACTTGAAAAATTGTGAACCAATCCTTTAACTGTCAGGATCTCTGCAAAAGGCTGTGCAAAAACATGTCATTAATAAATGCTTAGCAAATAAGATTTTAGATATAAATATAACACAAATAATAACTCTAATCCTATAACCCCACCTTGCCTTTAAATGAGATTTCCACCTCTTGTCCTACCACCCTCTTTCTTTTCTTTCTCTCCTGCTCTCTTTGCACTTTGGCCCTTTACAAAAAAAAAGAACAAAAAAAAAAAAAACTCTAATACAGCGCTGCCTCAGTGGAAAGCCTTATCAAAGAGCACAAACACAGCAGTCAGACTCCAAATACAACACACACACATACACACAATACGGCTAGATGAATGGCCCGACCACAACACAATGGCGCTAAATTAAATCACTGATGTCAGACTCGCCAAAAGCCCTCCCCTTCCACATCACTCACTCACTCACATACATGCAAGGATTGACTAATAAGGACTTCTTTGTTTGCCCGCGTAATGTATTCTGGATCAGGCGATATCAGTTGGGGTTGGAAGGTGTGTGTGGTCAATTTCAGTTCATTATGCAAATCAGCATTGCAACAATTGTTCTCAAGCCACCCTGATACGGATTACTGAATTAATAATTTACTTCATATCTTTTTGTGCCCTTTTTATTCAATAGCTTCTTCATTTCCTTGATGCATTCTTTACATCAGCTGCGTCTCAACAAAGGACAGCTTACAAACACATACAGACCGGCCTCATATAATCAGAATGGATTATTACAATATGCAGTTTTGGTGCACGTAGAAATGCCCTTTTTTTGGACTTTCTCCACTTTAGGACAGAGTTGGCATCAGGTGTTGTTAGCAAGAGCGCAAACACAGCTATTACTTCCGCTGCGGCACCCCTGTCCCTGCTGCCGGCGGGCACCTGTCGAAGATGAGCGTGTTAGCAAACAGCTCAAACAGGTGGCAACGTCAGTGTCACTCAAGCATGAGCAGCCTCAGCTGAGCTTGTCAAGGCTGGTACTTCCATCTGTGACCTTACAAACATACACAGCTGCACTGAGGTTCTGAACTCCACTCACTTATGCTCTTTGGGGAAACATAACCGGTGATAAAGTTGTCTGTGTGGTAGATATTTATTGCAGCTGCTCCTGGTAGATTACTGCCTGTCAGCAGTACGGAAAGAATACCATGATGGAGACCTCTGAGGTGATGGGGTTTATTTGGAGACACTTTTTTTTTTTGCATTCTTTAAGGGCCCAATTTGAGCTCATGGCCTGAGCCCAGTGTTGTTGCTAATGGGATGTATGGTGGTGATGAATTTAGAGGTCTGCAGCAAGGGAGAACTTATAAAAAGTCCAGTAGGATGCATGCATTGATCCCACATTCCAGATGTAGTGAAGTTATCATAATTACTATCCTCAGGCTTAATGTTCAGGTGAACATCACAACAAAGTATTTTCTTATATTGTGATGGCTCCAATGTCCTGTGTATCCTTTGCCTGGAGCCCAGCTGATGTTGGGAAAGAGGCCGCGGTCACCCTCAACAAGTCCATCACAGGGTTTACACAGATATACTGTAGACAGACAGTCATTCACACTTACAATCACACCCACAGCAATTTAGAGTCACCAGTTAGACTAATCCGCTGGTCTTTGGACTGCGAGAGGAAACAGGACACAGTGAGGACATGCAAGCTAACTAATGCTAACTAACTGCACCACTTCGACGTATCCACTACAGTATATAGTAAATAATGTAAAATAATTTGAAGAACATTCAAACATAGATGTCCCGAGCTCAAGCACATCATTCTGCAAGATAATGAAATCCTAATTTAATGCTGTCATGGTGGGAACAGTTTTTAATTTAAAGGATTTATACCCCAGTATTAGTTGAAAAGCAGAAGATAAAATTGCATAATTGAAATCTTGACCTGCCTAAAGACTGGCACATGCAAATGAAGTCAATTATCAGGTTAGTTTTATTTATACGGCCTTGAAGTGCTTTTGTACAGCTCTGTACAGCACACGACACCCTCTGTCCTTACCCTGACCCTCGATTTAGATAAGCATTTTCAGCGTTGGATGAACTCATTTGAGGTCTGGCCTTTAACATTTGATGTGTTGCATCAGTTAAGATGACGTTAAGATCAGTTAAGCGACATAGTTAATGTCAGGGAGGACATGTAAGGTCACGTAGGGGCTTTTTCCAAGCTAAACCCTCCTCACTACCTCTTGACTGTTAAGCGTTACTCCTGCATGAGGTCGCACCTGCAGCTGCGGAGGGTTCTCCATATTCAGAGGGAGGGTGTAAATAACAGGTAAGCTGTGGGACTCCACCATAAGCAGGAAACAGCCATCACCATGGATACAGGTAGATGCATTGCTTCTAAAAGCATTGCTTGGTTTCAGCCCTAAACAATGTAATCAGCATACAGTACTGTGTCCTGTAATAGACCTACATGTTCTTTTTTAAATAGATGCCTGGACATACAAGTCATATGTCAAATGAATTTGTGGACAAAGTGATAAATATTCAATACATAATCTTTGATATTTGTCAAACCCCACCATGAAAATACATTGTTAGGAAATTGTGGCACATTCCTGTTTCCTCCTCCTTTCTAGCACAGCAAGGTTTACTTACACTATCCACTGTGGTTTAGGATTGCCTTTAATATGGCGAACCTTCAACGCAAGCACACAAACAGAGGCGGAGTGGATAGGGCGAGGGTGTGTGGTGGATAGAACAGGACTGAGCCCCTGTCTGTCTGTCTGTCTGTCTGTCTGTCTGTCTGTCTGATTTTCTCTTTCCACAGACACTCACACCGCTGCAGCATCCCAACATCACCAGCATCACCAGGTGCAGTGGAGCAAAACCTACTATGTGTGCGTGGGAGAGAGGGATGGGAGGGGGGGCGTTGTCGCTGGGGGCAGATGAAAGGAGGAGAGAGAGAGAGAGAGAGAGAGAGGGAGAGAGGGAGAGAGAGGGAGAGAAAGAGGGAGGGGGGGCAGGCAAGGTGGCGGGATTTGTGTTGAAGCCTCTCCTCTGTCAGACATGCGCAAGAGCTGCAGCATCACCGCTGCGCTGCGTTTCCGCCTTGTCTGAGCGGCGCACACAGCCCGAGAGGGGAGGGAGGGAAGCCGAGAGGAAGAGCGGAGCCGCCGAGACGCAGTGGGGCACAGCACGGACTCCGAGCAAATTACACCGACGCACCGACATCTCCGCGGCCGTCTCCAAATTTACACGCCAAGAAGCGACCTGTGCGGCGCGCGGCAGAGCCTTCCAGCATGGAGACTGCGCTAAAAAACAAGTACTAAAATGTGAGATTTACAGAGGAAATCAGAAGAGAGAGAGAGAGAGAGAGAGAGAGAGAGAGAGGGGGAGAGAGGGAGAGAGAGAGAGAGAGAGAGCGTGTGTGTGTGTGTGTGAGAGAGAGAGAGAAAGTGGCTATCCCCTTTATCTTTTGCGGGTGATCTCAATTCTGTGCTCTGCAGTCTGAAAATGAAGAAGTTCAACATCAGGAAGGTGCTGGACGGCTTGAAGGAGGCGTCCTCCTCCACCCCGTCTGTCCATGTGGGGCCACAGGAGAACCATCTGATCCAGGAGACCCTCCAGTCCGAGCATTTCCAGCTCTGCAAGGTGGGCGAGACTGATGATTTTATTATACAGCTGTATTCATCACGGCTAGCCCCTCCGCATGTAGTCTCATTTATTCTTATTATGCACAGTCTGCGCTGCACTTATCCCATCCCAGGATACAGCAGGTGCAAGTGAGCTCCGTTCACACAGCAAATTAATTAATTGGCAAAGCATTTTACGCTGTAGTCTTCTAAACTAAAGCGAGCACCTGCTGGATGAGGGTTTATTTACCATTTGGCAAAATCCCCTTTTAGAGAGATGATGATTAAAGCGCTCTGTGCTCTGTACCTATAACTACAATGCGCATACTGTATGGCGAGTGCGCTCCGTCAACAGGACAATAAACATCAGTAAGTTCCTATATGGTTACATATTCTGCCTTGTAATTTTCCATTCAGTTTCATAAACCATCTAGTTATTTCGGGTATGGCAGTAGAATGTATTAGCCTCTGTAAAATACCACCGTTTTCTCTATGTGCGCTTGGCATGAACTGTTATATCGAGGGGTTGGGCCAAACTGATCCCCTCTTGCATAATCTGCTGGGTTTGGATTAGCAAAACGGTGGTTTCTGGTTGATGTTTGGTTTGTGTGTGTCAGTGTGTGTGTGTGTCAGTGTGTGTGTGTCTGTGTTCTCTTCTGGCATTGTCTTTTCCTCACAGTGTCTCTCCCATCCCCTTCTTCCTCTACCATATTTCTCCCCCTCTCCTCTCCTCTCACACATACACACACCTCACACTCATCTCTCTCTCACCCTCTGTCTTCCTCACACACACACACACACGCGCACACACACACACACACACACACACACAAACAGCTGTGTTGCCATCACTTCAGAGGATGTTATATTGACTTACATTCATTTTCTGGAGACTTACCCTAACCTTAACATAACCCTTATCTTTAAACCAAGTCTTCACCCTAAAATGAATGATTTCACGTAAAGTGGACTTGCTTTTTGTCCCCATAAGGCAGGCGAGTCCCCACAACATGACTGTGTGAACCGATTTGTCCCCACAACATAAGGAATACCTGCTCCACACAGACACACACACACACACTACTTTACCCCCAGATCATCGATCCATTGGGGACTGATGGCGCCTGAAGTGGGGGCCTGTTTGAAAAAAAAAAAAAAAAGGTCTGGCCTTCCCTCTGTGAATTGGCCACAACAGTGAATGGAGTTAATAAAGCCTCATGCAATTTACATACTGTACATGCTACATCTTAGTCCCCTATAATGCTAAATCAGGATTTCCCCAAGTGTGCCCTATGCTCACATTGATTTTCCCCACACATGAACTTGCAAGACTGTAACAGAATTGTGTGTGATTTCTCGCTAGATTTGAATTGTAAATGATAGTACCCTTGTAAAATGTTGGCTGTTCTCCCTATGGGGCAATGTGCAGAAAACATGAGCTTTAGGTCAGGTAGCTGCCACAATACATTGATTTTTCATCTTATTTTACATGGAGAAGTCTTTGTGGTCCTCTGGAAGTCAACATCATGGAAAAGTGATATGATTATTGTTGTTTGTTCACCAACATAAGGTGCAGGAGTCCAAGGCTAGGGCAGAGTTACTATAACCTTCACCTTATTAAACTGTAATCATTTTAAAGGTGTCAGAGGTAATAAGGGAAAAGAAAAGAAACATCTACTAGAAAACAAGACAACACACCTAAGGGCTTGGGAGACATTGTTGTCTACTGACTAGAAGAGAGATTGCGGGTTCGATTTCTCCAACAGCCTAAATATGTCAATCAACAGCCAGACATCCTAATGAAGTATCTGTGAACAAGACTTTTAACATCCCTGCTGCACCGTCGCTGTCTGTCTGGACAGAAGCTCGCTGTAGTGTTTCTCTGCGAGGGAAGGCAGGTGTCTCTGCTGCACTGAGTGCTTCTTATGTAACGTGCTTTAGCCTTCTGCCGCTAAGCAAACAAATCCAACAGCCCACCACCGGCTGACTGATGCCATAAAGCTACAGTCACACACGCAAACACAAATACACACATATATACAGAGGGTGGACAAAAAAAAAAAAAAAAAAAAAAAAAACACCTCACAATGCGATACGCTCCAGTAGAAGACCCTGCAACAAATCATTACCAAATGCTCCTTATTGGTGTGTTTTCTGTGTTTTTTATTTACTTAAGTGTAATCACGACTTCATGTGGGAGGCATTGAAAGAAGGAAAACGAGATAAAAAGAGAGAAATGAGAGAGAAGAAATCTCAAAATAGGCCTGTGATTATAAAAGGATCCTAAATAGCAAAGCCAAATATCAGCCTATCACGAAGAGCAGGGTATCCATGCATAGAGAGAACATTTGCTCCTCTCTTTCATTTTCTCTTGTCTGCGCAATTTCCGGCGTTGCATTTGTTTCATAACACTTTCCTGCATCCATCTGTGCCATTTGTTTAGCAAAATCAGGTGTGTGACATCCTTTGACAAAACAACACCCCTGCTGTTAAATGCAAATTGATATCCGCTCTAACACGTTCTCTTTCTCCATCTCTCTGCCGATCTCCCAGACTGTCCGTCATGGCTTCCCATATCAGCCATCATCCATGGCTTTCGACCCCGTCCAGAAGATACTGGCCATCGGCACCCAGAGTGGAGCTCTCAGATTGTATCCTTTTTAGTTGTCATTGAGCTGTTGTAGGTTACTGTGGCTTGTAGCAGCTCCTTTGGGCCTTGCATCCCTGAGAGGCAGCAGCAGGTAAGTGAACAGATGTTTGAACTTCTGTAGTCAGACGCTGATGTACATTGGTGGGTTTTCAGTATATTTTCAAAGCGTGCTAAAGTGTTTTTGGCAGCGTTCACGGGTTGCCAGTCCCTGTGAGCTCTGTATGTGCTTGTGAGCTTTTAATAAGTAGATGAACATAAAGGAATACAATCCTAAATTTGTCTTTGCCTTCAAATCCAAGTTCTAGATGTTGTAACCTGGTAAGATAATTCCTAAACAAAGGCCTAATAAGGTGCTGCTTTCACTGACCTTGCCAGACTTGCTTTGCACATTTTAAATCACAGGAAAAGTCTGTGAAAAGCCCACACTCATCCAAATATTGAAGAATGTGCTGCGATTCAGCTGTAGAAGTAGCTCACTGAGGTAGCTTGCATTGGCTTCTTTGCAATATGAGGACGTTTACACAAACAGGGACAACAGCTTGCCATGAAATGGCACCGCGGGGAGTCGTATAGTTTCAGAGAACGCCCGCGAGCTCGCCTGTGTCAGGCTGCTTTTACAGGTCCTCCATGTGTTCTCCTGCCTGTCCGACAACCTTTGCCAGCTCATTACGGTGTGATGAAGAGCTGTCTGCTTGTCTCGTTCCCACCTGCTGGCAGCTATGGCTGTGTGACTCAGTCTCGTTCACCTGCGCTGGAAAGGTGAGGATATAAACAGAGCCAGAGGAGGATGAGACGACAGATTCATGATTATGAGACGATGGTGGGCAGTCCATTTACCTTTTGATATATGTCCTGTACTTTTTCAAATCAGAGTGAGGAAAGGCAGAGAAGATAATGATCCACCACTTTTTCTAGAGATGACTGAATGTTCCTCAAGATCCAACTGAAACCACATGAATTTCTTCATCCAAAGCAGAGCAGATTCGGTCAGTGGTACACATGCATTAGTGGATAGGAGATTAAATCCCTGCTCTGGTAGAAATACTATTTCAGGGCCGATGTAGGAAGTGGTGAATAAGCTTAATGGGGCTCATGTCTTGCTGGCTGGTACATTACTCCCATGAGCTCCAGACTGGGTAAACTCAGAAAAAGGCTGTACTCGTGGCATGAAAGAAGCCTATAACCAATCAGCTTAGAGATCACATTCTCCCTCAGACTACTCAAGAGTTTGGGTGAAATGATCTTGTCAGATGGTTCCTGCTGGCTGAAACTGGTCACTTTGAAATGGAACATAGGAATCTCTCGTGTTTGAGTGATGTGGAACTGATAGAGTCTTATCAGAGTCAGAGGAAGGTGAATTGGGAGTCATCCATCTATTCTTTGGTGCTGTTCGCTTCCCCTGTCATTTGCTGTTTAGTCAGCCTTGTCTCTTTATCTGATGGCAATGACACCAGCGTGATACAGATGAAGGGAGCATAATGGAGAATTCATGATTCATTTTTTTTTTTTTGATGTTGCTGTGCTGCAGCTCGTGGGTTTTGTTTTCTTTTAGTTTAAGTTTTGGAAAGTTGCAGGTTGGTTCTTGTGAAAGTCCTGGGACTCCTGCACTGATACACATCTGTGTCCTGCAGGTCATTATTTTCACAGCTAGGAGCTACTGGTGGCTATTGGTGTCTATGCATGTTTGTGTGTATGTGTGTTTGTTTGCCTGGCTGGCCTGCCAGGACATTTGGCTACACCCCTCTCCCATAGAGGATTACAGGAAGTGGCGGATCAAGGGCCTCAGCCTGGCAGCGTGGCAGAGGACTGAGAATTACAGCAGGAACAGGAGGTGTGTGCGTGGATGTGTACATGTGTGCGAGCGAAAATGTGCGTACGTGTCTATATACGCGTGCGCGAATCCTCTGAGGAGACGGCTGATCCCTCTAGCCATAAAGCCAATCATTTCTGTGATCCCCCCAAAACTGTCCCATGTTTGATGCTTGCCACTGACTCTGCTTCTGCTTCCACTGTCCAGCTGGGAAGATGACAATGTCCCTTTGGTGTTGTCTGGAGGAGGGAAAGAGGGGAATAGAGATAGAGGTTGGCGGGAAAGCCAGTGGAGAGGACAGGCCGATAGATGAGGGAGAGCAGTGAAAGAGAATAGATAGGAAAGAGTGAGAGAGGCAGGTTATCCCCTGCTTCAGGATCTAATGGCCAAGAATAGAATCCTTATTGATCTGTGTGTGGTAATGCAGTGAGACAGATATGCCCAAGTGCGCGCGCACACACACACACACACACACACACACACACACACACTGCTCTCAATTGTTTTCTGCAGAATATCTCATTGGCAAACAAAGCTTTTCCAAAAGAAGTCGTGAACATTTAAAAAAACAGGTTTGGCTGTGCAAGTAGTTCATGCATTAGTTATCCACTGGATTAGCAATGTAGGCTAGTTTCAAAAAATAAGCAGAAATACAGTTTTCCTAAATGCTAAATGGGTTTTGGGTGTTAAGACAAAATGTTTGTGAGGCAGGGCTGCAGGTACTAGAGGAAGCCTTTGTCATTTCTTTGTTCTGTATGTCCTTTATTTTTTGACCAGACAGAACTTCATTTGTAGCACTGCAACAATTTTCAAATATTTGAATACTTTAACCCAACACAACATTTCTGGCCTTTAGTTTGATGGTGGTGATGGTTTGATAGTGTCATAAGCGACGATATTTTGAACCTTCATCATCGCAACATGATGTTAATTCAGCCTCCACACCAAAAATTACATTCAACAGAGCATACAGCGTAATCTGAGGGGGAAACAATATTATGTGAAAATAAAGATACATCTCAGCTACACCTTTGAATTGGCTCATTCGCAATATTTTGTTTCTAGATATTCCACATCCTGCCTAAATATTAAGTGTGAAATTCATAGGCAGACGGGAATTGAAACATTTCTAACAGTACACAGCCCCAGTAATGTGTAGCCTTAATAACCAGCTTTCCAGTTTTTGGGCAGGATCCATCCTGGATGTAAACAAAGAGTTAACAAAAAAAAATAGAAATAACAAAAAGTCTGTATATGTATGTATTTTTATGTGTGTGTTTGCTGGGTGGTCACAGTAGAGATGGCAGCACTATAACTCAGAGACTCCCTGTGAGCCAGCAAGACGCAGATCAATAGATCAAATTGTCACTCCATGCTCTGCCAGATTATCTCATCGGCAGGCGCAGGACATCATAGGACTCACACATACAAATGGAGGCAGACACACATGCACACATGCACACACACACACACACACACACACACACACAAAGAGTTATTATTTCAGAGAGACGAGAGGAGGTGGCAGATGTAACACACACAAACAGGCGTTCACATATATGCGCACACACGCACAAGCATATAATGCTAGCCGACACGCAAATACTGTATGTGTACTGACATACACAGAGGGGCAAACGTTTGTGCATGCAGGCAGACACTGCTGCATACATGTTTGCAGAGACAACTTTGTACACACACATTCACAAACAGACACAGTTAACTGCTGTGACGGGCAGCAGTAGCCCTGTGCAGCTTTTGGTCATAGCACAGATTGACTATGACATATCTTCATCATTAATCTTCCTTGTGCTTCACTCAGTAACTGTGCTACCCTGCAAGCTTTGTCTGCAGCCAGAGGAGAACCTTACTGAGCCGTGAGTTCGCTGATTGGAGTACTGTATGGGAAGAATTTGAAGTGTTGAAATAGAAATTGTAGCTCAGCAAGTAAAGGCTGGGTTTCCTTTGGTTTATTACGCACAAGTAAAAGTGTTCAAATTGTAGCTTACATTCTCCAGAGAGCTTCACAGTGTGTGTGCATGCATATTTCTCTCTGTGAATAAACTTTGATTGGAATTTCCTTTTATTTCAATGTATGTAAGGAATTCCCGTTTGACTCTAATGTGATATAGGTTCTTGTTTGACAGAGTAGTTCACAGAAGCATCAAACAGCACACTGACTGTATATAATTCATATATCTGTGATGATGGTAATGGATTTTGACTGAAACTCTGCAGCTTCTCCTCTCTGCATGTCTTCAATGTATTCAGAGAAGGAGGGTTAGTAAATGGTGAAAAAGCGTTTTGCGTCAAACTCCCTTCCCAGTTTATTGCCTAAAGAGTGTGGGAGCTTCTTTTCAGGTCACAGATCATTTGTTTATTCATTTATTCCTCTATCTGTTTTGTTGCATCTTAATTCTCTTCCCATCTTTTTGCTCGTTGCTCACCGGTGTTGCCAGTTGCAAGCTAATTCTTCGAGATGGCACTCCATAGTGCAGACCGGGCCTGGGGTTGTGTGTGTGTTTGTGTCATCATTCAGTTATGCAATGTGCCGAAGCTTGGCACAGCAAAGACGAGGCTGACTAAAACAACAACAGTGTGTGAGCATGCACATGTATGATCAATACGTACGTGCTGATACAATAATGTCCCCGTTTCACACTGCTAGCAATCTTGCATCTGTGCTGATGTCTGGGAAAATTAATTCCTATGTCATTCCGGTTTCAGTGCTTAGTGGGTTAGCTAGCTGTAGCATATGGGGGGATGAAGGATTGGGGAAAGGCAGAGGTATCACACAAAATCAAGAAGGATTAGTATCACATCCCATGTTGACCTTATTTTACTTTTCGCACAAGTGGGACAAGGATTGGGGAGGAGAAAGAAGACAGAGTAGCATGAAATGAAGCCACCCACCCTTGCGTCTGATGAGAGAATTTAGTGAATGTGTGCGTGTCTGAGCGTAAAGAGCTGTCGGTTGGGTTGGGGGAGTGAGCTTGTGTCTGCCAGATGGTATTTTAAAAAATGGTTAAAAGTAGAGTCTGCGGCGAGGTCATCAGAGAGCTGCCGAGATGTGGCTTTCATGTCAGTCCAGTGCACATCAACTTTACACCTTTACTGGAACAAAGAATGTGTGTGTGCCTGCAAATGTTTGTGCACTGTAGTGAAGCACTCTTAATCAAAGACCCCTTGTGTACCAGGTTTCATCTTTCATGCTCTCCAAAAGCACTCAGCATCCTCTGTTCTATCGGTTCTTAGAAATGGAAAACAAATTTTGCTGCATCAGTGCTACAACAATGTAGTTGCTGCTTCTCTCTGTCCAATATCCTGACAGTGTGTCCTGCTTAAGTCCTTTAGCCTTGACAAGCACCAAATGGGATCTGGGTTTAGGATGATTAAAGTTGTGCTCCCGTGTTGCCTCTCTTCAATAATTTACTGTACATTTAACTTTAGCTTTTATGCCTCTTGCCCCCTGCCCCATATCTCTGCCTGCTGCTGTCCTGCCAGATATGATATTCCTGTGTGTGTGTCTGCATGTTCAAGTGAGACATACAACTTTGAAGGTTGGTCAATGTTGTCTTTTAGTCTGGAAGAAGAATTCTGCACACATGCACACACATGCACAATAACACATCCAAGCACATATACAGCCTTTCTCCCCCCCAGTGAGTCATCACAATTCAGAAAGCCGTGCGATGTTTCTGTTCACTGGAAAGGAATGTTTTTGGTAGACAAACAATCTCGATGACCTGAAGAAAGCCTAACAGTGAGGTCTGCTGTTGGGGAACTGAGTTTTTCTGTAAATTATGATATTCATTTAACCAGATAGAAAGATATATATTTAATTTATTAATGTTTGATACAGCAGGAACAAATTCCTTCCTGCTTCTTTTTCTATATTCTATATAGAAAAATAATAGAAAGCTGGCTGTTGAGCAGTGTATGTGTGTGTGATACAGAGCAGCAATGCCTGAGAGGTCACCAACCTGTGCACTAATTATTCCCAGCAGACGGCAGGCAACGCTTGAGTGGCTCATCGTAAATACACAGTGACATGTGGGCTGGAGAGAATAAATGGGTACAGATTTGTACACATACACTCGGAGGGCGTACCTAGTGCACTGGTTGATGGTTGGCTGTATTCTGACTACTTATGGACGGGTGAAGAATCAGGATCAGAAACAGGATTATTGCCAAGTAGGTTTTCACATAAAAGGAATTGGCTTTGGTATGATGATGCATAACAATAAACATAGTGTGAGGGCAAAAACAGGCAAGTCCTGCAAAATACAAGAAACATAAGTGACAAATTTACAATAGAAGATATGAAAAAGTGTTATAAGAAATGAGTATGGTATGTCTGTTTTTTTTTTAAAAATAATAGAGCTGTGCAGTTTTGTGCAGGAATGTGCAAAAGTTCACAGCATGAAGTATAAGGATATGTACAAGATGTGTGGTATCAGTGGGGGTCAGGGTAACAGTCAGTGTCATTGGGGGTCCCGGACCTTGTTGATGAAGCCAGGTGCACTTGGGAAGAAACTGTTCTTGTGTCACAAGGTTTTGGTCCCGATGGACTGCAGCCTCCTGCCGGAGGGGAGTGGTTGGAAGGGTTTGTGTCCAGGGTGGGAGGGGTCGGCCACAATCTTTCCTGCCCACATCAGGGCCCTGGAGGCCTGCAGGTCCTGGAGGGATGGCAGGTTGCAGCTAATCACCCTCTCAGGTATGATATGCTGCAGTCTGCCCTAGACCTTGGCAGTGGCAGCAGCGTACCAGATGGTGATGGAGGAGGTGATGGCAGTGTAGAAGTGCACCATCATTGGCTTTGGCAGGTTGAACTTCTTCAGCTGCTGTAGGAAGTACATCCTCTGCTGAGCCTTTTTGGTGAGACAGCTGATCTTCAGCTCCCAATTGAGGTCCTGGCTGATGATGGTTCCCAGGAAGTGTAACAACTCCACAGTGTCGACCGGGGAGTCACACAGGGTGATGGAGGCGATGGGTTCCTTCTGAAGTTCACAATCATCTCCACTGTCTTTGTCAAGGACACCAGGACACTAGATGGTCAATGTCCCACCAGTAGGCAGACTCATTCCCACCAGAGATGAGCCCAATGAGGGCACATCTGTGAACTTCAGGAGCTTGACTGACTGATGACTGGAGGTGCAGCTGTTAGCATACAGGGAGAAGAGTAGAGGGGAAAGGACGCAGCCTTGAGGGGAACCAGTGCTGATGGTCCGGGAGTCAGAGACGTGTTTCCCCAGCTTCATGTGCTGCTTCCTGTCGGACAGGAAGTCAGTGATCCATCTGCAGGCACGTGCAACTGGGAAAGCTTGTCCTGCAGCAGAGCCGGGATGATGAATCACTATTAAAATGACATGAGAGTTGACATTTGCTATATAATTGCTTTTTGATTACACTAAAAAAGATAATATTTAGGAAATTACAAAATATTATAGATGAAAAATTGGGTGGGAAAGTACTCTGTGGTACCCACCAGGGTTTATCTGCACCACTGGCAAATATTTTATCAGTTTTTTTCTTTGAACTTCAATGAACTCAAAAGTTCATCATGTAGTTAGAAAACCAAATACTATGTTCATGTTTTGTTTTATATGGACAGTATTTTATTATGAACATACAATTGAATTTTCCATTAAAGAAAAGTTACAAAAATTGGCAGGAATTGGCAGGTCAGACTTTCAAAAAATTTGAAATCATAATCAGCCAAGAAAATTGGTGCATCTCTAGTCTGTAGTCATTGAGTCCTGTGGTCTTAGGTTTTTTGAGAATAGGGATGATAGTGGAGGTCTTGAAGCAGGCTGGTATGTGGCATGTTTCCAGTGAGATCTTAAAAATGTCTGTGAACACTGGAGACAGCTGATCGGCACAGTGCTTCAGGGCGGAGGGAGAGACAGAGTCTGGTCCAGCTGCTTTGGGGGGGGTTCTGTCTCTTGAACAGCCTGTTAACATCCCTCTCCAGGATGGAGAGAGTCGTCATTGTGGTAGGGGAGGAGGGGGCCTCTGAGGTGGGTGGTTGTGGAGAGGCCCGGGCCCCTGCTGAGGTGAGGGAGGAGGAGCTGGTGGTCTGGAGCAGGCGGATGGAGTCATGGGGGATGGTGTCAGGACTGTCCCATTGTCCTTCAAATCTAAAGTAGAACTCATCCAGGTCGTTGGCCAGGTCAACCTTAGCTGTCTGAGTTTAGCCATAAACCAGGGTTTTTGACATTGTTGTAAATAACCCTGGATGCATGATGGTACACAGCTGTCCTCACAGAAGCTGATGTATCGATGTCACAGCCTCTGTGTACTCATCCAGACTGTTGGTAGCAGTCCTGAAAACATCCCAGTCAGTACAGTCCAAGCATGCGCAAAGATCCTCCATAGCTTCACTGGTCCACTTCTTAGATGTCCTCCTCTGGACTATGACTATGAGTGTCCCAGTGCAGCACAGGGGACGGCGTGATAACCAGTTGATTGTAGCGTAACAGTGATTTAAAGTGTTCTCCTCTCTGGTCAGGCATTTAATCAGCTGTTGGTATTTAGGGAGTTCATGGCTGAGATTCCCTTTGTTAAAGTCGTAGAGGACAATAATGAAAGAGTTCGGGTTTGTCCGCTCCACACACAGTATCTGATTGGCGAGCATGCGCTGTGCCTCCTGCATGTGGGCCTGTGGTGGAATGTAAACACCAACCAGAATGAATAAAGCGAACTCACGGAGGGAGTAGAAGGCTTTACAGTTGATGAAAAAAGTTTCCAGAACAGGAGAAAAGTGCTGCAGAATCACTGTCACATTTTTACACCAGCCACTGTTACATAATTTTGCTGGGCAAATTATATAGTGTTTGCGGCTCTGGAATTGCTTGTCATAATGTTTTGATGTGCTAATTATATAGCATTAATTGAAAGCAAAATAACTAAAATTACTTTCAAACTCGACATCAAACCTGATGATCGATGCTGCAGTTTTGTAGGCATCGTTTACAGATGTGTAATCCTATCAGAGGGGAAGGGTTTTGAGAATTGTGAGGCTTTGAATTGGTGTTAGAAGTGAGGAAGCATATCGGACCAACTTGTGACAGCTGATGGTGAACACGAGAAACTTCAGCTGTGAGCAGTGGATGAACTCACCCAAGTTTCCGTGGTCACACCTTGGGAAGACTCGAGCATAGGGGCTGATACAGTGGGTGCCCGAGCGCCCATGGGGAATTGTGAGCACCCATGGGGAAATCATTGTGAGGTGATCATGGGAGACGAAGACATAACAGAGAAAAGGAAATGCATACTTTTAACCGTGAGCTAAACCTGTGTTCATTCCAATATTACACTTTCTTGGTGTCCTGACAGTCCCCTTTAGGGGCTTTCTTACAGTGTATTGATGTAAAAGTGCACCATTTTGCATCACTTTGTGAACTGCTGTCGTCCGATCTAATTGGCTAACAAGCTCACAAACCAAGGCTGTTTCAGCCACTATTACAAATCCAGTCCATTGACAACTAGAACTTTTAAAAAGCATTTAAGTATATAATACGAGGTAGAGAGAAAAGTTCCGTTTAAGAGTTGTTATTAGTCAAATGCAACCTGTACAACTGTGTCAGCCTTATCCATGCTTATGGACATTTTTACGTCCATTTTTCTTTTGATGTTTTTCATGGATGTAGCAAGGTAGCTACTAGCTAGCAGGCTATGCAGGAAGATTACATTGACGGTTTTAATCCTGCCTTGAAAGGTCTGATTGGTCGACTGTTGCTCCAGCTGGCAGTCACTCGTCATTGGGCATAACACCAGACCTATCAATTGCTGAATAAATCGGAGATGTGCAAAGCTATTTATTTATTGGAACCAGGCTAGTGCTTAACATAGTGGAGCTTGCACACAGTTGACATTTTAGATGTGCACATTTTTGGTTTTAGCTCCAAATAAAGTTATGTAGACAATCTCTGTCTGATCATCTTTGCTGTAACGATGTTGCCTTGAGCCCAGATCTTAGCAATTACTTTGGTCAGTACAATGTTATTATAAACCAATACAGTAGAAACAATGGCTGAAGCTATGGAAATAAGATCCAAGTTGTAATAACCTGGAATTATCCTTTCACTCTTCTGTTGGAAGTAGTGGTCGTACTGATAATAGTGGTAATTTTTTGAGCCTCCTTTAACTATATTGTGTGCAGTATTTGAGCAAACAGACTTGCTGCACTTCTTGGCCTTGGAGACAGTGACAACCAGGGACACACAGGGCTCAAACTGTAGGGAGAGCTGCTTCTTCAGCATCGATGGGAACCATGCACCTACTGTACTGATTTTCACTCATATTAGTCCTGGTCAATATTCTTCTCTACTGTAACACGGCTCTAATGACCAAAGGGTCTGACCACTCTCTAGTCCCCGTACCACAGAGGTCCATCATTGTCAAGAGTCAAGTTTCCAAAGCAAATGAGCCTGTGTACTCTATTGGATTTGTTTGGTGTCATTGTGCATAGTGTCTTATTCGAGAGTTATGGTATGTGTCCATTAAAATGAGGTATAACAACTGTATGGCTTTTATTGATTACAAATTGTGGTTCATTTATGAGTCTGAGGCTTTCATTATCATGACATTTTCTTGCACGAGATTAAAAGGTTGTACTTTTCTAAACATATTAACAGAAATATCTTTTCAACTGTCAAAACTAAAGTGATCCAAGTTGCCCTTTGTCAATAAATAAGGCCATGTTGGGCAGACTGCTGAGTTGAACTTGTTGTTTGCTACTTGCCCTGAGCAGATTCTGTCATGTACTGATGGCTCTTGCCTGCCCACTGATATAAATAACACTTAATCATACTACATGCTTTAAATTTAGCGTCTTGGTGAAATGTCACTGTCATGCATCAAATCATACATGACAGCGACAGAGAGCTAGCCCTATGAGATCAATTTAAATGCACTTTTGAGGTTGAATGAGAATGTGATGCCTTTCAGTTACCTTCAGTATAGACAGTGTGAGCTCAGGGATTGTTGAGAGGCGACATCTGTTCTATACCACAGGTTTAGGACTGAAAGCTTTCTATGTCTCCTCTCCTGCTGTCAAAGAAAAATGTAGTCAAAATAGAGAAATATGAGACAGCCAATACATACTGTTCAGTATATGTTTAGAATTTACTAAAATAACTAATGCAAGCGAATGTTTTTGTGTACTGACTCAAAGGCTCCTCCATCACTGGATGAAAACCCTGCATTTGCAGCTTATGAGCTAAAAAGTGTGTTGCTGTTAAAGTGTGGAAGTGTGGCAGGGTTAAGTCTAACTTCTGCTGTCAGGTTGGCACGGTCCCTGTGGTGCTTGTAAGGGGACTGGCTTACAGAATGCTGTGAAGCACAAAGATTTTTGTCGTCTTGCTTTTCTCCCTGTCCTTCATGTGACCTCTAGGTCTCTATAGGGCCTCACTGCTGAAATAACTGTGAAGTACTCCTTCCTCTTTGATTTTCTTTCTCCATCTGCCGTTGTACTGCATGCTGCTTTTTAAAATCCTGTTTCTGTAATTCATATTCCCAGGGAAGTAATTGTTTAGTTGTTTTAGGATTGTATGATTTTTCTAATGGGATTTACAGTTTTTTTTTGTGCCCTTGGTTCCCCTGCTGATTTTCTGCAGCTCATTATTTTTATCTAGCTACTGTAGGTAATCTTCCACTCTGTCTCAGGAGGCTCTGCGCTCTCCCAGTTTTAATGTTTCATATGTTTTCTTATCATTTTTCTTTGTAACCTTCTCCTCTTCTAAGTGCCCCTCACAAAAATACAGAAGCGTATGTTGCAAGAGGTTATGCATATTTTAAATGATGCTACATGCACTTCATGCTATAACCACTGTGATCATTAGCAAACATTATCTATCACATATCATAGCTTTTATTATTAATGTGCACATTTATGCAACAAGGTTTCTAAACTGATCATTTACTCTATAAGAGGTGTTTTTAGTTGTGTGACTATTATGATGTGCTAACATAGTTGCTTACTCTCTATAGATTATGAATCCTGATAATTGGTGAAACATAGGCTATTGAACTGGCCCTCTACCATTGGCTGGTGTGGTTACTTTTGTACTCTAGAGTGACATCACCTGGTAACAAAATCCAGCCAATAGTTTAATCTGCTGAAACCCTTACTCCTCTGCCTCTGCTACATACTGTTGTCTCGTTTTCTGCTCCCCAACTGTGTGGCTACTTCAAGTCAAGAGGTGAGAAGATATTGTGCACTATTTACTGTTTTAAACAAAAATGATAAATGGTATAATCCCTAGAAGCCCACATATTGTTGTACCAAACTTTCAGTCCAACAGTCCGTAACCCAAAGATATTCAACTGACTATTATATAAAACAAAAAAAAAAGCAGCAACATTTTCACATTCACATTTTAGGACCTGGAGCCACCAAATGCCGGGCATGTTTTGACTAAATGATTAATCTATTATCAAAATTGTTGTTGCTTAATTTTCAGTTGATTGACTAATTGATTAATGGACTAATTGTTTCAGCATTAATTACAATGACACAACAAATTAGTGACAGGCTTCATTAGCATGTCAGATTGCCCCATTACCTCAGAAGTGAGCCGTTCTTCTGTGCTCATTAGGATGTCGTTATAGTATAGTTTGGGGTGATATTATAATGCTATTTGATACTGTGTCAGTTAGTCTGGTATAGTAGACCTATACTACCTCAGGATAATATTGTACCATTGTGACTGCTGTATGCTTGTAGTATAACAGGTGTGTTAAGAGAGCAAGACAGTTCTAGTTTGCAGGTGTGCAGGTGTGCAGGTGTGCAGGTGTGCAGGCGTGCAGGCGACAAACCGTGAGCACCTAATGGCCATGGGCTGTGTAAACGGTTGGTTATGACCTTACTAAAATGTAGACTGTCAATTCTGTCTGCAAGGTCCTCCACAGACACACGCACACACACACACACACAGGAGGAGGAAGACAGATAGGTTCCCAAGGTACCAGACCTTGAGGAATTGCCTGTGACTGCGTTTGTGTGTGCTGTGATGTGGGAGTATGTGTGTGTTCCAAGGCTCCTGCAGACAGAGACAGAGCTGTATGTGATTGCAGCTGCATACATACAGTAGGAATGTGTCCTTGCCTGTGGTTCTATATTTATGTGTAGGTTGCCCCAGCAAGGCGGTAAAATCCAGGAAAACGTGCATCCAGGTGAACCATCTGTTGTGGCAGACAAACCCACATTTTTCTGTAGTTTTATTGCTTCAAAGTGTAAGTCCCAGCCATAGAATTACACAATTTGAGTTTGACTGTTCTATTTCATGCCAAAGGATCATTTCTACATACTCAACTAAACCAACTCCAGCTGGGGAATATTAGTGTCTCTGTCAGCTTTAGCTAACAAGCCTAGACTGCCAGCGTACCCATGTGGGTAATGTTGCTTTTAGGCATATTATAGAATACATACTATAACTAGATATTTCACTTGCTACTGTTTTAACTGCAGTGAATCCCCTCGAGCAGAGACTAGGACTGCCGTCCTTGTAGAACATAGTCCATGCTACACAATAAATAGATATTGTTTACCTTTGTACGTCAGTCTAACAAAGTGCTTAAGACATTTACCTTAAGATAATATTTGGCACAGTCACAGTGACTATGTTCTCCTCACAGAAATATTTCTCACCAAGGCGGAGACCTCTGAAAAAGCATTTGAAGAGTAATTATTTATCTTATACTGGCCTGTTATGCAGCCCCTCAGTTCAGCCTCTGTCTCTTTACAGTCCATTTTAGCTCCTGTCTCTTTAAGCCCCCTAGCTAGCTGAGTAGCTCCTGCAAATTAGCTTGCTAACTCTATACCGTGTGTCTGAAATCACTCTGTTTTACTCTATAGTGAGCAGTAAATTGACATTTACTAACATACTTCCTAGTCATCATCATTATGCATCATCACTGACAGGTGTAGTGTAGCACAACATTGTGGGATTGTTAGTGCAAAGTAGCTTTTAGCTCCATTTTGGGAATTTTTTGAGGGCACTATATAGTGCATAAATTTCACATTCAGAATTCAGACACTCAAATAAATAACAAATAACCAGTAAATATAGCGTACTATATTGTTAATAGGAAATAATCTCTGACACAGTCTGTGAAGAGTGAGCTGAACAAGCCCTCTTTCATTTGGAGGCAAAAACACCTAAAATCACGCTACCATAAAATGATCAGTATAAAATCAGGCACAGTGGAGTCGGCTCTGCAGCTGTACTTTTACTATTATAGTACTTTCAAACCAGGATATGGCATGTAACTCTACTTTTAACCCCCCAGAACAGCGCTGATTTTTATTTGAATTTCTGACACTGATAAATAGATTATTGTTAAAATTCATACAATGCATTTCATGTTAATGTGATAGTAACATAAAAAGATAGTCAAACATTACTCTTTAAACTGTATAATTATATATTATTTATTAAATATATTAATATTATTATTATTACTTATATAATTAGATTTATTTGAGAAATCCTTGTGTCAGTAAACAAACGTGTGCATCACAATGCTTCAGGTTGCTTTAACCACAGTGGTTGTTGAGGATAAAGTGCATGTGAACCCACAAATGATCACCTTTAGTGTGAATACATCTGAACTCATTTTGATCACAGCCCTGCTGTGCCCTGGGATCTGCCATTAATTCTGTCTGACAACCCATCTTGGGCCTGTGGTGTTTCTAGTTTCCCTCCTCTTGCTGACTGTGGCAACACAAATGTTAGAAATTTTCCTCCAGCTCAAGTGAGAGAGAAGTAAATATCCACTCAGTGATTTAAGCCTTGCTGCTGCCAACTGAAATAAATGGACTTTGCCTGAGTAAAGCCTGTGTCCTAGACTAACTTTAGCCAGCTGAGGCTGTGATTCTGCCTGGGACTTGGCACAGTCTTTGCCTGTCAATAAGAGCTACGCAAATCTTGACGTTTTCCTTCCTCCGCCCTGCTGGTAGCTGCAATGATATTTATCCCCCTGTTGCTCCTCTGTAGGCTGCCCTTTAGTATGCTGTCATGCTGAGCGCCTGCAGGGAAGACACACATGTGTCGCATGACGTGATGACTCAGGCTTTAATGCCCTGCCACATGGCTGTCATGCGCAGAGCCCTTCCCCCCCCCTCCTCAGCCTGTTGGTGTGTGTGTGTGTGTGATATATCCCTATATTTGAGTGCGTATGACTCTGCTTATGTCCAGCCAGGATGTGTGTCTGTGTGTGGAACGTGACTGGCCGAGGGGCTATTTGTGCTTTTCTGTCTGACTGGAGCAGAATGTGGATTACGTTGTGATGTGAAATGTGGGAGCAGAGGGGGAGGGGCAACAGGGTTGAGACAGACATCTCAGGACTTGAGGGGATGCATGGAGAGGAGGGAGGTGGGTGGGTGGGGGTAGTTAGAAGGGAGATACTTTTATGTTTGTCCAGCGCTACTGTACATTGTGTCTGTTTGCTTGAGCATCATCCACAGGGTGGGAGTTGGCAGGCTCAGCAGGAGGGATGTACGTCTGATCTTTCACAACACCGAAGACTTCTGGAATGGCGTCAACATGGTGCAAAGCTGTAAAGATACAAATACCTAAAAGGGCTGCAGATGCGTCCTTGGTTTGTCATTCAGTACAGCACGACCAGGCCTGAATCCCTGCAGCTATCAGAGACAGGAGGAAAAAGCAACAGGAAGAGCGGAGGGATGAAATCACTGCAGACTGACGAAGTTGCATCTAAGTTTAGAAAAGTGAAGAGGAGGGAGATAAATTAGAAGGATATAAGTGTAAGTGTACTGTAGGAGTGTCTGCATATGGAGTGGAGCCAGAGTGGTCGCAGCCATTCAGCTCTGTGACTCAGAGCCCTGGTGTTAGGTGGGTGGGGTTTGCAGAGATTG
Source organism: Scomberomorus guttatus (assembly GCA_038419695.1). NCBI lineage: Eukaryota > Metazoa > Chordata > Actinopteri > Scombriformes > Scombridae > Scomberomorus > Scomberomorus guttatus. Next base: position 13,904,680 of record CM076462.1, read on the forward strand.
GAAAGGCAACAATTGGCTCCTCACCCAACTGTAATCAGACAGCTGTCCCAGCAGAAGCCACCAAACGCTGCTTATTTTCCCGCTGCAAGTGCAGAATGAATTGTCAGACCCCTAGGAGGTGGGAGACACCCACCATTTCTCACCCAGCACACACAGCACTGCGGATCCCGTCTCCGCCAAACCACATACAGTACAGTTCTTCGTGCATTTTGCTTCTTTGATTCATAACAAGGACAGCCTCTGAAGGAAAGGACAACCTTGCAGCTTGTGCATCACCACTTTCATTTCGGTGATGAAGCAGCTAATTTGTTTGATAAGCCAGAAGCCCTTGCCATCTCCCGTACACCAGCGGGAGTGAATGATGAACAGGCAGTGCGAGAGGTCTCAGCTAGCCGCGCCACTAGGCCCCCATTAAGCCTCGATTGGGGTCTATTGGCCTGATTTCTCTTCCTGTCTGGTGCTTCGCAACGCTTTTGCTCTCACATTAGACACGTGTGTGGATGATTGCTGATAACACGATGAGGGAGGACAACAGTGAACGCATTAACCCTCACTGGCACTGCCACAGACCTGACAATATTAGCATCCAGAGAGATAACACTCTCTGTTAACTCTTTCACTGACTGTTAAATCACAGACAATAAAGCGAGGACTACATTTCATGTAACTGGCTACACTGTATATGTGACAGAGAGAGCATTTTTGTATTGTCTAATACTAGAATGACATTCCATCTTAGGCTCCCCTGTAGGCAGTTCTCATTGTACCGATCAGCAGCTGGCCCTGGTGCTCATTTTTAGAAACTGTTGCTGCCATTCATTTTTAATGGCTAAGGCCATTGTAGCAGGCTGCTTTCTGTGTGCGTGTGCATTTACTGTATGTGTCTGTACATGTGTGTCATTTGCGTGTGTTCAGGTATGTATAAAGTAGCCCGAGCATCGGTATATGGAGAAGAGCCAAGTAAGAAGTGGTTGTGTGTGTGTGTGTGTGTGCTTCTGTCAGCATATGTGCACATTTGTGCCCATATTTGTGTCCATTTGTGTTTGTACATCGTTTTGTTTGCTAACAGTGATTGGACACTAATGTGATGCGACAGCTTTGGGCCTCAGACACACTCTCTGAATCATTTTGAATAAGACCTGTGGGGCTCAGATTCCCAGAGGTCTCCCTATTTATGCTTCCCTGGCTCCGGTGCATCCCTGCAAAATTAATTTGATGCTTTGCCAAAGCTTGAAAATGGGAATTGTGCAAAATAGAATTGAAAATAAAGTCCTGTTGTGATCCACATGTAACCCAACATTTTATAAGACTGTAGAACCACCGTCATTTCAGATTTTATTATTTTTGCTGTGACCTACATATATATATGTATATTGACCTACTTGGTCCTGTTCTACATATGTTGGTGAGTTGATACTGCAACAACTTTAGAAACATGACACCAGATGCTCCATCATCTTTGCTGTAAGGAATATACAGTAGGTTGTAGATTGCAGCTTTAATTAATCCATACTAATATAGTGATAGCCAACACATATTATCTTTTAATCCTCATCTTACTTAGTTCTAGATTAGTTTAGATTCTAATTTAAAAGTAGTAATCTAACTGCGTGCTGCCATTTTGAAATACAGTATGACTAGAGCGTTAAAACCATATGATCGGCTGGCACGCCGCCATGGCTTTAAGGCGCCGCATGTTTTACTCCAGCCTGGCAAGAGTTAATAATTAAAGGCCAAGAACAGAATGTCTTATCTAAAAGCGTATTAACAATATGATGCAACTCTGGGAAGAATGAGAAATCAAACATAGCAGGAAATTGCATGTACATTAAATCTATCAGTAATGCACGCTCAATACAGTTGTATGCCATTTTGGAATTAGTGTAGCTGCCTCGGCTAATGTGTATTTCATTTGTATGCTAAAATTGAATGAAGGGCTGGACTTGTCCTTCCTGCTCGCTCTTAGGGCAGAGATAGAGAAATAAAACTGCTACCATGGAAATGTCTACAGCCCAACTGGGGGATTCTTTGATTGATACATTCTGGAAACGGAGCACAAGACAGATCGATGCAGCAAATAAATCTATGCATGCACTCACACAGGCCTGTTGCCCTGGTTTCAAAGAACAGTAGCTACAAGTGCCAGCCCGTTAGAAATCCCTTTATTGCCAGTCATGTGTTCCCACTTACCGAGGCCAGCAGCTCTCACGCGCTGGGGTGAAGCTATATCTTGTGCGTGTATACATGCATGTGCATGTTGAAAATCATGCCGTCGTGGTTGGGTTACCTAGCAGGTAATCCTGGAAGAGCAGTGGAATAAGAGGGAGGAGGAAATAAGAAGAGAGCGAGATCAGACAGAGAGGCGATAGAGATAAAAATGACAGCGATGGTATGAACGAGAGAGGCGGAGGGGCGACGGAAGGGATTAGCAACAGAGCGAGGAAGACACTCTTCCTTTTTTTTTTTTTTCCTGCTTTCACTCCACTCTTTTCCCTGTTCCCCGCATACTAGAGGCACTTTTTCTGACACACAGTGATGAAACAGAATACATCCAGGCCTGTGTGCCCTCCGCACTGCACGGCACATGTCTGTAAACACACACACACACACACGAACACACACATATTCACAAACAGGGACAATCCTCTTGACTTATGTAACTGCCTTTGTTGCACTATGCACTCACTCTAGACCCCTCCCCCTGAAGGCCTGTATATGGTGTTTGATGTGATTATGCGCGCGTCTGCCTCTCTTCCACATCCTCGCTCTTCTTTCTTAACCTAACTGTTATAATCCCTGGCACTACAGAAAAAAAGGTAACACGCAAACACATACTGTACACACTTTTATATTGCACAGATGGACGTGTGAGTCATCAAAGCGTTGTTTAATTAAGTGCAAAGTGTGTTTGTCTGTGAATGTGTGTTCTTTTTTTTATTAATCCCGTCATTTGGGCAGAATGTTTTTGTTTCCTGAGCCCTCAATTACTTCTAATCCAATCTAATGCATCACCTGCATTAATCCACAGCCACTCTGTTTCTCTGCTATCCAGCTCTTGTCCGCTCTGTCATAGCTTTGTTTGTATCCATGCAGCCAGTCAGTTGCAATAATTTACATCATTACAACACAATTGACTGATAATCCTACTTTACAGACTTTTTTTTTTGTTGTACAGTCTCTAAAGGAGATGCACTGGGTTTAATACAGTACACATTATCGATTAATCTGTCGATTATTTTCTCAATTGATTAGTTGTTTGGTCCATAAAATGTCAGTTTACTGTCACAGAGGACTAAATAAACCAGAAAATATTTGCATTTGAGAAGCTGGAATCAGAAAATTTGGGAATTGTCCTATTAAAAAATGACTCAAAACGATTAATCAGTTATCAAACTGGCAGCAGATATTAATTTAGTTGGCAACTAATCAATTAATTGAATAATTGTTGCAGCTCTAGTATACGTATATATGTTGATTCATCCAGCCATCCATTTTTAAGCCATTTGTCCTGGTCATGTTTTTGATTTTAATACAGTTCTTTTGGCTGACTTGAGTTGTGGCCTAAAGAAGGGAAAAGTCTTATTTTGTTTGCTCAACAGCTTCAGAGCAAAAACTGAATTGCCATCAAATCTGGCATAGATATATTTATGATCCTCAGACAATAATTTGCAATGATTTTGGACTTCATATCCCAAGGCGAAGAAAGTGTTTTGATTGAAAAATCAACCCTTAACCCTTCATTTAGTGCCACGCTCAGAACAAATTTTACGTTATATGCCCCTTTACTTTTGTGGCTCTGAGAATAGGAAGATGTTCGTTCTGTCCAACACTTTTTGTATTTTGTACTTTACACTGACAAGGACAGTGATAACGCAGTGATAAAGATCTACAGTATCTTCATTTGATCTGCTTAGCAAAAATATGTTTTATTTACTTGTCTCTTTTGTCATACTCTGCCTCTTAAATGCTTTCAAGAGGCCTGAAATGCGCCTGCCTGAAACCTGAAGATGACCAACATTTGCAGAACAGCACCACAGAGCAGTCTCGCTCAATGACACTTCCAGTTGAAGGACATTCGCCCCACTGACTTTGCCACCCTGCTGCCTTCCGTGTGCACGTGGGTGTCAGAGATCAGGGTAGAGGGGAAAAAAAAAACAGATGCTTAAAAAACTGCAACACAGCAGCGCTTCTATGTGTGTGTGAGTGTATTTGTGTGTGCATGCTAGCTCACTGGAAGCCTCTAGTTCAGTGCTGGGGATACTTGGCCTTCTGTTTTGCATTAATCAAAGAGCAAAGGACAGCACTCCAATTAATATTTTATATGCTGCATGACACTTTTGGCAAGATGCCCTTCTCCAGCCTGCTATTGGCAAAGTGACAACCATACGATGCACCAGCGGTATGTCTAATTAGTATTAAAGCAGACACAACAGAGTTCATGCCAGCAGGGAGTGCTGTATAGATAACTCAATCCATCAGTCTGAATAAATCTATAGATACTAGTGTTGTACGTCTGTACCCTCATCTCAGTGTCAATCTATAATTTCTCTATTTATTTAATCAGGAATATTCATACATTTAGTATGTTTTTTCTGATTATGGTGTCTTCTTCCAGGTGAGTCTGTCTCTCCCTCTTGTGCCATTTCTGTGCAACGATTTTTTGTTTAACAGTCAATTTCTTACACACACACACACACACCACTTCCCGAGGTGTGAGTATACAGTCAGTCAAGTGTTACTGCACGGCTGGCGATATACTGACTCTTGCTGCGCTGGCACCTTAGAGGTACCTGTCCTTGAAATCAGGGCCTGGCTCTGCATTGGTTGGCACTCTGAAACCTATTAGAGGCCAACAGTGGCTAATCTCCCGTGGTCTTACCTTTGAAAAGATTTGTTTGATATCAGTGCCAGAGGGTGCATGTGTGTGCTTTTTTTGCGGGAAGGGGAGGAGGGAACAAGGGAGCGCGCACACACTCACACAAACACAAACATACATCAGTACACTTTGCTTTGTGATAGTGTTGGGAATATGGCGAGGATAGCTTCAGGAACAGGCTTTATGGTTGTGTTGTACACCTGCCGATGTACAGTACAGCACAGTACCTGGCACTGTTCTAATTAGATTAACGGTGTAAGTGTTTGATGAGAAAGCTCCTCAGTGCGGACGCATTTCATTGCCTTTGGAGCTTGTATTAGCACAGAGACACATGATCTCACAGTGAATGTGTTAAAGGTTAATTTGGCATTAAGTTACATTCTAATAAAACATTTTCCTCCCAATGACTTTGAGAGGGTAATACATAAAGCCATCTAAATGCATATGCTGGCTCCCGTTCGCCACATCCATTATTCATAGACAGGAGGAAATCCAGTTGCAAACTTAGTCCTGCAGATGCTTGTGTCTTTCTCTCCATCTCTCTTTCCCACTTTTCTCTGTGTGTAGCCAAACCATGTTTCTCCTTAAATCGTTCTCCCCCTTGTCATTTTAAATGTACACTTGGGTTTTGTCTTTGGAACTGCAGTGCTTGTTTTTTTCTCCCGTTTTTTCAGGTCCTCCCTCTTGGCCTTATGGTGTCTTTTCTCTTAGTCCTCAAATCTCTCGCTCATGTAACACAGACATTGATCGTAATTGGGTGGAGGATGAGAGCCTTATTTTATATTTATACATGTATACTACATGCATTTCATCTGGATCTGATCTGTCCTTTAAATGCCTCCGCACTCTCCCCTTTCCAAATCTACCATATCCGATAAGGAGTGTGTATCATTACAAAACATTGTTTACATGCTGGAATTGATCAGATGTCAAGGAGAGTTTTGTACCTGTTCCTCTTCCTGGCCCTGCTGGCATTAGATACCCCATTGTTTAGACTATCTGATAGACTGTTTATGGATTGAACACTCTGCTTTCATAGCGAGCATGTTCAATATGTGCAGTCCAATGATAACAGGGAGCTGAATGTGTGAGGCGAGAAAGAGGAATGAGCTATGTGTGCAAAGGAATTACAGCTACAGCCCTTTAGAGACCTGGAGGTGACATTGTTCAGTTCTCATCAATATCATAGACTTCACTTGTTATATAAGAAATCAGAAGTATATACTCAAAGAAAAGCACTGCCAATCCAAAAATAAACGTAGAAATGCTTTTCCATTCAGACTATAGTGTTGAGATTAACATAATTATTCATTATTATGTTAATGAGGTACATGAAGTTTTTGTTGTTAAGATGATATTTTAAACTGTTGTGCAGTATGCTGAGTAGTTGTAATTATTAATTAACTAAGAGTGCAATTATTAGTATTATGTGAGTTTTTTAGAAAATATAACCAGATACCAACATTAATGATTCCCTGTTCAATTTATAAGTGAGTAATACTTCATTGTCTTTGAAAGAATAGTCATTTTTTGATTATTTTTACCCTAAAATAAAGCTGCCTTTATCAATATTAATATTTTATTATATTTAAAATATTTTATATATGAAAAGTGTCACTCAGTCAAACCCACAAAAAATTGTCACCTGACTTAGAAGCATCCGTCAGCTCTGTGGACCTTTACCTTTATGGCGTCTTTCAGCTCATTGTTTTGGTTTTTCAGGCAGCTTGTTTTGATTCACTCTCACCGCTCTCATCATCATCATTTTAGCCATATTAGGGTGTTTTCAATGAAAAAGCTCTAAAAACCCCACTGTGTGCTACCTGCCTAGCACTAAATGGCGCCAAGACAAAGTCAGCAATTGGTTTCTGCACATAAGAATGTAGCAGCCAGATATTTTTCTCAGGACCTGGTGGAGAGAAAACCAGAGCTAAAAGGAGAGTGAACACAGCTCCAAATGAGTGCTAATGTTGCTCTGTGTCTGCTAGATACGTTAATAAGCAAACGTTTGCTAGCCATATTAACTTAAGTTGGCCATATCAACTTAAAAGGTGATAATATGTCAGTGTTGTGTTTGGAGCTTGTTTGTGCAGCTCCAAGTGGACAAAAATTCAGTTAATGCAGGTTTAACATTAAACAGCTAAACACAGATATCTGATTGTCAGCATTTGTTATAGAGCCCTGTTTAACATCCGAGTTAAGTTTCAACATCAGTGCAGACTCTAAATTCTAACACAAAAGATATTTAGTTGACTCGCTCATTCGTACCAGATGATGGATATCGAACATTGGGTCGTAGAGAGCAGGGGAACTAAAAGGTATAAAGGTCAGGTGGGATTTAATCTGAGGCCAGCAGGTGAACTGACTGTCTTTTGCTACATGATAGATGATTGCTGTTATGGTTTCCAGCACAGTACCAATGTGTCTTGTTGTGTTATCAACTTGTGCAGTTCTTTCCCCTTCAGGCTGACAGACACACACATTCATAGCTTTCCAGTCGGCTGCACTCTGCAAATGTAAGATTCACCAGGCGTTGTAGATGAAGTTTGAAACTACAGCAAAGTTGGAAATCACAGAGGGCAGATTTAATGTAGACTGCAGAACGAGTTGAGAGCTTCTGCTTATATCAGTTCAGAGTTCATGCTGTAATTGGCCACGTGGGGTTCAGAGCGCTAGTGTGTTAGTAGCAGACGGAACCGGTGTCCTTGCGCCCGGAGCCGAGCCAGGACTCATGTTTAATACATACTCACCTTGTACCCAGCTGATTATGTGCGCTATGTGAGATGGAAGTGAACAAAGTGCACACAACCAGTGTCCAAATAGATAATTTACTTCAATTTGGTATTAAAATGACTCCTCTAGTTTCCTGTGAAAAAGGTAGCACCAGTGCTAACGCATACATTGCAACTTCTTCTTTCTTCAGTTCAGAACAACAACTTGCCACTTTTAAACCGAAATTGCAGCCACTTGTCACTTGCAGAGACGTCGATGTAACTTCCTGTTGTGTTTAGCACCATCGGATGTTGGAATATAATCCTTTAACTGGCTTTGCGTTGCTATCACAACAGCAGAACTTATGATTACTGTTAAACCGCTGCCTCACACACTTCTGTAAAGAGTATTAGACTATTAAACAGCTTGACAGTTGCAGTAGCATAGCTAGACATCACACGCCTGTCCTGTGTTGGGTTAAATCCAAGATGTTGCAGGGTACAGAAATTTGTCCAGGTTTGACGTACAAGCAGCATATTCTTGTATCTTTGTTTCCTATTCATACAGTATCTTCCCCTCTCTGGGGAGTTCATTCTCTTCTCGCTCTTTCTCTTTCCTCCTCCTGTCTCTTTCTATTTCACCTCTTCCTCCCCTTTTCTTCCATACATCTCTCATTTTCTCCCCTATGCTATGCATGCTTTTGCAGACGGGTTTGGCCACAAGCTGTTCTGCTGACTCAACACTCGTTCCCTTATAGTTTACCCCTTTACTCCCTCCCGCTTCCCTTCTATCTCGTCCTCGCTCCCTCTCTGCCTCCCCCCTTCCCTCCTCCATCCCGCCTTCGATCCCTACAGCCAGTGAATTTCCAAACCTCTTTCCCCTGCTTTTACTCTGTTCCTTCTCCCTCCCTCCCTCCCTCTGTCTCATCTCTTTTCAGATATTTGCCTCGGAGTGGCCATACAGTATCAGTGCTGAGTTGTCCTGCTAAAATTAGACGATGTCCTGGGTTGTTAACACCCTACTACTGGGCAGAATTGGCAACGCTTCAAGAACCAACAATCCACATTATCACTACAGCGTATAGGGGGGGTTTACAGTTTTTACTGTGCGACACCACTGTGCCCGCTTGTGCTGGATCAAGCCCAGACTAATTCATAGACAATATTTCTTATTAGAGTTGTGATTCTAGTACAACTGGCCCCATAACCCTTTGTGTTTCAGCATTGTTTCACTGTCATCATCAAAGGTCAGTGAGGAAAGCTCTCAAGAGGATGGTGACTAGTTAAGTTTTGGGTAATAATTTCTCTGCAGTTAATTAATCCAAATAAGTATTTAGGTAAAAATGTATCTAACCCTAGCTGCTCTGATATTGTTATCTTGCACTGTGCAGTACAGATTATGCATGCATCTGTTCTTTCTGCTCCTAATCAGCCCCTCTACCTGCAAACTCACAACATGCCTCATTTTTAGGTGAATGTGGATTACTGCGATGTTGTGTACCTCAGCAAATGGCCATTGTCAAGAATGTCATCTAGATGAATCTTAGGGACGGGGGCTGTAATAGTGTGTGTGTGTGTGTCTGTGTATGTGCATCGCAATGCCTTCCAAGGTGAGAGCGGGAAAGCTGAGGCAGCGACAAATACTCAGCGGCCCCATCGTAGTTTAATTGTTTGCCTGCATAATAAATCAAATGTGTCAAGGGAGATTATTTATACAAGGACTGTGTTAAACAAATGAATTACCAGTTTGCTCAACTCTGGGTTTTTTCTTGGTGTGTGTGGCTGTGTGTCGCTGGCCGCGCCTGCCTGTGCCTCTTTTTTTTTTTTTTTTCCATGTGTGACTCGGATATTCATGAGGGAGCGTGAATCTCATAGCTTCCTCGCATTCTCTCTGTCACTGATGTATTTGGTGCTACCTGAATGCTCTAGCAGAGGGAGGGGAAGGGAAAATAACACAAATAAGTCGTACTGTACGGCCCCTTTAGAGCTACACTGTGTAAATCTCTAAAGCTCAGACGGTGAAGACTTGTGTCCAGAGAGCTTTTTAGCTTGCAGTGTGCACCAGCACCTTGGCGGGATACTGTAGTCATTGTTCCTGCTGTTGCTAAGCGACAGATGAAAACCTGCACATTTTTGCTCAAGTTGAGATGTTTTCAAATTTCACTGACCGGTGTGCTGCTCAGCAAAAAAAAAAAAAAAAAAAACCTGCCCTCTCTGTCTAAAACATGTTGTTTTTTCATCTGAACCAAGAAAACCATGTCAGCATTGTAAAGAAAGGTCCCTGGTGGACACACAGGATAGAAAAAATATATAGAATAGCTAACCTGAAGTAGTAAGGCCTCTAGAAATACTTAATAATCTGTATGGAGGCTGGTATGTGTCAAAATAATTGGTTACTTAAGTGTTACATTAAAAGCATTTACAGCTTTGTTTTCACCTTGAATGATGCACTTCAAAAAAGCTATTATTAAAAAAGTAATAAAGAGATCATCACATGTGCCAAGTCAGGGCGGAGTGACAAGAAAGCTGACTTAAGGAAGGTTGCGCTAAGTGCCTGGTAATAGCTGAGTGCTGGCCAGAGTGCAGGGCTGGATCATGGCCTGGAGGAATGGAGATATACTGTAGCTCCCTCAGCAGCCTTTAAATTTGATGTAAACAGCCGCAGGCAGCCAGAGGGAGGGCAGGAGATGGGTGACATGGGAGCATTGAAGCAGGTTAAGGTCAAGGTGGACCGCATCATTATGGATGATTTGTAGGATATCGCCTCCAAATGGAAGCTGAGTAATGTGTGGACAAGCAGCTGAGCAGTCTTTTGTGGTTGTGGTGGGGGTCTTTGCAAGATTGTTGTTTCTCTCAGCTTATTACTATGTTGTTTCCTCGGTTTATTGCTCTGAAGGCATTCTTATTCTCCTATGTCTCGCTCCTATCCTTTTTTTTTTCGTTTTTTTCTTTCCCTTCTCTGCCTCCCTTCTGTTTCTTCTGTTTTCTGCCTCCCAGCTTTCACTGCCTCATTGCTGTCTCTGGGTCCGGTGCAGAGCAGGCTGTGCCCCGTGGCCCCGCCTCCCTCCCTGGCAGGGTGATGTATGAGTGGCTAGCTTTGACGTCACTTCAGGGCCAACGTCATAGCAACTCAGTGCTCCCAGGCTCGCTCTTTCTGGTGCTTTCTCTCAGCGCCTCTCCCTTATTCTCCTATCCTCCATTAATCACCACTCTCTTTTCTTCTTTCTCTTCCACTGTCTCCTTCTCCTGTGATATCTCATCTGTTTTACTATTTCCCCTTCTCCACATCCATTTCTTTATCTTGTCTATCATTTTTCACCGCTCAGGCTCGTGTTAAGACATAATCTTGCCTTTCTTTTTTGCCCGCCCTCCGTCTTGTTCTGTTGACTTCTGGAGCTTTCTGTTCTCGCCTAAAGCTGCATCCTCTCCTTTATTTTCCAATTAATTCCACACACGGACACACAAATATACAGAGGCATGACATGTTTGAGGTAAGCAGACAAGCAGCAAGCCAACCCCTCTCTCATGTGAAATACAGGCTCATCCCTATTCAATTACACTTATCAAGATCAACTCTATTCCTGGATAACGCGGTTTCATAAAACCTGCAGTCTGTTTCCCGCTGTACCCAGCCAATTCTCTCTATGACAACTTTGCTTTGCCAGATACCCAGTGACTCACCTTTATTTGTCAGGAAAGTTGCCTGTGGCTTTGACAAAAATAAATATAAGAGGAGCAATATAAAAGTAAATTATCAGTCAACTCTGACTTCCAGAATAGCTTGGGAAAATTTCATTGGACTTGACAAGACATGGAGCTGACCCACTTTCAGCTTTTCGCTCTCTGTCTTGCTCTCTCTTCCTGTCTTCTTGTCTCACTCCTATCCCTGCCTGCGGTCAGTCTGTCCACTTTTAGCATCGGTGCAGTGCGGTGAGAGGGGCGCAGATAGACACCTCGCTCGGTTAAAATGGAATGAGGAATGCTCTTGTCAGCAGCGGTGACACATCTCCTACTGAGCTTGTCCCGTGTGGATGGAACAGAGGCACTTCGGAGTAACTTTGGGTCATGTTTGTTAAAATACTGGAGAAAAATGTGACTACGGCAACTGAGATGTCCAGGAACTTTTCTTGCAAAGCAACGCATGTCATTTTAAGATTCAGGAACCAGCCATGTGTAGGTTTTATTTTGCTGTTGTCCTAAGGAGACATTGATGTAGCCCGTTTTTTTCAGCACTTTGATATGACTCATCAATCACAGTGTGACCTATTATGTGACACATTTCTGTTCTTATTGCCATCTTCCTATTTTTATTCCAAACAAAACGCTGTTGTAGTTGATTATCAGCATAACAACACAAAATTCATCTTTTCGTCTGTACCAGAGGATTTTGCCAGGTGTACAAAAATGTTTTCCCCTAAGGAAATATTGTGGGTAAAAGGCATTCAATGAACTACTTGTATCAAATGCACAGTTGGTTTAGTTCAAGCGTCACAAAAAAGCACGGTCGTGCTCATTATAGGAACTCTGAGTTGTCTACTGCCTTTCTTTCTGTGATATCGTAAAATATACTGTCATTGTTGTTATACCATGTCGAAAGCCATTGATAAGAAAACAAAAATTGAAATTATGTCATTTCCCACGCCGGCGTGAAATTGAGGCAAAGACATACTGCCGGAGGAAATATGTATTTTATAGGAAACATATTTTGACACAACAATGGTAAACAGTTACCCAGTGCCGGGGGTTTACAAAAACAAATGTAAAAGCTTTCATGCACTGGGTAGAGATTGAATTACCACCAGATATTGAGAGCAGCGGAAAGGGCATTCAAAAAAAAACAAAAAAACAACCCTGACATACCTGCAGTATCGCTTTTAAGATGGAGTGGTCCTTTTTCGTGTCACACTTTATAATAATGATCATTTTGAGCCTTTAGTTAAAGATTGAACTAATAATTTACATAACATTTATGTACATTTGCAAATAAGTTATAAATAATTTGCGTTATAAACTATTAGATGTACTAATTTACAAATCATGTGTTAACATTTGTTGAATAGTTATGTGAATACACTTTTACAAATGATTAACAAATGACAATATTTGTTGATTAAACTATAAATAATTCATTTATATTAACTTTGATAGTCAGATTAACTCAATGGATGTGAATTGTTATGCTAAGCCCTCCTACATGCTGCTAATCTGTGACAAAAACTTTGGTTAAGGTTGTCCACCAATAAATTAAACATTTATGAGTCACTTGTACTGCTGAATAGTTTACCCTTAGGGTCTGCAAAAACCTCTGTTTGATAAATCTTAATTAAACATGAAAGAAAAATGATCATGGTAATCAGTGTAACACTCTTTAAAGCATTTAGAAATGTTGTACTCCAGTGCACATGAACTGAATAGTTACATCTATGTGCAAGTGTCACTTAATTGGACTCATTTACAGTACATGTAAAGAGCCGAATACAGAGCAGCAGTTGTTTGCATCAGCTGTTACTAAGGTTTAGACTTAGCTTAGTTATAAGATGTGTTTAGTAAGTGATTTACGCATCATTAAATTAAAACCAGTTGCACCACACAAACTACATCTTATAAGTTGTTACTGAATATTTACGCCCAGTAACTTCCAGCTGTTACTATTATGTAGCTAACAGAACCAACCGACAAAACGAACGTTAGCTTGCTAATATATGACCCGTTTAGATTGAAGACTAAACAAGGTAATATGCAATCTGGTCGACTCATCTGACCTGACGCCAATAAAATAGTGTTGAATGATGTAAAGTGGGAAATATTTTCTATTACATATCACAAAAATCACAAAGTATACCTCAAGTTACCAAACTTTATGCCATTAACATTAGACCAGAATGACCAGATAATGTTGGTTATGTTGAGTAATTGGATACTACTATTTACATGGTTGATTGCTTTTGATTGAAGGGCACTACAATGTTTACCTACCAACCGATTCATACATTACTTAAGTCTTTCTTAAGTTTTAATGGTGACCTGATTTTGTAAATCACCAGTTTGAAACTAGCTAGTAGTTAGTAAGAATTTAGGAGTAAGTTTACATTAGTGATGGACTCACAAATAGCTGGTGCAGCCCAGTCTAGGGGTATACAACAACTAAGTTTCTTGTGGTGGAATTCAGTCCATGGCCATATTTCTTTGCACACTGCTTTATGCATTGAAGCTTCTCCCATTGGATTCTTGTTGTGGCCTGCTGCATTTTTATGATAATTATTATGGCAACATTCACTTGAAACGCATGAACAAAAGCCAGTGTCTCCTTCTTTGATGGTTTGAATTTCTTTTGCAGGATTGTTTTGTATGATCGCGTCTGTGTCAATGTGTGTATGTGCGCTTCATGATAATGCGCTTGTGGGATGGCTGCCTCTTCAGAGGGAAGGCACTGTGAGCAGTTTAAAAAGCACAACCTTAAATCTTTTTCTCTCTCTTTCTGAGGCTGTGGAAGATTTGGTTGCCAGGCAACATTAGGAAAGAGTTTTCAATTAAGTCACTTTGGGTTAGATAGACTGTGCTCTCACCGGGCCCAAACCATCCTAACTAACACTGCACGGGCACTGCTACATGTATACATGTATATACACATAAAAAAGATGCTCTGTTATGTTACTATGCAAAGACACACACTTCTCTACATGCTCTACTATAAACAAGCATTTGCAAGCACATTGCATTTTTGTTGACCAAGTTTAGTTCACTCTTTCCTCAATTTAGGGAGCAATTATGAATTTACTGCAGATTAATGTCTCCACTGTTTATGTAGACATACATGATTGCCTTCATGTATAATCACTAATTAAATTGACAACTGAATACTTGAAAGGTTGTAGACTGTTTTCTACGTTTTGGCAAACAGCAAATGACCCTTGGCGTTAGCTTTCTCATCACTTTTCCTCTTCTGAGCTTGGAAACATTATAAAAAAAAACATAATTAAAGCTTTTTGGTGTACCATACATTATGAACCTCATTAAATGAGTTGATCTAAGCTTGCCCTCCGTTACTTGCACATTTGACCTACATGGACATCAGTGTCCCTCTCTAAGTCTGTGACAGTTTAGCCAGCAGCAGTACCCTTCAGGATGATGGCCATACTAGGTCAAGTGGAGAGAGCATTGGGGTCCACTGGCTGCGACAGTGATTCGGTGCACGCTGATGAGCTTTTTTGCCTCTGTCTTACAGTCAGACCACTTGTTTTGTAAATTTCTTCCAGTGTGCAAAACTCTAAACTTTGAATGTTCAGTCCAGCTGTGACCTTCTGTCACTTTACATATTTCATTTTGTTTGAGAAGCCACTGCTGAGACCTTCAAGCACCATCACCACTTTTATTTTTTGAACTTCCGCTATAATGATTCCTTTGTCACAGGTGGAGAAGTTGCTCTTCTTTTGGATTCCCCTTTTCAATGCCAAGATGAGTGACAGGATGTTATAGAATTGTTTTTGAAACCATGAATGAGCCACTACTGTGGACACAATATGTTTATCAGGTAATACTGTATATGCACAATCCCTACAGTTTGACCCTGATGATATATTATGAGAAACGTGTTCTGTATGTGGTCTTTGATAAATGAGAGGGAAAATGTAGGTATAGAGAAGATATAATTGTAAGTAATAATTGCAAGTTTATGCATATCTAGGCCTTTTGCTTTCTCTCTTCCTCTCTTTTTATTTATTTATTTTTTTATCTCATGAGTCGGTATGTAAGGTTTGTGTGGACCACATTTCAGTACTATACTCAGCATTTTTATTTTATTTTAGATGGCTCCAGTAGGTTAGTAAAGGGTGGTAAAACACTTTAGATCATAGGCAGTGCTTGTTTAGGGGAAGGTTACACCTCTGCCATGTTCTAAAGTGGAGTGAGACAGATCTTGGGGGTTTTCTGAGGCTCAGATGGGCGGCTGGGGAACATAAGGCGTTTTGAGCTATAAATGCTAAGCTATCTGTATTTGGGTTGCTACGGACTCAGAAGTCAAATAGGGAAAGGTACTGGTTATGCTTACTGGCCAAAATCCAGCGGAGCTGGTGGATTTCTTCTAGTCAGGGCATCACTGACTGAGCTCTGTAGGCTGGACAGGAGGGGGAGGGCATATCTTAATCCAGCCTTTTCAGGCACCACAGAGGCCACTGTACCACACTGATATCTGATTGGAGGCTAACCATCATGTGCTCCCTCAATGCTGGGAAAATCTGGCTGGATTTAGGTCTGTAAATCTCTCAGACTCTTACATTTTGGTCCCAAGAATCAAAGATTTAATAGATCATTTAGCACTTAAAGCCTCTGGAAATTTGGCTTGAAATAGTAAAAATGCATATATGATATCAAAGTTGAGTGTCTCATTAAGCATCCACAAAAATGTGAGTGCATAACTATTAGAAAACCTAGTTCAAAAAACAGCTCATTTGGCTGTTTAGACCATTTCTCAAGACTGTACAGGCGTGGCAGATCACATTTTGACTGACACCCGCACCGGCTACTGGGGCTGGCTAACTACAGCAGCTAACGACTGGGCTTCTTATTCGCTGAGCCTCACCTCCAATGCAGTAAATATACTACATTTATTACATGTACTGTTATCACTAAAGGAGGCAGGGGAATAGCTAAACATAAGACACACCAAGTAAGAGAGAGCAACTGCTAAGCTAAAGTAACTGGCAGATCTAAAAAAGCGCGTAAACAACTGTGTGATTAGCGAGAAAGTCGCTAAAAGAAGGAGCGAGCTAAGAGTGCTTGTGTAAGTTTAAATGTACAGCGGGTAATTAGCCACAGTAATGAAGAATATAGCAAAATAAACTGGGTTGAGATGCAGAAACGCTGCCAATGACAGAAACTTAAGACTCTAAATTACATAGTTAGAAGGCTATTCTGGATTTGGGTTTCCAGTGGCTTTAAAGAGTGAATTACAATACTGATTAGATATTCACAATTGAGACTATACACCATCCGATAGAATAACCTGCTGACTGTTTCTGCGTTGTAGACGAGCTGTAAACACAACTGTTAGCTCTTTGCTGCTTGTTAACAAACACTTGCCTATTTAGACATCTAGCAGATACAGAGCAACATTAGCATTCCTTCTTCAGTCATGTTTCTGGCCACCTAATGAATCTAAGGCCAATATTCACTCTCCTTTTTAGCTCAGTTTTGCTCTCCACCAACCCCTAAGGAAAATATACCACTATGTTCACCAGCTAGCAGCTAGCTTTGCCTGTCTGCCATTTGGTGCTGGGCATGTATAATAAAATAAAATATTTTGGCTTAAAATAGCTTACTGCCACATCTGAAAACGACACTGATGAGAGAGGTGAGAGTGAACAAAAACAGGAATGTTGCGGGGTGTAAAATGTAAAAACAATTAGCTGAAAGATGCTAAAACATTTCATAGAGGTGAGGGTAACTGCAGAGTTGGGTGATAGCTGTGGGTTCACTACGAGCGGCACACTTACGCATTATTATTTGATCCATTGTTGATATAAAATATTGATTTTAGTAGCTTTAAGCACAGCCCCGACCATATTTTCACACAGCACCTTGTTGTCAAATATAACTGCAGTATGAATGACATACCAGACCAAATTGACATTGAACCACCTGAGCAAACTGAAGAACAAGGGATGAATATAGATTTATAGTGTTTCTGTTTACTCATAAACGCCACTCCAAAGGAAAAATGGATGTACAAGATGTGTTTGAGGCTTCTGGCTGAGGAGAAACAAGGTGTGTGGTGCTGGCTGTGTTGATACGGTGGCTTTATTCATCGGGATGGTCACAACACACCTCATGAATGATTACATGCATCACAGCTTAATAAATTACACTGGAGCTGAAGGCGTGGTTTGCACTATGGGAGAAGAGGACTTGATTATTGCTGTTTGAATTAGATTTTTAGGTGGAGGCTCTGCTTGTTCTGTTGTTGCTACCATCGTCATTACTAACGTGATTGTGTTTTTCCTTCTGCTTAATGGTTAATTGGAGGAACAGTTCTCTCCCTCTGGATTTCTCTGTCATTCTCCCTGTTTTCTGTGTGTATTTAGATGCATGAAAGATCCTCTTATACATGCTTGATCAATCTGTACGGAGAGGTAGCTGCATGTCTCAAACTGTGTTTTAGTTGGATAGCTCTGCAGGCAATTTACAGTAGCTGGTCACATGCAGAACACCACCCCCCATTTTTATACACACACACACACACACACACACACACACTAATGATGAGCAATAGTGTGGTCCCCAGGGTTTTACACCTCTATGTGCCCCCTGCATGAAAAATTGACACCCCCCACCTTAGCCCTCAAAGTCATGGAAAGAATGAATGGATATAATCAGTAAGCTAACCCCATTCACTCTCCCCAGGAAGAAGGGCTCGTTATTCTCTGACAGTCCCTTCTTCTTTTCCTTCTTTCTGTCTTCTTCCAGCCTCTGTCCTTCCACTCCTCCTCTGCTCTGTTTTCTCTCTCCTCTACATCTTTCATCAGAGTTGTCGACCCCCCCCCCCCACACACACACACACCCTCTCCCTCTCCCTCTCTTTCCGTCTTTGCTATTATTTTCTCATCTGCTCTCGTAATATCCACCTCTTCTCTGCTGATTCACTTTCTACATATTTCAATATCTGAATTCCCCCCTCCTCCTTCCATTTTCTCCTCCTCGGTGCCTGTCCTGGTACAGTTCTGTTCTTTCTCTGCAGTAATCTCCCCCTGTTTTGTTTTGACTTTTTATATTAATTCAGCTTTTTTGTGTAACATACCACCATTTCTGTATAACTACAATAATCTACTACTTGGTTCAGTATTTCCAAGTAATTATGAACACCTGAATTATATATAGTGTTGGTATCTGGCTCCTAAATGCTTTTATACGAACACATTCCCTTAAAATGCTCCCTTGTAAAATGAGCCTCATGGTGTATAATTGTAGGGCATATAATGAGGTGTAGAATAATTACAACATTTTCAAGAAAGGAATATGATTCACAGGTATGAGGGGAGGCAGAAAGGGTAAAGTCCTTCAATGTGAAGATCTTGACCTGTTGTAGGTGATGAATATGTTCAAGCTCTGTTAGTAGACCATAAAAAATGTCACTGTGGATATTCCATTTTCCTTCTCAGCAGGTAACCATGTAGCAGATGTCATGACCTTTGAATCATGTATAGCGAAGAGCAAATGACCTTCAAACGGTGTGACACTTGTTCCTGGCTGCCATATTTGGAAAAAAAGACACCTCACACAGCAGTACACACTGGGCCACATACACAAACAAAAATGCACACTAGTTGTTTGATGTACGTTCCTTGACTAAAAACCTTTCAGGTTTGGTCGTCCAGGTGTGGAGTGTTACTGTCAGCATGAGAGTGGAGCGGCCGTCATCCAGCTACAGTTTCTCATCAACGAGGTAGGTAACAAAAACATGAGAGAAACAATGCACAGTCATCACAGTACTTAATTACTTCAATTAAGTGTCTCCACTCACAGGTAACTCTGTGGGTAATAACATTATTGAAACAAAATGTATATTACTATCCTGCCCAATATTCCACTTTAGTCCCTAAGTCTGCATGTCAAGACTTAGGGGCTGATTCATGAATGCTCATTCGTGGTAATCACATATCACCCCTTAAAATGTAGTTTCAACTGTGTGCTGTTGTAGGGAAGGGCGAATGGATGATCATATTGGTGGTGTGAAAATAACTCACTTCCCATATCTGCTCACCTCTCTCCACTCTTTCACAAGTAACAACACAGTGAGCTTTACTCTTAGTAGAATCAGTCACATGATCAAATTCCCCTGGCATCAGTAGGACTGGTTATCAGCCCTAAATACTTTTTGGGTACTGACTGAAATGTGTCTGTTGGACCAAGTGCCAAGTATCAAAAGCTGGCACTGAAAGCCTGTTTACTTTTCCTTCTTTTAATCAGATATATTTGCAATCAGAAATCTAATCAGAAAACCAGGAATCTTTGCTAATTTTATGGCTGCTTGCAGGGTGTGACATTAACCTTTTTGCTCACCAGCCACTGTGGCTAGTGGTTTTCCAAAGTTACTAGCCTTTTAGCATTTTCACTAGCCACAATTTTGTTGCTGGGAAATTATGTTTTATTTGTTTTATTTTTAGTATGGTGTTACAATGTATTTAAAGAACTAGATTTACAACCTTGTAAATGTAAATGACCACTGTAAACACCCAAATCAAGACTACATAAAATGTATAACACTACAGTCAGGTTGTGTGTTAAACTCCTTTTCTATGAAAACATGCAACCGATTAAGACAAAGATGTAAAAAGAGTAGCTTCTTATTGCATATAATGAAAGTGGTGCAGGGGTGTAGAAGATTAATTGAAAAGATAAAACTAAACTGAAAAAACCTAGCAAGAGAAAAACTTTGTCTATTTAAATATTTATTAACAGTAAATAATACAAAATAGAAGAAATCTCTGAAGTAGAGAGCAATTTTTTTGTCTAATCAATTCAATTGTTTCCTGATTCAAAATGACATTTCTAATTTTTCCTCTCACTAGTTGTGTGTGTGTGTGTGTGTGTGTGTGTGTGTGTGAGAAAGAGAGAGAGATAGGTTTATATCCTCACAAGTGAATGTGAACGGTGTGTAGATGCAGCAGTAATGTCTGTGGGTGTGCGTGTAAGTGACCTCGCCATGCTCTTGTAGCTGCAGCAGGCGGGTCGACAGGAACAGGAGAGGGGGGGGCATTTATCAGCCCTCTAAGTGGCTGTAGGAAAAGCAATGCTCACTGGGAGTTGAGCTGACAGCAGTTTTCCTCGAATCGATCTGCAGCGCTGCTCCAGTTTATGACAAAAGAGTTCACGACAGTGAAAGTGGCTAGTAAAAGTGTTACACGCCACTGCTGAATTCTACCCGCATTTGGCGGGTTGGCGGTTGCTAATGTTAAGCCCTGGCTGCTTGTGTTAAAACATTAAATAGTCGAGTCATGTTGGTCTGCCTACCAAGATGGTCGCCTAGGGCGTCATTTTTTAACACTATTGTTTTTTCCAATGGCTACTTCGAAGTCTCGAACGGCTAAGCAGGGTATCAACTATGTTAGCATGGCGAGTGGGATGACGCCGAAAGCTGCAGGAATGGCCAACCCCAACTCAAGGGCTACAGTAATCACGTCAAATGCTCTCACAGAACTTCAAGTGACTTTGGAAAAAGCAACGCAAGAGATGTCGCAAGTTAGCAACGTTCTCAAAGAACTGCAGGAAGATGTTTCCTCAGTGAAAACCTCACAGGCTGAAGTTAGCATGGACATTGCTGCTATTTTTGAGAGACTGGAGCAGGCAGATGGTAGGATAATGGACCTAGAGAGTGAGAATGATTGGTTAAGAGAATGAGCATGTGAGTGCACCGGTCACTGGCGCCCATCCGAGATTCCAAACGTTTCTGGAACATGAATGGATGATGGCTGCAATGAGAGAGAAATACAAGAACAAAACAGAAATAAAGGAGCATGGCAGGAGAATTTCCTTTTTCCCGGACGTGACCAAGGATGTGGCCGACAGGAGGAAGAAGTTTACCAAAGTTCGGAGGAAACTACACATGATGGATATTCACTTCACACTGGCCAGAACGAAAATACACACTTGCATAACCAAAAAACACGTTCTAGAATAGATGATTTTTTTAGTAACCAAAAGCATGATCGAGTCTGTTATGGATAGTAGAAAAGGGGTCGTAGCACTAACAGACCATGCTTCAGTGGCGCTGTGCGTGAAGAGTAGTAGGCGGAGACTTAACACTTCTTTATTTCAAGATCCAACACTTAAACAGTTATTATCTGAAGAACTTCAGCAATATTTCCTAATAAATGTTGGGTCTACTGAAAAACTAGGGGGTCTCCAAGGCATTTATTAAGGGCGAAATCATAGCCCACACATCAAAACTGAAGCGAGAAAATAGGGAGAAAATCGGTAAATTGGAAATTAAGTTAAAGCAAAAGAAAAAAACATTATCTGAACCTTGTTGAAACAGACACAGTATGTGACATTAAATACAAGCTAAATGAGATTTGCAACAAGAAGGCTGAATTCGCCATATTTAGACTCAAACAAATACAAACAAAAATTTGGACTTGCACTGGCAGACAGAGGTTGCCTCTTTTGAAGGACAAATAATTACCAAGGGAAGTTTTATGAAGCTTGGTCTAATTTTCTAATGTATATAAAGGAAGAAACCTAACAGGAAGTAAATATTCCTACAATTTGTTTTCTTTTCTTTTTCTTGTTGTTTTTTAAAGGAAAACGTGCTACCCCATTTATTTGGTATTGATTGATACATGGTGTCCCCTTATTTTTTTATTTTTGTCTCCACAGTTTACTGATTTTTCTTACTGTACTTGTAGCTAATTCTGTGTGCCCTGATTTATTTTGTTTTGTTTTGTTTTGTTCTGTTTGTTCTGTTACTGTAATAAGTGGTCTTGTGTGTCATTATGTTTTGTATATATTGAAAAAGTTAATAAAAAACTTTAATTACAAAAAAAAATTCAACAGTGATGCATAGAGAGGTTTGACTTCTTATTAAATGGTACTCAGACCTTGATCAAGTAAATTTAATTCATATGAATTTTACTTGATGAAGATCTAAGGACAAAAAATGTGAATAAAGTGAGTACAAGTGATCAGGTGTGTGGGATTTCTTTGTCCAGTCACAGTCGCAATTTTTGATTGAACTCACCTGACACTACCATTATCTGGTCTGGTATAAGTTGAAATCTGTTACCTATTGGCAGTAATATTGGAAGTGTCAGTTGATTCTCACCATAAATTTCAATCAGTCTCTGTCGAAGGACGTTGCCTAGGAACTATACTGTATAACTTAAAGTGGTTTGCATATATATTTTGTAAAATCCCTGCAAATCACAGACGTCAGTCAAGTCTCAACTCACCCAACCCTTACTAAGCATTTGCTCAGCCAATATAGGCATTTCTGTCTATATGCCATGTTAAGGTACTGAAGGCAGCAAACCTACAGGACACAGTGAAAATGATAAAGCATTTTTGTCAAGTGTCGACTGACTAGCTGGAAACATGGTATTGAATACCTACAGCACGGTCTGATTCTGTATTGGAAAAACATGAGTTTGATTTACGTCATATATGTATATTTATTTCATGCAGTATTTCAGTTGTGTGTGTTTTCTGTGTGTGCGCATGTATGTGTGTGTGTATGTGCATGTGCATGTCAGCGTCTGTGTGACTGTGACTCAGCAGCTCAAACCAACTCTCAGAGAGGTGGAAACGATTTTTAGTGCCTCCTACACACACACACGCACACACACGCACACACTCATATGTACATCTTATGAATCATCATCGTTACCTGGGAGGAAGCTGCCTGATTTTAAATCAGCCTGAGTTTCCAGGGAATGTAGTCTGACTCATACATGTCATCCTCACAGAGAAAATGTGCAGTCTGTAGATATGTTTATGGACATTTCTGTAGCTACGTGCATATTTTGTGTGAGGACTTTTTCCTGTATGTGAATCTTTGAATATAACTAAAAATGACCCCTGCTCTTATGACAGGGAGCACTTGTGAGTGCCCTGGCTGACGACACTGTCCACCTGTGGAACCTGAGGCAGAAGAGACCAGCCATCCTCCATTCCCTCAAGTTCAGCAGAGAGAGGTAAGCTACGCACGCAAAACTGCAAATGATGAGACAGACTGTCTGCTCGAAGTCAATGTGTCCATCTCACTGCCACGCTCCTCTCTTTTTCTCTGTTTTTCACTCTTCCTCCTCATTTTGGCCCTCACACTCGCTCTGCTGCAACATTAACTGCGGGCTTTCAGAACAGGGGCAGTGTCACAGTTTGCTGCCTGTGTGAACTGTTAGTTTTCACTGACTGTCATACTGTATGCAAACAGATGGCATTTCATTTGGCAAATGTGTCTGTGCGCCTGCAAAATTGTGCACAGGGCAAAGGAGGTGACGGAGAGGCTGATACTCTCCCTCTCCCTCTCCCTCTCCCTCTCTCTGTTTTTCTGTTTCTCTCTCTGTTGGTTTCTAACTAAACACGCATTATTTGGGTCACTTACTCTGCCTTTGAGGCAGTGCCATCACTGGGGCACAGGTGTGAACCTACCCAAACACCTGAAGGTTTACACCAGCAGGTTGTTACATACACACATAAACACAATGAAAATATTTTTACACACACAACCACTTAATATACACAGCTGCACACTCTTATACATGTACACAAAAACAAACATATAACAAAATCCATAAATATAGGATCAGTACTATCAAATGGCATCAGTTTAAAATACATTCAACTGAACACATTTGGTAATTGACAGGTGCTGATGAAGGGGTGTTCATTCGATAGAGCTGTGAGAGTACGTACCATGTAACGTTTCTGAGTCAAATCCGACTGGGGACTATTGATGCATGTCATCCTTCCCTTCATCTCCTGTCACCCCTCTACTGTCTGCTATCCAAAAAATAAAGGGAATTTGCCTTAGAAACGTAATAATCCAGTCGCCACAAGGGATCATTTTCAAAACTGTCCTTGGTGCTACATCAAAGAAAATCCAACATCCAAGAACTGATATTTCACTGACAAGAAATGTATGCTGTGAAAAGAATAGTATGATGAATATGGTTCTTTTTACATTAAAAAGTTCAACAGACAATTCTCAACTTGCAGATGTTAGGATGTCCATGAGTGCACCAACACTGAGAGCTCAAAACTGCTCCACCCTACAACTCCGGTATTACATGATGATAATATATTTTATATTTTTACAATTAAAAATAAAATAAAAATAATAAATAGATAAGGGTTAACAAAGGTTAACTGAGAGGAATTAAATCAGACTAAAGGTAGGTATGATACATAATGGATGAAATAATGCAAACATTAGATAAAACAACCAGAGCATTTATGAAATGTTGTCTATCAGATGTGAAGTTCTGGTAGACAAGA
This sequence comes from Scomberomorus guttatus, assembly GCA_038419695.1. Lineage (NCBI taxonomy): Eukaryota > Metazoa > Chordata > Actinopteri > Scombriformes > Scombridae > Scomberomorus > Scomberomorus guttatus. Next base: position 13,929,253 of record CM076462.1, read on the forward strand.
TAAGTGAAGTGCAGAATCACGTCACCTCAAGTAAGTTTGTGTCCACTCTGTCCTCCGATCGTAGATGCAGTGATTACCCATCAGAGCCAATCATATCATTGGCAAGTGATCTGTCACTGTGAAAAGTGGTGAATGGGTTAAATGTCAGAGCCAGTGATCTGTGACAGCGTTGATGTGACGAACAGGTGGCCGGCAGCGGCTTTTACGGCGGGTTGTGTTCTCGTGGAGGCGCTTGACCGCCTCTGACATTTAGTAAGCACCGCTGTGCAACGCAACAACCCCGAGACACAGCGTCACAGAGGAGCTGAATTACTTCATCTCAGGAGATGTCAAGATGAAAGAGAAAGTCACTTGAGACATTTGGAACGGGAAGAGAAGAAGAAGCAGCGGGAGAAAACGAACAGAGCAGGAGAAAAGGCTTGTGAGGAAGAATAGTTTGTTTAGTTTAATTTGAGGAAAAGGAGAGACAGGAAAGAGAAGGAGAAAAGGTAACATGAACAGGAGGAGTGCTTGAGAGGGACCATACATCCCACTCCTCATTCCCTGTTCTCTGCCCATTAAAAATTCAAGAGGATGAATGCCAGCTTTCAGCCCTCATCTATACATAATATGTAAAGCATGGACATTTGGAGGAGAAAATGCGTATACTTGAGCCTCATGAGTGAAACAGTCTTACTAGTTGATCTCAGCATTAGACATCAGTCTGTTGTGCAAATTACAATGACTTCACCTGAGGGCTTTGCTGTCTGAGAGAATACCAATCGCTCTGCTCTGCATACAGTATGGACATGACAGCTTGGAATCACTCACCTTAATAATAACAAGTTTACATGTTTTCATATTAGTGAGGGTTTCTGTCAGGTGCTCTGTTCTTTGTGACAGGAGTAAGCATGCACAGCAGGTTGATGCATGGAGGTAATTGCATTTAGAAAAAACAACATTGTTACAGCAATTTTATGTGTAGCCGAAATGCAACCAGTTGACATGCAAGAAGCAAGTGTGAAATGTTTTAGAATGCTCAACTACTAATTGGTGTGGCACGAGTCGTATGTTCTGCTTTTGATGCAATCATTTCTAACAAATGTGCAATAACAGTTGCTATGACGTTGCTGATTCAATGTAAAATATAAAATATTACATAGCATGCAAACTTTTAGTCTCTTCATTCAAGCAGTACATATAAAATAGATTATATTCAAGGTAAAGGCTGTCTTTATTTTACATTGATTGCCTTACACCTGGCACCATGTTACATTCAAAAATTTGCAGATCAGCACTCCATTTTCCCTTTCTGTGTACTGATACAATCGACTCTGCAGTCCCCCCTTAGCTGTTATTATAATAGCTGCCCCAAATGAACAGCCTCCAAAGTAAATAGGACCATCAGGGTTTTGTTTTGTCCTTATTTGAACTATCCTTTCACACAGTGTAGCAAGAGTCTTGCACTCTGATAAGCTTGTAAGATCCCCCTTTGCTCTAAAGGCCACAAATATCTCTTATCTCGACTTTGTTCATCTTTATAACAGGTGCGCACCCCTTTGTTACTTGGATCAAGGCTTTTTAATATAGCTGTCAAAAGAAATAACATGAGGTTACATTTCCGGATTTCTATTAGAAGATCACAGTTCGAATTGCCAAGTGCAGTTGAGAATGGCTGTCAAAGAGAAGCCAAGAAACTGTGTGACAGACACATTCCAGGACTGAATCGGACAGATCTGTGAAATATATGAAAGTATTCGTCACCCACTGCCACTCTCTCCCACTTTCCAATTTTACCTTTGCTCCTTAGTTTTTCCCCTCTCTGGCTGTTTGTTTCAAAGCTTGACTTTAGCTTGTCAGGGTGTAGAGGACAAGGCAGCCATTTCCTCTGTCAACAAAAGGACAGTCACCCAACCATTTATGGTTGGGTGACTGTCTAACTGGTTGCCATGACAGCTCGCTGACAGAGTGTAACAGAATCAAAGGAAACAATAGTCTGTCACAAGCCAAATGAAACCCTCATATTTATATATGTCCAGGTACATCAGCTTCCCTGAGGATTGTTTTTGTCTGGAAATTACAGATTTTATTCACAGAAAAATGTATTTATATTCATCAGTATTTAAAAGCACATATTGATATTGTGGAAAATATGCTTATACGCTTTCTTGCTAAGAGTTAGATGAGAAGATTGATACTACTCTGATGACAGTTAAAGTATGGGAGTAGAGCTGGGAGGTGATTAGCTTAGCTTTGTGTAAGGAGTGGAATGAAGGTGAAACAGGTACCCTGAAACAGACATCTCTTAAACACCTCCATGTTGCATGTTGTTTATTTAATCCATACCAAACAAAAATGTAAATGTCACAATTTGTGGTTTTAGAGAGAATTTCGCAGTGTAACCATCAACCCAGCACCTCTGTGCAGCGGCTCTCCTGGCTGTTGGGCAGTGACACCGTGAGGTTAATGAAGGGAAATTGTTCCAGCCTGTAACTCACTGTAAAACCACAAATTTGTCATTTTTTATTTCTGTCAATGTATTAAACAAACAAGATTCAACATGTAAATTAGTGACCTTTAAAAGACAGATCTAGAGTAGTTGTCTCGTTCTGCTTCCAGTCTGTATGCTAAGCTGCGCTAATTGCTGTCTGAATCCAGCTCTGTACTTGAAGCAATAGTTCGACATTTTGAAAAGTTCAGTCATTCACCCTTTTCTCGGAGAATTGGATGATTAGATGGATACCACTCTCATACTCTCATACACCGTTAAATATACTGCTACAGCCAGCAGCCAGTTAGCTAGCTTAAAGCCTGGGAACAGGGGGAAACAGTTAGCCTGGCTCTGTACAAAGGTCTCAAAATCTGCCACCCAGCATCTCTAAAGCTCACTAATTAACACATTATATCTGGTTTGTTTAACTGGTACAAAAATCAAAGTGTAAAAATAACAATTAGCTGTTTTAGGAGCGGTTATGTACCAGCCTATTTTTTGGCTGAATACACTGGGGACAGCGCTCTTGCTAACAACGTCTTTTTTTTTTTGCCTGCTAGCATCAAAAAGTTAATCATTATTTCTCCTTTACTGTCTGTTGAGAGGGTTACACACAGAAACTAAAAAATACGGCATGGTTGTCGTTGAAATTTAAAGATGAATTCACAGAGAGCTTTCTTTCAGCATTTTATTGCAATAACCAGTTTACATTTGCGGATCCCCCAGTTTGCTAGGCTGAAGAGATACTGTATGAAGCTCAGTGTCAGTATTTGTACATACAGCTGTGTGTGTCACAATCATCCAACATTCGTCACCCTAACAGGCATTTTTAATTAATTCAGTGTATCTCTAGGGAGTTTCTTTCAATCTCTGCTGAGAATTAAGAGTTGAAGGCCAAATCCTTATCTGTCTTTACTCCCTGAAATGTCCCTCTCTGCCTCTGTCTAATGAGAAATAAAAGCCCCACAGCTCACCTTTGATGGTACCTGTTGGGAATATTTTGACACAGGGAAGCAGAGAGACAAAGTCTTACAATGTGCTTTTGGCTATAAAGGTAGTATAACATAATCTTAAGACAATAACATAAGGGTATAAGTTTCCATTTCAATGGCCAACGTCATTGCAGGCTAACAAAAATAGAAAAAAAATTGATTCACTGCTGGTCTTAAATCTAAATCTAATCCAACTTTTGTATTCATGACACATTTATTTTCTTCATAGCCTTGATTCACCGTGTGAATCTATGTGCTGCTTATCATCTTAGGGCCCATTCCAATACTGCAAACAGAACCTACCTTTCTTCCTTCTCCCATCCTTACCTCCTGTGATCAGAATTTGATGGGTGAAAGCAGTGTTGCAGAAAGCCCTCCGGCGTCAGCATCCATTCATATCAGATCACAGGCATTAGGAGAGAGGAGAGAAGGGAGAAGAGGAGAAGCTGAGACAGACTGGGCCTCAGCCAAAGAGCAGTGAGTCAGTCTGTGGGTTGGCGTGTGGGGATGGAGGGAGCGCAAAAAGAAATCCTGCCGAGTCATTCTGGCGTAGGATGCTCTCGTCACCTCCTGGCCTCGCAGGAATGCACTGCAGATGTGGATGCTATCGTCAATGCAGGGTGATATGATGGGAGATAATAAGAGGAGGGAGTCAGGGTCACCACACACACACACACACTAGTACACATGTAACACAAATGAGACCCAATCTCTTCACTTTTACTCTTACGCTCAAGATTTTTTAATGAAATTATTTCTGAAAAAGAACTGTGTGATATATTTGGGTCAGCCTCTAGAAGCTTATCAGACAAGTCATTCAATATCTGAATAGCCAGAATATCCGGTTTGATCCCTGCAGGAGTCACAGGCCGTGTATTTTTGAGAAAGACACTGAAACCTTTAGATATCTGTTTAGTACTTTGTCTATCTTAGTTGTGCTTCAGTTAAATGACTTAAAATGTTCAGAAAATTCTGTTGAATAGATTTTACTCAGAGATATTTGACTGATTAAAGTTGTTACTTGGCTGCTGATCTAGGACTAAGTCCCTCCACAACTTTTTTTTTCCTGTCTCATTTTCTCTCCAACTTAACCTTGTAACTGTGCAAACACATACTGTATATAAAAAAGAGGGCGTGAAGGTGAATTAGCTTTAGCATTGTTGTAATAACGATAAAGCCACAGACTTGGACTGATTTTCGCCGGTGCTCTGTGTGCGTTTTGCAGAGAGTGTGTGAAAGTGTTCAAGAGATTTGTTGTAAAGACGATCCCGGTGTGTTTGTCATCAGATTAGATTCTAAATAGAGACCCTGTGGGTAGATTGGGGTCTCTGGTATCTCAGATTAGAACAGACTCCTCCATCCATTATGGAGCTTTGCCAAACAGATAGTGTATGTCACCGACTTCAGTTTGATTGGTGTTTTCTTATTTCAACAGTGACAGCAATTTTTCCACACCAAAAGTTAATCAACTTCTTTGGCTTAATATCCACCAAGTTATCTGCATTGTCTTTGTTCCAGTCATCAAGTCCAAACAATGCTGCAAGGAATATTTAAATTTCACATACTGTAAAACTTTGTTTTTTATCCTTCCAGAAAAGAATATTGGCCAGATACAGTCTAGTATGAACAGAGGATTAACCTACAATATTTGATTACCGCACAGTATATGACATGCATCAGCCCCGGTGCTCTTTCTGTCCATATGTTCTACTGCCATTATTGTGCCCATCAGCATAATTCATGAATTAATGTTTGCATACATGGCATTTGCACATAATATAATAACAGTCAGTCTTAATGGTATCCTATTACAGGAATTCATGAACCACATTATATCATTTTTTTCAAAACATTACTGTCTAGTCAGCCGCTCAGCGTTAGTGACCAGTGCTTTGCTCAAGGCCAATTTAAGTTGTTCAGAAAAAAGAAAGTATCACTAAATTAGGGCAGTTAAGATCAAAGTTTTCAAACTGGTGACTTTCTCGTGACAGTTAGGCGCAGATCGCTCCGTGTGTAGTGATGATCCTCTTTGACAGGATCATCACATAAAACCGTGCATTACAAATGATCATTTTCTAAAGTATTCCCTCTCCCAAATGAATTCGCAGTGAGCCATGCTCTCATACGCCTAGCCGACAGTGCGGTTAGCCTCAGAGTTGTGTGTGGCAGGCGTCTGTCATTTCTGAGGCAATGTGTTTGGCCCTGAGCCTGCAAGCTGGCAGCTGCCTTTGTGTGTCGTGACCACTTGAAGCTGGAGATTTCACTGAGAGACACGTGCTTGCGCGACAAGTGTGAACACAGTGACGCACACATAAGTACACTTGCACAAACAATTGGGTGCATATTTGCATGCGCACAGTGAAACGGACACACACACTTACAAACTGCGAGCAAATTTGTGTAATTATGCTCCTGACACTGCCTCTCTGTTGGCCCTCTCATACAGGCTCTCAGAACAAATAATCAGTTAGCTTGTATGTGCTCACATACACAGATCAAGCATATTTATGTACAACATACATTTATATACAGTACATATAGTATCTAAATACATTATTCATATCAACTGCTGAGAAGCAGGCATACATGTAAATGAACACACACACAGACACAAGCATGTACAGGCACATAAATACAGAGACAAACTGGCATTTATGCACATTTATGTGTTTGTATTTTGCAAAATCATCAGCCAAGGCATGCTCACACTCCAGCCCTCATATGCATAGACGAGACACATCTGTTTGTGCAGATGGGAAAGAACATTAAATCCAGTAGTCATTCTGCCTACTGGATATAAGGACGCCACAAGTTGTCATAAAAAGTCATATTGCTCTTAGTCATCTTGCCTGGTTAAGTGAGTCTGTGCAACTTAGTGATCCACTGTCCATGTCTGAGTAAGTGAGGTCATACTCCTGCAACCCTGTCTCCTAAAAACGACATCCATAAACATTTGCATGATAAAAGACACTTTGTGAACATAATGCTGCCTGGATTATATTTGTTTTTTGACCAACAAACACTGTTATTGAACTTCTATGCAAAAAGCTCACAGTCAATTTCATTTTCCTACAATATCACCTCTGGCAGCTAAAGCATGAGTAATGTTTTATGGTTACTACTATAAGCAACTATAAGGACTGTGATTGTGATTGTGGTTAAATAATGACAGTCACCGCTGACTTGAAGCATTAGATAGGACCAAAATGAAGCCAACCTTTTTCCACATGCATGTGAACCTCATTCTCTGATGTCATAGGCCAGTGCTTTGTACTCCCAATCATCCACCCCAAGCTACTACCTATGACATCTCTGCAGAATAAGTATATCACACTTCCTGGTCATATGACATATTTTGTAGGTGACAGGGTTGCAATGTTGTTCATTTGCTCTTAGTCACCTTGACTGTCAAATGAGACATACTGTACATGTGCAGGTTCATGTTTGATTAAGTCGGGTCATACAGTATCCCTGTTGTATGTAAACGCATTTTGGACTGCGCGGATGAGATTTATGTCAAGTAGCCCGGCGCCTCTCCTCAAAAATATGAATATATTCATGTGTTAGAGCAGAGCATTGGGGCAGAGAGGGAGGGTGTGTGTGTGTGTCTGTGTTACAGAAGGAGCTGGTACTCTCAATACAGCGCTGGAGCAACAGTGTGAGATGGACTCACAGAAAGAGAGAGAGAGAGAGGCTTTCTGAGCATGATACACAGGAAAGACACTGAAAGTCACTGCAAGGACATACTGTATTTACACAGATGTGTGCTTTGCTGTGCATGTATGTCTACTGTATGTAATGCAACGTTTATGTTTAATCCTATCCTATATACAAAATACATTCATATACCACTCATTTTCCAAATATCAAAGGAAACATAATTGCTGCCTCGATTACGTTCACTGGCAACTTATTGTCAAACCAAGACAAGAAGTGTCACATCTTTATACCACACAGGGATAAATCACAGGATGTTGATAACAGAGACAGAGAGATTTTAGGGAAAGATTGCATGTTTTAGTTACATTTTGAAGGTTAAAACGTGCCCTGTCTCGTGCTTCAACTCAGCATTGATTTTTTTTTTCTCCAATATTTAACCAAGACCACAATGTTCCCCCAACCAAGCGCTTTTAGTTAACAAACCATAAAAACGTTACTCGTGCTTTAGTTGCCAGGAGTGGATAATGAAGGGAAAACAAAGGCAATATGCTGTGTACAGTTGATTGCAGAATCCTTCAATGTAAACATTTCCTCATTATGTTGCTAAAAAACATAATCTGGACCCATTACATTTCCCACAAACAATATTTGCTGATGCAAATTACTTGTATATAAATGTAATTTTTAGGAACAGGATTGTAATGTTATGCAGTTTAGTTATTGAAGTCTGGGCCATGGAGTTATTATGTTCTTTCCTAAATTACAGCATATAGAGCCTGGTCGTATGTTCAGTTGCAGTTTAATTTATTAATTTCTGTCATAATACCATTTAAGATGATTGTTAGAGGGAACACTTTATTTTATCTCAATGCAATGTTTTCTTGATATATCATATCTACTTAATCTGTCTTTGACAGCACATATTACATTCAAATATTAAGCTTGCTAAGTGATTTCATCGCTAAATATGAGCTAACCTGACAGGATCACGGGGGAAATAGTCCAGTGTGTCCTTCCTTTTGGAAATAATGCACAAAGAAGACAGTGCTGTCAAAAGAAGTGGATACGGCTTTATTTCTCCTCCTACTTGCGTGGGTTCTCCCAGCTGATTAAACAGGGGCTTTGTCTTAGATAGATAGATACAGGCCACTGAGGTACACAGGTGTGGCTCAAACCACTGCACAGATACAAAAGGATCCATGGAGGAGCCAGACGACCTTGAAATATTAGCAAGCCAGATTACCAAGGTTGTACATTATTATTCCTCAGACGGATTGGAGGTTGAATTGGAGGATGGATGAAAGAACAAAATGATGAAAAAGGGATGAGAAGATGAATGGATAGCCACGGTTAAGGAGGGAAGGGTTTATAACCTCTCATTAAACTTAAGTCTGATGGATGGATGAAAGGAGGAGATGAGGGGATGATGATGAAAACAGGAGAATTATGGGTGTCTCTTTGCCCTCATGCATCCTGTAGGCCTGGAGAGAGAAGGGCTGATTGAATGAAAAAAAAAAAAAAACTCTCATCTCAACTGCTTCCACCTGATGGAGTGGTAAATAATCCTCTCAAAGTTTTGCATACTTTGTCTCTGGTTTTAATAGGATGTCGAGTGATTTTTGAGAAGCTTCTGCCTCTGGGCTTTCTGTTCCTTTTCCCTGTCTGTTCTGTCCACCCTTTCTCTTCCTGCTCATTCTCCGCTGCTCTTTTAACCCTTCGTCTCGTCTTTTTTTTTTTTTTGTCTTCACAGAATAACTTTCTGCCACCTGCCCTTCCAGAGTAAATGGTTGTACATCGGCACAGAACGAGGGAACATCCACATTGTCAACGTGGAGTCCTTTATGCTCTCAGGCTACGTCATCATGTGGAACAAAGCCATTGAACTGTGAGTGTTATAGCCCACATGTCACCCTCTGATGCTCCCACATTTAATGCCCTGAAAGTTGCACTTGCTCTCTTCTTCTTCTTAATATACTGCATGATTTAGCATGCTGCTCTATAGGTTTTGTGCCATATGGAGGGGGTGCTTATCCAAAGTGAATCACTGATCCGTTGATCAATATTTGAACTCTGTAGGAATCAAACTCATATTGCCAGCGCTGCAACAAAGAGCTGAGGGCCTATTGACTCACCTTGCAGCACTTAAGTGAGGTGAGGGATGCTGTGTAATCAGCATTTCACCTTTCAAAAGGTTATTGTAGTTTTAATGTAATGAGATAAGAAAGAATCATTAGTCAGTCTATCATTTCCAGGCACACTATCCGACTCCAGGTAGTGAGCAACCTGTCTCCTTGCTGTTTCAATGGATCTGTCAGCTTGACAGGCTCCATTTTGGTTCCCTGCTGTAGAGACTTAAATTATTCACTGGAGCGTTTTGCTTCACGCTTTCCCCTCATCCCCTTCTGTCCATGTGTGTGCGTGTGCGGAGAGAGGGAAAAGAGGAGGAGGGAGGCAGGGGGGTGGAACAGGTGTCTGCCGAGATCAGTGTATGGTACACACAGACGTCTCGTCTCGTCGACAGGGCTGCAGGGAAGAAAAGGCGAGAGTGAGTGGTGGGAGAGGGGAGGAGGGGGGGAGTATATGACAGAGAGGAGACGGGAGTGGAATGGATGAGACAGGGCTTTTGCCTGGGGAAAAGGACACACAGAGAGGGAGGATGATGGAGGAGAGGAATGGAGCGGTGACAAAGGGATAAATGCAGGTAACAGAGGGCAGAGCAGAAGATCTATCCAGAAAGAAGGAGTCGTGCAGATAAGTGAGGATAGAAAGGTAGATGGGAAAAGGTTTCCAATTAAAGAAAAAAAGGGCAGAAGAGGAAGGTAAGGTGTGATAGTGATGGGATAGAGGGTAGATGTGGATGATAAGATAGAGAGGAAGATACTGGTTTACTTCTTGAGTGAAGGACGAGCAATAACTTCCACTTTTCTTTTGGTTAACTGTTCTCGTACTGACTGTACCTTTCACACCACTTCTTCTCAGTTGTAACCAGACGTCAATGCTTTTTTTCCCTGGCTATCCACGCGTTATTTCAACCTATCACCTCTATTCCATAGCTACACATGGGGTCATGAAATGTGCTTTCTAGGAAAGGTCAATACGTCTCCAGAATGGTAGATATGGTTGCTTGATTTATAAACAGAAACTTGTCAATCTCACAGGGAAGTAAACATGCATTGCTTGAAAAAGTTAAAAGTTTTTACCCTGCAAATATACTCTCATTATTTGGAAGCAGAATCACCATTATTATTGTGAAAGTGAGACATCTTAAATTTACAAACGGTCCATTTTCTGGTTTGATGACCTTTTCGGCTACTTCAGCTATAACCTGTGGCAGGATGTGGCTAAAAGGTAGATCAGTTGGTGACAGATTAAGAAATAGAACCTTATGCTGCTTTCACATAAAACAAAAGGTCACACATCCTCAAAGTACAGATGCAAACAGCCCAATATCTCCTCCTTGGCATCACAAATTACGGCAAACTCACCATGTTGGTAGTCTAAGATAGTAAAAATCAAGATTTCCATTTATATTTGCTAATACAACGAAATCTACACAAGTAGTGATATTTATTACAGTTCATTTGTTATTTATATATATATAAATATACATCTCCATATCTGATCGCACTTTTGCTCTCACCTCCATTTACTCAGCCCACCCAAATATTAACTATACTCTTCAGCAACCCTCCCACGCTTTCTCTCATTCTGCCCTGCCACCCTTCACACTTTTGTTAGGCCGCAAAACTTTCTGTGACATGTTGTTGTTTCGCCGCCGCCGCCCACCCCCAACTGTAGCTCTGCACGATTAGTTTGAGGAAATTAGGTTTCCATATCTTTTGGTTCAGGCCTCAATCACTCACAGATGTTCTGTGGGATACTATGTCTTGAAGATGGCAGCAGAGCCAGGAATCGATTCTCAGATTTGTTACAGTTGGCGTATCTGTTTGAGTGTATGAGTGTTCTTTCTTTCTTTCTTTCTTTCTTTCTTTCTTTCTTCTCTTGTTCTCTTGTTCTCTCTCCCTGTGTCTCGCTGCCAGCTGTGGGGTTGATAGGGTTCCCGTCCAGATACAAAAGCCACCTCTCCTATTGTCCGCTTTTGATGCTGTCATCAGACGAAGGTAGCGCTTGATCTAGATTAACTGCAATTAGAGCTGTAACGATTTGTCAGAGAAATTGACAGAAAATGAATCAAAAACAGTTATGATCATTGATTAGTGGTTGAAGTAATTCATCAAGCAGAAATGCTAAAATAATTGCTGGTTGTAGCTTCTGAAATGTGAGGAATTGCTACTTTTTCATAGTTTTTAATCTCCCCTCATTGCAGTTGGTTAAGTTGTTAGACATGTCCACCTGATATTGATGCTATATAGGTCATAGTATCTTTAGTGGCAGACTAACTATTCTACATTAGTATTATTGTCACCTGCATAGTGTTATTGGAAGCATTCTGAAACTTTTAGAAAGCCTTGCCAAGTACACCTCTGTCCTATTGTGATTTCTGTAATGAGGCTAGGATACGGCGAGTACTGGGGTCATCATCCCTTGGGCCCTGCTATTTGGAGACAAGCTGCAGTAGCTGTGCCAGTGGCCCCAGGCCTGGCCTGGCCCAGTGCTCTGTCTCTGTATGACTCACACCTCTGTTCCCAAGCTGCTGTACTGGAAAGACTAATAGACAAACACATAACCAACTGCATGGCACTATAGTTCAGCCAATGCTACAGGCATTAAGGCTATCGCAATAAGGCCACATGTAAGTCTTGTGTTTGTTCACATCATGGATAATTTGCATGTATGCACTGTATATGCAATAAAATGTTTTTACGTGTGTGTGTGTGTGATGATTTGATTCAGCTAGATGGTCACTGGGCACAGAGAGCCAGGGAGAAGTGGGACAGGAGTGGTAAAATGTTAACAGCTTACTATGACACATAGTTCACGTGAACATGTTGGCCTGAGGCCTCTCCTGTTCCGTCCTCTTTCATTTTCTCCTGCTCTCCCACTCAGGACCCTGAAGCTATTGTAAATCCTTGTTTGCATATTTCATTGTTTTACTTATGTTCCTGCGTACTGTGTCTCTATGCATCTGTGAGGTCCTCAGCTGGTACTGTAGACTAGCACAGCAACCTCCAGTATCCTCAAAGCTGTCCAGGATACTTTCAGGGCCCCAGGCTCCAGGTGGAGGTCCAGTGCAGTGACCTTTCAACACCCACTGGACTTGGGGGTGGAAATTACAAGTCATTTTGCTGATTCGAATCATTTCGTTCAGTTCAGTACAAATATTAGAAGTCACTACAGTGTAGTTTGCAGTAGACGAGGTATGATGTTCATAAGGTGCTGTTTTAGTCTTTACTTCAGTCTTAGATTCTAAGTAAGTTTAGTCTGTTGCTTGTTCGAACTATTTCCTTCAGCTCAGTACAAAACTAAACCTATAAGCATTGTTTATAGAGGTTAATAGCTTAGCAAACTCTTAAAGGAATGGTGTATGGATAGATAAATAGATTATAGATGAGAAGATTGATACCACTCTCATATTGGAGAGCATTTTTCCCAAAATGGTGAACTATTCCTTTAACTGCAACAGTTATCATATCGTGTTGGTTTCTGTTTCTTTTGCTGTCTTTCCGTAAACTTTTAACCACAAAGCAAAATACTGTAGTGACATGATACACCACTGATGGGTAAGCTGACAATGCTGCTTTCAGTCAACAGCGATGGGGGCTCCAGTGTAAAACCTACTGGTCTGCTCAATTTGATGATTTGGTGTTTAAGTTTTGTTCACGCATGTCATGCATCAGTACAGCCGGGCCAGCAGTGTCATCTGGATATGATTTTTACACGCTGGAATAATCGCACATAGCATCATGTATGATTACCTGGAAGAACGATACCAAATTAGCTCCAGATATGAGCTTTATAGAAGCTCATATGCGTTAACACCCAATCTGATGAGGTGACATGAGGCCACATACGGTGTGTGCGTGCTGCAAGAAGGCTGTTGAAGCCATGTTGCCGCGGAGACACTGTCATGGTGACTGCGCCTCTGCTGCCTCAAAGAGTGTCACCCGTGGTGACACCAGATGATCAGGACTTCACTGTGTGTGTATGTGTGCCTGTTAGTGTACAGTATGTGTGTCTTTGTATGTAATTAACTCTTTTTAGATGTACGTGTGAATGACTACCTGTGCTTTTAAACAGTATCTGGAATCATACCTTTCCTATTTTTGAAAGGTATGATGCTGTTGTTTATTTTGTGTGTGTGGGTGTGTGTGGGTGTGCCTGCACCGAGGCGCTGTTTTCAAATTCAATGAGGTGTAGCCCTTCCTATTGCTTAAACATCCCCTCTGCGTCATCTACACACCCAGGGACAATTGTTTTATAGTACGTGTGTGTGTGTGCACCCAGGTCTTTGTGTGTGCCTGCAACTCATACATACAGTAATGGACCATTTTCTTTAATGTACTGAAGGCATCACTTGGTGCGAGCAATACTTGATATACAAAAAAGGATTTGGTGCAATAAAGATTTATAACAGATGACTTTTTGATCTTAAGGTGCCAAGGGGCGAAGATTTTCAAGATTTTATGACGTACCGAACGTGTGTTATATTTGCCACGGGGCATTTAGTTTAACTCTAGTAGTCATGTGTGTGTGTGTGTGACATGAAAGACCTTGAATAAGTAGCTGCAAGACAGGAATGTGATACTCATGCGAGTAATGAGAATGATGAACCCCAACAAGCATGTATCGAAACAAATACAGTCTTATGCACGCAAAGTAAAGCATATATTTGTATGAACATGCAGACACTATCAGGGATACACATGCACTTATACACACACACACACCCAAATTTTCTGGTCCCTGAAGCCCTTTTTACTCTGTATGCAAAACACAGAGTCATTAGCAGTACACAGGCAAAAATGTGTGGTTACAGGAGCGTGTTGAAGTAGTTAAGCAGGCGTTGTTTGTGTGTGCTCGTGTGGGAGGGTTTTTGTGGGGAGTATGGAGGAATTTTGGAAGCCTGTCTGCACTCTGCCCATCCTGCCTCTGTTGCCATGGTGATTCATTTATCTCCAAACCTGAACGTGTATTTGCGGACTTCGTGAATATGCTCGTGTCAGATTTCTTTACTGTATGGCAACAGGTTTTTAACAAAACTGATTTATCACGGAGTCTCACAAGGGGGAAACGCGGAGAACTTTGCGCATAAAATCCTAAAACGAGCAAAATGTGAGGCAGGAGGGCCAGTTGCATTTTCTAATTCAGCAAGAGGGTAATTGTTTGTTATGGGTGCAGGACTTACAAAGGGTGTGGGTGTCAAGATGTGTCTTAATTGTGCCGACACTAAAATGCGCGCGTGTGTGTGTACGTGTATATATGAGTGCAGCTGTGGACGGCTGTTCGCTCAGAGACAGGCAGTGAATGGGGATTAGATAAATCAACAGCTCCAGCTGCGGCAGAGCTTAGGTAATAAGGCTCCAGCACTAACAAGCTAAATATAGAGACAACTGACTGACTGCCTGCCTGCCCACTAACTGCTACCTTCTAATACACACACACACAGATTGCTGTAGATGCTTTCCCTCTCGAGCCCTTGTCTTATACTCATAGATTCATGCCGAGATGGCTAAACAGTAATTCATCCCCTTGCTTATAGGGTGTCATCCATAACATATATTTTGATTTGAATATTGACAGTTTTTATAATTTAATATTGTCATTCCTGTGCCCTGTCCTTCAATGTCAGACTGTAAGATGACTTAGTGCTTAGTACTGGGCCAAAACAAGGACTCTGCCTCGCCTCCTTTTTGCATTACTTACACTTGGGTGCAGCTCCTTCCTCTTCCTCTCCTCGTCAGGCATCCCTGCCCTTGCACCCTGGTATCGGGGGTTATGTTTCAGGCTCCAACAGTCACTCTTTTTCAGCTGTGACCTTCCCTGGTGCTCCTCAGCCCACATCATCTCTTTGAGGCAGGGCAGGTTAGGTAAATTCTGCTGCCACGTGGCGCAGGGAGAGGAGATTTGACATAAGGCTGTCTGGAGGGTAAAGCACAAACAGGAGAGGGAGAGGAGGGGGCAGACGAGCATTTTGTGCTGTCTTCTTTCAGTGACATGCAAATGCTCCCTCACACACACACAAACACACACACACACACGGTGCACACACATACACATAGCCATTGGGGACTGCTTGGCCTGACAGAGCCATCCATCACAACCTTCAGTGAGCTTATGTCTCTGAACAGCCTTTTAGAGCCTTGGAGTGATTGGCAGCTCTGTCCTCCCATAGTGGACCTCTTCCACAGGTTCAAAGACACTCGCTTTCCACCATAACCCTCTCAAATGCTCTCTCCATGCATCACCGGCATATGATGTGAGTCAGCTATACGTCTGTGGCCTTGTTTTGATGTCTGAGTACTGCATCGTGGCTCGATTAGGAAAAAACACTCTATTTGTCTCTCTCTCTCTTTGTCTTCCTCTTTCTCTCTCTCTCATAAGGTCCTCCAAGGCTCACCCTGGACCAGTTGTCCACATAAGTGACAACCCCATGGATGAAGGAAAGGTAAAGGACACACACACACACACATACAAACATGCATGAAGTAACAATCTCTGTCATTCTCTCTTCTGTATCAATCACACACAGCAAACCCATACAGTATTAGCGGTTGTTCAGACAGAAAAAAAAACCCTGCGTTAAAAAAAAATGGTGGGGGCGTGGTGTTTTAGACATTGGTGAGATGATGAGATATGATCCAGGAATTCCAGTTGGAGTGATACATCCAAAATTTGAAAGCTTGTCGTTGTTCTTACCAGTATCTATGGCCTGAAATTGCTTGTTCAGTAGACTGTATGGAAGCCTCATCTTTCTCCAGCCCCGTAGAAAAGCTGGTCTGCTGTCTCTTCTCCATTGGCTGAGCCTTTTTTTTTTTGTTGCTGGCACCACTGTGCCTGGCTCAGCTGTTTGAACAGTATGAGATGAGTGAGGTGACTGCCTGAGCAGACAATGATTATTCACCACACCCAGTGATATATATCCCACTTCACTCTGAAACTCTCTAACACAGAACGTGCCGCATGTATACAGATGAAAATGAAACTGTGCTTGAATATAGCCTCGTTGTCCCAGCACATGTGATGTAGAACTTTGTGTTGGTTATTCCCACTGCACAGTTAAAATACTACAGGACCCATTATGTTCAGTTGATCTGCTTTACTGATGCATATTTGAATTTTAAAGCGGTGGCACTAGGTAGAGATTGTTTCTATAAATAAGTCTTCCATAATTCAAACATTTGATTCACATTTTACATTTTGTCATTTGACAGACGCTTTTATTCAAAGCAACTTACAAGCGAGGCAAGACAATCAAAGACTTCATAGATTTCATAATCTAAACAGCCTTACATGTCAGATGAGCTAAAAAAAAAAAAATCTGTTATCATCTCTTGTGAACCAGGGTGGGCAGATGTCTTCCCTGAGCCGCTGTAGTCTGCTTACACCTGACTTCCTTTGATGCTGCGCATGAATGTCAAATGTATTACTTATTTTTCCTCCCATCATGGGGTTGTCTTCTATCTTCTCTCTGTCATCTCTCCTACCTATCTCACTGACTGCCTGACGCTCTTCCTCTCCAGCTTATAATTGGATTTGAGTCTGGGATCGTGGTCCTGTGGGATCTGAAATCAAAGAAGGCCGACTATCGCTACACTTACGATGAGGTAGGCAAATCTCCCCGATTTCCTTTCTTCTCTAACAACTTTCAGTCGTTCCTCCCACTTCTGAGTGTCTTTTAATACAAACGCGGGAAATGAAATCACATATTCTTGAACTAAACTGTATACGGTTTGTGTACATATGAGCGTGTGTGTGTGTGTGCTAGACGGTTTATTCCTAGAGCAAACCTAGAGTTTGAGGTAGTTTACTACAGCCGGCAAGGCTTGTGAGTTGAGCCTGTGGATGTATATCATACATACACATTTTGTACATACACCAGACACACAACAAGTGTGACTCTCCGCTCTCAGCTGAGTTTTAAAGCTAATGATCGTACAAAAAGAGACTGCTGACTGGGAAGGAATTCGACTTTCTACTTCCTGTTTCATCACAGAAGGGCGGAGGGTGACAGATCTGTCTTCTCGGGAAATAGCATCTCTTAAATGTGCTGTTCAGTGAAGATTAAGCTGAAATTAGAGTTTTAAGCGGATTTACCAACTGGATTTGTGCTATCCAGCTATGAGAAGAATAAAAAAAACTCATAATAATTACTTAATGTAACAGTTACTTGTTTCCAGTCTGAATGCGTGAAATACATGTAACCTCGCTAAATGAAAACTTGAAGATAGTGTCGGTTAGCGCCGCTGTCACAACTAAAGAGAAGATGGTCCTCACACGAGTAGTGCCATTTACAAAGAACAGTTTGTGAAATGCACGTTTTAACAATTTCATGATTTATACAGTAGAGTGCCATGTGTTCATGTCGCCAGAGTGAGGCTGCAAGGCTGCACAGTGATTGTGCTTGCATATTATGGTTGTAAAAAGGGCAATTTAATTTTGTAAAAAGGTCCACCTTTTTAAAGCACTGAGTCATGTGGCTTTATTGGCTTCCCCAGAGACAACAGTGTGTGTCGGTCTATAAATAAAAGAAGACGCAACAATTAAAAAGAGACACAGTGTCAGAGCGTCCAAACTCCCCTCTGGACTTAGCATATGTCTACTCTCTATAAGCTACACTGTGGTATACAAATGAAATCTGTACCACGTTATACATTACCATTACCTGCATCCATTACAGTTAACCTCAATGTCTGTTGCCTGTGATTGATTTGCATTCAAAAATCTTATTTCCACTCATGTAGTTGCTGTATTTGGATTGTTTTTATAAATTATTATAAATGTGTGACAGCCTGCGGTTTGTGCTTAATTGGATATTCAGAAAATCTAATCTGAGCACAGTCTGACCTCCTACAGTCCATGGTTTAGCGTCTTATTGGGAGCTGAATACAACTA
The DNA here is from genome assembly GCA_038419695.1 of Scomberomorus guttatus. Classification (NCBI taxonomy): domain Eukaryota; kingdom Metazoa; phylum Chordata; class Actinopteri; order Scombriformes; family Scombridae; genus Scomberomorus; species Scomberomorus guttatus. Next base: position 13,947,388 of record CM076462.1, read on the forward strand.
TGAATAGGAGATCTCATTCATAAACCTGTACTTGAGGTTTAAGCAGACTGAATGGCCGTGGGCACGCTTACACAGAAACACGTGCGCAGTCAACATGTACACGGTCATGCAGCAGTGTCCGTGGTACTCAGACACCGAGCCAAACCGCCTGTTTAAGATAATGAGATTATCGTAACGCTCACGCTGGTGCGCACCTCATTGGCAGTGCTGTGGTGTTGTAAGCACGCTGCGATAACAAGAGTCACCAAGGACTACATAGACACAGAAAAGAGTGGATTTTGTATGTTCAGTATGTACTGTATCTCTCTCTCTCTCTCTCTCTCTCTCTCTCTGTGCCGTTGCTCTGTCTCCTTCTCTCAGATAAGCTAATATCCTCCCGCTGCTCTTAGGGCATTACAGTTTCTAGTAGTGAATCTCCCATGGGAGCTCATCTCTTCTCTCCAAACTCCTTCAGTTACACCTCTCCAGAGACTGGGGGCTGAGTGGGCGGAGGCTCAAGAGAGAGAGGGTGTGGGGGGGGGGGGGGGGGACTTGTGCTCCTCATTTCGCTCACTATGATTTAGTCTGATGAAGCAAAAGAGCCGGCAATACACAACTGTTCTTTCCTCTCTTTTGGAATGTCTCGAGGTTATTCCCCTCCAGATAATACATCCAAATGGTTTTCCGAGTCAGATATCTTTAAAGTTTTATTTGGCCTCAGACCAGCCTTCAAGGACACTAAAGAAAACCATTGCTTACAGCTGTGCTGCATCACTAGTGAAATGTTTTTACGATTGCAGTGTGACTTTTTCTAATATTACTGTGTTGTTGTGGACAGAGCTGTAGTCAAAACTAATTAAATGGACTAAAGTGCTGTGGGAGATGAGCACACCAGGGCTTTGTGATGGTAAAGGTGGGTGGTGTGGACAAAATTAATATTGCAATACATGATGTTGATATCAAGATCACGAAAGAAGTAATCACACACAACAGTAGCTCAAATTCATTTTCATTATATTGAATGAATTGAACTGTTATTTGGAGTTGAGGATTTTCTCTACTGTATGAAACCTGTAAATACTCGTTTTGTTTACAGATGGAAGAGCTCATTGACCTTAGTTTGTATAAATGCCATGAGCCGGTATTTCTGGCCTCATGATTGGTGGACTATTCCCAGGTGATGCTTGTGTATAAATGCTGCCACTGCTGTGCTGTTTAAGAAATTTATCTCACCTAATGAAGGTCTATTGACTCAAACATCGTAATTAAAGTGAGTACAGTTTACCTACAGCATGCAGGATTTACACATCATTAAAGGATAGGTTCACAGTATTTTAAGTCTGTCTTTGTTTGTGACAACAGTCAGGTGCCCAAATGAACGATAAAACAGGTTTTGCTTGCTGTAATCATTCCTCCTGCTCATACTGGACATTAAAAGGTTCCGTAAATGGTGGGGGACAAAATCCACAGTCCTCATCCTGTGCAAAACTGTATTTAAAAGTTATATATGATTTTTCAGCTGTCCAAGTTAGTCAAATCAAGTGGAAATCTTCCAAAGTAACATTTTTTTAGAATATAATTCACTCTCTGTGTTTCCTCAGACAGTGTTACCTTTATTTGAGCTGCGGCAGCACAATAGTAACAAAAAGAGGGTTGGTTTGGTACTAAGAGGACTAAGATATCTACTTGATTTGACAAATTTGGAGGGCAGGAGCTTCATATAAGCTTCAGATAAGTGTTCAAATACATTTTTGCACAAAAGAAAGATTTTCCCCATCACATGTATTGAAAGTGCAGCAGGAGGGAAATATAAAATAAGCAGTCAACGCCATGGCTGAGCATTTCCACTTTGAAACTGCAGTGTACCAAGGTCAGTCTCAAAAACATGGATTCAGTCAGGATTTCATACGTCACAAATCTAAGGAACCAATCATTTATAATTAAAGATAATTATATGCAGATTCTACCTCGGGTTTTCCCCGACAGCTGAAGAGTAGCAACCCATCGAGTTGAAAAGCCGCGTTAAGCATATTGCTGTTTAGCTAAGTTTCCGTCAGGAGAAAAACACAACAGTAGCTCATCTCCCGATGAACGCTCAGTCTCAGTCGGATCGGATCCATTTTGTTATCCACTGAGTGAACGCTGACCAGGAAGAGCGACGGAATGGCTGGCCTGGTCGTGTTAGCTTTTAGCTTGGCTAACAGACCAGCCCACTACCCCCTCTTCTGCTTCCGTGCACACCGCTTCCTCTTGCCTCTGAGCCGTTGTAGCTTGCGACGCCAGTCCGCTGCCGCAGGGCATTTTTTCCTCAGGAGCTGCAGTCTGCTGAGCGCCACTCTAAGTTTCGGTGGAAGTGAGACGGGCAAGTTGTTGATAATATTCAGAAGTTCGGTTGGGCTGTACCGTCTTGGCCTAGTTGCACTGGTCATGTTATTTGCACACCTACTCACATTAAGACAAGAGTCCCTAACGCTCTCTACACCATAACTGGGAGTCAGAGAAGCCGCTGCACTGCTGCGCACCTCCATGAATATATTTGCATTCATAGATTCTGGAATTTTTAATGAGCGAGAAGGAGCAGATGTCATTTTTTTGTGGAAAAACCATATCAGAAACACCTTATTGTTCCATGCAGAGTATCTTTATATGTCTTAATACATGTCTGGAGAGGATCTTTAATAGGAGGAATGATTACAGCGAGTAAAATCTGTTTCAGTGTTCATTTGTTCACCTGACTGTTGTTTTAAGACAGACTTGAAAAAATGTGAACCTACCCTTTAAGACTTCATGGTGTACAAGAACTTTGTAAGAATATTTATTATATCTATATATTAACGGCAATAGTGTAAAAAGAGTTATGTGGTAGGTTTTGCTGTGTTCATTGGAAATGATGACAGAGACAGTGAAGGCTGAACTTCCAACATGAAGGCGGTTGCTATGGATACATGGGTCTAATTTGATGTCTAGATATAGATGTTTTACTTTAAATAGCTAATTTCTGTCATCGAACATATATTTAACATCAATTATAAGCCACTTGTGATGCACGGATCAGTCGGTACAATTGGAGTTGCTTGCTGTCATTTGCTGACATCACGAATGTTTGCAAATTCCATGTCTGTATAGCTTCTGCAAACAATGCTGTAGGGTGAAATAACATTTTACAGCTATCAAATCCATTGCAGGCTATATTCTTCCTGCTGTGCGCTCCTTCTCCCGCTGCGTGCTTTCATTCAAACGCTATTTGCCTAGAAGCCCGCTGTCAAGTATCAAAGTTGTCGACTGAAATGAACAAGAAAGCTTTTCCTCTTCCTCTTTTTCAACAACAGAGTAAGCCAGCAGACCATGCAGTGATGGATTTTGATGGACTTTGGAACAGGCATGTCTTAAAGCATATTTTAGTTCCGATGGAAATTTGCGGATGTTTAAACAAGCGGAAGGCAGTCTGTGGTCTAAGATTTTAAAGAATAAATGATCTTTGTGAGTGATGTTGGCTCCTGTGTTCTTGGCACATTTTTAACAATTCTTGCAAACATTCTCACACAACGTCAGCAAATAAGGGCGCTCGCAAAGGGAAGCAATGAAATTGTTTTGACTCAAATGAAGACAGCTTTTGTGAGTTGTAGACAATGTCAAAATGCAGAAATGTCAGCAAGTCTGGGGACTTAACCTGGCTCCCAGACAACAACAAAGTCTGAGGGAGTGTTCAGACAAACAGCAGAGACGATAAAACTTTTGCGAGCTCCCAAAGAGCTGAGAGAGCACGCCTTCCACTCATGTGTCTTTCAGTGGATTGTCTATTATTAGCCGTTGATCAGCGGAATGGGTTTCCAGTGAGTGCTAGCCAGAGAGTATCCGTCACCCTGACCCTGCTCCACTCTCCTACGTCTGAGTCAACACCTTAGTCTGAGTCCAGCATGATGAATGTTTGATATCACAGCCAGGTCGGGATTTCTTCTTCCCTCCCTCCCTCCCTGTTTGTCTCGTGGTGGATGCTGCTTTGCCGTGTCATACCATCAAAATGGCTCATTATTCAGTAATCTGCTTATAAAAACAGCGCAAGGTTCCCACCTAATTTCCTCTGCCACAGCTCAATCATTTGCATTTTTCGTTTTCTACATTATTTTCCTGTAATGTTTTGTTTATTTCCTCTCCTTATGGCCTGTCTATTTCTCTATTTCTTTTTATATAATTTTGACTCTGTTCCACTTTTACTCACTTTGTTCCCTCCTTCTTTCTCTCTATCTCTTTCTGCGTGATCTCTCTCCCTGACTGTCCTTCTGTCATGTCTTTGTCTTGTTCTCTCTATCAAATCATGGAAACCTCTGACAAGTTTGTGCTGCGAGGCCCAGTAACTCAGTTGAGGATGCAAAAATTGGTGGTTACCTCCGGTGTGAAGTGCTGTACAACTGCAAAGATCACATCTGTGACAACCAAGAATCTGTTTCCATGTCATTAAACAAAGAAGCCTTTGTGAAGTAAAAGCGGGCACAAACATGCCCCAGACTGTAACATAGTGTGTATTTGGGGAATCTGCACCAAAGCACAATAAACTGTGGGGTAAAATGTTTGCTTCTATTTGTCCATGGGCATACCACACATCTGTGAGCTATTATTGAAAGCCAACAGTAACACAGTAAAAAGTGCAAACTAATTCCAGAAACCACAAAGCATTAATTACTTCATTTCCAACTAGTTAAAAAAGATGTTACTGCTTCGGCTGTGGATGAATGAACAAATGATTAGCACTTTTTAAAACTTAGTTCCTGATTCTCCAAAAAAAGACAATACATTTTAATACATTACCAGAAAGATAAGGCCATCAGAAAGTTCCTGTGATATTCTTTTTGATGGAAAGCTCAGTTGACTCCATTTGATATTTCCTCGTGCAGTAAATCCCTCCCATCTGGTCGTCTAAGAAGATTAAAAGCAAATGCTACATATCATTGGCAAAGTCTATCTGTCTATCTATTCCTTTATTAGGAAGTATTCTCTTTCCCACTTAAGACCTGTTGAGATTACAGACAGATAACTATTCATAGCTGATGGGTCATTTGGCAAGTCTGGTGCAATATCCATTAGAGGATAGAATATCATTCTTTATATGATGGTCAGTCTCTGTGGGGCTTTTCCTCCTCATAATACTAATGTTGTAAAAAAAAAAAAAAAAGGGTGGGGGGAAGAGGGGGTAAGTCTGACATTCAACATTTGTTGATCAGTTTATTTTTGTAACGTCATTCCCAACAAAAATGTTGATGGGGTTGGTTTGTTGTGATTGATTTGTAAAGCTGGAGACTTTACTCTGTAGATCCAACACTTTGGTCCACAGTGAAATTACTGGATGGTTTGCATCAGATTTGGTACAGGCATTAATGGTTTTCAGAGGATGAATCTTAACTGCCTATTCTTTCGCCCCTTGGATGCTAGCACAATATAAACCATTCATGGACTGCTGTTAAATTACAGAAGAACATGAAATAAATGTGTCGATAGATTAGACTCTCATCTTCTCAATGATTGCGGTTATTTAAAAGTAATCCAGTATACAGCTAAAGCCTGTTGTATACTATGTTTGTCTGCCATCAAATCAGTCTGGCAGTCCAAAAATGTCACGAATCTTTGAAAAGTTTATGTCTAGTTTCATCCCAAGAGTCCAACGATCACAAATAGTCTAGTCAAATTGCTTTAGGCAGAATAAAGTGTAAATACTTTCAGGATCCCCTTGACTTCTCATCCAGCATCACCAATGTGTCAAAATTTCCACTCGTCACACGTCATGACAGAATATGTCCAAAACTAAGGACTGAATTCCTTCTAGTTTCTTTTGTACTTTGAGTACAAGGAGTAACATTGCATTTTTTTTCTTGCTCTAATCAAAATCTATGATGGCGCATCATATTTTTTGATACAGAAGACATCTTAATTGGTAAATAGAAGCTCACAGGGGCTTGTTTCTTTCAGGGCTTATATAATAACAGTAACAAAATGGATTTCGTGTTCCGAAAACTAAAAGGGATTGCTCTATGGAAATCACTGTTGACATACTTGCCCCCAAATGCTTGTTTTTTAGATTAAGCCTTTTTTTAGTTGAATGTTTTTCTACTTGAACTGAATTACCATTGCTGTGAGAGCCTCTGTGTGTGTGTGTGTGTGTGTGTGTGTGTGTGTGTATGTGTATGTGTGTGTGGGGGCACTTCAGGGCTAAGCCTTCTTTGTGTCCCAGTGTGACACAATGTTGGCAGAAGCTATTCTAATTACGTCTGTGATATGCATGCTTATTGAACGTCTATTTTTCTTCACCAATCTCATTTTGTGTATTTTTGTCTTTGTTTTTGCGCCTATGTGTGGGGACACACTTACTTGTGTGTGTGACTCTCTCGTCTCCCAGTCCCCCAAAGACCAATCTGTGAAAACTGACCTAATGTAATGAATCATGAAATTTTCTTTTTAATTAGTATTATTTGATATGATGAGTACCATGTGTTTCAATTACCCTACTCATTTTCCAATTAAGCACTGTGCATTGTTGCCTATTGGGATGGCAAACAATGCACTGATAGAGTTCTATAGCTCAGTCTATCACTGTCAGGGCATTTCTGATGGGTGAATGAGGGCTTTTTTTCACCTAAAAAGTATGAGAAGTTTTACTGTTTAGCATTGTATTGAGTATATGCTCCTCAAATCCTCCATCTGGGCCAATGTCAACATCTTTTACCCTCCTTCACTAGTATCAGAATTCATTAAAATGTCTATCTTCAATACAACTTCTATTTAAAATATACATGATATTATTGAAATATGTGCATTAAATTTCAATATAATGATGTCTGGACCCAAATTTGCATGACTATTTTCCATAGGACATATAAATCATACAATATTATATAATTAAATTGTGTTTCCTGGGCATAGGATGGTTAAAATTTTCACAGAATCTGAATTACATCCACACCACCTGGCACTGAACACCGGTGAATCACTTCTGGCAACAAATCCTTGACAACCTCTCTCTCCTTGTCAGCTGCTGCATCCCACCATCCCCGCCACTTTGCCTACAAGGACACACATCCGGCATCATCTTAAATAAGACGCCTAAGTGGTTACTCATCATGCCTCTAATTACTTCCAAGAAAACAGGAAATCAAGAAACTCCATAACCAAAGAAACACTTGAAAAAATGGAGTAAGATACTGCAGGTTCAGAGCTGAAGTCATGTTTAGTTTGTGTGTCCTTTGTGGGAGTAGAAGGGAATGCGTCACTAACAGCATAATGAAATTAGTCAGTCTGTGTGTCTATACAGCATGATGTCGCAAAGCCAGACCCCTGGTCTCATCAAGCCCACAGTGACCTGGAGGAAATCCCATTGAAAAGCAAGATAATGAGATCTCTGAAAAATCCTCAAGGCTGTCATTCTGAAAGCACTCACCTCAGGAAGCTCTCATTATTTTTTTTTTTTGCATGCAAACATATTCTCTATTAAGTTGAACCTTGTGAGTTTGAGGTCTGGCCATGCAAGACAACATGAAGAATACTTCCCCAGCAGGCAATAGATGGGGTTCTTTGCCCCTCAGAACAAATAAGCATGTTAAAGATAACATTAGATGAGTAAATCTCAGGTGTCACACAGTGCATGAGCCGACAACGGACCCATCTCATTTAGCAGATATCCAGAAAAACTCTTCAGTGAACCTGACACGCAGCACAATTTAGGATTAATGACACACTGAAAGCAAAATTGATATATACATAAATAAATAGCAGTTGCAATTGGAGGGGATTGACTTAACCTGAACGTGTACTCACATCGACAGCAAGGTAATCATTCATTTCAGATGAGCGACGTGAGGCGAAGTGCAGCATTTGCGAGACAAGGTGATAAAGGATGACCGGTGGCGAGTTCGCACCGAAACATTAAGTAGAGCTTTAGCTAAAATGGCAAAAGAGAATGTGTCTCTGAAAGAAAGATTTTTTTTTTTTTTCCCCCTCTGACAAAGCACTGGGCTCGTGGTGGGAGATATTACTGATGCTGCAGGTGTTCTGATAAGAAAAGGCCACGAGCACGCGGGTAAAAATTCATGTGACAAACCCTGTAAAACTGCTTTGGAAGCTGCTGTGAGCTTCACGCAGATTTGGCGCACGTCATCATATTTACTTAATGTCAAAATGTTCGCGCAGGTTTAATTATGAGTTATGAAAAGGGCATCAATAAGCAAGGTTGCCCTTTACTGGCATACTTTGGTCATGATTGTGTTTTCAATGATTGCTTGTCAGATGATAAATCATCATGAGCCTGGCTTCCGACGGCAACAGAACTGTTCAGATGACAGGGACGATGAGAGGGCAGAGAGGGCACGTCTCTCCAACTCTTGTCTGTCTTTCTTTGCTTGTCTCTGTGTCAATCTCTCCATTTGTTTCTTTGCTTTTTCAACTACGCCTTTGTCTTGATTTTGCAGCCCTGACTCAAAGGTTGCCTCTTAAACTTTCCCCCTTTATCACTGACTTTTCCGGTAAACACTGTACATATTGGATCTGTGATTACTTTTATTTCCTATTTTAATCTTCCAATTGTTTTTGACCTCCCACGCTTACTTATTTAATGCACATTATTCACAAATCTCAACCTCAGTCTTTTAATTGTGATTCTTATGATATTCTCTCTTTCCCTCTTTGTTTCTCTGCCTAACTAAATACTTTTATTTTACCTTAAATCATAACAAGTATGTTAAATCCACGGCTCCAAATTTAACCAGATTAACCTAAATGCACCATTTCAAATGTGTGTGTGTTATATTGAATGCTGAAGACATTTCCCAGGGAATATATCCTTATGAAATAGAATTTTTAAATTCATAACCATGCTAATAAAACCTTCCTCTTGGCATTCCTGAATAAAAATGACCTCTCTATTCCTGCTTCTCTCCACAATCAGCAAATGGGTCATAAAAAGGCCTCTTCTAATATATTAATTTATGCCACAGGAAATGCTCTGAAGTCAGAGACCAGACCCTTTTATCTCACTTTCACCATCTGTGCAATACTATATAATCCAAAGTCTCGGGTGTTTAACCCACATATGAACATTATGTACCGTATGGCCGTGGCAATGCGACAAACTTTTAGAGTAAGGAAGAGAGTGGCACATGATGTTTCATCCCGCTGAACCACTGACCCCCTCCCTCTGTCGTTTCCTAGGCGATCCACTCAGTTGCCTGGCATCACGAGGGCAAGCAGTTCATTTGCAGTCACTCAGACGGAACTCTGACCATATGGAACGTCAGAGGCCAGGGCAAGCCCATACAGACAATCACCCCGCACGGTAAGGAGAGGTGGGGAGGGGGGGGGAGGGTGGGGAGGGAGGGGGAGAGAGGGAGAGGGGGAGAGAGAGAGAGAGAGAGAGAGAGAGAGAGAGAGAGACACACACACACACACACACGTACTTGGGTGGACTGCTTATTCCTTTAACCCTAACCTATGGCACCAACTGATATACTAACATACTCCAAGCATATTGTATTGTATTGTGAAGACAATGAGGATCTAATCTCAACTGATACAAAGTCCTAACCTTAACTTTACACTTCAAAGTCTTATACTTGATCTTTTTCCCATCCTTGAACATTTTAATCCCTCAACACACAGAGAATAGTAATCAGTTTGATCTTGTTTTCCACTGCTGTGCACCATGTCTATGCCTTAAAAGCTAAATTAATAAGAATAAATTAAAAACAGAATTATATTCTGACACCTACTGGTTTTTTTGGAAGAGCAAAACGTGTGGATTAAAAATCATTTTATAGAGGCACTTTCAGGAAAGGACCCAACTATAGATGTTAAGAAATTGGCAAAATCAAAGCAGCAGAAGCTGAGATATCCTAACTTTTAGTTGCTATTATGGGTGATGCCCCTAAAAAACTCTATCCTACATTTCAGATAATGCAACTCAGTAGCATCTTTTGTTAGACCTTCCATGCCTGGTAAATGCCCATTTCTTTCAAACTCCACTCCCCAAGTTTAAAACACTAGCTTTCTGCCAGCCCATACCTGCAAGCCAAAGCCAAAATAACCCTGATGACATTATCAGGTTTATTTTTTCAGACTTTGGAAAAGCTCCCTCTAGAGCCACAGAAGACATTACACTGTACAACTGTTTCCATAGGCTGAGCAGCACCCTTACTGATTAGTAAACTGAACTTGATGTGTAAAATCGGTGGAGTGCCCCTTTAAATATTCCTAGCCACAACAGTTTGTATATTTGTAGTAGTATTCTGAGATAATAATATTTTGCTAAAATCAGTGGTATTTCCTGAAGTGGGAAATATGAAAAAACTATGTTTATTTTTGGGAGTTTTCTCTAAAAGCTTTTTTCTTATGAAATATTGTGAATGATTCAGATGAAACAGTCTGAGACAGAAAAATCACTGTTCTTGTGGGGTTACAAGTAGACATTGTTTTTTTTTTTTTGAGGGGTCACAACTGGTCTAAGTGACTGAGTTGATTTTCATATATTATACAAATACTTGCAGAGGTTAAAGTTTATGTGAGGTAGCAATAATCATTTCCGGAGGTTATTACATAAAAAGTGAAGACTATTCATTTAAATGAATTATAATTACATTGATTTACAGTAACAGATGTGTTGTCCGCTTCTTCGTTGGCCCTGTTCACACCTGACATTAACATGTGTCTTGGGTGATCCGATCACAAGTGGACAGCTCTAAGTATGTCAGTACATACCTGGCATTAGAATGCGTCTCCACATGCGTCTCGAGTGACCACTTGTGATTGGATCTCACTTCTTTATCTCACTTTATATGCAAATAAACATGTACATCATTTCTGTTTGCATAGACCACATGTGGTGCAGAGGAGAGCAAAACTCAGGAGACGCTCAGCAGGCAGACGTTTCTCCATTAGGAACAGCTGAGATTGTCACTAAAATGAGAATAGCTGGTCCACCTTAAGGGTCGGCCCACCTTAAGTTAGCCTGATCAGGTTAGGCTAACCCATTGTCGCTAACTTCGGGGCTAACCCCCTTCACTTTAATATGCAGGTGGCAAACAAGACACAGGAACTTGACTTGAGTCTTGAGGAATTTAGCATTGACATGACAAATAGCCTAAACTGTACACACATTGCACTGCTACATTCACAGCTATACTGCTAACTTCATACTCTCTACTCTGGTCACCCCTTTTTGTTTCACACTTTAATATGATGCCGTTGTCGCAATAATGAGTATGTACTTCCTCTTACGCATTCGGTACACTGCTAAAAGAATGTGGCCATATGCGGCCCAGACCACCTCCGAATGTGGTCTGAACGATCGGATCTCGGGTCTTCCAACCACTCAAAGCACTTTACAATACATGTAAACATTCACCTGTTCATTCATACGCTGATGGAAGAGGCTGCCATGCAAGGTGCCAACCTGCTCATTAGGATCTAATCTAATGGACATTCACACACACACTCACACACCACTGTTGGTGGGGTTCAGTATCTTGCCCAAGGACACTTCGACATGTGGACTGGAGGAGCTGGGGATCAAACCATTGATCTCCTGCTTAGTGGATGACCCGCTCTACCTCTGAGCCACAGCTGCCCCAATGCGTCCTCAATGTGTCTTGGGTGCATTCAGACCTGTACTTAGAGCTGTCCACTTGTGATCGGATCACCCAGGACGCATTTTAATGTCAGGTGTGAACAGGGCCATTGATTCTGCTTGGTCCTATCACTGTGTTTGTTACACTGCGAGTTTTACTCTACACATACTGTACAAACGCCTTTAGCTACCTCTGTCTGTCACGTGACCTCCTCTGTACTTACCGTAGCCATCCCTCAAGAGTCTCCCTACATGGCTCCCTCATCATTCCCTCATTTCAGTCAGAAGATTATTGTCAGTTCAATTATGTCCTGCCTCTGTTTACTTTACTTTGTGTCTGCTTATGCATACATTACTGCTGGTGGTGATTATTTCCTGTATAGAGTGAGTCTGCTCTTTTGAAGATGTATTTTAATCCATACTCCTCTGTCTCCCCACACACCTACTCACCTCACAGAGCACTTTGACAGTCCACCCAGATGAAGGACCTGGATGAAATAGTGTTTGTGTGTGTGCGTGTGTGTGTGTGTGTGTGTGTGTGTGTGTGTGCGACAAATGGACAGAGAGAGCAAGAGAGTCAGAAAGAGGAACAAAGAAAAGAATTACATAAAAGGAAAAAAAAAAATCTAACCAGTTTCTCAAGCTGGTTCTGTGTGTAGGGATTGCAGAAAGGATTTCACCACACAGGCTTTTTAATTAGTTGTTTCTCCCACTGCCACATGCATAATTAGTTTGGTATTTAATGGGCTATTATGCAAATTCCTTTGACAGGTTTAAGTAAGGCTTATAAATCCTCCTTTAATTGTCTTTTTTAGATATCTGTTATTTAGATGTGGTTATTAAAAGTAGTTCTTTATTATACAGACCTGCCTTGTATAACCTGCCTTCGGGCTCTTGAAAAATATTCTAAATATATTCAGCTACGTACTCTGCGTTCCGTTACAAAATGTGAATAGGTCGGCATACATATGATAAATGTGCAAATTTCCTTCACTTGGACCTCCCTTGAGGTTAGGATAGATGGATTCTGTAAATCATCCATGATGGTCACACCTTCTTTGCATGTCCCTCCCCCCTACATTTGTCTTTTCCCTCTCTGATGAATAGCCTTTTGTTATTGCATGACTACTGTTCAGAGCGGCATTTTTAAGTGCATCTTCTGGGGGGGGGGGAGAAAACAAGATGACAGGAGATGGGAGGCCGTAAAAAGAGGAGAGGGGTTGAAGAGGGAGTGAACTGGAAAACTAAAGTAATTTCTGTTTGTTCTATTTTTAGGAAAACAGCCCAAGGACGGGAAGAAGCCAGAGCCTTGTAAACCCATTCTCAAAGTGGAGTACAAAACCACTAGAAATGGGTAGGGTCCCTCACTCTCTGTCTTACACACACACACACATGTGCACATGTTTGGGGCGTGAATATGCTTATTTATGCACAAGTGAGGCAAAAGACACATCAAGGTTATTTACAGTACAGGGATTAAAAACTGTTGCTGAGGCAATGTGACTTACAGATGTGTATGTGCTTCAGACTGGAAGCTAACCGGAACTTAGTGTTGCGTCAATCCAGCAAAAATCAACTATTTCTCATTTGCAACCCCTCCTCTCTAGCCATTATGTTGTTACTGTGTAGGTAATAATACACTATTGTGTTCTGATATTAAAATAACTTGTGAGATGAAGGAAATGTCTCGTCATATCATCAGCATTATTCACTCTAACCTTATTTTTGTGTATCAGGACACTACATCATCTCCACTATGGTGTTCTGTTTTCTGCCAGCCAATCAGAAACTGTGTTTGGCAATAATATGTACACTTACCGAGCACTTTATTAGGGACGCCTGTGCAATCTAATGCAATCCAATACAACAGCTCTGCCATAAATTCTACTTTTACGAAGCTTTTACATTTTCAGTTTTTGTTGACATTGTCAGAAAGGTGATAATTCTACTTTATGTTTATTGGACCCTGTTTATACTTGGTTTTAAAATGCGTCTTGGGCGATTTTGTAGTGTAAACACTAATGCGTCCTGACACGTCCCCGACAAGGACGTAACAGGAAAATATGTCATCAATGCAGGGGTGTGGTGGTTGTTTTGATGACAGCACGCCAACCCAAATGACTTTGTCCTGCCTGTCTCAACAGTTGGAATAGCCCGTGCATGTATATCAGTTCTTGAAACAGTTTTCATCACTTTCTTAGCTAGTGGACACAACCTTCTAGCGGAAGTGACGCAGGCAGTAACGAAATCTGAACACAAGCGGTCAGCTGGACACCTTGGAGACGCATGATAGACACATGACGCCGTGTGAGCGGCGATGTGTCTCGGCTGTCCACTTGTGTTCAGAACACCGAAACGCATTTTCAAACCAAGTGTAAACAGCCTCTCATTGAGGTCGTAGTGGGTGGTGGTGGTGGTGTACTGGAGCGCATTATATTAAAAATCATGTATGGTAATGGGGTGGACAAAATATTAGGAACACTTTTCAATTGAATGCACTCAGCACGCCAACACCACCCACTACGACTTCACTAATTAATAAGTCAAGTCCAGTCAGTTTTATTTATATAGTTCCAAATCAGAACAGAAGTTACCTCAGGGCACTTTTCACATAGAGCAGGTCTAGACCGTACTCTTTAATTTACAGAGACCCAACATTCCCCCATGAGCAAGCACTTGGCAACAGCGGCACGAAAAAAACCTCAAGCAGAACCGGGCTCTAGGTGGGCGGCCATCTGCCTTGACCGGTTGGATTGAGAGAGTAAGAGGGAGGGGGAGAGAGGAGAGAGAGAGACACAAGAACAACAATAATAACAATGACAACAATAATAATAATAGAAATATGACTAATAATTAAGTGGGAGCAGTGGGCGTCAAGCTAGACCAAGGGGTGTGTAGTATATGAGTGTGTATAAAAAGTCACTCCCTGCTTATTTGTGTGTGTGTGTTGTTCTAGGGAACCCTTCATAATCCTTTCTGGTGGTCTTTCCTACGACACGGTGGGCCGGCGACCTTGTCTGACGGTAATGCACGGGAAGAGTACTGCTGTGCTGGAGATGGACTACCCTATAGTAGACTTCCTCACACTCTGTGAGACACCATACCCTAACGGTGAGTGTGGACGTGTGTGTTGTTGTGGCTGTGCGCACACACAGACACACGTGTGTGTCTGTCTGAGCACTGATTTGTAATCTCATCCTCCTGTCTGAGAATGCATTAGGCTCACACACACACATACACACAGATTCACAAACACCTTTATGTTTTTTAATTATGGCGGATTGCTTGCCCCTGTGTTAGTGTGTTGCTGTAATAAATCTGAAATTTCCCAAGGGGAAGGATCCTATTCCACTTTCATTATCCGACACACAGAATATTACATTTTCATTTCATCTCTTTGTACACAATAGCCTTCCACCTAAATTAAATTATTGTTATATATCCTGTATTGAGGAGTCAACAGCTAAAACAAGTTGGAGTGGGACTGAATGATATGTAATCCAGTATGTAAACTCAGCGTTATCTGGAACGTAAAGTATACAGGAAGGATTAGTGAGTTGTGTAATAATGGTGCCTTCATTATGTCACAAGCAACCTGATGTCACCACACGCCGATTTCATCTGGTAATGGACATTACTGGGTCTGTGGATTACACAATACATGTCTGTGTCTACATGATGTGTGTGTGTGCGTGCTTAAACATTAGTGTGTAGAAGAGGTTGATAATTCATGATGACGTTGCTGCAGATGATGCAATGTGCATAAATGCAATTCACACACCATGAATGGGGAAAAAATGGCAGATGAAGTATTAAACACGTTAGTACAGGAAGGAAAAACTAGCAGAGAGAAACAGTATGCAGATACAGCCAAGATTAAAAGGTGAAGTACAACTCATTAGAAAGAAGAAATACAACGTCACTAAAACGTTTTTGACTGCTTGAGGTCACAGTTTGACAAAAAAAAATCTCATCGCAAGGTCCACTTACTTGGCTTTTCTGAAGTTTTCAACAACATCTCGTTGCTTTTCTCGGCAGATGGAGTTTGCTCAGTATTGAGCATCTGTTGAGAAAGGCAACGAGATAAAGCTTTGGAAAAAACAAGTTAAGTAGTAACTGTTGTGATAAGAATATATCTAATAAGATGCTAGATCTCCTGCCTTGTTAGCTGAATTAAAGCTGAGCTATTCACACAATGTGTTTCTATTTTAAACTCAGGTCATTGTAGACAAACTTTATCATATAAAAAAATTTTTTTTTTTGACTTGTTGATTAACTGGTTTGTATCTTTAGGTAAATTAGCAGTCAGGGTGGCCATAAATGCTGTCGCTATTTTTAACTCCTAAATGCAGAAACTAACAGACAGGATGGATACAGTGAGCTGGAGCTGCATAACTATTCACAACAGGATGTGAATCGCTTGTAGATCAGTGCCAGGAAGTGAAAGATGTAGTGACAACAGTTGTCAAAGTATTTCAGCCTTGGTGTAGTGTGACAGCCTTTGACCTGCTGCTCTAAACAACAGATTGTTCTCCAAACACCGGTTTGAGTACACATAGACTTATGGACACTTATGTGTCTGTATGGTGTGTGATGTTATTTCCAAATCAGACATCCAGATGCAAAGAGGAGCTGTAGCTGCTCTCCATACATAATTCAAAAGTCTGTGCTTTATTACTGCAGTGGACCCAGGCAGCAGGCGATTTAAGGTCAGGAAGGTGGATTTCTTTCCTTTCCTATAAATTTTGTGAAGGTGCCCTTTAGGAAAGCGTTTAACCCCCAGCTGCTCTGGCTAAGTGGCCAACAGTAGGAAGCACTGTGACTGCATAATTTCACTGAAAACATATTCTAATGATCTTTATATTACGTTTGTAATGTGAACATTTCTCTTAGATCTGTATTGCTGGCTGTGCTGATATGTATATATGTCTGTTGATGGAACCAGCACATTCATTTTTATCAATTCATTCATCACAGTGGTTTGAAATCTATTATAACGGAGACTCATCTTAAGGTGGAATATAAATTTTCTACTCCCAAATCAGATTGATACAAATATTTAACCAGGGAAGTATCCCCTACAGATATAAATCACATAGATTAATAAATTTGAAGCATTACGCTTTCCTGCCCTCACATCTTCAGGGCACAGATATGATAATAACATTTGCCATATAAAGTCTAAAGGAATTCTTCCCCTGTGGTTTGCAGATTTCGGGGGAGTTCTCTCTCTCTCAAGGAATTACGCGACTCCTAAAAGTGATGCGGTGTGATGAATGGCTCGTCTTGCTTTGTTTCACTGTGCAGATTTTCAGGAACCTTACGCTGTGGTGGTCCTTCTAGAAAAGGATTTAGTGGTGATCGACCTTGCACAAAATGGGTGAGTCTGATTCCTTATGAAGCAACTCTTCATCATCTTGACTCCACCAGTTGATCCGTTATTGCTCATTATCTTTATTATATATTGCCCTTTATATCATGATAACAACTTACTTTCATAAATCTCTCTGTAGATGTTTAGCATTTATTGGATCCTGATTTGGCCGCCAGCTTGAAGCAACCGTGCAGTACCGGACTGAATGAGACTAATGCACTGATACTGGGCAGACAGACTAATGTGCTGTCATTAAGAGTGACTTTGTCTGTGCTCTCTTGTTAACAGTTACCCCATATTCGAGAACCCCTATCCTCTGACTATCCACGAGTCTCCTGTGACCTGCTGCGAGTACTTTGCCGACTGCCCTGTGGACCTCATACCTGCACTTTACTCTGTTGGCTCGCGGCAGAAACGACAGGGCTACAGCAAAAAGGTACTATATACAGTATGTTGTAACATTGCATCTTGTTGTTTGGTGCTTTGTCTTTTTTTTTACTGATATTTAAGTAAAAATTCCATCTATTCCCTAACCCAATGAAGAATTCATAATAGATGAAGATACAAATATTTTTTATTTCAAAAATTTAACTGCTGGACAAAAAGATGTCTCCTCCTTCACCGAAAAATCCATTCTCAGTGTTTGTGCACTGGAGGCATCAAGTTTTCACATCACATGCATACTGGACCATGATCAGCCTCCGGACTAGTTGTGATATCACAAATCATGCCCAAACAGGCCCACCCCTCAAATTCAGACTTTAAATTAGCGCAAAGAAACGTTCCCTCTTCAGCAGATGAATGTGAAAGCAGCTTTCTAGTGTCAAACTCTGCACATGAGTGGAGGGGGACTTTAAGTAAAAGGTTTGAAAAACTGGGAACACTTTATTTCACGGCTCAGTAATTTCTGATTGTTTTCCTAATACGTCCGGAGAAAGTTTCCTGGAAAGAAATATAGTACAAGCTAAAGGGAAAACATGAATTTCAACTCAAGTAAATATTCATTTATTTGTCATTTATTATTCAATACATTATTCTTAACAGAAGTTGAATTGTATGCTTACCTGTAGAGAGATTTAACACTTTTTTTAGGTTCAGCTGACCTGTTTTGCACTGACTAAAGGACTTTCTAGATTACACTGGCAATGAATGAAGGAAATTAATTAATAGTGTACCATTACGTACATTGTCTTCTCCCTATAATTACCACCAAATCACATAGTTCTTGTTGGGAAACTTGCTTGGAAATTATTAGTAAGTTATGATGAAACTGCAGACCTGTAAAATAAAGTTCTAACAAAAAAAACTTTTTTTTAAAAACAGAAATAAATTAACAAAATCAAATAAATGAACAACATCTCTATCACGAAATAACTCCTCCCGTAACAGATTAATGATGTATAACAGAATAATAGTATCCCGAGGGTGGAATTTTCCCTCATGTCGCTCCGGATAGCGGTGTCATAAAAGATCTGAATGCCTAAATTACAAATGTAAATGCCCCACATTACGCTAACCGTCATGCCATATGCCTTCAACAACAAGGTTGCAGGATAAAGAGCACATTAAGACATTACCCCGCATGCCATCGCTACAAACTGCGTTCAGCGTGGGTTCATTTGTATCATTGGTACTACAGTATTTTTATCAATGTTTCCGTGAAACTAAATGGACTATATAATAGTATCATATTACCTAACAAGCCTCCTCTCTCCTCTCATTCCTTTCACTTATCTGCGTATCATCTGAGACAGACCCCCTGCTCTTTCAGCCGTTATGTATGCCCGTGTTCTTTTCCCTGTCGCCTTGTTCTAGCTTTCTGTCGGAAATGTCAGCATGTACTGACCCAAACTGGCTGCCTGGCTGCTGCTTTATTTTATTTATTTTTCTGTTTTTCTGTTAAGCAAAAGGCCTGGCGGAGCTGCGGGAAGGCATTCTCACATAAAGATCACTATGAGTCATCCTGGTGACCTTTGTATGTGTCAACGTGTTCAAAGCCAAACCCCCCCACCACCACCACCATCACACACACACACACACACACACACACTCACTGAGGTGCATAATGTATAATTGCAAGACACGCTGAGAGACGTGCACAAAGGATTCCTGCCGGTTCTCCCATGCGCACTCACACGTGCAGTTTTATCATGTCATCTATTTCTCGAATGTTTCTATCGACACGCTGAATATTGACATAACTATTCTTCTCCCTGTACTCGCTCATCCACTCTAATATAATATAATATCTGTTGTTTATCCAGGAATGGCCTATTAGTGGTGGAAACTGGGGTCAAGGCACACAGAGCTACCCAGAGATCATCATCACTGGGTAAGACAATACTGATCTCGTTAGCATCATCATTATCGTCTTGATGCAAATCCATTACTTTCACCTCAGGTCACCACAGCAAAGGAGCCTGTCTTAAAATATTCACTGTAGGTCTTTAAGTATTCCAGTCACGTGCACTCTGCTCCGTTTTGATGTTTATTATCCCGCACTAAGCTGTCAACAAGGGGAGAGGGGGTGTTTTTAACAGAACACACGCGCTGAAGAAGTGACATTGAGGTATGGGTTTGGCAGTAGGAGGCTCTCGCTCCTCTCGCTCCTCTCACTCCTCTCCCTCCTCCCTCTCTTCCTCTCTTCCCTACCCCTACATGCCATATTCCTATTCTCTCTTTAAGAGTGCCACAGCCTGCAAAATATTCCTCTCCTGAGCCACTCTACTGAATTGGCAACAAAACAATGAGGAGTGAAGGAAAACGACAAGAAGAAATAAGTTTTTTTTTTTTTTTTTTTCTGTGACAGCAAATGGAGAAGCTGTCACCTGCTGACGAGAGCAATCCTGTGGATAATCATTAAACACGCATTTATTTCATTTTTGGGCGATCAACGTTGTTCTGTTAACACAATTTACACTGCTTGCTTACAAAGTATGTGGACACCCAAACATTAAACCCATGTGTAATTGTTTGACATCTCATTCCAAAACTATGTCTGGGCTGCTGCTGGGTGATCAGGCTCAGAGTTGGCCTTCCAACTCATTTCAAAGGTTTTAGATGGGGTTGAGGTCAGAGCTCTGTGCAGACCTGGAAACCATCTCTGAACACTTTGAATTGCATTTGATTTGTTTAAAAGGTGCTAGATAAATAAAGTTTGATTGATTGATTGATTGATTGATTGATCGATTGTATGGACCTTGCTTTGTGCATGGGGGCAATGTCACTTTGAATTAGCATTCAAATTTCCTGTAATTGGGACTAACAGCCTCACACCAAAAGTACTCAAAGAGCTTGTGGTCAATGGTGTCCACATACTTTTGGCCATATAGTGTACCTACCGGTTATTTGGCTAAATACCTTGCTAGATACTTTATGGGTAATGGAAATTAGTTTCATTTTGTTAAGAGATGTGTTGATATTCTAGAAATGTTTAGATGTTGCAAACTGCACAATCAGACTGGAATTCAAAGTGTAAACTTTTATCTCTCTAATTTTAGGACAACAGGATCTCAGAATCTCTGTCTTGTTTCTTTTCTCTTCTTTTTTTTCTCTTCATCTCTTGAATTGTCAGGCATGCTGATGGAACTGTGAAGTTCTGGGATGCTTCTGCAAGTGAGTTCACTCAACAGCTAAAGCTTTGTTTATGCTTCACAAAATTATAATTATAATTATTGTTCAGAGTTTTAAAACAAACAATAGACAACAGCTTCAATTAAATTTGGAGTCAGAATGGGAAGATGAACAAAAGAAAATGACACACGACTTAAATTCAAAACTTGTATACGACTGTGTAACTGTATATATCTGATATCACTGGACTAAAACTGATCCTATTCTCTTTTCTCCTTTTTTTTCCTAGTAATGCTCCAGGTGCTCTACAAGCTCAAAACAGCCAAGGTGTTTGACAGAAACCGGTCCAAGGAGGACAAGGGCAGCATGGAGGTGTCAGATGAAGACCCCTTTGCCATTCAGATCATGGCCTGGTGCCCTGAGAGCCGGATGCTGTGTGTGGCCGGGGTGTCAGCCAATGTTATCATCTACCGCTTCAGCAAGCTGGAAGTAACTACTGAGGTGGTGCAGGTAGGTAACACTTTCCATTATGGGTCAAATGCATCTGCTTTTGTTGTTTTAAAAAAAAATACATTTACAGAAAACACATCTAATTCCCTTTTTACACACACACACACACACACACACACACACTCAAAGATCTGCCTAGTCAAAGGCAGTATGGTTGCCATGCCAACAGACGGAGCAGTGAAGAAGCAAAGCTAGACCGTCATTATAATCTGCCTTGATGGCAACGTAAGTGCTTATGGGGGTGTGATGTGACTCAGTGTTTAATGACATAAAAAGAAATGCTGTTTAATCTGTGTGTGCATGCTCACAGCTCCTATATTACAAGTGAGAAGGAGCAGGCATGTATAGGCTTAGTTTCTGCTGTTGGACACCAGAGCGGTGGAGGGTTAAATTGGTAACCAGCAAGATCCTTTATTTATTTATAATTTTGGCAACATTTTTCTCACCAGGCAGTCATTGCTGTGGTGTTGTTGCACTACAGACACAGAGATGACTTGTCAATCAAAGTACGTGGGCGGTACTGTGATTTTGTGTTTTGCCTTGCAGGTCTGTTAATCCGTTTTAATTATTCTAGCTGGTGCCCTTTATGATTTTAAACTCTTTTTGCTAACTGTATATTTATTCTGTTCTTCAAAGTAAACGGAGTGCCGAAAACACGTTTTCATGAACTGGATATAAGTTGAATCTAGGGTCCACAATCTGGCTGGAACTGAGGAATGTTCTGCATTTTTACTTTAAAAATGATAATATTAAATGTTAATCGATTATCAACACTTTCCATAAGAATCAGTAGACTCTAAGAACCTTGCTCAAGAGCACCTTGGCAGCACTTGTTGAAGAAAATGAATTAAAATCAGCCGCATTCCTGTTAAAAGCTTAGCAGTTTGTTTTTTTTTTGTGGGGGGACTACCAGTGAGTTTCAGCCAGCGCTGATGCATGTGTCAGAAAAATTTCAGGCACTTTTTCCTACACTCCAAGTACGTGTGTGACTGGGATGTGAATCAGGACTAGATACGCAGTGGTAGCGAGCTGTACTGTAATTAGGAGAACAGCCTCCCTTTGCGCAAGGTCAAACACCTCTCTATAACCTTGCAGAAATGAAGGTAGAGGAGGACAGAGACGGGCGGGAGTGAGAATCTGAAGGAGGGCACTGATCACTCTTCACTCCCACATATCAGTGGGGCTAATGAGACTGACATCATGCAAAAGAGAGGAGCTTATGAGCATTGTGTGTGTGTGTGTGTGTGTGTGTATACGTGTGAGTTTAGGTGATGTGTGCGCGTGTGTGTGCGAAGGCGGAGGTTGCAGAGAAACAGCCTGAAGGAGGACTTAGAAGGAAGGGAATATTTCAGTCTTGGAGTACCTCTTTGACTCTCTGAGTCTGCCTACACACACACACACACACACACACATCAAACAAATCTCTATCATCAAAGTGACTCTGTGAACGTATGTGGATGTCATTCACGGTCGAATGATTATTCTCAACCTCAGAGGAATTCATGAGGAATCGTTGTTTACAAGAATTTTGTGCCTTTACTTGACTGCTAATATAATTTCTCCTCTGAATGTGTGTGTGTGTGTTTGTTGCCTTATATAGTTACTAGAGGTGCGTATGCAGTATGAACTGAATGACATAGAGTCTCCAGACGGCGGGGGCGGAGGTGGGGAACAGACATCGGCGCTTCCCACCCCTGGTGCCTCCCCTCAGACAAGCGGCCCACCGTCGCACCCCTCCACCAGCAGCAACAACTCTGACGGAGGCAACATGCCCTGCCTCAAGTATGAAACACACACACACGGGCACACACACACTTACATAAACTCTCATAAGCACCAGGAGCGCTTTCACTCATACCCATACACACTCATACACACGAGAGTCTTGCCTTTTGCCTCAAGCACACTTGCACAGACTTAGTCAGCGCCTGAAGCATTCTCAACCACAGCCTCCCCATCATCCCCTTCCAACCACTTACGCCAGATGCTCAACACACAACTGCTTCTGAACTGCAGCTGCACCACTTGTCATTCACTTTTTTTTTTGTTGTTGTTGTTTCTCTCCCTTTCAATTTTTTTTTTCTCCTCCTTTCCGTTTCTCTCGCGGTATCTGTTTCCCTCCATTTCACCCTCCATCTTTTTTTTTTTCTCTCCAGAGTGCGCAGCACTCCTCTGAAGCAGTCTCCAGGTTACCAGGTAGATTTGGTGGTCCAGTTAGTGTGGGTGAGTGGAGAGCCTCCTCAGCAGATCACAAGTCTGGCGCTCAATTCCTCCTACGGCCTGTAAGTACAGACATCTTAGTCAAGACTAAAACCAAATTGAAGGCGTTGTTGGGAAGCTTCCAGTGTTTTTGTTTACTAAACATGTTAAGTATTTTATCTTCACCAAGCATTTTCATCTGAAGTGAAAAAAAATATGACTATTTAGACCATCTTATGAAGACAAAGTTTAGTGTTTAAAACTTCAACTAAGACAGACAAACAATCTTGCAGTACAAGCAGTCAAATAAGGATGAGAGTCCCGTTGGTAAGATTTGCCTACAGTGACAACCAGGCCTGTCAACACAATTTATGACTCCAATGAAAATTTGGAGATTCCAGCTGTTTTTGTGCCCTGACTGCAACCTTTTAAGCTCCGAACACCAAAATCACATCGCATAACCAAGTTTCTCTAACCCGTATCTCCTCTTCTCTCTGCTTTTTCATCTTTGTTTCTTTTAACTTTCCTCCCTCTTCCTTCTTCCTTCTTCCTTGACTATCACCCCTCCTCAGTGTGGTGTTTGGCAACAGTAACGGTCTGGCAGTGGTGGACTATGTCCAGAAGACAGTTGTGCTCAATTTGGGGACGGTCGAGCTGTACGGCTCCAATGACCCCTATCAGAGACAGCCCCGCTCACCAAGAAAGACACGACAGCCCTCTGGAGGTAATCGCTCACCACAGCTGAATGATCACACATACTGTATATTTGTCCAGTTTCAAAAGCTAAATGGCTACACTCCAAATTTTTGAACGCTCTGAAGGTTGTCAAAGTGTCTGGGATCAGCAAGAGATAACTAAGATCCTGTTCACTCTTCTGTCAGTACGTTTGCATTAGCACTGCTCTGTATGGAAAATTAAACACTGTATATCAAGTACTAAGTAGGTGTCAGCTAACATGGGGGTGGATATTTCCTCAGTGAAAAATGTGTGATCTGTAAATCCTGCTCTTATTTCAAAGGCAAATTAAACATTTTGGGGAAAATTGCACCGAAAAATAACTGAATATCAAATACTGCTCATCAACTTTTGTTCTCATACTGTAGGATCGACTTTGATTCTTGCTTCCGGTCAGAATTTGTTACTACAGTTGTCCTCGCCTTCATAACCATACTTGGCCAAAAAAAACAGTAAGCACATACAAACTACATCGACGATGAACAATCATGTTAAGCTCCGGTGTGAATGAAGCCTAATGTGACACATGGCAGGTTTAAGGATTGTGGGTACAGCAAAAACAAATTACAACATTTTAGTACAAAATAACTCCAGGAATGCACTGAGTATCAAAATCTGTCAATTCAGGTTATTTTCAGTTCAGCTCTGGGTTAGAATTATAATCAGTCTTTCTGTGTGCATGATGGGTTTGTGCCGCTAACGACAACCACTCTGAAAGTGTAGTAACCCCAGAGGTCCAACTTCCCTCAACTGTAAACTGATCCAAATATGAGAAGGAATTAAGTCATATGACCTCATGCGGAGAAATAAATAAAACACGCTGCAGCTGAAATGATGCTATCCTGACTTAGTTTATAAGGACAACGCAAACACTCGTACATCTGGCTTTGGTCGATGTTTTCTCTTTGTCCCTGTGTCCATCCACCTCTCTCTTCCTCTCCTCTTCTCATTCACACACACACACACACACTCTCTCTCTCTCAGCCCATCCCTTTTACACACACTGCAGCAAGCTTCATAGTAACACAGAAAGATAACGGGACACTTTCAGGATGGACACACTGCCACCCTGTGTTAGCTGATGAAAATGCACCTACACAGATGATGCCGCAGTGACATGGCGACGCACCGCCTGTACTCCACCAAAAGTTTGATGGATGGATTAGTTAAGGCGTCTGTGTGAATGCTGAGGGGGTTTGTGAATGTTTGTGCACAAATATGCTATGCAACTACGCTTGCACACGCACACACACACATACAGGCAAAGGCCCCCATATAGATAAGCACACGCACATGTAAATACACACAGAGCATCTGGTGTCACTGACTGGTAAGCAGTGGGCTGGCACCTGTCAGAGCTTGGCGAGTGTGAGCAGTAATCAGGCGTCCAGCTGTGCTTCCCTGCCAACAGGGACTGCTGTCTGCTTGGCTTTCTGCCTCACAGGACAATGTCACACGCGCGCACACACACATGCACGCGGGAAAGGGGAGGATTTATCTTTAAAACTGGACAAAGGAAAGTTGCGCTAAATCTTCCTTATGTTTAAAGTATGAGTGGAATACTTACCTGTCAAATGAGGTGTGCATTTCTATGTATGCTCCAAGCCAGCCTCCCCTAAAACATGATGCAATCTTTCTAGGGGCAGCTGACATCTGATGTTCTGAAGTGGCAACGTTTGATAAAAGGAAGAAAGTGTTATAGCCACACAGAATTAACACCCCAGCGGTCCTTTTTGACTTGCTTCATTTTGGAATTTAATGAGTTGAACTGTGTGATCTCTGTTGCAGGTCTGTGCGACATCAATGAGGGCTCGGCAACATCAGAGGACCGCTGCAAGTCCCCTACTTCAGGTAACATGTCTTTCAGTGTCTTTTTGAAAGAAAAATGGGATAAATATAACAGAGTCTTTGTGCTTACTAGATGTAAAAAACCCAAACAGTGAACCAGTCAAAAATATACCCATAATACCATGTATTTGAATGCAAGACAAGAATTGGTTAGGGAAGAGGATTAATGTTTCAAAAGAGCCTCTACTTTTAATACTGTTTTATTAAAATTGTTGCTCATCAGACTGGAACTGTACTGAAGGTTTTTTTTTTTTTTTTTTGGGTTGAACCATCAAATTGTCAATTTCCTTCTACCTCAGTCCTTAGAAATGCACTGTTTGAGTTTAATACCATACGTTTACGGGTTTTTTCGAGAGTATTTTCCCCCAGATTCCATTTATGCATGCATTCTTTTACCATTTTGCAGAGTTCAATAGACGGGAATAAATTTGTTCTAATCTCTTTCAGTATCCTGGAAAACTGGGTTATAGACTCTATCCAATCTCTATGATGCTAATTTAATGTGACAGCTAAGAATTATAAATTGAATGAAACTGTTAAACAAAACTCTGCATTCTGGTAGAGAAACTCATTAATTTAAAAATAACCCGAGTAATAGTGTAAAAGAAAAAGTTCAATTTGAAGGGTCGTGGGTGTTTTCACATGCACACATATAGCTTCATAATAGCATAAATCTGAAGAATATTATAGTTAAACGTGTCTATCACTTTCACACTACCACACAAAATGATGCAAATTAACTTCAGACTTGGACTTTGAACAGGTATCTTCTTTCAGTTAAACATTTAAATGTGTCTGGGTGCACCGTGCTGAAGCAGATTCCTTACGATTATTAACATATTAAACGGTTTTCACTTCGGTGAATATGACTAAACGCAGACACATAAATAGATTGTACTGTAGGATAAAATATTTTATTTTCATCAGCTGTATGTCACTTACAAATATTCAGCCCTTGAAGATCACTTCTAAGAAGTGAGTTGTGTGTTACGGCAATGAGACGCTCTGTTGCTCGTTTACTTGCCTCCTTCTTATTAATCCACATCATTAGTATTTCAGCTGAAGGTGCTCGGAGAGAGAACAGCCCAGATCCATCTCATTAGGGGCAACTTGGCATTAGCACACTGAAAATAAGGAGCTTTTTAAAAAGGTCAGACAGAAAACAAATCTCAAAGTCGGGAGTCCTCTTTCCAGGTATGATGGCTGTCCCAACCCCCATGTCTGGTGCCAGCAGACTGTGGCCTGATACATCTGTCTGCTCTGCATTATTCATAGGACAGAGCGAGATAAGGTGCCTCCCTGCAAAAAATATCTGCTGTTAAGTCTTAGTCAAGTCGAAGTGTTTTTTTTTTTTTTGGTAAGCGATAAAGTCTGCCAGTTGAAGAAAATCAATTATAATTTCTTTTCATGGAGTTTCACCTGAAAGAAGTTGGAGCCTGTTGAATTAAGACTCATTTAGTGCCAAATAGTGTCCGTTGATTGAAGAAAATTACTGAAATAATTTGATTTGCATGAAAAACTAATTAAAATGATCATACATCTTATAATGGTCAATGCATTTAATGTCGTAAGGATATATAGTACACAAAGTGTAAAAAAGCACCTTTTCTGTTTTTGCACACTTGCAAATCTTGTGAGTACGACTGGTGTTTTAGTTTCTTTCTGTTGTACATGTACTATGTGCAATAAATGTTGCTCATTATGAGCCAAATTAAACTGAAAAAATACTTTGTTTTCATTTTAGCACAAATATAATAAAATTTAAGATATTGAATTAAAAAGGAATCAGAGCATCAACCAGACTTAATTCGCTCTGCCAGTTGTTTTTACTATAAAAAGCAGTCACTTGTAATATTCTCTCAATGTAAAAACACTCTGATGGTGAATTCTTTTCAGGGGACAGTTTTTTACTTGAGAAAACCCGGGTATATGAGCAAAACCAGGGTCCTTCATTTTCAACCAGCTAGTTTGCTGCTCAGGACCAAAAGAAGTGACTCATAAAGGTGAACAGCGGATAGCTTGTATATAGTAACAAGCCAAAGGGTGTTTCTAACTTCACATTTACTGTACTTTACTTTCCCCCCTTACACCCCCAAAAGTGTTGACGTCAAACAGCAATCTACAGCAATTCTACAATGGCGGTGGTAGAGGAGGTAAGATTGGCCAAAGATTTTCATAAGAGCGTGTTTAGGCAGGACAAACGTGGTCCCGATTTGTCCCCCCTGTCTCTGTCCTCCGTGTCATAGTCACCATAGTGGGAAGAAATACTCAATACAAATGAGAGCTGAAGCTCAGATTCACGTCTGGGTTAGCTTCTTTTCCACTATCTTTTGGTTCTCACCGCATGTAAAAATAAACAACTGTGGTTTTTCCTTGGTTGAAATGTCAAGGTGCTCCTAATTTACTTTTGTACTCAAATATTGAGTACCTAAGTAATTGGACAGAAAACTACATGGAGAACTAGAAGCTCATGGAGCAGAGGCTAACCTGGAAGTTGGGTGGTACTGCGGCTGTTTATAGATACACCTCAGTTGCCTTAGACTCACATTGCATGCTACATGTATGTAGCACGAGTGTCAAACTGTACATGTGCCTGCGTGTGGTATCTGTCCCGGCCTCCTCTACACTGACATGATTGGCGTTCTTTGTCCATAGTGCAGTATGATGACATCACAGAACTAAGAGCAACTCATCTGTCCAACTGTGTCTTTGTGTACCTCCAGTGTGTGTTGATTAAAACTACTTATTTAAACTAACTGACCAGTTAAAAGTGAAGTTGTGTTTGTGTCTGTCTACAATTAGGGAATCTGGGCCCATCCTGAGTGCAGTAGCCATTCAAAATAAGTGCTACATCACAGACCTGCCACTACTCCAACCAATGTTGTGGATTCTTTACTTGCCCCAGCGTGACCTAATTTGCAGAGTCTGTTAAAACCTGAAATTTCACAAGGCTTTCTGTTCAAAATATTCTAAGCTTTAGAATACCACATCCCTGTTATACCCACACAGGTTTTTCCATTTACTTTGTCTAATTTGAACAAATGTTATTTAATGTTTTTTTGCACCTGTGAGGGCAGAAACATTTCCCCCTTTATCATTCTTATTGGTTCATAGAGTTTGATGACCTCACATAATTGTTAGCATAGCTCCACCCAACTTCTGAGACTTGAGCTGAGGTCTAATTAGCCTGATTAACTGAAGACACCTGTGTGGCCGTGCAGGGCCTTTAACTTCCAAGGTAAATAGAAGGTAACATTAAAAACCACCAGTTCGTAGACTTCTGTGTATTAGTTATGGATAGGAGCAAGACAACAGCGAGCATTGGTTAAAAACCAAAAAAAGTGGAAGTGACGAGTATCACACATTCAGAGCATGCTTCTACCACTCTATTTTTTTTTAAATGGAAACAAACAATTTTAATCTAATTTAATGTTGAAAAATATCCCTCATTTTGCTGCTGAGCTTTGAGATGTCAGGCCTGCTTTAGAGAGATTTCTTATGAATTTCTTTACTTGTGATTAGTTTTTATCAGTTTTGCAGGTCCAATGTAAGAAAACCTGCTCCTCTGGTTATAACTTTATTACTTCATAACCATCATTAGTGAGCATTTCAGTGCACGCATGACAAGTTTCCCTCTAACATAGTTTCTTCTATGTATTTCTCCTACAGACAGAGAAATAATATATAAAACCCTCATCAATTTTCTTTTATATTGACAAGTTCACCATTTAAAAAAATTAACCTGATCTAAAGAAGTGGAATGAGATGATCATACGGTAGTGGGAGTTATTTGCATACATGTAGCAATCAAGTGTATTTTGTACTTGTTGAGACAGTTTGGGGTAAGTATGCCTAATTCAGTTACAGTATGGATTAAAAAAAGTAACCAAAGTTGGCCTGCAGTAGCCTACAGACACTAGCAGTCAGTACCTTTTTGACTTCTTTTTCCACTATCTTCTTCCATCTCCTGTTCAGTATTTTCTGTTTCCTGTTACTTCCTTGTTCTTGGTGCATGCTCCTGTGGCATGAGGGTCCTGAATGGCTGTGCCGTTTTGATGCGTCTCACCAGTCCTCTCTTCCAGGGCATTGTGCAACAAGAGGTCACCTCGTTTGTTTTGTCTGTCACACAGCATGCCTCTGATACACAGGGCTGTTTCTGAGTCCTCACGCAGTGTCCTCTCCTGTGTGAAGCATTTTGGCTCTCAATGTCAGTGAAACAATCCCCAGACACTTGTTCAACAGCCTTTTGTTGGTTTTTTTTTTTGTGTGTATTTTAGCTTTGTGCACAGTCCTATCCCAATGCTAGTTACCTAGCTTTGCATGGCATCGTGTGTTAGCTTAGACGTGTGTTTGTAAAGAGGGATGTTCTCTTTTTTCCAGCAAAGATGTCACGGAAATTAAGCTTGCCTACTGAGCTAAAGCCAGACTTGGGTAAGCCTTGACTTCGTGTCTCCAAACAATTTGTATGAAATGCAGTATACTTTTCTCACTCCGACTGGACTCCACCACATTCCATTAGTCCAGTTTTTTTTTTTTTTTTTCTGGTTGTTAGCCTCAAAATTGGCAAGCTGTGCAGATGTTCTCCTAAGTTTGCATGAGACAAAAGTAGCACTGATCTGATCCGAATTGAAATTCGTTGAACTGAATCAAATATTTGGAATTAAATTGAGTGTGAAATGTTCTTCAGTGTGCTGACTCCCACTTTTTGACCTTGGTGGGGGTTTTACTAGAGGTCAGTGGTGCTAAGCTAATCTATGCACACTCCATCTCACTGTAAAGCTTCCTGTAACTTTTGCAGCTTTCTCTTTCTCTTCTGTGTTCTTCGTGTCTTTTGTTTCTCTGTCTGAT
Organism: Scomberomorus guttatus; assembly: GCA_038419695.1. Taxonomy (NCBI): domain Eukaryota; kingdom Metazoa; phylum Chordata; class Actinopteri; order Scombriformes; family Scombridae; genus Scomberomorus; species Scomberomorus guttatus. Next base: position 13,978,056 of record CM076462.1, read on the forward strand.
TGGGTCCTTTCAAATTGACTTAAACAGGTAGATGACTTATCACTTTTATAAAGAAAGAAACATTACCTTCTCAAGGGGTGTACACCAGTTTTTCCTAAGATCCTAAAGTACCAAGGACCTTGGATGGAGGTTTTTGGTTTTTTTTTTGAAGGGTCAAATTAAAATGTGCAAGTGCCAAACATATTTAACTGTGTGCTTTTTTTTATGTTCCAATGTTAGACTGTACACGTGTAACCTAGATACCTGATAGCCGGTTATTTCGTGAATATTTCATAAAACTACTGATTGGGGATAAAACATTTTGAAAATGTTGATCAGTCTGTGTAAATATGCAAATGTTTACTGTATGTATTTGTCTGTATTGTACAACACATGAAAGCTGTAAAGTTACAGCCATATGGAACCCAATACTCTTGGTTTTCTTTCCCAGTTTCCCATGTATGCAGAATATATTGCCATACCTTACAGCGATCAGTCATGAACAAATACTGATTCACAACTGGGATAATTAAGCTCACTCAGAGTTTCAAATGATAAAAACAGGTACATTCAAACTTAACTCCTGTGTTTGATTGCTTCGGATGTCTTCAGTGTGCTGTAAACTTTTAACCAGGACACCATTTAACACCCATATGTTCCATTTGTAATTATGAAAAACTTTTACATAAACGTTTTATATTCAATGTACAGTACAACGCCCACATCTGTCTTGTCTATCTTGTGTTGGTAGTGCATTGCAGGTGCTTTACCTCTCTCTGTTTTCTCCTTACTGTCCTCCTGTCTGTATGCCCGCCGCGGGGTGCCAACCCATTAGACCACCGGGACAATTCTTTCAGCCGCTCACGCTCCTCCAGTGTCACCAGCATCGACAAGGAAGCTAAAGAAGCCATCAGTTCCTTCCACTTCTGTGAGACCTTCGCCCGGAAGGGGGACAGCGCTTTGACACCCTGCCTGTATGTGGGCACCTCCCTGGGCACCGTGCTGGCTCTGGCTCTCACATTGCCACCTGCTGGGGAACAACGGCAACTTCAGCCAGTTATCATCTCACCTACAGGTAGGTAATGGGATCTCAGAAGGTGTGACATGTTATCTATATAAAAGGTATAACAGCATCAAAACAACAACACCAGCAACATGAATGATGATAAATCCATTGAGTTTAATTTCAGTAACAAACATTTTCCTCCGATTCCTCAGGCATGTTGGTACGGCTGAAGGGCAGCCACTTGCGGATGGCTTTCTTGGACTCCACAGGTTCCCTGCTGCCCCCTGCGTTTGATCCTTGGTATGAACCCAACGTCACAGCAGATGGTGAAGAAAGAGAGAAGGTCCGTAAACGCCGGCCCGTCTCCGTTTCCCCGTCCACCTCCCAGGACCTCAATGAGAGCCAGTACGCCGTGGTGTGCTCAGAAAAACAGGCCAAAGTCATTTCCCTGCCCTCCCAGACCTGCATCTATAAACACAGTATCACAGAGACTTCCTTCATCCTACGGGCAGATGTGGTGCAGATGAGCCAAGGCGTGTGCCTGGCGTGCTTCTGTGCCAACGGCCACATCATGACCCTCAGGTGAGAAACATGTCAGTCTGCCTCAGTCAGAAATAGTAGGTTATTAATATAACCAATCAATCAAAGTCGGTTTGAATAAATCATGGTCCGGTCCTATCATTAGATTTCAGTAGATGTCATCCGCCTTCTGTTGGGCTAGGTATGGTTTCTTGCGCTCACATAGAAAAGTCTTTGCACTTGGAAGATCAGTATTTTTGCCAATATTTCTCAGCATTGCCATGATACTCCTTCCAAAATCCTTTGAGTATGGAACACTGTAAATAAAACGCTGTGAAAATGAGTTTGGATAGATCAGTTCTGACACGTAGAGGAGCAGGAGACGGGCACTCTTCCTGCTCAGCAGGGTCGTGATGAGGATTGAGATGGAAGTTGGGTATTTAGCCACATTTTGGAAAAGAAAATATGAGTTTGGAACATTCTGTGCACACAGATGGTGGTGTGCACAGAATGTGCGAGTGGGTTAGGCTGCAGGAGTAGTTGGAGATGTTTTTTTTTTTTTTTATGATGAAAATTTAGCACTATTGGACCAAGCTGACCACAGCCTTCGTTCTCAGCGATCGTACAAAGTACAAACTTTTACTCCTTTCAAGCCTTCATGGGGTGGGTGTTTAAAGCTCAAAGGATAGATTTTAGGTGGGATATCACTTTAATATATTATGATGATGGAATCATCATTGATTAAGATTTGTACTCTGTGCTAGCTTTATTTATATTCAAATATTCAAACAACTTTATTTTGTCTGTAAGGAACTTCTTTTGTGAAGTTCACACAACCAAACAAGCAAATCAGTCAAAAACAGATAAAAGCAGCATAAATAAGTCCAGTTTAGGAACAGTATTTAAAAAGTTCTCAATTAAAAGACATGTTAAAATCTTAAAGGTCATAAAGCTCATATATTTAAAGTGCTAGTGTGTGAGACAAACCCAGCTAGACCTAGTTCAGGAGTTCAAAAGGCAGATGGAGGCTGGAATGAAGCTTGCTGTGGCCTGCCTGGTTTTGAATAGCAGAGACCTGCATCTGCAGCCTGAGGGGAGAAGGCTGCATTGATCATGTAGACAGCGTGTTGTATCCTGGGCTATTTGAGCTCCTTTGTCCCTGGTGCGTTTCCTGTAAGTATTGCGTGGCGGTTCCTGGTCCAATCCAGTGATTTTGCTGCTGATCTGAATGATCATTTGGAAGGGGATTGTGTGAATGTTGCTCATTGCTCCAAATCAAGCTCTTATGTTAAAAGTGAGGATGGATTCAATGAAGCACCTATAAAAAGCTTGCAGAACTGATTTGATGAGCACGGAGCTTGCAGAGCTTTTTTCGGGGAATATAGGAGCTGTTGACATTTGGCAACCAATGTTTGTTGAAGTCCCAGGTTTGTTTATCAGGGCAATAGAATAAACTTTTGAATGGCAGAAATAAATTCTGTGAGCACAGAGGCAGACAGGATCATCATATTATCTCCTCAATTAAACTGCCCCTTTCGCTCAAGTTGCCATTCAAAGTCAGACACAAACTTCTGTCCTGATACACACCCATAATAAACACACGCACACACACACACACACACACACGCATCCTCAGACCTCTGCCCTTATGAGGACCTGACATTGACTGTCACCCTTTTAAAGTTAACAGCACATCACTACTTGAGCATAAATGTTGTCCCAAATTCAACCTTGCAAATTGAAGCAACATAGCAAGGTTAGATACAACTCACACATGCAGACACACACCGGGTATAGATGAGGAAGGGCGTGTTAGTCTGTCGCTCATCCTCATTAATCTTCACTTCCCTAGAGGAGACAGACAGAGACAGAGCAGCCTTCCATATGGGTGCCTGACAGAGCAAAGATGCCCAGCTGTCTCCTTGTGTGTGTGTGTGTGTGTTTCGGTGCAAATATGGATGTGTTTGCCTCTTGAAAATAACCAAAAGTACATGAATATTGTCATCAATGTTTTAGTAGGTTGAAATATTCTAAATGCAGTTCATGGACGGTCAGTAGCCTTTTGCAGTAGCATTTATTTGCAGTCTTGCAGTATCCTTTAAAACCAAAATAATTCAAATTTATTTCTGTGTCCCCTGTCTAGTTTGCCGGGACTGAGACCGCTCATGGATGTAAACTACCTGCCTTTGACAGACATGCGGATAGCCAGGACGTTCTGCTTCACCAACTTGGGTCAGGCCATGTATCTCTGCTCCCCCACTGAGATCCAGAGGATCACTTACAGCCAGGACACCTGTGAGAACCTGCAGGTCAGCTGACACTTGAGAGTGATTTTTGACCTGACGAAGATCTGACTTGAATCGAAACATTGTCTATTTGAATAAAAATTGTGGTTTTGGAGTTGGTGTGCGAGCGTTACTCTTTTCATACTCGAGGGTGAGCTATGAGCCAGTGAACCATGCTTCATTATTTGGGGTTCAAATCTTGAAATAAAGTTTTACAAATTGTATCCTATGTGATGTGTAAATCTAATACTGATAACAATTAATATACTAATGTGAAATATCTGTTGTATCTTTGGGAACCTTTGCTTTTCTGACATACTACATACAGACATTTGTATCTAAAGGTATCTAAATGTGTGTTGATGTTTCAGGAGATGCTGGGTGAATTATTTACACCAGTGGAGACACCGGAGGCGCCCAACAGAGGGTTCTTCAAGGGTCTCTTTGGGGGAGGAGCACAGTCACTGGATAGAGAGGAACTATGTACGTCAAACCCACACAAGACGAGAGTCTTCATTCACACACACGCTCACATATTCAGTCACTGCGGTTCAGTCCAGTGTTATTCCAAACTCTAATTCACTGTCTAATCTGTTTTTCTTTCCTTTCCTCTGAACTCAGTTGGTGAGGTAGCAGCTGGAAGGGCATCCCGAAGCCTGGCCCAGCACATCCCGGGCCCGGGCGGCATTGAGGGCATGAAGGGGGCAGCCTCTGGTGTGGTGGGAGATCTGGCACGTGCCCGGATAGCACTGGATGAAAGAGGCCAGAAACTGGGTGAGCTGGAGGAGAGGACAGCTGCGATGATGGCCAGCGCAGATTCCTTTTCCAAACACGCCCATGAGGTAACAGAAACTGTTATCCAGATATATAACACATATGGTGCAGTGCAGTGGAGTGCTCTGCCTCCTTAAATCATTTCAGAAACATTACTCACTTGTTATATTTAACCACTAGAGGGCAGTATGTGCATGTTGAAAGTTTATTGTACTGTGAATGGGGAAGATTATGTCATAGAAAAACAGTCTCACTTCAAGATTCACATTACAGAAATTAATACAGGAAATATGTTGGGTCCAGTATTTCCTACAGTTCTTATATTATTACTGACCAGATGAACTAAGTGAAAGCAGTAATCTCACTAATTTGCAAATTATACCTCATATTTTTAACCCTAACAAACATTTTCTCTGTTTCCAGATGATGCTGAAGTGCAAAGACAAAAAATGGTACCAGTTCTGATCAGTGATGGGGGAGGAGCGGAGCTCCGTGGACACGACCGTCACCTTCCATTAGCTCATTTGGACTCACAGTGAACCCCCCCGCCCCCCCACCCATCCATCTGTCCATTCATCCATCCCTCCAAGCCTTCTTCACTGAGACACTTGGGATTTTCTTCCCTAGCACAATGTTGAATACTGTTCTTACCTCAGTCTTAGGGTGGAACTGAGGGGTAGACAGGGGAGAAGGACAACCTCAGAGGGAGCAAATAAATGGTGTCTTTTTTTTTTTTTTTTATGTTCTCGTCTCTTTGTTCTCTGTTCAGCCTCTCCTCCGAGGTAGCCAATTGGCCCACGCACCTGGAGTTTCTTCATTCTCATTTGCCAAAAAACGTCCTTGACTGTCGTCTTCGCTCCAAGCCCTTCGGGGCTGATGTTCAAAACCGACGAACACAGCTGAAAAAAAAAAGAAAAAAAAAAAAGACAAATACCTAATGAAGAAACAAAGACTACAAAAAATTCTTGAAATGTAAAAAGAAGGAAAAAGAATCTAAATACATCATTATACAGTATATACATAAATCTAATAAATGTGCAACGCTGTATCCACTTCTGAGTGACAAGTACAAAAAGAAAGGGATAACTCAACAAGGAGACAGAAGCGGGGTTGGAAGGCTGAAGGAGGCAGCATGGGAGAGCCACAGGAAGCGCCGCGACAGTGATGCCTCCTCTATGCAGAGAGTCACAGGGATTAAAAGCAACTTATTCTGATGTTACACTGGATATTTTGTCATCTCGCTCAACCTCTAGACTCTCCTCTGTATCTTACAGACTTTCATATCGTTACCGACAGTGTGTGTGTGTGTGTGTGTGCGTGTGCGTGCGTGTGTTAATTTCTATTTTCTTGCCATTCCTCTATTTGTTAACTGTTTGGTTATTTGCTCCGTCTGTATTATTGGAAAATCTCTTATTTTTCTATTGTCGTGAAAGTGGAGATGATATTTGGTTTGTTGAAAAAAAAAACAAAAAAAAACGTTTTGTGGCTTTTGTCTAACAACTCAAATTAATTTCTCCTTATGAAAAGGGCTGGAATCTAAAAGGAGGGCAAGGATATAAAAGGCATATATCATTTAGTACTCACTGACAATGGTGACATCAGATTTCTTGATTCATTTGAAATTGTAAAGCGAGCGCGTATGAACCACACGTATTATTGACTTATCTGATGTGATGTTAACTGCCTCCCTCACCCTCTAACGTTGGCTCAGTCTATGTGTGACTGTACAAATGCTGATGAGATCAGTGTTAAATACCATAATAGTCTAGCCAGATGTGTTGGGGTTTTCAGGAGTTTCTAAGTCAATTCTGGAGTGCACATCATTAAGGTAAATGAGATACACATGAGTAGAAAACCCTATTTATGTGTATTCATATATGCAGGATAATATAAACATGGATGCGCAATCCCTTAAAGGCATACATTCAAAAACATTTGTTGTTTTTGCAGCTGTCTGTATGAGAAAGTTGTCTGTGTGACTCCTTTGTTGAAACTTATTTATTGAGGTGCAAGAGACAGTTGTGTTTGGTGTCAGAAACTTCATCGTTATGACCTTGTTTCTATCTCCATATTTGCAGTAAAGCTCAAATGCGGCGTATCTCTCTGTCTACCAGGCTTTTAACCTTTATTTGTATATAAGTAAATAGTTTGACAATCTTAAGACCAACGGGAAAGTAAACGATGAGGTTGCTCAAGCAACATAAGAGGAGAGAGGCCATATTTTTTCTGACGCCAAAGAGTTGCTTTAGCTTTTCCATTGCATTAACACCCGGCTCGTCACTCCCGAGAGTCTCAATACCAGACAGTATAACGTGTGTCACGAGGGCCCACCACTTTGGATGCTTGCGTCCATCAGGTCAGCAAGGCTCCATTTAGAAATATTAGCATCTTCATCACCTATCAGGGTTCAAGAAATAGAGCAAGTTGGAACGGAACTCAGCCATTTATATTATTATTGTATCACAATATGTCATAAAATGTAACATTTGGACTAATGTTTAGTGTTTAAAGTGGCCTAAATGTTGGTTAATAAGGCTGTTTCCTCAAAACAAAACAAAAAAAAACCATTCCGCCACAGCTCAGACACAATATTATTTATGGTATTCATCTCTGCGTGTGTGTGTGAATGTGTGTATGTCTCTCTGTCTGTCTGTCTGTGTGTTAGGGTGTGTTCATGTAAATTAAGTGATATAATTTATTATGTTTTAGTTGTTTAATAATTGATGTTGATGTCCTAGTCTGACCAGTCAGCAGTCTGTGTCCAGTTGAGTGTCTGTTTAAAACGAACTAAAGCCACCAATTACGACAAAAAGAAAACAATAGGATAAAGAGCATTAAAGGATGACCTCTGAATTGTGGTTCAACTTAACCTGGCGCATGTTCTGTCTTTGCACACATGCTTCAACTCTCCTTCACTCTTTCAGTCTTTGCCTTTGTCCTCTCTTCTCTCCTCTCCTCTCTTCTTCCGGTGAGTCTTCCAGTGACTCTATTGGTTTCACAGCTACAGATCTGGCCTTCTCTGTGTTTAGTAAGCATTAGTAGTGTGGATGTTGGTGGGTAGCTGTCTTTTTCTCCCAAAGGTGAAGAGGCGGGGGGGGAAAAAAAAACAGTTCAGGAAAAATAGTTTTAGCTCGAGGTCATCCCTGAAAACCTGTTCAGTGTCTTCCCCTCTGACCCAACTGTTATTGCTTTGTGTTTCTGTTTTTTCTTTTCTTTTTTTTTTTCCTCCAATGTTACACTTGTTTTCTTTTTCATCTTAGAGGGATTTGTTTCTTTTTTCCCCCATTCTCTACAGTATGCAGTATACTAACCCGATACAATCTGCACACTCAAACAACAAGAGGGAGTCCTTTCTATCTGCCATATGCCATTTTCTGTCCTGGATTCAACAGTTATCAGTGGGTTGCAGTATTTTTCTCATTGTAGCCAATTTTCTTGTACAGTTTTATGCAACTTTCACATGGATGTTTATGACTTTATCTGCTGCCACAAAAATTTAGAAATTCTGTAGATAGAGATTACTGTGCAATGGAAAATAAAAGTGGAAAATGTAATTTTGTCTTAGTGCATCTTCAAAAAAAAAAAAAATCTTATGCCGAGATCAAGATGTTCAAAAATGTTCAGAGGAAAGAAATGCATATATATGTGTTGTAATATTTGGGGTGAATATTAAGGATAGAGAGTATTGACAAGGATAATGGTGTACAGTGTGCCCATAGTAAAAAAGGTAGGTAGATGAAAATGGTTCAAACGACTGCTGTATTTGCATCTTAACACTAGATGGCAGCAAACACACACGGTTTCCTTTATATGCAAAGATACAGAACGGAAAAGATGAAGAGTTGCCAACAAAAAAAAAAAAAAACAATGAAATCCCACTGGGCTACAAGTCATAATTACCTTATCTAATGAGAAAATGTTTGCCGTTATGTTAATAAAATAATACATTTATTGGTGAAGCAGAAATTGGTGATAAAATTTGAGTATTTAGTAAGATGCAGATCTGTTTAATTTCTCAGCCTGAGGCGTCATATAATCATTTACATAAGTGTCAAGTAATGTTCACTGTTTGAGCTTAGAGCCTTATGTATGCTTATACCCTCTGTCTTTGAGCAACACAGTCCTGCATTGATCACAACTAAGTGACTTCCAAATGCGCTCTCCGGTTTCTTTGGAGCCATGACAGAGGCGATGAAATGTCATTGGAGCTCTTGAAGGACACCTTCTTTGGGAAATGATAGGTTTTTCGCTCTTGACTGATTTTCTGAATGTTGTCATACTTAAATTACATGGCAGAGTACCTTTTAGTGGTCCTGATTATGATTTTTTTGGTCCATGTTCTTGTGTCTACCAGCAGAAACAGTCATCTTGCAGCAGGAGGCTTTCTCTAGTATTTTTCCACTTGACTGCCTTACAATAGACCACTACTATTTGGAATAGACCTATTTAAATCAAAGATACTATTATCCACTATACTATTAATCTCAGCCGAGCTGACCATGATGGCTGCGAGCACTGCTTGGGGTCAGTAAGTTCACACTGTACTGTATTTGCAGTGACTTACGGTATGGATCAATTACCACGGAAACCAGAGAGACTTCCAGCTCTGCTGACAATTTCCTGTAGAAGAAAATATTTACAGACTGTACATTGTCTCTTAATGCTTCTTGACCTCGTGTGACTCATGCCTGGTGAGTCACAGCTGAAATTCAATGTGAACTAATTAGATAAGACATATGGGTACAGTGTAAGATATAAAGATAGAATATTTTGTTGACCTTATGTGGTAACTGGAATCCTTTGGCTTTCTATAAACCAACACACTACCCCTATTGCTAATAAAACTATTGACCGCTGGCTGGAGGGATAAAGCAGACCAGGATCGAATTTTTCTTCATTGTAACAATTTTATGATCAATTTAACTAAGAGCAGATATACTACAGTTACAAAAATTGATAGTCCCTGTAGGGCCACAGCGTTTCTAACCAAGTCTGTAAAATTGTCAGCTGGTCTGCTCATCTGATTTAAGGACAAATTGGGAAAACTGGACAAACTATAACAACAAACTACCAAGCAGCAGCACTCTGACTCCTTCACTATACAGAGCTGTTCTTCTGTTATTTCAGCGTACAGTTAAAAATGTGCAGTATATGCAAAATCTATATGTAATCACAATTCAATAAAAAATATGAATCTACGGAAAAATACACACACAGAAAAAAAGAAGTAATCCAGTACTTATTTACAGGAAATGACACCTTCTTCCTCCCTCCCTTGTTCTCTCTCTTCCCATATAATGAATAGGGGTTATGGCCTTGTGGTGTATCATCAGCCATTTACGTAAACAAAACTATCAGACAAAGTGGTGTCATAATGTTATTAGGAGGGGTGCATGTGTCTTTCATCAAAGATAAGCTTCTGTGGCGGTGAGAGGTTGAAGGGTAAGTTGAGATAGAGACAGAGGGAGGGAGATGGGGTAGGTGAGGGAAAAAAAAAAAAACCCCACCATGTTGATTTGTTCAATTTGACTGAAGCCATGAAGAGAAGGTCACTGGGGAGAAATGTTTGTTGATGCATACTGTTTGAACTGCCGACCTTGTTAGCACACGCGCAAACACACAAGATATAGGGTTAGGCAACACAGAGCCGTGCACACACACACACTGCTCAGCAAATGACACGTCAGTGTGACTGTTGCCGTGGTGACTGGAAACATGAATGACCCGAGCCATGTCTGCACAGCGGGAATCAGCGTGACACCGGAGAGAGGCAGGAGAATGAGCCGACAGTGTATGTTTTAGCTTGATTGAAAGTATCCCCTTGTTCCAAAATACATATTTAATGTGTTTCTGAATAAAGAGGTGTTCTTTTTGTGACTCACTGTCTAGCATGTTAGGAGAGAAACCATAAACTGACAGGAGTAATGACAGGTTTTGTTCTGAAATATATTAATTATACATACATATAACTAATACATAACAAACACTGTTACATGATGGCTGAATCTCCCATGTAAAATGCTACTGTTTCCTGGGCAAAAGACCAAGAGCAATACAGTTATGACATCAGTCATTTTATGAGGGAAGGTGTTACATTTTTCAGATGATAAAGCTAAATTTAAAGCTTCCTGGGGTTTTTTTTTGGGGGGGGGTATTGGATGCTTTTCCTCTCTATTCCCACTGGTATGTTGAGTTAAGCCTGAATGTAAATAGCAAAAGTACTGGTTTAGATTAGCCTTTTATTTAGTAAAGCTATGAATATAAATACATGTTTGGAGAATCTGTTCAGTTAGGTGCCTCTTTTCAATGTAACCCTGATCAAAACCTTTTGAACTTTCCCTGCCCACCTATTTTTGCATCCAAGTACAAAATGAAACTTGAAACAGGAGCTGATCTTATTGATAGAACTTTAAACCATCTGCTTTCATGTAAAAAACACAACCCCAGAGCCTGCTCATATATGACATATGCTACACGCTTCAACATAAAACAAGCGCAACTTTTGGCAAAAAGGTGGTCTATTTAAATATGCCTGCCCACCCTTTACAAACTCTGTTGTCATTTTTTTTGCAAACAGTTGCTGCATGTTAAACCTGCACTGCGGGACTTTGGTCTCCCCCTTCTAGCAGTGAGAGTACAAAAACACTGTCGACACGTACTTACGTCTTAGGCTCCGCCGTAGCTCCTGTTGCGGCTGTAAAACGGTGGATAACTTGTTTTGAGCGTCAGACAACCCCCCGCAAAATGACTCGTTTCACTGATAACATTTGGAAAGTCTAGAAGAGCCGCACATTTAAATTATTTTATCAACATTCAAGTTAGGAGGGCTAACCGGAAGTTATCCACTCGGCCGGCGGAAGTCTCTGGTGCGCATGCTCTGCCCGTAGAGCATGCGCAGTATGCATACATCCGGCCAGCGCGGGAATGTCAAACCTGACACCAGATTTAAAAACTCCTTAGACTGTGAAATACAGAGATTTACCTGGCGGCGATAGGTTTACTCAGCATTGTGTGAACTCGTTTGGCAAAAGCTTCAGTGTAACAGACATTTATATGTAAAAGTCCCGCACTGCGTTTTATTAAGGTGAGCTAGTTTCAGGCTTCTGCTTTTGTGCATGCTAGCTCTCTGGTGTGGCTTACAGTACAACTTCACCTGAACCATCCTTAACAGTTTCACCTGTGCTTTTCCTGCTGTGAGTCAAAACGTCTGCTCTGAAAGGTCTAATCTGCTCCTGGCTGTTGTCATTTAGCAACTTTGCTATTCTTCTGTTTTTTTTAACATCAGTTCTAAGTTGGAAAGGAGTTGGAGCTGGCTGTTAGCATTGGACCTCATATCTACTGTCTACTGAGATGTCGGACATGAGTTCTTCACGTCACTAAGGTAAGCTAGCTGCTTGTGCTAACGTTTAACTACGTATATCTTGGGAACCCTTGTCTTGGCTGCTCAGTTGGCGTTTGTATGTTTGGCAAGCTGCTGTCTAATAATTGAACAGCTACTGTATATATGGTGTCCGCCCCACTTCTATATAACTACCTGTGTGCAGTATTTGCTTTGGTATTGTGAATTAATTTACTAAACTAATTGTTCTTTGGTTGTTTTGGTGACAAATACATTCAGGGTGTTGACTCAGAAACTGGTGACATATGAATACTAGCTTGAGTGAGTGTTACTGCTGTATGGGCTGAACTGGTTTATTTCCCCTGGTTGTTGTTATCTGTTGGCTCCGGGTCTGTAAAGTTTGTAACATTGAGGGTAATACTGGCTTTATATGCATGTACAGTAAGCTGTTATCTTGCACGCATTCACCTTTTTGTGCAAGCATTTCTTTTTCAGCCAAGCTTCAGAGAATATTTCAGTGAAAAGCAAAGTTTTGAAGTGTAAACTTCATCATCATAATTGCATCTTACGGCTGAGCAACTTTCACTTAAGATTTGAAAGGTTGTCGGCTCCAAACCATGATTTTTGTTATTGTAATCTGTTTAGTCTGATGATGAGTGGCTGCATAGCTGCGGTTTCTTAGCCTGCTTGCATATCGGGAGGATTTCTGGTTTCAGATTCTCATTTCAATAGACAATACAGGTTTGTTTTCTGTGTTCTGTAATCACAATGTAAATCAGCTCCATGTGAGTTGGGCGACTTAACTGGCATTTTATATGCTGCTTTACGCGTTTAAAGACTGTATTTTGGACTGATCTTCAGTGTATTAGATGAGTGTACTTTCCACTGGTTCCATTCAAAATATAATCGTAAGCATGTAACCAAGGACTGTATGAATATGGACGTTTATATGATAACGATAAAACACCCATTCACATGATGATGCTGTAATATCAAATCTATTTCATCTCATAAAACCAGTATTTTTTTGTGCTTAGGTAAGGAGATTTCCTTTTATACTATAAACCAAGTCCACTTTATAGCTTTGCAGTCAAGCATGTAAAATCACTTCCTGATGCGTGAAGAGTCTTTTAAGAAATCTGCCACTACTCACACTTTCAGAGATTTTTTTTTAAAAAAATGTGGAATTCATATAGTTTGAGGTTGGTTAAAATTGTGAACATGCCATAATACAGCAGATGCTCGTGTCTCCATGAGAGCTTCTTCCTACTGTAATTAAATACTGTAGGGAGGATCGAGTTTGGAAACATAATAAGTATCTTGACTTGCTGTATGATTCTATAGACTAGAGGCCAAAAAAGATGACTTCATGTTGACTGTGCTCCTACAAGCAAATAAAGGAAAAAATCACACTATTAAACGGTGCCTTTGGATATTGGGCCATGTCTAGTTATGTTAGAAAAATATGCAACCACATTTTTTTTTTTTAACCAATTATCAGTTGCTGCTGAAAATGTATATCTTGCTCTTACAATAAAGGGGAATAACTTGAGCTTTTCGTCAAGGCTCATTTAAATACATATGTTTCTGTTTGGTTTAACTGTACCCAGTTAACATCCAATTGGCGCATAACAGAGAAATGTGTTAAAAGGATCATTTGCTCCAATCTGTCCAGCTGAGAAACATCTGTGTTTTAGAAACGAGTGGAAGATCATCTGTATGCTGTTTTTTTCTGTGTGTGTGCGCATGTGTGCGTGTGTGTGTGTGCTACATGCTCTATAATAAACCTCTGAACCACCTACACCTCTATGCCACTAACTGCGTGCTGTATAACACTTTTTGTGATACCATAACTGACAGCATAATATCCCTCGCTGCTTGTTTTTTTCTTTTAAGTACTACATGAGAAGTGTGACATATCAGGAGTGTGATTACAGTAAATACAGGAGATTTGCTGCCTTCTACATGGCATTTTGCATTGTGTGTCTCTAGGTTGAATATGGTGGAAAATCTGATGCTTTAGGGAGACTGTCCTTAAACAAAAAAACACCAGCTTCAGTCATTTGGTTGTGCAGATTATGAGTGTTGTCTCTCGGAGGTTAAGGTAGAAGTATAGTGCGAGGTGATTACAGCCCTGAAAAACCTCTTACAGAGAAGGCTGTGGCAAATAGTTGCCCATGAAAAGCTTGTGACAACAGAAGAGGATAGTTTGCACAAGTTTTTTTTTTTTTTTTAATTAAGAAGTCAACAGAATTGTTAAAGGAAAAAAATAATAATAATAAAAGGAAAGAAAAGAACAAATAAATGGAAGATTTGCGCAGCATTGAGTCTGGCTAACAGGATGCAACGCTGTTGTTTTATATCTGGTCGGCTCCCTCTTCTCCTCCAGCCAGATTTTCCCTCCTCCTTTTGTTAGGGGAGGTTTTGCATGACTCCTCCTCATCATCTCTCTTCTTTTTGAGAGGGCTGACCCCGGGATGTGTTGGCTGGGCCATTTTCTGAGTCGGGGAGTTCAGAGTCTCTAAAAAAAAAACAGATGTTTGTCAATTCACCAAGATAAAACTGGTAAAATATCTTGCCAAACAAGGTACTGTAGACTCCCCAAGTTTACTCTACTTACTCCAAATGTGCTAATTAAATCGAGGAAAATATGATCTGACATTGGAATTAATCCCCATTAGACACACAAATGTGTCCATTTTAGCAAACAATTCTGTGAATGGGTCACTTAAAGATTTCTTTTATATACATGGGTAACATTGTATCACACAATAGATCAGACCTTAGTTGATTTTGAATAATCCATACTAGATGAGCTCACCTTTGACGCTGTCTTTCAGCTCTTTATCCACATTTACACAGATCCTCTTTGCTGGGGAGTTGTCAGAAGAGGTTGTGAAAAGATCAGTGTCATCCCTCTTTCTTTTTTGCTGGAGTGACTTTGTCTCTGTTGGAACTGGATCCAGACATCCCGTCCGCCTTTTCTTTGTAGGGGAGGTGTCTGGAGTTCTGTGTTGATCAAAAAATCATTTTAAATCTCTGGAAACTCAGAGCAGTAGTTCAACATTTTGAAGAAAGCAGTTATTCACTTTGACATACACACGCATGAGCGTGGTATTAATCTTCTGATCTAACTCTCGGCAATGTTGAACTATTCCACTGAAATATTAAATGATCAGTACAGGGAGATATTACAAACACCTACCTGTTGCCACAGTCAGCACCATCTTTCTTTCTTTTCTTTACTTGACTGCTTTCTCCATTGATATCCCAACTCTGGGGCTGCTTCTCACTGTTTAGCCCAGCAGGGTGACTCTCGTTGGGGACGCCCTCGTTGGGGACGCCCTCGTTGGGGACGCCCTCGTTGGGGACGCCCTCGTCGGGGACGCCCTCGTCGGGGACGCCCTCGTTGGGCACACTGTGTTGGGCCGGACTGGCAGTGCCGTCGGAGGTCCCGTCATTCACACACGTTTTCAACTGAGCCACATCCTCGCCGTCATCCAAACTGAGACTCTGACAGATGCTCATTAGGTCCAAGCAGGATTTAACACTGAAAGACAACCAATCGCTGAGCCAAACAACTTCCTCCATCCACAGCGGCCCAGATACAACACACACATCTAAGCACACACTTACTGCGGGCTGTTGTTGAAGCCTTCGAGGTGGCTCATTGTTATAAAAGGATGCCGAAGAATTTGGCAGGGTGTTAATCTTTCAGCCATGTCCATCTTCAGTATCTTTGTTAATAAGTCCACAAAGCTCACCCGGTCACATTGATCTACTTTGGCATCTTCTTCTGAGAGTTTATATAACACCTTGTGCTGGATCAGAATTTAAAAAAAAATGGTAAGAAAATCTGAACTTCATATGTCTACATGTTCATGTTATAAAAAACTGATTTTATAACTTATGGCAACCTACCTCCAGCAGATCATTTAGGCTGTTAATGGTGCGCGGGGTGAAGATAAAATGTCGAGCTTCGAGCGATGACTAAAGAGAAGAAATGTTTGAGTTAGTGAATTTGTTCTAAATGCAGTTAATGGCACCAGGGGAAAGGATGACAGTTTAAAGGAGAGATACAAGATAGATATTAGAAATGTGAGCACCGCTACAGTAGATAACAGCCAGTTAATATTACCTTAAATCCCCACTTGATGGGTGTCTGTCCAAAATATTCAGCATTAAAATAGTTTAGGGAATACAGTCCAGCATTGAGGAGGTACTCTGGTGGCTTCCCAACAGTGTACACCATGTGCCTCATCTGTGGACACAACACAATGTTACTTTGTCGTTTAAAGCTCATTTTAGAAGATTTTGCAGCAGAATACGCTTAATGGAAGTTAGATTATGTAAAAGTTAAAAGCATACTGATCTTGGGTGATTAGGCAATGTGTATTTTCGCTTGCATTGCTCGAAGAATATTTATGAAGTGTCTCTAGCTTGAAATGAGATTCATGGTGTGTCTCATTAAAAAAAAAAAAATCCCTTTTCATAACAAAATGCTAGAAATAAGTGATGATGCATTGAGAATATGGCATATATTTTGCTGTATATGGCTGACATTGACTTTTTGCTGTGTTTTAAGTGTACTACTGACCATGTCGTAGTCATCCTTGCCAGGGAACAGGACATTGCCCATAAACATTTCAGCGGCAATGCAGCCCAGAGACCAGATATCAATAGCCTCATTGAAGTGGGCTCCCAGCAGGATCTCTGGAGATCTTAGAAGAGGAAGAGAAAACATATTACTGTGGTTATAAAGACAAATTATGAGGTAAACTCCTGCTCACAGTCTACAGTTGACTAGCAATTTAAAAAATATAGTTTGGTGGTGGTTCATTAGCTATTTGCAAGCCTGGCAAAGAATCGAGACGCCAGCTTGCAGGACTTCTTCCATTAAATAGCTGTCAGTTACTTACCTGTACCACCGGGCCTGAACAGTTGGACCCGGCCTTGCCTTGGAAACCGGAAAGGCTAAGCCAAAGTCGATGACTTTGATTCTCAATGGTTGTCTCTCCTGATCCACCATCATAATATTGTCGAGCTTAAGATCTGCATGAACAATCCCTATGCTCGCTAGAAACTGCAGCGCTGTAGCTAACTACAATCACAAATAACATATATTTTGGTCAACTATACTGCAGTGTTAATGTCATACCTTGGCCAATGACACTAGTATGAACAGGTTAACACAGCTAGTTCCTTGTGTTGTAGTGTTTTTAAAGAACTCAAAATGTCAATTTATCTGTTACACTGTGATAAACTTGCATCACTGGTCTCTAATGACAAAATTGATACTTTTTTTATTTGAAGGGTTTTACTCTTTAAATTTGTTGCGAAGGAAAGATTAACTGGGATTTTGACAGAACTGTAATACATACGTCATTTTTCATTTATCTTAATATCCTACAATGCAGTTATTTTTTTTTTTTTTAGTGTTATAGAAAGAAACCTGTTGCAGAATGGGACGGATCTCCTTCAGTGCGAGCGACTGAAAAGGGCTTCTCCGCACAAATTGATGAAGATTTATGTCGAGCTTCTCAAACTCGAGACAGTAAAGTCCCTCATAAGTGAAGGAGTCGATCCACCTGATGATGTTGAACTTGTTGGAGTTCTTCGCTTGCATCTTTTTAAGGAGCTTTTCCTGTGCAATGTGTGAGATGTAAGAGATGTGTTTAGTATGAAGGCAACTTGTTTTTAAAGCAACTTATCAGTGAAACACGGATAAAAATAATTTGTGTTGCACCTCATGCTTTGCCCGGGAAAAGTGTCTGCTCTGTGTTATGAATTTCAGAGCCACCGTTTCATTGGAGGTTAAGTTCCTGCACTGGAGGACTTCTCCAAATGTACCGCACCCGAGGAGCTTCTGCGCTCGGTAGTCTGAGGTGCCGGAGGAGAACAGCTTTCCTTCAGTGTCTGTAGTGTTGTTATCTTCCATGTTGGAAGATTAAATCTGTGATTTCTCACACCTGAAAGGGAAGCAGGAAATAAGAAATATAGAAACACAAAGTTCAGTGTGATATCATAAAGCTTGACAGTCAATGAGACACACACAGCCAAAGGTTTACATGCAGGGGGGGAGATTCAACAAGCTCAGGATAAATACTCCTCAAGTATTTGTAGGTTTTAACCTTATAAATCTACCAAAAATGCAAAATCTATAGCTGAAACTAAAGGAAGCTAAATTAAAGATCTTGCTAGAAATATAATCACATCCCTGCTCATCAATAACTGCTCAAACAAAACGGTATATAATTTGTATATTAGCAGTATTTTATTTTCATCAGACTTAAAATAAATGAAGATGTTAACATGAATAAATATATTTAAGCTGGATAAAATAAGAAGTGAGAGCTGGGATGCAACTAATTTCTCAATGTATCTGTTCATCTTGTTACTTCACTTTACATTATCTACTTATCTGTATACGTCTGTGTTTCCACTGTTACTTGAAAAAAAACTGTCCGTTAATTAATTATATTAGTCGTGAATAAAGTGGAATTAAATTCACGATTAGCAGAGATTGATTCATGTCTATATTTCAACCAAGCATTCAAGAAAACCTTCCCTCAGAGAAGAGATTTTTCTTCGCTGGAGTAGTATTTTTTTTTTTTTTTTTTTTTTGAAAATTCCAACTTACCAAACAGTCACTTCAGGTCTTGTAGGTCGGGAGAGTTTTGTATTGAGTAAATACTGAATATGGAGTATTACGTTTGTTAGAACAAGTGTTTCAAGGTCGTCTTTGGGGTATTGCGCCAACTAACAAGGTTGAAATGTCTCAACTGAAGCTTCAGTCTGTCCATAAAAACCCAGGTTATTATGACAGAGTTCTGTTCCAACCATTGTCATAATTCTGATTCCTAATACATGAAATGGAACCCTTCATCCTACATCAGTGTCTGGCAAAAACTCACATTCTGTAGTCTGCATACAGTGTATCTTTATTCACCCTCATGATTTGTCAAGGAAACACACTGCAATACAAAGCTTCACTAGACCAAGCAGGTATCTCTGCTAGTATGAAATATTTTCCTTTTCACAGACAGTAAGAATAAGGTTAATAATTGAGTGTAAAACACACTTTCTTGTATGTTACTGATAAAGAAAAGATCACACTCCCCCACTGAATAACATTTCAGATATATATATAGTGTTTGTTGTAGCCTTTGCTGCCAAATACTCATCCTATAGAAATACAAAAACGATCACTTTAACAACCATACTTTAAGTTTGTGATTGTGTGCGTATAAAGGGAGAGAAGTGGTGTCTGAAACAGATATGGGTGTGGCTGAAAGTTTGACCTTATAATTTTAGAATGGCTCCAATTCAGCGCTGCTCTCCCTGGTGGAGTGAACAGAGCCTCGGTGATGGAGCTGCGGCCTGCCGCTCTCATTGGTCAGTCACATGTTCTCCCCTCTCTCCTTGAGACGACAGATTGCTTCCCAAGCTATTGTCCGCTTTTCCTTCCCAGATTGAGAAGACTGCTTTAGTGAAATAAAAAAAAAAAAGAACATAAAATAAATGGAAACCAAAAGGGTCAAACATGCCCACTTTTAGACCTTGCACAGAGAGGGAACGAGCATACACGCAAGAGTCACGGAATGCAGACCAAAACAAAATGGCCGCTATCCAAACCCTCAGCCTGTGCGACCAATTTCAATTTGCTGTAATATGTGGTTTTGAAATACCACAGCACTAATAAACACAAATTGAGGTCTTATGTGTATAATTACAACAGGCACTGAAGTGGAGTCTAATCAGTCTAGTTCTGTGAGGCATGCTTACGGGATAGAGGAGTTGTTCTTAAAGAGAGGAGATGTTGGAAATGTGTTCCTGTCTTGCCTTCTGTGAATGTTATAGTTGCTCTATTCCAACACTGTATAATGTATATTCTGCCTGCAATTTATCCAATCTCCATGATTGTGTATTTATGTTTGTTTAGGACTTCACCTGCTGCATAAATTGAGAGCTGTATTTTATCCCTATTTGCTGTTTTGTAGTACTCCTGCCTTTGTATGTCAGAAATAATTCAGCATGGGTACATTTTGCCATTACATGAAGGTGGTTGGTTTTGATGCGTTTGTCCTTTTGGACCCAAGTGCTTCTCTGATGGCAAAATGAACTATGTTCTTGAAAAAGGAGAGAACGCACTCTAAAAATCAGTCACACGCCTGCCATTCGGCCACATTTGTTCGAGGATTTTCAATTTGTTGTTGCCTGTAAAATCCTTGGAACGTTTCTCTTGTCAAAATATTGAATGCTGC
The DNA here is from genome assembly GCA_038419695.1 of Scomberomorus guttatus. NCBI lineage: Eukaryota > Metazoa > Chordata > Actinopteri > Scombriformes > Scombridae > Scomberomorus > Scomberomorus guttatus. The sequence continues at coordinate 13,998,222 of CM076462.1, forward strand.
TTTTCCCGAAAAGGAGTGGCTTCTCTAACGGAGAGGCGCCGTTTTCAATATGCAAGGCATGCCGTGTTTTAGCATAAAAGGTATGAAACTTTAATGGCCGGTTTGAAAGCAGCCGCAGTGCTGCGGAGCCTTGCACAAGATCGTTTGACTGCATGAGACAGTAACACCGAGATGTACCATCATTAACCTGTAACTGCATTCAGGAGGGGTTGCAAAGTTTCTTTTTAATCACAAATGTACTTTAATTTTTAATGCCTCCTTTTAATTATTGCTGGAATGTAGGGTTAAGGTTTAATGTGCACTGATATGAAGAACACATCCTCAAAAGCACGCTCAATATGGTTTTAAAATCCTCTCTCTTGCCTTTTCAAACACTGATGGGCACTCTGGTGAAACACACTCAGAGGTGCCATCCTAGGCACATTGCAACATCTGGCATCACTTTAATGTGTCCTGGTTGCCATAGCAAATTCATCAAAGACATACTCTATCTGCTATAATGTATATTTGATCATGCCTTTCTCAGCAAGGTACCTGTTTGTATTTCCTGTATGGCAACAAGAGACTGTATAATTACTGAAGTTAGCCTGTGGAAGGACATTATTTGTTGCAGCACAGCAGCTCCGACTGTATTGTACACAGTTTTGTATAAAGAATGATTATATGTGTCTTATCTACTGAGGTGTGTAGCGCACCAAATGCCCGAGCCCACTCTCAAATATTTGTTCAATATTCCCAGGAGACCCATAATCCAAAGGCGCAGCCCAAGGGCTCTTGTGGGAGTAATAATACCCATGATCTTTATCTATGCCACACAGATCTCCTCCGTCTGAGGAGGAAAGAGGTTATCATTTGTCTTACATTTAAACACACCACTCATTTGTCCAGCCTGAAAATGCCTGTAATTTCCCAACAGGGAACAATGGAGATTTTAAGAGCCCTTGCCTTTTGCGGGCAGCTGCAGCACGCATCATTAATGAGAATTGAATCTTAGAAACTCGCACACAGCCATTTATCCTCAATTTATCATTGAGGACCATTTGCAGAACCTCAGCAACAGAGACCAATTTTTGTTAAGTGAGAGGTATAATTAACTTGCATAAGGTGTCCTGGTATGTCAGAAATGTTCATGGATAATTACGGCATAATAGAAAATTGTTAAAAATAGACGCAGACTTCTTCTGTCTGAAGTGCCCTTTTATCAAAATGCCATAAAGCCAATCACCAACTGGGAGGGAACCCATTCATTGTCCTAATTTGTCTGCACAAGGACAGGCTGTTCCAAATCTGGATGGTAACTTGCTGTTTGGGCGACCTGTGGTCTTTGAGGTCAGGAAGAGCTGCAATTAGTGCCGCCTTTGCTTTTCTTCAGAGTATAGTGTAAGCAATAATTTGGAGCAGTATGACTTGTGCCCTCACTGTGTCGTGGTGGCACACTTGTTGTTCTAGAGGTGTGGTCTGGAGGTGAAAGTGAGAAAACCAGGGAGTTGTCTGTGTAAACTGCTTGGCAAATTGCTCGACATGGAAAGTAAACGTATTCAGAATTTTTCCTCTCTTAGTTAAGAGAGGCTGTTTGGCGAACCAGCCGGCCACTTTTAAAGAGACAGTAGATTTGAAAAGGAACATTGGTGACCTTTTCCCACAAATCGTACATTCCACAAATTATTTTCTACCAATTATTTTTGTGTTGGGGTTTTCTGCAGTTTTCTCTGGCTCTGTGGCTCCTTTCTTATATTCTCTCCGACAGTAAATTGTTGTCTGGGGACACTGAGCAGCCCTGCCATACCCCTCTTTGATGGACTGCCTGGGTCATTCATTAAAGTTTTGGTCTTTGCTGGGTAAAAATTTGAGAGAGAGGCAGACTGTGATTCAGGAGTGACCTTCTGCTTTTTATCACACACAATACAGGGGAGTTAACTGAAGCTATTTGCCGGCCTTCATGCACAGTTAGGACATGTAGCAGCTTGAGTAATATGAGGGCAAGTAAGCTAATATAATATCTATAGTAATATAGAAGGGCAAAACTGTAGGTGTGAATAGGCAAAGCTGGTCAGTATGTTTCCCACGCCAAACCTTGATAATGGACCTGGCGAGCTGAAATGTAGGTTTGGAAAGGATGAAAGTATTGTTGTAAGAGGTGGTTGAGCTGGCATGTTAATGGGGCTTACTCTAGCTTTTTTTTCCCCCCCCTAGTCCATTTTATTTGTATAGCCCAATAACACAAATCACAAATTTGCCACAGGGGCTTTCAATCTGTACAGCAATACAACATCATCTATCCTAAGACCCCGATGAGGTGGGATCCCTCTCCCAGGCTGGACAGACATGCAGTAGATGTCGTGTGTACAGAATTGACCAGATAGCAAAAATGGAAAATACAGGACGATAAAATTCTAGATAGATGATAACATATATGAAGAATCAGATCAGGAGGACGTCGAGCAACGTCCAGGTGCCACCGAAAAAGCTTTGTTCTGACAAATACTGTCGATGTTTCTCATCAGCTGACGTTTCTCATTTAAAAAGTCTAAAATAGACACAGCGCTGAGCTAAAACCCATCGTCATCATTTGTTACTCGAACTGAACACCTGAGACATTTAGTATAGGATGGCCTCGTTATTGTAAGAAATACTCTAATCCAATCCCATACACAAAAAAAGGAATTTGTAAATCTACAGTTCCATGACAACAGGGCAAACTTCTTCTGCTGATATGATAGAAAGCTCCAGCACAGCTACTGAATGGGCCTTGTGGTAAGACTGTTTTCTCAACAATGCATTAATTTCTTCTTAAAAGACACAGACTGTTGCCTTGTAATATGGTGTAAAGTGTTTGCACACGGTGGGACTTCTCCTATCTGCTTGAATATCACGCAGGGTCTAATTAACATGTCTGGCCAGTAAATTGCCCTGCTCCCCCGCAACAGCAGTTTGGGCACTGTGATTAAAAAAAAAAAAAAAAAAAAAAAAAAAAAAAAAAAAAAAAACACAGAATGAACAAACTCAGCTGCTCGGCGTTAGTGCCTGCACAAAACAGGGAAGATGGTCTGAAGCATAAAAGCAGTGCATAAAACACAAACCACTAAGTACACAGCTCAGCCCCACTTCCTCATTCAATTTTCCTTTGTGTCATTTCGGATCACACAAGATAATTGTTTAATGCACCGTTTCACAAAACAAGGTGCTACGGCAAACAAATGAACAGTATGTGGTGATGTGTGTTATCCTCCTATTTTGGACCCATGTGTCTTTGGCGGCGGATATTCCCCCTCTGGAATTTCCAGAAATCCAGGCGCTTCGTTTTGGAATTCTTAAACGTCTGCCTGGCAGCTGCTGGTGTTTCCAAGGCAACTGTGTGATTGGGGGAAAGGGGATTTGAATGGTGGCTGTCAGCAGGGAAAATTGAGCACTGCCACAGGGATATATTTTACCCTGTGAGAGTTTACGTTAAATGTGGGTCAATCATAAGCTCCTATTAAGTCTTCACCCTGGTGAGGCATACTCATTTGCATTTTGCTTGACTTGCCTGTATTCCATTAAGAGTGGCGGTGTGCTCGCTGGTTTCTGGAGCCGCAGTATAAAGTGTGATGAATGTGTGGCGGTATGAAACGGCGGGTAAATGAAGAGAGCTTGCAGGCTAATAGAGGCAGATGTCATCCTGCACTTTGCTTTCCTTTTGATTGCTGTTTCTTGATCAGGCAGCACATATAATGAACAATTTGATGACATGTGGAGGGTAAACAGAGAAGCAATAAGCAGTAGAGAAGGGTAATGGTTTGCATGAAGGAGCGCTTTCTCAACATGTGAATAAGGACTTAATAACAAATTGTTGATTAATGCTGTCATTATGGCTCCATTGTGTTCAGTCTGCCCTGACAATCCGATCCTAATCAGAGCAATCATAATCATTTTACAGTATGTATCATAGCCAAAATTAGGCCACCAAAAAGTCACCATTACACTCTGATGTTGTCTGTTCTATTTAATCTAAAGTGGTATAATATAATTTAGCATTGCCATCTCATGAATAGTAACATTTCTGTGACTAATCGCTTTATCATTTATGTTATTTACTTGTATTTGGTTAATTTCCTCCTAATGGTTTCATCAAATGAATTGTGCTGCTGATTGAATACATTCAGCAAAGGCCTGACATCACAGCTGAGAAGACTGAAATAAAATTTCACAGAATTTAAATTCAGACCAGCGCAGGCAGGCTCTATCAGTCTGTTTAAAGATGTCACTTATGACACATTCGCAGTGTGCCTGTGATGTTATGAATATTTTATATGCGTGCCATATCTAATGGCATGTTTCAAACCGGCACCTAATGGATACTTTGCGAAGGCAGTGAGGAACATCTGCATATCAGATTGTAAAATATATGATTACAGATATTTTATAACTGCGCCATTAGCAGCCAGTTGGTGTGACGCATTATCGTAGGAAAAAGCCACAGACTGGCACGATGAGTGTATCATGGCATAGACGTATGATTATACTGTGTTTAAGCTTATTGCAGTGACTGTTGTGGTTGGAGATTATCATGTTGATCTGCTTTTTTTGTCTTCCTGTGACTTATCAGATTGGACATTAGAACAAGTGGATTTCAAGCAGATATAATTTATTCCTTTTGTACTTTCTAGGAATCCAAACATCTAATTGTGTCACTGTTGAACGTTTGTTTCCTATTTTCAGTAGTTTCCAGAGATTTTTCACAGACCAAAGTGCACAAAAAGCATATAGAATAATATACTAAAGTGCAGAGTCATTGTTGTTCCTCAGGGAGGTGACTCTGGCAGAAGAGGGTACACGATACTTGCTCATGTTCAGTGTGAAAATAATTGAGGTTGTCATATCACTTGGTCGTCATGGCAATCTGTTGAACGTCACACCGGGCCACTTCTCTTCTCTTGCTATTTTTGTCCGCTTCGCTGAAATGACCGAGCTCGAGTGCCACAGGGGAAGTTTGTTCACCGATCAGGACAAAGCACTTGTGCAGAGGAAGAGTGACTGGGAGGTCGGGGAACGCGCTGGCGCTGCCAGCCGGAGCTTTGCCTGTAGACATATACACATACAGGCTGTAGACACACACACACACACACACACACACACACACACACACACACACACACACACAAATCCCAAAAGCATCAACGCTTTTGGTAATGAATAGCGATCTGTTACTCTAAACGGGGTCTCCAGAGAAATGGTTGTTATGAATGAGGGGTTTGTGTGTATATATGTGTGCGTGTCCCAGTGTAAGCTCTTCACACAGGCTAAAACTTCCTCCCCAGTGGATATGGAGCAGTGAAGAGCCTGTCTGCTTACCTCAGCATTAACCCAGAAAGAAAGCAGGGACAGGCCCCACTGAGCTATGGATCCACTGCTGCTATTCATGGAAAGGACAGGATTGGATTTCCAGCACTAAAGAGCCTCTCTGATCTTTTCTACAGTAGAGTTTTCACCATTAGAAGCCCATGAAATGACCCAACAAACAAAGATGTTCACAAAACTGTAATTGGACTTGAACTTGAAGCTACAAGTTATATATAAATATGACCTAGTGACTATGGAGACTTTTCTTCAACAAGAAGACCCAGGTACTATCCCGCATGTCAACACAGGTGCTAAACAAGCTTGATCCAACAGGCAAATTAACCGAAAAGATGTTTGTACTGCAGCCCACAGCCTTGTAGTGAACAAAGAATTCCTTTCAAATGTTTGCCAAACCCCTATCGCACCGTTAAATTACTGTCATAGTTTTTCTTTTTTTTTTAAACACTACAAACACGTCACCCCGGGCAAACCAGCGCTCAGTCAAGCTGAAGCCATCAGTGCTGTAAGAGAAAGAAGACCTGAACACAAGTGTAAACGTGCAAAACATCAGCAATGGTTACGTTTCAGCGGGGCTTAAATACTTGCCATAAAAAAAAAAAACTTTCATATGTTGAATGGCTTCTGCTCTTCCTTTATCTTCACTTTCTTATAGGAAATTTGACTTTAGTCACATTAAGATTAGATTCCAGTTGAAGTGCTTACTGAGTAAAAACTCAACTAAAAGTACATTAAATAGTAACCGCACCCATTTACCACCAATAAAAACTTGTGAAAGGTTGTTTGAAAAGTATTGCACAGTTTTAATTTTGCCATACATTTGTACATTGCTTAATGGGCCGTTATGTGCATGTGGTTAAGCTCATTCCTTCTTAGCTAAACTGAACAAAGCTAAAGTGTGGTACAATAATGGAATAATGATTGTTTTAGTGTTGATGTCAGATCATATGTTTGTAACAGTAAAACACGACCTTTAAATCAATAAATGAAAGCATGTGAAATGAGAAAAAGTATTATTATATATATATATATATATATATTATATATTTCATAGTCAATTGTAAATGCTCTGAACTTATTCTCTCAGGCTCTTTTTGTGTAAAACAAGTTTGGTTTCTTGAAAACCTCATAGCCTTGGCACTAGTGACAGCTTTTTACTCAGCATGTGATTCACAGCTGAGGTACGTAATTATAAGTTTGTGCGGTAGCTGCTGTTCTTCTACACGTCTAATTAAATCATGCAAATTAGACATTTCTATGTGCGTCTGCAGTGCGCAAACACTTTGCCCAGTAGCCACATGCAGCTTTATGAAATATGACCTTGCGCCACTTTTCAGAGATGGCTTCTGTTTCAAAATGAATCGAGCCGCGACAATGCAAATTCTGTAACGGTAATGATAAGGACTGTCGTTATTGTGTGGTAATTGGCTGTGAGTGTAGAAAGGGAAGTAATGAAAGAGAATCAAGGCGTTATAGTTTTGGACAGTTGGTTACACACATTTCTCTATACTGAGTTCACTTTTTCAAAACTCTTCGCACAGTTCTCTTTACCAACGTGCAGCTCGGCAGAACAGTTCATCTCACATCCAAAATGTAAAAAAAATGCACAACCAAAACACTTCATACGCATCTCAGGATCAAATCTTGCACCGTAGTTGACAACATTTGTCTCACAAGAAAACTTTGCCACTCAGAACACTACAAAAACACTAAGAATTGCTTGCATTACAATATATATTACTATTATCTTTGAAGTAGCCTTTTTAAAATTTTAATATTTTGTGCATAACCCAAGATTTCATTACAATGAAATGAAATGAATGAAAAGAATGGCACATTTTTACTGCATGGACTGTGCTACTGTACAGCATATATATTCACTATAAATACATGTATAGGTATAGGATAGCAGCCACCTCCATGAAGGAAAATCATTTCTTTAAGGGGTTGTTTTTTATGTAGACATAGCAAATGTAGTGAATTGCAGTCTAACATACACTGATTTTGTTTCATGTTGGTTTTGAATATGCATGTAACAGTCACTGAATGCATTTTGTGTCAAACCAATGAAAAGTTATTCACAGTTAAGTCCACACTGACTGCTGCTGTTCTGCAGTTTTGAAGACAGAAATGCGTGTAACACAATGTAAATTTTGAATAAATGTGAGTTTTTAGTTGTGCGTGAAATGTATGTGATTTTAAATGAAGCGTGATGGTATGGATCCTCCAGAAGATTTATAGGGAGCTTGGTACGACCGTGAGGTCACAAGCAGAGGAGGATTTAATCTGTGTAACTGGCCACAATGGCATTAAAACCATTGCCCTCATGGGGGCTGCTTTATGAAATTCAATGCTTGTAAATTGAGACGTCCAGTTACATTTACTGATTGCCAGTAAACATTTAATTGGCCCGGACACGTGGGGGCATGTGTGCGCACACGCACAGTATGTACATATGTATTGCATGTACCGCCTCTGTGGAACATGAGAAGGAACATCAGATCCTTGTTCAACACACGTTAACATGACACAGTCTCTGCAGGGAGTGAGACTCAGACATGGAAGAGCATGCCTCACTTTGTGATTGCAGCTGTGTCCAATTTGGGCCTGAAATAGGATATTGTCTCCTACACACTTTCTTTTAATTAAATGACTTCCTATTCCAGAGGACAGGGGAGGTACCAGAACAGACTGTTAAAAGATAGAGGAGCAAATTACAAAGAGTTCTTTTTTTTTTTACTTGAATTTCTACTTAGAGATGGGGATGAAAACGTTTCCATGCCCGCTCAACATGGCATTGTGTTCTGGCACACGAGCCATCCGCTGTTAATCTCTTTGAACACAGAAACGCTGTGGGATGCTGGGAATCCAGTGGGCTGGTTCATGAGGCAACAATTATTTGTTAAAAGCTTCTCATCTTGTCTTTAAATAGGGAGAAATGGTTGCACAAATGCGAGCTGACAGAAATTGATCACGGTAAATACCTCAAAATGTAATCCCGCAGCCCCCTCGGGAAGTGGTATGACCTCATGATGAAGTCAAATAAGGTTTTATTTAAAAAGCGCTTCGTGACAAAACTTGTACCCTTTTTCTGAATTGTGTAACTGTCAGCAATTGAACTGCATGGATGTAATTTATGATTATACATTTTTGATAATTGAACATTGAAAAACAGATGAAAAGGCCGTTTACCAGAAGCTTAAGGACGACTTTGGAACACTTACTGTTGAGACATTGTTCAATCCTCAAACATAAGGAGGAACATTTCATAAAAGGATGAATAGAGTGAAGTTGTAAACATCGCCTTACTTGAATGAATGCTTGTGTGTTACGTGTAAGCAAATGCTAATGTTCTTCACACACAACGATTCATGAGGAGTCCTGTTGTAAATAGATAATGTTCTCTGTATCATAATTTATTACTTTAAGCCTATTTCACTGTGTAAAGACTATATGCTGAAGTGACACACGTTAGACAAGACATGTAAGGACACTAATGCCCTTTTGAGTGGCTCAACCTGGACGATTTCCTCCCAGTCCATCCTGCCGTCTTCACGGCCATGAAAAATAGCAGTTTGATGAAGGTGCCATATATTTAATATCAATATAAATGTTTTGTTGTTTAGGTCTGCTCCGGCTGGTTTCTACCCTTTTTTTTTTTTTTTTTTTTTTGTGGCATTTTTGCCTTTATTGGATAGTGTGCAGTGAAGTGGCAGACAGGAAATAAGGGGAGATAGATAGATAATGGATTTGTTTTACCTTTTTTTTTTTTTTCCATCCTTATTTTGACCCTATACTGTCATCACCTGCACCTAGTCATACATAATAAATCTAAAATATAACTTACTCTGTGTGTCTTGACAAGTCTATCTAAAGCAGGAGATGATATGTGTGAGGTTGTGTTCAGCAGGATCACCTTGTTAAATGAAAGAGCTAGTCAAACTACTGCGAAGTTCTTTGGTGGAGCTGGCAGCTTTTGCCACAAACAGAATCTGGTGAACATTTTTGGCAAAGAGGAGAAAATACGGCACACACCCTGAGACATGTACTTACCACCACTCACACACTCGCATGAACACACCAGCGTATGTCATTTTTGTGTTGAACGTCTGACAGCCCGCATGTCAGACTTCTCTCTGGGGAAAAGGGCAGCGACAGATCAGGCAGCTACGGAAAGTCCTTGAAAAGAAAATCACTCTCACTTGGAAAAAAAAATATTCAGTTTGTCTGAAGTAAGAACTGTGACACTCGTCATATCTGTAGACCTTCCTAGAACAATGCATAAAGAGATTAAAAGCAATTTGCAACTTAAAAATACTGGTACTGCACAAAATGATTGGAATGGTAAAATATGATTAAAACAACCTTTTTCACAGTTGTTTTTCCCCCTTTTTGATTGGCTGTACATGTTTTACTATTACTATCTATTCCACGTGAGCTGACTGAAATATTTTTTATGATTTTATCCTCCAGATTCATGTTTCTGCATTTGTCATCTGCCATTCACAAATCATCTTCCTTGCTCTGCTTGTTTATTTATTGTTTTCATTATAATTTGTAGGATCTGTTCGGTCAGTCTTGCTGTTCCTTCCGACCTCTTTTGGGAATTTTGGCAGAATTATATTTTAAGAGAGCGTCCATCTGCCATTTTATTTCCTATCTTTGAATTGTCTTATCACGTTAGATCTCAGCGTGTGTGTGCCGTGTGTATATAAACAGAGCTGTGGCCCTTTGTCGGCTCTTTCCTGCTGTCAGCAGAATGTGTTGTTTTGGTCCCGCTGCTGATGTTTGCAGCCGCTGGATTCTGCCTGTTCTGTCATGGGCTCTGGGTGGATTTAATCGACAGTGAATAACACACACACACACACACGCACACACACCAACACACACATCTCCAGACTGGCACCACACAATGGGTTAGGGTGTTGATCGGTGCCTGTCTTCAACTAAGCACAAAAGCCGGTTTTGTGTCTTGCTGTGATAGAGGAAGCCGCAGCATGTTCCTCATTGATAACACTGTACAGTGTAATGGAATCATTCATGGTGGATTTGATGCACAAATGTTTCACCAGCTGTTTTTATTGTCACATTGCGATGTATTGTAATGATCCCATTATGAGAAAATCAGATACATTTAATCCAAAACTGTGATATTGTCCTTGACATATGTTAGCTGTTATCCAAAGGACAGGCCAAAACCTGCTCTGGCAGTCACACTGTTGATACTCTTCAGCAGCTGGTTACCATGGTAAAGAACAGACCAGCGCATTTACAGATTTGATCATGATTGTATTAATCGATTAATTGTTTTGTCTGTAAAATGTTTTTTGACCGACAGATCATGTGCGCGAAAAAAAAGCATCAAATCATCACATTTGAGAGATATATTGCATAAAAAAAGACTAAAGCAATTATTCAATTATCAAAAAGTTGCCGACTAATTTTCTGTCGATCAACTAATCAATTGATCGACTAATCGTTGCAGCTCTACAGCAATGTAAAATGTTTGCCTTGTTGTTCTGATTTACCTGTGCATTATCATTATTCCTCCCAAATGCAGCGTTAATCAGTCTCGTAATAATTATTGAGAACCACTCGTCCTAAGACTAGATATGTGCAATCCTGTTGGTTCAGTTACTACTGCTCCATGTTGGCATAGAAACACATTTTCACTACAGGTCATAGTTAATCTGTTAAAACCCCCCCACAAAAAAATGAAGGTTTAGGATTAGTCTGCATTAACCTCTGCAGATGTCCTGCTGTGTGGCAGTGACTGGGGGCAACTGTTCATGTGGTTGGACGCGGTTCTTCAATGCCGATTTTGCGTTTGCGTTGTCTCTTAATGCAGCACCGTCTTAATTTAACACGTGACTTAACTGACTTTACACCTGCTCGACTGGCTTAGCGCCTGACCGGAGTTGGTGGTTTTGACTTTCCTTCCAGTGAACTCCAGTCTAGCCTCCGATGTCGCCACCATCAGCACTTTCACGATCCCTCCCGTCATTTAATCTGCTTTCTGCACTTCATTAGCCCTCTATGCTAGCTGGACCCCCCCCAGTCTCCCTATGTGGTTAAACTGGCAATCCGTCAATCTCAGGCTTTAAGTATGAGGACCCCCTTCCCCTCCCTCTTGTGCCACTCTCACCCGGATTCACACGGCTGCGTGTTTTAGTGCCTTATCAGCACTTCCTGATGTCTGTATTCCAACAGAGAGACATGGAATCAATTAGCGAAGGTACGCATGAATTCACTGCATCCATAAGAGAGTCATGTATTAACAATGGCCGAGATAGAGACGCGGACATGTAGGCCACTCATGATATTGCTGCGTCTGCTTTTCCCATGACGAGTTATTCACTGTTAGACAGCTTCCTGAAGGCACAGGCTGAAGGTTTCTTTGGTATTATGACGTTAAAGACGTATAAAGACCTTAATACCATGAAAAGAGGAGGTAATTGATAAATGTCAGGTTTACATGACATTGTTAAAGAATTCTGTGTATTTATCTGAAGTCAAAAGATATAGTAATTAGCAGTTCCTTGTCCTTGCTAGTCCCATTTGAGCTCAGGGTCTGGCACAGAGAACACACATGCAATATATTTTAAGTAACTTCTTATGAGACAAGTCATCAGTGTCAACATATCATCGGTCTTTTCTCTCATCACCAGCCATGCTTTGTTTCTGTAATTAACTGCGTTTTCTCTGCTCTGCGGGTTCCCTTTAAAAATGAATGCAAACCAGATTACTAATTCACTCCGTTACTTAAGCCTGGCACAATCATGCGGTCACAATAAATTATTTTGTTGCTTTTAGCACAAATTAGCAGTTTTAAAAAACACAAAATGAAAACATGAACTATTTTATGTTACAACAAACAATCAATAATTGAGAAAGTAATTGGCAGATTTATTAGTAATGAGCAAATTGCGATTCAGACAATCATGGTTTTGGCAAACCTTTAAAACTCATTTTTATTTTCAAACCTGTTTAATGGAATTACAAGTAATTCATTAGTTCTCCAACCTTCAACCTTTATCCTCTCTTCCTTTCAGTTTTCCAAACCGTTTTTTCTCCTCCCTCTCTCCCTGTTGCCCTGTTTTCCTCAGGAGTTTTAAGTGCAGCTCTTTCAGACGTATAAACCATAATTGCCACCCTCAGCTTTTCTGCTTTCACTTGTACTGACACAGCACATCACTCATCTGTCTCTACATCCCTGATTGGTATCGGAATGAGCAGCTTTGAGGTATAAGATTAGAGAGAACCACTACGCAGCAGCATGAATTTATTCTAATCACGGTTGTCTCTTAAGATGATGGGTGCGACAGTGTTATCAGTGGGTTTATCAGCGAATGTGGTGATTTAAAGCCTGTGCACATACCGTACCATCAGCCTGGTGACAGCCACTTAGTCTGTTCAGTGTAACTTTTTCCTTTCAGTCTGGCCTGAAGGCACATTGACCTACAGCAGGCCTCTGGGGATGATGGTGAAGTATTGGTGGGTTGGTGTAGGGTACAGGGACGATTTGTGATATTGGGCTATACAAATAAAATTGACTTAACGAAATCATTCCGTACAGCGGTGCGTCTTTTCTGCAAGGAATGCACCCAGCTCTCAACAGCCCTCGTTAAACAACACAGGGGGTTATGCTGGGGGATGTGTGTTGCTTCAGGTACCTGCAAGACATGAAATATGACCCAGCAAGTCCAGTAAGAGATCCTTGAGTTTGATGGTTTATCAGATGCCAGAATACTGCACAGTGGTTTATAATACTCAGAGACAAGGTTTTATAAACTCTGGAAAGTTATCAGGGTAGCAACTGTTTTAAAGTTTTGTTGCAACGATCGTGAGGTTAACAGTAGAAATACATAACTTAAGCCTGCTCACTGGCTTCTACCTGAATAAAAAAAACAGCAGATATACTGCAACTCTATCACCTAGATTCCATATACAGTACACTGTATGTCAAATTAATTCAAATGATGAGCTGCGTCCACAGTATCAGTTAGTGCTTTAGTTTATTAATCCATAAAGTCATTTATTAATTAACATGAACAAAATATTCCCTGGTTCCAGCTTTTCAAATGTCAGATTTCATTTTGTTTAATTGTTGGATTGAATACCTTTTTTCTTTTTTTTTAAATTTTGCACTCTGAGGTCAGAAAAAGAAAATACAATTTGAAGATGTCACGCTGGGCTCTGGGAATTTGTCATGGGAATGTTTAACTGTTTTGTAACACGCAAAACATTTATCCAACCTTATTGGCAAACAAGCAAAACCTGTTTTTTTTTTTCTTTCAGCATCCAATGCCAATGTTTTAAAGATTCTTGCTCGTCACAATATTTGCAGACGGCAACTATAGTATGGTTAAGGTTAGTGACAGATTGTAGTTATAAATAATCTAATCAAATCATCTATGGTTAAGATATAGTTTAGGAAAGGCAAATTGCAGGTCTGTGACAGGTGAAGACATGTCTCCCAGACAAAAGGCTGATACTGTATGCTACATGCCAATCCACCACCCCGATCTCTACACCCTTATTTCCGGCTCACAAGATAAGGGTGAAACTACTTCCCGCATTGGCACTACAAGCTGACACTGGATGTTCATGAGGTGCGGAAACGTCCAACGTGCACGTCAATTCTAGGGATCCTGGGCTGATTTATCATTCATACACATTTTCCGACATGCCTTTTGCCTCAGTTCATTATCCACCATCTCTGTATTGACTCTCTTGGTGAGTCCAGTCAGCACAGATTTGCTACTCTGATTAGCACCACTGCTTTTGCCACAGAGCTCATGCTAATCAGAGCAATTAGGTAACGGCACGCGTCTTAATTTATGCAGCTGGGGCCAACACTGAACCTCATTTTGAAATGCAGTACAATGACAGTGATCGTCAATTAGAGACATGGTATCAGGGACGTGCAGTGTCCCAGATGGATAACACATCATCATGATCCCTCCCACTAATTCATAGCCTGATTTGCACGATCCATTTAGGAAGTATTTATGAGAATGGGAAATGGCTGCTGTCAGCGATGAGGACGCATTTGGGATAGATAGTTAGTGGTGGATTTTTCTTCTTGCAGCTTCTTTGTACCTGCTGTAATTTGTGCAGATGGATTCTCAGTGTGACGCAGTGAGGATTTAAATAATTAAGTGCAAAAAGGGAAAATGCGATTTAGATCATGCCGTTTTGTAACAGGTGGCATGCGGTTTTGCAAGTGTTATGCTCAGCCTTGCCTCGGTATAACGGTTAATTATAAGTCTTATAATTAGTTTGTATAGTCGCCTTTTTTCACTAATGAGGAGAAGCTAAACCACCAACAAAATGTAGGGCAGGTTGGCTACATGTTTGAACACTTGAAAACACCAGATCCCGTCAGCTACTCTCAGGTCATCCAGAGGTTAACACGAGTTAAATTTAAGGGAACTGTCATTGGTCTATAGAGATACTGTAAGATGTATTGAAATAGTGCACTTTCATACTTTCTGCACTTTCTGCTGATAATTGGTGGTGATTACTGATTAATGAGTGATAGTCTTAATGGTAATTATGGATAACACAATGATTTGCACTCTAGGTTAAATAGGCTCTCACTGCATTGCCTTAGCAATTGTTAAAATATTTGCTTTGGAGCTATCCGAGTCCAAATAAATCACTTTAATTGGATTAGTGGACCAGGAAAAAACCTGCTCTACTTAAGTTTTGCGTAAAGGTTTCTGCCTGTTTTCTTTAAAGTACAGAGCTGCCAGGTAGCCGGAGGGCAGCAGTTACATGCTGATGTATATTTAACTCTCTTCCATATTGGCAGCCTCAACAGATGTTCCCCCCGCCCCCTCCCCCCTCTCTCTCTCTAAACCACCTTAGCTCTCTCCTTTGTTTGAGTAAAGTTGCTCCCTTCAACATACAGTAACTGTGTCAAATACAGTGTCTCCCCTTGAAGCTGTTTTTTAAAGAGGTCAAAGCTGATACCATGTGCATGAAAAACAGGCTGTAATTACGAGGGAGAAGAAGATGTTAGAACCCTGGCGCTTCCCTCGTGTCAGTCCGTGCCTTTCATTTTTTCCCAAACCGCTCAGTTGATCTAATTTGCTCTTCTTAAACACTTATCTCTCTTCCTTCTCCGACATCTAGGTTCTTGTTATGTCCCACTGCCATTATGTTTTTCAGACTTTCCCTCTTCTTCGTGGCTCCATTTGGTTGCAATAATGGTTGAACTGAGCAAAGGGTTCAGTGATTGTCACATATCCTCTGGCTATTTTAGGTCTCTCTCTATGTTAACAACAGCGATTGAGATGTTAGACTATGGAGTCTCAGTACAACTTTATGGGTGAAGATGCAACCACAAAACCAGCATTTCTGATGTCAGCAGATCTTGCGTGCGCCACATTGCCAAACCCGCTGTTTGTTTTCAATAGTACTTAAATATGTCCAAGATGCCGGGCTTGTGTCTGATACCAAAACACTCCAAAATTGCACCCCTCAAATATGGTCAAGGATTGATGTTGATTTTCCTGGTTTGGCATCTCACTGTGGCCAGTCTGAATCAGAGAGGAGTTTATTTTTCAGGACCTTGCAATATGTGGACCAGGAAGTTAAACTTGACATTGAGTTGTCCTGAAATAAACTCCCAGCCTGAAGATCTAGTCAAAATCTGGTTGTGATTGAGTTTTTGGCTGCAGGTTGAGATACTGAGCCTGTGAGCTGCTTTGCTCCTACAGACCAGAGCTGTTTAAAGTTTAAATGGTATGGTTGGTTGACAGTGACATTTTAATTTCTTTTTGTAACCCCGCTTTTGGACGGCGCTCTATAAATAAAGTGTTACTTACTTACTGAGAAAATATTTCATGTTGTATTAATTGCACTGACCTGACGTTTTAAACTGAGAACCAACAAATGAAAATAATCGCACACCGCCAAAGAATTTTAACCCAATCTTCAATTGGAAGCCAGCACTGGAGTCAAATACAGCTAAGCCTTAATTATGTTGCTGTGTTTGCTTTTGTTTTATACTTTGCCATACTATCAGGCGCAACATATTGTGATAATTCCTCCTGGACAATGGGGATCAAGAAGAAGATCCCAATAAGATATGCCTACAGTCTAATCCCTCCAATTTGCTGTTTCCCAGTATTCGGATTTACTGGAGCATTTGTCTGTGGCTTAAGATACATGCGGTATACAATTATGTTTCTTGGATGGATGGAGGGTCAAAATATTGCATATATTGTATAGTTAGGAATGTCTTATACATGCCAGCATGGACTGTGAACCTAAACTGTATGTATTTAGATGCAAATTTCTGTTGACAATAAGTATTCTGTCCAAGAGCTGCTGCATGTCAACACCAAACCCAGTTTATAATAGATGGCATGGGCTTATATTCAGTGAGAAATGTTAATATGACAACTTATAGCAGTTATCATTTTTAGTGTTGGTTTTAATAGCCTGTACAAATTAGTCTTTGCTACATTTTTAGAAATTGTTTTGAAATCTAGAAATGCTTGAAAATGATATATAAGGATATACAGGATGTACAATATAACTTACACCAACTTAACCAGGAGTACTGCTGGTATTATTGATCTCTTATAAGAGGAAAAAAAGTCCTGTGACAGAGTGGAAAGTTAGAGAGTTCTGAAATCTGTGTGAAAAAATGTGTTTGAGTAAAATCTTTAGTTTTCTATAACACGTGTAGACATGTGAGCATGCACGTACACACACATCTAGTTACATCAGAGCTGATGTGTGAAGAGGGGCACCTCTTAATGCGATGTTTTTTTTTTCACATCTGATGCTATAATAGAGCTGTAACAGCACTCTCTGTACAGTTATATAACCAGTGTTAATGCAGGTCTTTTTTTTTTTTTGCCTTTTTTACTGTGGGTGTTATTAATTTTGTCCATGCTGCCTGTAATATTAAAGAATCCTTTGGGTAGCTGAGAAAGAACATGATTATGTGTCTTTTTAAAAATGAAAGAAAAGTACAGTTAAAAAAAGGAAATGAAACTAACACACATTTTTGTGTAAACCTTTCCTTTCTTTTTTTGGAAATCCAATTTGAAAGGAATCATTATTCACCCTTAGAATGAAATACAGGTCAAAGATTTGTCCTTGTCCGTGTCCGTTAAAACGGTAATTGATCGGATTTTTCAGGATTGCCTGCTGAATGTGGAATGCATACCATGCCTGCAGACGTTATTGGTTTTCCATTTTTGAAATGTTAACACAGCCGCTCGAGGGCTGAACTTTTACTTCATCAGTACATCCAAAAATTGCACCTCATAGAAACCTCTGGATAAGGTTGAGACATGGAGACAACAATCAGATATCCACGCTTGGGATTGACTTTTGTTTAAAGTGTAGCAAAGTCTATACTCCACTGTGTTTTTAAGAGCTTCAATAGGAAGTTTAGCCTGTGCTCAGCCGCTGCTGATGATTTAAAAACAACCTTGGCTTTACCTACACTGTTCGTTCAAACGTGGTGTCGCTGTCTGTTTTTAAGTGCCGTCTAAAGTGCTGAGCGTAGACACACCTCTACATCTTTGTCATCCTCGCTCTTTAGCGCACCCCACAAACTAGTTGGCACTAGTTCTATGCCATCAGGATCCCACCCCAGTCAGCACTTTTGCTTTCAAGATGAACATTTCCCCCGACTCAGGAATTCAAGGACACGAGAAAGAATAATGACAGGTAGAATGAGAGGGATAAAGAGCTCAAGCTAGAAAATAAGAAGACAGGGGGGATGTCAGTGAGGGGTTACCGGGAGGGAAAGAGAAAAGTGATTGAGACACAAATGAGATAAGAGAAGGGATGGCGAGAGAGAGGGCATTTTAGCGGTGGGGCTCGGGGAAGAGCGAGAGAGGGTGTGACTCAGAGGGCACGTAAAGCTTTTTGCGAGCATTTTGTCAAATGTTGTGTTGTCCAGGGCAAAGAAACCAACAGAAAGCTCTTGGGGAGTAGGGTGACAAGATGAGCTGTGATACAACAGCTGTCACATGTCACCTTGAGAGGACAGACGGCGTTAAAAAAAACAGCGACAACTTTCTGATGTTCCTGTGAAGTGGCCCGAAAAGACCACCCCAGACCTGTGAAAATACTGCTCGAACTCCTGAGCAATACTCAATACAAGAGGGTCCGGGGGTATTAAGTGGACAATAAACAAGGGGAAAAACAAATTGGAGAATTTGGGGGGAAAGAAATGGTAGATGTGAATTTTGAGCTACAATATAAAGCTGGGTACTAAATAGAGCAGATCAGGATGTGGTTAAAGGAGTAAAATACAATATGAAAATGGCTTTGAAGCCTGGTTCTTCATAATCTCTTCATGCCAGGCAGCTGCAGTCGGCAAAGACAATGAAAACTCTGTCCTACATACACCTCAGCAGAGAACTGCAGCCAAAAAAAAAACAAAAAAAAAAAAACGGCAAATAATTGTCGAAAACAAAATGTAAGGCTTATGTTTCATACGCTTCAAATAAGTACATACTTAAGAAGACACAGGATGGTTTGAACACACCCAAGTCAAAAAATAATCCTGCTAAGAATGCATCAACACTGACGGACAAAACCTGGTATAAAATGTCATACATATTTGGATTCTCTGACCCTCTCTCCTTCTGTTACATAGCCATTCCTCAGCTGCATTACATGGTGCAAGGAACATATGTCTGCGGACAGATACATAAATACATTCTGACCTACTGCAGAACATGTAACTTACACACACACACACATATGGTTTTCATTTTATTTTTGACTTTGTGTTTTTGGTCAACAAATGTGCTGCTACGTGTTGCAAAACAGTTGCGGCGCAGTAGCTCGACACGCACGATTCATCTGTTGTCGCGTCCGCACCGCTACAACCAAGCCACATGTCCCCCACCGTCAAGTCTCTCCGAAGAACTTTAATGTAGGAAACCCCGTCTGCTTTGGGGAATAGTATCAGGTGGCGCTTAGAGGCTCTTGAGCCAAAATGCTCAGCCATCCATACAGTGCATCAGAGACAAAGAGACAGCTGAACACACCCCATCTCTCTTCTTTTTTTCCTTCTCTCTTCCCCTTCAGAAAATCTCAAAAGCACCTGTGCCTCACTGCTTCCACACTGCTCTAACTGCTACTTGTCATCAATCTGAAAGAAGGATTGGAGACACTTACCATAGGAAAAGCTCAGCGTGTCCAAAACTTATAGTATATTTTCACTTTTTCTTTTATCTTGGCTGTGATTTGTCTTGTCCTCCCTTAGATTGTATTCATGTTTTTTTGTCTTTTTAAATTTAAAGTCAAATCCTGTGAGATAATTCAATTAAAAGTCAATTTACATAAACGCATTAAGATGATTTTCAGTCCCGTTTTTAATTATTAGCAAGTTATGTTCTCTGTAATTTAATTGTTTATTCCCAAGATGGTGTTTTGCATAGAAGCTTAACATGAGCGCAACATTAGAGCATTTTAGAGCAATTCTTATCATTGCGCAACCAATACGAGCCAACTGGTGGCGGACAAAATATTAGGAACATAAAACAGCCAAAAAACCCCACCAAAAAACAAAGTTAGGAATTATGGTTTTGCATTAGATTCTGCAGCTGCACCTCATAAATGGTAACTCTTCTTCTTCTGTTCTCCCTTTCTGTAGGCGCAGTAGGTTAGACTATGTGAAAGGTGTAGTAGTACATGAGATGTGTATGTGTAACTGTGTGTGAGATAAATGCAACAGAAATTGAACAGATCATTTTTGTCACATTGTATGTGTGTGTCCACCTGGTGGCTCTGATAATAATGGGACACCTACAATAGCCACACACCTGTCCATTTTAGCCTATTCTGTACATACAGCATGCCATCTGCACCTGTAAAGCAAACAAGCTGATAACATGAATAGACTGTTACAGATCGAGTCACTTCCTGGGCAGCGCCTGGCCTACAGTAGACCTGTTGAAAACAAATTAACTCTTCGTGTGTGTGTATATAGGCCATAAAAATCACATTAGATGTTTATAGTTCTGTTTGTAACATAGTGATACTTATATAAATGTTCCACCATTGTGCACAGTTTCCTATTCTTAGTTTTTCATATCATGGCAATAAATCGGCCATGGTCTGTGTGCACATTTACAGGTACTGATATAAATCTGGTAAATGTGTGACTTAATAGTTAAAGAGTAATAAACGCTAGTCAAAGCAGCATGAAGTATCCGTATAGATTAAACATTGTTACACATATCCTTTATTTGCTTTGCTCCAGTTGTTATTATTATTATTATTATTGCTACAGTGCAACCACCCAGTGTCCCCACGGGCATCGTTAAATTGAATCTAATCTTACGATGCCGCATGCAAGCAGCAGATCAGCCACATGACAAAAAGCTGCAAGTGTCGCTTCTCCATGATTCATTCTGAGTTTTGTCTGTTCAATAAGCTGTCACCAGAAAGTATTTCTATTATACACTCATGGCCTGGATTTTCTATATGGCTTTACCCCCCTAATCATATCAAGCACACATGCAGTTCACCCTTATGCATACACACAGACGCAGAACCAGCCAGTGTAGCCTGAGGACATCTGCAGTTTGCCAGCGACTGTTAAGGTCAAATTAGCAGATCCACTCTCTGATACAACTGCTTCAACTGCTCTCATCTGGTAACATTGCACGAGCAAGTACCAACAATTACTCCCACCAGTCCTGCTCACTCCGACAATTACTAACCAGCCAGGCTCGTATTATATTAACCTACTGTACTGTAATCGCATTGACTTTCACTACGTCCTTGCTCTGAATGCGGTGCGTCCGATTCAGAATGTGCTTTCATCTGAGAAGTCTGTTTATGTTGGTGATGTCACTTTCAATTGAGCTGCCTTTTCCTCCGCAATTATCTACGGCTGTTGCCTTTGTTTCTGTGTTTAATTCCTCCATTCATTTGAATCAGGGCCCCGTCTGTTGCTTTCAGTAGAGTCCTTATGGAAGCAAATGAATAGAATGCAGGTTTTAATTAGAATAGACCAGGTCTTGGATTAGGTCAGCCACCATTACTTAGTCTCCTCCTCCTGCATCTCTCTCGCTTCTTGTCAGTTTGTATAACTGGATCTTCTGAAATAGAGAAGCAATTTGCCATATTAATACATCCTGAGGTCTGGAGTTTGCGAAGCAGATTGTTTCTTAATCACTCTGTGTTCACTTTCGCTGATGTCAGAAGATTTTCTTGGATGAAAAAGACCAATTGTAAATGCCTCTTTACCTGTTAAAGAGCTTTTATTTTTGTTCTGAGTGTGTGGGAAGCAGAATTTCAGGATTCACAACCGTGCATTTTTTTCCAATTTTGACACATGTTTTGAATGGGTCTCATGGGCCCTGAGGGTCATGAAACTCACCCTAAGAACTTGGAGCCGTAAATAAAAAAACATAAACACGAATCACCAAGACCGCACATAACGTGAGTTGTGTGGTTTTCCACAGCAGCAGTGAATTAATGATTTCTGAATGCATAAAATGACACTGAACTACTTACTACTGGATGCCAAAACAAGCTCAGTTTAGTCAATGAATGTTTCTTGTCCTAACAGGCAGGCAGCGTTTTGATTCATTATGACAACGCTGATGGTGATTAATATAACTTCTGTTGACAGTATGAGCACATGGTTCTTTGAAAGCTTATCCTCAGCTGAACCAAGGTCAGTGGTTATGTGATACTCCGTATACAATATCAGAGAAACTGTAGCCGAGTAGCAATCATTTAGTTACACTTTGGATGTATAAAACGTTGTGTACATGAAGTATACCTATTTAAAATCATTAAAGAGGAGCTAAAAATAAAGAGTAGACAAACACACAAAAGAAAATATGTACACATGTTGAGACCTCCCATCCTTTCCCTGTTAATTTCTGAGCGCTGTCACCTTTAATGACTGCATTTCCTTGAGGAGTGTCTCTAAGGGTTTATTTTTCATTAGATACTGAGGTTTATTTTTAATTTTGCTTGAAGCTCACCTGTCAACAAGTGTGTGTGTGTGTGTTTTTTTTTTTTTTTAATTTTAAGGAAAAATGGTTAACCTGTTAAAAATATTACATTCTCTTCCCAGAAACTGAAAGTTGCTGGAGAACTTTGAACTCTAAGCGACTCTGCAGATACTCAGAGCGGCATGTTTGACGTTGTTTGCTTGTTTTGCACAGCGGAAGAGATGTTTAGGAGGGGGGAGGGGGGGGGGGGGGGGGGGGGGGTCAGGGCTGTGGGCCAGCTGCTCCACTCACATCCTAAAAACATTACCCAGATAACCCCTTCTCCTGACCTCTTCTTGTCCAAAGCTTTTAGTGTCGCTTCCCCACAAACACATATCTGATGAAGATTACTAGGGTGCGCAAAACTACCAGGATCGTAGGTTTACTTGAGCACAAGACAGATGTTAAAGTTGAAAAGTTAAAGACACAGCTGTCAACGACACTGTTATTATTTAAAGGATCTACAGCAGAGCATGACTTTATATTAACCAGAGAAAATGCCTTTTGCTTCACTGCATGTAACTGTGAGGTGTAGCATCGCCAAAAATGGACTGATCTGTTGACACTGACGGCTAACATACAACATGGATCCTGTGTTTATAAAATACTGTTTTCAATAAACCTCTCGTGTACATTGTTGTGGACGGAGTGAGTAAAACTTGACCACAGGCCAGAAAGTATTTCATTGTTGTTACTGTGGCTTGTTTCTGTTTCTTTGCCCACTCTGTGTTTAGAGGGGAGCCAGACAGCCAATTTACATTCCAGCTTGTTTCGCCGAACACGGAGGCAGTTGAGGTCAAAATCTGCTATCTGGAGTTCAGAATTTGTAAATTAATTAAATTAATGTCGGACGCCTTTTGTTTCAGCTCCCGACCCTTTTATTCTATAGATGTCAACACAACAAATGGCCATTTCTGTGTGTCTGTCAGGACTGACTGAGCGAGTGAATATCTCTGCCCCCAATTAACCTCCAGTTTATGTGAGTGAGCTTGTTGTTTGCATGTTTCAGATTGCAGCCTTTTTAAGCTGTGAATGGCTCGGTTGTCCATTTTGGAATTAAAACAGTGTGTGGCCCCGTAAAGAGCTTGCGCCATTCTTATCTGGCAGCTAAGTAAACACAGCAAGATCATTTGGAAAAAGCTTGTGCGCGTAAGGAAAAAGGTGACCTTGTTGTTTTTTTTTTAGCGGCTGCAGTTTAGACAGAGAATTTTAGGACAATGTCTGTAGGTAGTCAGCGCTTCCAGGCCTCTAGCAGAAGCCTTGGCATCATCTGCCAACTCATTACGCAGCCCATAGAGCTCGCTGCAGGGTTTGTTCCCTCTTTCTGCCCTTTATGCATGCCTTTGGTCTGTGTTTGTTTACTTGTTTGTTATCCTGGCCAAAATAATTGCATTTCATGACTTGATAATCATCAGAATATGCTTAAAACTCATAAAATGGCACTAAAACACATTGGAATCACTTTATCTTACATTTTGTTAAGAAACAAATCATTTTTTGTCTCGCGGATAGGACACACATCTTTTTTTTAGTAAATATCCTTTTTAGTGAAACACAAACAATGACTGGAAAGATGTGGCAATTCAAAATAAATCAAGAAAATCAATATAGGACTGTACATTGGTGAGCTGGACAGCTTTTTCAAGTCACTCGTGAGGATATTCACGATTATCCCAATAAAGGAAATTCACCACGATCAACATCGTGAGTGTTTTTCATCCCGATCCCATCCATCCTCCCTAGTTGTGACATTCCCAGACACACAAAGCTCTTTCATTTGATTTGTCACCACCAATCAACTGCTTTAACTACGCGCTCTCTGGGCATGTGCTCCTCTGTCCATTACATGCATGCAAATACAGACCATGCAAGCACATACAGTACGGTAGGAATGCACATCTGAGCACACACATGTCCACTTTAATGCCAGTTTACCCTAATTTGGAATACAAACATCCTACTACTGCATAGAGTAAGGGCTGGAAATTTGAGGTAGCTAAAAAGCTACAGTCAAAATTAAACAGTCAACATTGCCCTTAATAGCCTTGTCAAACTCTGATGGTGAACAAAGTTTGCTTGTCACAAAATAAATCACACTCTTTAGACTTATATTTGAGGGCATGTAATTATGTTATCTATCATGCTCGCTAATCGCTCTTTTCTTGAACAGGTTGGCACGTCTGTCGGCGGCATGCTTTGCCAAGTTGGACGTTTTGGCTCCCGTGGTCTGCGTGAGTTTAAGACATATTTTGCAGACGGGCTTTGCAGTGTCTGTGGACTTGCCCTGACTGTTGGCCACTTGTATTTGCAGCCATGCCGCTGTTCTGTCACCATGAAAGCTGCAGCGTACACATGAGGGAAAAGAAAACGGTTGGCACGCCTATTATGCCAGCAGAGAGTGGAAGCAGACCGCTGCACCCACACACTGCCCCACTGTCGCACATCGACGCAACTCATAGGAAATACGGCTCTTATTAAAACACTGTCATTCTTATAGTACCGGTATTAATAAAGTGGAGTATAGTACCGTTTTTAACGGCAGGGTATTGCGATACCTTTCTAGTATCAGTATACCGAGGCAACACTAAGCTGTTAACTGTTATACTGATAAAGAAAAGTGGTCCATTTTTTAAAATAAGACCAAAGTTTTACTAAAGACTTTTTTAGGAGAGGCTGAACAACGGGGGCCAGCTGAGAGAGAGAGAAGTTAATTATGGGTAAAATAAATGGACAGACAAGCTGAATTACCTCCTTTAGGAAATGGGCTGGGAACGTATGAAGGGAACAGGAAGCGTTATATTAGGTTGATAATGATATCAGTTAAATGTTCAGCAGAGCTGATTGATGAGTCTTCGGAGCAGGAAATATTGCTTCAAGGTTCAGTTGGGGTCTGGGCCAGTGATTTGGCTTCTAGCTGTAAAAACTACTTAACAGCTACAGGCTCATAAACATGTAGTGGGACATCCTGCTGCAGCCTAGAGCGGTATCAGAGCTCGCTCTGTTTTTTTCAAGCTTACATTAATCAACTTTGTCAGGGGATTTTGGCACAAGTAGCCTTCAGTGTATTGACAATACTCGTTAAGTGAGGAGCAGAGTGTAATCTAAGGATAAAAACAGTAGCTACATAATTGTTATGGTGGCAGGATGCACATTAAAATCATCCTAAGTTGTATACTTAGCTATAATAATCAATACAAGCTCAGAGGATGGTTTCAGCAAGTGGATCTAATGAAAGTAGAGGCCATAAGAGAGAATAAAACAATTAAATGGAGCATTAAACATTTGTTATAGAATCTGCTGAAAGACAAAATTAGTAACCCCGCAGAGCTGAGCAGTATTAGCTGTGCAGCGAACATAAGTGAGGTTATATTTGTTGACTATATGAAACGAGATAACTATGCGGCGTGTTATTATGAGCTACAGTACTGAGAAACTAAAAACAGGACAGGGAATGGTGCCAAACGTAGGGTCAGACAGTATGTGTTTAGGGGGTCTATGTGGGAGATGACATTGGCTGTCAGTAACGATTTACTGTTCCTATCGGGATGGAGATTACTCTTTAAGGTCTTTCCTGGCCAAGGATGCTTCCAAATTACTGGACTGTAGCAGCTGCAGTTGTTGTAGCAGTAGTCGTCTCAGTATTGTAGCAACAATTGCATAATATGCACCCATGCATGAATGGTTGACTTTGATATGATAAATCATGCATACCTTTGCTATGTATGCGACTATGTATGTGTTTCTTGAGCATATCCAAATCTCTCCCTGCCTGCCTGCCTGCCTGCGTATGTGTGTGTGTGTGTGTGTGTGTGTGTGTGTATATGCGCGTCTAGATGTCTCAAGTCATTTGCCGTCCCCTGGGTCTTGGTTTATTTCCTCCAAGGCCCAAATGCAACATGGCTACCATAACAGGCATTCTATTAAGTGTGCCTGGATGGGTCTCCCACACACCACTGAGCAGTCATCAGCTCTGTGCTGCTCCCGACTCAAGTTATTAAATCATGTTTTACACATGCAGGCTAAGGCCAACGCGAGCATCATCCCATATGTAGCCCATAGTCTTTATTTAGATTTTTATGCATTTATTCTTATGGTAAGATAGGGAATTATTTATTTTCTGCACAGCTATGTTGTATGGAAATATCTTTAGATGATTTGCCAGCAAACACTTGTTGATATATATATACATGCTGTATGCTTAGTCGCTACACTACAGGTTGGAGATAAAAATCCCTAAATCATGGACAGGCATGAAGGCTGTCCAGATGTCATGTCACTGGGCTGGGACACTTCACGGATCACTCGGTACATTCCAGTCCCCACTGTTCACAACCAGCATCCCACACAACAGTGTTTATGTTGAAGTCCAAGAATAAAGGGGGGGGTCAGGGCAAAAGTCATTTCTGTGACAGACTGCAAGTTTTCTTCTGCCACCTGGGTCCTCCCTCACTGCTTGCAATAATGATGTCTTTCCTTTACAGGAAGTCGTTAATTAGAAGTATTTATTTTTAGAAGTCGAGGTTGTTTCAGCAAAAATACGTGTGTGTGTGAAAAATTAAAGAAAAAAAACAGGAATAAATGAGTGTAGAAATGTATTGAATGCTTCAGTAGATGCTTCCACACAGGGCATGAAGAGTTGCTGAATGGTTTAAAGGATATAAAAATGATGTAAATCATAATGCTAAGGCCTTCGCTGTCACCAGATCTTAACCTAGTGTAACACCTGTGGAAGATTTTTGACCAGTGTTTTAGACAATACTCTCCACCATCATCATCAAACACCAAATCTTTTGTAAGAACAGTGTTCATCTTTCCAGCGGGGTTCCAGAGACTCGTTGAAACTCTACCAAACTACACTGAAGCTGTTCTGGAGGCTTGTAGTGTAAAAACAACCAAAAGGTTTGCATGAAAAAAAGCAGACAAGTGAACTCGAGCAGTGCTACACGGCAGCCACTGAGTTTCAGAATAATTCTTCATTTTCTCTATATCTTTCTATTTTTCTATACCTCCATCCCCTTTTCTCTTTCACCTCACATACACGCACATACAGACACACACGGAGCCACACAGGCTCGGAGGAAGGCAGCTGAGCCTCTTTGAGCACCCAACAGCTGTAATGGTGTGATAAGGTAGCAAAAACCCAAGGCTGGGGTTTATTTTTTTTTTAGGCATGGTCAGGATCCAAGCGTGGCAGAGGTTTCTGCTCCACAATGCTACATGGCTACTGAGAACCCCACGTTTATCATTCCTCCAACCATTTCATGCTCCTAAATGAAGACCAATGACAGAAACTGAAATCTCCTGTACAGCTGCTTTATCAGAGGACATCTGGATGAGCGAGAGGAAGGCAGAACGAGAACGGGAAAGATGGAGAGAAAGAGGAAGGGAGAATATTTCCTCGCCGAATGTCCCCGTGCAGTGCAAGGCCACCTTCCATTTCCACCATAGTGACAGTGATCTATGTGTCCTGGTGGGCAATATAGTTTGTTTTTCTCCCTCTGTCCTTTAATCTTAGATCGACTATATAGATAGAGAGCACATCAGTTCAAGGAATGATGAGGAGACCCCCCCAGTAGTGCTTTATCAAGGACATTCTGCTGAGAATTCAGTATATCATCTCTCACTGAGTCAGTCTGTTATGGTGGATTGAAAAGAGAAAACAGGGCAGTTTTATAACACGTCTGACATGTGTGACATGGATGATAACATACTGTGAAAATTCAACGCAGGATTTATCCCACATAGACACATTGTGACTACAGTCCACTAAATGTCATAGCAATAAGCATATTTAGTACATTATCCTTGTATTGAGCAGTGATACGTTAATTATCTTTACTCTGAATAAACTATTGAGGATTTACAAACTCAGTACACTTATTGAAATTGGATTCAAAATGTTAATTTTACTTTAAAAAACATCTGTTTTAACTCTCCAGCACAACTGAACAAACTGACTGGATATAAGAGATTGAATCCGGTGAGGATCACTGAGATTTTTATGTTCATTTCTGCAACCTTTCAGCGGCGCAACGTCTATTATTAAAATGACGACTTTGATGTCCCTTTGAAGATATCATTCACATGCACATGAAACACCACAGACTGTAGTATAGAGAGTGAAATCTTCATCACTAATGTTTTTGAATGGTTAAATTTCCTCAACAGTCCATTAGCTCATAAGATGTTCTTACTTTATCGGTTTGGCTTTGAAATCACTGCTTTGGAGGTCGGATGCTCTTTTGCAATGTCTATTATTTTTATGTCGCCCCCTTTTTTTTTTTTTAATACTTTTGCAATAAATGCCACCTTTCACAATATTCAATTTTCCAATAATGCAGAGATTACAGATGTCACTGTGTCACTCACACGTTGGAAAATTGAGCCATATGTTAATGTTTAGGCATCAGCGCCTTGCAGCGTCAACCTCCCACCCTCTGCTCTTTCATATTTCCAGGCCCTTGTTATGTGTCAGGATATATAAAGGCTAATTACAAACGTATTTCACCGGACACACGCATATACCCACCCGCTGACTCCCACATACACACACGCAGACACATAGATGCACACAATACACTATGCATCCTGACATATTTCAACCCTTCCTGTCTCTATCTCAGGCCTTAATGTTCCTCCAATTACCGCCAATTACCGCTCTCACCACTGGTGGGTAGCAAAAAGATTAATGCCGAAATACCAAAGTCATTGGGCCGCTTATTGAACGTAACACTCTTCTGTCCCAGTATGCTGCTTCTGTATTGATTTTCAAAAGGCGACGCTGTTGATCCATGAAGGCAACATGGTGGCATATATTAGAGCCATTTGAGCCAATTAGAGTGATGTATGTCCCGGCCGGCGTAGTCGGGCGACACACTCGGATGGAGACGCGCTCCGTCATTTTTCAGAGTAATTAGAAAAACATCACATGCCATGACAGGCGGGGGTGGGGGTGAGTGTGTAACCCCTGGCACACTGTGATACTGCCACAGAAGTACACACGGGGCGCGCAAACACCAAGAAGGAGAGACGACAAACACTCTTTAACGTTGATTTATGATACAGATTCCAGCCTAATACCTCACATCATTTATCTTCATTTTAATGGGAAAGACGTCTTATTTACAAGTCAAATTACTGATTATCTACCTGGCAATATTCAGGTCTGCTGAGTTAGAGCACCGAGCTTTACATCACATTTGTAGAGGGCGCTCTGGGGCAACTGGGTCACTTGCAGGTTTGTTGGGAGTTACAGCACAGACTAAAAAGGAGCTTAACTCAGGCAGCCAAGCCTGGTGGGCCTATTTCAGAGGGATGGGACGAGGGTGTGTGTGTGTGTGTGTGTGTGTGTGTGTGTGTGTGTTGCGCACACATCCTATTTCTCTCTCCAGTGCTCCCATGGACATGATCATTCATGCCCACTTAAATCCTCCCCTACAGAGTCACACACAGATAAACAGCGAGCTAGTGCTACATCTGTGTGCTTGTATGCTTGTGTGAGGCTGCATGCGTGTGCGTGTGCGTGTGCGTGTGCGTGTGCGTGTGCGTGTGCGTGTGCGTGTGCGTGTGTGTGTGTGTGTGTGTGTGTGTGTGTAGGACCATATGTGCCACCTGACTACCTGTCTTGGCTCCAAACTTCAAAGCTTGACAGAATCACACTGTGGAGGAAAATGAAAACACAAGAAACCACCTCGCATCCAGTAGACACCACAGATACTGTATGTTTTCAAGCCTAAAGCAAACACACACGTTTTCTACAAAGGTGATATGAAAGGTACAGTAGGCGAGTGTGTGTTAATGCAGATGCATTCAGTGGTTTAGCGCCTGTGCTCAGCAGTGTCTCCCTTGGACCAAGTGACAACAGAGGGATCAAGAGAAGCCAAAGAGGGCTGATTCTCTCAAAGCCAAGTCTCTGTCCAACTGTCGCTCCATTTTTTTTTTTTTTTTTTTTTTGTTAATCTCAGTCGTACGTGAGCTGATGGAGGGAGGACTGAGGCTGTCTTCAGTGTCTATACCGTCCGCCTGCTCCTGCATGACACACAGCAGACCTGGAAAAATGAGGGAGAATTATAAAATAGAGATGAATTATAAAATGGCTTCATTCCAAATCAATCCAAATCCATTCTGGATAGAAAAGATAAAAACTGACAGGGAGGATCACCTTTATCGGAGCCTGGTTCCCGTGTGTTTGTTTGTCTGTAATGTGTGCTTGTGCACCTACTGTACATTTCGGGAGGTTGTGCTTCAATTTTCTGTCCGCATCGACCTTTTTTTTTGCAAGAAATGTACGACCCCCGTGACACCGCTCCGCTGCTGCTGGTTTCCTCCCAAAGATGAGGAAAATTTAGGAATAATCCCCAAAATATCTCACTAACTCTAACATGACAGAGAGAGTTGCTTTGTCACTGTGAGGTTTTAATGCTGTGAGTAGTGTACAGGATGACCTTACACCATTAGACTTACAGTACTGCGTGAGCCTGTGTGTTCGTCTGTAAGTGATGGAGATGGGTACAGGGCGAGACAAAAAAAAAAGACAGACTGGCACACATACAAACACAGTGGAACAGAAGCAGGCTCCTGGGAGCACGGGTGGCTCTGTGTTCTCTCTGGATAACAAATTAAATCAGAACGGTGTCCTCTGCTCTAATAGAGTAGCTGTGTCCTGTTTTATCTATTTACCACTGTACTATCTGCCTCTGTTGGGCTGTCTGCGGGGATTAGGGCTACTTAGTAGCGCCGTCCTGAGTTGGTTCAACTCGTGCCTCCTGATATTAAAAGTTCCATATCAAGAGATAAGGCAGATGTTTTTTTATTTTATTGTTTTATTATTATAAACACATCCCATGACAAGACCACTAACAATCAATTAACAATGCAACTAAGTATTGTCTGTATATCTAAAGCCTGATAGTCAAAGAACTACATTGTCTCCTAAGAGCTATTAAGAACACAAAATACCTGCCATAATGTTCCTGGTGGGTGACATACCCCAGTTTATTCTTGTGTGTCAAACTAGCAAAGCAGTTTTGACCTTTGTCGCTGGTCTGAGCGCGCTCAGTGACATCACATGGTGTACACATGGCACACTGATTTATTCTGGAGGGTTTCAAACTGCCGTCACAGAGTTATTTAAAATAAACTACACAGAATTAAACAGAATTAAAATGACCTTGAATGCAAACATGTGATATGTCGTGTAATATTGTCGCCCCAACCCCTCTCCATCAACATGTACTGCCATTTTATTAGGTACGCTTAGCTAAAACTAATAAAGCTCATAAAAATTTTGTGTTAAAAAATGGAAGGTATCATGCACATTCCCAGGTCTATATTTACAGTCTGGGGCTCTACTGGAATATCTTTGCATGATTTACAGTTAAAATAACTATTTGCTTTGTACTGGCTCTTTATGCAGCCTCTCAGTTCAGCCTCTGTCTGAAACAGGCCCAGTTTTAGCTCCTGTCTCTTAAAGGCCCCCATCCCAAAGAGCCCTCATTGGCCAGCTCCCTAAACAAACAGTAGTAGAAGGATTTTACTGCTTTTTCTCAAGCTGATTCAACTTTATTGCCATTTTGGAGGCTTAAGTTCGTGTTGCTGTTGATCTTTATTGTTATACTAAGTGGTGTTTCTGATATTCTATCCACATGCATTGGGAATCATATGTAACGCAGGTCTGGAAACATAAAACATTCACTTGGGTCATCACTGTCTTGCTCCATCTTTTCTCTGGGCTCTTCTTAATCTAGACAGATCCCGTTTCTCTTAAAACAGAACACTAAAGGGGGGTTTAATCATTGGTAATTGAAGACCCTGCTGGGAGTAAATGAGCCTTAATCTGACAGCTGAGTGCATACCATTAGCACCGGGGGCTTAGGCATTTGGATGGTACATTTAGTGCAATGCAGATAGAAGCAGGATTTATAGAACTGTAAGTAGCGTTGGTGCTGCGTTGGAGAGAATCGTCCCCACATCTAAATTGTGTACATCCACTGTGGGATCTTTAGCTCATGCTAAACCTATTTTAAATAAGCTTGTGGGTTGAGGCTTTTAGAGTTGTTTTTCCTGTAACTCTGTCCTCAAATACTACACGACTGCAACATTCAGCTGTTCAGATTGTAAATCAGACTTCTATCTGCTCTCTTTGGGAGTATTTTCATCACATCTGATGAAACATGATTTAATTCATTGTTGATCATATTTCATATAACTTAGATCCCCTGGTTGCTTCACTCTTTTACTCTCACCAGAGAATTTCTACTTTTATTCAGATAAGGCGCAAACACTGAATTGAAAATGCATTATCTGCCTTTTTTTTTTTTTTTGTATGCACTGTCTAAAGTGAAACCCTTCTGACTTACATCCCATTTGACTGATAAGCCCAGAATTAATATTTCTCAGACGAGTTCTGTGCTTCAGTCAGCTGGCAAAGGAATAGGACTGAAAGAAGAAGAATCTAAAGATGGAAGGCGAGCGTGAATTAAAAGATAAGAGAGAAAGTTTTTCAAACAATGTTTATTTCATTCTCAGTACATTGTGAAAAGGTCATAATAAAGATAAGCCTGTCATGTCTGGAAATACGATTGTATGAACAGATTTAAAACTAATGTCCTTTTAAAAAATATAAAGCGAATGTCTCGAAGAAAGACTCCTGGAAATATGGACAGCCTTGCCCAAAATGTAAACAATAATAATAGAATCCAATCAATATTCAATATTCACACATCATAATTAATTCATTTAACACCATGAGCCCATTAAGTTGTGTTTCCTGCAGGGCTGAAGTGAGAATAACAGAGTGGTAACATTACACATATGTGTAAGTGTGTGTGTGCCTCTGTGTGTGTGTGTGTGTGTGCATACTGTTGTCCCCAAACAGTAAGATGTGTTTGTCTCTGCACCTTCCACATGAGTGCCCGTGTTGGGCTGTAAGCCTTACAACCAAAAATGGTCATCTTCACTGTTTCCTAACAACACTTCCACTTTCAGAAGCTAAAAACGGCACCTAGAAATGTAAGGTTAACAGGAGCTGCTGGGAAATACTAACCTAAAATAGAGGAAAGGAAAGAATGGGTGATATTTACTTGTGTGAAGTGCAAAGTAATAATTCAGATGTTTGTTAAGTCAGATCTGCTGTAGTGAAAATATATCAGAATAAACACTTTAATCAGACAAGTACAAATAGATGTTTTTCTAAGATAAAGATGAACTGATCAAATAAAGGTGGATTTCCTGAACCTGGAGGTGACATTGTCAGGGTCTCCATGGAGATTCAACCTTTTACCGATATGAGCAAAAAAAAAAAAAAAAAAATCTGTGCTTGTAAGCAAGCATAACCAAAATGATCTTTTCTACTGATAAGCCAGGCATACATAGATAGAGGAAGCTTATATACGTTAGATAGATACAGCTCAAGCAGCCAATACATTAGTTTTGCATCTTGCTGTTAAAGATCCTATCTGACAGGATGAGATTTCCACTAAATTAAACCTAAAGCGGGACCTGCCAAAGCACAGAAAACAAGCTGTGTGTTTCCTCATCAAAGCCATACTGTGGCAGTAGCAGTAAACCGTAATGAGCTACGGCATATTGCAAATGGCTAGACATTGTGTGTAACTGCTGGCAACGTTCAGAGCAGGAGATGTAAGAAAGCTGCAACATGGCTTTCACTAATCCCTGTTGTGATTAACAGCATGCATGCCTTTTGTCTTTGTTCGTAGCATTCGTTGTGTGCGGGGGGGGGGGGGGGCGTGTGTGTGATTGTTCCTGTGTTTTCATCACATTGCACTTCACTTCACCGCATGTGTGAAGGAAAGTACAGGTCGATAATTCAGCCGTAGTAGTAGTAGTAGTTATGACCCAGGGAAGTGGATGGCTACATGAAATTTTCATATGAGGAGGCGGCGGGTTGGGTGGATGGTTAGATAGATAGATGGCAAAAAGTGGACTTAGATGCAGGAGACCGTTTTTCACTTCCTGTTTCCAACCACACGTGTCATGTTTCCAACAGTGAGTCGGGACAGTTTTTAAAAAAAGTTTTTAACTTCCATTGTTGTGGTGTTTACTGTTGCCACGACGACAAAGGTTGCGTAATGAAGACATAAGGAAGTAGTAACTTGAACCCACACCACGTTTGATGTGATCATATGAACCCAAACCATGATATTTCCCTTAACCCTAACCAAGTAGTTTTTGTGCCTAAACCTAACCAGACCTTAACCACAGCATTGTCACACCATAAAACATCATTATTTTTTACGATTACTGGCGATAGAGGCGGCATATTAGAAAACTCTTATGGGTCGTTCTGGAAACGCTCCTATGAGTCGTTCTGGAGTGCGGGTACAATCGGCCTATGTGGTGGTTTCATTATGAGGATGTGTTGGTGATGATGTATGTGCATGAGAGCAATGTTGTACCACTTCACCACTGTGTTGCCGGTACAGAGAATGTGGAGAACAAAACAAATGCTGATAGCTTTGTTGTTGTTGTTGTTTAGCATTCATCTGTGGTGTTTTCTCGGGTTCTCTTTCATTTGCTCTGTACATAATGTTCTCCGCCTCAAAAGGAGACACAGTCCTTTAAAATGAAAAATGAATATTCTGTTGTCTAATCAGCCTTTTGGATATGATGTATGTACGTAATGATTTATTCTTTGCTTTCCTAGAGGACTTCCATCCTATAACATGACAAGATAAAGAAAAAAAAACCTGGATATTATTTTTTTTGGTTTCCTTTCTGTTTCTTGCTTATTTCTCAGCTTCCCTTGTTGTCTATAGCAGTATAGGCTCTACTTGCTCTACCACCCCTCCAGAGTGGTAACACTAATTTGGGTAAATTTGATATTTGAATAATGTGAACTTTAATTATACAATTAAAAATATGCCAAAACAAAGCTTTTGATTCATCCCTCCGGCTTCCTCCGTCTCTGTGACCTCCGTGACTCCTGCAGTGTTGGAGGTTGTGACCTGGTGGTGGATTAGCAGTTTCTGAGCTGGCTCGGCTACAGATTGGGATTGACTCAGTACTCTGACCCATCCTCTTACTGCTAATTGGTTAACCCTCTAATCCAGCTGGCGGTCAGTAATAACACTCTCCAAAGGCAGCTTTGCTGTTTTGCTTGAGCTCCGCCTGCTGCGCCAGGAAACTGCTGCCAAACTGAGTGTCAGTTCATTAACAACAAGTATCTGTGAGAATACACAGATACTTGGTTGACACATTTGTGTGGGAGGACTGTTGTAAACAGTAAACTTTGCAGATAGCTTCAGTCCTCGCTCAGTGTCTTAAGAGGATGCATTCAGGCACAGTGTTGAGTTATATCTATAGGCTGCATAGTGAAAACAGCATGTTGGCAGAGCAGCAGCAGCTTCAAAGGATACATTCATGCACAGTATTGAGCGTAGGTCACCCACGTTTTGGCTGCGCTCAGACCCCAACACAATCACTGTAGCTATGTGTTTTGAAAAGGAGAAAATAGCCTTAAAGTGTAAAAATATGCTTAGGGCTGTGCTGACACTCGTACTGTATAGCGATAATGAAGCAATAATGATTATAGCTGCATTGATTAAATTAGAAGTTCCATCAGAAGTGTGCGAGACCGATGACTGAAAAACGTGGCTGAAATGACCTTGTGTAGACGAGCCATGAAAGGATAACAGAAAGGGGTTTAACATTTGTAGCTTGCCTACACAGATATAATTGAGTATGAAATAGTATTTATTCTCACACCTGCACGTGTACAGTACAGAATAAACATCAGGACGACAACCAATAAGAGAGCAAGTATATAACAACCTGATGGCCTCTTCTGGTAGCGCTCGCTATTCAGAAATGCAGGGTTTCAATGTTTTGTGCTTTTCAAGGATAACGGGTTATTGTGGAAATACAGGTCTGGATGACTGAAATAACTTTCTATTAGCTTGAAGTATATTTGCCTTATAAGTGTATATGGTGAACTTGTCGATGTCAGTTGGGTATCTTCATACAATCCTAATTGGGGGAAGGAACAAGTGTTCAAAGTTTGATATAATAACCATCACAGAAGACTGAGGGCGAGTAACGACTTTAAGTATTGCGTGGCACTGACGGCTACATTAGAACTGAACTAGATGAAGTTAAAATTGGTTTACACAAGATACACACGTAGATCCCTGATGTCGAATTGATTATCTTGATTAGATAATAGAGGTGAAGCGGGGGCCATATTTGAGCGAAACCACCGACTGTGAGAAATCACACGGGACAGGTAATCTGAACGAAGATAAACCGGTGCCCCCGGGATCTTAATTACTGTATACGTAATCGTATTGTATTGCCATGCACAGTCTTTCCGTGTAAACTAACAGCATTATGCTCAAACAGAGCAAGATGCCATATGTTCAGGTTGGAGCTGTCAACTCACATTCAGGAGATTTCAGCTGCTCAGAGTTCTCTTTTCTCTCCATTTGTGTCAGGTATTTCCCCCCCAGTGGCAAACTGGAACAAATGTTAAGGCTAATTGATCCAGCTAATGAAATGGCTGTGCCCGAAACCGAGGTCACACACACACACACACACACACACACACACACATCACGGGAATTACAAATGTGCTTATACTACAAGGCAGGAAATGATTGAGGGGGATAAATGACTGGTCAAGGACTAATTAATTGATCGGATGGGTTTTTGTTTGCATGGCTGTTTACGTATGTGTGTGTTAGACACTAGCCTAAATTCAGGTATGATGGCTGATGGGATGTGTTAGTCAGAGGGGAAGTTACAGTAAGTGGCTCCTTAATGGGCAGCTGTGGCCTCATCTGTCAAGTCTGGACAGCACCAAGGCATCAGGCAATACACACACACACGTACACGCACACACGTACAGCATAGTTATCGTGCAGTAAATTAAATGTTATGTTTCTGTGTGTTAGGGTAGCGCTAAAACGGGTCAATCAAGAACAGTTTTGTTAATCATTCAATTATTTAAGTCATTTATTAAGCAAAGAAGCTGAACACCTGCCAGCTCCGGCTTCTCAAATGTAAAGATTTGCCACTTTTCTCTGTTTTTAAATCATTTTAACAGCTTTGGGTTTTGTAATGTTGGTCACAATTCAAGCTATTTGAAAATATCTCCTTGGGCTCGAATAGGAATGGACATTTTTCTCTATTTTAAAGACTGAACAGCAAGTTATATAATATCATAATATTAACCACAGCTGAATCAAAGACTAAAATAGTTCTTAGTTTTCACCTTGCTTGTGTTACATACCTTTTAGCTTAAATTTGTCAAAAACCATCAAATCATCGAACCTGAAATGATACCGTAATATAAACCATCTGTCAGAGCAATGGGGTTCACTTACTCTTCCAGATAAAGCATACTAATATACTAATCTCAGTTTTTAGACGTTTCTCCACATGGTAACAGTGCCCTTGCTGTCATTCTCCATTTAGCTTCAGTTATACCAAACTGTGATGATTTTAGCTCCCTGTTTACCTTTTGGGCATGCTGCTTGAAAACTGTGCAGTTTGCCCTGCCTCATAATGGAATATTCCATTAGGAAGTCAAAGTGTTTTTTTAATGCCCCTCTGTTGCTTTTGCGTGTATGTTGGGAGGTGGCGGTGAATCGAAATAAAACTGTGCTGATAAATGTGTTTCCTGCAGACCCCCCCCCCCCAAGGCTCATTAAAGTGCTACAGTGCCAGGAGACCATTTGTCTCTGAGTGGTAAATACACAGTGGAAGCAGAGGAGTGATGGCAGCGCGAGCTGTGTGGTCTCTGTCTCTGCTGGGGATGCAGTGCAGGAGGTGGGAGGTGTTTTTTTTTTTTTTTTTTTTTTTTTTTTCATGGTGTGTATGTGTGTGTCTGGCTGTGTGTTCTTGTGCACACATTCTCACTTTATAATTTTCTCTACTGAATAACGTGCTTCATTTGAATCCAAGGTCACACTGCTTCTATTAAAATAGATTCAAATACCTGGAGCCCAGTCAATATTAGCTAGAATTAGAGGAATGCAGATTCCAGGGGGGTGAAATTGATTTCTAACTGTAGTCTGTTCTGCACAGACATGGTTTAATGTGGTAAGCATGAGTCCTGCCTCAGCTGAGCACACGCTCCATGTTGTACTTGCTCTGGAAGGGGGCTGCTAGTGCAGTAAAGCTTTAAATTTGAGTGGTTTTTCCTGTTTTTATTTAAACTTACAGTTACTATTTAAACTTGCACTTACAGTAATGTAGTCCTAAACTTTTTCATGTGAAAGAGTCATCTATTGTTTATTAACTGGATGTTGATTTAGATGTACTGTTTTTCTGATAGAATACAATACAATAACAATACAGATGAGCATATGAAAAACTGAGTAAAATTTTAACGTAAATGAATAAATCACCAAGTAGAATTTGTTCCACTTGTATTAAATAATAATTGGATTCGATAAGTAATTTATCGAACCGATTTATTGAGATTGCTTCCTTTGATTCCACAAATTCCTTTTATAAATAATATTTATGTACAGAATCAACACTTTGAGGTCCTGCAAGTAACCTTCAATAATTTATATCCATCACCCGAGAGGTTTCGTTCTGGTAGCAATTCATCTTCGTTCCTCTGGAAAACCGTTCTTGAGACAAGAGTTTGGACAGCCAAGTTGTGATCATTTTACAGTTTTGTGGAATTACTGCTTTTCTTGAAATCATCACCGCATGTATAATGATGAATTTGCTAATATACCAAGTCAAGCATGACAGCTGAAGGACATAACTTAAGCACAGTGGGTCATCATGGCTAAGAGACGCTGTTCCTCAACATACTCTGCATGCTTTGTACACCACACACACACAAACACGCACACGCACACACACACACACACACTTCTAATAATAATAGGGTGGGACGCCTGAGGAATGTGTCCAGGCAAGCGAAAACATTGTACCGCTGGTTTGGCAGAAATCTCACTGCCAAGTCTTTTAATTTGCCCTCCTACTATTTTCTCCCTCTTGTACAATCAGGGGTTTGTGTACTTCCATGTTTAGCAGGGGGAGACAAGACAACGAGCTGCGTCTATTTATTTACCAGTCGTTTTCAGTCAGGGGTTGTTGATGCGTGACCGGGAGACGTGCTCTGGAGGCAATGCTGACTAAAGCAGAGATGGTGCGAGGATTTGGCTCAGTAGCAGCAGCCAGGATTCTGTCAATGGCCAAACCACAATAGAAAATGAGTCCTTGTGTAATAGCAGTATAAAAACAGCAGGGAAAAGATCAGATACTCCGCATGTAGCTGCAATATCAGCACAGATCTCAAATGCTATAGTGTATACTGAAGTTATATTCATAAGGTAGTTTTTATGGGACCCAAAGTCAACTTTGCATCTGTATTGAGGGAGTGTTCATGACACGTCATTGTTCCGAGGTCATTTGCTCACCCCTCCCCGAGGTGCTACACAATCGCTACCCTTGTCACACCTTTCCATACCGCACACATGGAAATGGGTGGAATTGCATGCATGTTATGGAAGAATTCAGGTTTGTGTATAATTCACCCTAATTGTACCATTATTTTCCTTTCCTGTCTGAATGAAAGGGGAAATACTTGTTTCAGTTGTTACACTCCCAGATGAAAACATTTCATGCTGCTTTCTTGCCTTTCATTTTCCAGTTTGGTCAAGTAAAATGCGTTCTTGTCAGTTCAATCCGAGGCTTTTTGTATCAAGTGTAGTGCAATTCATTGGGACAGAGCATGTTGTCAGAAAATGACAGATTGCCCAGAATATGCTCCAAAATATGCTATTACATTGTCAATTTCCTGTCCAGTCATTGTGTTTTTGAACTTGCGTGAAAATGGGCCAGGACAGTTTAATTTGCCTGGTCTATTCCTTACCTGACCACAGGCAGCTTTTATGTTTTTTTGTAGTTTATATTTCATAGATGTTTTCAGTACACATCCCTTTAAAAAAAAAAAAAAATTAAATAAATAAATGAAAAAAAAAACCTGCCCTGTGTAAAAGCAGTTTAGATTGAGCCTAGAAGGGCATTGTAAGTGTACCATGATAATGGTTGTTGAGAGAGGAGAGACCATTACCTCTCCACTCTCACCACCCAGATTTTTTTTTTTTTTTTTAAATGGTCTTGGGGATTGAGACCTCTCAACCTTGGAAAGTTTCACATTTGAAGCATGCAACCACATATTAATGATTGCTGTACTGCTGCCATGTACACACTGTATTTTTTGCTGATGACATCATTTAAAGTGGTGGCCTGAAGAGGTAAAACTATACAATATTACTATCCCCATGAGGAAAAACAAAGATTAGAGAAAAGTCAGAAAAATAAACATATTTTGTGTAGCAAAATGATATGTTTGTAATGTAATTAACCTTGCAACCCATTACCTGGTTGGAAACCACAAGGAAACACAACCACCAAGTATGTATTGTGTGTGTTTTGGAAATCGATAGTAAAGGATTTATTATATCACTCCCACATATGTCACAACCTACAACATGCTAAAAAGGAAGCTAGTTAACTTAAAAGAGCAAATATCATTGCTCTTTTTGACTTTTCATATCAAGATACAAGTGTATCTTGGACCAGTCTTGTTTAGTCTGACCTTGCCTATTCCTACCAGTAACCTCTGAACTTTTCCTTGAGGGTCAGCAGACGGAAAATACGTCTTACCTGGTAATTACATCCACCTGGCTGATTCTCCTTAGCGGGGCTTTCTCACTGGGGCACACCTATCAGCTTAACCTCACATGGCTCACTTTAATCACAGCCCAGGTAGCATGGTGGCCTTTGCCCACCACCGCTGCGCTCCACCCAACCGCAGAGGTCCCCAGTTCTTTTGCTATACTAGCCATTCATCATTCAGACACAAACTAATGCCCTGGGCACCTTGCTGTGTCTGCTCCACTGTGGAATTATGGGGACTTTTCCCACCCAACCTTCTTACTCAGCAGGACAGGTGATGGCGTTAGCGTAAAGACAGCTGACTCATTATGATCAATAATACATTATTAGGATTAATGTACGTATTATAGGCCTCAGGGTCAAGTACTGAGGGTGAAATACCCCACCAAAAATGTATCGTTTGACCACC
Organism: Scomberomorus guttatus; assembly: GCA_038419695.1. NCBI lineage: Eukaryota > Metazoa > Chordata > Actinopteri > Scombriformes > Scombridae > Scomberomorus > Scomberomorus guttatus. The sequence continues at coordinate 14,039,631 of CM076462.1, forward strand.
CACAGTTTTTCACAGAGGAGCAAACTACTAACTTTTTTTTAGTGCTGCCTTTTAATCCTACAGCAGCGAGTTGAGTAATTTTACCAGTTCACTTTCCATGAGGAGCACCACTCAGTCTGTGAAGGATGTTGCATTAAATCCTCTGTGGCTCTAAAGGGAGCTTTCTAAATTTGGAGACTATAACACTAATGATGTCATCAGGGTTATCTCGGTTTGGGCTTGAGACTTCTTGGTACACGGAGTGTGAAAAATGTGGGCATTTATTAGGCTGGGAGGGTCAAATTAAAGACTCTGTTGAGTTGCATAGTGGAAACTGTAGGATCCTGGACACTGGAGCCTGGCCCACACTAGGGACTAAAAGTCGGTATATGTCAGCCTCTGCTACCTCGATTTTAACCTTTCTTTTTAAAAGTTGTCTGTTGTGAGACCTCCAAACTGCAATATCACTGGAGTTCCCCTTTTTAAAAAAACAAAATTTACATGCAGTATGCCTTTAAGAGGCAAAACAGTACCTCTGTAAAAGCTTGGACTTCTTTGCATCTCTGAGATGCTGAGTGTACGATGGAGGATTCGTTTTTGGTGTTTGGGTTTCTGCCAAACTCTCTCCCTGAAACCAAGGACAGTCATTACTGTGAGATGAGTAACTGGACTGCCGCTCTGTACCCTTGAGAATCATGACAGGGGCGTAAAGCTCAAGATGGCTGCTTCGTGCGGCCATACTCTGTGGTAAACCTCAACTAGGGGGTCCTTGTGTTCTTGGCGTTTCTTGTGGCCCTCCTTGTGTCTTCCTGACGTCATGCCCAGGCAGAGGAGAATGCCATCTGTCGTCGTCGTGGAGACAGGAAAAAAAACCCCGGGGTCCAGAACATGTCCCTCGCCTCCACTTTGAGGCAGCACTGGTAAAGCAACAATGAACAGGTCAGGTATCAACAGGTATTTATAGTGTAATCTGGGTGACAAGATGAAAAATGATTAATTAAAGCATTTGATGTGTTTGTAGATAGCATAAATATGTTGAGAAGTGTAAAAGTTTTCCTTTTTGTTTTATTTTCCTCTAATTTCCCCTTATTTGAGCCACGTGCCCGCTCCTCAGTCAGTAAATCAAAATGGAAACAAAAGAGAGAGGAACAACTTGTTGGGTGTGAGACACTGTTTCTCTCCTTTGTCCCTCATTTCTACGCAAGGCCATGTGTAGCCGGTCCTACCTTCCCCTCCTTCCCCTCCACCCTCCTCCGTGCTCTGGAGGAATATCTAATGCCTGTATAGATTGTGAATTCCAGTTATGGCGCGTCTGAATCATTGGTATGCAGAGCGCAGGGCACAAGTAGCGGATGTGCCGGGCAGAATCGACATGTACAGGTTTATTGAAATACTCTCCTCATTCTACCGGTAATTGCTCTCGCTCTTGCCTCCTGCTTTTCTGCTTCCTTCTTTCTCTCTCTCTCTCTCTCTCACCCGCGCTACATCTCTCAATTTCTCTCATCTCATTGCTTGTACCCTGTCCTTTTCCCTGTACGTCCCCCTCTATTTAGTACATCCCTTGTTACTCTCTGCAGTACCCCAGTTTCCCCATCTTTCTTTATCCACTTTGCCTCCCTTACCTTCCTCTGCTGCTTCCTTTCTCCATTTTCATCTTCATTATCATTCTGCCTACCCTCGCCTCAGTGTTCCTCTTTTGTCACCTGTGAGATTGGAGTGGAGGATAACTGAGATTCCATCATGGGTCTCATGAATAGGTTATGCAGATGTCATTGACACCACTGCACCTCCATAAATACACAGCTTATTACCTGCCTCTTCCTGCACCACACGCATAAGGCCTCACGTTCATCTCGCCTAACTACCTGTCTCTTCAAATATGTAGAATTTATGCAGCATGTATGGCATTCACTGTAACACCACAGCAAATATCCAGCGCAGGTGAACCCGAAAGACGTGATTTGCGTATGTCATCCTCGCTCGTCTGTTTGTCTTTGAGAGCAGACGGTACATAACCGCGACTTCTATCTTGAGCCGGCTGCTTTCAACTCTGCCTCAGCTAAAACAAACACAAACAGTGAGCTCCGTTCACACGCTGGCATTGTGTGAATTACCTTTCTTGTTGCTGTTGTTCCTTTCCTATATTCATAATATGGTGTTTGTGCAGCATCTTTTGCTGATTCTGACTGTTGTATGTTTCTCTCTACCTCTCTCTCTCGCTTTCTGGACTCCTCAGGGCTGTCCCAAAGAGAGTAGTAACCGTTTTTATGTGTACATTTGAAGGCTTCTGGCAGCGGCGGAGGTGATATAGAGTTCATTTTAGGATTACATCTCTGCCTTGGATGAGTGTGAGGTTGGAGGCAGACATGGGTTGTTAACAAAGACAGAATTATGACCAGGATTTCCTTGTGAAGACAAGAGACCGAATTTCACCCTGACCAGTTTAACCTCATAAGAGGACTGTAGAGAATCATCCTCTTTATGTCCCTGTCTTATGTGCCATGCGGGAGCGAGAGATAAGATAAAGGGAAAGGAGGGGGGGCACGAGCGCATTTTGCTGGTGGGCGTCAGTAATTTGTCAACATTAACAGGGTGTACGCAGCTTTCAACATGACAGAAATAATCTCGATAGACACGGCATTCAATTTGAAGTGCGGCAGAATTGCTGCAGGATAGGGAACTTCACATCTTATGTAGCCGAGGCCCGCCACTATATGCTAATGGTCATCTCCAGATGGCTGAACGCCGGCACACAGTTTGACTTGGCTTTGCTCAATGATGCATATAAGCCACATTGACCACCAGTGAGATCATCTGACCTTGCATCTCACTGCCCTGTCTGTGTCATTGCCCACAGTCGACGCTTTTCCAGGCAGCAGCGTGTGCTTTGTCACTATTTTTTTCATATTCAGTGTGTCATTCTTGATGAAAATCTTTGTTGCTGCACAAAAAACTAATTTCTATTCTGATTACATGAAGTTGATCTTGCTGATATAATATCGAGTTGCATTCTGGTTTAACAAGTTTGTGAATTGTCCTAAGGCTTCAATAATCTCTGTTTAGCCTGTTTTTCCCCTCTTAATCTGAACCCCTCCTTTAACTACATTTTAATAGGAAATTAGAAGTTTTCATTGGAATTTTTATCTGATCAGTACAGTTCTTACAAACTGATATTTTGGACACTACAATTATGCTGCAGGCTTACAAAATATAAATATCCCTCTCTCTTCCTGTACATCCCATTGACAGGAAGCTAGAGCACACCACTCATTTAATGCTTACAGACATTACCACCCTTTCTGGAGTCTAATAAAAGAATATGTTCGCATTGTAAATGGGAAGTAATGAGGTGGGAAACAAAAAGGCTGTGGATGGGTGAGCCGGGTGTCGAGACGGTGGGTATCAGTACCAGGGAAAGGAAGGATACCAGTGTGTGTGATGGTTGATGGATAGATGAGGAAAGTGTGTAGAAAGGCATGGAGCGAGAGAGCGGAGGGGCTCTATCTGCCTGCTGCCTCTCCCCATAGGAACAGCTGCCTCTCAGACTGCAGCAGATGTAGATTCACCGAGGGGGGAGAGATGGTCTGCAAACTCCCTTTGGTCTTTTCTTTTCTCCTCTTTTCCTGCTGAATAAAGAATATATCACTTTACTTTTCCCGATGTGAGAAGATTCTAACATGAATACATATTTCATGCCTCAACTGATGGGTCATAGTGATACATTTTAAACCTTCGTATAGATATTTCATGTGCCTCCCTCCCAGCTGTAATTTCCGACTGCATTTACAGCGTTTCATTTTGCACATTTCATGTTGTAGGATAAATTCGCTACATCATAACTACTGTGTGCTGGCTAAACTGGAGGCTGCTTGATTGAACAGTTTGAATTTGATTAGCCCAAGCCCTCTCTTCTGGAAAGAGATGTTTCCAATTATAGTTTTTCTATTTGTTAACCCCCCAAATGCTTCTAATGGATAATACATTAAAGTTGGCTGTTAAGAGATACAGTAGCATGTCTGATTTGATTAAAAAGTGGATATGGAGGAAACACAGTGTATCAATCAATTGTTAACTGTTGTTATCGATTGTTAACTAAAAGTTGTCTAGTGACTAATAATGTGATGCTTTATAATATATTACCTTTAATAGCCAAATGTAATAAAATGATCCTCTTAAAAGGAAATAGCTTGGTACTGTAAAGGTGTGGCCTATTTTTAATGAGAAGTTGTTAATAAATAATAAATCATTAAGTTCTTTATTATACATGCTAAACAGCTGCATGTTATCATCGTGAGTGTTAGCATGCCGTTGTTAGCATTTAGCTTAAAGCACTGCCATGTCACTACCAGCCATGTTTTTGTGCGTTACGGGAATATCTGGGAAGATGCAGACAGTGGAAACAGCTGATCCGTCATGTGAGTTAAATGTTTGCTACGTCAGAACTTATTCGGCATTTAGCGCGTTAACTCTTTTTCGAAAAAGGCAAAAAGCACCTCAAGCGAACGTGAACTGAGGCTGAACTGAGGAGCTACAGAGAAATCTGTCTGAAATGATGCACAAGATGTTTTCACTATCCTGTCTCCCTCAGCATATAAGTAGAACAGTGTGTTTTATCTTACTTTGAAACTACGTAATGAGAAATTTGCCAGAAATGCCGGGAACATTAGGTTTCAAGCGGTTAAATGAAATGCTAAGTTGTCATTTGCTGGAATTCTCATGAACCGATTATCTTTCTCTCTCCGCAGATCTGAGATCCCAGACCCTTTTGTACAAGAGTGTCAAATCCCACATGTTTCACTGCTGATGTATCTAACCTAGTTTTTGGTTTCAACTGCAGAAAGCTCCCTTCACTTTCTGGCCCCATTTGAGGTTCATTTAAAGGATAGTGTGAGTATTACTGTGTGCGTGATTATGTCTGTGTGTGTGTGTGTGTGTGTGTGTGTGTGTGTGTGTCATGCAAGTGTAGGTGCTTGTGTGATTGTGTTTTCACCCATTGTAGCAAATTATCTTCTTCATTAATTTTGACACACCAGGAAATTAGCCTGTTCTCTGCTTGAGGCTACGTCTAAATTAGAATGATTGCGGTAATCCTGAGATTTCAAGGGCTTGAGAGACTAAGCCTATTCTAGGCTGAAATAGTCAAAGGGAAAAAAAAAAGAAGACTGGGGCATTTCTAAGTGATTTCTCTCATACAAGTTTATCAGTCGGCCGTTCATGGTTGTTTAACCAACTGGGCAGTCACAGTGTGATGTTTTTGTTGCCACTTTTATTTTCAGTATCTCTGTATATCTGTGTCGTATTGATCAGTATGAGATCCAGTTCATCAAAAGCTACAAAAGCTTTTTTCTTTCTTTCAAATTTGACTTGCTTATGTCCTCAGCTCCGTGCAGTATCACTCCTTCCCTCATCTCTGCCTGAGAGCCTTCATTTCCCCTACTGTCATCCCTTCCCTTTGTTATGTTTGGCTGTGTTTGTCTGGGGTCTATTGTGTGGGATGCGGGGAAGGTAGGCCGACTCTCCAGAGAGCCAACGGCGTATTCCAAACACAAGACATTTGACTTTTGGTGTCAGAGGATCCGCACTCAGATACTTGACTGTTGGACTGCCCACCCAGAGGCCTGTCTGCACAGCAGTCGGCTCAGACACAATGGAGCATGGGAGAGAAGGAAGAGGAGGGGGAGATTAACAGCTGAGACAACCATGTACTGTGCGGTATACTGCCCTATGGGAGGTCTATTGAGTGAAAGCTCGATGTGCTACAGTGGTTCGCAGCGCAGTGCAGAATTCTGCTGTACACAACCACCACTGTTGCATGTTGATTAGATTCCCTTTTATTTTATTTACTTATTTCATGTAGGTTTCTCGTTTTCCCCGGCTTCAGGAATACCCCAGCCCGCGCTTTCAGAACGCAGACACTCTAATCCAATCTCAGTTCACTCTCCGTGGCTCTAAGGTCGTCTGCGGAGAAGATTTTACTGCTGCTTGTCCCAGTTACAAAAACAGGTCTGTTTCCTGGGGTGTCTCACCGCTTCCTCGAGTTATGCCAAATTATGTTTGTTTTGACAGACCGGCTCACACATGTCACAGAAGTTGTATTAGATAAACCTTTTACATTCCTGAAACACAGTTAGAAGAGTGGAAGTGCTCTACTGTGCTGTTGCGCTACTCCACCTGGTCGCATGCCAGTGACTAATAGCTTGTTAAAAGGGGGATGTATCATGCACATTTCCAGGTGTATATTTATATTCGGGTCCACTTTAAGAATTGGACAAGAAACTGTGCCCCTCGCATCCTTCTGCTTTTAGTTGTGGGTTAATTCATCCTGACATTAACATGCCACAACTGCAGATAATTTCCTTCATATTACTGCTTTTTTATGGAGAATGGATTTGTAGGGTACCTAAGTGCAGTAATGTGTAAACCTCGTGAAATCGGCTACCAGCTCGTCAATAACAAATTCAAATCAAATCCACTCCAGCGTCCTTGTTAGACGTAATTTCTGACTCTTGACTTTCAAGTATCAAAGAACCAAAGAAAAATGGGTCAAACAAGAGAGGGCTATTTTAGCCACATAGCAAGATGACTTTTAAATTGACATAGCTCTTTCTACATGAGACATGGTTAATTTGCTTTAATGGTGAAATTACATGGACATCAACCTCGAGACGCTGACTGAGATGGCGTACGGCCAGCCAGCCCAGCATGAAGCCAGTCTTCCTACCCTGACTGACTTATCTCTGCAAAGTTAATCAATAATTAACCATAAGACATGCTGCGACGAGGGCGGCAATGCCCCTATAGCAAGATAACACCTCACATTAACGCTCTATTTATCTTCCTCTAATAGTGGAGTGTGCTTGTACAACTTATCAGCCATTTGGGTGAAATCCTCAAGCATTTGTATCAGTTTGAGTTTTCTACATTTTCACTTTTTGGGATGTGAGATCAGCCTTGTTTTCCATTCAATTGCCCTGTTTCGCCTTGTCTCAATCTGTCAAAGGAGCATGTAATTCCTTGAGCGAGGTGGAAGCATGAAAATCTACAAAAACTGCCGGTTTTTACAGGAGAGTCACGCGTATCTGTCTCTGCTGTGTGCGTCTATTGTATGTGTTTGAGTGTGTTATTTTTAGCCTGTTTTTGGGGCTAGCCTGTGATCAGAATGATTTGGATTCAAATGAGTTTGGCTTCGCCCCTAACACGAGTCTTTCTCTCAGTCTTTTCAATCAGCGCAGCTGCAGCTTGAAGTGAGCACTCAAAATAGCTCGAATAATGGGACACTATTCCCATAGTGTTGGAAAACATTTCACAATACACACAATTAATGGTTCTCTTCATCATACAAGTGTTAGCAAAACAAAGTTGTAACTGTAGCACAGTTGACCTTCCGCAGTGAGGCTGTCACCATGAAGTCAGAACTATGGGCACATACTGTTAAACCTGCGATGTTGTTGTAAATGTTCACAGATGACCTGGAAACTGTTCAGTGACTAATTATAATTCAGTAAATTGGATATCGTTAACAGCTCATGGATTCCAGCGCCTGCTCGGCCATGTGCTTGAGTTGAAGTCAAGTTCAGATCACATGTCTCATGATCTGATACAGTAGGCCTGCTGAAGGAGATCACATGAACATAAATAGATTCTCTCTCAGCTGAAATCTGTCAGAACTTTTACATTTTATTTCAATTTTCTTCCGTAAGGATAGCATAAAATTCAGTTTCCCGATCCATCCTTAGCATACAGTATTCCAGCTTGAGGACAGGTGGATAAAAAGATAATATCTGGCTGTCACCGTCTATCAATAACAAACTGATGACTGTGAGCCATCGCTCTTTGAAGTGCTGAAGCAAACTGCTGTGCGCAGAACAACAGCTGATGAAACAAATCAGCTTGTCTCTCCATAACTGTGATGCATTTCCCACTGGAGATTCCTTTTTCTTCCCTTTGTGTCATTCTCCTCTTCTCTCCTGTCTCATCCCATATCCATTACAGAATCTAGGTTACAAAGATTTTTTTTTTTTGCTCCATGTCTTAATTTTCTCTCCTTTACTTTAAGGTTGGATATTATCATCACGTTAATAAAAATCCAAGCTGTTAAAGTTAAAAGTATGTTAACTTTCTTACATAAATACAGGAAATTGTAGCTCTTTCAAACTAGTTTGTATTCTCAGTACAGAGAGTGATGTTAAACAGAGAGAGTATTTGGCAGCTGTCCTTTGTTGCCTTTGAATTAAAAAAGATGTCTTTGTCACTGACATGTCCTTACAGAACAAAAATCCAAACTAAGCAAACAAAGTGGTCTAAACAGATGCATTATTCATAGAGCTCATAAGACATTCTGCCTCTGCTGAACTCCTTTCCAAAAAAGAAGCGGCTGAGGGACCTTAGTGGGAATCCAAAGATGTAAGGAAACATGGAGCGGCTCCTTCAAGTTGTCAGTTGCTCAGCTTCGCCTTTTTGAGGCTAAACTTTGGTATGGTAATGATGAAAAGAAACGTGTTACTGCGAACCTTCAGAACAGATGAATTCTTTTAGTCTACCCAGACTGTGTTGTCTTGCATGTTGCCTGAAAATGAAATGTGTTACACCCAAAAAAATTAAATCCAAAGGAAAGACGGCCGTAAAACAAAAACAACCAAAGAAGTCCAATTTCCACTTTTTCACGGCGAGTGTTTGTGTCCGTCTTCTTTTGTTGTCTTAACCACTAAATAATCCCTGAGCTGCTCATTAAAAAAAAAAAAAAAAAAAAAAGGCCCGTCTTCCCACTAATGTTCCAGCACTCCTAACCCACGCCTGCCATGTTGTTCCAGCAGCTAAGCTAACCACCCCACCAGGGACAGGCAGCGAGGAACGTGAAGGGGCCGCTCGTAGCAGCAACGGTCGCGCCGAAAGCAGCAGGCACATGAAATAATGAGAAAGTTGAACTATGTCTCAGCTAAATCAATCGATAGAGAAATCGATATCACGCAGCCATGTTGTGTGGCCTTTGCAGCGGCACAGGTGAGCATATAACAGAGCGAGTATACCTTCACGGCAGGATACTTTCTCATGTAAAGAGATTCTGGTTGTGCATGCATTCCCTACATCTTAAATCCCACACAGATCACAGACTTTTCTTTTCCTAACGAGGACCAGAAGTGCAAAATAGAAATAGTTGTTCAGCTCAGGGTAAATTTGCGTGGATTGCATCTTCACTGATCTATCTTCCATTAAGGAAGGGAATATTGGCAACCCGAACTAAGCCAGTACAAAACACTATAATCACTAAAATGAATGACTGAATAAACAAACGACTGAAAGAATAAGTGCATACCAACACACACAAACCCTGGTCTGGCTTTCTCCTTCTTTTCTCTCTATACTCATGAGCAAAAAAAGCTCAATATTCATTATTATTCATTCATTCTAATTATTCATTTATTTCAAAAACAGCGCTCGGTGCTTACTATATATTTATTTTCATAAATTATTGGTCATAACGGGGGTGTGAGCTCACCATCGTCTTGTTTCCGCGTGTCCGCTTGTGCTGCGTGTGTGTGTGTGTGTGTGTGTTTATTGTGTCTGTGCTTTTTTACATCTGAAGGATGAAAGAAAACAGACTCTCTTGCTGCTTCCCCAAACCACATCAATACCCTTTCATCTTGCTGGAATTATGATGCATCCATTGCATATGAGTATGTTATTTTTAGCCTGTTTTTGGGGCTAGCCTGTGATCAGAATGATTTGGATTCAAATGAGTTTGGCTTCGCCCCTAACACGAGTCTTTCTCTCAGTCTTTTCAATCAGCGCAGCTGCAGCTTGAAGTGAGCACTCAAAATAGCTCGAATAATGGGACACTATTCGTTCCATGTGTTTGACTGATGAACAGGTCTCGAGCAGCCTAAAGATATCTCCTAAAGATAAAGTTTAATATAGTGCTTTGGAGAACCGCTAAACTGTCAGGCAGAGTAACGAGATTTGACGAGCCAATCTGCTGAATACTCGAGATCTTACAAATTTCGACCCATTTTTCTTTGATTTTCTTTTTCTTCCTCCTCGTTCATCCCCTGCAGTTTAAAGGTGCTGCCGTTGTATCATTTCAGATGAGCGGCACAAATGGCAATTACAGCAAATGCCAGCAGTGTCATTTGCATGTAAATTGCCTTTTTTTTTTTTTATTTATCCAAGGTCAGTTTTTAACCTAACCCCAACCCTGAATTTTGTTTGGATTGTTGCTTAAAAGCCTGTGTCTCTGTGGGACCAACTGATACGCTGCTTATTTTGATCCATTAAACACTGGCTTGTGTTACAGTAGTAATGTGTTGATGTATTTCATGTATTTCCTGCTCATATTATGAGGTAGGGGTTATTCAGTGGGTTTTAAGGAAATACCAGCAATGAAAAAAACCTTGAATGTAACTTATGTCTGGGCTTTATTATTATTAGTCACTTTTTATCTACAGGTGTGGAGGAATGGATGCTTAATGTGCAGAAACTCGGGTATTTCGACTGGACATGACAAAATATGACTCTGCAGTAACCTCCAAATAGCTGACACACACAGTACAGTGTGTCCTATACAAGCTCTTCTACAAGACTGGACATCTACCAGGCCTGGGACATTTACCAGGGATATTTTGGGAAATATTTGCTTTCTTGCTGAGAGTTAGATGAGAACATACCTGCTCGGGGCTACTTCTTGGCCAGGTGCTGTGACTTCCTGGAGTCTTGTCGTCACTTTGAGGTTGCCAGACAACCAGAAAAATAATAATCTTGCTTTTTTTTCACTGTAGCTGTTTCCCTTTGCTTCCAGTCTTTATGCTAAGCTGAGCTAACCATCTTTTTGCTTTTTTTTACCATACAGTCATGAGTGGTAACAGTCTTCTCATGTAACTCTTGGTAAGACAACGAATGAGTATATTTCCCAACATGTCAAACTACTTTTAAGACATATTTGTTCTCTTCTATTGTTAATTTGCAGAAAGTATTTTAAAATTCAGTTTTATTGGCTGATACTTTTCACTGTCTGATTAATAAAACCAAACCACACAAGATGGTTAATATGTAACAAAATGGTAGGATTTTGCTGGATGATGAGAAAAAAACAGGCAATTTGAAGTAATTTCTTTTTAATAAACAGTCTATTTTCGCCCGGCTGAGGGCACATGGTACCATCCTTTCAAGCTACATAACTGTGCCTGTAATCATTTGTACCTTTCAGGATGGTATTATTTAAAAAAAACAAAATGTGAAATATCATTGTTTGCAACCCCCTGATATTTCAGTGTTTGGGGGTGATTGTTGTTATTTTAGGCCTGTAATATTGGGTGCCTGTTATTGTGTTGTTATTGCATTTTTGGTTATTAGTTTAATGTCCTTGTAATATCAGTGTCTTGGTTGCTGTTTTTATTTTTACACCATTGTATTTGTGTGACAGGTGCCATAGGCAAAAAAAATGAAGCAGTCATCTAAAGGCAGTTTCTATTGATTAAACCTGGAATAAGCCTCACATAAACAAACAGACATAATAAAACATTTTTTGGTCTTCCTGAAATAGAAAAAAAAACACGTATTTGCACTTAGCATTAAGCACATTCCTCCAAATCTGTAGAATCCATCCATTTTCTTTCTTTAATCTGTCCCCAAGTGACGAGGATTTTCTCTTGTGTGACTCTGCATATCTTAGCCACCTCCACACAGAGCCAGTTATTTGCTGTAAATAGCCGGCCCTCTCCAGGGAAGGGTTTATGGCATGTGACAGTGGGAATGGCTGCTGTACTTTACAGCCTACTAGTGATCTGCTCTTCACTCCATCTGTGTTCCTACAAAATGTTTGCTCGCTCCTCTATCCTCTGCTTTTCAGGACTCTATGTTGAAAGATATTATGCTGGAAATTCTGACAATAAGTACATTTCACATTTACCAGTCCACGTTTAAAGCGATGCTGTTCATCGCATTTATTCAACTTCACTGTCGGGAAATTGCTCGGAGGCTTTAGCAACCAGATATGTAAAACAAACTAACTGCCAGATGCTCAAGTTTATAACAGTGTGAAATTAAAGCTGTTAATGTGATTTATTGGCAATTATTGTGACTATATTTACTGTATTTACTACAATAAGTGATATCTTGGCATTATTATTAATAATATATGACATCAGTTACAAATCCATGACATTAATTAAAATTTTTCCCATTTAGAGGAATGTTTCTTTAAAATAATGTTTTCTATGGTAATTATTTCATCAGTTGCTACAAGGACATTAAATGCTGCAGTATATGCAGGTGAAGATGTAGATTAAAAACACCGCAGCACTGAAGAAACCCTCAATAGTCGTGGCGACAACATTATGGTGAAGCCAACAAATAAGCAAAAGAAACAAACCTCTGTGTGGGATTTTTGCCATTAAGAGTCAGGCCATGAACACAAAGCAGAGGTGACACGCCGCCTCCATCCCGAGGCCAGCGAGTGACTCACCTGTTTTTGCTGTGAAAAGTATTTAAAAGACTTTTCATGACTCACATTTTACTCTGCGCCGCCCACCGCCACACAAGATTGACCGGTTAAAATGTTTCACGCACTTAGCCGCTAACAAGCCACCAACGCTTGTGCTCAACAAGCACTGCACTTCAAAAACCCTGAAACTCGAAGGTTTTAAACAGCCCCCTTACAAAACATAACCAGCCATTTCACACAAACACAGCTGCAGGAGCGATAGAAGCAATCGCAGCATGTAGACAGTTTAGACACGAAACAGGCTTTGGGGATGCGTAGTGCCTCGGGCAATGTTTCAGTATCTGGAATTAGACCAATGCAAAGAGAGAAACACAACAGTACAGAGAGGCAGAGGAGTATGAAATTGTTTGTGTTAAAAAACATTTGCTACACTCTTCAGGAGAAAATGACTTTTCTTATCTGGCATGTGGAATGCAGTATGTTGCCCTCAGCAAGTGACCCTGTTTGCGCTTATGTTCAGTTTACCGTAGGGACTTAAAGTAAATTAATATGGAGCTCTCCAACTTCTTGTCCTCCTTTTGAGAGAGAGAGAGAGAGAGAGAGAGAATTTGTGCTTCTAGTTGATGTCACTTTTTAACTTGAAGAACCCTTGAAATATTAACAACCTTGCCTCTCCACAAAGGACCCGGACAATAGTTAGTATTTGACTGTTACCAGGAAGAATATCTGCACAGCCATCAGAACACAGACCTCGAGACTCTTATATAAATGCATGTGACGCCCCCGCAGCAAAGCATTTGTTCATGCATTTAAATAGGAATATTATTATAATGATGGATACATACTACTTATAGATTCTGCTTTTCTGCCAGTCTGTTAACTCTTCCACATGCCATTGAACATTAGTCTGTAATTGGTTTGAGGGTGTTGAGGTGCCCCGTAGAGAAAATAAGCTCAAACATTTGACCCCTCGCTGTTCACTCTCTGTTGTAGCTCCGGATGATTCCACTATCAATCTGCTACTCATGCAGATTCTATTTACAGATAAACCATTGTAGCTGTCAGGATGCTGAAATTTCACACTACAGTATTTTGCAAAAATATCAGTATTAAAATAAACCTTTAAATCAGATTTGCTGTTTCTCCGGGTGCTTGATAGGATATCAGATACATACTCTTGTAGAAGAAAAGAGCCAACGTGCACACCTTCCACCATCTCAACAACGCAATAGTGCAGACGTGCTCGTCAACAAATCGATTGCTAGAATTGAACTGCTGTCTGGAGGCAGGATGGTCCACCACTTTATTCCAGACTGAAACATTTCAACAAGTATTGGATGCATTGCCATGAAATTCCTCACAGGCAAGTGGATGAATCCTCGTGACTTTTTTGTGTTTAGTATTAATTTGCAAATGATAGCATGCTAACAAAACGGTGAACATGCTAAGCATTATGCACATCAACGTGCTAGAATTGCCGTTGTGAGCGTGTTAGCATGCGGATGTTAGCATAACATCTGGCTAACATCGCATATGAAGAAGCATTCTGTTATTCAGGGACATCAGTAGCAACTGTTTTTTTTTTTTTTTTCTTACATGGTCTCACTGTAGCAGTAGGCCCTACAATTGTCACCAAGTTTCACCCCACTAGCACCAACACTAACATTAGTTCAGGAGGGGAAAAACAAGTCATACACGCACCACAGCTGACTGTCAGCTGATACAAACAGACACAGATTACATTCAGACAAGACAGTCTGTTTATTCAGTTGACTCCTCATTCCTCCTTCAGCCATATCCTATCCCATATCCACTGTTTCTGCTGCCTTCTCTTTTCACCTGCCAGCTTCATCTGGCCTGATTCTATACTAATCAGTTCACTGGTTATGACATGTTTTCATTGGCTTGTCTCTTAAAATACTATATTTCATGTCTCAGTGATATGCCAGTGATCTGTCAGTGTCTGTTCAGTTTTGCTCTGACGCCCCTGGGAGATTTTATGTTGCTCCCCGCTGAGTCTTAAAGGAATACTATGCAGGATTTGTCAGTTGGCGTTTGGCCTGCAGATAAATGCACCGCCACACACTTCTAGTAGGTCATAAGTGATGATTGAAAGGGATTATTTTTGTATGTTATGTATGTACGTACTAATTTTTTAAAGGAAATCCTGCATAGTTTACCTTTTTAAATATTCTGCTTAGATTCATATGGGGACCAGAAGCTGTTATAGCCATTGCTCCTATAGCGTTGAGTTCACTGGAGCAAATGATTTTGGTCACTAAAGAATGTTCTCACCATTTAACAGGTAAGTTTACCAACAAGCCAATTTTCTACAAGCCCAAAATGTGTCAATGCAGCATCACATCTGTCCAAACAAGCTCCTACATTCAGAAGAACAGAGCCTTTCTGAGAACAAACAGCATATGTCAAACTATACACCCAAGCCAGACCTCGATGGACTGGTCTAACAATCTGCAGCTGGAAGTTAAGATTGTGACGTGTGTGTGTGTGCTTGCGTGGATGGGAGTGAATGTGCCTTTCCCATGTGCAGGCAGTAAGGTGAGACTTCCAGGTCCTGGGGGTTCTGTACAGTACAGTACAGTACAGTACAGTAGAGTCATTTCTCTGCTTAATTGTGTAGCATGTTTGAAGGAGCTTACTTGAGCAGAAAATTGAATATAAAACACTTAAGACATCAGACTCATACATTATCTTTTTGAGAGTGGGGGGGGGGGGGGTCGGCAACAGGGTGAATACTGCGGGGATGAGAGGGAGATCATAGCGGATGTTGTTACGGCATTTTTAATAGACAAAGTGTGTTTTTAGATGGGTTTGTGCAAAAATAACACTGGTGTACACCCCTGAAAAATAGAGCAGCACTCCCCCCCCCTTTTGCTGCAAATCTAATAGATATGCTCACCAGAATATTCACTATTTAACAGAGTTTCCTTACATCTAATCAAAACCCTTTATGCATAATCATAAGATCTCGCACTGCCCCCCCACGCTGTGTGCTTTATATATATTTAGCTTTATCTTAAATCCAATGGTCTTTTTCTTGGATGGCGTTTCTAGTAAATTCAATATTTTCTCCTTCCTCTGGAGCTTAAAGCAAACTTCCTTCAACACTGCCAGAACTTTTTCCTCTGTAATGTATTCCAAAAGAGCTCATCTACAATTTCAATGAAGTCCTGCGCTGAATTATTTGAGAAAAGGGATTTTTTTTTTTTCTGGTCATCTAATGTACAGTAGAATGGATCTCACTAGTGAAGTCTCTCATTTGCAGTTTTTACAAAATCAGTGGGGAGATAGCAGTGAAGGACTTTATGTCAAAATCGCAAGAAATCATCTGCATAAAAGAAGTCTGTCTTGTATTGGCCATTAGTGGATTTAATTGGTTCGGCTGGACACAGGATATGGCTCAGTGACAGTGTGGCTGAGAGAGAGACACAGATATGGAAGGGGTCAGTATGGGCGATCAATATCCTGTATCGGGTCATACAGGGTGGCTAAAGTAACAGATACACTTTGTAATGTAATGCATTTTAGTGCAACAACACTGCAAACTACGGCCTCAAAAACCTGCGATTAATCATCACCTTTACAACAAAATCCAACACAGGAAGGTTATTGCTGAGCTGATCGGACTGGATGACAATATATTATACAGATGTTGATGTTATTGTTTCCAGCTCTAGTATAGTCTAGTCTCCTGGCATCTAGTGCTCACATATTGGAAAATAAATTCAACATAATCTTTATATTTACGTGTATAATAAGAACTTTGTAACTTGATTGATTTGATTTGAGACCGTGACATTGGAGGGAGGGTCTCTTCATGCTCAGGACATCTCACAAAGTTGATTGTTTTCTGCTGAAATGACCTCATAATTCTTTTTTGATCATTTGCTGTTGTTTTTTTTTTTTTTTTTTTATGAAGTAAAATGTTTCCATAACCGATGAGGCCAAGCTCATAGTCAGACGTCGAATCTGATTTGTCATTCCCTTGTTGGGAAATCGTTTGAGTTATGATGGAATCCTTATCCACAGCCATCTTTGTCACCCGTAATGACTCCTAACGAAAAATTGACCTACATTATTTCCATCTGTCTTCTCCGTCACGCTGCAGAGATTAATACAGCCATTGAGCCTTGTGTTCGATTCCCCATTTACTTTATCCTGCACTTCACTTTACTTTATATGTCATGGACATGTGTTGTGAAGTGAAGTAAGGCTGAAATACTCGAAGATGGCTGTGATTTCATGAAATGATGTTAATTATGCACATTTTCACAATTACTTTCATCCAACAATCATCTTTTTCCCCAATCCCCCCCCCCCCCCCCCGTCCTGTATGGTGTGTTTTTCCACAAATACATCATACCATTACATAGACCCAGTGGACCTGGAGGATAGGCCAAATGCTCAGAGCCTTATTCATTAATATAACATGTTAACTAACCTGGGCTCGCAGCCATCATCTTCCCGTCCATTTGAGACTAGATTTATTGCAGTGAGACTCTGTGGCCGCTGTGTCTAATTGCTCTTTTGTCTTCAGTTGTCCTGAGGTACAGACACAGGGAAAGGATGGACCCACAATCCTCTACTTTATGCTTAGTTTTCTCTCATTAGTAAATGCGGAAACATTGTATTAACTTCATATTTGTCTATTTATCTAAATAGACTAAATCTAAAAGCCTATTTGGGGGGTTAAAATAAAAACATCTTTACCAGAAGTTCAATATCTCTAATATAGAGTCTTTCTATATATGTTATACTTTGTACTATCAATCATTTACTTTAAATTTCTGTCATTTATTTCATGGCTGTGTCATTTGCAGAAAGAAAAAAAACCCCCACACAGTGTCACATATCTGCATGATTCATTCATTTTCAATCACCTTGTTTTAATTAAGGAGGAAAACGAGGTCTGTGGAAAAAAAAAAAAAAAAAAGAGCTAATCTTTATTAATTGGTCTTTCTGCGCCACTGCCTTGCTGAAGGGATTGTTATAAAACATTCTCTGAAGTCACATGACGCTTCATTTATCATCAGCTGGAAACCTTCCCTTTAGCACATAGCGCCCTGTTGTTCCCACACGCACAAACACACGCAAGGGACTGTCGAGCTGAAATCAGTTCACACGTCTTCTTCCAGCTTGTACACGTTTGCCCATCTCTCTCTCTCTCTCTCTGTTGCCTTGTCTTTTATTGTCTCCCAGGATTTGATTACAAGTCTGGTGCAATTCATCCGTCCTCTGCAATGAAGCAATCTCCTGAATGTTTATTTCAGCAGGCATCTCTCAGCTAGCTTGCCTGGTTCGGCAGTTAAACCTTATACCTCTGGGTGCCGTTGTGCTCTGAGGTTAGTCGTAGATCACGAGGTGATGTGGCTGGCTGGGATTGCCTTTAGTCAATATGTCCTGTGAGAGCTCCTCAAGCCTGTCTGTAGCCAGACGCTGACCCCTCTAGATTATCCTTATATCTGTAATTAAAGGCAGATGAGGAGAGGAGAGATTCATATTTCATGAGTGGGCAGACTGACAGACACACTAACTAATTTACGGCTCTTTTTAACTCCAGCTTCACATCAACAAGTGTGTGAAGGATTTCTTGTGTGTATTTGTCTGTGTGTGAGAGAGAGGAGGTGGAGGAAGGGGGAGAGAAGGTGTTTATAACGGTATAAACGAGAGGACGATATCGAGGATAACTTTTTTTTGTGCATTTGTACTTTTTGTATTGTATTTTTTAATAATGTTTTACTATAAGTGCATTTGATTGAATGTATGTCTGCACGCAAATACTTACCAAGGTTTCAACTCAAGCACCCAATCGCTAAAGAAAAATATGCTACATATTCATGCATTACATCACGTCTCAGTTACACGTCTTGTACCGCCAGTGGCCATGTGTCAAAAAATTTGCATATATACATAATCCACTTATGCTGCTGTGCTCGGTTGGTGCATGGCCGTCCATACTAATTACATGGGCTCCGGTTCACCGCGATGGCATATCAGTGCAGTTGACTGGGAATTAAGTGGCGGTTCCTGTGGGCATGTTGATGCCCTTTGAGCCACCAAATCTCTCCGACAACTACCTCTGCTGCTGCAAACTCAGGTCACAGGTTAGCCAGGTCTTATTAAACTACTGCCAAAGGCAATAACAGGAGTCATATTGCCTGATAATTCTCTCTTTGCTAAAGCCTGGGTTTCCATGATAACAGCTTCAGACTACAAAGCAGCAGCTTAGTTTCTTGGGTTGCTTGGTTCGTGGGAATAGTGGGATTTGGGCTTTTTTTTTTTTTTTTTTTTTTCTGTTTTGCTGCGAGATCCGTTTTTAACAGATTTCAACACAAAGAAGCTTTAGAGCACGCACATAATGTTTGAAGACAGTCTGGCCCATTTTAAAGAAAATAAATTTATTACCTGTTATGAAAGCAGTTGCCGTCTGTGTTTGCCTAAATGTTTTCAGCTCATTAGCCTACCATGTGAGTTTTTAATTCTGGGCACAATAAACACAATGAATTTTAACTGCTGGTTTGTACCACAAGTGATTTTAATTAGCACTGTCTTTATTGTACTGAGTCTCTCCACTTGCACTGCACAAACTTTATCGCTTTTATGTTCCTCCTGTTTTGTTCCCTGGGAAAGGTTTTCAGCTATTAATGTATGCTGCCAGTTTATAAACAGGTTGTGAGGGGATAAAACAGGATGCCAAAGACATTCTGTTTTGTGTGGAGTCAATAAGAAAAGACAAAGATCTGTATCGGTGTTCCTGCATATTTATTTCAGCTTCAAATATTCATCGCTGCAGGTCTCCTTCCAGTCTTGTTCTGGAGCTGAAAATGCAGTGCAGTCCAAGTTACAGAAGGAGGGGGGGGTGATTGGGGAAAATAGGTGCGCGCTCCATCAGCCTGTGTGTTCTACTGAAGGTAATAACCATTACTGTCTGATCGGAGATCTGTCCATCACCACCCACGGCTCTCATTGAACCAGACCTCAGGAAGAAGTTGCGAAGGCTAGCTCCAACTGTGTCTGAAAGAGACTGGTTTGATTGATGGCATCGCTTTTATTGCTCCGGTGGGAACGCTAACATAGACAACTGACCTGTTGCCTTACTGACACAGTCCATCTAATGATTGGCAGGTGTCTGTAGCTGATATGCTTAGATATGCAACCTTTGCATTAACCTCGAGCTGCCGCCCTCTCCCCTCCCCCCCCCATGGGTTTGGGGATGTTTAGGTTGATATTGAGCTGCCAGCGAAAGTGGCAGCTGGTCCTGACGTGCTTGCTTCACCTCTGGTCTCTGGAGATTGCAGCCCAGCCGGCCGTTTGTAATTAAAAGCGCATAAAGACAGATAAAGCTCTTTCCTTCTCTCCACTGAAGATGCCAGGAGGCTGAAATACAATCCACTAGATGCCTCGGACCACCGACCTCCAGGGAGAGCTCCTTCAGTTTTAAGCCTGCAAAAATAAGTGGTTCAGTTTTTTTGCCCTTAATTGCCTCTCAAGAAAATAAACAATGTGGATTTAGCACTGATTTTATTCAGGTTCACCACACAACTCCTCATCATAATAATTGCCCTCTTCCAAGTTTTGTATTTTTCATCTTCTGCCTAATTTGTCCTTATGTCTGAATGTCCAATTCTAAAGATTCTTTTGTGAAGTGATTTTTTTTTCCCCCTATCACAAGAAAGTCATGTTAGCCACGAAAAACTATCCCTGATGAAGCCAAATGTGATATCCAGTAATCACTGGCAATCCTCTGCTCACTCCAGGATTGTTTCCTCTGGTCTTGGCTGCTCTGAAGAATCACCTCCAGCCAACCCCCAGATCTATAATGGAAAGAGAGAGAAAGGAGGGTTTGACAAAACAAAACCACTGCCCACTTTGCATTTCAAATTTTACTGTTGCTATCAGCAGTTTTATGCACACTAATTGCTATTTTTATATTGTAATTTTGCATTTTTGAGTAAATCCCGGGGGGATAAAATGAAGTGAAACAGCCTCTGCAGGAATTGTGGTCAGGAATAGCTGATGCTTAACCGAACCTACCGCAATCCCACATTCAATTCAAAGCATGAACCGTGATTTGTGTTTTCTATATCCACCTTGGCTGTGTTGCCGGGAGAAGAGTCTACATATCTATCAGGGGCTGACAGATAGCCTCCCGCAAAAGCCTCGACCTAAAAACCAACATCCATGACCTTCATGGTGCCTCTGCATCTAGGTGGACAGAAGCCATTCTCTGCTTCAAAGAATTCTAAAATTGAGGTCTTGAAAGGTGCAACCCTAGACGTTTGAAGCCAAGGAGACCCTAAAATTTCACCCGGCAAAAATCCCCACTTTCTAATACCCAAGTCTTCCTTTTCAGAGAGAGAGACACGTAGACTATTAGCATAGTGAAAGCTTGGTTGTCAAGCCGGTGCTGGTATTGTCTGTCTGGCTGTGTCTATCTCCTCTCCCTCCCAGCTGTGTCTACTGGAGCTTTTCTTCCCTCAACCTGCCACAGTCGCACTCTTTCAATCAACACAGCCAAAGCAGCCTATACATATTTACCAGCACCAGCACTAATGTGCACTCTCACTGCCACATATTCATATTTACCAGCGCTAATGCTCTGGGCTCCCTATTTCAGATTTTATTAAGGGATGGTTATTGAGGTGTTATTGATGTGGCAGCAGCTCTCTGGCTCCAGGGCAACGCTGCTACATTGAGCGGGAAGAGCAATGGGTCTGCAGCCTGAAATGGACATAGACTGCCTTTTTATGACACTACAAAGCAACAATACACTGCTAACTTAACACAGTACTATACTATATCGACACAATGCACAAGTTAAGTTCTACTTGTGTTCTACTGAATTAAAAATCCATCATATGTATATCATATTAGTGCTGAAATGATTAGTTAATTAATTTCCAACTTCCCAAATATGACGATTTTCTGTTTTATATAATTGTATATTGAATATTTTCTGGTTTTGGGCTGTTGTGAAAAAAAGAGACATATTTCTTCTACATACTTTCCCCTAATCCTTCCTCTTCTTTTCTTCTTCCTTTCAAAATTACTCAAACAAAGCAAAGAAAATCACTCTTTGGCTGAAATGGCGACAACTGGTAGAAATCTGCGACCAGTGAGGTACAGCTACAAGTAGACATTAACCATCTCAACCATGTGCTCAATGATTGAATCTGCTGCAGCCTTAATGCATTTGTTATGATGACTTGTATCTGACAAACAAACAAAGCGTCCGTATATAAAAGAAGCTTTAATGAACACTGTCAATTTGCATGCCTGTGGTGCTCACACTAACTCGAATCAGTAAATATGATTCAGGAAAGGCGTGTGACTCAGATGACTGCATCACAAACAAACAGGCCTGTGTATTTCCATACAGCCATAGTGAGACACTTGTGCGAGGCTGCCATGCACCCTTGTCTCTCTCGGCTCCCGCTGGTCGATCACCGTGACCCGGGGCAGCAGAGTGGAAACGCAGCAATCCTGGCACTGCCAGTATGCACTCTGAGTCCATCCACCGTAGAGCGCACCAGTCTCCCTGTTCCATCTGTCACTCTGCTCCCATAATCCCTTGCTCCTGTAACCGATCTAATGACATGTCTTTGCCCAGAACAATGGGGAGGGCAGAACTGTGTCAGTTTTAATCTTACATGCTGGAGGAAAAAACTCAGAATGAATCTTAAAGGGTAATTCCGGAGTTTTTCAAGCTTGTGCTAATAGTCAGTGTTGAGTCTGCATTTAGTCAACATGATCTGAGACATTAGAGCTGATTTTCTTTCTGGCACACTCTGGTGTTGTTAAAATTTCTGTTTTTATTATTATGACAGAGCTGATTGTTTCCATATGATTATTTTGTATGCACTGTTCTGAAACTCGCATTGTTTTGTCAGCTGTATCCACAAACATGAAGCCCCGTTAAACTCGGATACTTTTGGTTTATGTCTTTTATAAAGTGGTTGAATATTAATAAGAGATATCGAATGTTACTATTAATGGCTACATCTCAGCCTTCACAGGTGTAGCCCTGCCGCTCCTGTCAGCCAAAACACTTTATGCAAGTTTTGACGAAAGATGAGCGTTTCTGAGTAATCACTATGACAGCAGCAGACAGGTAAATCACAGGAAACATCAAGTGAGCCAGCTCTGATTGGACAGGGAACATGATGAAGGATCTACACTGGTGTGCACTTCTTCCTCTGACATTCTGATATGCATTTTTTTTTTTTTTTTTTTTGCAAAAGGAGGCTGTTTGATATGCTTTCCCACTCCTCCCCGACTAGCGTGTTTGTTCTCTTGCCCTGCCACATGTCATAATGGGCCAAGGCAAATCACTTCCAGCCCTGAGCAGAGATAGTGATGGTATCAAACTGACCCCTAACAAGCTGTCAGCTCACATTTGATAAAGCATGCATCAGCATGGGCCAGCTTGGCATCTATTTGGACAGAGTGGACAGGTCTTATTCAGACAGTGCTATTCCCTTAGTTCTCTGTGTCTCTTTCTTTTTTTTTTATCTCTCTGTGTTTTCCTGGACATTTTGACTTGTCTCATACTGATGATGATGACATCCAGTGGTGCTGCAATTTGATACAGGCGGTTGGACTCCACTTTCTTTGCAATACTGTGAAGTCAAGAAGAAACAGCATGAGATGTCTGCTCATATAGATAATGGATAGATGGATGGATGAAGGAGTTGTACCTCAGCCTCTCCTATTACATCAGCTCCAGTGCTGCGAAATCTTCAGTTCCCCAGTTACCACATAGAGGGAGCTCATGCGTGCTGTGAAACCAAACCGTGGAAATGCTGAATGAGTGAGTGAGTGAGAGAGTGTGTGTGTGTGAGAGAGAGAGAGAGAGAGAGAGCGAGAGAAGGAGAGAGAGAGAGGTGCGTAGACGAAATCACAGCGTAGGGGAATGATAATGTGACACAAACCAGCGGCCAGGATGTTCATTTGCACTGTGAGGCAGGTTTAAGATGCGCCGTCGTTTCGGACCAACTTTGGACAAGTCGGTGGGAACCTGCGACGCACTGTATGCCCCGAGGCTGCGTGACAAGTTAGGAGAGGGAGAGGAAAAAAAGGACTCGCATCACTATTTTTAAATGGGTACAGTGAGATTTGGGGGGGCGTGGACGGTAGACGAGCAGCAGTGAGCATGTTGGCTCATGGCTGCAGTTCCAGCGTAGTGATGTGCCGGCTGGAAGAATTGGACTACGCGTAGATCGGAGCGGCTGGACGCGGAACCGTGCCGTTGCCGTCAATCGTCGGAAACCGACTTTCTGTCAATTTGAAGCACGTTTGTCATTATTGGATTTATTTCTTCCACGCGCCGCCGTTTGGCGACGCAGAGGACTTTAAGGAAGGAGCGCGAGCTGTTAAAAGGGGGGTTTTAAGACGCAGCAGCTGCCGCGCGTAACGGACGAAATCTGGCCGAGCAGCTATTTGAATGACAATAGTTTGAGGCAATCGCCTTTTCTTTTTGTTTTAGGAAGCCTTATTATTGGAAGTGATTGCGCGTGGTAAGTCACTGTGGGCGAGTAAGAATGATGCTGAAATGACATTTGGGATTTGAAAGCTGTCTCAAGTGAAACTGAAGTGATTTTCATTTGTAAATATTGACAGGTGTTATAGTCATTCAGACTGTTTCAGGCTGAGCCTTTAATTTACTTACAGCTCTCCTTTAATGTCTTAAAACACCGCGGACTCATAAGGTTGGGTATTGTTACCAAACCTTATGGATAATCCAACATTTGTTTAATCCAGTTATCTACTTTCCTAATACTCGGAGATTCGGGAACACTATTGTTATTAACAACCTTATAATGCGTTTGAAACGCCGAATGGGAAAGTAACCACCACTTTAGTGTCTTCCTTCCACCGAGTTGTAGCCGATCTGGCAACAGCCAAAATGACAAGCAACGGACCTGTCATTGTCTACGAGTGGCTGAAGACCCTCCAGCTTGCCCAGTATGTCGAGCCTTTTGTGGATAATGGTTACGACGATCTGGAGGTGTGCAAACAAATAGGAGACCCCGATCTGGATGCCATCGGCGTCTATATCCCTCACCACAGGCAGAGGATTCACGACGCGGTGCGAAGGCTGAAGGAGGAAGCCAAAGAGACGGCCAGTGGACTCTACTTCACCTTGGAGCCGATTCCACCCGCAGCTGAGATTTATACCAGTCACATGGTGGACCAGTATGAGTCCAAACTGCGGGGATCCAAGTCCTGGACCGAGCCCAACAGTGACCGGGTTGGGCGCACCGGTGGGTACATGGGCGCGCAGAGGAACCTGACGCTGGGCAACAGGAGGGAGCTGGTGATTTACCCCAAGCTGAAGCTGAAGATCATGATCAGGGATAAACTCATCAGAGATGGCATCAACCTCGCCAGGCCGCCCTACTCTAATAAGGTAGGAGAAACACTGATCCTCGCAGGTCATGACAGTTATATGGGACAACAGGGAGCATCACCTGCCAAATGTCATGCATGACAAAAACTGGATGAAAGCTCTCAGACACGATAAATCTTGTTTAATACTCTATAAACTATTATATTATTTAGTCTGATATCTAATTTCAACATACATACAGCTTCTCTGTACTTCATTCATTTCACTGTCTTAATATAAAGCAAGAAAATGACACTTAACAGGTTAGTTTTCATTGACAACATCATAAATCGCAGCTTTGCCTGGCAAAAACTTCACATTTTGAGAAAATGCAGTTTTAAGAGTGGACATAGATTGAATGATTCGCAAAGGTGGTTGTTTTTCCAATATGCCAGAGGTAGTTTTATGGCACAGAAGGAGCCGTCACCTGCTCAACATCATCCATCATTTGGATGAAAGCACACTGTCAGTCAGAAAGAGCCCATCTTGTGCTTAAAAGGGCACGTTTCACTGATGTGCTCCACATCAAAAATCAGGTAAGCAGCTTAAGGTGAATGCCGGTGCGATGCCTAAACATTTCCAGCCCCGCTGCAGCTTCGTAGAAGTGTGAGTGGTTGCTGTCACGGTGAATGATGGGAATGAAGTCGCTGCCGGATCAATAAGCAAAGAGTAGAGAGGAGATCCTGAGGAGCTTTCACCCTGTCTGTGATTTCCTGTAGGGGGAAAAAAGATTTACACTTAGATTATTAATCTACTTTGACCTCACCTGTCCAGCGACTTGCCTCCACATTCAGTGTGGGTGGATCAACCAGGCCCACGAGCATATAAACCCTGGCTCTTTTCTGTGATGAATGGGCAATGGGCTATCGATTGCAGGGGGTAATAAATGAAGATGAAGAGCGCCCAGCTGGGTAGGCTGTTGCAGTCCTGTGAGGACCCAGACTGAGAGGGCCTCTTGTTTCCACAGAACTGACAGTGACCTTTCATTAGAAGTGTCTGAATCATATGCCTTACCAACTGAATGACTGCTGCTTACTTACAGAGAGCCTTTTGGTTTTCATGTCTGCAAGCCAGTGAGGAGGCAGAGGTCACAGCATCTGTATTGTTTTTTTTACGCTGGGGGCCTATAATGCAGGATTGTTAACAAGTGCAAACTAAACCTAACATAGCATTTGCAACGTTCAATAATAACAGTCTAGTGTGATTATAGGCCTGTTAGCTGGTCAGCAAAACAGACAAAACCAGCCCTTATCTACTGTATGATAGCAGCATGATGTGTGGTAGCTTGTTTTGAACACAGGAACTTATGTGAATTCAGGAATCTGAATGACATTATTTCCTTGGGAATCATTGATTTAGGAATTAATTATTGCTTTGGGGTTAAGGTGCCTAGCCTCAACTTCCTGGGTTCAGTTCTGGTCTGGGATCTTTGTTGCATCTTTCTCACTCCCCCGTTTCCTGTCATCTTTCTACTCGCCCCAAAATTTTTGTTGAAAAGGAATTAAGTTCTCTAGTCCCGCATTTCTTAAGGCCCTCTTACAGAAAGGTTTTTTTTTTTGGTGGTGCGGCCATGTCCTCTAGATTCAACTGATCTAGAGCCATTTGATGGGGTTCTTTTCAGTTAAATGAGCCTGAGCAATGAAGGTGGAAAGAGCTATCATGAGGAATAATGTGTGCTTTCAAAGTGCATCGATTTATACTAAATTATTCAAAAAGTCTCCAGTAAAAGGGGCACACTATTAGACCTCTGTATTTCTAAAATCCTGGTTACAGCCCTGCATGTCAACTGGGTTGTCTGTGTGTTTGGATATTTACATGCAGGTGTGTTTTCAGTGATCAAAACATTCATGACTATATGTATCTGATAATGTAAAGTACGTTATCGTTCATTTTGTAAGATTCAGACTTTTGATTCATTCACTACGTATTGCTTGCTTGCTTTCAAATTTGCTTTTTCAACGTGACGCCAGCTTTGATTCCAATATTTGCATGTTTTGTAAAGCTCTTTTTATCAGTCCGTATATTTCTGCCACTTTGGCTAACCGTGAATCCCACAGAGATTTTGGATTTGTGAGGGATTATCTGTCAAACCAGGACTGAAACAAAGTGTTGGTTCCAGAGGGTTAAACTATCTCCCTTTGAAGGCTGTATTTATTTAGAGCCAAAGCTTTGGCATTGAGGCTTTGGAAGGGGAATGAGCAGGTCAAGGTCTCTCACTCTGCTGTGTGTTTGTGTGTGTGTGTGTGTATGTCTAACCCTGTAGTTTTGAATTGGCTCCAGACCAGTGCTTTTCTCCCCAGGAGGACCGAGAGGAGTGTAAAGAGATGGAGCTGTGACCAGCTAATGGAAGTTTGACTAACTGGGCCGTGATTGGTCTGTAGATATCTCTTCTCTCACTGCCCTTGAGACGAGATGTCACCCCCAGCGGAGACTGAGACCAGAGTTGGCAGACTCAGGGCAATTACAGGACACACAATGTCAAGTCTCAGGGGATGTTCATTGTATAGCATAACCAAGATCTCCATCCACATTTAAACTGTCCTCTGTGCTTTCAATAGGCTGGGATTTTTCATGGACTACAGTCCGCCAGCCCTCTGTTCATCTCTGTGTCAGGCTTTGTCTCCGCTGTTTGTCATTATGCAAAACACGTAGGCAATGTAAGCAGCAACATTCAGAAATCCTCTCTAGCGTTTGCTGAATAACTTCTTGTGAGACAACCCATTATCAAACAATTCACTGAAAGGGCTCTGCTGGGTGTAATAAATACCCATGATCCTTATCAAGAGACCCCTTGTCTGAAAGCGAGCGTTATTTCTTATGATGTAAACAAACACTTGTGCTACGGGTTGCACATTTCTAGATCTCTCATCAGGGAACATTATAAGCAGAAAAGATGATGCTGCCCGTTTGCCTGTTGTTAAATGCACGGCCGTCGTTGGCTACAACGTTATTCTCGTTCCTTTTGGTTGAAATTCTTCATAAATCAAATGGCATATATACGTAATGAGGGTTAAAGAAACTCAGACAGTCTCCATTCCAAGACGAGAAACAAAAGCATCAAATTTTGATAAACGCTGATCCGATGAGATTCGAAGACGTTGCTTGAGATTTGTGCAGCTTCAGAGAGTCCAATCATGCATCATTCTGTTCTTTGCTTTGGCTGTGTGCTCACCATCACAACAGCATTCTTTTGGTAGGCAGGCAAGCATCAGGGAGCTTCAATCAGATGCAACATAGTCTGCCCAATTTTTCTCAGATGAACATTTTGTTGTTTTTTTTTGGTACATTTTCTAAGTTTCACTGGTTGCTCAGGTTTATTGAAAATGAATAGAGTTCTGCAGAACATTGATTGCATTGTGCGTGAGTGCACATCTGATCAGTTTTTGTTTTTTAGTTGTCAAAGAGGTTAATTGTGCAAAGACAATGGCTCTATTTTTGTGTTGCTTCCTATAACTTCACCTCTTGATGCTCCATGAGAGATTTTCACAAGTTTTATCTTCTCAGAGAACTTTCTCTTTCTTTTTCACCTCAGCACCAAACTACTGTATGTGAAGATGCGTTCTCATCCTGGTCTCATCCACAGACTGGCGTTGGAAACGGCAGACAGTCAGTCACAATAGCGCCTCATTGTTAGTGCTGTGTGTCGGGGGGAAGTAGGAACTAAACACTGGGAGATTCTCCATTGTTTGTATGGAGCCGCATGTCCTTTCACTACTGGTCTGTTTTGCATTCCCAATTTCCGTCCATTGAAAAGGACCGCAGAGGCAAGTGTCCAGCATTGTGCCGAGGGTGGGTGATAAAAACGTGGGTGTCATGCAGAGAGAGAAAGGGTTGTAAATAGATGGACACATTGTTTTTGCTGGGCAGACAAGGGCTCGGTGGGTGTTTGGGTAAGGAATGGACTGTCAGGTGACAGAGGAAAGTTAGGTGCTAAAGGTCTTTCTCCGACCCCCACAGAACAGCTGATCAAATGTGGCGGGTGGGAATCATGAGAGGCCTGCAGCTTAACCGGACCTAAGAATGTAAGAAATGCAGTAGAGGTGTCATGCCTGTCAGGGAGGGAAGCAGAAGCAAAGAGCGAGCTTTTAACTGACTGTGTTATGAGCTTACTTCAACAAAAAAGAGGAAGTTCACCACCTTACATGCCAAACACTCACCTTACTTATCTAATATCCCAGCACTCTCGCCAACCAGGAAATTAGATTTTTGTTTGATGACCCTTCGTTGGCCCACTGTGGTTGTTCAGGGCCCTCGGGCTCGAATGGACAACTGCCAAGACTTGGTGTGAACAATAGTTTTTAGCTGTTTAAATTTTTCTTGAGCTTTCCTGGTTAAAGATGATAAAATATGTTTGAGTCAAAGTCTTTAAACCTCTTTCCACTGCAGTGCCGCTCCAAATCTGTGCATGCCCAGGCTAACTGAGATGGAATTAGATTCAAAGCAACGTAGTGACACGGATTTCCAGTTGAGCTGCTGAATTTTGTATTCATTCCTTTCTGTTTTGCGCTACGCATGCGTGTGATGTAGGGCATATTGTTGTAAAATGAAAAATACTTGAACCCAAAGTCATTATTTCATCTTATTACATGCCCCCTTTTCTGAACGAAGAGCTTTTTCATTGCCTCAGTGGACTACTCAAGTGAAAACTTTTCATGAGCTTTTCATTTAGCCTATGTTTTTTGGCGAATAACCTATTCATCTTTGTCCCATGCTTGTAGAGCTGGCATTTTGCCATAAGGAAGGAGAGAAAGCCTTAAACAACGGCCTCTGAGTTTTCCAAATGTTCTGCTGAAAGCTCTGTTTGCTTAGTCTTTATTAAGGGCTCCTTAAAGGCATAATCAACCAAGGACTCATAAAGGGGGAAGTCATAAAGAAGTCAAGGACCAGTTTTTATTGTCCTAAAAGGACAGAGAAAGTCAATTAGCAAAGTGAGCTGCTGTTTACTTTGTAGAAAGGCAGGGTTACACGGAGCCCTAAAACGCAATAGATCTCGTTCCCATCAGATGGAAAAAGTCATACACTCACTTGGTAGCTCTTCTTGTAAATAACCTGTGTTTAGGGCCTTTTAAAGCCATCTTTGTTAAGCAGAAACTGCAAATACCAGTATTTAGCTCTTTGGAGAGCATCTGGGAGTGGTGAGGACTGATGGCTATCACCGTAACCTTTGACCCCCACTGCTTTTGACCTTCTGGAAGGATCTCAGCCGAGGTGATGAAATGGACCACACATCCTTTTGGTGCGCAGTGTCAGTATCAAATGTATCTCATGTTTTATGCAGTCTCAAGTGTGTGATACAAGGGAGTATGATCACTTTCCCATCTATCCAAAATACTGTGTGAAATCATTCATGAGACAAATTGCACATCTTTGCTTCAGTTAGTCCAAAAACAACACCTGCAAAAGCAGCCACATCCAGTGTTTACATGCTATCACTACAAACAGATATCCATTCACTGGATGTTTTTTTTTTAAAACTGTGTATGAGGCACTTCCTGTCTGTCCCTCCCTCAGATAGATTTGACCACACATCTCTTGGGAGCATGTGCAAATGTGGGAAAGCAGCATTTATGCTGCATTTGCAGCTGGCCTTCTCATTTCAGCAGAAAGGGGTGAGAGTTACTCTGTGCTGTTTCTCACATGATCAGCTGGCTTTTGAGCCGCCTTTATTCTCTGGACATCTGAACTTGGTTAGAAAGATGACATTTCACAGAGCTAAAATTTACAATTAGACATAACTCCACTGTGCATTCTCTCCATTCATTAATCGGAGTTGTCAAGCCACGATAATCTCAACATTTAGACGTTTAGTTCGGGAAAGAAAAATTGAGTTTATGCTCATGACAGTATAAATGTCACTCCCTCTAGCCTTTGGAGATATATTGTATTTAAATAACATATGAAAGTTACAATATACAGTATATGTATCACTTCAAGTTATGCCGTCATGGTAACCGCTTTAAATAAAGCAGGCCAAGCAGTCAGCACAGCTATTTCATTTTCCACAGTTTGCTGGAGAACAGGTCCTGATGACACACATTCATGACAGATACATTATCAGAGCTATTCTAGTCCAAGGTTTCAGTGGCTTCCAGACAGCCTGTCTACATGACCACATACTATCTGCTCCAGGAATGACCGCAGGCTGCATTATCAATACTAAAGTATGTCTCCCCCCCCCCTTTTTTTTTCTTCTTATGTTTAGCCATTGGACAGGCGTGTAGTTGATGATTACAGTCACCCTTGTTCTATAATTGTGTTAATTCTGTGTATTTCATATGTGTTTATAGCTATAAGTGTTGTTATCCTGCAGGGTTGGGTCTCATAGAAAAGCCATTAATGGGCATTATCCAGTTTGAACCAGAGAATTGCATTTAATTTCACTACTAAATTATGTCTGACATGGGGAAGAAGTCATAAATAAGAAAAAAAACAATGAATTTCAAGCCTATATTTTATGGTTCAGTGCACAGAAAGCAGATTCCTTTCCAGCAACAGCAAAGAGAGAAGCTACATGCTCAGTCGCTGCTGTAAACATGTTTGTTTTTTACACGTTTCTTCACCAGCTCTTGCTCAGTGCTCACAAATGCAATACACATTTACAGCTGCTAGCCTTTATCCTGTAACCGTGTGCCGTAACTTTTTTTTCCTATAATGATAACAGCAGTCCTGACTATAGTTACAGTACATGTGCACAATAATGACCACGTAGCCCTCTTTGAACAGTGGAGGTGGAGGAAAATGAAGATATCAAGTGCCCCAACAGGATGGAGAGTGACAAGAGAGCAGGCCCGAGCATCTGTCTGTGTCAGGATCCAGATTGCAAACACACTTGCAAATCAACACATCAGCACATGTTTTCTCTCTCTCTCTCTCTCTCTCTCTACTACATCTCTGTCTAGCACACTCATTACTGCACTTGCAGTGATTACTCTGGAGGGGATCATTACATTTTCTCATAAAAAGCACCAGAAGCACACAGCCATACATTGTTGTATACTGTACCGCACAGGCGCTGCACGCCCGCTGCTGCTAATCTCAGGGATTGATTTTGCTTTTGCTTTGACTGATATTGCCTTAGGTGGTCATGTGTGACCTACAGTCCAAGCCTAATTACGTCTGACTGCCACACGTCTATGAGGCTTTGTGAAAAGTTGCCATGGAGACGAACGGAATATTTAAACATCAAACTATATGTCTGTCATGTAATCTCACACTGACTATGTTTGCTGGTTTACATGGCGGAAATCTAGGTTGGGATTATTGCATAATGCTATAATGCTACAGTATGAGCAATATGTGTGACCCATAGTTGAAATATTGCTCAAGCTATTTGATTAAGCAGCACTCTCATATTGTGTTGTTTCTGCGAAGTGTAATTCATTGTGCTTAAAGGGTCAGCTTAGCAATTAGCAAGAATAATCTGTGAAGGTCAAACCATATTTTATCAACTACGTAATGAAGGTTTCATGTAATCGTTCTTTATCTTTAGGGCTGCGAATAACAATCATTTTCATAAGTAATCTCTTTTATTTTCAACTCATTGATTAATCCTTTAGTCTATAGACAATTTCTCACAGCGCATTTTATATATATAACAGATAAAAGCAACAAATCTTCACATTTGAGAAGTTGGCACCAGCAAATATTTTGAATTGCTTGATAAATAACTTAAAGAAGTAATTAGTTGTCAAAATTGTTGGCAATTAATTTTTCAAACTGTTTTAGAACCACTTATCTGCTTTGTGTGCTTTAGAGATGTAAAAAAAAAACTCTGCTCTTCTAAAAATGGGACATAGCACATTATTTTAAAGCCCTGCTTCCGGACTCTGCCCCAACTAGATGAAATAATCCTCTTTCCTATGAAGATGCTGTTGAGAATGAACAATGACAATGTTCCTCTGCAGAGCACGGGGCTCAGGCAGAACGATCGGAGACTTGCGCTCGTTGCTGGTCTGTGTGACGTTACCTGCAACTTAGCAGAGGATTTGTGAAGGCACTGAGCAGTTTTGGGGGAGTTAATGCGCCACTACCTACAACAGAGCTTAATTGTCCTACATGTAGCTACAGTTTGGCTCATGTCAGTCCATATTATTTTGGACTGTGTTTAAGGGATATAATGTAGGGGTGCAGAGAGATGAGTGAGGCATGATAGCAGTGAGCTTGAGTGTTAGAGAGACAGACAGGGAGAGTGTGTATAATTACCTTGTCTGAAGCTGCTGCCAGCTAGGTGTATGGAACGCAGCACAACCAACTCTCAACCCCCCCTTAAACCTAATTGGTCCATTTCCAAGGCATGAGGGCAGGGCTGCGCTGAAAGCTTTGATCACGGAGACCACACCAGTGTCGATATGTTCCTACCTGAGTGCTTTTGTAGTGGCTTTTCCTGGCAGGGGATTAAGCCATACTAAACCCACGGAGTGTCTGTCTGTCTGTCTCTCTCTGGCCTCCCCACGGCTCTACATACCTGAATCTGAACCCTAATTACCTCGCAGTTACTACATTCCTCAAACACGCCCACGCAAAACACACACACATACCGTGTATTGCACATGCTTTTTAATAAAAGCACCGTTGGCGCTTCATAGGTGTACTTTTGTCTTGTGTTGTTTGCCGCCTCCAATATTCAAAGCATTTACAAAACATTTATGGGTTCCAGCACATCCCCCACCCCCCAAATTAAATTACTCTTCTTGGCTTTTTACTTGTAAAGCTTTTATTGCACTTACAGTAACATAACGAGTGAATTTGTCAACTTGAGTACTTCACACACACACACACACAGAGAGGGCTCAGCCCCGCCCGCGGTGAACCGTAGAGCGCAGAGGAGAGTAACGCGACCATAAATGACAGCAAAACGCAGCAGAGACTCTCATACTGAGCTGAAATTAAATGAGTGCACATAAATTAGGTAAATAACAGTCTCTACTGCGTTTTTGCTGTCATTTATGGCTGCAGTCTCGCTGCTTCTCTTTTCTCTGCTCGTTCTCAGCGTGGGCGGGGCTGAGGCCTCCGTGTGTGCGCAGCGCAGCAGAGGAGAGACAGACAGCGACGGAGAGTTTGGGAGTTGACGACAACTAAACTCGTGGATCTGATCTGAAATATGCGAGTGGACAACACATGGAACAACCTTAGCAACAATGACTACAAAATGGACGGCTGTTTGTGGGCATGCATGAGGTCTGATGTCATGAAGAGGAAGGGAGCCTTACAGGGAACGTTTTTACATAGTTTTGTACAAGTTTTGGACCTTCAGCCATGTTTAACATAGACATGCAATGTCATAACAGTATAAAAATAACAGAACATTACATTTTTATCTACACCACTACTGAAGGTTAAGCTGACTCTAGTAGTTCTGTCCAAATGGGCTGCCGCCAGCCAGTCAAACTTGTTATTAGTGGATCAATCTAGACATGCTGAGTATGGAAGGCTAGAGTTCATCAGGCTAATTGCTGCTTTTTAACCTCTGTACATGTTAGAGTTAATTGTTCTATTCATTAAATGCTAATTGCTTGCCACACTACTTCATGCTGGAGTGAATAGGAGCTCCGTTGAGACTGGTAAGGCTCAACCAAAACATTTTTCTTTGTTTTTTTGGGGCTTCAAATCTGAATCCCACATCATTAAAACTTCAGTAGGGTTGGTGTCCTGTGGCTTCTGCAGAGAAAAGTCTGGTCATGTTTGTTTTTGTTTGGGTTAACCTTGTAACATATTATTCAATGCATCCATTCGAGACTTCCCTAAATTTATGGAGGGTGAGTGAACTTTTGAGACCATGTATCATGTACCAACCAATCTCAGTGTTTCCAATCTTGTCAGCTTTGCACATACATGAGTGCTCTAAATATGTTGCCCTCTGGGTATACGATCCATGCTTATACACACTTTTTCATCTTGGGATGTTCACATACTGTAGCCATCTAAGGTCACCCTTTGTGAGTGTCTGAGATGTGCACTGTTGGTGCAGCTTCATCGGCTGTGGGGGAACCGCAAAACCACAATTTTCATGTCAGCAGATCTTTCAACCAGTGCTGTGCCAAACCGACTTCTGTTTACTTTAATAGTGCTTGAGAATTCTTTCTAAAGGAAAGTCTCTCAGACAAATCTGGAAATGTACAGTGTCTTCTCTGGTCCCACTGCATTTTTTAACATGATGGTGTCGACCTTCAGGGCCTGGCGCCGTCGTCCAAAGGATCTTAGATCATTCCGACCTCAGTTTAGTCTTAGGGTTCATGTTACACAGTTAACCAAAGTCTTGGCTCAAGTTGAATGTGTGAACAAAGTAATCAGAAAGCTTGCTTAATTAAATGTGGCCTCATTCATAAACACAACCATCTGAAAGCTTGTCTTCGTTGCAGTTGGCCTGGTGTGACTTTTACTGAAGGCACCACCTTATGTAACAAGTGACAGACTTCTAATACTCAGCTTTGCATAAAGAGGATTAGGCTAAGTCCATATTTATTTCGACATTGGGGGCTTTGAAGAAATGTTACAATAGATAGAGGCTTATTATGAGCATTTGAATATGTTAGTTTATTTCAGGGGAAATTTAACAAACAAGATGGAGAGTTACAACACCGGAAGTAGCTCAGGGCAGCTTTGCATGCTGTGGCTCAACACTTGTCCTTTTGAATATTTCTTCTCTTAGGCCAGAGTCCCCAGCAAAGTCTGCTGATTATCTGCCCCTAACGTGCATTGGTAAAGGCCTTTGGAGGCCCGGGGGGGGAAGTGTCGCTAATCTGGTAAATCACCTTCTCACTGTGAATCCGTGAGGTACAGAGCTGATGTCACACACAAAAGCCAAACAATGAACGGGCCAACTGACAGCTCGCTGTCCAGCCTGAGTGGTGGGGGTCATGCATCAGGAATTTTCTCTGCTCCACCAAACATCCTCACCCAGTTTCACCTCATTCTCACTTACAGACAGGGAAGACAGGCTGAAATACAAATAGGCAAACTGACAGACCTGTCAAACCAACAGAGCGACCAGGGATAAAGACAGACAGGCAGACAAACAGGCAGTTTTAGACAGACAATAAAAAACAGCAGATACAAAGAAAGGCCAGCAGAGATGGAGCCGGATTGACAGAGTGACGGGTATCTAAAAAATATGTGATGTGAAGGTTCAGACTGTCTTGAAAGTCATTAATAATCTTCTTTTAATGGGGACTTTTTAAGGAAGCGCTATCATTATCACACCCCTGATATATTTCTAATAACCTGTTTTCATCTGCATATACAAGATTGTGTTTTCAGCCTTGAATGTGAAGCACTTACTCTGGTTAGATATACGCTCCAAAGCATTTAAAAGTTGAATAATTAATATAGGGAACATTAGATCATGAGTCAGTTCATAAACCATGTCAGGATGATTGCTGAGGTTAGATAATATAGTGACTAAGTGAAGTTCTTGTAAACTGTAGCAAGAAAATTTAATTTCCTAAGTGAATTTGTCTCTTTAAAGATGCATCACCTCATTACAAACTTTTCCAGGAAGATAAATATAGAATTATGTATGATTATTTTCAGTTCTTCTATGGCCTCATTTTTAAACATGCTTTTGGTGATTTTCAGTCATTTTTATACTGTTATGATGTTGAATGTCTATGTTAAACATGGTCAAAGTTCCAAAACGTGAGGTGAACATATGTAAAAATGCTCCCTGCAAGTCAAAAGCCCAGGTTTCAGTCTGCTCTGAACACTCTGTTTGCAATGTTTATCTCTACTTCCTCCTTGTGATGACAACAGATTGTTCGCACATGCCCAAAAACAGCGGTCCGTTCTGTAGCCTCTGTTGCTGAGGTTGTTCTATGGATTGTTCCTGTTGTCCACTCGTATATATTTCAGATTGGAGTATTTGAAAAGTTTCCATTTCGATTATCAGAACAAGAAAAATAAGTGAAATCCTACTACTACTTGTTTGTTTACATAGATCATTTTTGATTTTTGAACTGTAAATCATGCAAAAACATACCAGTAGAGACCCAGAATATAAATATAGACCTGGAAATGTGCATGATATGCCCCCTTTAAATCTTCTTATGGCAGTGAGTGTGACCGTGTAGGAAATGTATGCCATGGACAGCATGGGAAAGCTTGGTACTGAGCGTCTCTCAGGCGAACTGTATTGTGATATGAGTCTTTGTTATGGTCACTTAGCCTTGTCCATGGTCTGGACTTCGGATTTCTTTTTTTTCCTCCGATGAGAATACACTGTCAGTCCGGAACAATGGGCTGCAGGACTTAGCTTCTTCTCCCGGCATCCCCCGTAGTCCTGATCCCTGTCCACTCCATTTATGGAACAGTTGAGTGCTAGCCGGCCCATCCACCCCTCCTCAACTGCACCCTTCCCACCCCCAAAGCAAGCAGCGCGCCAGTCTACTTCACCTAGGTCAAGGTTAAATTCCTATAGCTGCTGTAGATGCCCTGAAATAAGTACCATCCTGAGGACCCCCAAGGGTAACAAGTATAGTTGAATCAGAAGACTACCTCGGTGCTACTTTCCTGAAGATGACAATAGGTCTTTACTGACTCCATCGGCAGCCATATTTGGGCTTGTTTGGGAAGTTGACTACAATGCAGCAGTGGAAGTTGAGGGTAGCGATTATGTGTGGAGACTGTCTTCATTGTCATGCAGGAATCCCACAGCTAGGCTTATATCAATTGTTATGTAAAGTGGCCATTCAGACTTTACAATCTACTTGGCATGAAGGTTCTGGTTTGGTCTTTGTGTGGAAATGATATAGAGCAGAGGAAAGGAAGACATGTCTGCAAATATGATGTTACTGTGTTGCTTTTGTCTTCCTCGTATCCTCCTTTTGACGACAATATGCCTGCACACATACACAAACCATCACTTCCTCCCCTTTTCCACCCATCAGCTGTATATTTTTGTAGAACAAAAAGCGTCTAGTCCCTCCTTTTCTGCAGATAAATGTAGGGCGGACGTACCATCTTATTTCTTAAATGTTTATCTAGAAATCAAAGCCTCTCACCGTTTCCGTGATCATTACAAAATCACAACAGAGTGCACGAAGCTCAAGTGTTCTTATTGTTGATTAGCACAAGGCTTCTCCTGTAATCCTAATCAGGATATTGATGATGAGCCCTCTTGGTGTGTGAAGAGGCTGAGGAGGCTTTTGTTGTGAAATGGCATTAAGCCCTCAGAGGCTGAGACTCAGACGTGACTGTTTATTCCAGTCGCACAAGTGATGCTGTTAATACAAACTGAGGGGACAGATTTAGAAGACTTCCCATACCGCCTCGCTCTCTGTAGCACTGTTTATTTTTAAGTGGTGGCTCGCAAGGTGTGTGCCTTCCTGCTTAAACTCAATTAAAGTTCCGTCAGCAGCAGTTCTTCTTTGTGCTGCTCTTTTCTTTGTCTCCTTTGTTTAGCCGTGGGAGCTACTGCTGCTCAGGTTAACCAGTGTCAGCAAACTACTTGTGTTTGGGGTAACTAAAGAGCAGATACAATTTTTCCTAGTAAAAAACATGAATAAGTGACAACATTTGCAATATTATTGATACTAGTAATAATATTACACATGTCAAATCCCCAACCCAACATTATGCATGCTCTTGCTTCAAGGAGCTGAAAAATAAATGTATTCAATAAACTACTTATGGACTGTACAGAGAACCATTTGGCATCATGTCCAGTTAGGATACAACACTATGGAGCCATGCACATAGTTATAGATGACAAATAACTTGTTTATAGAGTCAGATGCTCTGCAAATCATTTAAATGTGCTATAAAACACAACATAATGCATTGGGCTCTGCAATAATACTGTTTTCTTTTCAGGTAAGTGGCACTACGGGGGCAGGCGCATTCATCCGGCCTGTATGCTATAAAAACATAATGCAAGGGCGGCACAAGCTGCCTACTTATTATTACCACTGGTTAAAAAGCGAGCAAGCTGGGACACTGGGAGGACACGATACATAAATGATCGCATAACTGCATATATAGGCTATACAGAAACACTAAGTTCCTGCTGCCAATAGTCACTTAAAGTCAATTTAAATAAGACTAGTTCAAAACCTAATATATGGTCAGTGGTAGTGTCTATAATGTGAATTCCTGGATATTAAATGTTCATCTGCAATTTTCTGTAGTGATCCCAATAATATTTTTTGTTAAAGTGTACTGAAGTAGCATATCACATGACATGGTTAAGCTACGTTTATGCTATGCTACGATTATAAGTGTAGCTGCAAGAACAATAATTTCCACTCATATCTTGGGATGTTTGATTTGAAAGAGAACTGATTTTACGTCTAATTATAACTGTTCTAATTATTATTAGGTCCCCCTGCTCTTTCATCTGTTTCACTCGGCGGATGTCGCTTGTTTTTTACTGTATTGAGTGTTTTGTCAGTGATTGTTATTTGGGGTGCTTTAACTGTGCTTTAACTCCCTCATGCACCTTTTTTCTGCCTCCTTCCCGGTTAAGGAGGCTGCAGTGGAAATTATAAATTAATGTTTTGGCAGCATTTTAGGTGCAAATTCAGGAGGCTTATCTCCACCCGGTTACTGCTTACAGTCAAATCAAGCGCACCTGCAGAGCAGACGACCCACATTAAACTGATACAGCCACATGAGTTGCATGTTTTATTTGCAAGACTTGTGTTTTAATGCTGCTGTTCATTGTTTGTGATGTGAAAATGAGAAAAACGAGAGTGTATCTCCTGCCGGCTGCTGCCAGTGCTGCCAGCCGGAGAGTCGATCACACTGGACGGTAGAGGAGGAGACGTAGAGACGCTGGTACGCGTCTGTTTAAAAAGGAGTTTAGCCGACTTCACTGCATTTAACGCCGGTGCTGAGAGCGTCAGAGCTCAGAGCAGGAAACACAGTCACTCTGCGTCACACTGCTGTCCTCTACTTCCCTCATCTTGCGCCGATTCATTTTGAAAGAGCAGCGACTCCAACACTCAGCCAGCCGACCAATGGTGAAACTTCATCACTCACTCAGTCAGTCATTCACAGACAACCTCGGTTATAGGGCTGGTCCTGCTGTCCAAAAACAGAAGAAAGATCCTCAAGTTTGGTGGTTCACACCGAAGCTGTTTGTTTTTCCAAACAATCCACCATTGATGCAAATTTTAGAAGCCTAAAAGTTACGACTTCCTGTGAACCAGAAGATATTACTTAGTCAAAACAGCAAGAACATATAAAGGCTTTAATTAAATACCGTAGGTACAAGTTGAATCACTATGCCTCACCTTGCTGCTGTTGCCAAGTGCTTGCTCATGCGGGAATGTTGGGTCTCTGTAAATTAAAGAGTACGGTCTAGACCTGCTCCATGTAAAAAGTGCCCTGAAATAACTTCTGTTGTGATTTGGCGCTATATAAATAAAACTGACTTGACATCAGTTAGAAAAAGGAAGCACGTTCGACAACATACAAGGCCTTACTGAGCGAATACTTTGACAGTTGCGGGCTCGTTCTCATCAGAGGAAGCTGCAGGTTTTTGTTCTTGCTGCTTTGTAATGGCTGTCTCATCACTTCCGTGTCACGCCTGCTGTGAAACAGGCCTTTGAGCTGGATGCGCATCACTGCGACTGCTGCGTGAGAAAGCAGACATGCAGCTCAGTACTAGTTAGTGTCCTCGTATGCCACAGGGGTCCCCGAATTCATCTTATGTAATCTGCTCAGCATCTGCAAGGCTCTGGGGTTGTCAAAAAGAGTTTGATGAGACAAATGCGGCATGATGTGCATTTTCTCTCCGGGAGTTCGTGTATTGCAGAGTGACTTAGGAGATGAATACAAGATGAGCTGACATGATTGTCCTGTTTACTATTCCACTCCGTTTAGTGGTATGAAAAAGTATCTTTTCAACAGAGAAGATATTTGGGGAAGGTGCCTTGACCAGAATGTATCATATTTAATAAATGGTGCCTTCACGCAGGAGTTTACTTTTCAGTTCATGTTCAGCATCTCAACCTCTCCTGGCCTTTGTAGTCCAGTTGCTGATTAAAAGCCATGAGTGCTCTTGCCAAGGACACTTCCTCTTGAGTCAGCACTCCAGCTCCTCAGGAGATTGAAACAGCCCTCGGATGTAAAACACAAGCAAAAGTGTGACAAAGTTTGTTTGTTTTTTTTCATTGAGGCCTTGAGTTGTGTGTGTGCACACAGGGAGACACCTCAGTTTGATTTCTGCCATCCCAGAATCCTCTGCCCCCCCCGCCCCCTCCAGCACTTATCATACCGACAGACATCTACACTGCATGTCTGCTGTGTTGTCGCATTAACACCGCACCCACACATACACTTACACTACACTGTAAACAAGTACAATATTTTGATGCTGTTAAGCCTCTTCGTATTTGGCTGACCCCAGTGACAACTTCTCTATTGGGTATTGTTTCCTCGCTGAAAGGGAGCATGAAGCCCGGGTATTTATGTTGACAGTCCCTACAGCCCTGAGTGAAGCCCCCCACTGAACCCCATTCACAACCAGCTCATTATGGGATGTCAAGTCTGGCATCCTTCCTATTTTCCGAGCCATGGAAGTGTGTATTTTTCTGTAATAGGTTACCAAGGAAACATGTAGGAGCACTGCTGCTGTTTTTTTTTTTTTAGTGGTGCGCTCTCCTGTGATCCTGTGGACAATAAGCCCAGTGACAGGCATCGCTGACGTGCTTGCTGGGGTAATCATAATGACAGAGATCAGGTCTTGCTGCTAGGTTAGAGCTTTCTGGGTGTTATTGACGGGCAGTAGGTAACATAGGCCCAGTGCTATAATTCCCCCAACTGCTTAAGTTGCTTTCCATCTTGCATGTCACACCTAAGGATTGGAAAGCCGGGGTGCAAGCCAAAGCTAAAGAAGTAGGTCACTATGTATTGAAAGATGGAGTGAGTGTGAAAGCGTGGTGGTAGCATGTTCAGCCTGTGCCCTCAAAACACGTTTCTGTTAAATACCAAGCCCTTGGAGGAATGCATTATGATAGACGAAGACCCCCAGTCATTCAATCCTGAAGGGTTGGACTCAGGCATGTCCTTTAGGAATATCCTGACTCAGCCAATCCTAGCATGCCCGCAGGCTCTCAGCTGCTAATATGCTCCTAGCCGTGTGTCACGTATCCCCCCTACTGAAGGTCAGAGGTTGAATGGAATCGTTCATCCGCTCTCCAGAAAGGCGGAA
Source organism: Scomberomorus guttatus (assembly GCA_038419695.1). Taxonomy (NCBI): domain Eukaryota; kingdom Metazoa; phylum Chordata; class Actinopteri; order Scombriformes; family Scombridae; genus Scomberomorus; species Scomberomorus guttatus. The sequence goes on from CM076462.1 coordinate 14,081,604, forward strand.
AAGGCTGCGGCAAAAAGGGGAAGTGTGGCTTGTGCCGCTCAGGCCCTGGAGCATGCCAAGCCCCCATTTCAACACATGCAGGAAGTTATCATTGATATGCTCTTTATCCAGAGCGGGGGGAATGGGTGGGAGTGAAGACGGAATGTTTTTCCTATTGTTGTCTTTTCTCTTAAGGGCAGTTGGGAGATCCCTGTCAAGGTGTGATTGATTATTTGCATGCAATTGAGAGTTGGGCACAAAACTCAAACTTATCAGGCACAAACACGACAAAAATGTTTGACTATTTAAGACACTTTTGTTTATAATATAAAAATTGCCTCAAAATCCAACTTTAGGCATCATGAATATCCATGCTTTGTGCTTTTTGATGTTTTTTTTGTGTGCATGCTGCAGTGTAAGCACTTACTAATCTATTCTTTGTTTTTCTTTTTGGGTGCGACCTATGATGGGAAACATACTTTCACATGAAGGTAAGAGACTACATTTGATGTTTCTAATAGAACTTTTCTGTGTTCACACATCAGCTCCAGGACTTTGTCTCCCATTGTTGCTTGATTCATGGAGAGTAAAACCAGTGCATCAGATGACCTCAATATTGTGGGTAGGTGCCAGCTTTAAAGGTAGAATGACCTTTAAAGAGAATAGTACAAATTTGTACCAAAAAAATCCCTCTAAATCATTATTTATGACCCACTAGAAGTGTGTGGTGGTGTCTGTATCTGCAGAGACCCTGCCCTCTGCCTGTATTTTCTTATTTTGCTGTGTTGGGGACGTTTCTGGGCGTCAACCTTTTGGGCAGTGGGTGTGTAGCCCCCAGCCAATAACGGCGTGCAGGGTGTGAGGGTAAGGACGCTATAAAAACGTAGCGACATAGCATTGCACAGCAACGTGGTGCTTCTGGTATCATTGAGCCGGGGAGGAGGGCCCAACTTTGAATGGTGTGTTTGCAAACTGCAACCAACAAATCCTGTTCATTCTGCTGTAAAGTCTGATATGCCCCCCTCCCCCCCTCCTCTTTTCATATCCTCTCTGTAAATAAGAACAACACCACATATGATGAGTTTGAGCTGCCAAATGCAACGTGGGTCACAGTAAGACAAGCCATGCACACTCGGAAGCAGATTTTAATACAATGACTGTTTTAAACCCAATCAAGTGGCTTTATAAGTGTAATATTACTTAAGCAGTATTTAACACCCTGGATTCCTTTTGTAAATGTCAATTTATGCAGTCATCTCCAGAGATGTTACTTTGCAGTGGAGGCATAATTTACATCAATTATACAAGTCTGTGCTTTTTGTTTTTGTGTTAAACTCATCCGTTTATTTACTTTGAAAGAGTTGCCTCTTCATTAAAATTTGAGTACAGCTAAGAGGGAACACAGAAAACGTATTTATTTATCTTCATTTCTTGGCAAAGCAGTTTCATCTATTGTGTGTGTGTGTGTGTGTGATTGTGTGTGTGCGTCTGCTCCGTCTCTCTGTCTGCTCTCGGTCTCTCTCTCTCTCCCTTCTTTCTCTCAGCAGAGGGAAAACCTGCTGACAGAGGCTCTTTGTTAATAGGGGGTAGAGGGAGATGAGACTGGGTCATACAGGCAGATTAGTGCTCATTGAAATCCTATAGGAAAGGTCATTTACATAGTGCTGCTTAAATCCACTTGTGACCTCATTCGTGAACCCATTCACAATCCAGACACCCTCCGCTCACGTCTGACACTGTTTTGTAAACAAACGCGGAGCTCGCTTTTTCATGCACTTTCTCTATGGGCATGCAGTTTAACAGGCAGATCTGCTTGAGAAGTGGCCATTTTTTTGAAGTACTGTAGCTCAGTTACAGACTTTGACCCTACTGTGATGTTTGCTTTAAGGAGCTTTGGCTGACCTTAGCACATTTTTTTGCATGAATGCTCAGTTTGTGTCAGTCCTTCAGTCTCTAGGCTGCTGATACTGACAACAGGAGTTTGTCTGCTAAAGTTATTTTCTTGAAATGAGGACAAGAACGTGGAAATACTGCGATGGGCTTTTAAGGGAGATGCTTTTTACAAATATCTAGTCTTCTCCCTCAGTACTTATTAGCAAATCCAGCTACGCAGCGACCAAAAGTACTTAAACATGTCTCTGATTTACTCTAATACTGTCAGCTGGCAAATTTTATTGGAACAATGTGATTTACATGCATGTAAAATGTCATAACTAGATTATATTGAGCTCGTCAGCTTTAGCAGCACAAAATGGTTCACAATAGACAAAAAAAGACTCCATTTGTATTTTACATGCCCTGGATTCTACACTGTACTTGTTAGACATTAGAAATAGCCGACCCTATACAGACTCATCCCTAAATTGTCTAAGTCCTTGCTACAGAAACTTCACAAAGCCTTTACAGGAAATCTGTAATTTCCTTCAGAGTAGGCAGAAATGTAATACTCTTAAGGTTTCACAGTGTCCCATCGGGAGCGAGAGAAGAGAGGGAGAAACTGAAATCCCCGACTCAAGTGTTGCAGCTTCACCATGGCAACGATTGCTGTTTGAAGAGGTTGCAGATGTGTCTTTCACGTGACACTTTGTTGAACTTCTTTGTGTGTTGCCAAATATTGGCATTCAGCGTGCTTTCACTGGCTCGGCTGTTTGTGTGTTTTGTCGATGTACAAGTGTTAATTGTACATTATTTTGCGTTTCCTCCTTAATGGATAAGTCGGACCAGGCGAGATCGTTGACAGGCAGCCGCTGTCGGCGTGTCTGTCAGGGCGCATCAGGCTCAAGATCAGCCGGCGTTCTCACGGTGGGGAGGCACCTCAAAATAAAGATTAAGAAAGAGAGCGAGCAGAAGCAAGTTCACATGTTTTCTATCTGTACTCCCTTGGCACCAATGTCTTCGGTTTTCCAAATTTTGACATCCATGTGCCTCAGGCTTAGGAATCAGACTGAGCCATGCTATAATGAACTGCACCTTGCCTCACAGAGAATATAATGGACTTGAAAACTTTGGTTTGTCAGGTTTGTGTTATGTGCAAAGCTTTACTCCCAGCAGCAGTTTGCTGTGCTGAAGTTCAGTGCTATCTCCCATTAGCTTTCCCACCTTCTGATACATAATGACAACCATAATCTGATTGGACTTGGATGAATCCCTCTCTGGCAGCTGCAGGTCGCTGTAAACAAGACAGCGCCGCGTGGCTTGTCCCTATCACACTGTGACAGGTTTTCTCTGTTTCATATCAGTCACAGTTAAATTTTATACAGGAGCAATGCCTCTGTAGTGTCTGGTCTAATTTTGTTTGCTTGCACCGTGATGAATTGGAAATGGTATTAGTGCATTTGGAGGTAGCATCCCCTGCTTGCAAAACGGCGGGGGTTGGTGTCGCTTGTGGAATTACAGCTACAATTCTTGTTGTGTAGCATTGCACACCTCAGTATTGATTTACTGAAGCTTGCATTCAGGTGCATTAATGCAAATGCATGCATGGAGCACCTGTACACAGTGACAACAGAGGTGTCAAACACACCCAGAGATCAAGAGAGGCGAGAGCGGATTGCACGCTTGTCTGACTTAACCTGTTTGTGTCTGTCTCACACACACACGAGAGACAGCAATGATCAGATATTAAATGTTTCTGAAGTTCAAACACTTGCTCTATATAGAAAGTTGCAGAATGGTTGTATCCGTGATCCATGATCCAATGATTTTTCTGAGCTTCCTTCCAACATAGTGAAACGACGAGAGGCCGTTATTGGTTTAGGTTGCAGAGGAATGCAAGGAATTCCTTTACTCTGCCATTTGTCATCAGTTATTAACTCACTGAAATGAAGCAGATCTCACATCTTCTCAAAATTGCTGCTAATAAATGTTTTTAAGATTTGAATTAATTCTGTGGATTTCACTGACGCTTTAGTATATATTAAACTCTTAAAAAAAAAAAAAAGTCCCCAACTTTGCCGAATTGAGCACAGAGATGCCTTTAAATAATTACATTATGGACTGTCCTTGACAAAGACTTTTGGAGATATAAATGTGCAATCATATTCAGAAACCACTCTTGGGAAAATGTCTCTTCTTGTGTGCACACTTGCAGTATGTGTAGCCTCATGTGTCTGCGTGTCTCATGTGTCTGTTTCTACCCACACGCTCTTTTTTCATCTGGACTGTACTTCATACAACACTGCTACGCAATCTAATGTACAGTTGTAGCTGCATTTCCCCACTCTATGCCTGTCTTTATTCATCAAGACTGCTGAATGTAGCACTAACCCAGGGTCACCTGTTTTGCATGAATGCCTCTTTGATGGGCTTGCTTTAATAATGCCATAATGTTTATTCACTTTGAACAATACATGGGGTCGTGTTAGCAACATTTCTAACTTTGTAGGGGCTGAGAACTTCAAAAACCATTTTAGGCAACGTGCAGCAAATATAAGTAAGTTTTAATAATAAGTTTTTAATGTTGACCAGTATTGTAAACACTCATGTTCTCTTAAGTAGGACCATTACAGTATGAAAAATAAAACTTCTGACAGTGAGAAGCCTTTTCACTGTATATACTATTGAAGTTCCTTCTCATTATGCTTGTCCTAAAAAGGAATACCAAAGGGGGTTTTAATCATTGGTAATTGAAAACCCTGCTGAGAGTAAATGAGTCACAATGTGACAACAGAGCTGTGCAAAAATGCCCTGTAGTACTCCGACTCTGTGTCTGCTTCCTTTCTGCTCCACTTTTCGCTTCCTGATTGCAAAAACCAGACATTCCTAATCCTAAATTCAGATGACAGCGTCTCTACTCTACATTTATATCGCCACTGATTGACATGATGCAGATCAAGCTGCACCCGCAGTGATTCATTTTATGTGAAGTAAAAGGTAGGAAAAGGAGCCATTTAAACTGTTGTGGGTTGGCAGAATAATAAGAGTATATTCAGTTTTATTTAAATTTGTTTTAATGTCTGGTGAGATTAATTAATAACGGGTACTTAAGCTTCTTTAGCAATTGTCAATGCCATGTAAAGCATCACATTTTCACTCTCGCTTTGCCTTTACTAAACTTGATAAAAACATGATTAGTCTTAAATTTTCAGTAAAAGACAGATCACGGCCATTCATTTGTTTCTCTTTAATAAGACCTCATGCTGATACTGCACCCATTTAGTGCTAATGATATCCACTGCACTAAAATGCCATTATCATTATCTTGTATGAATAGCCAGACATTAGTCTCAGAATTCTTGATTAGCCTCGATCTCCTTTGTGAAAAGCTGCAAATGCTGCCTCTGTGATAGCATCAGCCACATCAGCCACATGGTCACATCACCATCTGGGGATTTAAGTGACTGTATTTGAACGAGAGGATGGAGCTGACCGTAACGCTAGCTGCTAAGTTGGTTAGCACGGTGCATTTACAGTCTATGGTTAACTGATAATGCTAATGCTATTTTTCGCTAGCAAAAAATATTACAACCATTAAAACAATGTGTACTTACTGGAAAAAGAACATCTGACTCATTAGAGGGTCTTTTAGTACAACCAAACACTGAACAAGACTTTTTTTAGGCAACCAAAATGTTACAATTAACTTTCATGAACTTAAAACACTGAAATAGCGACAGCTACGGCTACGCCTGCTCTGTGAATCTGGGGTTATGACATGGTTACGTTACCTAACCAACGTTGTCACTATGATAGCAACTTGTCAATCACAATATAGCCACACCCTAAAGCATACCCTGCTTTATCATCTATTTTACTCTAAATGGGACCATAATTTACAAAATGAACATTATACTGTATTGAGGAAGACTTGAAAATAGCGATTGAGACCATAAACTCATTAGGAAAGTGTTTACTGGGGTGATAAATCAAGTGCCAAGTAGGGTCATTTTCTCATAGACTTCCATACAATCTGACTTCTTTTTCCAGTGGAGTCGTCCTCTACTAATGAGAGAATGCAGGTTTAAGTCACTTCCACACTGGCTTCACTTTTCAGACCTGGAGCTACACGCTGGGTATTTCCCTAATAGACACTCTGGTCAGTTAATTCTGCTCTCTAATTAGAGAAATAATGAATGAGTATCCTTGGATTAAGAAAGGAGCTGTTGATCTAGGCTCTATTGTTGCTGTGAGTTGTTCTTTTTTTCATTCTACTTCAAGTCTTTTATTGAAAAGAGTCAGAGAGTTTTACAGGTCCAACAAGGCCTCCCTTGCATGGTAAAACTACATTAGGTGGAACGGTACAGTACGTAGGTTACATTTTCCACAGACATACAATGAAAAGCACATACTTTAACTCTCTTCACTTTTTCACACTGTTGCATTATTCTCAGTTCAAAGATAAAACACTATATGCAAAAAGGGAAGAACACCTGTTTATAAAAATGTGTCGAATGACCTGTGTCCTTTACCCAATGGTCTTTAAGATTGTTTAAAGAGATTTTTTCTTTTATCATAGTATCTTTTTAAGCCAAAACGAATGGTGTGTTCACCCAGTTACTGTCAACTTGTAAAGTCAAAAATTTCCAAACATTTCATCAGTTACTCCAGCTGAGAATGTGGGAAAAATACAAGTCATAAACTTTGGCTGTTCCATCGCTTAATTTGGAGTTGTGATGTTTAACTTCAACACATAACAGACAAGTGAAAAATAGTGAACCAAGTTAATGGTAAAGATTTCTATATAGCTATCTATTTATCTCCGACACCCTGCTATTAACAGCATATTCAGAATACTAACAGGAGTAAACGATTAAGCTAATGCCTGGCTTCAATTTACTGCTGTAAACATTAGTCGATTAATCAATTAGTTGAATGACAGGAAATTAATCAAGACCAGTTTTGGTACCCGATTAATTGTATAAGTCATTTATCAAGCAAAGATTCCAAATATTCACTGTTTCCAGCTTCTCAATTGCCACCTTTTGTTTTGGGGAATTGTGAAACAAAACACTTAATCAAGAGATTAATCCTTAGTTGCAACTCTACTTTTTGTTATTTACATACACTTAGCAATAACCTCTTCATTTGACCAGTTCATGTGAGTCCTATACAGATCAACCCTGTATTGAGGGGTCACAAGTATGTGGTTTAAAAAGGTTAATATATTCTCCCTGAGCCGCACAAAGGCCATGACATGTAAAAATGCTTGTCCCTAGCCAATAATTGAGCATTGATTGAGATAAATCTTCTGAAGGACTGTTGGTTTTTGGGTCGTCTGACTATTCAGGCCTTGATTCCATAACTCTTCATAGATGAACTCAAAAGCAACTCCAGCATCAGTGCCCTGTCTTGAAAATGGATGATTTATTGTGCGAGTCCCAGCTGTTTGGACTTTTCTGAGTCTATACTTTCAAGGTTTGTGTGATTTATTCTGAGCAGTAGAAGACTGGGATTTCCTGTGTACTCCAGATCATCATAGGTTAAGGAACCATCTGCCGGTATTGCCAAGTCTTATAACCACAGAGGACAGAGAGTTCAGTTAATAGAGATGAGTCCAGTCAAGCAAATTAGCCCATAGCCTTCTTGGGGTTGGTCATTCAGTTGCTGTGTGTTTGCACAGATGTGGTCATTAACTTGGCAGGGTTGAAGCGCTGGGGCAGCGGCGGTGGTGCAGCTCCATTGTGAGGCTTGTTAGTCGGATACAGTAAACACGGGCTGATTCCAGAAAACATTATGATTCAGTTAGACTGGACTGCTGTGAAGGATTCAGACCAGAGGAGTTGGCAGAGGATAAATAACCACATGTGTTGTTTTCACCAAACCTGGCTGAGTCACATAGAGGTTTTAATTGGATAGTTATGGTAAATATTGTGTAATTATGGATAACGAGTATTTCAGTGTAGATGAAGGGTCTTGTGTGAAGAACTAGAACCTTAAAATCCTTCAGTGCTTAGAGAGAATAAAAGCAACATTGTTATTATGTTAACTAAGACCCACTTTTTAAAGCTATAGTGCAGGACTTTTACATATATATTAATGTCTGTTACATTTAAGCCCTCGCCAAATGAGTTCACACAATGCTGATTAAGCCTGTCAGGTAAATCTCTCTGTATTTCACAGTATACAGAGTTTTTAAATCTGAGCCGAGCAGCTAACTTCCGGCTAGCCCTCTGCTAACTTGCATGGGGATAAAATAATTTAATCGTGCGGCTCTTCTAGACTTTCCAAATGTTATCGGACTGAATGGATCAAATTCTGATAGTGAAACGAGTCATTTTGCAGGGGTTGTGTGACGCTCAAAATCATTTATCCACCGTTTTACAGCCGCTACAGTAGCGACGGATTAGGCTACGGCGGAGACTATGAGCACGTGTCGACAGTGTTTTTGTAATTACTCTCACTGCCAGAAGGGGGAGACAAAAGTTCCGCACTGCAGGTTTAAGTTTAGAAGCACAGCAAAAACTTATTCAATTATCGGGCAAAATGAAATCACTTACAAAGGCACTGTGACCTAAGTATGAGAATATTTTGTGACTTAACCATCAGACCACCACACAAGAATTTGCATAACTCAGGAAACTGATTCTCCCTGTCCTTGCCGAGCTCTCCGTCACTGTTTAATCTGTGGTCATGTTGTTGAGTTCAAAAAGACTTGTAAATTTCATGGGGAATATTTGGACTGTGATGTCTTTACTTATCTCACACTTTCTGGCTTCTTGTATTGAGGGAACAAAAAAAGGATGTCCTGCTGATCAGAAACATTTCTGCTAGTCTAGACACATTCCTTGGCCCTTCCACACTGATTATTAGAAGCGTGTGTGGTAAATTTGACATGCAGAGCATCTGGTGGAAGAGCTCTCTCTAATTTTAAAAAACATCCAAAATAATTTCTGTGTTTAGGTAACCCAACAAGCCCTGGAGTCAGTCAGTCTATAAGAATGCTTGTTATAGTGGATAATATATTCCTACATTGCTTTTGATGTCTTAATGCTACATTTAAAGGTTGTGGACATGTTAGGGTTATTGTGGCTGCTTTAAATGGTGTGTAGTTATTATTACACAAGCATGTGATCATAATAAAAAAAGATTGGTTAAGTAGCCAATTTGTGATTTTTAGATCTCAGTGTATTCTTCATGTTCTGATGAAGTTAGATGCAAAAGGCTGTTAAAAGAAACATTTTAAAGATTTGTTTAAAAGGACCACTGGCGGATTTCGGCAGAATTATGAGCCCATTTGTATGATAATGTTTTAGATTTAGTCATGAGGGATAAAAGTGAACACCTATTATTCAGCTCATTACATTCTGTCCCATTAGTGGGTGTTATTTGAGTGGCACCTGCCTTCTGTTTAAATCAGAGAGGAACTTGCCAGACAGGCACAAATCTGAAATTCATCTTTCCCTGTCCTTGTGTCCAGTTTATGAGATGTTTGAAGGGGACTAGAGTGTGCTCCATCTCTAATTTAGGCACTAACACCGCAGAAAGCATGAGAAATGGATTGGGAGGCTGCAACAGAGAGAATGTGCTCAGCTGCTGTCTTCTGTATTGCACGGAGCCATAATTAGTCTATTACAGCAGGGCAGTAGTGATGGGTTATATGATCTAGTGCTGTTTAAGCACTTAAAGTCAGCATGTCTCCCAATCATTTAGCCCTGCTGAGCAGTTATGCCGGATGGGCTGCACGGACTCTTTATCAAATTCTCTCAGCTTAGCAGATGTGCCAAAAAACCACACAAACCGTAGTGGTAGAAATACATTTTACATGGTTTTCTTGTCTTGCGGCACATGCTTCATTTTCTAGTCATGAAATAGATATTTAATGCGGCTGTTTTGACATAAAGCGGCTCGTACAGATGGCGCTACCTCTGTAAGTCCTCGCTTGGCATCATAAAACTGTTAGCCATTGCAAGGTGAAACACGGAAATGATTTACAGCAGTGGCCTCCTTGCCTCACCATCCCTCTGCCTTTCAATATCAAGCTCATTTTGTTGGTGCATTGTAAAGCTGATGGAGCTTTTTTGTGACCTAGGTTACATTTACAGAGTTGCAGGGTTGCCCGGCAGTTAGAGAAGTTTAATTGGAAGATCTCAGGTTTGATCTTAGCAACAGGCAATTATTTCAGTCAGAGCACTGAATCACCACTTGTTATTTCAGGTGACTTCGGAAGTAAGAAAACATGACAGCTAATCACTAACTCAGTTGGCCTGATAGTATATTTCAATAATTTGTATCTATGTAAAGATGCAGATTCAATCAGCAGTTAAAGGGCTTATAGCTGTCAGTCATACTTTGTATGCTAACCTACCAGCTTTGATGGTAATTACTCACTAGCGTCTCTGTTAGCCTTCGCTGCAGGAGGGGGGCGACAGCTCCAGCTGTATTTCAAAACAGACAGCTCTCTCGCAGATTATGTTTGGTACATCTAATCAGAGGCGAAATAAGGGCTGGTTTGCTGCAGTGGCATGCAGGAAGGAGGCAGAGGCAGGTTTTTCAGGCGAACATGTGAGGAATCACTAAGCAGTCTGGGTAATTATTTCTAAATCAATATTGTGACAAGCAAAGCTCTGGAGTGCCAAATCCCAGCCCGTCAGATTTGAGCGGACTTATCCCCGTGGAATCTCCAGAGCTCGAATGTTGCTGCCATGATTGATTCCCACATGATACCTTTCACATGATGGCCATCTGCAATGCTAACATGGTGATCCCAATCGATCAGGGTCTCCTACAGTATACATGTGGGGCTTGGTGTAGACTAGGCTCATTTACGTGTGTGTGTGTGTGTGCCACTGGATGTGAATCCTGCTATGTAATTAAATGGCTTTTTGTGTTAAAATAAAGATGCAAATGTTAAAATTATTGGTAAATGAGTACTATTATGGAGGCTGGAATAGGTGCACATTCATCATACATAACCACACATGTAAATTGCATAAACAGTTGCAAGACAAGCCATTTAACTTATTCCTCTGAACCCACCTCCACAGCACACAAGCTGTACTATCAGCCTAATCAAATTGCTACACACTGGATTATTCTCCTGTGAGATAATTCAATGTTTACATTTTCTTCCTAAATTGGAGAACAGGTACAGAATTATAAGCATCTTTTATGACTTGATTTGAGACTTGAGGAAACAGAAGAACTGTGGAAGAGGAAATGTATTCTTTAAACATTCATTTGTATGTATGACCTTTTTACTTCTAAAGCACTGAAAAATCTCATTCAAAAATACAGTAGCTGATATTCAACGTTTAAACCCATTTACACAAAAGTTGAACTGTAGATATTGAAGAGATTCTCTTCAAATGATCTGCGGAAGAAATCAAATTTAACAACCCATACAGGAAAAAGGGATTTAATTTTTCTTTACTTTTCATGTTCTTTCTTACCCGAGGCGGTAATTTCACAGGCTGGTTGCGCAGAGAGAGTCAGTTTCTTCTAATCAGACCATTTAGGCTCTTGCTTTTATTTAAGTTTAGTAACCAGCCCTATCTAACAGTTAGATCATATACTGTATATATGTTTCTACTTTCCTCAATTGGCTTCCTTTTCCGCATCACTTCTTCTTTTCCTTATTTCCTTCTGTCTACTTCAGTCTCCCAATATCTCTCTCTGTTTGCTGCTCTTTCTTTTTGTGCGAGACAAATTCCTCACACCCTTCAGTTCAACATCACACCTCCGGATGAACTATATTGTCTCCGCACTGTCCGGTGTAATACCCTCTCTCAACTCCCCCTACACATGGACACACACCGCTCCGGCTCTCAGAAACAGGCCGACAACCAAACAACAGGGAAACCCTCACTGGAAGGTGATGAAATGGCCTGAAAACAAACGCGCCTCTGAAACCGTCAGGATGTGCGTGTCATATCTTATGACTGGAGTGTTATTCGGGGATGAAAGTTGCAGTCACAATTTCATAGTGATGTCCTTATGATTCACAATATATATATATATATATATATATATATATATATATACACCATTGAACAAATGTTATGTCGAGGAAAATGGTGTAAAAGCCCACTTTGCATCGTCCTGCTTTCTCCAGATGCAAGTTTGATTGCAGCAATGTAAGAACAGCTGCTACCAAGCCGACCGGAAAAAATAAATTGAGCTTTGGGTTTATGCAGAAACAGCATCCCCTTAGTGTTAAGATGTGAATCTGACAACAGAAGGAAAATAACAGTACGTGACTCCTCCAAATCTCTTCCATAATGGGGTCTTAGGCTTTTCTTGTTAAGACTGTATTTGTGCTTAATTGAGTGCATTTGGATTAAATACACTTTAGTGAAATCAGAATAACAACAGCATTTAATGGCAGGACAGTTAATATTATGTGATTGTGTTTATCTCACCTACACCTTCTGCTAAACAAACTAATCTAAGTAACCTTTAGATAAAGATGAGCTTGAGATTTAGTGAAGAGACCAAACCTCCTCCCATTTGGTGGAGCTGGGTTGGTCGGCCAAAATCCTCTAGCTTTGTTTACAGTCAAGCGGCTGTGCCAAAGGTCTCTGCTGAAGTTAATGTGGATATTTAAAGGGTTGTGGTCAGATTTCATACCACCAGATGGACAAAATGAAGCGAGAGAAGAAGTCGATTGCGATAGAGAAAATAGTAAAGTTACAATCAAATCCGAAATAACAGGAACAATCATCCCCTCCTCCTTGTGCTTTAGGGATAACTAATGTCTGTGTTCCTGCTCTTTGCGTAGATTGTGTATTCTGGTTGTGTGTCTGGTTAGTTAACATGCAGAGCACATTGAACCAGGTGGTTCAGGGGCACAGAGCTGTAATTCCTCTCACTGGGAGTCAGGTTTAAGAAAAATAGCCGGCGACAAGCAAGTGTCTTGAACAGAAAAGGATGTTTGAGTTGAAACACAAAACCACTTTACATCATATAATTGTACACTACTTTTTTTTTTTTTTGCAATTTCTTTCTTTCCTGCAACTCCTACTTAAATTGGCTGCCTTGAATTCCATCAGGAATAACATGAATCATGACTCACCCTCTGCTTTTATAAGAGAGCTGAGACGTCTGCTGTCTGCACTTACCACCACATGATTGTTTGATTCTTATGATATTAATAACAGCATTATACAGTACAGCTTGTAGCAGTGATGCTGTCATGAAAAAAAAAAGTTGATATCTGTAAGACTCATGCGTTCTCGGTGGGATTGGGAAATTTCCTGACATAACCAGCAATAAAACCCATCAAATTGCTGTCATCCTGGTAGAAGAGTGCACACAGTCATCCAACAGAAAGTAAGGCTGAATGCTAAAATATGTATTTTTCGGGAGATTCATTTAATCCAACAGCAGCCGTAATCTCCCGCTAGAGTATGCAATGCATTATCAATGCTTCAGCACATATTGTTGGCATCCTGGTAGCCGATAGCGTATCTTGAACGAGGTTATCAGTCACCCGTGGGCACTTCCTGCAATCCCAGGAGGCGTCCTTCTCCGCAGAAATCCTACGCGTGATTGGCTGAGTGGGCAGTTGGCTTACTTTCTTTGAATTCCCTCTGGCGTTACTTTGTTCCCTTTGGCTGTGTTGGAGGTGATGTAGAGTTCATTTTGGGATTACATCTCAGCTGCGGGGCCTGTGGCAGAGCTTGGGTGTTAACAAAGAGAATTATGAATCTTTTGAAATGCAGACAGGCAGGAGTGGCTGGCGAGGAAACTGAATTACCCTGCAAATCAGCATCCCAAACCAGAGCAGAACCAAAGCTGCTGTTGTTGGTGCTTTAATTTTGAAGCATCGGAGTGCGTGTGTGTGTGTGTGTGTGTCCATGTGTATTTTTGAATTTGGATGGTTCATGTGTGGGTGTGCATTTTGACATATACCTGCAGGTTTGCACCAGACAGTGGGAGAAATGAAAGCTTTTCACAACGACACCCAATACATGACACGTCCAACTGTGAATTCAGCGTCAATACAGCAGCACATGTTCGGCTTTAGTGGCGAGGTGTGTGTGTGTGTGTGTGTTTTATTTTTTTTTCTCACCTCAGGCCCTCACTGTGATCAATACAAAATGACAAACCCTGTCCAAGTCATGTTGTTACATCCTTCTTTGGAGTATTCACAGGATTAGCTTCAGCCATCTAGCTTCAGATTTCTGGCAAATACCACAGCAAATGTAGCCATGTTTTTTTTTTCTCTCTCTCTTTTCCAGCAATAGTCAAATGTAGCCAAAGCCAAGATCTCAATTATTAGTAGCAGATCAAGAGCGCTGCAGGCTGTCCGTGCCCTCTCGCTGTGTGTGAGCACAAAAGACACCACAGTACCTGTCAATGTGCAGACACTATTCAGCCTCATTAGTCATTTTCCAGTCACGATTATTGCTGATGTCTTTGCAGTTTCTGCTTTTGAACCGTAAGCAGTTTTTGTATGAAAACTTTTAATCTGCAATATTCAAAGTCTGAAAAAGTCAGCTGTCAGAATAGCTGCTTATGCAGAAGTGGAACTCATTGGGTGCACATTTAAATGCCCATTTTCAGGGTAGGTTAGGTTTTATATTACAGACTACTGAGCGATGGCATATTATGCTAAAATAATGATACATGGTCTTTCAGATTGAAGCCACTAATAATTTTATGTGACTGTATGCATGTGTCCCATTGTCACTCTGTCACTGATGAGGGGCCCATGATGCTCTCTGATCTTGCTCCTGACCTTGTGCTGTCTGGTCACCACCTGGCTCCAGGGGGAATGCGGCATGAAAGAGGACACACACAGCCTGTCTCACATGTACCTGACTGACCAAGATTAATGGCACCTCAGATATTCATCATTATTCTCCCTAACAGCAGTCAGATATGGCCCCAGGCCAGAGCTCTGCCACCAAAATCCACTGAGATAAAATATGTGATATTCACTGCTTAGCAGTAACCTGGCAAGAGTCCCATAGTACTTTAGAGCCTGTTCAGCACATATTATAAATAGCTAATAGTGCAGCAAATGGAAATTCATCAGGGTAGTTTTATAAAAGAGGCCATGGCTACATATGTAAACAACTAACCCCTAGTCCACACATTCATATGCGTCATCACCTCTGTCTGACAGTCAAGTGGCCTTTATGCGTTTGCTATAAGTGTGTCCTACGAGCAAGCAGTGGGCCCCCAACCTCTTGTTATCTGTCCTAATTGTCTAGAGATGAGGGTCAATGAAGCTCATACAAAGGGCTGCTGCGGGGAGAGGTGGTGGTGGGATCAGAGGGAGGAGGGGGGGGGGGCATTGTTGCAGTCGGATAGATAGAGAGGTAATCATATGGGGGGGAGACAGAGGGTGGAGGGGGGGTCTTTCTGCCTGCTGCCTCTCCTCATAGGAACATCTGCCTCTGAGACTGCAACAGATGCAGAGGCGCAGAAGGAAAGATGGAGGGCGATGGTGGTGGTGGTGGTGGTGGTGGTGGTGGTGGTGGTGGTGGTGGTGTGAGTTGATGTATCCTTTGTTGAGGGGAGATTCAGATTTAACTCCTTTGCTGTGATATCTTTCATCTACCACTAGATAGCAGAGAAAAACACAAAAATGGTGTATTGTTCACAAACGTTCATACTCTAGCCACAGCTATGACGTAGAAATGAACACACAGGAGCTCATTTAAAGTCCTTATAGACTAAAATAATAACAGTCACTCCCTAAGAATCAAGGCATGCATAAAAAAGGTAACCACAGAGCAGGTAAGAATGCAGAAAATCACTTCTAGTAATTAGAGAGCATTGGGTGTGCGTTTTTGGCGCCTTTTTCATGCGTTGCCAACCAGATTTTTGTTAATTGTCCATAACAGGCTGACAATTGCTATTTGTCAAGAGGGCCTGCCATTACACACGGTACATTTGAATAGAATTCCAATTATTTGATGCCATGTTACCTCAGATTGGCTTCTGAATGGCTCCACACACCATCTGCTGTATAGCCTTGCATCATTCGCACCCTACGGTCCTAATATTTACACTTTACAACACACACACACACACACACACACGAACGCACACTCATTCGTTCAATCACTTGGACTGGTTGTCTATCTGTAATGCAGTAGCACACCTCAGCTGATGGCCTGCTGTTAAATCTCAATGAGCCAATACTCCTCCTCCAATGAGATTCACCCAATTATTGTACTGTGTATTGGTTTACCGCTGGACAGCTGCTGCTGCTGCTGGGAAATGGATTGTGGTTTGGTAAAGACTGGCTCCAGTTACTGCTAGATTTGTTTTAATCACAGTTTGATTGAAATGAGACATATTATGCACATTTAAAGGTCTATATTTTTATTCTGGGGCTATATTGGAATATCTGTATGATTCACAGGTCAAAAAACTGTTGTTCATCTTATACTGACCCTTTGTCTGGAACAGGCCGTTTTAGCTCCTGTTTCTTTAAGCCCCCCCTCCGAGGAGCCCACTCAGTTCTGATTGACCAGCTCTTGGAAGCTTCCCCTTGGCAGACATCCGCAGGCTGCTGAGGCTACATCAACAAACCATGCAACAAACTATAGTAGTAGGATTTCACTACTTTTTCTTGTTCTTTACTCAAAATGTCAACTTCTCAAATACATCCGTACATAGTTGAGGTGGGATCCAATCAAAAATATGCGAGGAAAAACCTTAGCAACAACCTTAGCAACCAGGGCTACAGAACGGATGGCCGCTTATGGGCATGCGCGACGATCTGACGTCAACTCGTCAGCAAGAGAGAAAAAACGCTGCAAACGAAGCGTTCAGAGCAGGTTGAAGCCCTGGCTTTTGACTTGCAGGCAGCATTTCTACATATGTTAAATAAATAACAGAAAAACAGAAAAAGCATACACTAGTATAATATAACTAGTGCAAATAGTGCATAGTCTGGTGTTTACATTAGATGAAATATGCAGAAATTTGTCATCAGACCAACATTGGGGATTTTTTTGGAAGATACCTTAATGCATTGTTTCTCTGCTGAATGTCTGTCTTTTCTCTATCTCTGTAGTCCTGTATTGTCTGTAGTTTGGGGACATGCTCCATCTTGGGAGGAGGGCTGACAGGTTCAGACAGACAGTATTTGACTTTGGTGTCAGTGGGTTCCTCAGATGTTTGCCTGCTGTAAGAGAGTCTCAGGAAGTTTCAGGAAGCAGCTCCCTGAGGACCTCGCTATAAATACACATAGCCCAGGTATCTGAGCTGAGCTTGTTCAACAAGCTACTGCACACCCAACTCTGTGACATCCATTCACCAGCGATCCGGCTGTACTGATGTAACTCATGCAATCTCGTTGTCATTTCTAGCTTTGTGTTTTGTCCAAAGAGCAATATTTCCAATGACCCTGAGCTCAGCTGTCAAGAACACATTGAGTAGTGAGGTCATCTGCTGTTTTAAAACCTAGGTATCAGCTGGGGTTTATCCCATGATTAATTGGAGTGATACAATCTTTAAAACTCAATCCATTACTTTTCCTTTTCTTATACTTTTCACTCTGCTGTGTTCGTGTGGATGGCAGTAATGTTTCACACAAAGGTCTTGTAAGGATGTGAAGGCTTATCAGTTGCTAAAGCCTGGTGTGGACAGTGATCTGCCAGCAGACCACCAGGCCTCTAGCAGTGCTTATCAGCCTGTTCTGGTGGCACCAGCCTGGACTGTTCTTTATCTCTTATCTGTAAGGCAGGACGTAGACGCTGGCTCAAACAGTGGCTAAACAGGATATCAGGAGTAATGCTCGCTAGCTATCTTACTGTGGAAAAGATGCCAGAGATTAGTAACTGTGTTAGACTAGTTGAATGTCGGTGTCTCTGTGTGTGTTTTGTTTTTTTTAAAGTGGTTTTTGTTCAGTGTGTAAGCTGAGATGTATATGAAAGATGATTCCAGTTATTCCAGTCTAGGGCTTTCAGTTTTTTTTTGGCATCGTGTCAGTTAATTGTCAATGCTGAAAATTATAGGGTACAGTATCTGTGTTATAATGTTCGTGATGAAATAAGCTGCTCGCCCTACAATATAAAGCAGTCAACCCTTCAACTACGCCCTGAAAAAAAAGGCAGCACCTGTCTGACACAGTCTCAACAGAAATGTAATAATATAATCTTTGTGTTTGCTGCAGGCGGGTCGGATTCGATTAGATTGTGGTATTTGTGCCCAAAACGCTGTAGAGATTTACCAACCTCCAGGTGGCAAAGAGTGGTGCTGTTCAGTATACACTCAGCTGGCCGATGACATATCCAACAGTTAAATCCAAGTGATTAAAAGACACATTTGACATGCTAAGTATATAGTGGAATGCTATAAAAGTTATTTTCAGTACAGCAAAGAAGATGATACATAAACTGTTTCAATACTCTGATTAGTGTTTTTTTTCCTTTCTTAATATTAGACTTCTCTTGGTTGTGAACACATAATAGAGGGCTGCTCCCAATGACACCAAGGTATATAAAGCTCTACAATAAAATAGCTCTACGCTAAATGAAATGTTTGATAGAATCATTCAGCATGATGGGACCCTAGTTGAAGATCCAGAATAAATGTCTTCACTATGGTTATCTAGTACAGGCAGACCAGGATCCTAACATTTAGCCTACTTTTTCCAACGTCATCTTTTATTACTTTTCCTCATCATATTTTTTTTTTTTACTCAGTCTTTGAATTATCGCATACTTTGAGTAATGAGTTCAATTTTTAAAGCGCTTCCACACACAGCGGCTTTTACATGGTGTCCCTGTCAACCCCCCACAGGCTGTGCGAACGTTGACCGCCAAATGTGTTTGTTATGACAGGCAAGATTAACACGTGTCAGTGAGTGAAGGCCATGGCAAAGATTTAAACTAATTCAGAAGAAAGCCAGGATGCCAGAAGGGGGAAAAAAAAAGAAGCCCTTGCACATGTCTCATTGCAAGTTTCATGTTTAAACACCATCTTGCCTTCTCTCGCCTTTGGCATGTAAAAACTCATACCATATTGCTCTCTCTGTGACATTATCCTCACTAATAGCACAGTGATCAACTGTCTTTAAGGAATGAAAACAATGAAATACTTGCACTGTCTGATAGCATGAAGTTTGGATGTTTATCAGTAAGCGGATTTGTTTAAACATCCCTCAATATCTCCGTCGTTTAATTTATTAATGACTGACTGGTAGCAGAGAGCCCGGGGGGCCCTCATGCTCTGTCAGTTGACCTTTCTAGTATTGGTGTGAACTTTGATCCATTCTGTACGTGACTCATTACTGAACCTGCTACAATTCATGACCTTTTGCAAGATAAATGGGAGGTGCCAAATGTCAGTACCAACCTGCGGCAGTGTTGTACAGTATCTGTATAGGCTGTCAGATTTTACAGTACAAACAAATAGGTCAAAGGTCTCCTCTGTATTAAACCTCAGGGAGAACACAGTATAGCCTTCAAAGCATACAGTCCATTCTGCATAGTGACAGTGACTCAGTCTGAATCAGGGGTCATGTCCTGGGGGTAGCTGTGGGGATTCAGAGTTTGCAAAATAGGGTTACATCTAGTAATTAAACCCCATCATCTACAGTCGCTCTCTCCTTCAAGACTGAGGAGATTTATTGGGTGAAATAAATATTACGTCAGATGTTATCCCCTGGATTTACCTGGCTAGTCTGTTTCTCGGAAAGAACAGAATGTCCCGACGTTTTATAGAGGCAGTGTATTTCAAACCTGGATAGAAGAGTCTGTTATTAGCCAGTTATTAATGCGTTGCTCCCCAGAAGTGCTGTTGCTTCATTGCCTTCCAGCATGTTTATAGGAAGCTCCATAAGCTAATAGCTGTCCTGCCATAACCCAGTTCTCCAGCTTTAGAGCTGCTGAGTCAGACGCCTGCAAAAAGAAATATGATTTTTCTTTCCACGCAAGCCTGGCCAGCCAAGCTTCAGAGATTAGTCAAGAAAAACACGGTGACCCATCAGCCTTCAACCGAGAACGTTTTCAAGTCCAACTTGTTTGATTCCACCAAACAGAGTTTATATTGCAAATCCGAGCGTGTGTTTTCAAAAGTCTGACATAATGATCTTGGATATAAATGATCAAATCCATCCGTGATCGCGCCATTGCACAGTTTCCTGATACAAGATTAAATTTAGTGCAGCCCTGAGGGTGCAAACGTTTCTGTAAGCCCTTCCGAGTCCCACAGAAACAATATTGCTGATCCTCCAGACCTCACACACCCACACAATGCACCACTGAGCCACAGAGGAAGAGTGTTGGATATAACCGCAGCACTTTTTGCTGTGGGATAGATTAGTGTACGGACAATTAAAATGGGTCATTCACCAGGCACTGCCAGTAAGGTATTTTTATTGTTGGGAGTATCCCAATGGATTAGCCCTGTGTTATATCCTCCCTGCTACATTCTTTTCATACAGAATGAAAGGCCAGACTGGGTAGGGAATAAAACTCTTACTTTGATGGTGCAGCATTTTAATGGCCTATTAACTTGGCTAATTACGGAAAAATAAAGGAACTTTTGACAGGAATGTGTGGTAGCAGGCGGGTGCTGAGTAAGAATAGGGGTGGTGCGGGGGATTCAGCATCAAGAATAGACTCACAGTTTTGCATGTACACTCTAAACTCCACTGTGTGAGCATGCCCACCTGTACTTGTGCGTGTGTCCGCTACCATTTGTGAGTTTATCAGGGTATAGGGGGAAGAGTTATTACCGATAAAAGTCCTATTCATGCCTCCTCCCTGCTCAGAGTGCCCTTGTGTGATAAACCCGTGGCTTATTGTCGCCTCGAAAACATAAAGCTCTCATCGCTCTGACAAGGGCTTTTAAAAAAAAGGAGCTGAGGGGAGTGGAGGCCTGCCGCTGTCAGTGGCGCTCTGTCAGACGGCTGAAGTGAGGGAATGAGAAAGTGAAAGATGGCGAGGGGAGTGGAGGTCTGCGGCAGCCCGTTCCTTAATTCTGCCATTTGAATGCAAAGCTGTCATTGATCTGATTGCCGCTGTGCAGCTGCAACGCCAAAGTGAGATTCACTGCCTTCTCGGCTTGACAAGGAGTCGCGAATGAAACACAGGGGTTATTGAGGTGGCAAGGTGGCATACACACATACACGCGCACGCCCACACACACACACACACTTACTTCCTGACTTACTTACTGATGTCTACCTTAATGTTTTGCATTGTTTTATCGGCTGTGTAAGCCAATCTCGAATCCTCGGTGTTGAAGACTGAGAACCTTTTGTTGAAATGTACAAATGGGTTCATGTTACACCTGTGTTTCACATCACAGCAGTGGCATCCAGTGGCGTCTCTACAGTGCACTCTACTGGTCTGATCCCTTGTCACAGCTACATTACAGAGCTTTTGAGACAGTCCGTTATTTATTAATACAAATATCAATAATGGGGGGTTGGGGTTACAGGTACAACAGAGCACACTTGTTATCACAGTCTTAAAACTTTCAACCAGAGTGCAGCGAAGCAGCTTTTCACTCACTCTTTAAATATTTGTGACTAAACACCCAATAATCAAAATTAAAGGTAGAAAAAACATGCTTAGTGATAAATTAATAAGAGTTTAACACTCAAATTCTTGTCTGTTTCTCCATTGGTGGGGTTTGACCAGGTTTGATTGGTAGTGGAGTCTCCATGGCAACATGAGCAAATGACCCAACACCTGCCAACAGATTCTGAACTTGTTAAACTCTGATTGGTTTGTGGAGATTTGTGACATCACTTTTCTCCAGCAGAGCCCCACCCACTTCAAATCAACAAGAAGAGCGCAGACAAAACACAAATACTTAACTCCCTAACCAGTATCCTTCCAACTTAGGCTGATATAGTGTATTCATATATTGCAGGGCCAACTGCTTAAAGTAAAAAGCCTATTAAAATAACTGATTTTAAATCTGTCTGTTGAAATCATCTCATATTATAGAGTAATATTGTGCAGGAGGCTATGCCTTTTCTGCTCTGGGCTTGATATTGTCCTTTTTCACAATGGGTAGGCCTTCCTATACTTCGCAGACTACATAAAGGTTATCCATCATGACAACCCGTTCAGAATAGCTGTCTTTCCCTGTCAGCGTCTGTCAAAAAGGCAGGAGAGCAGCGCTGAATTTGAAGCCTCTCTGACAGTAAATGCGTCTGCGCCCCGTTGCCCTCCTCTTCCTCCTAACCAGCCTTCCAAACCTTTTCACACTTAACCAAATGATGTGCGTATGCGGGGGTGTTAGATGGGATACAGACCCCATTAGACTCCTAATTAAAGGAGACTGCTGAGTTGGCAAATTGCTGATACTCAGTTAAGCGGAGGTGCTGTTGAGGCTCTCTCCACCCAAACCTTCAGTCTCTCTTTCACAGATCCAGTACCCCCGCGATGGCCGACCCTCAGACCTCTCGCTCTCTCTAGCTCCATCAGTTCATTGAACCCCTAATCTGTAGCCTCTAACTGTCCTGTAGGGAAGAAAATAAGAAAACACAATTTTACTGTACTGTAGCCTAAATACTTTGAAGTATGTTTTATCCTCTATCTATCTTGGTGTAATTTCTAATTCAATCTAAGAACAGAATATTGTAAAATTAAAGCCCAACCTTATTAAGAAATGCATGATTAAAAGCTCCCAAGCTAAATACAAGAACTCTATAAGAGGCCAACTAGTGTCTGAATGTGTAACCGGCATGTACACATTCTTACTAGAACTGAGGGATTGCTAGTTATTGTCATGCTTATATTTCAAAGCTCCTTCGTGATATAATGAGTGTAGCCATACAGTGAGAGTTAAATCTGTGGAGTGCTGAGATCTGGCGTGGAATGCACAGAGGCAGGCAGAGGCGTATTGGTCTGGAGGGCTGCTGACAGACAGATTGATGTAGTGCTCGCTCCTTTGAGAGATGATGAATGACTCTCTGTGTTGTTTAGAGAGTTGCCAACACCCCTCCAGCGGGAGAAATTTTGGCCCCAGAGAGTAGAATAGGACTTCTGGTGGCGAAAGCGGAAGAGCGGCGGTACCGAACAAGCTGGCTTTGGAGATGGTTTAGGTTGCACTCCCAGTATGATGAGGTTATGAAACCCTTAGCTTAACATAACTCTGGAAAATCCTCTCACAGAATTTAAGGCAAGGAATGGAAACTTCTCTAGTCTTGTGTTTCATGCGTTCACTGTGTCATCATGAGTGCCAAAAGTGTTGAATAAGTCTACTCTATTTCATATTATTCCAAGTTATTGGCTGAAGTGCAACTTCTGGAACCATGAGGGAGTGGTTGTCTCTATCACACAATACACCCACTTACTCATGTGGGACTGATGATAGACCTCCGCAGCCATACAGTGCATTCAGAAAGTATTCAAACCGCTTCACTTTTTTCACATTTTATTATGTTGCAGCCTTGCTAAAATCGTTTAAATTCATTTTTTTCCTCATCAATCTACAGTCAATACCCCATAATGACAAAGCGAAAACAAAATTTTAGAAATTTTTGCAAATTAATTAAAAAGGAAAAACTGAAATATCACATTGACATAAGTATTCAGACCCTTTGCTATGACTTTATGGCAGAGTGGCCAGACAGAAGCCTCTCCTCAGTGAAAGACACAGGAAAGCCTGCTTGGAGTTTGCAAAAAAGCACCTAAAGGACTCTCAGACTGTGAGAAACAAGATTCTCTGCTCTGGTGACAAAAAGATTGACATGTTTGGCCTCAATTCTAAGTGTCATGTCTGGAGGAAACCAGGCACCACTCATAACCTGCCCAATACCATCCCAACGGTGAAGCATGGTGGTGGCTGTGGGGGAGTTTTTCATCAGCAGGGACAGGAGGACTGGTCAGAGTTGAGGGAAAGCTGAACGAAGCAAAGTACATAGATATCCTTTATGAAAACCTGGTCCAGAGCACTCAGGACCTCAGACCGGGCCGAAGGTTCACCTTCCAACAGGACAATGACCCTAAGCACACAGCCAATCTCTGGAGAGACCTGAAAATGGCTGTCTTCAGACGGTCCCCATCCTACCTGACAGAGCTTGAGAGGATCTGCAGAGAAGAATGGCAGAAAATCCCTAAATCCAGGTGTGCAAAGCTTGTCGTGTCATACCCAAGAAGACTCAAGGCTGTAACCGCTGCCAAAGGTACTTCAACTAAGTACTGAGTAAAGGGTCTGAATTGAGTGAATATTGAGCCACAGTAATTTTCTTTTTTTTCTTTGGTAAACCTATATAACAAAACTAATCTGACTAATCTGGCTCTTTAATGTTATTCACAGCAGCTTTATTCATAAACAGCTAACAGCAGGCCTTGTCTCTATTTATCAAACTCAGCCGCAGCTCCACTAATACAACCCTGCAGCATTCTGTTTGACTTTCTGTGAAACTAAACATGTATCTCTTTGCTCCATCCCTAAACATTTTGATAACCTTAGACCCAAACTCAGCGGGTGTTTTTTTTTTTTATTATCCATGGAGCGCCTTAATATGCAAAGATCACACGAAACCAACTGGAGAGCAGATTACAATTCAGGGGACTTCATCTCAGACAGATGCTGTGGAACCCTGTGATGTTAGGTTGATTAACAGCGTGGATTGGCATGCTCCTGCTGTTGGCTATGTAGGTCAGACAAATTAAATCTGGAGTTTTTCACTTAGATATAGTATCGCCTGCACACAGCTTTAACAGCATGTAGCATGTCAACAGTAAAGTACATGTCAAGAAGTCTTGACATGACTCCATTATGCGACCATGATGCAGAGATACAAATGACCATGTAAGGAATCCAAGCGCTAACGACTGTCAGCCTGGCTATTTAGAGTCACTTTTGATCTTGCTTGAAGATGAAGTGCCTTTTGATGAGATTTGTAATAGCTGTCAGAGCAATTTGTGCATGTTGCCAGTGGCAATAATCTCATTTTTCGAGATTGAGAGTTTGTTGTGTTCTCTGCGATCCTCTCTGGCCTCCTCCTCAGTCCTCATTGCCTGAGGCCTGTCTGTGCGGCTGGTGTAGAACCAGCGCATTAGGCTCCGTGTCATCGAAGAGATGGATGGACAGTGGCTGTTGTGCTGGCGCACCGATAGCGCTGCAGTTTCGCAGGAGGTGCTTTCAACGGGGGAGACGCCAGTAGCAGGGAGGATGGATGGAGGGGTTTGGATGAAGGGGGAGAGTCTGGATTAATGAGGGGCGTCTGGTGACTGATGGGGGCGACATCAGTGGATGGCTGTTTCAATTTCAGACTCCCACTCTACATCCTGTCTATGTTATTCATCAGGCAGAAGTAAAAAAAAAAAAAAAAAAAACTCCTCTGCTACTCCACTCCGACCACTCAAGCCGTTATTTGGTTGCTCTTGTTCTTCTCCTGTTTCTCCTCAGTAGCCAAGGGGTGAGTCTTTCTCCCCACGAGACCTCTCGACATTTCAGCAATTAAATTTTTACTTTAACAGCCTGCGAACTCCCTTTATATGTACAACTGGCTTTGTTTTAGTCTTCTCTATTAAATCGTTCCTCACCGTTGTCAGGCTGAAGTGTAAGCAGACACAAGTGCCTCCCACTCCACCTAACCAGTCCCGTGACGCCTGGTCGTAAATTGTGGCCTCTGCTCCCTCTGGGTCTCCCTCATTGCCCTCTTTCTCCTTTCTCATCCTATCCAACCTCCCCAGTGGGACAGTTGTAATCAGTAAGATGGTGTGTGCCTGCGTCTGGGCCTACTGCCTCCACACTGTTCTCTGAAGTGGGGAAGGAGGCTCGGAGAGGAGAAACCGTGAGGAGTAGAAGAGGGGATAGTGATGAAAGATGAGAGGAGGAGAGGAGCCGTGAGGAGAGAGGGAATGAGAGGAGATGTGAGGAGGGGGGGGGGGGACAAGGACCACATTAACTATTTATGGGCCTACTCCCATGGCTAATGGGAATTACATCTGTTTTAATTATTGATGGGCTAACCGGCTGTCTTTATAAGCTTCACCTCTGGGGACTGAAGTGCCTGACAGATGTATTCCATTGTTGTTGTTGTTTATGTATGATATGGAAGCACGTAGATTGCTCTGTGCCGCTCCACTAATAATATTTGATTGAAAGTGATGCTCTCTAAATACATTTCTGTCTTCATTCTGCCTCCATTGTGGATAGAGATACAGTAAGATGAAATATAGAAACAAAATCAGCTTTTCTACCATTGTTGCCTTTGTGTGTCCCGCCTGAGGCTGGTGTGGAAGGGGAAGTCTTTAAGGTAATCTAACTCTGCTGGTTTTCACAGGCAAAATATGACCATTGGCAGATGCTGCAAACTGGAAATAGCACACTGTCTAGAATGATAAATCTTTGGAAAAGTAGCCAGTGCACCTGCACAGATAGGGAAGAATGTCTAAACTAGATTTTCCTTAAACAGAAAGTCTTTATCTTTCAAGGGAACAGATTTTATGTTAGTTGAAACTTGGCCTGCTTGAGCTTTTGCGTTTTTCTCTTGCCAGTCATCTCTGGAGTCTTGCTGTACTCAGATTCGTTGCCAACTGGCCCTCAGTCAGCTCTATTGTGAGAAGGTATTGGTGTAGCAGATGGCACTGGAAGAGCCTGAGGTATCTTCAGAAAACAGAGGTCCTGGTATCGTTACAAGTCAGAGGAAGATTGTTTTCGCTCAAGATGAACTCCAGTGTGAGTGTGTGTGTGTGTGTGTGTGTGTGTGTGTGTGTGTGTGCTTGTTTCTGTCTCATTTCTGGGTGCAGGGTCTGTATGCTGCATGTGGGCATGTGATGCATTCTCACTCCCACTACAAACATTGCTCCATCAACAACACCCCTATAGCTGGAGTTGGTGTCAATGAGTGATCTCTCTTTGTGAGTCCTTCTAATAGGCCCTTAGGGAGCTGCTATTGAAAGACAGAAGACACAGACAGACCAGTCTCAGACACTTATCAGTACCTACCTTCTGCTAGCCATCATTAACGACACCACAGCCAGACATTCATCACCTGCCATTGTTGGACTTGATCAATTTCCGAATTAGACAAGCTAATGACGGACAAAAAAAGGCAGGAATTTTTTACATTAAACTTAATTGTCCCATGTGTTAGGATGTCCTGACCCATCCGGTCTCATCTGTGTTTAAACGTGCTGATGCATGTGTGCTATGCTAAGGTAGCACCTTCTTACTTCCAAAGATGTGAACGTCCTTAAGGATCAGCCTCTCCTTGCTGAATTGCAGTCTGGCCTTTTTCTAGACGAGCCCACTGATTAATGGGCCCTATTAAACTCTGTCTGCCGGACGTGGACTGTGGGAGGAGGCGAAGACAAGTAGCGGGGATGGGCAAAAGCTCGTCCTCCCCTCTGATGGATGGTCTCAGAAATGGTCCTTACCGTGTGTGTCATACAGCATCTTGAGATGTATTGATGTGCTACCGGGGAGGGTTGCTCACACTGTTACAGCAGGTTGCATCAAGAAGGGAAAAAGAGGTAGAAAGTAGGAAATAGGACGGGGAACATGTCAAAGTCAAGAAAGGAAGGTTTAAATTCAGAAATCCAGACGCACTGAAAGGCAAAAGAATAACAGAAGAGACAGAATGACAGATAGGCTGTGAACAAGTATGTTAATCAACCAAGTGACAAATTCTAGTAGGGTGATGAGTGTATCTAAATGAAGAGAAGTGGTCCAATACCTCTCACTGAGGTGTTATCTTACTAACAGAGTATTATCGTCCTCATTAGAGCATGTCCCATGGTTAATTATTGATCAGCTATGCAGAGATAAGTCACTCACCAAAGGCCTCATGCTGGGTCTTGAGGCTCAGCACTTCTCCCTGCTGCGCACTGACACACATACACACACACATACACACACTGACATAAAATACTGTTAATCATTGTTTACTCTCTCACCAGTATGTGTTACCGTAAATTTAACATGCTCACAGAGCACCCCTCACTGCTGTTTATTGTAGTTTAATGGAATGCTAAACTCCAGAGAGGTTTATTAGCGCACTGATGGCTGTTACTGTCAAAACGGTACTAGAAGTACAATAATGGAATGATGCTTGCCTCATTCAAAGGGCCAGTTGCTTTTTTTTTTGCTGACGCTACTTCACAGTCACTGTGGCGAGGGTGGAAATCAGAAAATATAACAGAGAGGAAATTTCACAGTTCTCTTTGATATTTTTCTCACCCTACTGTTGACCTTCTGTGCCCATTAAACATACGTCAGCAAACAATAGTTTCTGCTTTCCGATAGCTGTGACTTGTGTTCAGTCCCTTGTCTGTGTTGTCGACGTCCTGGTATTGTCAGCGTTGAATTCTCCCATGGGCCAACGCATTTCACTTCCCGGTGTTACTGTATGAGATGGTGTCACATAAAAAAAAAAGTGTGTCTTGAGGCGCAAAGCATGGGACTTATGCCATCCTATGTTATCTGCCCTCTGTTTCTGCTAAATAAAGGAAAATGTACCCCCCAAAAAATAACCTGGCACCACATTTCATAGACTATAGCTGTGGAAATATCACTCACAACCACATCTGCCTGTGGTGGTGATAATGTGTGTGTGTGTGTGTGTGTGTGTGTGTGTGTGTGTGTGTGTGTGTGTGTGTGTGTGTGTGTGTGTGTGTGTGTGTGTGTGTGTGTGTGTGTGTGTGTGTGTGTGTGTGTGTGTGTGTGTGTGTGTGTGTGTGTGTGTGTGTGTGTGTGTGGATGTGTGCACGTACAGTAGCTGCCGACAGTGTGACCAGGTCAGGGTCTCTCGGCCCATTAAGTCTCCATTCTTAGTGGGACAGACAGATGACAAGATACGGAACATGATGAATCCGACTGTTCCAGAGGTCGTTGACTCTGGCTTTGTTCCTAACCCTTTGTTCTCTGTGTTTACACTGGATAGTCATCACTCCATATTTGACAAATTGACATTCATATCTAGTTATTTGGCACCTTGATTGAAGGAGCAGACTCAAGGTTATATGCACCCTTCATAGGAGCCTTGTCCTTTGTAGTATAACAGAGGCAGAGCCTATTTATTAGTGCTTGATAAATGCGCTCTAGTGGATGAAACTCACCCTCATCCTGAATGTACCTGCTTATTTTTTGCTTTATATTGCCTTTGTAAGGAAGTAGCTTATTCAATCTCAAAGTGTAAATCTCAATAAGATGCTACATTCATTGTGAAGATATAAAGTGGTGTTCTGTCTCTCTTGAGGAGGAAACCAAGAGGGCACTTGCTTGGTAAGTTGTAATATAATTGAGTGTGCAGTCATTGATTTTTGTCTCTCCTCTCTTGCAGGTAAGTGGATGTGTTTGGCACGAGGGGTCTGAGGGGCTGTGGGGTGGTAAGTGCGGAATCATTTTGAACACAGAGTCGTTTTTCAATGCAGGACATGGTCCCACTCCTCTTTATAGCCAGACATGCTGAATGGACTGCTGCTAGCTTAGAGATCATAGGTTGTTTTCACTTTATTCTCTCCACTGAATAACTTCAGTCTTCTCTTGGATGTAACATAAACAGATACCTGTGTGTTAAGGTGAAAAGGTGACATACAGTGTGTAGGATTGATTAAAGAGCCTTCACTGTACTTGAAGCCAATAGAATATACTGTAAGAAGCTAATGGATTTTGCTGCCATCAATAGCATCTATCAATGTTCGCATTGTTGCCGTTTTTAAATGATCCGCCACTAATAAAGAGGCAGCGTATGTCTGCTGTAGCTTGTATTGTCTGACAGAGGGCAATACTGACAATAGCAAAGCACCCGCATCGTAGTAAAGACTCCCCTTGGCACATTTAGAAAGCATCTTTTTTATGCTAATGATATGAATTACACACATTAAAAATTGACATTTCATATTCAATAAAGTGGCTTCACTGCTCCCTTTCACAATACTTAAGACGGCAATTACTCCTTCTCTAGCCCCGACGCTTTCTCTCTTGGGATTAACCTCTGTCCACTGAAAACACTCTTAAAGCCCCAAACCGGAAAGCTGAATAAAGCTAATGACTGTGCAGCCGTCGTCTCTCTATTCTGTGAGTGACACGCAGATAAAGCGTAACACAAAGTGAATGTGAAATAATTGTTTAACGGACAACCTGACAAGCAAGACAAAAGCAGACGTGGGCCAAATAAGACCTCTTCCCTTTGATTATGCAAAGCAGTTCCCCTTCCATCTCTTAGTGCATTCTGGGTAGTCATTAGATCAGTCTCAGTGATTGGCCAGAGACATAAGCTTTTGTCAGTTTGGATTTGTCCATTCAGCTTTAGGTATATGGGTCTCTGTGCCAGCAAAGGTAATGAGAAAGTGTTGGTACAGTATGCAGCTGACAGCTACTGTACAGCTCCATTTACTTTACCCACAACAAACAATGATTGTAGTCATTCTATATGAATTAATATAGACATTGTGACCCATTGTCCATGCAGCCAGTAATGAGGAGATTAAAGTTAAACATATGTAATACATATATATAGAAATATACATAAGTGTCAATGATTATAAACTGTGTGCTGTGCGAGAAGATTTCTTTTATTATAGTATCAGTCTTTGGGTGAGTGGAAATTGATTGAACAAAAGTCCAAGAACAAAGCCAGCATCGTGCAAAATGTGTTGTTTATTCAGTCGAAATCTACTGCAGTCCTCTCCAGAGACTTGAGAGCACAATATAGACAAAAGGCAAACCACGCTGCAGGTAGAAGCGGACGAGGAGGGAGCCGAATGGGAAAAACACACATGTCCTGCAAATTTGAAAAGGTCACACTGTGGACACATCTCCACATGTGCGTGGTCCTGCATCTGTTAGGCTCAGCTTGGCTCCTCGCTGCTCAAAACAAAAACTCCATACCTAAATGTTTTAACGCTTCAGCACATATTTGATCACGGGCAGCAGGGAACTGAAGAGCTATGGAATTGATTATGTGGTGCATGATGCTAAGAAAAGAGGTTTCCGGTGCTTTATTTCAGCCCCTTTTGCTTAGCTCAATATACTTGATTCTTGTGGCTTACCATGACTGCATCTAGGTTGGTTTTTCCTCATGAGACGAGTGTTATTCCGTGCGCATGCATCGAACCCTGCTCTCCAGCCACATTCACGCAAAAAGAGGTGATTGGCCAGACTGAAGGGATTGTGGGGGCTTTTATAATCTCAGACTATTTTCTGATTAGGAATTCAAAGAGACAATGTCGGTTTTGGTCAAAATGCCACAAAAACATTCCTTCATGAATACTGTTTTGAGTAAATATTTAAACTAGTCTCACGTCTCACTCCGTGTTCATTTTCTCTGGTGAAATCAGTCATCAATTATCCAATAAGTTTTGATGTCTTGTAGAAAAAACAGCAATCAGCTTGGGGTTGTTTTGTACTAGCACTCTCCGGCATATCAAGTGTTTGCTAATGAAGGTCAGGATAACAACTGCAGGCATGTAATGTGGTGTTCCAAATTGAGAATGTGGCTAATTCAGTACACAACAGCATTAGTATTTCAGTTTGAGCACGGGGGGGGAGTATCGTCTCATTTTAGTGATTGACCTTTTTTCAATTGATTTCTCCTCCCCGGTAGCGCAGGTGTCGAAAATATCAAGATGTTCAGGGAAACAATTGACCTTCATTTAAAACGATTTACATATTTTAATCTGCTGCATCGATTAAATTGTACCTCATTTATCATGAGCGGAAAATGCACCACTCTTCTTCTTTTTGATCCAATTTTAGCTTCTGATTGAAACAGTCAAAATATCATAATTAATCACCAAATCTCTTGGATGTGAAAACTATTCCAGAGAAGTGGCACAGATCACCCAAAGTTAAACTCAGATCTGGGACAGTTAATAATCTGTTTCCTCTCTCCAAAGCCTCAGCCAGAAATAGCCACAGAGCAGCGTCTCTGTGTTTCCTTCTCACAACATTTGCTCTGAGCCAATTCAGATTTTTTAATCACTTGTCGGTGATCCCCTCTCAGTAATTTCGTTTGGTGTAAACACACACACTTTCACACATGTCACACACACACACATGGGTGGATTGGGAGTTGGTTCGTTCCGTGTGCAGAACACAAACACGCTACTGAGAGGCCTTGTGTCCCAAATTAGACCTTGCAGAGTCACTGACATTCCAACAAAAAAAAAAAAAAACACTCCCTCGGACATCGTGTGCATGCATGCAAGATATCAAATGTCTCTCTAAGACCTCTGCAATGCTCATATTAACCCTATTAGAAATATTTGCCTCTGGATGGGATCCGTTTGCTGCAAACGCTAAAATAGTTTGATCCCGTGGTCCTCATATAGTATTGTATTATGTCATGTGATCCACTGTAGTGGCTTATTTCTCAGGAAACATTACAATATGAATCAGTGTGCAAAAGCCGTTTTAAAAGGAAAATCTAATCAGGATTCCAGCAGGAAACAAAGCCGAGTGTTTGACAATAAATCCCTGGAATCTCCAAGCGTGGCAGTGAGGAATGTGTGTCGGAGTGCGTGTATCATGTTCAGATGGCCTGTAGCTGACATGACAGTTCACTAAGCCTCTTAAGCCGACCCTCCACCACAACTGTGTTGTGTTGACGTTATCTGTGGCAGGAGGCCGCGCTGCGCCAAAATCGGTGTGTCTCTCCAATCACATGAACACAGTTCTTAGTATTTGGAGTGATTTTCTTTTGCTGGATGTCAGTTTTGTCTATCGCCTTTTGGCCCCCAGATTGGTGCTTTAGAAAGGAAACAAAAAAAAAGCATAAAGATGGATTTGAGCAGAAATAATGTAGTGATGATCCTCAGGCCCCCCCTGTGTCTTTGAGCTGTAGTGCTGCCTGAAGCCCCTGCAGTGAATATACAGTTTGTTCCATACTAGTAAGAGGAGAGAATAAGAGGTGGTTGATGTTTTATTTACCTGTGTGAAGGAAACAATAAAGTATTCTGCAATGTCTACGAAAAGACAAGTAATAAAAGAAGTAGGGGGCTGGGAGAAACAAACATGCATGAGGCATATAAAAGAGCATGCATATGTGGAAAGGATGAAAGGCTATAGTGGGGTTTATGTCATATTAGAGAGATGACAGGAAGCTTGTGGGATACGACTTGAGGAGGGATGGCGTGAGATGGGGAGGCATCAAGATGTAGTAGATGCCACGTGGCCGCCTGGATGCTCTCGAGTCCCAAACTGTCTAGATCTAGTTGTCACTGAAGTAATGTTAAATATAGAAATATAAAAGAAATACTGATGCTTTTATTACACATGCAAGGCCAGTCTTGAACATTACCTTTAGTGACGAAAATCAGTTAAGTAGACCCAGTGTCCTGTTTGTTTCAACACACAGCCACACATCCCCTCCCCAGTCTCCAATTACGCCCATTTGGCTAATATATTAGCATGCTAACGTCTTTGTCACTGCTAGCGTTACACTGTGTTTGTCTTACAAATGTGCAAACTCAGTATGTTCATGTTGTGAACACGATGCACAACAACCAAACACTGGCAAATTTTCAGCTGAAACAACGCCCATATTTTAGTGTTTCATCACACTCCATCATGCAAATAGATATACTTATTAAAACATTATGGTTTTAAACTTTTTTCTGTTATTGTGCCGTATTTTAGTCATTTCTCATTGTGGCGCTCACTCAGAGAACATTACCAACGATTCAGGTGTGCAGTTTTTCCAAATAAATCGTCAGTCTGCTCTGCAATCTCTCCAAGTTTCACATAATTGCAGTGGCACAGGTGTGTCTGTGCGTGTCTGTGCGTGTGTGTCTGTCTGTCTGCATGTGATGCACGTACCCACATCCACTGGCCCATGACAAGACCAAAACCATTTGCTTTAGTCACAGATGGCTTAGATTTGCCCTGGCACACAGGACTGTCTCGGTAGCGTTTCCTTAAACAGGGGAATTCAGTTAAACCTCATACAGGGAGACCAAAAACAGCAGCAAACCACGGTAGCTGTTGACTGGATGATCATTCAGTGTTTTCCCCATCATGGTTTGGCATCTTTGTCAAATCTCTGCAGTGGCGGTGAGACTGGGTTGGCATTGCCCTTTCCCCACAGACCTGCGGTTGATCGATTCATTTTGCCCTACTGTGTTAAATACCGGCTGTCTGGTTGGTAAACTTGTCAAATATAGCTAATAAACTCTTTACCCTACAGTCCCTTATATCGCTCTCTACAGTTGTACAGACTGAGGGATACTATTCCTGAACAAGTAACCATGTAATAAGGTTTGGGATACTTGTCATGCAGCACTAAAAATAACTTGTAATCATCCACAGCGGAGGAACATCTTAAGAAGATGAACATTTGATGTGACTTAAATGAAACCACCATAAAGACAGTAGCATTTGCATATCTAACACCTGTCCGAACTGACAAAATTGTCAAGATCAAATGAGGTACAGTGGTGTTGGAATGTAAATATTAAATTAGGGGCGGGGGGGCGGCGGGCCTTGAAGCCTTCTTCAGATGAAGAGGATGTCAGAGAAAGAGGTATTTGTGCTGTGGTGAAAAATCTTGCAGATAAACATCCTTTGTTATGGAAATTAGATGACGCGGTGGATGACAGCCATTGGCTGTGGCAGTGAAGAGTGCTCTTCAGGAGCCAATGGCTTTTGTTATCATTGGCTGGCAGCTGGAAAACCCATAAAGAAATGGAAGCCTACAAGAGGCACTGGGCCTTGAACAGATTTTATGTGGGACTCATTTTGTTAGCCAGAGTGAAAGAAGAGAGAGATGCGGTTGTCTGTAAAATAAATTTCCTGAGGAGAAATGGCAGTCGTTATTAGTACCTCATACAGAGTGGGATCATCAGTTTTTTAATGTTATTTTTGACTTGATCCCGGATTTCTGAGGGTTTCATGCTGCATGTAACATGTTTTATATTAATGGACTGTACAAAATAATGAATTTTTTGCTATATTTAGTACCTCTTTTCATTGAATGTCAACTGGTAAATCTCAGGGGGGATTTGGGGGGTTTATCACTGTGTGTATTCATTTGTCAAATGTAAGTAAGTACTGGCACTCTGCTGCTATTTGTATTTACTTAATTATCTCTGTCTGCTAAATGCATTATCTATCACCTTTGCACAGCTGCTACACTCAGAGCCTTCAGAGCTTGTTGTATACTCTGCCCAAGTGACTTGAGAAAACCATTTCACGTTTCCAGTGGAGTCTGTTTATGAATGTGCATTTGCTCTGAACTGTTACTTAGTGTGTGTGTGTGTGTGTGTGTGTGTGTGTGTGTGTGTGTGTGTGTGTGTGTTTGCTCCTTTGTTTGAGTGCTGGTAGCGCTGACTGAACAGGGCTGCTTGTTACAGCGTAATAACAATTTTCTGATGAAATGAAAAAATGTCAGTCATGCATTCTGCTATTTACTTAAAATGCAAAATAAAGACCATAACCACCATATATTATATGATCAGTATTTACTGTCGGCTTTTTTTCATCTGTTTTTCTGGCCTAGTAATTTCTTCTCTTTTGTCCTCTACACCAGAGACAGGGGGGGTGTTTCCATCCTGATTCAGTGGGAGGCCAGCACTGCTAATAACTTCTGGAATCAACTGCTATTTCTGGCAATCACAGACCCCGAGTCTGATCAATAGGAGAGACAGAGGCAGCAGGCTGCCATCCAGCCCAGCCCTGATAGCTGCTATTAGAGTCCCCTTAGCCACTAACACCAGAGCCACATACTATCCCTCTGTGGTTTCTTCCTCCCATACACCGCTGACAGATGACTAATAGAGCCGTGATTATGAGCCTTAAATTGAAGTTTGTTTATTCCTCAAGAGCGGTTCAAGGTTTGGATGGTTGTTTGTCATCAATCACCGGAGTTCACTGATGTTTTCCCCTGAATTGTACATTCTTTCTCCCAGCAGCTACTTTTTAACTTTTTTTTTTTTTATTGCTTACTTGGATTCTCAGATTATCAACAAAACATCCCAAACGCTCAGTGCTGCTGCCCACAGTGTAGCGGCAGCTGCCATTTCCATCGCAATCTATAACATATGTCTGATCACTGAGGCCAGTACAGTTCAGTCATTTCCAGAGGAAGCTTTGCTTACTGAAACCCACTGCCAAACAGATGGAGCGCTAACTGGAAGTATTTCCTAGTGAGGAAAAAAAAGAATCAATATAAATAAAATCTTACCACATATAACAAAAGTAGCTCGTCCGAGATCTTCCTTGCCGTGATTCACGTACGGTTCAACTGGAAAAGGTATGAATGTGAAAAGGGCGAAGCAATTAGCTATTATCTATTTTTTTTACTCCAAGAGCTGTCATACAAAGGTGCAGGGGCAGAGGATAAAGCGGTGTGCAGAGTAACCTCACATGTGTGGATGTGACCTTTTTAATTGCTTGGGTGCTCAATCCATCGGCGAGAGATGCAGCGCCCTCTGAGAAATGGAATTAAAGCCACACAAAGGATCTGCTGCTTTAACATGCCTGGGGAGGAGAGGCGGCGGATGGTTTTTCTCAAATGTGGGCAGAGATTTTTTTTTTTTTCTCCGTCAAGACATATATTTAGCTGCTTTTCGTTATCAATTGACTTGGATTTCGTATATTGCCGTTTAGGTCTTTGTTGGGCTGTTGTCATATCCTGAACGTTGAAGGGTGGATAAATGAAGATGATTTCTAGCAGTGCCGCCCCCCCCCAAGGGGATCACAGTTCATCTTCATTCTTCTGTTTTCAGGCTCTCTTTAGTCTCTTATAGATTAAATTTATTCTGCATTTTGTTTCACTTACCTAAACACACATATTTTATTCAATCAGGCAAACTACCATAATCCTTTGTTTTATTCCCTCTTTGGGAAAACTATTTTACATACACACAAGCTATGCAGGAATTCCTTCTAACACCTAAATGAATACTATACATTTCATTACAAAGGGGATTTAGCCCAAATTTAGTAAAGGGACTTAGATTAAAGCTGAGTGCCTAATCCCTCTTCAGCCCATAGCTAAACCCTATTGATGGATCGTTCTCTCTCGAGGGGTAGAGGGGATCAATAGGCAAACAGCATCATTGATCCTGACTGCTTTGAAGTCATGTTTCTCCCAGCCAGAGATCCCCATCTCTCAGATCCCCGCTGTCACACAAACCCTCTGTCCCCCCGCTGCCTCGACTGGTTAATGGCTGTCATAAAACAGCAGCCCGTTTGCAGAATATACGGCTGTGAATAGGGAGTTAGTGAACAATTTTACAGACTAAGTAATCAATTTTATAATTCATTTTATACTTGTATCGATGCAGCCACACTAATGGGAGACGTGCGTTTATATTTCTGTCAAAAAGGAAGTGTTGAAGTCATTGATACCACAATGATGTTTATTGAAGAGATGTCCAGCATTGTGTAAATGATTACTGAGAAGACTGAGTGAAAAGATGAGGCTCAATGATGAGGTACGAAGTTCTAATATCCTGCGTTTTCACCACAGTAACATGTCCCAGATGTGCAGCAGAGCGCTCTGGGGAAGGTTTCACCAGTGACATCATCGAAATGGTCCAGACAGACATGGGCATCCCTCCGACGCACAGGCCACTGTATTATTATGTGGTTCTCTGCAGGACTTCTCTGTCTCTCTTAAAACCATTTGTAACAGAAGAGAGATTCAATTTACCCGAGGTGTGGAAATCCAACTTTTCCAGCACAGCATACAGATAGCGATCGTTTGACTTAGAGAAATGCAACAAAGCGAACCAAGGGCTGTTTTTCTGTTTTCCTAAAACCTCTGCCTTCAATTTTCTCAGAAACAAGTTTTTCTTTTTCTTTTTTTTTTTTTTTCTGGAAAACCCTATACCTCCCTCTGCCACAATGTGCTGACAGAAGCAGTTATCACAGCTCCCAATAATGTGAGCGTTTCCACTGGTGAGCACAATGAAAGGCTTGGGAAGTCTTGTCAAATCCATTTATTTCATAACAATGGGGTATAATGGAGAAGACACACTGGGATTTTTCATTCCTTGGTTTAGTAGTAGAATTAATTATTCCTCTGATTTTAGCCCACTTTTTTTTTACAAATAAATGTAGTAAATGACAGTCAGAGTTATGTCAGTATTTTATATTATGATTATTTGAGGATTTGGTGCGTTCTCAAGCAGTTTAAACATTAACATAAAAGCAGAGTATGTTCTGTTGAGTGCTTCTATTTTGAGTTAAGGCTTTTTCTATTTGATTAGATTAGATGGAGGAATCTATTCAGGAATATGTTCTGTCTGTTGGACCATTTTCAGTCTGGTGCAGTTTCAACATCATACAAAAAATATTTGGACTCTGGACACTGAAAATGTTGCTCCCAAGTTCAGCGTAAAATTCCAAAGGCTCTTAAACGTATCTCGAACCTAAGAAAAAGGACTCATTTTATTTTATATACTAACAATTATGAATACTTGCGTGAATCACCTTGTACAAACAACTAGTGTAGTTTACAGGTAGCTGCATTTTGCTAATGCAAGCCAAATTATTATGTCTAAACAGTAAAACAAAGGCATGAAAGTTACTTCAATGTTGTTCTTCTCTGGGCATTTTTTATCAAAGACTGAAATGGGGCCATATGTTATAGGCTGTATCATTTCCTGTGCGTCTTTGTGCTGTCATGTGTGCTCTCTCCCACTGTACATGCTGACAGAGAGAGAAGCCAAACTGCCCTGAGCTCAGCTCATTAGGATAACTCTGTGTTGTGCCCTGTCAGGCTCACTCTGCCAAGGTAAGATGTCCTCCTCTGAAAAAGGTACAGGCAGCATTGTGTGTGTCTATGTCAGGAGAGGAGGGGATTTTTGGAATAGGGAAGGTTACAACAACAGGTTTTGGGGTGTTGCAGCAGAGTCATTATTCCACAATTCAGCTGGGCGATAAAGTTCAGGTTTCCTTTGAGAAAAGCATTTGATCTCTACAGCTAATGTTGACCTCTGAGCTGTTAGTTATGTGAGGATTTTCATGTATGCAATCAATAAAATATCGAATTACACTGGAGTGAATGCTGTAATACCTCTAAAATAGGAATTCGACATGTCAATGTGATCATTCTGTTTAAAAAGCAGCATTTTCTAAAAGGCTAAAGCTCTTCATGAATTTGTTTGAATTCAGCTTATTGAGTCCTGCAACACAAAGGTCATACTTCACTACCGGTAAACAGTAAAAGTAATGATCTAAACCACAGCCGCCTCTTATAAAGGTACACATATGCAACTTTACATTCATATCCATGCATTAGGCCGGGTGACAGAGGACGTAGCTGACCAACAGGAGCATTAGTCATTGCAGACCCATAGCGCCTTTTCAAGCACCGAGACGTGAGCTGACCTTACTGACATTCTAAATGTAGATGTATTCTGCTCCTGTCTGCTCTGCAAAGCTCCCCATATATATCGATTGAACCAAAGATCAGTGGAGGCCAAAGGAAGGGACTGTCACTGCAGTAACAAAGATTTTTTTTGTGTTTTTTCAATCCAAGATCAATTGAACTGAAACAAGTGGAAGGCATTTGTATGTACAATCATGTACGCTGTAAGTTAGATGACCCTTCTAAACCATCTAGACGAGCAGAAAGACTCACTGCTACAATACTGCAGACCACTTTACTTGAGTATTTCCATTTGATGCTACTTCATACTTCCACTCCACTACATTTCAGAGGGAAATATTGTTCTTCAGATGAAGATTTGACACAATGGATAATATAACAAGCTTTTAAAATACAACACATTGTTAAAGATGAAACCAGTGGTTTCCAACCTTTTTGGCTTTTGACGTCTTACAAAAAGCAGTGTGTAGTCGGGGTCACATTTCAGATGTCTATGAGTTGTTAACAGCTCCACCAAATAGTGATTTTTCCCTCTAAACATCTCACCTGGTTTCATTTCAATAAATGTTCAAATGATCCAATATTTCACCATAAAATCAAAAATTAGAGAAAAAGTGAAAACAGATTTGTTTTTTCATCTCTTCTCTCCCATTAATCATCTCACGACCCCTCAGATTTATCTGGTGACCCTTTGGAGGGGCCCGACCCCTAGGTTGGGAACCACTGGACTAAACTAGCTAACTGTATATAGAGTAGTTCAAACTAGCTCCACCTCCAGCAGCTACAACAGTAACATGCTGCTCTAACACTGATGCTTCAGTATTAATAATCTAATGATGTCATATATAATAATATATCAGTCAGAGGGACCAAACCACTACTTTTACTGCAATACTTCACGTATGTTTTGCTG
The DNA here is from genome assembly GCA_038419695.1 of Scomberomorus guttatus. NCBI lineage: Eukaryota > Metazoa > Chordata > Actinopteri > Scombriformes > Scombridae > Scomberomorus > Scomberomorus guttatus. The sequence goes on from CM076462.1 coordinate 14,121,593, forward strand.
CTGATACTTATGTACTTTTACTTAGGTAAAGGATCTGAATACTTCTTCCACCATTGGTACCCACCATATTCAGCAGTGAACATGAAGTGCTTTCTATACATCTGTGGATGTGATACTGAATAGAGTGACATGTCAAACCCAAGTATTATGTAATAAGAACAAAACAAACCGTATAGTATTGACATGATATATTTTAAGATGCACAATGAATGTGACCTATCTAAGACAATTATGCAGGTATTTTCCATTTTATTTATTGGTTTGACACACTGCTGCTGTGAAGGCCACTTAAATCCTGACAACAGGCCATGTCAGCCGTTTCTGTACTGAGCAAAGCAGTGAAAGTACAGACCGCCACACCCCCACAAAACATGCAGCAGATCTGCCATCAGTCCTTAGTATACACCTACAGTTTTCCAGAATTTATTTCCCCACTTGCTGAAAGTGAAGCGCACACATGCATCAGTTTGTTTGTGTAGATACAGGCGTCTTTGTCTGCAGCCTTTCACAGTCTGAGCCTGTTTCATGCCCCTGCCTTTCTGTTTGTAGCAGCCAACACCGGCAATCCCTGCCTGGAGGGAGTTGTTTGTTTAAAAGAGGCAGTTGATGGCACAGATTGCCCAGCGAGGCTGTAATTACACTGGAATCTAAAATGGCAGCACATGGTATCTGATGAACTGGTCAATAAGTCCCATTGCAGCCTTGGGTGTGAACCCCGCGTTCACACATCTGGTAATTTTCACCCCTTCGAAGCAATTAATACTCACAGAGTGTAGCAATAATTGATCGTTGCGGTGTTAACTGAAATATGAAGTTGTCTCCAAAATCAATGCGAGGGTTTTGTCTGTGTCAAGGCAATTGCTCATATTTTCCTGGTGGTTTATTTGAGGAGGGAGTTAATTGGGGTTGAGTTAATTTGGTATCAGAGAGAAATGAGAGATCAGTCAAGCGGGGTTTAGTTCAACATCCTCATCCTCCAGTTGGGATATGCTTGAGCTCTGTCAGGAGATTTACACATACACAGTGGTAGTATCATATGGCAGAAACACGGTAACCTTAGTAACCATGTCTCATCCCAGGAACTTACACGTGGCAGACATCTCCGCACATTTTAACTACAGCTCCGTCAATTATGTCATGTAGTGTTCTGTTAATTTATTTCATCTTGTGGTTGTAATTATGCAGTAAAAATGTAACTGACTAACCAGGACCAGAAATTTGTGGTTTGGAATCAGTGTACAGTTATTCCTGTCAGCCATGCTGATTCCTAAAGCTTTGCACCTACATGTGATGTGTATACACTGATTCTAAAGTGACTAATGAGAAAACAGGGATGCAGGGCTGCAACTAATGATTATTTTCGCAGTTTCCAGGATTCTGAGATGATGTGTTTAATTGTCCAAAACTAAAGATATTCAAATTAAAAAAAAGATATAAAACAGGGAAAAGCGCTTCTTTTGTGCTAATCCTCACCTTTTAGAAACTGAAATTGGTAATTGTTTAGCATTTTGAATATGTAGAGTTTCTCCAAATAGAGTAAATGTGCTGTTTTTAGTCTTTGTCCACACTCCTCCATGAAGATTTACATGACAGCAATATATTCATTAAAACACTTTAAGCTTTAATAATAGTTCTTGAGATAAGAAGTCCTCATAGGGGCTCTCCTGTGTGTGTGTGCGTGTGTGTGTGTGTGCGTGTGTGTGCGCGCGTGTGTGTGTGCGTGTGCATGCGCTGGGATTTGCAGCGACACAGACACACTCTCACAAGTACACAGACATGTACTTGAACAACTCCTTGATTGGCCTCACATGGCTTCTCCGAGCACAAATTACTGCCACTCTGCATGACTCTGCGTCTGAGTGCGGAACAGAGGAAGCCAGTAAAAACCAGGACACTGACGTCACCACCCAGCAATGGCCTCCCACTCCCCTTGTTGATACTCCTCCTCCTCCTCCTCTCACTGAAGACAACTGGAACAGAATCTGCCTCCCAGATACAAAAGTTGTCTGGAAAGATGGACTTTTCTTTTGCTCTGCTCTGGTCTCTCTTGGTCTGTCTCTCTAGATTTGCACTCTCTCTCTCTGTCTCTTTTGCTTTTCACGTTCTCTCGGCCTGCCCTGTATTCTCAAACGTGCATTCTTCTAATTGAAGATGAAATCTCATGGAAGCACAGTAGGAGATAGACGCCTTAATGCAAAAGGGGGGCTGCAAAAATATAGGACAGAACTTAAGCCTCAACTTTATCTAAAAAAAAAAAATCCCATCTGAGTTATTTTAAATGACATTGTGTAATCCTACATCTCTGTGAGCTTAAAGCTTATGAGGGTATTTTCTTATTAAACTCAGCTGTTGTTTAATTTTTTAGGGGATGCATGTCCTCCACCAGATCTCCTTTAGAGTTAGAGACTTCAAATCCAGACTTCATTTTTCAGTATTGTACAGTCCCATGAGAACGTGAATGCATTATGCATGCATTATGATTTTAATGAGTTTAGCAGTCATCTGTGGCATATACAGAGTCTCAGTGGTTCGGACCTGCTTATTATTCATGAGTTCTTGGTAATTGTGATTATGCTTTGTTTCTGCACAAATTTGATACCACTATCACAATGAATTCAATCCCGTATGACGTGGATATGTAAAACTGAACCTTTTAGGCTGAACTGTTTAATTCAAAGTTTTTCTGTGCCTCAGACTGAGGCAGCCATCAGCGAACCTGGATCTTTACCAAATGTCCATTAAACCAGCCTCTTTTAGATATCACTTTACTCTCCTCCAGCCTTTGACAAAGCGCCTTTCACCTGGGTCGACCTTGTCCTTGTATCCCCGCTACCTAACCGCCGCTGGCACATCGTCACAGGAGCAGAGATGACTGTCGAAAACAGCTGTAGGGCAACGCGAGAGAGCAGCATAAAAGAGAGAGAGTTATTTATTTATCTGCTTGTTTATTTATTTTCTCTGTCACTGCCATGTCGTCGGAGAGTGGGACATGGCCCCGGGGTGCAGACGACGATTTGTGGACAAGGATGCTTGAGTGAATACTGCAGAGTGGAGGCAGACCTTATGTCTGACCTCTTTGGCACAGCAGTACATTCAGAAGGAGCAAGACATTAAGAAAATGACTGTTGTCATTTTTATGATGCATTTTTATGACAAGTACAGCATGCCATGTGAAGGGAATGATGCAGATTGACAGAGTTAGAATATAGGATAAGCAATAAGCATTGCAGCAAATCAGAATACATCACACATGGTGCAGTAAAGGAAAATGAGTTGTTTTTTTTTTCATATCTTTTCTTTGTCAACTGTCCAGTTCACTTCATCTACATATGTAAGGGAAGCTCTGGCAAGGAGGTGGGAGCAGCAGATGGTGCTGTCACCTGGAGTGTATGTGTAATGATAGATGACCACCTGCGCCGGGGGTAGTCTCGCAAAAACTAGTTTGGGCTCTGTATCGTGTGTTACACGTTGGAACTGTGAGCGAAATTGGCTAAAGCTGCCCCAGCGTGCTCTCGTCTAGTTGCTAAAGAGATTACAGAACCAAATCTAGCGGAGATGTTGATCAAACGTGTCTGTTGTGTGGAAATGCAGATACTTTAAAAAATCACTTTCATCTGTGTTGCAAGGGGATAATCCCCCATAAAGTGATGCTACGCGCACAAGTTCGCGCACAAACTCGTCCGCGGTATGGAAACCTTCAGATCCGTATTTCATTAATTCCACAGTCATTTTACCACAGCACATAATTGAGTGCTTATCTTTTCCATTTCTTGTGGGGGAATTATCATCAAACACAAGGATTTTTTTTTTTTCTGTAATCTGTGGTGCACAAATAAACCAACTAGAAACCGCAATTGTGCAAAGAAAAACATACAGTAGTCTTTAGCCTGTAACTTCAGTCTTGGCAAAAGAACATCTCTTAACCTGAAAACTTGCCCAGACAGACATTAGAGATGTCAGAACAGGCACAGGACCTAAACAATCTCATCAAGCGCGCTTGTCCGAGCTTGATTTGGTAATCAAAAAAAGGGGTGGCAGTGGGGTGGAATGGTGAGAGGAACGTGGCAAATTATAGGGCAATAGCTTCTCTTATTAATTTGATATGAGAGGTCTTCTCTTCATGACATGTGCTCGGTAGGTCTGAATCACTCGACATTTTCTAACACGTTGGCAGCTTTGGGAAGATGGTTTAAAAAAAAGTCCCTATAAATTTCTTTAGATGTTATTTCCCCTGTGGAGCAAAGTGTGGGTTATCCCGCACCAATATACTGGCATCATAACTGAAAAGACAGATAGCAAAAGAGATGGCCTCAAATCAATACTCTCAGCATAAAGTGTTGATTGGAACATCTGTTGCAGTCTCTGCATATGTGCACCAACAAATATTAAGCCTCTATTAAATATAGAACCTTTGTGTACCAACAAAAGAAAACTGCAGATCGTATATCCTGCTCTCCCTCCAGCCTCCCTTTATTGTCTCTCCCTAGTAAAGAGGGGGCTCCTTAGAGAGCTGTCATCCGTTGCTATCCATTATCTCTCTGCCTAGCTGTGGATGGCTGAGCACCATCGGCCTGTGGAGCACAGTGGGACTCTGGGTTAGCGGGGCTCCCGGTCGAGACGGCTCTCTCGCGCCACTGTAAGCCTCCAGGGGCCTCCCAGCGGACAGTGCCGGTGAAAAAGATGACATCTAGCTCACCTTCTCTTCCACCACCCACTACCCCACAAAAAGCAGTTAAGCAGTCCATTGCCTCTGCCCATTAAACTGCAGACTTTTGTTGAATGATAGTCCCATTTCAAGTTAATTTCAGTTCACCTGGGTGGAAGATATAATTTTCTAAGAAGTGTACGGATCAGTTGACATCTAGGTTAGAGGAGCTGTTGCGTCATGTTGGATGCTACTCGTGTTTTAATGGATTTGAAGATGTACATAACGTCAAACAAGACACAGTCATAGCTTGTTTATCTGTTTAGATTCATTAAGTTTTTATTATCATGAGGCGATGTGAAGGTAATGCCAAAGCAAAGCAATCCATTTCTACGGGCACCTATCATTTCACTATTAAATATCTCTATGGTTATTATGTCTCATTGTAATTACTGCACAGCCAAAATAATTTTCCACGGAAAACCCCCTTCAGGATTTTAATGAAGTGAGCGGCACTCCTGGGAGTGGAAGACGGGATGCGGCAAGGAATGCATGATTAATCCTTAAAATGCCTCTGGAATGCACCTCCTTGGTCTCGATCCAGTTTCGGATCAAAGAACTCGAGAAAAAAAAAGAAAAACAATGTACTTGTCCCAGCAGTAATATTGCCTATTATATGATTAATCATTTAATGGATGTGATAATACACGCCTGTTACTGCTCCTCATAAATCATCATAGAGTTCTTACAATGGTAATAATCATGTAATTATATTGTTTTGCAAGAATGTTCAAATTGTGGTTACGAAAGGCAAAGCCTGAAAAATGGAATGCATATTGCTCAATTTGAGCGCATTGCTAAATGTTATAAATTGATTCTTGTATGTTAGTTAATAGATAGATCCCAGGTTCCACGCAAAGTAGCATAAAACATAGCAACAGTATTAGACTTTATGTAAAAAAAATCGCATTCCTGCAAAATTGTATCTTCAATTAAAAACTGTGTGATTTGTCATTCTTTGTAATCAGGCATTCCCTTTGTTCACTGTTTTGGTATCTTTAACATGTAGCCTTTCCTCTTTAGTCATCAACACCAGCCCCAAAGATCAGAGCTTTGAACTTAGAGGAAAATGTTCTGTAAAAGGAATGGAAATTAAATATTCATCAGGAGGGCGATGACTTAAGATTGGAAGTTTTGGAATTATGTCCAAAAGTTTGCGGTGTGAATGAATCTTACAAGTTCTGATACCTCACGAGACTTTCTCCACTTGACATTTTAAGTGGGTCACCTTGAAAATGGCAAATGCTTGCTGCAGAAGCCTACTTATTACTGTAGTATTTACACTGTCATCAGGTCATAGCAACAAATGCTTAAAGGCCTTCATAGCATAGAGAAAATGTGAAAGGGAGACAGAGAGTCCATAACCTTTAAAAAGGGTAGTTCTGTACGGTTTTAAATTTCCTCCTCCTTCGTATTCAGTCACTCAAACTGTCCCAGAATGCCGTGCAGCAGTCCAATCTAATAACCGCATTGTATGTCAACAAGAAGCAGCCTTTCACAAAAAGGAAAAGGTCTTTAGGCTTGAGGCATTTGTTGCCCTCTGTAATAATGATATCCAAGGTTTATTGGTCTGTCCGTTTGTTCTCTCTCTCTCTCTCATGCACACACGCTCAGAAATACTTTAGTGAGTTTTGTCACTTAGTCACGATCTCTACAAACCTGCGTTCACACCTCGACAAACTTGGTTGATGCTTTGCTGTTTTCTGACCAGTTATGGGTGTTGCAAGAAGCAACTAATGGTCTGTGGCTACAATGCTTTCACCAAGTAAAAAGAGCTGTATTATATACATACATTACATTACAGTATTTTTAGAGTTGTCAGCAAGTTAGCGAGCAATAAATTGTTAAATTAAAGAAAAAATAAACAAAAGAGCTCACCATCGACCCCAACAATGGACACAGCTGTTGTATAAACTTTGTTCATGTGACAGTGCCTAATGTGGTCTCTCAGATAAATTATGTAGAAACGGGAAGGTTTGAATGGCTATAATTGTGATCTATTTTACATTTGTGAGGCAGTACTATTGTTCATGAAACAATGTCGCATCTGCAGGGTCAAAAGGCCTAAAACCTGATTAGCTGCTAACATCTGATGATTTTCATAGCTGATAGGCTTGCTTAGAATCTGTACTTTATGTTGGCCAGGTTGTCTTAGTAACCCCATTACAGCATAAGTCATATAAAATGGACTCTTAGTCACTTGATCCTTGCACTGTCATGTGGTGAACATAAGTTGAAACATGCAGTGTAGTTCCTTTCATCCTGAACTTTTTTTTTTCCTGCAAGCTGATCTGTGAGTGTTTTTATGGCAGCGTTATGGTCTGAGTGTACTGTCTGTGTGACTTAAAAGGTCAGACATATACACACACACAAAGGCATGTAGACCTTCAATGATCAGGTGAATCACAAACCACAGCCATCGCTCCGCTCACCATTAAAGACAAACACACTTGCACAAGTGGGCTCACACAGTCCAAACGCTTGCCAATTCATTACTCAACTGAGTGTAAACTGCTACAAAATATTGATTTTTTTTTTTTTTCCTGAGTACAGCTGCAGAGTGTTCATCCGCATGTAGCTTATGTGCTCACATACAAACATTAGCTCTGTCACATAAATCAAACATCTGTGTGTAATTGCCCTCCTAATGGAACGGGATCGTATCGATTTATGAAACAAAGTGGATGTCTCATTGCAGGCTTGGCTAAATAGAGTTTTAATGACTGCTTTCATCTGTGGTCCCATTGTATGCTTCTGAATTGTAATCTTCAGAACCATGTAAGGATACAACAAAAGAATATTGAGCCCACTGGGACATGCCATGGCCAAAGATGTGTTGATTTTTGTCAACCTACATGAATAGAGCTAAGCTCTCAAGCTTATCATGCTTACAGAAGTCTATTTTACCCTGATTGCAACAGAAATGACCTTCGCGAAGAACTTTCTAGAACTAGGCATGAGACAAAAAGGAATAAGTCAAGAAAAATGAAACTAAATACTTCTGATAAAACAAGTTGGTTCTTACTGCACATGTCATTCAGAGGGAGTCAGAAAAGAGTCATTCAGAAAATTCTGTCATTATGAGACTACAGAGAAAAACTACTTCATATTTTTTCCAACCAAAAAGCTACAGAGAAGTTATTTCTACCCAACCAAAAGGCGCTGGGAATTTGACAAAGTTTTATTTGAGTTTATTTTACACTGCAATTAGCTTTTACGAGAAGGAAATGCTGTGTGGATGACACAGTGTCCTCTCTCCGTTTGCTTCCAGGCCAGCAGGTATTTTGGCTACATCTGAGGACTTGAGTTTATTACCCTGTTAATCACAACCCCTTCTCTCTTAGTCATCCCCTCCTGTTTATATTTCACATCTCTGATATTGACAGTAAAGTTGACCTGAAAGGGTCTCTGCGATGTTGTGGCTGCTGAGTCCGTTCTCGGAATAGATGACAGGTTTTCGGGCTTGTTTCAGCTGGTGCTTTTTCAAACACTCACACCTTGAACCATCCCCCTTTTTTTTTTTTTTGCCTTTGACCACTGCTGACAACTTGACGAATGTGCCAGGGAGTTTAATTAGAGTTTCTCTTCTTAATATCACCTCCTTGTTTGATGATGTTATTACCTCAGGGTGAGATCAGATGTGATTCCTCACTGCTTTGATAAGGCAATGCAATGAAATGTTATTTCTTGCACAAGTGCGGTAGGTAACAAGCATTTCCACAGGACAGATTGTTGATCGCGGCGTTCACGTTAGGACTGAACTGATTCCAGTCAGTTACGATTCAGAAAAGGCCGCAGGTGCTTGCAGCTGCCAGCTTGTCTGTCACTTGTCCAACATTCTTGGCTTGTTAGAAAAGTGATAGACAGGCAGCTGGTCCCTGACTTGTCAAACATGTTATCATTAGCTTCTTGCTCCTCTTTCTCACCAGTATGCTGATGTTACTGGGGTGAAAAAAAACACATTTCATTTCCACTGGTGCATGTGGGCCTGTGTGACCGCAAAGATTGCTGCAGCTGGTAAAAAAGTAAACTAAGTCCCACTTTATTTGTGCCTGCAAGACTGAACCCTTTTTTCACAGCATCACAGCATAGATTCTTTTTAGTTTTTGATACAGTCTTGCCATTGAAAGTGAAGCACACGATGCCCTTTTGTTTTCCTACAATCAAATTGAGGATCATGCCGAAGCTATTTTTAAGACATTTCCACAGTGAGTCAGATGAAAACTCACAGATCCAAGCTGTGTTGACAGAAGTTGATCCTGTTATCAAATGAGTGTGCTTCCATTAAAATGTGAGTGTGTGTGCATGTTGAAGCGGGCGCTCTTTTATGTTCAGGAAGCCGGTGTGCGTCAGCTGAAAGTGCTGTAGCCTGACCGGGGTCACATATCAGCTCAGATATTGTCTGACAGCGACTGAGTTCTTTGATGTGTCACTGTTACAGGCTGAACATGATGGGCCTTGTCTGGTACTCTTCTTTCTCGCAAAGCCCCATGCTTGCAGAAATGGCTGAAAAAAGCAACAGCAAATGAGCAACAAATTAACCAGCTACTGCTGTTGAAACAAAGAGGTGGAGGTGATGAGAAAAGTAGTCTGTTTTTTGATGTTGTTTTTGTCAGCATGCAGATGCGGTGAAGTAATAATAAAGATTACTGACAGTTTTGCAGGTCTTTTAGAAAGAGGTACTGGATTTGAGAGTGTGTTGTAGTTGTTATGACAGCAAAGATGTAACCTTGGGATAAATGTAATTGTTTGTTTTTCCTGGCTGGCATTTTAAAACCGCAGCTGGGGGACAGTTAAGACCTTGAAGGACAAAAAAAACTATGTTAACGCCGTAATAGCATAAACCAGCATCCAGACAAGATTGTCTTTCATAGACAGCCGACGCACTCACGTGCACACGCACACAAACGAGCACAAACACACACTTGATGTTTCATTTGCATTCAACACTTACAAGCGTCAACGCACACTCGCTGACACACCTTGTTGCCCCTGCAAAGTTACACACACATCCATCACTTGTCGGTACAGAGTGAGTGTGAGATGATGATGGATTGTTGGTTGTTTCCAAAGAGTAGGGCAAAGGAACTGTGTGTGTGTGTGTGTGTGTGTGTGTGTGTGTGTGTGTGTGTGTGTGTGTGTGTGTGTGTGTGTGTGTGTGTGTGTGTGTGTGTGTGTGTGTGTGTGTGTGTGTGTGTGTGTGTGTGTGTGTGTGTGTGTGTGTGTGTGTGTGTGTGTGTGTGTGTGTGTGTGTGTGTGTGTGTGTGTGTGTGTGTGTGTGTGTGTGTGTGTGTGTGTGTGTGTGTGTGTGTGTGTGTGTGTGTGCTGTGTTGCTGCAGAGGTTCGTTGGTTTTGCCTCAGGTGTTATCCCCAAACTGGAGGTTAATTGTCAGAGTCAGTCAGCTTGTAAAAGTCATGTTAAAGTCAGATGTGTAAAGCTGCAGTTATATATGACAACTCAGCTGCTGCACAAGGGAGGATTGCTTTTACGTAAATTGACACCCATGGGACACGGGCTGCAACAGAGAAGAACATCTCATCTACTTTAAATGATCTGAATTTACCTTGTTTGCTCAAATTTAGTTTTGATGTCAACCATGTCTCTTTACACAGAAAGAGATCAATCAAAATCTATGAGGCAAAGATGCTGCTGTACGTGGCACTCTTGAGGGAAAACAGGCCTCACCAGCAACGACTGAACCCTTTTTTTCCCGCTTCAACTACTGTCTACACACTGATACATAATTTCTAGGGTTTTCTTGCAACACATTTTCACCTTGCCTGAAGTAAAGACAAAATTGCTGATTGATTTCGATTAACTGTTAACAAGAAATTTTACACCTTTTTGGAATATAACAATCCTCAGGGAAAGGGGGCAGAGGGCAGAGCTTACCATCTCTACGAACCAATTTCCAGGAGAAATCCTAAATCCCCGTCCACCAAATTTTAAATTCCCAAACACATTTCTCTTGCTGCAATCAGGCTTTGTCAGTATGAAAAGTTTCCCACGCAGCCCAGCTTTAAATGAAGCTGTTTAAGAACAGAAAAGTCGTAAACAAGTAAATGCTAAGCTATGTTCAGGTGAGCTCAGGTACACTTCTTCTTTTCATTTTTTTCTCCCCCCCCCCCCCCACTATTTGTCTCATGAGGTGCAGCAGTTGTCTCAGGGTGTTGAGGTGTGAAGGTCATTTCGACAGTGTACCCCTCCCTCTGTGCCACGAACTGCAGTACCCTTCCCTTGCCAACGTAGCCCGCAGCATCACCCTGCAGGTGCCAGCCTGCAACCAGCGTGGCCCCAGGTGGGGCTGTGGTCGCACGCCGCTTGGTGCTGCCCTTTCCCCACTTTACACAGACACCGCTTCTGCTGGCACCGCCATATGTTTTGCCGTCGACTGTCATGCATAGAGCGCAAAGGTGAGAGATGCCCAGCGGTATCATCCTGGCAGAGTGCTCCACCCCATCAGGGAATCGGACACACTGTGACATATATCCTGGTTATATTTTGACAGTACAGTTTGTTTAGGCATTTACCTGTGGAAATGCAGATTCACAGCATGCATATTTTTTTTTATTTAGCCTCTTCTTAAGCCTTATCTATCTTGTAAAATAAATCCCTTAGCATTCCAAGAGATTATTTCTTATTTAGGCTTTTTTTTTGTCCATTTCTACATGAACCAACCATTTTTTTCCAGCCGATTTGGTTGAATGCTTGTCAGTTACTGCTGTGACTGACTCGAGCTTTTTTGTCCTCCTCCCCTTACCCACACAGTAATCCGGCGATTAAACAACCTTGCGCAGTTAGGAGTGACAGAGTGCGGGCCAAAGATATGGAGGTAATGTTTCCTGTTGAATTAACCCTCTGCGGTGCTTCAGGTTCCTGCTTCCTGTCTATGGGAGGAAATAGGACAGCGCCGTGATGGCCTGTGGAGAGCAAACAGAGAGACTCAGTGGAAACTCGGGGAGAAGGGGACACCTGCTATTGTTGAGCACAACACTAACAATTTTTCACACATGGGAACAAATACTAGTTTATGGTTCCATTATGTCAAACAATGTGAGGATAAACACACTTGTTGATGGATGTCCATGGCCTATGATATGTGTGAAGCTTCCCTGTTGTTTTTGGAAATTTCGGCTGTTCTGACCTGTTTTAGCTCCCATACTGTTGTTGGGAAATGTTGCCAAAATGTTCAGCATGTATCAAGGATGCCTTACAGTAGGCTATGGCGTGATGCATATCCTAAGCCTGATAGGGACTTAATGTTTTTCTTCAGTCCAGAGCATTATATATGTCTTGTTATGTAGTTATTGGTTGTTTTTGTTGTTTTTACATTGCCCTTCTTATTGTATCTCAGATGCTCCTCTGTATTTAACAAGAGTTTAGCCTTTACAGCGTGGTAAAAATATTTTCTTACTGAAAACATTTCCGTAACAGTCACTTTTTATTCCTAGACAGAAGCTCTGAACTTGAAATACAGTTGCCCAGGCGGAGCCCGAGCTGAATTCCAGCACTGGACAGAAACCAGCAGCTTGCCTGCTCTCTCATTTTCTGCTATCTCAGAGATGTTATGTAGACGTAATTCTGAACATGAGCAGTGTTTAAAGAAGGACGTAATCCTACATGGTATAGTGTGCAACCGCAATTGAATAATTACTGTCTCTCTCCACATGTGTGTGTGTGTGTGTGTGTTTTTAAATGATAAAAAGGGCTGTCTGTAAAGCAGCAGAATGGTTGCTATTTCCATTCCTCAGGCAGCTGTTACTATAGTGACATAGAGAATGACTTTATGCATTCACTGTGTGTTGAATTACCTCTGAAAAGCGTCCAAGACCATCACCACCACTGTGACCGATGAGGAATCTATGGAGAGAAAAAAAAAATACACATCTGTCCACGTTGAAGCCCCACTTCACACAAGGACCTTTAGCAAAATAGCAGTCCATGCATTTAAATAGGAATATTATTATAATGACAGACCGTCACATCAAGTGTGTGTGAGTGTGTGTACATCTGGGTGTGTCACATTGGTTTTGGAGAGGGGAGGGCTTTAGGCCATAAAGCATGGCTACACTCTGACAGGTTTGAGAGTCCTGGTGGAGAGACAAGCCTGAACAGTTGACCTCATGGCTTGATCTTTATGTTAATGCCAGAGAATTTATCATCAGCCAGTTTGGGCCTCGGGGGCACCCGTACTGACTGAAATTTATGTGAGTCTAAGTAGGATGACAGATTGAGAGTGGTGATACATTTATGTTTCTCTATTCTGTTCCTGTCAGCAAAAAGAAAAAGCAGCAGATCATCCGTGATTGAATGGGACAGACTCTTTCAAAGACAGTTCCAGAGAAATTTGTGTAGGAGGTGTGCTGTAGGTGTGTCTGTTGGAACAAAAGAGGGAAATGAGTGTGGGCTATGTGAATGCTGCCAGTCAGTCATGTCTCATGTTTAACTAGAGAGCAGTAGCAGGGCTGTAAAGCAGTGGTTTCCACATCTCTGGATGTGGGAAAAACTGAGGCATTGATTGACTAAACGTGCTGCAAATTACAGCCGGGGACACAAGATTTTGCATCATGGTTTTAATTTAGCAGAGTATTTACTGACACTGATCAAAGAGATTTAACTTTCAGAAAATTGATTGTCAACTATTTTGATAGTCAATTAATCATCCTTTTTGAGTCCTTTTTTAAGAACCAATGCTAAAGCTTCTTAAAATGTGAATGTTTTCTGGTTTCTTTAGACTTCTATGATAGTAAACTAAATATCTTTGGGTTGTTGACTGTTGGTCGAGACAAAACAAGACATTTGAGGTTTTATCTTGGACTTTGGAACACAGTGTCAATGAAAAAAGCAACGCCTACAAACTTATTCCAAACCACAAAATTTAATCATCACAACATCTCTACTCGGATCTTTGTCAGGACAGAAAACAGTGTTCAACATTTTTCACCATTTTCTGACATTTTATAGACCAAATGACAAATCAATTAATCAAGAAAATAATAGATAGATGAAGTGATAATGAAAATAATTGTTAGTTGCAGTATATATACTGTATATGTGGGAGGGAACTAAAAATAGTTTGAAATATCACTTCAGTTCCAACAGGAAGACAGGCCAACGTTAGTCTTTACTATCTTTGATTCACTTATTAACATTATTCTGTGAATCTGCACATTACTCTGTGTCATGATTTGTGTTATGGGGTAAAATACGGAGTGCTAAGGGTTACAGGAGTTAACATTGTTGAGAGTTTTTCCCAGTCTGGTCATTTGCAGGTGTTGAAAAGATGTGAACAAAAAGTAATGTCTAGTGGGAATCGGTGCTAATGGAGTTTAAAGCTTGCAGGATGTTCTCACATTCTCCCCCTTGACATAGATCCCAAAGCTTGATACATGATGGAAAACAACCTCCAAGATTAACACTATGATAGACTGTCAGTTTTTGGTCTTGGCTAAAACACAAGTCAGATTCTGTTTTAGTTTAAAGTATAAGTCAATTTTGGTTTTAAAAAAAAAAAAAAGTTGTGAAAACTTGTTTCCACTGAGAAACCATGACTGTACACTTCTGGGGGCTAAGCCAAGCCCGGCTGTAGTTCAGTATGGACCATGCTCCAGGCCAGCAGGAAGTAGAGAGCATTTCAGTGGACAGAGAGTAATAACTTAGTATGCTATTGCAAACAGGAGGTCATATTTCTCCTGGTGATCAGTCTCGCTGTGGGCAGCTCATATAAAGAATGGCACAAAAAGAGTGAGGCAATTAAATGAAAGGTTTTTCTTGAATATGGGCCTACCCACACTGACAGCATGAAATTGTTAGTTGTAACTGAGCGAACGCCTCAAGCAATTTACCTCCGCAGAGGGCATGAGATTGTAATTTATTTTTATTCACTTTGGTAAATGATCACAGTAGCTCGCAATGTGTCATTTGGCTGTCTGGATCCAGTGACATCTGTGTGTCTGTAAAAGTAAAAACAGCGATACCTCATTAAATATTTGATATTGGCTCACACTGTGTCTGCCCTTTTTCTACACTTCATCCAAATCTCTTCCAACCACTTATAAAATGTGGGGAGTATTTTGCTTGTCAGCTGGCCCAGGCCTCGAGATGGGACCAGAACCAGATGGGTACAGTAATAGGTTTTTTAAATAGTTATGTTACACACTGAACTGCTGCTGAACTTTCTGTTCAAAATGCAGTTCTCTGTCTGGACTATTGACACACCTGACGTCAGAATAATTGCTGCACTTAACTTAAATCAATTAGCAATCCCAAGCATCATTAGCTGTTTATACTTTGCCGCCAACACCATCACTAACTCAAAACACAGCGTTAATTGTTAATGCTTTGGTAATGACTGTTTAATTGTCTTAATGATATAGCAGGATGTTGATCAAGCGACTTCAAGGACGGTCAATGTGGGAATTTTGTATTAAAACACAAATGTTTTTTTTGTTCCCTTTCTCATATGTCTCTGCCATGCTGCGTCTGTGGTTTCTGCCTGTGATGACTCTTCTTCTCCGCTCTGCTCAGGTAAGAATAAATACTGAAAATCTTTCCTCAGTATGTCCTCCGTTGGCTTCTGTCTTGTATTCAAACAAACATGCAACAGCAGCTCTGGCAAAAAAAAATGTTGGTGTCATTGTATTCATTATTCCTCTGTTATGCGCTCCAGCACTGAGCGATTTTATCTTCCTTGTCAGCTGATTCTGTCACAATGCCACTAACTTAATTAAGTGAACCTAATTTTGTCACACTTTGGTTTGACTCACTGCTGTTTGGGAGCCTGGTGAGAATCACAACCCTCAAGGATGTTTCTGCTGAATTTCACCCCGAATCATAAATGATGAGTCATCCAATAATTCAACTATCATTTAGGCAAATAAAGACGAAATCAATAAAGTATCACAGAGACGGAAAGAAAATCGGATAGATAAAGGCCTGTGGAAAGAAGCTCCACGAGGAAAAATAAAAAAAACAAGGTCACCTCATTCCTCCTCGGATCATCCATTGAGCAGTTGAGAATGGGGACGGGAGGAGTGTGTGTGAGACAAGATAACACACAAGAATGGCGTAGTGTAATTGAGATATCAATCAAGGAGGTTATTTCAGGGGTAATTGCTGAGGCCCCTTTGGTTTGTGTTTGTGTGTGTAAGGGAGAGACAGACAGAGAGAGAAAGAAAGACAGAGAGAGAGAGAAAAGATTGAATGTGAAAAAAAAAAACAGTGGATAGTTTTGAGAATCCGTCATTCATCTTTGTAGAATAGCCATCGTATTCATTCCTTTTTTTTCTGTGCCTCTCCATGAGGCTCCAAGGCTCCTGAGACGCTGCTTTTGGTATGAACAAAAATAAATAAATAAGTAAATCAGCTTCCTGTCTGCTCCTTACAATGATGCCTTTATATTTAGGCACGGCTTTATCTACATTATTTATGCCTATTTTAAAAAAAATGTAGATCACTATTGTTACTTTTCACAGACACATTGAGGACAAGGCTTTAATTTTTCTATTTTTTTTTCCGGCAGTCTACTGTATCTGTAGGGTTTAACTTTAAAATGCTATGTAGTTATTTTTAGGGTTATATTTAATCTGGTTGAGAACAATAAAGAACAAATGATATTCACTAGTGGGTTTTACTTTTCATGCCAGAGGTAGCTACGCAAGATAGATGCCTGTTTTTTTTTCCCCAAATTGCAGATACCTCATTTTGAAAAGGAACTCCTCAGTGACATTCATACAGTACTTAATGTTTATGCATGTGGTATGTTTCATTTTATTAAATGCCAATCGGCTTTTATATCCGTATGGATGGCCGTTTGAGACTTTTGGAGAGGCATTGTGCTTTGTTTTAAGGGCAACACGGCGCTCATGAATATTCCATTTCCTCATGAGATTACTTCCTGTAATAACACGGCTCCGCTCCCCAAGGACATACTACTACAGACGCCTCACACTCTGCTTCAGGCACACACACACACACACACACACACACACACACATACACACATACACACTCACGCACGAGCCTGCATGCGATGTGGTACACATTCTCACATACGCACACGCCCATACGAGTCCAGGTAGATTATTTATATATTAGCATAAGAATGTTCACTTTTAATTTGCCATTTTCTGCTCAAGTGCTCTCAGATACTCTACTCCCTGCTTGGTTAAGTTGGAGAATAAGCTTTTAATTGCGGAGATGGTAATAAAAATGATGGCCCAGGGTAAACTAGGTAAACTGTTTTGCCTTTGCTGAACCTGTAGACCCCATCTTATCATTACTTATCATTTACTTGATCCACTGTTACCATGCCGTTGCTCTACTTTCAGGCTGCTGCAGTGTGCTGCAGAATTGATAAAGTATGTGATGGGAGTTTAAAGCCTCGTTCACCCAAATTATGAAAAAAATGCTATTTTCTAACCTAGCCATGCAGATAGTTTCCATTTTATTTGCTCAGCTTATGAAATGTCCATCTATCAGATTCCCTGGCTGCCTCCTCTGTAATACAATGGACATGAATGGAATTTTTTGTGGTGCTTGCAGTAGTGAAAAATCCAGTTATTCAGGATGGATCTGAACCATCATGTATAGGCATAGAGGCAGAAATCTCAGAGAGAAATATCACAAAACTTGGACTAATGAAACCAAGATCATGCTAGATACTACTATACTGTATAGAAGTGACAAAAACTGTGCTCTAACCAGCCCTTTAACACCATCTACCACAGTACATACTGTATGTCATGTTCCTGAAAAATGGACAAGAATGCTTCTGTAGGAAATAATGTGAAATTTGAGCGCACCGAGATATATTAATGTTAGACTGTGAAGTAAGGGATGAGGAAATGAAAGCCTACAGTATATCAGCAGCAGTTGTGTGTTTTGGACTGGAGACATTTGTACTGCTGACTTATTGTACTATCGGACATCTGGATTGGTCATCATCACCTACTCTCGTTTTTACAGTTTGAATGGAGAACATTTTTTTGAAAAAGGAGTCACACAGTAAAGATTAACTACTTAGGCTTGAACCGCTGCCTGTGTTTTTAGACGATGTGTTTATGTAATGGAGCTGTGGAAGGAGCTATAAAAGAGGAAATGAAGGGAAGAGATGTTTTTTTTTTGTTTTTTTTTTCAGAAAGCCAAGAGAGGGTTCTGGGGATGTGTCTTCCTCTCTTCTTCACATATTAATTCCCCCTCTTCTCCACCATTGATTCGAAACATCCCGCATGTCCTCGCATTCAGCTATGATCAACTTGACTGACACGTGAAACACCCAGTTATTGGCTACCAGCAAACAATTATTCACCCAATCGTCATTCAAGGCCGCCAATTAATGACGGCTCCGGCCAACCATGAAGCGGACATGATGGGGAGCATTAGAACAGCAGTCGGGGTGGGGGGGGGTGGTGGCGATGTGGTGAAATAGGAGGAGGATGTTTGAGCATGTTGTCAACAGGCCTCAGATGTGGATGACAAATGACCAGTGCGGGTTTCTCATCAAGCTGATGTCTGTGTTATTCACGGAGCTGTGTCTGATTGAATAATGCAGTTTCAAAAGCGAGCGGCAGGATTAAAAGCACCTTTATATGTGGAATTAGAGGTTTCTTCCTGGATTTAAAGGAGCCTGTATTGCTGAAGTTTTCACGCGCTCCGAATTGGCTTATTGATCAGTGGTTGATTGACAAATCTATGAAATTGATTTGTCACCTTCAGCTGTCTTGAGTTGTGATTGTTTTCATCCTTTTACGTAGGTCAAGGCTTGATGTGTGCTCCAGTTTGCTAGGGCCACTTTTTTGTCTCTATTTCTCTTTGTATCTCTGCAGTGAAGTAATTAAATTAACTTTATATACTGTGGCAATAAGCCTCAGAAAAGGAGCATTAGTCAGGTGATAGAAAAAAAAAAGTCTTCTTTTAAGAATGGTTGTCTTTGGTTTTGAGATTTCTTTTTCTTTAGGGGTGAGGTATTCCTTTTGTTTCTCATTTGTCCTACTTGCTGGTTCTTCTGACCGTTTTCCTGGTCTGAGTTTGTGGTGTTTATGAATGTAATACTTTCATGTTTATGAATGTGTCTGAGTGGGAGGGAAGACATTAAAAACAGGGCTGTGCTGTTTCAGAAACTGCTGGCTGCTTATGGGATATAAAAATGACTTCCAGTAGTCTGGTTGATGCTGACATAAAAGCCGTCTGGTGCTTTGAAGACATGAGCCTTTTGAGGACTGAGGCTATGTATCAGCACATTGCCAGGGCTGCAATAACTGCACTTCTACTGGGGACCAAATACAAGACAATATATATATTTTTTTAATGAAGCAGAAAAATAAAACCCTCTCCACTGATATATTCTCGGAAAGACATAAGTATTCATCAAAATCCCCATTATAGAATGTCTCTGTCTGTACACAACATAACAACAACTTGGCTATTGAATGTAATTCTGATTTTTTAACTAAGAGCCGGACAGACAGGCAGGCAGGCAGAAAAGAGAGACGGAGACACAGAGGGCAAGAACGAAAGATCACAGATAGTCATCATTATCTAGCTCCAGTCCTCCCAGTGATGGAGCAGATCAATACAGTGTACCCAGCATGGCTCTGCAGTGAAACCAGCTCCACACAGCCTCTCATTACTGCCTGCACTCTCATTACTACGCACACAAGCCCACACACTTTCACACACACACACAGCTGCTGCCAGTGCATGCACACACATGCAAGCAGTCACACTTGCAGACATGCCTGTGGACACATTGTGTTTCTCTTTCTCAGTCGTCAGCGCATGTTGCCCACACATAACACATCTGACGAAACATTTGCTCCGATTTGGCCCATTTGAAATGGTATTGGGCTTGATTTAAAAAAAAAAAAAAAAAAAAAAAAAAAAAAAGAGCATCTGAAAAGCATTTGAATGAATTAAAAGTCTTGAATGAATACAGACTTTATGTTTTTGAAGGCAACGTCTCTGGCATGGAGCTACAGTAAGATGCAGAAAGCTGCAACGATGGTCAGTTAATATTCCTGGGAAGAGTTTTGTAAAGTAAAGCTTAAAACATTTTTTTTTCTTCCTGTTTAAACATGTCAGACCTGCCAGCTTTATATGCACACATGGCTGTGTGCACACATGTACACACACACACACTTCCAATGATTCCAAATCCCAATCTCGACAAAATTAGGTCATAATATTTACTGTGTTAACGAGTTTCTATTTTTGAATAATTAACATGGAGTTAGTGGGATTTGAGGAGGGAATTGGGTCTCAGTATAATCCCCCATGCCTCTAGTGAATGCAAATGTATTGTATGTGAGACTGGTTGTATGAAAGATGGATTAGCCTGTTTGACTGTTCAGTATCCAAAGACTTCAGTGTCCAAAGAGTTAGTGCTCCTGGCTAACAGCCAGGCTAACAGCCTAAGCACTAACGAACCTAGTGGTACATCAACTATGACCTTCATAAAGACCCCACAGAAGTTAAATACCTGGGACTCACTACCAGTCAGTCAGAACTGAAGAAGCCCCTTGGATGAGAGGTGAAACGTCATCAAATATCTTCAACCAAGTCCAGTTGCCCTTGATTCAACCCTCCTTGGATAACCATGAACTGGATGACTGAGAATCTTCTTTTTTTTTTTTTTTTAAATGGAACAAATGTTTTAAAAAGAGCTACTTTAGTGCTTTGGGGAATCTTTTTTACACATGACAAGTGTGTATTGGTTGTTACATGTAGGCTGTATGGAGTGCCATGCACGTCTGGCCTTTTTGGAGTTTTCCCGACAGCTCTTCAGTTCCGGGGAGCAGCTCAGAGAGTCCTCCAACCCCTCTGATTTGCATTAACCGTAAAGTTCAACAAGCCAAAGCCACTGAACACTGACGCACAGCTCTGGTTGTTTTCTCACTCTTAATCATATGAAGGACGGACTGTTTGCGCAGCAGTCTGTAGACTCATTGTCTTTATTTTCTCCACGTGGCATTTGATCCATCTAAAATTAAGTTAGTTACTCACTCAGGGAGTTAGAAGGGGCTTGATAGTCACTCTGGGAAAGTGGAAATCTGATCCAGAAAATACAGCTGTGTGTTTTGTGTCATTTCCTCACATACACACCAACACGAAACACCAGATGTTTTATAGCTAGCTGCCCCAGGAGAGAGGGGAGCCACCTGCTGGAGGAGCTCCGCCGCTCTGCTGCTGGCGCACCATGACCTTCAATATCAATAGAAGCATCCGTCCTCTTCCCGTACTCACCATCCTGCTGTGGTACTTTCAACCAACGTAGCATGTCAGCTCATATAAATAGAGAATAAATCCACCAAGAGCAGGATTTTCTTCCTGATTTCATGAGTGTTTCCTGCTGTATGTGAAGTGGACTGGAGGTCTTCACGGTGCCATAAATATTAGAGGAAGTGTCGACTTTTGACCTTTTCAGTCTCTTAATGGTGACACTGCAAAATAGTTTTAAAGTCAAAAGAAAAGCTGCTGGTTGTATTTATTTTTTTTAGTACAGAAAATCATCTTAATGATACTTGACCCTGATGGACTGCAAAAGACTAAAATGAAACTAACATGCTGGAGCATGTCACAGAGTGTGTTGCATATTATATTCTGTGCCATGTATCACCTTTATTCCTTTGCATTTTGTACAACATAAAGCTACAAACAAATGAACAAACAGGAGTTTTACTCAAGCAGAGAACTTTTGTGTTAGTAATCAGTTTTGGGCAGCAACCTATTTCTGGATGTCACAGTATTAATCTTTGAGTATGTACTTTTAAGGATGGCAAGTGCCAAGTTGTGCTCATTTTCTTTCTGAGGTTGCCCCTTATGAGTGTTAGCGCTCCCTCTGGTCATGCTCATGTATCTCCTTCTGCCCTCCATTGATTTATGTACTCCACTAGGGAAAACAAGGCCACCTTTGTCTAACCTTTGTGTCTGTGGATGGTGCCAGTTGCCATCCTAGGAAGGAGAATAAAAAGCAGGACACTTATAGTTTATACCTCTACACAGTGGCAGCAGAAGTTGACTATTCTCAAGGACTTGCAGACTTTTCAGGATGACTTTCATAGTATAAGATGGCTCCAGCCCTCCATGACCCTTCAAAGTATGAATTGGGTAAATACAATGAATGAGTAAGGTCTACAAAAGAAGGTCAAACACATGAGGCATACAGTGTGTGTGTTACTCCATGGTTTCTGAAATCTCAGCCTGCTGCCTGATAGAAATATACATAATCAATTCAATGGGCTGTCACCCTCTCAGGGATTTAGTTTAATGCCAAACGGAATGAGAGACACATTACGTATATAAGCTCCAGTCGTCTTACCCTCTCACATACCCACCCCTTCATATTTTGGTGAAAATTGTTACGCCCTTTGTGTCATAGCAACTTATCTGTAAGGAGTCAGAGAGAGCGAGAGATTAAGGGACAGGGAAAAAAAGGGGATGGGCTGTGAGAGAAAAGGAGCAGAAAGAAACATGGCAGTGCTGTGGAAAAGAGGGAGAAGGGATGTGTGGTTGACTGATATTTTATGAAATCTTGCTGTGAGTCATAAGACTGCACATTTTCAGGATATGAATTTTGCATTTCCTTTTCCCGTAGACAATGCTAAGGTAGACTTATGCAATCTACTTGATTGTGAAATTACTGTACTTCATATATTCCTGTAGAAGCCTGATCGAAATTCTAGTTAAGTATCAGATGTTATTCATAGGTAATTGGGTACATTTGCCAGGTGTTTTTCCAATTCTGTACTAACCTGAGACATTGCTGAAATAGAAATGAGTTTGCACAAAATGGGAATACAATTCAAATCCATGATCACCTGTGTTTTATCATATTATTTTTGTGTCCCTTTTGAAACTGAAGAAAAGGCAATCAGTGACCACTATCAAATCTGTATGAGATGAGTAGTTTCAAGGAACCCAACAGATACCTGAAGCAGTAGGAAAAAATAATGTAAAAATTGCTAAAACACCGCAGTATGTTTTGCAAATTGGCGAGCTGGGATGTGAAGTGATTTGTCGTAAATGGGCTGAAACATGCAAACTGCTGGTAAGCTCTATTGGAGTTCTTTGAAGTCTAGTGGGAGGGGGATGCGTCTTTTTATGACCATTACAGTAACACACAGACCTACTTCTGCAGACACATAATGCTGGTCCAACACAGCAGCCTTAGTGAATTCAATTTAAAGATCCCCTCCAGACATGTATTAAGACCTATAAAATACTCTGCTTGGAACAATAATGTGTGAACAATGATGGTTTTTCTACAAAAAAAAAGTATAATTACCATGTTTAAATCCTTAAAATGGCGTCTATCTCCCTCATTAAAAATTCCAAAATCTATGAATATGCAAATATTCTTCTTTTTCAGAAGTTGAATAGCTGGACACAAGATGTATTTTTCTTCACTGTAGTGTCCATTCTCAGTGTATGTGCACTGGGGGTTTCTAGTTTCTACATCACACTTGTATAAACTGCATACTGGACCAGGATTGGCTTCCAAGCTTGTTGTGATATCCCAAATCAGGCTCGTAGGCCCGCCCCCCTTAAAATCAGATTTTCAAGGAGCACAAAGAAACTTTCTCCTTTCAGCAGACAAATGTTAAAACAGCCTTCTGGTGTCAAACTCTGCTCGTGCATCGTTCTGTACAGTGACGCACAAACATCCAACTGAAGTGACAATAAACAAAAACACATTTTTGAGTGGAGGGGGACTTTAAACAAGTGAAGTGAATATAACAACATTTTTACACCTTCATATGTTAATTTCTGCTTCAGCCTAACAAAAGAAAAATTGGAATATTGCCTCTGGTTTTTATAGTTTAACTAACATGAGTGTAATCCTTTAATGAAAGTGGACAATGAAGACGGATGCACAAAAACAAGCATGTTTATGGATGTAGTAAGAAATCTATTACATGAAGCTGAGACATTGGTCCTGTAGTGTTGTAATATGTGTGTGTGTGTGTGTGTGTGTGTGTGTCCCCACTCTGTTATGCTACTTTACACAGGAACTAAGTCCTGCTGTGCAATCATGCTTAGTGAATCCCACCCCACCCCCTGCGGGCACGCAAACACACACTCACATATGCACACACACACACACACACACACACAGGTATATACACACAAGTTCTGTGCAATATGTGCCCACTTACACACGCCGTGCTGCACACATTCACACAGCCCAAGGAGCAAAGGGTTATAGTAACAGTATTTTCAGTTTTCCCAGCGCTCTGAGTAAAGGAACTGATCTAAGCTGTTTCCCATTGGCATTAAATATGCATTAGTCCCAGCCTTTCATGTGGGCGCTGAGCTGTGTTTCGTGTAAGAAGTCCTGGGGATATTTTCTGATACTTGCAGCCCACCAATTTTTTTATCTTCATCTTTTAATTAAGAAGGAGAATGAGGTCTGCGAGAAAGAAAGCTAATCTTTATTAAATGGAATTTCTGGGCCAATGGCTTGCTTCGGGGCTGGTTACGAAACATTCCGACAACACACACACACCGCAAACCCCCAACTCCGTGATCCATTATTTCTCATCAATTAACCTTGAGAAACCGCGGGAAGAGACCACACTGAAATAATACAAGGCATAACACGAACAGAGGGGTTACGCCGCCTACTAATTATTTCCACCGCTCACCTGTTATGTCTCATTCTCTTTGAATACTGTCGAGCAAAGGTCTCATCACTGACAGAATCCTATTGTTCACCCTGTCGGTAAGCCAACTTCAGCTCGGCCGTGGCTCCCAGCCCTTGGGCCTCCAGCCAAGCTCCATCTTGTGTAAGGACACGGCAATCAATCTTTTTTTTTTTTTTTTTTGAAGAGCGTCTAGGAGGGGTGGGGGGACACTCTGTGCCTGTGCCCACACTGCCCATTGAGGCTCCCCATGCGGGAAAAGGTGATTCCTAATCCCAGCACTCTGTTGGCTCCTGCGATCACCACCGCTCACTCTTATTTCCCCTCTCCCGGCAGGTTAGCCCTCTGCTGTTCTATTATCCCGCTATCTGTAATTAAAGGCAGCCAAGGGGAACTGAGGTGGGGCGAGAGAGGAGAACTCAGGATAGGTGTCCATATTTCATACGGAGGCTGGCTGATGGCAAAGATCCAAGCGTTTTCATAGCCTGAGGGGTTTGTGTAATTAGACTATTACAATGCAGCTTTGACCAACAAGTCTTTATGCCTTCATGACAAAGTAGGTCATTTGTCTGTGCTTTTCAAAAGATGGCTAATGAAATCTTTTTGACCTGGCATCCTTTGTTTAGGCAACTAAAAATACTCGGTTAAGGTTGGAAAAAGGCCGCTGCCAAGTTGAATGACTTAGATAATAACCTAGAATTCCTCCCTCCATCTATTTGCTACACTACATCCCATCATACTGCTTCCTGCTTTTGGCACTGCACATAAACATGGTGTTGCTCTGCTGTCTGAACAACCAACCACCGCTGCTCTTTTTCTCTGGGGAACAGTCTCATTTTGCCACATGTGAAAGTCTGCTCTCTTCCTGCACTTCAGCCTTTGTGTGTTGCCGAGGTGTGTGTGTGTGTGTGTGTGTGTGTGTGTGTGTGTGTGTGTGTGTAAATAAAGATGATACTCAATAATTCCATCCTGCCAGCACACGCTTGGACTGTAATATCCGACACTGCGAGCACACCCTCTCCACACTCTGTCATAAATCTCAAATCTCCCCCCCCCCCAATTTTTTTTTCAGTCCTCCCTCTGCAGTCACTGAAATTTTTAATGCCAGTGTTTTCGGAGTGTAAGCCCATGCCAGGGCTTTGTCTGTGGGCCCACGCTGGCTAGAATTGGACAAGATTGGAACCTGTCGCGGTAATGGGGTCTCTGACCCGGTGGGGCTATCGCAGACACAAGTGTGTGGGTGTGTATGTACAATTCTGTATGTGTGCACTGATGTATGAGGACAGAAACCTTCCAATAGAGCCTCAAGGGCATGGCTTAGCTGCCATAAACAAGCAGCCTTGGTTATCAGTAACGCAGTAAATATTGATTATTTTAAATGGCTATCGCATTACACTCATAAATATACATTGATTACACATCCTTGGGTTGATATCCTTCGATTTAGTTTTGAAAAATGCAAAGCCATTAGCAGCCATTTATAAATCCTTATTTATCTCTTGAAGGCTCCTTTGTGAAATAGCTGTTTGGGAAAAAAAAAAACAGCTGTCCACTGAACGGCTTAACGTGAGGCTGAAAAAAAAAAGCCATATTCATATAAATTGCAGCACTTACTGTGACTATAATTTATTATATAACCTCAAACCATACAAAACTAGAACCTCTAGTTTTCCAACATTTTGGAGTCATTTCCTGTTTTATCCATCAGTTGTGTTTCAGTCCATTGACAGAACACAAAACGTCAGTCACCCCAGAATCAACCCCAACTACCATCATCTCCGCATTCCTCTGCAACCTAAACCACCATACCTTCCAGACTCAGGACTTTACCAATGTACAATCACACTGTCTGCAAAATATACAACACATCATTAACTGTGGTCTACCCCTGGTTATTTAATACAATATTTTTTCTTCCCCTGGTATGTGAACTCCCCTCACAGGGAAAGCCTTGAGGGTATAGATAGCCCGTGTTTACCACTGCCAACAGAATTTTACAACCAAAGTCAGCACTCTGAAGACGAACTGCATCTTACCTCTTTATTCTGTCTAGACTCCTCAGCAGTTTGGGCTTCGGCTAACCCCCTTTATTTCCTCCAGCAGCTGCCGAGAAGTGTTGATCACTTCGACGTTAGTGCGCCTCGCTCACCGTGGGCGTAAATAATCAGATTTGTGACAAGAAGGCAGCCAGTCAGAGGAGGTGTGAATTGAATTTTTGAACTCACATTTTATTGGTCTGATATAAATACTCTTCAGCGGATAAAACGGCATGCCCCCGCTGTTTTCGGGAAATGAAACTGAATTACTAATTTGAGACAGAGGCGAGCAAAGATTAAAACAGATTCACTGACTGGCAAAGGGAGTCGTGCGGTATGCCAAGATATGTGCATTCTATCTTTGCCAGATTTATCGCTCGTACTGTACGCAGAACGTCTTCTATTCATCAGAATTCTACAGAGCAATTTTATGTTGGCAACTCCGGTGAATTATGGGATTAAAAATTAAAAACCATATATGTCTACAGTGGCATTTGCACTCATGTTTTCAATTCAAATCAAACTGAAACCTCACAAGTACAATAATGGGTATCCCAGTGCCAGAGTTGTGCACATTTAATGGGCCACAAGCATATAATTTTATAAGTTTGAGTCTGTTGGTCGCCCAAGAGACTGGGTGACAGGCTAAGATGAGGAAAAATAACGGAACAAGGTGAGAAATGGAGTGATGATGTGGGGACTCAATGTCCTGACAGGCTGGATTTTGTGAAGGCTGCACAAACACAATAGTTCAACGTGATGAAAAGCAGCGAGATTGAAATGGAAACTGGCAAAAAAAAAAAAAAGAAGAAGAAGAAGAAAAAATGACTGACTTACTAACGTGACTCACTTCGACCTACTACTGCTCAGTGCACTTGTGGTTGGGGCAGGGAATCCCAGTCCATTATGAAACATCACCAGCTGTACTGTACAGTAAACAAACGAACAAAAGAAAACAGCTTTATGGAGGTTGTGAGTCAAAATGTACCTTTTCATATTTCTGTCCTTATGACTTGTAAAACAAAAATGCTTATTTTCTATTCAAATCATCATTTCCACAAATCATACAGTGTAAAATCATTAATACATTCAGCCTTTAATGAATAGACATCCATCAGTTTCTTGTATAAAAGGTTATAATGTTTAAATCAGTGGCTTGCATTCATTTTAGTCTATTTTCTGTCATATATCAACCTCTAAAATAACATCATAATAGATTTCCTCATTGTGAGAATCCTGTTTTTATCATCATTCTCATCAAGGATAAGGGTATTGAACATTTTAATAAATGAGTTCCCTGCAGCTTGACAGAACAGAACGTGGAGTGGATTCGGCCTCGAGGCGATCTTGAATAGAAAGCGCGACAGAGAGCTTGATCTGTCTTTATGCTCTTTTAATTACACACGGCTGGCTGGGCTTCAATCCCCCAGAGAGCCGAGGAGGTAAAGCACACGTCAGGACCAGCCACCACTCCGCCGGCAGCTCAGCATTACCCTACCTAAACACCCTCGAGGGAGGGGGGGGGATGGGGAGAGCGAAAGGTGGGAGGATCATAGGAACCTCTGAGGGCAGTACAGGGTTAATACAGCAGACACGTTTACAACAGCCACAGGCGCCTGTCGATCATTGCAGCACGATTTTGACTGACGTGAAGTGACGGCGACTGTCGAGCACGAGTACAGGTTACCGGCAAATCACATCCGGCACATACTCAATGTATTCCATATAGCATTACTCAAGTTTTATATCATACACGCATAGTAAAATCACCTCTAAAATTCTTATTTTCTAATCTCGAGAAGCTGTTAACCTCCTGACTTTAATCTGTCAGTGTTTCATCTTGGTGATCAGCTGACAGACAGGCAGTCAGTGTTGTTGGGTAATGTGAGGAGACAGACACGGTGCACAGCTATATCTACTATGACTGACTGATCACACAGCTGTGTCATGACACGGGATTAGGTTAAGGCTAGTGTGCGTTGTTGTTTTTTTTCCCCGCTAATACTCGCACAGTACTACATCCTTCCTGTAGAAGATGACCGATCACGATCGTTCACGTGCACAGATTGACAAACACACATACACATAAGCCCGCAGAGATTCGCAGCCTCTCACGCGTCTTCCATTGACACACATTCCAACAGTTCAGCACACTTTGAACGGCAAGAGCCGAGGGAATAAGAGCCCGTCACACACAGAGACCTTTTATGTATCAGAAACCCTTGATTCACATGCCTCTTGCCTCCCAGAACTGTACTTTGCTACGAAATGAATGGTGTAACCTCCAGGCAATGTCAAGGTGAAGGAAACGTGTCAGTGCCTCCCTCGCGAGCTTCTCCTCGCTCTGGCTCTCTCCAGTTAATGACTCGAGCGCGGAGAGCCGTTACCTCAGCCAGGCCTGGTCAGATGAGCCCAGAGGAGATGGTCAGAGAGAGAGAGAGAGAGAGAGAGAAGGATACAGACTGTAATCACAGGCAATCATAAGCTCTCAGTGGATTTCTGCTGCTCTGGCCTGAACTGCTTGGCCCCAAACCTGTGATTTGAGCTGCGAGGTAGAGTGAGACAAAAGAAAGAGGAGGAGGAGGAGGAGGAGGATGAAAATGTGGTTTTACTGTAACAGAGGAGGGTCTGCAGTCGGCGAACAACCTCCAGAGTCTACCTGCTTTTTGGGGAAGAGACACGTAGAATGTTGGGTGAGAACTCGTGACTTTGCATAGAGCGAGTCTCGCGGTCTGGCTTTGATCAAAACAGGCATATATACAAACCTTTAGCATTTAAGCACTACAATAATACGCAGCTATGTTAAGACTGCACAGTTAACAGTGTGGAATTCATGGTTTTAGTGCCCACAATTGAATGGATTGTTGGATTTTACATGCTAATAGTAGGATAGCTACATTTTTTTGGATAAAAGACATGAAAGTAATGTTGTAATTTCAATGTTATAATGTAACTTATTTCAGTTTTAATAAAAAAAAAATAGTACAGTATTCCCCTTTCTGTTTACATTTGGTCACAGTCATAGTGGTGAGAGCACTCTGAACAATCCTTTTTATGTGGTTGTGAGAATGTTTGTAAGAAATCTTAATGCCAGACTGAAATATGAAGTATTGGAGGTGTATTTCCACAGTTTTAAGCAGAGCTACTGATTTAAAACAAACGTAACAGTTCAACATACCTTTAAGATGTGCACAGAGATCCATGAGTTTGTTTCACTCCTGGCGAAGTTGGAAAATGTCTCTATATGACAACCCTCTTAACCTCCTGTAGTGTACCTGCTACAGCGGTGCCCCCCCCCCCCCCCCCTCAGTAGGCATGTCTGATCCAGAACACAAGTCTAAAGTGAAGTAAATAATAATATCAATCTTCACTAGATTACTTTACACTCATAAAAAATAAATAGAATAAAAAAAAAAGTGCCATGCAGCTTGACGTGGTGGGCCCAGGCGCCGTGGCTTCTTGACCCCTCTGGGCTAAATCTAATAGAGTTCTGCGTCCTCCAGCTCGCTTGTCTCTCTCCATCAACACACAAGCAGCCCCCACATAGCCTGCAGCACAGATACTAACATGGAACACAGTAGGGTTGTTCATTTCATTTTAAAGCCCAGTGCCACTCACAGAAAACACTTCTCCTCAACCACCAGTCTGATCCGCTGGCCTTGCTAGGCAAAAAATAACCTCTTTTTTTTTTTTTTTTTTTTTCAGAGCTATATGCATGTCGTCTCTGCCTTTTCGGAGCTGTAAACTTTTACATTGTGGTGTGTAGTGATACTGTGTGAGAGAGAGCCATCTTGGACTGTTTGTCTCTAACCCTCAGTCCTACGTGCTCTGCGGTTGAGTCTGGTTGTCTGCTTTCTGCTGTGGTCTTTCATCACGTTCACTCCCCATTTTGGCATGCCTACCAGTATGGTATCTGCGTGTGTTTGTGTATGTATGTGTGTTTGAGTGTGAAGGGGAAGACCAGATCTTTACTGCCATCTAGTGGCAGAATGGCACAAATTAGTAGGGTGAAGGAGATGACATCTGAACACATAGAAAAACAGTGACATGTAGTGTGTTTTTGTGTTCACTGTGCATTTCCAGCAGGTGTGGGTGTGTTTGTGGAGACGGAGGCTGGTAGCTCATTAATTGGATCCTATATTAGCGTTGCAGGTCAGGTCAATGAGCGAGCGCTAATTCTTCTCCAGTCCTTCTGTGCACTGCCACTTGTTAGACATTTGCATATAAATTGCTTTAAATGTAATGTTGCCGCTAAATTCCTTAACCGCCACTTGTTTAAAATTCATGAATGCTTTTGAATTTTGTCAGCCACGGTTGAGCTGTCAAAAAATCCTTTGATGCATTTTAAAACCCTGGCAGGTGTGCGTAGTCATTCAGACTGAAATTTTTGTGAAATTCTCTCCCATTTTGTGTCTGAAAAGCTCAGTGGCTCCTCCTGTTTTTCATCTCTCTCTCTCTCTCTCTCTCTCTCTTTCTTTCTTTCTGCGTTCAGACTCATTACCCTGCAGTCTTGGATAGCAGATGGCGAAGGGAGACTTGTCCCAGTGCGTATGTGTGTGTGTGTATGGGCATGGCTGTGTCTATATACAGTATGTCTAGTTATCTCCAGTCACAGTGATCAGTATTCTGAAACAGTCTGTGGTCACCGGCCGGGGCTGCACAGCTAACCGAGCGGAGTGGATTCTAGACATTTCTGAGCATTTCGACAACATCGACAAACCCAGATAGAATTTTAATATTTCAGACACATGTGTTACAAACTCTTTTGAGCGGAACACATACCTATACACTCATACACACACACACACACACACACACACACACACATACTCTCCTCCCATCTAGTTGCTAGTGCTAGTGGGCGATCAGACTTTAGACAAGTACTCTTGTTGAGTGTTAATTTGTTTCTGCCGGTTGATTGTTTGCCTCCGGAGGAACAAGGACGGTGCGTGGTGCTAAAAGTAATTGAATGGCCTATTTACATTCTGCTAATTGATTCTGAGGGTTTTGATGAGGTTTTTTTTTTGTACTGCGTGTCCTTTTGCGCGTGTGCGTGTGCATGTGCGACAGAGGAAAAAGAGAAAGGGAGAAATCGAGCCAGATGCGGACCAGCAAATAAGAGTCACAAACAATACAGTTTATAGCA
Source organism: Scomberomorus guttatus (assembly GCA_038419695.1). Taxonomy (NCBI): domain Eukaryota; kingdom Metazoa; phylum Chordata; class Actinopteri; order Scombriformes; family Scombridae; genus Scomberomorus; species Scomberomorus guttatus. The sequence continues at coordinate 14,153,121 of CM076462.1, forward strand.
TAAATGATTCATTTTATAAAACAGTAAAACATTTAAAACAATACTGTAATGACAGAAAACAAAAACATACCATTCTCTCATCTATTATTATTTGTGGGAGCAAAACAAACCATAATGGAGAGCAGAGTGCTAGCTTGCATGTTCTTTCTTAATTAGAGTGACCTGCACAGTCATGCAAGCTCAGCAGCAGTACAGTGCCTCAGCCTCCAGCCACAGTGGAAAGTATAGACCCTTTGATGTTACTGTACCTGCCAGCAAGCCACCTCCTTACTACATAGACTGCTGTAATAAACATTTTATGTGTCTGCCTGTGCATGTGTGTTTGTTGTGTATCCCCCTTTTTTCTTGTGTAAATGTGTTTGTACTGTATGTATTTAGCCTTTTGGTTTGTCTGGTTTAAAAGCAAAATCTGTCGCCTCTTCTTGATGTTACGCGTTGACATGACAACGCTGGAGGGTGTCATTAGTTAAATGATAAAGGCTGTCGTAATTCTAAAAGAGTCAAACATGGTAATGCGGTGATTGCAGCTGATTAATCTGCCCAGATGGTTGAGGAGAAAGTATCTGAAATGGCCTCATTTGGTGGCCCAGAAACATTAAAAATACAGTATTTACTTCATCCACAGGAAATGTGCTGTCCAACCACTTGAACAAAGAATGTCGACCGCATTTTCTCCGTTCGCCCTCATCTGTATGTGTATGCGTGCCTGTATACAGGCTGTTTATATATTTGGGCCACAGTGCACATCCTTCAGAGTATCATCTCGCATTTTTTTTTTCTAACTCCTTCGCTGTGTGTTTACACGAACCTCCTCTCTATGTTTCTTTCTCTAAATGTTGTGACAGCAGGTCTAAACAGGATGCAGGTCAGCTGTAACATTAGTTGATACAAGAGATATACAGATTGGCCAGAGTGTCACTGGACAGTCCAGTGTCTATGCTGTTTGGACGAAGCCTCTGCGGCTTCTATTAGAGGCATCTCTCGCTACACTGCATGTATTCAGGCAGATGCACGCAGATCGCAGATAGTGCCAGTGCTCCACGTCGCAAATGTTTGTCACTCGCAAATTGCAGAAGAATTTGTGTGTGGCACATGCATGGATAGTAAATATGATATTTCTTTTTATTAGTTAAAGGTGTCATTGCAAGAGGAAATAATCTCATGTTGCAAATTGCACTTTGCATGTTGCAAAGTTGGTGAAACAGGACCCAGATTTTTACAGATGGAGTTGCAATGAGGGCTGCACAACTCACCCTAACAGCATCATCCAGTGGAGCTACCCTAATTAGCACTGTCTATTAGCTTAAGATGGATTTGTGCTTCTCCATCAAGGTGTTCTGGGCTTTGTTGGATTTCCCCTTTGTGCTGCCATCTGTAGTTTAGGGCTAGGTTCAGTTGAGATTAAGCTTCGCATAGATGCCTGGTTGGGATTAGGACTTAAGCTTGTGTTCAGGTTAAGAAAAGGGGAGACAAAATTCAACAGGACATGGGTACACAACCCATGTCCTGCCACAGATGTGTTTGGTACAGTAGGAACTGACTGACACTGTTGCTCATCAGAGGATTTGACCCATTTTGTATGTTTGCGCTGGAAATTTTTTTTTTCTACGTCACAAAATATACTTAAAAGGTGATTACTGATCCTTTTTTTTTCCAATTTTCTCCTTGTTGTGTTGACTATGATCAGTCCCTACCAGCATTGGAAACACAGAAAAAGCCACAAGCAGCCCAAGCTGACCAATTGAAGTTCTTGTGGTCTCCCAGTGGTATCTCCATAGTCCATGACTTGTAGTTACATTTTTGAGGAGGTGCACGTCAGCTCCGGTTGTGGCTCTATCATATTTTGAGTTTCCACTGCTTTAGAATGTGTGTTTTTTGCTTGTATGCCCATAATCTGTTTCCTATTTGCCACTGTGTCAGTGTCTGCTCACCGTCACCCCGCGTGTCCGGAAGAGTAGCGCACCCTATGTCATTTGGTCTGTCAGCACCAGATGGATCAGTAAGCCCTGGAAAGTGGATTTGGGATGAGGAGAAGATGTCACTCTGGTACCCATCCAAGCCTGTGTCTGTCCTCCCCTGCCCCTCCATTCCCCTCTTCTTGCTTTCTTTCTCTTTTTTTCCTCCCTTATTCCTCCTTCCTCCTCTCCCACGACCTCAGGGAGTCCTTAGGAGGTGGAGTGTTCCAAAATGGGATGATTTTTTTCCCCCTTCTTCTTCTATGGTCCCTCTCTCCCGAATTAACATTGAAAAAACCCCAAAACCTCACTGCTGAGTGACTCATTCAAATAATTGTTGCTTTTAGCTGTATCAGGTTACTCTTTCTCTGACTCTCTTTTTGCTTTTCTTCCTTTCCCTTCAGTACAGTGTGGTATCTGGGCCACTCGTGAATTAGGGCCTTTGAGCGAAAGGGAGAAAAAAAACAAAAAAACGAGTGACATCAGAGAGGGAGTGCGAGAGAGGGATCCAAATACTGAATAGCCCTGTAATTTTCTGCTCTGTTTCTATGATTGTACGTATGACCAGGAGAGACAAATGAGTCAATAGGAGATTGTCCTCCCTCTTGCAGCCAGCTGGGTCACTTTGTAGGTTTGTGTACAGGTATGAGTGTCTTATCTTAGCGTGGTTCCACTACTTAGTTGTGTGTCTAAATGAAGCTCTACATTTTTGACTGTAACGGGAAGACACCTCTAAAGGAGCCTTTTTCAAAGCTGAATAGCAGAGACGACAAAGACACACTGCTCGTGTGCAGGAAAGACAGCGAGAACAAAAAGGAGAGGCAAGCAGAGGAAAGGGGAGTGGACCGGGAAAGGAAGGGCAGACCAACTCGATTTTGAAACAAGACAAGAAATGTGAGACGCGGCGTAACATTTTTGGGAGAGAAGGGGAAAAAAGAGCAAGACATGTGGAGTGAAGGATGAGATCCTTCCCGCTGCCAAAATCCAAAATACTGTAGACTATCCTATAGCTAACCCTCCCCTCCTCTCCTCTCCTCCCCTCCTCTCCCCGTCCCATGTGAGCAGCAGCCCGATGACTGGACCTCTCTGTGTCTCTGCTCTGCTTACGCTTTGCAGCGCTCCAGCAGACATGCATTGTTCTCCACTGTACACTACTTGTTGCTCCCATTCTCAAAGAGTGAGTCTGTGTTAGCTCCGCAGAAAACACAGACCGGGAAAGATTTGGGTTGCCTCTCGGTGAGTACTGACATCTTAATTCTGAGCTTTTTTTTCCAACGGAAAAGAATTGTCTCATTCATTTGTTTGCTCTGTCAGAGATTTTGCCTAATGTTTCTTAGTTTTGGTAAACGCTGTGGTTATATGCTGTGGTTTGACATTTTATGAGAAAGTGAAGCAGGGATATGGTGAAAAGAACATAGAGGAACTTAGGAAGTTGGTGAGAAAATGCTCCCGTAGTGAAAGCCATCGTGGCTCTCCTCTTGTTTCTGACTAACTCCCTTTTTGCTGACTCACTCTATTAACTTATTACACATGGCTTCACGCTCTGTGTGTGTGTGTGTGTGTGTGTGTGTGTGTGTGTGTAGCGTACATGTGTGGAGTCACTCTCTGCGTTTACCTGTCTATCCTCTTCCATCCATCTTGGTGCGCATGTGTGTGTGTGTCAGTCGAATTTTATTGTTTTGCTCCCGTGCTCCTACTCGACAATGTAAATGTGGAAAGTTAGCCGAGACAGAGTGAGAGAAACTTGGGGGGGGGTAAAAGAAAGGAGCGAGAGCAGTGCTGGCATAATGTTGCATCACTGTTTGTCATCAGTCTCTCAGGTTCTCATTGATTTTCTCCTCTCTGCTCACTGAACGAGAACAATGGCCTTACGCCTGGCCAAGACCCCTAGTAAGTAAGCCAACTAAATATCAACACCAAATCTCCTGCAAGATGTTGTTCATTGATTTGCTTTGTCGCCAGATGTACACAGACGCACACACACAGACACACACACACACACAATCGGGCCTTGTCGTCTAGAGGGACCCCATTGTTTGGTACGCATAATTGTTTGTGTGTATGTGTCTAAAGGCTTGTCCAAAGGTCTTGGACAATGAAGTCTGTCACGGGAGGGATGTGGATTTCTATCTCTCTCTCTCTCTTTCTCCCTCTCCTTTTCCTGTTCAAGTCCCCCTTCACATCTGGATCTCCCCACCAGCTGACAAGAAACAAGGGAGCGGATGGAGGGAGGAAGGGGGTGTGAATGGAAGGGGGTGGGGGGGGGCTTGGGAGGAGAAACGGATAGAAATGTGAGCGAGGGGAGTTTGCCGAGGCCAGAGTTCCCTTGGTAGACTCCCCCCAATGCAGGAGGAACAATGTTATTGTGAATGCCCGATGTATGAGAGGAAACACAAACACTGTACACACACAGACGGGAAGCGCTCCCTCACACACATGCAAGGACACATTTAAGCTTACTTGTGCATATAATACTTACGCACACACAAGGACATAAATACAAATTTGAACATGTAATTGCACACACTCAGAATACATACGTCCTTGTGTACATGATGGCGACCGTGAAGCCGGCATTGAACTGATTCATATGCTGCTGTAGTATTTAGCTTAAGGAGGAGAGTGTCAGTGCTTCATGGAGAGCTTTAGCTTTAGCGCGTGTCAAGTTTTCAATAGGAAATTTTGCACATATTGCTTCAGTCCTTTTCTCTGTCAGTCTCTTAAGTCTCCTATCCTTCAGCTCATCTGTGTGCGTTTGTCCATAGCGGTAGATATCGGCTCTGATGAGACTCCCTGATGTTGAAACCGTAATGAAAAGCTATACTTTAAAGAGAATCACTTGACCTGGATTGGGTTTACTTCCTCTATGCTTTTTTCATTTTCTCTGCCAGCTGAAACCCTACATGCCAGCTGCTGTTGCAACGCTCTGCCAGAGCTGGGCAACAACCCCTGCGCCTGTTTATCCGTACCAGGGCAGGGCCGAGCGCCACGGCAACAGGTGGATGTTGACATCATTAGCGTTAAGCAATTGGCAAGGCAGCACGGATGCCTCACATCTGCTTCCGCGCTTCTCGTGCAGCACTCAGCATCTTCAGAGAGAAAAAGAGAGAGAGAGAGAGTTTGGGGGTGGCGGCGATTGGGACGGTGATAAAACACCAGCCTTCATCTCCTCCACAGCCTCCCAGGAATTGTTTGACTGTGCAGTTTCAGCCATATGTGCATGTGTAATTCAGCCATCTCCCTCTGTCAGCGCAGCTGGCTTGTGTCTGTCTGCGCTGCTACTTTTTTAGTTTATTCCTGGCTGTCACGAGTTAAGCCCGCGTCTTTGTGTGATTTATAGCTGAGCAGCGATGATGTTACAATGCAGGTGGCATGAGTGTGACCGATGCTGAATAGGTTTACAGTCTGAATAGGCTCTCTTTGTGACTCGACATCAGTGTTAATATTATTAGTTTTCCTATAAGTCTTCATACATTTTCACAGTGAATGTATCTTTCCATGTAAAATACTTAATTGAGTGACATAATAGTGATGTGATAGGATCCCTATACTGTGTTAGCCGTCTTACTGGTCTGACATCAGCCAAGTTGGTATGTCTTACATTAGTACAGTATGTCACTGGGGAGACTGAGTACTACAACCAATGAGGTAGTGTCATTTGGCACAAGAAGCGCTGTGCTGTGAGCATGCTAGCAAACAAAACAGAGAAGAATGAAGTGTGTTCAGCTGAGTAACAAAGCTTTGGTTTGTTTTGGTCCGGACAGTAACATTCACTCAACAGTGATGTCGACTCATTGTGTTACGACAATGAAAAATAGAGAATTTGACAGAAATGGAACAAGACCAAGACCACAACTGATGAGAAAGAAATCACCACAGTGGGACAAAGTGAACGTGTCAGATTGCGCAGCCTTCTCAGACTGTTTAATTCATGTAAATAAATGTCAGTCGGAAAGCAAAGCGTTGTGCAAAAGGCTGAAGGTCATTTAGATCCGTACAGTTATCCATTTTCTCAAGGTTGTCACATGTAAATTCAATATAAAAAAAAACATACTGAGTAAAATACAAATCAGTAACGAGAACAAAGGAGAATAGGTTTAGTATATTAATGAATTTTACTGAAATTCAGGCATAAAGTCAAAGTACGCTATATTGCAACCATCTGGACTATTTTTATAAAGTCTTTATATGTCTTCAGAGAACAGGTTCTGCCAGCTTTGTGAGCTGGATTGAATACATGTGCAAGGACTCCAGATGGGTTTTTTTTTTTCTGATCCCTCTTCTCTTTCTCTCGCTCTTCACCTCTCTCATTCATCCATCCTCCTTTTATTTTAGGACAGATGAGTCTTCAGAGCTGCACCTCAAGCTTATCTGTCTCTCGTCTTTGATCCCCGACCCGCGCTTTTTTTTTTTTTCCTCTGTTTGTGCTCTTATCTCAGCACACATGCGCGCTGCCTCACTCGTACATCTCCACTGCCTCGCATCAGAGATTTGTCAAAGTCAGTTCACACTCGGCAAGACAGATTACAGCACCTGAGGCGTGCGGGGAGACCGGCCAGTGCTGATGCAATATACAGTATAGGCCTGCACGCAAAGAAATACGGGTATGTGCTTTATCATATGTGGTTCATTTGAGACAAAAACACACACGCGCGTCAAACCTTTTGGACATTTATTATTATTCTTGCTGATGGTGCCATCACGAACACAGTTTCATAAGCGTCTTCAGTGCCTGCCTCATGGCTCTTCATTGCTACAGTTGCTTCCAATTACAGAGAGGCATTCCCTTGTTAGATATTGCTGAGACACATTTTTGTATGGGGTCCAGCGTGGGATCCAAGACATTTTTTATTTTCAGACAGTCAGTCTGTCACTAAATGTGTTGGCTGGAGGCGAATGTTCAAATAATCTGCTTCCCTCACTCTACTGCATACAATTTCAATCACAATGTTTGGCTAATAATAATCAAATCAAGTGGGACAAGTGTGCAAAATGGAAGTAGGCTTATAAATTGTGAAAAATATCGTCTTTAATTAGTGTGAATGGTATTTTTGCAGTGTTATGTATGGATTGTGTGGGAACCCAAAAATACTGTATCATAATTGCAAATGATCACCAATTAACACCTAATTCCTTTCGATGGGTTTGCATGCCTGCCACTCAGTAATTTTGCAGAGTATAGAGGATTTGCAAGGTAGATTTCTGATGTATTTTATCATTAAATCACCTTCATCCCATTTACAAAAGTCTTGTTCCTCTCTTTACCTGGACATCTTTCATGCTGCTATGTGTGTTTGTGTGAGGAATCAGCTGGGTGTATGTATATGTGTAGAGGTTTTATATGTTAGGCGCATACAGACATGAATGCACATACAGGAGCAACTGTCCTGTGTGCCCGCGTCTTTGTACGCCTGGTTTGTTCCTGAAAATTATCACTAACCCTCTGTAATTCTCAGCGGTTCTGATTAAAGCTGGCTTTGAAAGCTCATTAAATCTATTTTGAAACAAGTCAGAGGTCAGGTATAAACCTCCAGCAGAAGAGTTTTGTGCGTGTCACAGGTTACACATCATATTGAGATGAGAGGATTACAGCTATTACTGTTGGAAAAAAAAAAAGGAACATTCTCTGATAGCCCGGCTTTGTGTGTGTGGATACAAAGATCTCTGATTACTGCTGGCACCGCCTGCCCCACTTCCCAGGATACTAAGCATTGACTGGCACAGCAGGGGGACAGGACAGGCTGTAGGCATGCACACACACACACACACACGTACCGACACAGAGGCGCACATGCAGGCACACATCAAACACATGATTAGCACTTAATAGGTTAATCTTATGCTTTACTGTCAGCCCACATTTTTATTTAATCTTTTTTTTTTTTTTAAAGTTGCTCAATTCTTTTATGGATTTCATCTTTAAAAACACAGAACACAGGCAGCTTTGTGGGATATTTACATACACATTATGGATGATTACCTTCTTGAATGATGTTGTGTAGCACGTCACTCTATACTCATAAAACACCAATAAAGTTTGACGCTCTCTCAGGCGTGCACACGCACATGCTTTTCCCTGTTTGTGTTGCCCATGGCAACGGCTTGGCAGGGATCACCGGTGATGTCACCAATGATATACGACGGTTGGAGTGTGAGGGGATGACCTCAGCACAGGGGAAGTCCCAGAGGAGTCATATCAGCAGCAGCCAGCGCTCGCCGTCAGGATTTTCTCACACTATGTATCTGTACTATTAACTATAGCTGCCCCGACCCCCATGAAACCCCGCCCTCTGTTTCTTCACAGGCATCACAAATCACCAGCACGCAGCATGACAAAGACCTCTGACTTGCACACATGCACATAAGAAAGTCCCACATACACCGCATGTTAGTCTTCATGCAATAAAACAGGGGGCTGGTGATGTTTACAGGATGACTTTGGATGAAATTAAAGGTACATTGTGGAGCTTTTGACCACTGGCGGGACGTGACACACATTTCTGAAGACTATAAAGAAAGTTATGCAAATATGTGGTGGGATTTCGATGGGAACTGAGTAATCAGAGTAGATTTACAAAGTGATTGATCTGCATTCTGTTGTCAAGATTTATGTTTTGGATGTGTTGGTCTAGCTATGATATTAGCATGTAACTAGGCCCGTCTCCATTAATTTTAGACATTTTGACCGTTAAGCATTTCTTTGTTTTGTTTTTCTCTTTTTTTTAACTGGTCATGTTCATCAAATGAAAGGTATTAAAACAGATGTATAAAGTCTCCCTGTTATGTCCATTTACATAAAAGAGAAGTGGACCACTAACCAATGTAATGTAAACAATGCAGAAATGTTGGAAGAGGTACGTGTTTGTCAGAATTTTGCATTTTTGGCGACAAACATTGACTGCAAATCGACTTATGTTATGAAACAGCAGCTTGAAATGGTCAGTTTTGTGTACGCTGTAGTTTAATTAGGGTGTAGTTAGAGTATTTCCTGTAAAGAAGGCCAGTGGTTATGCTCATCATCCTCGGTTTGAGGCTTTTGGCTTCTGGCAAATGTGTCCTGTGGCTTTTTTCCGTGGGCAACATAGGCAGCTATGTTCGTGTTATGGTCTGTTGTTGGCACCAGTGTATTTTTGCTTATATTCAAACCCATTAGATCCTGCTCGACACACCAGTCACAACGCTGTGGTGACATTATCTGGCGCGGGAGCACAGCTCATCCTTTCTCCCCCCAGAACGGTGGCCTCTGTCCAGGTTGGCAGAGGGCTGTCGAGCCCTTGCCTCTGATTCAAGCAACAGTCGATCCATAAATGAATGGTTGCCTCTTCCTAGGACAGCTGTGCTACCAGCCATGGATGGAAAAATAATCATGGGGGCACCAACCATATCCATGGATACAGATCAAGAATGTGTGTACTCTTATGTGTTTTCCTGTGTGTGTGTGTGTGTGTGTAGGCACAGGCGAGTGCATGTGTGCATTTGCAAGCACACGTGTGCTCCTGTGTGCATGTTTGTGCGTGAATAAATAGTGAACTCTTATTAGGTGTTGAGGGATCAAGAGCCAGTAATTAATCACTGGGTGAATTATCTATCTTCTCTGGATTCACCCTGCATTAACGTCTCACTCAAAGGTGGGTGTTTAATGGCTGTTGTAAACACATAAATGTGCTGAAGTGAAAACAGTGTGTTCTGAGTGTGGGAGGAAGAGGAGGGGGGAAAGAGGGAAGGTGGGAGAGATTAATGTGCAGGTTTCTGGTAGCGTACCAGCATGGAAGGGTGTAGTCTGTCTTTTACACCAAATTTGATTTCATAGTAATTGTAGTTCTTCAAACCCAAATTCATCATAAAATCTACATAATGTGTCCTTTGTTTTTTTTGTTGTTGTGCACAACTCTTGTAAAACTGAGGATCCTTTAATTTGGGAGGAAATTTGTGTGCTGCTCACAGGGTATGGTATGACAATGACATAGATTTCATGCCAGGGGTAACAAAAATGGATGTTGTTTGGTACTTTGTGGCATTTGATGGATAAAAATGGCAAATGTTATAGAGAGGGTCTATGTATTATTTCTGCTTTGCCCCAGGGGGAGCCGTTGCTCCAGCTGTAGACTGTAAAATCCTCAGTCCTGCCCCCCAGACCCATGAAACATCCTCTTGTAACCTCCCTCCATCGATCTCTACCTCTCTTCAATCTTTTCCACTTTAAGTTTTAATATGATATAGTTTAGTCAATATGATTTTTCAGTTTGATCTTATTCTCACTGACAATGGCCATAGTTTACCCACCTTTCATTTTTGCCATTACATCATAGCCACAACGCAGGCCACAGCTGTAAACTTATTTCCACCACATGTCCTGCTTTCTTATGCCAGTCATTCGTGCACATAAACAGACTGAACCAGGAGTCTGGTTGAAGTTATGACTGAGCTATATCCTGGAACTAAACACTGTCGGAGCCGGGGCTGACTTTAGTCTAGCTACAGTAAAAAATTCAGTGTGACTCGGTGCAAAAGGGAAGATGCATTATTGTGCCTCAGCTCTCCCCAACTTTATCCCCGCAGATGTTGTTGAGCTTCAGTGTGTGGTGAGTAAAGCCTTTGCCTGGTACACTTTTCACCCAGCATTGATATTCATGTCAGGGATAGTGCCTCAGTAAAACATATGACAGGTGTGTGTGTGTGTGTGTGCATACCTGCAGGGTGGTTATTTAAGGGTTGGAGGTTTGGAAGAGCAGCCTGGATATGACTGTTTACATAGGTGCAGTTGTATAGCGCAGATTTTCTATACCAAAATATAAATGAAATATATTGAATTGGTTTGTATGTGAGATGCTGGTTTTTCTGTTGTTATGGTTACGCTAGTCTTCATCGTACATGTGCAGCCCCGCACTCCCCTTCCCGACTCTGGGAGCAGAGCCAGAGAGGTAAGATACGTTCCTTCAGAAAACACACCCGTGGAAATATCCCTGCCCTGCTCAGAATTTGTTTTTATAAATTTCCCTTCAGATATGATATGGACTTGGTTATGCTCAAATCTCAGGTCTGTGCTTTACAAGCCATATGTGCTCATATTTTTTCTGCTCTGAGATCATCATGACCAGATCATCTTGCAGCTGTCCCTCAATATATTCCAGACTTTGACAAAGGGAGGGAAAAAATGTGTGTATAGAAAAAAAAAAAGAGAGGAGAGAAAGGAATTAAAACTGGGGTGGCCCTGCGGCCTATAGTTGAATGTAATCATAATGTTATTGGCCAAGTGTGCAGAACGAATAAGTTTAGCATTGTCTTGGAAGTGTGCAAGGTCATGACTAATGACTCAAGGAGCTTCTGTTAATTATTACAGTTTAATGTCATCTTAGTTAAGAGTGGGTGCTAGTGAGTGACGGATAAAATAGATCCATAAATACATTTATGCTATGCTGATGTTGTGGATGGAGAGATAGTGCAGGAGAAGAAGGATAATCAGAGAGAAGCAAGGTAATATACTACTATCTGGGCTATATGCCAGCTCTGCGCCACAGGATATGGATATCTTTTCAGCCAGCACTGGCTTACCACCAAGCCCTGCAGCACAAAACTCCTGTATCAACACAGGCCTCCTGTGAGTGAGTGTATATGTGTGAGTATGTGTTTGTATGTCCACCAAGGAGCCCAACCTTGTCTTCATCCCTCTGACCATCCCTGCCCTGCCTGATCATCTCATCCATATGTATTTCCCCATGTTTTACAGCCTGCCAGATCGATGGTGTTGCTGTTACAACACTTTACTACATATATGTTATAATGCATTTAAAATAACTGAAGAGGGGCCGTTTTTCTCCAAATAAAACACACATGCAGTCTGTGTTCAAACATGCCATCTCTTGTTAGAGAATATGTCCTTACCTCAGGCAGAGCCATCTGTATCCAAAACTCAATTTTACTCAACCTGCATTTAATCTCAGTGGGCCCATTAACCTTTATACTGCTTCTGGTCCCGCTGAGTCGTCCTGGCTCCAGAGAAGCTCCACTCTTCCAGAAAGGTGAGGGGGCAGTGGAGCAGGCTCATTACTGGCACATTGGCTAGCCTCTAACCTAGACTGGAAGGACAATCATTAAACACATAAATCTAATGACTGCTGACTGCTCCATTTGTTTTTTTTTTGTTTTTTCTATCAGTCTGGATGTGGGGTTGTTTGTTGTTGTTGTGTGCGCTAGCGTGTTGGCACAGGCTACACACTGATAAGATCTGTGGGGACACACGGATAACAGAGACCGACGGAGGGATTGAGTTAGCGAGAGCGGGTCAGAAAGGTGTGTTAATTGGTTCTGAGTGATCGTCTGGACCAGAGATTTCAGACAGGACTCCCCACCGGCCCGTAATGAGCTCTCGTCAGGCCAGAGCAACCATCGCCACAGCTTATGCCATGCATCGCGGCATTGCCATGGTAACCTCTAAGCCCTTTTACCACCTCACAGGTTCTGAGTCAGCCAAATGCGGCACAGGAACACAACAAGACTCATCCCTGATATGGCTTTGATGTTTTGTAAAGATAGCAAAAGGTGATATTTTATGATATTATTCTTTTGTAAGCTGAGTAATGAACTTCAGCACTTTTACTGAGCAAAATATGTCTTTAAAACCAGGTAAATTTGTTATTTTTAGATGATCTTATTGAAGCAAAGTTCTTGCACAGCTGCCTGTCTTTATGAATCATTTAACATTTGGTTTTCTTTTGACAAATAGGAAAAAGATATTGTTTTGGTATTGATACTGACTGACTCAGTCATTGTATTGGCAATAATAAACATTGAAATGATAGTTTTAACTTTATTTTTATGATATTCTTATGGTAAGCCAAGGCACATAAATCAGTATTGCTTGCAGGGTGAATGTAATCACCTCAAAGTATCACTCTATTGTTTTAAGATGAAGATAGAACCAAACACTTTATTGGACCATAGAGGTTTAAGATTTAAGATTTCATTCATGGAAATGTCTTTTACCCCATCTCTTCATATTAGCTTCAATTTTATTTATTCGAGAGCACAATCCACAAGTTTGACCAGTGCCTTGTACGTCGCCATGTGAACCTTTTTAAGTAATTAGGAAAATATACAAATATTGTTTTGTTTTGTGTTTCTGCGGCTCGACGCTGCCGCCGGGTTCATATTTTGCCCGTGTAAGCAGGATCCTCTGGGCTAAAATGGGGGGAAATTCCTGTGAAAGTGCAGGGCTCCAGCGGTTGAGCTGAGCTTGCACTATGTTTGTGTGTTGTGTGGTTGAGTTTCGTGTAGACGGCCAGACAGACAGACAGAGACAGATTGAGACTGTGACCAGAGAGTTTGTTTAGAGAAATGTTAAGAGAGACACATGGCCTAGCGGCTGCTCGGTTGCTCCGCGCTCCAGTCGTCTTTGCCGTCAACTTCCATTAATTCTGTTGCTCAAATGGTTTTGAATTTGAACCAAACAGATGCATCATTATGGATGATTATTTCACTCAATAATCAGTGTAACTTTTGGCATTTATCACACCAAAATTATATAGAAAAATGAAACTGAAATTAGAAAACAGGGAGTTAAAAAAAAAAAGCATACCCTAACCCAAATCTCTTAAGACGAGACAGTGATCACTAATAATGACGTAGACGTACAAGCTGAAAACTATTTGTCTCACTGTGGTCACAGAGCAATACAAATGGATTCCAGAGAAGAAGCACAAGCAGAAATAATGAATTATTGGGAAGGAAATGTGAAAGGAGCTGAATGTCAAGGTTAGACTTTGGACTAAACTGGCTAATGATGTCAGTAGGGAGGTCTTATACTGTATAATGTACGCTGCCCAAGCCACATACAGTATATGCTGTCAGACCGCAGTTAAATCCGGAGTACAGAGCCAGTTAGTCAACCATTTAGCCTGTGGTACCCGTAGAACAGAGACGCATCAACACCACATATTTATTACAGATTCAAAGTACTTACTCTTAAGTATCCGTTGACACTTGAGATAAACCAACAAACTTATGATTTGGTTTTTTTTGTTTTTTTTTTATGTGTGTGGAGGAGTTTGTGGTCACTGGACAAAATGTAAATGTAAACCATTGTCTGCTCTGTGAAAGAGTGTATGTGGTTGTTTTTTTTTTGTCTGTTATTTAGATTCTTTGTCAGCAGGATATCTGAGAATGGATTTCAATGCAGTTTGGTGGACTGATAAGCTCCGCGCCAAGGAATTTGGAACAATGACACAAGCGTAGAAGGAGATTGTTTTCTAAATGTGAAGAGTGTGTTTACAGTTTGAATAATTTAGTTTGAGTTCGAATGGACAAAGAATAAGAACAATTTCTTAGAGTTGTAAGCAGCTTGGGTTATTTGTAGGCGTTTGCACTCTGAATATCTGCTAGTTGAGAGGTTGTGTTTGTGAAACAGTCAGAAAGGCACGTCAATTTTCCTTTATTGGCCCTTGAAATTGAATTATAATACGGGGAAACTATTTGACTTTAGTGATGGCCTAATACTCACCAATATCTTTAACATGAGACTGGTATATTTCCTAACAGAGAGCGTTGGGATTCAATTGAATAATATGTTGAAAACCCCTCTGCATTGAGGTTTTGATGTTCATCCACCGTAGTGAGTCAGAAGACTTTTTTTGCACGTCAGCATGTATTTTAACATGGCCGTTTATTTGCCTCTAATGTGCAAATGGCCAAGTATGTGTGACAGATCATGTGTTGCGGGTTGTGTGTGAGATATATGATGGCTGTGTGAATACTGACAGTAATTACAGAAGGCCGCACCACAGAGCGGCCGGGGGCTGGCCAAGGAACAAGTTATTATAACATCTAATACATAACCAAACGTCAGCCGTGTCGGCAGCCTTCGCTGCTAACAGTTTGATATACATCTAGAGGGAAAGTGAAGCTGCACATGCTCATGATACATGGCTCGCTGTGTGAAATATTTTCTACCAATGTGGGTTAAAGGTATTTTTAGATTTGGTTTACAGTTTGCATAGAATTACAGTTATTTATTCAGTATGAGTGAGTGCATGGCTGAGTGTGTGCTGTATATCTGTCTGTTTACGTGAAGTGTGTGCGTGCCAGGGATAATGTGGCATCTCCAGAACTGGAATCCCTCTCACACCACGCTCACAAGAGACTCTCTGTATTTCTCCCCGACTCTGTAGAAACCTCTGTAGAAATGTTTGTTGTTTTCGAGTTTCCACTAATGAACTGTAGCTGGAAAACACCTTCTCAGCTTTTAATTATAATTGTCCAATTTCCAAAGAAGCAACTCCTGTGCAACAGACATTAACAGAGCCAAAATCTGATTTTTTTTTTTTTGAGTTAAATACTTTTAATTCAATGCCGACATTTGTTATGGCAGCTTCTTTCTGTGGCGTCTCGCTGCATGTTAGACAGACAACAGGTGAGAGTGTTTAAGTTGAGAAGCAAAGCAGAGACAGACACATAAAATCTTTACCAAGCCCCACTGGCTACTGTCTTATTAGCAGTGAAACTGTATGTAAATGCAAAGCTACCCTATCTGTGTGTCTGTGTGTGTGTGTGTGTGTGTGCTTCAGTGTGCGTGCCTGTGTTCCTGTGTTTGTATTTGTGTCCTATAAACTTTAAGCAAAATACTATAAAACTGAGCCTGGGATGAAACTGCAGTGGATAATTATGCAGTGTGTTCACAGCACACATGGTCATTAATAACACTGAGGCCAAGCCTATTTTTACTGTTTCTAGCTCAGAGGCTAACATATGGCAGCGCAGCTAACAGGATGTGCAAGAGGATTTAATAAACAGTGCAGTGTCCTGCATGGGCAAGGCGGGTCTGTGCTTTGCAGCTTGTAAGTATATTTGGGAACAGCAGGGGGCGCCACTATGGCCCATTTTACTGCCCCTGTCTCAGATACAGGGACTTGAAGAAAAGCTCAGAGAGAGGAAGGAGCATTTTGAAAGGGTTTAGAAAAGTGAAAGAAAAGATTGCACAAACATAGCCATGGGAAAGCTGCTGATAAGCAAGAGACCAAAGACAAAAACAGTGTTTTGGTGGCAAAAAATTTAATCCACATAGTTTGACTAAGTGTTATCTAGTGAGGCTAAACTGATACAATATCTCAGCATTGGTTTTGAGAATTAACATCCTTTCTGTGGGTTTCTTTGCAAGTATTATGTTCTAAGCACCCCTGTTCAAAATGAGTTATATGGATAATCTTTTTAGAGCTGCACATAACGATTATTTTCATTGTCAAATAATCTGTAGGTTATTTTCTCAATTAATCAATGAGTTATTTGGTTTATAAAGTGTCAGGAAATGGTAAAATACCTTGTTTGTTCCGATCAATAGCCCACAACCCAAAGATATTCCATTTACTATGATAAAGGACTAAAGAAACCAGAAAATATTCACATTTAAGGAGAATTTTTTCTTTAAAAAATGACTCAAGGTGGATAATCAATTATTAAAATAGTTGGCGGTTAATTTTCTGTCGATCGACTAATCGATTAATTGACTAATCGTTGCAGCTCTAAATCTTTTAATGGAAGAAGTTTACCAGTGCTTCATATTGAAATAAGACTCACTTCTTAACTGTGATAGGTAAAGTACATTGACTGTATGGACCTCAGGAACAGTATAGTTGTTGCTAAGGGAACAACTAATGGGAATCCAAAGAATTCCCCTTCAATGTTCTTTCCACATTGTGAAGCTGGTCTGCTGCATCTTGTGCAGAGCTCCTGTACACAGAGCGAGATGACCAGTAGAATGTGTGACACATTGGACATTAGCTGTCAGCCTGGCACTACCATCCTGACACCAACACAGCTGCACGCTGAGTCTCGTGACCCCATCCACTGTGAGGCCAACACATCTCCACTGTCTGCACCTGTGGACTCTATCCGACATACAAACAAACAAACAAACATGCACTTTACACCCCTGTTCTTGTCATGTTCAAGCACACCGGTGCACAACTTTTTTTTTTTTTTTTTAAATGCAATTTATTCTTCTTCTATGGTCATTTCTCTTTCACACATACATACATCCCTGCCTGCAAATGTGCACCAATCACACCAAACACACTGTATACTCAGTTAAAGGATTCTGGCCTTTCACATAGTGCTGCTCATACCTTTGCAAGCTCGCTTACATCCAAAACAACATCTGTCCTTTCAGTCGCGCCTGATTAAAACACCCTGGAATCTCAATTCACACACACACACACACACACACACACAATGGTGTAACATAATCACCTACCACATGGCCACGGAGGCGTGCACCGCATGGAGAATCTGGGAATCCAGGGCTTAGCAGAAATATGCTTTGTTTTTATATCAGCAGTATTACTACACAAAGTACATGAAAGGGGCCTGCAATTACCACCACACTAATGAAAGCGTGGATTACAACTTCTAAATACTACTCGGAAATGCTTGTGTCTGTGGGAGGCATCCTATAATTCACTGTGTAGACTCTGGATGCATATGTCTACATATGTGCACGTGTCATTGAGCTGGAGAGCGCACAAGCGAGGAAAAAGCCGGCCAACACAACACAGAACTCTTACAATTAAATGTCAAATTCACTTAAATGTAACAGGGAGAATGTGCGAGGTCTGCAACAGCAAGGATTCCAGTGAAAATGTTTGGTCTGAGTTAACAGTGATGTCATGCAGCAGGTCATGTTTCTACAAACCTTGAGAACCTCCTGATCCGTTCCAGGCTTTCTTTTTTTTTTTTTTTTTTTTTTTATCCTCACTGCATCTCAATGACTCTGATAAATGTTGTTATTTACTTCTTGGCCCTGAATTCCTGCATCAGATTAAAACCCTCACAGGATATTGTGTTGCATTCTGTAGGGGCAGGCACACAGATCTGGCACGCTTTCCTTGACAATGCCCCCTATCGAGGTTGTTTTTGCCGACATACCGTACGAGCTGTTTGAGAAGTCTTGACAGACTGCGTGTCTGGTGGTACACGCAGCTGGTTATCGCGTGCACCTCGTACCCCGTGCAGACCTCCATCTCCTTTTCCTCTTTCCATTTGGTGTTGTTCTCAGTGCTCCCTGTTGCCGCATACATATCACTTTGGGTCTTTATTTCTCATTCTCTTGAAGTCTTCCTCTTTCTTTCTCCGTCTCTCTCTCTAGCCCAGAGGTAATTCCTGTGGTGATATTTGAAGTTAACATTTCCCCAGCTTTCAAAAGACTCCAGTGTTATGGTTGACCACCCTATGAAAAGTAATACCTAGAGCACACAAACAGCCAAGTGCCAGGCATTCATTATTACTCCCTGAAAGTATTGTTTTCAGCGGAAAGATCAGTGTGTTGATTTAATTTAATGAGTTGCTTAGCTGGGGGAAGGGACCAAGGAAACAGTAATTAGTTGTCATGCTAATTTGGCTTGTGTGATAACTCCCACACAGGACTCAGCGGCGTGTGAAGCGCGGCGGGGCTGGCCTGGCCTCCTACTCATCCCACACACACACACACATTTTCTTGCACGTTGGAATACGCATGAACACACATATATATATGCACACAGAGATAAATAAGAACAACAAATGCTCACATTCAGATTGGTTTCAAAGAAAATGCCTGGGGACTGTTAGGCTTTTGACCCATTGACTGAGCTGAATTAATGATGTGAAAATCTTGATCCCAATTATTCACCAAGCGAGAGCACACAGAGAACTAAAGAGATGAAGGTTCAAGGCATTTGATCCAATTAAGCTTTTGTTACAGACCTATATACTGACAAATAGATACATTTTTTAAGAAAAAAGATGATAGATGAAGATGTGGTAATCAGCGCAGAATGTGAGGTGACTACACACTTGTAGCTTCAATATGCAACGTTTATATAATATAGTTACCTATATATTTACTTTTTTTACCTAGTACTCGCTTTAAAGCATCGTAAAAAATGTTATGTGCTAAAATAAAATGTACTAGAGCTCTCCTTATGGTGTAACAGGAATCACCCAGTGAAGATTTAATTTCCAAAATGTCACAAGAAAAAACGCCAGGTGTTATTTGCCATTTGATATCGTCACAGTATACAGGTTGCCTCTTTGTAATGAAAACTACAGCGAGTGTACATGCATGTGTTAGTGTTGTGTGGTCGTACACGGAATTCCTCAAGTATGACGGGGGCACCCTTGATGTCTCACCCCTGGCGGCACGGTTTGTGACTCCCCCCGGGGGCTATTTTTAAGGCCCGGGGGTTACTGACCTCCAAAAAGGGTCACTCCCGCTATCAGGGGAGGTCTTCTGAACATATCTGCTCTGCTTCAGCACTATCTCCATTCTTTTTCTGTCTCCATTTTCTCCTCAGTCTCTTTCCTCCACTTCATGCCTCATCTTACTGGCTCCACTTATCTGCGGACCTCCAGCGTTTTATTCAATACGAGGCAAACTTTTATAAACACATTATTTTATTGTTTTCTTCCTATACAAGCCATATATCATCATATATCTTTCATCAGTTTGATACTAATGTGTGTTTTATATTTACTTACCTACTAAAAGAGTGACTGTTTACACTCTGATACTCTCCTGCTCTCGGACTCCTCCCAGATCTTTATCTTCCCTCTGCTCCTCCTCTTTAGTCGCTCCTTTCTCTGTTCTCGCCTCGTATCTTCACCCCTATGAGTGTGTTTAGACATGCGGCCTGGTTTTGTAATAATCTCGCTGTGTCATCTGCAGTAGGAAATTACACACTGTGATACGCCGTAATCCAGGGCAGGTGCATTTGTAGAAAATGTGTCGCCTCAGCGGAAGTTTATCTGAGTCTTTAACATTGTTTAGCCCGTGGGAGTGTTTGAGTAGTTAATGAAAGGACTCGGATGGGAGATTAGTCGATTCTTTGTAGTTGAAAGGTCTCCGCGAGACGTACAGTGCAGACTAGGATGACTCTTTCTCTTGTCCTGGCCTGTCCTAAATTATTTTTTCCTACTTGCTGTCCTATCACAATCCATTTAATTTTACCCCAGATCAGGTTTCACTCTCATGTGAATGTGAGCTTTTTACAGAGCTTCTAAACAAGGATCTGAGTATTCCTGAGTAAAATAAGCAACACGTTTAGTTGTCATACGGGAGACGGGGGATACGTCCTACTGTGTTGGACATCCAACACCTGAAGGCTACTTACCTGGCCCCATAATGTGAAGATACACTTATTTTTAACTGGTTTATATCAACGGCTCTGTCTCATATATAATTCCTCCCATCTCCTGTCCACTCCTGAGATTTTCTTGCTCCGTCCCAATCCTGATGACAAAGTGTAATTTTCCTCCCACTCCAGAGGAATCCTGCAGGATCAGCACAGGGGGAGAAGAAGAAGAATCTATGATAACACAGCTAAGCTATTAATAAATGAGAAGGAAAGATAGATGAAAAAAGATAGATGAAAGACAGTGAAAGTGCCGGTACGGTATGAGTCAAAGTTATTCAAGCTTTTGAGACAATGTTCAAACTAACCAATGTGAGCAATTTATGTTCATGACATCATCCGTTTCACAAAAGAGCCCCCTATATATTTTGAGAACCGTGAAATAAGTTTTGCTCTCACGTCCTCTCTACGGGTCAAATTTATAGACACGGTGAAACGGTTGCAGGCATATCCTCCACGTTCATATATCCTCGTTTTCAACAAAGTGTTCTTGTGGAATCTTGCCCAAAAAGTTGATCAAAGGAAACAACTCTCTAACATGTAATAAATTGTCAATCAGCATATGGTGAAATAACTAGCGAGCGACATGTCTGGCAACGTGACACCTCGATTGGTGGTTAGTGTGAAGAGAGAGAGAGAGAGAGAGAGAGAGAGAGAGAGAGAGAGAGAGAGAGAGAGAGAGAAAGCTGGCATCTACACACACACCACCGGTGTTTGATGAGTGCGCAGTGAGTCAACAGGCTTCCTCCTCCCCTCATTAACAGTTTGACCTTTCTGTTTGAGGCGCTCCAGGTTGGGTCACACTGTCTTGTATTTGGATAAAGGGGTTTTGGCAGGAAGAGTGTTTGTGCATATAGAGTGGCGGGTGTGTGTGTGTGTGTGTGTGTGTGTGAGGAGGGTAACGTCCTCCTACTAACTGGAAGGAGGAGGAGGAGGAGGATGAGGGTGGTGCCTCAATGTAGTCACCATTCTCTGGAAACAGAGAAAGACTGCAATGATGTCATGACAGTATGGACACACACACACACACAGGCACACTAGCAGTCCTACCACTTGCTGTTGCCGCTGTCACCCTGAGGTTACGGATGCGAGGTCAGACCCCCGGGTTGTCGACTTGCCCGGCCAACAAAGCTGCTCCTGTGCGAGCGTGTGTTCTGTGTGTTTACACTGTAAGCAGGATACTGTTGAGCAGCTGCCGCTCATCCGAAGCCTGTAAAAGTCATTCGTCACCTACACACACTTAAAAGCACGATATTGTGTATAAATTAATAATCAAAGCCAACACGTTGGAGTACTTAAACGGCAAGGTTGTATTTCTGGTGCATGGGAAACATACGGCGATTTTAAACCCTGTTTTTATGAGTCCCATAATAACAATAAAATCAAACTATACTCTCTATCTCAGGCTGCAAATATAAAAAATACATCAGTGTAACATGTGGGAGCCTTTTTCGGCCCGCACAATCCCTCTTATCATATATCCCCAAACACTACAGGTAAAACTGTAGCTTTGGGGATTACTGTGTAACTGATTTTAACATGGTTACAGAAAGGAATGTGTGGTTAAAGTTTTTTTTTTTTTTCTGGTCTGTTCTGTTTCTTTCTGTTACTTTCATGAATGTTCTCATCGCATGTTCTCATCTCATGCGGTGTTGTAGGCTGATCTGGTAAACGGCAGGTGAGGCAACATTTTTAGTTTGGCTTACGACAAAGGAAGAAAGCTGTTTCGAGGAGCTGTGATTTAAAACATTCACTCTCACTCCCTGTTTCTCTCTCTGGTCTTCTCTGGCATCTGTCACAAGACCCGGCAGCTGTTGCTGCTCTGAGAAAATGTGCTTCTGACAACAACAGGGAGAGCCAGAGACAGTCTCACCGCTTCTTGATTACAATAGAGTTGCCTGCTGGCGGAGCATAACAAACGGCTGATCAGACAGGATAGCTGTGCAATTTCATGCTTGTACATAACATGTTTCACTTTATCCTACTTGTATTTAGATGAGATCGGCAGTGTAAAGAACATCGCTGTTCTATTGTATATCAACTGTTTGTCCTGTGTGTGTGTGCAACAATCCTTTGGCAAAAGTGACTCAAATTAAATTACAGTTAAAGATGTTTTTTATGACACTGTCTAGCATTTATCTCATTCAGATTTTCAGCATAGGGCACCGTATGCGTCACCCCCTTAAAAACATTTTTCCCATGCGCTTTTTTGTTTCTCGTACAATTGTTTGGAGAATGCTTTGTCCATAATCCCATTCAGCGCTGGCTGGAGAGACGTATTGGTGGAAAGCCCTGTCAGCATGAGATAAAGCTTTTTTCCTGGCTTGTTAAAAAAAACAAACAACAACTCTTAAACAAACTGTACTCTCCAAAATGACTTTTAGAAACTAACAGGTCTCAGCAAAACCATAAACTTACCATTTAAAATGTTCATAGAGGGCAGCAGGGACATAAAAATAATCATTATGTAGGATTTGGTCATTGTAAACTCGCCAATGAGTACAACAGATACGTTTGGAAATTCCTGTCAGACACTTTTCAGGGTTAAAACAAAAAAGTGCAGAATAGTAAACTTCTGTTAGATTACTCACACAGTCACTTTAATATTAGAATATTATAATAATTCATTAGGGGCGTGAGATAATTCCTGGCCATTGTGCTTCTGACAAGGGACAAGTGTTTTTTTTTTTTCTTTCTGCTGTAATGTTTTGTTGGGAGGAGTGTGTGTGTGAGAGAGAGAGAGAGAGGGGGAGAGACGGCGGGTGAAGAGAGGGGGGAGGCGCAGTGTTTGTGGAGGATTTGCTCTGTGCTCCGGGCGTTCTCTCACTCGAAATTTTAATGGAAATAAGCGTATGTGTGCTCGCTCTACTAGTTTAGACAGTTTTCTGTCATCCATCGAGGGATTCCAATAACTTTCCGGAAACTTTTCGCCCACTTCGACGACTTATCCCCCCGGTGTGGGCTTTGGTTTATGCCCGGGCACGGATCCGTGCAGGGCGGATTGTGGAGCAGGGAAACATCCCGCTAGGAAGTTTTCAGACGAATGACCTGTTGTGGGTCTACACAGCACAAGGCAAACTTTCCTTTCTTTTGATTATTTCTTATTTGAAATCAGCGCACGAGTTGTCGTGGGAGTTTCGTAAACATGTCAGGGCGCATTTTACGCACTATATTTTGGATCGTGCCAGGCAATGTTGGAGCATTTTACCGGTGCGTCAAGGGCAACTTTCTCTAGAAGCAGCCTTGGCACCGAGATCTCGTTTACTGCTGCTGATCAGGCCCCTGCTTGTGGGCTTTGGATTCAAGCCTTGCATCCGATTGGTCTGACTGAACACAAAATATCCCAACATTATGGAAGGTGATCAGGGGACCGGTGCGCCTTCCGATGAGCCCCAGGCAGACAGCGCTACTGGATCCGACAGTTTTTCCCAACTGTGGACGGACGTAATGGGGATGCTGGTAAGTTTTTGGGGGTGTTTGACGGGGGAGGGGTGACAGGATCATAGACTGACACCGTAGACTCGCAAGTAACTGAGACTTTTTCACCCTCAAAATTGACGCTGATTTGCCGCTGCAGTGATTTCGTTGGCAACTAGTCGGTGCATGCAAATCACGCATCAAAACAGCGCTGGAGAGTGCGTCCCTATAGGCCCACGTTTTAAATCCACCAGCACTCCACATGTGCTGTGGGATTCAGGTGGTTTGGTTTGCAGGCTGCTGTTGGCGATTAGTGTTGAGTCGGTCGGATCTCGGCGCAACCAGGAATCAAAAGAGAATATGGTATGTTATGCGCTGAAAGATTAACCCTTTGTACTGTGTGTTTGTGTGCTGCATGCTCTCTGTGGCTGATGTACATTTGGTATATTTCCACACTGCATTGTTTCCACTGGAGGAGGTCAATTGAGCTTTACTGTGAGGCCAGAGGCTCCAAAGTTTGTCCAAGTTAAACATGATTTTTTTTGCCGAGGCCTCAATCTGAGGATGTGTTTCTGTGTTATGTAGGTTGAGTGATAATTGCACCAAATATAGAAGTGATTATTATTAGAAATGCTGATTAGAAGTTATTTGGACTTCCTGAAGGGCTCCCCAAGGTCTCTGGACACATTGATGATTGTTAGAGAAACATTGTGAAGAGTTACTAATTAACAATATTAGTTAAGTCAGATTTCCCACATTGTTTCAGTCCCTTAATTGTTCATAAGAGATTTTGAGTGCCATGTTTTTTGTAAGAAGTTATCTCAGTCTAGAGAGTGTAGGATTAAGTTTACATGCATGTGACTTTGTTGTTCCCATTTGGAGATGCTGCATATTGTAACACAGTTTCTAAAACACTGCTCTTTTGTGTGGCACCTGAAGCAGTCTTGATTTTACAGGCCCATGGGATCTGATTGATCCACTGAACAAATGTGTTGCATTCACTTCCGGTCTGTTTAAAGACAGAGGTGTTAATTTGGTTTGGTCTGGCGCTGAAGATGTGAATGGTGTGTAAATGCTGGAGGGGAGGAGGGGGGGGGGGGGGGGTCTGTCTGTGTGCACGTTAAAGGGGGAGGCTGTCCTGCCCTCTGACACTGGGTGGGAGACCTGGCTCCCAGCCAGGCAATTTATCCAGATTTATTGCTCTGGAAGGCAAATGTCTGCGAGGCTGTGCTCATCTTTGACGTTTTTCCCCTTAAGCTCGAACACACACACACTAATGCGCACACACACACACACACAAACAGCAACAGATCTTTAGAAGTTTTTTGTTCATGAGTCAAAAGTTACCCATCTTCCCTACTTTTATGGTCAAAGCAATCACCCTTTAAACTTTTAAAGCATGTCCACTCACAGATTATACACATACCAAAATTAAAATGATTATCTGCCCATATAAAGTTTTTTTTTTGTTGTTGTTGACATCAACATTGTTGGAGGCCTGACTAACTGTAATATTCTTATCTAACTATCCTGCCAATAAACATACTTCAGCACTGTTTCAAAATCATTAGCCCTCCTGCCAGCAAATATAGCACTCTCACATTATTTCAGAGTCATTGACTTCAACAGTTGTTGGAATTTGGTGTTTATGTCTTGAGTCTTGGGAAGGCCTGGGACTTGTATCATGAAGCAAGATTAGTAGTTTAGCCAGCTATCTTTGGGCTTAACTCAGGTTTTCCGGCACCGCGAAGCTGGTTCACTTTTAACTGGGATAAATCACCATGGTAACTTACGCTGAACAGCTAACCTGCTCCGGAGCAGGTTAACTTTAGAGGATCACAACACCTGTCAACACCCCAAACACTGACCAATCAGATCACTGGAAAAAAAAGTCATCATTCCCAGACGATCCCGAAATGGACAAAAGTCCTGAGTTTACAATAAAGTGACAAGTAAAAAAGAGCAATATATATTTTTATAGGTCAGTATTTATTGTTCCAGGCTTTCTATTTCCACTCTGGTTTTTAAACAGAGCTTCTAACAAACGGAGAGATTGTTTACGACGGCACTAAACACATAATGATGATTTCAGCTGCATTTTAATTGTGCAAAGTTTATTTTATCCCCGGAGTGATAGCTGACAGTGTGGAAGATTTTACACTCCGATTCCATCGCTGCAGCTCAGAAATAACATGAGACAACTGTGTGATGATAATTGGGGGGAAAAGAAAAAAGAAAGATTGTCTTTTATTAGAAAAATAATCCACACACTGTTAATTGGCTCCCATGATTATAAATGCAACATTTGGTCATATATAATAATTCCTACATGTATTTTAAGCCTTAGCTTTCTTTTAATATTTGGAAATTATGTCTAGTGTTTCTACATCTTCTTCTGTTGTCTGATTACAGGCTGTCGTTTACATTTGCACTTCGTTGAATCTGACTTTTTTTTCTGTCCCTAAAAACAGAAGTTTTCTGAATGAAGCACTTCATTCATGGTTCTGAAGATGCCGCTCGTAATTAACGACCCCACCTCTTTCACATGAACGCGTCACATGAGCTGACTGAGCAGGTTGATAGCCAGCTTCGTGATACTGGTTATCCAGGGCGGCCGATGTTAGCCTCAGTGAAGACAGCTCGCCCAAAGAGAGCCAGACTAAATTAAAGTTGCTTGGTGATACAGGCCTCTGGACAGCTTACACCATCTTATTTTCCTACTACACTAGACTCCAAAGATTGGAAGTGTGAAAGTATGGAGTTTGATTGCTCTTGTTGGCTGCTGACAGCCAGTGTCTTTCAAAAGTTTAGCGGGTCAGTTTTTCCCCCTAACTTGTTGACAACCATGATAATGCATGATGATCTGTTCATTGCTGTTGTCTGAAAGTGAATGGACTTCTAATAAAGAGTGGACTGCAGACATACTTGCTGTAAATATGATGGTTTCCAGCAACTCATCAAGCATCATTTCATTTCTTTGCTGGTGATTAAATCTCACTTAAGGTTATATTTCCACTCTTTAGAAAGGTGTCTCAGATTGATTTATACACTCATCGGCTTACATAGCACAATGTAACAATAAGAAGTCGCTAACATAGCAAAGTCTCACTTAAACTGCCCTTTATGGTGAACTTTATCTTAACAATGTGCTCAGTCTTCTATTTTTAAACACAGAATATGCTGAGCAGAATGAACAGTCTCAAAAGCATAATGGTTATGCTATGTGTATATCGTTTGACTTTTCATTGCCTTTGTTTTGCTTTGGAGCCTGTATGGGAGTTTGGTTTTGCCGTGAGCCAGTTGACCCACCTTAACTCAGTGTTGCGAATGTATTTGGTCTCGGCTCCCCACACGTGAGAGCAGGCCTGCATACCTGTACAGATAGACATCCATCTTGATAAGGATCTAGTTGATCTTTTCTATACTCTGTCTTCCACTGATGACTATATGTTTCAGCACACACGCCAAAGCCGAGAATTACTCTTAACCCTAAAGCGACAGCGGAGAAGAACATTAAAAACAAAGAGTTCATCCACATTTGCACGTTCAAAAGTAAGTCTTCATCACGTTTTGACTGTAAATCAAAGGGCACGCTGGTCTGCAGTATTTTTCGGAGAGGCCCGTGTCTGAGGTTAACCATACACAGCAGCCTGTTGTGGAATGTGTTTAATAAGAATACCTAAGTAAGCCAGTCATTTACTTGCGGTTGAAGTCGAGTAAATAGTCCTTGAGCTAATTAAGAGTCAAAGGCAGTTTTGGACAGTATGGCGCAGGAGCTATGGCTGTTCTAAGTGGTTGGATTTACAGATGTCTGAATGGGGATTTGCTTCTAGTCCCACCCTACTTCTGGGACGAGGGTTTTTTCCTCCGATCGGAACAGATCTTTACTGAATGTTAAATAAGCCACAATAAAACTGCCTGACTGGAAACGGAGAGTTCTGTCTCGGCATATACTGCGCAATGTTTTTTGAGGTGTGCATATGTGCAAACTCTTAAGATCTGAGTGATAATCCATTCCAGTTCCTCTCCATTTCACTTCCTTTTTCAAATGGTCTGCGAGTATGGGGTTCAGTTTTTTTTTTCCCAGAATAGCTGCTGTATTTCTCGATTTCTGAATACAGCACAGATTTTCAGACATATCTTTGCCTAAGGCAACCTTCTAATTGTGCTCCTTCCCAGACTAAATGATTTGATCACCAACCTGGAGAGCTGACAGTTATCCATTATTCCCTCTGTGCTCCTCCTGAAAGAAACCTCTCATCCCGTTTTTTGCTGGAAAGGTCATCTTGAACCGAGGCCCTTGTGGAAATATTTTACTTGCCTGCAGGGAATCCTTCTCTGTTTTGAAAAGAGTTTTGTGGTGTTTCACAGCGTGGGTGGGAGTTTATCCATTTGGAAAACACTGATTATGTAGTAGACAGTGCTTCATCTCTAAACCTAAGGATTTGATTTCTGCTCTCGAGACATGATTATTGATTGTGTCTGGGAAACATATGGTTAGATGAGGTGATCCCTATGTGCTACCTCCCACATAACACTTCATACAGAGTGGCAATGCACGCTTCATTCCTGTTCTGCAAAACCACGGTTAGCGAGGCCACTTTATACATTTGCCAGTAATGTTCTCACACAGTCTATCATAACCATTTTTTTTTTCTGTTGTTGCCCAGTACAGCTCAGCTCACTTCTCCTTTATTCCCCCTCCCTGTCTGGTCACATTATTGAGGTCACACACAGATCTGGCAGGTTTCCTCTGCTGGCATGGCGGAGCACTGTTCTGCTCAAGCCACGGATATCCTCAGGAAGCCCTCTAAAAGGGATGGGCTGTGGCCCCTGGCCTCACCTTCCTCGACAGCCTACCCCTATTGGCTCCTATGGCCAATGCTACATCTTCTAGTCAGACCTCAACTGGCTGTGTGTATTGTGGAATTCTCCACTACACTACCTCCAACATATTTCAGAGCTCCAGTAATTGGGTGATGCAACTTGGCGCATGAACAGCACTCTCTCATATTTTTATCCACCTGTTTTCGTTTATCTTTTTCCCACTTTCTCATATCTCGCTCCTTTTTATCTTTCTCTTTCTGGTCTGTTTTCTATGAATGGTTGGCAGCATAGTGGCACTACTGTAGCAGTCTTGGAAAAAGTTGGGGATTGTCAAATCTTTTTTTATTTGGAGGAGCTGGATGAACTGGATGGATAGAGAGCTGAGTGGAGTAAAAGATTATCCCCCGTTGCTTTTATGTTGAGTTGTGTTGGGACTGTGAGACAGGCGATCTCTGGCGGGTTGGGTTTAAACTGGTGACTCAGGGTGAATCTGGACAATTCTATTGGTTCACTTCTTGACGAAACATCAGCACAAGGCAACACAAAACAAGTCAGCTGGTGGCAATTTCAACCTGTCGCTCCCGTCCTAAGGTTGCGTAGCAGGTGAAAGTGATCGTACTACTGACGTTCTAACATTACATCAGTTGCATGACTCTATTGTAGACTGTTGTCATTGTTCCTTCCCCAGAGAATGGGCTGTCACATGGCCGGCCCTGTAACAATAGTTAATGCCATGTACACTACCATTCAACCCCTACGTAACTGAGCCCCAGTGTGATGAACGGCACTGTCAGGAATGTGAGCCCAAAGGATAGACCAGAACAAACACGTTAGGCCCAGGGCTAATGGGTATTAGCCTACTGGAATGTCTTTCTCTATGGTTATGACCAACAAGCACTTTCTTTTAGAAACTGTATCACATCTAACATGATGTGAAAAACATGAATTGAGTGTAACTTGACTGAGAGATAAGCTGTGTGCTTTGGAAGTGATTTCTAAGCTTGCAAGGGGAGCCAAGTTATCAGTGGCTTTGCATGCTGGCTGGGGAATTTTTTAATAACTTTCCAGGAGCTTTAGTAGTGTGGCATTCAGATGTCCTGTCCTACAGAAATTGTCACTTCAGCCATGGACTGCACACTCTGGGCAGCATGTTAAGTATTTATTTTATTAAACATAAAAGTGCAGAATCTCTCCAGGAGAAGTGTTTTGGCACAGCTTACAGCTCCATCACTTTCAGATTGATGTGAACCAGCTACACCCCCCCGATCTCAAGTCAAAACACTTTTAGCAATTACTTGATCAAGTCAACAACTCTGTATAGAAACATCTGCTGGTTTATCAGTGACATGTATGTTACAACAATAGCAGGTCTGCGTGAATGGGGACAACTAAAACCAAGAGTTATGAATGGGTCAAACACAGGTTGACACCATGGTCACTAATCTGTTTTACAGAAAGTGATTGAAGTTCCATCCAAGCTGTGAAGTTCAAACGTTGGGTAAAAACTCCAAGTTTTGGGTAAACTTATACTTCTAAAACTGCCTGAGTTGGTGGAGGTTGGACGTGCTGTTGACTGAATGGTGTTATTTCAGCAGTCATTCTAAACACAGTCTGAAAGCATAAGATGTAGATGGTTGAGCACACAGCCTCTTTATTAGACTGATGCTGCTTCATACTGACTTGCTGAATGTCTGTAGAGACAAAACCTCTGCGGTCGTAAGAATGCCAGGAATTCCATGGCTAATTGATTAAGTGAGCCGGGGATACTAGGCCTTCATACTGTTTCCATTTTCATGAGTACAAAGAGACGGCCTTTTGTGAGCATGTGAAGCATATATATATATATATATATATATATATATATATATATATATATATATATATATATATATATATATATATATATATTTATATTTTTATACTCAAACTGAGAGTTTTTGATTTATTTCTATGAGAGATAGGGGGTTAACTATATGTGTATGCTGGAATGCTGGTATGGGTGTTAATCATCTCCATTGCTCCGAAGCCATCCGTCCTCTATCTTGAATAAATATTGTGTAGATCATTTGGTAATGACTCGGTAGCAATCATGTCACACATTACTGAAATATTCATCCACTGTGGTGCAATACAAGTAATTTGTGTATTAATGGTGAAACGACAGGGCAGACACTCACTCGTCGCAGACTAATACTTGTCGCAAGTTGTCTCACAGCAGTATCCTTTCACATTTTTCTGTTTTGAGTTGCGCAAAGTCTTGGAACAGAAGTGACTTGCAGCAGTTTTGTTAACTGAGGTCTGACAAATTTCAGCTGGGAGTAGCCATCTAGATGGAGCAGAGAATATCTTGGGCTTTAGACAGCAAATGACACACGCACACTCTTCATTGTAAATGCACAGAAACACACATTCTTACACATTCTTGCTTGGGTGTTGTGTTTTTTTTGGGGGGGTTTTTTTGTGACTATTGTTGCTATTGTTCAAGTCAAAACAGGGAGTCAGCCTTCCTTACATCCA
Organism: Scomberomorus guttatus; assembly: GCA_038419695.1. Taxonomy (NCBI): domain Eukaryota; kingdom Metazoa; phylum Chordata; class Actinopteri; order Scombriformes; family Scombridae; genus Scomberomorus; species Scomberomorus guttatus. Next base: position 14,183,992 of record CM076462.1, read on the forward strand.
GGGTGGAGGAGCAGTTACATCAGCTGTAGCAGTCTTAGTCTATATTTCCTCCATGAAAGTAGATGAGTTTATCATTTTGGTTAATTCATTTCTAAACTGGCGTGAAAGGATATTTTTAGAGTAGAGTATAAGCTAGCTTTATATGCTAACACACGAAGACCCATATGTTTTCTGTGTCACATAAGCTGTTGGAGATTTAATACTCATCCATAGAATTTCTCTTATAGATGAAGGTTTTCTCTTTCGAGACTCCAGATGTTTTATCCTCCTTTCACCCCACAGCTGCCGGAGTCAGTAGCCCACAAATCATCCCTTGTTCAGCTGCCTCCACCCCCGCCGCCCCCCGGCCCACATTTCTAAGCTGGATGTGTGGAGCACTGTCAGCCTCCTTCAGCGCTCGTCCATCTACACTCCCACGTTGACAGATTCTCTCTAAAATGTGGACTAAACACTCGCTCATCTGCTGACACACACAATCAATATAACATCCTAATAAAGCCAGTGGTTTCTTAACTTGGCCGTGATTCTCCCAAAGGCATTTTCCCTCCCTACACTTGCTTTCACTTGCCGTCTCATAGTGGATATATATATATATATATAACGGAGCATGTGCAGTATCGCTTTACAAGGTGGCGGTGGAGGTGGGATGTGAGGGTCAGCTGTGTTAGACCCCTATGATCTAATGGCACCGGGGAATTGGAGGAATCTCTGTTATGTACGCACACACAGGTGGATGCACACAGTCACGGAGAACAATGAAGCATGTGCATCTTTGCCAGTACATAGCTGAGGTTTACATTATGTGTTTCTATTGGGGGGGGGGGGGTGAGGGCAGAGCTTGATTTATTATTTCTGCTGACATGACCCAACCAATCTGTCACTGTTGACACCAACTGGATTGGCCCTCTGTCAATCAGAAGATGGTGTGATCACAGGAGAGCATTTATTCTTATCTTTTTGAATGTAGATCAGCACAGTCCTGGTTTGTTTTTGGTGATTAAAACATCCTGGAGTTCTGTAATGAGAGTGTGCTTTCAGTCAATGTGAGGAATGAAAGGGAAAGCATGCGTCTGCTCGGGAAGCATTCCCACTGGGAATCTCTGTCATCTCGAACCATATGTGCACAGAACAGGATTTCTCAAGTAATGAGTGGGAGGATAGATCACAGCCAGACAAACTGGACGTTTGAGGGGGAACATGTGTGTTTGTTAGTGATGTTGTGTTCAACGCACAATCGGGAATTGCCCTTTCATAACTTCCACTGAGCTGACTTGTGTGTTATTGGCCTGCCTCGGTTTGTTTTGGTTCAGTGTTTTTGAAATCTCTTCCATGTATGTATGTGCATGCTAATGCGCGCCGACTAGACACCCATCTCTGAAGAAGGCCCTATGTCCCTGTGTGTGTGTGTGTGGCACTCTCACTCACACTCACAGTGATCCATTCATTTGTGGCCTGGCACCCAGATAGGGAGTCCGGTTGAGAAAGACAGAGACTGAGGGAGACTGTTCGGACCCTGCTCAGTGACTCAATGCTAGCTGTCTGCCTGGCACAGATTAGATCAACACTGATGAATATTCAGCAGTTGGCCATCACTGCTAGAATGGCCTACATTTTTACCAAGGCAAGAGATGGGAGTCAAGTCTTCTCTCCCACACTGTACAAAAGAAGTTGCTTGACATCCCGCAATTTTTTTTAATTTTTTTTCCTGAAACGCAGACTGATATGAAAGCAACTGACCCCATCTAACTTCATAAACCTACTTCATGAGACAGGCCCCTGCTGTTTCCATTCTCTGACATGTTTCTGTAGAACCCAGCTTTGAAGTCACGACGCTGTTAATGTTCTCCGAAAAGTAACTTAAAAGCCAGCCTTCAACATTATATCCAGAGAGTATTCTGTTAGGTAAGATCTTTACTGTTAGTGGAACGGCTTCCTCCCGCAATCCTAAACACGTCTACCACACAAAGACAGGAACCGCGCTGATCTAAACTACAGCTAGCCGGAAGAGTGTGTTTGGTTTCGGTGAATGTCTGAGGAGGTAAAGGGCATCCTTGATATATGACAAAGACAAAACCCAGGAACAAACTGTGGTCTGGACCCTCACTGAATAGGACCTGATAAGAACGAGTAAATGTCAATTATACAGACTTTTTCAATGAGGGATATTTTTAGTTTTTTTTCTGTTTTTGTATGGAGTGTGTGAGCAGAATGGGAACAATATATTCCTTTATATATGTGTGTGTTTTTTTTCAGTTTGTTTGTTAGTTCATTAGATCTGTAAGGCGGTGTCGGAAATGGTTACATGTGAGTGATTATGTCTGTTACTATGCCACCCTCCAGCCACGCCAGGTTTACCAAAATGCATGCTTGGCAGTTTAGTAGGTATCTTTTTATATGCCACTAATTGTAAGTGTATGTGACGGTGGTTTTATAAAGCTGTGGTTAGGGTGAATGGAGAAGATGTGATTGTCATACAGTGCACCAACTGGATTTGGCTGTTTCTTACCCAGAAGCACTGGTGAGATGCTGTAAAGTGATAGAAACTGAAAGAAACTGCATGTACTGTATATGATTTCAGAAGCTGAAACATTTAGTTTTTCTTCTGTTGTGGAAACTTTTGCCTTTTCCTCAGTTCACCCTCTTAACTCAGAACATTGTGGAAATACGTTGTTTTGCTTTTGATGGCTGGTTTCAGTTCTTTTGTGAAGAATATGATTTTTTTTTCTGACAAATTGTCAAAAATTTGAGTTTTTCTATAGAGTTTGATTATCAGACTGCTTTCCTTCCTCAGGATGTTGTAGTCCACTGGCTAAACCGTTCCCCCCCCTCTTCCTCTCTCCAGGATGGTTCTCTTGGCAACATAGATGACCTTGCCCAGGAGTACTCTGAGTACTACAACACCTGCTTCAGTGACGTCAGCGACCGCATGGAGGAGCTGCGCAAAAGACGCGTCTCCCAAGAGCTTGACATGGTGAATGCACACTCACACAAACTCTCTTTTGCACACACAAAACAAACAAAAAAAAAAAACTTGCATAGCAACAGGGCTTGAGCAAAAACAGCTGTCAGCCACAACATTTCTTGTTGTGAACTCGGCTTGCATGTCTTTTAAGTTGCTTTGGACAAATTATAATTCTTTTTTTTTGCAAATCCTTTTAATAAGGACTCTAAAAATTCCCCTTATAGAGTAGTGTCATAGCTTTACGCAGTGTAATTTTCCAAAATCAGAGCCAGCAAGAAGAGCTGGCAAGAAACAACGGCGATGGAACCAACATAAATGTGTCCTAAGGCTTAAGACTTTCCCCAAAGGCAGTATGGCCTCTCTGTATGTGAATGCAGTGGTGTTCTGGAGGTCTATAGGGGAGTTTGGACATCCCTTTTCACAAGGATGTAGGGTAGTGGGGCACCCCTTTGGTTGCCAAGCTGCAAGCAAATGTATGAAGGAATGCTGCTGGTGCTGCTACAGAGGACCTAGCTCTGTGTAGCACACTAACTAGTGGGTCCACACACATACAAAGTGTTTAATGCTAACTTCATAATTTCCTTATTACTCAATTCATGGTGAGAGGACTTAAATACAATAAGTCAGTTAAGTCATTTACTCACACTAATATCATGTTACCTTAGTTTTTCTTATTTTAGCCCCCATCCAAATTGTCTCTGATCATATATTTTCACCTATCACTGCTGATTTTCCAGTTTAATAGGCCTCTTCTTTTTGAAGGCAGCCATGTGGTTTTGGTTGGGTTGACAGGTATAGCTTGGATGAATAACTGATTTATTGCACTCTTCTTTTTAATGACCGCAGGCAGACATCCTGTTCTCACAGCTTTCAGGAGAGGGGTTGGAAAGCGTAAAATCAAAGCAGTGGATACGTAGATGTGTTCTCTCTGTGTGGGCATGGATTTTGATCTATCATTTTCCATCATGTGAGCTTCACAGTAATATGAATTAACTCTGCGCATTTTATAGTTTGGGAAGGTTTCATCCTGAGGAGATAAAACGGGGGAAGAGGAAGCAATCGGTGCAGGTTTTTGTTGCCCGTAGGAGAAGAGAGAGAGAGAAAGCGCTGACTGGGCCATGAGCCTGAAGCCCAGCACAGGAGGAGGATAAGGATGTGAACAGAAGAAAACGAAGGGAGGAGGAGGAGGAGGGGAATGAAGAGGAGGAGTGGAGAATGTGAGAGCCTGCAGCTGTCCCGCCACTCTGCAAAGTTTGGCAGCAAAATATAGGAGGAGAAAAAACATAAAGGAAGGAATATGGGTCAGACAACACCTTATTGAGAGCTCTCAAAAATGCAGGATCAACCCATGCAATATGGATTGAACTTTGCCTTGCATTTCAGTGCAGTCCTTCTCTAAAATTAAATTAAATATTGGGAGCAGCCTTTTCTCTACCAAGCGACCAAGAGTAAGAGTAGGTTCAGGCAAAATTTCTCCCCTTAGGCAATGTTATTTCAATACAGTATTGCTAAAGAGTATTGATGTCCAGCTTTCTTTTTAGCTTCATTTTTCTACTGGGTTTGATACCTTCAAAGTCTCAAAGGCTATTTGGCAGTTTCTGTAGAACTACGGCAGAAAAGTGAAATACAGGCGGTAATACCCAAGAGGAGACAGACTCAAGAGGCTTAGATGAACTGAGAATAAGCGCAGAAAGAGAAACAGATGCTCAGTCAGAGAGAGAATAGCGAATGACTATTGTGAAGTGTGTCCAGAAACCAGTGGCTGCACGCCAACGTCATGCAGCCGTCTCTCCCTTAGGACCAATAGCAGACAGTTAAAGAAGGTCACAATGTCCAAGAGCGACATTAATGGGGAGACATTTAGCAAGTGGCACTCCTGAGGGACGTGGCCTTTAGGGAAAGACCTGTTACTTGTAAAGGGTACAGCCGGGTGGTGACGCAATCAAGTCTCCGTACCCACTCCCTCTCCGGTCATTGTCTTTCTCATAGTCTCTACACCAAAATGGTATAGGTCAGTTCTTTTCTATTTTTGACTGCTAACTTCTCTTACATCTTCCCTAGTGTAACTTTTTGGGACTTCGGGTTACTCCAGAACAGCTTTGGTCAATAGGCATGGGACTTATGTGGCAACGGGTCACCTTAGCAGGTGCCTTTCCTGGTCTCAGACTACAAGAGGAGGCAGAGGTCAAGATAAAGGAGAATGGGACATGGATAAGAGCAGAGCCTAAGGTTAACGTATGATGACAAGAGATGTCCTGTGCCAGTCCTAAGGATTGATATCTGGGCTGATGCGGGCATATTATAATGGATCGGTAGCGGCTAAAATAAAACTGATCAAGCAGTCTTTCTTCATTAGCAAAGAGCAGTGTGCTAAACATTCTGGCAACAGCTTCTCATTTTCAGTCATCTTTTCTCCAGTTAAACTGACAGACTTTGCTAATGGCAAGTCACATCAGCCATCGCAAATTAACGTCAACTCCTTAAGTCATTTGATGACACACTCGGCTGTCGGGTTTGTGTACTCTCTGCAAGCTGGCATCTGTACTCAACCAAAAATCATTTGCGAGGGACTAAACTCCACTTTTAAATACTGCAGTACAATCTTGAGTGTTTCTGTAGTTCAAAAAACTCCAACAGTCTTCTCGAGTAACACAATCTACCTGGATCAGGGAAAAAATAAAACATTGATCAGGACATCCAGAATGATGACTATCTGATTCAAAGTTCTTACACATTCGGAAAATTTCTTTTGGAAAATTCCCTCAAGAAAGCCCCAGTATCTGTAGTTAAGCTGTGATCAGCATAACACCACCAAAGAGAAAGAAGAAGCCCTCTTATTAAAGTTTCTGTTCTCTAAAACTTCCTGAAGTTGACTCTCAGGCCAGTCTACTAATCTTTTTTTGATGGGAACCATTTGGTTTCCTTTTGGGTTTTGGGGTTTTTCGTTCGTTTTGAGAAATGTTCATGCAACACTAACATTTTTACAAAAAAATGTGTGGAACTTAAGATTGTACTTGTGTTTGCTTTTCTGCACAACACGTCTGCTAGCCCTTGAGGAGCCTCTCAATTAACAAAGTGATGGCTGTCTCTGTTGTGGTAAAACAAGGTTCTCTCCCTATTAGGAGCTGATGATAGAGGCTCTTTCAGAGATGACTATCGATGCACCCACTTCCTGCCTGGCCTCCACTGAGTTGTTCCTCCACATCTTCGTGTTAGCTTTATGAGTAGCAGGGACACAAAGGGGTAAATAAACATCCCCTGTTGGGAATGTGACCTATGGATTAGCGCTAGCATGCACTGTTTCCCAGCCCTCCTATAGACAATGAGAGTTTGGATGGCTCTCACTGGCTTGCTGATTTGGTGATACATTTAGCTTGTTGCTGGAAGTGACAGGAAATAGAGTTAGAGACTGAAATAGAGTTCAGCAACTTAAACAAAATGTGTTGTTTCAAGTGACAGGTCAGTGAATGTGTGACTGTAGTTGCTACTGAAGGTGAAAACATGCCAAAACATGGACATAAAAGCTACAGGAGGCATCCCATAGGTGTGCAGAGACTGGTTAGTGGGGTGAATATTCGTGTATAGCCAATAGCAGAAAACCTCAAACTAGATTATCAATCTCTCTCAAACCACCAACAAATGAGGTACATCAAATACAAATCAAGATGGATGTTTTTGGAATTTGTGGTTGCAGGGCAAATTCTTAACACAATTTTACATGCTGTAAACTATAATGAGACATTGCAACAGTATCTTTGGTAATTTTGAGGTCACGGATAAACAAAGATGAACTGAGAAGATTAAGTCCTTTGATGCTTCGGCCAAAATCCTTCAATTGTTGTTAACAGTGTGGAAATCGTAATTGAAACACTTTTGACAGAAAAACACCACAGCTGGTGTCAAATGTATCCGCTAGCCTCAGGAATGCTCAGCAATGGTTTTTCTAGCTGAGCAGCTCAGTTGGGGGTCAAGACTCAAGTACAGACTCGTGTTTTGTTTTGCCGTGAGGTGAGGAACAGTGTGGTTAATGGGCTAATGCCTGCATGAAGTTGTTCGTCGAAGTGGGTCAGTTCAGCAGGGTTAAGACTACAGAGTAGAAGAAAGACAAACTGTCATGAATTCTGGTGCTTGTTTGTTTTTTCTACCTTCAGTCTTTTGCCTAGAAACTTAGCAAGTCAACGTGCTCAAGCAACGGCCTTTGTTGCTATAAGATTGCTTTCAAGTGATGTTGGCGCGGCTCCATTGTTGGCATAACCCCTGTGGAAAGCAAGTGGTGTATTTATAATTTTTATTGTATGATTTATTAGTCAGGACTAGGAACGTGACTCTGTCATTGGAATTTGTAATAACTCTGGAATTTGTCTTGAAATACCAAAACAATGATGATCCACAAGGCTTAGGAATGCTTCACACGGTCGACGCACGCAGGCCTGTGCTGCAAATATGTACATTCACACACACACACACACACAAGTACACACTCTTTCAAGCCCTCTGTAAAGGAAGCGGACAGAGGTGTTACTGAGTGTTGCTGATGGCTTTCTGTTTCTAGCAGCAGCTCAGAGGAGGCCTGGCAGTCTCTGGTCTATACTGCCCACCGAAAAAACATGTTTCCTGCTTTTGTGTGCGAGACGTAAAATGGCACTGCACTGATTGTGTGTTTGTGTGCAATCGCGAGTGCTTGCATGTTGATCTTCCTATGAGCCGGTTTTGCAGGCTTGCATTGTGCCATACTGGTCCCACAGCAAACGACTTTTTGAGTTTGCACCAGGCTTTCCAGTTGGTGCCTGCCCCTCCACAGGCGCAGTCTTACCTAGCAACCTCACACTCGCCCACCCAGATTCGCCCTGCTATGCCAGTTGGCATACCTCCACTAAGCCACCTGGTTTCTCTGGTTTTGCCGCATATCCGCCTACTTTTGCCTCTGAGTTTGGCAGTGACTGCATTTTGAGAACTCATGCCTTTGGTGAGCGTTGCAGCTATTTAACGCTCGTCTGTACTGTATTTCTGTCCTTTCCCTCTCATTAACAGTACGGTCCCGCAGCAGTGAAGCAGAATTTAACCGTATTTCCTGGTTAATGATGGAAAGCAATGCTGTGCTTGGAATTACAGTTACTTTACAGGAGCTTTTGATGCTTCTCTGTGTGTGTGTGTGTGTGTGTGTGTGTTTGTGTTGGAGTTCAGTCGTTTCAGATGCTAGGTCTGCAGACATCGTGATCCTCATTAGCTGAAGCGCACCCTTGTATGCTTCCCTTCTGCCTCCCTTCTCTTTTATTTAATTGAATTCAGTCACGCTTTGGCAATCAGAGTTTTTGCGTTCACATCACACTTGCACGCACGTACACACACAAACAACCCCGTGGACATCTGGAGGGAAAACACATTCACACGCAAACGTGCCAGTTCGGGGTAAGTAGGTCAGTATCTCAAGCTGACGCTGGTAAGTTCATGTAAAGGATAGCATGCCCCCTCTGGGAGTGTGTGGTGAGATCTAAGCTTCACACACACACACACACACACACACACACACATACACATATAGACACCCCCTCAAAAATCAATTTGATATTCTCTTTCACAAACTGTGTCAGCTACGCTGGCAACTTCCTCCCCATCCACTTTCGCTTCTCCATTAGCAATGTACAAGTCTTGAGAGAAACTCAAGTTTACCATAGGAAGCTGACAAATTCATTCTCACAGATCCGCGGTGCAAGGCAAACGGGATGTAGGTTGTGTTTGGTTTTCACTGATCTTTTCATCCTCTCACCCCCTCCTTCCATGTCAGAGATGGCACGCACAGACAGAATAAGAGGAGCTGAGGAGGAGTAGGAGGAACAGAGAGCTGCTTTGTGTCTCTGTCTCTTAGGAGCTCTATCTGTGGAAGTGGAGGCGAGCTGTGTGCTTGCACGCGCGCGCGTGTGTGTAGGTAGTCCTTGGCTTGAGTATCTGCCTACATTTATGTGTGTGGTGACATGTATGCGGCTATATCAGGGTCTGCGTCACGTTGTGTATTCTTTGTGCGTGTCCATGTGCGGTGTGTTTGCTAGCCAGCGAGCTGACACTGTGTTTTAAAAATAATTTTTATAACCAGCGGGCACGGTGCCCGTAGTTATCCATTATCTCTCCTGTCACTGCAGACAAGAGAAGCCATCAAAGAGGATCTGATAGCAAAAGCAATCCGCCAGTACCTTTTTTGTGAAAGTATTCGTGATCGTGCGTGTGAGCGCACACCTTGTTCATGGTGCCTCTCCTTCTTTATGTGGGTTTTTTTTTTTCTGAGTACACCCACATTATTTTGTGCAACTCAGTTGTTTAAACAGGGCTGGCTGCCAAAGCTGTGCTTGTTTAAGGGATAGATGTGTTGTTTCTTTGTCTCACATAAGCTCTGCCTCAGTGAGAGAAAGGCATACAGCCGCATCCCAGATTTTTCCCTATGCACAGCCTGGCAATGTAATGAGACCGCATCCTGTACTGCAGGTCTGGTAGATGGAGTTTTTATGACCTTAGACAGGTACCTGCTCTCTGACTTATGGGAATCACCATATTCCCTGGGATGGACAAATTGTTTCGGGGCTCTTCCGACAGCTCTTGATTTACATCCCAGAAAAACGACCGGACTCGTGACTCTCCTGCTTGATCACTGTAACAGGCAAATAGATAAACAGACTGCTGGGCCAGGATAACTTGTAGTGTTAAAATTAGAGTTAAACATAAAGCCAACCAGACTCATTAACATCTTTACAGTTTGCCTTTAGCTGATTACTGTTGTGATAAGTGTAGGCTACTTTTAAAGCTTTCAGCCACCTCAGCACTTTAGGTCTTCTGCTCATATGACCCGGCAGCTACAGGCTCTTAAAAGCGGTTATGTCACCTCTGACTAAGTCCTTTACGTATTAGCCACTCACTTACTCATGCTTAGTGGGTCAGTGTGTGGAAGGATTGTCCTGCCTTGCTCAAAACCCAGTCAAAGAAGGAGGGGGAAAAAAAAGTTTAAACTCAAGGGCACTCTGATCAGGAAGTATGACAGACCAAGTGTAGGACGCAATCTAGATTCAGCTTCCTTTGACCGAAGATGATTCTATTCCTGCTCTCCATTTGGGGAAACTCCAGATTTCATTTCTTTTCTCTGTGGCAGCAGCAGCATTTAACGGTTTTAGGAAGGTAGTCACCTACCAGCCCTCAACCTGCTTCCTGAGGTCCTTTTTGCCATCCTCACATGGCTAATGTCAATTCCTTTATCCCAAGTATACTGATCCTTCTGTGGGATTACCAGTTAAAATCCCACCACAACTGCCACGCCGAGAGAAGAATTTAAATCCTAAACATTAGATCATATACTGTATATCATTGTACGTCATATAGATATTCATTAAGTTTGTGTTATTAACATCAACTATGTAGGAAAATAGAAATGGTAACATCAGTGGAATTATAAGATGTTTCCTGGCCAATCTAATATATTAAGAGTCAGACAGAAAGTAGAAATGGGAACTTGGGTCTTGGGTTATGTTTTCTCCTCTTATAGAAACCCAATAAATGTCAGCAATACCATGATGTTGAAACTTCCTCTAAAATGGCCCAAAATATATAACGAAGACATCATCACAAATAGCTGCCCTTAATATAACTTCAATTTAAGCTTTCTGCTGACGGACTCATTCCCATATTGTCTGCATACTCGTGATGTTCTTCAAACTTGCCACACGTGTGCATTACTGTTTTTGCAAATATTTTTCAAGTCACAATTTACTTGTATTTATTTTGCCTCCTTATAGTAGCTTAGCATAACTGGGGTGAGTAACAGGGATTTGGCTATTCTTGTTTACCCTCTAGCTCATGTCAAAAGAATTAAAGGCACACGGAGAATTACATCCTCGTGCAATGAGTAAGAAAATGACCACTGCACGTTTTTAAAAAAATGCCCAGGCTATGGTAACCCTAAGGTTAAATATGCAGGCCTGTGAATTCTTGGTCCATTTGAAAATCTGGTCACTACCCCAGAGCAAAGCACTAACCCCATCTGTTTCAGTGGTGATTAACATCCCAGAGTACAAGATTGTGGTAGCACTGGGCAAGCCAGAGTACGGGGGAGTTAGGTAATCTCCTCCATGAGAGTTCAAAGCACACAAAGAACACACAACTAAGGAACTATGCAGTCGGCCAATCCCTTGAGGCTGTGTATTGGCTTTAAATAATCACATGCTGCAGGTTGAAATCTAAGTTGCAGCCTTGTTGTGATTGTGTAGTCCACATGTCCGTCCTGTAGAAGCGTTTGGGCTGAGGCACATCTATATCTGGATATGCCGTGATGAGGGCATCCACAGGCCTGACCGAGAGTTTGGCCTGGAGAGGCTCAGCAACATTTTGGATGTGAAAAGCGGGTTACAAATTTGTGCTGTTTTCCACTGTTAAAAATTCTGTTCCTTTAATTCACGGCCAAAGCTTTGCCCAGCCTGGATATCTCTCTTCCCTATAGTTTGTCCTTGTTTGCTGCCGTTCCAGCGAGTCAAATATGGTTTGCTGTGTTCTAGAAAATTAGAGACAAACCAGTAGGTGTTTCCTTATGTTGAGGGAGGAGCACACTAACGTCATTGTAATCACACTGTGGAATTCATGAGGCCAGTTACAGGCCAGGTGCTTTTATCAATTCTTGTTCTGCTTAGAAAGCCAAGACTCCAGTAGGCTACACCACCTCCGCCTAATGGTATTAAAAGGCCATTAAAACCGGTATTGCTGGTTTGGGTACCTGAGGCAAGACTTGACTTGTTGAGCTATGTATGGGTGGGCCAGTGGTGTGCACACACGTGCTTGTGTTTGTTTTCACTGATTCACTGATATGCAGGTGTGTCTACATGAACCTGAATGAAAAAACATATTTCCCACATGAGGGCATTAATAACACACGCCATCCACTGTTTCTGTAGTCAACTGACCTTTTTTCTCCATATACATAAACCTGTTTTACCTTTCGATTCTTCTCAATTTTGTGTGTTCACAGTTCCTATACCCCTATGTTATTACAAGATCTCTGACGCTTGACCTTATTTTCTCTCTCTTTCAGGAGAAACAGGACCCAAGCAGCACCTCTCTGCAGCTCCGTACTGAGATCCAGGTATGAAGAGGCACTGCACACACAAAACATCTTAAACTGCAAAAAAAAAAAAGCAGCTTCACTGTGTAAATTTTACACAAGCTTTGTCTGAATCGGGCACCTGTCTCTTTCTCCCTGTCCTCAGGAGTCATTAGGCTTCAGCAGTGAAGTGTCCACTCCAGAAACAGACAGAAAGTAAGTGCCCCCCCCACCCCCCCCACCCCAGTTCATCACTGTAACATGTGACCAGAGCCAGTGTGGAACCATGAAATGCGCTTGGATGGAAATGTATGTCTGTTGCATGTCAAAACAATGTGTGCAGCGCAGCCTGCGTCTGGATAGCATCAAACCGTACATGCCTGCACACAAAATCATGGGTCACACTTAGCCTCTCTGCATGTCCGCAGCTGAAGATGGAGTGCGGCAAATGGAAATACACGCACCTCCAGATTCTCATGTGATTGATAGATCTCCTATGCGATGGCTCGTACAAAAGGTCACGGACCTCACCCATGGGGAAAACTCTGACTTCATGGATGAGTGTGAGAGAGCGGTTGACACGGGTAGTTTCGGTTGAGTCGATGTACATGAAAATACTGATTTACTGAGAGAGGCAGACATACACAAACCTTTTTCAGTATTATATTGTAATATTTCAACAGTATAAGAAGGAATTCTGATTTAAAAGACATTTAATTGGTTAAATTGTGCACCTACTGTAGACATTTTTTCTCTTTTCTCTCATTTTCTCAATCTTAATTGATAAAACATTACATACACATATTAGGAAATAAATCTACATTCATAGACATCACATGTATGACCCATAGTTGGTGTCGTAAGCTCCCTTGGTCACATCCCTGCTGTGGTTAAAGGAAAACCACTGACTTGCTTCCTCCGGCTGACCTGCTCAGTCCAGCGGCCATTCCCTCCTTTCTGGCTGGCTGTGCTTCCTTCCTGCCTTTGTGTCCAGCAGGGGAGAGGGGGAGACCGAGAGGGTGATGGCCATATGATTACAGCAAAAGGAGGATGAACGAAAGAGCAGAGTAGGAGCGGGCATGGGTGGGGTTCCTTTTCACTGGTTCCTGTAACACAAAGTGCGTGTGCGTTTGTTGCCGCATAGCACTGTATTTTGTGTGGATGTAATTTCTCTACAACAACCCACCATGTATGAGATCACTGTTAACACACACTTGAAGCCATCTAAATTGGTCAGCAAACGATCCGCTGTCAAACTGCATCGAAATCACTTCCAGCACACACAAGCGAAAGTAAATGTTAAGAGTAAAGATTTGGTGAAGAAGAGTGGATAGAAATGAGTCAAGTCCCAGTGGGCGAGTCCCAATGGCGAAGGTGCCAAAGCTAAAGGCTAAATAAATCTCAGTGTGATTGAGAAATGATTTCGCCTTTATTTTATATTTTTCCTTAAAAAAAATTATATGTTTCTGACCATCACCCCTGTGTGACCCCCAGTGGAATTGTCATATTCACGTGACAACCACGTGCGGCAGAGGAAGCGCATACCACAGACATGATCTCTTCTCCCATGGCTGTATATGTTGCACAGACAAATGCTGAGGATGATGGGAACCAGATGCCAAATTTCAAGTGACGTCTCTCTGCTGTTCGAGAGAGAGAGAGGCCCAGAAAAAGCCCCTAACTGTACTATTCTCTCTCTTCTTCCTGTCAGCCTGGTTTCTTTCTGTGTCTCGTGCTTCGCATGCTGTTTTTCTTCACATCTCCTCTCTCAGAAACATCCAGACTTGGTATCACCTTTTGTCTTCAGTTAATCTGCGATAGAGGAACTCTGCATTCACCTGTCTTCACCTCTGTCACTTCCACTCTTTCTTCTCCTCTTATAAAGCCCCAATCTCCATTTCTGGTGTGAAAGTTAGATATGAGGAGCTTCATATCTCTTTTATCTAATTAACCTCATTTATAAAGGTTCTATGCTCAAGGACAAAATCCCCCCTCCCCCCCAATCCAACCCATCCATTGACCACAGAAACCTTTTCATTTTTGTAATCCATCTTTCACAGCTAGCCTGTCTCCTCTCATTCAACCCAGCTCTGTTCTCCATTACATCGCCTATTGTCCACTTTCCACTCCGCTGAATAGGTTTCAGGTACAGTGATTTATCATATGCAGACAGACTGATAGACAAGCCCCCTTCATTTCTCAAAAAAACCATCCCCACAGCCTCACAAGAGGCATGCACGCACAGACACGGATACCCCCATCATCACCTCTCCGCAGGACAATAGCACCCAGAGGAGATTACCCAGACTTCATCTTGGGCTGTGCCACCGCCTCTGTGTGTGTGCCTCCTTGTCACGTTGTTGGCAGGAGGAGGGCACAGCTCCTAAAATGCCTGGTATGCAAGAGCGGTGATGACAGAGCGCTCTCAGGAAAGCTGGAGGGTTCAAGCTGGGGACTTCCTGTTTTGGAAGGTGATTGATTGGTGGGTATTGTTGCAGAGAGGGGGCAGCAAGCTTATCAGTGAGGTTAACAACAGAGGTAAAATGGCTCTTGATGAAAGCATACATGTGCGCAGACACAAGATACAGATAGTTGCTCACTGGCTCTAACAAGGTTTGTGAGAGAATACATTTAGAGGCAGTTGTGCTACTGGAAGCCCAGCTTACACAACTAATAATCAGATGAAAGCGTAAGCCGTGCCATGTGAAGAATCTGTTTAGAAAAACAGTGCCATGTTGGAAAACCAAAGTACATTGTCAGCATGTTTACCACTTGGACTAAATGTTACAGCCCTCATGGAACTGTTACTTGCTGCTGAGAGCGGAACGCATAGTAGATAGCGTGTGTATGTCGGGAAAATAATCACGCATACGCATTATAAGGCATACAAAAGCACGTGCAGTTGTTCAGCTGTGTATGTTTTATTTCTATTTTCCTGCCATATGATCAGTGTCTTCCCCTTCCATGTGACCTCTGGCCGCTTCCACGACCCCTAAAGAGGTCATCCCTCTGTTTTTCCTGTAGACACTGCCACTGTCACACAGGGTCGCTGCCTCTCATTGTCTCTACTAGAACACCGGAGATCACTTCACTCCAGGTGGCCAGGCCTGTTAAAAATAAAAAAAAAACACTGTCACCATCATTACGTTGTATGAGATTTGTGCTGAGTACAGTAAAAACTGCGGGTAGGAAGCAAAAATGGAGACGCGCAGCTGTGTGTCCAAATCTTGCTACGTGCCACTTCACCTCATCTTTCCTGAGCAGCAGCAGCTCTGTCACACAGGATAGGAGCTGTTTTAGACCTGTGATTCATACTGTATCATATGATAGCTGCCTATACAACTATCAGTTATCCACTCATCCTTTCTTTTCCTGATGTTGAAAAGCCACTGGCTCGCTACCATTTCATACATCTTAGCAGTTGTACCATATGTTTCAAACACACCAGGTGATCATTTTCAAAATGACCCAGGCAGGGAAAACACTGTCAGACATATCATTTTGACTGAATAAACATTGCAATTCACACATAGCTTCAATGTATTATCCAATTTTTTTGTTTCAGTCTAAATGCATGAACACTTTTTCACAATGCAGATGTTTCACGAAAACCAACTTTTACCTATCCTACATAGGTTCAGCCAAAGTTAAGATACTCTATTTTATATTATGCCTAAATTAAAAAGTTAGCTTCTTATGCTAATGAGATAAAAAGCAGTTAAATGTCTCCTGCTCAATGCAAAGAGCAGGACTGTAATAGAATGGCATGCCAAAGATTTAAGGTTAAACCAATTAAGTTGCCTAGCCGCACAATGCCTGGACTGACACAAAGACATTCAGGCTCTTTTAAAGTGTGTGAGCATGTGGATGTGTGTGAGTGCACGCATGTGCGTATTGCATGGGAGGATAATTTATAGAGCGCAGAGGAGGGGGGGGGGGGGGCAGCGCTGCCACAGAAAAGCTTCTATTGAGTGAGTTCTATTAGCATTAGCTTTGGCCTTAGCCTATCTGAGAGGGGGATGAGCAGAGGAGCAAACCATACAGGCCTCCATTCAATTAGCATCTCATTATGTTGCCATGGCAGCCAGGCTTTAAGCCGCGTGAAGATTTCCCATTGCACCAAGAGAGGGCTGCCATGTCTGAACAACATATGTACACACTTGCACACATATATATACACACACGCACACACATTCAGCCACTGGAGTGGGAAGTGACCTGTTTTGATCCTGTCACACACTTTTACATTGCTTCACTGACAGCCACCTGTCTCAGTGCACGCCTCAACAGCTGTACGTCCATGTGCGACACGCTCAAATGTTAAGAGTGTGTGGGTGTGTGAATCTATGCAAGAGAGAGACGGTAAAAGACAGTTATGCCTTTTAGCAGAGAGATTTTCTTAATAAGTCTCTTAGGGTCTCAACTTTGTAGCTCTTATCTCTCCTTTGCCCCCTATGATTTATTCCTTTTTTCTGAGCTAATGGAAAGGATGTGGAGTACTTACAGTGTGCAGCCACCAACTCACACTGTCACTCCTACGCACACAGACACACACACACACACAAACACACCTGTAGGGCGTTATCCCCAGACATAATCCGTCCTGAAGCTTTACTTCCTTTTTACCCCTCTAACTCAGCCCAATCTGAAAACAAAGTCTCTCTTTCTGAGGTCTTCACCAGCATCTTTGAACATGAACAGCTGAAGCTCATCCTCCTTCCCCCGTGTTTTTATATATAAAAAGGACAGGAATAGATTGCCATTGATGTGGTTTCTCATTTCCCTCGGAACAAGGGAGAGACAGCCCCGGCCTAACATAGACAACATAGAAAAGGGTGAGGCTGCTCATACATGACTTTTTGATTGGAAGCTGAGGGCAATTCGTGTGTCACAAGGAGCCTTTGAGTTGTTATTTTCTCCCCTTTAGTTCTGGTTATTTTGGAAGGTTTATAGATATGTCAGGATTTTTTTTTTTTTTTTAACTCTGTTATTTTCCATCTCTCCCTCTCGTATGCCCTCTCTCTCTCTTCTCCCATTCTTCCCTCTGTCTTCCTCGTGACTGTCTATCCTGTGGAGGGAAGTGGAAACACAAACAGGCTGAGTCTGCCCTGTGGTTTTTCCTCCTCCTCCTCCTCCCCCCCCTCCTCTCTCCTTCTGTTCTTCTCTTCCTCTTTTCCATACTTTCCCTCTTCACCCCATCCTCTTCACTTTCACTTGGTTCCCCTCTCTCTCTCTCTCTCTCCCTCGTCCATTTGACCTTCTCCTTTATTTGGCACTTTTTAAATTGTTCCAATTACCTTCCTCCTCTCCTCTTCTCTCCTCTCTTCTCCTTCTCCTTCTCCCTCTCATGCCTCAGGAGCCTTGTTCACTATCACTTAAGTACCACCACTGACCCCATGTGGTGAATGGACAGAATTACAGCCCCCTTTGCCAAAAATATACATTCATACAGTATATGTACTTTGAAGTGCTGCGTTTGACAGATTGATTGTTTGTGTGCAAACAGGAATGGAGGTTTGCATGTTTCTAATGTTGATGCTTTCTTTCTTTGCTCATCTTCTCTAGAATGCCCCTGCACAAATCCAGCTCTGAAGATGGATCTGGAGGTAATATGAAAAGCATTTTCATGTTTGTTAGCAATAGCCAGACAGGCATTTTTGTGTAAGGCTCATTCTTTATTGTTGCGAGATGGTCTATCCACATGCATCTACTGGGTAAAGTTAGTCTGCTGAGAGTATCCAGAAACAATATCTTTTATATGTCATTAATATAATTGGAATATTGAGTTTAGTTGTGTATCAGGTATATGCTAACCCTATGTGACTAACTCCTTTAGGTAAATGGGACAATAAGAAGAAGAACAAATCTTTCTGGCAGAACTTCCGCAAGTCTCAGCACAAACCTGTCATGCGACAGACATCCAAAGGTTTGTATGGCACTTTTTTTTCTTTTTTTTTTAAGATGCGATTTCCTGGAGAGTTCTTGCAACATTGTTTGACCTTGTGCTCTTTGTTCCTTGCCCCCTTCAGGAGAGGACATTGGCTACGTGGCCAGTGAGATCACCATGAGTGATGAGGAGCGAATCCAGCTGATGATGATGGTGAAAGAGAAGATGATCACCGTAGAAGAAGCTCTCGCCCGGGTAGGAGCCTCCATCGACTTCATGCCTCATTTCTTGAATCCCATTTCCTGCTCCCACCCAGTACCCCCCCCCCCCCCCTTAGGACTGCCGGTCTGTAGCCTCCCTTGAAACCCCAGATCCCCTCACTTCATCCTGGATTAGCCTCGTCCCCCTTCTGCTCCATACTCCCACCATAGCTCTGGCTTACTAAAATGACTCACTCTTACTAACCACTACGAGGCCCCACATTTTAATCTTGCATTGTCCTCTTTACACACACACACACAAATACAAACTCCGGATCAATTGATGCTTCCACAGGTTCAGGAGTCTGGGGATTTTTAGGGTGTGATCTCTTGGAGTGTGTGTGGGTGTGTGGCTCAGTTCATAATTGCGGGGTTGACGGTCATGGTAACTCAATAGCCCCATCTGTTGGGGGGTTTCTTCGGTGCATTGTGGTTTTTCTCTCTAGGTGGACATGGTGGATATACATTTGGCTTTCCTTTAAACTTCTTGCTTTTTTTGATCTGATTTTCAATCAGTTTCTGTTGATTGTTCAATCTATTTTTCTCTATTTGCCTACTTCTTCTCCTTCTTTTATCTTCTCTCCTTCCTTCCTGTTCGTCACCTCTTATAATGCCTTGCTTATGGGTGGCATGACTGTCCAGCAGCATTTGAGTGCTGGATTGCTCTCCACCAGGCAGATGTTAATTATCTTCCTATTCCTTTTTTTTTCAAAACCTTAAATTATCTATTGCCTGATCTCAGCTTCTCTCTTCAATGATTGACGCTCAGACAAATCAATTTATCAGCCTTTGTGGATAGTTGTTTCAACCTGTCGTTGTGCTTGTGTGTCTTTACATAGTATGTTCTGTGCATCACTGACCAATAGCATCATATTGGTTTCTACTATTGTCAATACAGTGGCATATAGTATGTGTCCAGGGATGTAGTGGACTACAAATGCAATAGAAATTCAATCTGCAGTCCCCTTTTTCTATTTATGGAGTTAAGATTTATGCAGTAAGATTTATGTCTACTTGGAAAGGCAGACATAAATCTTGACGACATAAAGTCATACCACATGTGTAAAAGAAGGGAATTTACTTATGAGGAGTATAGGGACTTAAAAATGCTTCTTAATGCTTAAAATATAATGGATGTTTTTAAACTTTGATGACCAACCTTAGGCTACAGTTTAATTTTTATTTTTAATTTTTATTTACCACTACATCACTGGTTAAGTCCTTCTGTCTGTGTGCCTGTCTGTCTGTATACATGCCCTGTGAATGCACACTGTCGATGTCTATCCGTCCAAAGAGATGTAGCATGCTGGGTGAGAGTGGGTGGCCCTGCCCTGTTCCTCTGCCTCTCTAAACTCTTCTTCTCCACGTAGCTGAAGGAGTATGAGCGCAGCAGACAGTCCAGCAGTACTGACACTGCAGAGTGGACTGACGGATCTGCATCCAATCTAAACCAGTCCTCAAACTGCAACGTAAGTACACCCCACCCCCACTCCCCACCCCCAAACCCCTGAACTGTCCCCTTTACCCTTCCTCCTCTTAACACTCTCACCTCGACCACTCTCACCTTTTCAGTTTGATTTTTTTTTCAGCCAACGAGGTTGTGAAGGAGAATGGCCATTGTTATATCAGTGTGTGCGTGTATGGGTGTGTGTGTGTGTGTTGTTAATCCAAACTCAACTAGTTTTTTCTAGCTTGATGTCTACTTTAAGGAAAATCCACCAATAGACTTTCCTATTGAAACATACTTGAAATATTTCACATTTTGGGCAGTTTTATGCACCATAGCATAAACCACCTTCACTCAACTTTCATGTTGCCTTACTCTCTTCCTCCCTCCCTTATCTCCCCTTCTCTCTCTGCTCTTCATTCATTGGCCAAACAACAATGTATCCACATTTGCACATACATTCTTTCCACCATGTCATGTGCATAATAATGCTATAGGTGTTACATCTGTGAATCGCTTTTCTGGGGTGTACCACTGAGGTATGCACAATATGTTGCCAGTCTTCTTTCCTATTTTATTCATCAGTTCAATCCTGTCATGGCTAAATTGGATAAGAAATTTTTCCCAACCAAGTTATAATTGGCTGCTGTGGTGACAAGGAAATGGTTTTATGGAAATTTAGGTCGGGTCTGTTTCCATCAATCAGCTGTAATTGTAATTTTTTTGCAAAGGCAAATGGAGAGTCAAACAAAATCCACCCAAACCCTCCACTCTGAGGCAACACAGGCTTTAGTCAGTGATTTTGTCAGCTGTGGTCTTTGGGGACAAGGCCTCCCAACCTCCCCAGTCACCTTTTTGAGTGAGTTGAGACTTTTGAGGATGCTGCATGTTTGTTAAGCGTTTTGGAGCTGAAGCTCAGACAATCAGGTTCCCGCAGAATGCAGTTTGGTGTTTGCTGACAATCGGTCGACTCTTTTTCTTGTGTTTGTGTGAGTTTTCACATGTTGGTGCGTTTTTTTCTTTTTTAATGTAGGTCAGTTCTGACGCAGTGATCGCAGCAGCTTTTCATTAGTATTTTACTGTATGGCATCATATGGGAATAGCATGCAGTAATACACTCTCACACTGACCCACTTTTTTTTTTTTTTTAACAGGATGTGAATTTATCCAAATACAAAATTCCACATGAGTAATATTATTTTTGTGCTACTAATTCCCAGATAAACAGCACTGACATTTTCTGGAAACAGTCTTTCATTTAATCTTATCCACTTTATGAAACTGATTGCATGCTGCATTTTTCATGTTCTTGTTATGGGTAAATAGGAGGTTGACCCTACAGCATTCAGACAGATTTTCTTAGATTTTGACCACGTTTTGATTTCCGTTATTAAAATGTGTTTAAAGTGGATGAATTTGCTTCGATAACAGATGTGCTTCCACATTCAGAGCTGCCCCTGTTACTCTTTAAATTAGTAATGTATAGTTTGCATTATAAATGCAAGATCTTCGTATCAGTTACTGTAATTGAATCAGTCAGTCTTTGAATAAAGACTAATGCAAATAGTTTTCTCACATCATCAAAGGGCCCTTATTAATTTTTTTTCTTCTGGGTTATGATTGATGATTTCCTTTCTAGTTGAAAAATAGGTTAATTGTGCCACGCCTAACCTCAGCCCAAGTTCTGTCTGGCTGTTTGATGTGCGTGCGTGAGTTTTCTGATCAGCTTATCAGCCTGTTAATCCTCATCCCATACCCCCTCTGCTGCCAGCGGCGGAGGAGGAAGTGTCAGAGGAAGATTGATCGATTGGGGAGGTTTTACAGACAAGGGAAAGAGTTACTGAAGGAGTATTGTTTAGAGGAACACACAGCTTGGCTCTGGAGCCTGTGAACAAATGCAAGAGCTGGAGGCAGAGAGGAAACGAGGGAGAGAAAGAGAGAAGATAAAGACTTGACACTCGCCCCCAGGCCCTGAAAAGGGGGGGGGGGGGGTCTGTATCTCCCCCTGCCCTGAGTTTCCAAAATTGGCCATTTCAGGAAATATTTCGACGCTGCTGGGGCCTCTACTGGTGTCACATACTGCCCCTTCTCCCCTCTAATGAATGGAATTAGGTCATTCCCAAATTGAAATGGTTAACAGTTGTGCGTGCGCCTGCATGCTATATGTAGACATGTGAATATACATTACATTCTTGTCGCTGACATCTTTGCAATATATACAATACTTTGCCTTCTCTGTGCCTTTCACTGATGCTGTCTCTCTCCGGTCTGTCTTCCCCCGGCGATCGGAGCCCACATTCCAAGCCTGGCCATTAGCGATGTGGGGGCCAAGGCAGGGTCAGAGGGGCTCAAATGCTGGGATTGTTCTCCATGCACAACACGCCTTTTCTCTGCAAGCTGTGCGGCACGGCACTTCCAAACAGCCCCTCATTCCTCAGAGCTGAATTCACTAACAGGCTGCATCTGTATCTCCCAGCATGTGCAAACGGACAGAGATATTATTTTGGATCGTGCATGTGTGACATTGTGGTCAGCACAGTATGGATTTGCTGGACTCACTCTTGCTAACTTGTGGGATGTTAAGACAGGAAACAGAACCCTGCTGTCTTATGTGAGGTGGTAAGTATTAAGGCACATTGGTGCACTTAACTGTCTGAATTAGACTACTTCTTTTAAGATTGTCCTGTTTTGTGGAAACCGAATGGGAAGAAAGATTATAGCTTGTACCGTGATGATGGTATTTCGTAGTTTTCTGAGTTTAACTGCACCTCCAAAGTTGTGGGAACGGTCCTCAAAGTAATTTGTTAGGTGAAATGGCAGTTATGGCCAAAGATTTGTTGCTTTGACCTTGGTGGAGGTGACAGCCTTTCAGCCCTACTTGATTCATGGCCGCATAAGTTTGGCTTTCTTTCTGTGTGGGTCTCTTTCCCCCTTTTTATCTGGTCATTTGCATGGATGGTGTTCCTCAGGGCTGAGTTAGGACTTAAATATTGTCACCACTTTATCATTTCCCATTCCCTTTCTCCCTGTGTCACACAAGAAGAAGAAGAATACATAACATAGGACAGAAATTTACTTTGTTCTCCTTTTTGAGACATATGTTTATGTATATTTTATTCCATGAAATTACTCAACCTGATTTGCTGCACGTAGCTATCCTCGCATGTCAACGTACAAAGTGACTTCATATGAGATTCTCTGTTTCTTATTTTTTTCAATAATAGTTATTTAGGGGAACCAAGATCCATGAGTGGATTCCAATCCAACCTTTGGTGGATACTCATCTCGCAGTCTCTCTACTGTCTCCTTTATCAGTCCTCTCAGACACAGCCTTGTTATTACACTAGGTTCTCTGAAGCTAATAAACCCGAGCGTCGTCCGGGGTGAACGGAAAGTTGAAGGAGTCACCGCTGCAGCCAGAATTGTGTGGTTCAGTTGAGGGATTGACACAGAGATTTGGGCTGAGGGACAGTGGAGTTATGGGTTTTTCAGAGCCTATTTCTGCAGTTTGCGAGAGGCCAAATGAAACGGGTATAGCCCAGCTCTCTTTGTTTTGCTGGACTGATATGATAGAGAACCTGAGAGTTGATCACACCGCACTTTTTCCAACTTTGCAGTGGTTAGTATGGTCATGATGAATCCAACGGTCATGATGTTGCTTAGGTGATGTGGTGCCATCAAGGATTTATGAACAGTGTCAGATCTGTTTGCTTCAACCAAGCCACAGTTAACATCATCCCCGCTGTATGACAACAGCCTCTGAGCCAGGCTTGTGGTCTAAACTCAACAACAGCGAGTAAGCGGTTTCCCCGCTTGTTAGCTCAGAGCTGCAGGACGGGGCTGAACATTATCAGACAGAGAGCCAAGCCCTGAAGGCCTGCTCTGCCTACAGTTGTGTATGTGAGCGTGCGCGTGTCTCTTTGTAAACGATGTAGTCAACCTCGACCATGGAGTTGGCAGCGTGAGACCAGAGAGGTGGTGTTGCTGTGGAAACCAGTGGCAAATAGAAACAAATTAAGTTGTTTGAGCTTCATGATAATGACAGTGCTTTCTGTCAGGCAAGCTTCATGCCAAAGCTCAGCTCATCATCATCATCACACTCAGACGGCTTGGATAATTTCACTGTATACGTGTGTGCCCTGATTTGGGAGAATGGCTTGGAGGTGTGTGTGAGTGATGACACTGTTAGTGACTTCATTATTCTGTCTCTTTTCCACTCCACTACCACTGCGCAGACCACGCAGTGGCCATCAATAGAGAGAAAACACTTAGATGCTGACACCCATAACATACGACCAGTGTCCTTCCATTTCCTCTGGAGTAAACAGCCTCTGAAGGCAACATCACGTCAAATAGACTGCTCATTGTGATACAGATTTATGTGTCACTCGGTTCGTTGTGTCAATGCATTTTGTTCTGCGTTTACTATAAAAATGTGCTTCCCACAATGCAGTGTGCCGCCATCCCTCCAGTCCTCCATTTCTCACCTCACTAACTTTGAATCCACCCTAAACAATGCTCCCATCTGTCGCATTATAACAGCATCCTCAAAAGTATATTTGTCAAAGTTTGTGTTTCATTTCCTTGTACTACTTTTTATATTAATTCAATTCAAAACGATTATAAAATTTGTCATGCCTGTTTGTCCTACCTGTGTCTTTTTTAAAGGTTTATTCAAATGAAAAGTGATTGACTGCCTGTCCCTTTAAAACATATCATCCCTTCCCTTTGCATCTCTCCCACCAGTCTCGCGAACAGTCAGACGATGAGCAATCAGAGGACTCTGTGAAGTTCAAACGGCTTCACAAGTTGGTTAACTCTACGCGCCGGGTCAGGAAAAAACTCATTAAGGTGGAGGAAGGCAAGAAACATGGCTCTGAAGGTTTGTAATTTGGATTATTTTACAGTGCAGCATATTTTAAACCTGTCAGTAAATTGTTTATATTGTACCAGTCAATTAAAGTTCACGTGTTTATTTGTCAGACTATTGATGTTTAAGATATTATTGTGTGTAAAAACATTGTTTACTGTACATCTGAGACCTTATTGGAAATGAATAATTCTGATGTTAAAAGGAAGGATTTATTGCCTTAGTTTTACATTCTCGTCTGTCATGAGTTTTGCCTGATACTCAGGCTTTAAGAATGTGTTTTGGAAATATTTACTGGCTAGCTGTGGCTTGGAAAACCACAGATGGGTCATGGGACTGTACACAATCTGATGTCTAAATCCTCCTGAGTAACAAACCATCTGATGTTTTTGTCCTCCTCTTCTTTAGATTTTCTGAATCTGGAAGCACCTCCCACCTGTGAGGACAACACAGCTCTGTATACAGGGGTCCTGAAGAAGCCCCTGTTGCCCCAGGAGGCCTCTCTGCCCTCCCTCACCCAGGATCAACTCTCTCTGGATGGAGATACAGACAGTCTGACCACCTCCCCTTCCTCCAGCAGCCTGGACACCTGGTCTGGACACAAGCTGGTCAAAACCTTCAGTAAGTCTTCCAGTGCCCACGGCCTCATCCGCCCGCCCAGGAGAACACCAGTTGGCTCCGGGGGCCTGGGAGGCTCCGGCGTGGGTGGTAGTGGCTCCTCCTTCTCGGAACTGGATGGCTGTGGATTGGACGACGAGGGGAAGCTGTCACGTTCCACGACCGACAGCGAGATGCGGAAGGCCCTGAGCTCCATCTCCCATGGGGTAAGTAACAACGAGGCCCTCTATGCCTTCTATGGCCTCACCAAACCTCGCCCCAAACCCCATGCCCAGTCCCGCCTCCTGATCTCCCTGGATGATGGTCCCCAAGGCAGCCCCAAACATCAACCTGCCAACCGGCACCTTGGCAGCTGGACGCACCGGAAACCTGACCCCAACTACGCTTACTCCACCAAGCACCTACTGTACCAACGCTCGCGCAACGCCAAGACCCCTGTCTCCCCTCTGTCTGTCACCCCCTCCTCCCCTGCACGCTGTGATGTAGCCAAATCAAAAGGTTTCGGAGGTGGGGGAGGGGGTTGGGTGTTCCCCTCACGCAGGCTGCGTGGCCGAACGGCAGTCAGTGAGCTGAACATCACCTATGTGGTAGAACGGAGCCTGTACGGTCACCTCAACTGGGCCCAGCTGGTCCGCCCAGTTACCCTCAGCCGCGCTGAGCGCCGCTGTCTATTGGAGGAGGACCGTGAGGCGGACAGGAAGTGGGCGGCCAGCGTGGACCGCTGCACCAAGCGCGTGCTCTTGCGCATCCAACAGAAGTCTGTGAGTTTAGACCATGAGGTTTAAATCGACCACATCGTGTGAGCAGGACTCTGTGTACTTCAAAGTTGCAGAATAGCGCAGAGATTATAGCTAAAGGTACAACAAACGCACACAAACAAGACATGACAAGTCAAATGTCTTCAACTTACATTTAATATTGTCTATGTAAGACGAGAGATACCCACATCAAAGTATTGCACAGTATATAAACTTTAAGGGCTGGCATTTCTATCACAGACGTAACTGCCCTTAGAGGAATGTCATCTTTTGTGACCTTTAAGTGAAAGCCTTTGGCTTCAAACAGTCTTTATTATGGCTGAATATGAAATGATTATGGAATGTGCAGTGCCCCACATGGGAGGTTAAGTTACAGCTGAGGTTTTATAAGTGCCTTTTATAAATGTCAGATCCCTGAAGAACATGCACACTCACACAGTCACACTGATCCCTGTGGGCAGAGGAGATGTTGTACAAGCTTGGAGCTGTTCATCCTTAAAACTGCACAGAAGTATCCTCAAAGGCCTATTTAATGAATGGGTTTAATGAATGGCTTAAGTCAACTTAAATGACTGAATGCTTTTTACACGTATCACCATACAGTTTGATCTTGTAATGCTGAGTATATAAACAAAAAGGTTAAACTACTTACACTTAATAATACCATAGTGAATGTAAAATGCCGGTTAATTACTTCGTAATGTGATCCAGCATGAAAAGAGTCTGGTTGTATTGCAAGTAACTTACTTGTTTCCCCACATATATCATATATCAACACAAGTAGCGACACATACTTCAGGTGGTGATATACTGTAGTAGAGCTATCCTGCAGCTTTGAGGGTACCTGAATCCTATCGTGTACTAGTGAGGTCGTTCTCATCCAAAAAAAAAAAATCTTTGAATCCACTTTTTCTGTTGTTGCTTTTCGTATTCTTTTTTGGCCCGTGCCTCTATGGTTGCAGATGTGACTTTTTTGTTGAATTTTTTATTTTTTTTCCCTTATGATTATCTTTGACAGACATTTTTTTTCTGGGTGCATGTCCATTCCATCGAGCATCACCATCACATTCAGAGTTCTTTTTTTGGACGTCTCTTCAAACATGTTTGTTCTCCAAACTGTGCTTTTCCTGGGAAGTTGTGATGTGGACTGCAGCTGTGGACATCTAATATAAAAGCTATTTTCTTAATGTGCAATGCCTTCTCACGTGGAGGATCTTCGCCGAGGGTTCATGGGAGTTTGGTAGTTTTAGAAGCAATGGTTTTGAAGCAAAGGAGAAATACCATCAAGTGCCCCACTTGAGTGTTTTTGGCAGATGCCTACGTGCACGTCTGTGTCTACATGTTTGTGTGTGACCTACTGCAGAGCTTAAGGAGGACTCAAAAAGTCAAACCCAGTTTAGTGATAAGATTCTGGATCTCTTCCCTCTCATGTCATAGTTCCCCCGTTGTGTCTACCCTTATCTTGCTTTTGACCTCTAAAGTCAAGAAAAATAATCCCCACATCACCCTGTCCTCTCAGCAGAAACCATTTACTCTCCCTGCAAATGTTTCTGATGAGAATAACATATTGTCGGCTCTAAGCAACCAACCTATGTGTTGTGCATGTTTGCATAGCAAGCCCAGTTTTACATTTCTCATAATTAACCACAAGATGACTTGCATCAGCCTTGAGTGCAATACATGTACTATATGTTAAGTCCTACAAGGACAATATATATATTTGGCCACATCAAGAGACATTTTCTCCAGCGATCAAAAGTTTTAAAGCACATGAGCCACATTTTGGAGTTGACTAAATGCTCCCCACAGTCAATAAAATTGCTCATTTTCCTGGGACCTCTCGCAAATTTAAAGAGAATCTCATATAATAGTTTGTGTTACATCATGTCTGTTGGCTGTCCACAGTCCCATATGACATCATGCCCCCACATATATGCAAACCATAATCCCATGTACATTAATCAAACTGCTGCCTGTGTCGTGCCAAGCATGAATCATTGAGAGTTGACCCCTCGGCGGGTGTAGATGGGGAGTCACTTTTGCGTGATCTTCTGGGTGTGACTCATTTGCGTTTTGGCTTCCTCCCCCCCCCCACAGAGAACGTGCAGCTTCGGAGGCTTTGACCTGTCCAACCGCTCGCTCCATGTGGTCAACGCAGGCTCAGAGGCTAATGTAAGTGCTGGCGGCTTGTAAAATTAGAAGAAGCTGTAGAAACCACAAACTGAACTCTCCTGTCACACTAAATCACCTTTTCTCCTCTGTTTGCATCTCTGTTTTTGTGATCTCTCTCTGCCCTTTGTCTCCCCCTGTTCAATTTCTCCTTCATCATCCACATCTCTCCTCATCTTTCACGTCTGCTTCTTTCTGTTGTATTCCGTTCCCCTTTTCCTTCCAATATCACAGAATAAAGAGCAGGAGGCTATCTACAGAGAAGTGGTCAAATCCCCCACTACGTCTCGGATCTCGCTGGGTAAGAAGGTCAAGTCGGTCAAGGAGACAATGAGGAAACGTATGTCGAAGAAGTACAGCAGCTCCTTGTCTGAGCAGGTTAGACATAAACACACTTGGACACACACACATGGGCACAGTTTTTGAATTATATATTTGTTCAGATATGCGGTTCAGTTACAGTTCCCCTTGATGTTAGGGCAAGTGAGGTATGTATAAACAAAGTTGAACCTCGACTTTATTTAAAATGGAGCCGCTAACGCATAAATGGTCTCACAAATCAACACATAATGTCTTAAAACCTTAAAACAGTGAGCCACAGCCGTAAAGAAATGAAAGCTCCTCGTGTTCTGCAAACATTTAGAGAATTTTTTGCAGTATAAGCCACATATTCTGTCCACAGGCAGTGAGTGAGTGGGAGTGTTTGTGTTAGTTACAGAATAAACATAGAGCACTAAAACACACATACACACACATTTGGATTTCTTTCTCCGCTGTGCTCTCCCCGGGCCCAGTGTGTAGGGTGGAGTGTGTGCTTCATGCTGAGCTCATGGAGTGATGCAAGTCTCCCCCAGGCTAGCTCTTAGGAAATGGAGACTTAAAGTGTGAGAGTGTATAATGGCTGTCTGATCTGCACTGGCCTAATTTTTCTGGGCATCCAGTGGCTTTACCAGTGGCCTGTCAAGCCCTACAGTTCCATGTCGCCCCGCAGAATGTGTCATTAATGCAGTGTTGAACCAAGATCATCTTTGTGGTCTCAACACTGTGATCCACATGTCCTGGCACAAGTCATGGAGCCATTGGTTGGGAAAGAGCAAAAAAAAAAAAAAAAAAGGGAGAAAAAAAACTGACCTTTCAGAATTTCCCAGCACTGGAAATTTTATAGGCCACAATGCCACCTAGTGGATTACTGAAACAGAGAAAACATGTGCAGTCAATGTAGAATACAGTATGTTGATAGGGTTCACCATTCAAGGCTTGTGGTTTTATCCAGTTATTACTAATTCAAGCTAAAATATTTAATTAACCCTTGTCAAGTAACATACCAATTTGATGGTCAATTGAAATGGTATCTTTACTTCCACAATTTGATATAATTAATGCTGAAGCAGATTGTTGGGACCAACAACCAGTAAGCCAAACTCCATTCAAATTATAAATTTATGGGTAATTTATTTATCTAATTTATTTGTTTTATTTGATTTATCTTATAACTGCACAACATTTCCTTTGTATCTTTCCCTCGTGTCCTTTCATTACCCATCTGCATCTCTGCCTCTCTTTCTGTCCTCCAGTCCAGTCCCGACGGAGCCCCTGGTTCTCCACAGTCCCCTCAGCCTGACACCGATTCTCTGGAAAAGCCCAAGCTGAAGGCCGGAGGTTCTGTGGAAAGCCTGCGTAGTTCACTCAGCGGACAAAGTTCAATGAGTAAGACAAATGTGTCTTTTAAAGAATGATTATTGCTCTTCAGAGTTTTAAATGGATTCTTTGGCAGCATGTTTGAGCGCATTTTCAACTATTCCAAGTAAGGAATAGTTGAAAATGCGCTCTTTCT
Organism: Scomberomorus guttatus; assembly: GCA_038419695.1. Taxonomy (NCBI): domain Eukaryota; kingdom Metazoa; phylum Chordata; class Actinopteri; order Scombriformes; family Scombridae; genus Scomberomorus; species Scomberomorus guttatus. Next base: position 14,213,867 of record CM076462.1, read on the forward strand.
TCAAGTGGAGCAAATAATTAAGATTATTGTTGAGTCATGTAGTGTGTAGTTCAGTCGGACAGATTGGACACCCACATAAAAAATGTCGAAATGTCCCCTTTAACACTAGATGGTGCTCGTATCATTCGTTGCCGGCTGGTGTATGTTTCAAATACACACAGATGACGTAACCTTTGTGTTCCATCTGGCATTACATGTATACCACTTATGATGTTTTGAGGAGTGATGGTCATGAAGAGCAATTCTCTTCCTTGATCACACCCAGTCCCACCAGCTGCCCTGTGTGCTGTAATCTCAGAGAGTTTCCAAGTGTGTTGCCCCTCTCAGGTCATCTTATCTAATTACAACTTATAATTACTTCAGCCTGTTGTTTCCGTCACGTCTCTGTAGTAAAATACCCTCCATTACTTCAAGCTCAGAGTGAAATGAAGACGCTGCCAACTTGCAGTGATTCTGAGCCATTGAACATGCACACAAACACGCAGGCAGACATACGGTAATGATTAGCTGGAAGTCGTACTGCTCTCCTTCCATGTGTGCATAGGTACACAATTCAGCAGTAAGCCAAACTCCTTTCAAATGAATACGGGGGTCAGGATATAAACTCCACATAGCTACTATGTATCTGTAGTACAATGCTTCAAGTGTACAGCATTGCAGCTACTGGATATGCTAATGCTAGAGCAGAGAAATACAGAGCTAGAACCTATTTACACACTTTAAAGCTTCTCTAACTCTATCAAATATAATGATAATAGTCAATAAGTACAATAAGTGACATATTAACACATTGTAGATACCTCTTACAGGCTATCTTATGATTCAGGTTCAGTAGACATGGCATGTGGTTAACAATTTGCTAATGTACAGAAATGAGGCTTTTATAAAATAGACTTCACAAACTATCCAGATATTGTTCTATGGTCTGTGCTAAACTAACACTCACAGATGATGCTTTTGAAGGCAAAAACAAAAAGGAAGGATTGCAGCAGGTGGTTATTGAGACCGTTTAGCAAAAATGTGGTTGCATACTGAAAACTAAAATGGCCGATTTCCTGTTCTGGGTCAAAGTGCATGTCAAACTAAAAGAAAACTAAAAGGCCCAGGAGGGGGCAAATGACATGGATGTATTATAAAAGCTGGATACCAGACAGAAAATGGCACCCATTCAGTCCAATAAGAATTGCTTGGCTGGCACATAAAAAAGGTTTCTAGCTTCCATGTTGTGCGGCCCACTGAATATGCACACTAGTGTTTCAGCCCATAGACTTTACATTGTGATGATGTCACGGATTTATGAAATCACTTTTACAGACGTCTTCTTTTACAATGGTGGTCTACAGGGAAAATGCTTTTTGGGCTGCAGGGGGATTTTTTTTTTTGCAAACCGCGAGTGGCCACTGGGAAAAATTGGCTGCAAGGCTGAGCAGCGGAGTCCTATCCAGCTTTTATAATACATCTATGGCACGTGATTGTCGACATGATTTCAACAGCTTTCCCTCACATACAGAGAGAAATATGCACCAAAGTCTATAGCAAATAACGAAATAAAGTCAATGTCGGCTTTGAATAATGTATCCATGTCCTCTCCACCAGCCTTGTGAAGCTACTTGATGCACACATGCTTTTATACAGTGACCATGAAGAGATGTTTTGAGTCAGGATTGACTGTGTTAATGGAGAATATAAGTGAAACCTCCAGTTAAACAATGAATATCACTGCCTTTATTGCAAGTAACCAGTGATGGATTTACAGGCAGTCATTTTATAGCTTATATAAATGTCCACATGTGTGTGTGTGTTTGTGTCCAGGTGGTCAGACCGTGAGCACTACCGACTCGTCAGCCAGTAACAGAGAAAGTGTGAAGTCTGAGGACGGCGACGACGAGGAGCCACCTTACAGAGGGCCGTTCTGCGGTCGTGCCCGAGTCCACACTGACTTCACCCCCAGCCCCTACGACACTGACTCCCTCAAACTGAAGGTACTTTGTGACATGGGCACAGCTACTCTGCATAAACTTGCGACTACAGTTAAATGCGCACAGCCTTATAACTCTAAAAGTCTCTACAAAACTCTATTTATTTATTAAACATATTGATACCTAAGAACTACCTAAGTGCATCCAAAGTGTTCTATGTTTCGATGGAGAGCAGAGTACTTTAACTGTTCAGGGTCAACAAGGTCACTTTTCTGTATTTTTTTTCTTTGTCATCTTCCAGCGCGGTGATGTGATTGACATCATCAGTAAACCACCCATGGGAACATGGATGGGCCTGCTGAACAACAAAGTGGGCACCTTCAAGTTCATCTATGTGGACGTGCTGAGCGAGGAGGAGGAGAAGCCCAAAAGGCCAGTGAGGAGGAGGAGGAAGGGCCGACCGCCCAAGCCAACCTCTGTGGAGGAGCTACTGGAGCGCATCAACCTCAAGGTAGAAACCCAGACATGCCAGATTTGGTACAGAATTGCCCTGCATTGAATGTCAAATAGGTTGGATTTACAGCACTGTTGCAAAAGTCTCGTCCAACCTGAGGAATCCCACGCATTTGGCACCTAAGAAGGAGAAAACAAGTTATAAGAAGTACATGTAAATAGTTTTAGCCAAATATGATGAAAACACATTTGCAGACACGCAGAGATAAATATGGTGTAGGCAATTACAGGCTGCACGGCTTAGGACGTTTGATGTGACATAATGCATAAACATTAACACCCACATTCTCACAGCCACGCCCTAACAAATAACTTGCATCTTTCATAAAACCTACACGTCACTGTGAGCTTGATATCATCCCCTCCCACTCAGGCAGCCAGCAACCCTCGCTTCCCCAAATAGAGAAGGAGACTTTGTGGGTTGCCCGTTTTGTCTCGGCCCAGATTAATGGCCAAGGGACAGATTTAAGATCCAGAGCACAGTATTAATGTTACAGCCTTACCTTAGTCACCGCCGGATTCCTGGAGTGGGCGAGTTAGACTAAACACATTTAGAACATTTTAGAGTTTCCAGTTTGCAAACCTGTGCGCATTCTTTAGGAGGTATGTTAACTTCTCTTACTGTACTGTACCTCGCTTTGTGCCCTGCTGATGGTGAAAGAGTAAAAAATACTTCCAGTCTTGCGGTTGTCTTATCCAACATAAATAATCACACTTCACACTTATATTACAGGCATGAAGTAAGAGAAAACTACTGTAGATGGTTTTGCTTATTATAAAGAATCAGACCAATCTTAATCAAAACTTGACAAAACAAAAATATTACTGCTAATAAACTATTTTTTATTTTTATTTTGTTGAATTGGTATCAGGCACAATCTTAATTCCAAAAATTACATATCCAAGTTAGCTGAAAAATCTTATTTACATTATAAATCTAAACCTTTGTATGTTATAGCTCCTATGAAGCTCCACCAATACTGGATTTTTGGGGCCAATACCGATATTACGGAGTAAAAAAATTCTGATATCGATATATCCACCAATAATCTTATAAATACAGAATATATACGGAAATAAATGCACATTTTTTGCAATGATTCCTTAAATGTGGTTGTCAAACACTTGTGACACAGATATGTAATGGAGGCATGATATTTTACACTACCAATAAACTTTATTGTATAAAATGACATCAGTGCACTGAAACAGTAAACTTTACTGGGAATGTAATAATCATAAATAACTATAAATAAAAAAAGCCGAATTAAGAAAAAGGATCAAATATATATAAAATGCTGCCTTTATAACTTCGGTTATAAGTCGGGCTCTACTTCTTGTCAGGTGTAAAGAGTAGAGCTTCTTTACTACTTTTGGATATGCTAACTGGCAATCCAAAATGTTTAACGGATATGAACTGTGCCTGCCCGTAAGTGTAAAGTGTAAATCTTACCCTTGTAAGTTTTGGCCGCTGGATGCTCTACCAAATAGTCTCTGGATTTGGAACATGTTTAGATATTTGACTGGCCAAAAAGACAAAAGGATGCTGTGAGTGAGAAGACACGGCTGCCTGTGTTTGTGTTGGTTGGTGCTTTGTTTAGTCCTGCATCATCCAGCAGAAATAGAATAAAAACACAGAGTTCTCCGCAGTGGACTCCACCATTGTAATTGATGGTCTTACTGGTGACACACAGTCTATGTATTCTTCCAACAAAGTGTGTGGGTCACACAAACGTAGAAGCCCAGCAATATTCAAAGTGGAAAGTAGTTATGAGTGCTTTGAATGATAGTGTCAGCTGACATGTGCATTAACACAGGGCGTTTCCAGATTTAAACTTTCTTTGTTAGCGCCCTCTCAGATAGCAAAGTGGTTAGAGTAGCTTTGGTGTGTGTTTGTGTGTAAAACTTGGCCTACTGCGGTTGAAGACTACTTTGATGTAATCGTCTCCACCTTCAGTACTTCATGTTCCCACATTTACATTGGCGGGTTTCCCTTTCAAGTCCTCTTTGCTGTTTTGGTCACAGCCAGAGCAGTTTGGGATTGTGGCCACACACTCCAGGCTGTTACTTGATTGGTACGGCTAACAGGCTAAGGTTGATACAACTCACTTTTATATGCCTGTCAACATGACAAAGTTTGTGCCCTATTAAAGCGTGTTGACAGCTGAGGCAGCCGTAACTGAATTAGCCACGGTTTAACATGATTATATGCCATCTGAAAATAAAAATAGCGGTTTAGATTTGACTCACCACTGGTTTAAAAATACGTAATGTGGATAGGAAATTATGAGCAGATGACAATGTGTATCCTACTGATTTTTTTTCTCCTTACCCCACCTCTATCTGTGTGAACTGTGCATTTTATGCTTCTAGGCCAAAGTTGTTGTCAATGGTCTCATGACTCAGGTCCAAAGTGTATTTTTCTTTAGTCTAGTGTATTTTTTGCTTCAGTCTTTAGACACCATTATTCCTAGCTGCTCAAAAGAAGCTTTAAACTCAGACCTGACATTTCGGTCACACAGGAGCACATGCCCACTTTCCTGTTCAACGGCTATGAGGACCTGGACACGTTCAAGTTGCTGGAAGAGGAGGACCTGGATGAGCTGAACATCAGAGACCCTCAGCACAGAGCCGTACTGCTCACTGCTGTAGAGCTGCTACAGGAGTATGACAGTAAGTAGACTGAGAAAAACACACATGCACATTTTGTGCCAACATTTAATTGTGTTTTTTTTTTAAAAGTATGAATGAAAATCTACTCCAAAATTAAATTCAAAATTCATTCATTGTAAGAAATCTCAAGGCTTGTCTGTGTTTCCAGGCAGCAGTGACCCAGAGCGCAGCGGCCTGTCAGGCTCCCAGGAGAAGCTGCTGTCTGAGGGACGGGGCCTGGTGGGAGACTCCCCGCGGGACTCCGGGTGCTACGAGAGCAATGAGAACCTGGAGAATGGTAATGATAGCTTTGCGTAGCCTTGACCACCATTACCCAGGGCCCGCTGGGAATTAGCCTAGCTAATGTAGCCCTAGTGCCACAGTGACTCCTTCACATTTTTCCTCTGTGGACTTCCACCTTTGCTCCATCTCTTGCCATGCTTCTGCATTCTAACACCCCGCCCTTCTCACTCCTCTGGACCAGCACCTGCCAATCAAACAACTCTTCTTGCTGCCATACCTCCATAGCCCTTAAACCTCACCTGCACCCACCTTTAGTACGGGTGCTCTAGAGAAAGAACCCCTTTGACAGCTCAGAGACTCTTAACTGTTACTATCCTTTCACTCCGCTTTCTTCACCACTCTTTCCATCTTTTAGGCATTCTGTATCATCAGTGCCAAAGTCCAGTTGTAACTGAGAGGGAGCCAGGCCCCAGACCACTAAGCCTAGTCCACCCCACAATGCTGGGAGCGTATGCACAAAGGGAGAGACCCTCCCCAGTGCACAGAACTGTTCTAATGAGAACAAACTCACTGCCCAGTCACGGACTCAGATTCCCAGTTCTCCCGCCTGTGGATACGAGAATGATAGAAGGATACCAGGAGGATGATAATGGGCTCATTGAGTATTTCTGCTAAGTGTTTTTTTTTAATATAGAAAAAGAGCTTGCAGAGTAGCATGTCAATAAATGCCTGTTTTTTTTTTTGTTTTTTTTTTTTGCAGTGGTGATTCTATAGGCTAATGAGGTTTTAACAAATGTACTAGTCAGGTAACTGATCACAGCTGCCATTTAAATCTCTTGTCTTCTGAGCATTGCAAGATGTCACTTTCCTTGTGTTTACAGTGACTGTATTGCGCAATCAATCATACAGTATGTGCCTAAAAAAGATGTGGATGGAAATATTTTTAAATTGTAGTGCATAGATTCTAAGAGAGTTCTGATTATAGAAGTTTATTGAGGTCTTATTTGTGAGATATTTTTTTGTTTATTTTTGAGACTGCTCTTTCTCCATGCATAAGACTGTATGCTCTCATTCTTCAACACAGAACATCTTTTTAACAGCTTCATAACTCATAAATCACTGCTTTGTCAAAGCTTTGTCTTCTTTCTCTATGTGTTGGATTCCAGTGTAACTGCTGAGTTTCCCTGTATGTGTGTATGTGTCATCCAGGTTCAACAGTAAAGTGTGCATTCTGCCACAGTAGAGATTTAAGTTGTGGAATAAAAACCACCTCTTAAAAAAAAAAAAAAAAAAAAAAAAAAGGACTCTGGTGCTGCTTGCTTGATTTTTATGTTTCGCCTCTTTCTCTGTCTGTTTTTTATCCTTCCATGCCACTAAACGCTGTTCACAACCAAGCTGCATAACATTTAGTAAACATTCTGCATTTCTTCTTCCAGTTTCAGGGTTCCACAGTGCATACACATAAATTCATTAATATATTACTGTACATTAATATTTATTAGTGTAGGGTATTATCAAAGGGAAACATTCAATTTAAATTTCAATGAAAGAATGTGTTTAAAATCATTACACAGATTGTCTTTAAAATGTTCTCCTCTGTAAATTGCACTGTAGAGCCCTGAAGATGTAAATTCTTTTAATCAGTAGTCATTCTTCAGCATACATGTGTGGTAAATTTTCCTGTCTTTAGATATAGTTACTCTTCCTCATATCATCAAGTGACTTCTATAATTTATAAACTTTCAATCATCATTTTCATATGCATATATTATTTATTGTAGTTAAGTAGTTTATTTGTGATGTTTTGGAAAAAATGGAAGGTAATAATTTAAACAATTACTGATTATTAAAAAAAAACAGCTTGAGGTTTAATGTTATGGTGGTTTCAGATAAATAAAACATATTTCATGTATCTTTAATCAGTCTCATATCGCTACAGTTTAGCGACATATCCAAAGAACTGAATATGCATCATTACTGATGTTCCAACAAATGCATATTTTAATAAATAGGCACACATCTGAACTTGTGTTGCATTTTAAACTTTGAAGGGTGTTTTACTTTACAGTCAGCAGACCGCATTGTATGAATATAAACATTGTAATTAAAGTAACTGAAATATTATAATCCTTTGTAGATCCTAAATGTTCATAGCAAACACCAATATGCTTAACTTTTTTGGACGTTTTTGGGAACTGTTGAGAAATTTCATGGCATTCCATCTACCGAACGTCTCTTTGTCATCCCATCATAAAAACTCTTTGGCAAGCCACACTATGTGGCATGCATCCGTTTCATCCATCCATTTTGCTCTGTTAGCCAAAGGATAGATGGTAAGTCACTTCAGCCCTTTTGTTCCAGCATTTCTGAGGTATCCCATCCAAATATCTATATATGGGATTGCTGCTATGGCAACAATAAATCAGCCTGTCTGGTCAGGAGTCAAGGAGCTAGCTTATCCCAGGAGCACCCCACGCCTCCTTCATAAACACTCCTCTGCTTTTGACTGTGGTTAATAGATAAACCTTGTACAATAAGGACTTAGTGCTTATACTGTATGAGTAGTTTTTGTTTTTTTTCTTCCCAAATGACTTGGCTCTGGCAAAATTGTTAAAAATAATTGATATTGTGAATATGTTTTTCACTGATGCAAACCTACATGATACAGAACATTTGCGCATCATGTTACTAAAAACTGTAAAATGTATGGACCTTCTCCAAAGCCGTTTTCTCCACTTCTGCCAAAATGTGCAGCTAACAAAATCAACACAAAAAGAAAACTGTGGAGGCAGCCAAGGCAAAATAAATACAGTAATCCTGAATCATAGACTATTAATATTGACCAGATTTTTATATTAGAAGTCATTGCTGTAGCAGTAGATTGAGAAATCTGTTAGTATTTCACAAAAGAGGAAAAAACATTTTTTAGGTTAATGGATTTTGTTACATTTGGGTGAAAATGTCTACATGTAATTGAAAGATGAATGTTTTCATTTTGCAGGTAAGAGCAGAAAGACTTCCCGTTCCAGTCGTTCTTCAGCAGGCCTTCAGTCTCCGGACTACCCCACGCTGCCCATGACTCTCTCCACAGAGGCTCTGCAACAGAACAGCAAGAACCAGCGCACAAAGTTCCCAAAAAGCTTCTTCATTAAGCCCTCCCTGAAGAGCTTCAACCTGCTGGGGCTGCGCAAAGCCCAAAGACAGTCCCCCATCCCAGCCAGTCGTAGCTGTGAGGACCTAGACGGACCCCCACAGCCCACTGGACCGTGGAAACGTTCCCACTCTCTGGGAGATTTGCACTGGGAGCAGAAGTTTGAGCAGAGGAAAGATCTGAGTGTGGAGGTTAAACCCACAAAGGAAGGACCCAAATCGGGCAACAGTAGCCCCATCAAGGTCTGTAGAGATGAGGGTTCCCCAACTCAGAACGGAACCCCAACAGTGAGCCCTAAAGGAAGGGCCAACAGACCGCCCGTGCCCTCGCAACTGCCTCTGCGTCCCCCTTGTCCCACCACCCAATCCCCCACCCCCCCAGAGCCTCTCTCCAGTCCTACTCCAAGCCCCCCCGACTCTAATGCAAGCGGGGAGAGGGTTATCCGGACTCACCCCAAAAAGCCTCCAGTCCCTCCTCCTGTTCCTGCCAAGAAGTCTAAAGAAAGACTAGCCAACGGTCTGCGACACCCCCCTCTCTCCCTGCCCTCCTCGCCATCTCCCACTCCCTCCCCTACCCACTCCCTCACCCGTTCTCACCCCAGTAGCCCTATAATCCGCAGCAGCCCCAGTGCCCCGGCTCTGCCTGCCAAGACCCCGAGCACCCCCACCAGCCCCTGTGCCACCTCATCGGCCTCATCCATGGGAGACGAGTCAGGCAGTCCACCGACAGTGCCGCCTCCGTGGCTCTCAGACCTGGGGGGCAAGGTGGCTGTTGCAAGGAAGGTGTCCCATGCCAAGATGGGCCCTGACCTGTTCACCCTGCTGGAACAACGGCTGGAGGCTGAGGGCATCGATCTGACGGAGGAGCCCTACTCCGACAAGGTTAGCAAAGTATCATTAATCAAAACGTGAGACGAGAAAAATCACCTCAATTCGATTACAAATTACATTTGGCATGACTTTTGGTTGCGTTGCAGATGCAGTACACAGATGTATTCACTTAATACACCTTCATACTCTTCATACATTTCATTGAAAGTTCAAAAACTTCCAAACATGATTCCTTCAGTAAACGATCATTCTAAACTTTTTGTACATGCTCATATAGGTTTTTGTGCTAATAATTAAAATATATCCACACACTCAGATATAGCGATGAGCTGAGGAATTCCATTAAACACATCATCTCAGCCAACATAACAGAAACATATAAAGTCATATTTCCATGGTTAAAGTGAAAATGGGTCTTCAAAACACCTCGGGGCTATACTTGTCTGGCGTCAGGCTCTTTTGGTTTACCATCGTAACATGCCTAACTTAACTCAGTCATAATTTGACTGCAACTTGGATCCAAATTGCTCTGTGTTTAGGCCAACAACATCAGTGGCTTACTTTGGAATTCGTTTGGTTTAAAAATAGACACTAATAGTCTGCAGTTTGTGTTCTTTTTGTATGCAAATGCCTGACCGTATGCAGGCACATTTATTTGTGAGTAATGGTGTGTGTATGTGTGCATGTACAATAATACGCTGCCTGGAGCTGAGGGAGAAAGACTGTGGGCCGAGTCCTACTATGATGCGGTTCAGTCTGTTAAGTTTACAGGTTGAGTCTCAGTAAAGGCAGACGAGGTTATAAAACCCTCTGCCACTCGCCAGACCCCAGGCTGGGCCCCTTTTATCATGTTGGAGCCCCCGAGGCTGGCAGGAGAACATCTCACACACACACACTAACATACAGAGGCATCAAGGAATGAGGTGAGAAATAGTACACAAGACCACAGCACAGCTCTGCTGGATTCCTATTAGTCATAGGTGGGTTGGCAGAGACATGGTAGGCTCACTGCTGCTGTAGTAGCAACATCTTGGGTTTGAGTCTGTCAAAGGTCAGCCTAAAAAATTGGAAATGGTTCCTTCCATTTTGGTAGACTAAGTTAGGGCTAGGTATCGAACCTCAGTACTGACCAAAATGTATCCATAGCATTGCGTATTTGAATTATCATGGCATTGACATTGAGAAATTCCAAACGTTATCCAGCACTAGGCATAATAAAACCTAAAACCTACTTGATTGTTGGCTGCCCAGAGGCCTCTAAGGGCTCAATGTAATCCAGGAAGTGCAAAGGGTTAGTCAGACAGTTTTTGTCTGTATGACCTGCTCTCCATCCGTCTCTTCGGAGAGATCTTTTTTCTCCATCCACCCACCCTTTCATCCTCAAAAAACCTCCGGTTCAGTTTGGCCAACCAAAACCAGGCCCTGCTGGAAACCAGCCATCGCTCCGGGTGTCTACACAGAGAGAGGGAGAACAAGCAAACATATTCAAAAAGTTCAGCACAGGTTTCTAGCCCTGCTTTTGTTCTTTCACAAGTCATTTCCCATAAAATCCAAATTTTGACATCCTGTGTCTTTTTCTTTCCTCTATCCAAATCCATTTTAGTGCAAAACAAGATACTATTAAATTGTGATAACAAAAGTGCACAGCAATGAATTGCACACAAAACATGACATAGTATGTACTTTAAGTGCTGGTGAAAGGAGGGATTAGGGTATGGGTGATGGACTGAATAAATTAAACTATAGTGTCTACCTTTTTTAGTGTCTTGGCTTCATACTGACAGGTGACAAAGGAAAAACCAACAAAGTGTCTTAGTAAGGTGTTGGGCCACCATGTGCTGCCAAAACAGCTTCAGTGCACCTTGGCATTGATTCCACAAGTCTCTGAACTCTAGTGGAGGGATGAACACCGTTCCTCCAAAAGATATTCCCTCATTTAGTGTTTTGATGATGGTGGTGGAGAGCGCTGTCTAACACGCCGGGTCCAAAATCTCCCATAGGTGTTCAATAGGGTTGAGATCTGGTGGCTACGAAGGTCACAGCATGTGATTCACATCATTTTCATACTCATCAAACCATTCGGTGACCCTTCGTGCCCTATGGATGGGGGCATTATCATCCTGGAAGAGACCACTCCCATCAGGATAGACATGTTTCATCATATAAAGGTGATCACTCAGAACAACTTCGTACTGATTTGCAGTGACCCTTCCCTCTAAGGGGACAAGTGGACCCAAACCATGCCAGCAAAATGCCCCCCACAGTATAACAGAGCCACCAGAGCCCCTCACTGTAGGGGTCAAGCATTCAGGCCTGTGCCGCCCTCTTGGTGTACGCTACACATGCAGTCGCCAACTTGCCGAGAATATGGTGATGGATGACTCATCTGACCATATCGCTTTTTTCCACATCTCTGTAGACTAGTGTCTATGGTTTTTGTACCACTGAACTTTCAAATGTGCATTCATCTTTGTAATTAGGGGGTTTATGCACTGCAACCCTACTATAATATCCCTCTCTATGTAATTGTCGACGGACTGTTCTTGCTAACACAGTCTGATCACGTCCTGCCTTGACATACTCAGTCACCTGAGGAAGAGTTGCTCTTCTGTTTTTCCACGAGCATCACGGTCATCAAATGTGCGCTGTCTATCACAGTTTCCGACCCTACTTACTGATGTCTTTCCCATAGACTTAAATGCAGATGTCACTTTAGTCACTGTTCCTATGGAAACACCAGCCAGTTGAGCAGTCTTTGTGACTGAAGCTCCTGCCGTCCGTGCCCCAACAATGGCCCTCTTGCCATCTTGATATAAAATCAGAATCAACTGGGCCTGCAGCATTTTTTATATATGCCACAGAGCATATGTGTGTGGAAACATCTGCCATCGTTATGTTTCCCCACTCATTTATTCAGGTTTTTCCTATAATTTGTCACTTGTCTGTATTTTCCTGATTTTTGATGTGTCAAATGATCTGACATTTATGGTTTATATGACTTATATGATCTAAATGTATTCCTCTTTCTATAGTCATCTCCAATATGTCCCTCTCATTCTTCTCCTCCAGCATGGCCGATGTGGCATCCCCCAGCCGCTGGTGCAACGTTACTCCGAGGACTTGGAGCAGCCTGTCAAGGATGTAGCCTCGACCATGGACCAGCTCCGAGTCAAAGAGCTCCGTAAACAACACCGCATGGCTGTAAGGAAACAGCTCTGCCTTTGCTGACTTCTTCATATCAGTGGAAACCATTTTGGAAACATTTTTGGGGTTATAGAGTCAGACTTTCCTATAAAACAACAATGCAGGCTGGAAAATTTGTGACACGTATTCTTTGTGGCGCCATCATAGAGAAGCAGTGCAAATTATGTCTGCCTAAATATCCAACAACGCTGCTAAATGTGGAGATGCACTTCAGATATACTGCAAAAGGCAGTTGTTGTTTTATTACTGTTATAAGTAGCCTAAAAGTGACTTACCTCTACTAAAAACTACACGATTTGGCCTAAAAAATGCTTTCAGAAACATAGTTTTCATTGCTGAAGTTGCCCCAAAATTTGAAAATTTATGTCACCTCTATTCAGTAATGTGACATAATCAGAAGAGCCACTATAACTAATATCTTTTTGTCCCACTGTGTCCCTTAGATCCCCTCTGGAGGTTTGACAGAGATGTGCCGGAAGCCTCTGCCCTCAGGTAACATCAGCACAGTCTCTGATTGGCTCATCTCCATCGGCCTGCCCATGTACGCCACGTCCCTGGCGGCGGCAGGAATCGACACGCTGAGCCGTGTGGCCTTGTTAACAGAGAGCAGTGTGTGGGAGGCGGGGGTGCGGGACGAAAGGCACGCCCGCCGGCTGATCAGTGAGGCACGACTGGTCAGCGCGCACAGAGAGGTGCAGTCCTAACGATGTTGGTGAAGTCAGGTTGGATAACAGGTATCAACTCACTGGTCAGTACCATCTCATTTAAACATGGTCAATAGGCAGCCAAGGGCAAATTGGCCACAGGACTGAACAACCTCGCAAACGACAACAGCCCTACAGTGGTTCCTGTCTTATACGTGTCAAAAGACTCAAAAGTGAGCTAGCCTGCTCTCTGATTTTGTCTCTTTATCACCCTGTCTTTTCTCAAATGTTTACGGCGAGGAGGAGTTTATCCTGAGAGCCAATACAAGATATCAGATGCCTTTTAAAAAAAAAGAAAGAAAAAAAAAAGACTGTAGACTCATTCTGTGGGATAGCTTTCACTCTGAAGACACCCCCAAAGTCTTAAAATAAAGACTTGGATCTGCCTTTAAGGAAGATAGCACACTCTTTTGTAGGATCCATGTGTTTTTTTTAAAATACAGAAAGACGGTTTATTTCCTGCAGATTTCATAAGTGCTTCATTCTCATCTTGTGTGGAAAGGCAACAAATATCTGAGGGTCTTTTTTAAGGACGTAGCTTGGCCAAAGTGATTTCCTACTCATTCAAGATTTCATTCCCACTAATAGGCTCATAAAGACTGACAGAACTCATTCGACATCTGGACTTTGAATCAACTAAACACATCCAGCAACAATGAATAACTGTTTTGGTTTTGAGATTGCAGATGGCTTATTTTGTATCATGTTTCTGTATTATAGCATAACGCATATCTTAATTTTAAAATGGTTTTATGTTAAAATGTGTGTTTGCCTTTTTGAATGTTGCAGCCTTATTTTGAGGCCCGCTCTCAGTCATTTCTAAGCTGAAAATGCTGACATCACACCTTTATATTTCATATTATACTGTATGTTCTATTTCACTGCGTATCTTGGATGCACACCCTGCTCCTATACATACATACAGATATATATGTACATATATATATGTGTATACATATATATAAATCAGCTTTCATAGCAACAATACATTCCCCGTATATCAAAGCACATTTTAAGTTGCCTTACCATTATAAATGAATACATATGGTGAATAGAAAATATAGTATTGACTATACTATGACTGAGGCTGAACTGTGCAAGCCTTTTTGTTCTGAATGTGTCCAAGTGTGAGAAATAATTTTATGAACAATACAAACATTGTAATTCACACACACACACACACACACTCAGCCAGATTATATCAGTGATGCATCTGTTTGTGGACCACAGAACATGCTTCTGAGTGATTGTGGCTTCTATACTTGTAAAGCCCGGAAACTACACAGACGTCGTCCCGTTTTGAACATCCCAACACCCTGTTCAACACACACACACACACACACACACACACACACACACACACACACACACACACACACATTTATTGTAGATGTTCCATGGAGAGAGCTGTGGGCCTGGGAGGGAGGAGAAAACAGAGATGTTCCAAAGACACAGCTGACATCTGGGCTGTCTCATCTGGAATTTATTGGACTGTGTACACTTTGGTTACAGTGATGAGAAGTTTGATTTGTAGCTTGATAACAGACTGTTTGGGACTTCTTTTAAAAAAAAAAAAAGCTGATTATTGCTATAATCAATGCCAGTCTGAAATTACTGATTGGACTTTTGTTACACACAGTGAGAACAGATGCTATAAAGACAGACTGGCACATCAGGTGAAAAGCTGACTTCCAAGATCAGCACACACAAGGACACTACCTAGTCTTGAAAATCAGGGAAACTGTCAGTTGGGTCAGCCTGTTACAAAACCTTTGGGCCAAAAACGAAGCTGAAAACAACGAGAATCTCATCTTTCATTTGCACACTTTGCATGAAATGGAGCTAACAAATATTCTTTGTTTGTGTTTTTTTTCCCCTCTTATTTCTAACAGCGAAGTTCTATCTTACACAACCAGAACTGAACTGAAGACTTATTCCATGGATTTCATATTTGAAAATTTGATATTGCTAAATTTTTTTTGTTGCAGTGGGCACTTGATAGATAGATAGATGTTTGATGCCTTTTTTTCTCTTCAATCAAAGTGGTGCTCTGGGATAAGAAAGGGGGTTCGTTATTCAAAAAGGACCCAAGAAGTGTTTTGTAAAGAATGAAAATACTGACACTGTAAATGCACTTTAGAGGGTAAATCCAGCTGTTTTTATAGGTGAAATTGGCTACATTTTGTTCACAGGTCCATAAATGGACATTTGTTGTCAGGTATTGTAAAGGGTTTCAGTGGGTTATGCTGGTATTTTACTTTAGTATTGAGTTCCCAATGCCAAGTTTAATAACCATTCATGAGCTAACCTGTTCCAGTTACTCACTTCCAATTTGTTTTAGCAGTCTTAAAAAAATAAATTCTTAATTACATATATGAAATGCTTAGCAGAAGTTGCACATTCTGTATATGTAATTGATATTTAAATAACTTATTTTTTGCTTTTTTTTTTTCATATCAACTGTAATTAGCTGTACTATATGAATAGCAATACCTTCCTGCATAATGCATATTGCTTTAG
The DNA here is from genome assembly GCA_038419695.1 of Scomberomorus guttatus. Lineage (NCBI taxonomy): Eukaryota > Metazoa > Chordata > Actinopteri > Scombriformes > Scombridae > Scomberomorus > Scomberomorus guttatus. Next base: position 14,229,603 of record CM076462.1, read on the forward strand.
CCAGTGAGGAACTACAGTATGTATTGTAAAATATGTGTACAAATTATTTTATTTGGTTTTCATCTATCTAATGATTGTCCATACAGATTTGCTTGTGTATTGAAACAACAAAAGTAATGTCCATAACTATTTGTCATTCTGAAATATAATAAAAAAAAACTGTTTCTTGCCATACACTGGCCTTCTGATTGTCGCTATGCACTCATACACACACACACACACATGCGCACGCCGTAATGGAAAGGCCTGGTCATGGCCTTCTGGCTCTGACTCTCTGTCACTGCACACTGGCCTGTTGATAACTTTCTTAATTATATTTTGAAATTAACATTGAAAGGGTCCATGCATAACTAAAGAAATGATGACACCAGACCACATTCGATTAAAGTTTGATCCTGTCAAACATGTTATTTTATTCTTAGATGCAAAGGGAAAAAATAATAAGCTACATTAGTTTTCTAGGGTTTAGTCAAATGGAAACATGTTTTTCCTTTACTGGGATGTGTGCAGTGTCTGTGAAAAAGGTTCACAGTGCTGTGACACCAAGCAGCAGACACAATAAGACACAACATTGTCTTGTTGTGTCTGCCTTGTGATACCTCATTTAGAAAACCATTCACATCTGCCCAGGACAAAAAACAACAGAGTTCCTCAGCAGCTTTTTTGCTGCAGGTCGACTGCCTGTCTGGCTCTGGTTGCAATGCAGCTGTTGTCAATAAAAGCACGCAGAGGTTTTCCACAATGAAGCAGCGTTCACCCTGATGTCCTGGAGCCCCAAATTCTGTAGGTATGCACCAGACATTGGATCCCAGTTTGATAAGATTTTGTCTCAAAAGACTCCATCTGAGAAGATTTTACTTGCGGAACTTTTATCACAGCAGGTGTCTGGCATTCTTCAAAGGGGAAATACACACACACACACACACACAATTGAGCAAGCAGTCCCTTTGAGAAACAAATTAAGAACACGGTCTGATTAGTGTTTGTTGCTAGTACCTGCAAAAATCCTCCCTCATGTGGCTTTAATGAGCACTTGTCTTCCAGTTCACGTCTTCCACAGATGCAATTGCTCAACTGATTTAAGATATCATAGGAGGAAAAGATAAGACCTTACTCAAATGAAGACTTCCTGGCTCTGCTTACTTTCCGTTGTACTGAGCCCTTTTATATGCACTGTTTGTGTTTGTGTACAACCTTTAGTGAGAAGTCCCTAAAATTATTCTGGGGATCACAATATTTCACAGTGAGATTTTTGATATATATTATTATCCCTATGATGAATGCAACACTCGTATTTTATCATTACAGAGCATGAGCGGTTTGCACACCTGAAGCACATGAATCACAGGAGAGTTTTCATGATTCCACAAATTCCTCAAAGTGCACTCACAAACTGTAATAACTCTGATACTTTGTTATCCTTATAGCAGAATTCCTGCTCTCCCTCAAAGGAGGTCAGAAGTAATTTAAGAAGTTCTTTTGCAAGTTTGAAAAGAAGTCTGATTCCTAAAGTTTACTTTAGCATTGGCAGGCAAAGTATCTAAATTCTTATTTCCCCTCCACTGCCTATTGATTCTTATCCTGGTAGGCTAAACTCAATTAAGGGGCCTCTTAATTCTTAAGAAAGTGCCTCGTAATACAGACTTATTGGGGCTTGTTCAAGTTGGCAATGCTCCTGCCAAAATTAGGTTTATTCTTCTCTCTCTTCAACTATTTCTTTCAATAATATTATACTTTACTGCAGTACACACAACCTAGAAAAACACAAGTTAGACAGACACAGTTTACTGAACCTGCGTGAAAATTAACAAACCACAAATTCAGAGGAACTTCAGTTGAATTCCGGCCCTGGAAGATTACTAGTACACACACATCTGACACATCTGGAGGCTCTGGAGTTAAAATCTATATCACACATCTGAACCAGTTATATTTAAACATTTGTCCTGTTTGTGGGGCGTTTTAATGTGCTGCTTGATGGACTGATGGATGGTGTACGTTAAAAGATATACCACCGGTAATGATGTGGCTTAAATCTCTTCGCCAGTAGTTCTTATGAGGCTAAACCAATTTACTGCAGTGACCTTACTGACATCCATAGCGCAGTTTTGCATAATAACCTTCTCTGCTGCACGGCAGATAGGGCTGACAGGGCTATAAACCTACAGTATAATGCATTAAGTCTTGTGGCTAGCTTGCAATATACACCACTGTACACTTTACTATTCATTTACTGGTGGAAAAAGCCGAGCCAATGGCCTCTCAACAGACCTACTTTGTTCTTTTTTTTTTTTTTTTTATTACCTTTGGTCTTTCAGGTTGAATTGTTATTCACAGCCACTGTTGCTCCCTTGACTACTGTGGCAGTCACCAGTGAAAGTACGTCAGCCTCTCGGTGAGGTAGTTACTGTTTTGAATGACTTGTTGTCGCCTCCTAAGTGCAGGTGTAGCCTAATGGTGGGTTCTGGCCCTGTTGTGGAAAGATATATGGCTCAGTGTCTGAGGTCTTTACAGCTGGCCTGAAGGGAAAGAGAAAGTTTGAAGCACACACAGCAGACACACACACACACACACACACACACATATATAAGAAGTGAACAGATCTTTTCACCATAAAACTGACATCAGTATTCTTTTCCAACAGTAGCGATAACACAGCACAAAGAATATATCTCTGTCATGTTTCTATTAAGGGTGTATGTGTTGTCTGTGGTTTAAAGCTTTAAGGCTTTTTAAGGTCCTAAGATGTCACTAATTCATTAATGAACTATATAATAACAACACATTTGTCAGTTTTGGTGAATGATAAGACTACAGCTCTCATACCCTTAAAGCTATTCTGTTCCCAGTTTTTCAAGTCTGTCTTATAGCAACACTCAGGCACCCAAATGAACATTGAAACAGATTTTGCTCGCTGTAATCATTCCTCCTGTTCATACTGACCATTAGAAGATTCCCTCTAAATGTGCTTATTATGGAAGTGAAATTTTTTTTTTTTTTAATATGAAGCTTTGGCTCTCTGAGTTAGTCAAACAAAGTAAATCTTCCACAGTTACAGTCTATTTAGTAAAAAAAAAAATCCCTCTTTGTGTCTCAGTGGACAGTGTTTTCCTGTTCAGCTGCAGCGGAAGGATTGCAACAAAAAAAAAGGGAATTTGGCGCTAAAAAGACTCAATTTGAAAGATATTGACTTAGTTTGACTAATTTGGGCGGCTGAAGCTTCATATTAGCTTCAGATAAAGTTTTAAATACATTTGTATGGAAGGAAGGCTTTTTGTCCCCCTTCACTTACACTGAAAGTGCATTATGAAGGGATCTCCTAATGGCCAGTATGAACAGGAGGAATGATTATAGCAAGAAAAACATTTGGACACCTGACTGTTGTTTTAAGACAGACTTGACAAATTGTGAACCTGCCCTTTAAATGCAACTTGGAAATTCACAGCTGACTTAGAAATCTTTCCACAGACCTCCTGTCAGTCTCTTTCAGGGCTGTTACAAATCAAACTCTTTTCATTGAATGCACACTAACTCCTTGTGAGAGCACCTCTCTCCCCGAACACTGGGTGACGCTGTTTTACGCACTGCAATCCAAACCAAATCCTGTATGAGGTGGAAGTTTTTCCTCTTTCCACGTTCAGTAATCTGACACCCAAAAGGCTGAGAGCAGAAGGATGGACCCTTAACTCCGCTGGAAGGACGGAAGGAAGGAACAGTCATCCGACGAGCTCAAACGAGAGGGACCGAGCAGAAGCGAAACGCTGTGCGCAAAAAAAAAAATAAAAAAAATAACCCCGTGGCTGCGGCAGCGGAGGAGAGCTGGGTGCCTGCGCGTCTCCAAATAACTGGCTGACCACCTCAAATGATCTCAAAGCGACAAGTTTCACTTTCCACAGGCGGATGGGTGACTTTCCACGGTGCTTTGTGAGGAGGAGATGATGAAGAATTTCAGCGGCAGTCCCCTTCACAGCAACAACCAGACTCCTAACCACATTAGAGACCGCAACAACAAAAAGTACAGCTTACTCTCTGCTATACCGTTGCGATTTTCCCTGCGAGGTTATGGTTTCTGCATGGCTACGCTGTTCCTCTTCTGTTTCGGCTCCCTTTTTTACCAGCTGAACGGAGGACCCCCTAAAATCCTGCTGGACATCCGACAGTATCTCGGTAAGAACTTTTCATTTTCCTCTGCTGGCTGAAGCGCGTCATAATGTTTTTGAATAAAAGTTGCGCTGCATGTACAGACGTCTCTCTTTCATGGGACGTTGATCCAAAAAAGATAATTAATGAAGCACACACCTCCCATTCAGCGCCGGGCAAATGCCTCCGGAGGCCAAAGCGTCTCCTCGACCTCATTCACCCCAGATGAGTTATCTTGATTTCTCTGATCATTCATAATCTGTAAACCATCGATTTGGCTTCATGTCAAGTAACTGTAGAATGACAAACGTCTTAGAAAGATTGTGCATAGTGACATTTGAATATGCACAACTATCTCTTCTTGAATATTATAATCCTGCGATGCCAGAGAGTCCCCCCCCCCCCCCCCAAGTTTAAAATTCAAATTATTCAGACAAAACCTGAGGAATGCGCTCCACTGTGCACCACTTGAATATCAGTTCTGACTTGCCGGAACACGTTTTGCTATCTATTATGGGAACAAGAACTTAGCAACTGTTAAGATTGTGTGTGTGGATGGCGATTGACACCTCCTCTTGTACAGCCAGCTGGTGCGCTCCAGCCACAGCGCTCATTACGCACGACTGGCACCAGTGAAACAAGGCGCAATAGTGTTATAAAGTTTATGCTGGTGCTTTTAGGAAGCAACATATGTGCTGTATGATTTAGGCTTGATGCCTCTCTAATATATGCATTAAAAAGCATGTGTAGTTCTAAGATGCAGGGCTGCCAAATGCTTTCACAGCAAGGAAACACAGAAAATGATTAGAGCACAGGTTTCCATTTGACAAGATTCTGTTCTGAAGGGAACATTTAAACATTGGTCTATGATTAGATATGATTTGGCACAGCTATGTTGCTGTCATTATCACACACTGGATGATAACAGCAGAAAGTGTGTAACACTGCCAAAAAGAGTCACATGTCTGTCAGTCTTTAGGGTGAGAGCTATCAAGATTCAGAAAGGAAGCACATTAAACATGTTGGTGTATTTGTGGGTGAATGTGCTCATGTGACCTAAACAGTTGATATGTTACACAGAAGATGCAGAGGTGATTTCACATCAGCATGTCAGTCGCTGCTACAAGTTGGGCTACAGCTGGAGTGTGTGTGTGTGTGTGTGTGTGTGTGTGTGTATGCATATGTGTGTTGAAAGGAGGTTGTGTTCCTACCTATTTCTCACAGAGGGCTTGAGGCCTTTATGACGTGATAAACATCTGGAACAGAATGAGAGTCACTCACCAAGTCAGGCACTAATCCGGTGGGTCAGATTGGTTTCCTGTAGACACACACACACACACACACACACAGGCATGGACACACGCCTGCACGCTACAGCTGCACAATATTGTCAGGAAATCTTTTTAATTTGTTAAAGTGTTGGAAACATTAAATGCAGACAGTGTTCCTCACATTAAGTTTTTGCACTACATTAACAAAAAAAAATCCCAAAAATGCTGAGGGAAGATCAAATTAAAAAGCCAGCTTTATAGCTTTATTTGGGTATCATGGAGCGTGTTAATACTTTCCTCAAATATACAGCTTGATTTGCTGAGCAGACTCTCCATACACTGAACGCACAGAAGCAGCATTCACTCTTGATGGAACCTTGCAGCCTAATTGCAGCTGTCGATGCAAGTTCATTTTATTTTAGAGTAATTGCACAAAGGTAATGTGCACACAGCCAGACAGCCTGCAATGTCTCATACACTCATTTTCTCACTAAGTAGCACTCTTCTTCTGAGAGGTGCTCTATAACCTGAACACACACACAAGCTTAAGTTATCAGCTGAACGGACACTTTATCGTGTAAGATGGAGCAGATGTGTGTGTCAGTAGCACAGTCAGACACACAAGCAAAGAGGCTTACGTTTCAAAACCAGAACAGACAGAGACAAACATATTTGCATCGTCATAATCCGCCAGCACTCAAACATGTGTGGACCATGAGGGCAAAGAAGATAAATGAGTGTCTGGGCCCACCTGCACGATGTGGTCTTTGCTGCAGCTCTGCACAGAGACACAGAGGGCCTGAACCTTGTCAAACACTGACTCCTTTATACTGTATTGACTTCAGGAGGGGGGGGGGGGTTCCTTATGTAACAGTGACACAACCACAGTCTGACACCTCCACTGGGGTCTCAATGAGTAATCTCCTCCACTAATGATGCTGAGGGAGAGAGCTTTGTCGAAGAATCAGATGAAAGCAAGAACTGAATTTTATGTTACGGCAGATATCTTATTCATAGCCTCAAGTCAAGTAGCGTGATTGTAATGTGATCAATTTCAGGTAACTTTCTTTCATTAAGGATGTATTGGGGTTGTAGGAGAAAAAAAACAGCTTTGTGGTGGGTTCTGAAAAGGTCGCATGTGGTGGGAGACGGAGGGGAAAAGTAGAAAGCTACAGACGGCTTCAGATGTGGTCCGCTCGTTATTTTCACCGAGAACTTTATGTTCCCTAGTGTTGCCCTTTATCACATTCACCCCTCTCTGACTCTCTCCATCTCAGTCTTCACTCTTCTCACTTTTTCTATTTTTCTGTCATGAATCGATGAGTGGAACAGCTTGCTGAAGCAAACATATAGGGGAAACTCCTTAGCTAACCTGCTGGGGGGAAAAAAATGAGAAAATAAAGAGTAAATTCAGCATTAACAATGCTCCAATGTATGTATACTGCATGTGTGTGACGGGCAGGCGGGCAGCCTTTTATGAGCATCCAGTGATTAGTTGATTTATTTACCTGAAGCTGACTTGTGTTACTTTTGGCTGCCAAAATGAAGGTGAGGATCCCTGGTGGGGTAAGTGAATGTGTATTTGTGAGAGAATAGTAGGTTGATTTGGCGCGAGTGTGTGTTAGGTACGTGTGTTTCTCTCAGTCAGACGCACTGTAGAGGAACAGACCCTGTTTTGTTTCGACCGGCGGGGAGGTTGGTGTTTGAGGGTGTCACTCAACGTACAGCTGCAGTAACTGAAACGGCGGGCAGACCTTTAGACCTGGATTTATGGGCCTGCTCGCCACTGTGTTCCCTGTCATTGACTCTCACTCACACTTAGTCTCTCTTTTTTTTTTTCTTCTCTTACTCACACATACACACTGATATTGCCTGAGGTAACTGGATTGGTCAAGTCATCACTCAAGTCTCCGCTTGAGTGATGTGTCTGCGTTGCAAGGTGTGCGTGTCCATGTGTGAACGCATGTGTAGCAGTGATTGACTTGGCTTGAACTGAAAGGTCTGAAACATGATTCATTTTTTAATTTTTTTTCTAGGATGGTGGACAGCTTGTTTCGCTGCTGTAGGCCCACCTGACTGTTCGCAGGTCAGGGAAACACCAGTGTGGAACTGGACGGGCGCTGAATGACATATTAGCTGTGATTAGTAGTCTGTCTGGAATCTTTTTATAGAAGCAACTGTCTGAAAAAGCTGGTCTATAAAGCAACATGTAAGAGAAATCGGAGAGGAAAATATGAAATGATTTAGCAAAGACTGGATCCTGCCATAGTTTGAAGTCCCGGTGCCTCTGTTTGGCTGCCTCACTCTCTCACGCTGCGCACATACCGCACCATATATTTCTGCAGTGACATTTCAAATACTAGTTGACTCTCAGTGCTGTCATGATCTCAGGGAATGTGAACGCTCTGAAGATGACTTTAGCTGCTCTTTGATATTGCACACCACCCTGGTGTAGCTGCTTGGAAGCTGAGAGAGCAAAACAGAGCGAATTTTCCCGTCAGGATCCTTCAGAATTAGTCAGCATACACATTACGCTGAATTCTCAGACGTGTGGATGGACATAATAGACTTTCAAAGACCTTTAAGTACACAAGTGTGTGTTTGTGTTGTTATAGTTACCGGTCCTCCTACCATAAATCACAAACGCTGAACAAACTCAGTTCGGCTGTCAGTCTCTCACACTCAATCTCTTACTAAGCATCGCTCTGCTTCTCAAAAGCACTCTGTAACTTTAAAACACGCACACATAAATCTAACTTGCCAAACGTCGGCCAGTACAGTGTCAGAGCTGCAGACTGCAGGGCGGTGTTGGGGATTAGACAGGTATGTGCGGACACAGAGGAAGGTTCAGGATCTCTCTCCTCCCTCCAGTTTCTGTCTTATTTATGCAATTTCTGGCCAGGAAATGAATGAATGCAAACTTTTTAAGCAAATTCAAATAAAGTGTAGTTTGGCTGGTGACCGCTTGGTATGAGTAGTGCTGCAAATTAAACGTTTACTTGTATTTAAAGGAGACGAGAGGGGGGATCTCAAGTGATGGAGAGAGGGAATGAAGGGATGTGCAGACCTACATCTCTATGTGGACAACACAAACACAGTGTGCTTCACTCATGCAGTACAGAACCTCTGACAGATAGACACAAACATATCGACGTGCCGCACACATGACTGTTATACTTCGCTAATTACAGGCGTTGATTGGATAGAGGCTGACATCTTTGACCTTAAACTCTTCAAAACCGCTGGTGGGATCATTACTACAAAAGTGTAAAATATGCTGTGCTAAACGCTGTGATGCACAAGTAGGAATGCAGAATATTCCCATCTGTTGCTGCTGCGGCCAAAAAAAACTCAAAGAGTCTGGATTTCACTCAATGTAAATATACATCATAGTAAATGAAATATATTTGTAATATTGTCATCAGGTGTGGAAAGAAATGCTCTAACTTTATAGCTACTCTTTCGGGGTAAATCAGAGAATAAAATCATTTATTATCATGTGTAGTGGAAGAGACAAATGTTTCCTTGAGAGTATTGTAAACATGATCTTGATTAAGTGAACTTCCATATCTGTGTTTGGTATTTGTATATCTTGCTTAAAGAGGTGTGTGTGAACTATTTTTGTCCAGAAACGATGCATGTAAGTGTAGAGATGCAGACGTTGACTATCCCTCATGCACAGAAAAGGCTGACTTTAACCACTTTATCTAATCTCAAATCTGACTTGCTGCCCCCTCACGCTTATAAGTGTAATTGTAAAATGAAACATACTTATTCAAATACATTTATCATACTGTACATGCACACACATACACACACATGTATTGTAGTAACAAAACTGACACACAAACTACACATGCAAAAGAGCTTTGTTGAGCCAGCCAGACATTCAAGTGTGATTTTTGGAGCAAACTCGCCACTCTATTCACACCAGTACGCCCACTTCCTGCTAAAGGATATTAAAAACAAGAACTTTATTTCGTCTCGTCAAATTTCGTTTCTCAAACGGACAGATTTAGTAGCGCTGACTCTTCGACTAAAGTGACAGAGTCCATGCTTTAAGGCAATTTACCAAAGTGTCAAGGAGAACGTAAATGAACTCTGTGCTGGTCAAGCTGTCACTCAGCATTTTAAAATGACTAACAGGGTTGCCAGGTGTGTACCAGTCTGACTCCTGACTGGAGTCAGTCATGTGGAAAAACACTTAAAGTGCCCTTCTATTTACTACCTCCTTTGCATTTTTGTTATTTACCTGTGCAACATTTGTGCAGAGGTGGCAAACCAAACTACAGACACATTTATATTTAGCACAAAAGCATGTTACTCCAAGATAATCTTATGTTTGGGGCTGAAGTTTATCCAACACTTCCTCAGATCTGACAAGGCTCATTAGTAGGTGAAGGCAGGACAACATGGCCTACTTCCTCTGTATTCCTTCCACCTACGGTACACTAGTCCTCATGGAAGTGACGAGGAAAACTAAGCATTACCTCTGACAAACCCCAAAACAACTCCTAACTGGCGTCACTTCCAGCCTAAATGCCAAAACAATCAGACGGCTTGTAATTCCCTCAGGGTTGGTAAAACAAGCAGCCCGCCCTGCTGAGCAGAGGCGAACCACACTCTGTTTATTTACCTGCTTTCTAACGCGCATGCTAGCTCGTTAATTGGGTTTAGGGGTCAATAAAGGGATAATAGTTGTTACTTTAATGGAAACCAAAGAAAGAAAGATTCAGGAAAACAGCCAGTTCAATGAGAAATGCATTAGTTAGAGAGAAAGGAAGCTGAAATTACATTAATATTTTATGTTGTGGTTGTTATGAGCAGTTGGTTCTGTGTGCAATAAGTGGATTAGAATATTTTTTTCTTTATTAGTTATGATAAATTATAATATTTTCCTTGTTTTTTGGATTATTACAGTATGAAATCATCTGAAAAATAGCTTCATTTGACCCTGTGATTACATAATAGAAGCAATTAGCATTACCAATTAGCATCTCCATGCCTGAGAGGCTGCTATTGCGCTCTCCAGAGAGACGGGCAAACACTAAAACAACACAGGGTAATTATCCTCCATTAGTGCATTTGTTTTCACCGCATGAAAAGAGAGCAGCTGGAAAAAAAAAAAAAATTTCAAAGCGCCAACGCTGTTAACTGCGACTGCTGCTCAAGGCTTGCTGAGCAATGATGGTTATAACCCAAGACAAATCCCAGATAAATTTGTGGGCAGTGGATTGTGACTAGACCTGTATGCTAAACTACTGTATGTATACATTGTGTTATTCTGACAGAAGACTGCAAAGGATTGATGTGAAAGAATGAGGTTCTGCTCAGTTAAACAATTAGATTGTGAGTTTTGCATTTTGTCAGAGTCCGAACCTCCTTCCCCTCTTATCAAATCTGAAAAACGAGTACTTAAAAACTTTTATAGCCAGAATTTATGGTGTAACAGTGAGATTATTTTTTTCAGCATTTTGTACTTCATGTAGTCAAGAGTACATTATAAATCAGCTCAAATGGGGGTTGTTTTTAGGAACTGAGCTTTTTTTTTTTTTTTTTAAGGTTTTGCCAAGACACTGATGATGGCTGGTTGACTTTAATGTCAGCGCTGGTGGTAGTGCTCGAACGGGTGGGTGGCTCGGGGCCCACAGCCACTGGGTGGTACCTTGGCTGATGCTTGTAAGAAAGAGACTACGTATAGCCCATAATTTAGAAGATCAGAACCAGGATAAATAGAGGTCCTGTAAGAAAATTAGGTGTCCGCTTACAACATGTAAACTGAATGCCCTGCTTTAATCAACTGTTCTGTCTGTTCGTCCAAAAGGGCGAGACCTTTAATCAGAATCCAGGTCCTTTCATGACAGAATTAGAAACAGAATAATTGCAGTCTGCTATGTGAGCACTATTGATTTCCTGGATCAAGTTTGCCCTACCTCATATCTCTGTTCCGTGGTGTTGTTACCCTATTTGAGAACTTTCTTTGTTTACTTTGGCAAGTGTTGAAGCACTCCACATTCCTCTGTTTATTACCACAGAACACCCAACGTATTGAGCGCTTGTTTCCGTTCCTTTGGCCACATATACACTTGTCATCAAACAGCAGGTTTGTGTGGTCACTGAAGTCAAGCAATTATTTTCCAATTTGATTCAACAACTTGGATTCTGACTTTTTTCTTCGCAGCCCCGGGTGGCAAACACATAGCCTGAAGCCAAGTAATTGGTTGTTATGGGGCTTGTTAAGAGGAAACATGTTGCCCAGCGGGCAGCATACCTTGTTTAAGGAACTGTGCCTATCTTAATTCTGAGTGAGTTCACCACAACTCTGTCTGCTACCCTCATTTCATGGCTATGAAAAAATATATAGTGGTTTAAAATAGAAGCCTTAAATATAGGCCTACAGCAGGGTAGATAGAGCAGCAATGCCCAGCCCATGTTGTTAAAACCACTACGTGCTGGTTTGGGGAAATGTATTGCCTTGCACTTTAAAGTTTTATATAGCCTCCTGTCCTCTTTGGGTTCAGTCGAGTTGAATGAGAAAGACAGTTTTTCTGCTGTGTCTTGAAATGGAGGACATCTGCAAAAGTTATATGTTTGAGTATGTCATCACTCTATAAAGCTGCTCTAATCAATATTTTTATATTAACAATGAACAATAAAGTGGCTATATGTAATATGAAAGGTGTTACTTGTAGTGATAAATCCCAACTCTGCAGTTTCCCTCAGGAGCATTTTAGCGTCTTTTAGCATCCGTCTGTTTTAATTTTACGGCCTGCAACTTTACCGTTTTGGTTAGTGGAAACCAGATATTAGCAGATATTAGCTCTTCAGCTAATGAGACAGCTAGCTGCCTCCGTCAACAGCTAAACATTTTACAACAAAACACCCCCGCAATGACAAGTGGCCCACTCCCAAGCACACATAGCTAAAACAATATTATTTCAACAAAGGAGCAGAAAACAAGATACAGAGCGATAGCAGAACATAGCTTACCCCTTTTCCTTTTCCTGTTGGTAGTCCAAAGCACATATTTCACAACAAAACCGCGGTGTGTTGCTCCCCGGCCACAACTCGCTGAGCCTGCTGGTGTTTAGTGAACATAATTGGTAGAGTGAGAGATGCTTTGCAGAAACACGGTGCAAAACACAACATTAGAGATCTTTTAAGTTATGTGAGCAAGGAAAAAGATATCACCTGAAACAGTCACAACAGTCTCGTGCTGCTGCTCGCTCTGTGAGCAAGAACAAGCGTAAGCAACAGAATGCTGACTGCAGCTCACTTAACGGCCACCGGTGTCACTAATGAGAAGGAATTTCTGATTCCTACGTATAGAACCTTTAAGACAGACACTTACTGCTCAATCTGAGTTGCTAGACTTGGTACTTGAAACATGTTCAGGTCTAGTTGTTGTAGTACATTCTACTGACTGTTCATTAGACCTTGTAATATCTGTCCAATATTTCTTAGGGCATACAGTGTAGAAATGTGTTAGTGACAAATTACCAAAGCAAACTCTGTGTACATTTGTTGTAACTTGTAAAAAAATATACATATATATATATTTGGATACAGTACCAGTCAAAAGTCTGGACACACTTTCTTATTCAAGTGAATGGGAAGGTGTGTCCAAACTTCTGCCTGGTGCTGTATAGTGAACTGGGAGAATGCTCCTCACCATGCTAACATTTCACTTATCTTGCTGTCTTTACTTATTAAATACTACAAGCTCTTTCTAAGTTGTTCAGTTGTAGAAGTCACTTAAACAGTTTGCATAGATAATCCCAACAGGTGTTAAATGTTGTTTTGCCAGGCAGCACTGGGACCGAGACCTGAGGGTAATGTCAGGTGTGGGGTTTTTCAAAAACATCAGAAGCCTTTTTGTGAAATGATACCAAAACACAAATTATCATTTTCTATAGCCACTAGTTTTTATGAGTAAGGGGGTCTTTCATCTGCTCTCCACAGGCCTGTTTACTCCAGTCTGAACATAAAAGATGATTGTGGGAATTTGTGTGTTTTAGCTTACACACATACATGTATTTGTGTGTGAGTGCATGTATATATACACAATTAGATGCCTTTAAAAGATCTGAGCTGGTGTCTGATGAAAGAAACGTGCACTCAGATGAAGGAAAGACCATTACATAATGATAAAACAATGTTTTCCATCAAGTCAGGAATACTGGAGGGCAGAGGAAACACACACATAAACCTAGGCTCTTTCAACTGCTGCTCAGTTTACAAAAAAGATTCAGTTGTTTCATTGATAATACGCAACTGCAGCAAGAAATGACTTAATGCAGTTTTACTTCATTGTGCTGCAACATTTTCCTCTGTTTAGTCTAAGAGCCGGTCTCTGCTTCACACTCCAACTTTAGGTATTTTACTCTCTTCACACAAACTAGAGAGAATGCATTTATTTTTGTTTAGAGAAAGATAGTTTTTACAGAGCCATTCCACATATCTTAAGGCCAAGCTAAATAAAGAGGAAAGCAAGGGAGATGTCTTGTAACCCCTCCCACCCCTCCTCCAAATAAAGTCTTATGTAACAGGTCTTTATTTCTGTCTGTCACTCAGAAAGTTGCTACTCTGTGACAGAGAAGTAGACAAGTACCTTTAAAAATGATCACCAAAGGCTTTGACACATATTGGGGGGGTGCAGCTGACTCATTATTATAATTTTACTGCTTGCTGACACCAGAGACAGCAAAATTGTTAACACTGACAGAGTTTGGATGTGATTCTGCAAAAAGCGTGAAGTGTGCTGCCAGTTTTCTATAAAGTGATCCATAATCTCAGTTTTAAAGAGCCTTTAAAGCCAAATGTGATGTAAATTCATGCCAATTTTCTTCTTCTTTGTTTTTTTTAATCTAATTTGAAGACAGAGGAAAGTCCCAACTCTATTAATCCCACCAGCATTTTGCTGAGCCTTCCATATCACAAAACACAAGACATCTTAATACTGTTATCAGTAGTGACTCTTCCTGTCTCTGCTTACAGCAAGTGGAATACCACAGTATGTAACTGCAAGACATTTCATTGCTCTAGAGGAGCACATCCTGGCTGAGACAGATTAATGTATTGATGGGAAAAGATGGGGGTGTGCTCTCTGAGGATGGCCTGAAAAGCATTTTTGAAAAGTTCAGATGGAATGTGGTCGTCCCCTGTGGAAAGCAAACCTCCCCTCGGCCAAATCTCACACCTCTGTCTCAAAATGCACTCCCCTTCTCTGAAACCCACCTTTGTCTCCCGCCGCTTCTCAGTCTGTCTTTCTCAGTATGCCTCCTTTTTTTACACTTAGACACTTTTCCCTCAACGCTCGTCTTTTATGTGAAGACAGGAGTACAAAATGTTACTGACGGCACATCACTACAGCCAAAACAGTAAGGGTTGGTGCTAAAATCCACATCCTGCCATCACCTGTCACAGTTATGAACTCTTCAATATATAGATCTTTTTTACCCTCCTTGTTTACCCTCCAAACACCAGATCCTTCAACTAAAGCCGCAGTTGAGACTTACTGTAGTAGTGCAGCTCCAAGCTGCAACCATAACCCCACACAAATGTTCTGGTCTACTGGAGAAACCACATTTTCCAGATGTTTTGAAGAGACATCTTGAATGAAAGCAACTCAGTCCAAAGTTAACAGAGTCTTTATCCAAAGACACACAAACCCCCAACTTCCAAGAAGCTGTACTTTTTACTGAGGGTTCAAAACTTTGGTTGAGTCCTTATTCTCGGCAGGGGACTCGTTCAGCACAGAACTTGAAGGTGTGGTTAATGGTGTTGATTACATGGGTGGAGAGAGATGGGTTGCGTTGCAAGTGTGTTTGTGTTTATGTTTGAGAGCGAGAGTGATGGAGGCCAGCGTCTTAGCACCTACTGCTCTGAAATTTAAACCTTTCCCCTCAGTTACTTTGCAACCAATCAGAAACGTTCAGGAATTAAGAAGCGGTCAAAGGTCATGTTAGGACCTTGGATAAGCCCAGTTTGAGGTTAAATGGGGGACTCTTGAGTGCTGATTTTTACACACACACACATTGTTGCTACATCCCTTGAAAAGCCATCAGTTGTCTGGCCTGGTTCACTGGCCCAGATCCTGGTTGTGTAGTGTTTCCACTGGCCTGGCCCAGAACAACTTGCCTGCCTCTTGGCCCTCTGGCACCCCTCTGCTGCACCAGCCTGGTTTGGACTGGACTGAATCTAGGCCAGTCCTGTAAATCCATCCATCACCCTGTAGAAAACAAATGCTCACCCCAAGATTCGGCTAAGAATTGCCACACTCTCGTCCACTGTTTATGCAGCCTTCCTTTTCTCTTGTTTTCGCTCCCTACCTCTTTTTTTTTCCATTTCCATCTGTTCCTTTGCCACTTTCTCTCTCTAAATCCTCATGCCGTGTGTCTCTTCTCTGACCACACTGTATTCTTTTTCTCTCCCTCCTCCTGTTTCCTCTGCTGGAAGTGTGCAAAAAAAAAAGAAAGAGAAAAACTTCCATGTAAATTCTTTCCTGGATAGCAAACTCTGGGCGAACAGATGCGGCCTCTGTGTTGTCCTCTGCACTGCAGTGGACGTGTATGACACACACAGACAACCATGCCACTGGGTGCGTTGGCTGGGTGGTGTTGCCAGCTGGAACGTTAGTGTCTCTAATCACTACATGCAGTTCCAGGACATACTCAACCGCAGGATTTCAAAAAACCGCTGTCTTCTCTGAGCTCTCCTGTATCTCCCCCCACCCATTCGCGTGCCCATCCATGTGCATGTGTTATTGTTTATGCATCTTTTATCTGTGAATGTGTGTGCGAGAGGGTGTGTAAACAAGTCCACAATATTGTCTATGCACATCTTATATAGCGTGTCTATGTGCTGCTACTGCATGATTGTGCAACTGCTTTTGGTATGAAAAGAATGTGTACTGATTGCCCTCCATTAAAGTTTGCTATAATTTGTGATGCCAGTAGGACACATTTGGCAGATTTATATCTCATAAACTTTTGTTTATGTCTGTTCATGAAATTTGCTTGAGGGAACACAGTTGAATGCAGTGAAAAACATTACAGGGAGACATCAGATGAGTCAAAATACAGTAAAAAAAAAAAGAGATAAATGATGAGCTATTGAGATCACACCCTTTGGGAATCATTAGGAAACTGTCCACTTTCATCAGCCGGTCTGTTTATTTCAATATTCGTTGTCCTTTTTAGTTGTCTGTGCTCTTCATAGTTTCTCCAAACAAAAAACTAAGTCTGTTAAGGGCAGCTGACCACAAAATTGGAAACCATCATCATCTGTCAGCCTCTCTCCTCGACTCTAAAGATGATCCTTACAACTTTTTCTCTCTCTTTCTTATATGTTTCATAACAAGTCATTGTGTGCCGTGGCTCTAGAATGTATCTTAGTGTCGGCTTTTCTATAATTAACTGTTCCGTTATAATGAGGTGTTTCTGAAATGCTGAAGCGAACCGCTGACCGCTAGCTAGCGTAGCCTAGCCCACATGGTTAAATTAAAGAGAGCCTCGATCTTCAAGGCCACGCTTTGCTGGAGCCAGCGCTCGCAGATGGCAACCCAGTGCACTATAGTGAGTACTAGCAAAGCTACAAAACATTCAGAAAAAAAAAAAATCAGAAATATTTTGTTTATTTCTGGTGCTGTTGATGATTCACCACGTTGGAATTATATGCCTGGCGCTTCTTGTGAGCGTAGATAAACAAACGAATCCGGCAGTGAAACCATCCAGCGAGTGAACTACAACGACCACAAATTGTTGCACATAAATAGCAGCACATGGACGTGATAATGAGAAAGTAAACCATCGTTAATTTCACACAAGTTATAGTTAGCTCACAAAACACAAAGCTGTTAAACCTACTGTAAACAACTGACTCACAGTCATGTATTCCTAATATGAAAAATAATGCTTTAAATGTTATTAGAATATATATTGCACAATAATGTAAAAATAATACAACTGTTATTATTATATTATTACAGTGTTATGTAAGTATTACCAGTATAGTGGCCATATTATCATGTTCCTAAGCCACTTAGTCTGTAAAGTATCTTAGTTTTGACTCACGTTCCATTGAATTAAATCCAGTTTTCTTGTGAAAACCAA
The DNA here is from genome assembly GCA_038419695.1 of Scomberomorus guttatus. Lineage (NCBI taxonomy): Eukaryota > Metazoa > Chordata > Actinopteri > Scombriformes > Scombridae > Scomberomorus > Scomberomorus guttatus. The sequence continues at coordinate 14,247,127 of CM076462.1, forward strand.
ATGTACTCACAAGTTATCAAAATCTCATGTACACACGTTATACACGAATGCTTGTTTCAGTATATATATATATAACCTTGGCAGAGTTTACATACTCTTCAAAACATACTTAAATTGTACATAAGCTACATAAACTGTTGCATGAACTTAAATAAGGTTAGAACATATATAATGTGATTACAACAGAAACAATTTATAAAATACCAATATGTGCCTAAGTGGCTCTTAGAATTAGCAAAGTGTTGTTCAAAAGAGTCGAAAGTAAAATTACTAAGTAAAAGTGCCTCAAAATGACACTTAATACTTGAGTAAATGTACTTTATTAGTTACTATCCAACACTGACTCTACCCCGGCTGCAGTAAACTGCCAACCTGCCAAGCATGAAAAACCTTCATTCATTAATGCAGAAGCACACATTGCTCAGTCACAAACATATGTTTAGATAGAGTGTGGTGTACAAGTTGCTGTCTGTCTATTTATAAGAGTGGAGGATCCCAGTGGCTTGGTCTAAATAAAGGGGTTGAAGGATCAGTAGAAACTGGGCCTATGAGGTTATTCTTCCCACAAAACAATTCTCCACTTTCCTGACTGCGTTGCTCCACAGAGATGGAGAGCCACACCACTCGAACCAGACTTTCAAGGAGTTTGTGTGTTCCTGCTGACGTCTGCTGCTTGCTGATATTAAAAGCTTTTTTAGGGAAACAGGTGGACATGTAGAGTGTCCTGCTCTGCACTGTTTCCTAAATAACCAGATGTCCTCTACTTTGTGTCATCCTTTATCGCCTCTCCTCCTCTTTATCTTTGTCTCCTCTTTTTCTTTAATCCCTCTGACAATGTCATCTCCCAGACTAGAGTCTTAACGGGTGGGACAGATTCCTGCTTGTGTATTTATAGGCTGAGCTAAAAGCCTTTGCCCACACAAAATCTCTGTGATGGACGTTGTACTGGAACACATACGACACATTGATTACAGGCCAGTGGAGGCTGTCTGAGTCTGTGAACCGTGACCGGCAGAATACGGACAGAAATGACCACGAGTGACTAGAAATACGGCTGAAGGAACTCAGGCATCTTTAGTTACTGTGAGCGCTGCTATTGTGCGGTTAAGTGCTGATGTCACTTGTGTGTGAGAGACATGTTGAGGTTCAAATGTAACTTGGATCTAGCACTTGGCTAAGCCAGTAAGTTCAGAATTGGGCGTGGGATGCTGTGTAGTTTTTATTTTGGAATTTGCTTTCCACTTTTTACTGTCTACATCATCTCAGTATTCAGTATCGCATTCATTTTTCACACTTTGGTGCAAAAACTAGATTGATGCATGCCAGTCACAGACCGTGAATGAATGCTCGCCATTCAAAGACAGACTGACCGCGATTGAGAGTTAATCATCATAGCTGCCCTCAAAAAGACAATGAACTGATCGTCAGATGACGTTTATGAATGAAAGCTAGTTATTTCTTACCCCGGCTATATCTGTGAGCCAGTGTTTGGCTTACAGTTGAAGCCGTGCCCGTGTTTCCAGAGGCCAGTCAAGGGTGAGAGAGTTCCCCTCACCTTAACACCGCGGAGCTGCACCCGCCCTGCATTAGCATGAATCAACAGCGTCGGCGTGTGGATGCTGTGTTTGTTTGCCTCTGCCTTTGCATGCGTGAGTACAGTAGCTATATGTGTGTGTAAGAGTAAGAGAGAGAGCGAGAGAGCGTGTCAGGCTTAGCAGGGTGCCTGTTGGGAGGGTGAGTACAGTACAGACTGTCAGTGTGTTACCTCTGACCAAGATGTGATATACTGTGTAACCCTGCCCTAACACAGCAAGGGAGGCAGATTTAGCACCTTCAACCCACCAAATGCCTTCCTTCCACCCCTGATGACAGAAACAGGGAAGGAGACCACTTGGCATTCTGCTGCTACTGTAAGGAAACCCACTTTATGAAGAAAATTAGGGTCCTAATGACCCATAATGGGTGTATATTTCTTCATCGCTTTTTCTTTAGAGCTTGTGGTTTGGCTTTAGTCTACAAAGAAGTGGTGGACTAAAAAAAACATCAAAAAAAACAACAGGAGTGGGCGAAAGACAAATGACCAAAATGTAGTAAAATAGTCATTTTGTATGCGAGGCTGACTGTGTATATGTTGTGTCAAAAGAAATATGTTTATATTATAAAGTATTTGTGCATTAGTGCCTTTATTATCTCAATGAATTGCCCATTGTTAAAGTCAGCAATGATGTTTGTCTTTCTAAATATAAAGCGGTTACTGAACGACTCAGAGGGTCATAAAGACCAGCTCTTTCCTGGCAGCTAGCTGATGGTGTGGAGATGATGAAGGGAAATGAAGCCTGAGAAGCTACAGAGGTCAAAAAGTTCAAGCTTTCTTTCTTTCTTTCTTTCTGTCTGTCAGAGATTATGTTGATATGCGCAGTTTAAGAACAGTTTTCTACTTTCATCAGTAAGGGTATCTTTCATTAGTGACTCACATGCAGAAGAAATGGTCATCTGTACTAAGCCACCAGTGAGCTCCAGACACTTGTGCAATGTTTACACACCGTGCTTAGTGAAAGCAGCAGCAGCAGCTTTCAGTCCTCCCTCTGTCTGCACATGATGCATTCAGGCACAGTAATGAGTGTCGGCCACCCGTGTTTTAGCAGAGCTCAGAGCCCAAAACACAATCACTGCAGTTACGCAGAAAGTGAGAGTGAAATACAAAACAATGCGCGGCCTGTGTAAGCAGCTATTGATTAAAATAGAAGCATAGCTGTTCTGTTAGATGCGTGTGAGACAGCTGACTGAAAAACGTGGCGTGTAACGATTATTTTCATTGTCCATTAATCAGCTGATTATTTTCTCAATTCATTTTGTCCACAAAATGTCAGAAAACAGTGAAAAATGCCTGTTACAATGTCTTAGATCCCATGGTGATGTCAAATGTCTTGTTTTGTGTCAACAGAGATACAAACAAAGATACTCAGTTTGCTATCATGTATGACATATAAAATTGCCAAATCCTCACATTTGAGAAGACTAAAACAATTATGTGTTTATCAAAATAGTTTCTTAATTTTCTGTCGAACAGCTAATTGATTAATTGCCTAATCGTCGCAGCTCTAGCATAAACGCTTTCTCCATAGACACTGTGTTCGTGACTTACTTTATTGAAAAAGTAAGCGCCTGCACAGAAAGTATTTCAATTGCGTTTTTCAGTCGTCCGAGTGTATTTTCCTCTGTTTTATTATGCTCTGAGCGCTAACAAAACACGGCTGACCTACACTCAACGTGCCTGAATGCATCCTGTGTAGCTGCAAACGGAGGAGTGAAGCTGCTGCTGCCTTTGCTGTGCAGGCTGTGTAGTCATTGTGTTAAAATGCTCAAAAACAGAATCTGGATACTTTGAGGCAAGAATGACTTTGGTTACTTAAACAGTTTGCGTACAACTTCCTCCTCATGCCATCATGCTTTTTCACATAGCCGTATCACGCACTCATCATCACCACAGACTGTATCAATCAGCTGACTAAACCGCAGTTTTATGTAGTTTCATGTGTATCAAACACGTACATTACTTGGGCGAGCAGATTTCTTTTAATGTGTTCAGGGTTTTCGTGGATATAGATAAAACTGCTTTTGATTGCCGCGCACTCTGAGCATAAGTCAACCCACAAGCCCAGATTGAGCTAGACGTGCTACCTTTAGAAAACTTCAAATGTGATGTTACATCCAGTTTTAAAAGCTGTTCCATCCCCACTCATCTTGCAGTTCTGTTTTATATGTTTGGACGTGATTGTTATTGCTGGCCGTGGTCGACAGTACAAACATTCAGATTGTGCCTTTAAATCTTATTAATGTTTATGTTGAATTGATTTTAGAAAGCCCTGATTGTTAAAGTATGATCATCAGCAGTATATTCTGCCTGTTTCAAAGGCTTCGTCTATAAATGCTCTGCTGTTCTTGAAAGTGCGATCAGCCATCTGTTGTTTATTGCTCTGTTGTTGTTCTTTGCTCTCGTTCTGGCCACTGTGGTCCAGTGAAGCGCCAAATGCGTAGGCCTGTCAATGCATTATCACCAAAGTGCTCAGCCATAGTCACTCCATTTAGATTGTTCACTTCACTTAAATAAAAAAAATTTATCTGCTCATAAAAAGAAATCGGTTCAGTCAGGATGCTTTGTAGTGCAGACAGTAAACATGTTTTTGATCATGCAAGCGTGATACGTGATACCTCAACTGTTGTTCAAAAAGTTTGTTAAAGTTCTCTGAGGCGGATCACCGTCACCAACATGTGCTCAACACATGGCAAATGCACTTTATTTGGCACCTGATGAGGGTAGGGAAAAAATAACGTGTAGGGAAGTGTGTGTGTGTGTGTGTGTGTGTGTGTACGAGCTGATGTGTGTATGGAGTTCAGAAGGCACTGTGATGAAGTCATGGGGTACAAGGTGGTCTGCTGCAGACGCACATCCTGTGGCTTCTGGTAACAGACACTGTAAAATGTCCTTGCACATTTACACACACACACACACACACACACACACACACACAGAAGCACACTCTCTTTCATTCTTTTCTGCACATGCAGACATGCACACACAAATTCAAACCTTTCTCTGTCTGCATTTTGTTTCCTTGTTTTTCTCCCACTCACACTGTACATGCAATCAAATGTACAAACAACACATCTACACACCTTACTCTGTATTTAACATATCACACACGCACACACACACACACACACACACACGCATATCCTGAAAGAACTGAGCACAAAACAAGGGAGTGTCGGCGTCCTGGTCCAGCAGCGGTTTAACCTGGCACTGACCGGCGCTGCAGACCAAGATGGGGCCTGACAGCAGTTTCCGTCAAATGAGTATTTATGTAACAGATGATGCAGGCATAGAAGCCAGGGCTCTGCCACCGCCACTGTGTAATTAGTGAGAGGTTTGTGGGGTTGGGGTTTCAAGGGATTCACACACACGTGCGAGCACACACACATGAACAAAGACACAGGCACACATGCACAAAGACCCTCATCGCATACTGTACATGTCGTGTGCGCAAGTAGCTACACTGAGAGGATTATGTGCATGCAGGCGTATGTTTTAAATGATTTTCTTGTATGCGCCAAATTTCATTATAAGTTATAGATATTGCAGAAATACACATACAGCATGTAGAAGCACAAGCACACACAGGCACCTAGACTGTGTTTGCACAGCACTGCTGTATGTGGAAAACAGTTGACGGTGGAGAAGGAGAGTCATGGTTTGGAAGACTTTAATTCTTCCCAAGTAGTAATTAGGTAAGAAAAATATTACCCAAATATGATTATAATGATGATGTATTAGGTGAATTAGAGTAATGCCATTTTCTCATAAAAATAAATTAGCTTTTGAACATTTGTGGAAAACTCACTGGCACAATGTATCTTTGACTATATGGCCTTACTTCTGGCCTGATTTGCAGTCAGCAGCAGTGGGTAGAAACATTTCACCTCTGACTGTTGCACCTGATGGTATGTATTGACTCTTTTCTGTCAGTTTTTGGTTAATGTGTCTATTTCCATTGCTGCAGTTACGTTTGGTATTTATTGCAGAGGCGACTTTGTTACTTTGTCTTATTTTTTTCCTCAGTTAATGCCCTTTTGCGTCTACTTTTGCTGTCATAGAGGCTGATTTATACTTTATTTGACTGACCAGTATTTACTACTTCCACAGTGAATAGGACTAAGGAATCAATGCCCAAATTATGTTTTTTATTGTAGTCTCTGGCTCAAATGCATCACTCTTTCTGATTTCTTATTTTATGCCTCAGCCAATAGGTGAACGGGTTCCTTTGTTATCTAATGGTGTAAAAGTGAGAACATTTGACTTTTGCATAGGAACATAATGTAGTTACTTTAGGATTTTGACATTTTGATATTCTTTAATACCATTTGGTGGACTAAGATAGATATTAATACTAAAAGAATCCATTGTATTGCTCATATGGCTTTTTAATTGACAGCCAGTGATACTGCCTGACCTTTACGTGTTAGGATAATATACCGTATGTCTGGAATGGAACATCTCTGTGCTGAAATCACACCTCTCTGTGTCAAACAGTACAGAGTTAACAGTCGAGGTCTATTGTTGGGGCACATGAGAAAACTAGGACGCTTCAATGGACCACAGTCACACATTGTGTGGAGCTCTCTTTTTTCCCCCTGTGGAAATATTTTATGACATAGTCTCACTTTTGACAAGGCTATCCAAAAACCTATTACAACTACCCTAACTTTTCTTTGGACTATACGCCTCTCATTCCATTCCATCATTCCTCTACCTCCGTCTTTTATCATCTGGCTCTCAGAAACATTCATTTTCCCAATCTCTTTCTCCCTCAGTCCCTCTATTCCTTCCTTCCTCCTCTCTCCAGTCCCTCACTCCAACGTGAGACTTTGCACCACACAGGCTCTCTTTATGCAGTGTGTTTGTTCTGCAGGGCAAAGCTGCAGCACCGTCCCTGCCGTGCTGTCTGGTAAGCCAAAGTCTGATGGGAGCTGCTGCTCGCCGTTGCGGAGACAAAAAAAGAAAGATAAGATGTTAGATTTGCAGGCTTGAGGCAAGTGCATCACAATCAATAACTCTTGAGTTTGTGAGTGTGGTTGACAGGTACACACATGGACACACGCATTGAAGTTGTTACAGCTTATAATTATATACAAACGAATGCATGTTTATCCTGCCGTCACCTACAAGACAAGAATCTCCCTCACAGCTGCTTGTGTCCTTGGGCCAACACTTCCTGTTTGGAAGCAACAAAATCCCATCATACTTCATCGCCAATATGCTGCTTAATCATTACAGCCATTTATCATCATTTTGTGTGCTGTGTGATTTTTCATTACATTTCACTAATAAGAACATTAGATATCAGGATGGATCGCCTCGTTTGGTAATTTTTCAAATAAGTATTTATTTCAGTCCTCCTGTTTGTGTGTGTGCCAGTGTATGTAGTGGATACGCAGTATCTACGTCTGTGTGCACATGAATCAGTGCTTCCTGGTGGAATCATTAGGTTTTTTCTCCGCAGGATTTCAGGCCATTCGAGCTCTATCTGCCAGATGTGCAATTCATCTTCTTCTGGTGACCTCCGCAGAGGGCTCACAAACTGATTTAATAACAATTTGTTCCTGTTTCGCGCTTGCCGTCTCTCACTCGTCCCCACTCTTGTCTCTCTCCCCCTGACTCCCTGTCTTTTCATTTCCTCACTGCGCTGTAAACTACAGCAGCTGCTTTTCCCCCCGATTCTGTTTCTTGTGTCACATGACGAACCCGGAGGAATTCCGGTCCTCTCTTGTAATTCACTGTTTCTTTCTGATCCCTCTTTCATATGGTACTTTTTGTCCTCCCTCCTCACTCTGTTGCCCCCATTTTACGTCGTTCCTCTTTGCCGTCCAGAACTTTATCCGCACCCCCAGGGGGGTCCCACAGGGTGCTGGGCAGCAGGTGATTTAGATAGCACACCACAGACATTCTGCATTTGTACGTGGCTCTTTGTCTGCAAGCGTATGTTGAATATTTTCCTTTAATTTAGACACAGGAAGACAGAGGAGATAACTGAAGTTTTCATTGACTATGCTGCACACATTCAGGCTTCTGGCAGATGTGACTGTGTGTTTCATACGTGTGTCCTTGGCTGCGGTGTTAAATCCCGCTGCTCTGTGCAGCTATGATAGAGCACCGTGCAGGTCCTCCAGATTCCAGGCCTTCTCAGTGGCTACACGCGCATCCAAGCATGAAACCTAAAGCAAGCAGATAGCTGACGCTCAGTGTGAGATCACATGCAGTCGGAGATATCCTGCAGGTTTAAGACTCAAGAACCGTTTTTTGTATTCCGTGAGAAGCGGTATAAGGCGACATTTCTTGGCATGTCGCAGTAACATAACAGCTGCTTTTTTAGTCTGTTCACAGTGGAGGCACGTAAATAAACCTTCATGGCTAACATTATGACAGGCCAGCAAAAATACAAAATAGATGTTAAGACTCAGTTCACCAACAATCTAAAAATATCTTGGGTTGTTGGTGATTATACAGCTAGGCATGAGTGCACACCCAGCTCTTTTTGTTTTTCTAGATGTATCTATAGCGTGTCTCATTTGTGACTCAGCAGCATCACCACCGAATCCCAAAACAAGGATGTAGAATGTTTAGAGTTCCCCCCAACCGGCTGTTTTCTGTTTTCAGTCCACATTGTCATGATGAAAGGAGTCGTAAGAAAACATTTTTTTTCTCCTGTCCTGTGCCTCTTTCTTGCTAATGGTTACCAGTTAGACCTCAACTCAGGCAGGAATTCTTCCAAAAAAATGATTTTGGTTGGCTGAGGCTCAGGGCCAAGGAAACTGTATTGTAAACAAACAATTAAAGCAGGGTGTTTGTCTAGCTTCTTTCACTCAGGCACTCAGCCTTCTGTCCCTGTTGCAGTTGAGCCGTGTGGTTGTAAATTTAAATCCGAGTGGAAGCTCTCAGAAAAAAGACAAAACAACAAAAGAATTGTAGGTATATTTAATTCATACACTTCATACACCAGATTCTATTGTAATTAACATGAGACAAAAGGTCTGTTTTCAAAAGTGACAAAACTCCAGTTTCATGGTTGTTTCATAGTGATTTGTCGTATGTTTTCTGGTAATACTCAGCCATAGTCAAAGCTAATTGGGCAGCATTTTCTTTTTTATAGAAAGATTTGTCTGTGGCAAGACGAAAGGCACAACAATGTGCATTTATGGAAGGGAGAACATCTTGCTGGTACTAACTGTGCACCATCTTACAACAAGACAACTAATTAATGCACTCTCCGAAACCATTCATGTTTTTTTTTTTTTCCCCCAGTTCCGCTTGTGTATGGCACAGATGTCACCAGTGGTGTTTGTGTGTAGCTGTGGGGCTCCGCCAATTATGCATGATGCATTTCCACATCTGGCGAGTGTTTTGTGAGTTTAGAGGTGGTGTAACGCAACGGAGGCCCAGTAGTTGCCCAGTTGTGGTTGGTTTTTAATGGGTTGGCTGCTGAAGTTCCACTGTTGTTGTTGTTGTACAAGGGTCTACCACAAAATATTCAGAAATGACATGCATTTTGGCTTTCTTTATCGTATTTTGTGCTGCTGACAAGATAATGTGCAGTCTACTTAACACATTAACTAACATGTTTATATGTGAAATTTCCCCCTCGCCCCGATGGGTAGTGTTGTTTATCATCAAAATTTCTATCAATCTAGAAGTAAAAGGTCCCCTCCATTTGACTTCTTATGTAGGGGTCTGTGTGAAAAATCACTGGTCAGTCAAAATGGCCACCAGCAGGCTCTTTATCCACAAGGGCAGGCTAGCAAGACAGCTGGTGTCGTGCTCACATGCACACAAGCCGAGACGAGGTATGTGGAAATTGCACAAGCACTGTAGCGCTCTCTAAAAGGGAAGTGACTCGTTCAAAATTAGCTGACAGAGCATGCAACAACATTTTCTGCTTCTTACGTGATTCTTTTGACATTATTGTGGCAATATAGACGTGATCACCCACAGGATATAATACTGAAGAATGAGCATTGCTCTATGCTTCACTCCCTTCACTTGTGGATAAGTGATGAGTTCTCCTACTTCAACTCCGCGGCGTCAGACATCTATTAAGGTTTCAACCGTCAAACCCAATTTTCTACTTCATGGCTCATTTCTTCATTTCAGAGTTTGCCTGATTTCCAGAGGCAGTCAGTGCTCATAGACAGCTTGCCGGATAGATTAGGGTCTCATGAGGTCAGGATTCAAACCTGTTTGTGTGAAGAAATCAGTGCAGATAAAAAGATAAAGTAACGGTGAGCCTAAAAGCAATACTTTGTACTTGGCTCACCTAAATTAGATTAATTACCCTGCAAAAACACCTCGTAAACATAAACTCTCCTTGTGCATGTCAAGGGCACCTGCAGTGCAGCCCCTGTGCTGTGAAATGTTATTCTAAAAGTGATAGAAAACCTCTTTTCCCCTAAAATTTTAAATTCAGGAATCCTACAGCACCTCTGCCTCGGGGCTATAAGCAGGTGACACTCCACTCCTCCTCATGTGTTTTCTTTGCATGCCCAACTTTCCTCAGTTGATTTTATCCACTTTGCTTGGCTTCATTCAGTCTCGCTTCAAGTTTTGAGACATCAAATAACTCAGCTGGGGTCCAGCAAATCAATTTACTTTGTCAAGTGTGAAATTCACTGATTATAGTTTGAGAGTGACAGTTCAAAGTGTGTTATTTTTTAACATTAATTTTGAATGCAACGGTGGCTTAACAGACAGTTGATCGACCGTTATCTAACGAAACATGCTAGAGGTGAGACAAATTTCGCCAGTGCATCGAGAAAGGTCTGTTCATTACTGCAAAGTGTCGCTCAGTTATGAATGCCTATCATGGATGCTTTAGGCTGTCATGTGGCATCTTTGTCAACCATAGATGTAGTTTGCCTCTTGACTGTTTGATGCAGGCATCCACATAGACAATTTTCTCCTGACTTCAGTTCACTTCAGTTCCTTCTGTCCTTCGCAGTAGGCATTGGAAATGATTAGGATTTTTTTTTTCTTCCTCCTTGTTCTGCCAAGCATGTCTTTTATTTTTGACTTCTGGGCGTTTTGGCTGCACAGCCACCAGAGTCAGCACTGCTTTGCTTGGTCATCAGCTTAGTGGTACGTCCCTGTCGTACAGTTTACACGGTGGCAACCACAGGTGTCCACAAATCACATGCTGACAGTCATTCTGAAGTCTCCCAACCCCTGTGCATCTGTGTGCATGCGTGTATGTTCCTACGCTCCTCCTACTACATTTACAGTAACCAAAATTTTAGGGAAGCAATAAGTCCACAAATTAGTCTAGGTTTTGGTGTTGGGCACCTGCAATAACAAAGCAGTGGCACAGCATTTCTATTTATATCATTAAGCTGTGACCATTGTTGACTCCCAAGTGATAGGCATAGTAGGTGGAGACCCTGACCCTTAGCTTAACTCCCTTCTGTAATTAGGGAGATGGGCAGAGCTATGGGTCTTAATGGAGGGCCACTCCCACATTCCAAATCAAAGGGTTGGTGACCACACATACACACACACCACACACACACACACACACACACACACACACACACACACATTTCACAGACCTATAGACACAAACAGACACAGAAAATTATGTATCTAACCCATGCACTCTGACTAGAATTTGTTTGCACATGCTGTCTATTATGGCGCAAATGTTTAGTAAGAACTGTAACCATAGACATGTGTCTAAGTTTAACTGGGTGTGTTTTACAAAGCTGTGCCAAGCTGAAGTTATGTAATTTTCAACTGCAGTGCAGACAGTCAATATCTGTCTGCCTTTCTATCCGTCTAAAAGCTATACTCAGTATATGTACATTTTCAGTACATTTTCATCTGTGGTAGATAGAGAAACTACACTAGGATGTGGTTAAGGATGACAGAGTTCTTCACAGACTTCACCGTCTTTATAGACTGTGCAACCTGTAATCTGGTTTCACATACTCGTAGAACATTCCAGGGTAGCAGCTCTGTAACCTTCCGTCTTTTCTTTGAGTCGTGTCCCACGGCGAATCGGAGGCCCCTTTAGCTTCAACTTTTGCGCCTATCCTCTTGGCATTACTCTCAAAAGCCATTCCTGTGTGGTTTTCCGCTCCCACCTCAGCCTATTCTGGGATGTGTTCTTTCCTAAGCCCTACTTAGCTAGGTTGCCAATTTCACAAAGCAAATGAAATGGTCTATGCTCTAAATATATGTTTATGAAATTCCCGAACTTACTGTAGCATTCCTGACGCAGGCCAACACCAAAGGGAAAATTCCAGAGCCTGAGGGAATTGTTCTGGGCTGATTTGGTCAGAGCCGGGGTTATTCCCAGAGAAATATAGTGAGCTCAACATTACAGACTACAGTTTTCACAGATTTTTATCAGGAAATATTCCCATTTTTTGTCGATATTGATAGCTTACATTACCTACACACCAATACTATCTACTCCAAAGAATATCTTATCATGTCGTTTCAGTATATTTGCATATTTCCAGTATTCTACTGAAAAAACACAACTGTTTTCCCTTTACAACATTGCATTTCAGTCAATGTTCTCATTTTTTCTAGCCTTAATACTGGCCCTTCAATTGGCTCCAAGCTAGTTATGATGTCACAAATCATACTCAAAAGCCAACCCCTTAAACTCGGATTTTCAGTGAGCACAGAGAAACTTTCCACCTTCCACCTTTTCCACCTTCTAGTGTCAAACTCTGCACGTACATCATTCTGCACAGTGAAGCAAAACACATTTTTGAATGGAGGGGGGGGGCTTTAAGAATGCGTCCCTGTGTCAGAGCCAGGAAAAGAGGAACAGAAAAACTGATGTAAACACAATTGCACAGGTTGTTGTAAACAGACTTACAGAACAGAAGCTGTTTAATTGGCATGTTTCTTCCTCGTGAAAAAAAAAACCCAGCAACCACCGCTGTAGCTTCTGTCGCCACTGACATCGGCTAACACAAACATGTCAGACTGAATAATGATGTGCAACTAGTGGGATTTCAGTTTGATTAGCATTCTACCTTTATGTCTTTCTGCCATTTTATGAATTGTTTTGGCACTAAAGAAAAAGACCAATTCGGTTAATGGGGTGACTAATTGATGGAGGTGATAATTTGCTTTTACAAGGGAGTTCCCAGTCGGTTGTTGCCTCCCACCCTTTGTGTTGGGTCCTTTAATGCGATACTGTCACCTAAAAAACAGTTTGCACATATTCAGAATAGAAATGTTTGCTAGTGGTTTGGTGTGGTGTAAGTATAGTTTTAAGTGGGTTGTTGTGGTGTGAGTGTAGTTTTAGAATTTGTAATCCTAGAACCTGAGGGGAAAAATGCATTTGGTTTGTGGAGTTCCTACACCAGATTTCCAGTAATGAGTTCCTGGTGGATGGTTGATTCATGCAGAAACAAAGGTTTATGGGAGCAATCATCTTCAGAGAGTTCCACATTTTATTTTGTTTCACAGTATAAATCACATTGCTTAATACGTCAGCTGAGAATTCTGTAGGTACGGCGTTAGCTTTCAAGCTAGCTTTCTTGTATTATTTACATGTGTTTTTCAAAAATCATAAATTGTGCGTTGCCTTGTGGAGAGCTCCTGTTGTGCAGATCATAAGACTTTACTTGCTACACAGTTTTCCTCAATTTGTTGAAGACAAAATCCTTTGAAAACAATGTTGTCGGAGTGGAAGTAACGTCCATTTACAGAATGTTGTCAGCCCAACTATTTGGCAGAGACTTTTTAAAAATAATATAATATTAGTGTTTTAGACTTTTCAGGGTAATATATGGACTGTTTTAGAATTACAGTTATTAAAACTTAAAGGCACTACTGATCTATGTTTACCATGTTTCAGTATTGATTAGATAATTGTAGGTAGCAGTGGTTATGCAGCTGCTCTTAGCCAGAGGCACGTCCATGGATCTTGTGACACAGTAATCCAATTAACCATTTAGCTACATGCCTTTGCATACCCACACTCTAGTCAGTTTCTCCCTCAGTCACTCACTTACACACACACACACACACACACACACAATAAACACAAGGATGTGTTCAACAGTGACTAACTTGTGAATTCTTCTTCACCTTTTGACTGAACCCACTGCCCTTAATTTCTGCACTTGACTATTAATGCCCCTGTATTAGTAGGACCTACATACAGACATACAGATGATAAATGAAAGGAAAACCCAACATAAAGTACGGTGTTGGGTCACCAAAAGCATCCAGGACAGCTTCAGTGGTCCTTGGCATAGATTCTACAAGTCTCTGGACATCTGCAGGAGGAATGAACACCATTCTTGAAAAAGATATTCCCTCATTGAAAGTTGGCTGATGGTGGAGGCGGGTTGTGGAGAGCTCTGTCTAACACGTTGCTCCAAAATCTCACAAACCATCTGGGTTGCGATGACTATGTGGACCACAACATATGATTCACAGAAATTTCATTTTCCCTGGAAGCGTGTGCATTTGTCATGCTTCTCCACTTATTTGTTCAGATTTTTCCTTTTAATTTGTTACCTATCTGTATGGACGTATCTCAGTGTAAGGAAACGGTTAATGAGTTAATAGCGCTGGTTTTAAAGGTTACTGTATGATTTCTGGTGGATTTGTATGAACAGATGGAGCGTTGTAGGGTGCAGAGTGAAGTCATACTAATCAAACCATAGAGTAGGAATAAATTATGTGCAGAGCAATAGGTAAGGAACACTAAGAAATGCAGCCACAGAGTACAGTATGAATTTATGTGGGCGGTGGCGTGTTTTGCTCTGTTTTGGAATGAAACATCTTCAAGCCAAAGAGTTGCATGAGACTCCCATGCTCCTTCCTGACTCCTAACAGGGGATCAGAGGACAATGGGATTGATAAGTACAGTTCATTGTACAGTGGCTCTTTAAGTACATTTCCTCTCTCCGTGGGTGGTGGGGGCGGAGGTCAGCTGTCATCTTTTACGATCCTTGTGCCCTGGAAAAAATTAGTTCCAATCCCCAAACCAAAAACGCTAATGAGAATCACACACGGGAGGTGGGGAGGCGTTGGAGGTCAGGGGGAGGGGGGTATGTGGTTGTCCATGATGGATGACAGAAGGAACAGAGATGTCTGCCTCTCTGCATCCTCGCCCTGCTGTGACCTCAAATGCCTCAGAGAAGAGTTGCAAGCACGTGCCTCCCTCAGCATTCCTCGGCAAAACTGTGTAAAGTCATGAAAGAGAGACAAAGACAGATACCGAGATAGAGAGAGTTTAAAAAAGCACCTGAGGGTGAGCATAGTGCAGCTATGTCAGTATTTTTACATCCAGCTGATTTATTAATGGGCCATAACACAAACAGGAAGCCAAGCAGGCTTTGTACAGTAACTGTGGTGCATGTATGTGTGTGTGTGTGATATTGTAACACAGCCAAACCAAGGCAGATTGGATCTCAGTGTAAGACTAATTACTGAAATATACTTCCAGCACAAGCATATAATAACATCTGTAAGTGTGGGCCAAGTGGGAAACTTTGGCTAGATATCAACAAATGTGTGTGTTTATGCATCATTTCTTGATGTTCTCATCTGTGTGCTGGATCACATTTCAGAGACACAAGGAAAAATTGTTCTCTTATGTAATATTTCCTCCCTTTATAACTTTATTCCTCTCCACGCTCCCCAATTTGTCTGTCTGTAAGTGGGAAGTGAGTGTCTGGACGGGGCATCGTGTGCAGCCAGAAGAAAAGGCCGCTGTCTGAAGCCAGGGACTGGATTTGGAGAGCAGGCTGAAAGGCGGGCACAGACCCTCAGTGTACAGAGGCCTTGAAAGAGCTCCATTGTTTTCCACATGAAACAGCTTCACAGCATTCGATCAACTGTATAAATAGGCTGTAACTCTCTTCAGTACGTCCTCACACCTAATGTAGAAGAGCTACACCGTTTTCTTCGGGTTTCAAGATTTTTAAGGCGTGGCAGGCATTGCAGGGGGGGAATGTGCAGTGGAACCAGACTTGAATGAATCCGATTGATATAATAATATGAACAATGATGATTGACTGATTGATGATTGAATGATTGATTGATGATTAATGATAGTAAAATAATGCTTTCATGCTAGCAAAGACTGTTTGCTGAATTTGTACAAACATTCATGGTCCCCAAAGAATGTATCCTAATGATTTTGGTGCCCCCAGTGGTGCACGTTTGTTTCATTTTTGTGTTTAATTCTAAATAGCATATTAGCATAGCATGTTAGCATGGTAACACACTAAACTATAACTTTGAACACCCCGTTGTTAGTTTGTTAACATGCTGATATTAGCATTTAGCTCAAAGCACCGCTGTGGCTAAGTGCAGCCTCATAGAGCTGCTTGCATGGCTGTATTTATGGTCGTCGCATCCATGTGTGCGGACAGCTGCGGACTTCCACATGGATCCGGACGCACACACACACACTTCTACACACAAGTTACTACAATTAGGGGTTTGCAGATGTGTTCCACACGTGCACTACAAAACAAGAACCTAACGATAACAAGAGGAAAAGTCCCTTTCTTTGTTGTATCTGGCAGAGGAACAAGAAAATATCGAAAAAAGAGAACTGTGCGTGCAACCGCTTACTGAAAATAGAACCAACGATGGGGAATACAGTACATATATATACTAATAATGAATCAAGTATCTAGTTTACTTTTCAATAGTGTGTATAGTCAGGTCACATGGAGCTATGTGGACCCTTGTGGCCATGCAGATGCAACCTGTTGTTGATAAGGTTGTTTCAATAAAATATATACCTCTGTTTTGTTACTTTTTCCCCCAGTATTAATTAATTTAATAGATTTACGGGGGGATAGGGGCATAACTTTTTGCTTCTGAAGGGGGACATGGGAGAAATCTGAATTATGGTTGACTGTTTTTTAACTCTTACTGAACTAGGTAAATTGTTTGACTGGAGAGAGCAAACTTAGTTTCATACACTGACTTACTACGTAATTCTGGGAGTTGCCACAGAGCATCTTCACAGCACTGTCTTGCTCAGGTGCACTTTAGGGTGATTTTTAAAGCAGGGCAGGGTGTTACACTATCATCTTTCTCAAACTGGCAACACACACTTAAAATACGCTGATATAAACTAATTGTTTTAACCCACATTCCCTCTTTTTATTTTTCATGAATTAGTCTTTCGGTCTTCTTGAATGATCCTTTGAAGTGTTTACCTGGTGAGTGAGAATCCTAATGTATACTTCCTTATATTTGCAGGTGAATCCACATATCTGGATGACCACGGACCTCCTGCTCCAAGAGTGAGTCCCACTCTCTTTTAATGTCATTTCCCCATCTCACACCTTCTCCCCTGTTATCTACATCTTCCACTCTATGTCCTTTCTTTTTCCTAACGTATTCCTCTCTGATGTTCTGCCCTCCGTTTCCAAGCCAGTTCAGTCCAGTCAGTATAAGGGTTAGGTCTGTGTGAAGGAGCTGTGTGCAAACTCACTCCAAATACCAACTAGACTTGGCTTCAGTGCTACAGTAATGCTCTGAACACACGCATTCACACACACACACAGCGCTGACACAGGAGCCTTGTATTCATCCAGCTGCATGTCTGCATGACTATCTCTCCTCTGTGGTCCCTCTTTCTCTCCCTGCCAACTTCTGTCTTCCTCCGTCGGCCCCTTGTTCATTATTTCCTTCTTAAATCAGCCACCACCTAATTCTCACCTCATTTCTTGTCTATTCAAAGTCCCCTTTTCATAATTTTCACCTCTTTATCAATTTTGATCAAGGAGTTATTGGTCTTTTTTACGCTTTGGGCATAGCATGTAGCTAAGAGATAATAATAATAATAATTTGTTTGTGGTTGATGTGAGCAGCTGTTTGGTTTAAGTTAGGTCACATCTGGGCTTTGTTTGTGAGAGACATATTTACTTTGAAAAGCCTGTTCTGGACATTTAGCCAAACCAGGCGACCACAGTGCTTGTTTAATACTGATAACAGTGAAGTGTTATTTGTATGAAGCAAACTTTGGCTGACTGGAACACTGTGGTGAGTTTGCTGAAATTTGCTTGATACCAGATTTATTTTCAGTGGAAATCATTTTCTGAAACGAGCCTTTATCTTCCACTTAGAGCATGCTCACAATGCCGGTTCAATCTCTAAACGGCACACTGTAGGTTTGAGGCCAAGCTTTCAATATTACAGGGCTTTGAGGAAATCTAATGGATGTGAAGTCTAATAAATCACAAATAGTTTCCACCATTTGAAAGATATGAAGTTGAGATTGTAACAGCTTGGTTGTGTCCTGAGGTAACTGTTTATGAATATTTACATTTTACAAACACAGAAGCTTCATTTTGACACAGAAAAGTGTGTGTTTGGTGTTTGATGTGGGGCGGAAGTCTCCAAGAACCAGAGGGGACTGATAAAGATGAATTAACTAACATTTTTCAACTTTTTAATAAAATGTGCACCTTTCTGTATTGTATTCTGTAGTAATCATAGCATGCTGCTGTACATCTATATTAGGCATTACCAAATATTTTTTAAGATATACTGAATATCACTTCATCTTCAACAAATTTCATACTTTCTGTACAGATAAGAAAATCTCTGAGTAAATAAAAATGTTTATATGCCCATTTGGTTGCCTTCAGTTATTACTATGTAATCACAACAACAAACAAGCTGCAGTGAGCACTGTGTGGATTTTTTTTTGCCCTGGGGTTTGACTCTCAGGCTGCATATAGTACAGTATAATACTGACTGATTGTTGGGACACAGCCGACAGGAAGAGCTGCAGACACTCTTTTTTTGTATTATTATTTTGTTAAATCAGTTTTATTACATTTTCATGATTTTTATTTCTCATGTGCATTAGTCTCAAATTGCTTTACTGTTTACATTTGTTCTGTCTCATTATCGGTGTCAGGGCTGAAAAAAACTACTGCCTCCCCTGCATGTAAATGTGTTTTTATTTACAGTGAATATTCTCCTAAAAAGACACAAGAATTGATTGTTTAATGATAAGATAGTAACTGACAGTGACCCTTTTAGTTAAGATGCTAACACATTATCAACCAGTGAAACAAAATGTGATTTTAAGTACAGGTACTGAATAAGTAATAAATCAGATTATATACTGATTACCACTTCTCAAACCAAACCTATGCTCTCATTATCAGTAATCATTTTGCCCAAAAATATAAATGAAATCAGCCTAATTCTTATTTCTGAAGCCCCATCAAGTTTAACATCAATATACTATTCTGTGTTTGATGCTGCTTTCCCTCCTGTCACTTCGGCTCTATTTGTGACCACATTGGTAGCTTTACAGGATTTACTAACTACATACAGTCTCCACAGGCGCAGACAAGGCTGACTGTGATTACACATTAGCTGCTGACTTTGACTGATTCAATATCTGTCGTCATCTCATTTCCCAGACAGACGGAGCTAATGCCATGTCAGTGGCGAGCGCTACATCAACCGCATCTCTCATGATCTCTCTGTAGCTGAGATTGATCTTCTATTTCAGCAGAGGTCGTCCACATTACAGCGTGTGTGTGTGTGTGTGTGTGTGTGTGTGTGTGCAGATGGCTGAGCTTCTGGTAAATGTAAGGAAAGATTAAAATCAAGTTTGAAGCTCAACATAAATGAGAGTGTATAGAAAAACCACGCAGCTCTTAGAATAGAGTTATGAGACTTTATGTGTAAGGAAACATGACAGGAATGTCCCCTCTACATTTTCTAAATATCACTTTATAGGGTGCACTCCCAATATTCTTTGTCCTACAGTAAATCTGAAAAGTTTACAGCCTCCATAGATTTAGTTTTAGATTTGTTCATCTGCTAAAATTCTCAAGGCAATGCGAGACGATATGCTTTTTAGAAGACCTTTGAAATGTTAAAAGAAAAGCCAATCAGATGTGTTTCCATCTGATCTAAATTTAAAAAGCAATAGTGAAATTGAAATGTCTTTGAAGAAATGACTTTGAGTGATCTTAGATAAGTTCCCATGATGATATCAAATATTTTCTATATTTTTAACACAATCTGAAGACAAAACTAATATTCTTCACCCAAACTTTCTAATGCACAAACTAATGGCCATACAAGCATGATAAATTATTAAATTCAACTAATGCATTTCCATCTCTGTCAGACACAGATGAAGTTTCTGTATTCTACAAGTGCACTACATTAGTGGTGGCACTGAGGAAATTATTTCATAGTTTCCCATTTCCTCTGAGCCATTGAAAATCAATTCATCTTAATACACATAAACATACTCTGCTTGGATGGAAACTCCGCTGTCATGCTACTTAGAGCAGGGAGACTCTTGTCTGGAAGGGAGATGAGATAAATGGATAGATCATTAATTACAGGAAGTGCTAAGAACCTCCACTCTGCCCTGACTGAAACCTTAACATGTTGTTCTTAACTCTGCGTGGGATGAACAGCTCAGTTGACAGCAGAGAGCAATGAACCCAGCGCGGGGATAACTAAAACCAGTGAGCCACTATTTCCCATAGAAAGTGCAGGGTAGGGGTGGAGTACTGGTATGGGTTTTCCACGAACAGCAGCAGCAGGGAGACGGATGAGTGCGTGTGCAGTGGTCCTGATATGCGGCAGACCAGGACATGTTCTCAAACTTGCTGTGAGATGATTGAAGGTGGCAGCTAGCAGAATTCTGTTCATTCTCGGCAGACATGGGTGGTCAGGCCACGAGACAGGGGCGTTAATTTATGTGTGTTTGCTGAACCGATGTCGTATCTGAAAATGTCTCAAAACAGCGTGTAGCCTTTGGAGGTTTTGGTGCAAGAGTGTGTGGGCAGGCTGCTAAGAAAAGTAAAAGAGAGAAAGTGGAATAGAGAGCGTGAGAGAGAGGAAAGGTGCAGGACTACTCACCTCCTCAAAGTCTGTTTGATATTGGCTTGCCGGCATCAGAACGGTAAATACCACAACAACAGCCTGACTCTTGAGAATAGGATCAGAACAAAAAACAGCCCTGTTACATAATGGTTTTTTTTACACTGTGGATTGACTATTGACAGAATCCCTTACTGGCAGACACTGCGAACATTTCTCACAGCGTGCAACAGAAATCTAAACCCTTCAGAGTGGGAAGGACAATAGCAGAAACTGAAAGGTTGCCCTTTCAATGCTGTCAATGCCGGCGGGAGATTTTGACTTTTGATGGCATCTCTGATGTTATTTTTGTGTTATACAACACCGAGCTGTTAAAGGCCTGACACAGTCATTTGTCATCATATCAGCAGGAAATGGTGTCCTGCAAAACACTGCATGTATTTTGTCTGCCTCATTACTGTGATAAGATGAGAAGTCTGTAGTTACTTGGAAAACAGCGAGGAATGTTGAACTGCTGTCCAAGAGAACCATTCACTATCTGCTCTAAATCTTTCCCCAAAACTGAGCGAAACATTTACCTTTTTTTTTTTGGACACCAGCGATCTCTAATCAATAACATTGTTTTGATCTAAAAAAAATTCACTCACACTATTGGACGTATAAGATGTAAGGATGTTCCAGCAAGTGACACACACTGAAGCATGTCAACAAAACTTATAAAAGCGCAGATGTCACTTATGAATTGTTTTCCCAGCATGCTCTCCTTCATCCTGAGGAAAATGTACCCACATGTCTTGTTTACATATTGTGCTCAACTGGTTTCATCTCTAATGATGTCCAGTAACATGCTCTGACTCTGGGAAAAACAGCAGAGAAGTGTGGGATCAATTCAATGATGACCTGTCCTCAGGCTGACACTTCTCCAACTAGTTCCCCTCTTCCTTCTTCATTCCCCATTCTGTTTCTTTCTCTGTCTTTCCACTGGGATCTGGCAAACATTCAGAGGGGCCCTCGTTGTTTTCACTGAGCCTGTGCTTGGGTGGGACTGCCGCTTTTGGAGGAGACGGACAAAATTATCCAGTGTGCGTGTGGCCACTCTGAGCTTTGTGGTGTGGAAACTACTGTCTGAAGCACCAGAGCTAAAGAAGGATGAGTTTCACTAGAGCTGAATCATATTTTTCATGTCATAGTGGGGAGAGAAACAAGTGAGGGTTCAGATTCATCATCATTCAGTCTGGCCAGATATAAAACTGGCCAGTCAAAACAATAAGATAGTTGTTGACTGAGTCAGGCAACCAGCAGTAAACTAGCCAATGTACTAGTAAATTCAGTCAGACTTGCTTCCTAACACACTGTTGTCAGATATCCAAGAAACACCCAGTGGGAAAGCACAATCACCATTCCAGACTGGGAATGCCAACAAGAATTTATTACTGCCGCATTTTTTTCCCCCATCTGATTTACAAAAAGGCTTCATTTTGAAGTGATGAGGGAAAAGCCTCTCAAGGCAACACAGAACTGACCGTCTTTTGTTTTGTTTTGTTTTTTTGCAGTAGATCTCTATCACTTTTAAAAGAAATCTTCCAGATGTCTTTTAAGTGACCTGTCTTCCTCTCTCCCATTCTTCCCTTAATTCCTTTAACTGCCTGACCCCCATTTTCTGTCACTCATGTTCTCACTGGTACATTCGCTCGGATAGCCTTCATTCTTAAGGGGCCATTTGTTAAACCTTGTGGGCCCCTAGGGATAATTGCCAAATTAGTGCATTCTTGCTGCCCTTGTGCTAAAATGAGTCTCATGTTCAATACGCATGTCCATCTTCCTCCTTCCTTTTTGTAACAAGCCTGTTTTGTCAAAGGAAAGCAAAGTTTTGCACACATCCACTTTTTCTTGAGTCACTGAATCACTTCTGAGCTGCTTGCTTAATTGGTGAGTCATCAGGTGCGTATGTGCAAGATGTCACTTGTGTGTGTGTGTGTTTGTGTGTGTGTGACACAAAAGGCAGCAGAACTTCTGACTCATTGAGTTCAGTGGAAGAATAAGCATGAGCCTACACTGAATCTTTGTGTTTCGCATAGCTGAAAAGGAATATGTTGTGGGGTCAATTGAGTCTAGCCCCAAGCAGAGTAGATGTGAGAAACAGAGGTCAAAGGTCATAGAAAAAAGAGGAAAAGAATAGAGGGCAACAGTCCAGCCAGTGTTTGATGTTTGATGTATTTCCTCATTTTTTTGTCTCATGTTTTCTGCTCTTGGTATCACTTTTCACACTTTGTGTCTTTTCCTTTTACCGCCCTTTGGGGCCTAATTTGAAACTTTACTCTGCCCCAAAACACATAGGAGCGCTATAAATACAGCAATAACATCTTGTCACACCTCTGAAAATAATATGTTACTTAACACCTGTGAAATAAATCTATTCTAATCTATTTATCACCCTTTTTTTTCTTTTTCTCTTGCTCTGTGTGTGTGTTGGTCGCAGGTGCTGCCGTTCCCCAGCCAGGTGGTTTACAACCGTGTGGGGAAGTGCGGCAGCAGGACGGTGGTCATCTTACTGAGGCTACTGGCTGAGAAACACCAGTTCAACCTGGTCTCCTCTGACATCCACAATAAAACACGACTCACTAAACATGAACAGGTAACAAGATTATGGTGGCGTGGGGGAAGCAGGTTATTTTTGATGATCATTAAACAACTAAACAATTCTGAAATTAACATGTTTTTTTTTATTGTTTGGGCCCCTTTGGGACCCTGCGGTCTTCATATCCCACTTCAAAAAGCACTGCTTTATGTATTCATCATCTCTTCAGCTTCATTCAACCAGGCCCAAATAATTTAACTTTCATGTAAACAGCCAGATTCAAAGAAGCTGACTATTCAAATCCTTAAAGAAGCAAACAATATCCCCACTGAAGGGAACGCTTACTATATGTGGAAAAGACATAATTAATTTTTACTGTGCTCTTCACTGTGCGGTTACAGTGAATTGTAACAGCAGCAGGAGCTCATTCACTGTTTGACTTTCATTCAGTGTAAGAACAAGACTGAAGGATGTGGAATCTCCTTTCATTATTTACTGGAATATCTCGAGGACACGAGTGTTGGCTTTACAGAGGAAAAACTGCTTTCGTTTAAAAACCGCAGCCTTTTGAGGCACCAAGAAATGCTGGCATGTGCCAGTGGGAACGCCAGTGCCAATGTGCATAAGGCATTTCTAAATGGCACTGATGTTTAGAGATTAAACGCACAAAACCTTTTCTATTGACTTTTCCCACTAGCCGCGAGAAATGTTTTATTTGCAAAAAATAAACAAATATTTTAAATAAAATATTTTCCAACTACGTGTGTGTTTTGATGTTAACACGGCTGCGTAGTTCCAAAGCAAGCTCTAGTTTTGGCAGGATAGCTTCGACCAGATGATTGGGGTTCAGGCACCTGTGTGAAACTAACTAACTGTCGTGGAGCGTCACTGAGCAACAATCCAGTGGTGGAAGGAGTGTTCAGACCTTTTATCTAAATAAAAGTACCAACACAACAGTGTAAAAACACTCAATCACAAGTAAGAGTCCTGCATTCAAAGTTTTACACGTACAAATGTACAAAGGTTTTGACTGGTGCTGTATATATGTTATATTTTACTTTGTATATATGTTGTATATTATTACTGATACATTAACATATAAGCAGGATTCTAATGTTGTAGCTGGTCGAGGTGGAATTGATTTGAACTACTTTCTTATGTTAGTTAGTTTAATCTTTAAAAAGGTATCACATTTTATAAACTCATTTTATGTTTTGTGTGTAAAATCTGCAAATAAACTAGCAAATATAGCTGTTAAATGTATGTTCTGGAATAAAAAATACAATATTTCCTTCTAAAATGTCGTAAACTGAAACAGGTAGTATAAATAGGAAACACTCAAGTCAAGTACAAATATCTCAAAATTGTAATTCTGAGTGATGAGTAATGAGTAATTCTACATAATTAGTTATGTAATACCACCCTGACCTTGCTGTGGGCTGGTGAAAAGAGAATTTCCCGACATAATGTGCATCATAGATTTCCAGTAGCGCTGAATGCAGCAGTATTTTGATTCCTCAGAAGCGGGGCAAAGCCAAACATTCTCATCGGCACGTCTGTAAAACATTACACATTAAAGCAATGCCTTCTTGGTCATCTGGATGACAAAGTGACCTCACTGTGACTTTGTGTGGGAGTTTTGCAGCTATGACTCACATCCTCACATGACGTTATTGACAGCGTCCTTTAGGAGAAGCTACTACTTCTCCTAAACCACATTTGAATGGTCAGCAGATGCTAAATATGTATAACCATTACCGACCAATTTGATGTAAATGTTAAGCCAATATTGAAACAGCTACTTGTTTACTCATTCATCAAATCCTGAAATTCTGGCTGCGCACACAGTGGCAGAACACCATTAGACTCATTAATTCTCGGGACATAAAACATCTTTGTGAATGATCTCCAGCAACGCTCCTCAGAAAGAGAGTGTGCATTCCAGTGTCTGCGTAAGGGGGGTCTGCTAAAGAGTGTACGTCTGTGCTTGTGTTTGTGTGTGATACTGTCAAGTGTGTCTCGGTCTTTGTGCGTCTATTTGTATGTGTACTTGTGTGTGTGTGTGTTGACTTATGCAGATCCAGGCTCACCTAAGTTTAGAGATGCTGGTCTCATCAGTTGTGGTTCTGGCGCAGGACTGCAGTTTTGGACCGTTTTCTTGCTGGCTCTCCCCGTAGTCTGCTAATGGGTTTGCCGAGGGTTGGTGCCCTGTGCGTGGGTTGCCAAAAAGTGAAGGTGCCTTATTCGCCTGAAACTTTGCAGAGCCTCTGCAGAAATTCAGCATATAGTGACCCATCTGTCCCTTTCTATACAGGGGGGAACGGGCTCAGTGGGAGAGAGAGGTTTTAAGACTTTTCCTGGAAAAAGAGTTTAAAAACAGACTTCTTTAAAAAAACCCACTAGAAACACAAAGATGGCATCTCTGTGTGTGCGTCTGCGTTCATGTGGGATTCTGTTTCCTCCCTCTTACCAAAAACGTTAACCAGCAGACAGATGCTCTACAGCCGTGAAGCCTGTGTATCTGCATCACTTAGCCACAGATACGCAAACACTGAATAGTGTCTGGCCCCAGTACAAGCAAAGACTGTAAATGCGTATTCCCTGGTAGCATCTCACCAGCTACACTCAGAGCAAAAGTTTGCTTTGGGTCACTTAGCCAACTAGAGAATTGGATTAGACTGGGTACTGAAAGAAATGTCCATATTAACACAGTTTTTAGAGAACTTTGTGGCCACTCTTCTGATTTTATGCCAGCAGTCATTTTTATAATGTGAGTGGTAGTGCCATTTTTAAACTGGTGGATATTTATTTTAGAATGAAGCTCTCACATCCTGTGTACTATATAAGGACTCTTTAAGCAGATACATAAACCATTAGAGATGCCACAATTAGCTGATTAATCGATTACTCCATCGACAGAAAATTAATCGCCAACTATTTTGCTAATCGATTAATCGCTTTGAGACATTTTTTTAAGAAAAAAATGTCCAAATTCTCTGATTCCAGTGTCTCAAATGTGGACATTTCCTGGTTTATTTAGTCTTCTATGATAATAAACCAAATAACTTTGGGTTGCAGACTGTTGGTGAGGACAAAAGAAGATATTTTAGGACGTCACCTTGGGCTTTAGGAAACAGTGATCAACATTTTACAGACCAAACGACTAGTCGATTAATCAAGAAAATAATTAACAGATTCATCGTTAATGGAAATAATTGTTAGTTGCAGCCCTGAAAACTATATATGGACAGTTATTGTGTTATATCTGGAGGAGGGACCAAATTGTCCTATACTGTCTGTATAACAGGTGCTCATTATTGAGACTCCAATTCTTTTTTTTTTTTTTTTTTTAATTAGAGATCTAGAGGTGAATTATATTGAATGCAGCGCAGCAGTCATAGCTTTCTGTGGTTTTGGCTCTTCCTCCGTTTCCCTTGATGAGCCCTGTGAGGACGCCACGGGGGCTCAGGAAGGAGGGGGCCAGGGGGGTCGGGGGTTTCAGGTATGCCTGGAATCTCAGACTGTCCTCCACTTTCCCTCTGTCTCCCTGCAGCTCTCCCTGGTAAATGAGAGGGGGTCTGGCCAGACAGACCAGTGGGGTGGGTCAGAAAACACACACACACATACACACACACTCACCAAATGTGCCAAATGAGTTCAGGGTCTACACATTAACCTGGGGAGAAGGGCTTGGCAGTGGGGGAGGGCACATCAGGGGTAAGCTTTGGACTAATTGGTCTGGACTAATGACCGAGGGGGGCAGATTTTGGAAAATAAACTTTTTCTATTTAAAATGATTAATAGAGACAGAGCATTAAAAACTATGAGAGTGTAGTGAGTGCTGAAATAAATTCTAGGCCATTAATGAAAGAGTTTAAAATTTACTTTTTATAGCAGGAGCGACTCACAGAAAGTGGAAGCAGAGTGAGTGGAAATGTACTGAGTTTATAGAGAAGAGGGAGGGTGTGAAGCCCAAATCTGACTGGGGCCTCAGATTAACTGCCTTGTGTACATAAACAAGTATACATATTACTGTTGCTATCCAAATAGTCTTGCTATGACGTAACAGGTGCCTGTACATAGCAGGACATTCAAACAGCTCGTCAGCTGATCAATGCGCTTTGTATGGGAGGTTTTCATATAAAGAGTGCTTCAGTCTTTAAAGACCTTCATACCAAAGTCAGCCAGCTATTACAGAGAAAAATTGGTTCCAATTTTACAAAAAGATTGACACCATTAAGGAGAAACAGCTTATGGTACTTAGGCGTAGTAAACCTTGTCTTGATAACAGTTTTACTCGATCGTCTGTATTTTAAAGATGCTGTCTGCATCTTCTCCAACGTTCATATTGTATTTATTTGTTTTATTTATTTGAAGGGTCATGCGGAGAAATCCAGTGGGTTTCCAGTTGTGGAGATGTTTTAATTGTCCCTACTGTAGATGGTGTCCTCTTCTGCCCTGCAGCTTTAGAGAAGTTCCTCAATTTATCCAGTGTTCCATTTCAGCACACTTATCTGAAAGAGGTTCAATAAATGTTATATAACCACCATGCTTCCTCACACTCTATAATTGTGATATTGATCGACCAACAGGCACTGCTCATGCTATAGTCAGGCTGTACTCTCACCGGCCCCAAGAAGTTGAAATGGAGAAATACTGAAGCTCTTTCAACTAATGTTCTTTTTCTTTGTAAAGAAAAGATGTAAAGTGGAGTGGACTCCACATATGACTGTCCCATTGAGAGCATTATTGAATTATTATCTTGCTGAAGATCCTTTGCTATGTCCAGATTCATTCCACTTTCTATGTCTCCTGCACCAAGCCAGTTAATGGGTTCCCACACTCAAACCTGCATCTTTAACTATCACCAGTGACTCTACATCATGCACAGAATATTATTGTGGAAGACCATTTGATATTTGGTTGACTGAAAGGAGTTTGAGCCTTAAGATCCCATTTGGGTTCCTATGAATGTCAATCCTAGAACCTTTTCTTATTATCCCCAATTACAGCATTTAGATCAACCTGGAACTGAGATGCGATGCTCCTTCTGTTGAACCCTCCACCTGTATGACTCCTTTACCCATATCTCCAGCTTTGTGCTGTCCATGCCCTGTGGGTTCCCATTTGGACAACTTTTCAAGTGGTCATGTACAAGACTATTTTTGCCCTGCTCTGCTCTTTTTACTTTTCCTTATTCTTGCTTGTGCTCCCAGTATTATCTGGCCTTTATACTATTCCTTCCTGTCACCTGGTGTTACCTTGTTTGCTGGCCTACCTCGCCTCTGAACTCTCACATTCTGCATCTCCGTATCCCCTTAAATCTGATGAGTGAGGCCACGCAGGTGTTGCAGGGACAAAGCACACGGCCAACACTGTGTAGACACAGTTTCAACTTACATTAATGATACCTCTGGCTCTGTGGTACGTACCATTGAGTACAATAGGTTGTGTTTGCTGGTGGGAAGCCAGTGAGGGATCATGACCCTTGTCTGCAATTCTGACGGCTGCTGCTAGGATGAAACAATCTGAACTGTTGCATATTATCGCTGGCAAAAGAAAGAAAGATGCATCGTGTGTCACGTAGATGGCCATCTACAACGTCCCCAGACTGACAGTGGACTTAGCATTGACATAGTACAGGGGAATGGGTTTTAGGTCGTACAAGATACGCAAACTTGAGGTAAACTTTGTCTACTAGTCATACCATTGATGAATTCATGAACTAATTCCTAGACCATTACCACTGATTCCTGACACTTCCAGCATTTGGCATTTGGACTTTCAAGTTCTAATCAGTAGCCTGACAGACGTCCACTAGAAAAGCTTCAGTATTTTCAATTGAATGAGTCTACTTTTTCATTATCCTGTCAAATCCTGTCAATTTGTTATATAATAGTAGTAAATTTACAAGTTGATATATTGCAGATTGTTTTAAGAGTAAGACTGAGTGAATAAGTTGATGTATTGCAGGTTCCGTCAAGAAATTAATAAATTGACATTCGGCATTTGGAATAAACTTTCTCACATATTCATTCACAACTAAATGTGAACCAGTGGGGGAACAGGGGTCACAGTACTGTAAGTCACTGACACTAATTCTCAGTATGCTTCCTGAGAGGAGCTCTTGAATATAACATCCCAGTGTTAATGTCACCCATACATGTGCTCTGACTTATTGCCAAGGTCTTGACTAGCCAACCGTGACTTTGGTTCATTATTCTGTGTTTTGTATTATTTTAGATTTAGACATATTGTATGCTCCACTGGTGCAGAGACATAACTTGCACAGTAGCTAATTTCTTACATGCATGACTGAGATAACATAGAGAATTACTCAAATGTGGAGCCATTAATGTGAGGAATAAGTAAGAATTAGCTTTCAGTTGCCTTTAGTCAAACAGCTCATGCTAGGGATTTGCACTCTATACAACATTTCTGTGATATTTCAAGTTTGTTTTGGCTTTTGTCTCTCCAAACAGACCTGGAAAGCCTGTGGGAAGTTTTTTTCTTTCTTTCTTTCATTGCAGCAGAGGAAGAAGAAACTTGGAATAATACCCTTAAAAATGTTGGCTTTCCTGTGCCAGAGACATGACAGAGGGGAAATGGTGATGAATATTGTGAAACGAACAAAACAATGAGATTACATTGGGAAGCTGTGCAGTCAAAGGAGAGGTTGAAACTGCGGTGAGGTCAGTTAGCGGTGGAAGATTCTGCAAATCAAATTAAGGTGGACCCACAGCAAGATAAACACAAAGCAGTGAAAATTTTATTTATTCATGGTTATGTGCTCAGATCAGACACTTATGACAACACTTCTTGGTTCTATTTGACAATACTTGAAGATGCTGGTGTGTTTATTTACGGAGTAAGCCTCTATTCATCTTGCAGTCAATTGCTCGGTTTCTCCCATGAAGTTATGCACTGGCCCTTAAGAGTGGGCTCTCCAGTCATCTGAGTTGATTTTCCATATTCATGGCAGATCATGTGTTTTACAATTAGTTCTTTGAGACGTGTCAAATCAAATGTGTGTGTGTTTTTTTTTTCAGGTGGATCTCATGAAGAACATCAGTAATATCCCTCAGCCATTCCTCTATACACGACATGTTCACTTCCTCAACTTCACCAGGTACAGTGAATACAGGAACTCTTAGTTGGTCCACAATGACCAGGTCTGTACAGGTCTTCACTTACATTTTAATTTGTCTTTGTTAGGTTTAGGATAGAGCAGCCTGTCTATATCAACATAATCCGGGACCCCATCAACCGGTTCCTTTCCAACTACTTCTTCCGTCGCTTTGGGGACTGGAGAGGTGAGCAGAACCACCTCATCCGCACTCCAGGGATGAAAGATGATGAGAGATACCTGGTGAGACCTTGTTCCTGCCTTTAAAAGAAAAGAAAAAGAGTTTGCTTGAGCAGATTTATGCATGTATGTGTCTTGAAGTGAATCAATGTCTGATATTGTTTGTTCTCACTTGAGATATATGATAAACAGATACAGTAGCAATTTTGAGACAAATATGTTTTGGATGCTGTGGCTTTGAGCGTTGCACTCCTGACTAATGGTGTCTTGACATTTTCAGCAGTAATATGTCATAAATACATGAATGTAAATGTGAGCTGCACTTTTCATTAAGGGGAACCGCATCTGTCTCTTTGCCAATTAGAGTCTAAAAGTGCAGTCCCATGCTGTGCAGACACGGGGCCTGTTAGTTAATTAGCTGTAGTTTTGTGGCCAAAGCGTTCCACCTGCCTTGGAGATGGGAACGGGGTTGGATTAGGAGAAATTCATTATCATTCATTACATCTAGATGCAGCGCGTCCTTCACCATTACATTGTCAGGTTTGTCCTGAAGAGACATGACTGAGAGGCTCCACCACAAAAGATTACCTCCAGAGGAAATTGAGGTGCAGAACTGAACTGATTAGCAGATGTACTATGATATGTCTTATCGTGTTCTGTTTAACAGGTTTTTGCTTTAAAAGGAATCATTTTTAAATAGTTTATTGAGAAATGAAATGAAATATTGTAGCTTTGGAGGAGGCACCATATTTGCTTAACATATTGCTTCGGTCCCAAGAAAGCCAGTGCCCAGTATAGGAAACTTTATAACAGTATTATCTGAACAGTCAAACAAATACTGAATCATTTCGCCTCCTTCCCCTCTGCCTGCCTTTCATCTCCGTCCCAGTGCCCACGATCCCATTAACTCTCATATGGACATTAGCTAAATCAGTGCCACGGATGTTTATGGTTTGAAATACTAATGCGTTTGCAGTATTTGACAGTTATTTTATGACCGAGTCACTGGCTCACCAATAGCAGTGCTTTAAATCTGTATCTGTTTTGGTCTCAGGCCAGGTGGCTTCATAACTTTAAGCTCAGTCGAGACATGAACTGAAATACTGATTTCTTATTCTGGTACGACCGTGATGTACTCTGTAATTAGAGGCACGTACACTAAGGAGGGTGATTTACATCACACTGTACGGACACAAATCTTTGCAGACGTCACACAGCGAAGCAGTGATGACACTGTTGTATCACTAATCCCACTGATTATTTTTTCATCACAAGTGACCTCCGCATTCATTCATCCACTAAATAACCGATAATTGGCGCACCCCGTGTCAGCCATGTCTTCCTGGGCTTGTGATTTCTGTTTGTTATTACCTTGAGAGAAATATGAACTTACTATCAGCAGCATAACATTTATTCAATGCAGGAACTTATTAAAACCACACTCTGCTCACTTTGAAGATATTCTGCACGTGGCGTTGCTGGAGGGGGGATGGCAAATTGTAAGGCAGCCTGATGCTAACCCAATATTTAAATCTGACCATGATTCCAATTAGAGACCTGATTTAGTATAACCACATCAAAACTTGGTATGGTACATCTGCCTTGCAGAGTTGTTTACCCCCGTAGCACCCTATGAAGATATCTCATATTTGACTTTTAAGTGAGGCTCCTCACTTTAATTTTCAAGTTGCCATTTTTTGATCTCCGTGTGAGTTTTACACAGCGGAGGAGCTACTTAAATACAGTTTGGGTGTTTAAATACAGTTTCAGTGTCAGGCTGCACAGTACAGTTAGCAGCCTTTGTGCAGATATAGTGCCAGCTAATGTGGAGTAGGAATTCCCCTTACACTCTGTCTCAAACAATTACATTTGGGATTAGGCGGGAGTAGGCAAAAACAGGAAACATGGTAATAAAAACAGGTCAAAACAATGATTATGTCAATACTTGTTCAATGTTAAATGGCAAATCAATATCCAGTAACAGACACAGGTATGTTGCCAGTCTTATCTCGCACAGTCCTCCATACTGTCAGAGGCCCTGAGAGCTCATAAGGCCATATTTCCAGTCGTACTGAGAGGCTAACAGGAGGAGTGAATGTCATTCTGGCTTGAGTCTGACTGGGTGTAATTAAGTATTGCAGTGCTTTCCCTGGAGTTTTGGACCATGTGAGTTGAGTTATTAAAGTATGCAGACCACGGGGGCCCCTTGCTAGAGTTAAAGGAGCGGAGGAGGCTGTGTGTTGCTGTGGACTGGCTTACCTGTGTGTATGTGCGCGTGCGTGCGTGTGTGTGTGTGTGTTTACACTTCCATACTTATGAGGACCAAGAACTAAAATCCTAAGTTTGTCAGTGCTCACTTTTTACTTAAGGGTTAGTTTTGGTAGTTAATAAAGTGTATTGTACTGTAGGTCTTGCCCTCTTCCTCCTCACTTTTTCTCAACATAACTCCCCAAAACCTGGGACTCATATGGGCTAGGTGTCTTACTAACTTTCTGGAAATATTTAGAATAGCTTTTTTGTTGGATAGTAACTTCTTAGAAACATGCAGTATGTATAGAAATAGTGTCTCTTGGATAGAACCAATTCAAAAAAGCATTGTCAGTATTATAATGTATGGCTTATGTAGCCTTGCTATGCTTTCTCTTCTTACTGCTGTACATTTCTGTTTCTACAACAACAACCCAGCTTACCTAATCAGAAGTTTTGCAGTTATGTACTTAATCATATCCAAGAACAGTGGATGCAAGCATATGCCACACTAACATCTGTATAGTGTATACAGCTGCTGCAAACTGTATACACCTCAAAATGTGCTTAAAAAAACACCCAAAAACAAAGCTAGGTCAAAACCTAGTATATGGCTGGGCTGTGTATGAAACACTAGAGGTTTTTTTTAATTTGAAGCGACAGACACAGGAAGTGGCGACACGTGGCGACCAAGACCCCAGGAAGTGCGCCGAGCTTTGACTGAAGCCAATTTGACATATGGCCTTTCTCAATACCAAGTACGCCAAGTTCAGACTTTCTAGTTTGGACTCGGCAAGTTCGACTCAGGAGCACAAACCTCCGAGGACGGGAGGACGTAGTACGGTCATTCTGCCTGCTGACAGCACCAGCTCAGTTTCAACACAACTACCTGACTGTACTGTGACAAAATAATCTCAACTCAAAGCTCCACTGACACTTTTTTCTCACAATATATAACCTCATTGACAGAGAGATGCAGTAAATGATGTTATTCAGTCTGTAATGTGGCTATAATAAAACTCCAAACTGTTATGTAGCTTAATAAAATAGAATGAAATTCAATACAGACTGATCTGTTCATTTTAATATATTTATATTTATTGAAATGTGGTGATATCTGTACTTATAGAGCCCCAGAGGCAGCGCTGTTGTCCTGCACAGTAAAAACATGAAGTTTCACTTTAAATTCAGCGAATTTCCAAATAGGCATCATGTGTTGGAAGCAGCTGTCTACATTTTCAGTTTTGGAACTTTGGCTAGTGAGACTCCACCAGACAGATCAGCAGCCCAAAATAATGAGATTACAGCACTGATTCGCAGCACTGATTTTTCTTTCCAGTTTATTATTTGGTTCAATGTTGAAATATTGTTAAAATGAAACTTTAACATCACATGTGTCGCAGAGAGAGTTTTTCGGGGGGCTCGGAGATGAATGTCCTCACAAGTATAGCGTTTCAAACACGTGTGTGTATCAGCGTGAGTGCCTTACTATGTCAACACTCGGAGTTCAGACTAGTCTTGGATATATCCCCTGCCTGGTGTGCATTAGCCCTGCCTGCCCTGCGCTGGGTGTATGTGAGAGGTGTCAATGAAAGAACACTGTCAGTTTGCTAGCCGGGGCCGAAGGAACCTGATGCACGTGTTACTGAGACATTCCTGTGGTCGGCTTGGATTTTCCACCAGTCCCCACACCCCTTTTTACACTCACATACACTGCACTATACAAAAGCATGCGCTGGACACTTGAGCGCAGAGTGTAGAGTACACAGACCTCAGCGCATTCAAACACACATGAGATTGTGCACGTAATGAACATGGACTGTCACTTAGGACTCTAATTATGAGCTTTTTATTTGAAATGACATGGGTTTTAAAAAGGCAAGTCAGATTTCGTTGACAGCCTGATAGCCAGAATGTCGATGAAGTAATTCTGTGTCTCGCACAGCTCAAAATACTGGTCCAATCAGGTGAGCTTCCCACGGCAAAGTGGAAATCATCTGCTGTCAGTTAATCTCCTATTTACAATGACACATGCACACTCCCAAACAAGTGCACACATAACGAAAGAGGCTCCTCTGGCGTCAATCATGCCCTAGCATGCCTTGACTTTAGTAACAGTAAGGTGGTGTATCTGTCACAAGAGTGACTGCCTAAGGCGCAACTGACTCATGCAGTTCACTGGCCGTATCAATCAGGAGTTGTCTAAGCAAGTATATGTTTTTTTTCAAGGCACAGAAAAGGATCCTCAGGTCAATTTTAGATACATTTCCTGGCATTTTCTGTATTGTCTTGATTGCGCTTCAAAGAGCTGAAAACAAATAAGAATTATCAGTTTAAATTGATTTGATTTGGTGTACCACTCCCATGCTCCGTGATAAAAACTGAGTCAAACTGTCCCATGGGAAAGGTTTACATCATCACTTAGATTAGGGCCTGTTTTGCTACAGTTTCTGTGACTGTTCAGTTGGCTTAATCCACAGTGAGAATAGGAACAATGAGCCTGAGTGTGCACACAGGAGCTCTCTTCGAAATACTAATGGGTTTTCTAAAGAGAGTGCGTATTGTCCCATCTGCTGTGTGTGTGCGAGTTTGATTGTGCACAGTTGTATATAAATGAGTTGTGGCTGGATTCCCACAGGTCCCCTAAATGTTGAGGCATGAGGGCCCCGTATCAAGTGTCGGAGCACAGTGGAGGAGGGACTTCCTGGCAATAAGCCATGTGTGTCGGGGTAATGGCGTCACACGTGTCACTTCCAGTCCGCCCTTCTCTGATTCTTTGTCTCTGGCTCTCACTTGTTTTTTTTTTTCTCACTTTTTCTGTTTCTAAATTGGCTCATGATGATTTTCTTCAGAGCTCTGGTGCTGCTCTGCATTAGGCTAATTGTATAAAAAAAAGCCTGTTCGGAGTCCGAATTTAGTTCATATATCAACTGTAACGTGTCTTTTGAAATCTCTGCATGTGATTTATAGTTTTTCCCACAGAATATGCTGCCAAAATATTTTCTTGGGAAGTGGGAAACACTTATCGCTGATAGGAAACTGTGGATTGGAGGGGAAGGAGATATTCTCATAATTAATAACACTGGGTTTACTGACAGTGTCATTGCTGACATGAGAAAAGAACAGAGAACAGAACAATAAAACATAAGAAGAACAACCAATTGTTGTTGAATTATGAATCAAAGAGAAGCAGGGCAATTTTATCACGAATCTGGACACAACACCCACGCTAAAAATAGTACAATGCTGAACTCTTTTCTAAAGGTTCTTCTAGGACTAAGTTGTGGTTTCTTTGAAGAGCTTTCCAGTGGTTTGCTTCACTGATCACCAATAAGTCCTGTTGCCGGTGCATAGTGCCGTTTCGTTGTAGTCAGTCATACGGTTCAAACGAACTCTGCAGCCGCTTGGTGAATCAGAGACACAATTGTACCACAGTGTCCAGCTGCAAGGAAAAAGTGCATAATTTATGTCAGCCCAGCTTATGTATATAGACCTCTGTGCAGGCCTCTTTCTGTCACGGCCACCTTGTTAGACGCTAGAGAGAAATCTCTGGTGTCAAGATATGTAAATATCAAATCAGTTTTATGATGTAATTCAGTCTGTCTACTTTCTCATCCAAACCTAGGGTGTAAGGATAGAGGGTGTTGTATGCTGTACAGATTTGTGATTTTGCGCACTATAAATAGAAGTGACTTGACTATTCCTTTTTTTTTCTGTAAACTGTCTCATAAAGCTCATAAATGGCCTGAAAACAGCAATGAATATTGTCATTCTATCATAAACGTGCAGCCAAAAAACACAACAAAAAAAACTGATCTAACTCTAACTGTAACTGTGTACGTGTCTCAAGCACACATGCATGCTCATTTACAGTACACATGGCTTTGTGCCTTCATACATCTCTAAAACCGTGTCAGTGTGCTGTTTTTTCAAGCTCAGTCACCCGGTTCTCAGTGTTCACCTGCAGGGCCCTCACCCTCAGCGGCACCCTGCGTCCTCTGGCAGGCTCTGGGCATCTGGCCCTGTCTGACTCAACTTGATGGACCATGTTGGCCTCAGAGTTGGCTTTGACAAATTGCTCTGTTTAAACCAGCCGTTACCGACTTATCAGGGCATAAATCTTAAGGGCAAGCTTTGACATAATCGTTACACTTTCAGTTTGCATCCACTTTTAGGTCCCATTCCCTCCTACACAACAACACCTTTTACCTCATGCATGTAGCCTGGTGCTACTCCATGTGTGTGCTCAAGCACAGGCATGTGGCATATCCAAGTGCGCCTGTGTGTGCGTGTGTGTGTGAGTCATGCTTCGTGGAGTGTTTTGTTGCTCAGGACTTGTTGCCATCCATTAGGCTTACGTCACCTGACATGGATTTGACTACTGGTTCCACAGCACTCAGTGGCTGGCCAGCTTCAGTCCTGCGTGTGTGTTTTTAATCTTTTCCTTTGTTTTTTTTTCCTCCTTTAATAATTTAAAGGGCTCCCACATTCAGACAAGGGGTGTTACAAAGTTCACAACTCTGACTTACTTCTTTATTCTTAAGTTTATCACTCTTGATCACTGCATGATAACAAGCTAAAGATCCTATTAATTGTTGAACGTTCTGTCTGATTCCTGCAGCTAGTTGATGGTAATTTAACTTTACACTGCACTATATGGTGAGCTTGACTCCATATGCAACCGTATTTTTGTCTCATTTGGGATCTCAGCTTCTGAGAGCAGCTGAGGTAAGCTTATCTTTGAGTACAGGATGTTGTTCAGCTCAGCACTTAACCTTCTCAGATGATCACTATCAGGAAGCTCACAGGGAGCGGCGCTAGCGAAGAGCTCCCTCTAGTGAGAGAAATAAATAGTTACAGTTCTGTTTGATTTCATGAATTGTTGTGTGTTACTCTGCTTTCAGGACATAAATGTGTGCATTCTAGAGAATTATCCTGAGTGCTCCAACCCCAGAGTTTTCTACATCATTCCCTACTTTTGTGGACAGCATCCTCAATGCAGGTACCTGCAGACTCACGAGTAGCATGACGAAGCATTTTGAGATATTTTATGTCTGGTCTTGTAAGGCTGATTATTACAGTTTTCGCTTGTTTATCTATGTGTCTGTCTTTATTTTTCTGTTTTCATTTCATTTTCTTCTCTGTGCTACAGGGAGCCAGGAGTGTGGGCTCTGGAAAGGGCCAAACAGAATGTGCTGGAGAACTACCTCCTTGTGGGTATCCTGGAGGAGCTGGAAGATGTGCTGCTCCTGTTGGAGAGGCTCTTACCTCATTATTTTACTGGAGTACTCAACATCTACAAGAGCCCTGGTAGGCAAATGTCCCAAAATATCCTTTTGTCATGTTGAAATCGAACATTTATTCCTTTCAAAAATCCGTATTTTTCCTATCAAGCTGCAGGCGTTTTTTTAACCATCTTTTTCTGCAGACTACAGGAAGATGGGGAACATGACTGGCACAGTGCGTAAACACACTCCCACTCTGGAGGCCCTGCAGGTGCTCTACCACCGCATGCGCTACGAGTATGAATTCTACAACTTCATCCGCGACCAGTTCCACCTCATGAAGAAAAAAATTGGCCTCAAATCTATCTCCCAACCCCCCGCCTACTCACCTGCTTTCCTACGGGAGCTGGCACTCCGAACCCCGGAGCCTCTGGATGAAGACGAGGAGCTGGACACAGATCTGGAGGATGCCAACAGCTGGCTGGTCCATCCCTAAGAACTGTCTGATTAACAGTGGACGTAGCCAAAAGCTGATTGTCTAGAATTGGCTGGAGATAGCTGGAGGCAGCCTGAGGGCAACGGGGAAACGTGCCCTGTCTCTCAGCATTCCCAAGAAAAGTGAGGTGTGTTCAGGGGTGTGCGGATCCTGACCCTCGTGTTTTTTACGGGCTCCGTTTTCCATCTGCAGTAGACTCCTTTCACGACAGGCTCAGCACTGAGGACTGTGGGGTTGAGTAATTGGAAGGACAAAATGCTTTATTTAAAATTTGACTAAGGACAATGGGAAATAATATTAAGCTCAGTTTATTTGAAGTTTAGTTTTCATTTGAGCTTGTTTTGGGGTTCGTTTTTTATTAAGGAACCTATCATCGCTGTAATCTCCAGGTGAGATTAGCACAAGATGTGGAGAGCTAAATCTGGGGTATTTACTATAGGAGAGGACTTCTGAGATGTTGCATCAAGAGAGAGGTTCATACATTATGAAAGGGTTAATGTCTTAAAAGCTGGAAAGCCCAATAAGAAATGGTATCCATGATTAAAAGAGTGCCAAAAGCCTTTATGTATATTAGTTGTAAGTGCCAAACCTCGCTAAGAGTTTCAGTAACTGTGTGACAGGAACCTCAGTGCACAGCTGGTGGAGTTGTGACGTAGTCAAGTCAGTTGTTCAGTATTGGTTTATAACATTTTGTTTAATTTGTAAAATATTATTAGGTATAAATGAGGGTTAAACAGTAAGCACACAGTTATGAATTCAGAGAATTCCAACAATGTGTGCATGAATGATTGAGTTTGACCAAACCAGCAGTGTATTTTAGCATAGAGTTATTATTTGGGACATGTCATTGTTTGTTGAGAATTTAGGCTGACTTGAGAGACAAACACTAAAAAAGTCATTACGGAGCAGACTGTAATTTGTTGAATCCAAAGTTTGAAAGATTGAACTTGCCAAATACCAGTGTTTCTACTACGTTGCATTACAAAACTGTATGAATATACTGCACTTTTTTCTGAGATCCTGCAGCAAAAAAATGAGGGATGTGTTCACCAAACTGGATGCTAATTGCCTTTCATTTCAAATAAGACGATGTTACTGTTTCAAAGGTTTGTTTTCACTCTCAGAATATTACCATGAAAGTGTGTTTCTAGTGTTTCCAATCCCAGCTAAAAACTAATTTCTAATTTCTCCAGCAGCTGTTCAGAGTGCATGTTTTTCCATCACTCTTGTAAAAAAAAACACCCAGAAAAGAGTAACCATAAGCTAATATATGACTGTCATCTATGTATTTCACTCTACCATCCTAATCTCCATTGTCTGTACCTTTACATTGTCCTGGTTTGTGTTTAGTGTTTCCTTTTTGCCAGTTTTTAATTTATTATTTTGTATTCATTTGCATTCCAGATAAAAATTCTCAGGAAAGGAAAGAAAATGTTTTAATATCTTGATCATTTGTATCTTTGGTTTCTGGCGGCTATGAGACGATTCTTGGCATTTTCAAGGGTGTCCAGAATGAGTTGATATCAACAGCTGAAAACTGGTTAACGACAACTAATGCAGTCCATCATTTTACGGTCTTCAAAATAAATGTGCTCAAACTATTGCAGCCAGTGTCTCTGCTTCACTAGAGGATGGTTTGTTGGTTTTGTATTTGGCTGTTTGTTTTGGGAATGCCAGCCTGCCTCATCTTTAACTCTCCCGAAATCCCTCGTGCTGCTACACATATCAGATTTATAACCAGCTACTAACAAAGCTGCCTGCAGGTCCAGCCCATCACTTATTTTACCAGATGCATAGCTTTCTTTGCCCTGCGGCAGCCTGCCCATCACTCCACTCAAACTCCACTCATCTTCCTTCTAGCTCCCCAGCTGTGACAACCCCAGTCAGGAGAAGATCTATGCCTATCCTTTGATGCTTATTTTTAAGAAACACATCATGTTCCCCTCTCGGTCCTCCTTCTCTACTTGCACTTGGTCCTGTTGATCAAAAATGTATACATACTGTAAGAGTATTAATGCAGTTTTGGATGAATGCTACACAAAGGGGTGTTTGTCATATCTGTTATCTTGTTACATTGTTGCTTTGATCCTGGAATTCCTTGCTTTTGATTTTTTGTAATTTTAGCAGCCCAGGAATTACACTTTTTTCTGCCTTTTCACCCATTGTCACTTACTCGAAAGCGAAAAAGCAACAAAATGCAAGAAACAAAAAGTGAAATATATGACAACCAAATATTGAAGTGAGGAGTTCAGACCTAAAGAAGGAAAAGCTGCCTTCTAACTGCAAACCCATCATCAAGCAGCTAACTTTGATTCAGAACAACTGTATGATAATAATAGCTTTAACACAGGCAACGCAACCTCTACACAGGCTTTAGGAATTATGGCAAGGGTTTGTCATTTCATTCTTTGAAATAAACATCAGTCACTAGCTGTTGGATCCCATTTCAAACTCTCAGCTATATTCACTTCCAAATATGACCAGCAAATGGTGTCCTCTTCCCATGTTTCCAGGATCACTCAAGCACACTTGAGTTAATAAAAAACAGTGTTTGCAGTCTGTATTGTGTGTATTGTTGTACACTAAATATGTGTGCGTGTGAGTTTGTAGAGGCCATGAATGAAATATGAGGCAATAAATATTGATATATTCACCAATTGTAGTTCAGCTCTCCTAGAAACCATAACATAAATACTGTATTTAATGGTCCATAAAACACTGTTTTTTAAATACTTGTTTTTTTGCCCGTTTCTGTTCCATGTGTTTCATCACAATAGAGAGATTGCAGCAATCTAAACCTGCCTTGAACACAAGTTTATACTTCTATACTTTTCTTCATTGACATTTCCTTCCTCCTAACATTAACTTCACCCATCACAACAAACCCACCCTTACCATAACCTCACGTTCCAAAAATGTCCTCACTCTCTAAGTCTAACACTCAGTTTTAGTAACTAGACACCCACTCATTTAAAGGTCCAGTGTGTAGGATTTAGTGGCATCTAGTGGTGAGGTTGCAGATTGCAACCAACTGAATACCCCTCCCCTTACAAGCATGTAGCAGAACCTATGGTGGTCACAAAACTTGTGAAAAACACAAAAGGCCCTCTCTAGAGCCAGTGTTTGGTTTGTCCGTTCTGGGCTACTGTAGGAACAAGGCGGTGCAACATGGCAGCCTCCGGGGAAGGGGCCCCGCTCCCTTTGTAGATATAAAGGGCTCATTCTAAGGTGATGAAAACACAATTCTTATTTTCAGGTGATTATACAATAATTAAAACATACTTATGAATATTATATTCCATTTTTGCCAAGTCTATTTCGCTAGATACCACTAAATTCTACACATTGCACCTTTAAAAGGTAAATCTTTACATTTTTACAACCAAAAAGTTGTAGAATGAGTATAAGTGATCCTGAAAGTAACACCACCACGGTTAAAGAGTCCCAGGGGTGGAACAGTGTCTTTTAACAGGTTAAGGTTCAAGTAAAGTGCATAACTTCAGCTTTTCCATCCACACTGGCACACACATCTGCAGAATTTCTGCTCCAAAGTTGAACACAGAGGCTTTGTTCTTGTGTTGGGTGGTGCAGAGGGAGCTTGCTGGGTGTGGGAAACTCCTCTCCACCAGCGAATAGGAGGCTGTTAGTGTCAGTGGGCTGTTCCCAGACCTGCTATGATATTCCTTGTATGACAAAAATAGTTTCCCCTTGAACCCTACGATTCCCTGTTTTGACAGCCAGAGAAAGAGAGAGAGAGGAAGGAGAGAGCTTTAACTTGCACAGTGGAGCAGTCACCAATTTTTAATTTATTATTTTTTTTGTATATGTAAGACATAATTAAAAAGTGTACTTTAATAATAATAAAGAAGCCAACAACATCAGCCAACTTATTTATTTCTTCATAATACAATAAAAATAATACTAACAAAGAAGCTATTCATACAAAAAACAATTATACTGTTGATTATGAACAGTTCAGAACTGAATGCCTGAGTAATGCATTACTTGTTTTCCTTCAGTTTAAAGCACCACACTGTTTGATATGAAAAAAAAACATGCTAGTAGTGTACTACAATGTTACAAAGCAGGTGAATACATCTCCACACTGTTGTGGTTCATTCCTGTCTTTGGTCCAAACATCCCACGATCGCACCTCGACTCTTGAAAATACAGTAATGTTGTATTATTTCATATACAGCTGCTCATTTCCTTCAGTATGTCCAGCATCTAGATTTCATACTCTTAAATATACTTGTAGAAAATGAGGATACTGACTTGCATGTACTTCACTATTGTACTCACTAACACACACACGCACGCACGCACGCACACACACACACACACACACACACTAAGCGATGGCACCTTCAGCGAGATGGAATCGAAGATAACGTCAAACTGAGTGCAAAAGTAAAATTATACATTTGTATAGTTTCACAGTGATATCCAAAAGTGGATGCCCTGAGACTTAAAAATGAAAAATAAGGCACTTCTTTGATATTAGAATAAAATGTACTATTATTTGGGTCATGACTCTACAATGTGTGTTCAGAATAACGTCGCATCTGTATGCTTTAATCCCATGATCTGCAGTTGATCATGATCTATGATTACTGGTACAGTAACAGCAGCTGGCTGTTGTATCACCTACATTGTCCCGCTCACTTTCACTTTCCACACACTGACTTACAACTCGGGTCTCTTTTTTTTTTGTAGTTTTAGCCATCAGTCCTATCAGTAATAAGAATACTCACAAGTTAGGTGCTTGCTGATATCTGTGAATAGAGCAACATGGGATTGGAACATTGGATTAGTCGGCCATTACTTTGGTGAGTACAATAGAAATTACGGCCAACACTACAAAAATAAGACGGAAGTTGTCATAAACTGAAATGATCATTTAACATCCTTCATATGTCCTTGGTCTTGGATACACAAGATATATATCACACACACACACACACACACACACACACACTACACACATAGCACATGATTTTCCTGATAATCAAATTCATGGACTGCTCTGATTGATCTGTGACTGACCGTTACATTACTGAGATGTGTGTACGAGCAAAAAGGTTTCTGTAATGTCTCAAGTACCAATCTGCCGGTCACTTTGCAGAACAAAATGTCAACAAGCACTAAATTTCAACTGGTTCTGACAAAAGCTGGTTCTTTTTTTTTCATTTTTCTTTTCAACAACCCAATAAATCAATGATGTCAGTGTTTCAGTTTTTGGCAGCCATCACCTCCTCTCTTTTCCTTCCATTCTGTTTATCCAAAGCTTCTCACTGTGCGTCTCTGTCTCTGTCCAGCAGCGTACGACTCAGGCACTATCTGCATGTTGGTTCATCTCCAACCCATCCTCAACGTCTTTATTGCCCAGGGCTGAGTTCTTCTTGCTGGGCTCGCTTCCCAGAGCTTCAGCTTCTTCCAAGGTGGTTGTTAGAGGCTTGCCTAGAGTCTCAGGCAACAGCAATGTCAGCAGTCCAATAATGAATGCCAGAATTCCCACGATTAGCTACACAGCGGTTGTGATAAAGGAAAAAGAAAGAATTAATTTGTTAAAATTTGTTTTGTTGCCCGGATACCCTTGTAGATAAACTATAATTAACAAAAACAGGCCACAAAGGTGACTAAATGGAAAAGATTTGCTAATTAAACATAAACAAAACATTTTTAAAAATGATGTCCCGAGAGAGAGAGAGAGCTGAAAGTAAACATGTGTATGTATACCTGAGGTAGGTTGACCCAGACGTCAGCCAGGTACACACAGAAGGGAGCCACCACACTGCCAACACGGCACATCATACTGCCGCTACCTACTGCCAGAGACCTGGAGGAGAAGCATACACAAGGTCAGCTGAGCGCTATACTGTATGTCATGGCCATCGCATTAGAGAAGACAGATTCAGGGAGGTGTAGGTACAGATAAAAGGGAAGTACTCAGGCCAACCACCACCAACATATACAAGAGTCAATTACTGTAAACTCCCAGCAAAAAAAAGCAAAATTATTTTAGGATTGTTATGAAGTGTAGCAACTTATCTACAAATACAGAATGATAGAATTATAAAACATATCATTTTAATGACCCTTATGAGTCTTTCATCCTTGATTATTTTTTTCCTAAAACAGCAACTCATTGCTTGCAGCCTTAAATACTATGCTGTGCAGAATGTAAACAAAAATCACAAATAGATTCTAGTCCAGATTCATGTATTCTATGTCACAGGGAGCTTTACTCGTTTTGATACTCTTACCTGATGATTGTCGGGTAAAGCTCACAGGTGTACAGGTAGATGAGACCAAAGGCGATGGCGATGGCAAACTTTCCTGTCATGCTGAGAGCAATGGCCAGCACCTCGATGTCCTGTGGAAAAGAGAAGCGAGTTTGACAATGACAGACAAAACCTCCCATGTTTCTCAGTAAATACAGTTCCTTCTGTTTTTGTGCAACATTTTTTACCAATGGCAACACATTTAGAGCCTTTAACCAGTAAATTACATTACAAATGATATACATAAATGATTTCTTCATACTCAAAAATACAGACACTTGACCT
The DNA here is from genome assembly GCA_038419695.1 of Scomberomorus guttatus. NCBI lineage: Eukaryota > Metazoa > Chordata > Actinopteri > Scombriformes > Scombridae > Scomberomorus > Scomberomorus guttatus. The sequence goes on from CM076462.1 coordinate 14,291,961, forward strand.
TTGACCCTCAGGCACTTCATCAGACCATCAACGGATTCCATTAATAATCAAGCTTTAAACAAGAGCACACTCTACCTTACAGTCCTCCATGGATGGGTGAGTGCATGCTGACTTGATTCTGTTTTACCACATAAGTGATCTAATAACTGAAGGAATGAATGTCCCCTCAGTGACTCCACGTTTAATTTACTTAACTGTTATACATGGTGGCATGGGAGCCACAAAACAGATCTGCTTCTCTTTACGTATCTATACATGTGTACACTGCATGTCAGTGTCTGTGTGTGTGTGTGTGTGTGTAAAGATGTGCATTAGTATTTGACTCACAGCATCTCATCTCACAGTGAAGAGGCATCTCATTATTGTGGCTGGCTTTTTTCGCTGTTAGCTTGAAATTCAATTAATTATTAGTTAGGTCAAGTCTCAGATTAACTAGAATCTAATACTACAATATACAAGGAAATGAAGAGGGGTAAAAAGCTAACTATACTGGTGTCAAATGGGCTGGAGAACAGAACTTCAGTCATGTAAATAATATTTTTTTGAAACAAATATGTGCAATAAGGTGCTAATGTAGACTAATACAAAGTACTTTTACTTAAAGTTTGCTCAAAGTATTTTACTTATAAAGTATATGTGCACAAGGAGGAGTTGAGCATTTAATGTTACTGTGTATAAATGTGTATGTGTGTATTTCATGTGTGTGTGGGATCAGTACAGTCAGAATGAAGAACTGCATGGCATGTTCTTGGAAAGAGAGCTGTGATATCAGGAGCTCCAGCGTCTCCCTTGCAAACACTTGCAGAATTATAACTCGTTGCTATAACCGGGCTGAGCAGCGCCTGGCAACACTAAAGATACACACAGCGAGAGGGAGGCTGTGTGAGGTGATCCCATCCTAATGATTTATTTTTAAACTGTTGGTCTGAAATCAACCGTCTTTATTTTAGGCTCTACTAATGTTAGGTGTGAACGTTAAGTGATTTATTTAACAGCAACTTTTTATTTAACATCATTGCTATAGTTTGCTTTTGCTCACATGTGTATATACAGCGGGGGAAATAAGTAATCAACACGTCAACGTTTTTTTCAGTAAACATATTTCCAGTGCAGCTATTCATATGCATCTATCTTCAGTTCCTTCCATAAATATTCTATTGGGTTCAAGTCGGGTGACAGACTGGGCCATTCCAACACCTTTATTTTCTTTCTCTGGAACCAGTTGAGAGTCTCCTTTGCAGTATGTTTTGGATCGTTGTCCTGTTGGAAGGTCCGCCTGCATCTTATCCTCATTGCCCTGGTGGATGGCAACAGATTCTTCTCAAGAATATCCCGATACGTGGCTCCATTCATCTTCCCTTCAACAATTTGGATTCTGCCGGTACCATGAGAAGAGAAACAGCCCCCTACCATAATGCTTCCGCCTCCGAACTTCACTGTAGGTATTTTTAGGGTCATATGCAGAGCCATTTCTCCTCCAAAAATAGTGTTATTGCCAAAAATTTCAATTTTTGTCTCGTCTGATCACACCACATTCTTCCAGTAATCTACAGGTTTCTCCAAATGTTGTGTAGCAAACTTCAAACGAGCTTCGACACATCTTTTCTTCAGTGATGGAGTCTTGCGGGGTGATTGTGCGTGGAGACTGTGGCGTTGGAGTGCATTGCCTATTATGTTCTCTCTGTGATAATTCTTCCAGGTCTTTTCGAGTGGTCTTTGGATCTTGGGCTACTCTTCTGACTAATTTTCTTACTGCTCAGTCAGTAATCTTGCAAGGAGCTCCTATGCGGTTGATAGTGGAGTGATGCTGCTTCCACTTGCGGTTAATGGCCCCAGTGGTGCTTATGGGAACATTTAGGAGTTGAGAAATCAGTCAGTAACCTGGGCCATTCCTATGTTGCTCAACAATCATGTTGTGAAGGTCTTGGGAGAGCTCTTTGCCTCTCACCACATGCACTAACCCAGCTGATTCTAATTAGCACAGGTAAGAGGACTCATTAGTGGAATCACCTGGTTCAGTGCTTTTTCTTACTGCGTGTTCAATACTTTTTTCCTGTGCCATTCCAATTGAATGCACAGAACTTTTTTTTTTATTGATTGCAATGTTATGATTTTGTTAGCTGTGTTGCCTTAGTGAGTTAATACCAATGTCTGGTCTCAATTTCACACGAATAGCTGCACTGGAAATATGTTTAATCAAAAACAAGTTGACGTGTTGAATACTTGCACTGTATGACACACATAGTGCTGTTTGTGTGGAAATAACTTTCACAGTCTGAGCCTGAACACTGGTAACCTTATTTCTACTGTCAGTGGTCAGTTGTGGTGGCAGAGGTGATTTTTTTTCACCCTGTATAGGTGCCAAATTTGCCAGAAAGCTGTAATATTGTGATACCAGTGTGTAGTGCTACAGTGGTTATATTTGAACAAAATACAGATTGGGGTAAGTAAAGCCACTGAAATAATTATAAATGTTAGGCTTGAGAGAGCTATTACTATAACTCCATTACTAATAGAGTACAGTATAGAAGCATTCACAAGTAAGTAAATAGGGAGACTGTTACCAGTACTTTCTGAGACATTTACGACCAAATGAGGTCTTTGACTGCTGAAGTTAAAAACACTGGCATTACAAATCTTCATAACCATATGAAAAAACCTGCGTAACAAGTATGTATAGGCAACTCAGGCCCAGAACAGAGGAGCACATTGTGCAAAGATCTATAGAAAGAACTACAGAATCTATAGAAAGTGTGTGACTAATGTCAAGTTTGCTGAACGCTGACAGTATAAGAAGCTGAGTGAAACACCCCTAACACTGATGAATTAGAGGGCAAAGTAGAACGTAGAGGTCAAACAAGAAAGGAGCTTAGGTTAAAATAAACAGGGCAGAGTGAGGCAGGCAAGTTAGAAATACAGGTGAGTTTTCTTATGAGTTCAGTCAAAAGATCCTTAAGAGAAATATTAAACAAATCGTACATGCTGAACAGACATTACAGTATGTGCTGAATAGAAGGAGAAGAATAGATACCCAGTAGCAAAACACATTAGTACAATATAACCATCCGGAAGGTGAAGAAGTTAAGAAGGAAGGAAGAGAGGATAAGATAAGCTATCCTTCTCATAATACTGAAGTCTGTCCGTTAAGGTAGAAAAACTCTATTTAAGTGCGGTCCAAGTCTACCAAGCTGCTTGTCATCTTGTCTGATTGGATAGCAAAAGTGTCGATTGTATGTATTGTAGGTCCTGTCACTAAGAAACTGTCACCTAAACAAGTTCACATATTCTATTCTGGTCATTTAAAGGATTCAGAATGCTTCCATCCATTGTAAAGCTTATCTCTCGTATGTGTTTACATTAGAGACCATGGCATGTTTGCCAAAGTAAGATATATTTCTCCATGTACGTAGTTTAAGTTGCATATACTATGGTATGTCGGGCTGTGTCAGGACTGCAGATGCAATTTGTGTCTGAAGTTACTACAGTGACACAATCAGAGAGAGGAGAAAAGAAAAAGATGGATAGACAACTCTCTCTGTCTCCGAGTCGCTAGTTTTCACCTTATGTTTGTTGACCGCTCTGTTCAAGACGGCTTTCGGTGTCAAAGGTCATGTTGACTTGGACGTTAAGTACCAGCTGTTTGCCAATTTAACCATAAGCAGTACTAATTTGAGTCACAGCTCAGAACGCACACACTGGGAATTGCATGTGTCATATATCAGGGCTTAACAGTAACAGCGGTCCAATGGCTCAAGAGCTAACAGTCCAGACAGATAGTGCCAGTGCAGAAAGTACTCAAAAAAACAGACTATTTCTTTTTCTAGCTTGCCCCCTCCCCATAACTAACAGTCACTACTTGTTGACAGAGGTGTCGCTGTGACAAGTGTGATGCTCCAATAGTGGTCAAGACTCAGGATTTGATAAAAATGCGAGTGATAGCACATAAAGTTAAGGATGAGAAAAAGAGAAACATTCCTTGGATTCCTGGAAAGATCATTTTCCTGGATTGAATGGTTTGTGTTGCATCTCACTAGTTCCTCTTAATTTTTTTTGTTTGTAACAGAATTATTTATATTGGCTAAATTGATCATGAAGGGGCCACTAAACATTGTGTCGGGGTCAGTTATATAATCCCTATGAAAAAAACGTGCTGGAAATGTTTAAGCATGCATCTAAGCATGCAAGAAAGGTGAACAACATGAGTAATGATACTTGGAATAACACTTTAAATTTCTTGTCCACAAATAAAACTGTTTCTCTCCCTCACACACACACACACACACACACACACACACTCTTTTAGTACATACAGCGGGGACCACAATGATGAGCATACAAGCGATCCCGGCCAGGAGCAGGGCTGGGGCACAAGTCCTCTTCCTGCCGATCCGGTCCATTGCAAAACAACCAACCAGATAAGAGGGGAGCTCCACTGCACCTGGAAACAGCCAATCACAGCAGCTCTCGGTCAGAGGTTATCGTGGCACTGACACAGTGACACCATGACATTCTATCTAGGGGACCTAAATAACTAGCATCTGAAATGTTGGTGACGCTCAGCCTCCTAAATATGCTCCAATGTATGTCTCCAAATAAAAAAGCAGCCTTTTTTTATCAGCTGTGTTTGATAAAGTGTAATTCACAGACATTACTAGTAGCCAAGATATTAGTATATATGTATCATTTTATGAAATAACTGTATCTTACAATGTACAAAGTTTGTGTATTGAGAATGAAGGTTTATACTGGATTTTGCCTGAGAAAAGCCCATCCTGTCAAAGAGCAGTATATTTTACTTCATCAGTTCTTGATTTGTTAAATATTTAGTACTAAGATAAATAAAATAGCTGTACTAAAATATTTAGTACAGCTATTTTATTTATCTTCTGCAAAAACCCTCCTGTTTACCCTCCTCATCACCAGAAACAGAACGGTTGACAAAGCCAAACTAGAGAACAGCAAAGTATCTTACTGCTTTCTCAATTACATAATATTCCCCTAAGTAATATATGACTCTAGCTGAACATAATATTTTATAGCGCACAGCACAAACGTTGCAAACAGCGAATTGTTCAAACAGTGATTCTCCAGACAGCTTTAAATAGTATCCTGCTCAGCTTGGTAAACAGGGTTGGACGAAGCTCAAGGCTAAGATGCCTTTTTGTTTACATGGGAGGAGGCAGATCTGTAAACAAGCAACCTGAAAAAAAATCTACAGCGTCAGCGCACCCACACTAAAACAGATGTACGTGAAGAAACACACGGAGACAAACACACAGTCTGCATTTAAAAGTAGTGCAACGGTTGTCAGCAATTGCCTAATTCATCTGCTTGTACACACTCAAGTATCTATATTTGGATTTGGATGACCCCACGTAGGTTGTTATTGCGTAACTGTACAATATCATTGATACTATTTTCCTTGTTCTTTCATGCATACTCCTCAGCCAAACACTTACCAGCAAGGAAGAGGTTAATGTACTGGTTTCCTCCAAGGTTGACTGAGCCCAGAGAGAAGACGTAATAGCCCAGGCTGCCGATGAACCAGATGGCCCACACTGTACATGTACGCCCTGCCATCCTCCAGCTGCCAAACAGATCCAGGATGGACAGCTTCTTTTCCGACTGCGATGGCTGCTCCTCTGACCCCTTCTCCAGCAGAGCTCTGCCATTCTGGTCCTCCGGCTCCAGGAGATCCTCGGCCCTCAGCCTGCACTCAAGGCCGTTGAAGCGAGCTATCGTGTCCAGCAGGGTTTGAGTGTCCTTGTAACGGCCCTTGGCCATCAGGTAAAAAGGCGTCTCGGGGAACTTCCAGCAGAAGAGCAAGAAGGGCGAGGTACATATGGAGAGGATGATCTGGTAGATCCACCAGACCCGCACCAGGTAGCCAGTCAAAGCCACCACCATGATGCCAACTGCAAAGGCTGCGTGCACATGCATAGAGGTCCATGTGCGTACCTTGAGGCCAGTGAACTCGGTCACGTAGACAAACACCACCACCAGGTAGCCACTGGACACCTGCCAAATGCAAATACAGGAGGAAGGAAAGAACAGACACCGGCAGGAGGAAGAGAGGAAGCAGTATTGCAAGATGGAATGAGGAAAAAGGGTGAAGGCGAGGGAAGAGGTGACAGGGGATAGGATTGAGGAAGAAGGGGAGATACAGAAAAAGGATTAAAATGTTCTGTTGATAAATGGAATGGTAATGGTCAGTTGCAACAAAAATACGCTAAATACATAGGGATGTGACAATACAACTTTTCTCACCCAATACCAATTTCAACACATCATCACAGGGTTTCTACCAATGCAGGTGCCCGATCTGATACAAGTGCTCTCTTTTTTTAACAGAAAATCTGTATACCACAGTGCATGCTCACTGGGATTATTTTTAAAGAGTAACTTTACTCCCAAATTCAGCTGGCTCCCTCCCTCCCAGCATATTTAAAAAATGCAGCAGAGGACAGCAACTGTAGAGGGCGTGGCCTCGTGGCTATGTAGTGTGTGACACAGGAGGTAAGGCTGCATTCACACCAAATCCAGCAATGCGGGAATAACAGCATTCATTTGAATAGAGGCAGTGTCAGTACGTAGCTGTTAGGGCGTTAACATTCTTTTTTTATATTAATTTCTTTAAGTAGGTAAGTCCCAACCAGTCGACTCTATGTTGGCACTGTCCGACTAATCGATTAATCGAGAACATAATCGGCAGATTAATCAGTAATGAAAATAATTGTTAGTTGCAGCCCTAAATGGGATAATGCTAAGTGCTAAAGTTTGCTGACATTAGCTAAGATTAGCCACTATAAGCTACTGGTTATACCAGACCACTTTAGCAGAAAGGCTTTAGCAGAAAAACCCCTGAGAGTATTCAACTGAGCAACAGTTTGTTATATCACTTATGAATTCAACTTTTCATTTGTAAGAGGAAGAATATGTTACATATATCAACATACATTACACGTTTAAGGCCTCTGGATCGCCTTCTGAAATTTTTTTTTACACAAACACATCTATAAGACACAGGAAGAGTACATCAGTAGTGTGTTGATATATGACATAAATATGTTTAATGTTTTTTTTCCACGCCAGATCTCTTTAAAAAAGAGATGTCTAAATGTCGGTGTGATAATCAGGCCCTAAATACCTGCTCGTATGTCTGAATCTACACTGTGTTAAGTGCGGCTGTGCAGTCTGAGTCCACACTATCTGAGAGTCTGATTCCATGTGGAAAACAACAGCTGTAGCCGAGGAGAAGCCGAGGGGGGATGGGAGAAGACGGAGAGGAGGGGAACAGTAGACGGACTGTGGAGGCTCTTTCAGCACAACTTTTACAGCCACGCAGGTCTGTAACTGTAATGACTCCCTACCTTTGGCTCGTAAACATGTTCCTTTATGCAGTTATTATGTGCTACTCTGTACACAGAAACACAGATGTGCACACACATAAACATACAATGATACACTAATAGAATTTAAGTATTTTTTAACTGTTGCACCAGCCGTCTTTTACCAGTACGCAAGACCTGATTTCATTTCTAAGACGTAATCTGATGTTTACATTTTTTGTTCATTATTTTTGGTTTGTGTGTTGACTTGACTGTATGAGGTGGCTCCTAATATATTCATGGAGAACATTAGCAATTGGCTGAAAGATTGTTTTGTGGAACATTTTATGAACTGTTTTGAGCATCCAGAAATTGGACACATAGTGGGACTGAAGGAGCGTGTTTTTCCTCTCTCCCATCTTTGGCTTTATCAGTGCAAGCATTAATAACAGAGATGAGTTTCCAAATGTAAGCATTCATAGATTGATACTAGCTTTTTAAACAAATCTTTGCAAAGTGCAGCTAAATTTCAAGTCTCAAAATCTGCACTGACTTTCATGTTACAGCACAGCCAAACATGGCAGTAGCTACACAAACATACAAGCACTGAACTCACCATGGCCAGGAGAAATCGAAGCACCACAAAGAAATAATAGTTTCCAGAGAACGCCACAGATACGCCAAGCCCAAACTGACAGAGGCTGGTGAACATTAGGATCCTCACTCGACCAACCCTGAAAGAGAGTGATACCCATGCAGGTAGAGTAGAGACAACAAGCAACAGAGTTAACATGTTCAGGTAAGAAATCTATGAAATAATGGATCATCTACAGCAATTGTAAAAGTGTGCTTGGACTTGAAACAAGGACTACAAGGTGTAATACTGTAAGCAAGGTATGACTAGATCAACAGTGTGATGTCGGTATTGAATATCGTATATTACATGTTTGGATACAATTGCACACAGAAAACTTCTAAAGCTAGCAAAGTTCTGCTTTACAATACGTTAACGGTGACATTAGAAAACCATTAAAAGTCAAATTTATGTGGATCTGGTTACAAGTTCAAGCCCAAACTGATCAAATAATCATTCATTCTTCCTGGAGTACGGTGCAAATTTGTGTATTGATGCTTGTCTTCATACATATGCCTTAAAGATTTGCTGCACAATCTCTAATAGAAATAATCTGTGTAATCAGTATAAAATAAGTATGTGATTGCCCTTTGTTTACATGGAAGAGATCTCCCAACATCTCTTTGCCTGCTAAATATAACTCAGGGTCATTAATGACTGACTTGACCACACATTAACACCACGACTATGACAATGCCCACGCCATAAAAGCACTTGTCCCCGGTGTATCAGAGCATGTACAAAAATCATAAAAAGTAACATGAGGTGCAGTAAGGTGCCCATCCATAATAACCACTACCATCAGCACTTAATCCTGACCTGCTGCATTTTAACTCTTAGTGTGAGCCATTACATAAGATGGTTGGGCAGACATCAAAGCAACTGTGCCCTCAGCTCCAACTTTATCAGACTAAAGTCCTTCATCTAAATGCTGACCACTTCAGCCTTGCCTGAACAGCCAGCTGCTGTTTGGCCAGGTCACCTGATCTGTCCAAAGTGTGCCCAGACACCTATTATCCTCCTGCACCTCTCATCTCCATTACTTTCTTTAAACTATCTTCCCTCTATCCCATCATCAAAACCGATCTGGCCTCAACTCTTCCTGCCTCACTGTCACTCATCCTTCCTTATCAGGAATCTTATAAACAAGCTTATGAGGCAACTGTAGGTGCACACTCAGAGTATCATGTTTCGTGTTGATGCAGAAGTGCAACCATGCCTCCTGACGTTGCATGTACACGTCTGCAGAATTATAAATACAGGATCTGTCAACACTGCTCTAGTCCCCATGCACGAGTGAAAAGAACTTCCTCATATGGTGAAACTCCACTCCATGTGTCTTACATGCGACAATTTACCTCCCCTCTCTGAACACCCACTCTGCATGAAAGTACCCTCCCCTTCCTCCCCATCATGCATCCTCCGCTTACCTGTCAGCAATGTCCCCAAACACCAGCGCACCGATCAGCACCCCCAACATGAAGGTGGGCTGGCACAGCTTGGCCAGCCACTCTCTTTCACACACTAAATCCCAGTCAGTTACTATGCTTTGGTGCACTTCTGTGTGGTCATAAACAAAGTTCCCATTGCAGGCTTTCATTGTTTTGTTGCCATCAAAGTTGTATGTAAAGTCTTTTGGGTTGGTGCGCAGGGCGCACTGGCACCGGCTGAGCTCCCATTGTTCACCATCAGCCGTCCTCACCACCAAAGGCCCATTCCCAGCTTTGAATACTGGCAGGATGTCATCCAGACTAGATCCTGTCAGGTTACCATACAAGACATCGGTGATGTTGCTGGGCACACTGCACACAAAGTTTGGAGTCTCGACCAGGAAGACAGAGGCCAGGTAGTGGATCCCACAGGCTACAGACTGGAAGACTGCTGCAAAGTATAGACATGCCTGAAATCTGGACAAAAAATAAAACACATTAAAGATATGCTGAAACAAGAGCTGAAAAGGAGATGATAAGTGATTTGGAGGCAATCGTGTTGGCCTCCCATCCCACAGCATCCATGTGGTCCTGTGTGCGACCAAATGGATGCTGTTGATGGAGATCTGACTTCAGCACCACCTTGCCCTGAGATTGCTAAGATTGTTATTGAGATGTCTTTAAAAGTTTGTTACAGTAGGTAATTAAAACCTTGTTAGGTTAGGCTATTACACTGACAGTAATGGTAAAACATTTTTGGTTTTTTTTGTCATCTACAGTAGCTTTCATTCAATTTGCCAAAGAACACAAAGCAGTGGATGCAATGAACTTTAATACGCTTTTGGACCTGTCTCTGCACTCCCTTGGCTGTGTGCCCTGAACTGGTGACCCCCTTATTATTTTTGTAGCAGTAAGATTACATTCATTCTAGGGTGAGTTTTTCTCAGTATCCTCACACTAACATCAACTGTAAATCCACATTTTAAAGCTGTCACCTTTTGCAGCCCTGATGAGTTTGCACCCCTGATATTATATACTGTATATATATCAAGTTCAGTGATTTTTTTTTTTTACTTGTAGTGGGCTTAAGAAATGACATCAGTATTATTTGTTTAACTGTGGCTACAGATTTAAACAAGCTTTTTACATAGTGGATTTTTAACGTTGTCTTTGTAATATTTGCTCATGTTTGTAATTTATACATTTGAAAATCTCGTTACAGAATGATTTTAGAGCACAGAAAGTTGCACGTGGTCCCTGCTACTTTTATGGCTAGATGGGACATGGTAGAATGTTTTTTATAAGAACTTAAAACACTGAAAACGTTATTTACTGTGTGACGTTGATGCCCATGCAGTCCAAACATTTCCTGCCGTTGCTACTTCACATTTAAAGCTTCTCACTGGTGCACCACTGTGTGGCTCTTATTACGAAGCATGTACAGGAAATGCAAAACAGACTGCGTTATTGGTCAGTAAATATTAGTCTACACAGCAAAATGTTTTGTGCTGTTTGGTCAGCAGATCAGTTCTAAATATTGCAAAGGAGGATGGGTAAAAGAGGACACACACAGTGAGTAGATGAAGAGCAGCAGGTAACAGGCTCTTTTACTACAGTTTGTGTGAACCAGAGCACATCTAATATGTCATTGAGGTAAACAACTTATGTCGTTCTGCTGTCCTGTCTGAGGGAAAAGCTTTTGCACTGTGCATCACAGATATAATTGCAGCAGTTCACTATTCAGCGCAGGTATCTCTGCCAAATGGAAGAAGGCCATTAGATTTCTGTAAACATGCACAATCCCTGCGCACAGTGAAAATAAGCAAATATGTTTGTTCCTGTTCAACAGTTAATAGATAATTGTCATTTAAAGAGTTGGTTCTGCGCTCAATTGAAATTTACAAGTGCGGTGTAAAAGTTTACAGCATTACATGAATAACCATAATCTAATTTACTGCCAAGTGCCTGGTGCTATAATCCAGCTGATACTGTATCATTATATTACTGTGTTTCATTTAACTGTTACAATATTGCTACTGTAAATTAAAAAAAACTGTCATTTATTTTACAGTAAGTTTACTTGTGTTCGTTATTTTTCCAAAAATCCGCAAAGGGAACAAAACAGTTCCTCTAACTGAAGACTCACCCAGCAGTGAAGCATTGTAACGCTGCTAGAAAAAAGCTTTTATGCACAAATGATGACAACTGGGACGAGACCCCATTGCTTTCTTAGTGTTTCTTTGCAAAAACGCATTTGTAACATGGAAGAAAAATAACAGTAAGTGAAGTTAATATTCCAAAGCTGGCTGTTCAAATACCACAACAACAACAACAACAAAAAACGAACTCATTCACAGCACAAGGGATATATGCCAACTTCACAGGTCTGGAAAACAAGCCTGTTGCTGATAATACCTTTTGAAATGTCCAAGCTGGTCAAATAAGGCCTCTACGGACATTTTCGGAGTCTGCGTCTGAGTCTTCGGATCCTGAGCGCTTCAACCCTGAATAATAATCTTCGGTTTCCACGGAGCGCAGCGAAGGTAGGAGGGGCGCACACCCACACACACACACACACACACACACACACACACAGACACACACACACACACACACACAGAGACATCCCCACCCCCGCACCAACATAACTGATGGATATCATCAACAATATGGAAATAATAATAATAGTTTTATAATAATAATAGTAATAGTTATATATATCAGGTACTCTGCCACACTGTGCTGTCTTTTTAGGGCACTTTTGTTTGTGTGTTCCAACTGGTGATGTAGTTTAGTTTCTGGTGTGTTATTGGTGTAATTTGGTTATTTGGTAATTTGTTCTCAGACTGGTCCTGAGGCAGAACAGGGTTAGAATGAAGAGTTAGTGTCAGGACCAGCTGAGTGAAGGGACTCTTTTCTTTGCTCAGCTCTGGGCATTGCAGGGCTTTGTAGTGATAGGAGTGGTGAGGTCACTTTTTTTTTTTTAGATGATTTTAGATTTTTACATTTTCTCTCTTTTTCAAAAAATGAATCGGGAAGCCGTCAGCAGAGCCTAACTTGACTTTTAATGTTATCAAACGAAGAGAAATGTCCTTCATTCTTCCCGGTAATGTCTTTGTCCCCCCTCATGGCAGGGCTGTACAGCTCTTATCCGTCTGATTGGAGATGATATTTTGAAATGTCACAGAGAGAAATTCATGTTATCTAAAGTTTCTGTTCATTCTATCCTCTTTAGGCTAGACAATTAAGTCTAGCTTGATCTGCTTTGATCAAGCTAGACTTAATTATCTTTGCTTAAATTTCTTTTTCTGACAGCAACTCTTCCCACCAGCCGTGATAAATGGGCCCTTGATTGCATCACACATTCTCATACAATGACGCATTTAATGCAACTTTGGAGATGCCTGATAGCCTTTTCTTAGGCCTCAAACACAGATTCTGTGGATAAACTCTGGCGTGTAACCTAATCACAGCCTGTAAGGGCTTTAATTTTTGCTTTACCATTGGTGTTGACAGCATCGGCCTTGAAGCAGGACTGTTTGTTCTGTTGTAAATACATTGTCCTTAGGTAACATCCACCCATGTGGGCCTCTGACATCATTAAGCCCTATGTGCTCCGACGTGTTACTCCTTTCAGGGTCAACCTTTTGAAAGCCAACAAATATGCATGCCTGGTGTTTACAACTTAAGCGCAGTGGTAATGAGCTGCTGAGTTCATAATCATCACAAGGTCGTGTTTAATATCTCAAAAAAACAACACGCTGCAGCCTTACGGACTTCCCGTCTTTACCATCATTCCATTCAGCTACTAAGGCTGCAACGTCTGCTAATTATTTGCTCAATTAATCATTTACACCAGAAAATAGTGAGAAATGGTCAAAGCAACATCTTCAAATTGCTTATTTTGTCCAACTAATAATCCAAACTCCACAAATATTCCATTTACTGTTATTTGAGACAAATAAAAGCAGCAAATCCTCACATTTGAGATGTGAAACCATGAAACATTTGGCATTTTTTGCTAGAAAATTGACTTAAATAATTAATAGTTGACGGCGATTCATTTTCTGTTGATCAGCTCGTCAATTAATCGACTAATCATTTCAGCTCTACTCAAAACACAGAAACCTGACTGATGCAAACATGAAACGCTGGTTGTGTGTGTTTGCATGCGTGTTTGCGTCCGTGCATGTGTGTAACAATACGAATTCGTCTTCAAGTCAAGGTGAATCAAACTTTTTTTGACCCTTAATGCCACCTAAGTTACGTGTGTGCATTTGAATCCAAGTATTTCTTTTGTGTTTAGTTTTAACGAGCCAAAGATGCAATTAAGTACGACGGTCTTCACCACATGGTAGGACATCCCTGCCTTCTCACTCTTGTATGTGCCACCAGAGATTACACAAGACTTTCCAAAAAGCTACAGGAGAATTCACGACACAAAAAGCCTCTTGAACTTCAAGCCAACCTCCCTGTGCCCCTGTTACTACAAGTGTTCCTATTGGAGCCTGTGATTAATGATTGATGCGTGCAGTAGGCTGTATTGACTTACTGCACTTTGTCTTGGCTGGATTCAGAAGGACTACTACTACAAACTGTGACAGTGTTTGCGTTTGCCATTGCACTGACTCGCCATCTGCTCCACTTCCTCAGATGGGAAATAATCAAACAGTAGAAGTACGACTGAACTAGGTCATTCATGCAGACCGACAGTAGCAATTTATAAATGTAAACAGCAGCTTAGCTTCAACATTTGACCATCAGCCAATAATGTACATATTTTTAATGAGACTAATGTTTTGAAATAATTTGAATTAACACAAAAAAGGTATCAGGTTGTTTTGAAATGTACAAGAATATTGATTTATGGTGCAAACAGATGTTGCCATTAATCAGACAGTGTGTGCAAATGGAGCTGATGTGTTACACATGTATGTGAGGCTGGGTTTGTTAGAGGCTACAAACTGCATTTGTGGTACTACAGTAAACTGAAAACTCCAAATACACAAAGTCACGATTCAGTAACTCGCGACTGAATTAGAGTTTGGTTCTGAAGCTGTAAAACAAATCAAGCTTCTTTCTTCCACACCATAAACTACTGCTTATACATAATATATAGTCTACTGGAGAACTAAATCCAGTGCATGTGGTCAACAGCTGCTTGATGACCCCCAGAGTCTGATTCATTTGTTGAAGGGTTTTTTTTTTTTTTGCTGACTTACACCTTTTTCTCTCTCCTCCCACTGACTTGTCAGCTTTTGTTTGCTGTCCTCCTCCTCGCCTGTTTTCAGAGATACTGTGAGAAAGCTGATAAAACTTTGTGTCAAGTGGTCATTATGGATTACAAAGCTGCTTATCCTTGTTGAGAGGCGAACGCTTGTTTTTGCACACGTCCTGTTCTGCTCTGTTGTTCTTGTTTTTTTTTTTTGAAGGTGTGGAGAAGAAGAAAGACAGCCTCAGAACCAAACTCTAATTCAGTCTGAAGTTTGTAGATTCTTCTGGGTTTGAGTGAGATGCAAGTGTGTGCTGATCAGACTCTGTGAACTCTGTGTGTGTGTGTGTGTGTGTGTGTGTGTGTGTGTGTGTCTAGTATTTTGGGCCCCAGCCGAAAGCAAACACACGCTAACCTTCACCTGCTCCTGTCACAACTGGCTGTTTCCCACCGATAGGTTTGTCCAAGTCTCAGTGTATCTCCAGCCAGGAAAAAAGCCTTTATTCTACTGAGCAGACAAACCCATTTCAGTCCAGTTTAGTCTAGTTTTACTTAGAGTGTTTTGAAACCTACTTTATCAGAGGAGCTGATGTTTGTTTACAGTACCTGCAAGTACCCTGCACACTTTATCTTACATTTCTAAACCTAAAAAGAGATTCTGTAATCTGTGAACCCCACCTCACATCTTTTATAGTCTATATAATCACACATGTGCACACCTTTTGTGGAAGCCACTGCTGGGTTTACACTTTTCTTCTTGCAGCTGAGGTGTTCATTCTTATCACCCTACCTGACGCCATTTTCCCCTCTTTATTCCCAGGATGCCCCATACTAAGTATTAACAACAACTGATCTATCTTTTGGCTATAAATACTTCTCAAAAATCCAATTTTTTGACACCTTCTGTGCAAAGTTTGAGTTGTGTAATTGGTTTTTCATCATCACTATCACACTTCCGAGCATTAATGGTATTTGATCAATCTGTGGAGTCAATGGTGGGCCTCCGCGTGGCCTCTGTTTGACCTTTGTGCTGACATCTGTGCATAAGAAGGAGCCAATGGATCAAGTTTACATGACCTCTGCTCTCTGGACCCTATTTTGGCACGCAGGAGAGCAGAAGGGAGCAGAGGAGAGGAGAGGAGAGGCTCACACGAACGCATTCCATGTGGCAACAGATTTTGGCTAAATCATTGCAATATGTGAAACGCTGTCTACAGAGGGAGGAAAAAAAAAATCTCCTCCATCTGAAAAAGCCGCAACAGAGAGCCTGTTTCTGAAATGTTTCGTGTATGATGTGTCAATTTTTCAAAAGTTGAATCATTCCAGTGTGCTGCCAAACACAGTCATGTATACTCACCTATAACACAATTGCACAAACAACTTGAGTTTTGCAATATTTCCACATATATTGTCTGCCATATATGATAATTTCTCTGTCTACTGTCAGTCATACTGGGTTCATTCTTTCCTCATTCTTTCATTGCTTCTTTTACCACTAATACCAGACTCATACTAAATTGTAATCTAACCCATATGGAGGTGATAAGTGTTCATAACTCACCACTTGGTGGCAGTAGAGGTTGTTGTTGGCATATTTCTTCCTGGACTTTACTGATGTAGATTAGATTGATTCTTTGTAATCAGTTAAACTGAAGTATTTTAGTTTTTAATCCCAGAAAAGTAAACTGCACGCACGATCAAACGCTCTTAAATGAATTACTGAGCTTTCTGAAGCCTGTTGCTTAAAAACTGAAAATTCCACAAATCTGGCACCTGTCAAGCAGATCAATAAAAGAATTTTAAAAAATGAATGTCTTGACTTGGCAGGTTGTTTTTTTTGACCCAAGCATTATCTCATAACTATTTATCATTCCCATTGTGATGATATTTACCAACAAATAGTAATATATAAAATCATAAACCAATCTTTCAACCAGCCTGTGACTAAGAATTAGCTTGATTGACTGATGGATTGATATATAATAACTGATGCTACAATAAATCCATTATAGCCAATCACACCAGTCTCATTAAGTTCTTTAACCTCATTATGGCGGCTTTTACCACCATATTGTTCATTTTAGTGCCTATAAAACATTGTGTATTTTAAACCTGACACATGCTTCTTGTATACATGTAAATAAAGCAAAGCTAATATGTAACACCTGTCACGTCTCTCTCCACCAAAATGTTACTGCCACAAATTCTTGTTTTACATCGGAAACAAATGAATTGTGAAACTAATCAGAAAATACAACGCGAGCATCAGAAAGAAGTCAGTTGCAATTTTGCATGAAAGTCAGAACCATGAACCTGTCGGCTCTCATCACAGAGGAGTTTGAGGGAAGATTATTTACAGCCCAAAGGGGGCAGTAAAGAGCTACATATAAACCCATATGCAAGCACAAGTTTGTCATTTGGTTCTGAACAGCATAGAGAAAGCAGCTTTATCATTATCCTCCACTTTCTTTGTTCTAGCTCTGTCTGGATGCTCTGTGAAGCCAGGAAAATCCTAATTTCCATCTGACAAGCTTTTCTCTATCCAAAAATAATACGCTTTGGCAGTACTGATAAACGATGTGTGTTCTCCTTTAGTCTAAAATATCAATAACATATTTAATAAATAGGAACGCTAGAAGGGGGCTCTGATTATTCATTTGTTTATAAATAACAGCAGATTTAGCTGTGTTTGGAGGAAAATCAATGACAAAGTTAATGAAGTGACTTGAGAGGGGAATGAGGCCAGAGTTGGCTTACAAATTCGTTTTTTTGTGAGATCTATTGCCAGGGAAATTAAGGAGCAGAAGTTAGCAAGTTGCCAGAGATTTTAAGACCTGACTGAAATTAATTTAGGAGAGGAGTCAGCACTAGACCAAAGCTGAGAGTAATGATTTGATTTCTTAGGTATTCTAGGGGAGATCTGCTTCCAACATCAATGAAACCATGATTGAACCTATCTGAATGATCCTCGCAATAAAACAACTGTGTGAAAAATCATCCCACTTTTCACAAAAGTTGTCCTGTGTGTCCTCATAAAAAAATCCTTCATGTGCCCTTTAATTTGTGGACACCTTCACACTCTTAAAATGTCATTTTCATACATCTTGCAGCAAAACAAATTGCTTGATTTAAGCATGAATGCAAGTTGATCCACTCTGCAAATCCAGGCTGCGCAGTCGTGCTTTGTGAGAGAGCCAACTCATGAACAGATGCTGAGAGAGACCTGCATGGGCCCGCGGTGGACCAACATGCCCTGCCCAAGTCTAGAGTTACACAGTAACCGAGATTCAGCGGGGCGGGAGAGGCAACCAGAGGGAGGGAGCAGAGCAACGTAGGGGTGTGTGTGTGCGTGTGTGTGTGTGTGATGTGATGTGAGCCAGATAGAAAGAAAAAGAAAGCAAATTAAAGGGGGCGTGTGTGTTTGGGGAAAGGGAGTCTTGAGAGTGTGAGGAGGGAGTTCTCAAAGTTTTCAAAGAGAGCAGCACACATTGTACTTCTGAGTCTGTGCGCAGAGCTAACACACACACACACACACACACTGACATGCACACAATCATTCAGATCAAGATGTACGCACACACGTGTCTGTTGGTTTTTGAGCAGAAGTGCTTGTGACATGTCCGTGTTTCATTAGCTTACCTCTCTTTAGCCAATGGTGGACTTTGGACCTGCAGCGAAGGAGAAGCTGGAAGAGAAGAGAAGAGAAGAGAAGAGAAGAGAAGAGAAGAGAAGAGAAGAGAAGAGAAGAGAGAGAAGAGAAGAGAAGAGAAGAGAAGAGAAGAGAAGAGAAGAGAAGAGAAGAGAAGAGAAGAGAAGAGAATTCTTGAAGGATAAGAAGAATGGGATAGACTCTCCAGTTGAGGAGATGGACTGAAGCAACCAAAGGAAAAACAGAAAGGACATAACTATGAACTGCAGGCAGCTGTGGATGGACATGTGTAGAGAGCGACTCACCCAGGGACTGCTGCTGCGTTTGGGCATTCTGCTCACTGCTGTGTGCGTGAGCATTCATGTTTACCTTGAGACAGGTTGGCGGGGCACACCTGCACCCCCTGGCTGTGGGACATCCCACCCACTCTTGTCACAACTGTGGCCAACAAAGCAGAAGCAAACGGGTCTCTGCAGAGCCAGGGGAGCAGGGCAGGAGCATTAAAAGGAGAATCTCCTATGTTCGCATGCTAAAGAAGGACAGCCCGGCTGGGAAGAGAGATGGAGACAGAGAGGACCCCTCACAACCGTGCTGCCCACCTCTACGCGTGCAAAAAAAGGTATGTTTCACCTTAATATCCCCTCAACTTCTCAGTTCTTAATTGTTGCGATTAAGATTCTTGTTAGGTTATCTGATGCTAAATCAGTGCTGTGGGAGACAGAGCAGCTCAATAAGGAGCTTTCCCTCCATCTCTGTGAGTCACTGGGTTAAAGCTCTGTAATCCCAGGAGGGTGATGAAGGAAGAGCAGACAGCAGAATCAATGCATGTTCAACGAGTGCCTCTGAAATGCTTTGAAGTTGAAAAAGAGAGTTTGTCGCCGGGGTTTCTGGTGAGACAAAGCTGCATTTTTATTTTTTTTCCTGATAGATGCATACAGTTTAAACAGGTGCAGATTTAACTCAAAACTACAAACACACACACATCAGTGCAAATCTATAGAATCAGCTCTAACAAAGGACCGTTCAGACACACACACGCACACCCACATACCCACACCCACACACAATCCAGGGCTTGACCCTTGACATGTGAAGGGTGTGTTAAAGCACCCGCTTAGCAAAACTCCTACTTCCCTCTTTTTCTCTGTCTCTTTATGCCTTTTATTTTTTTCTCTTTGACACATCTCTGCTCTTTGCTCTTGCCTTTATTTTGTCATTTGATCTCTCCATCGATCCACCTCCCTTTTGTTCCCTTTTACTGCCCTTTTTCCTCAACCCTCCCACCACCATTACTCAAAAACACACACATCATCAAATCCACCTTTCTCTCTTCCAGCCTCCTATTTTCTTCCTCTCTATTGTATTTCCTCCTTTTTGTCTGTTGACAGGATGAAAAAAAAAAAAAAACGCTTGTTCGCTTTTGTCTTTAAATCTTTAATGACTTAAACCAACGAGAGACCGAAGAGCAACAGTGCTGAGTTTTAAATGCCATGAATATCACTGCAGGGCTATTATGCCACACTGAGAGATGGGCATTTGTGCGCCATCAATATTACAAACCACCATATGCTCACTCTCCCAGCCTCTTAACACAAAATTTGTCATATAAGATGCCCTGGAGGGGCCCTGACGAAATTTCTGTCATGTGCTGCTGCTGTTATCTTATCTTAACTCTCTCTCTCTCTCTCTCTCTCTTTCTTTCTTTCTTTCTACATTTCTTCTTGCTTTGTCTCCCTTAAGACTGTCATCTCAAAGATCACTGTTGCTCTTTTGCTGTCATGTTAACGTGTCCCTGTTCTTCACGTTCTCATCCTTCCTCTTGCGTTTTCATCCCCCGTCTGTCTCAATTTTAAACGTCAGACTCGCCTCCCACTTCTAACCCATATTTCTCTCAGTTTCTTTGCCTTCTTTTAACTTCTCTCTCTCTCTCTCTCTCTATCTCTCTCTCTTTCCCGCTCTCTCTCCGGCTCCCTGCCATCTCCTCTCGGCAAATACTCATGCATAGCAGATGAAATAATGGGCTGGAAAAGCAGGACTATTGCCCTGCAAGGAAGATGACAAGAACGCCTCCAGTGACCTTGATGAATAGCAATGGATGGACTTATGTAAGAGAGCATCCCTACAGAAGCTCAGTTATCAGTCGCAAGATAAAAATAAAATTGCCTCATAGCCAACGGCCTGCACAGGCTGGGGGACATTAGCTTTAAAAGCTCATTTCCGGTGAAGCTTGTTGCAGTGTACATGTTAATAAAAGTGCTCATTCATTTCAGAATTTCTGGATTATATCAGGTGGTTTGTTATGAATAACTGGTATTTGTATTCAATAAGTTACAGGCCAAAAGTGATCATACAATTAATGGTGTGAAAATTAGATATAAGTCAACTTCTAGCTTGCCATTAGGTCTGGCATGTAAGCTGTAACTTTTAGATGTTGGGCTGTTTCTGCTGTCACCAGAGCTACAGTAAGCTTGATGTTCCTACAGAGTATAAACAGAAACTGTTAGCTGCGCCTCACTTTCATCTTTTTATGAGCCGCTGTGAATCTGGATCAAACCAGCGAGACATTTTGTAACAGTCAGGTCTACGTTTACGGCAAACAGAGATTTGTGCAAGTGCTGCCACACTGTCACCTTCCCAAGAGCAATTCTTCTTTCATTCATCTCGTTTCTTTAGATTGTGACCATGACTGATGAGGTTTGTCTCCAGTAGGTACAGTAAAGGTGAAAATGTGCATTTATAGACAATTAGTGATGAAATAGAACAACTCCACCCCTGACTAGAAATGTAATTAAATGTACACAAGGACAGATATTTTAAATCATAATCCCTTAATGGTGATCAAAAAATAATGATCCACGTACTGTAAATACCACAACAGTGTTTCACATGACACATGAAGTTCTTGAGCTTTCGATGATATCACACGATCTTCATCCATCCATCAGCAGATGGATGTTTGCCCGGCTGTAATGGAATAATAGACATTAAAATTTCAATTTTTGCTGAGCATCTTTAGGACTTCGCATCTATGAACACCTAACGTGCACCTAATGTGTTTCATGAATATAATAACACATATTACAGTGTATTACTTGTCAAGTTCATGACAAATCAAGTCTTGTGTAATGTGTAATGAATATAAATATCATAAATAATCAGGAAACTGTACATTGTGGCTTTTATGTTTACATTTCATACACTATTGTGCAAGGTTGAGCTGCTGGTGAGGGATTTACACTGTATTTAAAGTGGGAAATTATAAATATACCTGTAATCCATCTGTATGATTGGAGCAAACACTAAATGACCACTTGTACCAGTTAGAGACGCTCTCTACTCTGCTACTGGGAAATATTGATTAGGTTTGTTGCCTGTTTACGGTGTTATATTTGTGTCCCTATCCTGAATAAAACACAATTATTAACTCCACACCTTTCAGGTTGACAAAGCCAATTCCATCAGACTTCATTACATCAGTGAAGAATATTTTGATGACATTTTTACTGCATACCAGCATCTACAAGGCGACAGCTTCCCAAACACACACAGCTTACCCCCCCTCCGGCGTCTTCGTTACAGAGTGAAAATGCTGAAAGTTGGATTTTTAACTTTGAGGCTTTCTCGGGGCAAAATGAAGTGAGAAATCACTCAGAAAAGTTCTTTACAAAACTCATCCCAGAAGCTGTAGTGGAGATAGGTGACAAGACAGACCGTTGCTGACAAATTCTGTCTCCCTTAATAAACCGTGTGAGAGAGAGAGAGAGAGAGAGAGAGAGCGAGAGAGAGAGAGAGAGAGAGCCTAAGGGTTTGTTTTAGTAATAACCAATCTAAAGGAAATCTAATCTCTCAGCTGTCATCCACATAAATAAACTCACACGCTTCCTCTTTAATCATTTACCTCTTGCAGGTTTTATTCCCCGCTGTGAAAAGCGGAGCGGGATGAGGTGGTAAATTATAGACAGACATGAAATGTGTTAGCCCAGACAACAGCAGCAGGGATGAAGGGAGGGAGGGGGAGGGAGAGAGAGAGAGAGAGAGAGAGAGAGAGAGAGAGAGAGAGAGAGAGAGAGAGAGAGAGAGAGAGAGAGAGAGAGAGAGAGAGAGAGAGAGAGAGAGAGAGACAGAGGCAGGAAGATAGATAGACAGAAAGAGAGCGAACGCAGCATGCAGTGATGACTCAGCCTCCTGACTTTAACACAGTCATAAACAGACTTCTGCCCTAAAGTCACAGTGACACATATAAACACACACACACACACACACACACACACACACACACACACACACACACACACACACACACACACACACACACACACACCACACACACACACACACACACACACACACACACACACACACAATACCTATACACTCCAACGCATTTCTATCTCTATAGCTGAAAGCTGCTAAAAGCTTTAAAAAAAAAAAAAAAAAAAAGACAAATGGCTCAAAAAGTCACCAGGAGATGACGCAATATGCTAATTTGCATAAACTGTGCTTCCTACACCAATTCTGCTCTCACCCACTGCCACTGGTGGGAGAGGAAGTGCTGTTATTATACCTGTCTGTATAAGAGAAGCAGGCGCCATTAGTTTACACTCTGATTTTCTACTAGCACTTTACTTCCATCTACTCTGAGTCCGTGTGTACAGTATGTCTCTCTGTCAAGGATAAAGAACGTACTCTTTTGCTTTCACAAGATTTCTCCAATTTTTATTTTCCTGCTACAAGGCTCTTAGTGGCCTAGGTACTTACAGATTAATTCAGCCCTATGAGCAAGCACTTGGTGACAGCGACAAGGAAAAACTCCCCCTTTAACGGGAAGAAACCGGGCTGTAGGTGGGCGGCCATCTAAATTGACTGGTTGGGTTGAGAGAGAAAGAGTGAGGGGGAGAGAGGAGAGAGGAGAGGGACACACGGAAAAGCACAGCAACAGCAGTTTGGTTTACTTTTGTTTACAATGAGCATTACAGCTTCAGCAGATTTTTTTTTTTTATTTATAGGGCGCTTTTCAGGGTACTCAAAGACACTTTACATAAATTAAAATGATCAATAGTCTTGCTCCTTATCTTAACCGAGGGTCTAAGAATAAAAGGTGTTGAAGAGATTTAAATATTCTCTGAGACAAACTAATAGATGATTGTGGGGCGTTTCTATATAAATAGACAGACTTCACTTCACCTCACTGAGGACCATTATCCCAGAATCTTTGAGTTGTTTTTACTTGTTATGTAACTCCCTGTTTCCTATCTCAGAGCATTCAAGCAGCTGAGACGTGTAGCTGTAATATAATGTTACCCCTGAAGAGCTTAACCTTCCAATTTGGCAAGTATTCAACCATATTATAAACATACTTGTGAGTCTACTTGAAAGCTAAAAAAAACGGTTATTAGATTGTTGAGGGAAAAAAGACAAATGTAAGAGACAACAGCTTTCGTATTTATTTATTTATGTGGTCTTCATTACATTCTGTATGTAGTTCAGTTTTTACAAAACATGGCTTGCACTCAGCTATTTAAACAGAAATTTGGCAAATACAGCAACAAAAGGAAGCCAGCAGTGAAATGCAACAAGTGTCTCATTACTCCTCAGAAAAAGCAACTTCAAAGTCCACAACTTTCCTGTGAAAATACAATCCATCCATCAGTCCAACTGCTTCCTGTCAAAAAAGAGAATATTAATATTCACTGCTGCTTTTATTTGCTGGCGCCAAAAGAACTGATCGCAGCTTCTTTTCTCCTACTTTATAACATTATAAGTGATTCTTTCAATGAATGAGTCTTTCACTTCTTCCATCATTAGAAATTATTTATTCATGCTAAACTTCTTCACGCTAAGCCTTTAGCTCTTCCACTGCATAGATCCATCTTATCATTTCTGCCTGCCTCCCATTTCACAGTGATGGTATTCTGAGTGTTGGAGTGCTGCAGTGCTTTTTCTGCAAGAACTGTGTTCCAGCGTCTGAGATTTCTCCCCATATAGGCCAGCTGTCATTCACGTGTCACACACACTCAAACTCGCATTCCATATGCAGGCAGCACATAGATCATAACAGAGAAGCAACGTGGAGCCGTGGATCCTTTCAGACAGGCCTCACAGTTTTGGAATGTTTTATAGCATGAAACCCGATGACAGCCTGCTGAAGTGATCATCCAGTGATGGCGAGATGGCGAAAAAGGCAATCATTGCAACACCGTGCAATGAAATCACTGATCTTTTAACTTATCTTGTAACACACAGCCATGGATACAGGGGACACAGCTTAAACAATGACTGAAAATTGTGTCCACTGATGAGTTCTGTGACTTGTTTGAAGCGAGACAGTCCCAATCGTCTCCCCTGGTTGGCGTAGAACTAAGAACTAGATTGAACTAAGTTTCTTTTTATTGTTTTTGTGTGTTTCTTTTTGCTCATTTCTGCTTTTAGTATGAATTTTTGTCTCTGATCTAAGCTTTATTAGTTCAGTCTTTTTGATATTATTACCCTGTAGTGGATCGAGCTACAACCGAAAGCATTTCACTGCTTATTTGACGCATATGTGACAAATAAAAACCTTGATCCTTGAACCTTGAAAGCGGCTGCGCGCTGATCTATCAGAGGTTAACCAGGCGTACGTCTGCCAAACCAACAAGTTTGCCCTCATCCTTGAAGTCTTTTCTTTTGTCAAACCTAGTTGAGATTTATGCTTTATCAGAAGTTTTCAAACGGTATTTTTCGGTTTTATAAGAGAAAAAGACTTCAAGAATGAAGACTCACTGGTTGGTTTGGCAAATGTACATCTAGGTTACTCGCCCACCTCCGATAAAGAGCAGAGCAGCACACAGTCGCTTCCCTGAGCTCCTTTATGCAAACCATGCAGTGGGTGAGATGCCTGTCTCCTTTAATATATACTAGCACTTCAAAACCATCAGTTTTCTTTGATTAAGTTAATTGATTCCACCAAAAAACACCAATAAGCCAAAACAGCCTGCACTTTAATTCGAATGATTTCTTTTAATTAGATGGGACACAAGTTCATTTCGCTGCAAGGCAAGTATTAATTACTTTTGTTCAAATAGGTATTGGCATGATTCCAAATGAATACTTTGCTTCTGAACATTGATTAGTTCAGTGTTGGGGTAGAGTGGGAACAGAAAAGGCCACTTTGTGCTGTCTGTACCAACCACCACCAGCCAACCGGTGGAATTTCTAATGCAGAAACCCGGTGACCTCGGTCGTGTCTCGGGAAAGCTGAAGGACCTCGGCTCAACTGAGGGAGGGGGAGAGACTGTTGGAAAAGAATGGGAGGGGTTGACTTCTGTAATCCCAAAGGTGTGACTGGAGTCAGTTCTCAGGCATCTTTAACCTCCAGCTGGGGCGTCTGGGGAACACGGGAGTCACAAGAAATCAACGGCTGAGAAGCTGACATGTCACCTGGGTCACACCCCCCTCCCTGTTGTTAAGCTAAAAATGTCATCTCCTTCACAAATAGTACCTACTGCAGGTGGCCTCGCATTGTTGTCTATTTATACATTTATACTGACTGCTGCTACAGAACCAGCCTCTAATGAAACCATGATCATTCATGGCCTTTTCAAGTGACATTTGTTTAAGCAAAATCGTGTTTATTCACCTTCTGTTGGAAGGGAGAAAGTTGATAGTGAAGCTTGTCTTAGTCACAGAACCTCCTAAAATGTAAATATTAAGTAGAAGTGAAGTAAAAGTATAGATAAAAAGGTTGCAGCAGCTAGCAAATAGGAATTTGAATGTATTTTTTCAACTATTCCAGGGATCCATTGGTTTCCATATAATTCTGTACAGTACAAAAATCAAGTAAACATCAAGTCTGCATTAATTTCAAGTTGCATGCTTGTTGTGATGCAATGCAAGCACACTTTTCAAATGAATCTGCATGTAAACAGCATGCGAGAATAATGCATTCATAATACATTCACATAAAGTAATACAGACTCAATCATTACTGTAATGGATTACATAAAACCAAGCAAGTTTCAAGAGTCTGCTAATTGATTTTTATAATGTACGGAAATAAATCAAAGCCAATGGATGCCTGGAACAGAAAGATTGCCTGCAATCGTGCAAAAACTTGTGCAAAACATTCTTTTAGTGTTCTGTCGTAGGCAACAACAGCAGCAGGATAATCAGCTCGTACTGTGGGATCATAAGCACGTCGAAAGCAGCTTATGCACAACGTGTAATAACTCCAAGCATATAACATAAGAGCACAGAAAGAAACTTGTTTAGACACACGAGCCCTTTGGTTTCCTACACTTTGGGATCATATCACTGCAGTGACATCACGTCACTCCTTTTGCACACGCCAGCCACCCTGGAGAAGTAAACAGCTCTACAGAGGCGCACAGCTTTGCTCGCTCAATGGGAGATTAACGTCAAAAGAGAAACAGGCCAGCCTGGAATCTGCACCAAGTTATGGGGGGAGAAACAAAGAGACCTTTCAGATAATCAATCACTCTCTCTCTGCAAGTTTACAGATATATGAAATGTTTTATTGCCATGAGCAAGGGTTTAAACATTTTTTTTAACATGAGAAACAGCTGAGAGTGTATAACCCTGGAGCTGAGAAGATATTACTACTTTTATTGTGTCATAAGAAGGATCATTACGGGTCCAAAATCGTTTTTTTTTTTTAACTTTGGCTGTGAAAGAAGCTCACAGCGCAGAGATGAGACCTGAAAGCTTGTGACTTTTAAATGCAACTCTAGCAAACAAACCCTTTCTCGAACAAGATGATCAAAACCATATGTACCAGATGGAGAAACAGACGCCACTCAGTGCATTTTATGCTATTGACTGAGTAAACAGAGGCTCTCTTGTGTACGCTAACTTCTATCAGACAAAGACGCCCACCGTAGGGGGAAAAGTCGGTGTCAGACTGTCAAGTACAGAGTCCTGATCGCACAATACTCCCCTCAGACATGGACGCCTTGTCTGGAACATTCCAGAAAGTTCTCAGCCTCCCTCCCAGTTGATATGAATGAGTGCATTGACTGGGACGCCTTTGCTCCCATCTTTGCCCCTCACCTCCATCGCACATCCATGTATGCATACATTCTCACAGACCATGAATATCTGCTTCTGTGTTGCCAAAAAGGTTTGTTTATTTAGCAGAAACCCCCGTTTCAGTATCATTCGACATGCACCTTAGCTACCTATGTCTGGTTACAAAGACAACAGACACACAGCCGCCACCGCTTGGCGCCAAAAGCAACAGAGACGGTCAGTAAACCTCAAGAAAAAACTTTTAAAGAGCTTGTTGTTGCTCTAAGCCTCTTTAGTCACTGTTTGGAAATATTTCTGCCTCTCCGTCTCTCTCTCTCTCTCTCGTTCTGTACATGCAGTATTTATTTGATAACTGATACTGAGTGATAATGAGAATGGAAAACATATGGCGAGGAAGGCACAGAGAAGGGAAATGAAATTAGAAACACAAACACAAGCTGAGTGCTGCGCAGAGACGCCACTGCTCAGTAATCATTTTGGCAGGACATTAATCTCACAAAACGACCATAAACACTATCAGTTCTGCCATAATGCAGCTAGAAATATACATTTTATTCTCCCTTGCCATCTCTTTCAAGTTTCATATTTCCATAAGCATTTATGTGCAAGACACAAACACACCGATTGGCAAAAGACAAGTATGATAACGAGCCGAGAAAGAATATCACAGCCTCTCTTCGCGTATCTATCCGCCGCACTCTCTGTTTTTCAAGATCTGTCTCAGGAAGTAGGCCTAAGTGTCATATGGTGCTCAGCATGCTCCCTCTGCTCTTCCCAAGTGAACATCAAACACATATCTCATGTCTGGGATGCTGTCCAGGAAGACAGGCGCACATAGACTCAGACACACATACTGGTTTTAACTGCAAGCCTACCAACAATAAGACCCCATCTGTCTCTCGTAATACTCGCCAAAAGGGGTCCAATTCAAATCAGACGACATCTTCAGCAGCGTCGATAACTTTTTTTTTTTTTTTTGTATCCAAGTTGCATCTTCTGCACGACCATTTCAATACATGTTGTGATGACCGGAGGCGTCTGCGTATGCCCACATGCTTTTATGAATTCTTGCATGAGTGAAGTTACCATGATCCGACTGGAAGGGGGACTGTGTTTCCAAGGCAACAGCCAGTTCCACGGAGATTTAAGTTGATTGCATGTGTCAAGACAAGTCAAAGGACTCCGGAGAGAACACACCATCCGCGTGTATGCATGTCTGTATATGTACTGTATGTGTGAGTGCATATTTGTGTATGTGAAAGAGAGAGAAGGATGATATGTCGCCTGATAAGAGCAGCTCTTTTTTTCATGCTGAGGGAAACCGCAAAATGACTGATAGGAATCTATCAAACGGGGCCACACACAGCTGCTTTTAAAACAGCTGCAAGCAGTATTGGGTATTAAGGGTTTTATTATGGATTTTATGAGACTGTTAACAACCATAATTTCCCACTAGTTGTGGCTACATATGGAAAGCTACAGATATGTATGTTGTTGTGGTTCTGTCAGCTTACTTTAGGATGCAAACCACGTACTTTTAATAATACCTTATTTTAAATGACAGCTGCTATCTGTACAGCCGTCACTTGCTGTGGAGTGTATTAATGGCTGCCTTTGTTGACCCTTACTTACTGTTCAATGTCAGCGCTGGAAATCGGCAGCAATCACAACGGCATGCGAGCAGGAAGTTGTTTAATTGGTGCTACTGAATAGAGCAGCCATGATTGCTTTGCGTTCATGTTTTTAAAAAAATGTTTTTCTGAGAGGTTTGTCCTCACTGCTTGCAACTTGAAGAAAATGATCATTATCTGTTAAATTGATGTTTCACAGAACTACAATTCATCAAGTGTTGCAGTCAGTTTGTTAGTCTTCTGTCAAGCTACATCATATGAAATGCAAGGTTGCAAGGATTGATATGGGTCTTTGGGTCCAGTGGTGTATATTGAGGGTGTTTGTAGGTGCACCTGGTGAAAAAAAAACCAGGGAAAAAACAGCTTACTGGCAAGATGTTTAAGCACTGCTCACAGATAATCTTTGATTTAAGGCAGATGGGCAAAAAATGCTGCTACCATGTAGGCGATGGCACAAATTGCTGAGTGAGAATTGGGCGTACGCTGGCTTTCGATCAGCTTTGATTAACACCACATGGGCAGATAGCGCTACTGCCAAGGAGTCCGCAGAGTGAAGAATGAGAGAATGTGTGAGCTGTAATGTAACACTGAGAGCACACAATGCAAACCCCCAGTCTCGAACAGTATTCAGGGGGTAATTAAGCTCCACTAAACATACTTTCTAGAAATATGTCCGTCATTTCCATTCTTTCTCTCCCCCTTTCCTGCTACAAACACACACACACACACACGCTTGCACACATGCACACACACATACAGTCTCTCTGTAAATGCCTCCCAGTCGTGGGTGTTTTGGATTTCTCCTATGAAGGAGAAACAGAACAGAGATACAGAGAGGAGAACAATTTCTTCATCCTCTATCTACACCATCTGTCTTTCAGCCTCCTATTTCTTTCCATTTCACTCCATCTCACTCACTCACACACACACACACACACACACACACACACTTCAACCCCCCACTCTTGTATCTCACCACTCCTCCTCAGGCTTCCTCCCCAGCATCACATCTTTGTGACTGAGGCTAAACTCCTCTGAGATTACTGCCTTTATTAAAAAGATCAGCGTAATCCTCCGCTTTAATTCTGTTATACCCTCTCCGTCTCTCTCTGTACTCCGGCAGTGAGCTGGGATTGGCCGGTGATGCGGGCCTGCCAGAGAAATAGAGATGACACTGCAGGAAGTGGAGACAGCTGGGTCTCGTCCGACTGCCAGTCTCCTCATCTCCCAGATTAGTCAGAATGATAGAGCTTAGAACAGCTGATTCTTTGTGATTATCCTGTATGCATCATACAGTCATGTTATACTGGGAGTCTATCTTGAAAATATACATTTTTTATGACGCTCCCTCAACCGTAACATGTATGTATTTCCAACTGATATAAAACAACACACTCTAAAAGCTTTTACTTTTTCTAATATAAGCAACCTGATAGCTCATTCGTCTGTGTCGTAGAGCTCTATTGTTGCCCAAAAATATATTTAAAAAATATCAGTAAGGTTTCAGTAAGAACAGATGGCCTTGGGGCTGAGTGCCACAGACAAGGTAGGGAAAAATGAAGAATAGCGTCAGACTTATCCTTTAATATTGTAGGGTTGGAGAGGAAATCTATTTTTTTGTCCAGATTTTCTGTCAATCCACTGGTCATCAATCCTTCATCTTTCGTAAGAAACACTGAGGACATTGAAATGTCCTCTGAAACAAGTGATACAGTTTACATTTCTATAAACAGCAACAGTTGGTTGTTTAATAGAACCTGTAGTGAGCATGGGTAAAGATAACCATCAAACCTGACCGAACAAAGAAAA
The DNA here is from genome assembly GCA_038419695.1 of Scomberomorus guttatus. Classification (NCBI taxonomy): domain Eukaryota; kingdom Metazoa; phylum Chordata; class Actinopteri; order Scombriformes; family Scombridae; genus Scomberomorus; species Scomberomorus guttatus. The sequence goes on from CM076462.1 coordinate 14,322,678, forward strand.
GGACATAACCTACACTAGTTCAAACTTTAACAGCTAAATAGGACTTTAGCTGGAAATACACATTCTTGTTTTACTCCACTCATATCATTGTCTCACATGATAGTATCTACGTAAACTTCACAGTAACCTTTGACCCCTAACAGCCTGCCGGTTTCCACTGATAGATGTCCATTTACACCTGCGACCAAGTTAATCTCCTCAGTCTTTTGTTTTCCCCATTTATCACCTGAATAACTCATCGCCACTATCTGCAATGGCTACCATGACAAGAATAATGAAGTGGTCATCATCTTTAGGACCTAACAGACTTCTCAAATAATAATTACAGAAAAAAGAGGGAAGTAGAGAGAAAATAAAAGCAGGATGAACTATTTTTGGCAGGCAAAGCCAGAGACCAGAGATTAATCAGCGGCAGTGTTACCACTGTGTGTAATCTTGGCCCCTGGTCCAGTAGATTACACCACTCACCATCCATAATCATGTCATTACAATACACACTGCAGAGCTGTTGTATAATAACATCATGTTGTACGCTTTGCAGTGGAAATCTACCAGGTGATTTATGAGCAGACTTAGCAGTAGTGGTGTGATTCCTTTCCAGTAAGATCCTCATTTTCCAAACTTATCTTCCTAATTTTTAGGTATCACTAGGTGTGGCCAATTTTGTCATGTGCAGTAATAGAGCAGACAAAGGCATAAACGTCATCAACAAGAATTAACTGAAGTTCACTTGTGTTTCACTGCAGTTATGTGAGGTTTAAGCCAGTTTTGTTACTGTTGCAATAAGCTGGAAAAACATTGCTTTTTTCTATCACATTAGCACAGAAACTCTGGAGCACAAATCTCTAATATGGTCTTTCTCCTGGGTGTGGCCAGAAATCTGCAGGAGGTTAATCAGCCACCAGCTGCTTCATTAAACTACAACTTCTCTTTGCTGCCCTCATGTCCACCGCACGTCTTGACCTTCATTTGGCACGGAGGTACTGGAAAAACACAGCCTGTCAAAGAACATTTCCAAATGTCAAGACGCTCCATAGTGTTAAAAAAAAAAATGCCACACGCGGTTTAAACTGAAAGCTTTGACTTCTTGACAGCACAGCTTGCTGGTATTTTTCTAAAGTGTCTGAACTCTGGTGAGAGCAATCGCGGAAAAATGAGCAGCAGGTCTGACACTCAGCCGCTCTGGCACTTTACCAGCAGACAGGGTTGACTTGGCAGCACTCCTTCTGTCGCCTTATGGTTTCCAAATGGGCAGACACAGCTCACCTGTGTCTGGCTCCTCCGTGACATTTGATACACCAGTAACAATTTGTTTACTCAGGCACTGATTGTACTGTGTCCTCTCAGATGCTGTCCTTGATTGTTATGAGTTGACTTTATTCTCGGTGCAAATCTATATATAGATTTAGATTTTTCTCCTCTTCTTTCTTTCACAGTTTGTGCATTTCCTCCTCCGCCTGTGTCCATCTGCGGCTCCGTACTCCCCCTCCGCCTCCCACTTCTCCCTTCTTCTCACCTGCCTTCATTGTTCTGGCAGAAAGTCTTCTCTCGTTTTATCCAGTCATCTCTTGTTCATCCATCCATCCTCTTTTCCCCCTGAGGGGGTTATTCATGCATGGCCTGGCTGCTCACACCTCTCTCACACCCAGGCTGAGAGGCACAGATCCACTAACACACCCAGCTCCATCAGGACATGCAGGCCATGCAGAAAGACCCCATAACAGAGCAATCAAAAACAGGGTAAAAGTGTTGAAAATAACATCCTTTTTCTAGAAGAAGTAAAGACAAGAATGTATCAGGATAAAAGAACAATAGAATCAAATTCACTGAGGTGGACTTATCATCTATCAATCATCTATTATTCTTTGAGTTTCAGTGATTACATTTCAACTGACACTTTAAATCATTTCAGGTCTCATCTTTGAACAAAATAAGCCTTCCTCATTTTTTCTAACTCCCACATGTATCACTGTTCATACAGTTTACTCCAACTTTTTTCAGCACTTAGACTGAAGTGAGGGGAAACTTTATTTTAAGTTTATACACTTGAACTGGCACTATTTTCTGTCAGCACCGTCACGTCAACGGACCCTTCCAGCTAATTTATTCCTCACGCTTCAATTGACATGTCAACTCCTCTTAGCGCTTGAAGTTCAACTGAATATTTAACTCACTTTTCAGCTCTTTCATTCAGCTGATACTTAAACTTCACTCACTCACAAATTTTAAACCAGCGAGTAAGTTTATTTCAGAAAATGTAGCCTTTTCTACAGTTCCCAATGTCATTGTAGTAACTCAATCATTTTTTGATTCATTGTCCATCCTTCCATTCATGTAAGAGCAACTACCTGAAAATCCTCATGCTGAAGATGCAGTTATATTGAATATCATGTGGTTTAGGTCTTAACAGCTGAGGCTAGACGGTTCTGTGTGATTTTCTGTGTGTTTTGTTATTAACACTGCTTAGCTCTGCTGTCCCTGAGGTGCTGATGACTTGTAGTTGCTTGACTGAACACAGTGTTTGACACTAATATCTTCACCTCTCAGTGAAGATTCAGCAGTTAGTGAGCAAAATGGTGCATATACACACCGTTTTATACATTTAAGAGAAAGATGTATCCCATGAATAATTTTTAGATCTTATCTTTTATTCAAATCATGTCGTTGGACAAAGTTTGGATTTATTTTTCAGTAAATAACTTCAGCTGAAGAGAACAATAATTGCAGCCCTTGAGGAAGACAGACTGAGTGGTACAAGCCAGTCTCACAACTCCAGGGCAATGCTCCTTTCCAGTAAAGTAAACTAGAGATGCACACCTCCTCCCTTGGCAAAATCTACCAATATTTCAGTTTCGTCTCTGCTGTAAAGTTCAGCAAGTATGTGTGTGTGTTTGTGCGTGCCTTCGACCCTCCTTCTATCCCTTCCTTTCCCACTTTTCCCCTGTCTGTCCCTATTCAACCCCACCTCACACACAGCAACCTCCCAGTGAGTCCATTGTCCCAGATATCTGCCCTCAGATCAGTAGTCCTGTCCCAACCTGTACCAAGCTGATGTATGTGGCCTGACAGCCGAGCTTTGCAGGGAGGACTCGGTAAGTAGATGAAAAGGGCAGCTCTGAGACAGAGAGCTCTGGGAACTTTCAGAGTCACCAGGTGCAGAAAAGTAGATATTATTTGTCTACGTGTAAATAACACGATTAAACAAAATCGATCGAAGGCTGAAAGCCAAACAGTCGAGTATAGTGCTCCAGTTCTGCAGCCATTAAAGGGACAGCTGATTCTCTGTGCTAGCAGGTCCAGGATCAGCATCACTGGGGGAGGAAATCACACGTGGTCCTGTCATAAATAATAGCAGAGTGCTGTGAGTGTGTGTGTTTATATACAGTAAGTGCATATCTTTACTTTATATACTCAAGCATTAGTTATGTGAGTGCACAAGTGTGGGTTGGTACATGTGCACTGAAGAAGAAAAGACAGTCCTGTCATAGAAAATGCATTAGTAGATGTGTATGTGTGTGACGTCGTGTCTAAGTGCACATAAGCACCTTCTTTGTGTGTAAAAGTATCTGTGTGTGCACATGCATATTTAAAAGGTTAAAAGTTATAAGACTGTGTGTTTATAATATTTTAGCAGCATTTTTTTCTCCATGCTGATAAAGTGCACTGAATTGAAGTGAATTTAATTATGTTAGAGGTATGTCTTTGAATAAATGTATACTATCCACTGGCAGACAAATGTTAATATGAGAGAGTTGATCTATGCACAATCTGGACGATAATCAAAGAAAGTAAAGAGAGAAAGAAAAAGAGGCATGGAAACACGGGGGTGAATTCCAAGACGGTTATTTTCCTAAACAGACCTGATGTCACCACATTGTCCTTTACAGTTTGTCAAACAGATGTGCCAACAGCATCAAACAAACCCAAACACGATCTTGTCGGCTAAGCCAACAATTATCTGTGCATAACCAGGGAAAGTTTTCAAATGAACTGCAGTGCCCATAAAACATTGATGAAGGCAGGAGCGTCCCAGGCAGAGAAGCACTCTATCGTGAAATCACCCAGGATAATTAATCAAGGGCTAATGAATACTTGGCCATGGTGTTTGACCCAAGAAATGCCTGTGCATCCAACAAATGCATCATCACGGCTCTGAGTCTTTTCTTCTTTTCTTCCATTTCATGGCCTCTCCTCTAACCATAAGCAGACACATTCCTGTAGAAGTGAACCAGGCTCTAAAGCAGTGCTCTGCCAGGTTTCAGGAATGTGATCACACAGCAGCTCCTCACATTGCTCTACTGCACCGGGCTGTAATAGCCTGATGATGATGGTGAAGTGTAAGATCTTATTTTTCCACTGTCAAACATAGCAATACTTTCTACAGTGTTTTTTTTAATCTGCACCTTGCAGCCCAGAAAACATAAGAATAAATAGCCACCCCCATTTTACTAAAATAACAATGGAAATGAACTTTAGCAGTTTATTTGTCACCAACATGAAGGTGGGGAAAAGAATCCTCTACTGAGCACATTATGACCTACTTCCATCAGTGGCTACTGGCAAGTGGGTTATAAAACCTGAAAGTATAGCTCTTTTTGTTGTTGTCCTTGCTCTGGATTTCTTTTGAGTGCCCTACTTTGATGTTAGTTAACTGTCAATTTTCATGTACTTTTTATTGTTAATGATCAGGTGTGTGTGTGTGTGTGTGTGTGTGTGTGTGTGTGTGTGTGTGTGTTTCACTGCAGGCTCCTCGGTGGCACATACACTTGGAGCCCTGGGCGAGTGAGAGTCATTCTCTGGAGGATGAAGCTAGGAGGTTTCTCAACTACATCACAACACCACAAGTGAGTAATCATTGTTTGAACCCTCACTGGTTCGTGTTGTATGAACTTTATTTGATGAGTAATGTCCAATATTAAACATACATTTGGTGTATTGTACCAGAGTTGGTTTAAAGCTTATTTTTATCTGCAGTCTCTTGCTAGTTCCCGGTTAAAACATACACATAATGATGGATCAACAGTACGCAAACAGTGCAGAACACATACAAAATGATGCACAGTAGTATATCACATATACTATATCAAAAGAAAGTGTATATTATGAAAATTAAAAACAAAGGAAGGTGTCAGTAGTTCCAAAGTTTTAGCCAAATTTTAAAGAATTACGGTGTTATGTGCTGCAATTATTTCTTAAAACTTATCATTTTTACATTTCTGTTTGAGTTGAAAGAGTTGAAAACTGAACTGCTTCTATTCTTTATGCTAAGCTAAGCTAATCACCTCTCGGCTCTAGCTACATACTTAACGTGCAATATAGATTTTATATAACTGAAACTCTGTGTCGTCTGGTGAGCGTTCCTCTCTGCTGTGGCTCTAACAGAGAACACTGACTGCTCAAATACAGTGAACAAATGGCTACAGTACAATCTGACATAGGTGATCTGCAGAGGAGATATGAAGATGTAAAAGTATTGTGTAAGCGTGAAAACAGCCTGGTTGGCTTTTGGCACAATTTACTCCGGTGACTTTATGTGGAAAGAAGTTGAACATGTCTTCACAGGGCACAAAGAAGTCTTCTTTTAAGACACGAGCTGTATATTCACTGTAATAACATCTAGATTATTCGCCTGCATGTCCCTGGTTGCTCAGGTTTTCTACCTTGTTCCACTATTGATGTTGTATGTTTTTTCTGTTTTTTCTAATATAATATTGGCTGTACTTGATGCTTTGCTGTGAGCTATGTCCCATCAGGGAACACCACACATGTAACCAGTGCATTAGGAAGTGCATTATTTTTGACAGGTCCTTTTTATGTATATCAGAGCGAGCCTGTATCTATTAGCCCATGACTGAGCTACACTGGCACCTCTTTCACATTCAGCTCAGCCAAGGAGTATTTGTCTTGCCCGACAGCACACACACAATTCATTATTCTATTGATTACCATACAGATGGAACTCACATCCCTTTTATTCATACTTAATCAGTGAGATGTTGTGGATTGTTTGTTAGCCTGTGTCAGTATTAAATTACGACAAATCGATTAAGATGTTCAGCATCATAATTTGAAAAATATTGACGGATTGCGAAAGCCTGGAATTCTGCCCTCTTGTCCCCATTGAGGTGGTAACGCAAAGACACAGTTTCATTTTCACAGTCCATACTCGGACATTTTTTGAATTACATGTCCTGTGTTTTTTTTTTTCTTTTTTAATATAATGAAATTGGCTTGGAGATGAATCAGCAACTTATCTTTTCCCCCCCTCACACAATATAGCCAGAACACAGAGTACTCCACTCCAAATGACTAAGCACTCGTTCTATATCTTTCACAAAGCAGACATTCAGCTCATAATGAATTAGCTCCGGGATATATGTGTGTGTGCGTACACTTGTGTGCGGCCACTTGTGTGTGTGGAAGGAAGAGACAAGGACAAGAACAGAGAGAAAGAGATTGTATGCGCGCGTGTGTGTGTATGTGGGAAGCTGTTGAAGGGAACTGTCCATCATACGCAGTGACAGGCGAGGGTGGAGAGAGTTGGTGGGGGCATAGCAGCCTCCTCAGCTGTAATGCTGACTGACACAGTGCCTGGTGGAGCTGTTACTCAGAGAGATGGCCTGCGACACAACTGTCCAATCAATAGCAGTCAGTGTGTCTTGCATGCATGCACCAGCACACACAGATAAGAGGAAGTATTTCTATAGAAGTATTCTATAAAACATTAACAGTGTGCAGTACGTACTATAGGATCATTTTCTCTGATTAGCCGAGCAACAGCGAGTAGTTACTGTTCGTTCATTAAATTGTTCAAATCTTACAGCTCAGTATTCAGTATAACAGTGTTCAACAGTCAACAGTTCAATGCCACTGATACTTCTGCAGATGTGAGGTGGAAAAATAGTCAAGAGTGATTTTGCATTTCATTGCACATTGCGCATTGTGTGCTGATGAATGCTTTCAGCTGGAACACATTAACAGTGATGGGCATAATGGAGCGTATTCCAAATTAATTTATAGATTATTGCGCCACCCACATACACAATATAATTCTTGGGCTCTTTGCAACAAAGACCTATCGGGTGACTTTTATTTCCTGTCAAACGGTGACACTGCACTTGACTCAGCCAGTCCCTTCCCGCCTGACTTGTCACCGAACGCTCTGATTAATTAGAGGGATAGGTTCATTCGAAAGGCCACACAGCAAGGAAGGAGGAGGTTCTCTTGAGGCTGTAAAAATCAAACTCGCTTAAAAATGAACTCTTGCGCCGGTCAGGGCATGTGAATGAACAGTTTCAAATGTCAGTTTCAAGTAAACAATAGATGTGATTTTCTAAAAGGGTGAGATACAGCACTCATCGTTTCTTGACAGGAAAATCAGAAGCTTTTCTTTACAGTGCTGTAAAACATTTTGCTCAGGCCTCAATTCAGATAAACCTCAGTGAACAGAGAGAGAAGTAAGTTTTGTATAATTCACAGTAGATAATACAAGAACACACACATTTACACCCGCACTACTATGTTTGTACTTGAATTTTGTACAGCGGAACCACAGATTTCTATGTCATATCTTCATGTCTGAGCCAATATTGTTCCTTCCTCTGCAAACTGAATCTCTGCAGCAGAGGGAGCTTCAAGAAACCCTACAGAGAACACTTAGGCAGCAGCTCCTAAAGCTTAGCCACCGCAGATGTACTGCACAAAACCAACACACTGACATGAACACACACGTTTACCGTATGTATGTACATATACAGGTACATGACTTATATAAACACACACCAATGCACACAAACAGAAACGACGCCAAACATGCTGGTATTTGCTTTACATGTTCTGGCTGAGTATGAGATAAGTTGAGCACACATTTGCAAAGATAAGCAGCAATGAAAAGCTTCAGAGCATTACTGATATGATCCTACAGTATTTTAAATGGATTTTAGAAAAGATATGAATTAAATTTTATTGTTACGGAGTATTGTAAGAACCTTCTGCCATATATGAGATGCACGCCACAATAAATATGTGTGTATATATGTTCATAAAGATTTAAATGGATACACATGACTGTAAGTCACAAGGACATAACTCAAATAACCCCATTATGTTCAAGCTTTTTAGACAATGCTAGCCAGTTTCCTTAGGAATAGTTAGACATTTTGGGAAATACAATTATTCACTTTCGTGAAGACAGTTAGATGAGAAAATTGATACCACTCTCATTCAATTTGAAGATTAGCTTAGTTTAGCATACTGGAACCTGAAAACAGCTAGCTCTCAGCCAAGAAATAGTGTAACCCATTGTAAAACTTTTCTACACTTGAGACATATAACATGATATAACATGTTTATTAGTGAGCTTTAGAGGTGCTGGTTGGCAGATTTTGTACCTTTGGACAGAGCCGGGCTAGCTGCGTCTTTATGCTAACCTAAGCTAACCAACTGCTGGCTCCAGCTTCATATTTGAATGGACAGATGTGAAAGTGAGATCTATCTTCTCATCTAACACTCAGCAAGAAAGCAAATATTTCCCAAAATGTCAAATTATTCTTTTTATCTTTCCGTGTAAGTGGTTTAATTTTACATAAGGATATAAACAAGACTTCGGCAAGTTGGTTACTGATGGGTCCTGGGTCTGAAACAACCTGCCCTTTTTCAGCATATGAAGTATATAAAGAATTAATACTTAAACCTCCTTCTTGTTTATCATCTTTCTTTCATCCCCCTGTTTTCTCACTCTGCTGTTGACAGTGAGAGACTTGGCAATGCTGTTGATGCATAAGCCCCAGCTGCGCATCATGATGAATAGTCTACATATCGTAATTCAACGCTGAAGCCGAAACACACACCAGCTCAGGGTCAAATCCAGTAGCAGTGTACAATGATTAATAGCATCTGTGTTAAGATATTTGTAGAACCAGAAAGGTGGTGTACATCACATCAGGACAGTTCAGACAGTCGGCCAAGCTGCCACTCTTGACTTTTAAATGATGGTATATGTATTCAAACCCCCTGGCACTCAATTTATTGTCACACACACTCGAAAACACAACTACCCAGAAAAAGTTTGTCTAAAGTTTAAGAATATAAACTTTTATGTGTTATTCATTCCTGATTCAACTTCATACAAACTCTACGGAGCTCTCTATGGAGCTACAACAATGACTCAACATCTGTGGCCTTGAGTGTTGTACTGTGTACAGAATGTATGGTTTTAATAGATACGTGCTTTTTGTGCAGCTCTATCCTTGTGGATAAAGGCAATATGTAAGATTATCTTTGAGAACAGGGCTATTGTGTTAACACCAAAGAAAGTCAAAAGTCAATAAAACTCATTACTCTAGTGGAAAAACCATTCAATTCCCAATATAGTGCCTGCTTTTGCTTAGATTTTATTATTTCATTATAGGACTCTAAAGGACTATAAGTTTGAGCCAGGGAAGGCAACATAACCTTGTCAAGAAGTTTTGCTCCTCGTAATTGGAAATGGCTGTTATATGTGCTGTTATGTATTTTTCATGTGTCCAGGTGTCTTGCGCATCACGGCCTGGTGAGGAAGCTGCCCAAGAGGGGACCAAAAGAGCCTGGACGGTGTGTCTTGACCCCAAGTACAGCCTGACCCACAGGGTGCAAAGCAAGCACTGCAGGGTCTACTCTTTTGGGTGGGTATAGATTCAACACATACTCACTTGTTTTACAAGGTCATCTATCAAATACATTAATTAACCCTAACCTGAATCTTAAGCCTCACTAGCGCATGTCAAAAAACCTGCAGTCTGTACACTAGCTGAGAAAGTGGTCTCAGACTTTTCGACCGTACAGGCAGAGAAATTCCTTTTTGTCTCTCAGTGTTTCATCGAAGAATGAAGGCTATTTTCCACACAATAGAGGAGGATATGTATCTTTCTCTTGACATCTCTTGTTAGCCTTGTCTTTTTTATGTCTTTCCATTTCAATGACTAATTGGTCACTGAGGCTATATTTATTCAGGATCTGTCTTATCTTTGACAGAGTGTATTCAGCTGATTTTTTTTGGGCCAGGTTTCACTTAGTTTTCTTTCATTCTGGTATTCTTGACAATTCTTTTTAATTTGTTGAGTAACACTGTAATAAGAGTAAAGATAATACTCTCTTTGGCTTAACTGTACCTGGAACGACACATCCACAGCACCTCTGCTTCCTCTCCTTGAGTGGCAAGTAATCTTGAATCAAGTCAGCCAGGCCACCACGGTATTTGACCCTCTTAAGATTGGAGAGTCAATCACTCCCAGTTGGCTTTGTGTCCTGGATCAGCTCGGCCCAGTGCTGCCCTGCTGGGCCACCGCTGTGCTGAGGTGCTTCAGAGGTCTGGAGGGATTTTGCCTGCCAGAGAGAGGGAGCTTATTAATTTGACTGTTGAGAGACAGCACAGGTGTGCTGGCATCAAGGCAGGCAGGGCACGGATAATGATGCGGGAGGGAAGGGGGGGGGAGTGGGGTTACTGCTGTTTCTGGCTTCCTGCCTCTCTATGGAGAAGGGGTCAGAGGTCAAATGGAGACAGTGGAGAAAAACATACCTGATATCCTCTGGCTAACGGATGGGAAGTCACTCATGCAGACAAGCTACATGTACATGCGCTGGAAATAACAGGAATGTTGTTATGCGTCCTCTCAGTGATTTATGCAAACATTCTAACATTTGACCTGAATATCAGCCATCAGCCTGGGAAAATGTGACTCACAGCTGTGATTTTCAAGTCAATGAAAGCTGCATTACCATTTTTCCACCTATCTATCTGATCCCTGAAGACTAATAGAATGAATTTAATTCACATTAAGTCCCCCCTTAACTCTGGCTAATGCAATAACAGTGTGCCAAGCTTAAAAAAAATGAAATTCTGTAAAAAGAAAAAAAAAGCAAGAAACTTGCTTAAAAAACAAAAGAAAAGTCCTAAGAGCCCAGTATAACAGTTAATCTTGATTAACTGCTCTGTGAAGTTCAATTTTTCTGGATCCTCTCCTCCCTGTGTCCCCTATCTGACCTAGATTCATGGCGCACTCACACACACACTCACACACACACACTCACACACACACACATACATAGACTTCTTGGTCATACTCTTGAATCTGTGCCAAGTATGCTGTGTATCTTTTGCTCATGAGAGGTCTGCTCTGTTGTACAGGAGACTTGCAAAGAAACCTCCAACTGCAGCCCACCGCTCCACATAACTTTAATAGGCTTTAATAGAAACGTCAAATACTATTAAGTGTGTTTGTGTGTCCGCTGTTGAATGCATTACAGCACTGAGGTTGTACACCTGTTTGTGTACACTTGCGTGCACATTTTCGTGAACGTGTGTGGTTGATGTGTCTCATTTGCATGCTGTTAAATGAGCCGTGAACGGCTGTGCCTGGGCAAGATGAGCAGCTGCTCTCTGATTGGTCTGTCACATGGTGGGGGGATGAAATGTGTTTTTCCACATTAAAGGACATCCACATTGCTATATAAAAAAAAAAAAGCCTACATGCAGGCCAATCAAAGCAGGCATTGAAACTTGTGCATTCACTCATCTGCTGCACTTAAAATAAGCATGGACATGTGTGATGTTGTTAGTAAAGCAACAACAGGAATGTTAACAGTGTCACTTGCAGCAAAAATGGTTCCAGTCACTGCCCCTTTTACTCTTGGTTGAAGTGCACTTCTAAACAAAATTTTAAAAAATCATATTAATTATTCAAATTGTTACTTGCTGCTGTTGTCAATAAATATTTTGTCAGAAAGCTTGCCAAGCTTCTGCTCAGTGAGGGATGACGTCAGTGTGAGAGCTCATTTTTAGAATTCAGTTCATATTTTATGCTTTAAAAGGGTGGCTGTAGCTCAGGTGTTGAGTGGCTCATCCAATAATTGCAGGGTTGGTTGTTTGATCCCCGGCTCCTCGTGTTCACAGCTTCAAGTGTCCATGGGCATGAACCCAAAATTGCTCCCAAAATGTGTCTGGCTAATTAATGTAATGTAACTTTGTGGTAACCAGAAAAAGGGCTTTTTCTCAGCAGACATTTTGACGTGTCATTGCAGGAAAAGCACTACTTAGATGACTCACTCGAATGGCTTATTGGTACACTTAACGCAACGGAGCCGTCATTAATGTTATTAATTACACCGATGCTTTTCCTGTTTTGACAAGTTAAATGTCTTCCATGAAAGTGGGTTTATAGAGGTAAAGCTGGGGTCTCTCCTCCTTCTCAGCTATCATCAAAGTAGCCAACTAGACTCCCTCACCCAACTACTGTCTTGTTTTTTTTTTTTTTGCCCAAAGGAACGTGGTCTAGCAAAATCAGTCATCCACTTTTTTCATGTTACCCCTCCAGCTTCCTACTGTGCTTTACTTGAACCCACCTCAAGAAGTGCAGAAAGAGTTTTGTTCCCTGGATTTGAAAGGAGGTCCACCAATGACACAACTTTCCGTGCTGACTGTAGGCCATGTAGATGTTAAAATTTAGAGCAGTTATTTAGGTTAAAGCACGGCAAGGGAATTAAAAAATACCTGCACTTCATCCCTCATTGATCATGCTTATGTTAATGTGCTGCGATGTGTTAGGAAGGAAAGGGAGCACAACAGGTAAGGAAAAAGCAGTCATATTGAGAAAAGCATGGTATTTAAGTCGAAAGGAATATAAACAGGAGAAGATGTAGTGGCAAATATTTAAGGATAGAAAGGAGAATTTGAAAAGGAGAGAGAGACTACCAGACAGCCGAAAGCTTCCCAGCCCACCCAGCATTTGTTAACCAGCCTCGCCTCAGATTCACAACATCCAGACAGGCTGTTGACATAATAGTGCAGTGAGAGGATAGGCGGACTAAAGGCTCTGTTTATCAGATTTACAGTCCACTGGGTGTTTGTGACCATTACACTCATCTTCGCATCTGGTTACCATGATGTTCTAGTCAACAGGGATCTCTTCGTAACCCCTGTAACCCACATGTTTGAAGTAGACTTTCCTCTGCCACGCACACATTTATGTAGCCTTTAATCTATCTGGATCCATCTCTGCACTCTGCAGTCTCAGGAGAGAGGATATTAGAGCTGGTAGAGAACCTCCTTTATCAGCACTGTCATCCAGGAGAGCTTCTGATACACTATGACCCCACCCCCACCATCCCCACCACCACCACAACCCCTGTCGCTCCATGAGTAATCCCTGATCGCTGTCATCTAAAGTGTCACTGCAGTGATTCGTGGCCAAAACACCCCACCAGTGACTGGGAAATTCTCAATGAAATATTTAGTGCGGTAAAAAGAGACGTCTAGTTGCATCTCAATCTCTCCCATACACTCATCTCTCATCTTCCTACTAGTGGGATGCATTTAGGGACCCGATGCCTCATCTGTACAAGACGTGTACTGTGAAATGTACTCCCTCTGCCGCAATTACAGGATACAGCCACAGCACAAACAAGACACAAGGGAATGCGGAGACAGCGACTGAAAAAGGGAGAAAATTGCAGAACTAGAGAAGGGAGGGGCGGGATAAAGAGAGAATAGCAGCAAGAGAGGGAGCGAATACAAGAGAGGAATACAGAGAAATGTGTCTGTCTACTCAGATTTACACATCATATTTCAAAATGGAGAAGCGGGCCAGCTGGAAAAAGGAATGGCAAAGGAGAACAAGAGAGAAACATGAAAACAAGAGACAAATGAGGGAAACAGAAACAAGTATCTCCTGGCCAAAACCCTCTATCCTCCACTTTTGTTACTGATTCTTTTGGCTTTTAATTGGGCAGGTCAAGTCACGGTGACTGTGTGGTGTTTGATATGTAGCTTGTCTGTACCTCTATGCAACTTCACTGATCCTCTATTGCAGTTTTTGGGGTCTTTGATTAAATGTTTCTTTTTCTTTTAACATACAGTATAACAGTACATGCCTTCTCCTTTCCAGTGAAATCTGACCTACCGACATATCGAGCTGTAGGAATGTCTCTGGATGAATGTGATAATCATGTGTTGAAGTCAGCCATGCATCCATCGATTCCTCTCTAACTGGGGCTGGGTGTTGTTTCAATTTTTTAGTACATGTGGTGACACAATACTTGATACTTGATACTCTATACCTGTAACCAATTTTGATTTCCCACAAGCCCCCTTTTTAGCCACGTTAGTGGTGTGACTCTGGGAAAAAGTCGGTTTGTTGGTCCACCACTTTGGTTCTGGCTGAAATATCTCAACTACTTTTGGATAGATTGCCATGAAATTTGGTATAGATATCCTTGGTGCCAAGAGGGTGAATTCTAATGACTTCTGTGCTTTCCCAACTTTATGAAGCACCGTAGCAGGTCATGGTTTTCAGTCAGTTTGTTTGCAGTCAGATAGTGATTTACATGTAAATCACTATCTGACTATCTGATCAAAGAGCGAGTAAACAGGATTACAAATTCTGCTTTCAGTACCTGACAGCTTTTTTATGCTATGTCCTTATTTTGGCTGATACCAACAAAGTATTGAGGCCCAATACTCTGACTGCCCTGACTCTTTACTCAACCTTTTTTGTCTTGTCCGGTGTGGGCTCCAGGTTGGGTGTTGATGACCGTTCCCTGGAGCGGTCCCTTGCCAGGTCAGGGTGTGAGGTCCACTGCTTTGATCCCAGTCTGAAGCAGCCTCACCTGCAGCATGCTGAAATGTGGCTCCATCGACTCTCTGTAGACTGGAGAGATCCCAACCCCGCCATTGCTGCCCAGCGCCAGTACGCCAACACCAAGAAACTGGCCACCATCCTCAATGACTTTGGACACAGACAGGTATGAGGTAGAGAGGCAGCAACAGTGGGTTTGAATGGTCATCTATAAAGACCATTCAATTGTGACCCCTAGTAAACCAAACATTTAAACTAGTTACCATTTTTTTCTTCTGTCAGCTAAAGGATTCGCTCATATGCTGCAACATGTAAGCACAGGCCCTTCCCTGTGCATCCTATCATAACACAGCTCATCATTCTGTCTCAGGCTCCAGGTGGATACACTCCCTTATATAATTTTGTTTTCCTCCTTCAAATATTATCATGCTGAATGTTAACTCTTCACAGCCCCCCAGGGATGGTGATCCACCTCATCAGATAAGGATCTGCATACAAGATCAATCATATACGCACACGCACCGAGCCCACTGGTAGCATGCATACTAATAAACACAGTTATGGATCCAGTGAACCTGCCTCTTTAGGAACAGCCTGAATGATAATTCAAGGTCAGAGAAGCCAAGCTTCTCTTACATAGCTAATCAAATCACAGCTGAAAGGCAGTCAGGTTCTTTTCTCTTCTCAAGCTTTGCTGAATAGTTACAGGCATATAGATTGTAGACAGATTGTAGATCAGACATTCATAGTAGGCTAAATTAATTGCCTGATTCCATTAAAGCCCCTGTGTTGTTTTGTGGTAATTATAGTATCTTTCAAATTATTTTTAGACCATAAGGTGGTTTGTAGAAAAACCATCTGTTGTATGTTACTGTTTGTTGGGGGGCACCACTGTCTGCAACAGGGTTTTTTGGTATTACTGCCAGGAGATGTAAAGTTGGAAGTGTTCAAATCCCTCACATACTGTAGTGGCCTTAAATTTGCAATGGACATTCATTGTGCCCGGAGTTTGAATCCGAATGATTTTTGGGAAACTTTCACTTAAATGCAAAAACATCAATATCATTATGCCATTAAAATGAACACATTTATGCTCCCCAGATGATAAACTCTTTCCACTGTGAGGTTCCATGAGTCTTCTCTGTTTACCACCCTCGGGCTAAAATGTCTGCTCGATACACAACACATTTGACAGGATGATTGCCGTGAAAGTTTATGAGCACATTCCTGCTGTCACGCAGATAAACTCTTTTCATTTTAATCCATGTCCATGTCCTTTGTCTGGTAAGCCTCATGGAATAGCAACGTTGTCAAAGCTGTCATTATATTGTTTGTTTAGACCGGTACTTTACTATTTTGGGGTACATTGCAGCTACTAAGGGGCTGCTAGCGGAGATTTTAATTTCTTATTATGATTTGCTCCAGACAAGTTAGACAAACATACTGTAATTTATCATTTTGTTCTACCTGTCCCTTTATTTGAGTAGTTAAATCAAGGCTAATTTAAATCATCTTCTAGGGGCAGAATGCTGCACACTGGTGCTTTGCCATAGCTAGTTTAAGCTCAAAGGTTTTCAGCTGTTACTTCCTCTTTTGGAGCCAAAAGCGAATCACACTGGCTCATACAAGGCATTTGGAAAGATATGAAGATGTTGTCAGAGTGTGACAAGAAATGAACACAAACATTGGCCCGTGTATGTGTATATGGCTTTGTACACCACACTGTTTCATAGATGACAGTACCCACCTGTTTTAAATGCAGAGCCACACACGCATCCTTGTAATGAGGTTTTAATGTGAGTACATAGTGTGCCGGAGGACCAAGCAGCAGTAAGCAGCACAGTTTCTTCTCAAAGGCTCTCGCCTCAGCTGTGACGGGAAAAGCTACAGTCAAGAAACAGAGTCACACTCGCAAAGGTCAAAATATGCATTTGTGCAGCAGTATTGGTTAAAAACTATGCAGATGACTCATTCTCAGAGCTCCGGTGTCCAGCTGAGAGAGCAGACACTGTCACAGCGGAGACAAATGTCAGTAGCAGGAAGCCACATCTCATCGAAAGAAATTGCATATTGGGCCATTGATCATGTTGGTACTTGGACAGTACAGTACAACAACAGTATCAGCACTGCCTTTCTGAATTAAATTAGGTAATGCCACATTGCAAGGGGTAGAAAACAAACAGAACATACAGTCCTTCTATCTGACAGCCTTTTCATTTCCTGAGTAAAGGGCCCAACCAGCACTCATCTGCATGGATTGTACCACATTTACCCAACATGAATCTTTGGATTTCTATATAGGAGACCTCCTAAGGCTGCCTTGATGTAGCCAATCATTTGATATGTGTGTTTTATTTGATCTCTTCCACACCAACCTGCCTGTAGCCACAGGTGATAAATGGATACACCAACCAACAAGACACAGTCTAGAGGCTGCTACCAAACTGTGCCTTGAGGTAGCTAATGTCAGTATGCTACAGTAACATATTCACAACCACTATGCTACCGTGCTGATGTTTATCAGGTATAATGTTTAACATGTTCAGCATCATAGTTTTAGCATGTTAGAATGCTAATATTCGCTAATTAGTACTTAACACAAACAACAACTGAAGCTAATGGGAATGTCATTGGTTCTGCAGGTATTTGGTCATAAACTGAAGTATTAAAATGTTGACATCCAATAGTTGTTGAAACATTTAACTCAATCTGGTACTAAAGGAAAAGTCAGGGGGTCGCCCCAAAGACATTTGGATACATCATCTGGGAACCATGAATGATATTTCTGTCTGGACAAAAGTGGTGGACTGACAGACTGCCTTCCCTAGAACCACACTGCTGGTGTGATTCTTGTTGGTGTTCTAGTCTTACAATTTTAAATAAAGTGGCATAATTATCTTTATGGAAGGCTTTAGCTATAGAGTGAGCTAACCTGGAAGTAAACACATTATCTAACAAAAAGTCAGATATTCTCAGTTGGAAAAAAGACTGAATACACAGGTGAATATCAAGATGGATCCTGTCTAAGTCAAGATGTCTTTGAGAGGTTCTGACCTGATGTCACAGCAGTTGTTGAAGCGCTTCCAACAGCACAGAATCAGTAAACTGCGTAATAAAATATCTTTAATTGTGATCTGCTCTCTAGTGGCAAGCTCACCAATTAAAGCACATAAAACATATAATAATAATCAAGGTCAGATATACTGTGATTTTCAGCGCTCTGGTTTACAAGAAAAAAAAACGTAAAAGTAAAATTATTCTGATAAAACCAATTGTTTGGAAGAAAAGGAAAAAGTTATTTGCCCACCATGAACACATTTAGGACCAATTAACAAGCCAAAGTGTAAACTTCCATTTTTTCCATCCACTTTTCTCAAATCAGAAAACTTGTTTGTTTGCAAAAACAACTTTTCATCAAAAGCGTCTCTAAATTAAAATTTCTCCCAATGTGCTCCCTAATCCTGCTGCTTTACAGAAATAATTACCATGTGTATTTTGATCATGTACTGTATGAGTCACTGGGAGGAGAGGAAACATTTGCACATTGGGTATAAAGACTGTTTGCAGCAATATCATAATTGATTTATCAGCAGTGGAGGGCAGGAATTTCTGTGAAATCTGTTTTGATTTTGAGGATATACAGCTACACATAGATCAGCTCTTTTGTAGAGCTATCGTGAGTGTTTTAGGTTGACTGTTAACCTTTTGGAGTTTATTTTTGATTTTGGACATTATAACATAGATGCTGCAAGTTAAAACTGCAATATGGTTGATGATTTGAATGTTATCCATGGGAGCTAATGCTCATTTTGTCCTTTAAAATCTGCATGTATATGTTGTCTCGCCAAGATGAGAAGATCATTCCAACTCTCATGTCTGGCACGGTGAATATAAAGCCAAAGCCACAAGATGATTAGCTTAGCTTAGCACAAAGACTGAAAACAGGGAAACAGCTCGCCTGTCCAAAAGCTCACTAAATTAACACATATCATGTTTGTTTAATTTGTACAAAAACCAAAGTTTTGCAGATTTATAGGAGGCTGTATGCTAGCACAATTTGTTTGCTGGAACAGTTTACGGGCGGGAAACCAGCAGAGACTACAGGAAGTTACAGGTCCTGGCCAAGAAATAGTCTGGAACAAAACCTCCTGTAAAAACAGTGTCGTTTTTACACTTCCATTTTTGTACAGATTAAACAAACAAGATAATATATGTACATTAGTGAGCTTTAGAGGTATTTTGATACCTTTGGGCAGAGCCTGGGTAGCATAGCTGTTTCTCTGTTTCCAGTCTTTGTGCTAAGCTAAGCGGCTCAAAATGTCGCACTATTCCTTTAGAATTATCCATGTTTGGTCTATGTATTTCAGCTACATAAAACATCTTACTTTGCTTTCCAACCACCAGGAAACTGTCATATCTCAGTCCCTCCCAGCATAGTTAAGGAGCATTTAGCGTGGCTAACTGCACAGCAGTGGCGCAAAAGTCATCTTTCCAAAGCTCCAACACCATACAGACTTTGCTCACACCAGTCTTGCCAGGGTTTTCGACTTCTCCTGCAGAGAAAGGATCAAGGACCACTGAGGCAGAAAGGCAATTTATATGTATTCCATTGAAAAAGAGTTTACATCTGCCAGACCTCTAAATAACATCCAATCCTGACAAAAGCATTCCAACACAGTATGATATACACAGACAGACAAACTCTCCTTTGAGACCAAGTGAAAACATCACCTCTTGATGATGCCGTATCATTTTCCATTATGAGGTTTCTTTCCAATTAAGGAACATATCTCAGCTTGTGGGAGTTTTGGGGCTCATGGGGAAGACAGAGGACAACATTTGGACTTGTTCTCCACAGACAGCTGTTTTTTGAGTGTTTCTGAGACTTGTTCAGTTCCACTAATAAGGCCTGGGAATTCTGTAGTGCCACCAAAGGCATCAATTGGAGAGAAGTTTCATGGGCCATTTTGTCATGTGTGTGCCATCATGATACCAGATGTTTAGTTTTACATTTCCCACAATTCAAAAAACACACAGAACTATGAATTTCCTTTAGCTTGTATCTCTTATCTTTAACGTAGTAACACTACAATACCCTGAGCCTCTCCCTGAAAAGTCCTGTGATCTAAACCTCTCCTCAGTCATGTCACTACTAATTTAGTGGCTACATGGTGTGCTACCTGAGAAAGTGAAAAGAGACATACTGTTGAGCCTGGAAGGAATGAAAGCACTGTCACCAATGAGAGTTTTAAATGCATAAAGGTCAGACAATGGACATCATTAGCAATCCAGTAGACTTAAGAGGAATCCCAAGGTCCTGAGGATGAGCATTAAACTTTGGGCATGCATGAGTCTCCTTACATGAATATGACCTAAGGACACTATTAACATTCATCTTATGAAACATTTTCTTGCTGCACCATTCCAGCATGCCTTGTTAGGCTACTCTCTCACTCAATCCATCATCATCGCTAAAGCAAGAACAAAGGCCAAGCTTCACTTATTCCTTTTTATCTTTTAATAGCTTTTGCGTTCAATAACTCCACACAGTTTAGTGTCTTTCCACTGGTATAATAGAACTCATTTATTACCTGAAAAAAAAAAAAAAAACATACCTTAAGTGTTTTTTTCTTCTTCCTGTTTTAGGTGGATGTACTGAAGGCAGACATGGAGAGCGCAGAGTGGAAGATTTTGGAGAATTTGGTCCTGGAAGGAGTTCTGGACTCAGTTGGTCAGCTGCTCTTGGAGCTTCACCTCCACTGGGCGGGTTTTGAGGTGGGCGGTGATGACCCTTCCGTGGTGCGCTATTGGTTCAGCCTGCTCAAGGAGCTGGAACACGCCAACTTCCGCCTCTTCCATGTCCACAGCGACCCAGCCAAACCGCACCTTTTCCTGCATAAGAATGTCCTCAACGCCAGCAGTGCTTACACCCTGAGCTGGGTGAACACACAGTGGAAACCTTGATGGGCACCAGACTGATATAGCCGAAACTATCTCAACAAGAACGACCTCTGAGTGAAAACGTGCAAGTGTGTGTAACATGGAGCTTTAAGTCTGAGCACAAATGCTTGCTACAGCACATCTGTTCTTCAGCTTGCTCTTATCTGGTCTGACCTTTTTCCAAAAGCTAAAATCCCTGCTCCTACTTATCCTCCTGCTCTTCCTCTCCTGGCCTGTAATGACCTCAGCCATGTAGAGGGGCAGAGTAATTGTCTCCAGAGGCTCTCTGTGTTCTACCTCATAGTGGTTGTGTTGTTGGCTGCAGGTCAGCCTCTGAGTCACAGCCACCCCTGTCGTCATGGCCCTATCGAAGCTTGGCCCACAGCCAGTCGTCCCGCCTGATATCAGACAGCATTTCTTCAACCCAGTATGTGGAGAGATTACACTAGTCTGCACAAGCCCCGACAACAACCCCTCAGTGGTACATGAATGAAATAAAATGGATACATGATGTTAAAAGGGTTAGATGGATGACAGATCCTGCCTCATTGATAACAAGTGAATATCTGTAGGAGCATTGGAACTGGAGTGTTACCTCTGCTGCACCAGAACTTCATCGACAAACCTCATGTGAACATGTCGCACAAGGCTGACAGCCTAAAAAGACACATTCTAAAATCTGCCAATTAATGTAACTCACCAAATCTTTTGATGGCATTTAAATAAAGAGAGGAAACAAACACTTGTCTGGGATTTCTTTTCATGAATGTTTTTTTTAACTAAGTAATGAATGATGAAAAAGAAGTCTGACATCCAACTAATCTTCACTGGTAAAACTTACAGAATGTTTATTTCCACTAAGGGATGGTCATACAATTGAAAATGGAGACACAGGACATTGCAAATTAAAACATCAAAACACTTGTTTAGAAAATGGCAAGGTACCCCTCTAATGCACCTTTTGCGGTAGAAAGAACTTAGTATGCATGTGTTCGTCTTTGTACAGATATCACGTGAGTACATATTTTGAGCTCTCACGACAGGATACAAAAATACACGGCTACAATAAGACTGGATACCAGTCTTGTGGCTCTCATTCAAAATTTTTCACAAAATCCATGGGACAAACAGTCCCGTTCTTTCTCTCTTTAGTGAACTAGTTATGTTCTCCCAGAACCCACCTACCCAAACAAACACACACAGCGGGACATTTCTAATCCCAGAGTTTGATTTGTCCGTCCCAGCCACAGGTGATGACCTTAGAGGTTTCATGCGGATGCCACAGGGCACTGATGCACACCTTGTCGTGAGCCTTGATCCTGTGGTAAAGCTTGGTGGTCTTCCAGTCCCAAATGTTCAGCTTGCCATCCGCATCTCCTGACACCACATAGCTGGTAAACAAAGAACAGGTCCAGAGAGAAAAGACAGAGAGGCAGATAGAGAGAGGGTGGAAAGATTAGCACATTGCTAAAAATTATTTATGTCTCCACTTCACCTGCCAAAAGGTGGGAGTCTGAATTTTTGGTATTTAGTCTAGGCAGGAGTTGCAGTGTTGCCATGGATACTGAAAGGAAGTTAGGGCACCTGTTCAGACGTGGGTGGTGGTAGTGGGTGAGAAGAGGGGAGAAAAATAGGTCTTAATGGGTGTTTTGGCTATAATTACGGTGCTGGACTGTCCTAGTTAGCTCTCCTTGTGGAGCAAACACATTAGTCTGTTTTCCATGGCTCTTCATTAACTTGAGGCATCGTAGAGGACAGGATAAGACACAGAGGACTGCAGGCGAGCGGAGGTTATCTGGATATACTGAGCATCTGTGTAATGCTTTCTCACTTTTACCCTTTTTCATTTACAGAAATAAAGGGATCCTTACACATTTGTTATGTTTTATTTTGCCTCTCTGCACTCATGAAGACAGTTCAGACCCTCCTCCAAGGACCTTCGTTTTATTTCTCTGGCATATTTGAGATCAAAAACAATCCTGCGTTTCCTAATCAGCTGTTACACGATTAATTAGCTGTGGGAATCTCTGCATCGCACAATAATGTAGTTTCTAGGTAATGGCTTACCTCATGTCTGGGGAGAAGTCCACTTGGCAGGCATAGCCAGCCACCATGTGGCCCTTGAAGACCTTCTTCTTGTTCAGTCTGAAGCGGTTTTGGGCTCCAAAGATCAGAATCTGATTGTCCATGGACTGACATGCAAGCCACTTACCTAGGGTTAGAAACAAGCAAGCAGCATGTTCAAGTATTATTGCATTCAAAACAGTATCAAACGTCTAAGTACATGACAGGAGCGGTATTAGCAGTAATAATTTCAGGAAGCAAACATATCTCAGTTTTTAGGGTTGTCACAAGTTTAAAGGCGCTTAGTAGTAGCTTGTCAGTTTGTCTCATTAGCATGATTCAGTACATCCAAATGTTTAAGAAGTGGCTTCCAGTATCTTTGATGTGGTATCATGATCCTGCCTGCCACTAGCATACTTGTATATATTAGCATGCGCTAAAGCTGGCAGTGTGACAACTTTGATCTAGTGGGACATCAAGTAGAGTCAAATATTTTTAACAACAGGTACGTAATAATTGGAAGAAATGTGCGTGAAGGACAAAATTCATCCAAAAAAACAAAAACGTGGAGTGGACACTCTAAAAAGGGCATGAACTCATTATTCTACCATCATTAAATTGGAAAGATTGAGGCAATTTAGGGGGAAAAAAAAATAGAGAGGTTTTTCATCAGTGACCGCTCACTTGAAATCTACTCTACAGAGCGCTTCAGCCCGTGAAAACGCCACAGTCTCCAAGTCCCTACACAGTGATAAGAGGCAGCGCTTCAGTGTCAAAGCATTACATGACTCATTGCACTTCTAGAAAGGAAACATGATGGAAATTATTAATGTGGTATGAGAAAGAGATCTAATGTTGGTGTGTATGCGTGTCCTCTCCTGACATCCTCCCTCACAAAACAAATGAAAAAGACACTACTGTCCACAAATGCAATAGGTGCAGGAGAATGAAACAACAACTTGGCCAATTTCACCGGCACGCTCAGGCTTTGTCTCTTTCTTTAAGATGGCAAGAGACAGGGGGAGAGGAGAAATTAGGTAAAGAGGCAGTGGGTGCGGTGCCAAGGGGGGTCTGGATGCCATTTAGACATGAGAGAAAACTGAACAGTCTCCCACTGAGAACGCATTCATTATTCACACGCTGAGGAGAAACAAACCATGTTGGGACAAATGCAGACACTGCCCAAAGGAAGGAAGAGAGTATGGAGGGTACATGAAACAGAGAAATTAAAGTAGGTAGAGCGGGAAGGAACAGATGAGGACAGAAGAGCTGAATTTGAAGGTAGTTGAAGCTGATGGGGTGCGAAAGGGAATTCTTGATTCAAAGCGGAGGCATCGCATTTGAAGAGGAAGACCGTATATTAATTCTGTCATCATTTTAGGCGGGTGCCACTCGCAGTACTTGGCTACTGTGTAGAGCTGCCGCGGTTACCGCATTACCGCGGTAATCACGTTACGCCCACCGCAGAGTCAAGCTGGTCACCGCTTCAACACTGAGTGAGCGGCTCAAGTGATGGGACATCACAGCTATTCTCTCAGGTTTGACATAAAGAATGACGTGCCTGCTGAATGCCGACCAATATTCCTGCTGCAAAGTCGGCCTCTTAATGACAACACTGCAATAAAAATAGACATTTAGACTATAGAGGCTAGTGAGTGTTGCATTATAGGTTGTTTGTAGCTAGGCTAGTGTCTTAAAGTCTGTTTATAGTGAGTGTGATAGAGTCAGTCAGCCCTTAAAGTGTTTTATTAGTCCAGTTTAACCTGCAGGAGTTTCTGAAGGCTCGTATTACGTGTTTTTCTGCCATAAAGGAAATAAATTCATGACAAGTGAAAATGAGTCCAAAGCGTTTTCCAACATCTCTCCTACAGAAACAGAATATGTCAAGCTGCCAAATACCATTGTCACAGATGATAAGGAGCTCAAAAAGACAAACAGGCAGTCTTATAAAGAGCCTGGTAGAAGACTGTGTGAGTATGTAACTATACTATGATGTTAGTTATATTCAAAAAGTATTTTTCCAAAAACAGGTGATGGAAAAGCAACACGGTATTTAGGAATCAATTATTTTATAACATCTGAGGTTTAAATTATTATTTTTTTGGCAGTTACCGTGATGATTTACGGTGCAGTAAGGAAAAATTCAACACTGCGGCAGCTTTACTACTATGTCACTCACCAGCTTTTTTCACTTCTCCCATTATAAGCTCATCCACTCAGCTATGCAGAGGCAGGTTCATTCTACTCTTAAACTGCTGTCATGTCCCAGTATCTGCGTAATACTAATGAATAGGAATGTCTATATCACATTTCTCTGCCCTGATCTCCTTCTATATTCAGCTAATACTGACTTTTCTTGATTAATTTTTTCTTACATGATAAAGCTGCAGTGTGCACAGCAAGCTTAAATTACATATCTTAGTAAGGCAATTTTAACATGTTTTTGCTTAATATACTGAGTGCTATGTGCTAAATAGTTCTGTATTAGCAAAACAAGCTGCATCACATCGCTTTCTTTGATGGTTTCCTATAATATTTTATATCATGTCCTATAGTTTTTCTGTATATCGGGGGAAACAGAAGTGCCTTTCTTAATCTCAACCACAAACATAAATACTGACAGTCATATACAGTTTTAACCAACAAAAAACAACATATTTTAACCTGCTGCAGCTTCTGTCATCGCTCGCTGACATGTCATTAATTGAAACTGCTGGCTGCTGTGTGTGCTGCAGTTTACTGGCATTCAAGTGTTTTCACCGAGCTCAATTGGGTGTTTTAGACAGCTGGCATACCCGTAACAAACAAACAAGGAAATGGATCAGGCCTTATACAGCTGTGCTCATAGATTTACCCCACTATTAAGAGTTGCAATGCTGAACTGAGTCTGCCTTCTTGTTATTTGTCTGAACAATGACCAACACTGGAAGATATGAATGTACCTCAATAAGGCAACATAGGCTTATGCTCCCCAGAGCCATCTGTACTGTGTGCTTGACTGTGTTTTTGTTAGTGTTATGCCATGATTGACTACTCACCATTGGGAGAGAGTGTCACAGCTGGCATTGAGTGCATGCTGGGCTCAGCGATGTACTTGAAGTCCACAGGGATGTCCCTGAAAAAGGCATGAAGCACTGTGAGTACACTTGAAGATGGGTTAAACACTAGATCAGAGGACAACCTGAGCACCCCTGAAGCAAGAACTCAAAGGAAAAAGACATCACAAAAGGTGTTTACTAGTGCAGCTGCTTATGCTAGTTCTGAAAATGCTTGTTACTAACAAGAAAACAGCTATGGTGGAGAAACCACCCCGTACCACCATTACAGCTTCAGTATGTAAATAACTCTATAAAATCTGAAAGGAGCTTTTGATGCTGCACCACAGACCGTACTGGCACCCCCTCCATCTTTTATGCTCTTCTATGTCTCTCTGCTTTAGGGGTGATGTGAAACCTGGCTATTTGATCTTAAGTGGGACGCAGAAGATCATTCAAATCTACAGTGTTGTGTGTGTGTGTGTGTGTGAGTGTCTATGCTTGGATGACAGAACGCCAACTTCAAGTTTTTCCTACTGACCTGTGGGATTTGCTGCAAACTAAGCAAATGTGTGTGACTAACGTGTCTGTGTTGTGTGTGTGTGTGTGTGTGTCTGCATCAAGTAAAAGAGCAATAGCCCTGAACTCATCCAATTGTGCTGTCTAGTTTAACTGAGCCCATGTGTCTGTGTCTCTCTCTGTGATGGCTAACAGCTGGAGCAAAGCGATTGCACTGCATTTTTGTAAGACTGAAAATGTGAACTAAAGACAAGAATTAAATAAGAAAAGCAAACCTTTGTACACATAAAACACACTTGCATTTATGCCCATACACACACACAAAACCAGACATTAAAAGGCCCCCTGGGTTAGTCAGAGCCAATGTCTTTAGACAAGCCAAGCTTAACTCTCAAAAGACAACAAAGCCATCAGATCTCTTCTTCTGAGCTCCAGAAATAACCAGTGTGAAGGTTTTGTTGTCTGGAGATAAGCTGGAGGGTAACAGAAAGAGAGGACGAACAATCTATACACTGGTGATATTCATCAATAATACATGATTGATGTTGCATGTTGATCAAGCTCGGGGACAATGGCAAAAACAAAAACAGCATTTCTGTATATTTCATATATCAGCTCCATTTTGTCAGGCACAATATCTGCAGTGAGGTTGAGGTTACATTTTGTAATCAGAGTGCGGTAAAAATGTCATGAAAATCCTTCAGCTTCTCATGCTGAGAAGGAAATGAAACATACCATCTTTGTTATTTGTAACTAATGTGAAAAGAGGATTTCACAAAGCATAATTACTATTGACAGCATAGTAAATTAACAATTATTTCCCTCTGAAATGACCACAAATCTGCTGTGGTAGTCATTTTAATTGGAAAAAACATTCAGATGTCTGATTAAAATAGGTTGGCAAGGAGCTTTTTTCTTTTTAAAAAGGTCAGGACAAAAATAAAAGTAAGTCGGGAAAACTTCTTGAAATCAGCCTTCTTACTAGAATGTAAGCTAATCCATGTTGAAAATAAACGGGGGGAGAGGGAGTACTTGGATGAGACATCTGTTCACTTTCCATCCTCTGACGTTGATTCCAATGTCCTTCGCTCCGTCTCCGCCATTTTTCCTTTTTTTCCTTAATTCATCATCATCCCAAATGTCTCTCTAAGCCCACAGTTTCATCGCTCTCTGAATGATGTATTTATGATCAAGAGCTAATTCCCCTTGCTGGCACATTTTATATTGATTGTAATCCTCCTCCGACGCACACACGGACTCTCCGCTCCCTGATGATAACCCTCAGCTGCAGATAAAGTGGCCTCCCCCCCCCCACAAAACTCATGAGTCTGCGTGTGAAAACGAGAACAGAATTTGAATTGCGTGTTTGACTTGTAGCTGCCTCACAATCTTTTCTCACCATCCGTCGTTCCCCCCCCCTCGCCCTGCCCCACTCTGCCAGCCTCCGCTTCTATTCTTGCGACAGGAGGCTGTTCTGGTAAATTCAGCCTAATGCTGCTATGTAGCAGCTCTCACAAGGGGGGTTAGCTTGAAGAAAAAAGAAGGGAGGCAAGAGCTGAAAGCCAGGTGGTATTTGTGGGATAGAGGGGGACAGTAAAACCACTCTTCGGCTCAACATACCACTCACTCGCTTGCTCCCACGCTGCACTAAAAAAAGCCCATGGGTGCCCCACTCTCAAACAAGTGTACAAAATAGACTCTTGGGATCTAGTTATTTTGCTCGATGTCGTTCCGTTGGCATTTTACTCTATCTTTCAACTCTGACTTACAGAGTGTGTGAAAAAAAAATTCACCAGTTAATCCCCCATCTCTCATACTATGGAAGAAAAAAAAAAGAGCTGGGAAGCTTTAACAATGAAAAAAAAAAACTACACCAATGGAAGTCCTTGAATAAAAAGTCCCCCTTTTCCAAGAATCCACAGGAAGGTTCCTTTATCAGCTGGCTTTTAAAATATTTATCATCTTTGAGCAACAAATACCAAAGTTTGTTTATCACCACAAGACCCTCCAGTCAATCTGCAAGTCGTTATTGGTGCTCTCTCTTGATTGGCCACCGAGCACAGACAATAACACTGCAGTAGAACATGGAATGACAATTTCTAAAAGTAAATAAACTTGTGGAAAAATGCATGTGAATGTGATTTTATCAATAACAAACACATGTACATGTCTTGTTTCTCCCATTTCAATGTCCACTGAGAAGGAAAAATATTTTTGAACTGTATCTGACCTGCCAGTCACCCTCGGCGCATCTCTCATTCCAATAATATAATCTGTGGAACCATTTTAAAATGCTTATTTATTAAAATATACAATATACAATTGGGTTTTTGCTCCAGGGGGGAAAAAAAAAGAAGACTGTAATAGATGCGTGTACAGTGGGCTGATCGTGGCAGAGGCTATGACTCAGAGCAGATTAGCAGCACAGCTGGAAGAGCTTTGTCCAAGATCGGGTCGTCTGGGGGTTTGTTGATGTCTACTCTTCTTATTAACGACTAATGAAAGGAGCAGCGCAAGAGTACAACATCGTCAGTAGACAGTACAGGTCAGCATGTCGTATTATTTTATTGGCATCACACTAATTGCCCTGTTGCCTATCAATTCTACTCCTCATCAGTCTTGAACCGTCACGTATGTTGCGTGAACATGAACACTTGTCTCACATTCATACTGTCAGGAAAGAATTTCTCAGAACAGCTGCCCAGCAATACCAAAGTAATTCATTATTAATCATTCAGTATTGGGGATTATGTGCCTGGCTCGGAGGCACAATACCAAATGCTCAGAATCAGCACGCTCAAATTCCACATGCTGCATTAGTATTTCAGTCTGTACTCACCACTCCCAAACTCGAAGACTCTTGTCATCTGACGTGCTGACAAACCGACGATTCTCATCGACAAATGTGATGGTGTTGACAGCGCCCAGGTGACGGTCGTACTCCTGAACCACCTCGCCAGTCCTGATGTCCCACTGTCAGAGATGGAGAGGAACAAAGGGGGTAAAACACGATATCCATATCACAAGTGGGTTATTTAAATGGGTTCACAAAATCCCACCAACTGATTTCTAACTCTTGTGGAAAGCTTGAGTTGTGGGAGACTTTCTATGAGAGCAGATCTTTATTGTGCTGATGCAGTGAAATGACTTAACTGCAGTGGTGTAATGACAGCAATTAGCAATCAAACAGGCCTCAGTCTTAAACATTATGTTTTTTTCTGGAAAACATTATGCACACATTAAGGAAAGGCAACATAGAACAGACCCCCAAGCAACAAAAGAAAAAAAAGAATACATTTCTATCCAAACAGATTTAACATCCAATTCTAAAAATCTTAATTTTCTGCAGCTCACACGAGCTTGTTACATCAACATCTTGACATATTTTAAATTAAAACAGACACTGAAATATAACATTTCTACGTACAGAAATCTTTAATTAGTAATTGAGCAAAATAAAATCGTATTACAAGACTTAAAGTATTCCCAATTCAGATAGAAATCCAAACTTTAATCTGTAGAGGTTCAGACTTCCTTGTTCTAAAAACTGTTGACCTAATAGTATGATATAGTAGATATGTATTTCCCATTATTGTCACATTGTTCTCTTCCCTATGCCTCTCGTCCTCCCTAATGCTGCCTGTGATTAATGGCTTGCTCTAGTCCTGTCAGCCACTGAACATCTTGCCACGCACACACGACTACACGCCCTAGCACTGGAAGATGAGTCAGGAGTGCATTTCTTGCTGCTGTGGGCACAGGGGTATACACAGAAATTCACATGTGCACCTGCTCGGTCAACTGGGAAATACACACGAGGCGTTTGTGAATTGGCCGCAATGCAGCGAATGCCAACTTTACCTGAACAATCTTCTTATCTGACATGCCGGCCACGAAAAGGCTCTGTTTTTCCTCGTCTGGGTTGAACTTGACGCAGTACGGTACCTTCCTGTTGGTGAAGCGGGAGATACATTGGCCTGTGGAGGGAAGGAAATTGAAAGTCAGGGATACAGAATAATCTACTGTGGCTGTTCAGGAAGGTACTCAAGTTGTTTAAAATTTAAGGACACAGTCTGCAACTTTCAATGCTGTATGCTATGTCCCCGGAGGCAGTGACAGCTCAGCTGCTACACATATTTCAGCGTCTCCTTGTATTCATTCAGCAGAAGTGAATCACCACAGGAATGATGCTGCCACCACTACTAGAGTTGAGAAAACAGAATTAAAAGGGACTGCAATCCTTAAGAATAGAATGAATGTTTTTTATTAACATAATTTCTATATCGAATCCAGTGCTTTAACTGCAACTGGGAAAAAATCTGGAATAAAATACTAAATGCTATGAAGAGCTGCAGGAAAGAAACAGTTTATACTGACAAAACAACAACAACTGACAGGTAAAGTAAGAAATCATTATTCCCTTAAACATCGTTAACAGTGTAGTAAATTAACTGTAACAGAACAATTTGGATGATATGGTTTTAGAGGAGATCCTGTTAGCAACAAGTGGGGGAATTAACTCTTTTCTGCCCTCTGCTGGATTGGCACTCCTCAGTTGTGAGGGAGGTGGCAATTAAGATGGATGGGGTGGCGGGGAATGATAACAAGGAACCAAGTGGCACAGATGAGAACAAAGGGACTCTTCAGTTCACATAGACACAGATTAATAAGATCACTTGAAATCTATGTACACTGACACATGAAAGACAACACACTAATTCAATAAACTGTGCAGCCTGTTTAGATGCTTGGTAGGGCTGCATTGCAAGTGCCAGTCAAATTACACAAATTGTGATTTTAATTCCAGTACTAAATTTAAAAATTCAATACTATCATATAAACAGGGAAAACATAAAAAGCTATGATGTAATTTGTTTCCAACACTGATTTGATCAGAGAATCAGACATCATTTTAGGAACTATTACACAAAGAGTTTTATGTCTTTGTTAGCTCTGCAATCATAGAGCTTCATCTAATTCCATGTTGTATTCAATTATACGTATAATGCTGTTTATGTCCCCTGTTTGGGGACTTAATTTAGCAATAATCTCTATTAACTGATACACTGACAAACATCTGTGGGCAAGCAGCAATATTCAAGTATCAACAGGTTTACATTTGATGGCTGAGAAGCATCGATTTATATTTTAGGCAGCTACAAATTGAAAAGTATGTGTGCCAGCAAACAGCCCGTGTGACTGGAAAACAAATGTGGAAATGTCTTTTTGACCTAATACACCTTCTAAAAAGTATATTTGCATGCTGTGCAAAGAAAAGCTTCTGAGATTTTAAGGATCTCAGATCTAAATGTGCCGTTGAAATATTATTCTACTTACAAAACGCATGTGGTTAAAATACATACTGCATTGTTTCTTCAGTATTCCCTCACAGATGTATAAGTGAGATGTTCATGTGGCGTACATTTTCCTTGATTCCGTTATTCTGGACATGTGTGGTTGTGTGAACGAAAGCAATAAGGAGAGTACAGCCTACCTGTCTCTGTGTCCCAGAGTTTGAGGTAGCGGTCATAGGCAGCGCTGAGGAACTGGGTGCCGGTGTTGTTGAAACAAATGTCTCGTACTGCCTTGCTGTGACCTGACGTAGAAAAGAAAATTTACACACATATTACAAGCAAATAAATAAATAAATACACGCTAGAAAAATTCACTTCATATGCTCCCCAGTCTTGTTACCAAGTCTCCCCCAGCTGCCTTCCTTTGATACCCAATTAATTTGAAGTATGTGAAATCTGGTTAAGGGAAAACAAGGGATGTTGAGGAAGAAAGATGAAGTGGGCTGTGGGAGATGAGGGAAATGGAATCTTTAAATGAGCTTGGAGAGGAAAGAGGAGTAGAAAGAGAGAAAAAAAAACATGCTCCATCTGTTTTTTCAACTCTTCTCCACCTTCTCTTATTCTCTTCCTAATCCCAACCTGTGCAACCCTTTGGCTTTTTCTCCTACAGTGTAGGTGATGCGAGGTCCCTGTGGGACCGGCGCACACAGACGCCTCCCTCGTTAAAACTGGCTTTCATCAGGACTACACTGTTTCCACGGCGATAACAGAGCCCACTGAGGCTAAGCGCCTGCCTGCTTGCTTGCTCTTACTCGGCTTGCTGGCAGACCGAAGGCGATGCCGCCGCTGCAGAAAGCCTTGATGGTGTGTGAGTGTGTCTGTGTGTACAGGAACACACAGATACACCAACTAGTGAAAGCGGGGCACACATGTAATCAAATGTTCCCTCTTGCTTGGTGATTTTGGCAAGCTACATGCACATACAGTGTATGGGTTAATTAAAGATAATACACAACAGTGTGACCAACTGAGGTTTGATTTGGCATTCAAGATGACAATAAATATAAAACTCTTCTATTAAGTGGGAGGAAAACATATCAAGAGATTTTAAAAATGGAAAAGGAGTGAAGATAAAACAAAAAGGTTCTACAGATCTTAGTCATCCATATAAATAAAATTTAACACCCCTGAGAAAGATAAGAACAGAAAACATCCTTTATTAATGGTGTTGAAATAATGAATATACCAGACAGAAGATGAAGGAACAGCAGCAACAACAAAGTGAAAACCTAATATCTCTCTCTACAACATAGCCATATATTTAACATTCCTCTAATTAGAAATAATTAATATCATCATCTGCTCTGCTTCTTCTCCTAGTCATGAACATCTCACTCTCTTCCAGTTTATCTACTCCTAAATGGTGTTCTTGCTTCCTGTGCGCCCGCTCCCCTCTGTGTCTCGTGCCCTCCCTCGCCCCTCGTTCCCCTTCAGCCCCTGGGCTGCTGAATTATGCATATTCTGTGAAGGAGCTGACAAGCAGAACCACAGCTGCAAACAATCTCTATTCTGACAGTGTGCTGTCTCTGGGAAGAGTGTAAAAGTGACCTGCATGCATTACCGTAACTACTCCAGACCCTAGCTCTAGAAAAAAAAAAAAAAAAACACACACACACTTTCCCCTCAATGGTCAGCAGACACGTCATTAGTGTTTCAGTAATGCTGAACTCACAGTCTGTCACTGCTGTGCATGTCCCAATAGGTGCAATTCAGACATTGAGCATATTTAAGGTCAGCATGTTTGCTGATGATGCGTTGTTGTTTATAAAATTTTAAAAAACATTTTGGGAAAATGTTGTAATATCCTGTTACAATTTCATGGTGATTATCTTAAAACGGATTATCAGCATTTATTTTGAATGGGGATGTGTGATGAGAACCGTGCTCACTTACCAATAAACGTCCGTATGCACCTCCTCTCGCCGTACACTTCCCACAGCTGTGGAGAGAGGGGGATTAAAATACACAGTGAACACAGATTTGTGACGCCACTGTGCTCCACCGCTGCATTAAATTAAGCCAGCATTGGTGTGATCACACAGGCAAAATGGTGGGTTGGTTATTAAATTTACACTTTGCATTTAGTGTTGATCACAGCAGTATGCACCAGCTGGCAAATGTGGGTAACATTTTACTTCAAGTCTCCCTATTTTCCCTATCTGCTTACAACTACACTGTAGTGTGTTATAAACCATGTTTTAATTGTTTATCTACTGCTTAGAAATGATAAATAGGGGGAATTATTTACATCTGTGATGTTTTTATGGCACCCAGTTATGCTTATTACCTTGATCTTACAGTCCATGGAGCTGGAGAGCAGTAGATGACCAGAGCTAGGAAACAGCCGGATAGCACTGACACCCTGAAAAATATACAGACAGATGAGAAATGAGTATCTATTCAACCATGTCTTCTTATCATGAGTATTCTAGTACCATCTTAAGTTTTACTCTAGTGTTATATTTACTCTAGCTAACTCTTAAGGTAAAAGCCTCAGTTTTCCATATATAATGCAGTGTGTATGTTCATGCTGTTGACTTGATTTGGACACATATTATAGACAGTTTGAACAGGCTATCGCTATTAAATCAGTTTAAAGGGGAGACATCAGCTGAATCATAATGCAAGCACTGCAGACAGTGTGTGTAGAATATGCTGCTTCTGCAATAGTCATAAAAACTGACATAAAAACGACTTTCTTCAAGTTACCAAACTTTTTTTTCAAAAACTATTTCAAAACTTTGGTGACACCGTATGGGTCATCCTCCATCTATTATCTACATCAGCACTTCCGCACGCTTATTATCTTCTCAAACCTCTTTGTATTTCAAATTAGGCTCTGAAGGCTGTAACTTCCAGCAGAAAGCAGATAGAAGCCAATTTAAAACTTGAGTGTTTTCTCTCTCCCTGAAGCACGCTGGCAGATCTGAAGCTTGAATCAGATCTTTCTTTGAATAACAGAGTGTTTTCTTTTATATTTGAATTATAAAGACAGTGTTTTGAATGAGAGAATAATCTCAGATATGTCAGGGACAAGCTGCTCGTGTACGACTGTGTTATCAATTTATCATTTTAAGTACCCAGGAGGTTTTAACTGAAATTCTGAGAACTGCATAATGGAATTTTCTATCTATGTACACACATACACAAACACAAACACACG
Source organism: Scomberomorus guttatus (assembly GCA_038419695.1). Lineage (NCBI taxonomy): Eukaryota > Metazoa > Chordata > Actinopteri > Scombriformes > Scombridae > Scomberomorus > Scomberomorus guttatus. The sequence continues at coordinate 14,357,362 of CM076462.1, forward strand.
GCATTGTTCCCATTTTGTAACCCTTGAACAACACACTGCAATACTAGAGCTTACCATAAACACAAACAGCATTGAATATTTATAACTGCAAGGTTTTTTTTTTTACTGGTACATAAAGTGACACTGATGTACTCAAAGATACACAAATGATCTATGTCCTCTCCTACTGACCTTGGTGTGTCCTGACCAAACATGAATCTGTTTCTTAGGCAGGTAACACTTGTCCGGAGCTTCTGCAGAACGGAGGTTGATGCCCACATCCTGTGGGACGTGGAGGTAGGACCTGCCCTGGTAATCATACATGTCTTTAACTAAAGGGAGAACAAAAAGAGACAAAGAGACATCATGTAAAACTCCTGCACCTTTTTGATACATGTTTTTACAAGAAGAATGGGCTCTTAGCTGCCCAGAAATTTCTTGTGGGGTTAATTACTTGACCAGACAAACTGTGGCTCCAGAGGAAAGTGTCTTAAACATTATCATAATTGGACACTCTTTTGTTCCACAGTAAATCTCTATTCACCATAATAATTAAATCTAAAGTTAAAATAAAATAGCTCATCATTTCTCATTGTCAAAGGGCCCACTGTACCATGGAGAATAGTCTTCTCTTCTGCTGGAGCATCTTCTTCATTCCTTCCCTTCTTCTGCCTTTTGGCTGTGATCTCATCCAGCTCCTTCTGCTCGTCCTGTAAAAGAAAATTAATCACAACCCAGGAATAACCAGTGTACTGCAGGTGAGATGTTTTATGCTATTAGATATGTCAGATGACCAAAAACATTTTGAGGAACTAAACCTGTGTTTAGACCGGAGGAACCAGGGACTTAATCTTGTTCCTTTACAATAGTTCCAGGTGTTTAAAAAAAAAAAAAAAGTTTCTGCTCTGGGGGTAGTGCTTTCTGATGGTTCACGAACTTTCACACAGTTTGCATGGCCAACTGTCGCTGACTGGTCAAATAAAGACACTGCAGAAACCCTAACTTGCGTACCGATTTATAAAACAAGTACTTGGTGCGACTAGTATTGATATTAGAACGAGGGGTGGACATTTCCCAACTCATTTTACATCAAGCGTGAGGGCACGTGGGAGAGAGGGAGCTGCAGTCAATAGATAGAGAGAGAACGAGAGGCAGTGAGCGAGCAAAGCAAGCGACGGAGAGAAATAAAACTTTGCTGATAGTTTCAGGGTGGTTATTTTCTAAAGCAGAAACCAAAAACTTGGCATGTTGCCTACTGTGAAGAGAGACAGGGTTTTCAGTCTCCATAACCACCTCTACCTTTCTCCTGTTTAAAGGCAGTCATGCAACAGTAAATACAAGAAACAACAGGTTGTTTTCTCATGTGAAAATTGTGTTTCAACACTGTCGTTAGTTTTTAATCCGTCACTATTGTGTCATGTATAATGCCATAAATGCTGATGAGACATAAGTATAACACTTAGTTTGGTGATTTAAAAAGGTCCACTGCAGAGAGCCAGTGTATATGACCTACAACACTAATCCTTACTGTCAAAAAGTACAAGGTGCTGCATTTCTTGCCCAAATTAGAGGAAAGAAGTCAACTGATTATGTGAAATAATGGCAATCTCAAACACTCAAGCAGAATGTTTTTATATTATATGATGAACAAATCATTACCTCTGTTGGTTTGGCCACATCTCTCTCATCTATATATTTCGCCCACGGCCCAAGGAAGTTGTCAATCTCTGCTGCATCTCCGCCTTTGATCTTTTTCCTTTTCTCTGACTTCTTATGTCCGCTCTCAAACACAGTTAGTCCTGGAGAAAGAGCCATAAGACACTGTACTTCTTTCTTGCTTTCTAGTTTCCCTTAAACAATACTTCATATTAGCATTAGTCACACTAAATAAAGTCTGATTCATACAGTCAGATGAAGACAAACAGATCAGATAGAAATTGTTATTAATGATTACCTTTATTTTTCTCAGCCTCATCCACTGCACCAATGTAGGTACTAGTGGATACTTCGTGTGTGTCAACAGATGGATCTAAAGCATAACCTATAAACAGAGTTGAGATAGTTGTTAAAAACATTCAAATTTAAACAGGGTCAATAAATTGATCACATCAATCAGCCCCGTTACAGAGGTCACAGAACGGCCTACCATAGGTTGAGAAGGTCCTCCTTTGCTGTTCAAACATAAAGTCGTTGACGTGAGCAGGTTCTGCGTAGCCAGATAACATGTTCCTGGGGGCAGCCATCTGCTGGGTTTTAAACGGGTTTACAGGCCCAAACTAAGGGGAAACAAAACAAAAATATTAATAATACTGAAGTTAAACTTTTAGTTAGTATAACTGTGGACACTCCCGGGGAGCAACTCTTTTTGTATGCTCCTTCTGTTTAATTTCAATATAACCGGCATGACTTTGACAACAACAGATATGATAAATAATGTAAAGATAGACTGCTAGATAAACAGATCACTTTATTAGTCCCAATGGGAATTATGGTGTTCTAGCAGCTAAATCACATACTGTAAATCACCAAACAAAATAACTAAAGACACTCAAGGAGATAACAAGAGGAAAAACAAGTATTACCCATGAATAGTAATGACTAATACGCATGACTTCATAATAATAAACATAGTAATTATCTAACAGCAGTTACATTGGAGCTGGGTGGTATGGACATAAACATACTTTTTGAGGCGCTAACTTCATAGTAATAATATGATGACATTTTGGGGATATTACACTACTTACACATGAGTAATGTTTAAGATTATGATGGTTATTAGTAATGTGAATATGAAGGTCAATCAAGCAGAGGCATTCAGTGATTCATTTCAGTCATATAAGCTTTCAATATGAAAAAGAGACATCTACACACTGTATAACTATATTAAAATAAACAGTGTGTCCTTTAATGTCTAGTAGGGCTCAACTAATCATTTTGTCCATAAAATGTAAAAATGTTTTTTAAAAAAGGCAATCATTTAGAGACATCCTCTTTAAAGTGTAATAAAATAGTGTAAAATGACAATCATCACCAAAACCCAAAGACACTTTACTATCACATATATTAGACCCAGCTCTACATTACATTTACTTAATCTAAAACTTACCTCTGGCGCAAACATGGTTTCATATGTTGGGTTATAAGTGACTTCTTTCAACGCAGGGTCCAGGTGTATGCCGGTCTCAACAGCCTCCTAACATGAGGATGTAGATAATTAGTGGCTTGACAAGCAACACAACACCAGTACGCTCATACTATGGTGTATCTGTCTCTATTTACGAGAAACAAAAGCGTGTCCAGTATAAATAACATTATAACTTTGGCAATATCGATAATGTAATCATTTCTAAACGATTAGCAGTTGTTGTTTGGCATGCAGAATAACATTCGACACTTTTCTGCTCGTCACTCAGTGCTTCCCGCTAAGTTACCAGCTAGCACTATTATTTGGTGACGTTGACAACAAATAGGTACCATTACACACAAAATAAGTATTTATTATGCATTACTGCTAACCACTGATATTGGCTGCAGTGCTATACTTTCAGCACAGTGCGAACAACACTATCTAACTGTAACAATATAACGCTAACTGTAACTTTAAGCTAGCGTTAGCTTGGTTAGCTTACCTTAACGGCGACCTCCGGAGCAGAATTGAGAATAGCCACACTCATCGTGTGTCCCGGCTGCAAAGGTTTAAGGTGAGCCGTGGCGTCCGGGTCCTTCGGGTCCACTTTCTCGGTGTCGGTATTAGATTCCGACTCATCTTCTGAATCTGAATTGCTACCGTACGAAACGAGGGCGCTTACGGCGGCAGACATGCTGGATGTTGTGAATTCGGCGGAAGCAGGAGGCCGGTGTTGTGTCGAAGTCTGTTCCCTCGTCGATACGCGTTTCCCCTAACCTTAACCTGCACCCAATCTCTCTAACCCCAACCAGTCGTCTTGTGAGGTGCTTAACCTGACCTAAAAATTACATTAACCCCAACCAGTTATCTCCACTACGCCTAAACATAACCACAACCTGGTGGTGCTACGGAAAACGCGATTCTTCTTCTCTGATTTTACTGGCGGACTACAAACCAACGTTAAAGGTGTATACCGCCACCTACTGTATCGGAGTGTGTATAGCATGACTTAAAATAACAAAAACAAACAAACGAGAAAAAAACTATAAATTAGTTATATTCTGGATATTACACCTGTTTTGTTTAAACACAATTCTAACAGGAGGAGAACATTATTTGAAGGGTGAACAGACTTCGACATAACCTGTGCTTCCATTGAGACAAAAAGAGAAGCTTCATCTTTCGGTTTCAGCTACAGTGCTGGTCAGTCCTGGTAGAAGGTTTGGCTGTTGCCTCACAAATATCCCATCACCAATAAGATAAAGGAGGTGAGCTTATACACAAATTCTACCCTGCAAAACATTTTCTTAAAAGATTTAACAATGATATGAATGTATTGTGTTCATTTTACTCTGCACACACTGAAACTGTGCCTCATTTATTTGGGCATTGTTACTGTACTAAAAGACTGTGGCAAGAAGGTTACATTTATGGCTGATTTTGGCTTTATTGTATAAACATGTTCTGTTTTTTTAACTTAAAAAAGAAAGTATGGGAAACAAGCTTACACCATCAGTCTTATTATCTTTGCTGAGTTTCATATTCATAACTGTAAGTTTGCAAAAGTCAAAAAGTCTCTTCTCAGTTTTTCATAAAGAGTGGGAGCAGTAAATCATGCACTAATAAGAAGGCTGTAAAAACTATTAACTATCAACGTAGCAGTATTATTTAAATATTAAATGTATTGATTTATTCTGTCAATGTAGCACATAGTGATTAACTCAGTCAATATATCCATTTTTATTGATTGATTCATAAACAGCTACAGCCTATAGCTCTTTGATTCAACAAACACTGCTTATTGCGTGAAACCTCTCTTCAGCTCTCACAGACACAAACACATGCACGGTTCTCCTTTTATCGGCAATGTCTGAGTCATAATTTCTCTTTGTAGAGAGACAGACTATTTAACTGTGATCAGGTGAATTTAATATGAAAAGCTGAGAATAGATAACATATTTGAGCGCACTGTACCTTTAAAGACTCTAGCCTATATAGAGCCTGTCTGTTGATATATCAGACATCTACCAAAAACAATGTATATTTTAAGAGCATGGGGTTAGGGTAAATCAAATTAAATAAGGATACAGTTGTAATATAGTGGAAGCAACACTGCAATAATACAACTTTTACAACGAAATTAATCGATTAATTGTTTAATCCAACAATAGAAAATGAATCAGCAACTATTCTGATAATCGATTACTAGTTTAATCATTTTTTTTAAAAACCTTGCATCTAATATATTTTAGGTTCTGGACTTATAGGTCTGACAAAACAGGCCTATTGAGGATATCTCCACCTATAAAGTACACATATTTTCCCACAATTTTGCCATGATATAATGATTAATCGAGAAAATAATTCACAGAAAATAACCATTATTTACAGCCCTACGCAACGCTAGTCTCCTATGTGGTCATATAATCCGTGTATTGAATAGTAAAGCTGTACAGTTTTAACATATGACGTGATTTACGCTAAAATAAGGAGTACAAAGTCCAATTTTGTTACCTTCATTTATATTAAAGTCAGTATAATACAATCAAACTGATGCACAGGAGATCGATTGTGTGATTGTGTGCTTTTCAACGTACAGTGAGGGTTGGAGTACTGAAATCGACATCGTTGCCTGTAATCGATTGGACAGCGCGACGTGACGGTTTGAGATAACCAGCGAAGACTGCGCGCGCGCACGTTATCCACCTCGAGCCTCCCACGAGCAGCGCAGTTGCACGGGACGCTTTCTCGCGCCCCAACAATAGAGTGGTACGTACCATTATCTCCGATTATAACGGGGACATTTTCTTGCGATTAAACGCGATTTCTAACTCGTTACTGTGCAAAAGAACATTTTCCCTTCATATGGGTAAAAAAGACGGATAATTTTTTTTGGTTACGAAACCCGCTGTTAGCTTAACCGGACAAGGTTTAATGCTAATTTCATCTACCTAGAGAGTCCCTTTGGAAAAAAAAGTGCTTGGAGTCCTCTCCGCCGCCGCCTCTTCCAGCAGGGGTACATTTGATATCAGAGACAGTACAATCATGGATCCGACCCGGGGATTTAAATTCTTGGACACGGTGGCATGCTCCGCAGCGCAGTAAGGATGGAGAGAAAATAAGAGGGATTCAACAAACGTATCAGGTAATTTTTTCTTTTGAACACTATGTACGTCTGGCACACGCGTACATTTTTTTTTAAACTTGAAAATGTGACTTCAGTATCGCTACTTTCAAGATATTACATCTCACCACAGCAGCGAATAACTGCTTGAAAACCGAGTCAGTCACCGTGTTGTAACAGTAGACTTAAACTGGAGCTGGCTGACTAATAACGGTCGGTAATTCAACCCTGTCTGGCCATCACTGACTGTACATTAACCCGCAACACAGGTGAAAAAATGTGGCGGCAGCGCTCTGACTCCAAAGTACTCAAAACCTTCAAAAAGTACTATATTTATTTGCAATGGGGACTGACTGAAGGGTTCCTACATTGCACGGCTCCACATCTGCATGAGCTCCGGTGTTTCGGTTTAAAGAGTGACCCTGTTAACTGGTGACTTTCAGCCGAATGCGTCGTGGTTGCTCGTAGTGACGGCGGCTGCTTAAAACACAAGCCTTTAATTTTACTTGAATCAATTTTAAATACATACTCGTCTGTGCTAACCATTTACGTAAGTTAAATTGTGCCCAGGATGCATTCACATCTCCTAACGTTTCTTATAATGTGGGAAACAAACCGTAGCCTACCGTTATCACCAATATATAACCAATTAACCTGTATAATAATGTCAAATTCCTCATTAGACGCTAGCTGCTCTGCTACTATATGTTTCCCCCCACATTATGAGTAACTTCAAGAAATGTGAATGCTTCTTGTTAGCGACACCGTTTAATTTACACACTGTAAGACAAAAAAAGGGCCAGACGAATATATATATTATATTGAACATTCAATTTCATTTCGACAGCTGCCGTCACTAGTAGCAACCGCGGACGCATTCGGCTTAAAGTCACCAATTAACACGGTCACTCGTTAAACTGGAACACCGGCAGCAGCGTCTTGACATATTCAGTCTGAGGAATATCATGTTGGTGAGAAACCCGGAGAGCAAATATTAGCATTGTCCCACAAATAATCCAGCGTTACAGAAACACGCCGCTGAAAATAGCGGTTCATGTGTGTTATTCGTTGTTTCGGTCGTAGAGTTTCGGTTTGGTACAGTATGATTTAAGCGAACCTCTGGCATCGGCACGACCGTGATTTAATTTTCCCCACTAAGAATGCAGGAGAGAGGCTGGGGTCTATTCCAGCCAGCTTGGTTTGCAGTCATGGGGGATGGTAGCCTTCAGCCCAGTGAAAATCATGCTTTGTGAAATTCGAAACCTTCTTTGTACTACTTCAAGTGCAGCAAGAAAAAGTGGGCATGAGGAACAGTGTGTTTTAGTGACTGTTGTACAGTGCAGTGATCCGCTTAAATCTATCTGAAGATATTCGTTGCATTGCATGATGCCAGCTTATGTGGTGCTTACATTAAACTATTTCCTGCAGCCTGTCCATTTAAACTCAACTGAGAATAGGGGCTTGGGATGCTGCTGGCAACTCTTTTGTCTACAGTAAATACAGTAGTAGTACAAGAGCAGCCTGTAGTGGAAATATGCATCTAAATCAATAGTCGGTGATGAATAAATTACCTTTTGGAAAGAGCAGCTGTATACATTGCTGTGCCTGCTGCCTTTGATAGCGGATTATTGGAGTCTAGCCTCAGTTTGTGCCTCTCATGTATTAAAATTACACTCAAATGTAGTGAAAGTGCACAAGAGACACAAACTGGGGCGAAGTGGGGTGTAAATGCAGTAGAGATTTTACACACATTCAGTTATTTTTTTAATGATGTTCAAGTACTAAGTTCCTGGGGTCAGTTCAGTTCAGATTTCTATTGTCTCACAAGTTTAGACAATAGAAATTGTTTAAGTCTATACACGATGTCAATATCAGCAAACAGAAAGTGCTGATTCTTAAAACACAAATTAGCAACACAGTTCTATACAGATACGCTGTCTGGGCATTGATAAATTGCAATGCATTGAGCAGATGTTGCCAGATTTGACCAGAAGAAGACACACAGCTTTGGTGATCTTGGTACATTCCCATGTTGGATATATATAGAATTTATATTTTCGAGATAAGCCCAGATGAATGGACATCACATTAGGAAATTGTTTATGTAGAAAACAAATGGGCTACCGTGGGTGAAAGCAGCACCGACTCCTTTGACAAAACAGGCCGAGGCCCCTTGCAGCTGTTAAATGTATCTGTCGGCATCGGTGGCATCCAAACTATCTATAGGCTGAGTTTCATAACAGCTCAGAGGGATCATATATGTACATGAAACATTTGCCATATTGGCTGAATTTTAAAGTTCCCGTCAAGTGGGGCTGCCGCTAATGATTATTTTAATTATCGACTAATCTGTCAATTATTTTCTCGATTAATTGATCAGTTGTTTGGTCTATAAAATGTCAGAAGAATGTGATCGCTGTCCCAAAGCCCAAGATGACGTCCTCAAATGTTTTCTTTTGTCCCGACCAACAGTCCACAACTCAAAGATATTCAATTTCCTATCACATAAACCAGTAAATATTCACATCTAAGAAGCTGGACATTTTTTTCTTAAAAAATGACTCCTAACTATTAAGCGATTATCAAAATAGTTGGTGATTGATTTAATAGTTGGCAACCAATTGATTAATTGACTAACTGTTGCAGCTCTACCTTCAAGACATAATCAAATATCTCTTGCCAAAATGACATTTACAAAACCAGTGATCCCATCCACCCTCACTCAGCTCTGAGTGGATTTACACTCTCTGTGGTCTGATCACTGACATTTTTATGTGTCCACTTTTGCAATTGGCTTATCTCCTCTCCTGGGCTTTTGATATTATATGTTGTATTTTTTTAGCTTGCAGGAAAACATTAAACGCAGGTGAAAAGTAGGAAAGTGTAAGAATCCATCCATATAACCCACTCTTTTATATATGGGTCTATATAATTGGTGCTCAGTTTTACTGTAAAATGGCCTTACCTACAGGTGTATTCCTAGAATAGAACAGAACATATTGCCATTGTTTTATCTGATGCTGTGTGTGAACTCTTTGCTCTGAGGGATGACATTCCAGCGCAGTTTGCAGTTCTCATGTTTTTCTCTGTGTTTCAGAGGCCCTTGTGATAGAGCTTTGGCATGCCTCCTGCAGAGGCTTTTGGACCTCTCTTATTTATTGACATTGCTCTGATCCTCTGCCAGTCTCTGGCTTTCTCATGCTAGCTAGAAGAATATCTCTCTTTTTCCCATTCTTTGTTTCTCTCCACAGAGGTGGAAAGGGGTGATAGGAGAACACAGAATAACAGAGGGCACAATGAAAGAGCGAGTAGATAGAGAAAGAAAAAAAAAAGATGAAAGTAAAATGAGTAGCGATGGCTGCCTGGCATGAGGAGGAGTTGGGAGGAAGGTGGCCAGGGATTCTGGGAAAGACGGAGAGAGAGGATTTATGTGTGTGCGCAATGTGCAACGCCCCTTTACGTGCCATTTAGTGGAGCCACAGACAGACCTCCTATCTCCCAGCTGTTAGGATGCTCCAGAGGCTCCTACACACAGGAGCTATTGTTCTTCCTCTTGGCCGGGCCCAGAGCGCTATAATACTGCTTCTGTCCCTGGTCTGAACTGGGCTGACAGAGTTTAGCCCGTCTGACTGGTGCTCCTTGTGTCTCACTGCCACTGCCTCAACTCATTCTGTGCTTTGTCCATATATCTGTGCATCCTTGGTTGTGACGTTTTGTTCTATCTGACACTTTACAGAGACTTTCTTTCTGTAGCCTCTAGCTCTTTCTGATTTTAAACACTTATTGATCTTTCACATTGAAAAGCTACACTTAATGTCTGTATATCCACACAATATCACACAGGAAAGAGCTCCATCATCTTTTCTACTTTTTACTTCTTGTCACTGTTCCTGTAGCGCCCCCTCACCTTTTATTCACCTCATCGTTATCCTCGCCTCGCTTTAAGTCGCCATTCTGCTTCTCTCAGCCTCTCACTGTCACCCAGGGGAAGAGAGAGGGCGTTGATAGGGTCTCTCAATGAGTTGACAGGATATCTCTGAAATAGACCTGTCCTGACCGTATCTCTGCCACAGCCAACAGGACAAAAACACAAAAGTCCCATCTGAGCAAAGAGCCGGCTGTACTCAAGTGCAGGGGCTGAACCTCATGTCTATCGCTGCCACACTCGCCACATCACTTTAGGCTCTGGTGAGTTTTAGAAAGGATTTGTCTCACTTTTATAATGCTGAACCTAGCTGTATTTTATATGTGCCGGTTGCAGCTTGGCAAACAGAAAAGGCTATGCTCATGTTTTCCGGCTTTAAAAATAATTTCCATTTATTCAAGCCAAGAACTTTGGTGTCATAACTGTCTAAATGTGGTTCAGACCTGATAACACACTGCCAAAAGAGAAGAGAAGAAGTAGGAAAAAAGGTCAATGCAATATTGGCTTAAAATATATTGTTATATTGTTAACTGCCTCCTCTCTCTTCGTGGGCTCATGACTGTTTGCTGCAAACTGGAAAAAAAAAAGCCCTCACGACTCATCATTCAGTAATAGCCATGGAGCACTGTGGTATCCTGTGACTGACCTGGATTATTCTCTTAGCTGAAAGCCAAAAATGAGCTACATAATGGGGTAAACTATGGACTGTTGAGGCCGCTCCCCTGGTGTCATGTGTATGTTTGGATGGTAAATGTAGTCTGATACCTTCCTCAGCACAATGTAGCGTTGGTCTGGTCCAGGAGTGAACTGGATACAGCGTTTTCCTGAGTTGCTATTGGCTGGAGTACTGAGCATGGGTGTGTGTGCCAGTGTGTTTTTGTGCTTATGTCCACAGTTAGGATATTCTTAATATTTATATTAGCAAAGCAATTACAGTGTAATGTAACTGCCCCTTTAGGTCACCAAATGATTTCTGTCCTGTGCATAATCAAGATCTAAATTCTGCTCACTGACTACGAAATGATTTCTGCAGCTGCACTCTGAGCATGTGTTTATTTTACTAGATTTTAATATGCAAAGTTAAGCAAAACGGCGAACCCCACCATGATCTCTTTTGCACTTCTCTCTCTTCTCCTGTTCAGTACCCTCTTTCCTCTCTTTTACGGATGGGTTCTTATTGAGCTAGAACGGCCAATTCCTTGTTGTTGTGGTGATGTGTGTTGATTGATGGAGGTTGGAGAAACGGTAGGCGAGGCGCATTTATCCCGTCGACTGTTTGAATCCCTCTTGTCAGGACTCAGACGTTTTGTATTCAATTACAGAAGCATTGCATTTTCATTAGGATTTTTGCTTTTCTTCTCAATTCCCCTACTTGCGGCAGGTAGAGGTAGAGCTGAAGAGGCAGTGAAGAATTAGAGACAAGCAAGGGGTAGAAAATAAAAGATGCAATGGGCTGGTGTTTCAGGCATATACTGTACCACACATGTGTTGGTGGTATGTATTTAGCTCAACACCCTCACTCCCATCTTCTTTGTCATGTTATGTCATGTAATCCTGTACAATCCACCATCACATGACATCTCATTTTATCATGACTTAGATGAAGTGCTTAAACAGTCAGAATTTCAGTGTGAATGTTTTTTTTTTTGAATAACAGAAGAGAATAACAGAAAAGGTGTGAAGGGTCCAACAAGAATCGATTATCTAACCTTTAATCTTAAAAAGACTGTGTCAATGTGTTTTTCCATGAGCAAAAGCAAAAGATGAGCTTACAATTAAAATAGATCAAGAAGAAATAAAGGAAGTCAGTGATTTTAAATCCTTAGGTGTCATTTTGGGCTCCCAACTCAAATTTGATAAACAAAAGCTATGCGAGACAGTAAAAACAAATCAGAACTGTTCTAGTATGATAAGACATTACATACCCCTTAAGGCAGCTCAACTGTTCATGCATGCCATGATATTTTCAAATTTATCCTATGGTGTTACTGTATGGAGCCAGGCTTCACAGTCAACTGTCAAACCCATTACATCACTATGTAAACAAGCACTGAAAATAATGCATCAAAAACAAATGAAATAGCACCACTGTGTAATTCTGAAAAAAGTACAAGTTGCTCAGTTATGACAGCTTTATCAAGTTTTTCTTTATCAAATTGATTTTTAAATGTGTGAACAATCTCACCCCAGCTGTACTTTGTCCATATGTCACAAAATCAAACACCCAATAGAATCGCCACAAGGAGATCAGCAAGTGGCAACTGCAGGGTGGCACAGTGCAAAACTACTTTCAGTCAGTCATCTTTTTCACACATACACTTACGCAGCACAGGTAAAATGATTGTAATGTGATTTAAATATTTAATTTGTAAATTTGTATGATCAGGTCACATGTATGAGAATGTCACTATCTATTATGTGCTCAATTTAACGTAATGTACTTTTGGTAACGATGATGACCATTTTTAAGTAGTAAGGCCTATATGAAACACATCTGTATCATGTTATTGTAACCTGTTACAATGTTTTTTGCATTGTCCCTGACAAATAAACTAATAAAATGTGTTTGTGCACCATATATAGGAAATGTTTGAAAGAATCTTGACAAAAGTAAAGAGCAAGGCTGAGGTTCACAATGAAGGGAATGAAGGGAACAGTGCTGAGAAAAGAGAAGGAGAGCATGAGGGGAAGTAGCCTCTTAGCGTCCTAGTGTGTTTGTCCACAATTTCTCAGCAGGGGTGCCTGTGCACACAGTCAACTGTTGCCTTCAATTAGGAGCCAATATTTGGCTGTTCATTTACGGCTCACAGCAAGGATCCAGCTCCGCTTTGGATTTGCATGAGGCCCGAGCACAAAGCTTGTCTGATTTGTGCTGGATAGAAGCCCAGCATAGGCCGTGTGTGTATGCTTCTCCATCTCAGATGGGAAGATCAGAAGTGGATGCAACCTCACTTCCCTTTTGTATTTGATGGTGAACAGGAAATGACAAATTCACTTAAACCCCTCAGCAAGAAAATCTACTCTTGACAGTTTTACTCAACAATTACTTAATCTGTGTTATCAGTGTTTATACAGCAATGCTGTCAGTTCACCAGGACAAATCACTGCTGCAGAGCAGGGGTCAGAAAGGGGCCAGGAATTTTTTCCTGGTGAAAGTAGCATCTAAAAGAATAAAGATAGTTTCAATGAAAGAAGGTTGTGGTTTAATGAGACTACAAACTGCCAGGAGAATGTTAAGGCATGGGGGTGGTAGTATGTTTATGCTATATTCTGTAGGGCCTATCTAAGCTATGTTAAAATTTCAGTAATGCGATGATGAAATCAAAGCCAATCTCAGAAGTCAAGCTTTGGGAATGGTCTATCTATGACACAACAGTCCCTTACATAACTGTCTTCATTTATAGGCACATGCCTACAGCTCGGAGTGTGTCTTGGCAACTATTATATAAGAGAAGGAAAACACTTGTGTAAATCTTAAATTTGCACTTACATATGTTAGTAATGATAGCAAGGACAGTGTCCATAGGCGTTGTCTCTTTGTCCTTGCTCCGGAGCAATGGCGCATCAATGTGAATGTGTGTATGCTCATGTGTGTATGCATGAGATCGCATGTGTATCCCTCTGCATTTATTTAGTGCTAGTGCAGTTGACTGGACCATAAGATGGCAGATGTGTGAACGTGATTCATTGCCTCAGAGGTCCGAGTGAAGCCACTCAGCCAGCAAGCCAGCGAGCTGTAACTGTGAGCCATCATCCTCTTGACACAGCCGCTCGCCGCTGCGCTGTTTTCATGAACGACGACACTGCTGGCTGTCGACTGGCCCAACACAGTTAGCTTGGACCGCAGAACACTAAAATACGAAGAGGAGGAAGACAGGGCTCAGTGCAGTGGCAGAGAGCATGTAGTGTTGACAGTGATTTGAGTGGTTACTTGTAGCTGAAAAATGTTTTTCGAGTTACCGTGTCATTATTATATGATTTGTATGGCAGATAGTGGCGAAACACTAAAAAACAATTTACTACTGAGAAACGTTGATTGGGTTTTGTCTGATTGCACCAATAGCTTCAGTAAATTATCTCTTTGCATTCACAGTCTGTCGATGCCATTTCCATTGCATATCAGCAGCAGATGAAACAAATGAGGCAGTGAGTCATCTGTCATCTTTTCTGTGGATTGAACGTGTGTGAATATATTATTTAAGGCTGAATTTTGCTTCCAGGTTTTGCTACACCTCTGTGCAGTAGGTGTCCGTAGGTGTGCAAAGGTACCGTGGCTGACGAACACATAGGAGCCACTTGAAGACCACAGGGACTCTGACTTGGCTGCTCTGGCTGCTTTTTGTTTTCTTGTAGTTCCAGTTCTTGATCCTTAGTAAATCCAGCAGAATGCACAACCAACCACGCTTACTTTTACCTGTTATTTGCACAGTCCCTCCATCCCTGCATGAGGAGAGAGGTTCACTTCACTGGCTACATGCTGGGTGTGCTCAGATGACAGTTGTTGAGGCTAGTGCATCTGTTTGATAAATAACACACATCTCTAGGGGCAGCATCTGAAAGTCTTTATTAAAGTGTGCCTTGACCTATGTGCTACAGATGTTCTTTATGAAAAATAAAAATACGTCTTATAGTATTCTGATTCTAATCTATTATAGAGGTTGTTGTTACAATCCCCAAAATTCACATCAGATAAATTCATCAAGTTTTTCCACGTCCTTTTAAATATGACAGCTGTATATTTAAATTCAATGAAACAGTCTAGAAATCAACATTTACTGATGTTAAATTATTCAGAGGCAATCACAGATGTGTGAATACACGCGTACCATACTGAGCTGTGAAAGTAGTGCAGCATGAATCCTGTGAACAGCAGCAGATGGACTGCAGTAATAACGAGACCGCTTTTTGGCAGGTAATGTTATTCAGGGCTTGTTGGGGTCCTACAGCAAACCCAGATGGGAAGAGGAAAAAAGGGGAGCACAGGGATGGGGGATAATGGGTCAGGCCAGTAGGGATGGGAGTCTTTGGGAAGCTCACGATTTGATTAGATTCTGAATCTTGGTTTATTCAGAATCGATTCTTGATTCTCAATTCTCAATTCAAAATCTATTCTCAATTGAATGAATAGAAAAGCGGGCACAATCTTTAGTCTCTTACTCCAGTATACTGTGTGCCAAGCCATTCACTGGTGTCCTTATTCCACTGAAAAGCAATATGAAGCATAACTGGCAGTTATAAATGGTCCGCAGCGTTTTCATTTTAAAAAGTTAACTGCATTAATTAATTAATTTGAAAGCATTTTACAGCCTTCTGCCTGTATGAGAATAATGAAATGAAAGTATAATTTACTGGACAACATCACTGGTTAAATGTCTTTTGTAAAAACAGAAGTTGGTGTGTTTGCTCTGAGTAAGGGGAGGCGGATTGCTCTGTCGTGTCTCCAGCAGTGGAGAGCAGCCTCTCTGCTGCACCGTTAGCTCCGGGGAAAGCCATCATTGTCCAAGACGCTGAGCGGGCGCAGGGTTTTTGAGGTGAAACAGACTGTGCACAGAGTTATTTTCTTCACCTCAGAGTTGGTTTAAGTTGTTTGAGTGCAGCAGTGTGCATTGGTCAGCCGGTCTTGTTTGTTACTGCTGATTGCTGTAACATTAGTCTCTGAGTGATGGCGTATTAAGTATTAACAATATACTTCATGTTTGGCCCACAAAGGTAATTATTTACTCATTAAATGAAAATGTGCCCAAATTCTGCCTTTTTTGAAGATACAAGAACTAGAACTACAAGATATCTCTAGTGTATACGCGCTGTAGGCTGTCCGGGTGCATCACTTTATTAATTAACATTTAGAAAATCGATTTTGACATTTGTGAATTGATTTATTCAAACACCCCTACTGGCCAGGACAGGGGTGTCTGATCTTTATATTAGATTAACATTTTCAATTGATCCCAACACTCTCCCTTTGTGAGCTGCAGACTAAGGGTTAGGATATATAAAAGCAAGCTGTCAGTAAGGGTATGCACCTTACTGTTTGTGTGTTTATATATATATATATGTGTCTTAATCAGCCATATCTGGCTAAATGCCAGACCAGTGTTTGGAGTTAAACGAGCTTGGCGTGAGCTGCCTGGAGGAAAACCATCCTCCTCCAGCTGAACAGTAACTGCAGCCCATGTGGGTTCATCCTGCAGTGTAGGATAAGGTCGAAGGTCATTTCACTATTGTGTGTGGTTATATAAATGTTAGTGGCGACTTGAGGCAAGGGTCTGGTTTGCGTAGTTAAGCCTCAGGAGGACTGATAGGTGCTGACAGACAGGCCTGGCCTCACTCCTGGGACGGCTGCCTCTGCTACTGCAGAGCCTCTTTTTTTTTTTTCCATCTGCCTCACTCTCCATTGTGTTTATTCTCCCTTTTCTGTCTTGCTCCTTCCACTGTCCCACTGTCTGTTTCCCACATGTCCCACATGTCTATATACCATATTGCTCCCCTTCCTTCATCCTACTTTACATAAGCTGGAGCACAGTCTCCAATGAGGCTAATAATGACAATTTTGCGGTCAACACTATGCCTGAAGGCTTGACCAAGTTTTTGGCTGGACCGCAGGGACCAGCCCTATAGAACCAATCACAATGTTTGTTTACAATAACTTCCGGGTAGAAAACCCCTGCGTCACGTACATACAATTTAATGGCGCCGAGCAAAAATAAATGTCAGTTTAAGCAAGGAAAGAAGTAAATAAAGAAGCGTGTGTAAATGTGTATAAGTATAAGTAGTAAGTAGTAAAAGTAATTAAAAGTAAGCATAATCAAGTATAAATGAGTAAAGCAGTGGTAAGGCGGCAGCCACCAGTTAGTCTGACCAGCGTTGAGATGTCACTCTTGGGTAGATTTGGTTAATCAAAGACGCCAGCAAAGCAACACAGTACATAAAATAAGCACAGCAGAAATGTCAGATAGCTCGGACCACTGTGTTTAACTATATATCTTTAGACGTTACAGTTACGGCTGAAAATAACAACACAAAAAACAAGTTTTGCCGATTTCAAATATCTCCGCAATTCAAATCAACTGTCAGTTGTCTACCTGGAAGTGACTGTTGTTGTTAGTGCGATGTCACAGTGATTTGGTCTATTAACGCAAATGTCTGTCCCTGACTCACTGATTCACTGACTGAGTGATGAAGTTACGCCATTGGTCGGCCGAAGCTTGGAACAGCCAAGTATCCCAGAATGCATTTCGCACCAACTGGCAGTGATAGCAGATTTTGAGCCAGGCTAAAAGCTGTTGTAATTTTCACTGTAGGACTGTTAATATGTCAAATTATTAAGTTTTAATATTTTTTCACAGTTTATTCAAATAACGCCTATTTGGAAATTTGCTACGACATTATCAGAGATGTTAGGAGCTGATGGCTGGGTTAGACCAGCCGGTCATCTCAGCTGCTAGCAGCCCAACTCCCGAGATGATCGGCCGGTCAATGTCCGTCGTCATCCTGGGGAGAACATGATCCAATGAACTGATCTGTGCAGCTCTTTGGAAATGTACCGCTGGCTCTAATTTCTCTGTGGCATTTTGATTTATGATATAATTCCTTTTGGAAGATAAATGTTGGTCTCACCAGGCCAGAGCTCCAAATTAAACTTTCCCATATACATCATGGTTCAAGTATAGGATCCGTGGCCCTATACTTGTTCATTTCAGCAAATCACACCTTTTTTATATCATCCAGGTTGTCCGAATGAATAGCTGCATAGGACACACTAAAGATTTGTTCACATTTTGACATCAGTAACAGTTGCTTCTTTTCTGTATTTTGCTTTTGCAAACAATTCAAGTTTATCATGATACTGCTGTGTTAATCAAGTCTTGTTTGGAAGTGAAATTGGTGCTCTTTAAGCATACTAAAAAAAACAGGAGAATGTAGTATGTATTGAACCGGTGGCTAATTTAATGTAGTACCTGGCTCCCACACATGGAATTCCAGTCATTGAAATGCTGGATAATAGCTATAATACACAATTAAACTAAAAATCTCCTAAAAGGCTTTTAAAACAAACTGTGCTGCCAGTAAAGGGAAGTAAATATTAGGATTGGCCAACCACTTGCAATAAGGGAGTGCCCTACATATCCCACCTTTAAGACTCATCTCAAACAGAACTGTGATCACTTTTAACCGGACATGTGTACAATGTATTTTGCCTTTTTTCTACTTGTGTATTTGTATTTGCATATTGTTACTTACACTGTTTCTGTTTTTTGTTATCTGCTTATGGGACTACAGATGTAAATTAGCATTCTTGCTAACTCCAGCATGTTTACATCTTGTATTTTATACTGATGTTTATTAATGTGCTCTGTCAAATAAACAAATACATAAAATATAAATAAATCATTTTTTTAAATCAGTTATACCCTGATTTAATGTAGACATCTGAGCATCTTATTACATGCCAATCACCTTAATGAAGTGTTTTGAAAGTAGGGCAGCGTGTGTTTTTCCAGCCCTTGATTGGCGTAAAAAAATGACTCAGAAGTTTGAAAAGTGTGAAAAACTTTTAGTGGTGAGCAGATTTAAATTATGTATATTCAACTGTAAAAACGTTATTGGAGTATATAAATATGGATCTATATCTAATAAGTATCTGGAGTTGCTTCAGTAGTGGTGAGGTGAACAGCTCTCCTGTGTGGGGAAACAGGAAGAGATGGAATATGAGCAAGCTGAGCAGGTGCTGATATAACTGCAACAGGACTGAGAGAGCTCTTGGTTTTAGAGCGATGCAACGATGACAGTGACTAACAAGGGCAGGATCACTCAGATATCCTCACTCACACAAACACACACACACACAAACACAAACACACACACACACAAAGAGGTGCAGTGATGAGGGAAAAAACGGACAAGCCAAAGTCTGACTGACCAGGATAGATAACAAGGAATCGTGTGGGAGCAGTGATAACAGCTGCTGTGGATTCTGTCTCTTTTTTTTGCTCTTACTTGCACATTTGTGTATACACACACACACACACACACACACACACACACACACACACACATGCAACCTCACTCGATACTGAAGAGAGCGCTTGGAGCTTGAAATATGCCCACTGATAAGAGGAATAAAATAGAGGCAACCAAGGGGAGAGAATTGTACCTGCAGGAAGAATCGGATTTGCTTCCCTTTTGAGATTTGTCGATTGAAGAGACAAGCAGGGAGCCTCACAATGCCTGTGACGGCCAAACGCAAGAGGGAGAAAAAGGGACTGAGAGGTGCTTTTGTCTCCATCCTCTCTGTCCCATTATCACTCATATCGCCTTCACCAGAGACAAGACACTGCAGTGGGCTTGATCTCATGATCAAATCTATATGGACGAGTGGGATATATGTGTCAGCAGGGTGAGTGGAGGACTGCATTGTGTCTCAATTGTGATCCTCTGGACTCACATACACAGTACTCAGTCTCCATCTAAATATAGCACATTGAATCATGCAGGCACCTTAAGTAACACTCCCCCACAATCTAAAACTCAATTCAGCTTCTTGGGAAAAACTGCCTGCAAATCAGTATCTTTATCAATTTTCAGCACAATGGCAGAGTAAGTGGACGGCCGTGGCCTTAATTGAGTCAATCTTCTTTAGTGCTGTTAATACAAGCTTGTTATGCTCCTTCAAGGAGATTCATTCCTTCTTCCCGCCACAGCTCCCTTTTCCATTTGCATGCAAAAAAAAAGGTTCACCAACTATTTTGCCTCGCAGTGGCATTTTTAAGCGTAGCTGTCAGGACTGCGTGTGGATGTGTGGGGTTGAGAGGTGGTGTGGGGGTGCTGAGATGCCATGAGACACGGGTCACATGATGCCTGCAGCTGACCTTTTTGACCCCTAATGAGCATACTGTGTCTATAGATGGAAAAGGGCCCCGAGGACAGTGACCAACCACTGCATGCTTGCCGCAATGGCACCACCTATTGCCCTAAGTCTTTGTGTGTGTGTGTGTGTGTGTGTGTGTGTGTGTGTGTGTGTGTGTGTGTATCCAAGTTCCATATATATATATCCATTATTTGACAATGATGCAGGGATCTGTATAGTTAAATTAACAGAAATATTAAAAGGTTTATATTTGACACAATAATTGCACTTTTATGGTTTTCAGACTAATGATTATTTTCATTACCAAATAATTTATCGATTATTTTCTCGATTAATCAATTAATCATTTTGTCTATAAAATGCCAATAAATAGTAAAAAAAAAGGCTCCCTATAATTTCCCACAGTCAAAGGTGATGTCTTCAAATTCTTGTTCTGGCCAACCAACAGTCCAAAACTCAAAGATATTCATTCAGAAATGCATCAAATCTTCACATTTTTATGTTGTGAGAAAAAGGTTTCCATTGATACAGATTTTTTTTACGTTAATATCAGCCTCAAAAATCCAGTACCAATGGGATACAATTTGCAGTGTATTATATTACAACTTCAGACATGCTTGCTTGCTGAAACTTCAAACTTACTACACATTTAGTCTCATCAAAAATGGTTCTTTTTAACTGACTGTAAAAGAAACAATGAAGACTTGATCAAACCAGGGCTTTGTGTCATCCCAGTGGTCAGTCCTGCTGTTCTGTACCCACTGGCACCGCCTCAGGCCTCCTCAAAGCAAGGGCACCTTCACTGAGCATCAGCACCCTCGTCTGCCAGCACTTTGTTCCCAAAATCATCTCTCGTGCACAAACACAGCCTGTGACATTGCACAAAAACTCAAGAGACAGCCCATGAGAGGTTTGCACAGTCGCCCTGGGCACTGTCTGATCGGTCTAGTTTATCCCACAAATCCTCCTTGCTTCCCTTCTTGTCTCTCCTCCTCACATATCCGTACCTCCGCTGCTACCAAGATCCACTCAGCTGACTGAATGGTAGTGAAAGGGTTGTTTAATCTGTTTTTGGGATGTGACTGACCCTGCTCGCCATTGTTTCTTGGAACATGGTGGCTTTCCAGGTGCAGGCACTCCGTCGCACGCCTTGATTTTAACATAAGCATAGATTTTTGTTCTGATATGTCAGCCTGTAAAAACTGAAAGTGCAAAGTTGATGGCATTTTAACATTTTTACCGACTGAATTGACATTTTTTGTAACTTCAAAAAACAAAATGTCATTTATTTGGTTTACAGCAAATTATACAAGATGATCAACAGTTGAAAAAGGAAGAGATAATTTTGTTGCCGGATGTTGTCAACACCTTTTGAAGAAAGAGATTCAACAGATTTTTTGGCTGTGTTTACACATTTCTTTTTCTTCAAGAGGCAGTGGTGCATGAGAGACTGAAATACACTTTGCCTCTGAGCTATATCACCAGACTTTAAAACCACTGTTCTCTTTTTCCTTCTCAGACCATGACGTATTTTTAGATGTAGATCAAAGAAAAATTTATAGAAGAACAATTTGTCCACAGTGTTTCTAAATTTGCAGCTTCCCGTCAGGACCATGTAGATACAGTATGTAGGTAATGAAGTAAAAAAAAAGGAAAAGGTAAGTGCTTAAAGGGCACTTCAGATGTGGAAAAGCTGTCTGCCATGTCTTGTAATTCATGGCTCTTTACGCCCAAGTATAATTGATTTTGACATGTTCCTCTCTGGGATATTTACAGCAGTCAAATGAATGTGAAACAGCTATTCACAGTACACTGTAAAGTATTGAATCAACTGTATTACAATATATTGAAAAAATTGCAGTATCAATGAGGTATCACATCCTTCTTATCCTGCCTCCCTGCCCTGAAACACAGAGCCCCTGGTGTGGACTCAGGCATTGATCTCAATGAGAGAAGATGATCGATCTCTCTCGCTCTCTCTCTCTTTGCCATCCACACTGCTTTTTCATCTTTTTCTACTGCGCCTCAAGCTCCTTCTTTCTCTCTTGGTGTGTCTCGAACTCTCTCTCTCTGTGGTATACTTTTCTCCCCCAAAGCTTTGGACAACCTCAATCTCTGCACAGGAGCTGGAAACTATTTTTTTAACATGCAACATAAGTCTACTTTAACCTTAAACTCTCTTCATTTTCACGCAGAAATGACATTAAATATTGTATATGAATATACACACGGTCACCAGTGGTACTGAGTATCTGCAAAGACTGGGTTCATCTTGTGTGACAGAGCACAGTCGTGTATTCTTAAGGGACAACACCCTTCCAATTTCTATTGACTACCAAATGAGGCGACGCGATGAATGGACAGCTCAAGTTTCCCTTGGCAGACATGTCCATTTTATTTAAGTGTTTTGCCTTCCTAACAGGCTTGTTGGCTGGCTTAAATAGCACTCCTCTGGGCTTGTGAGTATGAGCGCTGGTCATTTTGCTCTTTTTTTTTTTTTTTTCCTTTTTTTTCCCGAGTGTTATCTGTCGTTCGAGCTGACTGGGGGATGCAGCAGTGGTTAGTTTGTGTGCACGTCCTTCATGTCTGTATGGACAGCGAGGGAGTTGGTATAATAAAATTTCCCTCACAGGCCAAACAAGCGCAGCTGCACAGTGCGAGCATGCAGACATTTATTATTGAGCAGCAGGCTTTCATTATTCATACCAGTGGGTTTCTGTGCACTCAGCAGATAAACTTCTTTGAGTCTGTTTGTTCATCAGACACTCTACTCATTGATGTTGGCACACAGATGTCCATGAATATTTAGTTTTGCATGTCTACAGTGGGATAAAGCATGTTTGCTAAATGAATGTCTAAAGCAATCTAATCTTTTGTGACAAATACAATGTGGGCTGTGTCCAACTACTCACTCAGTATAAGGTTCGCCATTGATCATACTCTGAATACAATATTGTGGACAGTAAGTCATTGTTAAATCTCAGTGATTTCTATTCATACGCATGGAAAATATTTGAAGGGCAACTTTGGAAATTTTTGCTGTCTTCTCCAAAGAGTTGTATGAACAAAAAGACAGCAGTGTTTTATGGCTGCTACGGCAGTATTGCAGTTACCATATAACTTGAGGACACATATGAGCGCAGTTTTTGTTACATTGTTGATGATAATGAAATAAATTAAATAACAGGGATTGTGATTTTCCATTTTTAGTAGTCAGTATTGCAGTTGTTTTTTTTTGTGTGTGTGTTTGCCTGAAGCAACTCCTGAAAATTGTTTACAGCCGGCAGCCAACATTACAACAACCCAGAAAGCCAGCCAGTCAGTGAAAACGTGCCATCTGAGTACCTGAGTACCATCTGAGTGCCAGTGTGCCAGCGTGCTCTCTTTGATCAGCGCTGGCTCTGTCAAGAGGAGAAGCGGGGCCTAGTGCTAAATGACTGCCTTCCTTCACACCCCTGCTTGATTGGGACCGCTTACTGTCTTACTTGTACATGAAAAATGGCGAGGGACAAACTGGAGGGACCAAACTTCTGAGTTCAGGTGGGGAAAACATAAAAAGGAATTCTCCGGCTTGAAAAAAAAAAGCTTCACACTTCACAGAACAGCCTTTGTTTATGTAGAAGTTAGTTTTTTCAGAAAGAATATCATGAGAAACACAATGCAGTCCAAAATTCAGAGTAATTAAAGCAAGGAAATAAGTTTGTCATGTATCCATATCCCTTGCAATAAGCACTCTGTAAAGTTTCCCACTACTTGCAAACCTAGTTAGCATAGCTGTCTGAGCCCAACCTGACAGCATAAGCGCCGCAGGTGTATTTTTAGCCCAACAACAAGAGGTCTGTGTGTGTATATTATAGCAGCTCACTGGTGAGAGGGCCTGCGAGGTGCCGTCTCACCGCTGAAAGGTTGCCGAGCCGGCTGGTACAGAATTTTAATTGGCACAAAGACACACTGGCACATGACATGATATGTTCTGCCAAAATGATCTGCAGTGATGGGAAGGGAGGGAGGTCGGGGGCTCGGGGTTGTTGTACTCTCTAACAGGGGGTTGATTGTGTGTGTATGTGAGGGTGTTTTGGTGATTTTGGCCTCGTATTTGCATAGTGCTTTGATGAGAACTTCTGCCAACCTTATAGGTTGCTGTCAGAGAACTGCAACATGTTCAGTGTGTTTGTGCATGTTATTTGATTCTGCACATGTGCACCAGGGACCTCTTACTGTGTAGAGGCGCCAGCTCTCCTCTCCTGTCAGTTTTGACAGCCTGTTCCCACCAACAACGGCGAAGCATTAAAACCTGGGTATACTCAAAATGAACTAGTGCATATTACATCTTGTCAGAAGGAAAACGTGTTTATAGCTGTTCTTAACGATCGCTCTCAAAGGTGTCGTCATAGAGATGGACAAGATGCGATAATCAGTCAAATGTGTTATGGTTCTGTTCGCAGTCTGACTCTGTGTCGCTAGTTATTATTCTCCTTCCTTCCACCAGACACTCTTTTCTCCTTGTTATGTTAAGACTGGGCTGAGTTGGAGTAGGCTGTTTGGAGTTGTATCTTTAAAGACTTCTGGCATGATATCATTTAAGTTGCCTTTATTTTCTCTAATAACAGTCAAATGAACAATGACTGTGTTAATTTTGTTTCTGGATTTTTGGTTCTCTGTTCGCCCTGTGTGTTTTTCCCTCCTGTGTTCACGCACTCCTCCTCAGCCTGCTTTTCCCTCCACACCTGCCCCGCATTCAGTCTCATTAGCCCTGCCCTGCTCCCTGTGTCTTCCCCAGCCAATCAGCTCACAGCCTGCCCATGTGTCTCGCCACCTGTTCCTTGTTGTTTCATTAGTTCAGTTTGTATTTAAGTCCTGTTTTTTTTTTTTTAGTTCAGTTTTGTTGGATCCTTTGTTCAGTTTGTGCTGCATTCTGGTTCAGTTTTGCTTTGTTTTTGCCTGCACAAACCTTCAATAAAGAAGTTATTCTTCAGCCTTGTTCAGCCTGCAGTCTCCTGCGTTTGGGTCCGCCTGCTCTGTTCCACCTAACACAAATGTGGTGCCCGCTCTTGTCAATCTGTCCTTGAGGGCATTCATTGTGTTTCATTCCTTTGTACATACAAAAAACTGACCAATGCAATTGTGTGAAGAATTTTAATTTAATTTAATGCCTACTTTTACTTTTGCACACCTGATCAGACAGGTCACTGTCAATCACAGCCCCCTATTCGACACTCTAATCAGCGCTTCGGTTAAACCATACTGACCTCTCTATGCTCTGCACAGTCTGGGTGAGGGGGAGGTTCCTGTGTGAGGTGGGGCATCTGATAAAGCTTGAGGGATCTTGAGTTACGTTTCAGACCTTATTCCTTTCAGTATTTAACCAATGAGTTCAAAAATCTGAGTTTTTCTTACTTCCCAAGGACATCTGATTTGGTCGTATACCACAGGAGGACAGCAAATTCAGCATTTTATTATCTTGTGAGTCTGGCCATTTGAGCTGTTTTTAACAATAATACAGATGGAATTCTAGTCAGATGTGCAAATGAGAGAGAAAATGAAAAGATAAATAGCATTTAAAAATTTATAACTACCTTATTAGCATAACAAAAAAGATGAGCTAGATATTATTTTTCCTGTTGTCTCTGCAGTCACAAAAAATGTCTTCTAACCAGCTAAATGAAACAGCAGTCCCCTTAATAAGTTTTGAGTTTGACAACGTTCATTTCTTTTTTTTTCTTCTGCTTTGTTTTCTTTGCAAAAAGAGCTGTGCTAGATGTCTGCACTGCATATTCACGT
The DNA here is from genome assembly GCA_038419695.1 of Scomberomorus guttatus. Taxonomy (NCBI): domain Eukaryota; kingdom Metazoa; phylum Chordata; class Actinopteri; order Scombriformes; family Scombridae; genus Scomberomorus; species Scomberomorus guttatus. The sequence goes on from CM076462.1 coordinate 14,383,169, forward strand.
TACTGATTTAAACCAGCTGCTGGTAAGCTTTGCCAGTTTGATCTCTGCTCCCTCTGCCATTGGCTGCTGTGGCTCCACCAGCTTCCCTGATTTGATGTCTCTGTGTCTGTTTTTTTTTTTTTTTTTGAAGCGGTTCATACTGCAGGAAATCAAGTTCACAGTTGTAGCGCACAAGTTCCCGGATCACTAGACAAGGGGAGAAAATGTTCAGGCTAATTTAACAATACAACTACAAGCTGTGTTGGCTCTGAGGAAGGACTTTTGGGAAATAATTTACCACACATTTTTTGTGTGTGCTACTAAATAATAGACACAGGGCTTTTGCAGCAGGTGAATTGTTGACCCTTAGGTTACAGGATGTAAATAACCAAAGGACAAACCTCCTGCTCCTCTGGTTGCATTTACTGCACTTACTAATGTATTCTGTTTGTGGCAGCACACAGTGTGTGGGCCCTTGGATAGAACCAGACACTTAATCTGTGCCGTGTGTTGGATTCTGTTTCATGGGGATCCAGTGAGAAAATCAGCTTGACTAACTGTTCAGACCATGAATTTTACATCACTTAATGATGAGATCTCCTATGTTTCACAAGGCCGAGGCCATTTCATTTCATTTCCAACCAGCTCCCTTGCTGGTTTATTGCTAGTTGTTTTCTCTATTGCCCTTAATTTTCTTGTGCTTTTCACAGATCTAACAACTGTGGTGGCAAACATGGGGCTAAAAAAAAATGGCTTCACTGCTGGATAATAGTTGTTTGTGTTTTGTCCACATAATTCCTATTCATGTCTGAGATGAGGTATTTGTTAAAGAGGACATATCATGCTTTTTGTGATTTTCTGTTATTTTTATAATGTCAGGTGTCTATGTTAAACATGGTCAAAGGTCTAAAACTTGAACTTAACGTATGTAAAAATGCTCCAGGCAAGTCAAAAGCCAGGGCTTCAACCTGCTCTGAACACTCTGTTTGCAATATAACCTCTACTTCCTCCTTGTGATGACATCAGATTGTTTGCACATGCCCACAAACAACTCAGTTCTGTAGTCTTTGTTGCTAAGGTTGTTGCTAAGACTGTTCTTATGGATCAGATTCAGGCTCGAACATGTATGGATGTATTTGAGAAATTTATACTGTATTTTGAGTAAGGAACAGGGAAAAAGAGGTGAAATCCGACTACTACTGTTTGTTTACGTAGCTTTCGGAGGCACCGGAAGTCTGCTGATGGGAACAATTATAAAAATCAGAACAGAGTGGGCTCATCGGGGAAGGGGCCTTAAAAAGACAGTAGCTAAAACGGCCTGTTTCAGACAGACAACTGAATTTTTTTTAAACTGTAAGTCATGCAAAGATAGACCAGTAGAGCCCCAGAATATAAGTATAGACCTTGAAATGTACATGACACGTCCCCTTTAAATAGCTTTTTCTTGCTTTCTTTGCATAATTAATCACCCCTTCCTTATATAATTTGCTAAAAAAAATCTACAGGACACACTGGTTTCTTTTGTATGGCTGTGTATGTGTATCTAATTCTAGTTTATAGTGTATCATGGGTCTGGTGTCTCTACCAAGTCCTCCAAATAAAAGGCCCTTGACCTGCTCCATATTGAGAGGTCCATGGCTACATTGTGTGACAGTGTGAGTGAGTAAATGCTCCATTAGGATTCATTAGAGCCTCTAGTTGGACATATTGTCCCGAGTGCAATGAGCTGCACCAGTGGAGGCCCACTGCTCTCCACTGGCACGTGCCGTCCCTCACCCTGCTTTCTCTCTTGTACACAATGGACGAGCAATCCCCACCCTCACTCTTATTCTCTCTCTCTCTCATGTTGCATTCATTCATCCATTGCTATCACCGCTTTGACACATCAACCCCATCTTAGCCCATTCATTCCTCCCTTCACCCATTCCTCCCTTTATTTCTCCCCCACCTTCTTTGCCTCTGCCACTTTTGGGACATTACAAAGTGACCAATGACATCCCACTGCACCCGTTGCCATGGTGATGGGTGACAGCGGGAAGCACCACCCAAGATGAATGGACCATAAAAGTAGGAGGACAGTGGTAAAGGGGTTTGCAGAGAGGAAAGAGGCTGGCTAGCCCATAGACTGGATGGAAAAATAAAGAAGGGAAAAGGAAGGGAAATAGCAGGTATGTGGAATATTTCTTTGTGTAGTGATAAATCCTGATCATTTGATATTCATATGGGCTGCAGTGATATCACTCTTCTATTTTACTGGCTTGACACAGTCAGGGAAGGAGGAAAAACTAAGCGGACAAGGAAGGAAGCGTATGGAAACCAGAGTTGTCCTGTCAGCTGCCCTTTTCATCGAATCAGGATAAAACTGACGGTGGAAGAGTGTAATTTTCTCACAGTTAGTTCTGTCAGTTCTGTCATATTCAACCTTTCTTTTACAGAGCAGCTATTGTGCTGAATAGTCAGAAATCTGTCTCAGTGTAATCACTAGGAAGTTGTAAATGTCTCGTACACGTTCAGCCCGATAAGCCATTGTGGAATAGCAGCCGGGTACTATAAAGGTCTGTGAACATGATTGTCCATTAGCTAAATCTGAGAATGGTCCATTTGTTAGCATAAAAATAATCATTGTGAAATAGCTGAGCTGAAAAGGTTTCTGCTCACTCATTTTCTGTAGCTCTGCTCTACTCTCTCGACATGGAGAGTTTTTCAGAGTGACGTTTGAGCATAAGTTTGGTCACTTTTAAATCTCCCTAAGTCTGTTTAGGGAGAGTGAGTAAACACCACAGCTGCATGATGTGTGAGAAGATATGCTGTGTGTGTGTGTGTGAAAACTATTTAACCAAGAATATTTTGGTTAACATGCAAACTTTGTCTTCAACAGTCTTAATCCGAGCTGTCCTGAAAGGCCTGTGGTTGTGCAGATATGTAAAATCTGTTCACCAGATGATCATACACGTAGCTTTAGTCAAAGCATATCGGCTTAGTAGATGGCTACTTTATTTAGCTGTGGGTGGATTGTTATGTGTTGCATGTTAGCCTCAAATCAGCATCTCAGCCATTGCAGTGGCAGACTGCTCTTTCATGTAATTGGCTTTCTATTTGGTTAACTACAAGTAATGAACTACTCTGCAACACTTCTGTTTCTGCAGTCTGACACATCAGGAACATAATGTCTGTATCATTTACTGTCTTGTCACACTAACCTTTCTCATTGAAAAAACACCTATTGTGCTGCACAAAATGTCTTTTTTTGAGTTTCTTGTACATTTTGTTTTATCTCACTTCTTTAAAGTTAAATATCTCATCTGAGCTCATATTGAATAATAACACAACTCATATGTTCACATGTTTAAGTCATGGCTGAATATTTAGCTGATTTCGACAACAACTCAACTTTCGCAAGATTTCAGAGCGCGACTTCTTGAGCGAGTCTTGGTTAGACACAATAACAAACATAAGAGATCAAGTGAAAGGTAAAGGAAAAGACGTTTTATTTCTCTATATGGTGCTGTCCATAATGTTAGACACTTATAATAACAATCTGAGCCTGTCAGTGGCAAAAACAAGCACTTTTAGTGGACGTATATTGACGGGGTACAATTGCCCTGTCGGATTTCATTGCAGCCCGTTTCACGGCTGCCAGCTGAAGCACTCTCGCTCAATACTGGACCAATTTCCAAAAACTGTTGCCCCCATTAGGCACTTAGACACAAAATGATGGGAAAATAGGGTGCAGGATGAAAAATCCCAAAGTTTCCCTTTAACTGTTCACAATGAACTTCCTGTATTTCTCAGGTGGTGGAGTAAACCTTTTGTTTTGTGATCTCCCATTAAGTTCTCTGTGTTGGTGGGAAGGTGCAGGTGTTGCTTATTAAGCCCCTTTGTCCATGCAATCTGTTGTCTAGTGATTCCACCTTGTTAGTCACATATGATTTTATCATTTAAATGGGTTTCACTTAAGTGTCCTCTGGTCGTCATCTCATACTCTCTCTATTTCTTCCTTTTGCTGTCTCTTTAATTTTTCTTTTCTCTTTCTGTCAGAACCAAGATAATGTTTAAGCAATTTCTCATGAGAACCTACGAGGAATGACAGCACTTTTCTCATGGGAAGAGCACTGTCATGTGTCATCATGTCATAGTATGGTATGGAAACCTCTGTGGACAAATGCAGCATGTTTGTGTGTGTGTGTGTGCATAAAGTATGTGAGTACCTCTGTGCAGAGAAAATCCTCTCTTCCCTCCTGCAGACAGCAGTCTTAAGTTAACGTATGTCCAATCAGCGAGGCTAGCATATGTTTGCTACAGTCATTAATCGCACGTACAAACACACATTTTTTGAATAGCAAGGCAAATTAACTGTTTACTCACTAATAATGTGCTAACACACATCACAAACATGTAATTGAGCCTATTATGCTGTTAAAGAAAAGAGCTATCATCCTAATTTAATGTTTTTTTTGGATTTGTTATGCAAATAAACTTTCTTGTAACCACGCAATCCACAACAGGAGCACCAACTAAGCATATATTCTATATGAGAAGCCCACCCTGAGGCATTCAGGCTAGCAGGATCAGTACCATCACTTAAAGATATTGAAATGAAAAATATATTTTCCAGTTTCTTATCCGTTAATCATTCATTTATCTCCTGTGACATGCTTAATATGATTCATGAAAATCAATTTGTAGTATTTTTATATTAAAGCCCCTATCTTTTCTTTTAATGTAAAATGTAAATATATTTTTGATGACTCATCTTGAACCCAGGTGTGCTTACATAAATCTACCCAATCATCAGTGTGATTTTGGGGTGATTAGTTAACCCCACCCATTATATAAAGGCAAACTTGACCCTTTATCTCAAGGGTAGCAAGCAGAGCAATATCTTAGTGTGTGTGTATGTGTTTGGATATCAGCTGGCAGAAATCTTGTTTACATGTCCAAAGAATGCAGCTGAGGTTATTAATTCCACCCCTATCCCCCTCTAATTCAAGTAACGCAGGTGTGGGAGGTGTGTGGAGGTCAACAATCCTCTGCAGCTCTGTATCTTTCTACAGCTCCGCATCGCACTGTATTTGCAAAGCCGTGCCCACTTTGAGCAATCCAATCACATCTGATTTAAATCCTTCTCATAACCAAATCCTGCCCACCAGTTCAGTTTCACTTGGAAATATGTCACGTTAGTGAAGCTAAACACGCTTTAATTTCTGTTTCACTGCGACTAAAACAGCCATTTCTATGTGGTTTTATGTTAAGGGGCTTAAAGGGTAAGAGTGAATGATGGGTCTCTTTCATCTGCTGCTGCTTTGTTTTTGACTCCATTTTTTTTCTGTTACATGTGCTTCTCAGTCATCTGTGAACCTAAAATGGTTGTTTCTGTCTGTGTCATCTTTCTTTAACTACCATCTGAAAGCTTCATGTCCCATCATTGTTTTGTTTTTTTTAAATTTTATTTCCCCCCTCAGACAAAGTCATCCTCAGAAATAACTCTTAGGACCCACTAGGTAGGAGGAAGGGTGTTAAGAGGACAACGCATTCCTTTATGGAGAGATGAGGAAGGAGAGAAGCCTTGAAGAGGGGGAGATGAGCACAGGGGGGAGGGGTACAAAAACAGTGAGCTTGCCCAGCAGATGCATTTGTCATCGTCTGTGTGTGTGCGTGTATATGTGTGTGTGCTAAATAAGCTAGTGTGCAAGGATGGCAGAGGATTGATTTTAGTTTTAATTTGCTTCTCTATCTTTCCGTTTCTATCTGTGAACCTGTACTCAGAGACAGGTGTAACCCGGAAGTAAACTGATGAGGTGAATAAAGGTAAATTAATGCCTTATTGATTTCTGAGAGAGTTGAGATTGTGCAAAGGAAGATCTTTGTGTTGTGTACGTTAATTGCAATACATAGGAAAATGTTGTTCTCATGTGTTTTTACTTGTGTGTTTTAGGTTGAGATCCCTGCACTTACAGTGGGTGTTACATTAGGAAGTGTTTACCTGTATGTTAAAGGTCAACACAGTAACAATTGAGTTTACACCTCTGCCGTGGCGAGTGGAAGCTGAGGGGTTAACCTGACATTACCAAGACTACCAGAGGCTGTGAAAATGTCAGCGAGCATTGGGTCAAGAGGTGGTACCAATCAGGAGGGGTGGGGAATGTGTGTGCATGTGTGGGTGATGGAGACGGCTGTAGGACTTTTTTTTTTTTTTTTTTTTAAATCCCTAAAGAGTAGAGAGAGTGTCTTGTTATTTTAAAGGTGGGCAGGGATTTGGCGCTCTGTTTGGGTTTGTGGCAGTAACATCGCCCGCACACCTCCTTCAAACTCACTTTAACAACAGCTTTGAGAGGTGCGAGCTCTCGTTCTTTCCTTTTATGGGCATTGATGCCCCCATTTTAAGACGCTTCCAAGATGAATCACCTCAACAAAGCCTTTTTTTACTGGACTCCCTCCCTCTTGCCTCTAACCATCTATAGCTGGGCCACTTCCTAGAATAGCCCTCCTTGCCCTACATTTTTAGAGATTCCGTCAATAATCATGTTTATTCCTCAGTGAAGGCAACACCAGTAAGAATACAGTGGGATATTAAGAGCACCAGATGTCAATTAAACTGTAATCAGTGCTTTAACGAGGCCTAATCACTGTCAAGCCCAGTCAGTCAGTCCATCGGAGCACCTGGTCTCCACATCATTGCACACACTCGCTCTAATTATAAACAAACTACAGCAAAGACACAAAGGGCTCTTCTCATTTCTCTATTTAGTGCCTCCTCATCTCCTCTCTCCTCCGTCCTCCTGCCTGTGACCCGGAAATCGATTTCAGCGCGCCATGTTTAAGGATGTCTCAATTTCCCAAGGTGCATCTCGAGGAGAGAGGAGCGAGGTGAGAGGAGGCTTGCCGGACAAGCAAAACAATGGACATGGTCATATTTAATTGACATGACGGCTCAGAAACAAGGATTTTGTTAAAGCCTGTTGCCTCCACTCCTCTCTCCTCGTGTCTCTTCTTTGCTAAGACGCGAGGAGAGGAGGCGAGCAAAGGAATCGAGGATGTACAAACTGAGAAATGAGAAGAGGGGAAGGTGTTGTTAGCTTGATTAACTAGTGTTGTCACAGAGGGGATCAAGCTGGTAGATGGCGTCATGCATTTGTGCATTCCTGATTTCTTTTGTTCTCAGTTCTCAACCTTCTTTTCGTTAAATGTCCAATTCTCTCATTGTGTTACCTTCAAGATTTTGTTTCTCTTATCTTTTCTGTCATGTTGTTTAACTTATTACTGACAACCATCTTTGACAGTATTAGCCATGCTATTGCGTAGCTGTAGAGATGGCGATGTCGGTCCAAAGCTTAAGTCCAGACTGAAATATCTCAACAACCATTGGATGGACTGCTATGAAATTTTGACCAGACATTTGTAGTCCCCAGAGAATGAATCCTACTGACGTTGGTGATCCCCTTTTCCTTCAGTGCCACCAGCAGGTTGACATTTTTGTTTTTTAGTGAAATGTAGCAACAGCTATTGAAAGTAGGTACAGATGTTCCTGTCCCCCCTGCAGGATATATTGTAACTACTTCGGTGATCCCTCAACTTTTAATCTAGCACCTTCATCAGGCCAGCATTTTCATTTCATCCAATACTTTGGTTTATGGCTTAAACTAATAACAACAATATAAAGGTACCTTTAGAGGTTAGACCGGGTGAGAGTTTTTTCTGTTCCTAGCAGGGAGCAGCAAACATTATATTGTATTGAGTGCAATAAGGGCACACAAAAGGTACACAAAAGTGGTATGATTACTATGAATATATTTTGGTTCTGGATCATTGCAGTATATGTATCATTGTTTCTTTGGCCAGCCGCCTTTTTATCTTTTTTTTGGTGTTGGTGTGAGTATTGGAGAACTGGGCCTAAGAAGCCCAACACTGAGCAGCCTTAATGCCATTAGCATGGATGAGTGGGCAGACAAAGTGCTGAGGTATGTTAGCCAGGTTATGCATGATGAAAAGGACAAGACAGTGCTAAGTCAGTGAAACAGATGAGGTAATATGGCTGTTAGCAATATTAAAACATTACTTTCCTGCTGTTCCATTACATTTCATCCTGTTTAACTATACTTCTCAAAATGAATTCCCTCTCCACGTGCCCGTTTTACCCTTCAACTTGTCATGTTCTGTCATCTCTCTCTCCAACACTTTTTTTTCTCTGCCTCACTCCTTAGTTGTGATACTTCTGTTGTGGCATTAGGAAAGCAATCAGTGAAAGAGGTTTTCTCCTTGCGATCTGTCTTCTATTGGGTTCGGTGTTGCAGTAGGCAGCAAATTTACAAGGTCTGTAACATGGCTTGATGCACTAATGAAGTTTTGTCCCTTCTTCCTTCTTCCTCTCTCCCCTCCTCCATCCATCTCCTGTAGGTAGCGGTGTCGCAGCAGAAGGATGCCGCTAGTGAAGCGCACCATTGAGCCCAGGCACCTGTGCCACACAGTGCTGCCAAGGAACATCAAGAACGAGCTGGAGTGTGTGACTAACATCTCCTTGGCCAACGTCATCCGCCAGCTCAGCAGCCTCAGTGAGTAGCAGAGGGACACGCACACACACACATTATTTAAATACACACACAGCACGCATACTGCTCACTATAAATTGATTAGCTGACCATTCAGCTATTACATACTGAGTCAGCTGATGGTTCTTGTTAGTCAGTTTTGATTCTATCCTATTTCCTGGAAAATATTTAGTACATTGCAGGCATCAGAACATTAGAAGATTCAGAAAACTATTGTTGACACATTTGATAATCCTTAGCACTCAAGATCTGTTTTCATGATTGCATTTTTTGCACAGGAACAGTAAAGTTTATGTGAATTTAATTATAAACATTTAAAAAGGTCAGTAAAGGGGAAAAAATAAGACATATTTTGCTTTTATGAGTTTTAAATACTAAAATTTCCAATTCTTGAAGAAATATTAAATATTTAAAGAAACTGCATATCGTGGCAATTGTTCCTTTGGGATAGTAAGAAAAGCTGCATATTAACTGCTGACAGATTTAAAGATTTAGATATATTTGATAAGTTTACAGAATAATAAAATCCACTCCAGTGAAAAGCATTTATGCATGATGTACAATTTTGGTATTCTTGACTATTTACAGAGCAAATCTAAAAATATGCCTCATTGTTAATGACTTAATGTGGCATATCTTTTGGTTGGCTTAGTTCTAATGTAAAGCTGCGTTCAGGGAAAGGTAAGAAAACACAGTATGTCCTGCACCATATGGTCCATGCCTCATGAGCTATGACATGAATCCTCTCAGATTTATAGAAGCTGAAGGGCTCTATTTTCCCAAAATAGGGCGTAGGCGCAGATCCAAGTCTTAATTCTTGGCGTGTGGCGCGCGTGGGTGAGGCCAACACATTTTTGCAACTTTCCCGACCATCACCACTGGCGCACCCTGGGCTCAGCCAGGCGCAACGTGGAGGAGAGACTGAATACATTATCAGTGGGAGGAAGGCATTATGTGTAGCTGGAGTCGGGCCGGCTTCAGTAATGACCAATCACATGAGCTCCCCTCATTCCCTTTAAACGCAGCAACAGGTGAAACGCGGGGGGAGAGGCTGAGTGAGAGAGAGAAATGAGTTCACCTCTGTGAAGTCCCTGAAGTCAGGACACCCCAAATATTAATATACATCAATCCAAATATGCTGACAATGGTAGAATGAAAATAAAGCTGATGTGTTTCTCATGTGTGCTGCCGTTTATTTTGTGCAAACAATGAATATAGGATAATCAATACATTTAAACTCTGCAGTTCTAGTCCTCCTCTGCATAGTTGAAAGTCCTCATTTGTGCTTTTAAGTACAATATCCTTAAATAAACAAACTGGAAAAATTTGCTGGTCAGTGTTTGAAAAGCGCTCAAGTTCTATCTTTTGTCAAAATATTTAAATGATGAATGAAGGTATCCACGCTGTGTGTAAAGTAAGCAGGACTGTGTTTAAACCTGTTTTAAAATGTTTTCATGATTATGTTTTATTTGTTCACAGCATATAGGATGTTGATGTATGCCTACTCTGTTTAGGAAGAAGGGCACACGGAACAGGACCTCCGGTTGTCAGAGGCTATTTTACACACTGATTATATGGATTCACCTCTATGCGCAGAACTGACTACTGCAAATATTTTGAGATTTGACTGGAAGCGGCGTAACTGAAAACGAAAGTGATCCCAGAGACGTGACAGAAAAAAATATTTTGATTGTCTAACCTGAGTTCAAACTTTTATTTAATAAAAATGATTTGATGGAGTTCAGGACGCATCCTGAGAACAACCACGTTACTTCAAATTATTTTATTGTTAAACTCGGAATCTGTGAGTAACAGCTTTCCAGTCCGACGTTTAGAAAATGCAAAACATTAATTACCGTAGATCCTGACCGATCCTGTCGCCACGTCGGAAGATTTAAATGATTAATGAAATTTCCTCTGCTGTGCCATCCATGTGTAAACTGATGCACAGTCCCTCTCTGAAATCAGAGACTGTAGATGAAACACATATCATTCCTGCTGCTGTGTGATGACTACAGCTGTCTAATAAACGTGGAAAAGATCCGACATTTAACAAGTTGTGGATGATCTTATTGTTAAGAATCTTCCTTAAGAATAAAATCATGTTTTGACTCCTATGTCAATCTGCAATAGATGAAAAAACATGTAGCAAACTGAAAGGAGCTAACTGAGGCCACAAAAAATTGCCCTGTGTCTGTGTGACGCACAGCAAGAGGTGGTCTGAGCAGGTTTTATCTAAAACGCAATTTCATGCCAAAATGAGCACCAAAATTGCACTGCGCCGCCTAATCTGCATAAACATATCCTCAGCTGCGCCTCTCCTCCCACGACGGCGCAAGTGCTCTCCTTTGGTGCCTGGAAATGACCAAACAGGCACAGATGCACAAAATGTAGACTTGCACCTCGGGAAAACTGCATAAGGACTGCGTTTGGACCAGCGCAGGCCTTGTGCCTGTGGGAAAATAGAGCCTGAAAAGCCTAATTCCGTTCATAAATGGTGGACGATAATGGAATCATTGATTTAGCAGAACAGAACCTGGGATGCTCACGAAACGTGTCTGAAATCTGTTGCTTTTAAACAAATCTGAAGGAAAAATCATACTTTTCCTCTTCAGTTTCCTTATTTAAAGTCCCCAGAGCTCCCAGTAATGCTGTTTTACAACTCAAAGTAGTATGAAATATATAGTATGTGAAAGTGAAAAATGTTCTGCCAAAGAGAGATGTCACTTTGAAGAAGTTGAATAAACATTAGATCTCCATTTTAGACAATTAACAAGTCTCATTATCACTTCATTCACAACTGGTAAATACTTGACTTTTATAGTGAAGTAATGGCGACCTGAGCAGAGAATGAAGTCACACTCCTTCTGTGTGTGTTGTAATCTGAGCCTCTCTGTTCTTTGTTTCAATAGCTGGTTCAGTCACGCGTGTATGTTAGTGCATGTGAGCTAAACCGCACACTAAAATATGTTTCTGAAAACATTTGAGGCGAGAAATAGGCAATGCAGTAACAGAATCTTGATCCATATTTGCCTAGTTTCACAGTTAGATCTGAGTTTTGTGAGTCTGTTCAGATGACGCTTTTTTTTCCCAACTTAACTGTAAACGACGCGCGCATTTGTTTTTGTCTGAGATGCTGTTGCTAGTGCGACATCTAGTGGGGATGAATGTTGTATATTGCACCTTTAACATAGATATATTATTCCACACATTCACACAATTGTAGTTGAGCATCTAATATAGCTTAATAAAAAGCATATTCTGTGTGTGTGTGTGTGTGTGTGTGTGTTGCAGGTAAATATGCAGAAGATCTGTTTGGAGAGCTGTTCAATGAGGCCCACTCCTTCTCTTTCCGGGTCAACTCCCTCCAGGAGCGCGTGGACCGCCTCTCCATCAGTGTCACACAGCTGGACCCCAAAGAGGAGGAATGTGAGTACTGTAGCCACACACACACACACACACACACACCACACACACTCTTTACCTCTTTCTTTTAAACTTTGTCCCCGAGTCACACCTTTACTTCTCCAGGTTTCGTCTGCGTTACTGCACAAAATTGGATGTGCACTTGTAGATGCGCCCGTGTGTGTGTACACTGTGTGATGGAGCCCACCTGCCCCCCCTTCCAGTGTTAATGGCTGTTATTACAGGGACAGGCGGCTATGAGACGGTGTCATTTTTCACCCCCAATAGTACAAACCACAGCCTTCATTAGAAACTTTCTGCCAGAGTTTCAGTTTGGCTGGATGCTCGTTTACCCACTAAAGGCCTTTTGTTTGTGAAGAGAAATTGGATCTATAATCAAACTGTATCTGTTTTGAGCAATAATAAAAAGGAGTGTGATAATCTGCGGGAGAGGGGAGGCAGGATGGCGCAGCTGGAGGAGAGTGCAGTGGGTGCAAAGTAAAAAGAGAGAGAATCACGGCAGTGTAATACCATGCTCCAAGGCGTCGTATCGATTTCCCATGGACCAGCAACGTGTTTACGGCTTTGCACAATGCTACTCTAACTGCTTCCTTGTCACTGACACAGAGACAGTAAAACGCTTGCTGGGTTATACTCGCACTGCTTATGGCTTTTCCATGAATGCAAGCAAAGGCTTTCGTACCTTTTTTACAAGCCAATGAATTGTTTCTTAGTTTTTGCAGAATCATGAGTTTGTGTTTTAGACGCTGAGCCTTCCAGGTCCAGATTACTCACAGATTGTTCATCCTAATCTTCCTTTTTGTTCTGTGGCTTCCGTTCTCTGAATTGCTTTGCACCCTGTCATATTACCTCTCCTCCTCCTCCAACTGTCATGCTTTTATTACTCGTGCTTTCTCTTCCTCCTCTCCACCACTTTCCCCTCCTCTCTCCCTCCTTCTCCTCACCCTGTCCACATACTGTAGCCGTGCTAATGAAATAATTGTGTGTTTGATCTAATTGTGGGAGTCTGTTGTGCAGGGTGTCTCTGGTTGCTGGTAAGTGAGCCCATATTATTATCCTGCAGAAGTTGAAGGGCACACGCCCACTGACAATACTCTTTCTCACAACCCTACCCTGCAGAAATTAATATATTAAAGAACAGATAACTTTTCAACCTCTACCTGTTGTTTTTACATGAACAAGTAGATCATATGATTCATATTTGTTCATATGATTTTCATATGAATGAGTAGATCAACCTCACTGGATACTGATCCAGTATTCTGTGGCTGTAGGGCTGGTAGCTTAGCTAACTGATTTCTAGAGGGCGTTCTTCCGGTTGTTACTGTAGCTAACAGGAACGCCCCCATAGAAATCAAAAGACAAGTTTATTCAGGTAGTATACTCAATGCAACTAAAATGTAGCGTATGCAGATATAAGTAGTTTGTCATCAGATTTGCCTGTGCAATATTCCACATTTATCATATAGCAATAAGACAATAGAAAGAGATTAGCCTCCTAACAAATTATGAGATATAGTTACCGATAGCTAAGCGCTATTTTCTTCCTCTTTTGGTTGCACAATGGTTGCCGCACTTCCTTTGTGCTATAAATCAAGCCTCCATTTTCCCGGGAGATTGTACACGATGACAGACAGAATTGCACAGTGAAAGCGAGGCTTATAGGGAACCAACACAGATGGTGTCATTATTCTATAGCAATTACACTGTGCAATCAACATTTACTTCAAAATGATAAGTTAAAGCAAAACAAGTTATCTTTTTCCACTTTAACATCTATCTAATTAAATACACATCGACGGAGGTACTTTGGGAAAAACCCAAGTAACAACAAAGACATTCATTGTGTCATTTAGCTGGAGGCTACTTGTTCATATTCCTGTGACGTTCTGGAGTTTGTGATTGCGAGTGGTTGTGTACGTCTGCATGTGTGCATGTGGTCCTCAGCTTTATCTCTACTCATAATTATGCCTGGCTTTCTCTTTAGCCTGGAGTACTGGCTTGAGAGACAGCGGATAAGGATCAGCTCAGTTGCAGTTTAAGTGTGTGGCGGTGGGGTGGGGGAGTTGGAGGGGTGGAGAGTAAGAAAGATGGAAGGATAGAGGGATGGGTGCGTTATACAGGGCACTGCAGCAAAAGCAGTGGAGTGTAAAAGGATTGTACCGCAGAATGTTCTGGGCCAGGTTTAAATGGCCTCCTCTGCAGGTTACATGGATTTCCCACTCAGTTCAACTCCTCCACACTCATTTATAACCAAATGAAGTTTTCTTGTAAATGGAAAAGCCTCCACTCTACTCCACTTTCCTTTTTTGCTCATTATTCAGTGAGGATTTGTGAAAGAGACTGTAATAGCAAAGTAGTTTAGTAGTGTGTGTTGACTGCTTATGAGAAACGAAAAGTAAGATGAATGTGACAGCAGTGGGAGGGGTTTACCAAGGGGTTTGTTTTCCCGTAAATGCCACCCTACATCCCCCACACCCACTCTCTCTTTAACTTCACACTCTCAAATACACACCAGTTTAAATCGTTTGCTTTTAGCTAAAGCATATGACTCGCCTTGTAATTGTGTGTGTGTGTGTGTGTGTGTGTGTGTGTGTGTGTGTGTGTGTGTGTGTGTGTGGTCTGTGGTCGGCATAAGAGGAGGAGGAGTGAAGGAGAGGGGGCATGAGTGCAGGCAGGGATGGACCATAAATCAGGACCGTAGAGGGATGAAGATAGGAGGATGGGGGTTGGGTAGGATGGAGGAGAGTGGAGCACACTAAGTATTTTACAGATACTGCCACAAAACCCCTCACTAGCTTCTTTGAAACCCTTCAAAACCTCTTAAAATCTGGTTACTAACTGACAGATACACTACTGTACTTGCTTCAAAGTGTAGATCCCAATGTAATTTCATGGAAGCACATCGCTGCAGAAATGGTGTCTGATTCACACATAAGTTATGTTTTATATTTGTAATTCACATTTGGAAGCCTTTTTATAGGGGTGGGCAATATGAAAAATTTATATAGCTGCAATTATCATACCATTAATTTAATTCCAATGTTGATATTCACTGAAATATGAATCCCATCTATTTAAATATTGGTTAATAATGAGTAATAATTGGTTATATTGTGATTTAATAGACAAAAAAATCCTAAAAAAAAACATGCAGTGTATATACAGTATTCTTACCAACATGAAATTGCTTAGTGAGTGAAAAATTAGGATTATGTCATACTATAGTTAAATGAAGAAACAACAAATTCTTATATTGATTCATTATCCAGCCGTACATTGTTTGTATAATCTAGAGCAAACTGAGATCAATAGAAGGATAATCACCAACACTGAAAGACAGCAGCAGCGAAGAGCTGTCGTGTCCTGAGATCATCACACGACAGTAAAGTGCTGGGAGAAGAAATAATAGCCGAACAGAAAGAGACGCCTTGTTTCAAAATAACCCTGAAGTATAATTTACACAGCGATTATTGTAAATGGAGCTGCAGAAATTCTAAATAACAATATATTCCAACTTTAACAGACGTCTAACAAGCACCATTCAATGCATTCAAGGTAGAAGCCAGATGGTTGCCACCTGAGCTTAAGCAGATATTTAATTAATCATGACCGTATGTTTTGTATAAGTACGGTTGGGTTGCATCAATCTTTAAATAAATCACATTATGATTTCACAGACATGAGTGCTTCCAAATTTAAGCCATTTACACCGTACGTTACAGTATATTAAACATTTCACCTAACTTTCGCCTCTGTCCCATGAAAAACATGTATCTCCAAAATGTTATCAGCTAAGAAAAACAGCCCGGTTTTTCTTTAAATGATTTATAAAGCTCAAGAAGCAGAAGAATTTTCTCAACGCATAAAGGAATACTTCATCCTTCAGTTTATCTAACTAATTAAAACACCGAAAATTGGAAAAAAAATGGAGATACATGGTTTTCATTGGGCAGCAACACTGAGCCAGCTGCCTGTTTTTATCACTCAAGGGCTATATTTAAACGTGCCTTTACACATTAGACATACTGTATGGTGACGAATGGCAAATTGTGACTTCTCCTCATCATCTGATAAGTGCAGCTTAGCTCTGTTTGGTCACTTACACAGACATGATACAGCAGTAGACTGACAGGATTCACACTGAAAGTGAATTATGTTTTATCAGCGTGAAGCACAAGGACACTGAATGCAAGACGGTGGACGACACGAGTTGAAGGTTGGAGAGATGTGTGATGGCCAGAGTGATGTATGCAGTGTCACTGATGGTGCAGTGGCTGAGGTCAAAAGTGCTCATCACATGAATTCATGCACACTCTCTCCTTGCCCATACCCTTCCTACACTTAAGCCTTTAAAGGGTATCGCCCCTCACTTTGCCCTTTAGGCCTCGCTCTCCACTCCCTTTCTTCTTTTCTCTCCTGACCGCTAACTCCCCTCCCACACCTCCTCTGTCTTTGTCCTCTCCAGCACCTCTCTCATCTCTCTGATTGATCTCTGCTCTCCCTCCATCTTGCATGGATGCTATTTGTGTCCTGTCAGGCTCTCTTCCCCTATCACTCTAGCCAGCCAAACTAATGGCCTGTATCCCCTATTTAATGGCACAGTTATATCACCACACTGGCTGGAGGCCATTATGGAAGGCCACAAAGCCACAGCGAGTCCCTCTGGCATCTTAACTGTTTCTTTATGTACTCCATAGTCTCTCTCTGCTTGCCTCTTAGTCCATCTGTGTCTCTGTGTCTCCCTCTCCACATCCAATAAGAGGTTTCTTTTCCTTCTATTGCCTTTTTTTTCCTACGAGTCTCTCACATGACATCTTGATCTTTCAGTCTTTACAATCTGTTTTCCTTGGATTTTGTCTTTTTCTGCTTGTTAACCCTCCTTCATTCTTATTCTCTCTGGCACTTGTTTCACCCCTTTTCTTATCTCCCCCTTCATCTCTCTCTCCCTCTTTCTGTCTCTCTCTATTAAGGTCTATTCAAATAGACTTTGCTGCCATGACTGTTAAAACACTTACCAAAGTAGGACCTGTATGTAAAATGTATACTGCAAAACTACAAAAGGGATTAAGTCTGTCCTTTTCTCAGAAACTCCTACTTGTTATTTAGTATCTTTGTTTTCCTCTGTGTTTAGACTGGAAAAGACTGTAATGGAGTGGTGAGATTTACAGGCACTTTGAATTTAAAAGGATCAGGTTTACAGATGTATACACACATCTCTGAGAGTCCCAGCAGACGCTTGTGTTCTGATGAGATTCAGTGTATGAATATGCTTCCTTCCCCTCACATGTGCAAACTATAGTTACATAAAGAACATTCCCCATTTACGCATTAGGTTAGGCATAGGGGGGAGCGATATGGATAAAATCCTCTATCATGGTCTATGTCATGTTATGCAATGTCAACATATATTGTGAAGTACATTTTCTGGGAAAACGATTAAACTGTTAATGGATAAAGTGCAGTTAATCCAGCCTGACAAATCAAGGTCAAATATCTGTCACGTGGACTCTCGCAGCTATGCAGACACGGAAATTAGTAATTCCAAAAGCATCATTAAGGAAGACCTGTAAGCAGATGTTGAAAACACTGATAAAAACCTTCTGAAACCAAAATGATGAGGAGATGCATACAGTTCATCGACTCACTCCTTAGTGCACAGCAGTAACTCATGACACAATTGTGAATACTAATACACTGTCCCAACAGTGATTGCAGACAGAGGACATGTACTCTGCGAATTTTAAGTTCTTCTCACTTTTTGAAACACTCTCTCTCTCTCTCAACAACAGCACAAGGCTTACCATGTTTACTCTCACGCTCTCGCACAACACCGCTGATTTACAAGGTTTGTCAGTTGAAGAGGGAGAACATCCGGCTAGATTCTCGGATAGGAAGAGGACAAAATGAAAGACAGAGGACGAACAATAAAACAAACTTACGAGCGAAAGGAGGGACGGATGGTGCACTCAGAGAGAGGGAAAGGGTGATTTAGGGCTGCAAGGAGGAAGCATGCAGGAGGGGAAATATAGGGCAACATTTGCATCAAAGTACAACAGGAGAGAGAGACTTGCCTGCATGCTAAAAGACAGCTTGGCCTATGCCTTTTCTTATCTACAGTGCCTGTGTGTAGGACTGCATTTCTATGAGGCAGGGGGTGAAAAGAGGGAAAACATAATTTTCCTGAAAGTTTGAGGGGAGCTGAAGGAGACAGGTGTGTGTGTGTGCGTGTGTGCGAGTACGTGTGAGTGACGAGAACTTCCTCACCTCTCTTTGGTTCAGGGTGTTTTTAGCTAGATGCTATCTGTCATAGAGAAAGATATGAGAGAGAGAGAGATAAACTATCCCTCACTCGCTTACTGATAAGCGCCTTCACAGGCTGGGATCAGAGACTGCTGCTGCACCCGGTGCTGCTCAACCTGACACACACACACACACACACGCACGCACGCACACACACACTCATTCACTCACAAACGTGTATACACTCACATTTTTCTCATTAGCTAAATGTCTCCTCTAAATGAGTGTAATTGGTAGTTCAGCTGAATAAGTGACATTTTGTAATGAGGATGTAGAACATCATGTTAAGATATCCATCTGCATGTGTGTGTGTGTGTGTGTGTGTGTGTGTGTGTGTGTGCGCGTGCCTTCTGTGTCTGCCCACATTGATTAGTGCATTGTGCCCCTCTAAGCGCTCAGTGTTGCTTGGCAGAGGTTTATAGCTACCTCACTATGCATCAAATGCATCCTGACACACACTTCTGTATTGCCTCTCTCTTGTTTGTCGCTTTTGCACCTACTTGTCACACCATCCGACAGCCCTCTGCTCTCCATAAATGCATCGGGGCAGCAGGGCACAGTGCTCTTGCTCAACATAAAGCACTCCGCACCACCGAATTGACACTCACTGGTTGGCCAGTGGCTACTTCTGGCCCCGGCAGGGTGTTATGTGTCTAAAGCGGTCTACTCTGAAGATCTATTTTGTAAATTTATAAGCAGTGAGAAGTAGACTGTTGGCATCAGCTCCAGGTGCACTTTCCTGACCTTCACTCTGACCTTCCTGTGGAAAGGAGGCGAGGCCCTGCAGGGATCACTAAAGCATCACTTTAATGTTCATATCTCCTTTACACATCATCATCCCTTACACTCTCTAATCTTCTCAACTTGGGAAAAAATCTACTTTGACTCTCTTAGATCTCATTATTACTCCTACTTATCCCTGACATTTCTCTCCTCTGTGATCACACTGGGTAGTGTAATTGTCATGCCCTCTTATCATTAGTCACCTCTTATGTTGCCGATCTAGAAACTGAAGTTTGCTCCATTGCACTCCCTGACACAAACATGAATTAAATCAAGGATCATTCTGATTTGTTACAACTTGTTTGCATAGTATCGGCCATCATTCTGATTAGTAATAATAAAATTGTACTCAACAAGTTGATTGCTGACACATGGGCATACTAAAAGCGTCAAACTGGGCAAGAAAGCACCAGCAGTCAGACAAACATGCAGGTTTTAATCAAACCTCCAGGTTAGCCAAACTTAATTGGAAGAGAAAACTAAAGCGAATAGTGACGTTATTACCCAAACTGTCTGTCGTCATCGCCCGTCATCACAGTTTACATACTGACTTCCTGTTTCAACTTAGAAATATACTTTTACCATAGTTGCGTTGCAGCCTTCCTGTGCAGTGAGGGGTTATTACTAACGGTTTAGGTGTGCTCAAGTTGCAGTCTTCACCCCAGATAATCTGGCTCAACCATTCTTCATCGCCATTCATCTGACTCCTCATGTTTTTTCCTTTCCCCTGATTTAGTTTCCTGCATTAGTTTGAGTACAACATTATCATAATGATTGAAATGATGTCCCGAGTTGTAATAAACCAGAATCGTGCTCGTGTTACTTAGCGTTTGAACAATAAACAATGACAATTTTTTTCAGCACTGAATAAATAACCAAAAACAAGTAAGCCTCCTCCAGCCAATACCATTCATTTTACATTACAAAGCACCAGGTTGGGTCTTGAGGAAAGAAACCTGCATTGCTTTATGGTTGTTTCTCACAAACAAAACAAAAAAGAAGATGAATAAGTGAATCCAATAAAAATAGCCTTTTTAGTAAAGCATGAGGAAGGATGTGGAACATGTGGAACAATGCTAGTGAGAAGGACAAGCAGCAAGTACTTCTATTGTTCTTCTATTTCTGCGAGTTATAATGCTAATTATAAATATCAGAGGTGTGAGAGGAAGCTGCACATCACTCTGAGTCACAGTCAAATTTAGCACCGATGCATTAGTGTATAAAAATACTATATACTGTACTGTAGCATCGTTATATGCTCTGTAGTTTTTCACAAGGTCACAAGAAGACAGAGCGACTCCCTCCTCTCAGCTCATTTTTGTTTACCACAAGGCAATATACTGTATACAGTATGTGTTTATCTTTGTGTTTACATCCTGTGTGTGTTTGCTGGCTAAATGGCTCCTATAGTTTTTTTTTTTTTCAGCGAAGCCTAATCAACCTTCTGGCTCAGATCAGGTTTCTGCACCTCTCTCATGTGATACGTGGCTCATGCCTTTATGTATGTTTAAATCTGTTTTTGTTGTCTCTCTTGTGCTCCTCTACAGCACTGTCGTCCTCTTTATTTGCATCTCCCTGTTTTCATTACTCTGCCTCAGTTTTATTTTCTCCCTCTTACCGTTCTCTGGTCTCTTTTCTGTCTCCCAGAGTGTTACTTAACAAATCTTGGCTCGCTGACAGTGTTTGTTAATAATGAGACTTCTGTGCCTCAGGTGGCTGGCCCTTCTCTACACCGAGAGTCTGTGGAAGTCATTATCCAGCTGTACTGCTTCAATGTAGAATAGCAGATAGTTTGTCTTATCTAGGCCTTTGTAAAGTAAAATGACTGCTTGTCCCATTTTGATCTTGTATTTTGTGGTTATAGTTTTAAGTGTTGGATTCTATGCTATCGTATTGTTTAGTGTGTGTGGTAGAAAGGCTAATAACGGAGGGCTATAACAATACTTTTTCTGTAGGCCACATGACTTTTTCAGTCTTCCCCTGGGCCACAGTAAAGTGTATCCATTTGTCACTCCCTCATGTATAATTCAGATCTGATTGCAACGCTCTGGATTTCTGTCCAAGACTTGCTGTTTCTACTCGGCCCTACCAGATTGAGGGTTAGCATTAGTGTGGCTTGTTTTTCTCTTCCCCTCAGCAATTTCTCCAACCTGTCTTTATGAGAGCTTCAGCTGTGCCACATTGATTTTCCTCTCTTATTCTTCTGCCCTCTGAAAATGTCAGCTGTTCCTCTATCAAAGAAGGTCAATTATTCCCAAAGCCACTGACAGATGACCTTAGCCTAGCTTAGTTTAGCCAAGCCAAGCCCAAGCCATCATTTGTAGGTTTTGCTTTGGGGGCGGAGAATGGAAATTAGCCAATTAGGACAACAATGTAGCGTTAGCCCATGGGAGGATGATTAGTGTCTTCTAATAGGTTTAGTGCTCCGTAATGTTGATTGTGACTATTTGAGTGATGATGTCAATGTCGATTTTGATGATGATAACGATGACATGGAAGCAAATGGTAATTATTGTGTTCATCACAGACATGAGAGAGACAAAGAGTCTGTTGGTTGGTGTGTGTGTGTGTGTGTGTGTGTGTGTGTGTGTGTGTGTGTGTGTGTGTGTGTGTGTGTGTGTGTGTGTGTGTGTGTGTGTGTGTGTGTGTGTGTGTGTGTGTGTGTGTGTGTGTGTGTGTGTGTGTGTGAGCTAAGGGTACATTATGGGAAAGTGCAACCAAAGAGCAACAAGCATAAGTCTTAAACTGAACCTCATTTTCTTGCACACATATACTGTACATGACATATTTTACAAAGAATCTGACAAAATGATAATAACCCGTGATCTTCTCCCGTCTTCCCCTTTCTCTCCATCCTTCCATCCCTTCCTCAGTGTCTCTTCAGGACATTACCATGAGGAAGGCTTTCAGGAGTTCCACTATTCAGGACCAGCAGCTGTTTGACCGCAAGTCGCTGCCCATTCCACTGCAGGAGACCTTCCAGGCCTGCGAGCAGCCACCGCCTCTCAACATCCTCTCGCCCTACAGGTCTGAATCTATATGTTTCCCCTATCTAAGGCTTCCCTGGAAAGACATTTTCAGAAAATGCTCAAGGATTTACTGGGTCTTATTGCGCTATTTATTTTAGGGGGGGAAAAAAAAGTCTTAGCAACACATTTCTCACAGTATATGCTAAAGTTGCATGATAATTTGTGAAGAAAGAGTACAATTGTTCCATTTTTATCCGAAAATCTGAAAGCTACAAATTTGTGTTTGAATGCAGCCTTTTTCTGAGCCCAGCATGACTCTAACTACATTGACTTGTCCGTTTCCACTCTCAGCCGTCTGGAGAATGAGAAAAATTAATACATTTGTGTTTTATTGATGGGCACGAAGAGAGACTGATTGCACCCCAGTGTTTTAACACAAAAGTACCTACATGAACTGAATTCTGGCTGTTATTTGGCCCATTTCTTTGTATTATACTCCTGCCTGCCACTATAAAAGCTGTTCTTAAGCACAGCAGTGTGTTATTGATGGTCACACCGCACAAAATAGAGAAGGCATCTTGAGCTTGAATAGCTGTAACCTCAAATGGAAAAAAAGTTTGACCAGTAGTAGAGTTTAGAGTATACAGGTAAAGGTTTATGTGAATAATAGTTTGCATGTTTTCAAACCCTTGCTTATGCACTCTCGAGAGCACCCAGGCGAGTTGGTATGTTATTACAGGAATCTCTCTCGGCTCTCTCGAGGTTGAGCCAAGCGAACAAAGCAATCAAAGGAGTCATCTGAAGATGCATAATCCAAAAAAAAAAATCTCTGCTGGCCAACACTCTCTTTTATTTCTCTGCCTTTTCACCCTGCTGCTTGCTCACTTCTTTTTTCCCTCTCACTCGATTTTTTTTCTTCCTCCAGCACCTTACAGGACCCGTCTAATTGTTTCACACTGATTGAGCCAGTAGGAGGGGGTTACAGGCCACACACACATGCACTGTAGAGAAGCAGGTGCAGGTGTAGGCTGTGGTATTTAAATCTGTCGTGGGTGTGTTTTTAACTTCTGGGCTTTGACATGGCCTAGACGAAGCCAGAGGCAGGTGTGGGTGTCTGACTCACTGACTTTATTCCCCGACCTTATTCTAAACGTCTTGTTTTGTGCCGGCTGAGGGCTTCACGTCAGCTGTTATTCAGACAAGAAGATTTAATGCTCGTATTGAATTAGACATAAAAGCCATGTTCACTGCAAACCTAACTGTCAGTTCCCAGGCTGGCTGGAATTGCTCTCACTTCTCCCTCGATAACAACTGATATGGTTCAGCTATGTGTTATAGAGGACAGTGGACAGAGCTGTATAAGAGCACACATTACAGCGATCCATCCCCATATATATAAAGGCTTAAAGGTGACATTTCTTTGTGGCCCAGAACTAAAATGAATTATACAGTAGCTCCCAGAGTTGATTTGAACAGCAGGGAGCAGCTGATTGAGCAAAGATTTCATTGTTATGATTCATAATTTAAAATGCTGCCTCTATTTTGATGTTTTCTGCCGCTTCCCCGTTGATTCTCTCCCTCTCTCTCGTTCTCACCCCTCCGCTCGCTTTTACCCTCTCCTCATTTTCTTCTCTCCTCTCCTGTCGTCTCCTCTGCTCTCCTCCCCTCTCCTCTTCACACATCACACCAGGAGGCTCCCCGGGACACCTCCCCCTCTGAGCATAGCTGCTATGCTGGCTCTCTTTCTCTCTCTCTCTCTCATACACTGAAGCAAACACACGCAAACACACACCTCAAATATACACAGAGCGACTGCCATGCATAACGATTTACATGATTTACATTCATTCGAATGCTACCCGCAGTGCACACACACACACACACACACACACACACACACACACACCACAGTAGCTCCTTATCCCATTGTTGAATTCTATTTTCTTCCCTTTGTTGTGTTGCATATCATTAAACTTTCTGTTCTGCCTTTTGAAGCTTTTCCTTTTCATGTTCAGTATTCTTGCTCTTATCGGTGTCATCATCAAATAATTGCCTCCCATAGCGTGGTTGACTCTGAATGAAGTTTAAGTTAGGACCACCTAATGGTCAGGATCCACTAAATATTTCTTGGTAATGAGTTTGGCAGGAGACCTGACCTTGAAGTGATGGATGTTGCTCATTTGTCAAACACAGACGACATTCACAAAATAAGGAAGCAAAGAATTTAGTCTTTGTAAATGAGGATGTAACTGATCAGTTATAAAAAATGACATAAAGAAAGACATATGAAAATCACTAAGAGGAGAAGAGAATAGAAGAGAAAGACATCAGCAGGACAATTGCAAAACCTTTCCTGATATTGATATGTAATGACATTTTGGGACAGCGTGTGCATTCGTATGATAATTTCCTTGTCAAGAGAGACCTTTAATGTGATAACTACCTGCATCTGTCAGAAGTCTTTTTATGTTTCCCTCCCTGTCATCGTGGCACTGTTTCCCCTAGTGACCATGAACCACAAAGGCATCAGTAATGAGAGTGGAGGAGACAGAGAGAGGAGCAGAGTTGAGAGGGAATGAATGATAACGCAGGACGTTAGCTATTATTCATGACAAATGGTAAACAGATATGATTTCCTGAAGGAAAGCAGACTATGACAGGCAAGGGCAGGGTACAAGAAAAGAAACATTATCACTAAAGGTAAAATAAAGAGTAAAAAGGCTATTTTGATGACTGATTGTGGATTAGTGGATTGACAGGCACCTAATTTGATAATTGATGAATCATTTGAGTCATTTTTTAAGCAAAAAATGCCAAATATTCTTTGGTTATAGCTTCTCAAATGTAAAGATTTTCTTCATCAGCAAATGAAATAATAATGAAACTAATTGTTAGTTGCAGCCTTACCTTTTAATTTAAGGCAAAGTACTCATTTCAAAGCGAGCTGTATTGTAAGTCACATACTGTAAATTGTTTTAGAGAAGAGGAGTGAATTTAAGAATTCTTCAGAAGACCAACGAAAATGTAATGAGATTCCTTTTTTCTGTCCGCAGGGACGATGGGAAGGAGGGTCTGAAGTTCTACACCAATCCTTCATACTTTTTTGACCTGTGGAGAGAGAAAATGCTGCAGGACACAGAAGACAAGCGGAAGGAGAGGCGGAAACAGAAGGTATGTGTGGAAAATGACAAGCACAGGGCCCTCGTAGTAGACATTTTACTTTGAGGTGTTTGCGATGAGCACACGAACACCGAGAGTGCGAGTGAACAAGAGGCTTCCTGTAACCTCCACAGATACAGATTGATGTGCGCTGCATGAATAAACTTGATAGATTCGCAGGCCTGGCTTCATACCATGTGGCCTAATACATTAATCAGCCACCAGTCACAGATTAATCAACTCTTCCTCCAGTCAGTCAACCCTCTTAGTTATTACTTGTGTGATCATTAATTAATGGGAGCAGCTGCTGGTCACTTGCCCCCGCTTCTCACACGGAGAGCACTGTGAGTCATCTCTCTGCCTGTGTACAAACACACACACACACACACACACACAGCCTCATGAAGAAGATACACACACAAATTAAATGAAATAGACAATACACAAGATAGACGGGTTTCCCACCCCTAGTGTCAGGAGCTCTAATCAGCACCAGCTTGCATTTCCCTGCGTGGGAAGCAGGGTGTGCTCCACATTTTGCTTCCTCACAGTCAATCAAAGCTTATAACGGTCACGTCGACGAGGAATAAGGACGACGATATTACCAGTGAGGGGTTATGTGAATGAAGAGGATATAATTTGTGGGTTATGAGGTTTTTAATGATTGCTGGAATGATGCAGAGTGGACGGAGGGCAGGTTTAGCCAAAAATTAGTTGGGAGGATGGAGAGAGATTTACATGTTTTTTTTTGCTAATTGTGTATTCATCAGCGTTACATTAGCTCAATAAACAAATGCAGATTTTTTTAAAAAATGTAAAACAAAGCAGACAGCTCATTTGCAACAGTAGATAGACTTTATTTCCATCAGAGGTTTAGGTTGATATGACT
The DNA here is from genome assembly GCA_038419695.1 of Scomberomorus guttatus. Classification (NCBI taxonomy): domain Eukaryota; kingdom Metazoa; phylum Chordata; class Actinopteri; order Scombriformes; family Scombridae; genus Scomberomorus; species Scomberomorus guttatus. The sequence goes on from CM076462.1 coordinate 14,409,223, forward strand.
GCTTATAGCCGAAGCTCATTCCAATGATTTTATTCTAATTAAAGCCCCGGGTGGGCTCAGTTTGTAAAGCCATGTTCATTTCCCTCTTCACCACACTGGCAGTTAGACAGACCCCACGGAAAGGCCTAGAAGACATTCTCAGGGAGCGGGATGGATTAGAGGAATTACGCACACATATTTGTTGGTTTGTGCAACCATCATGGCTCATAAAAGGTCTGAATGAGGATCAGGGCAAATACAGCGTGAAGAGTTTATGTGTGCGTCAGTGGAAAGCGTATAGAATCAGGCATTGAAAGGAGGCTGGGAAATAAGTTAGAAGTTATGCGTAGACCTACACATGCACAAATGGGTAAAATTAAGTGTAAAACACTGGTAGATTTACACTTCATCACTTAGCTTAGTGAGTGGTTCTACCTTATCATCGTGTGTGTCGCTGTAATTATTCATACCCTTCGTGCTCTACCTTATCATTTCACCAGGAGATTACAGATTATCACCCATATCATCCTTTGCTTCTAAATGGTTATACAAACACACACTCAAACAGACAGAAAGGACGGACACACACAGGCATGGATGTGCAGTCAAGATCCTTCCAAATGGACCGTGATCTACCATGCAGCTGCGGTGTCGACCTAACAGGCCCTGCCACCTGTCAGTCAGCGTGACGCTATCTGAGATTGGCTGCCAAACACATTTTGTGCCGTGACAGACAATGTTCCAGTTCTCTCTCACTTTTCCTCCTCCCTATTGTCTGTCATGCAGTCTTTTTTTTTTTTTTTTTGCGACTTTATATTACAGCGGTTGAAATCAATATCACAATGCTAATAAGAAAAAAATGTGATATTTCACAATATGTCATTATGTATGCAAAAAAAGTTAAATTGACATTTAATGCTATAAATTTATGTGATGTTTTACATCAGACAACATTCTTCAAAACCTGCAATATCTGTCATTTAGTTTTTATTTGTATTTTGCTCCAAATCATTCATTTAGACAACAACACAATATGATCATACCATCATATCATCACAATACGATACCACTGAAAATCAGTGTTGTATTGTGAAAGTCAGTAAATGTTCCTTATACAGAAATATCCAGCCTTATTATCAGGGGTTTCTAAACATAGGATGGTGTATGTTGCACATACCGAATGGCAAAAAAACATTCAAATTTTCTCCATAAAATGAAAACAAATGAAAAAGGAAAGGAAACGAGGCTAATATCCAAACACTATCAATGCACAACAACTGTAGCCTAAAAATAACCGTAGGTGCGCATGCAAGGCAGCCAGGATTTCTAATGTACAAGATAATTAACCTGAAGATGCCTGGCGTGTTTAATAGAGATCTGGTCTTGTCTTAAGGAAGCTTTGTGTGTCTGACTTTTCAATGTTTTCCAAAAACATCACCCCTTGAGTCCAGTGAACCAGGAAAAAGGGTTTGGATGCCTTCCAGTGAAACGCAAAAGCAATTGACTTAAGCTGGTGAACAGGGAGACCCAGTTCATGGGTTAGGGTCAAAGTTTCTTCTCACACCACAACAAATCAAATATTTAGCCCAGGATGTTGAAGGACCGGATTGAATGATTCAGTGAGTGAAGTGGCGATGAGGAAATAATGCAAGCAGTGTCAAACCTTAAAACCCTTTTTTAAGCCTTGTTTTAAACAGAAGAACATGGATGTTAAATACTTCCTTCACTTCATTTATTCACTTAAAAAAGAGCCAGTTCTCAAGCAGCCTTGAACTTTCCTCATGTAAAGTGTCAGTGTTCTTCATTGTATCATATATTATAGAGGATAGGTCTCATTTGCGAGGATTAAAATTCAGAATAGTCTATGGTGTATCTCCTGGAGGAGGCTGAGCAAATCATGATGCAGAGTTTCAAGAAAAGTTTTTTTTTTTTTTTTTTACAGTGTGAAACATGATTTAAAAAGCCTGTTTGAAAAGACGACCAACTCACATCTATGGCATCATAAAAAGGTTGGAGTGTGAGAGTTGAAAGAAGTGGTGAAGAGAAACTACCTGAATGTTTAAAACAATTTTGACATCTGGAAACTGGCACTTGAAAAGAGAAAAAGAGCAGAAAGGTTAAGACTGTTCCATACAATATTTCTATTTTCTACTAGGTTTTTTAGTTTTAGTTGAATATACAGTATTTAATAGTAATGTAGTTATTTATATTCATAGTACGACTATATTACCAATAGTAATAGTTAGTCTGAAACCACATTTACACATTCGCAAACTACAGTACACACAGGCACACACAGATTAGCAGCCAGTGATAAATGAAAAGCAGCACAGGGCAGAGGGAAGGGAGCAGAAACCTGCAGTGTCCTAATCTCATTAGCTCCTATGTTAGCCCCCGCCTCAGTGGATTAGCAGTAGACTATGTGCTGAGCCAGTCAGTCTGAGGGAGACACAGAGAGAATGAGAGGAAAGTCCCAGGGACTCACTAGAGAAGAAGCTAAAGAGACAGAGAGAGAGAGAGAGAGAGAGGAAGTTGGCAAGACAGGAGAAAAAGAGCATTGCCGCCTCTCCTTGAGATCAGTGTTTGAGTCCGCACTACATCGCTGTTTGTCTCGAGAGTCTAGATCCCCTGTGGAGAATCCCCTTTGGCTCTGCCTCTCCTCCTATTGTCTCATTATAGCGCTCACAGACATCCTAATGGAATATATTGACATTAAAGTTGCAGCCTTTTTTTCTTATTTATCCTACTCTAAAAGTGTCACTGCCAGTCCTCATTAAAACCAGCGGGTGCTCATCGATTCAGCTTGACTAATCGGCGAGCCAGTATAAAAACTTTTTCATGCATTGTCACAGGTGACCGGTGAAGAAATCTCCCCCGACTAAATTCTGAAATGCCAAAGTATCAAAAGACTACAAGGGCTTAAAATTGCGAAAGGCAATTTCAGATGTAGGGACAAACCACAGACCAATAAAGAACAATTTTTTTTTTACTTTTTATTCCTGTGAGACACACACACAGGATGGTACCTAATAACAAAAAACAATGACAAAACACACATACTGTAGCTGTAAGCAAAGACCGTCATGATTCAAGAGCTTTTATTGTCACATCTACAAATATACATTATATTGCACATAGGTGATATATATATAGGTATATATAGACCCCCCTTTGCTGTGGTTGCCATGGCAACCGCTCGGGTCCATTCGAGAGACATCAGCAGTGTGACGCAGAGATGGACCGAGACCGACACCCTGAACGGTGCCCTGCTACGGGCCACAGCGGCTGCATACATCCGGTGCCCGGTGAAAGATATTTGGACTAGGAAAAGGGTCCCGTTTCACCTCAGCCTGAACTCAGTCGCTCCAGCGCAAAAAGATAAATGACTTTCATCCAGACTGCGGTGGAACGTTCATTGAGTATTGGAGCCGCATATGAAGCTTTCTTTATTGCTCAGACACAGTAGAACACGGGGGATTCATTTTAAAAGTTGACCTTTCATCTTTCAACCATTATGATTCTTTGGCAGCAGTGGTCCCAGCTATCTTTAGTATACTGCACCAAGTACATCTTGGGGTTACTGTAAAAGTCATGTTTACAAAAACCATTATCTTCCAGCAAAAAAATGTACATGTTAAATATTTCAGCCTGCCTTGTCCACAACACAGTTACAGCACGTACCAGGCTTAATGGTTGTTTACGACCAGAGAGAGATGTTCTCTTGAGCAGCAGATATTTTTTGCATGAACAGCACCTTTTTATACACGTGAGGATTAGGAAGTATGTTTAGTGTGTTGTAAAACATATGCAACCCCCTTATTAAATCACTCGTGTGATTTCAGTATGCTCGCCCTACATTCTCTATTGGTCAACTTTGTATGCACGAATTTGTCCATCTGCAGGACAGTGACGACAGTTTTGCACAAGATCACTTGGAATTTTAATTATGGACGGACGTGATCTGCTGTGACTTTGCAGTCCTTGTTATACATGGACCATTTGGATGCTTTGCTCCAAGGGACAGGTTAAAAAAAGGTGATTTAGATGGCACAATGTGCTGGATGGTTTCTAATGAGCCTAAGAAAGTGGACAGGTTGCTGCATCTGCACACTCCAAGACAAGATTTATTCTGCCAGTGTGCTAATGACTCACCTCATCATGTTGTTCTTGTAGCTTGTCACAAGCTAGTGCAACTGTTTGAGTATTTGTTAGCTTGTGATTAATTTGAAACATTTAAGGCAAGGCAAGAGCGCGGTTTGGAAATGACATTCGGCGATGTAACTTGGGGGCTTATTTATGTTTAGTGTGACAAGATGATATCCAGCCTTTGCAGACAGCGCATTTGCAGTAACACTCCTCTCTTCCACAACCTACATACAGTGTGTGAACTGTCAAGACTGACTTGCAGTGAAAGTAAAAATAGAGCTTTTAACAGTTATATCTCGGATACATTTTCCGTTTTTATAAAAACAGTTTTCACCGCCAAAAATAGCAATAATGTAGATTATTTATAAATTGTTGGAAAACATTTGAACATGTGATATTTTGTAGTGTTTCAGTGGCCCCGGCAGAGAAAGAAAAGAGAAATACTGCTGTAGGATCTCTCTTCCTCTGTCTTCCTTCCTGTCAACGTTTGCTTTACAGTTTCCCTTCTAAATCTCGGTCTAACTCTGTCTAACTCTGTGCAGCTGGAAATGCCTTATCTTGTGTGTCCCAAGGGCCTTATAAGAGTCCACTCTGAAACCCCTCCTCCCTTCCTCACTCCCCCAGAGGTAAGATCTTCCCCCCCTCATGCCCCTCCCGCAAGAGCATCTGCTCCCCACGCGGTAGCCTGCAGCCCTCCGATACTAACTGATGCTCTGATACTAACAACCCCTCCAGTATTTACCTGTCCTGACTGTATCCCAGTTCTATAATAAGGGTAGGAGACCAGGACTCACTGACTTTGGATACCTTTTGTCAATAATCTTACAAAAATAGATTTTCCCCTTAAATCTAGTAGTTTGTAGTTTCTAGTAGCTGTCTGACAACATGTAGCTCTTCAGTACATTTTTTCAGTACAACAACTTGGCAAAATATTTGCAAAAATTCAAAATAAAGTAAATGACAGTTGAATGCTTTAAGCCACGGTTCACAGTGTGTTTCGGCCATATCTGTCTGTTTATACCTTGATATCTAGGAAGTAGGACACTATTAGAATAAGGAATTTGGGACACAGCCAAGGAGTAGACTCTTCACTAACAGCAAGAGATCTCAGATCAGTCATATGTTTGCCAGGTTTGAATGAACTGCACATTGCTGTGGAACGGGAGCCCTCTCCAGCTGACTTGTTTGCCTCGCTGAGATTGTTTTGGTGGTCATACTAACACTGATTTCTTCCTCTGTGTCAACTGGATTGCTGCTAGAAATATGTGTGTTTTTTTTAATTGTCCAATGATTATCTCATCAGAGGAACAGTAATTTCAGATATTGTAGAAGTATGTACAACACAAATCGAATAGATGAGCAGCAGCAGTAATGTGTGTATTGTGTTAGGGGTTTGTATTATTGTCAGCAGCGGGGTGGTCCATTGGCCATGCGCCTATGCGGGCCTCCCTGTGGGGGTTTACTCGGTAACATAGCTGCAGTTCTGCTGAGTCTGTCACATTGAACATACAAAACTACACAAACACCTGCAGGTACACACAAAAAACTGCACATACAGTACACGTATGTATGCCTATATGTGCACAGACAGACACATGCGATTGCATTCTGTACATAACATAAATCCATACACAAACACACACACACACACACACAAATTGCTTATACGCAGCGACACTCTCTCTGACAGCACCAGTCCATTCAGATGAAGGATGATGACCTAACAGAAGCACACAGCCCTCTGAAATTAGCTACATTTATAAAAGCTGTGACACACACACACACACACACCACACAGTCCCTGTTTCTCATTTTCTCTCTTACATAAATACAGTGTACTTCCCCCCTTGTTTACTCTTTGCTTCCTCCCCCCCACCAAGACTGTTGTCACATCCAGATTGCTGCATTAAAACTTTCACTCTGTGATGCTCTGTTGGACAGATGGTTGTCTGGTGGCATTATGTGTTTGACTCTGTCTCTTTACTTGTGTTTCCTTCCCCTTTTATCAACCACCTGTTCTTCCCGTCACTCCTTATTTTAATATCAATAAAACCAAAATCCCATAATAATAGACTGCAAACCCCAGAGAAGTGTTATAGTGTGATCACTTATTATTTTGCAAATGTGCTCTTTAATGCTTCTTTAAATATTGCCAGACAATAACTGCAAACCTCTCAGGAAGTCAGAGGTCAGTCAAAGTAAAATTAATCTTCCAAATTAAATGGCAGAAATTGCAGCTGAATTTTAAAGGCTCAGCACAGTTTGGGAAAATGGCAATAAGTTAAAATATTTGACCTTCTGATGCAGCTCCTTCGGCCTCGGCAGACAGTGTTGTCAGGATGCATTGCTTACTCATGTTTGGAATGAATAATATTCAGTTTGTCAGTCCAGATATGTGAAAGTGCTGGAGGAGAGTACGAGGCGGATGGTTGTCTGGATGCGTGTGTGTGCGTGTGTGCATGCGCTTGAGCGCAGTGGCTTCCCCTTAGCCAGTGCCTCATCAGGGGTAATGGGCCATGATGAATCAGAACCCAATCAATGTGCATTACCATTAGGATTTATCCCCGTGCTCGCTCTCAGCGGCCTGGCAACAGCAGTGGATGGGCAAAATCAACATCATTTAGCCAAAGCAGAGGAGATGCTGTCCACAACCCACGATGTGTTAAATCAGCCGACTGTCAGCCAGCATGTTTCATTTGAAGACCAGCTCACACACACACACACACACACACACACACAGAGTTATTTAATAAGCAGGATAGGCCACCCTGCAGGATCTATGTGACATAAAAGAAATCAGTTAGTATTGGTTTTAATGGAGAGTGCCAGTTGCGCAGGCTGGTGCAATGATGGGGGAAATGATACACCAACACACAAATTCCACGAAAAGACCAAAACCAACAATGACTTGATCCTACTAGCAAGTGTTGGCCTGTGTAGTCAAAGCCTCATACAGCTTATTCCTCTGTGCCACATTCTTCAATTGTTGTCCAAAAAAAAAAAAAAAACACATCAATGAGACACATTGCGTCATACAGCGTCCTGCTGCCGTAAATACTCATTAGGGCTCAACTAGTAGCTAAAAACTACAATACCCAGCTGTTTTAATAAATTATTTAGCCTTTTTATTTTTATGAAAGTATACATTCATGACAAATTTTGATAGATTTACATCAGTGTGAACAAATGGGCTGCGGAAGTCAGAAAGTATTGAGAGACCCACTAAGATGATGTTGGATTTGTTGACACCAGCGTTATCCTCTAAGAAAATGTGCTGATAAACATAGAAAATGTGTTTTTATTTGTGTTTTTATTATGTCAGGATTGCATATTACTATGATGATATGAATGCATAAGGTGCTTTAGGATAACTAAACTAATTGAGAAGGTGCTTTCATGCATACCAGTATTTAGTTGAACTGTGAAATGCCCCCTTCTTCATTTTAGTGTCCTTGTTGTTGTTGTGCTCCAATGTGCCATGTATTATTTTGAGTTGACTCACACGTGTGTGCGTGTTTGTTTTGCATGTCATTCCTCACTGTGTGCTGCTGTTGTAGGTCGGAAAGTTGTTCCCCACATGTAGAAACACACCTTTGTAGTTTGTCCTCCATTCCAGTGAGATCTCTCCCTTTCTGCCTCAGTCTCCTTTCTGTTTGTGCCGAAGCTCGGCTCTGTTTTTTCCCAGTTGTATGTGTGTGTGTGTGTGTGTGTGCGTGTGTGCGTTTGTATGTTCACACTGGACTGCGTGTGCCGCTGTGCCCTACCTGCATTGTGACATCCCGAGCCGTGCACGTTGTCATTTTCTGTTTAACAGCACTTTTCTTTTCCCCTCTTTCCCTTTTGTCCCCACTCTGTCCTCACCACCCACTCTGTTTTTGTCCCTGTTGACTGTGTGCAGCGGTGTTGTGCTCAATCCTGCGCCGTGTTGATTTTTTGACCCGCTCCCCTCACCCCTGGTGCTTCTCTTGTGGTTTTTGTTTTTGTTCTTGTAGTTGCAGGACCCCCGCATGTATGATCAGGTCTATAGGTACTTAGACCTTCCAGGGCAGGTATGTGAAAATACAGCGATTATTTCCAAACAATGTGTGTGATTTCTGCCATAGCGGCTCAGTTTCTTTTTTTGTGTGTGTGTTGAAAGTCAGTCATGCTGAAGTCTGGGAGGCAGGGAGTGCTGTTTGACAACGGACTTGAGTAAATGCTTTTCATACATGTAAAAAACGTTTCAAATTACACTACTACTTTCTGAGTTCCACTTGTATAATAATTTGATTTAGTCTAAGTCAGTCCGTTAGCACTCCCTCTTCCCAAACTGGTATGACAGTATTTACTTTTCTGTTTTTTTTTTTAGAATCCTGCTTCTTAATCATTTGTGTGATTTGCCTTTTCAGCGAGCTAGTTCAGGACATCAAGTCCACATCATCTAGTTAAAGATTGCAATTGTTGCTATGACAGTATCTATCTGCTATGTAAAATCAAGATGAAATGTGCAGGAATGAGGCTTTGGTTTAGTGTATATAGATCTTTATGTGGCACATGGACAGTTAAATGAAAATGGCGTAGTGGCATTCAGTTTTAAAGAAGGGTGTAAACATTTTGATTTGGTTTGTGTGTTTGGTCTTCTACTTGAATAGTCATAAAATGCTTCTTTTACTCGTGTTTCTTTTTACTTCTAAATCTGACAACAAATCTCACCTGTTGTGATAGTGTGTAACAGGCGCTCACTGTCTGTTTTGTCTTATAAGATGAATGAAATTTACTCAACAGCAGCTAATCTGTCTTCTCTCTCCTCCTCTCTCCTTCTCATCTCCGTTCACAATTTTTCTTTCCTCCCATCCCCAAACCATCTCTTGTAAACTTTTGTTTGGTCCTTACTGTTTCCCACATCTCGCTCGTCTCCCTCTTCCCTCGAACCATTTCTTCCGACAACATCATCGCTGTCATCTCGTTCTGCCACCCTCGACCACCCGCCCTGCCAAAGCTGAAGGCAATAGACCGTCCTCAGGAGCCGGAGAAGGTACCTCGGGCACCCCACGATCGTAAAAAGGAGTGGCAGAAATTGGCACTGGGTGCAGAGCTGGCACAGGACATACCCGACGACAAACACAGAGAGGCCAACGGCTCCGCAGGTTACCACGACAACAGGTGTGTGATGGTGGCCCTCCTGGTGTGAGGTTACACCACATTTTAAACCATGAATTATTAACCTGTTTGACTGTCTAGTAGGAAATTGGTTCTAACCAACTAAAAATTTCTTCTCTCTGACTGCTGTTCAGCCTGTTAGCAGTTCACATTAGGTGTCAAATGACGGGAATAACATGTACATATACATCCTGGTAACCATGGAAATACAGAATGTATAACTCCTGATTGAAAAGAGCTTTAAAAATACTGATTATTCTGCAGGATGTAATCAGTTGGATCTACAAAAATTGTGCCCGTTGCACAGAGAATGGGTTCTTGCAATTTACACCTCACTGGCACCGAGGAAATGCAGCCACAACAGCGATGATTAGGGTCCCTCACAGTTCTGATAGCATTTATTATGCCTCAAAGCGCCAGTGCCACTCTTATTCAATAATTTCCCTGCCAGTCAATGAGATTAATGAAAAAAAGATTTTATTCAAATTGGTGTTTTTTCTTTGATTCGTCAGTGCCATGAATAACTGACATAAAATCTTTTCTCCGAGCATAGTTTGAGTATAAATGTAAGGTAAACTGATACCACAGTGTGAGTTCACTTAAAATGATGTGAATGAATGCTCTTTGATGTCGTGGTCAAACAGACAAGGTGTGCATGATGCACAGCACTGCCAAAGCACATTTACATTTGCAGCTTTCTGGTGCAAGACAGCAGAAGAAAAAAACATCTGATTAACTTTCATTTTTTCATGAGTAAAAAGGCTGTTTTGTTATTCTTCCTGTGTCGAAATATGTAGATCAGATGTTGAATCAACAGAGCAACTAAGAAGAGCATGATGGCGTCCCTAAGAGCTGTAAAATGTTAATATTGTTCATTCACAGAAAAGAGTTTCAGCTTGTTGAAAGTGTTATTTTCTAAATGCGTCTCTTCTCCTGCAGTACTCTAACATACGATATTTTATTTTTACTTTTAGCACAATTGATTTTGAGCTGCTTCATAAATACGGGATTGAGTTTTATTTAATTTAAGTGGACTCTTACATCCTCTGTACATGAACCAAACAATCACTTTTAGTCCACTTCTATATAATGACCTTGTTATTTCATTATCAGTGTTGTTGTTAATTATAATGTTTCACAGCCTCTAAGTGGTGGTGAGATGATTACAGGCTGAGAAAGAAGAAAAAACATAGTTCCGCTAAGTAACATTATATAAATTTTTTCGGACTTTTCAGAAGGATATAAGGGAAAAGTCACCTCTCATTGACTCATGTAGATGTCATTGTAAGGGGCCATAAAGTGGTTAGAAATCATCGGTGTATTTGATATGTAGCATGAGCATTAAGTCGTAGCCACGATATCTGATCTTTCTGTTTTTAGCTGATTTATTTTGCCTGTGATAAAGTTATGACAGAAAAATGAATTTATTCAGGTAAAATACGACTGAAAGTGACAACAGACACCAAATGAGAGCAAAAGTCAGCGAGGGGAAGTCATAGAGTGACCCAAACATAACGTGGGGGTAAAAGACAAGTGAGAAAATGAAAACGCATCTCTCTGCTCAGGGCTCCGTTGTACATGGAGCATTTGGACGGACCCTTCTCGCTGGCGGCGCTGCCCTACACCCAGATGAACGAGCTGCTGAACCGTAGCGGGGACAGAATGTATTCGCGGCCCCACGACCCTCCACCGCCTCCACCCCCCATGCACTCACTGGGAGAGATCAAGCCACCCTCTGTGATCAGGTGGGACATGCCCCAAAACACAACACACCTCTGTTTTGTAAGCCGCTCACTGACACCGTCAATAATACTTATTTTTCATAAAAATGATTTCAAATCTTTAGACAGCACTCGCATTTGCATGCCAGAAAGCGAGTTTGCTAACTTACCTGATTCAAACAAGTGTGAAAAATTATTCATAAATACCATTTCACACAAAAATGCAATCCTGCCCCGTCACTTTGGTTTGTTTGTTTATCTTCTCTTTTCTCTTACGGATCAATTGGTCATAGCGAGTGGCAGCCCATTACTTTTTTTGTGTGTGTTTATTCTGTTTAAGAGGGTGAAGATTTTCTGCTCTGTTAAAGCTTAGCAGACAGAGGAGAAGGGATGGATGGATGGATGGATGGATGGATGGAAGGATGTTTTGTGGACCAAAGATGGAGAAAAAAAGAAAAGACAAGGAGAAGGGGAAGGATCAATAATGTGTTAAGGCCACTGAGCGTATTACAGGTTGTTATTCTGCTGCACACTTTTGCCGCATATGTCACCGTTTGAAGGGATGGAGAGATCAGAGGGAATGATTAAGGCTGCGGCTGCAGCACCAGGAAAATATCTCATTGATTTTTGCAGAAGTCCTTTCAGCTTTTTTCTCCTTTTACTCAAAACCTCTTTCCGCACATCTTTGTCTGTCCCCCTGTTCTTATTTACTCTTCAATCTTTTTCTGACCTTCGGTTCTGGTGTCATAATGCTTCTTCGTTATTATCGTCATGTTCTGTGTCTCATTTTCTCACTTTATTCTCACTTCATCCCTTCTAAAATATTGGTACCAATACAGCCTCAAGTGTGCTCGGAGGAAATACTCATTTCCTCTCCCTTCTCGCTCGCTGTGCTTTTTGTCTGAAGCAATTTTCTTGGTAGGAAGAAAATTTACTTGTGAACATGTCAGTCTTTGTGTTGCAGTGTCCTGGTTAATAGCTCAATCCACCCGTACAGCGCCGGCATCAGTGAATGGCCACTACTGATAACATTCTTTCTCCAGTCAGGTTTAGATGCTTTGTGCTTTCAATACTCCTCTCTGATATGCAATGTCCTTTACCCTCTAATTTAGCAGTCTAACATGATGCACCTTTTGGCAAGCTGTGATTTGCAGTATTTTTGTGTTTTGCTGATCGAGTTAAGAATCGCCTGCAGGGGAACCATCACTCCATCCAAACTTCTAAATCTCTCTAACACTGTAATTCAAAATTCACTTCCACCAGTGTCAGTCCTTGTAAACACGACATTTAACTCCTTAACATCCAGTTTACCATTTTCATTTCCCCTCAGGCACCTTTTAAGGTGGAAACCAATCATCTTATTCAACCCTGTTTGGCAGTATAGCATACACTCTATACTCAGCATGAGTTTGTATGGTTTAAGAGGTCAGGGTGAGCAGCAGCTGAGCCTGATTTACTGCTGCACATTTTTCAACTATTCAACTATTATAAATACTCATATCATTAAAAAAAACAGAGCAAAATAAACATCTTCTTCTGCAACAGTGAAAAAGTGACGTTGATGGGTTCACTCTTTGTTTCCCTCACTCTTATTCTCCATCATGACCTGCTTTTCTTTCTCTCTCTTCTTCCCTCCAGCTCCAGTTCGGGTTTTTCCGACAGCAGACCTCAGTCTCCAGCCCGGACAGCAGGCCTCAACTCCAACACTCCTCCTCCTCCGCCTCCCCCGCTTCCCCCTCCGCCTCCTCCCTTACCCTCCGCGGGCCTGCGGGGCACACCTCCTCCCCCCATTCCCCCTCTACCAGTCCAGCAGCAGCCCCCGGCCATCCCGCCTCCTCCGGCCCCTCTCCAGATTGCCCCGGGAGTGCTCCACCCGGCCCCTCCACCCGTGGCGCCTCCCCTCCACTCCTCCTCCCCGGCCCGTCTCCAGCAGGTCCTGGACAAGGGCCCACCCATGGGCTCTGCGACTCAGTCAGACGGCACCATCCTCCCTCCTCCGCCGCCGCCTCCTCCTCTGCCCCTCACTGGGGGACGGAGCTCCTCGCCCTGTCCATCAGGCCCGCCACCTTTGCCGGCCTTCCCCTCAGCAGGAGCCATGGCCTCCCCGCCGCCCCACGCCACCGTCCACGATGTGGGGAGCAAGAGGCACCATCCCACCAATCTGCCACCCATCAGCGATGCTCGCAGTGTGCTGCTGGAGGCTATCCGAAAAGGTGGGCCATTCCCCTTTAAAGCTGCAAGAAGTCATTTTTTTTTGACATGGCAGCTGTTTGATATTTCCTCATAAATTCGTCATCAAATCATTCTTTTCCTCTGTTGCCAGTAGCTTTAGCCAGCAATGATGTGAGACCTGTTTTTTCTGGATAAAGCATTCAGTCTGCTGCTTAGAGAGAGAAAGTTTAATTCCTTAATTGTTTTATTTGCCAGTGATTGCGTCAAATGAGACAAAAAAATGTAAAGCTGCTCTATCAACAAATTATATGAACAATGGATCAAATGACAATGTGTAATTTGGAAGGGGTCAGCCCTTGTGATGAACATAGATATATATCACATCCCTGCAGCGCCCCTCAGCATCACCAAGCTCTACAGCATCTTTTACTGGTTTTACGGCTCCGTCTTTACTGTTTTGGTTCACTCTTACCACTGTCATCATCATTTCCAGCCAATTTCAAGCTCTAAAAATCTCCTGTAAGCTACCTGTCCAGCATGTGAGCTGGTGAACAAGAGCAAAAGAGAGCTAAAAGGAGAGAGAATATTAGATTTGTCATGTGTGAATAAGCCACTGTTTTCTAAGTTCACCCAACTTTCTGAGGTGAGTTTTAAGTTGAGGATATACGTCACAGAATGGACATTTCACTCTGCTGCAGTCCTACTCTGCGATTGTAATTTAGTTTGATTAGATTGCTTTTCACCTAAGTGACACTTTTCAGGACAAGTCTATTATTAGTTCATCAGAAACTAAAGACTTTCCCTGCCTGTCACTTCTTTTTCCCGCTACAGGCATCCAGCTGCGGAAAGTAGAGGAGCAGCGAGAGCAAGAGGCTAAGCATGAGCGTGTTGGCAACGACGTGGCCACCATCCTGTCACGCCGCATCGCCGTGGAGTACTCCGACTCCGAGGACGAGTCAGAGTTTGACGAAGGAGACTGGATGGAGTGATGGCAGCCAGGGGGAAGAGAAAGCAGCGCTGGCGGCAGAGGACAAAACATGTTCAGGTGCCCCCCCTCCCCCCTCTCTCCAACCCTGCACTCCACACCTCGCCATCAAAGAATCCTTTCTACTCCGGAAAGAAGAGAAACATTGTTGTTGCCCACATTTCCTCTGTCGAGCTTTTTTATCTCGTCATATCTCTGTCTCGTTGTGGTTTGTGTTCGGAGGAGAATCTCCACGTCGCCCTTGTCGGTCTTTCTAGTGTTCCAAAAGAAGCTTTTGCATTCATTCTTTTCTGCATTACCACACAACCTTGTTTCTGCTGGATTTCCTGTGATGAAATCCCCCATGTTTACTATTGTTATTCATGAAAATAACTTTTTTGAAGAACCACTTGTTTTTGTTTCTTATCTGTACGTCAATGTTTAAAAAAAAAAAACAAAAGAAAATAGAAAAGGAAAAAATGAAGGCATGTTGCATCTGTCCTTAGTTCTCTAGCACAGTTTTGCCACCTAGTGGCTGAACGTGGCATTGAGTGAATGCTGTTTATTTTACCGTCTTTTATTTACTTTTTCTGCTGAAACATTTGCGGTATTAACGGGCCAGTAGATGCCAATACTGACCACTTCTTGAACAGTCACTCAGTGTGAACACCAGCTGTGATTTCATCCTGCTGGCTTGTCTTTAGTTATCAGGACTGACTTTACCACTAAGAACAAGCAAAAGATTGTGTTGGTACGTCATGTGATGATTGTTGTATGGTTGTGGTGAAAACGAAGAAGGGGAAAAGCATACGGCCGCTTCAACCACGTGTGTGCGTATCCATCCACTTACACCTTACACCTTTACCCCAGGGAAACGTATGCCAAGAGATTGAGCTTTTTTTCGTCTGTCCGGGTTCTGCGGCTTCCTGAGGAGCCACGTACGCTCATGTTGACATCAGGAAACGTCAGATTAACACTGAGCCATTTAGTATTTTGAGCTCCCATCTTTTTCTCACATTCTTTGCCACAAGAACAGACACAAGAAGAGATTAGATGCTGTAGATGTGCATCAGATTTCCTGCCTCTGATGAATATTCAGTACGTAAGTAAGGGAATCTCCGTATTTTGAGAAGGTACCCGTTTTAATGAGAATCTGACCAACACCAGGTACAAACCACTCAACACCACTGAAGGCAGCTTTTCCCTCAGATCCCCCTTTACTGTGTACCTGCCCACTAACGAGAAGCCTTACCTCGTTTGGTTCCATTGTTGTTCATAAGAATACACTTTGCGTGATACTGCCTTTTTGAGGCCTAAAAGAGAAGGATACATTATGCCTTGTTTTGGCTCATTTCAGAGAAAATGTCTGCCATCTTTTCCGTTTGTTCTTTCTTCTACTTGCCTTATTGTTCGTACTAAACGTATCGTTGAGTTGATGAATGTATTGTGCTGTTACTACTTACTTGCCTGCGCTTGTATGGATTTGCTGTTTCTATGTTTCGGGGGAGGGGGGAGGGACAGGGGGACAGAAACCCTGGTTTGAAAAAAGAAAAAAGATCAGATCAATACTGTATACCATGTAACTTATGTAACTGTTGACTGTAACAGTTTGCTTGAATTAATAAAAATCTAATGTTACGTTTCAGCTCTGAATGTTAAGAGGGTTTGTTGCTGTGCTGAGTTTGTCTCATCTCCTCAGATGAGCCCTGAGCCGTGTTTTGTTCTTCAAATGTGGTTTAACTAATCCAGCATTCTTCTGTCAGGATAAAATGATCCTGCTAATCCAGCTAACTTGATTTTTTTTTTTAAAAATGCAGTTAGAGAATTGATTTTGTTAATCTTGAATAATTTATATTTTGACACAAGGGCAACATGAGTAGCACTCCTGTGATTGGCTGATCATTTGATTGCAGTTGTCATGTAGGGAAACCTCCCAGCATGCACTAAACATGTTCTGCTTTGTTACTGGTATAATTATGTTTTATAATGTACTTCCACACTTCCATTGTTGTTAAAAAATTTGTTATTAAGTGTGAATGTAGTTGGACCGTAAGTAAAGTTGCGTGCATGATTGACAGATTTAATCACATGGCAAAGTGTGTTTAGTAAACAATCAGACTTAAATACTAAACTTAATGAAGTACATTAATTTATAAGCTTATTAGAATTCTAAATAAATGTGTTGTTTAAATCTAAGTTTACACAGTCTGCAATTACAATTAATACATTTTAGTGTTCAAGTGAGATATTCCTGTTATAACATAATGTTTTCTGGTTCCACTGGTCTTTTAACATTCAGAACATTTTAAATGAGTTTTTGTCTGTTGTAGGATTGATTTATTTTAGGGTACCTGTTTTATTTTATTATTTAATCATGTGTAAGTATAATAATAACCCACATTTTCTCATCTAGAATCATCATATCTCTAAGAAAAGCAGTCATTCGTGTTTAGAAATGTGTTCTAATGGGTTCCTAAAACATCCAGGACTTGTTTATCTAAAGGATTCTCCTAAATAATCTACATCTGGAACTGCAGTGAAGCGCCGCGATGACTTGAGCTTGAAGAACTAAAGAAAGTTGTGAGTGAAGATCAAGAGTGAATGTTAAAATTGCAAATTCACTGTTTCATGTGCTGTCACACTTTCACTCTCACTCTCTCCTTCTGTTCGCATATTTCTCGTCTCATTCTCACTCTGCTCATTTTTTTCTCCAGTTTGTCTTTGCCTTTCCCTCTACTTCCTCCTCTCCTCTCTGTCGCTTTCTTCCCCTGTCCGCTCTCTCTAAACAGAGGACGCTCCTGGAGTTTTCATGTTTGTTATCTTGTCACTCTCATTATAATCTTATTTTTTTCGTCCTGTCACTCTTTTATCCCTTAAGCCCGCCGTTTTCAAAGACGCTCTGGGCATTTCAGCTTTAATGTCAGGATGGCACATGACATCTGCGCCTGAAAAACACGTCAGCTCTGGAGCCGCAATGGATTATAACTTCAGTACGCTGTGCAGCTCACACGTCGTAGTTTGCAGCACACTGGTAGCAGGAAGCTTATTAAAAGTGTGAGAGAGCATGTGTGTGTGTGTGTGTGTGTGTCTCTAAGGGGAGCTGATGAAAAAGAGATTTAATTACCAGATACAGTGTGTTATTCTATTCGTGCTGGGATAATGTCCAACTGTTTCACCTTGGAGGAAATTGCCTGATTTGTTTTCTTCCCAACATTAAACTGTAGTCAACAGACCTGAAATAGCATTTGCAAATAATCATCAGCTGGTGTACTTTAGTATCACGCTGATGGGTTTTTCCACATTGGACAATCATTTTTATAGCTTCTACTTACTGCACAGTATTCCACCTGCCCGTTGTTCCAAATAATTTAGCGTAAAACAAAAGCTAAAAAATAAGACTACGCTGCCCTAATGCTGATAGCCAAAGTGTTCCTCTTCACTGTAATCTACACAGCGGCAGACAGTTCATCGTAACAACTACCCCACAGTGGAAATAGATTGTATAGAAAGCCTTTTGTGAGCAATAAACCGTATATGACTTCTTTTAAACACTATTTTAATTACAGACGTGGCTGAAATTATTGGTACCCTTGCATTTTATATATTAAAATAATGCACCATTCGCTCTGAACAGTGTTGAAATTAAAAGTTTTTTTTTTATTATCAATGCATGTCTGTGTTTGCTTTGCAGTGGAGCAAAACAGAAAAAGTTTTTCATGCTTATTCTACAAAGATTTTCTAAAATAGCTTGGACAAAATTATTGGTACCCTTTAAAAGTTGTGAGAAATAATTGATTTGTAGTGATACTTTAAGCAGACTGTTGTGTTTTTAATTAGTATCACAGGTGTTTTTAGTCTTATAATCACTCATGCAGCCAGTTTAAAACGGGGAAAATTACTGACTGTGCTGTTTTGAGCCACTGTGTGCCTCATGTTGAACTTGGAAAACAGAAGGAAAAGTAGAGAATGGTCTGAAGAGATTAGACAAAAGGTAATAGCCAAGCATGGTCAATGTAAAGGTTAGAAAACCATCTCCAATTAGCTTGATGTTCCTGTGACCACTGTTGCCAATATTATTAAGAAGTTTAAGGCCCATGAAGTGTAGCCAACATCTCTGGATGTGGTCGCAAGAGGAAAATTGGCCCGAAGTTGAACAGAAGGATTGCTCGAACGGTCCAGAAAGAACCAAGGAAACTTCAATACAGATCCAAGCTGATCTTCAAGTTTAAGGTCCAATAGTTTCAAGTCGCTGTCTGAAACAAAACTTCTAAGAGGGAGACACAAAAAAGCCAGACTGGACTGGACAAAATGCATGTTGACAAGCCACAGTCCTTCAGGGAGAATGTGCTTTGGACAGATGAAACAAAATTAGAGCTTTTTGGTAAATCACACCAACCCTATGTTTACAGAAGAAGAAAATGAAGCCTTCAAATAAAAGAACACCATGCCTACAGTGAAACATGGAGGCTCAGTGATATTTTGGGGTTTCTTTGCTGCCTCAGGCACTGGGTGCCTTAAATCTGTGCAGGGCACGAGGAATTCACAAGACTATCAAGGCATTTTGGAGCGAAACATACAGCCCAGTGTCAGAAAGCTGTGTCTTAGTCGCAGGTCATGGGCATTCCAGCAGGATAATGACCCCAAACATATATCAAAAAGCACCCATGAGTGGATGAGAAGAAAACATTGGACCGTTCTGAAGTGGCCTGCTATGAGTCCTGATCTGAATCCCATTGAACATCTGTGGAAAAAGCTGAAACTTGCAGTTGGGAGACTGAGCAGTTTGCTCAAGAAGAGTGGGCCAAACTACCAGTGAAGCGTAGAAAGGGTAACAGTATCTTTGGCCGTGCTATTTTCATTTATTTTAAATAATGTGTTAATTTGTAAATCAAAAGCAAAGTTTCAGTTATATTCAATGTGAATTACAATGATGGATACCATATACAGTACTGTCAGTTTCAACTTAATACACAGAAAATTGGTTTTTTGTTTTTTTTAAAGGTGGAAGGTACCCATATTTTCAGCCACGTCTGTACATAATGCCAGTGATTTTCCAGTACCTAGTTTCTGGATCATGCTGATACACGCAGACACGCACATCTGCTGATCGTCTCTTTATTCGGCAGTAATACTGACACCGAATTCTACTGAGACTATTCTGTCAAGATGTCGAAATGTGTATTAACACTGAATAAACATAGCTGCACCCAAAACGCTAAAAAAATAAGGCATTGATTGAGAAGCAAGAACTGAAATGTATTTACAGCAGAATACTTCAGTCAAAAAGCCTTTTATATACAGAACTGTTCACTATTGACATGATCTACAGCTTAACACTGGTGTAGAGAAAAAGGAAAACAACAAAGTACTAAATAAAGTATATTCATAGTCAATGTCAAGTTACCCAACCAGTGTGTGTGTACTGTCATTTACAGCTATGTAGCAACCTTAGTAAATACCAGCGTTAATAACACAATAAGTGTGTATTACAATATATCTGCAGTTTCAGAAAGCCTGCAAGACATTTCATGCTAACAAGAGCCATTTAAAAAGAAAATACACAGCAACAACGCTGGTAAACCAATTTATCTCTACTAAAAGTTACTACTAAATGCTCTGAATCTGTAGAGGAAGAAAAGGGATTTCACACTATTACTGTCGTTATTATTGTTGCAGAGTTAAAAAACAGCAAAAAACAGGTTCAACCCTGCTAGTACAAATTAGCATGCAGTGCCAAGTGACTGAGTGATAAAACAAGATGTTGTTGAGTAAGATATTGTTTTGCTGTTTAAGGCTGTGAACTTTGATGTCTTTTCAAGGGCTCATGTACTCTGTGGAACTTAGACCCTCAAATCTGCTCTGTTGGCATGTCTCTCTTCTCTCTTTGTCTCTCTTCACTTAACTTTGAGGGTGTTATTTTTCTTTCGGGGCGGTTCTTTCTGGACCTGGCGGGCTCGTGTGCCCAAGCCCAGAGACTGCAGAGACTCTGTGATGAAGCGCTGCGTGGGAGAAACACACAGCATCACCAGCAGCTTCGCGTCGCCGCCTGGTGGACAAGATAGAGAAGGACAAGAGGTTGTCAGGATGAATGAGTCTTTCCCAGTGGAAGCAGACCTGAGACACATGGGTCACAGGTCAAAAAATGTGTGTGTGTGTGTCTCACCTATTGCATCCTGTAGAAGGTGGGTGAGTTTGCTGTTCCTGTAGGGGACGTGTGGTCTCTGTTCGGCCAGAGCTCCCAGGACGTCTGACAGAGCAGAGAGACTGCGGTTTATACAGGACACCTCCCACAGAGCTGCTCCTGAAACTCCAGACATACCTGACACACACACACGCAAACACACACACACACACACAATCATATTATCTTAGGCCCTGAAGATCAGCAGAAGGTTGTGGTTATACTTCACTGCTCAGTCAACATTTCCCGGGTAAATAAAAGGTAAGAAAAACAATAATTACAAAGACCGCTTCCCTCCTCTCTGTTAGCACTGATCTAACCTTTTCCTGTGGATTCATCTGTTAAGATGAGCATATTTTCCTGTTAAAATCTTGCCAGTTGCATCCTTAAAGAACAACGTTCCCATTTAATTACAAGTGTTTTGCTTATTGTTACTTCACTTGGATGTTTGAGCTTCACTGCGCAGAAATATGTATGTGCAGAATTGGACACTAGAAGGCTGTTTTCACACTCGTCTGCTGAAAGTGAAAAGTCTCTCTGTGCCCAATCTGGCGTGTGCCTTCAAGCGTGATTTATGACATCACGACTAGTTTGGAGGCCAATATGCAACTTAAACAAGCACGATGGAAGCTTCCCTCTCACCGACACACTCGCTCCCTGCCAGGTCCACCAGCTGCAGCTTGGTCCTGAACGGAGCCTGTGAGATGCTGTGTCTGGGGGAGGGGCAAGGGGAACTGAAGGGGGAGGGGCATGGGGAGGAGGCGGTGCTTGCGAAAAGATGTTCGTCGGATGAGTGGCGGGCGGCGGGGTTGGCACGGCGACAGCGCGGACTCCACCACTCCTTCTGGGTGGAGCGTTGCATGTCCTTCTTGGCACTCTGTAGCCTGCGGGCTAAAAGAAAGAGTTACAAAGTCACAGTGACGGATAAAAAGGTCATTTATGTTAACAAGAATTACATCTAACTGCGCGGGTCTGTGAGTGAATGAATGCATCTCACCCAGGGCCACTGCGTTGGGGCTCTTGGAGGAAATGGTGAGCGTGACAATGAGGTGAGAGCGCGAAGAGTCGGTGTGGACGAGAGTGGGACAGTGAGCCCTGCGCTTCAGAACACTGCCGATGATCTGCATCACTTCAGAGGCGTTACAAACAGGCCTGTGAGACAAAAAAAAACAAGCAGAGACAGAGGTTAAAACAAGTCCAAGTCCAAGTTCACCTTTGCCTGTCTTCCATTTGGTGCTGGGCAGGTAGCATCCAGTGAGTTTATCAGAGATCCTTAGCTGAAAATAGCGTCCTGCTGCTGCTTGAAACAAGGTTGATGAGACCGGAGTTTGCAGGACATTGTTAATATGAAATCATTAGCAGACCTTTTAAAGAATTCTCTAAAACTTCAGATCAAAAACCATGATATCTCAAACCTAACAGCCTTTTTTTAGTGGTCTAATAGCAAAGTCTTATTTCTAACAAGACACAGCTGCTCTCCAGCTCTGGCTGTACTCACTCGTATGTGAGAGAGGTGACCTGGCTGGTACCAGAGGAGGTGGTGATGACGTCCCGGCGCTGGCCTGCGGCGTTTCCCTGCTCATCTCTGGCCAGCAGGTCGAACACCTCGTTGTTGTACACCTCCATCACTGACACCTCCACCGTGTGGCTCTCGACAGGCTTCTCAGAGATCAGCCTGGGTCACACACACACACACACGGGAACAGATATATAAGCACGGACAGGTAAAAAGAGAAGGAAAAGTCAAAGTTTCAGCCAAATTATATTCTGTTTCAGCTCACAGTGCACATCATGGATTAATAGAATGAATGAATCACATTTCTGATTGATTAAATGACACAACTTATCAGATCTACTGTGGTTTTTAGCTTCAAATAAAGCTAGAAACAAAGCACAAAATCATACTCGCTTCTAAGTTTTTTGCACAAAAAAACAAATGACAGGCTTTTTTTCCTCAAAGTCTGTAGTCTGTTACCGAAAGAGCTCAGCAGCAGCCTTGGGTATAATACCCTGCTGTGCCTCCTGCTGCGTCCTTGAGTGCTCCTCCAGTGGCTGGGATCCCATCATGGTGTGAGTCTTCCCACTGCCTGTCTGCCCGTATGCCATGATACACACATTATAGCTGCAGAGCAGGGAGGCAGATGACAATCGATGTTAAATCCGTGCAGCTATATTGTGCTGTTTGTCGTGCATTCTATAAAGTTTTCTCTGCATTCATAATCCTCTTTCATGAATAGTTTTGTTTAATGAAAGCAGCGATTTTAATTGTTTTTTTTTGTAACTTTTGACGCTCACCCATCCAGCAGAGATGTGAGGAGTGGTTTGACTTCCTCAAACACGGCTTCCTGGGAGTCCTCTGGTCCGTGCACCCTGGAGGAAACAAAAATCTCTACAGTGAGTTTTCATTAACAAAATGAAAATAAAATAGAATAATGCACACTTCACTATGTTTTATTTTACCTCTCAAACTCAAACATCTTGTTTTGCACCGACTTTATGCAATTCACCATCACTGTGTCCTTAAAACAACAAATGAAGAAGAAAGCAGTGAGGACACTGAAGCAGACCAACAACCAAATAAAACCCAACGCTAAGAGTCTGTGAAACTCACATCACTGATTGCATAGACCACCTGCTCTGATGATGTAGACCTAAAAGAGACAAGAACCAGGATTGGATTACCTTCACCTTTTTAAGCAAGGAAAAAAATTTTCATATCTCAGTTATGATACAGAATTTTTTTAGTGTTGGCACATGACCCACCCTGATCCAGAGGGGTTGGGCTGGACGTGGTCAAAGGGCAGAACCGGACGCACCCTGCAATGAACCCTGATGTTCCCTCTCAGCTCCTGTAGAAAAAGAGAGAAAAAATGGAAGATCAACATCAGAGCCCATCAGATTCGCTCACCCACCACCCTATAGATGATTTACTCCTGCCCTACATGGCAATAAAACATCTCTCCTCACCACCACTGTGTTGTGAAGTTCTTTCCTCCTCTGCCTCTCTGCTCTGCACCTCTCCCTCTCCTCCTCCAGAGAGCGCTCCAGAGCTGCCACACGAGCCTGCAGGTCTGGTCAGGGGAGAGTAGAAGATCGGTTGAGTGGAAACAATGTTAAATGTGTTTCTAATAAATCAAATCAATATCATAAATATGGCCTGCTTTTACGTAGACGTTTGACTTTTGAAGTCAATGACATGTTCATTTTGAGACAATTAAACAACAACAAGAATAAGAAGCCTCTACTGGCCTCTTCACTGCATTTGACATCATATGCCACCAGGTCAGATTTGGCAGCAAATCTGGTGCAACACAGTGTAAAACTCCACTGTATCTTCACATAGACAACAGTAGTTGTGAATGAAACTGTCTGCATCTACTCCAAAGTCAGAGGCACCTGATCTCTAAAGTAAACCTTTGAATTCAGGCCAAGTCTTTAATCCTGGAGCACACATGTACACACATACACCTGGCACAACACACCTCCATTCACACAAAGGACAGGCTGAGACATTCAAGAATAGGCCGGGTTGATTATAAATATACTTGAATAGAATCCAAATTTTCTTTGTCTTTAAAGATCATTTAAAAAGTCAAAGTTGTTAAATTTGTCATTATGACCTGTACTAAAAAAATTAGAAAATATTCTATTTCTTGTTAGGATCAACTGTGTTATAATTGAAAGTATTGAAATAATTCATCTTATGTTGCATTTTATTTGGTATTTTGTGCAGTTGGTTTTTATCTCTCTATCAACTGAGATCAATAATAAAAGGTCACGAAAAGCCATTTGGTTTGGAGCAGCCTGTAGCATGTACAGCATCTGCTCAGGCTTATGTGGGCCAAAGCATTTGACAAGATCAGTTCCCACCAATCCGCAGAGCTACAGTGACAAGCCAGCTGACTTGTGGGACAATATAGAATGGGACAGTCAACCTTGACCAACCTCGAAGGGCGGGGTGAGAGAATGGAGAGAGAGAGAGAGAGGAGAGGAGGGGAGGGACAGCGTGAGAGGATTACCAGCCAGCACACACATCCTAATTGAGATACAGCCGGCACATAACCTGTAAGCCACCTCAGAATGGAGCGAAGGTGAAAGAGTGAGTGAACACAGTGTGAGACAGGACTCCCAAGCTGGCTGCTAGTTATAAACCCAAGCTTCAAAATGTTCACATTCAGATACTTACTTTGAACCTCGTCTGCACAGTGACCATTAAGAGTAGAATTGGCTTGTCCCACCTTCTCCAGCAGCTGCTTGCTCTGCTCCTCCAGCTCAGAGGCAAAGCTCACATACACTGCGAAAACCTCACTCAGGTCCTGCTTCACAGCCTGCCATAAACACACACACACACACAGAGCAAACATGAAGTGTGAAGGTTATGTGTATTATGTGTGTTTTGTGTGTGTGTTTCTATACTGTAACTGTACTGTACTGTAACTGTAATAACCTGCCTATCTTGGCTTTGGATGCTATTTAGGGAACATCTCAACAAGACAGACATAAAGACGACTCACCACCTGCTGTACCATGTGCACACACACACACACACACACACACATTCCTCTAAGTGCATTTGTACCTGGACTCCAGAGAGGAGTTTGGCAAGAGTTGACCGGGTTATCTCCTGTGCATTCCCCTGGTGCCGATGATGGCTTAGGGCCATGGTTTCTTCTTCATGTTCCCGACGTAGTCTCCCCAAACACTGAAGAGAAGATCAACATGCTTATTCTGCACCACTTTGTTCACTTTGTGCCAAACTATATGTATGACTAACAAAAAAAACTTGTTTGATTGTCAAATGTTGAGTAGTTAAAAATCATAGAAACTGACAAATTTCTATTATATATATTTTTTAACTCAAATGTGCTGATAAACACCCACCATGTTGAGATTGCAGGTAACTAGCCTTATAGTATCTCAAATGTTAAAGGATGAGAACCTGTACAGTAGCATCTCTGATCCTACACAGTCAGTAACTGTGTTGTTCAGCATGATAGCGTCCTTTTTTAATTATGGGGTGGGGGGGACCCTACTGTGGACCTATAACAAATATTTCATTATTGCATAATGCTCAAAACGTCCAAAACGACGGGTCTTGCATTACCCTAGTAGACTTATCTGAAGATATACCATATAAATGCCCACATACTTGGTTGTGAGAAGTCCTGTTCATACCATACATAATTACATCAAGGAAACTGCAATGGCTTCAACCATCTACCAGACCAATTCTGGCTCTACAATCAGTCGTCACGTCAGCGAGTAATAAGCAGATGAAATGCGCTGCATGTTAAGCAATTAACAATCATTTTTAGATACTCAACACAACATGTGCAGTTGCCCACATATTTAACTGTAGGACTCACAGGTCCGCACTCAAAATCATTTCTGTTTTGCAACAATCTATACAAATATTTTTTCTGATCTTCTTGTCCCAGCAGAGAAAAGCAATAGAATGACAGAATAACCTGACACATTTACAAACAAAACTCATGCTTACCTTGTCTAATTTCCCAAAATAGTCCACACAAAAGCCATGTCTATCCTCCCTTTTTCGCATTTGTCTGTGGAGGATCTGTGTCTTGTGGCACTACAGCGGTTAGCCTGCAGCTGCTTACTCTCCGCTTGAAGTGCCATCCTAACGTTAGCTCGTTTAATGACATTTTCACCGCCTTGTTGGTCTTCTGAAGGTTTAGATTTGAAGTTCACCATAACATACTCAACTTTGCAGAGCAGTTCACTGGGTGCGTGACGTGTTTACTATGCGCTTGCCGTCGTCACGGAAACGGGACGCCATATTGGTTTGACGCAAACGGCACCGATTGGCTGGAGCGTCGTATCGTAGCAACGCTGTCACTCACGACCAATGAGAAGCGTGTTCTCTGTTTGGGTAGTGACAGACAGGGATAACGGAGCAGGAGGCGACCTGTTTTAATAGTCTAACCTGTAATTTTTCTCTCACACTGAATTAATTCTCAAAAATACGGAACTAAAGCGCGTATCAGTTCAGTTCTCGTATTAGTTTGCATTTACGGGACGGGTGGTAAAACACAGGTGTACTTAATACCATTAATGATGTGGGTAAAGAGGTCCAGTAAGTCATGACAGTGAGCCAGCATGCACAATAATGCTAGGACCTTGGAGCTGGCATTGTTAGTTAATGTTATTAATTTCACATGTGCTTTTTCTATAGTGAAAATAGCCTAAAACCCAGTTAGCACACTTTGGGTATTACTATTTGCCTTCTAAAATCCAAACTAGCCAGTGCTAGCATTAAGCGGCTAAATTAAACGGATAAACTAAAAGGTGGGAGACATCTTTTCTAGGTGACACACAAACTGAATAGTATCATCAAATTCAATGCTGAATTCCTCTTCAAACTCATTCAAAAGTCGAATTCATTCACAGACATGAAGATGTCTAAAGCCGGAGCACGCACACACACGCACACACACACACACACACACACACACACACACTTGGCACAAAAAGTCATTCAGATAAAACACAGTCATTCACACAAAAGAGCCATTCAGGGGGTCAATGCTAATGTATAATAGAATAGAATAGAACAAATGAGTAGAATAGAATAAAGGGTTAAGTCTCTGAGTAATGAATGGCAGAAATCTTCTTACCTCAGCAAGTCTTAAATGAAGAATAGCATTCTCTGTCTCCAGTTCAAGTATTCGCTCCTCTTTACTCTGAAAATACAATCAAAAATGACAGCATGTCTCAATAGTAGCTACACCTTCTGGTTATTGGGCTGTATGTTTGCTTTTTTAAAGTTACTTGGAAAACATGAATGGATACACTACAGTACAAGTCGCTCTACAGTCTCTGATACACTAATAATAAGGCCATATTCAGTCATTTAACCGCCACTTACTCTCAGTTTGTGCTCCAGCAGGTGCACCTGATGTGCAAATATTTGGTCCCGGTTTATAAAGAGAGGCATTTTTGTTTTCCCCTAAAATAAAAGGAGATAAAAGACAGGAAGAGTGTGTAGCCTCGTCTCTTTTTCCTTCTCAGATGATCAAGTCGTGTCCTTCCAGGTCATATAATCCGATTAGGAGCAGCCAACAACAACTCTCTCACTTTAAGTGCTTACCTGTTTCCTTCGCAGAGGGGAGGAGGGTGATGAAAACAGGCAAACTACACGATCATTTTGATAACTTCTGACGGGAAATGTGATGATGTCAACTCATTTATGCAACCCTAAATTATTTTGTGTCTTCTGGAAAACGCATAATTTACGTGATATTGTATGCTATCATTTTTGAGTAGAGCACACACAGGCGGCCTGTTGTTCATTCATTTGTGAGACAACCAGTCAGTAAACTAACGTTAGAGGGCAGCAAAGCTCCCGAGGAGAGATGTGCCAAAGGGAAGAAATGAAACGACGAAGAAGAAAAAATACTTCCGCATAGTCACAACTTCTCAAGTCAACAGCAACAGACTCATTCTTGTCATAAAATGGCTAAATTGAAAGACAAACGACGAGAGAAAATCAGTGTCGCCACTGAGGTGAGACGTTGAAGGCATTTCCCTGCTTTATGCTACCTGGTAGCTCTTTAGCTAACGCTTGCAAAGTGCCGTATCCAAGTTACACTAATGTTCAGCGCTGCCTGTGCACATTTCAGTCATTCATTCACTGTCCTGTCTGTTATATTATAATTTCTTATAAGCTGTATTTCACCCGTTATTATGTTCAGATTGACCGTTTGGAGGAGCGGCGGGCGCGTTGCCAGGGCAACCTGGAGAGGGCAGAGTTCAGGAGCAGGAAAGAGAAGCTCTCTGAGAAGGAGAGGTGAGGATGATGAGGAAAGAGATGATGATGGAGATTGTGACAGTTAAAAACAGTGGTGGAAAGTAACTAAGCACGTTTACTCAAGTACTGTACTTAAGTACAATATTGAGGTACTTGAGTATTTCCATTTTATGCTACATTATACTTCCACTCCACTACATTTCAGAGGGAAATATTGTATACCTTTACTTTCATACTTTAAGTACATTTTACCATAAGTACATTTTACTGCTAATACTTGTACTTTTATTTAAGTATGTTTTTTCATGCAGGACTTTTACTTGCAATGGAGTATTTTTACATTGCTGTATTACTTTAACTTAAGTAAAGAATCTTAATACTTTTTCCACCACTGGTTAAAAAAATCTAATAAAGGCCTTTTACTTACTTTGCTGTTTGTCCAGAGAGTGAAAAAAAATGCCCATATAAGTGCTGTTTGTCCTTTCTGCTCCACAGACAGGAACTGGACGATGAAATAGCAATTATAAATGAGAGGGTCGAAAAGTTAGGTAAGTCTGTATCCATAAAATGCTCATTCATACCGTACAAGTGACTGCAATATATTTTACAGACAGCATGATGCTCTTCTGCTGTGGCTTGGGGACCCTCCTGCCCACTTGTCAAAGCTGTGAAAATTGCTCCTGATAGCCAGACCAGCGCCTTGTCCACTATTAGTGTGTGTGTGTTAATAGGTGAATGAGTATAGTCCTACTTTGTCCTACCAAGGTTGAAAAGTGCACTCAATTTACCATGTACATGGCCTCATACATAAAGTTTATATAAACTGCAGGCCAAATCTGGCCCTCCAATAAAAATATTTGCCCCCTAATGAAAGTGTACATTTTCCCTTTTACAGATTACTATAGATTTTTTACATGACTTCATAAATCTACAGTAGATAACAGTCTAAACATAAGACTCATGTGAATCACAATAAATATGACCAGTCACATCTTATAATCTTGCAAGATGAATAACACAGGCCCTCACTTACTAAAAGGAATTATGACAAATTATGCCCTCAAATACAACTGTTTTATAAATCAATTTTATTGCTGAATCAATTAAAAGAAATTTTAAAAAACACTGTTAAAAACACATTTGGCTATGTTTTCACTCCTGACCTTTTCAGGAGTAACTCCTGTTACTGATTAATTGTTTATCAGAATACTTGAGAATTCATTTTCTGCTGATTGTTTGAGCTCTAGTTTAAAGTTATTGTAGTCTATTACTATATACTGTATTTAGCCTGCTGTTACTACAGTACATCACAAGCAGAGCACTTGCAGGTTTTGTTCCTTTCATGAGGTTTTGATGTAAATTGACAGCTGCCACACAGCAGTGCCATCATATCAATCTTGTTTTTCTTCCTCTAGACAAGGAGCTGCAGATGTTAAGAGGAGAGAACCGGAAGAACATGCTGCTGTCAGTGGCTCTGCTGGCTGTCAGCGCTCTCTTCTACTATGTCTTTATCTACAATGAAGAGGATTCGTGACACCAGCCGCTATCTTTAAAGAGCTCAGGACAGGCATGTCTGTCATTAGATAAACAGTCAGGCCAGGAGGACTGTGCACATACAGCAGCACATGAAACAACTGATGTATGTGTTGAGGAAGTCCCTCAGTTCTGCCTCTAGATGGCACCTTTGTCATTTTCATGATCTTTTTTGGTAATTATGTTGGGTTTATCCAGCACAGTGTTCAAACCCAACAAAGTTACTTTTTACAAGTCAAAATGCCACCTGTCACAGGCTAATGTGAGCAAACACCATAAAGAAAGATGCTGCGTTGTCTCAGCAGCACTGTGTTTTGATAGTTTGTGTTAATACTTAAACTATCAGGTGACAACATTGAATATTCAGTGTGTGCCTTGCCTGTTGGTCACCTCATGATAATCCCAACCTACATAATGGACATCTATACACTGCTGCAGCTGACACGGGATTGTATAACCAGCAACTTAGTACATTTTGTAACACATACATGTATGAGGTTATATTAAGGTGAAGCGAGTGAGCGTCTTTTGTCGTTTCCCTAGTTTCACATCTTTTATTCTCACTGCTGTATAAAATGACATTTAACATGAGGAAGAATGTATATACATACAATGTTTTTTCACATAAATAACCAATTAACTGTAAAGTTTGCCTTATGTCATAACTTTAATGTATTATTGCTCTATTTTATACAATAGATTGAAGAGGCACTTTATCAAATGGTGCCAATCAAATCTGCTTTTGGTTTTTTCATTGACATATGAATAAATATATGCACTAATGCATGGTACACACGTCATGTGTGCAGTTAAACGGATGACAATATGTGACACATTTGGTTCTCTTATTAAATGAGTTTTGGCATTACAGCAGATACAGTTTTTCTGTTTTTATATGAATGTTGACCTATCTGCTAACAAGAGGTAAAAGATGCCAAACATGTTCTCAAATATCTTTCTTTTAATAGGGTTATAAAAAAAAAAAAGTTATGAGAATTGACTCATAATTGGTCTGTTCATCTGGTGTTTGGTCTTCTTCTTTTAATAAATGCTTCATATCCATTTTGGAAACATATTTGTTTCCTACCAGAAATTCATAGGTTCAGTATCTGCAGTGAGTTCGTATTTTAAAATGACATTATTTTCATGTATAAAATCTATTTTGTAAGCAGATGACTCACATGCTTTAATAGAAGCCCAAATGTGTCCCAATTGTACGTGTCATTTTCACATCACTCATTCATCACAAACAACAAACAACACAGGAGATTTAATATGTTGATAGAACAGAATATGTAAGTCTGTTATATAATTTCAGTGATGGGGAAGATCAGGAAATTCGACACTGGAGGGGGCGGTCCTGGGGCAAAACTTCTTCCCGTTCTGCGGGTATTAAAAAAACAATTCCTAACATTGATTCTCGTTACTTAAAAACCTAAGACTCATAATCATTTTAGCCCGTCTCCTCGTTATTAGTCATGTTCCCATTCAGGACTGAATAGATTTAATAGCTGCAAATTATGCTTCACCTATATTCCCCTGGTCAAACTCTGTCATGTAATGAAAGGCACTAAAATGATGTGAACTTAGTAAATCAATGACCATTATCTGTCATTATTTTAGCTGTAAAGACATTTTCTTGACCCAACTTCACCTAAAGGTTTTCTTATCAAGGGCTGCAGTGATTCTCTGTGCCTCTGCTCTGATTCTATTCTGTTGTTTAGGATTTTACACCTATTGTAACACCTGTCATACAGGTCAGTTTTCAGCTGAGCTGATTGTTCACATTTTATTTCTGTCCTGCATTTAAATGTCTCTGATGTTTGAAAACATATTAAAACTTTTAATAGCTGGAGCCTCAACAAGTCTGAGTTCTTTTTTCTTTGTTATAATTCAAATTTAAAGCAAATGATTTTCTATTTCTTATTGTCACCATATCTCATGAAAAGACCAACAATGTGTTTGCCCAACCCTCAGTTAATTTCCTACTTAGGACATAAATTACAGAAATATACACTTTTTAAAATTCACTCACACAGGACTAAAACATGCATTTGTTGGGGGCTACTTTCAGAGGTGGATTCATTGCATTAGTGTGTATTTAAGGCAGCAGGACGATGATGTGTGATTAACTCAAAATAAACTACAGTGCCCATGTTCATTGTAATGAAAGAACATGTCAGCCGGTGCACAAATGTAGCTCACTGGTGTGTTTTTAATAGATTTTGGACAACAATAGAGGTCTATGGCACAGTGGAATAAACTATATCATGCTTTGAGTATAAATTCAATACTTGTTTGAAGGATCACTTTATTATTGGTTTTTGGTCTTTTCATGGGATTTGCTGTCAATGAGAAAAAAAAACAGAATATCACCACACTTATCTGTTAATTAAAATCAGTTCAGATTCTTTGCTTTGGATGCACAGGGGAGATATTTTTCATGTGGTGGGGATCAAGATAAAGGCTGCCCCCGTGAATAATTGTTTGTGTGCCCTCCCTCCTACACACTCTATTATCACAAACACAGTCCACGGCACGCCTACACACGCTCATTCTCTCATCCCCAGATAAAACAAGTGTAAACATGCCTATTATGCAACACTTCTGTGGGATTTAAAAGATGATTATGGCCACAGGATATGTTTAAATACTCCTCTTTACATCGTGGAATGAGCCATTCAAAGGTGAAAAGTAACACATTTTCAAATTATTCTCAATATTTTGATAAGTAAGATTTCTAGTAAGGACTTAAAAAAAATCCTGGACTTGATTTTTGAAAACTTTTTAAGTATTTAGTCATAAATGTAATAAAGTGAGTTGACATTTCTCATTCACAATAAAACAATTGATAAATGGAAAAGTTAAAAAAAAAACCTGTGGACTTTCCGTGAATTACTCCTTGAAATATATAAAAGTAACAGTCTCTCTGTTTGAACACATACTTCCACACAGATACTGACCTTCTGTGCAGTTTCACATTTTATGACACCGTGTGTTAAGTGGCCCCAAGTTATGGAAATACTTGACTTATTGAAAACACACACACACACAAAAAAAAAACTATTTTAGAATACGTCTGTCTGAGCACCAAAATGCCAGATGTCACTTTGAATTCTTTTGGATCTAACGCAGCAGGATGTTGGAGCTCGCCCGCTGGAGGTGGAGGGTCAGTGTCCACACTCAGGTCAGATGTTTGGTTATGTCTTCAGGTCCTTCTTTGCTGCCCTTTTTGGCCAGATCACTTGAGTCACATGACATCATGAAGGTTTTATATCAGTTTGGTCATTTTTCAATACAATTGGTACAATAACTTTTTATAACTTGTGTCTTATGGTGTACATACATGTTGGTTAAATGTATATGCAGTGCAAATGCATTATATACATTAATTATATTATCTATTAGTGATAGAAGAAGTATTCAGATCTTTTAGTAAAAAGTAACAATACCACAATGTATACTCACTATCACTAAAGTAAAAGTATACAATTATTGTCAGCAAAACATAAAGTAGAAATACTCAAGTACCTCAAATTGTACTTCAGTACAGTATTTGAGTAAATGTACTTGACACCACTGTTATGTGGACATCAGCGGTGTTGTGTGTACTTGTAGTTATGTGACCTTATTTTACATGTATGATGAATATTCACCAATGTATCTTGTGTTGTCATTTTCTGATGAAAAGCTGTTTTTCCCTTCAAGTAGCCTACCTGCAGAGATTTAGTTTGATTTTATTTGTTCAGTGTCTAAACTTCACTCTCTTAAACAGCATATTTCCATCTTTGATAACTCTAATCAACACACACACACTCACACATACAGCATGCAGTGAACTTCATAATCATTTAAAACCATGACACATTATTTTCACTCGGTACATCTAGATTTTTATTATTTAAATCATTCACTGTTATCGTGCTCTTCCTACATTTACATAATTGCATTTCATGCAGCTGTCTCGTCCTGACTGATGTGCAATGAGTATAAAAGTATCTTAAGCTAAATTCTTTTAAATTTCCAGCATTAAAAGCAGCTAATAGTGAGGAGTTAAAGCACCAGTGTGTAGCATTTAGTGGCATCTAGTGGTGAGATTGCAGATTGCAGCCAACTGAATACACCCCCCTCCAACTCCCCTTCCAAGCATGAAGGAGAACCTACGGTGGCCACAAAACTCGCAAAAAATGCAAAAGGCCCTCTCTAGAGTCAGCGTTTGGTTTGTCTGTTCTGGGCTACTGTAGAAACATGGCGGTGCAAAATGGCGGGCTCCGTGGAAGAGGACCCGCTCCCTATGTAGATATAAAGGGCTCATTCTAAGGTAACGAAAACACAATGATTCTTATTTTTGGGTGATTATACACTAATTAAAACATACAAGTCCGTTCTGCTAGATGCCACTAAATTCTACACACTGCACCTTTAAGTCGTCATGCCCAGATAATAATGCAACTCATATTTGTGAGTCCTTAGGCTGGTTATGTCTGAATTTATCCCCTCCGCACCTAATTTTCTACATTAGTCATCATCGCTTCAGTGGTGACGAATCTCTTAATAAGTAAATAAGAGTTTCTCTTTGAAAGATGAAGAGAGCAGAGTCAAGTAGAGGGGGAGGATAGGAGGGTGAGGGGTGTAAAACATAGTGTGGGGAAAGGTTTTTTTTTTTTTTTAGCTCTTAGAAAGTTGAGCTGTCAGGTTATGAAGGTTAGGACTACTCTCTTTGTAATGGTTTTTTTTTTCATTGGTGAAAATACAGGCAGAGCACAGTTGTTCTGTATTTAACATTTTTCAACAGTTAGACTGCTCTCTGACTGGGGTAGGGAGGGTCTTTGAGTGTGAAGGAGAAGAGAGGGGTATCAGACAAGGTAAGCTGATGAGACTGAATGAAGGTGAGGTGAGAGTAATGGAGCAGTAATTCATGTAGCAGACAATGGGTGAACTGGTTGCAGTTACTGACACATTCAGCTTCAGCATTTTTATCTGCCTTCTTAACCTTCTTATTATCTCGCAGGTCAAATCGACCTGTTTCAGGGGAGTATTTCATTCAGCATGATACTTTCCCTCCTTGCCTTAACTGTTGTAATGAACTTCCATTTTTAAGCTTAGCTGAGCACCTGGCATGTTTAAATAATTGAGATAATGTTTTGGTCAAATTGACCTGGTAGCGGAAATGGAGGCTAAAGTTCTATAATAAGCCAACATTTGCTTGATCTTTGGTTGGCTGCTTCTTGCTGTAATTTTCTCTTAATTATCTCACCACACAAACACAGACATTCACATATAGTCCCTCTAATAACAAGGAATCCAAAAGCCCTCTTCTCATTCAGCTGCTACAATGATTGTTGACCTCTCCCTCCTTTTTTTTTTTTAACATTTAGAGTGTGACAAGCAGTAAAATA
This sequence comes from Scomberomorus guttatus, assembly GCA_038419695.1. NCBI lineage: Eukaryota > Metazoa > Chordata > Actinopteri > Scombriformes > Scombridae > Scomberomorus > Scomberomorus guttatus. The sequence goes on from CM076462.1 coordinate 14,444,225, forward strand.
CCCACTTATAGTCTGCCAGGACCCCTCAGAAGGACCAGGAGTTAATCCACAGATACAGATACAGACTGTAACCCTCTGGTGACCTTTGCCTATTCGATAAATATAAGCTCTTTATCCTCATGGCACTGACTACTGTACCTACCTACCCTGCAGTGCACTATAAGTGCTGACCAATCCTGGAATCAGACCAGGTCTTATTGTACACAGGTAGCTTATTTGTTCCTCTGTGGCTCAGTTCTTGACACTGATTTAACTTAGAGCTAGTGCTGACACTAATGAGTATTAATTACAAAACTTCAAAATTCTGTTTGTTTGTTTTTTCACCACAAAGCGGACGCCAAACCAAATTGACACATTAAGAACTCTTTAAAGCCTTTTTCACGTTTTTTTTTCTCCAATCATTTTTTTTATAGGGCAAATCCAATTTAACTATTCATTAATTTTCATAGTAAACTCTCAGACAGTTAAATGAATGGAACAAAGTAGACCTTTTTTTTTACAGAAGACATTCTGACACGTCACAGTAGGAAAATCATGGGTTTAAATAATAAAATTAACGATGGCTGAATTCCATTTAGCTGACTCAGTTTCAGGGTCCTGGTATTGTGCACACTGGCTCACTGTCACACTGTCATGACTTACTGGGACACCTAAATAAAACTGAGCCATCATTACTGTTATTATTAACACCTGTGGTTTTCCTACAGTGTCGTGTCAAAATGTCTGCTGTGAAAAATACCTATGGCACATACCTAGCTGCCATGTTTCCATAACCTTGACTATAACCTTAGACTAACTATTTTGTGTGAATCAGAATTCTTGCTTGCACACCACTCAGGGATTTGTAGTTCATTATCAGGGTCAAGTGAAAAAGCACTAGCAGCTCACTGGTTTAATGTTTTGCAATAATTTGGATGATGAAACTATGTACAATGAACATGTAACATTTAAGAGGGTTTTTCTCTAGAAAATCAGTGGGAATAATGAACAGACAGTAAGAGCAGAACAGTGTTTCTCCATATCTCGACGTGCTTTACCTGGAGTTTGATTATTTTAAGTTGAATTAATAGTGAAGTGCTCTTGCAGCCATGTACTGCACATTAATTTAGAGGTGGTACACTGATACACCTGGCAATATTTATGGCGATGTTCATGATTTTCAGACAACTATTTACAGTAATATTCTACATTCAAAAGTGCAAAAGTGGCCAAATCATTAGATATAACCTCAATCTGTTGAAATAATTCAATACATTTTACAGCATTTTACCTTCGATAAATATGTCTATAAGTAGCCTCCAGGACATTCTGCCCTTTTTAATGTGTTATTTAACTTCTAAAGTAAACATAATGAGGTGGCACAAGCACTAAGCTAAAACCTCAAACAGTGTGTTGCTGTCCACAACGCTTATTAAGCTCATTGTACCTTGAAAAATGTCCCTCACTCACACTCACCATGTCACACAGTGTTTTTCTGAGAAGCCAGAAGGAGAGAGGATTTAATGTCCCCTGGGCCAGGTTTAGGACCAGTCTCTCTCTCTCTCCTAAACACACTTCACTCATAGACACACACAGAACTTCACACAGCACGCGTGCAGCATATACAGTGCACGTACAGGCAGCACATGCGCACCCACCCGCAATCTGGCAAGTTACACATGACGAATCCTGGTAGGAGCCAGGCTACTAACAAGCACACTCATACAGTGCGATCCTGTGCCAACACACACACACACTAATTGTTTAAACAGACCACAGACAGAGGAGCAAAGGCAAATGACGATAACTTTTATTGCGAAGCAGATTTTATGTAGCTGAAGTGGGCTTGTCCCTGCTTTTCCAGGAGATAAAGTGAATGTTTGCGTCTATGCGTGTGTGTGTGTGTGTATCATGGTAAACTTCAGTGTCTAATAATCACCATGTAGGCGGTTCCAGGTCTTCCCCACTCTACCACTGCGATTCCCGCAGGGAGTTCCAACAGAAATTAATGCCAGTATTGATTTTTTCGTTTTTCTCTGCCATCTGTATCTCAAACATTCCTGCAACGCCACTTTCATGTGAATATGAAATGGCAACCCAGGAGGGAGGCAAAAAAAATGGCAATTTGTGTGATTACACAATCGATAACAGCAAAGCCTTTTCCATCGAGCTAATGGATAACTCAGTAATAGTAATGTTCCTATGGAGAGCATTTGCTACGCCACTGTAATTAATGTTATTAATGAGGGAATCATTCAACTGTGTACTTCAGTAATTGCCTGGAGAGCTGCTCAGGTCTGCCATGATCAAGCATTACATAATTCAAACACCGCTACCAGCTTCTATTTAGTCTAATGGATGTAATATCAAAATGAAGGACTAAAGGGGAATTTCAGTGTTGTTAATATTAACCTCTGTAACAATAAAGAGCCCACTTTGCTACTGAGAAGAGATAACTCAGACTTATGAATGTATTTCATGACTTCTTATTCATGTGAGCTGTAAGACAGATATCAGACGCACTCACACTCCTGAAAATCAGGCTCTGATGCCCACAGATACAAGAAAATAAATACAAGTTTGGAGGCAAGAAAAACAGTCAAAAGTTGTGTCTTTATGACCTCCACAGCTATGAATCAGTAAACTCTGTGCTGAGGAGCTCCAGGTGTGATTTTACAAGGTAACCAGAAGAAGAGAAGCCCCTGTTGAGCAGTGTGTGGGACAAACTTTGGCTCCAGTAATTGTTGCCACAGGTCATGGCAGTGACTCAACAAGCAACATGTAACATTCAAAGTGTTTAAGCTGGTCACGACAGCTGTGGATTGTGTACCCAGGGTTCACGGGCACAGATGTTGTGTAAAGGTTCATGCCAAAGGTGCACAATGGGAAGTTTGTGGACAGAAATGAGTACTCTACTTATGTAATATTGTACTTCCAAACTCCAATGATGGTGAGGCAGGGTGTTATGAGAAAAAAAAGAGTAGCTATTAACTGGCTTATCCAGAAAAATATATTGTACTGTGATGTAAGAGTCACAGTCAGGTGAAAAGGAAGAAAGGACAACCGGGTTGTGAAAGGCAGTTATAAAATCACCAAAGCTGAAATTGCAACATCTAAAGATGACAATTCATCTAATTAGCTTTTCCAATATATGCTATAAATGTGTAGAATGTAACCGTTATACATTTTATACAGTAGCCTATGGCCATGAGTAAACTTTACTGTGTACAAACAGGTGGTTGACTGATTTGGTCGGTGACCAAAAGCAACATCTGTTGAGGCGGAGCAAAAAGACAAGATGAACAAACATCTCCTGCTCTCACAGAGCCCAGGCCTCAACGGTCCATTAGTAGCCTCTAGCAGCATCCCTCACCTTTCCCCCACTTTGTGATCAGCCTTAAACTGACTGAGACATTCAAACTGGAGACTATTACAGTTGATAGTCCAGGAGCAAGTGCAGTGACTCTTATTTTGCTGTTGTATGGGAGCTGCTGTTTAGACACAGGTGGGATTGAGCTCTCCAACATAGACAAAACAAGAGTTATAAGGAGTCCAAGTCTAACAGAAAATGACCATGGCTGAGAGCCCTGCATCATTTTCTAGTCTTGAGGCGATCTTGTGTTGCACAGTCCTCAATTACTCAAACAATTACGCTAAAGGAAGCAATTTTAAGATGTCCCTTAATTCATTTCATAACTAACATAATCAGATATCAAGCAGATATCTGATTATGTTAGCGTTGCCTCGAGTTAAATGCTAACATCAGACTCGCAATGACAATATTAACATGCTGATATTTTCCGTGGTCACTGTCTTGATTCATTATTTAGAATGTTAGCATACGTGGTTATTAGCACTAAAGGCAAAGTACAGCTAAGGACGGTGGTGATGTAATTCGTTTTGCAGATATTTAGTCATACACCAAAGTATTGGACAAAGTCAAAGGCCACTGCTAGCATGACTAAAAAATCTTCTGCTATGTCTGTATTCAACTGTTTATGTGAATCTGCCCTGAGCACTTAATCCAATAATGCACTGCATTTTTTAATGTTCAGTAATTGCATAATCATGCTAATGAACCAATGACACTGTCAGTATACTAAGGCCATGTTTAAAGTAGGATTCACCGAGTTCATACAGTTTGACATACAGTAGATTAAAGCTGGGTGCTGCACAATGCAGTATATGAATGAGATGTAATGTGAAGTAATGAGTGGGGAAAGTTATTACAAGGAAGAACATAAGTATAAGTGTTTTTAAAAAAATGTCCACCTTGACCTTCTATGATGTTTTTACTCTTTAATTGAAACACAAAGGAATCAAAAAGCACTTGGTGGATATCATTCTAGATACAAGAATCAACATCTTTCTTTACTTTTACAATATTTCTAAATATTACTTATTACTGGTCTGCAGCAGTATCCTTGTTCCTGTGTGGCACTCTGATGCCCTGAACCAGTACCTGTTTAAACAGCCTGGCAGATAAACGGCTGTGTTTGTGGCTGCTGTGGCTGCCAGTTTCGTTCAGCCTTTACAGCACAGCTGACAGGGAGAGCAGACTTATTAGCATCTCTCATCTCGCTCTGTCACACACACATACACGTGTGTGCGGCTGCTTTACTTAATCATCATCGCAGATGCTGGTGAGATAAAGCGAGATAAGACACTACTCTAAACAACCTTTTTCATTTCCTGCACTTGCAACGTATAGTGCATCATTATCTGATCAATGCAACCATATACTAAGGCCGATAAAGACTTCTGAAATTGATTCTGAGTTGCATGAAAAAATGCTTTTTTTTGACTCCTGCAGCTTTAATAGTTGCACTCATTTATCATGAAACAGGCGTTTATTATTACACCTGCTCATCCTGGAGAGGAGGTAATCAAAACTCCTAAGAGGCATATTGACCACATGGCACATGTTTTCACACATTTGTGGTATCTCTTGCTCTCTTTTTCTATGTGTCTGTCTCATTCACTCTCTCTCTTTCTCTGTCTCACACACACACACACACACACACACACACACACACGTACACAGCGCACACACAGACTGAGCAAACAGGATTCAAATCTGTCTAGGTGTAAATTGAAGCTATTTTCCGGGGCAAGGTACTTGCTTTCTCAATGTGCCATTAGCCTCTTCAAATAGACCCACCTGCGCTCCAGAGGAAGAGGCTGGAACGAAAGGATGTAAAAAAACAAAAACAAGTCAGGTGTAACACATGGAGCCCTTCAAAGAAAGGTGCCACAGTAAAGACACGTGATGGAGCCACAGCTGGATTTTTATCCTTTTATTCCTCTTGTAGAAAATGTACATCAAAGACGATACAATACAAAATAGAAAATGGCACACGGCACTCACAAGTTCAAACGTTTAAACACAAGAAGGGCTATACAATACTGCTTTGGCATTTCAAAAAACATTGAGTAAAGTGCAAGATTTTCCATTCCTTTTCTCATTTAAGTACATTCACAGGTTTGTTTTTGTCTATTTCACAGGAGTTTCTTGTTCACAGCATTTCCAAAATCTCATCCTAACTTGTGTTGAGACATAGTAAAGTGCAGATACAGTATGCATGAGAGACACATTTCTAGCATCACACCCCGTTTGTGTTAATAAAGCATTCACTGTCAACTGAAAGCAGATTGTCAATGGTCACAGGATGGTTTGTCTTTTGCTCTCTCTCTTCTCACACACTAACACTCACACACACACACACTCATACACAAAGAGCCCTAGCACCTTTAGACTTCACTTGGTGACCTGGACCGGTAGGCCCCGTTGGCCTGAAAGCAACCACAGAGAAGCATATAGATGGAGCGCTGGATCTCTGCGTTTCTGTAGGCGTAGATAATGGGGTTGATCATGGAGTTGTAGGTGGCTGGCAGCAGTGTAGCATAGGTGTACACTGATGGATACTCCTTTTCGCCCACCAAGCAGTAGATGGCAAAGGGAAGCCAGCTGGCACCAAACGTTCCCAAGATGATGGCCAAAGTGGAGACCCCCTTCTTGGTGGCGATATAATGTGACGTGGCAAAGAAGTGCTGCTGGAGGGCGATCTGGTGGGCATGGCGGCACACAATCTTGCAAATCTTGTAGTAGAGGGTCAGCATGAGCACGAAGATGACGAAGAAGGACGTGGCCAGGAGCGTGACGTTGCTCCGGGTCAATGGGCGGACGATGCTGCAGGAGGCCGGATCGTCCAGGCAGTTCCAGCCGAGCACCGGCAGCAAGCCCAGGAACAGAGACACCCCCCACGTCCCCAGTAACATCAGGTGCACATACTGCAGGGTCTTCTCTGAGAAGTATGTCAGGGCATTGTAGAGAGAGAAGTAACGGTCCACTGTTATGGCCAAGAGGCTGCTGATGGATGCTGTGAAGGAGGCCACCAGGAAGCCTACAGTGATAAGGCTGATAGTCTCAGAGGAGATCACATACTGAAACACAAAGTTCAGGATTAATCCCATGCCGGCCAGCAGATCTGCTGTGGCCAGGCTCCCAATCAGTACAAACATGGGAGTCCTTAGTGTCGGTGTGTAGAAGATGATTGCTACCACTATGGCGTTTTCGCAGGCGATGACAGTGCCTGACATGCAGAGCATAATGTCCCACGGGTTGATGGGGAAATCTAGTGGGGCGGTGGAGAACTCCAGGCTGCTGTTGAGCTCTGGAGAATCAGCCTCCATCCATTGGAGAGCTTCTCCAGCCACGGGACTCGCAGAGGAGTCATTCACCAGCAGCGACTCGTTCATATCGCCACGTTGTCTTCTCTTTGTCCTGTGGGCAGCAAAGAGGAACAAATAGATTGGTTTGTTAATGTGATGTTTCAAGGCAAAATTCTCTTTTCGCTAGTCTCTTTTCAAGGAAGTCAGGGTTTGCTACATGACAGAACCACTCAAGCTGATAGGGATTAAGTTTCTTGCTCACTGACACTCCTGCACTTCTTCCCTGTTGGCAAGCATTTTAATTATTTTAATTAATAAAGCCTAAACATTTATATACATATATCAAATAATTTACAAATACCTATGATAAATGAGATTGCTAAAGTGAGGCAATTACATTTATTTTCACCAAACAAAATCATGCAAAACTACCACAGACAATCCACCCAGTAATTCTATAATATGTACTGTACAGCTTAGTTCTTAGTTGTGGATTTGAGTTGAGTAGCAGAAAAACAGACAGTGGTGATGAAGTCATCTACAAATCTTGGAGCTGGTGCATAGTGAATAAGTACTGAAACAACTCCCAGGACAGATTTTCTAGTGTAATTTCACATATGAAAACCCAACATTCAAATAAATCTATTTAAGAACAAACAAAAATCTCTGTGGTGAATTTAAGTTTTGATGCTCCAATTTCGAGCTTATTGTGAAAAAATCATTACCATAACACAATGTAAATGCTGTTTAAAGGTAGATTTCCCCTTCAAAAGTTACTGAGATAATGCAACAGCAGCAAAAGGCACAGGAGCTGTCCATGGTGCTGAAATCACAACAACTTTAACCATAGAGAACTAAATACTGACAAACTGAACACCTCCTAGTCGGTCTTTTATAGTACATGTTTTAATACATTTACAGGAACTTACGGTACAATTGTAGAGCTTAATAATTACATAATACTTAATACTGAGGTATCAGCAAATGTCTCCCTTTAATATTGTATAATTCCTGCATCCTTCTTAAGTGTAGAGTATTTTCTTATACCCTTTATTCTCTTTGGAGAGACCAATGTAAAGTTAAACAAAACACTGGCAGCTGATATAAACTAAGGTATTCATGATTATTTTTCTATCTGGAAAATGTACATGAAAGTTAAGGATACCTACCTCCGTGACAAAACGGAATGAGCTGAGATTTTCGTTGAAATTAGAGCCCCTCGTCCGAAGGCAAAACAGAAAAGCAAAAGAAAGCAACGGTTGCCCCCTTTTCTCGCTCCCTTAGACCCTCTCAGGTGAAGCCCTTGATTTTGTTATGCTTCCCACGCATGGGACAGACAGCCAGGGCAGGGGTGGTGTGAAGCATTGGCCGATGTTCAGCTCGGCGAGGAAGGTGAATGTGAGGAGGAGGAGGAGGAGGAGGAGGAGGAGGACGAGAGGGGACCGACCACAAACGCGTACGGAGAGCTTTAAACCCAAGTTACGTCATGGCAGAGAGAGAGAAAGAGAGAGAGAGGGAGAGAGAGGCTCTTTCTCTCCTTGGCATCAAGGCTTCTGCATATTTTTTCATACAAAATTAAAGGCTCTTGCAGCAACCCAGCACACCTCTGCTGAAACGCCTGAGCGATCTAAATTCAGGCAACAGCTGGAGGAGCACACAAAGTCTCAGGCAGACATATCAAGCTACATGAATACTGAGAAACAGAAGCCCTAGACTTTGTAACTATAAAGTAGCATTTGCTTATGAAGTCAGTCATCCCTTAAGTTATTTTTCATTTGTAGTATACACTGGGATACTGCAGTATGCACATTTACTGCAGTGTATCCCAGAATTTTACACAAAAGAAAAGTGACTCATCTTGTCTTAAACACCCGCTAACTTCAACTAATTTCAGCAGTGGTATCAGAGGAGAATCTGTGGAAAGTATTATGATCTATAAGTTAATATCAGCCTTCAAATAGGTATTGGCATCCGGGAATACTAACAAGCCCAACCTGTGTTTACTGTAAAGTGGTGCTTATCTTTTTAAATTTCGGTAACTGAACACATCTAAAGACAGAGTTTCACACTGAACAGGTGGGGTGACTCACGTTGTCTGCTAAATTAGCTCATACATTTTTATGAGCTAATTTCAAGAGCGCAGTTGAGAATTTTGGTGTCTCATGATGGTCTACATCCTGTTCAAATGTTTTACTTTTCTTTCCTGCTCGGAGAGAAACTCTCAAGAACAGAAACATGACTTGTTATCAGCAGCATTAATCCAAAATAAACCAACATCAGCCTTCAAATATATTTATGTATTCTGCCATCAGCAGTTAGCAGTTAGCAGTTAAACACTGTGTTGCTATAGCAACCCCTACTGGCGCAGTTCCGTGGCAGTTGCCGTTTAACTGACATCTTTCCACGCACTGTTTTGTGACTACAAACACATTACATCAACTCTCCAAATGCCCTTGTTGAACTATTGTTATAGCTATTCCATTCGTTATTGCCATTTTACACATGTGTATGTAATTTGAGATGTTAAATTAGAAGTTTTTCTGTTATCTGTTTAGTGCCAACAAAGGCACGTTAGCTCGCTTAGGCTAATGTTGCTAATTAAGATTCTAAGTAGCCTAGCTGTTAATTTACTATTGAGCTAGTGTTGGTTATTTTGTATTTCTTTTGTGGACTCTGGGTTTATATTGACTACATTAATTACTGTGCTGTACTTACCTGTTGGCTAATGCTGTTGTTTCACTGGTGACGCTTTGTTTCTTTCTAGCCTGTCATGAGCATTCAAAAGTTGCTGTTGACTTTACCATACTAATACAATATTACTGTATGTTTACTCAGCATAACATTTGTTTATAGTGTTGCATCTTTTTCTAATATGTAACCACAGTCGCTGTTTACAGATTCTTCCAGTAAGAATTTCAAAAACCATCTCCCACCTTGAGCCCATAATGTAAATGTAACTTGCTGCATATGGAAGCAGTGGTAGGACAGAAGATTATCAGTTGAGCTCTTGTACTTATACACCAAATGCTGTGGTAACTTTTAATAAATAATAAATACTGATCCAGAGCTTTCTCACAGCAGATATTTTTACTTGTCCTATAGCAGAAAAAGCACATGTGCAACTAATATCAGCAATGGTAGCTCACCTAAATGGAATGCAGCCATTAGAAATGCAAATACGGTGTTTAATAATAATATCAAAAGGTCTACTGTTTGTTTCACGTGTAAGTGCAGCCAGGGAAAAAAGTGAGCAACAGGAGGAGAGGAGAGATAGAGAGAGTTATTAAAGCTGCTGTAGACAGACAGAGGGTGCTCACGTAGGTGTAGCAGATGGTTTGCACAAAATAACTAATGCACTCTGTGAGAAGGAGAACAATCCTATACAGTATGCAAAAACCTGTGATCCAACTCTGCAGATGGGAGATTAACCACCTCAGTTCAGCATCTTGTACAGTATGTGTGTGTTCTTTCTGCCTGCCAGCCAGCAGAAACACATCCTCCTGAGCCTCTAAGCACTGTGTGTTCTGCATACCTGCAGTTAGTTACAGTATCTCAGAAACACACCATAACTCAGCACACACCGGGATAAACATAGTATGTCAAGTAAATGTTGTTCATCTCGGAATAAACATGACGTAGCCCCTTTGGTACTGATAGTTTTTAGATTGCCTCATTTTCTGAGTCTTTTATTTGCCATAAAATACTAAATAATAATTCTATTTCCATTACTTATGTCTCAAATTAAATCATCTATTTTTCTCTCATATGCCTATCTTATGCTTTGCATTAAATTAGAAGTAAAGAATTGGTTGAGGATATTTCATATGAACATGAAGTTCAAACAAAACACAGAATTACTTAAAAAGAAACCGGCACTGAATGTGGAAATATCTGATTAGAAGGATCTTCTGTTGCACTGATGCAAGGACAGAGATGAGGCGTGTTTTATGTACTTTTGTGTGTACAAAAGTGTTTTATGTACTTTTTTTAAGAGAATGTAATATTGTAGTTACTAAAATTGTTGCATTTATACCTCACACTTCAGCAATTAAATGTCAAATAATGGATGACATGTTGAGAGTCTGGTGGGGGGGGGTACGGGGGGGGGGACAGGGAGATTCAAAGCAGCATAGCAATATGGTAACCAGTTTTGGTTTCCAGGCAACAGCTATTTGGCCACCTTTTTTCAGTGGACTGGGTGCTGGCAAGGGGGTTGTCTTCATTCATAAGCTAAGCGGTCACATGAAGTGCCTAGTGACTCACATCAAAGACCAGGCATATACCTAACCTAACCACACACGCGACCAACACACATCTAAAAAAATGTTTGATTGTTGTCTGAGGTGGACTAAACGAAAACAAATAGGTTTTCCACCAAAATAGAAGCACTACACTGCTGGCACCATATACAAATATTCACTCCTTACTTCTATTTTTGCATGGTTTACCCAGAACAGGCAGTCCAAAAATATCAGTGGCTAGGTGCATTTATTCACTCATGCGCTGAGAGGTTTCTGTATAATGAGGTACCTGCCATTATGAACATAAAAACATGAGAAAAACATGGCCTTACATAAAAGACCTCTTCTGCCTTCAAAAACAGCCCTTTCGGGAAACAAACTGTCTACATTTGCCCTGCCCACAAACACAGACAGCAGCACTCCCATTTTCAAGAGTGCACACATGCTGTCACGTGCTCGTATACACAAACACACAGGCACGGTGACTCACCCCTTAATGTAAGAATACCTTTCTGCAGATATTTACTCTGGAAAAACTCAGCATGTCTCTAATTAGATCAAGAGAGGGCCATTAACGAGTGAGCAGAGACAAAGAAGATGCAAGTGATGGAGGATAGTAAAGTATAGGAGATGAATATAGATTTCAGGAGAGCTGTGGTTCATGTGAGGAAGCCTAGCCAGAGTGTCAAAGAAGGTGGTAGGTGAGAGACTCAAAATCTAAAAAAAAGTGATTTATCTACATGTGCCATCATAGCACATGTGTAACAAATATGAAAAAAAAAAAACTAAATTGATTTAATTGGGGAAAATAATAATAATAATGCAGTTTTTAAGCCTGTTTTAAAAAAGACTAGGGTCTGCGCTGCCCTCAGATTGTTAGGACCACAAACGTGGTGCAGCAGAGCAGAAGGCTCGATCCCCCCATGGTGTGGAGCTTGTTACTGGGGGCCCGGAGGAACAAGCTGCTGGTAGATCTGAGGGTGCGGGTGGAGGTTTGTGATGTGATCAGTTCCTGTAAGTAGGGAGGCGCATGTCCATTGATGTCCAAGAAGGGTTGAATCTAGGGCAACTGGACTTGGTTGTAAATACTTGAAGACATTTCGCTTCTCATCCATGGGGCTTCTTCACTTCAGGGCTCTTTCAGTTCAGAAGCCCCCTGGATGAGGCGAAATGTCTTCAAGTATCTAAAACCAAGTCCAGCTGCCCTCGACTCAACCCTCCTTGGATAACTATGACCTGGATGACTGAGAATCTTCACAGAAAATGTCCACTGACAGATTTGTATGCGAGTAGCAGGACTTTGTAGTCAACCCTGAAGGAGACAGGGAGCTGGTGCAACGAAAATAGAATTGGTGTTATGTGTTACGTGTTTTCACACTCATCAGGATCCTGGCAGCGCTGTTCTGAATGTACTGGAGCTTCTGGGAGCTCCTGCCATTGATCCCTGTGAAGAGCGCACTGCATTAGTCCAGTCTTGAGGAGATAAAGGCATGGATACGTTTCTCTGAATCTGTTTACAGATGTTTTTGAGATGTTAGAAAGAGGTTTTGCACAGATGTCTTATATGGTCATCAAAAGTCAGCTGAGGGTCAAACCTAACACCCAGATTAGTGACTGAGGAAGAAAGGGGGATCTCCTGTCCATCAAAGGTGAGATCATATCAAATTAAACCTTAAAGGATGGCTCACAATTTCTCAAGTCTATCTTAAAACAATAGTCAGGTGCCCATATGAACACTGACATAGGTTTTTCTTGCTGTAATCATTCCTCCTGTTTATACTGATCATTAAATGATCCCTTCCTAATGCACTTTCATTCTAAGTGATGGGGAACAAAATCCACAGTCCTCATTCTGTACAGAGGTGTATTTAAAAGTTTACCTGGATCTAATATGAAGTTTCAGGCATTGAAATTAGTCAAATCAAATGTCTTTTTAGTACCAAATTCCCTCTTTTTGTTACTATCCTTCCTTTGCTGGTCAACAGAGAAACATCCAGGGAAACACAAACGAGGGAATTTGGTACTAAAAGGCTGGAAGATATCTACTTGATTTGACTAACTAAGGCTGCCGAAGCCTCATGTTAGCTTCAGGTAAACTTTTAAATACATTTTTGCATTAAATACGGGGCATCTGACTATTATTTTAAGACAGACTTCAAAAATTGTGAGCCTATCCTTTAAGGTAACATCACATGCACACAGCTACACAGACATCCTTCTCTCCAACTTACAAAGAACAACTCCCTTCAATCTATTGAACAACCAGCCTGGGAAGACCCAGATTTCTCTCAGGGTTGTCTATTACCTAAAAAATGTACATGACAAAATATTACTTGTATCAGTAAACATCAACAGTACAGAAAAGACTTCAATATATCTCACTATATTGCTAAGAAAACTATAATGAAAGAGCATAAAGGCAGGTTGTGTTTGGTTGCCACTCCATTGACCTCATAGAATGCATGGTGAGTATAGGTGAGTTAGAACAAAGAAACTTAAAGTTTAACACTGACTGAACTTAAACAGCATTGTCTGTATTTTGATCTAACCAGGAAATTTGGTGGTGACTGTAATAAAATATAATGCTAAACAAACAAACCCGCAATGGTAAGCGTTTGCAGCGCTACAGATTAAGATGGTATTCTGGCTAGACAAACAAATGACAAGCATGGTTAGACATGTTCGAAGGGTCATAGTTTAACAGGATGAAATGAAAAATGATAAAACACCTGCGTGGTAAAGGAGGCAAGTGGAGGCAGGAGGGGAGATCAGCCACATAGGAGGCGAAAATGAGGATAAAATGTGTCTGTAACAGCTGAACCGAGACATCGCAGAGACATGTTTACTCTAAAGACATAACACGTCAAATTACTCCCAGACTTGACCTACTTCTCACAAGAGAGGTACTTGTATTCACTCAGTGACACTTACACACTTAACACAAAATGAGTGGGTCGCTCACAAAAGGAGTCACAAAAAGGAATAGTCACATAATCTGATAAATGTGTCTGACCTGCTGAAGATGTTATCATAACCTCAATTTTATGATAATTACATTGCTAATTGCTGAAAAATCACATGAATACTGAAGATTGTGTGCAGAAATGAAGCACTGGTTGTAAAGAAGAGGTGATGTATCTGAAGAAAAGCCCTAAAATTAAATGATAAATCAGTGTACTATATGTCATCTAACATGTAAACCAGCTTCTCATATCAAAAAGTCCACCACTTTGGGTATCACACAAGGTGAAGAGCTGAAAAAGCATATCCAGAAATATTGTTGCCTGATTCAGCTTGTTTTAAGGCTGATTATGGTATTCGTAAGAGTCAATATTTGTTCTATATTTGTTTTAAAAAAGGGGGAAAAAATAATATCTACAGTATATGTAACTAAAGTCAACAAGTACACATATTCATTCAAATATGCATATTTAAATAACCAAAGTACATCATCTGACATGTCTCAAACCCTTGTTTACATTTCTGAACAAACATACTTGTAGACATATATGTGTCAGGATATCAGAACCCATAAAGGGTCTGCAACCCAATTTAAAAATTCTTGAGATTAATTCTACTTCATCCCCCTCATTGAAAAATACAGAATCTGTGAATATGCAAATATTGTTCATTTCAAAAGTTTAACTGCTGGACACAAGATGTCTCCTACTTCACTGAAAAGCCCATTCTCAGTCTATGTGCACTGGAGGCTTCAAGTTTCCACGTCACATTTATGTAAGACGCATACTGGGCCACAATTGGCACCAAACTAGTTGTGATGTCACAAATTGGGCTTGTAGGTACGCGCCTTTAACACCGAAGGTGAGCACAGAGAAACTGTTCCCCCTTCAGCAGATGAATGTGAAAACAGCCTCCTAGCGTCAAACTCTGCACGTACATCATTCTGCGCAGAGAAGCTGAAACATCCAGGTGAAAGAAGAAAAATACATTTTTTAATGGAAGGGGACTTTAAGCTTAGAAAAAAAATGACACCAACTCAGCCAGTTTCCTTCGTCCTTGCATGTGCTGTGTGCATTGTACCATCATTCAGGGACTCTGGAACTGAAGTTGCATCATTTAATTATATACTGCATTTCGTTATACAATCTTGTGTTGTAAAAGATAATAATAAATGAATCTTGAAAACTGGATATGTGTGAGGTTGCATTCAAAAGCGATGGTAGGCTGGGAAACTTTATGTACTCACTATCACTTTCTTCTTTTTAGCAAACACAATTTGTCAGGAACCATCAGACACCTATGAATTTATCCCATATTCCTCTCTAGCGCATAGCATAAAAAGGGTAAAAGAAGCCTCCTGATTCAGCTGAGAGGCTCTCTTCATTTTGAAATGTTTTATTACTGGATTATATCCTTGATATCTGTAGTGCACTCTTAACATCTCCCAGTGCTGTAATTATCACGATCGTGTTGCAGGCTTTTTAGAAAAATGGAAGATGAACGTACCACATTTTCTCCTCTCCATGCTTTACCGTCTTGAGTTAATATGGTTTCAAATACAGTGAAAAAGTTATTTTTCTTTAATTCCCCTGCCATTCTCCATCACATGCTGAAGCAAAACTCCTCGGCTTCCCCCCGCCCGCCCCCCCCCCCCCCCCCGCCACTACCCCCGCCCACCCCCGCTTTCAGGCTCACGAGGCACATATGCAGCAGCCAGTGGTCAGTCAGTATGCCGACTGTTTGTGTAACACAGTCTTCATCACATTTCCTGACACCTGTGGTTGAAAGCGGAGTACTAAGAGAGTGTGCGAGAGAGAGAGGTGAAAGTGTGACAGACAGAACATACAGTAATGGGTGAAAAAGGAAGTGGAGAAAGAGGAACTGACAGTCAAGAGTGGGAGAGATGATGAACAATTACAGAGACTGCATGAAAGGAACAATATTCAATTTTGCATGTACAGAGAACGAAGAACAACAGAGCTCTGACATGAAAGTAGAAAAGTGAAATACATACAGTGAAGAAAACTGCGTATTTGCAACAGCAACCCAATCTGTCACACAAATTTAATAAATAAATGTTTAATTTAGAACTACTGTACACAATAATCACCTGACATCTCAGAAATGCATTTATAAAAAAGCAAAACTCAGCGGGCAATTGTGTAAACTTACAATAGAGCTGATAAAATCCAAAATATCAAGGTATTAGTAATGAGTGATAGTGAAGAAAGAAGAAAAGTATCACCTTGACATTCATTTACTTGTACAAATTACATTATGTAAGACATTGTTTTCAGTGTATGTACAGTATATTCATGACGTGACTTTTTTACTAATTTTAAGCGGTCAAATGACATGAAACTGATTCAACAAAAGGAATAAAAACAAATAAATCAAAACCTGAAGAACATCTGTCACTGAGGTAGGACATTTCAGGCCTGCCATCATATTAATGTTTTCAATATTTAAGATTCAAAACAATTTACATCCATTTACATATACTGTACTTAAATAAACTTTTTTCTAAAAACGTTACAATTAAAATTGAAGCAATAGGAAATAACAGGACCAACAAATAAAAAGCACCATATAGGTGGTCTGTTAAGGCTCTGTATGAATAAAAAGATGACGTAAATGGAATAAAGAATTAAAACACTCAAATGACTTTCATAAAAAATAAAAAAATAAATCAATTCAGGCATAATTTTGTCCAACTACAGGACATATTAGTTGTTCATGCACCATTATCTTCATTATGAACAGTCTTCTCCCAGCAGAAAGAACAAAAAAATCCAAGGTAGTGGCTGCAAAATGATTTGCTAATAACAACAAAACCTCTCTTGCTTTATCTTAGAACCGCAAAGAAAATCTTGAATCTTGAAGTTGGAATGTTCAAGTTTATAAATATTGGTAACAGAAATCCATCTCATGTCGTCTGTGTCTCACATGTATCTGTTTTTGACGTACTCCCTGTACATCAACATGTCGTCCCTGCACAGCGGCCTCACCTGGCCCTGGCCCGTCATCACGTGGCTCTCAAACACGTCGCGGCTTTCTCTGTCGACCTGTGGAAGAGAAACAGCGTAGATGCTGTCCTCTGGGAAGCAGGAAACTGGCTCCCTGAGAGAAAAAGACAAAGACATGTTCAAATCATGGACTGAAGGACTAATTTTAGACAAATCACATTGAGTGAGTCATGAAGTTTAATTTTCAAATCAGGGAAAAATGGTTACTATCTATAGATGACCAAACAATTCAACCAACACCGTCCAGTGAAAATCTGCTGGAGAGAGCGAGTCATTAAGAGGGCTGTTAATGGAAACAACATGAGGATGGCAGAGATGGACGCTTTTACAGCAGAATTACTCATATTTTCTCAGAAGCTAGACTCTAAAGCATGTCTCATCATCTTCAGGGTGGATTATCAATTGCATGCTTGTCAGGTCATCCACTCAGTCAGCTACTTCAACAGCAGCTGAGGCCCCAGTGAGAGGCCGCCCAGACACATGGCTGCATTTCAAATGTGCCTCCTTGATGATGGGCTGTATCAGGGCTACAACAGAGGTAACCCAAAGGAAACCTTGAGATTAATTATGAACTCAGTAAGTTTCATTATGGAGTCCTAAACAACGGGGGTGAAGTAATTAAAGCTAGACCTGCAAGCAAGTACACCAGGATCCAAGCACCCAACGCAACCCAGAACCAAAGATGCACGTTTGTTGGTATGTTCAGGCAGGCTGGGATGCCCTCCTGCAGTACACACTGCCAGGACCCGATCTAGCCTTGAACCTCAAAGGATGTGAAAGTCTGTCTGCGCCAATAAATCATTACATGTCTCAGTCACAACTATTAATGTAAGGGTTCAATGCAATGAAAGCTATATGAAAGCAGGAAAAGGCATGAACAAATTTGGATATTATGCACAATATAATACAGTACACAGTACAATGACTTAAGAGTGTCTGTTTTTCGTAAAATTGCATGAAAAAAAGCCAAAAATGTGAATGATTGTTTAATTGTTGGCTCAAAAGCTTGGAAAAAAGCCAAGATGGACTACTGAGTTAGTTTTAACTGTCATTTCTCAATACGTTTACAATTAATTACTTTACTAGTAATTTATGAATTTTGTTGTTTTTGTTGACATGATGGTCTGAAAATTCGATATATATGTATGTATGTTTTGTGAGGCAACTGTCCAGTGCAAGTAAAATGGATGTGTCCATTGGAAACTAGTGAAAGCTAAAAACTGCCAAGCAAAAAAGTGGAAGAGACTCTGCACGGACCACTAGGACCAAAACAAGGGTCGCGTGACCAATGACACTGCTGTAGCCGTCAGTAGGCTAAGTTTTGGTGGCCTTGCTAGCTTGTCTACTTGTATTGTAGAAAAAGGGAAAAAGTAAAGAAGTCTGTCCTTGAAGAATTAGCAAAACTTTCTATGGCAAAGAGTAAAATGCCGTTAAGTTTGTTAATCAACCTGCCATGTTTCTTTTTTTCATGTATTAAGTTTTGACAAATTGCGATTTGAAAGATGCAAAAATGTTATAATATAAAGAGACAAAGAGAAACAGACTTGCAGCAAGCTGGCCACAATATGACACTACATCCATAACAAATAATCATGCAAACAACCTTTAGCTAATCAGATTTTGAAAACCACGCTTGGAATTCCTTACTTTTTTTTCAGTTCAGTAGGCAGTAAAAATGCTAACAGATGAGCTTGCTAGCATGTGCTAGCACGTTCTACTCCGGTCGGTCACGAGACCCTCGCCTTGCAGGTCATAGCGGTTCATTGAGAGTCTCCCAAAAAAGTCGCCCTTAATCAAGACACACTTTGACCTTCTTAATAAAATCTATTTGGGATTAAAAAATAAAACCTTCGATTCCTACAGTTCCACTCAGATAAGTACTTCACTCATGTAAATGTTCGATATTTTGAAATGTTCGAGGTACATTTCAAAATATCATTGTCCAGGTCACAAAAGCAAAGTTTGAAGGGAATAATAGCCATTTTCTATACTTTTTAGACATAAGCAATTAGGAAATAACACTTAACTACATAAATTGTGTTACATAGGCGTAAAAACCTGCCAACATGTCAAGTGCTGTAGAGTAAAGCAGAGCCCTGTCAACAGAAATATGATGTCACACTGTCAGAAATGTATCTGAAATGTAGATTAGAGATGAGTCTGACATCAGCTCCATGGAAATTGTTTAGATAATTACAGAAGTTCATGTTTTGACTAAAATATACAAAAACTGAAAAGACGAAGCTAGCTAGTAATTTAAATCTCAAAATGATTTTAGATTTTAAAAGTTTCTTTGCTTTTCTTTGAACTCGAAAAAAATCTTCAGTGTTTATATCATTTGGTTGATTAGGGAAAAAATTACTATTAAGTACATTTAAATAATCGATCTTATAATAGATAGTGGATCTATGACTAAAAGCTTTTATTATAATTTAGAAGGAAACAAATCACCACACATCAATGATGCTTCTCAGCAGGAATCTGCCACAGTATTCATATCACTTCCGCTTTTATCTCCAGCAATTGAGTCAGCTTTGCCTGATGGGTCAATGGAGGAACTGCACAGAGGGAGGTGACAGACTTAAGGGCTCCATAAGTGAAAACACATTTGGGGTGCTGTGACAGCATCTTAAAATAGCACTGTTGCACAACAGACACACCTGCAAGACCTTGTGGACCTAAAATGAGGATGCCAATAATGGACAGATGGACTAATGAGTGGCCAGAGTGATGAAAGGTGAAGACACCAGCAGACAAAGAGAGATGCAAACTGAACATGGTATGACGTTGGATTGGAAAGATTGAAAAAGACTCCCTGCTGGCTGAGCTCCAACACACAATAAAATATCTGTATGCCTCCTTTTTGTGATGGGTAATAACTTCCAACTGTGCCAAATGTTTTTTTTTCCTTTGAGAAAACATGTACTGTGTATGCAGTCACATGTTCAAAGAGAGCCATGTGTCTACAAAGGCTATAGAGTAGGGGGCATAGAATACATCCACAACACAAAGGCAATATATCCTTCCAACATCCTTCCCTCAAGTCCCCATTTTCCATCTTAACATCATTATAAGAAGAACATCTAGCTAGTGATCAATGTACCTATCAGGCCTGGGTTGCATCAATGTCTTTATTACTAATGACAGCAGCACAGTCCTGATAGAGACTGAAAGGGGTGGTTATGAATATGTACAGTATGTATAATCTGTTCTCTTTCACACTTACAGCACAGCAGTACTTCACCAACTATTTGAAAATGATTTATAACCATGTTAGCGGCATAGCTCTCTGGATGCTAATGTCGGTTGAGCGGTCGACTGGTCCGCAGCTTTGGTCCAGACTGAAATATCTCAACTATTGGATGGACTGTCATGAAATGTTACAGATACAATCATGGTTCCCAGAGGATGAATCCCTCTGACTTCGGTGATCCCCTGACTTTTCCTTTAGCGCCACCAGCAGGTCTAATTTTGTCCAATTCTTCGTACCTGCAACACTAATGACATTCCCACAAGTCTCTCAGCTGGACTTGTGTTTAGTGCAAATGAGCACGTTAGCATGCTAACCTGCTAAACTAAGATTGTGAACATGGTAAACATACCTGCGTAACATGACCATGTTAGCATTGTCATTTTGAGCATGTTAACATGCTAACGTTAGTAATCAGCTCCGAGCTCTGCTGTGCCTTAGTAGAGCCTCACACAACTGCTGGCATGGCTGAATCTTAGTCTTGTTTGTGTTGACCTTGGTAGAAAATGGATGGCTTCTGCCTTCAACCTTCAAACACATGGTTCTTTTTTTACAAAGCTGGTCAACATTGAATCTTGTACAAACAGAAATTTCTTCTGCACTTCTAAACTTGGCTTTCACAAAGAGCAGTTCTGCACAGGTATAATTTCACCCATTTCTGTTTATGTCCCATTCTGTTATGATGCACTCAGCCAAACACCAAAGTCCATGTGGTTACCTAGATATATTTTTAGAGCAAAACACTAAAATAACCAATTTTCTCCTCTGCTGTCACTCAGCCCTTTCTCCTTAAAAAGCCTTCGGTTCTGAGTGGGACCTTCGGCATCTCTCACACTGAGTGGAGTTTAACGGGTTATTTTTCTTGAGTCAGGTTTATATTTTTTATATTTTTTTTGCACTCTGGCCTTTATTGGCATGTAAAAATTGGACAACTGAGGATTTTCTGTATGCTATGGACTTTCTTTGTCCTGAAATATGGAAATATTTTAGAATATTTCCTTGCATTAACATTAATTTGTGCAAGTGTGCAGGGCATTGTTCAGTATGTTAATCTGTAATCCACTAGATTAGTCTTTTAGTCATGTATGTGAACTCACTACAGTCTGTATGTGTCTGTGTCTGCATTCACATTTCCTCACCACTCTCTTTCTATCGGTATGATTACAGAAAAACACTGAAACCTGTTTGATTTGAATCCCAGTGGAGCTGCAACATTAGCAAAGCAGACATGTACAGTATACGTGTGAGAGGAAGTGAGTAAAAGTGGCGTCTTGTCATTGAGATGCTGTGTGAGTGTGAGTCTGCGAGAGAGTTGGAGCTACAAAGAAAGATAGCAAAACAAAGAGGGAGACTGCTTATAATTCTGTAGGGCTGCACATTGCCATTCCACATGTGGCTGAATTTTGAATCAGTCTGAGGGGAAAAAAAAAAACAAAACACTATGTCTATAACCCACTGGACCTGCCCTGCAGTGAACGGGAAGGCGCAGTGTGGACCGACTGGGAAACGGTGGGGATTACAAGAACTAAAGAAAAAGTACATGGTTAAAGATTAAACAGTGCACAGCTGGAAACCTCTCTGGAGACCACTTAGAGCGAGCAACCTTGTTCACTTGTCCCAAGGCTACTGGAAATGTCGAGTGGTATTTAACCCTCAGATACTGTTCATATTCTGAGCCTTCACAGTATGGAGCGGGTCAATTTTGACCCGGCTCAAGTATTCCTTTATAATTAATCCCTGTACCAAATTTGTGCGTCACCATATATGATGATGCCTATGCACAGTTTCACTCTTTCACTGTTTCAAGATTCCCCCAAAACATGTCAAAGGTCTACGTAGGAGCAATATGATGGGGACACGGGCAGTTTTTGTGACAGTGTCAAGATCCCTTTGAATAAATACGCGTCAAATTTGATCCAGAACATCTTTTATGTGCAAAAATTTATACCAGCTGCACAAAAATAATTTTGAAATATTTCCATTTTTGTATATTCTGGGCCACTTTAGGAAAAGTCATAAAAATTCAGGCTTAAAGAATGTGATTGAGGGTGTCTTTATTGCTTTCAAATGTCAAAATGGGTCAAATTTGACCCAAATGGTATGTAAGGGTTAAAAGGGTCGGATCATGAATACAACTTAATGCTTAACATTACATGTGAGTGAGGATTATTTAGTTTGGGTACGTGTGTATGTTGTTTTGTTTTGTGTGTGTGTGTGTGTGTGTGTCTGGGTTAATGTGTCGCATGTTTTACTCACAAGCAGCTGATGTTTGCCAGGTTTATGTGCTCCTTTCTCTCCACCCTGTGCTGGCTCTCGCCCAGATGTGCAAACCTGCAGAAACACACATGAAATGAAAAGGGTGAATGTTCGTGTACAGACGTGTACAGTATACGCACAAACTGTACACGTTTGTCTCTGCCACTTGGCGCTCATTCCATCTCCATCATGTGAAGAGCAATTAACAAAAGATGATTGGGTAACTGTCATTAGGGCTCTAAAGTAAGCTTTAAATTTGAGGTCAATTTTACAATACAAACAGTCAGAGATGAGCTAACCGTGTCTCTAAGGTTCAAAGCACATCATCATAAAATCTAAAATTTCCCTGTGGGTTATTTTTCTCTCACAAATACACAATAATATGCAATAGTTGAGAGAACCCCTCTGGCTCATGCTTATGATTTTTAATATTAATACATTGATTAGCAGAGCTCTGGTCGCAGCTAACATCTTTGGAGCCATTCCAACTTCCATCCTCAATAATGAATGCACTTTCATTCTCATTATGTGCCACTACAGAGGGAGGATATGAACAACATCCTTCATTACAATTTGGATTTTTTTAAAAGTCCATTCCCCTGCTTCAATCACGTGTCAAAACTGTGCCTACCATCAGACTCACAAATATAACATATGAGAGTGAAACTAAGCAACAGGTGTTTGAACATATTGTTATGTATTCCTTTAGGGAAGCTCATTAACAATATTAGAGAGTCTACCCGTCTTCTCTCCACATGCAGAGATCATTCCTGAACCAGCAGATCAATAAGGATAGTGATAAGGATAACGGAATAAAATAGTAATAGAGAGAAACATGCAGAGTCCATATTCAAAATGCAGCATGTCTTGTGTTTGCATTGCATCCTGTTCTGTTGAGGCCATTAGTAGAAAACTAAGTGATATTGGTTTATCTTCAACAGTACACTTTATGTGTGGAAAATCAATGCAAAATGATGAGTTTTAAAAGATAGAGCTCTTGAATTATGGGGGACTAACATAAAACTATGTTAAGGGAATGTGCAAAGTGACGTTCCTGGAATCATCGGGTGTTTTGGGTCTTTCAGCATCATACACACTCCTCCAGGTGACCCGGCAGCATTTCAAGTCAAGTGAAGTCAATTTTTATTCATATACTGTAGCCCAATATCACAAATAACAATGCGACAGAGCGAATCTGATGAAGCAACATGCAAAACGCGTAGTTCGCTCTTTTTTGTTTTTAAATCTGTTAATAAAAACTGTCAATCCTAGTCCTGGTGTGCGCTGGAATATTGGTTTTTTGGTTTACAGTGGTTTAGCCTGCACCAGCTGGCACCCAGGAGAGAAGCACTGCTGTGCATGGGGTACCTTCAGTTTTTTTTTTTTTTTTTTTTTTTTTAAATCACAAATAACAAATCTGCCTGAGGAGGCTTTAGCATACAACAGCCTTGATTCAAATAAGGACAAAATCCCCCCAGGAAAAAACAGGAAAAAAATGGAAGAAACCTCAAGAAAAGAGCAACAGAGGAGAGACAGATAAGCAATAGATGTTGTGTGAATAGACCAAGATAGCAAATTTACAGTATGGGGAAATCAGAATGAGAAATTTATAGATAAATTGATAAGAAGAATATAAATATAAATTCATATAAAGAATATGATTGGAATAACGTCAAGCAACTTCCAGGATTCGACTATTTGAATTTTTCTTCCTGCTGTCATAAAGCTGCACCTCAACAAAAACTGAACATTTTCATGAAAGTTAATTGCAGAGCTTTTGTATTGGACTGACAAATCCACAAATGGGGAACAAACATAACCACAGACTGGCTAGTGAAATAATACGCTGGACCAGGTATCCTCAGTGGGTTTAGAACACTTGAGTGTGAGAAAAAGATATTAAATCTCCATCGAATACATGATATCAAACGTCCTGTTCACATCCAAAGAACAGATAGTAGTGTTCAGTTTCAGAGCCTGACAATGGCTGCTCACTGTAGCTCATCAACATTGTTGAGAGCAAACGGGGAGGGAAGGACAGAATGAAATAAAAAGGGACAGACAGAAAATGAAACTCAGGGGTGAAGAGAGGGAAAGGTGGACAAAGAGCAGTGAGGTCAGTGTGATGCACATAGCAGGGTAGAGTTGACAATGTACCCTGTGCAAACTGACCCATATTACCCTGCGGGGGCTGCTGACACTGACTGCTTGTTCCTCCCCTCTCTGTCTTGGGCACTGGGTGCATTGTCAATAACAATAAAAAGACCAGAGTAATGGGCAGAGGCAGCCAGAATATAAAGCCGGAGCTCTTCCAGTTACCATTTGTTTCAACACGACGCCCCAAAAAACTTACAGCATCCATGAATCATTTATTTTTTCATATATTATGTGGACCATACAGTACAAGTTATGGATCCTGTAGATCAGTGAAATAGTGCGAAACCATTGGCCGAACCATTGTATCGAATCACCTGCACGCACACAAGGATGCATATGCACGAGACAGACAAAACAGGGTCCCACTCATATTTAAAGTGCTCCATAAAGCTTTCAACACATGGAAATGTGGTGTTATTGTCTTTAATAGAATTATGGGGAACATATTAGATATATGCTATTATGCGTATTTGCTCATCCCTCAGGACTGATTTTGTACCTTGTGGTTAAAGCACATCTGTCCTTGCTTGCTTAAATTTCAACGACTACAATTTTACCACTTTACATGTCCTAAAAATCGCTATACCCTGTGGCCAATCAATCCAGAATATGTACATCAGCTGTATGTGTGTGCCAGCCAAGCGTCTTGTCATACCTCTTGTAGGTGAGCAGGTCTTCTTCAGCAGGAAACTCGGCCAGATCGATTCCGTAGGGCTCTTTAAAAGCCTGCTGCTGGATCTCCTGAAGCGGCGAGAGGGGGAAAAGTAAGAAGTCACAGTTGATGGAGACAGAAAAATGGAAATTTTACACTTTACACACGCAAATAAACTTGGCGGCCTTTTCAACCAGCCACCTCCTCCAAACAGCGAATCAAGCAGCTCAAAATATAAAATCATACAGACAAGGTCATCAGGTTCAGCCGCTTCTCTACAACTGATCCACTGATTAGATTGGCTCAAGGAGTGTAATCTAAGCAACTGAACATAATATGGGTGTCTGATGAGGTGGTTTCATGTTCACAGGAACAGTGCCCTCCTGGGGTCTTCGCACAGTGTCCAGAGTTTGTAGAGACAAAATAATCATAATTAACAAGAGATCAGATTAAAGAGGTCAGACCTGTTCAAGCTAGCAGGCAAAAGGGCAGGAAGGGCACAGTGTGACTTAGTGACTTAATATTTTATTATTTTATATTTTATATACTTGTATAAGTATTTTCAATATTCTGTAAACTAAAGCAATGAGCTATGAGAAACTATATCTTTAATTCACGCAGCAGGGCGATGTGAAATGATCATGTAGTCAAAATGTTTTCAGTAAGTACAAATTACAAATCATCAATGGGGAAATTAAATTACAAATTTCTTTTTGAAAAATAAACATCAGAATAAAAAACTGTAATTAAAACACACTAACCCAAGGACATTCTATGATTTACTGTATGTGAAGGTAGCTTTATCGTTGAGCCATTTCCCACTATGCAGAAGGCAAATGATGTTCAAATATCAGTTCAGTACAACAGTCGTGCAGAAAGACGTCTCTGAAAGCACAAATTGGAACCTTGAAGCAGATGGGCGTCTCTCGCAGAATAGGACAGTTTACATTCCTGTAAGGACACAGTGCACACGCTCACGAAACTGGACGACTAAAGAGTGGGAATACGTCGTCTGGTCTGATGAATTTCAGTTTCTGTGTTCACATGCTGGTGGTAGGGCGGCAATCTCATCTCATGTAAACAGCATGAATCAATCTTGCCTTGTGTCATGGTGCAAGATTGCGGGGAGTGTGTTATGTCGTGAGTGTCATGATAAACAGCAGTACGTTTTATGGACATTCAGCTGAGAAACTGACAAAATACTCTCATGGGACTGTTTTTGGCTATTCCAGCGTATTAAATACTTAACAAATCAAGCTACTTCTTCACATTAATGCAACAAATCAATGCAATATTGCCATGAAACAGCCCTGTTCTCAAATTTCTATTGTCTCACCATATATACTGTATATATACAGTATCATATTAACCAACCCTACATCTAAAGGCAGGTCTCATAGCTATATACTAGCCTAACTATCAGGTATTTTAAGTGAGATTTCACAGAGAGACTCTTTACAGTAGGTTGTTTAAAATGTCCTGCAAATACTGCTCAGGAAAATGATTACTAGAATAAAAAAGAATAAAAAAAGAATCCTTCCATCAGAAAGCTACAAGAGCCGAGAGAACGTGTTATGTAACAGCGTGCACTGGAGTGGCCTTACAGCAGTCAGCTAAGCCATTGTTTTCTTTGATGGTTTTCTGACACTGCGGCAATACGCTTAACATAATGCATTCAATTTTCACTGTATTTGTATTGACCTGAGCTGCACGGGGAGAGAGAGAGAGAGAAACAAATGAGGGTGTTTCAGGACCATGTCCAAGAAACACCAGCTGTGAACACACAAACACACACACACACACACACGCAGACAGACAGACACAATCTCAAAAACAAACAGAGAGTACATGAGGACACACACACATTGCAACGTACACACATTCATATGGTGTGTAAGTGCTCACTGTAAACACATACTTGCTCGTACATACACATTGCAAAATCCATCCGCGCTCACACGTATGCCCATATTGAGGGGAATATGAAATGAGCATGTGTAATTACATGGCAAATGTAGTAATGATCTGATGTTTAAATATTTCAACAGTTTTGTGTTCTGCTGGCACCCCGGCAATTCATCCTGAGGGACAGGCTCGGAGGCAGCGACACGAGACGCATGCGAGCGAGGGTGTGCGCCCGACACGTGAGCTCGCTGTCCAGCCCCAAATATTCATGACCAGCTCATGCTCAAGGCTCCAAAACGCAGAGGAGAGAAATCCTGAGCGAACGACATCATAAATCAGGAGGGGAGAGAGACGAATGGAGGGAAAGCTTTCAGCTCAAACTGTGAAGATCAAAACTGTTTGTTTTTAAAGTTCTCTTGTACAGATTCTCTGCTCAGTTAAAATGAGCCGAATTTGCTTTTTGGATAAATGATGCTGTGGTCGATGCATAAAAAGATAAAGCCAATTTTTGCCATATTCATTATCCCATGGATGCAATTAATGCCAGCTGCTGTGTAACACCTTATTTTGAGGAATATAAACCTCTTTTTCTACAAAACACTTATTGTCATCTGACATTCTCAAAATAATGATGGTATAGCCAGGAGATGATTAGCTTAGAATAAAGACAGATAGCAGGGGGAATTTCCTCGAGTCTTGCCGTCATTGCGCTCGGCCAAGAAATAATTACAGCGTGTAATTCCCTCTAAAACCACAACTTCGTGTTTTTACATTTGTTTGTGTACACAATAAACAAGATATATCATTTTAATTACAGCTGAAATGATTAGTCGATTAATCGTATAGTTGATTGACTTGACTCTTGCTTAAATGTGAATATTTTCTGTTTTTTTTAGTCCTCTATGATACTAAACTTCTTTGGGTTGTGGACTGTTGAACAGGACAAAACAAAATATCTTAAGTTTTCACCAGTTTCAGACATTTTAGAGACAAAACAACTAATCAAATAATCAGGAAAATAATCCGCAGATTCATCGATAATAAAAGTAATTGTTAGTTGCAGCTTTAATGTTAATTAATAAGCTTTAGAATTGCTGGTGGGAATTTTTAAAAAACAGAGCAATGCTAGCTGATTTACCGCTGCTTCCAGTCTTTATGCTAAAGTTAAGCTAAACGTCTCCTAGCTTTAGCTCCATACTCAGCTTGAGCATATTTCCCAAAATGTCAAACTATTCCTTTGCCAAGAGAAGCCAAAGTTCCTCAGAGGTTAACTGTTAACTACTCCACAATAACTAAAATTGAATAAAATATTGATTAAAATGAAAAAAATAATCAAAGCATAATAAACAAGATTACAAAGCTCACCAGGTGTCTACTTTTGGTAATCCGTTTTCAATACAGTGACACATTTAGGTCAGCACCAAAAACATACTGAGATTCCATATCCAGCCATACTTACTACTTCAACTTTCTGTATGATGGAACTTGGTAGACCACTGAGCCTTTCTACTTGAGCAGTGTAGGGTGCCAAAAGCTGTACTGATCAGCAGTAGTCACAGGGTGAGGCCGGGTCACCTTAAAAAGTCCTCTATTAGATAATCTCACTCGAACACAAAATGTCCAGACAGTGTAAGAAATATAGCTCCTTTCATTTCACTGATTTGTTGCGGAGCCACCAGCCAACACTTGGGACTGTGGCCACAAACACAATCATCTTTTGGAACTGATAAAAGTGTATTTATGAATCAAAAGTCATTATGCATGTAAATTAGGGTAGAAGGAGTCACCTCATTCCTGCTGATGTCACGGTGGCTGTAAATAATGCCTGCGACCACGTTAATATTAAATGGTTGCTGCAGTCAACAGCTCACAGTCCATAGGGAGGCGCTTATGCAACAAGAAAAACATGTCTTATAAACTGAGAAATTCCAAGAGGATATCATTTCCTGATACATTTGATTTATCTAGTTGACACACTGACCTACTACCTGTGCTGATTAATGTGCTCATTCTCTCTGCTGTGCTCTGAAATCTGGGTCAACAGGACATTTAAACATGCAACCAGTCCACCTGGGGCACGAAACAGATACCGAAATAGTGATGGAGGATTCTGGGAATGTGTCAAATATACAGCATTCTGTACTCTATATATGCACACATTACTGGTATATACTGTAGTGAGAGGTATCAGTTAAGATAGCCGCAATAGAACTCAATAGTATTTATCGATTCTGGAAAATGAAGGTATACAGTGACCTCAAGAAGAATATTTTTCCACTTTTTTTCTGTACTTTTTGATATACAATGACTCAGGGTTTAAAATACTGTAGGTTTACTTTGAGGTTTTTCCAAACCATAGCAGACAGAGACTTGAAGAACAGAACTTGCTACAGTATTTGGCTAGATATTGTTTCGCTGTGCCAATATGTCCACAGGGAAAATGAGTACAAGGAAACAACCGATAGTGTTAATAGTTTAAGCTTAAATGATTCAAGACTAATTTTTAATCGTTAGTAATCGTTCATTTACTCTGTACTCAAGAGATACATGTTGAAATCAGTAAAAACAAATCTGAGACTAGTTTTGATGGCAGAAAACTTAAAAACTTCACGAATCAATATTTTTATATCAACAATCAACAACTATCAATAGATTAAATCTATAATATAGGAGGGGTCACTCATAGAGACGAACCCACAGAGAATCAACCGACTTCAGTTCCTCCTCATCTCCAGAGTGTTTTAGCGTCTTTCAGCTCAGTGTTTTGGTTTTAAGGCCCACACGTACACCCTCTGATGACCAAATTTATGTCACGTGGACCCTAGCAGACCCTCACGTACTCGTGGATGTGGAAGGTATAATTTGAGCTTTAGTCTGTAAACCACTGAGATCATAAAGCTTTGTCACAGCCCTAATGTTATTTCAGGCTAGTGAAGATTACACTTCAGTAGCCTGTAGCCAGATCAAATCACACTTACCTGAGCGCAGCAGTCTGAGACAATGAATTCCTTAGGGGAACAGTATTATCATCTTATTAAGACACAGTCTCTCCTACAACTTAAATTAGCTGATTTAAAAATACTTTCTTAGCCTGGTTCCATTCCACCGAATAGCTGCCAACATCTCTGTTTTCTTTAGCAAAATAATAAGTTAAAACTAAATGAAAAGTCAGCCTGATTACCATGCTTGTACTTTCTTACTGAGAGGAATTAGTCAGTATGCAAGAATGCCAATAACATAACCTGAAAAGAGGTTTTAGGCTTTGAGATGAAAAAATGCAGTTTAGAACATTGTTGTCAGGATGCAGTAAGAAGGAATATTTACCAAACAACAGATCTCTGCACAGACCTGACCAGAAATAAGCCCTGATATTGTAAAGCAGACTAAGACTTGGCAAGACAGAAGAAATGAAATGAGCCATCAAAAAATTAAGGCTGTCAAGCCACCCACAGGTATGTCCCTCTGCACATGTCCTACATACAGGCTTTAGTAATACCTTGGAGGAGGAGGCCACAGAAGACAGACAACCCTGCTAACTTTGAAAGCAACACAATTCAAAACAAGAACTATGCATCAGTTCAGCATTAACACAAGCCCACATCATTTTAATCCTCCGCTCTGGAAACCCCTTTCATTGAAGCTGATTAGGTTGACGTCTACTCTTCTGTCTGACGCAAACAGCAACACAGAACTCATTTCTTCTTGGAGACTCGGGGGAGGTAGAGAAGAGAAAATACAATCAAGGTGACACACTCGAATTGGAATGCAAGACGCTTTTGAGGCACAAAATGAAAGCAGGTGGCATCAATGCAGCCTGTGGACCTTAGAGGAGATTACATATCCTTGAATCATTATTGGATCTTATTTTATAAGCTGCTTTTTTCCCTTTATGTCAGACAATAAGGTGCTGAAGTAAAATAATTTTAAATTTTGTTTTACTTGTGTTTTCAATTTCTCCTAAAAGTGAACTATCCCCAGGCATTGTTTATTAGATGCTTCTGGTGTTCATACCTCTTGAGTGCGACTGCTCTCTCCAGACTCTGTTAGCAGTTTGATTGGCGTGGAGCGCTGGGACACGGATCCGTCGTCGTCGCGGTCCTCCTCGGAGTCGTCCTCTGAGGTGCTGGAGATGGCCTCCTCACTTGGGGGAGGAGGTGCACTGGCTGCAGTCTTCCTCTGGAGCAGCGTCTCCTCCTTGTTGCTCTTGTTGCTGCCAATATCCACGCACAGGCACAGAAATGAGAAATGAGAGCCATGAGTTTGATAATTATAATTTTTGAAGAATAAGCATTGAAGCATTTACACTTTAACTGTAAAACCAGGTGAAACTTTTTTTGTCTAATTTCAAGGAACATGCTAAAACCAGCTGGGGGGGGGGTCAAATTTTCATCTGTAACAGGCTAAAAGCTAAATTGTGTTCACCAAGATTAAAGACAAAACTCAAAGCAAAAGACACACAAGTGGGCAGGGGCGGACTGGGACAAAAAGACCCAGACTGACCCGAGGGGAGCGGGGGCGCTGGGCCGAGGACGCATCTCCCTCACAGCAAGCCGCATACTCGCTCTTGTTTTTGTGCAATAGTGCTCAAGCGGCCCACATAGTGACCTCCCCACTGGGATTTCTCCCAGTGCTCCTGATGGCCAGTCCGACCAATGACCCATTCTGAGCATTTGCCCAATTTCCAGTTGGCCAATCTGTCACTGAAAGTGGGTCATAAATAAACATGTTGGCTCCCCTAAAGAGTTAACTATTAAATGGAAAACACAAAAGCAGCACAGAACACTGGAGTGGTCATGAGTAGAGGCTGGAGCTCCGCTACAATAATGCAGAGCCAAATATGAGCCGCAAGCACACAAGGTCTCCGACACAGGAGAAGCTCTGCATTAATCACATTTGTAATAGTATGTGTGTGTGTGTGTGTGCACATTTTTAAAATGAACACTCCTGCATGCACACACACACACACAAAGTGTGTTCTAAACAAAGACCGGAAAAAGGACGCAGCTTTGGATTTTGGTTACCTGAGAACACTATGTCAAATGAAGCCGTGTGTATGCGGTCACAGTGACATAGCATTTATTACAGCAAAAAAATAAAATAAAAACACACCACAAATATGGACATACACATAGACTAAGATGCACTCACCCAAGCACTGATTTCCCCGTTTCCTCTGGCTTGCGAACTGTGAACGGGCTTGGATCCACTCCAACTGTCTTGGGCATAAATTCCCTTTATGAACATAGATGAGACAGAAACCCATTAGAACCACCCCTGCAGTCATCATTGCAATAATAAGTAATGAATGTTTGTTTAGGTGTTTTTCATCAACAAAATCTGGGTGAATTACTTTGGCCATGCATACGTCTATGTCTGTGTCATTGTGCACTATCTCCCTAAATGCACTTAAATGCACTGTGCTAACTGTTTGTTCTTTTTTGTTTTTCTCTTGAGATGTTTTTATTATTTTTTAAGGGAATTTTTAGATATATATCTTTATCCTTTCTGTTGTTGCGCTGCTGTGGGCTGGGAGGAACATTTTGTTTTGTTTTTTGTATGCAAGTACACAAGAAAATGAAAAATAAACTGCCGTTTCTTTCCATCTACAGCTTACTACAGAGTCCAGATTAAAACCCAGTGTCTCTTTAGTGTCGGCGTGTAGCCACCTTGCAGAGTTGGTCATGGCGATGCAGAAGGTGTCATCAAAGGAGGTGATTTCATAAGGTTTGAAGAATTCCGTGTAGATGTCGATACTCTCATCGAAACGGTTCACTCTCTTCACTTTGACCTTCTTCATGGTGTCGTCACAGGGGACTGCGCGCACAGATGGAGCCACACACACACACACACACACAAACACAGAGGGAAAAAAAAGAAAGTTTACAAGAAATTAATCCGCAAGTACAAGTGTGGTAATATTTTTTTTCAACGTGTTCCATGAAAGGACCAAAACCAACAATTAACTGATCCTACTGCAAAGTATTGCCTGTGTAGCCAAAGCTAATTGTGCCACAGGGCTCCATTGTTGTCCAGAAGCTATTAAAAACACATCAATGACCCAAATGATGAACAAGTGCACTGTATTTTATTTTAAGCCAATTTTACATACACCATCCTGCTTCCATAATTTCTCACTAAATATGCAGCTAAAATTAGTCCCTCAAAAGTGATATGAATGAGTGATATTTGCTATGAACCACAGAGCCCATCTGTTTTAGAAAGTTTAGAAAGCCTTTTAAGAAATCCTTTGAGAGCTGAGAACCACAGACAGGCTGGGGAAATTGGAAAGCATTGGCAGACATACAAATGCGTTGTTGGTTTTGTTTTGTTTATACAATTTTTGTTGTCAATAACAAAAAAAATGTAGAATATTACCACCAGTGTAAATGTGCGATTCACATCCTGCTGTTGGTGTCAAGTTGATGCACAACCAAATGTAGCGATACACCAACCAATTCAAGAAAGAACAAGACTACTAAACATGGATGTAAATGAGGAACAAAATAAAATATTGGGTGAAAAATTGGGTTTTCAAATGTCTTATGAGGAAGGAAATGTACTCAACACCTTTACTGTGGATATTGCAGATAATATATATTGAAGATACCTTCATCATAGGCCACAGGAAGATAGGACAGGATTCCCTCTGACCACCACAGTGTGTAGCTGGAGAAAGACAACGCACACAAATGTGTTAGAAAACTTTCCACTGACTGCTGCGTATTCTGCAGTCTGCGCCTACTCACTTGGGACTTCACATAACCTAGATATGAAAATTGGCTTGGCTGGGCCACCCACTGCACAACTCCTGAATACATCAGCATGATACATCAATATGACCAATTTGAGTGAATGCAAAGATTATAATTTAGTGTGCGATGTGCTACAGTACTTAGGCAACTTTGAAAGCCAAAGCACAGTGTGTGACTGCTGAACTGAATTCAGTTCCCGCCATGCTAATTTATTGGAATAATGGCTGAGCTACCATGGCCCATTGTGCTCATATAAACTAGTGGCCTGTGGGAGAAAACTGGGTCTACTTTTATGTAAGAGCAAAGGCAATAGAGAGCAAACAACATGCATACTAGTACGCTCGCACACACATGCACACCAATAAAACAAGACTAGGTCAAAACTTTGTATATGGCTGGACTGTGTATGAAACGCTAGGGCTTTTAATTTCAAATGATGGATACAGGAAGTGGCGACACCTGGCCAAGGCGACTGATGAAGTTCGTTCATCGGTCAGCCTCAGTCAGTCAGTCAGGGACAGACTGTCACCACTGTTGCAGTCCAGCCAAAAAGACAGATTTACTGTTGGTCAAAACGCATAATGAAATACAAAAGTCAGCGCTGGATCGTGTGTGAGCACAGACCAGGTAACAAACCAAGCAAACCGCAGGAGTGAGACACACATAAAACACACCTCAAGGCCAAAGCACAGTGAATCTTGGCCTGGTAAAAAGGAGACTAGTTAGCAGCCAATAGGAGTGACTACAAAAACACTCTCACATAGAAATCCACCCACGCACTCATGTGAACAATCTGAGCATGCATGGCACACAGAAGAAAAGCCATTTCAGAAACAGCAGTGCAGGTGCAAATCTTTTGTGAGTGAATTCCCACTTAACTCTTCAATCAGCACAAAAAACAAACACAGCACAAGCCAAAATTAACGGCAATTGCAAAAAGTTATTGTGTGCATGCTTGTTCATGTGTCATCATGTAATTACAGTATATACTGTCTTTGTATTACTATTTAGATTTGTGCATGTATGTGCAATGTGTATGTGTATGTGTGTGTGTGTGTGTGTGTGTGTGTGTACCTGCGTCTGTCTTGGGGGAGGGCCATGGTGCTCCTCTGATGCAGGTAGAAGTCAGTGGGCAACTCCCACAGGTGCGGCTTGGTCTCTGATGGCTGGTAGACTTGGAGAAACAAGTTGATGGCGTCCTGTCGGTCAGCATCTGGGAAACAATAATGACAATAAATAATAAAATAAATACAATAGAACAGAACAGAAAGACAAAAGAAAGAAAGGCAATGGGCAGTAGGCTACCAGGGCCCGCCCTTAAGTAACTATTTTGATTGTCGATTTGTTTCAACGTTCCCAATTTCTAACTTCTCAGTTGTGAGGACTTGTACAATATTAAACTGATAAATTGTGGGTTTTGGACTGTTAATCAGCCATAACAAGGTATCTGAAGACATCAGCTTGCGTTTTAGGAAACTGTAACAGGCATTTTTCATTGTTTTCCAAACTTTTCTTGATGAAATAATGAATCTTTTGAGAAAATATGAATCAGAAAGGAAAATAATTGTAGCTGTTCTCTCTGACTTCCTATCTGGAAGTCAGATAGGAAGTCTTGCTAAGTCTTGCTAGCTTTTTACGAAGCTTTCAACCACATCTCACGTCTTCATCGGCAGACGGACTTAGCTCAGTTGTCATGGAGATGGCTCAGGTGTATTCGGTGTACATCACATACACTCCTGTTATCACATGATCAAACTAACACACGAACAGTAGGCCATGTGATGAATGCGTGGCAACCGAGGGAACCCCATCTGCTGATGAATAGCATGTGGTGTGGTTAAAAGCTCTGGAAAAGGCTAATAAGTGAAGATTATTTTGACAAACTCCTGTTTTCAAGGTCAAGAATGAACTTTCACGCTCAAGTTGACTTAGCTTAGCATTCTGCT
Source organism: Scomberomorus guttatus (assembly GCA_038419695.1). Classification (NCBI taxonomy): domain Eukaryota; kingdom Metazoa; phylum Chordata; class Actinopteri; order Scombriformes; family Scombridae; genus Scomberomorus; species Scomberomorus guttatus. The sequence goes on from CM076462.1 coordinate 14,480,022, forward strand.
AATGATAACAAGTGAACTAAATGACCCATCGAACCACACTTCTGCATTATAAGAACCTGAAAGTCCAACAACTCTCAAGATGTACTACACTACATCGTCTTGAGAAGAGAAGAGAAGAGAAGAGAAGAGAAGAGAAGAGAAGAGAAGAGAAGAGAAGAGAAGAGAAGAGAAGAGAAGAGAAGAGAAGAGAAGAGAAGAGAAGAGAAGAGAAGAGAAGAGAAGAGAAGACAAAGGTGCCAATTAATGAAATTGAAGTAAAGCTGAACTCATTCAACCACGCGTCCTCTTCACATAAACGCAGAACTTGCTGGTAAAAAAAAATCTTTGAGCTGCCTCTCTACATGTCTGGGAGCGTGTCAAGATAATCTCTGTGAGTGTTTGTGTGTTCAGCATGAGGCACGTGTTTTGCATGTTGCCCAGTTTGGTGCCATTTAATCCATCCTCCGACTGTGAAGCCACGTGCATGCTGCTCCAACAGTCACATTAGATAATTAGGAACCAAATTGGGCTGTATTAAAGCCCGCCACCAAGCCTTTTCTCTAGGTAATTGTCAGCCTGAGATTCATTCAATACATCACGAGATAAGAGTTATGGATGATCTATGAACATAATATACATGTGCAACAGAAATCACTGACAACAAGCCTTGTCTGTGAAGATTATAAATGAATGAAGCATTATGAATGAAATGCACACAGTCAAAAATCGGTCAACGGGGCCTGTTCAATTTCAGTGCACTTTCTCCCCTTTTTACTGGTCTCATCAAAACATCATTTAAATTTTCTCAGACAATTCAAGAGGCTGTAAAGCATGTGGCATCTGTGTTTACTGTCTGTTTGTTGTGTCCAGAATGGATTTGTGAGTCAGAGAGAAGCTGTCTGAGTGCTTGGCAGAGATGTAAAAGCGTGTAACGTTTATCATAAAGAAAAGATCATTGGTGTGTATGTTTTTCTGAAAAATATCAGAAAAAAAAAATATCTCAAAAATATTTGATCAAGAGTTTAAAAAAAAAAAAAGGGAACTCGTACACTAGGAAATAAAATTGGTTTGTTTACCGCTGGATTCCCACAACACTGAATAATGAAATAACATGTGGCCCTTGGCTACCCTAATCTCTAAATGTCATTCACACCAATTCAATTTTAATTAATTTATTTTCAGATTATGGACTATAAATTTGTTCAGACTTATGACTGAGTAGAAGTCCTGATCATAGACTTTTCAACAACCCAAGATCTGGTAAGTGCACGTACAGGTCACAAGATTACTTTAAAGAAATGGTTTATTTAGTAATATGTAAGCAGTCATATGCTCAGGAAGCACTGAGCATGAGACTGAACAGTCTGAGAATCTAATATGGAAGGTTAATGATGGTTTCTATTAGCTGTACTAGTGTTGAGGATCTGAATGCAGAGTCGGTCTGTCTGTGGCTCCGCCAGTTTGGTCCGGATTGAAATATCTCAACAACTAGTAATATTCACTCACCCCAGATGTTGTATTCTTTGTATGACTTTGGTGATTCAAAAGCCCAAAACATATTTTCTCACAAACATATAGTGGCGCCTAGTCATGTAGATAGTTTGGGTTTTATTTGTCCGGGTTTTTAGATACGTGTCCAATGCAATGGAGGTGAACGGAATTTCATTTGTGAAATTGAAAAATGACATGGAAAAATTGTCATTTTTTGCATTTCTTTGAACTTGTATATTCTTTTTAAGTGCCTGCACACACACAAGACCTGATATAGATCATGGAATTACTGAGTGAGCAGTTCATGAGTACTTGTGTGTGTACCCTGCATTATATGAGCCTCTCTCACTTGACATTTCAGTCTGAATAAACAATCTGCCACTTTCCCGCCTCTGCTCTGCAACCGACCAATGACCCCATTTTTCAAGTTGAAGTGAATGACAAAAAGTCAAAAGCAAAGACACAGAGAGGAGGCTGACTTACTAGATCAAGTAGTGCAGCTCTATTCATCGGGCCTGATACACAACCTTGCTCTTCATTTGTGGGGCTATAAATCCTTTTGATGCAGAATAGTTGCTAGTGTGTTGAGAAAAAAACTTCCCCTTTTTTCATAGACACACTGTATCTAACTACAAACTAGGGTATCATTTAAAATTATTAGATGTGGGCATAGCAAAGCCACTTTGTCAAGCACTGATTGGCAATTAGATCCTAGTTGCAAATTGGAAGAACATTTCTCCAGATAGCAATATCAGAAATCAAATCTCCCCAAAATATCTCTTTTCACAGCTGTTGGCACTATAGTCAGGATCGTCTATAAAAACACTGCGTGTCATTAAAATTGCTTGAAAAACATAGCTTCCCGGCACCCACAACTCCTCAGGGAGGAACACTCGATCTAACAGCAACAGTGTGGGCTTAGCTGTAGAGGCTGAAGAGGGGCTGTCTACACTTTGTCATTTTAAAACCTGAGTGATTTTAAGTACCTTTGTCGTGTAAATATCAGGGGGTTTGTGTACGTTTATTTATATATGGCTGACTATACAGTAAGCGTGTGATCTGTACCTGTATACGAAGGCTGAGGTTTCTAAGGTAACCTGGATGGTGTATTTGCAAAGGCAGGGTTTAATATGGATGCATTAGAGACAGAGTAAATGGAAAAATGACTAAGCTGCATTATCATAACCTCTGGAATAATCAGAGGGGGCGACCCTGACTGTGTAGAAGTAGCTTCAAAAATGATAGCAGCATGAGGGTCCCTTCTTAAATATGTGTGCCTTGTGTGTAAGAGAAGCCCATTTAGGTAAAAGAGGAACGTTATGTGTCTGTATGTGTCTTTGTAACATACACACCTGAGAAAGCGTTGCTATAGTAGCGAGACAGCGTCTGCATGATGTCTTTGGAGTGTTGCGTCCAGGGAGCAATCTTCCGGTAGGTCTTGACCCTGTGGACCAGCTGGGAGCCGCCATACTGCAGTGACAGAGTGTCGCCGTGGTCCTCGTACAGCTCCTCAAACAACCTGAACCAAACACAGAACACTAGAGCTGTAACAATTAATCGATTAATGGATCGGCAGAAAATGAATCGGCAACTATTTTCATAATCGATTAATGGTTTAAATCATTTCTAAGTAAAAAATCCGAAAAATCTCTTGTTAAAGGTTCTCAAAAGTGAAAATGTATTGCTTTTGCTGTCGTAACAGTGTAGTAAAGTGGATATTTTGGGGTTTTAAATTGCTAATTGGACAAAACAAAACATGTGATAACATTATTTTTGGCTCTAAGATACACAGGCATTTTTTAAATTAACACACGGGAAATGGATAAGTGAAATATGGCCCTGAAGTTCATCTTGCCTGTTGGTTTGTGTGTTTTTTGTGTGTTTTGGTGGGTTGGGGGTGTTGGGGGTATGAACTAGCAATTTGGTGACATGGACGCAGTCTGACATGAAAGAAAATACGTACATATACACGTTTGTTGGTTTTTGTTCCCATATGACAACAGAGAGATGCGTATCACATGTATGACTCTGATTCTATTACCAAAGAGCGAAGAATCTTATTTGTACCGTGACTATACAGTTATAATAGATTTCCTTTTGGTTTAAAAGGTCTCATGAGGGTACAACGAGATGTAGTCAAACACGTGACAGATTCTTGCTCACAGCCAAGCAGCTGTCATTCACCACAACCCATTCAGTCTGATCAGGTCTGCTCCACTGTGACCTCAGGGGAAAATAGAGCTTCGAGCAGAAATTTATAGTCTGAGCAGAATTGGATATACTGTAAAGTAGTAGAGGGCGCAAGGACTGACGATAGATACTGAAAATAAATGGGGTCATCTATAAAAGTTGGTGCAGCTGTGTGGGACATTTGTGCTGATTGGATTTTGTGCTGCAAACGGGCTGGAATAACTGTTGCATTTCAGTTTTCAGACACATGATATATGGCTATAGTGACCATCACTTTTCATTTCATTCAAAACATGTACATGTACGCCATTTCAATATCATCACTATAGGATACTAAGGAAATGTAATTGTCTGACCTTTTACATTTTAGATTATATTCAAATTTGTGCTTATGTATAAAATTTATAATGGTTCAGCCGCTCCCCCATTACGAAACATTGTTTACTTTCATCCAGAGAACTCTATATAATCCTTGAGAACATACACTGTAAGAGATTTTGCTGTATCCTTTCGCCGCACTGCATTTGGGCTGTCAGCATTCTCATCGGTAGCTTTAAAGCCAAATTGAGGTCTGCTAAAAGCTAATGAACTCTGTAACCACTGATTCTGCATTTCACTGGTTTGTATAAAACTTGCTTTTAAATTTGTCAAACATACACTTGTAGCTGACATTGTGTGTGTGTGTGTGTGTGTGACGTACTGATGTGTGTAACTCTGTACTATATGTCCAGTTTGTATTTTGCTTATTTGCTGTTCTGTTACTGTGCATTCGCTTTAACTGTGACCTGTCAAGGGACTGCAGATGGAAATTAGCTTCAGCAATTACCATTTGTTTTGTATTTAATAGCAAAAATTGCAACTTTTACAAGGACGCCATCAGACATGAAAAGACCCACAAACACAAACACATGAATACTTTTTTTTTTTTTACCTCACACAGTCAGTATCAAACTGGAGCTTGGGCTTGTCAATCATTCCCAGTGCATAAAGCTGATAGGCAAGCGCGCACTTTCCCACCATGAACTGAGCGGTGTTGGTCCGGTCCAGACAGTCCACACAGTTGGTCCGCAACACACCAGTCTACAACAACAACAACAACAACAACAACAACAACAACAACAACAACAACAGACTTATGAACTGTATTGACAATGCTTTGGTATTTCCAAGAGTCAGACACAAACTACATGAAAATGCTATTAGTGGCATTGATTCTTCTCCATGTATTCACCTTATGTAAGTGGTCTCACACAATAAAGTCATGACACTTATATTACAGTAAACAGATTGGCTCATTCCAAGGTGATCACCGTGTAGGCAATCAAGGTCTCCATGAAAACCCATGAAACCTCTCACCATTATCTCATTATTATCCGAGTTTCACATAAATGGATTGACCTAGTTTTGCAGCTATTGCAATCAATGCCAAGTCACATCTTAATGCAACGTTATAGACAAAAGCTGTTTCCTTGGCCTGGAAATCTCAATACCTGAATTATGCTTTTGTTACTGTTTGTGATTCAACTGATAAAGAGTCTGCTAAGGAGTCGGGGGAAGATTTAGTGCCTTCAGAAAAACAGAATTACAACACAACAGTTACACTAATCCTTGTTTGCTATCTGGCATACCTGCACCCGTCCACTGACTGTGATGTGTCCACCCACATCTCCCCATCTGTAAGAAACACATTAGATTCAACTTAGAGAATAGGATACTGAAAATGAACAAAATGCACAAAAGCAAAGAAGTGCACATGTCCATTGTACTCCTCTGCAGGCGTATTGCTTCATCTTCTCCCGCTACGAAAGGGTGTGATCATTGTTATAATCACCATTTCAAGGCTGAACATAATGGACTAGATACAAACATACATTGCAGACATCTAAACACCCTGAACCCAATTAGGACTGCAAGTACAGAAAGAAATATTCAGCAGACAAGAACACAGAGAGAAGAAAATCTGTAATACATGTTCTCATTTACAATATGTTCTTAGGCACGACTTTCGCGCTTATGAGCAAATCAAAGCCAAAGATGTGGAATATATATATTTGATGTCAAAATTACAAAAGCTCACATTTCCCAACATGATCTAAGGTAGAAATGATTTAACAAATTATAAGTTACAGATTTTAAGCTTATTGTTTTAAAGAAATAGTTTGACATTTTTTGGAAATATGCTTATTGGCTTTCTTGCAGAGAGTTAAATAAGTATGCAAGTTTATTTATACAGTATCTTTCAAGAGCATAATAAAAGACAATAAAAAGAGCAATAAAAGACAGAGCAACAGGCATACAGGAAAATGCAGACATAAAAGGAAATACGGTAAAAACGTGAAAAAAAGTTAGGTACTAAAAACTAAACAATAAACTAACATCAGACGCACGCCCGTCTACAAACTAATTAATGTTAAGTATAGAGGAGAGCTCACGTAGGTGGAGCGACAGGACGTAGGTATGTCATGTAAAGTTCTTTAGTGTGCTTGCATAATTGCAATGTGACCAAAACCAAAAATAACCGGATCAAATGTATACAATGTAACAAAAATATGAACCTTGGTTGGGACCTTGAATCAGACTTTCAGGTGTGAAAAGGCCCTTAAAGATGTCTACAGCTTGTACAGATCTTAAGTTCAATGGTAAAGAGTTCTAAAGTTTAGGAGCTACAACCTCAAAAGCACAGAAGTTTAGTTAGTTAGTTTAGCTTACCACAAAGACTAGAAACAGTACAAAATATTTACCAAAACAGAACTGTAATGACGACAGGTCGTGGTTTGTGACTTCCTGGAGTCTTGTCATTAGGTAACCTGCAGAGTCCAGGAGCTCACTGGCCCATCCAAGTCATAGCTAAGCACATAGCCCCTCCGTAAAGCCACAACATGTCACTTTTACACTTTGGTTTTTTGTGAAGGTTAAACAAACGAGACATAACATGTTAATTAGTGAACTTTAGAGGTGCTGGTAGGCAGATTTTGCAAGATCCATGTGTGGCTCTGGGCCTTCTGTCTTTATTAGTCCTTTGTCCCCCCCAGTTAAATACTCTACTCTCGATTCATCACTTTCTCATTTAAAGCAGCAACAAGCAAACTGAGAATCACCTAGTGAGGAAAATCTGCCTCTAAATTGTACGAAGGGGGAGCTCTGAAAACAAATTCAATGGTTGCTGGAGGGTAGGATTTAAAGCAAAGTGTGTCTCATCACGGCATGAACTCAGTGATCTGACCGAGACCAATGAGAAAGGGTAGTTAAAGTACAGTACCAGGCAAAAGTTTGGACACACTTTCTCATTCAAAGGAAGGTGTGCCCAAACATTTGACTGATACTGTGTCAAGTTTGTATGTGTGTGAGAAAATGTACAGTATGACTGCATGTAGAGAGGTGGAGAGGACAGACGAGAACAGTATTATCAGGAAAAGACAATGTTTTGGAATCTTTCTGATCACCCTCAATGTTCATGAGCTAACTTATGCACATGATAAAGGCTACAGGTGCCAGAATCAGTAAAGTGGATCTACATAAAAGCTTACGAGGGTTTTGTTTGTGTGTATGAGTGTGAATTGAGTGTGTATTGTGAAAAAAAATGAGATGCAAAAGAAAGGGTGATAAATACTGGCCATAGCATGGTCGTTCTGTTATGTAACAGTATGGTAATGCTGGGTGAAAGCGATTAACACATCCAGACAATGGAGGAGCCATGCGCTAAGTACATGGACGGCAATCTACTCAGCTCGTTAGCAGAAAACTCTGGGCGACACAACTGCCATCAGGCATAATTTCCATTAAGAATTCATATCTGGAGAGTTCCAAAATTAAGCAGTCGATAAATGTATGATTCTGAATATGTATGAATACAAAAATGGTTGATGCGGCCTCTCACTAAAATTAAGTCTGATATGCAAATGCAGGAAAGATGGTGGTGTGGTCTTCTAGCACATGGTTGCTGGTAAAAGTTTTCCCTCTCACATTTCGACCCTGCTAAAAACAAGTGACCCATTAACAGTGCCGAAAGATGTTAGTCATGAGCAGTTTCTGTGGATTTCAAAGTGGATTCATATGGAAGTGTAAAGCAATAATGGGTGTATTTGTTTTGTATTTGTCTGTCAGCTTCTATTGTTTTCAAAGGGATCAACAGGTGCAATGTAGGATGAAAAAAAAAAAGTCTCACCTGTCATCCGGTCTGAGGGTATGACAGTAGAAGTCGGATCGATTAATAAAGAAACCTGTTCGCTTCACCACGTTCTCTGCTATCATACTCAGACGGTCCAAAACATTGCACAATTTACTGAGGAGGAGAAAAAAAAGGTTATATTAACATTTGCACAATGTTTCTGAAGCTGGACTTACAGTGATGATGTACCGTATCTTGGGCTATTGTCATATTGTTATGGTCTTGCGGGTTATTTATTTTCTACAGCATTAAAGCCCCTGAAAACTTGGTTTCAAATCTTACATTTTTCTGGATAATATTAAATATTTGTGACCACAATCAAAGTTAAAGTTTTGAAGGAACATCCTCAGCTTTAAAAACTCAGCTAATGAGCTTCTTGAGGACCATGTGGGTGTGGTCTGATCAGATTTTAGTGTTTTTGTTTTTTTGTTGGTGAGTTTGAAATTTTCATGGCAAAAACAGCCAGGTTCTAAGAAAATGCACAGTAATCTGAGTACATCGGCGTATTTATTATCACAACCTCTTGGTGTAGCGGGCCATGTCCCAGGCGATGTAGTCGATGCAGTGGTCTGGAGGGAGGAATTGGTTGAGGTTGATCACGGCTGGATAGAGCTCTTCGCTCAGAATCTTCTCATGTTTCCTTTTTTCTCGTTTCTGTAACGCAGCAGAGCACAGAGACGCATATAAAACAGGTCCCTTGAAAACCACAAGTGGAAGCAGTCAAGACACAGTCAAGTGGCAGATTCATGTTCTCTTTGACGCATTCACCGAGGTCCATTTCGTCTTCAGGTCTTCTCCACAGTGACCTCAGAGAAAACATGTTGATTGTTTACAAGGTTTGGGCAAAGCATTACCAGGATAGAGGTTTTTTCTAATTAAAGGCACACAAAACATATATCAGAAAAGTGACAGCAACCATGGGAAGTAGGAAAGATGCTTTTTTAAGTCAGTTTCCGCAAGTATGCTTTCTAGATTTTGTGAAATTGTGAAAAATAATTTCAGGCGAAAACAGGTGTGGTCTACATCAGGACATTAATTGCCAGAGTAGATGTAAATATATCAAAATGAGCGGAAAAGCTTGGCTGCTATAGGTTTTATTGTTTAGGTACAGTAGTGATGGAAAAAAGAATGATAAAAAAATATATATATATTTGTTGTTAATAAAAGTGCATGCACACTAGTCGTTCTCTGTGACCTGAAGTCACACTGTCCATATTTTTCCATATACTCCTCCACTCCTCATTGTGCCTTTTTGAGTGATCACCCTGGGCGATAATCGGCTTGGATGCATCATTTAGCAGCTCACATCTCTATCCACACATCCAGCAGTGGCAAGGCAACACAGCCACCAGTCAAATTACCATTGCGTTTCCTCAGTCCATTCACCGGAGCGTGTCATACAGTCTGGCACAAAAATCACACTTTCCAGGCACAGATGAGAGACTATGTGCTTAGGAGAGCACACGTGCACTGTACACAGGTCTGAACCAGCATACAAATGCCACAATGATAGTCGTGGTTGTACAAAGATACAGATCATCAATGATAACATGAATCCAAACCGTCATCACATGTGCACATATACAGACAGGGGCACGCCATGGGCATTTTTAATGGTGGAAATGAGCACTGTAATTATTTTTAATGTATAGCTTTGCACAGAAAAGGGCGTGTTTAATGCATCGCTTTTATGCTTCTCCCATCTTTATTCCTCTTCCTTTTGTCTGTGTCATTTCAGTGTTGTGGGTTGCAGCATCAAGGACTCTCTCTCAAAAAAAAAAAGACATTTTGATCTTAAAAGGTCACCTTAGGTAAATCTTTTTATATTTTTTCTATGCAGGGAGTGTAAAAGTTATCTCCAACCTTCAAAATGACTGGACTCTAATTAAGTTAGTTGGTTGGGGAAAGTGACTCACATGCTTGGCCATGTGCACTCGTCCTTTCTTAACATACACATACAAAAATGCACTAACACATGAGAAAAACCATGCGCCCAACCCAGAGTTGACGTGGCCATGCGACCCCAGTCACCACCGTGGAGAGATGGACTGTCGTGATTTTATGGTGAATTGCCCGTTCCTTCTTCTCTCTGTCTACCTGGGATAAGGGAGCGGGTGTTCTGTATAAGCAGGGGGTCCCCTCCCTTACTCCCCACAGTTGCAAATATCACATGGCTGCGACTTGTGCGGACCTCTGAGGTCTGCGATTGGTCCCTTGTCTCGCCGCTCCCCTTGTGAGTGGCAACGTGAGCATGAAGCCCAAGCTACAGAGTGTATGGCTGTGTGTCCCTGCATGTGTATGCTGAAGGCTATGCAAAAGCTACTGCTACAATTGAAATGTTAAACAGTGCACACAGGGATGCAGATGAAAAGATGAAGCATACAGTAACTCGTGGTTTTGACAATGAACCCTTTGTTTACTTTCTTATGTATATTTTTAATACTGGATGGTTTGGAAGATTTTATTAGACTAATACTTTTCAAAGCTTCGTCATTATTTCTTAAGATTGAATTATTCATCATAATGTAATTGTTTTTCATAATTTAAGAGCAGTTTGATGACTGATGGAGATTTTACAGCAGCATAATTTGAAAGGACAAGACAAGAGTGTGGTGCACAAAAGCCAAGCGTGTCTTTGCAGGTGTAACCCCTCATCGCTCGTGTCTCTGTGTATTTTGAGAGCGATAGAGATATTGAGATCAGTATTTGACATGCCATTTCAACTGCTAGTAATCGCCCAGCGCCGGGAAAATCTCCCGTGACTACCCTATTCTACAATCACAGCTCGCCCTATCAGATAGCTACCTGGTGAGTGATTCCGCAGGCCCAGCATATTTCATCCACAGACTGGATAACTGATAGTGAAGAGGCAGGCAGGAAATGATGGGAGAAAGAGATGGACTCGACGACCTGGGCGCCCTTACTGAGGTAGGTTGGGCGGATGTAAATACAGGTGAGCAGCTACCAGTAGGGTTTTTCTTCTAATGTTATGCTAATCTATAGCTATTCTGCTCAAAACTAATACAACATACAGTTTCTCACAACACAATTCCTGCTGTGTTATGTTTTCGAATTCAAATGAACCAAAATTGAGATATTGTGTGTTGTGATGTGGTTCAAACCTATTTTTGCATTCAGGCGGTGGGCTGTAATTTTATGTGTCAGTGTTTCATTAATATGAAGATTTGAAATAAGATATTGATTTATGTAGCTACAGTATGTGAATGTAAACAGCATCTCTTGATAGAGGTATAAAACAAATTTTAAATGTCCTTTTTGAGTTCATCAGTTACATTGATTTTTTAGTGGGCTGTCAATGTTGTTGCTCCTATTATTTAATCACATTATTAATACTGAATCACTGTATCTTCTTGTTGTTAAGCCTGTTCAGGAAAAGGATTGTCATACTGTATATATCGTTTGTAATAGCTGAAATTAGGGCCTCAATAAATAAAGAGTGTGTGTGCGTGCATGTGTGTGTGTGCATATGTTACCTTGACCAGGTTAAGGATGATAATAGGAGAGCCAAACCGCTGCAGCATCTGGTCAAAATGGAGGGCAGCTACATGGGCATACGGGTCAGCTTGGTCCACTGAAAGAGAAGTCAAACTGCTTTTAAATGCTGACTATTTAGAGCATTAAGAGTGTTAAATGTTACCAAGGATAAAAAGTTAGAAATGATAACATTAGTACTTATGTGGAAATGAACAACATGTATGTTACATTTAAGAAACTAGTAGCATAATTGAATTATGACATGCAGTTCTCAGAGTCATAATTATTTCATGCTTTGTCAAAAACAGATCATAGGTTTGTGATTTTGCCAGGACACATGGTTGAGATGTGTGATTTGTGTCATTTTTAAAAGTTTGGTGTGAGTTTTCAACAAAAACTGGTTTAAACAGAACTTTTTTGCAAACCCAGCATGGGGTACAGCAAAAGTGGGGAAATGAGGTTACTTTTTTTTTTTTTTTTTTTTTTTTTTTTTTTAAATAGGGCCATTCTGTTTCATAAAGCCAATAAAAAGGAAATATAGAAATGGACTATAAAGTATAACACCACAGGGGGCACACAGTTACTTCTTCAGCCTCTAGTCTGGCTCATTGTTCACTGTTTCTCGGATTCGCTTCCATTTTCATTCTTCTATTCATTCTTTATTTTAAAATCAGGTTTAATGCCTCCATTTGCCACTCATGCAGAGCCCCACACCTGCAGCCTGCAATCAAATTGGACCAGTCAAGCACCCAAAAGATAGATTTGAGGAAATAGGTCAGATCGTGCTACACTTCACAGCCCACACAGTCGCTCACTGGTATCTCAAAACTGACAATACAAACACGAGCTCCATCACACGGTTTTCAACTTCACTCCGCCACCATTTCATCATCACTTTGTCCACTACACTTCTGCTGAGGCCTTAGGGGAGATGAGAGTTTATGTCAACATAAAGAGATGACATACTTATTGTACCTGGGGAAGGAAATGTTGATAATGACGACGATGATGAAAATGCATCGCCCATTAAGGTCATCTCCTTCACAACCAAGACATTTGCCCAGTTCAGGGCCGTCATAAACGCATTATACATATACTTATGTAACAATGAGTCTTGACTGTCTTGGCAGAGGTGAGGCAAGGGCCAACGCATGATGTGACAACTCTACTCTGCGTACACAGACACTAGGCGCAAACTGTCTCTCAGCCATGTCGCTGACCTAGATTCATCTAATAGATGTCATTCTGCGCCGGCCGAATCATGATCGAATAAACATTACAAATCTATCAAACAAGGCTTGATTATCTGTCTGATGTGAGCTGCACCTTGTGTCACTTTCACAATGCTTGAGGCTGTTTAGACCTTAGCACAAACAGATGTAAAATGTTTGATGTTAAAGTCTAACTGAAATTACAATTTGTCATCCATTTTTGCAGGCAAAAGTGAGATTTTTGAGTTTGTTGATGACACTATTTCTAATTAAGATGATGAGAAAACATCAAAAATGTTCCTTTTTCTCTCAGCCTCTGAGTGTTACTGTGCGTGCTTGATTGACAGCAGAGCTGTGTTGCCAGAATTGTAGTTTACATTTTATTTAATCAGCACTTAAAAATTGTTTGTATGATTTGGGTGGTTTCCACCAATGAAAACTTAGGCTATATTCCAATAAATCAGGCTACTCCAAGTATTGATAGCGCACTGAGTTGAGTAGGCTGAGCTCGACACGCAACGCCTGATAACTGATGACCGTCAAAACCAAATGTCATTTCAGTTTTTAACAGGTAAGCTGAAACTTTTCAGAGTAAAGTTAAAAGAGCAGATATGTTTGCTGAAATAGAAAAAAAAAACATAGATATGGACACTAAACACAAGACACTATTACAAACTCTTGTTGTTTTCTTCATCTGCTCAAATATGTAAATAGGAAACCTTCAGTAAGGGGAAAAAATGTGTATATAAAAGATAAAGTATACCAATAGCAAGGCCAAACTGTGTCAAACTACTTATGTGTGCACAGTGACATATAAACTGATACATGTTTAAATGGTGCAAGAACTGGGCAACATTTGGGAAATGTCAGATAAGGACTGTCTTTAAGGATCAAAGTGGGAGCAGGATAACAAGGTAAGTTGATACACAGAGGGATCTTAGGGACACGCTCAATGTCTCTATCTCACACAGGTAAATGTCATCTGAGGATGAATTAAAGGGCAAACTGGGGAGAAAAAAAGATTCTGATTTAATACAGGCATTGTACACATGCAAGCAAAAAATGTCTGTCTGTGTGCATACACACATACACACACAGCAGTCTCCAATGTCATCAGTCTCAGGGACCAGATCACCTCCCTCTAGCCCTGGTTTTGTGTTTTTATCCTGCTCATAATGAGATGGGAAAATGGATACAAAGATGAAGACCAAGAGGGGGGTGTCCTGCCTTCACCTATTTCTTTTTTTTAAAAATCTTTGTCCCAATGGTTGAGAAGAATGCCCGATGACTAAAGCCACTCTTATTCTAATGTAGTTTTTACCATTACATTCTTTTTCTGGCCCTACAAGTTATTTCTGGTCCTGAACAGCTACTAGAATTAATACACTGAGCATTATAAACTTAAATAGGTATCCACTGAAAGAGGATATATCTATCTTTCATTTGTTATCTGTCTTTGTGTATGTCCTTATGCCACTCTCTCAACCCTCTCTATTATAAATGAGATATTGATACCTAAAGCAGCAAAATACCAAGGGTAATACACAGTATACCACATTATGTTTGATATGATGTATGAAATTATTCTGACACTGAACAACAATAAAGCTGTTGATGAACGAAGAAGATGCATTTAGTGCACAGCAGCAGTCTTACATCGTATCGGGGGTTTCGGCATCATGGTGGAAATGTCCTGGGACCAGTAGAGCGGGACTGAACCTCGCACCTGGACGTATGAGGAGTAACTTCCTGCTGTGAAAGACATGACTGAGGCGTCGTTGACGATCTGCTCCGTCTCCACCTCATTAGCTACATCCCCCTGAAAACAAAAGAAAACACACAAAAAAAAAAAAAAAAATGCAAACAATGTTGAAAAAAGTAATCTCACCATGAGGTCTGTTTAGTAGCTGAACCGCAGGTGTGTTCCTAAAGAAATCCACACTTTTGGTTCACAGGTCTTTTTGACAGCAGACACGTTGACATGACGTAGCAGGAAAACCACAGGTGTAATTAATAATACCTAACATGTATTAATTACACCTGTGCTTTTCCTGCAATGGCAAGTCAAAATATCTGCCATCAAACTAGAACAGCAATGATTAGTTGATTAGTCAGTCAAAAGAAAATTAATCAGCAACTATTTTGATGATTAAATAGTACTTTTTGTAATTTCTAAAGCAAAAATGCCACAAATGTATCGATTCCAACTGGTCAAATGTGAGAATATTATGGTTTTCTTTGTCTTCTGTGATGATAAACTGAATATTTTTGGGTTTTGGACTGTTGTTTGGACAAAACAAGACATTTAAAGATGTCACCTTGGGCCTTTTTTTTTTTTTTTTTTTACTATTTTCTGATATTTTATAGGCCAAACAACTGATCAATTAATGTAAAAAATAATTAGCAAATCAATCGATAATGAAAATAATTGTTAGTTGCAGCCCTATATCAAACAGGATGCTATGATGAACATTTGCTACTATTTTGTATATATAGACTACTATATTTGCCAATGCAAACAATAGCAGGAATTTGTGAAAATT
Organism: Scomberomorus guttatus; assembly: GCA_038419695.1. Classification (NCBI taxonomy): domain Eukaryota; kingdom Metazoa; phylum Chordata; class Actinopteri; order Scombriformes; family Scombridae; genus Scomberomorus; species Scomberomorus guttatus. The sequence continues at coordinate 14,495,099 of CM076462.1, forward strand.
GTGCCCAACCTAATCTCTGTGTAGCAGTCCGAACAGAAAAGGGAAATCTATGTTTGTTCCTAAAGTTCCTCCCACCGCATACACCCACACAGACACTCATACATGCTCAAGGAAGAGGCAGAGGGTCAAATTAACCCCCTGTGATCAACATGTCTGAGTCATCTCAATCATTCCGGTGGCCCTCGGCCCTGCCTCCACTATCTATTCTTCCCCGTTGCCTCGGCAACCGATGTACCTCGCAGTTGGCTCCTCTTTTGAGGAAGCGGGTCCCCGCGAATTTACTGGAGCGCCTGGCAATGAGGGTGATGTGAACCGGTCGGCCATAGATCAGAAGCTCTGCAGTCGGCGGGTAAAGGAGGAATAATTACACGCCACTGACAGCGTTGCACAATCACCTGTCTGTAAACACACACATACTATACACACATACCATTTTCCACACCTCAAACCATCTTAAACTTAAAAAAAAATCTTAAACCAGAGATACCTTGATAAGAACAATAACAAAATGGTATTAAATGTTATTATTGCTACACAGTACCATTATTATCTATATTATCATTTTTTTCTACTTTAAAAGACCAAACAAATGTAAAAATTTTCTTTTTTAAAGTAACTTTGTTGTAGAATTTTGAAATTTCCCCAACATCACTGGTGTTTCATATATCATAACAGATTTACTTGACATGAAAACAGCTTGTGATCAGTTGAAGACACGCAAATGTTCTTACATACAGTATGCCCATTTTGATTCCTATAAAAAAGTTCTTAATTTATGTGTACGCACAAGTTAAGGTCAAATTGGTGTTTAGGAACATTTCAATAATTGTGTCCCAATTCTTTTCCACTCACACCATCTCTCAGCCTCTTTTCGACCTTTTATTTGTTATCATTTTTCCCCTCACTGTCTTGCTTCTTCAATGTCTCCTCATCATCCTCAAATTTCTGCCTTTACACCATCTGCTTAGTCTCCTGTTATTGCACCCATCGCTCCTCTAATGCTCTCAGAAAAAAAAACAGCACTGAAGGCCAAAGCAGTTTCCAGGAACTGTCTAAACTCAAAGCGCCCACACAATGTCACTGTGGCAGCACGCTGCCTGATAAGACAGCAGACAGTGTTGATAGCAGTTAACTGTGCAAAACTCTGGCATTAGGCAAAAGTGTGATTTATGTAAAGGGGATTTGATGAAAAATAATTAAATTCTTTGGTTTTGGTATCCTAAGGCAGATTTTTAACATAATAAATCAGACTGTTTACTCAGCTCTAGCTGAGCACCTCTGCAGCAGAAACCCATGCATCAATACTACAAAAGCTTCTCAAGGAGGGCAGAGGAAATTATTCATGTAGAGCCTAATACAAATCCCTGGTATGCAGTCTGTGTCTAGTCAATACTTCAAAGCAAAAAAGCTACTGTAGCACTGAAATGAAAAGACAAAGAAGGACAAAAGAAAAAACATTCAAGCAAACAAAAGAATATTTGTGTATGCATGTACAAACATGGGACTTGTCCTCCAAAAGAAAGACCATGTAGCTTATTTGATTAAATATGCACAGTGATGCTGCTTTTGTCCCTGTGGATACCAGATGGAAAGATTATGCAAGTGCCAGTGTTTACATACCTGATAACCATTGCTTAATTGCCATCATACTTGTTTTTTCTAAAGCCCTAAAAGCAAACACAAATTGCTTCTGCGTTTATTCGTGGTGAATCACACACACACACACACACACACACACACACACACACACACACACACACAATCTCTCTCACAGTGTGATCCACGTGCTGCGACGGACGCCACGCACAGATCAACAAGTGAGCCGATGCTGAGAGATGAGAGGGAGTGCTGACATCGTGAGGGACACAGTTGTGTCTGCTACTAGCGTGTGATGCTGACAGACGTTATGGCCGGGCATTTAAATCCTAATATCTAATTATATATATACAATTATAATGTTATAAAAAATAAAGAATGACACATAGACACATAAACAGCCACACAATTTAGCATCACAAAATGAAAGGATACTGGACTGGCCGCAGAAGCCGTGGATTATATACATGAGCCAGTCATGATGCACTATGTCCTTGACTCGTTCCAGCAACTTCCCGTTCCACACGTACTTGTAGTACGGCTCATTCTGGAGGCCATAAACCACTGTGGCGGAAGAGAAGGAACACATAAAACCTTTTGGATCATTTTTACTCAACTGGGATCAGATCAAATGATCAATTAGAAAGCAACAAAATGGAAAAAAAAAAAAAAAACAACAACAGAAGCTCAGCTGAGGTGACGCAGGCAGTGGATCGAGAGCATATTTTATATTTAGAAACATTAGCATTAAGTTGCTTTAACTGGAATTAAGCTTGTGTTACTGTATCACAATACACATGTTGTCAAATGATAGAATGCACCTGTCAAGGCAGCAGTGTCTCTGCAAGACATCTTTATGGGAATCAATGGAATCAATTACACTGGCGTTATCTTTTAATTTACTATGTGCGGTTGCTTAGAAGTGTGTATTGTTTTCTCATCTCTACTGAAAGTTTACTGAACTTCAACTATAAGACTGAGCTCTTCCCTCCTACCTCCAAATTCATCTCATCTGTCCAATCACTGCCTGAGTTTCTAGCACGCTATTGTGTGTCTTTGCCAATGTTGCTCCTCTTGCAGGCACCCACCACCGCCCGAGCTCCTCCATCAATTACAAGGTGGAGTGCTCTGCCAAGGCCTTCTCCGACCAATAGAACAAACAAAGGGGACATAAGGGCTATTGATTAACTTCCACTCACCTTGCGTAGGAAGCCCCTCGTCTTCAAAGATGTCGAAGCTGTCCTGCTTGCTCTGTGTGTGTACCTCTTCCTCAGCGGAGGAGGCTGCTGACGTCCACAGTTCATAAGGCCTCTGCAGCAAAGTCAGGTTGTACTGCAGCGAGTGGCTCAGGTCGTAGCTGTAGCTGCGGGGTACAACAACAATGTCATTTTAAACAAGAACAGCCTGTACAATAGCAAATTTAGGTCAAACTACAGAAATAGACAGAAATACAGAGCCATTAACAATTTCACTTCGCATTATACAACTGGAAACATGAGGTGTAATCCTTGTCACACAGGACTGTGAGCTGAGAACAGAAAGTGCTAGCTTTTGTTAGGATATATTCAAAATGAAACCCAAGAGATTATTTTCTTAGTTGTTGATATTAAAAGACTCATAGTAAAAGTTGTGTTTGCAGCTTTTTCATCATTTTTATAAAGCTATCAAATAGCTGCTCAAAATTGCAACAATCAGACATGGAGGACATGAAAACTTTAGCGTGAAGTGTCATAGAAGTATTCATGACATTCAATAAATTCTGCAGGCTGTGTGCAGACTCCTTGTGACAACTAAGTGCAAACTTGTCAATAAAAAAAAAAAAAAAAAAAAAAAAACAGAAAAATGGAGGTCAGATACTGGAACCTTAAGCCACTTTTAGTTATTGCTAGGCCTCATTGGAGCTCCGGACAGCATCACACATGGCCAGCTCTGTGTTGAGTTAATCACACTTTCTGCTCCATTCATTCGTTTTCCATTCCACTGTTTAATAATAAAAGAATGTCCACCAGATATTTTTTATTCAAATCAATGTGGTAGTTTGTGGGGAAAAATAGAAAAAATTTTCTATATCACAATGTTGAGGAATTGTTTAAAAACTCTGGGAACTCAGTTGCTCTCTCCATGGTTTATGGTCAATTTTCCACCAAATGTTTGAGATATTCTGCTCCCAAACGGGGCTGAAAAGTTAAAAAAAACCAATGGTATGTCAATGTGTAGCAAGCTTCTGCAAAGCTTTCTATATTTTATGTGCATTAGTGATAAATGCTGTAGCCTGAAGACTTTGTGGGAGAATTTAGACTAAAAAAATGTGTCTTACCTGAAGTAAAAGTTGCTGGATAGGTCCACATTCTGAAAGATCCGCACATATCTACAGTAAGAGAGCAAAAAAAGATGTTTCAGGAAAGAATTATCATCTTTAAAGGCAGTTTATAAAGTTTAATATGTTAATCTTTTATAATATTAGTCCACCACCATGATTCTGTACATTTGCATGTCATTTTGTTGAATCATTAATGTGAATATGATGTATGTTTGATCATCTTTAATGCTGTAAACTCAAAATGTAACTACTTTACTATTATGTTTGCTTTTGTTATCTAGACTTATTACTGTTCTTTTTTTTAATACCTTATTTTATACTTTTCTTTGAAGTTTGTACTTGTGTGTGAGAACAAATGCGTGTGTTCATAGAAACGCAGCATTCTTTCTTCAAAATGTGTCACACTGATTCCTCAGAGTTCTGGTGTTGTGCAGAAATTCTTGACTACAAAGTCAGGCCATCTTTCTATTGCAATGTTCATCAAAAATTTGATTACCATTTTCCAAGAGTGTGTCCAATGAGTGCATGTTTTCATAAATTGCTTGTGATAGTGTTTGCATGAATGTATGGCAGCTACAAACATTGGGACTGGACAAAAGGTCTTATATGGCACCCTTACAAATGTAGGTTTGGAAAGGTAAGAGGAGGACAAGACAGTACCTTGCTTCATCAGGGTGTGTGACCCTGACCGAGTCATTGGGGATGTATATCATGCTGGTGTCTTCAATTTTGTAGATGGAGTGTCCGCCGATGTCAGCCATCTTTCTGCGCTTGGTGATCAACACGATGTAGTAGCCCTCGAGGAAACGTACAAACCCTGTCGAGAAGAAACATACAAATTTAAAATAAACTAATCAAATGCCGTATAATTTATAAGGCGTGAATCACGATGGACTTTCAAGGACCATTTTCTTTGCCACCTTACCACTGACATAACCAGAGTGATTCACATGATGTAACATCTAAACAAGTAGGCCAACCTTTCTGCAGCCTGAATATCAACTTCGGCTTTGACAATACAAACAACAACTCAATTTGTGGAGGAGGATCATGAGTGTGTCATGTTTCACTATATTACCTATACAACTCATTAATGAAAACCTGACCCAGAAAATATCATGCAACACGGTCAATGATTTGCTTTCAGCTTTTGATGAGCTTATTACTCATCTGTGACAATACAAATTGGATGGATATGGATGATGTTCGCATGTTTATTTTATGGTCTGACTATTATTAGCACTATTCGCCTCATCACGGTCACTAGTTTATGTAAGTGCAATACACACCTCTTTCATAATATCTCTGCTAAGATGCAGTTTTGCAGCTGAATAGAAAGCCCTACTATATTGAGACTATTTACGATCACACCATTGTACTGTAAGCTGGCTAGTAAGGGTGAAGAGGTCAATACTATGTTTCCACATACAAAGAGGCTACAAATACAGGTGCACATACAATGTGATACAAATCAATTTGATCGATCTGTGGTCCTTCACTTTTTTAGACAATATAAAGTGTATACCACTCTATCTAATGGATGTGCTCCATTGCAACAATGGAGGTGGTTGATTTTTAAACAGCAACAGTTGTATAATGTCTTTTGTATTTTGGGAGGGGGCTTCATCATGTCTGCATTACAAACTTGGGGGTGTAGAGTTTGAAAGACTCGGACTTTATCTAACAAAAGATGCTATGCAGTTGCATTATGGTGAGTGTAGGATGCGGCACTTTTGGAGCTTGACCCATTCTAGTGACTAAAAGTTTGAATATTTCAAACTCTGCTGATTCAACTGTGACCATTCTTTTTTTGTATTGTGTCTTACAAGTGCAATACTAAATTGCTGGAGCACTCTTTTTTACATTTGACATTTTGTCATTTGGCAGATGCTTTTATCCAAAGTGCCTTACAAGCAAGGCAAGACAATCAAGCATAAGACAGTGACTTAAAAAGCGACGTGGTACAAATTCTCAAGTAGCTAACCGGGTACGAGTGCAATGAAAAAGAGCGCTAGACATTAGTTTTTCTTGTTTGTTTGTTGTTTTCTTTTTAATTATTAACGTAAGAAACACCTAGAAGTAGACAAGTGCATAAGAAATACCATAAACAACAAGAAAGTAGTGCCAAAATGTGAAAGGGACTCAAGTGTTTACAGAGTTTTCAGGCGTTTCTTGAATGCACCAAGAGTTACCAAACCGCGTGGAGCTGGGTAGCTCATTCCACCATTGCGGAACTACAAACAAGAAGAGTCTGGATCGTGATTTTGTACCAGGTAGTGATGGTATGACCAGATGTCGTTCCTTTGCAGACTGGAGCAGACGGGATGGGACATACGGCCTGATGAGTGACTCAATGTAGGAGTTTCAAATTGTTTGATGTTACTTCCATTCTTATCTGAACACATCAGTGTCTAACAAGACATACAAGCTGTTCTATGTAATCCTACTTTAGGCTTTAATCCTGTAGTATTCATTGCCTATCTTTTCATATATCACATACAGAAATGTCACAACTTGTAGTACAATAGTTGTTTTTTTCATGTGTCTGACACTTCTGACTCTTAGACTAGATATTGATATTTGGTTTAGTTTGAATCATTATTTGTCAGTCTGTCCATTACAGACAAAAAAAAAAACATCTGTCCTTTGCAGGCTCCGTCTAGACTAAAGATGACTTTGGAGACTTTAAGTGACTAACTGATGGATATAAGTGAGAGCTGGTGCATCCAAATTTGCAGATATGAGGTATGTTTCACTGTATAAAAACACTGAGCATGTCAGCTATAGCTTTGTATGAGAGTCAACTATACTTTCACAGCCCACTCCTTAATATTCTTACACTTATGGCTTTTGCAGACTGACAATTCCTACGTTCGTTCATTGTGTTTCTTCCTGCCGGCGATGGGTCAGACTGACAAAACTGGCAGATGAAAGCGAATAAAAATATACTTACAATAATGATACTCATTACACGCTGTAATAAGAAAGGTGCCAGGCGAAGGGCCTCTCAGGATACACTGTACCCAACATGGCTGCATCAGTCTTTTATTCCATGTATGACACAGTGACTTTGCCAAATAGCTGCTTGTGAAAAAAGATGGCATCAGCACAGTGGAGGAAAAAAATAAACCCATCTCATTTATTTAGGCAAATGTCAAAGTCAGGGTCTGTCTGTGTCAGTGTGACCGACCCATCTGCGGCTTCAAAGATGATACCGAATTTAAACTTAAAAATACACTGTTAGAGCACTTATTTAAATGGAAACAAGACTTAGTTTCATCTTAGATTTGTTGCTATTGTGCTTTGAAAGAGCCTATATTAGTTAACAACTGCTAGTATTTTCCTTTGGCAGAATTGGAAACATATGCAGCTCCACACACACACACACACACATGCATACATAAAGTTAATTTGAGGATTAAGTGTAAAAAAATCAGACCATTGCAATTTTTATTCGGACCTGACGGCAGCACCGTAAAGGTTGGAAGTAAAGGTTTAAAGCCACTTTGCACAAGCTAATCAAATCTGTATTTTGTTTCCAGTCATTCTTAGAGGGACATAGAGTCCCGTGGGCAATAACGTCTGATATAAAGTCGGTTTGTTGCAGTTAAGGTTTGGTTTGATTTGATTTTGGCTCATTAAAGTGGTTTTGGATTGATTTTTTTCATTAGGACAAGAGCACTGATTGGTAAATTCTGAAAAAATTCTTTGGATTTGACCATGTTTTACAAAAATTGCATTCTTTTAATTGCTAATTGGCTAATTCCCATAAAATCTATATGTAACAATGTAAATAAATACAAAGCTTGCTTAAACTTTATTTCATTCTTTTCGTTTTGGGAGCAATTCGACCCAAATCTAAAGGTGACAGACAAAGTACCTGTGATCAATAATCTCATGAAATCATCAGGACAGGTTAAACTCTCTGGCATTAGGCAAAAGTGTAATACACTCTCCTTTGTCGAGTGTATTACCATGTCCGTATCACGAAATATAGGTCATGACTTGAGAACTGATGAAGTGGCACAAGCATGAAATTCACAGCTCTGTCACACCAATTACCCATATACATTAGGAACTGGGGTGAAAACGCTGGGAAAAGACAGTTCGGCGGGGGCTACAAGTGTGATCAAAGTGCTCGTGTGATGTAGCCTTCATTTTATATATAGATGAAATGGACAGTTGAGCTCAGAAAGTGCGTGTGACCAGTACTCCATGTGAGGTCAGAAAAAAGGTCAGAAAAGAGACATTATGAGTGCTTTTGATGAACTTACAATAGTAAAAAAAGTAATTAGGTCTGTAGGGCTACGTCCAAAGCACAGAGACAGTGGCAATGAGCTGTTTTTCCTCCAAAATGAATCAAGAATCATGTGTTACACTGTTAGCAGTTTGCCAACTCACAGAAACTAAATTAATTACTTATTAACAGTTTTTCAATTACATTACATTTCTCCTAGTTTTTAACATTAATAGAAGTGTTGAAATATAAAGGTATTGACTGTTAAGATGTAAGTAACACAGTGTAGTTTATATATTAAAATACAGTACCTATAAAAAGTATTCAGCCCCCTTTTTCATGTTTTATTGTTTTACAACATTGAAACATTGAAGTTTTTGAGTCATGGTAGCGGCGTGGATCTAGGGATGATAATGTCGGCCTGTCAGTCGGTCTGTCCACGAAAAAAAATGAATCTTCAACTATATAAGCGATTAATTGTTTAGGTCATTTTCTTAAGCAAAAATGCCAAAGATTTGATGGTTCCAGGTTCTTAAATGTTAAAATGTGTTGTTTTTTTATCTTATGTGATAGTAACTTGAATATTTTTGAGTTTATTGGACGAAACAAGACATTTAATGACGCCACCTTGTACTCTGGGGTATTGTGATGGACATTTTTTTTACTGTTTTCTGATGTTTTATGGACAAAACGAATAATCGATGAATCGCAAAAATAACTGACAGATTAACTGATAATGAAAATACTCTTTAGTTCCGTCCCTCGTGTTTAGTCCTAATTGTCAACTGTTAGCATGCTAACACACTAAACTAAGATGGTGAAAACGGTAATTGTCATCATTGTTAGCATGCTAACATGCTGACTTACTATAGTAGTTACAGTCTTCCCAAACAATATTGTTACAGTTTCTTTTTATCTGACTTTCTACAAAAGGAAGGGGAAAATAATAAATATGTGAAAAAGCTTCTCGCTGCCTCCGAATACGCCACTGATGGTCATTATTTGAAACCTGAAAATTGAACATTATAAGCTTCACAAAAGGTACAAGTAATAGTGGTGTCTGGGCTATATTGTAGTGGATTGCATTATCCCACCAGGTGTTCCTTTTATTTTATGTTTTTCCATCTCCTGTACTTAATATGCAGAACCAGGTCAATGCTTTGGAGTTAAAGCACATGTTGCCATCATTGGTTACTGCTGTGCCAGTAAGGACGAGGGTGGAGGGATTGCACTTACCCACAATGCCAAAGGCTGACACTGCCCTGGACAGGCCGGAAGAACCCTTTTGGCCAATTTTGGTGCGGTTGCCCAGGTCCAGGCGGCCCAGCAACTCCCGCACTTCTTGCTGGTTGTACACATGCTACAAACAGACAAATACACACACAGATATGTACACATTTCAGTTTCTTTATTTATGTGCATAGTTACCATATTGTCCATTCTACCTAGCAACGCAAGGCAGGAGAAAACAGAGCATGATCTATTTGTTCCTCAAAAGAAAAGCTGCTTGTGGGGGAATAATTCTGGACTAATACATTTAGTCAGCTAGACTTTTGACAATTGAGTCAGTGCAATAATAAGTACATGACTAAAAGGCCTTTTCCATCAGTTGCCCCACATCAGCGAAGCAATTAAGCCAAAATAGATTAGCTGCTATCCAAATTATTTCTGCAATATTGTAATATATAAACAGTAACCATGTTTTTATCATTTATCAGTTAACTGACAAGAAACCTTCTTCATCCTTATACATTTCCCCTCTACGGAGCTACAGGTGCAACAGAAAAATACAGTAAAACACTATAAATGCTTACATTTGTGTGTGAATGCCCTGTTCATTTGTGGAATTTAATGCTTTCCACTGGAAAACACATAAATCTCGTAGACGTCCAATACCTGATTATTTAGGATCTACAGCTCGCTGTATGATCTTTATTCATCTCAGAAATTTAAGGAGCTCTAAGCAGCCTTTTAATCCATTACATGTGCCTCAGCTTACTTTACATACAGTATGAACCAAGAGAAAGTGAAAGGTGAGGCTGTATTTCCTGCTTCGAACCTTCTCACCTCCAGTTCTTTACCATGTTCTCAGGCAGCCAACACACTGTTTGTAAAATACTAAAGTATGCCAATCAAATGAAAAACAAACACCATTTCCAGAGGTCAGCATAATATCTGCAGGAATGAGAGCGTGGGGTGATGGATATTTAGTCATGGATGCTTCATAATAACAAACACATCATAATCATAATCACCCGCAACACGCACAAACAAATCAACTCCCAGCTCATAGATCCTGGTAATGAGCAGCGGAGAAGAAAAGGAGGTGGACTTAGCACTCATCAGCTAAGCTGTCATCTGCAATACTCGTGGGACACGCTTGATTGATTGTACAATTTCCCCCCCAGGCGTACTGTACTGTATTACATAAGCATATACATTAGCACTGTACCAACTCTGGTGAAAACTCAGCGCTCACCTTATCGTCAATTATGACCAGGTCCTTGGGTTCTGTGCGGTCAATCTTCAGGACACGGTGTTTGGTCTGCGCCTGATTGCTCCCCACCAAAAAATACCTCTGGAAAGAAAAATAAACCATGTTTGCACTATATTGCGTTTGCATATTACATGACCTGTGTGGTTGCGTAATATTTTGTGCATACTTGGTTATCAGAGCAAGTAGCTTTATCGTGGGTGACATTCAGAGCAGAATCAGTTTCTATAACCAGTTGTGAATAAGAACACAGTGGGATGATGTGTCTAAGAGAAGACATGTAGTTTTCACAGTTCAATAGACATGGACAGTCAATGTTATTACAAGCCGCCTTCTACAGTGCAGTCCCATTATTAACATCACAGGGACATTCAGGACATTTTTTTCCCTATAAATGTGGAACATTTTCTCTCCACAATAAGACCCAGGTAGAAATGAATGTAATAGAAGGCAGATATTTGTCATATAAACTGCACATGAATTTGAATGTACACTGAATTAGAGAGTACATGTAGGCACAGCACCTGTTTGGTCACAAGGCTACTTTCTAATGTGTTCCTTTGTGTCTCCCTTATACGTCTCTTTCTTTCAAGTCATTATTTTTCCTCATATTGGGTTGCAAGATGGCTTAAGATTTTCTGTCCACTAAAGACTGTTAAATTGGAACACCGTGTATCGGTACAGCCCGAAACCTATTATAGCCAGTTTGTCCTGTTCCACACTTTCCAGTATACTATGGAGCCCTCTTTGTCCAATAGTTAGACAGCCTATTTATCCACTGTTCAGCAAAATGGTCTGAGAGAAGATCAATAAGATATTACGTTAACTTGACTGTGACTAATATTTTCCTGTCTTATTGTCCAAGTGTTTGTGACTACTAGTGATTACAGGCACTGTACTGTACCAAAACTTCAATTTTACACTAGTGTAATAAGGGGGAAACTGTGTATTGGCAAAACAACACACAATAAAGACAGAAGGTTGACAACAACTCGTGTCTCAAGAAGAAAAAAAATATGGCAAAAAAACAAGCCTAATTGGTGCTTAAGAGCAAATATTTATATCAAATGTGCACAGACTAAATCAAACCTAGATTGTTATTTACATGTAATTTTGCCTGGCAAAACGTAATTATTCTAACTATCTAGACAATTATGATGCAAATCCCCATAATAATTGACCTCATGAAGGTCATGGTCAGTCAGAGAATCAGACTGGGGTATACCTTGTGCAGCAAACTACCACAAAACACTATTTTGCTGCCATCTAGTGTTTGCTGACAAGTATTTACAATCAGTAGCTACAGTAGCTCACCACCTCTTCTTCACCTTCATGTTTACTTCTATTAACTTTTTCCATGTTAAAATTATAGATTAAGCATGCTTTTCTGACATCAGTACAAATAGAAAATGCATCACCAGAGTCCACATTTCAGCAGGAAGGCCGTTAGAGGTGGACTTGTGAATGTAATGGGATTTGAATATCCAGAGTGGCTGGGAAAATTACTTCTGAATATTATGTTCTTGTCAGCACGTTTTCTTGCATCAAGCAACAGGACAGCCAAAGTATGTAGTCCTAAACAAGCACTGAATGAGTTACATGTAATTCCTATAATTCTGTTGGCTACCTGCACCCCACAAGTGTAAACCCATGCACAGTCATAATAACAGCATACAAATTTATGTCAGACTTACGGCTCTGGTTTCGTACAGAACCATCCTCTGGATCCCACTTATGGTAGCCGCTGATTGAGGCATTTTTACTGCTTTATCTTCCAACAATCCCAATCCAGAGGAGACAACAGAAGAGCTGCAGAGTGAATGAGGACACAAAAATGATGTAAATCAATGATGACTTCACGTCATGAAACACAAAAGACAGATATACAAAGTTAACCCTGATACTTATAGTATATTCATTATTTTGGCCCTTAGCATTTCCTAGCTTAAGTAACTCACCATTAACTTAGCTAGTTAGCTGCGTTTTAGCCACAACCCATCCCAAAAAGATGATAATACGCATCTCTTCTGGCAGTCAAAATAACTGGTTTGAATGTTGTTATTAATTAAATATGGTTGTAACCTGCCTAAGTATTTTTTGGCTAGCACAGAGGAGCATACAACATGAATTTGTTTTAGTCAGGTGACTGTCATGAATGACTGGAGCGATCTCGTGTCAGCTGATACGGTGTCTCGCAGAGTCCAAAATGCGAAATGATAAAAGTCGCATTCAGTAACGTTACTCGTCTTTCCCTTTATTTCTTGTCAACGTAGATAACAGTTATGTCTTTGTAACTGTTTATAACTATGGTAAATACACTTATTACGTGGCAAATATACGCTCACGCCATAAAGTAGCTGCGGTAGCATTAACTAGCTAACCCCCAGCCCTTTAGTTTGTTAGTTGCTATGGCAACATTATTCTTTGTAACCTTGGCTAGCTAAATTACTTAACGCTAGGTGACGCAGTTAATGCTACTTTCCTTCCAAACAAACAATGATAAAAGTTCGAAAGGATACAGAAATGTCCCAAAGTAATGGTAAGTAAACTTCTGTTGAAATATGAACTCTTATATCAGCAGCAATTTTACAAAAAAACTGACAGTTTGATGGCTCCTTTCTGTTTGTGGCATTTAACAAATTCCGTTTGTGTGCATTGATGCTGTCGAGAAGCTCATGTGGACTGTTTTGTGGACAACCTAATAGAAGATGAAGCTGAGAGAGAGAGACTTCTCACCAAACCTACCTGCTTCATTATAGTTGGAAAACCGGTAATTTCACTCTCTTTTACACACACACACACACACACACACACACACACACACACACACACACACACACACACACACACATACATACACACAACAACAACAACAACAACTTTAACCACAAATGATGTGTATATTAGTGTTTTATTTAGATTTATATTATGAAACTGAATGGAATTAAAGACTATATGATTTAGTGTATTCACACACACAAACAAAAAAGAAAAATACCTACACACAAGTGGCTCTTTTTAATCTTAATAATTTATTATATAAATATGTCCAGTCTTGCCCAGACATTTAAATGTCAAATCAATATTATATATATATATATATATATATTATATTATATTATATTATATTATATTGTTGTGCTTGTTGTCACTCATACTGTTGATCTAATAAAAGAATCACTTAGCAAATCAAATATACATTAAGCTTTTTGTCAAAAATGCATATCAAACAACGTTTGAATACTCAAATAGAAACTTTTTAAAGTAACAAATTTAGTCAATTTAAAGTCTCAAATGTTAAGTGCCTGTAATTATTAAAATGCATAAGTTCTCAAAATATAATGAAATTTTATTGGCATATTTTGTTGCAGGGTGTTGGCAAATCTACCTTGGCCAAAAAAATTGCAGAGTCCTGGAAGTGTATTTTGATTGACGGTAAGTACAATTCCTGTATTTTTTGGCCTTTTTGGTCCCAACATATCATTCATATTCACATCAATATTTGTCATCTGCTTCTATTTTTCAGACACAGATCTGCTCAACACACATATCAAAAATAAAACAAAGGAAGGCAAAGTGGTGAGTATAGTTAACTGTCCCTTTTGCGCATTATGTTTTTTCCATATGCCCTTCATGCTGTAGCTTATTATGGCCTCTGAGTTGCCTTGTCTCACCATTTTAGCTCTTGGATATCTTATCCGAGGGGAAAAGTGTACCAGAAGACATGGTGCTCCAGCTCATACTTGCCAAACTTAATTCACCAGCTGTGGAGCACTATGGTAAGCCATGCAACTCAGAGTGTATTTAATCACTTTCGGTACAGAAAGTGCTTATATGAGCAGGAATGATAGCACCGTAAGGTGTTATTCAAAGCACCAGTGTGAGAGCATTTGATGATATATGTGTTGTGATACAGGATACGTACTGAGCTGCCTGCCGTGCATGTCAGAAGAGTGTCTGAAGATTCGTGAGCAGATTGAGCTGATCAAAAACCTCAAGCTAACACCTGATTTCATCATCAACATCAAGGTTACTCACACATCTGGTAGATTTGTATCATTTAACAAAGCATTTTATTCATTCTCTACCTTTAATATGCTTTTATTTCCATTTAAGACAGCTGATTAAAGTATTTTCTTTTTTTAATGAGCTTTTTTTAACATTTGTGAATGGTTTGAATATGAATCTATGAATCTGCACTCTTCCACCAGTGTGCAGACAAGGACCTGGTCCAGAGGCTGTCAGGTCAGAAGCAGCACCCAGAGACGGCGCAGTTGTACAACAGGGATCAGTGGACACGCGAGGACATGTTTAACAAGAAGAAGGAGAACAAAGACGAGGAAGTGGAGGATGAGGAGGAGCAGGTATGGCTCAAGGGAAAACATCTCTTGCCAATGGGTTTAATTAGTTTTAATAATTAAAATTTCCCCAGATGTTGTATTATTTGGACACATTAAAATTTTTTGATTTTAGTTTTTGGTTAATTATTGTTAAAGACATTTTACCCATTATTTCTCAGAATAAAACTGATAAGTGTGTAATTAGTGTCACCCTTTACAGTACCCGAATGTCATATAACAATCAAAAGCTGTATTCCTTTAATTCTTTTCACATGTAAACTGTAAACAAGTATGCAGTCAAGTCAGGATCTCCTATCACACTAATAAGGTTTATTCTGGTTGTAGGCTGCAGAAGAGGAACTCCAAAAGGATATTATTGACCAGATGGTGTGGACACCAGAGAATTTGGCCAGAAATGCTTCTCTTAGAATCAACACGTATAAGGATACCATGCTCAGACCACTGGAGGTGAGTTACCTCTGCTCTACACATTCTCACACATTATGGCTCACACATTAATTAAGAAGTGAAATAATGTCATTCTTCACACACAGTGCAGCCATTGTTTGACCTTATTTTTGTTTTTTGGATTATAAGCAGTTACATGTTCACTAAAAACACTCTGTTTACTAGATTAAACTTTTAAGACCAAATAATTTGATTTGATTTTTTGAAATGATTTTTTTCAGGACTACATGACGGACCACAACCCCCTCTACCTGTTGGAGCTGGATGGAAACAACACGCCTGAAGAGCTGCACTCAGTAAGACACAAAGATAAATGAACCATAATCGGAAATAAATAGAAATAATTTCTGTTCAATTATCCATTCATTCTGTTTGTTGACTGTTCACCTCTAGTCTGTAATGTCCCGTGTTGGATCCATGGCAATACAGCGTGTCCCCATTCCAGTCCTCCTCCACCAGGAAGATGATGAAGAATTGCCAGAAGACATTGACACGGTCTGCCATTATTGACCAAATTCATATTTTTCTTCAGTGTTGCTCTGGGTACCTGTTGATGATTTTTTTTAAACATACTCCCTCCATTGAATCCACTCCTAATGTAACTATATGTGGTTTAATCCTGCATCCTTTTCTTTTTCAGGAGAACCTACTTAGAATTATGTCCTCCTCCAGGGTGGTGGCCCCTAGCTTTAGGTGGAGAAGAAGCCTCTGGGGCCGAACCTGTCCTGTTGCTCTGAAGGAAGGCATGATCATTCCTGGCAAGCCTGAATTATCTGTGGGGTGAGTTGTCAGAGCAGGAATCTATGCAGTAGCTTAAAGTGAGACTGGGTGAAAGTATAAACCATCTCTCTTATTGACCCCATGTACAGCTTCCAGGACAAAATGTACATCCTTTCAACTCAAGAGGCCTACCAGAAGTTTGTCACAAACCCCAGACGGTACTTGCTTCCTCCAATGCCCAGGCCCCCATGCAGGGTTTCCATCATTGGACCCCCACAGGCAGGCAAGAGCACGCTATGTAAGCTTCTAGCTCAGAACTACAGCGCACTGGTGCTTGACATGAATGAACTGGTGCAGCCAGTTCTGGCCAAGGTTGAGCAGGAGAGGCTTGACAAGATCAAAGAGGAGACCACACAGGATGCGATAGAGAAAGTCAAGATGAAGATGGCTGGCGGACAGAATTTGGGCAAGTTGAGCTTGGTTGATGTTGATAATGATTACTTTACAGTTCTATTGTATTTTCTTGTATAAAAAATAGTGCAGTTTACTAACTATTCTACTAAAATGCTACTTTAGATTTAGAAAATACAATATAATATGAAGATTATTTACAGTTCTGTTAACATGTGTTTTAATTACTATTCTGATATTTTATTTCATCAGATGAAACCAATTCTGTGGAAGGTAAGATGTTAAAATATTCTCTCTCTGACAAAAACACATGCAGACAGACATGGAAATTTTTTAAAAATCTTTTAAACATACTGCAGCATATACTGTATATGTGTGCAAATGTTTTCTGCCATTCTCAGTGACAGAGGATCATCCAGAAGTGAAAGCCATGGTGCTTAGTGCACTGGAGGAAGCCAAACATATGAGCACATCTCCCCTTGGACTGTATGCAGAGGTACTGGAGAAGCGTATAAAAGAGGTATGTCAAAAGGTGTGCTATTCAGGATACCCAACCATCCCTTTCATAAGTTTTATTTGTGTCTTTTGTTAGAATTTTCTCAAATTGATTGAACTTACTGTAATTTACTGTATGCAATCATTGTATTGTATCAGTCAGCTGAAAACTATTTTCATCCTTAGTCTATAACAAGCACATACGAATGCAAACTTAAAACAAACAGAGACACGACACTGACAGGCACAATATTACATCACATTTATCATACACAGTCAGTAAATATGATGTTGACGTTAAACCTAAGCTTAAAATGAGATTTAGATCTAATCTAATTTTATATATTTATAAAACACTTTGAAGTGATGTTGCTAATAAGATTTATGTCACAGATTGAAGAGGCAGACACTGATGCAGAGTTTAAGACTGGCTGGGTGCTTGACAACTTTCCCAAGAACTGCTCCCAAATGTATGCTTTACAACAAGCTGGAATCCTGCCAGACATCTTCTTCTGTCTCAAAGACAGTGATGGAAATCGAGGTAGGAGACATAGTCACAAACATTTTTTTAAAAATATATTTGGTCTTGAGCTGTCCTTCAGTATTCATGCCTGCTGTGTGGTGCATGTTAAACCCTCATCGTTGCACTCCAATGTGTTTAAAAGTTTTGAGCAGATTGTATGAGAAGAACAAGGAGAGCGTGGACAAAGCAGTAAGGAAGAGGTTGCAGGACGAACAGTCAGAGAAGGAGAAAGAGGCCTTGTGAGTGCAGCTGAAATTATGCTATAAAACTGCGTGATTTCAAGTTCAATCTGAGCTGGATTTTGTATGCAGCTTTTGTTTTTTTGTGCTTAATTTCTCTCTGTTTAAGAAACCACAAGGTGCAGGAATCTGAGGTAGAGGCCAAGCCTGCAGATCTGGGATCAAATCTAGACACGGTTGTTGAAGAGCCTGAAGGTATTTATTGTTTGTCAATGTAAAACAGCCCGAATTCATGTCGTTTCCTTGATCCTGTAGAATTTAATTTGCATTGTTTTTATTACATTTATTGATTTCCTTTGCAGAAAATCCTGAGCAATCTGAGACTGACAGCACGGCACACTCTGACAGAATCAAAAAGGAAGGTGAGACATTTTTATTAAATGCTGTTGTCAAAAATGCAAATAGCTCTCTCTCAGTTATAAGAGAGGAAACATTTTTATTGTCCTCAAGAGGCAAATAGGTTAGTGCATCAGTATATGGCTCTTCATCTCTTTGCAATGGTGTGCCATCAAACTTACACTGACAAAATGACTACAACTCATATCTTTTTTGAAAAAAACCAAAAATGTTTTATGATAAAACTCCTATAAGTAAATACAAAGTTCATTTCTATTTGTATTTAGTTAGTGTGCTATATGTAAGTGTTCCAAAAGCAGTAGTGAATTTCTCCCTATGTGACTGTCTTCTTCTCTATGTTGCTCAAGCTTTGGTACTACCTGATAACTGGAAGCTGGGTTATCCAGACGGCCCAGAGATGAATGACTATAAACTGCAACTGCAACAGTTTGTGTCAGAATGGGAGCAAATGCGGTCCGCTTTACCTGTCAGTCACTTAGTACTGGAGATTAGCAGCAAGAGTCCTGAAGAACTGCTTAAAGAGATGATCCATCAGATGGAGAGTGAGTGTAACCCTTTAAAAACTCTTGAATTTTTCTTACACCTGAAATCTGAAGTTTTTACATTTTTTCTAATTTAAGTTTCATCTTAGATCGGCACTACTGAAATTATTACTGTAATATGTGGTACACTAACAATTGCATTCATTAGCATCCTCTCTGGCACTGCATAAATAAGGAAATGAAAGCTATGAAATTAATATTAATGAGCAGTTACATCAAAGTAAAGATGTACCATTCGCCAGATTAGTTTCAGGTATGAAGTATATATATTTGTAATGGATGTTTTTTACATGCATGTTCTGCAGAACCCTTCAAGTATGTGTCCTGGGAGGTGTCAGCGGTGGACCTGGATGAGGAGGTGGAGGATATCGAGGCCTTAGCAGGGCTGGAGAGAGCTGAGGAAGGCAACAGCGACAATGACACAGCAGAGGAGGAGGACGAAGTCAGTAAAAAGAAGTATTTTCACTTTAAAGGCCAAATCTTTAACTTTTTTGATTTTATAAACTACAGGTTTATATTTTTATTTATAACTGAAAAGCTGAAGACTTAATAATTGAAGATACAGGCCTTTACAGCATCAGAAAACAATACATAATTTCAATTTTTCGCTTTGTTTTCTACTCTGTCTAAACAAAACCAGAGGGACACAACAGCCAAGAGATTATTGGGTGATACCCACCATTTCTGTCCTGTGACCTTAAAAAACCACAACATCCTGTGGCCCTGCACGGATGAAATTGCAGCCAAGTACCGAGAGAAAACCTACTATTTCTCCAGCATAGAGGCCAAGGAATCCTTCCTTCAAAACCCTGAACAATTTGTTGCACAGATGGAGCCTCTCAAGGTATAATCTGATATGAGAAGAAAGAGGACAGTCACAGGAAGATAAACAAAAAAAAACCTAACCTCTTCCTTTCTTTAAAATCCAAGCCTCCTGCCCTGCGGATCTTTTTGCTTGGCGCCCGAGGGTCAGGGAAGACTACTCAAGGTGAGTGGCTTGCCCAGCAACTTGGCCTCTTCCATATCCAGTTCAGGGAGCAGCTCCAAATGCTCATAATGGCCAAGACAAAGAAGCGGGTGCCTTACGCTGATGAGGTAGAGTCTTCAGAGGAGCCTCCTGAGGACTTGGAAGCCCAGATAAAGGAAGCCAGGGGGGAGGACAAGGATACCTCTGTCAACATGGAGGTCAGCATTCTCTGTAGCAAGTTTTTATGGTGCCTTGGTTAACCTTTAGAACCATTAGTTGGTGAATTATGATGTTTTTTGACACTGAATTCAACCCTGGTTGCAGTGGTACAATAGTGTGCATTTGTGTGTCTACAACAGGAAGTGGTTCTGACTGATGAGGAAAAGGCTATCAAAGCCTATTTGTCTGATGGAGATCCACTGGCTCCACACATCCTGGATATGGTTATCGCACCATACTGGAAACAGGAGCCTTACATGTAGTTGTACACACACACACACAAACACACACTTCCTGCCCCATTTTCTAACCTCCTTAATAAATGAATATGTAAACTTTTTCAATCTTCCGTGCTCTCTTTCTACTCTCTAGTTATTTGTTGATCTGAACATACTCTATCTTTTAGGTCTACAGGTTTTATCTTGGAGGGATTCCCTCATACTCCTGATGAGGTGCAGTACATGTTGCAGCGACAGCTTTTCCCTGACGTTGCTGTAACCATGATGGTGGACGCCATGGATGTTCAGAAGCGTCTGTTGCCAGCATACCTGGAGAACTGGCGTGAGCGCCGCAACCACCGTGAAGCACAGCTGAAGCTCCTCCGTGATCTACGTAAGAAGAATCGGGTAAGCAAGTGACAACTTGGCAGTATAATTTTTCTACCAACTATCGCTATCACACAAATTGTGTGAGTATCTGGCACAATTACAACAATGTCTTTGGTACAGGAGGAGAACATTGTCAAGAGAAGGGCTGAACTCATGGAAGAGAAAGGCGCTACATCAGTCAAAACAAAGGTAAGCAATCTCATAACCACTGTCATCCCCACTCCATCACTGGTTAACCCCCTCCCTCCCATTCCCTATCTCCAAACCAAGCAGTTTAGGTATAATGAGGATGAAGATGACGAAGAGGATGAAGCTGCAGACAACATAGAGGATGAGATAGAGGCCATGCTGGAGGAGGAGTTCCCTCTAGAAGAGGAAAATGATGACACGGAGAGTGAGGAGAATGAGCAGGCTGCTACTGAGAGGCTGGAGATGGAGATAGAAGAGCGTTTTGTGACAGATGAAAACAACCTTGTTACTGTGACGGTACAAAAACACACAACTCCATGAAGGCACTTAGCTAGCCAGACATGCATATATTTTTGTTTGCCACACCCATAGAATTTCTGCTATTTATTTATGTCATGGCACAGGCAGTGCTAGTAAAATGATAAGTCTACGGGGTTCCATTACCAAGGCCTCTACATACAGTATACTGAACGCCTTGATTGCCAACAACAAAAAGGATCCACAAGTCCTCTTCTTGGCATTGGTTTAATTTAGGTTAACAAATAGATGTAGACAGAAAACTAAACCAAAATACTACTACTAAAAGGCTGAGAATTACTATTCATTGTCCTCAACAAAAGAGTTTATCGTTGTCAGCAGCATGTCACTCTCTCTTCTCTTTTTTTCTCTACTCTGTGTCTCTCTGGCGTCCACCTTCCGACAGGCTCATATTAGATGAGACCCGCCCTCCTTCTGTTCCAATCAATGTGACAACCTGTGACCGTAACATTTAGGACTTGCTTTACACTGTAAAGTAGTTGTACTTTTATTATGTTTACATATTCTGTGTCGGGCTTTTTCTTTAATCAGGAGTTACTGAGTGAACAAAACATACCCAAGGTGTCTATCGGTGCGTCTCGCAAGCTGCGGATTGTGCGGCAGCAGCTGCTCCATAAAATCCAGCCTCTGCTGATCAACAGAGAATCACTCTTCCAAAAATGCCAACCAATCTCATACACCCTGGCACTTAAGCTCCTGTTCTCCTCTTACAAGCGCCACAGTGCCTTCGGCTGCTGGGACCCAATCAAGGTAGGCATGACTCTGGAATGACGGCAACCTTTTTGTGCTGTGTATCAGCAGAACTCCAATTTCCTGTACATATTATAGTGTATTGTAACATAGTGTTGTTATATCCAAACAGCAATACAAAGAGGGAGAGTTAATCCACCCGCTGCAGTGGCCTCTCAATACCACCTATCCCCTGGTCTTCCATCAGTATATCTACTTCTTTGCGTCTAAGAAGAACCGCAACACATTTATGCTCAACCCCTTGAAATACCTTAGACTGCCAAAGCCCATCCCATCCCTTCCAGTGAAAATGGCTGTTGTTGGACCAACCAAATCTGGAAAAACTACCGGTAAGACTCGAGACTGCTGAAAAATGATCCACTCATGGTTACTGTTCCCTTTATGCTTTCTTATACATTTATGTATTTCTTCTTTCTTTTATTCTTTGCATGTATTTTTCTCGCTTTGCTTTTATCTCTCCACAGTGGCACAGATGTTTGCTCAGAAGTATGGCTTGGCTCGGTTGTCCATCGGTGGTGTTATGCGTATGGTTCTTAACACTCAGGAGCACACTGACCTGGCTGTCCAGATGAAAAAGCATCTCTCCCAGGGCCTCGTTGTGCCTGATGAACTGGCCATTCAGTGTCTGGAGGTGGCGCTCATGAGCACGGTCTGCAGCACTCGAGGGTAAGCCGTAGATGTGTTGCATTTATTTTCACCCTCACACTGTTCTGACTAAGGTGTTCAGTTGCCCAAAAATACCTTCCATAGGCAACAACAAAAGGAAGAATTTTAAGGAATATTTAACATAATGCACCAAGGATCCTGACAAAAACAGTCTTTAAATATACAGAATAATACTTCATAATAGTTCTTAAAACTCATGGCCTGAAAATCACTTTCATGTGCTTTTAGTGGTTCAACAGTTCAACAGTTCAACTGCTTGACAGTGTGTGTGAAGACAATATTTACTTGTTTGGTATTTCAGGTACGTGTTGGATGGTTTTCCAATGACACTTAAGCAGGCAGAGCTAATGGGGTCTCGGAGCATCATCCCCATGATAGTAGTTGAGCTGGAACTGGACACAGTGGAGGTGTTGAAGAGAGGCCTTGTAGACAAGATAAAGCCCAACAAGTCAGAGAACACACACACACACACACAACAACACACTACAAATCATGTCATGTCAAGTCTGAGAGCTGTTTAAAACCGCAAACCTCCCAACATAATAATAAAATGTTTCCTGTCACTCCTC
Source organism: Scomberomorus guttatus (assembly GCA_038419695.1). Classification (NCBI taxonomy): domain Eukaryota; kingdom Metazoa; phylum Chordata; class Actinopteri; order Scombriformes; family Scombridae; genus Scomberomorus; species Scomberomorus guttatus. Next base: position 14,518,127 of record CM076462.1, read on the forward strand.
TGTCCTCCCACTGCAGGCCTCACCTGATGCACGACAGCTCAGAGATCCTCCACATTCGTAACTCCTGTTACAAGCAGGAGGTGGAGCATGTGAGGCAGCACTTCCAACAACAATATCAGAACTGGATCCTGCTCAGTGGATTAAAGAGCAAATGGTGCATCTGGGACAGCATCTTAAAGGAGGTCAGCATCAGCATGAAATATATTCACAGCTACCTGGAGAGGACCCGCAGCGGTAAGTTCTTGAAGAGCAGAGGCTAATATGCTTGTGAGCTCAGCAAGGTTTGTGACAGCAGGACAGTCTAGTGGATAAAGATGCTTAAAATACTGTAAACAGATAACACATATTAGCTCATTTTCACCATGCATGTTAATTTTGCAGGACAAGCAGCCTGCATCAACAGGTTGTGCATTACACCTAAGGAGCTGCAATGTCGGCTTGGCGAGTTCAGGCTGTACTGCCCGGTCTGCCTGGCCCTACATTACCATCTGGTGGACTGCTCAGAAACTGCATCCCTGGTGCATGCAGCTGAGTACAGAGCACATTATTACAAAATGTGTGGCAGCGACCATTTAGAGGTCAGTGTGCTGAAGCTTCAATTATAAAAGACACTTGCACACAGATGTTTAAATATACAAATGACTGTGGAGAGTCATTCAAGCCAAATTAGTCAGTTAAGCTGACCTTCATATTCTGTGTATGATTTCTGTCATTACCCAGGAAATGTCTTTATTTATAAATCATACAGTGAAATGGTGAAAGATAAACAAAATACATAAGATGTAAACATAAGATACATTTTTAAATAAAAATGAACACTTCCATCTGGACTCAATTGCACATTGAACAGGTAATAGAATTGGATGTTAAAACTGTGACATTTTTATGTTGCCCTCCCAACCACAGACATTCCTCGCCACTCCAGATCAATTTGTGACCCCTGGCTGTCCCCACACTCTCCCAGAACCCCACCTGCTGCCAAAAAAGCTAACTGAGATTCAGGTGAAGAACAGGTTCCCACAGCAAGTTGAGATGAAGGGCTTCTGCCCTGTCACTTATCTGGATGGAAAGCAGAGGTATACTATTCACTTAAAAATAATGTAATATTTAAAAATTCAAATTTGACTAACCATAAATCTCTGTCTTGCTGGAAAGCATGTCAAAATGCTAAAAAAAGCTAAGTGAGTGCAAAAAGATTCCTGCCTGTGCAGAAATGTATGTTTTCTATGGACAGTATGTACTAACACTGCACAAACTGCTACTTTTTAAAGAATTGTATTTATAAAAACAAATTTTCAATTTTACACATTAAGAACATTGATTAATGGGTTAGTGGATATTTCCATTTATCAATGGAAGCAATTAGTTATTAGTTATTTTATTTATCTAATTTGATAAATTGATCAGCAGTCTTTGGCCCTATTCACAAGATTGATTTTAAGTCCCTTTTGAAAGCACATACTGTCGATAAGGGAATGAGAAAATGAAAAATAATTTTCATCATAATAATATAATAAACATGAAATTTCAATTGAAAATGTTCGGGCAGCGTCGTCCGCAACCTACAGAATTTCAAAATGTTTACTTGTCATTAGGTATGAAGCCCTGGTTCGAGGAAACGTGGAATATGCTGTGGAATACAGAGAACGAATCTACATTTTTGAGACAAAGAAGAAACAGGACAAGTTTATGAGGTATGGAACAATATTTCAGAAATGCTTGTCAGTTACTCAGTTTTTTTCACAAGAAGTTGTGAAAATCAGTGCATTAATGAGTCTCTTGGCTACTTTTAATAAAGACAGTGTAATGTTATCTGGCCTCGACAAGTATTGGTCCATTCAGTTGATACATTTTATTTCAAGGGCTCCTGAAACATACTGGGACCAGAAGTTACCCAGTAAAGTTCCTCCTCTTTGTGAGCCTGTACCCCTCACCTCCCTTCCAACACTGGGCTACCTGGAGCAGGTCAGACACACTCAAACACTCCTGAAAAATATAGTGGTATTCTGTAATTGTCCTGTCTGCAGAGATTTGTAAAGTCAACATTTGACATACATTTCTGAAATGTTTCTCTGAGATTTCTGCCCTGCTTTGACTTAAGTCTGTAATTTTAGGGTGTGGCAGTGGCAGTCATCAAGGCCATGACAGCTGTTGGGTGTCTCAAACCGAAGTATCCTTTCCTCAGTATACAGAGATCAGCTCTCCTCTATGTGGCCTACTATCTGAAAGGTAAACAAGATGCCACAGTTCACTGTTGATCAAAATAAATCATTTTTGAAATGCTTAAACTTAATAATCATGATGTTAAGGATATTAAGCACGGGTTTCCCTTTGTTTCCGAGGGGGTCAATCCTTCATAATGAGTCATTTCACTTTTGACAATTAAGCACACTTTTTTCTTTATAATAATTCTTAACTGTTGGTTCAGTAAAATTTAAATCCAGAATTTTGAGTTGTAATGTAATGAGTATTTTTACACCAGTGCTGTTTCTTTTGCCCAAATGTCACTTTTCCACAGCTTTCAACCACAAGAGCGCAGATTACATTCGCCAGAAGTACAAAAAGCAGCTGGCCATGTTTGAAGAGAACTGTGCGCTCATTCCCTACCTGAGCTCATCAATGAGAGGGAACTACAGGCCTCCCAGTGAACGTCCCATTGACTTTGAGTTCAAACTGATCAGGTTCCTAGCCCTGGAAGACCTGCCAGGAGCCAGTGGTGTGATGTAGCTTTGCTTGTTCTGTAATTTGGATTACAGCGTGTGACGAACTGTATGACAACAAAGTCATTCCAAATATATTTTAAAAGTAACCTAATATTTTATGTTAGTGAGAGTTGTCTGTATTAGAGCATTCGTCATCATCAAGAAATAAATATTTTTCTTGGGTCATTACTTTAACATTGCTTGTGTGAAATAAAAAAAAAATTTTTTTTTTAATTGCCATATTATCAAGTTGTGAGGACCTGTCATTTAGAGGGTCTTTTATTACTTTTCAGTGTGCAGCAGTTCAATAGTTTCTGTCCTGTGGCTCTAGTGAGTTAAGGGGATTCATATCCATAAAACTTCATCATCAACAATCTGTTTAAAAATAAGCAACTATGAAAGGCAAAATCAGCCTCTTTTTCCATAATTAATTATTTTTATTTATATTTAATTAAAAATCAGCTAGAAACTCCTAATAAAAATAGACGTGGCACAGTAACAGATCAATGCATTTACAAATGCCATGCAGGGCAAAGAGCAGCAGTTTGCGGTGTGCGTATCCCTGTTAGCGGTAATTGACAATGGGATTGGTCATTTGCACACTGTAATAATCCTGCAGTGTAACTGGGATTATCATTCATAATTTATCATAATTTATAGCTAATACAGCAGCCGTTATTGGCAAATGTTTAAAAGTGTATAATTAACAGCGCGCCAGTATACTGAATGCTGTGCTTTTATTGAGATTAATCCTCATAAATTCAACAAAAAAAAGGTGTTTGTTTTGATCATGTTTCGATCTCGTTTGTTCGCGCGATATTTCACTGGGAATAGCGGGCGCGAATTCGATAACTAGTGGTCTGGTTCTCCCCCCATCAGCTGTGTTGTGCTGAAGCGGCTGCTGTGAGTAAGTTAGGAAAAGTGCTTTTCCATAAGTTACCGGTCCTTGCATTTTCTTATAGCGACTTACAACCAACTACAAAATACTCAACTGCTGTTGGTGTCAACCGTTGTTTTGTTTAGCATGTGGCGCTAGTTAGCTAGTTTGGTAACGTTGCTAACTGATGTAGGTTAACAGCTAAGTTGCAAATGCTGTCACTGTTTTCGTTTAATGTTACCGAACTGTACGTTCACTACTCGGAGAGTGTTTTTATCACATACAGGTTGGCGAAAGAAATTTAACGAACTACCAAGGTTAGCAAAAGTGACCACAGTGTTTTAGCCGTGGAACAAAAGTCGCTGTTAGACAAAGTTAAGGTCAACCGACAGCCTGGCTGTAAGTTAACGCTAGCAGCTTTGTTTAGTTTCACTTTCCTTTCACTCACACAGCACGTTGATGTAAGCTCTCAAGATGTCTAAAAGGAAAAGCAGCTCTGTCAGTGAAAACCCCCACAAAAGGGTCAAACCCGTTGCGGAGGAGGAAGATGAAGATGTTGATAGGGACCAGGAAGATCCTCTATTAAGTAATCAGGTATGTAATGTCACTGTCATGCTGTGAACCATGTTATCCTGAAGGTTTTGTACCTACAGAGAAATTATATGATTGTATTCCCTTTATTTTGTTTGTTTCGCTGACAATGTTAAACGATTAAGAAACTCAGTGTATTTCATTTGCATCATATACTGTATGTAGCTTGTATTCAAGTGGAGTGACATAACTCACCTGTGTTTAGATGCAAAGTGCCGGCGAGGTGGTGAGTGATGCAGGGATTGTGGAGAGCATCACATTGAAGAACTTCATGTGCCACTCTCTCCTTGGCCCGTTCACATTTGGTTCCAATGTCAATTTTATTGTCGGCAACAATGGAAGTGAGTGAAACCAGTTAACCAGTGTGGTATTTCAGTAAACAAAAGGATTAACAAGATATTTAGATCTTTTGAACTGAAATGAACAGAAATCCTTGTTTCCTATTTCAGAAACCAGTTTTACTGAATGTCTGTGTCTGTTACTATGATAACCGATGCCCTAAGCTTGATCATGTGAACCTGCTTTATGGCAGTTTGGTTAAACTGGTTAAGTGCTTGTATAGCAACATTTTTCTTGTAACCAGAAAGCGCAAATTATCTTTCCACATAAATAGTTTTGTGTATTGCAGGTGTCTTTTTACGATAGGTTAACCTTCTTTCTGGAATACCCTCTGGTATTTTGTGTCTGTATTGTCTTCCATTTAGTTTATTACAATGTCTAAAACATGTCTAAAAAATTTCTGTGCACAAACTGCCTGTAACTGTGTTACAGGTGGAAAGAGTGCTGTTCTGACAGCTCTCATAGTTTCCTTAGGCGGGAATGCACAGGCCACAAACAGAGGATTATCGCTCAAGGGTTTTGTGAAGGAGGGAGAAAGGTAAACATTTCAACGCATCATGCTATGTACATTCTTTTTTGTCAAGTTGAAATTTGAAATAGGTCAAGTTGTTGTCATTATAATACAACCTTGTGGCTCCTCCAACCCCCTATCTGCACTGAAACAATTCTAGTGGAAACAAATGTTCTCATATGTCAGGCCTTGCACACTGATAAAAAGAAATGTCTTTTTTAAAAGTTGCACCTCTTCACTCTTAATAGATTCAATGTGTGTTTCTCTGTTTTCTCAGCTCAGCTGATGTATCAATCACGCTGCGTAACAAAGGAAAGGATGCTTACAAACCTGAGGTGTATGGTCCAGCTATCATTGTAGACCTGAGAATAACACGTGAGGGGTTAAGAACCTACAAACTCAGGAGCAAATCAGGTAAAAACAAGAGTTATGGATTACTTATTTTCAGTATTTTGTTAAGAGACCACTGCTACAATTTGGTACAAAAATATACAGTGTCATATTTCTCCAAGTAAATTTTAGGTTGGCTGCCTTTCATTTATTTACTTCACAATTACTAAACACAGCCAAAGAGCAAGGGTGAAAATAAAAGTTTTGCAATATTAGTATCACTTCCTGTAGCTGCTTAAATATTTCTGAGCTTTAAGTATTCACAAACATATTTTTTTCCTCAACTTGTCAACAGGTCAACTTGTCTCAACCAAAAAGGAAGAGCTCATGTCAATCCTGGACAACTTTAATATTCAGGTATGAACTATGAAAGTCTTATAGATGTACAGTGTTGTTTAAACTTCATTACGACAAACAGAGAACTGTTGAACCTGCACATTGTGTGTAACAATGTCTTCTTCCAAAGGTCAACAATCCTGTGTCAGTTCTCACTCAAGAGATGAGCAAATACTTCCTACACTCCAAAGGAGAGGGGGACAAGTACAAGGTTTGTTTAAAGCGATTAGATATGATGACAACTTTTAAGTGAGAATCTTTTGTTTTTGTGAACTTTGCTTTGTAAGTACAAAGCAGATTTTATTGCTTAAACACTGTAATTTTCTTCTGTTCCTCTTGCTCAGTTTTTTATGAAAGCTACCCAGCTGGACCAGATGAGAGAGGACTTTGTCTACATCAAAACCACCAAGCACGTCACAGAAGATAAAGCGTGTCAACATAGTGAAGTAAGAATCAGTCTGCTTGACATTTTCATACTACATATACGCAAGACTATAAAATACTATTCATCAATTTTCAGGCTTCATTGTGGCTAGAATTTTTATACCTTCGACTAGGAGTTCAGTAGCAACGTAAGACAGCATAGCTACTCCTCTTCATTTATCACCATGTATGTTTCTATGGCTGTTACAGGAGTTGAAAGACAAAAAGCGGAAGTACCTTGAGAAAGAGGACCGTTACAAGAACCTGGCATCACTTGATGAAATGCGCACCAAGCTAGAGGAGTTACAGAAGCAGATGGCTTGGGCTTTGGTGTGGTCCTTTTCACCCATTTTTCTCCCAATTTTGAATTCCCAACCCCTTTTACCCACCCCCCTGTGCCCTTATGCAACTGAATCAGTGCAGTAATTACTGGAAAGAACATTAATCTAATGGTTACTGACTTTTACTTAAATGTGCAGGTGACTGAGATGGAGAAGGAGTTGGAGCCGATGAGCGAGAAGCTGCAGTCAGACAGACGTTCCACAGAGAAATTTGATGAGAAAGTGGAAGAGTGGAAGGTATAAATAAATATACTATTTGGTTCATATAATTACTATTGATTAAAAACCTCTTTTTTTGTGATTTTGGGTTTTTTTTAGCGATAACACCACTGTCATTAAGTGTGTGTATTTTAGTATTACTCCTCTTCTATCTTCTGTCCTCAAATACTGTTCTTCTCTGATCTGTTTTCATATAATCCTGCAGAATAAGGTCGAGGGGGCCGAGAAGAAGTACAAACAGATCCAGGAACAGTTGGAGGGAATCACCCAGCAGGTCCAGGAGCTCCAGCCCAAATGTACTGAGCTCAAGGCAGAGGCCCAGAGACGTAATACCCTTCTCAAGTCCAGCGAGGTCAGAGTTCAGAGTTTTGTATAAGAAGTGCAAGTCCTTAGAGATAATAACTGTTGGCCTGTTCTGAGTCAAAGTAACTTGAGTATGTTGCTAACTGGCAAACAAAGCTTTATTTACAGTGCTGAACAAGTGCTATCAGCTCCTACAGCCAATAATAATTTATATCTCTGCTTTAGCTACACTTTATTTTACACTTATTATTCAGCACAAAAGTGTTTCTACTAACTTTTTCCATCAGTCTCATACATATGCTCTTATCTGCATTTTTGTTTGCTGTCATCAAGAGATTTAAGACAAGGTAGAATTTTATTAACCCCGAAGTAAATTCTTGTGCCAGACATTGCTCAAAAATTACAACAACATAAGAATAAAAACAACAGATTAATAAATCAAAAGTCTACAGTGGCAGAGAAGAGTTCCTGCTTTGTCAGCTTGTCTGATTTAATCTCGTGCAGAGCTGTTTTAAATTTACTGTTATCTTTGCAGTGCGTGTTGTGCGACTTTGTAAATGGCCGGTGTTTCTGTTCTTCAATTGTGTGCACTCTAGGTCACAGTCCACAGATGCAAGGCTAACCTGAGGGACCTGGAAAAGGACAAGGTTCAACTGTCTTCAAGAATAAATGATCTCAATCTGAGGTACGACCACTGAGCGGTGATCTGTGATGACTACCCTGTGCTTTTTGTCCTCCATCCAATTTTTGTCATCTCCTTTTTGATCCCTCCAGCATTAGTCAGACATCAGGATCGGAGAGCCAGGCCAGGAAAGAGCGCATGCAGCAGATCCAGACTGAGATGGAAAAACTGACACACCAGATCTCCACTCTGGGCCAGCAGATTGACCAATACCAGCACGCCTGCAACCGTGCCAAAGAAGAACAAGGAAAGATGAGGTAAGGTATTAGAAACTGAGCATAACCCGTTAGTGTTAGCGCAGTGGAATCACTGAAACAGATATAGCCTCTAACATGATGAAACACCCACCTTCTTCTGACTTCAGGAGGGAGCAGGAAGTACTCCAGAAGTCCATTGAAGCCAACCGTAGGAACCTGCAGACAATGGAAAGCAGTCGATCCAATCGGCTGCGGCGCTTTGGAGAGCACATGCCCCCACTCCTCAACGCCATCCAGGAAGCTCACAAAAGGGGCCAGTTCAAGCACAAACCCCGAGGACCTCTGGGTAAGACTTAATATTCTACAATCATGTCCAAGTACCTTAAGACAATGAGGAGCAGAATTTATTGTTCTGACAGTGTGTATCTCCCTGTTAACTATTTCACGTTTCTTAGTGAATACATTAATACATTAAACAACAGTGTCTACTGTAAAGTTATAGGAATCTTTATTATAAGAATTCTATATTGACGGTGTTGTAATCCTTTAGTTAGTTATTATTGTGTTCTCCAATCCAAACAAGGTATGACATCTGTGACAAACTGCACTCCTAACTTGCCTTCTTTCTTTACATTTTTTTTTCCCTCTCCTGCAGGTTACCTTATCAGCCTGAAGGACCCAGAGCATGCCCTGGCTGTAGAAGTATGTCTTAAAGGCCAGCTGCATGCCTTCACTTGTGACAACCATGAGGATGAGAGAGTGCTGCTGGGGCTCATGGCCAGAGTGTTCCCCACAGGCCGCAGACCTGCGATCATTACCAGCCATTTTCTCCCACACGTCCATGACACAAGAAAAAGGTGAGGGCAGGACATTATTTACAAAATAATTATTATTAAACGCTAGTCTCAGAATTTATGGTATTTTGCCTGGAAAAAAAAAAGCATTCGGCTTGAAGAGAACAGTGGCTTTGTTCTGCTTGGATTAATGTTAGTTATAATGTACTGCAGTGTTTTTACCATTTTCAAATTTCACGGCTTCCTCACAAGCATCAAAAAGAAACGCATGCTTGGAAAATACTAGAACAGTTTGGAACGCACATTAGCACACACATAGAAAGAAAGTTTAAGGATTAAGTTGCAGCAGTGGTTTGAAAAATGTGAACGTTTTGGAAATGTGGAGGTTTTTCATGCGTTTATTCTGCTGTGAAAACTTTTATTGGAGTACATTAACTGAATTTAAACTGACAACAGGTGGCAGTGAGTCTATAATACTTCAAGTATACGTTTGTTTTGTCTCTGTCAGGGCCGTGAATCACCCTCAATACCCCTCCGTGCTTCAAGCTCTAGAAATTGAGGACCCAGTTGTGGCCAACTGCCTGATTGATCAAAGGGGGATTGAGAGCATTCTACTTATAAAGGTAACAAACGATATATTCACAAGAAAAGTCCTCGTAACACGAGTTTCAGTATGGTAATAAAAGCTGATGTGGACTGTCTGTAAAGAGTGGTTAGATCTGTCTTTTGTACATGATGTAATACAATGATATGAGTTCATTTTGCATCCTTAGGTGTTGTACAACGGCATACAAATGATGTACATTGACATGAGTTTTGTTGTTTTGCATGTGTTCGTATATAGAATCGCACAGAGGCTCGGAGAGTGATGCAGGGCGAAAACCCTCCTCAGAACTGTAACCAGGCTTTCTCCAAGGAGGGTGATCAGATCTTTAATAACCGCAGTTACACCGCTGAGCTGACCAGAGCCAACTACCTCTCTGGAGATGTTGAGGAGGAGATCAGGTGTGTGTGAGAACTTCACACCTGGAGACAAATATCTCTAGGTGTGACTTCTTTGTCTTGTGGGGTTTGAAAATGAGAATGCTCTGTATGTCTTGACACCATGTCGGTGGTTGTGATTATCTTGTCATATTTAGAAAAATAGCAAATAGAAGCTGGACATGTTTAGCTACAGTTATTAGAATATAAAGCTGTGCCCTTGTTTTTTACCTTCTGTTTATCTCACTCTCTTTTTTTTTTTTTCTCCTCCGCTTCTTGGTTTTTCTGTTTTCAGGCACTTGCACAGAGAGATGGAGAACCAGAAAGCTCAGGTGACACGCTTCCAGCAACAATCGAAGAAGTTGGATGACGACATCAAACAGAACCAAGGGCTGCAGAGAAGAGCCCACATAGAGCAGAAGACTACCAAAGTAAAGTAACCTCTCACATATTGTGACACATACAATTTCATTTTTTTTTTTTTATTGGCATCAGTCTTGCGCCAGATCTTGTCATAACAGTAGAATACATTATTTAATAAAAACTGTTATTTCATCTGGAAACCTTCAGATTAAAATTAAGCATGAATAATAATAGAAACATAGTGTTTAATCAAAAATGGAATGGAAATGGAGCTGCAAAAATTAGTTGATTAATCAGTAAGTCAACTGTCAGAGAATCAATTTTCAATTATTTGTTTTTTAAAGCAAAAATTACAAAACATTCCCTGATTCCAGCTTCTTAAATGTAAATATTTTCTGGGTTTCCTGCTCTCCCATGACAGTAACAAGACATTATCAGCTTTGGGAAATTATGACTTTCACCACACTTTCACAATTTGTTTACATTTTGCAGCCCGAATGATTAATTGAGAAAATAGTTGATACATTTATCAGTAATGAAAATAATTGTTAGATGCAGCCCTATTTCTGCTCTGAAGTGTGTGTGTGTGTGTGTCTTCTAGGATAAAGCTACAAAGCTACAGCTGGAGCTGACAGACCTGGAGAATGTGGAAGAGCCTCAGTCAGAGGACCTCAGGCCTCTGGTTAGTACAGAACCCCCCACATTATAGTGAAATGCTCAGGCCTGATTCACTGTACCCCACCTGTACTCAGCTCTGTAGACAAACATATCAACTGAACATATTATTCCACTTACAATAAATGTAGGATCTCCAGAGAATTCACATTCCACTTACTAACAGATGCTTTTTGTGATATGCTGCTGTCACCGCTCTCCCACAGGAGGAGGACCTTCAGGAGATTGTGAGTAAAATCTCTTCGAAGCGCGCCGAGTACGAGGAGGCACGAACTCACATGGCCGAGCTCAAGGCCTCCTATGAGAAGGCAGAGCAGGAGTACAATCAGCACAAAGAGCAGATCAACACCATCGCTGAAGAGGCCGATTCAATCAAGGTAATACCGGACAGACTCAAGAAAAACTCTAAACTTGATGAGACAGACAAAATTGCTGAATTTGCTGTAAAGCAGCTACAGGAAGCTTTCATAACACAAGATCAACATTGCATTGTTGTTTAAAGATCCTGGTCCAGAGGTTAAACTCTATTCAGCTGAAGAAGTTATTAATTGTGCCTGAAGGTGGCTATATCACTGTTATTTGGTTACTTCTTGGTACAGTGTCAGTCACTCACAGCAGCCAACATCCCCTGGCTAATGAGTATAATAAACATTGTGTGCCTGTTCCCTCTGTCCTACTAAAGGAGGAGCTGAGTAAGACTGACCAGGAGGTGATGAAGTGCAAGCATCACAAGAAACACTATGACGAGAAACGCAGTGCCCATCTCCGAAACATCCAGACCCTGGAAGGCACCCTGGAAAGCAAGGAGAAGGACCTTCAGGTATGTCATACAGAAGTATTTATCACAGCTTGTTTAAAATATTGAAATCACAAGTTCATTTTATTTAGCTTTATTTATTTATTTATTTTATACCCAAGTGGGATCTGTTTCAGTGAAAGTACTATTGTACTATTCACCTGCTTTCTATCTTCATAAATTATTTGTTTCACTCTACGGTTCAGGCTTCTGTGTCGAAGGCCAAAGAGATCTCCCCAGAGCGCCTGGAAATACGTCGGACAGCCAGGAGCCTGGACAGTGAGATCAGCCGCCTCAAAGTTAAGATCACGACTCAGCAGGAACAACAAGGTGACCGTGAGGAGGTTGTGAGGTGAGTTACTTTGACCCTTCTGTCACATCATAGTGACATAACTGCCGTGACATAAGTGTGATAACATTTTCACTGACACTTCGATGAAATGTCGCTACATCTATTACTTTCGTTAAACTATTAAATTTGGCAAACTACAGTACCACAAAAAACAAACACCTTTTTTTAACATTACCGTTTTCCCACTTGTTCATCTTCCTCACGTCTAGGCAGTACCGTGAGGCGCTGGAGAGCTACAATAACATGGCACAGCAAATGAAGAACCTCAACAGCTTCATCAAAAGCCTGGACAGTGTCATGAACCATAGAGTCCAAGTTTATTCTGAGTTCAGGAGGCAAGTTTGAAACGACAGGTCTCTGTATTCACCCAGCAGTGATAATACAACCTGTGCAACAAATTGATATGAAATGAATAGTTAATTAAATGTGTTTTGGAAAATTATCTCTAAACTGCCAATGTGACATGATGCTCTTTTCATTTTGTGTACCAGCTGTTTTCTCTATGCTAGTGAAGGAGATATTATTCTGTAGTAGCTAATGATTTAACTAAATTAAAAACTGTTAATTGTGTTCCCTGTTTTATTATCATTCTTTATGCCTTCCGTCTTCATCCATCTGACCCTTTTTCTCTGTATCTTGGTGTCTCAGGTTCCTTTCAGCCCGGTGTAAATACTACTTTGATAGCATGCTGGCTCAGAGAGGATACACTGGAAGTATGACCTTTGACCACAAGAATGAAACCCTCTCCATCGCAGTAAGAAGAAAACTTTGCCTCATATTCCCTCTGAAAATGCATGTTGAAGATTTCAGTGGGTTGTGTGACACATGTGGACTGAAAATCTACATGAGAACACAGTTAATGTTTTTATTGATTTTCATTTCTCTTAAAAAAACATACATGACTGCAACTCTCTCCTCTGTAGGTGCAGCCAGGCCAGGGAAACAAGGCTGACTTGAGTGACATGCGCTCCTTGTCAGGAGGCGAGCGCTCCTTCTCCACTGTTTGCTTTGTTCTCTCTCTTTGGGCCATCACAGAGACGCCTTTCCGCTGCCTTGACGAGTTTGATGTTTACATGGTAATAAGTTGTAAATTGTAAACCCAGATCATCTGTAGTCACAGCATCAAATAAGTATTACAGAGAGATGAGGAAGTTGTGAGAAAGTCTTATTTTTAAAAATATGGTATTATGTTTGGGTGTTTTGTTCAATTAGGACATGGTGAACAGGAGGATATCCATGGACATGATGCTGAAGGTGGCTGCCAGCCAGCGTCACAGACAGTTCATTTTCCTCACCCCACAGAACATGAGGTAACCACTGCTACAATATCTCTGTTTATGTTTATGTATCAAAGCAGTTAGACCACCCTCATGTGATTTATTGACTTAGTTACTGTATATTAACTTAGATATAAATAAGCTATTACGGGAGCAAAGGCCATGTCATTTCAGTACACCGGTTCGTTTCCCTGGGAACGGCCTTTAGTTCACTCAGACTCAAAGGCACAGACACATTTTCATCTCCTTTTTTTTTTTTTCTTTTTTTTCAGTCTTCCAGTGACTAAATTAATCCAAATCCTCCGTCTCAAGGATCCAGACCGCGGCAACAAAACACAAAGAAATCAAGAAGAGGATCAGTAGTATTACTAGCTTGTAATTCAACATTAAATGAGGTAATGAGACCACTAGCAGGTGCTGAGACCCTCCATGACAGCAGGACAGGCCACGGCGGGGCAAGATAGAGCTGTGCATTGATTCCCATCTGCAGGGAAACTGTAATGTTGAAGAAGTGCAGCCTCATGTTGATCTTTAGCCATCAAGTTCAGCTGCTGTTTTCAGTTCAAACCCAAGAATAATTGTTCAAACTTGACTTTAGGTGGTTGTGTAATAAATGTTTTGTACTATGACACTGAGATTATGCACCAAGTTTTCTATATATTGCCAAAGCACATTGGATGAATAAATGATGTCATTGTAAGCAATGGCTGATGTTCATTAAACCAAACAAGTTAAATACAGTTTTGGGTATTATTTTAAAATCTGTTGTCAGTATCGTAGTGACAAGTCTGTCTTCTAAAATAATTTAGATTCCCGAAGTCCAGCTCATCAAAATGTATAGTATAAATCAAAGTAGGTTCAACTCAAATATGGAAGTTATGTTTAAGGCAGAACAAACTCATACTTTCTTGGTGGTTGTTTCAAGGAAAAGTCCATCTGTCAATACCAGTCTGATGTTGTCAGTCCCAAGCACACCTGTTCCTTCTTATAGTAAAATATAAATCTTAATAAACAAATACAGGGTTTCAGTTTTAAAAGAGCATCAATAATTTCCTAAAGTGCCTTTTTCCAGCCGTGGGTAAATACACATTTACTCTAACTCTACTGATGATTTGAGTATAAGAAATATAGAATATCACCAGCCTGATCTCTTCAATAGTTAATTGGAAGTTTAATTGGGTTTTTCTCTTTACCACAATGCTACAGGACATGGTAAACACATAATCGTGATGTTTTCCTCAGCTCTACTTATTGTTCCCTGGATAAAAGTCACTTTGATTTGGGTCTGCATTACAACATTCAACTTAAAACCTTAAGACCTATTAAGGTCAGCCTTGTGAGGAAGGAGGATTTGCACCTTTAAGGGCTCTGTGCCAAATCCTTCACACAAGGCGGTCCACTGGAATGCACTTCCATTCATGCACAATAACGTCTGTTGACAACATACCTGACCTCCTGAGGAAAGCAGTACTTTTTTAAAATTTCATCCTTGAGAGCTGCAACAAGCAGACAACAATGAAGCCCAAATCTTTCTCGTCGAGGTTGTTTGACAGAAACGCAGCAGCGTCAGGTGAGGCACTGAGTATACGAGCAGCAAAGTATCAACGACATGTGGACTGCGTGGATCATCCAGGGAGCCTGGATCACGCTGAGGGCCAGCAAGTGGCAGAGGGTGGCAGACAAAATGAGAAGGGCCACAGAGAAATACATTTTGCCTTTCTGCCAGAGAGATATGAGCCACTGGTGGATGAAGAGGCACAAGCTAAGGCAAAAGAAGAGAAGAAGCAAAAGAATAAAGAAAAGTACAAAAAAGTAAAGAAGGTAGGTCCTCTGCGCTGTTTTGCTAAAAATGTCATCTTCAATTAACATGAAGATACTTTTAAATAAGAAACTTGATCAAACTGTAGTTTAAATGTGGGTAAGTTGAAATGCTTCAAAGAGCCACAAATCATTCTAATAGACTTCTAATTATTGGGGAAAAACACAAATATCTTAAGCTGATGGATCTATGCAACTGTTTTGATTCCAGATGCAGTAACTGAGCAAGTAAAAAAAAAAAAAACTGCAATATAATCAGCTTCACTCTATAAATCATGAACCATATAATTTGGCATCTGTAAAGTCATCCCCATTTTCCCCAACAGTGATAAATTGAGCTCCTGTTTTTTTATTATTATGGTAATATCTAGTAAATGTAATGTATAGAAATGCATGTATAGCTGAATTATTTAGTTTTAGAGTTCACAGATCACTGAAACATTAGAAGCCTGAGGTTAGACAATCTTGATCACCTTTTATTCCGTTTAGGATAAAAGCTTGAAACAATGGTCACGTAAATATCACAGCTGTTTTCTCTTTGGCAACCAGCAAAAGCTCATCTTGGATTGCTGGCCTAACTAACTTCTGTGCTCGCATTGACCCAGCCGGACTAAAGCCAGAGATTACGTTCACTGAAGAGCTTCAAAGCTTTCATAGTTGTCACCTCTCTGGTCTCTGTCTGTCTGGTGCAAAGAGAGCACTGCAGAGGAGACGGAAGAAAGTCCTGACAAACAATGAAGAGGTCAGACCATGCTGTTCAGAGGTGTACTTCACTTCCTCAAAGAAGCTGGTCTTTCTTCACTCTTTGGTTCTTTGTTTAGTTGTAATTCAGCTTTACCCTGCCAAGTTTTCATTTGATTAAGCACAGCACATTCAGTAGACAACATCAGTGGTCTATTTAGGGTAAATAATTTACTGGACTGATTGCTTTATAACCTATAACTACACGTGATTCATAAGGAAATGGCTTATGAGTTGTGACCCAAAATAACTTATCAGTTGCTCATGCCTGTGAAATTTCAGGTAAACAAATCATAAATGAGTGGCAGGCTTACTATGTATACTATGTACATTATTGTAATAATTATAGTAGGGTGTTTGACTCGATGTCCAAGCTAATGCATACAGTAGCTACATGGATGTACAGTATAATTAGCAGTTCACTAGTGGGTACAGTAATATTTACACAAAGCAATGAGGAAGTAGGATGTAGTTTTTGACTGTTTTGCTTGAAATGTTTAATGTTCAATAAGTATGAGCTTGCAAATACAGTGTGTGTCTTGTAACCTAATGAAGATACTTGATTAGATCAAACTTTTTGTCTTTTCTTGTAGTTTCAATTTGGGTAAGTTAAAAGTTCTTATTTGTCAATTTGGCATCAATCAATCAGCCTCATTCAAATGATCTTAATAGTAATAGAAAATTTGAAAAAACAAGTAGGCCAATGAATGTACACAAACCTGGTGAGTACATTTTTAAAATGATTGAAGGTCCAAACTGATCAAGTGAAATGACCAAACCATCGAGATAATAGTGTAATTCTCTATAGATCATCATGAATGATATAATTTGCATGCGTGAGGTGTTTTAATGGTGTACGTTGTGTGTTGTGAGCGCATGATCATCCCCATTTTTCCCCTTAATTGTAAAATCAGACATAGAGGTCAGGACGTGCTGCTCTGTATGGTGTTGTCCACTGGCATAAAGAAGCTGTTGTGTCATCAACATCAAAGATATCTTTACTCTGCAGATCTTTATAACCCATTCTCACGTGTGGTTGATAAGGAAATGCCTTAAGCAAAATTACTACTAATAAGATAATAAGTGACCAGGCACGTGTTTATACTGAAAGAAGGTCAGGTAAACAAGTCATAAATGAGTGTTAAGCTGCTATTATTCTATTTACTATTTCATACTGTATTAGTTTGATATTTGACTTCTCATAAATTGATGTATAATATTCAGTTCAAATAGTTGGTAGAGTTGTATTCACATATTGAGTTGAGGAAGTTGGATTTTTTTTTTCTTTTTTGTGTGTGTAAAAATATCTGACTTCCTATCTCCTCTTCCGCTGGTCAGCCCTTTCCTTTTCACAGAACAGGGGAGACAATAATGTTCATGGGCCTCCTTATTTACATTTAAGTAGTAAAAACAGACTGTGTGTCTCCCCCTGCTGTGTTATTGTTCTAAAACACCACATGTCAACGTTCTTTAAAAAGCTTCTACCTTATTTCATGTCCTTCTTGCCTTAAACCCATATTTTTTTAACCTGATTCTGTCCAAATCACTGAAAAAAAACCTTTATCTGTATAACCAGGGAATGTTAATTATTATAATAAAATGATTCAGTGTGGGGTCAATGAGGGAAACATTGTGTAACATGGTGCAAGATGCAGTGATTCAACCTTGATCTATGTCTGTTTCCCTTTTCACCCTCCTCTAAATAACAGAACAGATGACTAAGAATGTTTTTTTTTTACATTAACAGAATTAATGATTATTCTATGGTTGTATATGATTGTCTTTCAGAATGTTGGGAAAGCACTGCGCTCCACTTGGAAGTGTCTAATGCTTGGTCTGTACAATTTTGCCCTCGGCTATTCTACTCCGATCACAGTGGCAGCTACCTTTGTCCCTGACTTCCACCCGGGGAGAAACAGGACCTGAGCTGAGACACATACACCTCCTCCAAACTGTAATTCTGTGTATACCAGTAAACCCCATGGACACTGACCAAAGTCTATTTGCCATGTTTATATTGTTTTTGTACTTTGTTTTTATGTTCGTTTCCACAAGTTATAACCAAAAATTGATCCATAGTTTTAACATGTCTTTTTAAAATAGTTGATCTAATTGATTCTACCACTTCTTTTTTAAATGTTGACACTAATGATGTTGCAGAAATTGCACCGTGTGAGGATGACAAATTAGTGTTTTTTGCATAGAACAATGAATGCTGTCCTTAAACCTAAATTATATATTGCTTGTACGTTTATTAATCCCTACTGTAGAGACACTGAAAATATGATGTGCCTTGAAAAATGTTTTATATCAAGCTGGTGTTTGCAGGTGTGCAGAAGAGGAATGTGGGAATGTGGTCCTACTGCAAGACAGGCATGACAGAAATATGAACTGTAGCTATAGATGAGGTGAATAGGCGCAGATGCCTCTCAAAGGGATTTACAGTTAGGAAAGACTTAACAGGCATGTGAAAAGATGTGTAAATCAAGGCCGTAAGAGGGAGACAGGAACTATGAATCGTGCCATGAGAAACCAGGCCAGCCTCTCATCTCAGAGTGGAGCAACTGGACCACAGATCTCAAGAGTATTTCTCAGATTGTCTAAGCTTTGTTGTAAGATCAGCAACAGACTATGGATCCCTCAAAGGTAGTGAAGATTAAGAGGCTACATCCCTGTGAGGTAAAAGTTTAAGAGGATTCACAGTCTGGGACGTAAATAATGGTGTGGCTTTTGAAGGTCGATCCAAACCTGAGTGTTTCTGTAGACATGAAAGCTTGTTCAGTTGTGAAGCTTTTACGTGTCGTGATATGTGTAAGTTGGAGTGTAATAAAATGTGCACCAACCCATAGTCATTTGTTTTTCCTGTATTTATTTTCTTAATTAGTCCTCCTGTGTAAAAAAAGACTTTTTTCATCTCTTTTCTGGTTGGTTCTCGTGTCCACATGGTATACAGTACAGCCTTAGTGACAGAAACTCAAATACACAACGCTTTTTTCTTTTTTTATTGAAACAATCAAATTCAAAGTACAATAACATAAATATGTACGTATATGAACAAAAAGAGAAAACAAAGTGCCAGAGAATTAAATTATAACGGCATAAATAAACATTATTGAAAGGATAATGCAGGAAGCTCTTTACATTCAGTAGAAATAAAATAATTTATAGGAGGAGGAAAAAATACATTTTAAGGTACAGATTTACATTCAAGTAATTTTCAGTCGATTTTATTATAATTTGTTTCATTACAGAATTATTTGGGTATTTGCTTAATTTTTATTTTGCTTTGTTTTCTAAAGTTTTTTAAGACTTTATTTATCAATCAATCAATCAAATCTTGTGACACGTATTCGCCTCTGTGACGTCAGTCTCAGTGCTCCTTCCACAGTCGCGTTATTTTTTCCCCCCCACCTGCATTCTGCGAAGACCCGCCCTACTCTGCCTCTGATTGGCTCTGACCCTGATATTCTTACCCTAACCCTAACCAATCTCCTGAAGCCTAAACCTAACCAACCCAACCAACGAAGGCAACGAGTACTAGCCAATCAGAAGCAGAGTAGGGCGGGCCTTCGCGGAATGCGGGTGGGAAAGTCTTGTCTTCTTGTTTACATGAGACACCAGCTAAAGCTAAAGCTAACAAGCTACAGCAAGTGGTCAGTTTACGGGGTTTTGTGAAGATGACGGACCAAAAAGCGCACAATATTAGCTCCATCCCGATTGATGGCTTCAGCAACTTAAGAATTACATCAATATGGACTTTTCTTATGTCTGTAAGTTCAATTTTGGTCCGATTCGAGAGGCTAGTATGCTATGAGTTGAGCGTATTACACAAGCTATCACCGCTAATAGTTATCCGTGTGTGACGGTTATCTATCAGGTAATTTAACAGTTCTGTCAGCAGCTGCCTATGATGTGTTTGTTTCTGTTTTCAGGTGCAGTGGTCGGAACCTTGGCTCATCGGCTTGTTGGTGTTTCATGTTGTGTGTCTGAGTTTGACTGTAGTGACCTGCAGGTATTACAGAGCTCAGATCTGCCACTTCCTGCTCATGAGTAAGTGGATAATACAGATATCCTACAACAACTAGTTCATGTTAGTTAACACTCATTTTAACAGCAGCCAGAATTATTCTTTGGTCTTGAAAAACCTCACCACTTTTTATAAACCAAGACCTGAATAAGTCCGAATATTCACAGCCTGCATAGACACACCAATCTTTACTACAGATGCACCTATTGCAATTTTCTTGGCCGACTCCGATTTTCTTTTTTTCTAAGAATTATAATTGACAGCATACACAAAGGTTTTTGTAACGTTTCTTTAATGGACAATTCAGTTGTATGTTCATAATAAAAAAATGTCCATATAAAACATGAACACAGTATTTAGTTTTCTAACTACATGATGAACTTTTAAGTTCATTGAAGTCAAGTCAAACTAAAAATACTTAAAATATGTGTCAGTGGTGGGTACCACAGAGTACTTTCCCACTAATTTTCATTCATTTCCTAAATATTATCTCTCTCTTTTAGTGTAATCAAAAAGCAATTTACTTTTATAGCAAATATCAACTCTCATGTCATTTTAATAGTGGTTTGTAGCACTCAATTTTTTTCATTCTGCTCTACTTATTTGGTCATCATCTGTAGATTTATAATATTTATCAGCTGTATTAATTCAAATTTACTATTTTATATTTTTCCCTACAGATTGAAACACAGCAGGATTCATGTCAGTGTGTCAGATAATGAGAAAGAGGTTACATTAAATATAATATTAACAAAAACAGCAGCAGTATTAACAGCAGAGCCACACCTCAGCTGATTTTCAATAAAACATTAATGTCAGACTTTTCCTTAAAAGGTAAAATCACCTGGTTTCAGGTAAACTGCGTTCAAACAGCTGAACATGTTCCGGTGTGTAAACTCTATGTTATATATAGGCTATTTTGGACTGGACCGACTCACCATCTGTCCCATCTTAAGCAGACCCAAGAATTTAGAGCTGCAGCTAACAATTATTTTCGGTATTGATTAATCTGTCAATTATTTTATTGATTAATAGATTAGTTGTTTGGGCCATAAAATGTCAGAAAATGGAGAATACTGTTTCCCAAAGTCCAAGGTGACATCTTCAAACATCTTGTTTTTTCCACAACAGTCACTCTGCAACTCAAAGATATTCAGTGTACTGTCATAGAAGAAAACAAGTAAATATTCACATGTAAGAAGTTGGAGTCAGAGAATTTTGACTTTTTTTTCTTAAGAAAAAAATGACTCAAAACAATTAATAGATTATCAAAATAGTTGGCAATTAATTTAATAGTTGGTAACTAATTGATTAATCGACTAATCGTTGCAGCTCTATAAGAACTGTGACTAAGATACACACTGAGCAGGACATTTTATGAGTGAAAAACAAACTTGGTGACATTGTTTCTAAATTTCCTGAAACATATCTTTGACATTTCTGTTCTGCAAAATGAAATGTTACTTATCAGCTGACATATAAACTGGTAAAAATGTATCTGTTATAAGCTAAAATTGGCCGGTCAGAAATGTCAGAAAAGTTGAGTATCCAGCTTACAAACTGTTTTGTTATTGGAGTGCATGTGATCAGACTTCTCATAGACTGCCATTGCCTCTCTCCACAGTTGGCATGGTGTATAGTGCTGAATATTTGAATGAGCTGGCAGCCATGAACTGGAGGTAAGGCTGATGTTCAGCAGTACTACAGGAAGATTTTAATACCATCAAATGTGTTGCAGAAACTGTGTTGTTTGTGTGTTGACCTCAAACTTTATCTATCGCAGGTCCTTTTCTAATTTCCAGTACTTTGATTCCAAGGGCATGTTTATATCTTTGGTCTACTCAATCCCTCTTCTGCTCAATACAGTCATCATTGTGGTAGGTTTTACTGCGTATTCTCTAAACTTGTCACATCAAGTGTGTTACTATGTTGATGGATATCTCATAGAAAACACCTTTTCGTGTGTGTTACACTTTGGCAGATGGTGTGGGTGTACAGGACCTTTTCCACCATGACTGAGCTGAAGACACTCCAGCTCAAGCGAAAGGCCCGCAGACAGAACAGAGAGAAGAACGACTGATCTCTCAGCTGATGTCCGTACATGGGCTTTACTGGGAGGAATTAGGAATCCATGTGTCTCCTATGCTAATCCTGAATTTTGAGAAGAAAGGAAGGCAGATTCCTTCTGGTGACTGTAAAAAGGATTGTTCGTCGATGTCAGTAAGGACTGGAATGACTGTTGAAAGGTGCTGCTGAAGGCACTTTGAGCATTATGGGGACCAAAGGACATTTACTGTTTTGTATTTAATGTTTTAACGTGTGTTGAAATGCACAGACCGGCGAAAGATAAAGCATTTTTGAAAAGTTTCATATGACTGTTGATTTCAAGTTCTGGGAATGTTGCAGCGCTTTAGTTAGCTTTAACACAATAATTTGTATTGAATCCCTGCAGCATTAATATCATTTCACAGAAACAAAATGACAAAGATGTGGCACTGAAATCTAAACTCTGATGCCCTTTAAGTTTACGTCTGAAAGGAAAGCACTTTTCCACAACCATAAACAGGCTACAGTGAGCTGGTCTGGACCCCACACTCAGATAAAAAAGCGGCACGCTAGCCTAACTGGCTTGGTTTGTATCTCGGGATCGTTTAAACCTGTCTGACAGCTCCCACACAGCTCCTGCTCTCTCAACGGTGTGGGGGGTCTTTAGAGAGGTTGCATGGGGTAGTTGTGTCTTGTGACCTGTCAGTGAAGTCCAAAGGTGCGGCACAGTCCTGTGTGATACAGGGATAAAATTTCCTGCAAGTTTCAACCCTTTACACCAGCTTTCCTGAACTCTGCAGAGCTCCATCGAGGTCACTATCCAGGTTTGTGCACTTGGCCCTTGGTCCTCTGAGGTTTGCTCACTCAGATTTAATTGAATGTATAAATCATCCTCTTGCATGCACGTTTCTCCCCTCTCGACAGTAGCAGTGACACTTTAAAGTTGTAGTAAAAGGCACAGTGGGAAAAACTGTATAATGGGATGTCAGTTCACCACTAGAGGGCAGTATGGACTAAACAGCTGGGGAAAGGTGCTGCTCTCCACAAGATCTGTTCTGTGGAGGCTTTCACCCCCTCAACTCACTCCACTTTTTACTTTTTTTTTTTATATCTGGAGAGAGTTGACGGGACGTCTTACCTTAACTGCACTGTTGATTTTATCTTACGTATATCAATCCTTACTTGTTTTCTCAGATGCACCTGATATATGTATATGTTGGTATGCTTTGCCTGCGTTAATCTGTCAGGATCCATTAAGTGTGGACATGAGTGATTGGATCGCAGTCATAAGCAGTAAGTTTTCTCAGAAGACAGGGAGGAAGAGAAATGGGAGTTGATGGTGCTGAAGTGTGGGTGTGTGGAGATTTGTCAAGGCTCCATCTCTTGTGTAGGAGGCTGCTCTACGACAGCTAGAGGAACTGATCACCTCTGAAAGGAATAAGCATCATAAGTTTCACTCTGAGTTCTCCTTGACAAATGAGAGCAGGTGTTACACACACATTGCCTGTGAGAGGCCTTATCACATGAGTGTGCTGTGACCACTTTACTGTATTATGTACATCTCAGCACAACTTCCCCTGACACATGAGTCACATCTAAATGAAAGATTAAGTGTAAAAGCACCCAGACAGGTTTGAGAAGTTCACTTATCTCCACTATCCTTGATTTAAATCTTCTGGTCTGATTGGTGCGACTCTTTTCCAGCCAAACACACCAGTTCATGTATCTCAGACGTGGCTGCTTTCCTTGGGTATGTCATGCACAACAGTGCATTGCACAACAACTAAAACACATCCAGTCCGCTGCAGTCCTGTGGGTGAAAACACTTTGGATAAAAGAAAAACCACCTGTTGGAGAGAGGTCTGAGAGGATGACCGCCCTCATACATGAACAGTGTACGTGACCGAAATCCAACAAGTCATGAGACAACATTGTGAAGTGCATCTCAGAGCACCAAAACTCACTGGACCTTGATATGGAGGTATTTCTGTGGCAGAATTATTTGCAAATGCGTGTGGAGAGTTGTGTTAGTGCCACAGCAGAAGTGTAGCAAAAATCACCTGTAAAAAGACAGAGGCCCATGATGATGTAGACATTTACAGATCTGTCTACACATTTACAGATCTGATTACGCACACACACAGATTAAGATACACAACTCTCCACACACATTTGCACATAATTCTTCTACAGTAATACCCCCCATACCTTGAGGCGGATGAGCTGCAAGATTCATATCGAGAAGAAGAAGATGAAGCTGAGTAGGCATTGAAGAGTGTCGATGGCAGTGTGAGAAGATTTGTGTCAAAAGTGCTGACTAATAAATATGATTCCTGACCCTTGTTAAACATCTCCAGAACCTTGGAGAAGTTATCATTAAACCTTAATTGATAAACTGGGCACTCGTGTTGTAGAGAGAGGCTGGTAGTATTTCTTAACAGTAGTTACACTAGTGGTAATAACTTTCACACAACTGTAAGAAACATTGGGGCTACTTGCCCAGAAACTGACATCCTTATCAAAGATCAATCACGTCAATGCATATGGCATGTGAGCCGAGCCTGAGGTTCACTTATCGTGATGGAACAGATGGGGGACTGAAGCATGCAAAGGTATAAATGTGCTGTATGTTACAGTTGTCTGATCGGTACAAAATATGATAATTACCTCAATATGCATGGTACACAGTCAACCTCTTAACATCTGTTTTTCCCCTTTTACTCCCCTGTAAGTACCTTTATAGTTCATCTGGCACCTTGGTGGCTGGATGGTTAAGGTGTATACTATGTACCCACAAGGTCTCTGGTTCCATTCCAGACCTTTGCTGCATGTCAGACCTCACTTATTTCCTGTCTGATCTCCTCTTTATCGTGCATTTAAAAATATATAAATTGTGTATCATCTTGTTACAGCTCTTCACTGAATGTTCTAGATGTCTTGCGCATAATTTTATATACATTTCCCCGTATTTCAGCCTGACATATTTGGTATCTTTGGAAACATTCGGATCTCCGCTAGAACTTCAAATGCGGTTCTGTTTGGCTGCACAGCGTGAGTTCGTAGCCAAATAACCGACCCACAGGTGGGCTGCTGCTTGTCATCGTCATCCCATTGAGAAGATTTCAGTAATGTTTACTACTTCATGCCTGAATACAAGTTGGTAAAAAATTGAAGTAGTTAATCTTCTCTGTATGACAATTATGTCATGAAATGATTCTCTAAAGAGATGATAAATGACGATATTGCAGCTCTAAATCTGTTTTTTATCCAATACACATTGAATGTAAACTAATTTCGACAGTATTTTTATATATGAAACACATTTCATCTCCTATACAAACTTTTCATCTAGATTGAAGACGAGCTCTTGCAAGCCAACTCACAAATGTCCCACAGTAACCTTGTTCTGAAACGATAATGAGTGAAACCCATCTGTCAGTTTCTATATTATACGCTCGGCAAAAAATCCTTACATAAAAACACAGGCATTGTTTCTGACTTCTTGCGGATGTTTTTGATTTTGAGTTGCATGTCAGGCCAACTGCCAGCTACGCCTGAGACACAATTTCTCTTTCCATATGAAAGAATGTGAATAAACAGATGTTGCATGGGTCACTGTGACGGGTACTGAGAGTATATATCTTGAGCACAGAAAGGAAGTGATGACAGTGTTCTCTCACACTACTTCCATACAATTTATGTTGGCTTCTGCCGTGGTCCTTAACATCTGTGGTTGTATAATCACTGGTAGAGATGTTTGGCTTGGACTTCGTGTTTATTACAATATTTTGACAATTAGGAGCAATTTGATCCACTTTTCCACAAATCTTGAACCAATGGTCAATACACATTCTTCCATGGCAGCAGAGCTGAAAAATTAGCTTATTGCAATGTTTTCTCCTCCATACCAGGTTTACATGTGGATTTTACACTGTTTCATTGTGCAAACAGCTTTTCCATATCAGATTTGGGGTAAAAAAAAAAAAAAAAAAGTATGTTAGAGATACAGTATGGTGCTTACATGAAATAAGTGTATCTTTTATGCTTTAATGGGGTCCATTTTGTCATATGTCCTCATTGGTGATGACAAACAAGGTTGCAGTTCAATTCCACCCTGAAACATAACTAAATTGTATGTTGTATATGGTAACGCTTTATTTTAACACCCATTACCTAAGATCTATTAGCAGTATATTAAACACTTAATCAATATGCTACAAAACACCATGATGTAGTTTTAAGCTAAAATCAAGTTATATTACTAAGTTTATTAATGTATTTGCCAATAACTCCTCATATAAAGCAATGATCAGTAACATCATATTACATAGATGTAGTCATATATTATGTGTTTATGATTTTTCTAATATTTATAACACTTATAAACATTTATAAATACTTATAAACATTTATAAACAATTTTAAACTTCCCTATGATTGATTTTTTTTTCATATAGACAGTTCATAAAGGCTTTATAACATACTGTAAGGATCATCATATATCATTATATATGGTGATATATAATGACGGCAGCATTCATTAACTATCAACACACAGTTAAAGTTATATGAGCAGTTATAGTTGTTGACAAATATGAAAAAAAATGTCCTTACAACTATATTATAGTGTGTTATAAGCATTTATTAATGTGTATCTATTGCTTATAAATGCTAAAAAGGGGAAAATATTGAAATAAAGTGTTACCCCTTATCTTTGAGCATGAAAGCAACATAGTTTGACCTGGTGGTGGTGTCCTGTAACAGCAGCAGCAGCAGCAGCAGCAGCAGCATCTCTCATCTGGTTGAGTCACACTGTGACTGGGCATGCTCTGTAATACAATAAAGAGAAAAAGAGAGGGACAAAAAAAAAAAAACTGGAGTAACTGATACAGAGTGATACATGACTCACTCAGTGTGTGTGCTTATAAATGACTCACTGTGATATACATGATTATAAAGATATATTCTATTAGATATATTCTGCATACTGGCGAAGTATAAAGCCTGGAGCTGTCTAATAAGGATTAAAATAAACTCACCAGTCATTACAGTGTGATATGCTTGCATGTTATTGATATTTCAAATATGATATCAGTCTTACATATATTCATGTATTTTATGCGTTATCAAATACAGAATGTCTCCAGCATACAGACTAAAAGTCACAGGGTTTGAACTCAGTGACTCACACGCAGGCTCACATTCAGCGAGTCATCGATCAACCTGTATCAATTACTGCATAGTTCACATAGACGATGATGGCTGCCTTTTGTCATCGTCTGCTTTTAGGCTAAGAAATTGACAAATCAGCGATCAATGTCATGATAAACAGTAAGGATTATACATTTAAGTTGTCTAACCCTCAAAAGAGGTTCTGACACTATAATACAAAGCAATTTCAACATTTGTGCTTTAATGCAAACAACTCTGAAAACAATGACATTTTAATAACCTTAATAGAATAACTTCATTTATGCAGGAATTTACTTAAACAAGTGACAACATGTTTACAGACCCACACAGTCAAAATGTAATATACAAGAAAAAAGATAAAATAAGAGAAGTGATCTGAACACTGCGCAGTCTGTAAGAAAGGACAGCAAAGACTGTACCTACAGAGGCTTAATGTCTTTGATGTTGACTGTAAATTAGTGGTGCTGTTTTATAGATCTTTCTTTGAGTCAGTTTTAACCTTTTCACTAGGATCCTGGTATGGCAACCTGAATGTCCAAAACTAAAAAAAGACAGGGCAACATTGTTAAGGTGGTCAGCAAGATCATCAGCAAGCAGCAGTCCTCCTTGTCAGACATCTTTTATCACCAGGTCTTCAGGAAGGCAGGATCGATTTTATATTATTTCAAAATTTAATAAGAGGATGGTGTTGAGATGCACCATCTCGTTTTTAAGGTGGTCCCTTTAGGGAACCTCAGGGGCACAAAAGGTAATTGTTACCTTGCACCTATGCACTTTATTTTATCCAATTCTATACAAAATCCATCTTTTTTACAGATTTCATTGTCGTTCTGTTTGTGTGTATTGTCATTGCTTATCCACTGCAAGCCAGATTTCCCCCAGTGGGACAATAAAGTACTGAACTGAACTGAGAACAGAAAAAGCTACTGTAAATGAACGCAGACAGACATAAGGTTGTGTGGGAAGAAACATGTCAAATTTAGAAAAGGAATGTTTTAAAAAAAAAGATTTAAAGTCAGAAACAGATTTAGTAAGGCTTACTGAAAGTGGCAGTTTGTTGTAAATTTTAGCATCTTCACTTCTAAAGCTCTCTTTGAAGGAAGTTAGATTTTAAGATTTTTATGTTTTGCACCACAGTAAGTAAGTGTCTCTAGTTTTACGATCTTAAGTGCTGTGTTATTAATTTAAGCAACAAATACTGTATGTCTCAAAACAGATGTGTGTACTCATTTGCTGCCGTTCAGTCGTTTTTCAGAAGTCCAGAAAGTGGAGAAAAGTAAAATCAACTGACATTGTTGGATTTATGTTTCAGGGGAGATCATTACTGACATCATACTCCTCAGAGTTCCACCTCAACTTACTCACCATTCCCTGTTTTTGCATATACCGGCATCCCCACGATGACTGGGTCCTCTCTGTTACAGATATCCAATGGCATTGTGGGAGGCTGTTGTTATGATATGAGAGCTCTGTGACAAAGGTTGGTGCCAAGTTTCAGATAAAATTCTGGCATCACCAGGACAGGCAACTTCTCCTTGATGTAAGGACCAACTGTGTAACTCAATACATTACCGCTTTTATTGCTATAGTAACTGGATCAATAGCTTTTGCAAATGCTTCTTGGAGTTTGTTTAAGCCAGATGTGTGAGCTTTGTCTTAGAAAATGTTTAGTGAGCCAAGAATGCAAGAGTATGCAAAAGTATTTTTTTTTTAGTGTCTTACAGTTTTTACAGTTTAACAAGTTTCTGCACAAAACTTTTTCGGCTATCTGGTCTTCATCAGAGTCGTGTCTGAGGTTGTTTCTGATTTCTTTATATCCATTAACCTGTCTTTACCATTTATCACCATAGATACCAAGTGCATAACATTATCACCATGTTTTCCAACTAAATAACAATATTTACTCCTATGGAGGCAGAAATGTACAAGACTTTCATCTACAACCTAGAGATTGCAATTTTGCCTCGCACATCAATTCATCAATCAGATTTCCCTTGTCTTTGAGTTGAAGACTTGATTTAATGGTCTGTCTGGGAAAAGAGTTTTGGTCCTACACATGGCCCAGAACTCAAAACCCTAAGCCAAAAAATGGTCCTCAACAAAAGAGTTGCCGAAGAGTGAAACATGACCCAGCCAAAAAAGAAATGGAGGTGTTGAGGTGATGGAGATGAAGTGACAGAGAGAACTGGAAGAAAGGGGACGTTTTTCAAGAAAGTGAAATGTGGAAATTCAAAGAACAAAGAAATGGAACGTTAAGAGAGAGTAACAGAGTTCATTGTATTATCTGAGGCATTTAAGATGTTAAAGTTCAGATGTTAAGTGCATTCACACCAGTTTATCAAACAGGCAAGTTGCTCTTTTTTTTGAATATCCCTTTAAAGAGACCCTGCCAAGTGTGTTAGACTCCCAACGTAATGTCATAAATTCATGGGTGGACACACAATCTGTTATATACAAACACACTTACATAAACATACAAAAATATCTGAGGTCATTAAACAATAATTTTATCAAAGGAAAACTGAAGACAGCGGAAAATCAACTTTACACGCAGTCCTGCCCAGTTTGAAAGGACAATAATAGCTGAATGAATAAAAGTTGAGCCATGGATGGAGGATCTGCTGAATGAAATAAGCTTATTAATGTCCATTCTCACACATATCCGTCTGTCTGGACAACGTGTACACTCAAGGGACCATGTCTCCATTGTCACTTATGCCAATTAGGTGCTCCTATCTGAAATGCATGAATCATAGCCCATTATTGTGATGAATTATAGAACTTTGTCACTCGGCGTTGATGCCTCATTTCCTCTGTGCGGGTGTAGTTAGCCCTGTCAGGGGGAAAGGGAAGACGGGTTGAAGCCACTGCTATGCAACCTGCAGACCCCTTAATCCCCCCTAACCCCAATTTCCTCCAAAATATCTTGTTCTAGATGTCTTATATCTTTTGCAGACATTCTTTAAAATGAGAGATAAATTGCCAATGGAAATAGATCCTACATACTTTTGATTTAATGACCATCTCCCTCTATATCATACTATGACTCATACTATGATTCATCTGCTCTTATGGAGAGAGGGGAGGTGGCAGTAGTGTTGTCCGGCATATTGTGACATGACACCATAAATGTAATGCTGAGTGTCACCATGAGGACCCACGGGAGGGTTCAGTAGCACTGTGGGTGGCAAGTCGTAGGACACCCTGAGGCGGTGTGTATATGTGTGTCTTCTCAGTAGAGAGACCTGCATGCAATGTGACTCCATCCCAACTTTGCATACATTTTAATTAACAATGCTGACAGTCAGATGCCAAATTAGCATCAGCTCTATTTTTACGCAGCTGGTCTATTTTTTCTCTCTTCATGTGCCTACAACAGGTTAAAACTACATAGAACTGTGTAAAAACAAGTACAATCTGTTTAAAAATGATTAAAATAAATACTTCATTGTACCAGAGGCAATGCGACACAGCAGTGCAACCTTGTGGTTGCCATGCACATTAAAATAAATCAATCAAATCAAGTGTATCCATGATCCTGTAATGAGCTAGTTAATTAATTCAGTACCAGTTAATATAGCATACGCTTCCAAACCCTGCATAACCAACTGCATTATAACTTGGCAAAACTCAATGGCTGGCACGCAACAAAGACAGAGTCTGTGTAGCAAGTAAAAACCCTGCTCCACATCCGTGCCTGGTGTATTTCGGCAGTTAGATGAGTAGATCAATACCACTCTGTATGCTAACTATGGAGCTAGAGCCAAGAGATGATTAGCTTAGCTTAGCTTAGCTTAACACAAAGATTGGAAACAAAGGGGAAACAGATAGTGCTTTAGGTTTTGTCAGGATGTAATTTGTGAAAAAAATCAAAGGGGGGTGAATGTTTTTGAAACTTTTTTTCTTCATGAAAATAAATCAGAACCACAGTGGGCCTATAAAGACTATGAAGCACATTAGGCTATTTCTTGCAGCTGTTACAGTAACATTTATGAAATAATTATGAACCTCAATAAAACAATTATGAAACTTGAACTTGACCACTGCAGGAATATTTTAATCCTTTTTTTACAAAATAAATTTAATTCATCAAGTAGCACAGTATTTTCACTCTCAGGGATGTGATGTCAAGTTCATGCCTTGTCATTTCCTCAATCGGACACATAGGAAATGTGATCATATACAAACAAAAGGTTAAAGGTGCAGTACATGTGGTGCAGCATCTAGCGGAACGGACTTGGCAGAAATGGAATATAATAGTCATAAATATGTTTTAATTAGTGTATAATCACCTGAAAATAGGAATTGTTGAGTTTTTGTTACCTGAGAATGAGCCCTTTATATCTACATAGGCAGCGGGTCCTCTTCCACGGAGCCCACCATGTTGCACCGCCATGTTTCTACAGTAGCCCAGAACAGACAAACTAACACTGGCTCTAGAGAGGGCCTTTTCGCGTTTTCACAAATTTCATGGCCACCATAGGCTCTCCTACAAGCTTGGAAGGGTAGGGGGAGAGGAAGGGGTATTCAGTTGGTTGCAATCTGCAACCTCACCGCTAGATGCCACTAAATCCTACCCACTGGTCCTTTAAATGCTAATTTAACATGCCAGAATTAAATCCCCCAACACTACTTTCAGTACTGTGGATAGCACCACTTGGCCAGACGTGCCGATACACTTAATATCATTCTTAGAAGTTACTGTTTAAGGCTGTATTCACACCAAATCTGGCAATACGGCACCTTCCTGCAGGGTTGTAGGGAGGTGTGGGCGTGTTTGTGCTTTAGAACGTAACCGCTGTAAAACAATCAGAAAATAACATTTTTAGTTTCTTCACAGCTTTGTTCTCGCTACTGAAGCTCTCTCTCTTCATTTGCTCTCTAGCTTGCTCGACCACCGCGGCACTCTCTCGCTCTGTCTCTCTCTCTCTCTCTCTCAGAGACGATTCGGATTCAGATTTGAATGGGTATGTTGGTTAAAAACATTTGTGCTTTGTCTTGTCGTGGTGCTTCACAATTGCCACGGTCTTGGAACATATGAGATGGTTTTGAACTGCCTGTGGGAAGAATGAATATGTAAGAGTCTGTCCATTCTTCATTAAAAGTTCTGTTTTCAATGTCTACTTTTCTGTTTTTCGAGCACGCCATGTGAAATTACTTTTCTCTGACCTGCTTATTCCTCTGACTGACACAGCATTGCCAGATGGGAAATGTCAAAGTATGATACCAGAGGCTTAAAATTATCGTATTTTGAGGAAAATTATCATACGTGAGTCATAACCAAGAGAACAAATAGGTGTAAATGGGTCATTTTCAGGACACGTAATTATTGAGACAAACAACTTTCTGACACCACCTACAAATCTAGCCACATTATTGTTATAAAATTGCTAATGTAGTTATATGATGCGTGGAAGTGTGATTGACTGGAAAGATGTCAGGAAGATCCATATTTTAAAATCCTGATCATGTTGGGAAATGAATGCCTCGACTAATTACAACTACTAATACTACAAAATGATCACAAAATGATCAAATTATCATACATTATGAAACTTTTGGCATTATTGATCATACATCATACAGATGGCAAAATTATTATACAAATACGATAATTATTGTATATCTCACAACGCTGGACTGATAGTCTCTCGTCTCATCTCTCCCCTGTGTGCTTATCAGAATGCACAGATTTGATTGGCTGAGTAGAATCACGTAAGATGATTTACAATGCATGCAACTGGTCTGTTAGTTTCCACTAAACCAGTACCATAAAGGCTAAAAAAGCTGTGCTGGCTAAAATAGAAAGCTGTCAATAATTTATCAGTTATAATGAGTATAATGAGCTTGCACTGCATTTCCTTGGGTCCTCAGCAATACACCCACCAAGTGTGAAGTAGATCGGATAAACGGTTCTCGAGATATGTGAAGGACATACAGACAGACAGACAGACAGAGAGACAGACAGACAGACAGACAGACAGACAGACAGACAGACAGACAGAGAGTCCTTGTTTTATAGTTGGATTAGATTAGACACCATTAAATTACAATTATCTGAAACACAAGCCAAAGAACACACCAGCTCTCACTTACATACTGAACACTGAAAAAGATGAAAAGAAGAACTTTGGGTGGCTGAATGTGTTGCAAAGGATAACATCTGGCTGAGGAAGGTGGAAGATGAAGAAAGAGAGGGTGTGGAGGATGATGGCGATAGTGGAGCCGAGGGGTCAGAATGTGTCTGGTTTTCTCAACGATGAATTTTATAATCACTAGCTTTTGTTCTTTGCCTTCTTCGCTGAGAAGTGTGATATCTGTCCAGACCGATGATTCATCATCTTCATCTCCATTACATGTCCAAGATCCACGTGTCACATCGGGAGACTCTGACCAGCAAATTATCCCGTCACTGGCTCTATGAGTAAGTCCAAAGTGTTCACCTCTAGTGACATTACAGGTGAACACTCTACCCCACTATTTCATGTTAGTAATGGATTTAATCTAATACTTCATGCTTCTTCCTTTTCTGCAGATAGCCTTTAAAATTCTGTGTCTGTTCTCATACCTCAGGGGAAGAGTACAATGTGTAAGAGTGAATGGGGAAAAGTCCACCCTCCGTGCCAATAACATGGGGATACCCCAGAGGTCGGTTCTCGGTCCTTTGCTATTTAAGATGTATATCAATGACCTACCTGAGAGATTGCCTGGGGTTGGCTGCCAAATGTATGCAGATGATACGGTCATTTATACATCTGCCAGAACAGTTAGCAAGGCAACTGACCAGCTTACTGAATCCCTACATTCTGTATCACAATGGCTGGAGTCCTCTAACGTAACTCTGAATGTAAAAAATACTGTTCCAATCTGTTTTTTATACGTAAACAATACAACAATAAAAAAGATTTGTGGTAAAAATAAAGAATGAGGTCATCAGTGAGGTTGACAAAGTCAAGTGCTTAGGAATAATCTTAGACTCACAAATAAAATTTGATAACAAGTGAATAGTATCTGCAAAAAGGTTAAATCTCAACTGCTTCAGACTCATCAGAAAATAGCACAAACACTAAACACAGCATCTGATGCCTGTGCATATTTGTATGTTGCAGTTCCAATGCTATTGTGATGTCCATGTCAAATAAATAAACTTAACTAACTAACTAACTTGTACCAGGTGTGTAAATCCATTTGTAGTAAATGTGAAGCAGATGCAGTGGGTGGAGCAGATGGAGGGTTGGTGTGTTCACAGTCGTCATCAAAGTTGGCAGATACGCTGCTATGGTTCATTATCCACAGATGTGTCCATTTTCTGATATTCCAACAGTTCAAGTCAGTAAATATAAAATACTTTAGAATATTCTTGAATTAAATTAAATTACGACATTTATCAACAAGATTAGTAACCATTCACTTCTTTGGACATTGATCCCAAAAAGGGGAAAGCAAAAGAAAAACATCAGTTTGGAGATATTTATATGCAAGTCCAGGACCAGTTCACACACATATTTTGTTAAGTTTACAGTATGCATACAATATACAGTACAATATAACTTTTATTGCATTTTATGCATCAAAATACCAATAAATTTCCTTATCAATATGCATCAGGCATGGCTACTACAAGTCAGAGTACTTCACAGGCTCCACCTGACCAGTAGAGGCTCTTTTCAGCTATATGTTATGGTCCTGTCTGCGGCTGGGGGATTTTTGGACAGGGGCTGTTAATACCCTTTCCGGTATTTGTGGCACAGTTATTGATCCCAACCCTTTGACAACCATATTCAGGGTGGTCCCCGAGGACTTAATGATGACTGCTAACCACAGTTGTGGCCTTCTCTACACTTCTTGCTCAATGACTGATTCTCCTCAAATAGTAAAAGACTGCACCACTTGATGTTGGTGTGTGTGAGCAGTTTGTTTGCTGAATTGTGTGTTGTGAAAATATTTGAATAATAAATTACCAATAAGTTAATTGTCTGTATTGTCTGTAAAGGAATAAAAGCAGAAATAAGTGACGCAACTCATATGCACATATAAATGTAAAACAGTTGCTTACAACTTTCCCTCTATCTGTCTCTACTATCCCTTCCATCATTCTGTCAGTCTGTTCTTTTTACGTCCCTATTTTACGACATGTAGTCTCGCCATGATTGTTTGTTTTGAGAAAACGAGATCAAGGCAGCATGTTCTTTCTCAGCGTGACTCCTTTTCCGCCCCACAGGCAGAGACTGCTGGATGCCTACTCATCCTATAAAAGAGTAATGCACAGTGCTTTTCCATTCAGTTCTTTGTCAGTGTTGTCCTGAATCTTCTGAATTAAATCTGAATGCTCCCCACTGATCACCAGGGAGAGCCAACAGGAACTTGTCACGATGTTTGATCTTCACACACGGATCTGGATGACCCGCTCAGAGCAGGCAGAAACGACAGCAGCAACACAGAGCGACGAAATATGAAAATCTATTGTTTCATGTGCTACCGTGCTTGTGAGGCTGCCTTTAAAGATTGTTTTAGGATGGTTGCAGTTGGTCACAAAAGCGTTTCTACTAAATATGAACCAACCATGGAGACAGTTCCATTTCCAAAACTGTGCTTTGATTCAGACAGTTTCAGACAGACACTTTAAATTTTTAAAAAAAAATTTTACAACTTTTTTTAGTAACCCGGTAAGTCCCATTTGGCCACTCCTGTTAGCATGGCTAAAAAAAGCACAAACTGACAATAACAAGTACCTAAACCAGAAGAAGCCAACATGTGATGCTCAATTCCAATAAATGTAATAGTTATCAACTATTTTACTTACAGTTCTTGTTCCAAGTGGCTAGAGCAGAAAACATAAGCTTTTTTTCTTATCTCTGTTTGATCTTTAGGAACAGACAGTAAGTATGAATCATGGGCTCTGAAAGAGGGTTTTTACTTTCCCTTTGACATCATCCTGTAATGTTTCCCTAAACTCTCCCTATTGTTCATTCTGATTTTTATTATTCCTTTCTGGGTTAAGACAGCTTGGAGCCAGACATATTTAAGAATACAATAGACCTTTACTTCAGCCAGTTTGCCAGTCCATCACCAATGAGGAGACAGACAATCAGTCACATACATGTAGACAATCACACCCACACATGTCTGTGTAATGTCTGGGCACAGGGAGGACCACTGCTAGAGATTCAGTCAAGGCTCCTGAGAGGTGACAATAACCACTGAGCCACCGTGTTTCAATCTTCACATCATTTTGTCATGAATTCATTATTGTTCCAATCTCCTCTGCTTGAATTTCAGACACAAGATGATAAAGCATCAAAGGCTCTGACAAGTGAGTCTTCCAGGTTCACTCGTTGCTAAGTAAACTTTGGTCTGAAAATAAGGGTGAAGTCCTGTCTTTCCCTCCGCTGACGCCCTCCTGCGTCACTGGCCATGTTTGCCGAGGTTTCCGTCTGGGACGAGGAAACTTTCTCTTCCTGACGTTTCCCCTGCAAAGACATTTTTATCACCGTGGGTAATTTCCCACTACACGACAGACTGCAAACACCCATAACCCAAAACACCACCCGAAAGCACAAAGGGTGGTCACCCGACGGAGATGAAAGGAGAAACGAGAGAGGGATGTTGGGACCTTAAAGGCCAGATAGAAAATACCAGAACCTTTTTTCCCTTAAGAGGATGAGATACCGTCTCCCTCCTCAAAAGATATATTTACCCATTTATCAGGCACACACACAGCACTTGGTACACACACAGAACAAGTGTGAGCTTTACCCACCATGACACTATAATATCATTTTCAAGATAATAGCATTTGGGGGAAACAGAGACCTTAACTTTTAAATTCAAATGAATGAACGCAGAAGGAATGATGTCATTGCTAATGTGATAAGCCACAGCAGTTGTCTCAATACTGTGACGGCATATCATGACTCAGACGAAGTAAAACAAAAAGAAGTCATGATAGTAGAGAAACAAGCACAACACATCAACAAAAACATACATCATCCTCTTATATTAAAATTGTAAAACTGTGTTTAAGTAGCTATTAACATGTCACTCCACCCGCTATTAGTAATATCGCTCTGCAATGTTCATTTCATTTAATGATTCTCTATGCTACAGCCTTTACAGGGGTATATGCATTACTCTATATGTGCATTTTATTAACCTGTACTTTAACCTACATGAATTATTGATAAATAACAGAACCGCTTTCTGTGCTGTGGTGGGTTCAAGCCACAGAGGACTCAGCGTTGTGCAGTGAGCTCACAGTCCACATGACCACATGTTCTGTTAAACAAAATGTACATATATGAGTCTCCCTCAAAGAAAAAGTTTGGTTCATTGTAGTTTTAGGCAAGAGGAACATGAAAACATTTCGAAAGGGGATGCAGATTGTAGCAGAAAAATATCTGTTGGCTAATTTAGTTGTTCCCCTTTACGGGTTATAACCCCTTAAAATTAAGCAACGTCTACTTGTGATGCCTCATCACAGGTTATGGCCTGCTCAAAACATGAGTTGATTTTTCCATCTCAGATTGTTTCATCTGAAGGATATTTAGAGACCAGAATAAGTGAAAGTACCCATTATTTTATAAGAAGAAAGAAAAAAGTAAAGTAAATATAATTTTGTGTAATAGAGGAATTTTTTGTGTCTTGTCCCTTTATCCATATCGTGTTTGGGAACTACTGGTTTAATTGACTGATTAATATGATATAATTGATCCATATGAATGTCAGTGTTGCAGAACTTTAGTTTTCACTGTAGCGTTGTTCTTTGTTGGCCTTGGGAACAACAGTTCAGAAAAAAGTCTCATCACAAGCTCCATTTAGTAGCTCTTCTGGCACTTTCAATTATATCACATGATCTTCATCAGCAGTTGAATTTCCATTTTTGTTTGAGACCTTTTAGGACTAAAATTCTTAAAGTGTGCAGAAAAAAAATGGAAATTTGAACATCTAAAATTCAATGAGGCTGGGCAAACTTCATCTGCTGATGAAGACCATGTGATATGATAGAGAGCACCAGAACAGCAACTAAACTGACCTAATGGTGACTTTTTTTTTTAAACATGTAGAAACTTAAAATAATTAAACGATGAAAGATAGATCACTGTTTATGAATTGCCTTGAAAACAATGCTCAAGAAAATGAGTTATCATATAAAAGGCCTGTATTTTTTTCCTTCAACTTGTCAATCAGTTCATTTAACTGACTGACTTGTTTATTGTTAAAATACATTCTATTTCTTTACATGTTAATCAGTTAAATACATGTACAATTTGAGAGGTTTTGGGTTGATATCTGTTTTTGTTTAATTATGTCACAGTCTAATGCTCCTCCATAGTTGTTAGGTAGGTATTTAGCTCCTGTCCTTTACTATCTCGCCTCTCACTTCATATGTCTGCCTTTTATCACCTCAAGTCTGAAAAATGTGAGCATACGTCTTTCGAGCAAGGTAAATGTTTATTTTTACGACTGTGAAACATGTGACTGCAGGCTTTGTAAGGGAGACTATAAGGCAACAAGTTGTCAGACAGACAGCTCGTCTTTGTGACAAGATGCTATCTGTGTCCTCCCTGCCTGTAGTCTGCTCTCGTCTGGGCCTCTGATGTATGGGCACAAAGTGACTCAGCTTATCTACGGGAGAGGAGGAGGAAACACACTTGAAGAATTGACCTGTTGGGAAGGAAAAACATAGGGGAGAAGGGAAGAGAACAAATGAATATAAAAAGATGAAAAGAAAGGAGTAAAGAAATTTATGCTTGGTCAAAAATGTAATGAAACTAAGCCTCTGCAGTCAGATTCTCTTTACCACTTTCCAATCCAAAAGGACCTTTTTTTTATGTTCTTCATGTTGGAAAAATGTACACATGACTTTGCAGAAACTTTTAAGTGGTGTCCTGCCTCAAAATTATGCTTTGGTTGCATTTTGCATTTGAAAATGTATTTTAAGATTTGGTCACGAGTTAGATCAGCAGTGTTGGACCTGTAAAGACTGTAACTTTTGAAAGAAGAAATATCAACTTCCTCATTCAAATGAACAATTTATATACAATAAAACACATCGTTGCTCAATCCAACACAAGCTGTGTCTAAAATCACTCCCTTGTTCAATCGTTCACTACTCCCTATGGAGACTCAATAGTTTACTCAGTGGGGAGCAACAAAACAAGATTGTCGACACTGACTAATAATCAGTATTTTGCGTCATTGCTAACAGCTGTAGAGTTGCACAACAGTAAGTTTTGCATCTTTAAAATCCAGAAAGTAGTGTGCGTGCCATGAACAATACATGTGAAATTTTCGAGGGCAATATAGCCTATAGTGCCTTCAACACTAGTGTAACTAGGGAGTAACTTTGGATACAGCCACAGTCGAGGGATTTGCCAGAAGCTAACAGTGGCTAATGTCAGCTAATGTTAACAATGGTACATTGCTGTATAACTGATTCAGGTGACTGAATGTATGAGTTTTCTCTACTTGCGCTACCTTTACACTACATTTTAGCATTTAGCATCACCTCATAATTTTCACTTATGGTCATAGTGTTTGCTGTTCAGTAAAAGTTACATTTGCACAGTGACCAGCTCTTAGCAGATGAGTTTAAAAGAATACACTGTTGAAGGAATAGTGTGACATTTGGGGAAATACCCTTATTCTCTTTTTTTGCTGAGAGTTAGATGAGAAGAATGATACCACTCTCAGCCAGCAGCCGGTTAGCTTAGCTTAGCATACAGACTGGAAACAGGGGAAACAACTAGCATAGCTCTGTGCAAAGGTAACAAAATCAGTCTACCGCGCCTCTAATACTCCTTGATTAACACCTTATATCTCTGTTTGTGTGTTTGTTTAATTCATATAAAATTCAAAGTGTAAAAACATCAATTTGCTGTTTTACGGGTGGTTATGTGCCTTATCTGAGTAGTAACTTCCTGGAGTCATGCCGTCGCTGTGAGGTTGTCAGCAACCAGCGGAGACAGTTGACTAATATTTTATCGTGCGCTTAAAAATAGATTCAAATTTGAAATCCAATGCAAACTGTTTAACTTTATCCACCATACCAGCCATTGGTCTTAAAGCTTAAACATTTTTTTTTTCTACACAGACTAACACAGTAAATGCAACACTCAACACAATAGACAACTGTATGGATAACACTCAGTGATATATATTCTTGTTTTAGGCAATGCATTTTTTATTCCTTTCCTGTTGCGTTGCATAATTCATCTTCTCATAACAGCTGCCATTTACTTTACTTCCTGAGGTGAAATGTTTATGTTCTTCCCTTTTTTCAACATGTCCATCAATAAATAATGAGGCATTTCATTGGGCTTGCACAGGTGGGGATTCCATGGCACATTGCAGTGTTTTTTTATAACCTCTCTGATGTCAACTAGCAAAATGACATGACGGACAGAAATGGATTTTTTTGGTATTTTTTGGTATATATTGTTAAATAGGTGCACAATATGACCGGAGATGTGATCTAAAATGGTTTAAAAGGCATATTTCATTTCATCTCGACTTTAAATACAAATATATCACAGTCATGAGAGACATAACCAGCACTGTACCACTGTACAGAAGTATAAAGCCAGAAGTATAAAGTATCTTTCACTGCTGTTTGAACTGGAAATGGGTACCTCAGTGTTGTTTGATTGGGGCAGTATTGGAGGGTTTGCTTGTTCTTATGTTTATGTGGTATCACATGAATCATAAAAGTTGGAGTATGCTATGTTGTGAGAAGCCACGTTAACTGCCACAGTGATCAATTCTTGTTTGCCCTGTGTCTAACTTTGCTGCAATGTTTTTTACAGATCCATTTAAAACAATTTTAGATATCCAACAAAAAAGCACAGTGAGGTACAGTGAGTTAAAGAGCTCTTCCAGTCATGTTTTAAGACATATGATTAGAATAATAAATTGTGTTTCATACAGTTTTCCCACAAAAAAGTTAATGACCTTGTTGACCTTAAAATGACATCTCCTTCTCCCCTATTTAAAAAAATCCAGAATCTATGAATATGCAAATATTGTTCATATCAAAAGTTTAACTGCTGGATACAAGATGTCTCCTACTTCACTGAAAAGCCCATTCTCAGTGTTTGTGCACTGGAGGCTTCAAGTTTCCACCTCACACTTGTGTAAGTTGAATGTTGGACCACAATTAGCTCCAAACTAGCTGTGATGTCACAAATCATAATTGTAGGTACATGCCTTAAACTTAGATTTAAGGTGAGCACAGAGAAGTTTTCCCCCTTCAGCAGATGAATGTGAAAACAGCCTTCTAGGGTCAAACTCAAACATCAAACTGAAGAAAAACACATTTTTACTAGAGGGGGACTTTAAGTAATGGGATAAAAACGGCAATAAACCAAAACCAAACTAAGAGGATCTCATTTCATTTGGAACATTCTGGGTATTTACTACAGACTCTGGACCTGCTAAAACAAAGAAAGCATTTTAGTAAGGCTTTTAAAATCCCATTGTGCTTGCAATCCTTTCTACCAATGTTAAGACATGTCTGCTTGTTGATTATCTTAACTCCCCTGAACAATTAAAACTGATTTCTGAAATACAGCAGGAGATTTAGTAACAAACAGGGCTTACTGATGCTTCGAAACTCACAGAGGCTCCTTTTCTTATTTTAATTTATTATCAATAACACTCTGTATTGTCTTCTGTTGTAATTATCTTCTTGCGAGGACCCCAGGAAGACTGTTATGGAATTTTCTATCGTTGGGGGCTAAGAATTGGGTTATACTAGCGGTCAATAAATTGGCAGCTAATGAGGATCCTAATAAAACAACAAAACAATAAAACAATAAAACAGGGGCTTAGGCCTGCATACACAAAAGTTTCACTATGATGCTTGTGCATTGATTTATAATGCAATGACAGACAAACTGTCTGACTCAATAAGCTGTAAATGTCAAAAAAGATGTGAAAGCACAAACAAGACTTTCCATGGCAGTAGAAAATAATCTTAACAAGTAGATGCCATTTTTGTTTGCTATACTGAAGGTGT
The DNA here is from genome assembly GCA_038419695.1 of Scomberomorus guttatus. Taxonomy (NCBI): domain Eukaryota; kingdom Metazoa; phylum Chordata; class Actinopteri; order Scombriformes; family Scombridae; genus Scomberomorus; species Scomberomorus guttatus. The sequence goes on from CM076462.1 coordinate 14,560,117, forward strand.
CTGGCTATGATTGTGATGTTGGGCAGAGCAATGTTATGTCGCCATGTGGCCGCAGCCCTCAGTGCCCCTCTCTGCGGCCATGATGCCTTATAAAGTTTGACAGCCTCTGAGGCCAGTATTGCAGGAGTGCTGCCATGTTTTGAGTCAGTGTGTGTGTCTCTGTCAGTGTTATTTGCATTTTCATTGGCCAATGTCACAATGCAATCTATCAGCATTAAAAACAGTAATCCCTTTCATTTTTATTTTCCAAGACAGAGCCAGTTGAAGATTACAGTTGCTTTCTTTGCTTTCCATTTCCATCATGGTTGGCAAATGTTCCGATGAAGTTTCCTAATGTGTTGTTGAGGGTTGCTGGCGAGCTTGGATAAAGAGATGGTTGTTGTTCAGTCACAGAGGAGGTCAGACATTCTGCCCAATAATGTTCATCTTCTTTGAGGCTATCCTACCCTGTCCATTCACACATCATTAAGAGAGGAGTCAAACATTACTGACATTACTAAACATTACATTAAACCATGAACACCTATTCAAACTATTCAAGTATAATGGTTTTAATATGCCACAAAATTGCATTCTTCAAGCATGCCTGACTTTTATGGGACATGCTATTCATCATATTTTGTCCTGTCCATATCCACACTACCTAGCATCTTTGCAACAAAGTTAAAGGGATATTTCACTTTAGTATAACTTGTCAAGTTCAAGCAGCCTTACCTCCATCTAAATGTATCTACAAGTGAGCTAGCAACCGCTGCTGTCCGTCATCTGCTATTAACACCACCACTCCTCCCAGGTGTCAGGCTCCTCAGGACAGGAACAGCAGTGGTTGCCAACTACTACTAGATACACTTGTAGATTGACAGCAGCGGTTGCTAGCTCACTTGTAGATACATTTAGATGGAGGTAAGGCTGCTTGAACTTGACAAGTTATACTAAAGTGAAATATCCCTTTAACTTTGTGGCAAATATGCTAGATAGTGTGGATATGGACAGGACAAAATAAGACGAATAGCATGTCCCATAAAAGTCAGGCACACTTGAAGAATGCCATGTTGTGACATACTAAAACCATTATACTTGAATAGTTTGGATAAGATCTCATGATTAGGATCTGCAACCTATTAACAGAATAAATCAGAGTCTCTAGCTGGCAGTATACACATGACAATGGATGAGAACAGTCAATCACCCCTACACATGTTGTAGAAGAAGATCATTTGCCACACATGGCGTCGGGACATGAACAAAGGAATTTTTCAGAAGTGCTCACTCTTTGTATCTCTATGGGAATATATATCCCCATTAATTTTGTGGTAAAGATGCTAGCTAGTGTGGATATTCCCAAACCAAACACATCATAAATCTATATCTTAGTTAGGTCACTCTCTTTTTTAACAAACATGAAGAAAATTTTCATTCAAAATTGTAACAAAATGCACTCAGGTGTTGGATACTGTATAGCAACAGTCATAACACATAACTGGGTCATCATAAGCAACCATATGATAGCAATCTATAGTTCAACATACGGAAAATTTATTTTATAGCCTGTTTCTTCTATGGTCTGACATTAAATTGGATTACTACCAAAAGCACAACATACTTTTTATCATCACAGACACAGCTTCCATGACGTTTTCAGTGGCCAAATCATTGGTCAACCACATGGTGCCAAATGAAGGATCCAGCAGAGCGGATCTAGATACAGAGGGTCAGAGAAGGGTAAGGTTGCTCCATCACTCTGTTCATCTGCCATCCTCACATTGACAAAGATCCCTCTGAATCTTTTTTGGAGTGATCCTTGCAGGCTATGGATCAAGCCACCCAAGTAGCGCACTGTCTCTTTTTGGTTTTGCAGGTGGTAATTAAGAGAAAGGATACAGGGTAACACAGCAGTTATGATCACAATTTTTTCACCTTGTGTGAAGTCTTTGGCTTCTCTAAAAGGTTGAAGGACATCCACTAGTTCCCTAATCAGATTCCACTCTCTACCTCAATATTGTCTCTTTGTGTCCCCCATCTTCAGGTGGTCACAGTTGAGCACTGATTTCCATGGCAGTTTCAGTTTCAGCTCCTTCAAAGAGGTGTTTGTGTGGAGCAAGGAGCTCAACCTGGAAGCTTTGGCGAGACCACTGACCAATTTAGTCCCTTTAAGGCCATCTCCTATAAACATTTGAAGAATGTGTGCAAAACATTGAATTCTTGTCCGGGTTTTTGAGCTCAAGGAATTTTCAACCCTCTCTTCCACCTTCAGGTCATTCCACATCTCAGAATTATCAAGGTCATCTTCTTCATCTCTCTGTCCTGGAAAACATGTAGTGAACGCTTTTTTCATGTTCACGGCGTTGTCATAGATGATGTGGTCAACCTTCTTCTTGATCTGGTACTCTTCACATATTTGCTTAAACTCTTCACAAATTCTTTCCCCTTTAAGGGAACCTTTGAAGCGGTTGCATGCTCGGATTTCAACTGAAGACTGTCATCTTCAATGTTGATCCAGTGTACTGTGACTCCAAGAGAGCCTCTTATCCTGCGGTCTGACCATATGTCTTCAGTCACTGACACATTATCTGCCATTGCTAGTTCATTTTTCAGCTTCATTTGCCTATCTGCCACCAGACTGTCAAGCTTTGAAGTAATTGTTCTTCGATTCACTGGAGAGTACTTGTTGTCCACTATTGACAAAAAGTGATGAAAGCTTTGATGTTCAATTATGGACAATGGCATGTTGCAATTTATACTGAGGTCTGACAGCATTAAGTTTGTAATGCAGAGTCTACGATTCGATGAATTTGGAGATTGGAGGCTGGTTAAGATCCAAAGTCACATTGGTATGGATATATTCTTCATATCTGTAGACAGTTAAACAGAAAAGAGAGAAAAAAAAAATTTAGCCCACATTATGATCTTCATTGCATAGTCATCATTTGAAATCTAGTTTAGACCCATGAATACAAGAATCAAATTAGATATTAGATATATTAACCCTGGAACGACAGACAATATAGCTAGGACTCAATCAGGAAGTCCAGGTAGCCCAGGTAAGACAATCATATATGGAATTTGCCATTTCACATATTGAAGTTCAATTTCTGTGAACTGGCTGTTTTAAAATGCACTGAAATTTTCATACATGAAAACAAAATCTATTAATATGCAATGTCAGATGGCAGCATGTGAAACAAATGGTCCCAATTTGTCACAACGTTCCCCTGTGATATTTCCATTGAATAAGTCTCTTTTTTTAGTATCCAAAGATGATTATAAGCATACTTTACAGGGCTCATGGCGAATCAAATTAAAATGCTCACCATGGCAAATTTAAAAAAAGTTGCAAGTGAAGTGTCCTGTGAAAATATTGAGTTTTTAAATAAATTAATATTGTTAACAAAATCTGTAGTCTTCCTTCTCTCTTTTTATTTTGATCTGGAGGCTGCTTTACAATGATTGACAGGGCTAATAATAGCGAATGTTATGGGAATATCACGTATTCAAATGAAATGTTTACAAACCTCCTCTGATTATTAATTGTGCATTGGTAGGCTATAAACTTACCCTTAACTATAAAACAACAAAGGCATATATTTCATGGCTATCAGAAACTTTTAGAAAAACCTTGAACTTGATCATCAGTAAATAATGCATTATAATTATGAATGAAGCAAACTCTGCCGTGATAAAATCAACACCTGGGCTGTAATCCCATTTGTCTGGTGCCCTGCTGTCCGCCTGGTCACCTTATCAAAAACTGTAGATTACATTACATAACGTTAGCTAACGGGCTCAGAATTAATTTAGTTAGGGTATTATAACAGTTTAGCTAACTTACTAATGTTAGTCTATTACTAACATCAATCACGTATGCATAAGAGGCTCCAGTTCATTATAAATCTAGCATAACATTAGCGTAACTTATATATCTTCTCAATAAATGCATAATTGAATCAAAGCCCGCTTAAATTTATAGTTTCAGTGTGAAAAATTTAGTGGCATCTAGTGGAACGGACTTGGCAGAAATGGAATATAATATTCATAAGTATGTTTTAATTAGTGTATAATCCCATGAAAATAAGAATCGTTGTGTTTTTGTAAACATTAGAATGAGCCCTTTATATTTACATAGGGAGCGGGTGTTGCACCACTTGTTGCACCACACTGTTTCTACAGTAGCAGTTGGTTGCAATCTGCAACGTCAGCACTAGATACCACTAAATCCTACACACTGGTCCTTTAACGTTAGCTTTCTAGCTAAAAGTTTAAGCTATGTTAGTGTTAACATTAGCAAACTTTAGCTTTGACCCATTTGACCAGCCAATAAGTTAGCTAAAAAGACACTTTAAAAAAAAAAAAAGACACATTTTATTGAGAAGACATATAAGTTACATTAATGTTATGCATAGTTTAAACTTAACGTTAGCTTTCTAGGCCTAAGTTACTTAGCTTTCTAGCTACATTAAATTTAAGAGATATTAGCTTTAGCTTTCTAGCTAATGTTTGACCTATTTGACCAGCCAATAAGTAAGCTAAAAAGACACATTCACGTACCTTTCTTTGTGAGTTTTGTAGTGACGGATGAAGTTGGATATTATGTTGGTAGTGTCACTGATTTTTGAGTTGCAGACCTTGCATAGCGCTGTTCTCTTCTTACTACCGTCAACAACATAATCCTTAAATCCAAATTGTATTACTTTTGGACTAACCTCCTCTATGATAACTGCCTCACGCGTTTCCAGGTTTGCACACATTGCACTAGAAATCACCCAATCATGTTTCAAAAAACAAAACGTAACTTCTCAATATGCAAATGAAAATATTTAATCAAGCAAGTCTTGATTCCTTAAATTCGTAATTCATGTCTGACTCAAGTAAAGTCATGTGACTTGAGTTGATAATACACATTTTTGTTTTTTTGTTAATATTATATCATATTTATCATTTTAGGTGACTGTTAAGAAGTTTTTTGGGGGACCGGGATGCCAGGGAAAGCTTGCCTAGGGCGCAGAATGTGCTAGGTCCAGCCCTGGTGACATAAAATATAAAACAAAGCCATCCCACTCACAGATTTTCAACCCGAAGGAGATCTCATTAGGGATTCTGAAGTGGTGACTCAGTCATTTACATCGCCATTGTTCACTGAACACATGCTGGATTTTTTGTATTAATGTTGTTCTTACAATAGTAGAACTTACACAACAGTGCACTGAAATGTCTGCAGCTTTTGTGATTTTTGAATGCTGTTTTAATGATGATTTACTTTATTGGTTGCTTAAAATGGTCATATATTCGTTGCACCAGTTTAAAGAACAGTCCTGCAAAAGTACCTGCTAGTTTCCCAGAGAGTTGTGACATCCAAGACAGGCATTATCCTGTGTTTAAACTGACATTTTTTAACTGTTATTGCTCACTGTGATGACAGCTTTGATAAATTTAAATTCAGACTGTGCAATATATCAGTTCTGATGTTACATTCAAAATGTAGACATCTCAAATGACCCTGCAGTGTGCCGAAGACAGCCAAGTTTTCATACAGACTCACACACATTACAAACAACTGCCATCTTCAATAGTCACTAAGTGTTAGACAAGGCAGCAAACACAAACTTTAAGCGTAACTCCTGGAGCACCGATAACAGTAGCAACTTCTAGCTCAGACCTTTTCAAATCATATCACAAGCAGTTACATTCACATATGAGCAGATAATTTGGGGTAAAGTATCCAAAAGTCTTGTTTTTGGATACTGATACTGTTCATGTTAAGAAAAATCTGTTCCATACTGAATGAAGATGCTTTTGTTTCAGAGAAAAACACCACAGCACAATTTCACTTCCTCTTCAACTTAAATAAATAAAGACAAAGATTCCTTTTACTCCCTAAAATTCCAAAATGTCAATGCACGTCTTTGGTCAACTCCCTTGTATAATTATTTTCTTAAGTGTGTCTCAATTTAGCCTTTCAAGTGCAAAGTGGAACACTTACACTGCAGTGATGTCCTTTGATACTGAGGAGTGGACAGGGCTGTGAAACAGCGGAAATTTATGAGATGACTTGTATCACATGAATCTTCTTGAAAGAGAGTGAAGAAACCTCCCACTCTCTACACGCCTCTCTGTGAGAAAACATTTGTTACCACAAAGATTGTGTGTGTGTGTGTGTGTGTGTGTTTGTGTGTGTGTGCTTTAAAGCATTTGAATGAAGTGAAGTGAATAGGTCAGAGGAGGTTGTATATATCAATGCCTGATAATGATCCACTGCTCCCTATACTCCACTTCCCTCCTCCCTTGCTGGAAGACCAGAGGAGTTAAAAGTTAAATTTCCACCTGCAGGGCTCTTGAGCTGGAGTGAGATGGCAAGGGACTGGTAATAAACTGGGCAAAAACAATTAAGAACAAATTTACATTGGTATGTACGGTGTTTTATGTTCATCCCTCAGCTGAAAGTTCATAATTCATATCTTTCTGAAAATGTAAAGTGTAAATGGCTAATAAAGAGTACATAAATCATGTTGGATGTTGAGTTTAACATGAATGCGAGTCTGATATGACTGTGTTTGCAGTCTACATGGGTGATACGGTAGAGACAGAACCACAAAAGTAGAAAAAACATACAATCTACATACAGTTTTTCCTGGCATATTTCATTCAAAGATGAGGTCAATGTGTGTCAAAATTGTGGACATAATCCTGACTTTGTCTGTGTTAAACGTACCCTGTTAGGGTGTCCTGGTGGCTTTGTGTCTTAAGACGTTGACCAAGTAATTGCAATTGTAATCGTCCCCACTCAAGTCCAGTGTGGGATCTTTGTTGCATGTAATACCTTTCTTTCCCCTTATTTCCAGTCTGCTCCATCCTGCATGCCATCTAATAAAGGCAAAAAAATGCCCCCCTAAATTTTTTTTTTTAATTTGTTTTGAGTTTTTGACAACTGGTGACACTGTGATGTTTATTGAGCACGTCCCATTTAGCTATAACAGCTTATTTTAATATTGCAGTTATAAAACTCAGTATCATTTTTTTTTTAAAGTAAGGCCACATGAAAAAGACCACACAAACCATTGCAAACACATAATTTGAGCAATTTTTATGGCAATTTTTGCCTTTATTTGATAGAGTGACAACAAAGAGAGGCAGGAAACAGAGGGAGAGAGATTGGGTGATGACGTGACAAAGGCTACATGGTATGCATCTTAAACTACTGAAACAATACGATCAAAGAAGATTAGTTTGATAGAGAGATGAACAATAACAAAAATAATTGTAAATTATTATAAACTTTATATTATAAAATCTGAATGGCACAGAATCTATTTTACATTACAGTAGCCATTTTCAAAAGATTCTTGATATCTAATCTCAACAATGCAAAAAATGTGAAGGTTTGTCTGGATTATCATCTGCAAACATGACACTTTTACATGGTGCAACCATTCTCTTCTTGTTCAGTAATGTGCATTTCTTCCATGTGTGTTTCTACACACATGTATATATATGCTATATATGCTTCATGGCTAAATGATGGTATGTTTCACAAGATAAATTAACACAAAGTCATAACGCATCAGAAAAGAAAATTGTGAGCCTTAACATACCTGGCCTTGTGGAAATTTACAACCTGAGGATGTGCGGGAGAAAGCAATATAAATGGAAAGGGTAAGGAGTTGCTGTGATGGCTCTGAGCCCTAAACTGAAAGGGAAGCTGTCAGTACACTGACAGCAGAATATTTATAACAAATATTCATAAACAAACACATACTCAGTTTATCCCTGAGAGTATTTTTCTGTATTGGCATGTATTTGTGATTCCTAATTTTTAATATTTTTTTTCTTGTTTCTGTGGTTGTAATTTGTCTATTTAAAAGTAGTTTAGCTGCGCCAACAGACCTACAGTATATTTTACAGATTAGTTTCAAGCTGTCTGAATTCTTTATGACTTCCACCTCCTACCTTCTTTACAACTGCTTGTATGTCTATGTTACATTGTGTTAAATTATACTTGTTGACAAGTGTACTTTGCTCTCGTGTCACAGCTCATAAAACACCTCATATAACATAAAACAAATACCGCTTGTGCTGTCACAGTTCGCAGGTATAGACTAACATATATCTATGCTTTAATAAAGATGAGCCCAGTTTGCTTTTTTTTTTACCTGAAACCTCAGAAACTTTTTACAATGTGAGTTTTCTTAGCAGCACAGGTGATTAATCACTCACACACGAGCAGCAAGCTAATCACACAATAAAGGTTTTAGGGCAGCAGTTGGCCTTTGATTTTTTTATTCTTTTTTTACAGGAAGCAATTGTGAAACTGTGAAAACATAATATGTAACAAATTCAATGATTACGAATCAGAAAGAGATGAAATACCATAAACAAGAGCTAGCTAAACCGAAGACGTTATAGGCTAAATTGATTAAACACTAAATTATCAAATTACAAACTATAGTCACAAAATGACTATAGAGAAATAAAGAACCAACAATTACAGTAATCCTTCAACAAGGGCATCTGAGGAGTAAATAAAAGATGCTTGTCAATATTTGTTTGGTCACAGATCTGGCAAAATGGTTGATGTAGGTTAACCATGTATGTATTAAGAAGAGCTGGATACTGGACAAAGATGGCGCCCCGTTCATTCATATGAAAGTTGCTCAATGGTGCATGAAGCCAAAAACTTGGCTTCCTGCTGTAAAGAAATTACCCAGATGTTGCTCACACTTCCTGTTTTCTGGGCCCATAGATCATGCACACCAGAGACTTCCGCTGGCCGAGTCCGCTAACTTCCAATTGGCTCTCCGCGCACTTGAATGGGGATAAAATAATTTAATTGTGTTTTATGTTTTCATTTACATTTGTGTGGATATATTAATCTGTTTCACATGGCTTTATAAGGATACCGTAAATGTTGTAACATCCTGCACTTTACAGGTTGTATTTTTTCGGTAACTTATAGTATTTCTTTTGACACCTAACACATAACAAAGAATACTTAGCTATAGTTTTATGTGACAGAAAACATTACATAAAGACTGCTAACAGAAGTGATGCACCTCACTTATGGGGACCCCACTCACTTCCCATTGGCTCGCAGACGTGAGGTCACCAGATGTGAGGTCTGCAGTTGGAACCTTCTCAAATAACCAGATGCAAGCAATGAAGTTTGTGAGTAAAATACTGTCATATCTGATAAGAATGATGGTCAAAACTATACAAAAATGTAACTAAAATCAAAGATCTTTCTACCACAAAACTAATGAACAATTTCTCCAATTTGTATCTGCTTTTTGGTCTAAGCAGCTTTGCTCTCAGCAAGGGTGTTCCCATGCTGTCCACATCCAGACTGTTTTTTCTGGCGTCTGTAATCACAAACAAATGGGACGCAGTAATACCCCTCAACAAAAATAAAGATCTGTCCTCTGAATCCTCATTCCCCTTTTCCCTTATCGTGTTTGCTATCAATGCTCCTTATTTTGTTCTTTCTCTCTCAACATTTTTTCTTCTCCTATTTGTTGTTTTATGGTCTCTCTTCAGATTTTTCTCCTCTTATTGGCCATTTCTCTATTTCTGCTTCTCTGGAAACATAAAAGGAGTGAATGTTTAGGCTAACTCAGCATGGGTCAATTCTAATTACATATACTTAAAATGTCTGAACAAAACTAAGAGTCTCTAGCCATACTTTAGCATGCTTTGCTAATTAGCAAATAAACACAAATTACATTTGAGGCTAAAGAGAGTATCATTAGCTTTGCAACTATCTGGTCATAAACTAAAGTACTGAACAAATTAACATTTTGATCTGATGGCGCTAGAGGAAAAGTGAAAGGGTCACTGAAGTACAATTCATGAGGGGGGTGTGAATGTGTTTACCAGATTTTTATATCAAAATTTGATACTGTATCAAAATTGAAGATGAAAATAAATATCTGGCATTTATATGCAAACTCTTGTTTGTATGATTCTGTTACTGAGTGATGAATGTGTGCTTTTCTGTATTTGTGTGCACATACAGAAAATATTGTGAGTCTGCATTACGGCACGGAGCATATCCTGTTTCATGTGTGAGGTCAGGTTATCCTGCTCTGTCATCGGGGACAAGCCGATGTAACGGGAATTCAGCACACCCTGGCCACGTGACTAGGGAGAATGGTACCCACGAGAAAAAGAGGATGATGGGAATTGTGTGCGTCTTTCTGTGTCACATACCATAACCACATAATATACTTAGTGTACTTACAGTGTAACTGGTACACCGCAGAATTCAGTGAATACACTTTCAAATGTAAAGGATCAGTTACTTCTCAGGAATGAAGGCTTACTGTAAAGTCAATTTTCCCCAACAAGAAAGATTAACAAATGAACGTGGCGTCCTGTCTGTGAACTCTGAAGACACTGACATCATTCAATCAATCAGTCAGTTAATGAAAGAACTGTTGTTTTGGTCTTTTCATTGGGTTTATTGACAGTTAGAATAATATAGAATATTGCCAGCTTTATCCTTTAAAGTGAAAGACTTTAAAGAGTTTCAGGTAAAAAAAAAAACTTTTCTCACATATTTCCAAGAACTTTTTAAGAACTACTGTGTAATAAAGAACTGTATGGCACCAAATGGATAAAACGTCAGCAACAACAGCAGGAGGTCTACAAACAGTTAATACATTGGGGCAAATGGAAGTGGGCTGACTATATTATTTGTGCTCTCTGGAAGTAGCAGGCTACAAATAACTTCCTGCTTTTTGTAATCCCTCCATCAGGGTCACATGGAGGCCTGTAAAGTGTCAGAGGATTATAACATCACCCTGATCTGAAAATAATGACTGGACTCATTTCTTCAGTAATTAGTCCTTAGTTCAGATAAGGACATAAACTGGCTTCTCGTCATCAAAGAGAAATGAAGGTTAGCTTTCTTGATTGGATTTTAATAAAGCTTTCGTGTACATGTGGAGTACAAATCATGCCATCTAGGAATCATGTAGTCATAGATAATGGTATGAGTACTACAGTTCTTCCAAAGAACTGGCTCTGAGCCGATGGCTGCAGCCACAGTAACTGATCCATGTCTGAGTGCATTTTCCGCACAGTGATGGTGAGGCCTTTTCTTGAGAATACACTGTTGTCAAGCAAAGGTTTTCTAGGAATTAATAATTATCTCTGATCAAACACCAAATCTAATACTAGATGTATTCCTTGGAGAGCATTTCAGTTTTTCTTCTATTTAGAGCCTGTTCCTGTTCCTCTTATCTCTCACATTCTGACTGTCATTTTCTATGCTAAACATATGGATGCATGCTGGCGCAGGAAAACACACTTTCCAATGTAATTCAATACAAAACCATACCGTTTATTCTCCCAAGGGAAATTCCATTTGCAAAGCTCTCACTCTCTCAAACATTTACAAACACTGAGCTGACGCAATCTCATTTCTCTCTCTTTCTCCCTCTCTCTCTTTATCCTTCCCTTGGTCTCTTTCTCTTTTAAGCTTTTAGATCCCATGTCAGCGATGTTGAGTGGTCGGGGCCCTGCAGGAAAAGTGTGTTAGTATTAATTGTTCCCTGGGGGAACAACATCTGGGAAGAGCTCCTTCGCCTTTAAACCATACAGTGTGAGTTGAGCAACTGAATCCTGGACACTAGACAGAAAGGCAGTATAGCTTTTCAGGCATGCTGCAGCAGAATACAAAAGGCCAGCTAGTTATCTTGACCTTCAGCAGTCGGTAGATGTGGTGATGAGGCATGACTAATCGTGTGAACACCGAAGGAGAGAGTGATACTGTATGAGTAAAGAGCTGAGATTAGGGGCTACTGTAAGGATGTTCTCAATGACATTTCTAAGGGTATTACCTCAGCACGGTCTTTCTGTCATTTTCTCAACTCTCTAAAATAAGTTAACACTTAAAGCTCACAGCTCCGGAAATTAGAAATTGGGAGACCCTGGAGCCTCCTGCCTAAACAAACAAATTCCACAGTGTTGTCTCATTTGTTTTGCAAGACTCCACTACTAAACCGACAAAATATCTGCCACAGTTTTCACTCATCACTCTCTTACTGTCTGGCATCTCTGCATTTCATACAGATGTGGGAGGCACTTCAAAGTTTGCTGAATACGGGGCGCAAGAGTAATCAGCCATCGGTATTAATAGCGTGCTGCAAACATATGCTCTCTCTCAGTGTCGGCTTGAGGAGAGCTCCAGTACCTGATCTTCAGCCCAAGAATCACACACAGGCACTCAGAGGGATAATAATCTGATAATAGCAAACACATATTAAGAGTTATTATGCATAGACAGGCACACACAAAAAAAAAAAATCGCTGGATGATCAAAAGAAAAGGCAGCCAACAGAGTGGAGAAACAGAAAAGAACTGGCTCAGGCCGAGATTATTTCCTTCTTTTTAATGTTTTTGTTTGGAGCTGGTTGAGAGGAAATGAGATCCAGGCCTCTACTCATAAAGCATTTTACAACAAGAATACAACTTAAAATGATTGGTATAATTATTCCTTTATGACTCTACTGATCATGTATGTATAAAATAACCAACAAGTTTATATTCTGTGGTTACCTTTCATAGAACAGGAATACTGTGTATTCAATGCACTGTTACCTACATCACACGAAAATGTTCAACATCGTCACCTGAACCTAAAATCTGTAACTTTCCGCACGTTCAAAGAGCAAAGATGACCGCACATATTTTTCTCGTCGTGTTCAACTTTGGTGAACTGTGACACATGAATTTGTGCTTTTCGCCAATACCGAACCATTTTGACAACTGACCTTTGAAGAAAAGGAGAGCCGAAAGAGAGTCCAAAATGGAGAAGGCTATCGTAGCCTATTAGCTGTGTTGCAACATTATTTAATTCCCCTTGGTTCTAATCCTATGAGATCTTTTTGTCTCATCCAATAACTTTATTGAACAAAATGATGTCCAGTCCTGAGAACAAAGTGCCAGAGGAGATTAAACGGACCAGTTTGGAGAAAAATAGAAAGACGCTTGGGCAGTGACTGACTATCGCTAGCATGTTCCTGGCTTGCTAGCATGTTAGCAGTTAGCTCACCATCTAGCCCTGTAGGTAGTGTCTGTCGGCATGCTGCTTTCTAATGTGACCAAGCCTTTATTGTTGTTGCCCTACATTTAAATGCAATTTACAAGTGAAATGTTATTTTCTATTGTCAGTTAACTGATCTCCTCTATTCTTTATAGCCTAATTATCTGCTTTACAGTTTCCCCCTTACTATGATAATCTGGCCCATGTGTGAAGGTAGCTGTTCTAAAAAGTATATAAAACCTTTTCAACGCCGTAGATAATAAATAATGTGTTGTCTAACCTTGTTTCTGAAAACCAGAAAACAGGCCAATCAACGGTTGCCAAAATAAATATTTTATTGTCTTGGATGACAAGGATAAGTGTGGTCTCCTTTTATTATCATGCTGTCTCTGTGGGAGAACATTGCCTAAATGGTTGTACATGATTCATAAATGATTTAAATGATTCCCAAATTGGTTTGAGAAATGTGTTTTGCACATTTACAGTCACAAGTATAAAATCTGCCACAAGACTGTAAGCTGTTTCAGTGCCAATGATGATTCAATTATTGGAGTACACACTTGTCTCTTAAGTTTATAAGTTAATTTGTAATGTCCCACACAGAATCAAATCATTCTGGTGGGGTTTTATGGCTATAAAGACAGGCTGAGGCCATCTCAGTGACTACAACTGGCCTGACAAATCATGTGTTGGCAGCAAGGCTGAGAAGCGATCACAAACATTTTGTTTGGACAGAAGAAAGCGAGTGACCTGTTTGTCTGTATGACCTAATTGGCCCAGACTATGAGAAACTCCATAAATACTCTTCAACTTTTTGGCAGTGGACAATAAAGAGCAATTAATTATACTAAAAGGCATGATTTTGCCTTCTGGAATCTGCCACACAAACATTATCAAAATCTTGTTACTATTAATATACCAGCAAAAGTAACTTAAGAAGCAACCATGACATGAAACATTTTGCTAAATCTTCAATAACTGGCACTGAACAGTGATATTATTTATCTAAATTGGTAGAAACCAAGAATAAGGAATCCCTCCATTAAAGGATAGATTTACAATTTTTGAAGTTTGTCCTGAAACAATAGTCAGGTGCCCAAATGAACACTGACACATGTTTTTATGCCTCTGAGCCGGCGACAGCTAGCTAGCCAGCTGGAGGCATTATGTTTTTGGGTTGTCTGTCCATCCCATTCTAGTGAATGTAATATCTCAGGAACGCCTTGAAGGAATTTCTTCAAATTTGGCACAAATGTCCACTTAGACTCAAGGATGAACTGATCAAAATTTGGTGGTCAAAGGTCAAAGGTCAAGGTCACTCTGACCTCACAAAACACGTTTTTGGCCAAGTTGCACACAAATGTCTAATAGGATAAAGTAATGAAGTGATGACTCTTTATATCCAAAAGGTCAAAGGTCAGCTTCACTGTGACATCATAATGTTCTGCAAAAACACTTTTCTGGCCATTATTCAACGCCATAACTCAGGAACAGAAGGGCAGATTGTGACTATATTTCACATTTTAATACTGAATTGGTGACACTAATCTTGGGTGTCCACCTTGAAACTGTGGTGACTCTATAGATCTTCTGTGCTGCCGGGTTGAAGATGTGTTTGAAGCATCCATGTTTTAGAATTTGTAGCTTCTTTGCAGCAACATCCATATCTGAAGCTTTGTTTACTGTCATGGCGACAACTTTGAGTTCTGTCAGAATCAGTTTTATTGGCCAAGCATGTAAACACATACAAGGAAAATACACTATTAAATTCCTTAAGAGTCTTCACTACAAATATTATTTGAGTTGGACAGACATGGATGTAAACTGCAACTTGACTGGTTGGCGGAGGCATAAAATGGCATAATTCACTTTAAATGTAAGTGATGGGCGGCAAAATCCACAGACCTCCTTCCGTGCAAACATGTATTTAGACATTTATTTGAAGCTAATATGAGGCGTCAGCTGTCCAAACTAGTCAAATCAATTATCTTTTCAAGTTACTGTCTTTTTAGTGCCAAATTCCCTCTTCCTTCCGCTGCAGATGAACACGAAAACACTGTCTGTTGAGACACAAAGAGGGACGTTTTTTACTAAGATATTTTTATATTTGACTAACTCAAACTACTGAAGCCTCATATTATCTTGAGATAAACTTTTAAATACATTTTTGCTCAAAACGATGACTGTGACTTTTGTCCCCCATCACTTACATTATAATCGCATTTGGAGGGAATCTATTAATGGTCAGTATGAACAGGAGGAATGATTACAGCAAGAAAAAACTGTTTCAATGTTCATTTGGGCACTTGACAATTGTTTTAAGGCAGACTTGAAAGAATGTGAACCTACCCTTTAAGCTTTGTGTGAGCAAACCATGTATTTCACCTCCATTGGTTTGAGACACAAGATCAGATTAATACAGATGATACTTCTAGGTACAGACCTGAATGGATAGATAGATAGATAGATAGATAGATAGATAGATAGATAGATAGATAGATAGATAGATAGATAGATAGATGTGAGACATCTCCAACAACCTCCTTCATCCCTTTATGTGGAAGAACATAATCATCACCATAATCATCAATGTAACTAATGCAGAAGACTGAGCTTTGAATTCTAGTGAGTCATTAAGCTAACACACAAGACTGAACCCAAATGACTCAACATCCCTTAATAATATTAGGGTGAGGAAACTGCATGTGTGTGTGTTTGCGCATGTGTGTGTGTGTGTGTGTGTGAGAAAGAGTTAGAAAGTGAAAAGTGGATGTATATCAGATCTATACCGAATCCTGTCCAAGATACTTCCTGAAACAATTTGGCTCGGTTGTCGTCCAAACTGGAGTCAATTTATTACTTCGAGTCAAATCAAGCTGAACAGTGGGAGCTTGTTCAGGGTTCAAATTTAGACTCGCTGAGGATGTGTGGTTAACGTTGATTATACACACATAATTCTGCTTAAAACAATATGACGGATCTTCAGCCCCTAGTGAGGTGGTAATGCACCTGTATCTGTTATGGCCAAAAACACCAAAAGAGGAATAACTTGTGTACTTATAACCTCAACCATGATCTATAAACACAAACGCATGAATGTCTCATACGTGCAGACTACGAGCTAGTCAAAAGTTTTATCGACTTCATGGGCGCTCACCCACCTGACTAAGTGTAAATGGAGTGCAAAATTTGTAATGGGGTTAATGCACTGCAGCCTTGCCCTAATACACGTCTCTATGTGGTTGTTGACGGGCTATTCTTGTGCTTTGAACCACAATCTCTGGAACATACTTATTGCTCAATCTAAATGCAGTTTTCACTAAAGACTCTCTAACACTAACCAGATGAGCTGTATCTTGAGTCCCCCAATAATTGGCCTGTTTCACTGCAGACATTTTGACATGTCATAGCAGTAAAAAGCAGTAAAAAGTTGTAATTAATAACATTAACAGTGGCTGAATTTCATTTAAGTTCAGCAGTGGCAGGGCTAACTTTACTAAAACACTATTTACGCTTTACCTTCTCCGACAAGTCAAACAGTTTGCTGTGAAAAAGGCCAAGAACAAGCTAGCATTTATTTTATACATGACACAGAGCATATTATGATGTTACTGCTTCATTGATTCATTTCCACTCATTTATGACCTGGGTGACAAATAACAAATACGATTACAATGACTAAATTCACTCGGTATACCTCCTGTGGTAAGAATGACTGTCTGATCTCAGTTCATTCTGACTTGCAGTTATTATGTCCAACACTGCATGGGAGCAACAGAATATACCAAAATTATTAATTTTATTTTCTTCCCAGCAAGGAGCTGTCAGGTTTAATGACAAAGCAATATTGACCTCATCATTTCTTTTTCAACAGACAGTAAAAATGTCAAATTAAGCAAAATTGTGTTCTCCAACAACCAGTGTGCCAAAGGTCTGGAACTCTGTGCCAAAGATCTCCAGAGTCATTGCACTCTGCACAAATCCCACTTAGACTCAGACCCCGTTAGTCGGACTGACAGCCAAAGTGCCATTCCTGAGCTGTGAGCTAGTCCACTACAAAGCAGAGGAAGTAATACTTCCCACGTTGCACTTAAAAATTCATCAATCATGCTAACTCCATGTTACTATCAACCATGTGGGTTCAAAAATTGTTTGTGTGTTTTTACATAATTTGCATGTTTCCATGCCTGATTATGCGGAACTCATTGAATGAGCTGCTTAAAATGTGAGGCAGTTATGTTTGCAGGACTTGGACTCTGCAGGACTCTGAATTGCCCCTTGGATAACACAGAGCATGTGTTTCTCTGGTTGCAGTAATAATAGAAATAAACTTTATTTATATAGCACTTTATATATGGCACTCGGGCAAGGCAGATAAAAAGAAAATAAAGGCAATGAAATGAATAAGATCAAATAAAAACACATATCAAACAATTACAAAAGCTTTCACAAAGAGAAAAATTTTTAAAGATTTAAAAGAAGAATTTAGTGTGTCTGAGTTCAATAGGTAGAGAGGTCCATAGTGTGGGAGCTCTAATAGCAAAAACCCAATCACCCTTAGTCACCAACTGTGACCTGCGAGTAACCATTAGGGCTCCATCCGCGGATCTTAATGGCCGAGAAGGCACATACCAGGTCAATAGATCACAGATGTATGTATGTATGCCTTTTAAAGCCTTAAAAGTGAGCAACAAGATTTTAAAATCAATGCAAAATAGGGAGGCAAGCACAGGGTGTGATCATCGCTTTTTGTCCCAGTAAGAAAGGAGTACAAGGTCGGCAGCCAGATGGAGATTGCACCAGTGGTGCTGATCACAGCCCAGTCATCATCAACCCTCAACCATAAAAATGCAACACACAGGCTGGGTTTGTCTGAAGACATAAAGTGTTAAAGAACATTACTTTCACCTACCTCGCCTTCCTTGACTCCAACTTCTAATAACAAACATGTGTATCTTACATGGAGGAAAAATGTTTACTTTACATTTCTGGATTCTTTCCAGCCAGGAGGGAAAGAGGAGTGTGTAGTTTTGAATTCCTATTAGATTGCAACTGTTTAAAAAAAAAATACAAAAATAATAAAGGGAACTAGCATGTGTGTGTTCAGCTAATTTGCTTATTTTCATGTTAACTTTTAGATTCCTTTAGGATGCAGAAGCAACAGCTGTTTGGCGTATATTTCTTGGTAGAAGTAAATGACAGACATAAAATATTTTCTTGTGCAACACAGAAACCACCAGTTCACCGGGTTGTGCAGCAGCTGCATGTATGAATCTACTAACAACAGGTTACTGTGATTTCAACAGCGAAACCCTTTTCAAAACAGAAACCTTAATAGCCAGTGACATTAATATATGTGCAACCGTTCAGTCATGTGGTTTTCATGTGGCACAGTCTAGTTGTGGTTATCACAGAGTCTGAGGTTCACCACAGCTCATTTGTTGGTGTTACAGCCCGCAACTTTACTATTTTGGTTCGCTCTCACCTCTCTTGTAGCGTTGTTTATACCTGCAGCAGGCAGCTGCGCAAAAAGCTCTAAGAACACATTGTACACCTCTCGTCCAGCGTCAAACAGCAGACAGACAAAGTTAGTGACCAGCTGGTGAACAGGATGGTGCATTTAGCAGCTAAAGAGCCAGATATTTCCCTGAGAAATTAGTGGAGATTAAAAACAGAGAATAAACACTGGACTTAACATTCGCCAGGTGGCCAGAAACACTACTCCAAATAAATGCTAATGTTGCTTCACATCTGTCCATTAAAACAACGGATGGGTAAAAGCGAGTTGTTTTAGGTACTGGCGAGACATGAAACGCTGTACAGTGTTTTATAATAATCAGAGAAAGAATTTTAAAACTCTGGAAAGTAATCACGGTGGCAAACTATTCTATCTTTTGTCCCGACAATCGCAAGGTAAACGGTATACATAATAAACTACCAGGAATGCGCACTTACACTTATTTCACTGGTTAATGCAACGTCTTGCCAGATGATGTCAGTGGAGCCTAGTTCAATGTTTTTGCCAGATGACCCTGCTTTTTTTTTTCTTTACAGAATAGACTGTATATAAAGGTGGACGTAGCAAGGTGTGACGTCCCTCATTGGTTTGCATTGGAGCCGATTTGAAGCCCAGAGTGGCAGTTTGTAGTTGGCGCCGGAAGCCAGGACCTTCCAAAGTCCCTCCAAGGAGTGCAGGGTGTCTGGAAACACGCCCCTATAAGATCACACACCTTCATTTAAATGGCATCAAATATATCAATCAAAGTGGTGTCACAATCATTCATATGTGTTTGTCTGTAGGAACATTTAATTAATCCATACTGTATTCTGATTACATGTTTTTCTTATGGAGACCATGTACTTAAGTAACCCCACTACATCCCTGATCTGTCCACTGCGTTGCACATTAAAGAAAAATGATTTATGATGCACACATTCTTCTGTTCACACACACACTCAGACATGTGCAATATTTGCGCAGGAGCACCCACACAGAGCAGATTGCATTGGTGAAAAGATACGTCTTTTTCTAACCTTTACTTATCTAGTGAGAGCTGCTGCTTCAGGCAGTTTCTCCTTTTTCTTCACACTCTGCTCATTCTGGTGTCGAGTGTTTTCACATTGCCTCTATTCTGCAGCCCTGGATGTGGAACACATTTCTTATTGGCACAGTAGTGGCGACTCTGCAACCAAAAACCTGCAATTTTGCAATCAGGAAACATTAACTCATTTTTCATTTTGACAACACAAAGCAATGACGCTTTCAAGTTTATTGAAACTGAACAACACTTTATATGAATAGATGGCAATTGTATGTTTGACAAGTGGGGTGAATTTTCCCAAGTGAAGGCAGGATTGAGGACAAAGCCAATTTCTTGTTGGCATATGCATGTGATGTCTGTTTGGAACATCTTGGCTTGGCATACGGTTTTATTCTGTTGTCTACTTTGTTGTTCTGTTAAATAAAGTCAAAAATATTAACTAGATAGCTCTTAAGGATCTACCATGTCAATCCTATACATCTCCCTGGGATGTAGCAGTCAAGCATAGAAGCACATGCCTGCACAGTCATAAAGAGAGGTCTAATTAGCCAAGGTAGTTGAAAACACCTGTATGGCAGAACAAGGCCTTTAATAATCTGTTCCATGCACCATTATTCTCTCGCTAATCTCCCAGGTTCACCATGTGGCAATTGGTTTGTGGCACTTTAATTATATTAAAATGTGTTGGTTAATGCGCTATAAAGTGGAGGTGCATTATTAACTGAAATGAGAGGGGCCATGAGGCAACACCTGCGTGATATACGGATCTTGGGTTAAATTCTAGTTCTCAGCCTTTCAGTTCATAATGTATTTACGTCATAGCACTAAATAAGTCTGTGCTTAACCAAGCCACCACAAAGCAATTATTCACTAACATATACACAATGCAAAGAGAGAGGGAATAAAAAGGGTAGTTTGGGGGCCAGGAGGGGCCTATACAGTAGCTCATTTTTGCCCCTAGTGGATTTGCTTGACCCTTATGATCCCCCCCCCCCCTTCATATGGCTGAAGATCCAAACGTAGGTCAAATGATTACAGCAACGGAACAAACTGCATCCACTGTGGGCTGAAAGCTCCAGAAAAAGCTATGTGGAGTTAAGACTTTTTTTTTTTTTGGGTCAGACCACAGTCACACTCAACTGCCTCTTTATTGTTTGACACCATGCATCTATAATATTAAAGGTGCAGTGTGTAGGATTTAGTGGCATCTAGCAGTGAAGTTGCAGATTGCGACCAACTGAATACCTTTCCCCTTCCAAGCGTGTAGGAGAAGGTACGGTGGCTGCGAAACACGCAAAAAACACGAAAGACCTTCTCTAGAGCCGCCACTAAATTGTACACACTGCACCTTTAAGCACTGGATGGGGTACTGTACAGTATCTTAACATGGCTCTGCTTCGAATCCAGTGAAAACTGCTTACACAGCACATTTATCATACAAATGTTACAATTGCTTTCTACTGCGTTGCTCATAACACACATGCATGACAAAAATACAGCTCTAAGTGACTTTTGAAAGAAACTGGATAGATAGTTTTCATTTTGGAAAATATTTTACATATTGTTATTTTAAATTTAGATTTTATATTAGATATGATTGCTTGACTTCTGGTACTTCTGGTAAATTTACAGTCTGACAAATCAAAATAAACCAATTGAAATCAAAATGTCCGGCTACTGAGTGGATGTTGTGGGGAGGTTCTTGATGTAAACTGCTGTTCCCAAGCTCAAGAACAAACCTTTTAAGCCAACATGGACAGAGAGGTCTATAAAGTGCTCAGAGAAAAAAAAATGGAAATGGAAACATCAACATTTCCATGACAACTTGGCAAATCCATCTGCTGAGGAAGACTGTGTGATGGAAACGATGGAAAGCTCCAAAACAGAGTGGATCTTGTTGTTTTTCTCAGATTGGACCTAATAGTTTAAACTGTGTAAAACCAACAAGTTGCATGTGTGAATTTACCTCATAGTTTCTCAGCCATTTATTTAAATACATGTCTGTGTTAAAAAAATAAAAAAAACATTTTCTGGGCCCCTGGACATAACACAACCTGCAGTTTTGACTTTGGCCACTACACTGAATGTGATGCTGGGAACGTGACATTTTCAGAAAAGACTACCAAGCTGCAAACAAATAATGCTTGTCTTACTCCCCTCACCAACAGACCACCTAATTGGCAAAGGAAATACATAACCTCACCAACCAGACAGGCTATTTAAGCTGTCAGACTTCCTATTCTGTCCAGCTGCTTGCTAACTACACACATCCCACCACCACAGCTGTAACCTACTATAAGCTTGGTTTCATCATGGGCAGCTAAAACGTCCATATTCGATACATGTGTTGACTGACTTAACGGATGCACGGCGGGAAAATTTACTGTCTACACTTAGCTGAAGTTGTAGCAAGGTAAAAGCCAACCATCTGCTGAAAGAATGAGGGAAGACAGAGAGAGGAAGATGCTGTGAAAGATGAAAATGAGTAAAACAAGAATCTCGAGCATTAAGAGGCATGAAGGATCTATTTGATCTATTAGGGGGGATTTTCTCTCACCAGAAACACATGGAAAGAAAGTCTTGCATGGATGGCAGCGGCAGGACAGTGATAAGTCATTGCAGGCCTGAATGTTGTTGGAGGACAGTCAGTTTCCAAGCTGGGCCTTCACTGTGGATGTTAATCTTGCCCCCAAACACAAATTCTTCAGTAAATGAAAGTGCATGTTTCCTATTTTCACACAATTCAGGATGTGCTGCTCAGGGTTTTATCGGTCAGTTTAAAAGTCACCGCCATCAAACCCGACTTTGTTTTTCTTGAAGGTGTCAGTTTATTCGACCCCGACGAATGAAAATATTCTTAACATCCTTGATTGCAGAATTGGGTTCCTTTGCTGCAGCCCAGATCTGAAAAGACTGTGCTCTTTGACAGAGTTGAGAAAGTGCCCGTGAATAACACCTAGAGGAAGCAACATTTTTCCACTTGGACAAGAAGTTCAGGAAGAGCGAAGCACGTTTATGGGAAGACGATCACTTCCTCCGCTAATTGATTAATTAAACAGTCTTTCAGAAGAAAAGTATGACAGAGAGTTCAGAAAGGAAAAGGAGAATGAGGCATTGAGCGTGTTGAAATCAGTGACCACCAGACTGCATCTGTGAGGTTTACCACATGCAGTTTAATAAAAGTCATATGAACATGACTCATTGACCTACAGATATTGGACAAATGGTAACACATGTGACTCCATAGTCCAAGTTTAAATGGGTCATACAACTGCACAAGGATAAAAAAAACTAGGTTAAACAAGGTTATTTGCATGCCCAAACATCAATTCTAACAAGCAGTGTCATCCCTTTTGCTGTTGTGTTCCTGCCCACAAGACAAACTGACGAAGTTGATGTGCAGCAGAGATTTCCAACAATTTACAGCAGTAGTCAAACATAATGAAGACAACTTACTGAAGTGGATAGCAAGCAAACTGCCAAAGTACACAGTAAGAATAGCTATTCTCCTGTCTTAACTAACCTGCTTGCCAGACCATTTACAAGAATACGGAGATTTATGAAATCATCAACCTTCCTTTGTCTTTAATGGCTGTTTACTCAGATTTTTTTTTCTTCTTTCCTAAAAGCCAGACTGAATCTACAGCTATTCTCACTAAACTGAACAAGAATGTTCACAGACATTGTCCTTTATTTTGTGGTGTACACTGATATCATGGTTTTCTTGATTTAGCACAGTGATGAATCTTTGATCTATATGGAAAGATGGCAAGACTCAAATCCAGCTGAAATGCAGGCTAAGTGTTGTTATGGCCAAAAGGCATAAGAGTACAAAGTCAACATTTTTATGTCCAGTCATTGCAGAATGACGCCCCCTGCTGAAACAGCTGGCTCTCATTGCAAAATATTTCACTGAATTCAAGGAATATTTATTCATGGTGATATAATATTTGCAGTTTATTTAGGATAATACATGCAATCCCTCTTTTCAGAGGAAAACTCATATATCAAAGACTTGGGTGGTGAAATACATTTCTAATTCTGCATTTAATAGAAAGGATATAACAGGTTTAACCTATAATGTAAACATTATAATGTGTGTAGCTGGGAATATTAATGATGATGATTATAACTTTATTGATTTTTTGTGAGACAATAAGGTATTTATTTTACTCTCACACAGTCATGCAGGGTGATGCCTAACTGGGGTACAAACTTGGAAGGTCATGCAGGTGTCCCCCTTCTCAGACTGATAAATAAACTGATTTCTATTCATCAGAAAGAAGCAACAATCTGATCTCACTTGCAATCCTAGGACATATCTGTCATGCATAGTATCCTGTAGAATGTACAGTATACTAGGCATGGCATCTACAGTGTAGATGTAGGCAGGTTGGACCTTTGTTAAAACTCACTGTTATATGATGTCAGTGGATTTGTCATTACACCACAAAAAGTTGGATGCATCCTCCCTGATCCTCAAAAAGTCAAGATAACTCATCCTGTTGTGAATCACCAGGGTCCTTACTTTTTGCCTCCATTTTGGTCGATAAAAATTAATCAGCATAGTGCTCTGCCATCACCACCAAATCTCTCCTGAACAGGCACAAAGCATCGCCTGTTCAGAGGAGGGGACTGGGGCTGGGTGACAGTGCGCGCTGTCCTTTCAGCACCAAGGTTTTACGCACGACCACAAGAGTTACTTTGCTCTGCATGAAAACACCAAGAGTCTTTTTCCAAGTAGCCAGACATGATGAGATAATGGTACATACAAGATAATAAGAGATATATTTGGTGTATGTCCGGAAAGACCTAAAAAAAAAAGTTGTAGTGCGTTTTGATTTTTTTTTTGTTAAACGCATCTTTTAAAATATTTTGAGTTGTGGCGCTGCATTCATTGTATTTCTATGGTTGTGAAACATACTGCTTTCCCCTATAATAAGCAAACAACTTTAGTCTAAGGCAGTCAGATTTGAGGGGGGAGCATGCATGGGAGCCAACTGCACGCCCTGACTTAAAGGAGCTGCACTGACCACAGAAGACTAGTACACACTAATCTCCAATGAGGGAGAAACCTTCTGCAGACCTCAACTATGCTGTGGAGTCATTTGGTCTGACCAGAAACTAGTGCAATAAGCTTTTTAAAAAAACGTGCGTAATTAATTTTCATAGAATCAGCCTTAAACGGTGCGTAATTGTGTTTCAAATCCCACGATGGACGTAAAGCGCGCAATGGCTCTAAATGAGATTATGAGAATCGCAAGAAGGATATGGGAGCATTTCCACTGAGATGCCGGTATCTGTGCTGTCTGCTGGGCTAATTGGAGAATTCAGTGGAAGTATTAGTAAAGAAAACGCTTCCTGTAACCGCGTATCGCACAGATAAATGGAGTAACGGAAAGGAGGGGGGCGCAGAAAACTTCAAACGGCGTTCAAGTGATGGTCAGCAAACTCAAGTGGACTTTCCGCTTCAGGAGTGCCAATAATGCGTCTTATTGTTGTCACAGACACGGCGGAGTAACCCACAAGGGACAGGTCATCACGTCTGCGAGGCAGAATAAAAAGTGAGCTTTACTTCAGGGCGACTGATCGGCTACTTCAGCGAGGACGCACACGGGACTTGGAGCCGTTTGTCCACTCTCTCCCTGCAGTCGGCCGGTGATCAGAGGGTGGCCACAGATGCTCAGCGAACACTTAAACGACTTCAGAAGCGCCTATTTTTCATACATAAGTGGAGACTTTAAAAGGGACATATTTCGGACCAGACAGAATCAGGGAACTTTACTGAAGTTGCAAACACTTCTTTATTTCCATTTTCATCCTTGCTGGACGCTGAGGACATATTCATATTTACTGAAGAGGCTATAAAGGCCTTAAGGTAATTATATTTTATATACCCATCATTCAATGAGTTCACTTTGGTCAGTCAAAAACTACATTTGCTGTGATTTAGTGTGCATGTAATTTGTTCCCAGCTCTCTCTCTCTCTCTCTCCCTCTCACGCAAAAGAAATCTTGATCTCACAGAGTTCCCAAACAAGTTAGCAACTTAACTAAACCACAACTGGGTCACCAGCACTTATAGCCTATTGATATATGATCTGGCCCAAACAGCTTTCACTAAATGGCCCCTAAATCGATTTTTAAAGAACTTATAGCAAAATTGGCATAATCACAGTATGGGAAACAGACATATGGATGGAAAAACACATTTGGGCAGCTGGAAAAGTCTGATCTTAGTGTTTATTATGGCTTTAACGATGTCACACAGCAGTTTAGAGTGCAGTGATGTTCTGTATCATTTAATGGTGAGTGATTTGAGAGACATTCATCTTCGACTTCTCTTGCAGGTGTCCAGTTAAACCTTTTTCCTCCCCCGGAGAAGGAGTTCACTTTTTTTTCTCCCCCCCTCTCACTCACACCACGGGAGCTATGAGCAGACTGCGCAGACACTTCACTATGGGACTGGTGCTACTGATGTGCACGCTTACCGGCCACTGCAGCGAGAGCGCGCCCTCGGCGACCCCCGCGGCGGCCGGCAGGGACGCGCAGCGGGACTTGAGGCGGATGGCGGAGATCATGAGACACGTGGAGGAGAGCCGGGGTCACCACAGCGCGAAAACGGAAGCCCCGTTAACAGCGAGGGCGAGGACCACCCCGGTGGAGCCAAAGGATTTAAGCCACTTGAAAATAGACAGAGGGGATCAGGTTGTCGGTGAGTGACGACTTGTCAGGCGGGACCTTTCATACTGGATCGATGCTGCACAGTCGAGGATGTAGTCTACTGGAATATGGTTCACTTTATTGCAAAGTCATTGTAGACTGATGGAAGTTAGGCAGGGTCAAGTTAGACGGGATAAAGTTAAAGGGTTGTTGCACCCAAATACCCCCAAAATAGCACATTTTCTCTCTTACCTAAAGTGGAATCTAGATGTGCAGATACAAGGCTGAAGGCAGAGGCAGATATCTAAAATCCTGGACAAATAACTACCTTCATGTCTAGATATCACTACAGGGGAGTGGGAAAATATGTCTTTGTTATTTTGGTAACCCAACCCCTTAAAATTCCTAATATTTTTGTTAGTTTGTTGCTATAAGCTGTCATATTTCCCCAGTTTTTACCAGTACATCCAAGCTCTAGACAAGCTTATAAATGTCCCGAGATAATTAATGTTAATAGGCCCTTTAGTGACAAATGTAGGTGTATTTTACTACGTCGCAGTGTTCAATCTAACGCTCCTTTCCAATCTTCTCTCTCTCAACAGTTGTATTCCCCAGAGATCTCAGAAAGAAGGAGAAATTCCTAAAACATATAACAGGTAAGGTCTCACTGCAAACTACTGTGTTGCCGGTGATGCACAGTATTTGGTGAACCATCAGATTCTGTGACCCGCAGTGTTGGTTAGGTTTAGGCATGAATAGTGAGATGGTTTGGGTTAAGGTAAGAATATCAGGGCAGGTCACAGAATCTGATGGGTCACCACATACGGTGTAACACCGGTGCTTACTGTAAGTGACTTGTGTCAAGAGTGTGTTAAAGTCAGAGAGGAACTTTATGAAAGACACAGAGTGGGATGGGAGGGAGAGAGGGAGGAAAGGGATTAGCTGTGGCTGTCAAAAATACTAGAAAAGTGAATGATAGCCTTAGATAATGGCTGTAAAACAGATGTTAGCACAGGTGGCTTCGGTAATGGAAATGTTCTTACAGCCTGTTCTCTTTCAGGTCCTCTCTACTTCAGTCCCAAGTGCAGGAAGCATGTGTACAGACTCTACCATCACACCAGAGACTGCACGATACCTGCGTGTAAGCTTGCAATTACAACTATCGCTTTTAAAGTATCACAAATTTCTCTTCTTGTCCAGTGTCAACACAGCGTGTGAAAAAAAAGCATCCACTCATGTGTCTCTATTTCATCTTCTCCTCGCAGATTTCAAAAGATGTGCGCGGCTTCTCACACGGCTAGCCGGCAGCCCGCAGTGCACAGAGGGGTAGCACACACAAGGTACTACAATACAGTAATTCTACCATGAATGACGATGTATGTTGGGTTTGTTTCAAAAGATGTGCACACATGGACACATGGTCAAAGTGCTGGTGTGTTGTTGCGTGTTAGACAGTGAAAGCACATGATACTGTGTGAGAGTAATACAGGTGAAATTATTGAAGTTCCAGAAGACATGTGACAAGGTGGTTCACGTGTAATTTGTTTTTAGTTATGATTATAGATCATAACTGGAATTTACCACCATAAATGATGCATCAGATGAGTATGGAAAGTACTTTTATACTTAGTACTTAGATTTTCTGTTACTTTATACTTACATATTGTAGTTTTTTGCTCTTTTTTATGTGAGACAGCTATAGTTACTTTGCAGATTAAACCCAGCTACCCAGCAGTACACACATTCGTTCAAATTATGACTAGCAATAGCATTAACATGCCGTTACACATTCATACATCAGTAATAGTAATACCAAAATAAAGAACGCAGGACTTTTACTTGTAGGTGCAGTGTGTAGAATTTAGTGGCATCTAGCAGAATGGACTTGGCAGACATGAATATAATATTCATGTATGTTTTAATTAGTGTATAATCACCTGAACAGTGCTGGGCTTTGAAACCAATTTGACATAGTGGCTAAACCTTGTAATTACAACTTCCGGGTCCGTCATGTGATGCACGCTGGCCCATTTTTTCCCCACACACAATCGTGAGGAAAGGAGCAGCTGTAAAACATGTTTTTTTGAGCATCACAACCTCTGTGAAAACTTGTGAAACTCATTTGACTGTCAAAATTTGATCCATTCAGTCCGATAACATTTAAAAATTCTAGAAGAGCTGCACAATTGAATTATTTTATCCCCATTTAAGTTAGCGGAGGGCTAAACTGGAAGTTAGCTGGCTCGGCCGGTGGAATTCTCTGGTGCGCATGCAGTTTGGAGGCGGGGATAAAGAAACACTAGTGTGCTTGCTCTATCGGCCGCACAGATGCAGAAGATCCAGGTCATTTTATACCTGGAAGTCAAACTTTTTTGGCTTCATGTGCCAAAGAACTTTCTGAACGGGGCCAAGCCTCCAATCCTGTATCCACTTCTCTTAACACATCCATGGTCCTCCTTTCGCGGAGCCCACCATGTTGCACCGCCATGTTTCTACAGTAGCCCAGAATAGACAAACCAAACACTGGCTCTAGAGAGGGCCTTTTGCATTTTTTTTGCGAGTTTCGCAGCCACCGTAGGCTCTCCTACACGCTTTGAAGGGGAGGGAGAGGGGTATTCAGTTGGTTGCAATCTGCAACCTCACTGCTAGATGCCACTGAATCTTACACACTGGTCCTTTAAAGATCAAAATACTTTTTCCACCACTGCATCAGACCAATATTAAAAGTGAAGGATTAAGACAGACTCCTGTGTATACAAAGAGCTAAAACACAAATCATTTGTTCTCACAGGTTAAGTTCACACTGTAGAGATTATGTTTTTTTTTGTCTGGAGACACTGAGACAATTGTTCACAGCAGTGATAGGCTATGCGTGCTGTGTCGATACACACAGGCCCTCGCAGCGGCACAGCAAGAGCAGCAGATCTGTGGCAAATCAAGTTTTATTGTTCGTGATTCTTTTTGGAAAGGAAAGCATTTGTCAGGTGCTGCCAAGTTGGAGACGGCGCTGAATTTCACTTCCCCTTCATTGCAGGTTGACGCCAAACACGAGTTATCCAGAAGACAAAACTTGGGGGAAAAAGTGCCTTGGACAGAAAGAGGGAAGCCTAAAATACTCTGACCAGCCCCGACTGATATTAGGCACAGTATTGTCCTTCAGTGAGGTCTGTTCTACTAAGGCGTGGATTACTGCCACCCACTGCTCTGGCTGGGCCTCGATGGCTGGCTGTCACCACGAGGGAGCAACCAGGCAACAACACCAGACCAGGATAAAGATGGTGAAACTCAAGTGTGGAGTGGAGAAGAAAACAAAAAGGCTGAGAGAAAAAATAAACTGGGGCCTTTTTTTTTTTCCTGCTGGCATCCAAAACGATGTTGCTAAAACAAAAAAAGGGATTGCATATTTTTATTTTGTTCATTTCTTTATGAAAAGAGCAAAATCCAAATTTACTATTTTTAGTACGGGCAGGTACGACTCGCCTTCTGCAGTTGGTTTGCTCTGTATGAGGTTGAGCCCATCCCTTCTACTGCACTACCTATTACGCAGACAAAAAGCCCTCACAGACCCCACGACAGTCACGGCATAGTTTCACTCACTTGTGCTCACACTGAGAACTATGATTAAATTATTAAATGCATGAACATTTCTCTGCGTCTTTGTAAGACATATTAAAAAAAAAAGAAAAAAAAAAAGAAGTGGCAGTTGAAAGTCACAGCCCTCCTGTGGATCTTGTTTGAGCGTGATACAGTCTATATTTATATGTTTGAATTGTCACAAGGTTCCACTCTACATAACGTAGGCCATGACCAATTTAAAGCAAGAGTGAAATGTAAATACTGTAAAACAAAGCATAAGAGGAATCCACCTGTCTACCATAAATTAAAGTGACTGGTATATATCAAATGGGTGTGAAAGACATATATATATATATTTAAAAATGAAATATATTTAAATAAATTATAAGATTGGTACAAATATGAATGGTCTTTGTTGTGCAATATGTTTTCTTACAATCCCCTCTCAATATGTGGAATGCTCCTCGAATGACCACATGACTGGATTGAGTCCTGGGACTACAGATTTGGTGAACTTCCCACTGCTGTAACAGACGGGCCGCTAGAAAAGAGGTCAAGTCAGAGAGATTTAAGTGTTTTTTGGTAGTGACAGAGGTTATTGCAAAATTGTTTTTATTTGAAAGTTTCCCAGAATGTCAGTCAGCATATCATTTCAGCCTTAAAGGAAAGACATTTCTTTGAGAGTCAGTTTGCCCAATCGACAAAGTTCACCCAATTTTTATTTGCTTGGATTTTCAGATGTCTGAGATTTTTGCTGCCAACCCAATAACCGGGTTTAATGGGATTTTATTTCTGGCGCTCACACTACTGAAAAATTACATTCAAAAACACCAATGTGACTTCCCAGTTTTTATTGGAACTATTTTCCACTGAAGAAATAGTCCCTGTGAAACTTTACAGAAAGGACTATAGATTATCCAGAGTAACAGGAACACTGTTTTTGAAAAGAAAGTGTTTATATTTAAAATGCAATTAAAAAAAAAAAAAAGATTTCATGTACCTCCACTGTTTTTTTGGGTTGCAGCAGCAGGAATCCCAGAGATAGACATCTCAAAACCTGGGGAACATAATCCAAAATATTTTGGCTACCACTAGAGGTTAAGTGAGAAAATCCTGTAAAGTACATCAAATCAAACATTTAAAGAGTTTTGCTGGTGCTGTGTATGACACCACACCCTAAAAAGATGCAACTGCTGCAGAACAAAAATTTTTGGGGGCAAGTAGTTGTTTGGAATTCACACTGCCTGAAAAAGCTTAAAGATCCCCTCCAGACATGTTTTAAGATGTATATAATATACTCTAATAATTTGCATCTTCTATGGTTTGCCCACAAAAAAAAGTTTAATTATCTTGTTAAAATCCTTAAAATGGCATCTACTCCTTCTCCCTCATTAAAGCTGTTAAGTCCATTCTCAGTGTATGTGCACGGGAGGCTTCAAGTTTCCACATCACACACAATAAGTTGAATATTGGAGCAGGATCGGCTTCCAGACTATTTGTGGTGTCACAGATCACGCTTGTAGGCTCACACCTTAAAATTGGATGGTCAATGAGCACAGAGAAACTTCCCACTTTCAGCAGATGAATGTGAAAACAACCTTCTAGTGTCGAACTCTGCACATACATCCTTCTGCAAAGTGAAGCTCAAACATCTAACTGTGGGAACAAGAAGGAAAATATATTTTTGAGCGGAGGAGGACCTTAAACTGAACTCTGTAGTCTTTCCTCATGACAGAGTAGGTTATTTGCTAAGGCAATTAACTGCCAGCAGTCCTCATTTTACCTGAATTCAGGACCATAAGCCCTTTTCACAGAAGACATTGTGACTTGTCATAGTGAGAAAGCACAGGTCTGACTAATAAACATTAACAATGACTCTGTTCTCTTCAAGTGTCTCAGTAGGTCATGACTGTGACAGTGAGACAGCATGCACAATACCAGGACATGAAAGTGACGCAGCTAAATGGAATTCAGTCGTCATTAGTTTTATTATTTACACCTGTGCTTTTGCTACTGTGACATGTCAAAATGCCTTCTGTGAAAAAAAACCCTATTCCCACTTTGTGTGCTGTAAGTGCCATTCCCTCTTAAGACCACTGTGTGTCCAAATGACAAAAAAACTGACTGACTGAACCGGATTCAAGGGTGTTCTCCCCCAAACTACAAAAAAAACCCAAGGTTTTAGATATCTGGCTGTGATAGTTCTCCTGAGAAATGTTATTTGTAGTGTTCACATCATTTTAAAAACTAAACAGAGACAGTGTCCATGTTACTCTGGATGATCTGCGTGACATGCTTTCAGCAGTTTTCATTGGAAATAGTTTCAAGCAGAGATTTACTCCCTGTGGAATCTGTTGACGGCCTGTTCTGAAGATTATCCAAGAGTAATAGGGGCACTAAGGGTAAGTGAGAAAATGTGATGAAATACATCTTGTTGGGTGTGTAATTTTGCCTTTGATAACGATAGTGGAGAAAGAGAGGTGAGATGCAACAGTGGTCCCCAGGTGGACTCAAACTACTAGGCAACCAGGGCGCCAAAGTTTGCAATTTTTAAACCTAATTCAGACACGGTCATTGTCAACGCCATTTTTATTAAAGCTGCAAGTGCCACAAATTAAATCCCATTCATCTCCATCGTATTGGCGTGCGGGCAGAAATCTCACAAATGCAACTGCTGAATAATGAATGTTTTTGGGAGCAAGCATTTGTTTGGAATATTTATAAAGTATCTATCTATCTAATTTGTTTGGGTTAAATAAATCACCAGTTGGTTCATCTAACCTTTGGCTCGACCCTCGTTTAATTATTTACAGTCCTTTCTCCATCTTCTATCACTCACTATGGCGAAACCGCAATGAGTTTTAATTTATATGGGCAGTGATGGGTCCTCCCTCAGGGGAGTACCACCATTTAAGTAGTAAGTGGTGACTGGCAGAGAATAGACCAATTTTCACGGCTGTTAAGAGAGGGAACATTCAAGGGAAATGAGTGAGAACAGATCCTCTGTTCTGTTTTTAAATATCTATCAAATATACTTGAGATCTGATCTTTGTTAGAATATCTTATGTGTTCAGTATGAGGTGCTGTATCCCAAACAAAAGCATTGCCAAGAAAGTAACCCCTAAGAATCAACAAAATACCCAGGAAGATTAGCATTTAGGCTAGCATTAACTTTGACCCAAGTGTCGGCCTTTGGCCTCTAAACCTTCAAGATGTCCAGTCAGGAATTATCATCTACAGGACGTCTTCATTCATATGAATTCTTTAGCATATTCACAAAAACAAGGATGAATGATTTGTGTGAAAAATAAATCTCTAAAAGAGCTGTATTGGTTCATTTATTTTATTAATCACCTGAATTTACAGTCTACAAACTTGTCATTGTTCTAAATGTACACTGTGTGGTTTGTATAACATTTACAACACCAAAACAAAGCATTCTGGTGGTCTTTCAGTGACATCCACAAGAGCTTTTATATTGACGAGTGCTTATGAGACATAGCCAAAGAATATTTGATTGATTACTCATGTTCATCCAACAGATTGAGCAAAGATTGCTTAAGGTCAGATGTTGTTAGGAGTTCTTCTCCAGAAATGCTTTGCAGCATCGCACACACTGTTCGTACACCTTTTCAAAGTCTTCGTCACTTCCCTGAGGAACAAAATGCACACACAAAAAAAAAAAAGAATAAAATTAAAGCCAAGCACAGATACATGAATCACTACATACATTTTTTTAACCTGAATCAAAGAATTTAAACAAACTGCTGATATTCAATACAGCTGTAAGATACTGTATATCAAGTGTCCCATTCTGTGATGTGGTTTTAAAAGCTCAATAAAATGTCAGCTTCTTACTCAACCATTTAACTATTTTCAAATAATTGTTGAGCTTCTCTGAAGGAAACATATCCCAGATGCCAACTGGCTTCAACTGTAAACTTAGGGTGTGCTGAACCCCACAATAGCATTTCATGAGGGAGAAATATATGCTACTGCCAAAAGCAGCAATAGTACTTTTGAAATTCTGGCGCTGACAGTTGAAAGCAGCGAGCTTTTGCCGACACCCTTTTTTTATGGAAAAAAAACCTTTCTTGCCTCATGACTTAAAATTTTATTTTGTGATTTGATAAGAGATTGCAATCTGTCCCAAAACAGTGGCGCACAGTGGAACTGATTGAAAAAATAGCAGTTGTGGGTCAATAACCACCATGAAGGGAGGCCTCTCAATCAAATAAATGTTGCCATTCAACATATTATTTAAGGACTTTTACATGATCCCATGTAGTAACTGACAAAACACAACTATGGCTGCAGCTCACAATTATTTCCATTATCGATTTATCTCCTGAATATTTTTTCAATTCATCCAACAATTGTTAAGACTATAAAATGTGAAAAATACCCATCACAATTTCCTAGAGCTTAAAGTGATATACAGTGCTGCTTGAAAGTTTGCGAACCCTTTAGAATTTCCTCTATTTCTGCATAAATATGACTTAAAACGAGATCAGATTTTTCCAGTCCTAAAAAAGTCCTAAAAAAGATAGATAGATAGATAAAGGGAACCCAATTAAACAAATGAGACAGAAACATTAAACTTTCAATAAATCCATTTATTTATTGGAGGAAAATTTTCCTATCTTAGAAATTTGTGTGAGGCAAAAGTATGTGAACCCTTGCTTTCAGTAACTGGTATGACCTCATTTTGCAGCAATAACTTCAACCAAACGTTTCCGGTAACTGTTTATCAGCCCTGCACATCTGCTTGGAGGAATTTTAGCCCATTCCTCCTTAGAACAGAACAGAATGGTCTCAACTCGGGGATGTTAATGGGCTTCTTTGCATGAACTGCCCACTTCAGGTCCTTCCACAGCATTTCTATAGGATTAAGGTCAGGACTTTGACTCGGCCATCCCAAAACATTAACTTTCTTCTGCTCTAACCATTCTCTGGTAGAGCGACTTGTGTGTTTATTGTCGTTGTCTTACTGCATGACCCACTTTCTGCGGAGCTTCAGTTCACAGACGGACACATTGACATTCTCCTGTAGAATTTGCTGGTACAACTCAGAACTCAAGGCTCCATCAATGATTGCAAGCCGTCCTGGTCCAGAGACAGCAAAGCAGGCCCAAACCATGATACTGCCACCACCATGTTTCACAGATGGGAAAAGGTTCTGATGCTGGAATGTGGTATTTGCTCATCACCAAACATAATGCTTCCCATTCAAGTCGAAAAGTTCGACTTTGGTCTCATCCATCCACAGAACATTTTTCCAATAGCCTTCTGGCTTATCCACGCGGTCTTGAGCAAACAACCAATGTTCTTTTTGGAATGCAGTGGCTTTCTCTTTGCAACTCTGCCATGCACACCATTGATGTTCAATGTCCTCCTGATGGTGGACTCATGAACATTGACTGTAGCCACTGCAAGAGAGGCCTTTAGTTTCCTAGACGTTACCCTGGGGTCCCTTGTGACCTCCCAGATTATTACATGTCTTGCTCTTGGTGTGATCTTTGTTGGTCGACCACTCCTGGGGAGGGTAACAATGGTGTTGGATGTCATCAATTTGTACACGATATGCCTGACAGTCGACTGGAGTCCAAACTCTTTTAGAAATGGTTCTGTAACCTTTTCCAGTCTGGTTAGTATCAGCGACTCTTCTTCTAAGTTCCCTTCAGAAATCTCCTTTGTTCAAGCCATCACACACTTCCACAAACCTGTGTTGTGAAGCTCAGACTTCGTTAGTGAAGACCCAGATTTCTCTTCTTTAAATAAGGCAGGGCCTCCCAGACTCACACTTGATTGTCATCCCATTGATTGAAACACCTGACTCTAATTTCCCCTTCAAATGAATTGATAATCCTCGAGCTTCACATACTTTTGCCATGCACAAATATGTAACATTGGATAATTTTCCTCAATAAATAAACGAACAAGTGTAAGGTTTTTGTCTCATTTGTTTAATTGATGTCTCTATCTAGTTTTAGGACTTGCATGGAAGTCTGATCACATTTTAGATCATTTTTATGCAGAAATAGAGCAAATTCTAAAGGGTTCACAAACTTTCAAGCAGCACTGTATACTGTATATCCCATTTTCTCTAAAACAGTCTAAAGTCCAAAGATATTCACTTTGCTATCATATAAGACAACTAAATGTAGCAAATTTTCACTTTAGGGAGGGTGAAACCAGTCATCTTTTGGCATTTTTGCTTGAAATATTACTCAAACATTTAATCGATAATCAAAATAGTGACTCATTTCAGCTCTAAACACAAGTAGGTTAGCCATGCAATACAAACATAGCAAAAATAGTCTAAGAACACAACTGTCGGCACTATTAACTCTATTACTTCTTAGAAAAGGTGCTTTGGTGCTGTAGCCACGTTGAGTGTTCGTCATTATATTCACACTTAACTGACAATAAAACTTGCATCTCCATTCATCTTGACACATTGATAGTGACTGCTTGGCTCCTCTTTGCTCACTTTGCTGTCATGCCATGTGGTTGCTGGCGAGGGACCACAATCCAGCACTGTTACTTACATGATTCCAAAACCACATTGACTGCAGAGAGAATTTGTCCTCCCCTTCTTTTGGCTAACAGAGGTACACCAAGACACACTCAAGCTGACCACCACACAAAGAAATGTGGTGTTAAAAGCCAGAATCTGATCAAACCTAACATAACTGACTACAGTCGCATAAACTGTGATCAACCACAACCTCTTCCTCCAACCACATCACTAAGAATATGATGGCTGGTTTTATCTTGCAATCCTGGTTTCACAACATGTAATACAAAACCGCAGAAAGGCACAAATACACCATTATTAGGCCAACAGAACTCTAGCTGCACATCCTCCATCAAGACCATACAGGAAATTATTACTTTTCAAGCTGCACGTCTATTTATTTATAGAAGTTCTGTAAAGTTTGAGCACCCTCAGGATTTGTGGGAAGATATGATTTTTTGACAACTTCTCACTAATCAAACTTTCACTCTTCTTTTACTCCTTCCACTTCTCCCACCCCTGCCTTTGTCACTCATAACCCTAAAGTAGATATTCACTCTTATAAAAAAAATGTCCATGTCCAAATTATTTGGCAGAACTTTCAACTGCAGAAAAAGCAAAAAAAAAAAAGAACAAAGAGGATGAGTGAGCCATGGAGCATGACAAGGAAAACCAATATGAAACCAGAAAATACTAATAGCGATGTCCAAGTAATTAAATTGCAGTTTAGGAAGGAACTGACTGTACTGCCATTTCACTGCTATAGTCCACTTTTGTTTTAGTGCTGTTTACTTCATGAAACGTGCCTGGACATGATCTCACATCTCCCTGGAGAGTGACTTCTCTCCAGATCTGCCACCTGAAGACTGACATGTTCAGTCCAAAATTGTGCTTTTTAAATAAAGGCTAAATGACTCCACTTTTTGATATTTCCTTTGTGTTCTCTTGTCTGTAAAGGCCTTTCTCATCGATATATAATATCTGGAAGAAGTGCGCAGTCATTGAAGGATGAGTTGGACGTAGCATCTTCTGTGTCATTTCATACATAATGCTTAGCTTTAAAGGCCCTGAAAACATATTTTCTAAACCAGCTTCTTACTATGAGCAATTGGAGTCTACATAATGCTAAAGTAAAGTAAAGTAAGTAAAGTTTATTATTTCACACGTGAGATTTTCTGTATTTTTTGGTCCGCCTGTGTTCTTGTCACTGGTTTGAAGTAGGTGGGATTCATTTGGAAAACAGCGATGTCACAATTGTGGGATTCACTTACTCTGCCAGGTCACTGTGAATCCAATCTGATCAACCCATTCCCACACAGTCCTGATAAGTCTTTGAGTGTTAAACTACTTTTTCCCCCCAAACTTAAAGAGGACATATGATGCTTTTTATGATTTTCTGTTATTTTATACTCCCTGCAAGTCAAAAGCCAAGGCTTAAACTTGCTCTGAATGCTTTGTTCGCAAAGTTACCTCTACTTCCACAGCCTTTATTGCTAAGTTACTAAATGTAAATGTAAAATGTGAAGGTTGTTGCTAAGGTTGTTCTCCATGTGTTGTTCACGTTGTCCACTCGCATATTTCAGATCATATCCAGGCTCAAACATGTATGGATACATCTGAGAAGTTTCCATTTCAAGTTAAGAACGAGAAAAAGAAGTGAAATCCTACTACTACTGTTTGTGTACGTAGCCTCCTGAGCTGCTGGACGGGCAGCTTACTTAAACAAACCTGGGTAACCTTTAAGTTCCAACTGTTTCCAATAGTACAGATACAGTTCTTTGCATCGATTTTAGGTGGCAGCCGTTGTAAAGCTGGTTATATAAGAAATGACAGTTTAATTGCTTGCCACTGACATGGTATATGCACAGTAATTGTTTTGACAAATAAATTCATGCTGATGACATTAAACTTGAAGGGTCCAAAACAGCTTGTTTTTTTTAATGTATAAACCTTTTCAATATAATAGACAGTCCTCCTGCTCCAGTAATATAATAAATATATTCATTGTATCTTCCCAATATGGGGATCAATAAGATCAAATACAGACCAAGCATTTATTATGCTTGAAAATACCCAGCATAAGAATTTACTTTAATACTTACGTAATACGGGTCTTTGATGATCAGCTGCTTCTGAGGATCATATGAACCAAGAAGCTCAATCTTTGCACGGTAATTTTTCACAGAGTTTGCTTTCCTGTTCAACTCGCTGTCAGGACAAGAGAAAACACGCAACTCTAAGAGAACAGAACAATAACCAAGACAAGCACTTTCACGATTTTAACAAGAGATCTATGAAGACAGAGGGAAAAAAAGGAAGGGAATTTACAATATGTAATGATTTGTCTTTTACCCAAATGATACTGACGTCTACATTTAAACAATGCCATAAGCACAATTCTGGCAACGTTTCAAAACCCTTGAATGTTACAATTATTTATTTATTTTTTTACAAATTGACAAAAATAAGACGGATTCTGTTGATAGAGAATGAAACGTTTTTGTCCGGGACAAGGTCTCATTTTCTCAGTCTGGTCAGCTTAACGTTTGTGGAGAAAAAAAATATGTGGGAGAGAAGGGGGAAAAAACTGCCCAAAGAGCAAAGACGAGGCATCCAAAGAACTCAGTAAGCTGCTTACAGATCAGATCTGCCATAGGCATGTGATCTCAAAATGATCCCTAAACGTTCAAAGTAGCAAAAAATATCCCTCCCCCTGACCTTTGGAAAGGGCTTAAGGAAGGATATTGCTCATTAAAAGGAGGCATTCACCTACACGTTAGTTATAGCTCAATGTTACCGTGAATTTCATGTGTATGTGAAGGAGTAGCACTCACGAGAGACAGTTAGCAGGACAAGCTAGTTTGACCCCTTTCAAGGCAAATGTTTTTCTTTTATCCAAGGCAACCATTAATGGTTGACTGTTTTCAGCAACTGTGTATTCAACTGTGATCCACATTCACAAACTAAATAAACACTACTGCTGTGGGTGGACATAACTGTACCTCAAATTGCTCTCATCCATGCAGAGAATGAACTCATAGCTCATGAAATCGTCCTTGGTCACCTGGAAGTAGGGGAGAAATGCAGGACAAAACAAATATTACTTTTGGCTCTGCGTAGAAACACAGTAAGGCCTGCGGAGAGGGTTCCATCATATGCAGTGAAATCAATAATTTCCAATAAAACAACAAAGACAGTCACTGAATCACACACTTAAAGTTAAAATCCATAAGAGCTGTTTTAAGTTACTGCTATGGCAAACCAAATTTACCAACTGCTGCTAGCTCACATGAAAAAACATTAGTGAAAATAACATATGCATTTGTCACTGAGGTGAGTGCTGACTGTGATTACTCATCAAAATTCTCTCTATAAAAGAAGAAAACTGTCATTTTCTGCCATTTTATCATTAGCAGATGATTTTAAATTTTTGCAAGGGAGTAGTGGAACAAGAAGGATCAGCCACAGTGAGAGGCTAGATGGAGGGCCGCAAGCAAGAGGCTACACACCTCCCACTGCTCAGCAAGGTAACCAACTTCACTGAGCCCCTCTCATGTGTGGAAAACTACTCGTGCTGTGCGCAGCATGACTGACTTCTTTTACAACAACAGAACAACAGCAGTTGCTCTTGTGTTGTATTTCTAACAAAGTAGCTGCTTGACTGTTTGCTGTAGTATTAAAACACACTTCCTGATACCACCAGTAACCACAGGTGTCCCCAAATCAACCGCCAGCATTGAATTCTTTCACAACTTTAACATGAATGTGGACTCGCAGAGAACTGGGTTATGAAAAGGATATAAGCCGCACATCTGTAAGCATGTGGAGGGGTGTTGTGCAAAGTGTTCACTGTGCTCGGTGATGATTTAATGGAACAAGCAGCAATAAAAAACAGGCAGCACCCTGAATAGTTTTGAGGGATTTTGAGAGTCAATTTATAGGAATGCCGGGGAGGAGGCGAGGGCAGCAGAAGA
Source organism: Scomberomorus guttatus (assembly GCA_038419695.1). NCBI lineage: Eukaryota > Metazoa > Chordata > Actinopteri > Scombriformes > Scombridae > Scomberomorus > Scomberomorus guttatus. Next base: position 14,600,427 of record CM076462.1, read on the forward strand.
CAAATGAGAGATGAGAGGAACAAAAGAACAAGACAGACAAGCATGCATGAAACTCCAGATGTTGAGACACATTCAATCACAGACACAGCTATTCTCATTCATGTAACAGTAGAGAAGTAAACAGATGTTTGTTATGACTTTTTGTATCCATGTTTAAAATCAGTTGCCAGTTTATTACGTACACATAGCTAAAACTAATGCAGTCTGATGCAATAGTCCTGCAATTAATCCCATCTTCATAAGTTATCGTGCTCACTTTTTGAGACTGTTAGAGAGGTGCCGACTCAATTTTATGGTCGTTTTGGGGGCTGTAGTGCATTATGTTGAATATACAGTCTTTCTAATATATAGTCTACTCTCATTGATATAAATGGGGTGTACAAAATATAAGAAACACCTCTCAGTATAACGCAATACAAATCAAACAGCACCACAAACTACGGCCATCAAAAATGGTCTATAAAACATTAAAATCTTCATGAAGGTAGAATTTATTGCAGGTGTACCTAATAAACCGTCAACTGAGTGCATATTCCCAGAGTTACCGCTATAACCGCTAGGGTCTGATGGCTGCATTTTCCATTTGAACACTCTGGACACCCCTCCTCTCACACAGGGTGGGAATCTGTGGCGGTGATAATCACTGTGGCTGTTGATCTCACTGCCCCTGTCTACTTTTCGTTCTCACACTCCAACTGAAACAGTGGTAATCCCCCCCATCAAAAAACGCCTGCTGCCAGCCCCCCTCACAAGGCTGATGGAGACCTCGGTTTGATATCTGAAATATCTGGCAGAACGCAAGCTGGGAGGCTGTTACTGTACATAAAAGTGAGAGACACATAGCGTAGTTCAAGTTCAGCAGGTTCAAAATGGGATGATTTTGTAATGATACTGCAACACTGTGTGAAAATAGTCAATATAGGCCTTGTTAAAACCAATGATTAAATTAAGGACAGCCCAAAGTGCAAGCTACTTCCTGCCACTGCGGGAGAATTGACATAGATGTTAACTGGACTAAACAGTGTAGAATTAAAATATCATTAATATCTAATTTTCACTTCTTTCGGTAAAAGTGGTGGGAAAGGCGTTTAACTCAGTTTGTAAAACTGATCTGTTCTGTATGAAAACTCAAATGATGACAGGTGAAATTCATGTGATTACAGTGGTATGATGGTATTTTGGCTAAAAGCGCCACTCATTCCTCAAATGTTGACTCAACGATAACAAATTGATGGCTATCAAATTTAAATTTCAGCTGTCTTAAATCTAAAGTCCAGCTGACAATTTCTGATAAGGCATTGAAGACTCCACATAATGGATCATGTCAGAGCGTGTTTGCTTTATTAAACAAACACATTTGTTTATGTGGGGTACAGCGGTCTTCAAACCATCTCCCACTTCTCCAGTGTGCTTGGATACTGTCAGCAGCAGAAGTTCAGCAAAGTTCACTCAGTAAAAAAAAAAAAAAAAAGGGGGACAGAGAGTAAAAAATAGAGGGTGGGAGCAAAAGCCTGTGATGGCACTGAAAAGGGTGATATAAGAAAAGAGGAAAAAGCAAAAACTTGTCAAAGCTCGTTGTGCAGATTTGACTGGGTTTAAGCCAAGGACTGAGCCTCCCCATTCCCGCTTTGAGGAGATTAGACTGAATGGGTTTGCAAAGAGACAAACCAACAAGACAGGAGATCTCACGCACAGGGTGAAACCCCCGAGTTGTTTCCCTTCACAGAGAAACATATCTAGCAAAGAGTGTTTTGAGGGCACAGGGGAGTAGGCGTTGCACTGAGGATACGCCAGCACAGTGTAAGGCCTGAAGGCCCTACATGGACAAACATCTTGGTGTAATTTCAGGCCTGTTTCAGGATTTGAAACACATGCTGCAAGGTGATACGATGATTGCTAGATTAGTTTCATCAATATTTCATACACACCACGGGTACTATTGTTGTGCACAGCACAATAGACACAAGCTGGCAAACAGGCTCTTTCTCACCTACACACACATTCAAACACACATTCAATATACGATAGTTCGAGATAAAATTATTAACAGGATTAATTACCATGTATTTTCAGCCTCAGTGTATTTAGAAAAACAATCCTAACAGGGTGAAATGTATACATAAAAAGTGGAGCACCACTTAGAAATAAAAGTGCATTAGCATATAAACTGGAGACACACATTTGGCATTTAAGTAGCTCGCCACCTTTCTTCCTTGATTTTACATGCTGAAGTAAAAACTCAAGTAAAGCTGAAATGTGGAGGGCTGATGTTGGTCTGTCACTGGCTTTATTGCAGTTTAGATTTTAACACAAAGTTAAAACCTCTGTTGTCTGGAACAAGTCATGTGATCCCTTAAACCCCACTGTTGTGTCCTCAGAAGCTAAACCCAGCTGCTGTGTAATGTAGAGTTCACCTAACTGTCACAAGAGATCACTGTATCTGAGGTTTATGATACACCTGCTGTACACATTGTTTAACTGACATTAAAGGCTGCAGTATAGGTCTGTTTAAAGGAACATCTGTACTGATAATATTTTAATATAAAGATATACAGCAAGTTAAAATATTTCAGCACATAAATGTGAAGCAAATTCAATATTGTGTAAGTACATTCAAAATTTGTCACATCTGTCAACTCATTTTGAAAGCCAGATTAAGGGTTACTGATATACATCAATCAGCCACAACATTAAAACCACTAACAGATGAAGTGCATAACATTGATTATCTTGTTACAATGGCACCTGTCAGGGGGTGGAATATATTAGACAGCAGCTGAACAGTCAGTTCTTGAAGTTGATGTGTTCGAAGCAGGAAAAATGTTCAAGCGTAAGGATTGGAGCGACTTTGACAAGGGCCAAATTATGATGGGTCAGAGCTTCTCCAAAACGGCAGGTCTTGTGGAGTGTTCCCAGTATGAACTGGTAAGAACCTTCAAAAAGTGGTCCAAGGAAAGACAACTGGTGAACCGGCGACAGGGTCATGGGCGCCTAATGCTCATTGATGCGCGTGGGGATCGAAGGCTAGCCGCTGAAAAAGTTAATGCTGGCTATGATTGACAGGTGTCAGAACACACAGTGCATCGCAGCTTGCTGCATATGGGGCTGTGTAATTGCAGACCGGTCAGAGTACCCATGCTGAACCCTGTCCAATGCCGTAAGCGCCTACAATGGGCATGTGAGCGTCATAACTGGACCGTGGAGTACCTACCTAAACATTGTTGCAGACCAAGTACACCCCTTCATGGCAACAGTATTCCCTGATGGCAGTGGCCTCTTTCAGCAGGATAATGCGCCCTGCCACACTGCAAAATTTGTTCAGCAATGGTTTGAGGAACATGACAAAGAGTTCAAGGTGTTGCCTTGGCCTCCAAATTCCCCAGATCTCAATCTGATCGAGCACCTGTGGCATGTGCTGGAAAAACAAATCCGATCCACCTCATAACTTACAGGACTCAAAGGATCTGCTGCTAACATCTTGGTGCCAGATACCAGAGGACACCTTCAGAGGTCTTGTGGAGTCCATACCTTGATGGGTCAGAGCTGTTTCGGTGGCACAAGGGAGAGCTACACAGTATTAGGCAGGTGGTTTTAATGTTGTGGCTGATCGGTGTACAGTTACTGAGGCAAATCACCTAAAGCTATCAAAAAAATAACTAAAACAGTCTTTTTATTGTTAAAATTGCTGTTGCTATTAATTTGTAAAACACTAGATCCATTTCATATTAGACTAACACCAATTGATATTTGTGCAATGTATCTTATGAATGATATAACATGTAATGGTATTGTCTGACTTTTCTTTAGCAGTTAAAGAAGAACTTAACACTAAGTTCTTCTACACTATGATCTGATCTGGTCCCTTTCTACAGTGTTCATTACAACAGAAGTTATTGTCATTTTTCCAGAGGAAGAGTCTGGGTTTGAAAGCATTTTTTGAAGTTGCAGTGGGAGCGTGTTCACGCCAAAATGGAGTGTTAAGTTGCTCTTTAATAAAACAGAGGGCTAAATTGGAAAATCAGAAATTGAACATGTTAAACTAATATTCTATTCTACCATTTGCAAACAGTATATAATTACATACTTGTACTACTTGTAGTATTCCTCTCAATCATAAATGCAGCAGCTGCAGGTTAAACACCTGGAGGCAATTAATTTTAACCTGTATTAAACTGGAAAACACTACAGTAAGACAGTCATATGCTAAGTGACTAGAGCAACAGCCCCTAGGTGTCTAGCAAGTGTCATCTTACCAATGTCACACTCACTCATACACACAAAACAGAAATTAAGTGAGAGGAGCCACGGGACATCCGTTTGTACCTGTTGGGCCCTGTGGCTCGTCTCAATGCCATGATTCCTTAGGCAGGCCAGACCGCGGCCGTCCGGTGAGCTGCCTATATTCCAGTCGGACGTGGCACCACTGTCTATGACCCACTGCAACAACAGAGAACAAAAAAGGGGGCGCTAGCTACTGCTAAGACGGGTGTAGATGAGGGTTGTCGTACCTGCCTGGCCACATGCCTCATGGGCACGCTGTGCTTCTTCATGCAGGCTTGACCACGGTGGTCGGGAGGGTTTCCTATCTCATAGGTGGAGGTGGCAGCACTGTCTATCCTCCACTAGGCAGAGCAGAGTACGGGGGAACAATAACACAGCAAAAATGACTCATACTGTCACATATGGTAGGTGGTACAGCATTTGCAAGATGGTGTACTCTTGCGGACAGAATTAAAAATTAGACTCAACAGGTGGAATTTAGGAAAAATGTTCTGAATTAAACTATTTTACTGCAGTTGAGGCATCTTTTTTTCATTTTCAGCTACAGAGGTCATACATCATACATCCAGGTGTTGAGTCAAAATAAATCTCCACATTTATTTAGTAATTCTCACCTGACTCTAGCCACCAATAACCATTATTTCCCCACCCATATTGGCTAATACTGTTAATGAGTAGAATTATGCTTTCAAATAATGTAGCAGTAATGTACCGTACATATGAAATGTACAGTAATAATGTAGAAAAACATTTAAAACATCATATCACCTAGGTGCTTGTGAGTTCTTTATTTCTGTGTCAATTTATAAGTAACACTGGGACAGTACCGATAATGTTTTTAAAGCTGATCGTACCTGGTCAACACTTAAATTTAGTTATATATAAGCTGGTGTGCTGGTGTCTCTCTAGAGTTCAGTACTCATCATACTGACTGCACTGTTCCTGCTGTCCAGTGAACTTACACAGTTTAGTACAACATCCATCTGCACACTCCCAGAAAACAAAATATTGCACACAGAGGTGAAACTGCAAAAAATCATCACGTTGAATACAGTAAAATACAGTGAAGTCTGGCTTGAGCTCTGTGTTGAGCTCTAATACAGTATTTTTTATTTTATGAATCTGTGATGATCAATACTTGCCTAGAATTAGTATAACTGTTTGTATAATAACTACCACACAATTATAGATTTGAGCATAAAAAGCTTCACTCAAGAGTCTCAGGCTTTATCAAGTAAATGAGGTGTAGTGCTGATAAACTGAAATTAGAAAAAATAATGTAAGCTGTAAAAATTGTCTAATTGGCCTGTATGATATTTTTGACAACATTACCTTATCAGCAACACCAGCCTCAGTTGCCATCTTCCTGAAGACTGCTTCAGCAATGGGGGATCTGCAGATATTCCCTGTTCAAAACCATAAACAATGTGATACATTTGAACATGTTTTTTAAATGGGTATATAGCCAATTTCAACACTTCAGGTATTACTATTAAGAATAACACAAACATAGGGCACACACAAATTTAATACACAATACAAGTAGATTTTTGTTTGCAAAATTATCTAATAACAAACCTACATGATACAATTAACTTTGGTACCACTTTATTTTACAGGTCCTGTAATTTTATACTAATTTCCTGGAGTAATTTGCACGTATTTAAAGGGAGAGTCAGTGATTCTAATCCAATACACTTTTTGTGAAATTCAGCGAATATCTCCTCACGGTCTGCTAGCTGTCACTTCTGTGTGTGTGCTGAAAAAAAACATCCGGTGTTCATACACAGCACTGGCTCTGTAAATGGGGAACAAACAAAGTGGCCCAGAGCGAGCCACACAACACTACTGCAGCCAATCAGGAGCAGGGGACTCCGAGTCTGTTTCTGTCGCGTTAAGTGTAGTCTGAGCAGGCAGCTGCTTAAATCACACAAATATCCCGCTGTATATGTGGTTTGAACTTATTAACCGTATCAATGAATCAATAAATACAAACACTGTCGATTTCTTCCTGTGGAGCCGACATGCAAATTATTTTGGTTCAGTAATTTTCTGCTGTCAGTCAGCCAGCCGAGTGTGGATGGACTGTTGTGCTCACATGAGACAAATTTTTTTTCCCGCTTGTGATAAAGTCAGTCTACAGCTGACGCATCGCTCTGGATTCCACCATATTTCTCTTTCGGTCGTTGCCTTGGCAATGCGCATCCATGAATTTGGGGGGCAGAGCACAAAGGGAGAGATGTATTTGTTTAACGAGCACATTTCCAGTAATACCAAATTACGTATCACTTTCAAAGAGACATCCCTAGAATTTACAGCTACTTTTAGGAAATTATTGAAAAACCTAATATGCTGATGAGGTTTAGCAAACAAAACTACACACTGTAAACTTAGTATTTTCTATCAGTTAAAGAATTGTAAAGAGTCTCATTTATTACTCATTCAGAAGTCAGGACTCGGGTGTACTGAGACAATTCAAACACTACAACTTCCCAGCACTAGTAAACACAAATCCCACTGTTATATCTTGCAAATTATTGCTGCTGTGTTTACAAATGACTCGCAGATTAATTGCAACTTTGGAAAACAACGCTGAAGTTATCTTATGATTCTGGGTTAGAAGGGAAACATAAATAATGATATTAAGCAGCTGATTCTCTGTTTTTTTCTCCACTTACACTTGTGAAAATGTGTTAAACATCGTAGCAAAAGCCTGAACGCTGTTTAAACCCACTTTCAGATTTGTAAAACCTTTATTCTATTCATGAAAACTGAAAAAATTGACAATTTCACTGATATTTCTCCATCTAGACCACATTAGACTAGGTCCAGTTCAAAAACCGCTATATTTAGACCTGTCAAATCTGGACTAGATTACCAACGAGACTCCAGGGACTCATTAAAACACACTTTGAGATTTGTGATTTCAATGCTTTTTCCCCCATCCAGACCACATTAGACATTTTCAGTTTTCAAAACTAAACTAAAGGTTTCAAAAATTTTAAACTGTGTTTTAATAACTCTCTGGAGACTCCTTGTTAATCTAGTTCAGATTTTGCAAGTCTAAATAGTGGTTTTTGATCTGGTCTTGCCTAATGTGGTCTGGATGGAGAAATATCAGCCCTTTTTTCAGTTTTCATAAGCACAATAAAGGTTCCACAAATCACAAAGTGGGTTTAAACTGATTTTTTATAAGTGTAAGTGGTGAAAAAACAGAGATTCAGTCTGTTAATGTCAACATTTATGTTTCCCTTAACCCTGAATCAGAAGCTGTTAGGAAACTAGATCGATTGTGACTCTCACAAATTCCCTACTGCTTTGGTCTTGACAGCAGTGACTTGTACCCAGTTTTATAGGGTTTCGCGTGACCTGTGAGGCTGATAAAGGTCAAACCCCGCTCAGATTGAATCAATTTCCTGGTTGCTGTCACCAAACTCCTCGCTAACATTAGTCAAGGTAACATTACTCAGCATTTCTACCCAAACACGAGGTGATGGATTGACTTCAAATTGGACACAAACTGTGCATTAGCGCGTAAATTACCAGCACATTAAAGTGGCTGCTGGTTTAAGTTTATAACTCATTCATTTGACTGACACTGTTAGCGACAAGCACTTTAACTAGCGCTCTTAGATACATCTAACAACGCCAAAATAAATGCCTACAGTACAACAAATTGGTGTACTGACAGTAAGTGTTGTTTTTTGTAATATATGAGCGTGTTTTAGATTAAATTATGTCTCTTACCCAGACAAACAAACAAAACAGACTTCGAACCAGGGGCCGCCATGTTGCTCTGATAGTTCCTGTATGCCAATTTTTTTTCCTAGGATGACCAAGTCATGACCCGCCCTACTCTGCCTCTGATTGGCTGATCCTAACCAATCTCACTCCTCATGTCTAAACCTAACTAAACCAACCAACTAAAGCAACGAGCCCTAGCCAATCAGAGGCAGAGTGGGGCGGGTCATGCCGTCGCCATCCTAGGAAAATGAATTTGACATCCTTGCATGACGCAGGATGCAGGAGGTGGCCTTCTTCTTCTTCTTGTTTTACGGCGGTTGGCATCTAGCTTATTGGTGCATTACCGCCACGTTCTGCTCCGGAGTATGGAGCAGACAGTAGATTTACAATAAATCCCTTCAAACACACACACACACACACACACACACACACCCTAAACTACATTTTATCCTCCATGCTTTACAACCTAGTGCAACTATAAAATCCCTATCCAAGTCTGCCACCCTACCACCCTATTCCTGCTTATCCATCATATCCTATAAAAAAATCCCTGTATCCCTTAAGAAAACTAACAGTACTCTGACCTGTGCTTTCTCACCCATGCTCTGTAATCCCTTTAATGTGAATTCATGCACACCTAATTCCCTCAGATTATTCCTCATCATCTCTCTCTCCGTGTGTCTCATACCCCCTACAACTCAGAACTACGTGCTCCACTGACTCCTCTTCCTGACATCCCTCACACAAGCCTGTCTGGTGTTTGCCTACCACTTTCAGTGTTTTATCTAGTGCACAGTGCCCCAACCTTCACCTTGTCAACACAGTTTCCTCTCTGCTGTGCCCAATTTAAACTTGCTAGGGGTGAGGATGAATCTGAGCATATCAACACCTTATCTTGTCTATTTTTTTCCACCTATTGTAGTGCAACCAACACTGCCAACATCTCCACTGTGTAAACCACTAACTTAATGGATGCTCTTCTGTTGATTCCAAATCCTGTCACTCCTGTCTCAGGTTTTTTAGCACCATCCATATATAAATCTGTGTAAAATCACTATACTCTTTCATTACATGTTGAATGCACTTACCAAATCAATTTTATCTTTTTTGTTCCTTTTTACCTCTAACAAATACCAGTCTATATCCGGCCACACAAGCATCCATGGAGCCACCACCGGATAAACTACTGAAAGGCTTATCCTCAGATCAAACACTCTAAATTCTTTTGCAATATCATTCCTGAGAATCATTGTGTCCCTGCAAATTAGCCCAGTAATTTGCCATCAGTTGCATCCTTCTTAATTCCAACAGCATTTCTCCCATTTCTACCTGTAAGGCAGGTACTGGCGATGTTTTAAAAAGCCCCACTGCACACACTTTCAATGCCTGTGCCTGAATCACATCCATTTTCCTTATAAGAGACCTGTCCGCTGATCCATCCACTACGCTGCCATAATCCAACACAGATCTTATCAAGGCCACATACGTTCTTTTCAACGATGAGCAACTTGCTCCCAATTCCCTACCAGTCAAACATCTCATTTATTACTTTTTCGTATTTTTCTTCTATTCTCCTGATATTTCTACTGAGAATACCCCCAGTCATAACCCCACTCCACCACCTCATCAATTGCTCCTTGTACTTTCCTGATTGCACGCTCCTGTTCCTCTTTTCCACAAGGCCCCATCATCCGCAAACAGTGACCTACCTACAGTACATCTACTGGTACCTTTAAGAAGACGTCATTGATCATAATGATGAAGAGTAGCGGGCTTATCACATTGCCTTGAGGTGTGCCATTTCCAACCATCTACTGATTTGACAAGTCTGACCCAATCCGTACTTGAATTTTTCTCCCAAACAGAAAATCCTTTATCCAGTTAAAAACTCTCCCACCAACACCCGTCTTGTGCAGCTTAACTAACAATCCTTTCTTCCACATCATGTCATTTCTATGTCAAAAAACACTTCCAATACTGACTCTTTAATTGCCTGGGCCTTTCATATTTAAGTCTCTAGCCTTGTCATTGACTCCATGGTTTTCCTTCCTTTCCTAAAACCACTCTGATATCTTGGCAGCATTCCTCTCTTCTCAAGCTCATATGATAACCGTTCTGTTGTCATACTTTCCATTATCTTGCATATATTTGATGTTTGTGCCATTGGCCTGTGACTAGTGGATTTAGACAGATCCTTGCCAGGTTTTCTTATTGGAATCACTACCGCTTCTTTCCATGCACTTGGTAATTTTCCCTACTCCCACACTCCGTTATAAAGGTGCAGCAACTTTGAGGAGGCTCCTTCCCCTAGATGCTTTAGCATAACATAGCAAATCTAAAGTTCCCTGGGGAGGTTGGCCGTGATCTATTTATTACTCTCACCAACTCTGCCAAAGTAAATGGTTCATCAATTATATCATCTATTTCTTCCCTCCTGTCTAACACACCTGGATGTTGACTCATTGTTTTTTCCCTTCTCCTTCTCCATTCTTCTGACAAATTTTCTCAACTATTTATCTTTGTGAATGACTTGGCCATGATCTCTGCCTTATACCTATCCATTGGAGACTGCTGTTTACTCCTCAGATGTCATAACTGGATATTCCCATTCCTTTCTTTGTCCTCCCATCCTCTTTATCATTACCCATACCTTTCCCACATGTTGTTCTTCCTATTTTGTCGCAAAAAATTCTCCAACTTGCCCTCTTAGCTTGACGCACTGCCACTGCCTGTGACACTCTTCTGTCCACCATGGCGCCAGTTTTCTATTCATCCTATTTTTACTCCTGGGTATAGATCCATCTGCTGCCGTAATAGCTGCTGAGGTTACCAGATTGTTTATTTTATCTATATCTCCAGAAATGTCGTTATTTCCTCAATAAACTTCTGGAATTTATCCAAATCTGCTTTTCCAAAAACCCACTTTGGGGTTCCACCACCTGGTCTCACTTCCACTCTTTCTCCCACCGAGCATGAGACTGGGTAGTGATTGCTGCCTACTGTTGTAGCTTCCCACTTACTAACTCCAGCCAAGGGATTAGACGTTAAAGTAATATCTAATATTGATTCAGTACCTCTTGTCATTTACCCTCGTTCCTCTACCATCATTCATACAGACCAAACCCCTATCATCCATCAAATCTTCCTTTCCTTTCCATTTAAGTGAACCCCCCCCCCCCAACATTTATGTCTGTTTAATGTCTGTTTTGTCCTTGTATCCTTAGTAGGCTATCCAAATCCAACCTTTTGCATGGATTGTAGTAGTCAATTATAAGATGCGATCATCTCCCTTTTCCAGTACCCTGTTGGAAATATCGTATTTGTTGAATGTAGCAAAACCTCCCCCTCCCCCATGATTTCTGTCTTTCCTTATCACTGTATATCCAGTTGGTTTTAACCAGATTGCCTGAACACATACTACATCCAGTTTTATAGCCATTTTTCAATGAAATGTAATTTGTTCTTTGTTGTAGCTCTTAAACCCCCATTGCTCCTTGTTCATTAGTAGCATTGCTCTGTTCTCGACACTCTTACAGCTTCTGCATAAGTGATCCTTCTTTCCACTCTTAGTGTTTGGATATTAGTCTCCCGTCTCATAATCTCACACCAACCATATGCCACATTATGGGCTCCACCACAATTACAGCATTTTGGTTGCACCCCTGGTCGCCCCATCATCTAGCACATCTCCTCTGCTCTTTACAGTTTTTAGCTGTGTGTCCAAACCTTTACAATTAAAACACCTTAATGGCTTTTGGCACATACACTCTCACTAACTCATAAAACCCAGGAATACTTTCTTTGCCACACTCTCTCCTTCGAATTCAATCAGCACTGTTTCACTATCCTTTTTCACTCCTTCTTTTGTTCTTTTCAGTCTTTGTGCATTCATTATTTTTCATCCTTTTATTCCCTTTTGCTTGTTTGCCTCGATTTTCATTCTTCCGTCCCCTTGTTTTCATTCTCTTCATCTCTCCCTTCATCGTAATCCATTTCTGCCCAACTGCCTACCTCTGATCCATTCACGAAGCAGTCATGCTCACCCGCCACCGAGAAAGTATCTTCAACTCAGTTTGAATGTCCCGCATTTTGCTGATTATTATTGTCTCATTCACGTCCTGCTGACGTCGTCGCCATCTTTCCTCTCCTCCCTACTCCCACCCAGATGGATCCTGGTGGTAGTCAACTAGTGCCTGAAAAAAAAAAGCTTAAAGATCCCCTCCAGACCATAGACTGTATAAACACACTATATTTTTTGTATATACATAGATTTTATATACAATCTATGCTCCAGACATGTTTTAAGATGTATATAAAATACTCTACTTTGAATAATAATTTGTGTCTGATGTGGTTTTTCCACAAAAAGGAATAGATGTTATTTTAAGGATTTTAAAGTAGAAATTTTACTTTACTTTACTCTACTTTTCCACTGAGTCTTTTTATTTTTAAATGTCCAAATTCTCTGGTTCCAGCTTCTCTAATGTGAATACTTTCTGGTTTCTTTATTCCTCTGTGACAGTAAACTGAATATCTTTGGGTTGTGGACTGTTGGTCGGGACAAAACAAGACATTTGTGGACATCATCTTGGGCTTTGGGAAACAGTGATCGGCATGTTTCACCATTTTGACATTTTATGGACCAGTGAATCCCTCGGGTCATCCTATAGTGAGACAGTACAGACTCTTTGTTGTCTCCCTTGTCAGAATTTAGAGATTTTTACATAAAACCTTTGGCACAGACCTTACTGTCTTATATAAACGATTCTACAGACTTTATAAGTAAGATCTCTAATTTTAATGATATTCCAGATGATGCTATTTTATTAACTCTAGCTGGGGCTAATCTGTACACAACAAACATACCACATGAAAGAGGTCTTGAGGCCCTTGACTTCTTTTTACAGAATCGAGACGACACAGTTAATCCCTCTAGAGAGTTCATCCTTGATTTGGCAGGTTTTGTTATGAAATATAAGTGCTTTTGCTTTGACAATAACTTCTAACGTCAGACATCTGGTACAAGCATGGGTTCAATTTGTGCCCCAAATTATGCAAATCTATACATGGAATTCTTTTAGAAGGCTTTTGTTTCCAATCCAATGGATAAAATATTGAAATGGTACTGTTATATTTATGACATTTTCTGTATTTACCACGGTAATATAGATTATTTGAATGATTTTCTCACGCCTTGTATAGGAAGGAGACAGATAAAAACACACTTTTATTGGCCACTAGTTCCCACCCCACATCTCTGAAGAGGGGTCTCCCTAAAAGCCAATTCTGTAAACTAAGAAGGATTTGTCACTCTACTGAAGACTTTGTGGAAAAAAAGCTAGTGAAATGAAATCAAGGTTTGTTTAGTGAGGATATCTTATGCCCTGGGTGGACCAAGCGTACATCATAACACTCCAAAAACCTTGCGCTGAACTTTTAAGCACCAGCAATAAAAACAAGAAATTCTCTGTCACATGCATGACTACATAATCTCCCAGCTCACACATTATTAAGTCAGTTATTAAAAGGCACTGGCAGATTCTGCAGTCAGATCCAGAACTACTACAGTACTGTCTTTCAAGATCCCTCCTCTTTGTTTTTAAACGCAACCACAACTTGAGAGACTATTTGGTACATGCAAATTTTGCACATAAGAATAGACCTAAACAACCCATTCAGACACTCATTGTGCACAGTCAACTGTGTTAAGTGCTCTTCCACTCATGTGGTTTACATGTTACGTTGTCCTTGTGGTTTATCGTATGTTGGTAAAACCAGTAGAAAAGTGAAGCAACGCATCAGTGAACACAAGAGTGTAATACGCAGAAATGACTGTGATTATCCTGTTGCTATGCACTTTATTGATACAAAGCATGACATCTCTTCCTTACAATTAGAGAAGGTAAAGGTGCCACCTAGAGGTGGTGACCACGATCTGTTACTGAAGAGATGTGAAGCTTTTTGGATCTCCGCATTACAGATATTGTCCCCCAAAGGTCTTAATGAGTTGCTACTTAATGTGATGCTGTGAATGTTAGTTTTGAATTGGATCATCCAGAACATTTATAGATTTATCCACTAATGATGAATTTTCTTCTATTGCAGAGGTATTGAAGCCTTGTTTGGATGATCTTTGCACATTGTCTTCATCATCTTTATGTTTATGTATTTCAATTATGAGACTAAATGGAATTTTCTATATTCATATTTTTTCTTGATTGATGATTGATGATTTTTCATGATTAAATATGTCTATTTAAATTTTGTATTGTAGTAACCTACTGCCTATTTAGAAGTATAATTATGGGGTAGCCTAAACAGTGAAATTATGATAAAGTTGCCCTGAGATTTACCATTAGCCTATTATTATTATTATTATTATTATTATTATTATTATTATTATTATTTTAAATTGTTATTGTAATTATGGAAGAGATGATTTGCGGTAAATTGATTTTAAAGTTGATTATATTATTCAATGTTTGTATATAAATTGATATAGTTGTTGCATTATAGGTAGAGGAATGTCCATCTTTGGTGGTGGGAGGGGCCTTCTAATAGGCTAAATATATACAGACTGTGGGACTGATTGCCTGACGGCTTATGGAGCGATGACTGGCCTCACCTGAGGAGGTGTTGACTTTATCTGCCTGGAATGTTCTTTGTTCCTCAGTTTTACCTGATGAAGGTCTAAGGACCGAAATACTGTATCTTATCTTACAAAGTTATTGCAAGTTAAAGGAGAGTGTGCGGGATTTCTCTGTTCTCTTGCCTATGGACATTTTCTCCTACGTACATATCTACAAGAAACTAAAGGTGTGTATGAGCCTTTACAGTTAAGATTTGGTTCATTCTGGGTGCAATGACTTGTTCAAACCAATCCACTGATACCTAATAAATAACACATTCATGTTTGTGCCAGACAGGAAAGTACAAATTTATGATGATTTGAAACATATGCGAATCTGACTCACTAGCCCGTAACATTCACTATTATTTTATTGCTAGATTAGTCAACCCCAGCTTTGAAGTGTCGATGATAAATGTTATGGTTACAGGGAGAAAAAAATAACCCTTTATCACCTTATAAAATAAGTTCTCTGATCCCTCCTTGATCTCAATTACAGACACAATCTGGCTATAGTTGAGCGATTAAACAAGTGTATATTAACTCTCTTGCTTAATGAAATCCACACTTCAATGTTGATTTATAATGTCAGAGTACAACATTTGCAAATCTAAACTTGAGGTTTCCTAATTGCCCCATGGAGCCCTTTAATAAGACACAGTGTTCCCTATTTATAGACTCTTGGAGGATTTCCATATACTGAGCAATTCTTTGCTGAGTCATTATATGAAATATGCAGGTCATGAGAAAATCCTGGACCAAGACATAGCAGCAATTATAACAGCAGATTAGACATTCTTTGTACTGTGAGTTTTCCCGCACATTTGGGAGAAAAAATATCCAATTACCTCCTGAAAAAAAAAAGGCTTAATGTGAGTCAGTACTGTCAGTGGGTGAACATTGCCACACTGCTATAGTGACTACTGCCCTCATGTAGCTGCTGTTAACCCAGGCTCATGCTCCATTAATGTGTACCTAAAGCTGACTACATCGGCATCTATAGAAGCCGAGTAGGGATTTATGGTACAATTTCACCTACTTCCAAGGTTCATGGAGAAGGGGAATAGTCTGAAGAGGTCAAAACACCTTTAAGGTACAAGTGTTGGAGTTTTGATTTCGACATCAGCATCTATGGCAGCACAGTGCATAAACTGGAAGTGGCTGCGACTTGTCCTTTAAACTATATGTTACGCCACAAAGCCTAAAAGGCAAAATGGAAGTTGTTACGTGAATAAAATAATGGCACACTTATCCTCGCAGGAGATACTGGAAGTTCAAACTGCTCCTGTTGAAGAAAGTGAGACCAAACCAACACTAATTACATGCAAAAGTACGTAGAGGTGTAATTTTTACTTTCAGTTGTCCATGGTCCTACCTTATACGTTTAGGTCATTTTGGTGTTTGTGATGCCAAATTTAAAAAAAAAAAAAAAAAAATCTGAAAAGAAGTGAGATGTAGCTTTCGTGTCACCGCTCTTGGGGGAAATTCAACCAGAACATCCTAGAGATACTGCAAATCTGGGGGTCAGTCCACAGACAGTGTCCTAGATAAAGGCAAAAGGGAAAGAGTTTTGTAAGAACTGTAAAGATCAAGAAATCCTGGCTGGCGACTGCATAAATAAAACAGCATGTCCTTAACTCCAGCCCTAAATCCTTTAACAAATGCTTACAGCACTGGCAGCAAGACTAAAGAGAAACACCAGCGATGTAGATGCCGAAGACATAAACGCCCTGAATTTGAAAAAAAAAAGGCACCAAGTGTGGACACACATGGAAGAAATAATCATCATCATGTAACAAGTTTACTGTTTGCTTCCTGTAACTAATTAACTCTCTATCCCAGGTGTACTTTGAGACTCTGCAAAGGAAGTGCTGGGGACTCTTCATTATCAGAACCAATGAAGAAGAAATAATCTTTTTGGAGTAGACGAGCTGATCGTGAAAAGAAGAAAAAAAAGATTTAATCAGTAAATCACTGGTTAACTTACTGTTTGTGTCTGTTTCCCTTAACAAGTTGTTTTTTAAATTATATCCACTGATTGATGAGCGGAGGTTTAAGTCTATAGTTCACCTCAAAGCAAAGTCAAAGATTTTTTTTGTCTCAGTATAATCTATGTGAGGAAGGAGGCATAAGGCAAACTGTCTCACATTTAAAAGTGAGATGCAGGAGATGCAGAAAATAAAACTGTGTCCATACACGTGAATAGAAATGAGGAGTTTATATTTTTCTTGGTTCAAACTAGTTAAACATAAAGGTGTTGGATGAGTAGTTCTACTTGCTGAACTACAAGCGATAATTGAGCTCACCAGAAAGGCCAGACGTAACTGATGGGCACGGCAGAGAGGTGTACCAGAAAAAAACCTGGGTAGTTTTTTTTTCCACTTGGCTCCCCACAGCCACAGCCAACTATGTTTTTCTTCAGATATGTTCCTTGAAACATATGTGGGTTTTTGCACTATATCATGTAGCATTATATTGTTATATTATATTTTGCCCACATATACGCAGGCCAAACAAAGAAACTGGTCAATGCTGCAATGTTAAAGAAAGAAGGATTGTGGGTAGGAAGATGGTGAAATGTTCATCAATTTTCCCGGCTCCTTACTATAGTATATCCAACATGCACTATATGTCAGATACTGAATTTGAACTTTGAATGTGAAATTGAGAAATAATAGTATGTCCAAAACAATAAAGAATAGCATATTTCCCTTATCTACAGTCAAATGTAATTATGGATAAAATTGCACAACACAGAATATGGAATACAAGTGCTGTGATGATATAGCTAGTATTTGTTTTCTATAAACAGTTTATGTTAACATAAAGCAAATAAAAAGAAGCTAAGCTGTTTTTTAAGGGTTTAATGTTTGTAATGACTGTCTTAAGTGTTCTGTTAATCTTGTAAAAATGTTCCAAATTAACTGAAAAAAACAATAAATTCCAGCTTCTCAGTAATCACCTACTCTTATTACTGAGTTCACATTCTCCAAACCTTTCATGCGGTTAGCACAAGGGCATTATTTGGTTTTACAGTGCATTCAGAAAGTATTCAGACCCCTTCACTTTTTTCACATTTTGTTATGTTGCAGCCTTATGCTAAAATCATTTAAATTCATTTTTCACTCATGAATCTACAGTCAATACCCCATAATGACAAAGCAAAAACACAATTTTAGGTAGGAAATTCAATTGATTGGACATGATTTGGTCTCACAGCTGACAAGCTGACAATGCATATCAGAGCCATGAGATCGAAGGAACTGCCTGCAGAGTTCAGAGACTGAATTGTGTCGAGGCACAGATCTGGGGAAGGCTACAAAAGAATTCTGCTGCACTGAAGGTTCCCAAGAGCACAGTGGCCTCCATAATTCTTAGATGGAAGAAGTTTGGAACAACCAGGACTCTTCCTAGAGCTGGCCGCCCGGCCAAACTGAGTAATCAGGGGAGAAGGGCCTTGGTTAGAGAGGTGACCAAGAACTTGATGGTCACTCCGGCTGAGCTCCAGAGATCGTGTGTCGAGATATGAGAAACTTCCAGAGGGACGACCATCACTGCAACACTCCACTGATCTGGGCTTTATGGCAGAGTGGCCAGACAGAAGCCTCTCCTCAGTGAGAGACACAGGAAAGCCTGCTTAGAGTTTGCAAAAAAGCACCTAAAGGACTCTCAGACTGTGAGAAACAAGATTCTCTGCTCTGATGACAGAAGATTGACATGTTTGGCCTCAATTCTAAGCATCATGTCTGGAGGAAACCAGGCACCGCTCATCACCTGCCCAATACCATCCCAACGGTGAAGCATGATGGTGGCAGCACCATGCTGTGGGGGAGTTTTTCAGCAGCAGGGACAGGAGGACTGGTCAGGGTTGAGGGAAAGCTAAACGGAGCAAAGTACATATCCTTAGATGTCCTTTATGAAAACCTGGTCCAGAGCACTCAGGACCTCAGACTGGGCTGAAGGTTCACATTCTAACAGGACAATGACCTTAAGCACACAGCCAACAACACAGGAGTGGCTTAGGGACAACTCTGTGAATGTCCTTGGGAGGCCCAGCCAGAGCCCTGACTTGAACCCTATCAAACATCTCTGGAGAGACCTGAAAATGGCTATCCTCAGATGGTCCCTATCCAACCTGACAGAGCTTGAGAGGATCTGCAGAGAAGAATGGCAGAAAATCCCAAAATCCAGGTGTGCAGTTTGTTGCATCATACCCAAGAAGACTCAAGGCTGTAACTGCTGCCAAAGGTACTTCAGCTAAGTACTGAGTGAAGGGTCTGAATACTTATGTCAAAGTAATATTTCAGTTTTTCCTTTTTAATACATTTGCCTAAAATTCTGTCTTCACTTTGCCATTATGGGGTATTGAATGTAGATTGATGAGGGGAAAAAAGCAATTTAAACGATTATAGCAAAAGGCTGCAACATAACAAAATAAGAAAAAAGTAAAGAGGTCTGAATACTTTCTGAATGCACTGTTTTTATAAAAAATAAAACCAGTACACTAGTACTTAAAGGTAAAGGTAATTCCACAGGTATTTTTACATTGGATATTGTAATAATTTTGAGCTCCAAATTAGGGATTTCAAATTAAACCTTAAGAATTTGCACAATGAAAATCTATAATTGTCTTGATTAGTGGAAAACATTGTACCATGCTGACCCTTCTCTTTCCTTTCTTGGCCACATCTTTGGTGTTTTGACATATAGTCAATCAAAAGGATTCCCATGTTTGTCTTTATCTTCTTTGACATCCCACAGTTGTCTTTTCATCTGCTCCACATTATGAGGTATTCAAGGGATACATGTTGCAGATGTTCTGCTACAGAAATGATCCCACCTGCTATAGGGCAAATTTCCATTCGACGTTACTACCTTTTTCTACACGTTATCAGGTAATCTGTGTCTGTTATACATGTGTTTTCCACATAGATGGTATAGATTTTTTGTCCTGTTTTTGTAGTCTGAACAACAGGTGACCTTTGGTTCCTTGGTAAGTAACTGCAGCTGCTGTAGCGTAGGATGTGTTTGGGTGTGCTCACATTTGCAGACGTTTCCGCATGGCAGTAATTATGGCTTTAATATAAAGGAAATTGTTGTCCAGTGAAGATATATATATATATATATATATATAAGCTAATACAAACATAAATGCAATGCTGGCTGTTATGAGATCCAGGCCTATAGGACCTGATCCAAGAAAATCATTGTTGATTCTACTACAAGCTCTTGTTAAATTGATTATTTAAGCTGTAGGATAAAAATTCAGATGCCAGAATTATAAAAAGGACTCTCGTGAAACATATCTATTCCTCCATCTAATGGAACTTATTAGCTTAACAATAACTTTTAAAGTTTGGTTCTGATATTGTGATATCACTGGTTTATAGCCCTTGTGTGTCACATTTTTTCTCCACAGTGGAAGATTTAAATGACTTCAATATGAGTATGAATCTCCAACTGTATTTATGCTCATTATCCTGCAAAATTTATACACCTACTGAAATGGGATAATCTTGTTTAGATTTTGAGATAAATTTGGATTTGTTTTTAGTAGAAAAGGTTTATCTAGTGCTGACTATGCAAGACTGTTTAACTACATTCAAATCAATGCCACTTGCTTTGTCTTCATTAGAATTGTTGGTTATTTTTTCGCATCTGTTAAAGATCTACCTCAAGACCGCAAAAAAAACAAGACATCATCCACTATTGTCCAAATCTATTAGTCTTGTAATTAGTCTAGTTACTCTCAAAAATCTAAATATCAGTTTTCCATCCACAGTGTCCCCACACAGCAGATCTTAACCCTGGCCTCCACTCGTCCTAGCCTCTGTAACCCTGTAAGCAATGCCCTACTTTCCTCTTTATATTTCCTGCATGAAACCAGGACGTGCTCCACTGTCTCTTTTTCCTGACACTGATTACAATGGCCAGTTTAGTGTTTTCCTATGATAAAAAGTGTACTATTCAGGTTGCTGTGACCAATTCTTAATCCACTTATAATTACTTGCTCTTTCCTGTTGATTCCACTATTTCTTCAGCTCCTACTTTATTTTGTATTCCAAGTTAAGTGTGTTTCTTTTTGTTGCGCTATCCCAATGCTGCTGCCATTGTTTGATTATTTCCCTCCAAACTATGCTTTCCCCCTCTGATTTTGAAAGTTTAATATTAATATCCACATGTTCTTTCCTGACCGTCTCCTTTGCTAACTTCACTGCTTTCTCATTTCCCGGGATTCCTGAGTGTGCTGGTCATATAATATATATTGGTGATTACTGCCTGATCCTGATTTGATGTGTGACAGTGCTGACACTGAGTCACTACAGAGGACTATTTTGCTTGCCATCACTTTTTTCGCTCGCTCTAATGCTAACAGTACTGTAATTAGCTCAACAGCATACACACTCAAATAACATGTTTTCTTACTGACCCCAGTCTGATGACTGGGAATCACCACTGCTGTCCCCGTTGCCTCTGGCCCGTCTGTAAAAAGCTGTATATAATCAATTCCTGTCCTTACATCTGTAATATTACTGAACTATCTGCTGTTTTATTTCTGTGCTTAATATTCAGTAGTTCCATGTCCACACAAACATTTTGCAACATCCAGACTGGTCTCACAGGACACAACACAGTTGGACAAAATTCAATTTTAAGAATTTGCATTTGTTCTGCTATGTCTTCACCTAGTCATCCAAAACTTGTTTTTTGTACTTTTTCCTTCTCCCAGAAAGCCTCCAAGACCCCCTCTTAGTTGGACGACTATCTTTGTGTCCCCTTAAATTCATCCAGTAGTTGGCTATCAGATGTTTCCTACGGCGCCACAGTGGCATTTCTCCCGCCTCAACTTGAAGAGCACACACTGGTGCCATTTTCACTGCCCCTAAGCAAATCCTCAGAGCATGAATAAGAGCCTGAATAACATCCAGGTCTGACAGCACAGTCTTGGCTGCTGAGCCATACACCACACTACCATAATCTGTTCTTGCCCGGATTAGCGTTCTACACTGAATATATGTTTCAATGACGCAATAGTTTGCTTCTCTGATTTTCTTACTTGTGAAGAACATAACTTTAGTCTTTTTCCAAGGAGAATTTAAAACCCCCTCCTATTCCCCATCTTTCCACTTGATTTATCCCTTCTTGTAGTTTCTTACCTATATGTTCTAGATTCCTTTCCCTCTTCCACAAAGCCCCATCATCTGCAAATAGAGACCTTCCCATGTCTAAAGGTGTACTTTCAAATATATCATTTATCATAACTGAGAATGACGTAGGATTTATAACACTCCCCTGGGGCGTACCATTTTCTACAACATGCTTTTCTGAGAGCTCTTACCCTATCTTAACCTGAATGGTCTTTCCACCTAGAAAATCCATAATCCAATTGAAAATGTTTCCCCCAATTCTCATTCGACGAAGCTTGATCAACAACCCTTCTCTCCATAACATGTCATATGCCTTTTCCACATCGAAAAACACTGCAGCCACTGTCTCCTTATTTACCTGGGCTTTTCTGACCTCATCCTCTAAAAGCAGAACCAGGTCCTTTGTGCTCCTGCCTCTCCTAAATCCACTTTGGTATGCAGCCACCAAGTTACTCATTGCCATTAACCATCTGTTCCATTCGTTTACATACATGTGACGTTAGAGCAATGGGTCTATAGTTTACTGGCTTATAGGATCCTGCCCAGGCTTTCTGATTGGAATTATAATTGCTTCCTTCCAGCTCATAAGGACTCACCCCTCCTTCCAAACTTTATTGTATAACATCAGCAACTTACTTAATCCACCTTCACTTAGATGTTTAATCATTATACAACATATTCCATCTTTTCCCGCTGCACTCTTTCCTGTTTTGGCTAATGCCCTCTTCAACTCTCCAACAGTAAATGGGATGTGTAGTTCATTACCACTACTATTCTTTCTCCCTAGTGCCTCCATATTTCCAGCTTTAGTTTTTTCCCTGCCTTGCTTTCCTTCTGTGTACTGCAACAAAGGTATTTACCATTAGCTCAGCCTTTCCTTTATTGGTTATCACCACTTAATTTCCAGTGCTCTGAACAGGGTAGTTCCATTCCCTCCTGTCTACTCTCATTTTGTTTATCATTCCCCAGACTTCCCCTATCTGAGTGGTGTTCCCAATTGACCCACAGAACTTCCTCCAATATGTCCTCTTTGCCTGTCTGTATTCCTGTATTCCTAACCATTGTTTTGGCTTGTTTGTACTGAACCAAATGCTGAAAATTACAGGATCTTTTGACCAGTTTGAATGCTTTGTTTCTATTCTTTACTGCTTGTTTGTACTTATCATCCTACCATTCTACTAATTTCTTCTTTGTCCTGCCAGTGCCTTTAGAGATAGAACTTATTTCAGCTGATATTATACCCTTTACATAATGGCGCTACGGTATTGGTTACTAACGTCAGATCTAGCCCAGACTCCTTGCCAGTGTTCACATCTATCCTTGTGTTTCTGCCATCATTAATACAAACAAGGTGTTTCCTCATCCAGCAACTCTTCCAATACCTGGCAACTGTAATCAGTTTTATTCCTCTCCCAGAACGTATTATGTGCATTGAAGTCTCCACACCGCACAATGCTTCCTCTGTTTATTCCTTCTATTTCCTCACGTCTGCTGAGTTCTAATTTTCTGCCTGGATTATAGAAATTTATAACCACCAGTTTCTTCCTTTCTACTCGCACTTCAGTAACCACACGCTCCAGCCCAATTCCAATGCCAATAGTTCTGTAGGGGATGCTCTCCTTCCCAAGGATGACACAACCCCCTCCCGCCCCACCTGATTGCCACATATCCATTTATTATGAACTCTAAGCTTGGTTTCAATCATGATTCCTGGATACACAACAGGTCTGGTTTTTCCCTCTGACTGTAGATGAACTGTTTGAAATTCTGGCCATTAGCGATCAAACTTCTTGCGTTCCACTAAAGGATTAAAATTGCTATTAATTAATACATTATGTTTCTTATCATCCCTGACTTCCTCCCATCTTACACCTCTCATATCGAGCTGATGGACAGCTGCTTTGACAATAGTCTGGATTCTTTGTTTTAGATTTTACATCTGCAGTCACATTAATAACTCCTGCTGTGAACGTCACCAGTTTATTTTTCTCTGCCAACATCTTCTTTTCAAATTATTTCACAATACTTGTCAATGTTTGCTCTTTCCCACACCCCTGCTTGTCAGTCAGTTTCTCCTGTCCAACCATCTTAGTTGCCTTGGCATAAGAGACTTTCTCTTTTCTTTACTCCCTTTGGGTCTCAGCTCTCCAACTTTCCCTGTTTTTGTGACTTTGACTTTTCCTACACAGAGTAGCTTTCTTGCCTTTTCTACTTGGATCTCTGTGTTACACCCAATTAGCAAGTTACCATCCCCTAGCCTCTGATGCCTCTATATGACCTACATAAGCAAAAGAGACCATCAGCGAGAAATATTTCTATATAGTTATTCTAAATGTCTGCCACCGGGTCAGATTCCCTGCAAAATCAGATGAAATGATTTACAGCACGCAGACCAGAAAAGCCTATGTTTACGTTACATGTAGCGTTGTAGCATGAGGGAGTACAAAAACGTTACTAGGACAAGGGGAGGACATTTCTCTTTATTTGATAATGTTAAAAGTAAAGTTAAACTTGTTGTTTCATTTTTAAAAAGACAGAGAAAAAGAGGGAGAGAGCGAGCAGCGTTGGTCAAGTTAAGATCAGATCACCTAAGACGCATTTTAATGCCAGGCGTGGCACTGTTGGGTCCCCTGAAGGATGGGGGTTAGGGTTAGGGTTAGAGAGTTAGGGTTAGGGTTAGGGTTAGGGTTAGGGTTAGGGTTAGGGTCAGACAGAGAAACGAACAAACAGACAGGGATGAAAACATTACCTCATTGGCAGAGATACTGATTTGAGGGAACAAAGACACGCTTCCACTAGTTGCTAACTTTGTCTCTCTGCTGTTTTGTGTTGGGTAAGTAGTGTCGTTTTTTTGCTAAAAACAGCTGTCTGCTGCAGATGGAAACAAGGATGATGAGAGCGAAGAGAGTGAACCAAAACAGTAAAGTCGGGGCCCATAAAACCAAAACAATAAGCTAAAAGATGCTAAAACACTCTGTAGAGCTAAAGCGGAACTAAGTGTTGTTACTACATAAATATTGATTAGAGCAGCTTTACATTTCATGTCTGTAAATAAAAATGGTTTCCCTTCACCTCTCTGTGTTAGATGTCAGAGGAGCCTGTCACTGTCCTCGGGCCTAGAACAAATGATTAAATAAAAGGAAATTGGAAATTAAAATCTTTGATGTACCATAACAAAACACTGCAGCAATAATCCTCCAAACAAATGCAAGTTGTTTTCTGTAATACAGTAAGATGAGCTTGTGATAAATAGACACTGACTAATTAAGAGGGAGGTGACCTTATTCATGGTAATTAGTGCTGCATGCATAATAACTAATTATCATTTACTTTACATAACACTCAAACAATAACTGCAAGCAAAGGATGCCTGCAGCAATTATGTCTGATAATTTGCAAGTCATTTTTAATTGAGTCAGCCAGTTTCATTCACGTCTCAAGGATGGATGGTAATTATTGTGAATGACTCAATAAAAACAATTAGCAGATGATGCAGTGTCACATTGAAGTGTAGAATATATTTTTCCAACTAGCAGCATAAGTTGGGAATTAAATGAAGTAGAGAGGGCTCAGGGGAAAAGTGACTAATGGTGTCAGTGTTCATGTTTACTCCGCTCCCTTCCATCCCACCCTGACTCTGCTCCCTATCTCTTTTACCAATTAAGCAGAAACAGATTTAACCAATCAGTCAGACAACATACTAAATACTAAAAACTTGTAAACAATCCTGCTGCACTTAGTTTCAACTGTAACATTTCTTTCAAAAAATGTGACATAGGAGTTTTTTAAGTTATGTGTCCTCTTGCACTGCGGAGCCAAAGGACAGAAAAGGAGGTGTGTGTGTGCCTATGTTTTGCCGGTCCCCCATTTGGGCTGTACCTTTAAAGGACTGTTTGAAGTATTTTTGTGGCTTTTTATACCTTCATTAGAGAGTTAGTAGAGAAATGACAGGAAATGAAGAGAGAGATAAATGGGGAATGACATGCAACAAAGTTTTTTTGGGCTGGACTCAAACCAGAGCCATTACAGTTCATGGTTGGCACCTTAAACCGCAAGACCACCAGGACATCCCCGAAGGACTGAGGGCTTGAGGTTTAAGACTTAATTTTAGGGTTAAAACAAGAATAAGGTCTATGTACATTGAGGTTAGGATAAGGATTGGGGTTAGAGTTATGATGGTCAGGGTTAAACAGATTTTTTGGCCACTTGGGGGAAGCAGAAACAAGCTATAAACACAACACTGAAATATTATCACCTTGTAATTGGATGTGGCGAACTTTAGCAAACAGTAGCTTATTTACAGATTCAACATTAGCATTCATTTGGAGTGTTTCTGACCACTCGTTGAATGTCAGTCAAAATATTCACTCTCCTTCTAGCTTTGTTTAGGTCGCCACTAACTCCTGAGGGCAATATCTGTCTCTTTAGCTGCTACATGCTAGATATGTTGACTAGCTAGTTGCTAACTTTGTCTGTCTGTCAATTGGTACTGGGCAGGTACTGTACCATCAGTTTTTAGAGCTTCTTCCCCAAAAAAAAGCTGCCTGCTGTGGATGGAAACTAAGCTGATGAGACTGGTGAGAGTGAACCAAAACAGCAAAGTTGTGGGCTGGAAATCAAAACAATGAACTGAAAGGTGCTAAGCTCCATAGAGCTGACAGGAACTGCAGAGTCGGGCAATAATTCTGTGTTGGTTTGTCACTGCAGACAACCCCTCTCTACATTCACATACAGGTAGTCATGTGATCCATTGCTCATATAAAAAATATTGATTAAAGCTGCTTCAAGGTTAGCAGCTAGGGAATGCATTGTGTCAGTCAAGGTCCTTACAAGTATAGTAGTACAAAATGCATGTGTTAAAATTTGTAAACTCTAGATACATTTGGTTTTAAACATGAACACCACATCAAGACAAACCCGTGATTACAGGGCAACAGAAAGACACTTATTTATGAAAGTTATTATTTTGATATGCTGTTGGCCATTGTCATTTTTTAGAAGCCAGTATAAACATTGTGGGTATTACAATGACGTGCAGCATTTCACAAACTAGTACTGACAACATAGCAAAATATCTTTGGAAAGAGCTATCTCCTGAAAGCATGTTTATTAGTATTTAGGAATAACACACATGTCCTCCTCATATGTCTAATCCCCATACTGAAATTATAGATTAAAGCCTTTTAATGCATGTCATCCCTGTGAGGAATCATCAATCATTGTGAAGTCTCCTGCACACCTGTTTTTAGCGCAGCACTTCACAATCAGAGGATTTTCGTTTAAGAAGTGGAGGTCAAGGAAGGATAAAGTACAAATAAACACCGCCAAATCCCCAAGTGAGATATTCAGTCTGATTTTAGAGAATCCAGTCAAAAGAAATCGCATGGCTGAATAAATGCAATCAATACGAAAAACAGATGTGGTATGATAATTATGTACAAACATTGAAAACGATGAGTCTGCTCAAATAATTTGAGAGGAATCAGCAAACAGACATTTTGGTCAATCAGTAAAAAAGTTGTCTTCTTAGATAGGAAGTACTTGCTGTTAAAGGAAAGTAAAGAAATGATGATTTTAGTACAGTTTTATCAGTTGTAGGGTAATTAAGCCAAAGGCATGCCAGACTTATTCTAATGACTTTCACACTGTGCATTCTAGTGCTGCCCTCTGCCTTTTGAAAAAGTAAACCTGGTATCTTTAAGGTTCAGTTTGGACACAGATGTTTCACATTTTGGTTCACTGAATGTTTCCAATTGCACAGGGAAGCAGAGGAGCAGGAGTCAGTTGTTACCTCCTTAATTTTTGCAATGGGACTTGCTATTCCTTGTGTTCAAACCTTGATCTTGCAGCTATTATAAGCCAACAGGGTTTCAACACACTTGGAATACTGTTGTGCCAGTGTTGCATTTGAGATTAGTTTGAGTTGAAAGTTATAAAAACATGTTTACCAGTTTGCATAAATTCATGCTCAAGCCTTGCTTCTTTCTCTCTCACACATCTAAGCACACACATCACTCACATGTACTGTATCCATGTCCTGTAGAAGATAAAGCCAAATTATCATTTTAAGCCCATTAAGAGGAAGCACTGAGCTCTTAGGTTGGCAATGTTACCTAGCTGCTGATTCACTGTTATGGGTTTTTCCTTATTCAAGGGTCTAAGGATAGAGAGTGTTGTATGCTGTACAGATTGTAAAGCCCCTTGAGGCAAATTTGTAATTTGTGATATTGACTTGACTTGACTCTTACTTGTTACTTTGGTCCAGTTTGGTTTCAGGAGCAGTACTGCCTCTATAGGCCAATAGTGAGGATTTTTGCAGTGGAAACCCCCGAGCTGGTCCCATGGTAAAATTGTGGAAAACTGCCAAAATGTAATCACTCACTCACTCAACACTTGCACAGCACACAGAGTGTGAAAATTCTGTTTAGAGCATAGCCGTGCTGAAGTAGAGCGGAGAGTTTTCTCTGTTGCTGCAACTCCCTTCTTCTGTTGCCAAAGTTTTTGCTTTGGTAGACGAAGCACGAGTGGTTCTTTTATTTTGAGTGACTATGATTAATCACAATTCTTTTTTACTACACACATGTTGCATATAAGTTTGTCAGCTGTTCCTGCTTTCATTCACAATAACACTATGTGATACCACACAGTAGGGCTGGGCGATATGGCAAATATCATTTGACATGTATATTGTCAAAATCAGCTGTGATTTTATTGCTTTTTATGGACATTTATTTATTTATTTTGGATCCTTTTATGCATAGATATAGTAAAAGGAAGCCACTATGGTCTGGTACCATGGACATTTACTAGCAGTACTAGTAGTAGCGGTGCCAGCTTCACAGTAGATTGAAATGTACTGAACTGTTAAAATAGAATTGTTTTATAGTTTCAGCAGATTGAAGCACATGTTGGAAATGGCCTCAATGGGCTTATCATTGTTAGCAAAGCACATAAATGTGACATTTTAGTGTGAAGACATTCATAATTGAATGGGTATACCGTATCTGTTGAGTCCAACTACACATTATACAGCACAAAACTAGTGTTTTCTGTCCTATATGATTCATTGTGTTATTATTTTAACAAGCATGTGGGAATGTTGGAATGTATCAGCGGTTTTGTATTATAACTACTTGTGCCTTGATCTAATTAACATTGGTAGGTCACTGGTAGAGGGAAAAAGCCTTAAAATGGGGTATGCAAGACAGAGCTGGCTCATTCAATTGTCAAAATAGCACTCCAAGGTGTTTTATACATACATATATGTTTTAGGATCCAATAAAACCCCCACATTTAGTCAGTATTTTTTGACAGGCTAGGAGGCTTGATTTAAACAATATGTATGACCATCCTAACTTTGCACACTTTCAAAGAACCTATGGATTCATCCAACAAGATACAGTTACAGTACAAATACAAAACCAAAATGTTGACATAAAAAGCCATAAAACATATATTTCCTCTCTGAGTCTTCAGGAGAATACAATACTGATTTAACGGTTTGCACAGATAGTAACTACAATCGATCTGCTTTCAATAATCCCACTCTGAGACGTCATACTCATTGCGCATAATTAAAGGATGAATAAGCTGTGGTCAGCATTTATTGCGAAACATTAGAATTGTTCTGAGTGCCAAGCCTGTTTGATGAGTCAGTTTATGGTAAAAGAGTCAATAAAAGACAGTGGAGAGCACTAAGTAAAGACAGATACAGGTTTTCTTAGAGGAGGACAATGTTAGATTTTGTCTTGCATTGAGCAACAAGGATTAAGGCCCACATTTCCACCAGGAAAAGAAAGGAAAAAAGTGGGCAGTGTCAGCTTTCACTGTTCTCACTTGTGTGATGGTATCAGGTGTACTTTGAACAGGCTTGTGTTTGGTTAAAACTAGCTTCGCACAAGGTGGGTGGGGTAATGTGATGTGTGGTTGAACAGACAAGGTGAATTCTACCGTTGTGATACGTGCTCAGGCAAAGAACGGGCTTGAATGGAATCTTTTACCTCCAACGCTGGATAGACGGTGCACAAAAGGATTACTTTACCTGCTGCTTGGGAATAACTCGCTCATCGCTCAAGCCACTATGGAGACAACCAGTGATACTACAAAAATCCTAGTGAAGGGTCCTGAATACCTTCGAAAGCAAATGGAACTGGAGAGCGAGACAAAAGGGCGTATGAGTGCGGTGGAGAGGCTCGCTGCAAGCAAACCGAAATATGTCAAGAGCCAACAGGTGGTCAACGCGACTCAGGAGCCAGTGATCAGTCTTGGATCAGCTTCTGTGAGTAGCACTGGGTCTTCTAACCGGAGTTCTAACCGTGGTGCCAAACTTGTTACAAAGAGTGACTCACCTGAGGCTACAGGTGGTGTACAAAGCTGCTCACCGGGGCAGGTACGTCGCTCCAGTTCCAAAAAACGACCAGACTCCCTTCTACTTTACAGGCAGAAATGTGAATTATTGAGAGGGTCTGCAAATGTCCGGAAACACCATGTAACACGTAAGTTGCCGCTCATCTCTGTGAATAAAAACGCTCCGTTACCTGAGGCAGCAGATAAGGAATGTGAGTCTGAGGGCAACAAGGAAATAATCACCATGCCTGAGGAATCTGCAAAGGAATGTAGCTCAATTGTAGTTACTTCTCATCTTGAGAGGAGGAAGAATGGAGTAGTAAAACAACACACCACCAAAAACAGTGATTCTGGGACAAATGTGACAGCTGTTGAGAATACATCTGCTGGTCTCCTTAAGGTTCCTGAGTTTCAAAGATCTGGCAAAGGCGTCAGTCGCTCTCACTCTGACATCAGTTCCAGATACTCCAAAAATTTTGCAGACTTTGATGCTTTTTTCAAGTACTGCGGGCTAGATGGTGAGGTCATCGAGTCTTTGGGTAAGGAGAACTTCTCTGCGCGCTCGGATGAAATTGCAATAAACATCCGAAGTGTCAGCGTCTCTACATCAGACGACGGATTCTCCAGGAACAGTGGTGACAGTGACGGGCTACTGCAGGACGAGTTACATGAAAAGATACGCCAGGGGACGTCAGTTATTGAGCGCAACGCACGGATTATCAAATGGCTTTACAGCTGCAAAAATGCTAAAGAGACAGGGAAAAAGTTAAGAGACCTTGATTGAGATTTCCTCAAAAAAAAAGATTTTTTCAAACGCTCAGTGCCAAATGCTTACCTGAAACTGTTAGATGATACATTTTATCCATTTATCACTGACCAGACATCAAAACAGTGACTGAAAAAGAGGAAATGTTCATGTATTTTTCTGTCCAATGACCCGCTCAGAGTTTCTAAGAAAGCAGCTACAGGTGATTTGTCACTTTACGCTGTGGAAAATATTGA
This sequence comes from Scomberomorus guttatus, assembly GCA_038419695.1. NCBI lineage: Eukaryota > Metazoa > Chordata > Actinopteri > Scombriformes > Scombridae > Scomberomorus > Scomberomorus guttatus. The sequence goes on from CM076462.1 coordinate 14,631,576, forward strand.
CTTCTTTACTATATGTATGTATGTGTGTGTTTGTGTGTTCATGTGCATGCGTGTGCGCCTATATCACTTTCCTTAAGTCTGTGCATACTGCATTTGTGTGTCAATTTCAGCTGACAAATGAAGATGGTTCTGTTCAAACTTGCATACAGCTAGCAGACTGTGTTTTTGTCATGTTTGGACTACGCAGAATGCTGCAGGCCCCCACAAAACACACAGACACACTAACATTGTTATTTTTACTTTTATCACACAGTTGCAAATCAGAACATTCATATTTCACTCATTTTTTTAAAACTCTGTTACTCTAATTTATTGTACGTTTTGATCTGAATACTCTTACTACTCAAATAAGTCTAGTTATTGGCTTACACGTTGTGTTAAGGTATTGAGATTCTTGCCATAAATATTTCAGGTCATCTAATACTAGTGTTCATAAGTTATGTTCCTCAGCAGCGCCTTTAGTGCCCTTAAATCACAATTTATGTAACCTGTCTCTTTCTAAGTTTCTAATCTAATGAGTGCATTCCCCATTTCTCTCCAGGTGAAAAGTGTACATTCCATTGCACACACACACACACACACACACACACACAGTTACAATATAAAAAAAAGTCAATAAGCGAGCTGTGCTCCTTGCATGTTATTGATTCTTATTGACAGTGTTACAACTGGTAAAATCATTAAATTTAACTGCAGCCAAACTAAACAGCTTGAAGGAAGTAGTTACTTCCCAGCTAAGGAATCAGTCGTTCCCCAAGTCCTGTGTGAGAGGAATGTACCTAAATAATCTGATAGGCTTAAATCCAATGACCCGTTGTAACTGTATCTCCACTTCCATCCCAATCTTTGTCTGCTTTGTCTCTTCCCCACTTTCTCTCTCTCTTTCTGTCTTTTAGCCAGGTTTCTTTGCAATGTCCTCCTGATTAAAGCCCAGAGGCTGTAACATGAGGTGGAAAAAAAAGCAAAGGACAGACTATTGTTGACTCAGTGTTACTCTCTCACAGAAACACTGAAACTAACAATATATACTGTATGTATACAGTATGTGAGTGCATACACATGCATACTCAGCTGCACTCATGTTGTAGACACACCTTTCACTTCTCCAGAGGCCTGACTGACTATTTCACATCAAGGCAAGTCATGTCCTGCCCTCTCCACTTGTTTGTAACAACACCCTAAAGTTATTGCTTGATGTTCAGTTATTGATTCAGTGGGAAAAATGACAAATTGAAAGTAGTATTATACCTTCCAGTGGCATTATAAGCTCTGCTTCAACCTATAGAAGTGTATAAAGTTCACTATACGGGACACCTGACTGAAAATGTAGACTACTTGCATTGTTGTGGGCTTACAAGTGTCTTTTCTAAAGGTGTTATTAAGCTCTTATTACGCTCTATTACCACACGTCTAAACACAACTGCAATGTGACCCCACCCTTTACCCAAACCACCACTAATAACTGTTTTTGCTGCTGCCTGTCTAACATTGTTTTTTATACTGAAGTAACCTGTAAATCTTGTCTTATAAAACAGAAATAAAGTTAGTATTTTTTACATGTAAACTATTAAATTTCCACTGAAATGTATTCGTTTTGGACAAATCATTTAATTGATCAGTTGCAATTGAGAGAAAAGTGAATCTGTGTTGTATTCAAATGTTTTAATGCAATTATCTTTAGAAATTGTACAGAAGACATATGTTTGTGAGTAGTCATCTGTGGACAGACACATATTACACAGACTGTAGTGATTAAAAACGTTTTGAATTTACTCTCTATGACCTAAAGGGGGCAGTACCTAACAACAGGACTGAATCTACTTGAAACTCCACGTTACTAGGTCAGTCAAACCTCTGACTACACCGTAATAAAATGTAACAATGCCCAGAGTAACAATTATTAAGTAACCAGTCTGGACAGATGCTTGATATGTTATTTTTAGTTCATTTGAGAGAGACAAAGCAACAGGATTTGCATTAGTGCTTTTGCCAGCAAAGCATAATGTAATGGAAGTAGCTATTCAGACCTTTTCCTTCCTATCACAGACGAATAAGCATGTGTAGACTTGAGACTAGAGACTCATTTCACCAAAAATAGAACTTGAGACGCCTGGTCTTGACAGCTCTTACTGAAGACTTGAATGTAGAACTGCAACAATTAGCCAATTAAGCAATTAGTCAATCGACAGAAGATTAAAATTCAACTATTGTGATAATCAAATAAGTGTTTTAGTCATTTTTTAAGAAAAACTACCAAACATTGTCTGGTTGCAGCTTCTCAAATGTGAGGATTTTAAGCTTTTATGTGTCATAAATGATAGTAAACTGAATATCTTTGAATTTTGGACTGTTGATCAGACAAAACAAGACATCTGAAGATGTCACCTTGGCCTCTTAGACATTATGACGGGCATTTTTCACATTTGTTTTCTGACATTTTATAGACAAAGTGATGATGAAAATAATGACACGTTGCAGCCCTTGAATCCCTAAAAACTTGACTTGACTTGAGACTTGAAAGCAGAAGTTTCAACCATGTATAAATCCAGGATCAAGTTTTTTTTAAAAGGCAGGCCTTGTATAGCCTCACACCTTGGATATTTAATCACTAACAGAAGAGAAAAATGTTCAAATGTGGGTCATCTTGGTGTATCATACGTGGAAATGTTCTTATGAGGACTTGTGCTTCCCTAAAGTTCACAATGATGCTATGAACAGGAACAGGAAGGATCCAAAGCAATAGAGCAATGACCCAGATAAAGTACCATAACTCATCAAGGTCTGAACTTGAAGCTTCTGGTTGCTGAAATCAAATTAATTAAACCTTTTATAATGGTCTATATGTTACAGAAATGTACCTCAATCACACAGCTGTCCAGTTGTCTTGCTCCCATCCCCCATCTCAAAATCAAAACATAAGTACATGTGCGCAGTCCTCTGTCACGTGTAGGAGAAAGCCCCAACAAAACAGAGAGGATAAAAAAACACAGTGATTGACAGCTGCGGCCAGCCAATCCACGACGCGGCTCTGGGTAGCAACAAGAAAAACACTGACGTATCGTCCAATCAGAGAACAGCAGGGGCGGAGACGAATGCGAGTGTCCGCACTGTGTTTACTTCCGTCAATATTTCCAGCACTGCAGGCAGGGCGACAAGAAACAGAAGCAGAGACGGACGACACAACAAAGGAGTCGCAATTGCCTATTAAGGTTTGTATAAATCCCTAGCTGGTATGCCAGTGTTGTTGAGATTCTTCCAGTTCTTCCAGTCGTAATTGTATGTGTTGAACCGACTGACAGCTCGTCTCATCCTTATTTTTTATCGATAAAACGACTCGGACTCTTGCTAAAGCTAGATTCTCTTGTTATTTTTGCAAATGCTCAAGGTAAATGCGTCATAGTCGTTGTCAGGTGTGTTATTAAAGAAATCTGGCTCAGTTTGCCATTTTGCATCTCTGTTAAACATAGATAACGTTTATACATATTTGTTATTTGGCAGCAGTTTTTGCAGATGTTGATATGAATCTATCTATAATACATATGGAAGCAATGAAAGGCCAAAATAAAATAAAAAAATTAAGCAACTGAATACCAACTTGTGAAATTTAACCACTTTTCTTTACATTTACTTTTACTGAATTTATTACATTGATTTTGTTTTGTTTTTGTTTGGTTGGTTGGTTTGAATCCTCCTCTTTAAATATCCAGAAGGTCATTTCAACTATTTTTTATTTTATCTTTCGGGGTTCACAAGTGTCCCAAGTTTCCAGTCACATATCTTCTCTTTGTCAGATCAATGACTGACAGACCTTAACCTGATAGGACAAAGGTCTGATCGATTGATTATCCTCAGTCACGTTGATGTTCAAGTTTGAATTTTTAATCAAAAAATTTTGGTGCCTGAATTTCACCGATTCATATTGAGCAACCATATTTTTTGCCTCAACAAATTATTATGGCCTTTCTTTACTTCCATACAACCCAGAGCTCAAAGATAAATCCTCTTTTAACAGCATCTGGTGAACCCTCCAGGTGTTTGGAGTGGCAGCGACCCTCTCTGCTCACAGTCCCACCTCCAGCTAAAATGCCTTTCTTGGGAAAGGACTGGAGGTCGCCAGGATGGAGCTGGACAAAGACAGAACATGGCTGGAAGAGGATTGTCTTCTATGGACACGAGCTGGAGGACAACAACAGAGAGATCGACTTGAAAGAGTAAGAGCATATCACGTTAACTTTTGTTACCTATATCTGCCTTTTTAATAGTGTTGTTCGATCAGTACTGTCTTCATCAAACTGTATATGTTTATTGAGTTCAGTGTTTTACCAGGTTAGATAACATTTCATTGACCACATACACATTTTAAAAGTGTATTAGACCCTCAGTACACAATTGTCACATGCATTAATGTTGACTTTCAGTGGTATCATAACAGCATTTAAAGTAGCCAAAAAACATGCTTCCCCTTCTGGGTGTTTTTCACATTTTAAATCCTTAAAATACAGTGTCGATGCAAATTACTTTTCTGAGCCCATCAGGATTCAATTTTATTAAACCAGTGTAACCAAGAGTAGATTACATCTTATTAGCCCTGCGACTCTGTTTAAAACCGGAATCTAATGGCTGCCAAGGGTTACTTGAATGTTGATTTGACTTTCCAACTTCCACAAAATACACCATTGTCAGTTGCATTTTCAGGGTATTTGTTGCTTTATTAAACAGAGGACAGTAGAGAGCTGACAGGAAATGAAGGGGAATAGAGGGGGTATGACATGCAACAAAACCAGTATGCTGCGATTACATGGATAGTGTCTTGGCCACCAGGACACCCTGACTGCTGCATTTTACTGGTGATGGCTAGAGATGATATGTTTTGACCATGAATCGTTGTTCTTTACTGTGACCAATGCACTTCTATGAGATATAGTAATAATGCCTGGCTGCAAATTTCCTTCAGGATACTAATAGAGTTGAAATTGAAATGGCTCAAACTGTGACCTGTAGTGAAAATGCTTAGTAGACCAGTGAAAAAGGAGGCAGTGGCCGGGCCATCAGTAGACGATAACACTGGTAAACTTCTTGACCAGACTGTACTGATAAGACCATGGCTACTCACTGTGAGCAAGAAAATCATTCAGTCAACTCTTATCAGGGCCAAAGCAGAGTCTTTGATGATGAGGCGATTTGCATCCCACAATTGCAGCCTGTTGTTACCAAAGGGATGTCATGGCAACAGACAGAATTCAATATAGGGTTGTGCTGGCACACAAGAGGGACATTTTACATGAGACCAACTTGTCGGTGTATCCTGTTAAACCAAAGATAAATATTAAAAGTATAATTGAGGTGGATGTTCAAAAAGAGGAAGATGTTTTTGAGCTGACTTGTAACATGTTTGAGTTTTTACCTCATGTAGATCATTGGGGTCATGTGTTTTTGTGTGTAAACTGATATTTACGAACACACCTTAAAAAACACATCATGCAACCTGCTGTAACACAATAACATTGAGTTAACCAGCAAAAGCCTGTGTCATGATTATCTCTCTGTAAGTTCCCTATTATTATGACAGAAATATATTAAGTTAGGTTGTAGGAGTAGTAAGGCATCAGGATACACAGCAATATCTGATACCTCTAATGAACACAATGCTCACCTCAGTTGTTCTTTTATCCCATACAAAGGCATCTATGTATCTTAACAACTCTGCGAGGGCACAATTGAGCCCTGAAATTCTACAGTACCAGTCAAAAGTTTGGACACACTTTCTTATTCATTAGAATGAGACAGTGAGTCAACATACCGGTTCTTCTGGTACAAGTACACAAGAATAACCTCAAGTTTAAACAATGCCTGTTGTGCGCTTTTATAATACTGTCGCTCACAGGAGTATTTTGTGGGTTGAAACACTTAAATGATCACTGTTTGTTGAGAGCAGCTGAACTAAAAACATGCTCTGCTATTTTTTCTGGTCTATATTACATGTGCCCCTGTGGGCAGTCTAGCTCGCTTTGTTATCTGCAGTAAACATGGGCCGTTTTGGTGCATGCCAACTAGCAATCAGTGTCACATAAAAGGCAGAGACAAGACAGAAGAGGCATCCTTTTCAGTCTATTTGTTTGCTCCTACTTCATATACTGTGTTTTGTGGAGGGTGTTTGCATGTGTTGTTTTTACAGAAAATACCTGTAAATGGTGCATTTAATGGTTTAATATGTATTTATTAGTCCTTCCTGTACATGACATCACATTTCTTCATTGTATTCCGTAGCTACTGGGTACAGATATAATGTGGGAATCTCAGTGCTAGTTGGTGATGTCTCCCTCAGGTCACAATGCTGCCTTTTCTGTCGATCGACCAACAGAAACTCACAGTGCCACATTAGCTTGTCAGCAGTCTTCTCACTAAAAGGCAAAGTCACGGCATCAGACAATAACCAGTGACATCATCTCTTCAAATTGGCCGCTCTCCAAGTGCTACCTCACTCGGAAAGGCAAGTGACCTCATGCAACGGAGGTACATTTGGCAGACCAGCACATGTAGGCTGCGAGAGGAGCATTATGATGGTCACTAGCATGGCACGCAGTGTCGCAGAAGTCGTTTCGGCCGCGTATCTCCTAGCACCAAAACTCTGTCTCTCCTATTATCTGCAAACACTCAAGTGCCAGATAGCTGCTCGAAAGTTAAGTGTCAGCTATTTGCACCTCACTTCCTCTTTCTCTGTGACAGATGATTTATCTAATACTGTCCTCGATAATGTCATCTTCTAGCACATAATAAATGCTATTTGAATGCAACACCTTCCATCTATCTATAGTGCATAACAGTAAGTACAACTGCTAAATATCACACACATACTCTATTTGTTTTCTTCCTCGTTCATGTTGACTTCCTCCATAGCCCTCTTCCTCTTACTGTCGCTCATGTATTTCAGGATATAGTTTATCCACAAATCCTTCTGAACGTTCCCGCTGCTGTCTGATGTCTTGTATTGGTTCTATGGAGGCTGTTGCTCCGCATGCAACCTGTGTGAAATGCTATTGCATTCCTCGCTTGTAATTCACTGTGACAGATTACAGTGCTTGCATGTCGTTTTGTGTGTATGCCTGTGCAATTGGATAAATGGATAGAGACGAGGGATTACTGTAGAGCTCATTCACCCCGATTAGTTGACTTCGCAGTCAGACAAGCAAAGCCATGCCTTTGCTTATGATAGTGAAAAAGAAAATATGTTTCTTAATCCAATAGCATGTGTGTTCACCCGGATTGTGACTGATCATTTTGGTAAGGTAAATATTCCAGCTACTGGAAGCAGATGAACATAAGAGTAAGTACCCTGTCTTATGTACTCTAGGACCATGCAAACCATCGTATCAGTCATTCTCTAAAGCAGTAAGGCCATATTATAAATCTGTCATAAATCCAGTGAGTGTTAACCTATTTAAAAATCAGGGATTAGTCTGGTAAAGTGGATTGTACTGTGATCCTTTCACATTCTTCTTAAGAAGAAACCTTGGTCACACGGTTGATGTAAAAAGTCCCAGAAAATCCCAGGTTCAGTTTCCAGATGTGTCTCTCGCCCGGCTGCATCCCATCAAACAGAACTTGTAGCATGTGTGGGAAGCTGTTGAGGGATCCTGTCTTTGTTGCTGCACTGGTGATGCCTTGTGGTTGCAGACACGGGTGGGATAGCTCTTGGACTGCAACTAACAATTATTTCATTATGAATTCACTTGGTGATTATTTTCTTGATTAATTGAGCCAGAAAACGGGGAAATATGTCCATTCTAATTTCTCTGAGCCCAATGTTATGTAATCAAAATGCTTGTTTTGAGCAAAAAAAGCACAAAACTAATGCAATGGCTTACTGTCATATATACAAAGAAAAGCAGCAAATCCCCTTTTTTGAGGAGCAGGAACCAGCAGATGTTTGCTATTTTTGCTTGAAAAATGACTAAAAAGATTAACCGACTACTAAAAGGTGATCAGTCATTTTCTGTTGATTGACCAAGCGATTGATAGACTAATCGTATCGGCTCTAGGTAGCTCTATGCCCTGTGTGTAGATCAGGCTATTCCAAGCAACCAAATAAAATCTTCTTTGATTAAATTATATGCAGTTAATCTGACTGTGTAGAAGTTTATATTCCCAGATGGATTGCAGCACCACATCCAGCTAAGTGAGTCAGCTAGAAAATAAATGTATAAATGAAAGCACACCTTTACGCAGGTGTAATTAACAATGAATTGTCCACCTGTTAAGTTACTGTGATGTATTTGGCATGTTTTTGATATCATCCCCAACACTGATAACATATTTTTAAGGTATTATTATCTAGTATGATCAGCTGACTGATATATCATGCTCCCCCTAGTTGGTAGTGTTTCCAGTCAGGTGCTCAGCTTCAGCCAATGTATTATTAATGCATGGAGGGTCAAACAGCAGTCCAGTCCAGGGCTTTGATCTGTCAGTTAAAGGTCATGAGAGAGTGTCTGTTTACAGAGGAATACATCTCGGTTCAGATCACAGTTTCGGATTTATTTTATTTGATCTAATTCTGTTATTTTTTGCAGAAAAAAATGTAGCATTTTTCTCACTGTGGTGGTCTGCAAATAGATATATTACATCCTCATTCATCATACTTTTACAAAGGTATTCGGTTTACAGTCCTGTTTACAACAGTGATCAAAGATGTATGGACACTGCTCAAGCAAGTCATTTATATTACAAAAGGCACAGGGAGAGCAAGTTACAAGGGACTGCAGCTTGTTGTCTCTGTGGATGCAACCTCAGGTAGAAAGAGAACAAACAGACTCAAACTACAAACAAACAACTCATACATACAAAGACCTTCCTTTAATTTGACAGTTTTATTAAGTAGGACTAGACACAAAAAGTAGAGTAGTTCTCCCCACAGCAAGGTCTTGATTTATAAAGCTTGCACAACACAGACCTGTTGATAATCTGTATACAGTGTATGAACATGATGTTACATGTTACGTGCTTTCATTTGTGCTTCTACTGGAGCTGAGTCATTTCAAGCCTCCCATGTCAACTTGATGTCAAGTCGAGGTCAGCTGCCAAAATGTTGAGGTCTATCTTATCAGTAATAACAAGGCCACTTATATATCCAGCGACGCCCAGAACGACTGCCAGAAATAACAGAGATCAGATCAGGATTTCATTATGTTTTGCCTGTTTTCTGAGGAAAAAGTCACATCTATCAATCTGTCTCTCAGACCTTGATATATGGCTTCCATCTGCAGTGTCTCCTCCATCATAGCAGACGCTGTGAATCATTATAATTTCATTTTGATTGCCTTTACATCGATCTCTCAGTCTGCACATTATCGCGATTAATCCAAAATGCAGCAGCTAGCTTTTTGACCAGAAGAAGCAATTGGCATTTACTCCCTAGTTTCTTTTCATTGGCTACCTGTGCTATTTAGAATGGATTATAAATTGTAACTCACATTTTGTCGCCCACCAAATATGGCAGCACCGTCACCTGCGTAGGAACCATCATGCCTTGCTACAAAGTCTTGCTCCAGGACTCTTTGCAGTGGTTTGTAGATACATTGTATTTTAGGTGCACTGGTCACACTCACATGCAGTGTTATTAACAAATTCCTCCCATGCTCGCTCTGTCTAAACAGGCTCTGCTGTGACAACAAAGAAAATCTGTTTGTTGGAGATGTGTGTGAGCTCACCACCACAAAGAGGAAAAAGGACTTCTACAACAACAACACCAAATCTCAGTGTGAGTTGCAACAGCACACTATTATACTATATAATCACTATTTTGGCTTTGTGAGGAGTTTGTGGTATGAAAATTAAAGGTCCTTTGTACAAAATAAGCCAAGTAGAAGTACCGGTAGGCACAAGTCATAATTGCAGCGAAGTGGCCACCACCTATTGAAAGCTTTGTTTGCACTGAGATTTATTGAGACTCTTTATTCACTTGTTACTTTATCGAGAGAAATTGTCGTACAGAAATAGACAACATCGTATGTTACAGCTAATCGTGAGAATTACATTTGTAATGTTCATCAGTGATTATAACTCTTTTTGAGTGATATGTTTCGGGGTGTATTTGCAATAAAAGGGAGGGCAACTTTTTCAGGATTTTGGGCAGTGCTGTGTAGCATATGTGGCTTTCAAAACGGATTTGAATGCTCTGTATCTCCACATATCACAGACTCGAATGAGTATATTTACTCCAGTTCTGTACTTACTGATTGGTCAGCTTCCTAAAATGCACATTTCTCTTTGTCTAAAAAGTTGAACTTTGCAGCCGTGCTTCATGCATTTTAATCTAAAAGGATAGTATCAGTTTGAAGAAGTGGAATAGTGTAGACATGCTCTTAAGATCGTCCTTTAAAAGTCTAATTATTATAAGTAATTTGAACAGCCATAGCACATACAGAGGGTGGGCACAATATCATTAACACCTGTGCAATCTCATGTAATCCAATACATCAGCCCTGCAACAAATTCCACATTTCAGAAGGTAACAAAGTTCAGTGTTCGTTGAAACTGGCAGAAATGTTTTAAGTCAAATGTATGTTAATGCCCCCTCTAAAGTAAGGACATTGAACAAATACAATGCAATCCAGCACAACATTACAGACTGTAGACTTAAAAGATAACCCTTCTAATACACCGCTACACATCTATAATCCATACAAACCTTATATTTGCTGTGAGGGTTTTATATTACAATTGCATTAGATTGCACAGGTGCTCATCATACTTTGTCCCCCCACTTCACAGTCTGTACATTCACTCCAACAAACTGTGTCTTTTTTTCTGTCTTTAGTTGTTTTCAGGGATAAATGGATCTACGTACAGAAAGGGAGCACAAAAGAAGTGAGTGCTTGATCAGTTTCTTGGATTTTCACATACAGATTTTACTTGCTGTTGATTGAAACAGCAGCGTTTATTTTAATAAAATTATTCTTTATTGATCTGTATGTGTACATGTATACAGCGACATGGATACTGCACGCTCGGTGAAGCGCTCAACCGTCTAGACTTTTCCAGCGCCATTCAGGACTTGAGAAGATTCAACTATGTGGCAAAGGTGAGCAATGATGATCACACGTGTTCAAGACGAATACCTTTTTAAATTGTTGTACCACTTGCCTGCCTCTGACTGTCTTAACTCTGTCTCTCACCCACAGCTTTTCCAGCTAATAGCCAGGTCTCAGCTGACGTCTTTGAGTGGAGCAGCCCAGAAAAACTATTTCAACATACTAGAGAAGATCGTACGAAAGGGTAAGGAGACCTGGGACGGACTGAGCAGGCAGACCCTTTCTAAGTAATCTTTCTTATGTCAGACTTTGTTAGTAGAGGCTTTATATTTTACAGAATGTCTTTACCAAATGGTAAGACTCAGAAGAGTTACTACTGTTTAGTCACAGCAGTCTCACTGCCTAACCACAAAACCTGTAGGACCAGTGTGCTCCATCATTATGGGGTTGTGGTTCCTGAAGGAGCAGACTACAGATCTAGACTGAAGTTCAGCCTGCCACATGTGCAGTATAAAGTGAAACTAATATGGTAAGATAAGTAATGCGCTTAAAATTCAGCAGTGTTCATTTGAAACTGTGGTATTTTTCATCATTCTTTACAAGGATATTTAGTTGGTTTTTTTTTTGTAATCTGAGGCTGCCTGAATGTGCATCAGACAAATATTGGTTATTTTCAGCAATGAACATCTTTTTTCCAGACACCCATTAATCTCTTCCATGCAGTTATAGATATTTTTAGGTGCTCTTATGAAGAATATGGCTGGTGATTTTCCATATTTGTCTTATTGTCAACAAATCTCATGCGCAGAGCCAAACCAACAATGAATTAATCCTACTTACAAGTATTATGTGTGTATCCAAAGCCTCATTTATCGTATTCGTCTGTGCCGTAGACCCCTGTTGTTGTCCAAAAACTATTATATATATAATATATCAGGCTTTGGATACACACACAATACTTGTAAGTGGATCAATTTATTGTTGGTTTGGCTCCGCACATGAGATTTGTTGACAATAAGCAAAATATAGAAAATCGCCAGCTTTACCCTTTAATTTTAGTGGCATCTTGGAAAAGGAAAGATTTTGTTACATTATGATTATTGTAACCACCAGATATTACATTGCATTTTTGTTTGGTTGCTTGGTCAGGTTTTGGCCACTAATGTTTTGTTTGTCATATGTTTTGTTTTCTGTTTTGTTTTTTTTAATTTGGACACTAGTCATAGAGGACCACTACAATCCGCGCCTTGTCAAGGACTTGCTGCAGGACCTGAGCTCAACACTGCAGAGTCTGACTATTCACGTTGGCAGGTGTGTCCTCGTGGGCAACGTCAACATCTGGTTGTGCCGACTGGAGACCATTCTCAAATGGCAGCAGCAGCTCAACAACCTGCAGATCCCCAAGGTAGAAAGTTGATGTATGTGTATGGGTTTTGCATTCGTGTTTCCTTTTCTCGCTCACTTGTCATGCTGCTTCCACTTGTAAGCTGAGTTTAATGAGTGAGGATTGTGAAATATGGTTCAATTGCACATTGAATGCTCAATGGTAACACTTCAGCCTCGGCGGAAAAGCGCTTATGTGATGTAAGAATATTAAATTTCTCACTGGTGATTATCTCCTCAGCAAATGTGCAATGGCAAGTCATTCAACGACTTGCCGCTGCTCATGCATAATAAGATCCTCTACAACCTATCTGATGCCCATGACATCATTAACCTGGGACAGGCCTCGCCTACGCTGCACATCCTCAGTGAGAACAGGACGCTGTGGAAGAACCTGTGCCACTTTCACTTCGCGGACAAACAGGTGAGAAAACAACATATTCGATCATAAGACACAGATTTTTAAAATACTTTAAAATAGAAGTATCAATGCCAAAGGGATGACTGCCAAGGAGTTCACCTGTTGACCACTAGAGAGCAGGATTGCCACAGTTTACTCACCGCTCACAGTTTTCTCTCTCTCTCTCTCTCTCTCTCTCTCTCTCTCTCTCTCTCTCTCTCTCTCTCTCTCTCTCTCTTTCACACACACACATAGACACACTCATCCCACACTTATCGCATAAACACCCACTCGGGTTTAGTGTTAATGAGAAATTGTCCTCAATTATATCTAATTACACTTTGTTCCGGTTATAATTACATTCCTGTCCCCTGTGTTTTAAAGCGCTGATAAATGGCTTCAAACTGTGTGTTCCTTTCCATTCGTGTGTGTGTGTGTGTGTGTGTGCTTGTGTGTGTATGTTAATGCAGTTCCGTAGGAATTTGGTCCTAACCAAGAGTGACAACGTGGACTGGAAGCTGATGTACTTCACCCTGCAGAAGCATTACCCAATGAAGGAGCAGTACGGCGACACCTTGCACTTCTGCAAACACTGTAGCATCCTCTTCTGGAAGGTAAACAAGAGTGGAAACATACCTGCAACCACATTTATTAGTCATGTAGAAAACACCTCATTACAGTGCTTAACAGTACTTTGGATTAAACTGTTCATACATTCCCTACATACACTGGAGCTTGTATATATATTGAAGGTCAATGTTAAAGGAAGGTTAACAGGATGGGTTTAGTGTTTGCTTTTATCACCTTTCAGTGCTGTGCAACTCAGTAGAAGCTGGTGCAGATGTGTGTGTTAATTATACCTGTGTTTATCACTGATATCTTTTACACTGTATGTAGTTTCAAGTTAGTACCAGGACACATTGTATTTACTGGGCCAAAGAGACAAAACATCCATTATAATTTTGTGCACTCAGACAAAGTTTCAGAGACGCTTTGGTCCAGTCACACAGCCTCTCTCACACTGATAGCTCTCTCTGGCAGGCTTCAAGCAAGTAATGTCAAATAGTTATTGAAATCCTATCTTTATACTATAAATGTTTGGCTCTCTAAAAAAAACACATTCTTCTTTGACTAATTACAGATCAATTTACTGTTAAAACTTGAGGCCAGCGTAAAAAAAAAAATGCTGTTTTCAAAACAATGCTCTGATTATTCAAAAAGGAACAAACAAGTCACGCATATAAGCACACAGTAGCGCTGCTGTCTACCAATACAATGGATTCTGTGAACTCATGTGCTCATACATGTATATGTAGCGGTTACTTACTGACTCATGAGATCTGACCTTTAACCACATGTAAGATATGTGAGTTGAGTTTGAGTTAATAACATCTGGGGAATATTTGTATATACACAAACTAACTTGGATTAAAAATGCAGCAATCCCTATTTTTATCCCTTTTGATTATTTACTACCCACAAAAGCTGTTATACTCCTTGGCTTGTTCCCTGTACTGTTTTAACCTCTGCCCTCTCCCTCTCCTCGCTCGTCTCCGTTCCTTCCTGCCTCCCCCGCTGGTTCCCCCTCTCCCTGATTCTTTAAGGATCGCCACCTGGCATTGTTATTCAAGGTACCTTCTGTCCCATCATGCCTTTCTGTTGTTGTCACTTCCCAGCTTCTGTCATGCCCCCCACCCCCCCATGTGATCCCATTTTTATCTCATGCTTTGCGTTAAGCTTTGTCTTGTTTCACTTGATGACATCGTGTTTTGCTCGAGGAGTGTTTAGTAAACAGTGCCACACTTTCCGCTGACTTTTTAAATCCTCTAACTGCATTCTTGGATCACCATCTTTTTGTTGGATCACAACATCCTCTGAATGTCTTAAATTTCATGTGTCTGAAAGAAAACGGTCAGCTGTCATTTTTTTGTGTAACACTCATATTTAGACAAATGTTTCTATGTGTCTACTAATGTCCAGGATCAGGTTGCACCAGCTATTTGTAAATCCATCACAGAATAAAACTGCTAACTAGTTTAAAACTAGTGATTTACTAAATCAGGTTGCACCATTAAAACTTAGAGCAAGTGAAGACCTCAGTAATGTGCTGTATATGTAAATGGGTTGCCATGAAACATCTGTAGCGCTGTCTAATCCAAAGTAATCACAAGCTGCAAGTAACAATTTCCAAAAATAACAGTTTCAAGGCACCATGCAATATACTTAACTGTCAATCCTTTCCAAAGGTTCTTTGTTTTATATTTATTTGTATACATGGAGAGATGTGTGTGTTTCAGAATTAGTAGTATTCATGAAATATGCAATTATGCAAACTTATGTGCTCATTTAGTCTGAATTTACTGTCATAACGTTTTTTTTATTTGAGATATATTGTGTTTTATAGTTAAAATCTGTGATGATGCTGGTTAACTCAGGTTATTGACACTTATTGTCATAATAAGATATGTCGATGATATTCCAAACCACCACTAATATTCTTTACTCTCAACAGGTCGTGTATTAGCAAGCTATCAGTTGGTTCAGTTAGCTACATAACAGTTATACCTGGCAGTTAGTAGGTGTATCTGCACTTACATTGTTAGCAGAGTTTTGAACTTACTAACAGCTGATGCAACCTGGTTTCTGTGTACTACTTTATGTGTTATGTGAACATTGTGCTTTCATGGTGATGATTCGCTTGTTGACTGTCTCCCAGGACTGCGGCCACCCGTGCACAGCCAACGATCCAGACAGCTGCCTCGTGCCCATCTCTCCGCAGCACTTTATCGACCTCTTCAAATTCTAAACCCGCAAGAGAAGCGTGCGTTTGCCCTCACTCCCGAACCAAGAGTGTGTACGAGACCTTGATGTCTTTGACCCAAATACAAAGGGCTTCAGCCGAAATGACTTTTTTTTTTTTTATGTCTTCTTTTCCTTACGCACAAATGTTTCCACAAGACATAGGAAAGAATAAATGTGTACATTTCTTGATTTTGAGAATGTTGGTGATAGGCAAAATATAAAAGGAACTTTTATGTTTTTCCTCCTTCCGCACAAAATGTTTGTCTTCTTATTTTTTCTATAAGAAAAAATAATATGTAAATGTTATATGAATTTATATGTAAAAGGGGTTGTAGCGTGTCTATGGTAGGTAAGTGATGATAGGAACAAATGTGTTTGGGTTTTTAAAGAAAATGGCAAAAGGTGACCATTTACCGTTCCGTTAGAATAAACTGATTTATGTGTTTATTGTTTATTTAATGGGTTTAAACTATTCTGCTTTTTGGTCTGTTTTGTTACGGTGGTGTTTTTCTGCAATAACTGAATGCATGTAATGTTTGAGTCTCTGTTTACAATCTGTATGTTGTCCTTTGTGAATACTTGCTGTGCTCTGTGTACATTGAAGGCACTGACACTAAAGAAAATAATGTAAATCTCCATTAGGCGTACACATTTTTACAATCTACTTTTGTCAGAGCTGTCAAGCGACAGATGGGAAATGTAAAAGGGGGGAGGGGAGGGGGGTTTGTATCCTTTCTCCAACTTTTGTAATATTCCTTTAACATTCCAATACTTTTGATGGTACTATCATGACTTTTATGGAACAAGAACTAGCTATACAATAATTAAATATTTCCAAAAAACTTGTTTTTGTTTTTTTTCTGGGTCACTGGAAATTATTGTCCTTCTTTTTTTAGACTTTGCCTAATAATAGTTTACAGTCCTTAGATTTGGACATTACAGTCATCACAGTGATTAAATGTCTATCCACCTAAAAGCTGAAGATAATTCTTTATCACTAAACACACAAGCAAATTCCCTGATTCATACGTTTCCTATTATGTTGCATTACAGTGGGAGGTAACCTTCAAGGCACAAGCTGGCTTAAAAAAAGTGTTCAGAAGATGGATTAACAAGATATGAAACAGCACTCTTATAAAGATGTGGAAATTGTGGAAAAAGATTTGGAAAATTGTAGCAAAGTGTTGTTTTACTGGACAAAAAAAAATCTTTTTTATTATCTAAATGCCTTCAGATGAAGGGCTTTAGTGGCCTGTTTCTGTTCTGGCCACTGTATCAGTGAAAACCATCTGTGTGTTGAAAGCAAAGTCCGGTAAATCAAGACTTGTATTTACTCCAGACTGCAATGTGTTGAAAAAAGTAGAGCCAGACTGTCAGAGTAAATCTTTATTCTGTTTGGGAAAATGTGGCCCAGCCTTTTAGAGAATAAATACAGGATACAGGCATCCTTGGCAGTGGACCTGTATCTGTGTACACTCCTGGCTTCAATGAAGCGGACATCAGTATCAAACAAATTCAGCAAACAGATAAAAACAAAGAAAAGACCAGAAGAGAGAAGCTAAGACCAAAACAATTTTCTTATTCACCTAAAAAAAAAAATTAAAATAGTTGTAGAAATGAAATTAGTCTTCATTGTCTCAATCATTAACAATATACAGCATTAAAGAACTGACCAGCTTTTAATAAATCAAGTTGAATCAAACACTTGTGCTACTCCTGCTGGTGAACTAACGCCATTTGTATTAGCGGCTGGTGCAGCAGAGGTGCATACTGGATTGACCCACATGCACCTGCATGGACATTGTGATAAGCACATCAGGTTTGTGGTCAGAGGATAAATGGGTCTAGTTCAAATTTACAGCAAACACATGATGTCATTCTATCGATACAAGGCACTTCACGGGTGCACGGTGTCACTGTTTTCTTGAGAAGCGGTTTCAGTATAAACAGAGTTTGGCTTTCATCTTTTCATCAGCAAAATTATAAATATAATTCAGCATGAGATTAAAATACGCACCAATCAATGATGCTGAGGGGGGTTGCCTTGATTTTTGTAACCACACAAGTGTTCATGATGTTTATTACCCCCAGATACTCCCAGTACAACAGCAGTACTTCAGACACCTTTTCAAATCTCCTTTGCGATGCTAACAGAGATTCACTATAACAAATGTGCATGCATGTCCACCCACAAACTCACTTCACACACACACACACACTGTATACACACCGGTATTCCAGATCCTAGAAGTATTTCGCAAGTGTCATGATTGCAGAGTCTTAAGCCCATTATCGATTTCTAAGATTTCAGACTCACATTTCCTCGCTCAGATGCTGTAACTGCATAGACATGAAGGAAATGAAACTCATTTTTGCATGATAAAGTCTTCAGTAGCAGGTTTGCATATATCAACAGCCACAAATACATTTCACACATTTCTTGGCAATATAAAACATCTAAATGCCAGACCAGTGGATATCACGGTACAGTAGTGTAAGGCTTCAATTTGTTATAATTTACAGTTTATGTCAGTGATTCAAACTGGCAGCCCTGCTTTACCAAACTGGCAGTCCTGCCTAAAAAGCCCAAGGAAAAAACTGACATATCTTGTCTTCAAGGACTTCGAAGCTAAAATAATATGGACAAACTTCTTGTGTTACGTTCAGGGCTACACTACAGCATCTCAATACCAGTTAACATTAACACTGGTTTTGTCCAGAACTACACTAGAGAGACAAGTAGATATTTGGTTCAGGTCTTCATCCTCTTTATTGGTGGTATACAGGTGAGGAGGGAGGTGCATTGAAGGTAAAAATGACTACTATTTAAACCCCTCCCATGCGCTCTCTGACACAATCCCTCTGCTGATCCTACTGATGCCGGCCAGCTTGACTTTGGCGCGGGCTGTCCACCTGACGGCAGCCGTGGAATCTGACAGGTTAGCATAGCGGGAGGAGTCCTCCTCCAGACCCCGTCCCGCCCAGGAGGCCAATTCTAACGGGAGGCCTAAAGAGTTGGGGAAAGACACCGGCGAGTCCCCTTTCTTGCTCTTGTCCTCTGGAGCTTCGTCGGTCACAGTCTCGTTTAAGTTGTCGAGGTGAGGCGGCTCCCAGCCCTCTATCTTCTCCAGTTTTTTGGTGGGTGAGATTTGCCTCATTGTCATGGTAACGCTTTCCCAAAAACAGTGACCCTTCTCTGGCTTGTCCTTCTTTTCCTTCTCCTTCTCATCATCCTTGATTTTCTTGTGAGACCTTTAGAGAAACACATAAAAAGAAGATGATAGCTACAAACTTTAAAGCTACTGTTGCACAAAATTTCACACAAAAGTTACTGGGGTCTAACTTGACCACTCACATTGTAACTATAAATAGGACATTGGCTGGGTGGGGAACGGGTGTGTATCAGACATCTCAACACTGCAGAGTGGAACTTTCCTCATACAGCGAGCCATTATATAGGAATTCCCGGTTGTTTGTGACAGAGAGGTGATTAATTAAGGTTTTCCTCTTCATACATGTTCCACTTCCTCAAGGGGTCTGAATGTTAATAACTGCTCGTAACTTAACCTCCGCCTTACATATAAACACATACAAGTAGCGGGACGTGACTCCATTATTTCTCGTCAAGTTTGTAAATATTTGCGGCACACTTGACCAGTAATGGCCACTGAGTGCATCTCCATTAACATGATGTGAACAAGGAATAGTCTGTGCAGGTTAGGGTTCCACGGATTTGCAGGCTGGTAGCAACACATTAATATTTCAGCACAAAGTTACATACAGTAAACTGGAGCTAGTACTGTTGAAAAGTAGTTAAAACTTAAACTATTTTCAGGCCAATGTTGCAAACTGAGAATCCTCCAATAGACATTGAAATAAGTGAACTTACTGTAATTTCACACTGAAACACAAAAAATTTACTTCCATTAAGTGGCTTAGCTGGGTGACCTGTTCAGGGAACTATTTAAGGTGGCTTCAACAGTAGAGGACATCACCTAAATGGGGACTGATATTTAATATTTAGCCCAATATCTAAAGTTTTTATTGATTGGCTTCTAAAAGGAAGCAGACAGATGTGTAGTTAGCTCGTTTAAGTTAGTGTACCATACCACAATGTGAAAATACTGCATTTGAGTGGTTAAAGTCTTGCCTTAAGAATGTTTGTCAAGTAAAAATACTGATTAGCAGGATAAATTAATAGTTAGTAAATGATTTTACTAATGAAGTAAAAAGTATAACATTTTACTCTAAAATGTAGTGGAGCAGAAACAAAATTGAAATGCTCAAGTAAAGTACAAATACCTCAAAATTGTATTTAAGTACAGTACTTGAGTAAATAGTTACTTTCCACCTCTGATTAAATGGTTTTGTAATTATAAAGTTAGACTGTGGTGCTGCTGGAAAGTAATTATCTATGGCTGAGTTATCGTGTGTGTAACCTCACCCTCTGCGGTCAGCCAGTTTGACTCCAGTCAACAAGAAGTGCTCATCATCTTTGGAGGAGAACATCTTCTTCTCCCTTCTCTCTTTCTTGGACATGATCTTCTTCACCTTGGCCTCCTGACAGAAACCATCAGACAAGTGCATTGGATTTTGAATTGCAGCGCTGAAATGAATAACCTCATCTGTTGCACGTTAGCTTGTTATCTCTGATGCCTATTTGTAAGTGATTTATACTCCCTGAAGAGAGTGATTTCACAAAGTCAACTTTTAGAAAAACAGCTTGTTCAGATTGATGGACGTGCATTTTTGAAATTCTGTAATGGGCGTCACTGGCTCTGAAATCCCAAACCGAATATTCATCCATCATCCATCTATACCTTTAAAAAAGGAATCACAAAGGTAAAAAGAAAAAAGTATTTTTGCAACACCGATCGTCTTTTAAGGAATTGTTGTTGTTCACTTTCTTGCCTAAAGTTAGATGGGAATATTGATAACACTCTCATGTTCGTATGGTAGGATATTAAGCTCACCAGCAACCGGTTATCTTAGCTTAGCATAAGGACTGGCAGCAGGGGGAAACAGCTAGCCTGGCTCCGTCCAGTGGTAACAAAATCAGTCTACAAGCACCTCAAAAACTCACCAAGCCCTTATAACTCATTTGTTTAATCTTTAGAAAACCTGAAGCACAAAAATGACATGTTGAGATTTTGGACTATTTCTCTGCTGGTTACTGCTGGTAGGTGGATTTTGTTACAGACAGAGCTATGCTAGCTGTTTCATCCTGTTTAAAGTTGTGTCTTTGTGCTAAGCTAAGCTAACAAGCTGCAGGAGGTAGCTTCATATTTAGCATGCAGATGTGTGGCATCAATCTTCCTATTTATCTCTCTGCAAAAAAAAAAAAAAAAAAGTGGGCATGTTTCCCAAGATGTCAAACTGTTACATTAAGATTATACCACTACAACCAAATAGACATGGGAACTTCCTTACTGCTGTTGATCAAAATCCTTTTGAATTCCAGTTCAGTGTTATAGATACAGAGAGAGAGAAAGAGCTTGAGTGGCACTGACTTGGCAGTAATGTACGCCACATTCCAGTGGAAGACCCTCCACTCCCTCTGAATCCCCCCCCCCCCCCCCCCCCCCCCAAGGACTCCCACATCACATCAGAATTCCTCCCTACCCTCGCAGCTTTCCTCTGAGCACAGATACCGCCCTCCTCAGAGATTATGGAACAAACTTTTGGCTCTGTTTCTCCCCGTGCCTGGGAAGAATTCCCAATGTCAATTGTCAAGGTCATAACGTTTACTCCTACTTGCATCCATGCATGCCTTTGCTTTACCGTTATCAAAACACTCTCAGCATTCACAATATCATTTGATGAATGGGTTTGACCCTTGTAACCCCTTCAGAGTGCTTCTTTTGTTTCTATGTTTTATCTATGAATGAGCTGCGCTGTGCGCAGCACGCTGACACACACGTTTAATCTCTCCTGTTTCGTTCTCCGTGTTTGAGACCAGAGGATGTGACAGCGGCTACAACAAGCAAACAACTAGCTGGACATGAAAGCAGTCGTTTCTCAAACCAAACAGGAACACATACAATAAGATCTGTCACTAGGTCTGAGATCAAGCTACAAAATGTCAGTTTAGATAACAAACTTTTACAGAACAGTTTGTCCTACGGGCATATAGGCCTCACAAGCTCTCTTTTATCTAACATACACATGAGAACACTTATGATCCCACTCATGAGCTCTTCCCATATTCAAAACTATGTGACATGTGATGGATTTTTTAACTGTAAACACTTTCCTCAGCCTAACTTCAGTGCCTACAGAGGCAGGCACTGTTGCTGATAAGTGAAAAATCAAATGTTCTGCTCTTCGTCTCTCGTCATCACCAACACGCCTGAGTTTGCCTGCCAGTTTCTTGGAGTTTATTATCATCAGAAATATTTACAAAATGTTATATCAGTCATTTCAACATCATTTCTACTTTGAGTCTCTTTCTGCATCTCTCCTCGCTTCGCTTCTTGTTTCCTGTGTGCCGTCAAGTGTAAACCGTTGATCAGATTTGCTGTAGTTTTGTGGAAAAGAAACCAGAGATGCCAAAAGAGATTGAGAGTGTGTGTGTGTGTGTGTGTGTGTTTGTGTGTGTGTGTATGTAGCTAAATTCCAGCTTTATATGTGCATGCGTGCATGTGTGCACATACAGAGGCCTGCCTACTCACTATTCTCTTCAGCCTTAACCTCCGGCCCTCTAGATCCAAAGCAGCTCAGTGCCCAGTAATCTCTCCGGCCAAGAAGTAGGTAAACCAAGCAGCTCACTGAGCTCGCTGTGTGGGGGAGCGCCACAGCTTTACTTACAGCTCCACGACTGGCAGAACAATAGAGCTCTTATTGGACCAAATTTTTCCATCCATACCTCAGAGATTAAAACTTAAGAGATTAAACAGGCATTTTGGAAATATTGTACAAACTCCACATATTAGACACATTAATTTCATAAATCAGGAATCAAGTTATTATTTAGCTTCAAGTATTGGCGGCTCTGCATGGGTTCATGAGTTCAGTTTTATCCAGGGCTTCATCTCTTACCTGTTTCTCTCTGCTATATGCTATCTTTAAAGGCTGCGACTAACAATTATTTTCAGTATTGATTTATCTGTAAATTAGTTTTAGCTATAAAGTGTCTTCAAATTCCCCAAAATATTCAAGTTACAATGATATAAAACTGAGTAAAGCAGCAAATCCTCAAATTTGAGAAGCTGGAACACCAAATGTTTGGTATTTCTTGATCAGTTACTCAAATGATTAGAGCTGAAACGATTGACAGAAAATTAACTGTAACTTTATCATTTAAGTCTGCTTTTTTTCTACCAGCTTCTTAATTGTGATGATTTGCAGCTTTTCTTTGTCATATGCGACAGTAAACTGAATTTTAGACCAAAAAAGCCATTTGAAGACGTCACCTTGGGCTTTGAGGAAGTCTTACGGGCCTTTTTCATTATTTCTATCATTTTATAGACCAAACGATTAATGGAGAAAATAATTGGCAGATTTATTGATAATGAAAATAATCGTGGGTGCAGCCCTACAAATGATTAATTGATAATCCAAATTATTTGGCAATTCATTTTCCGTTTGTTTTGCTTAATAAATGTCATTAGAGAGAAATGGATATACACTCCCTCTATCAGCCCATTACAGGGAAAGGTAAGGAGTCCACGTCCACTTTGTGTGTCCTAATATGAGCATAAAACAACCGGCGGTGGAAGAATTGTAGCCTTCCACAGTGTCAGAGCAGTCTGTGGCTATTTTCAGCCCTGTTTTTCTTCCACAGTGATTGTTCCCTTCCAAATAGCCCAGCTCCTCGAAAGAATGCTGCGTTTCCTTCCCTTCTGCCGCACAGCCACCCCTATCCTCCCAAACAGGACAGGTCATGAAATATGTCCTGTGAACTAAGTCACCTACAGTAGATATACGTACAGTAGGCAGCCAGCCAAAATACAAAGACAATACACTGTGTGTGTGTGAGTGTGGGTGAGGTTTACATACTCAGAAGAGTTCAAACACAACCACACCTTTGAGTAAAGACTTGTTGTCAACACAGATCAGGAGATACATACATATCTCTCATGAACAAAGACACAGCACATAATCTCATTCACACACACAATGTACTGGACTGTGCACAGCTGCAGATAAAGTCGCCTTCACACACACGGGACACTTTACTTAAACCCACATCGTAAAATGGTTTTAGCGTTTATGAGATGTTCCTCAATAGACTCACTTTGGCCCTTATCCTAATTTACACTTTTTACACAAACCTTTTGCCAATAAGGACAAAAATGACCAAACATTAAAGATATACTCCCTGAATTTTGTCTTGAAGCTCATCTGTGTTGAGTTTCAAACCATTAACCGTCAGCTGGGGGTAAATTTGGGGATTCAGGATTGGGTCGCACCAGCTATTCATACGTAAACCCATCACTAAGTTTGTATGTAAAGTCCTTCCTATGTTACTAGTAATTACTAGCTAGTTTCAAACAAGTGGTTTACTAAATGCACCATTAAAAACATTAAAAAAATGTATTAGCCAGTAAAGACTTTAGTAATGTGGAAATTGGTTGCTAGGTGTGTGTAGTGCTGTCCAATCGAACAATCAGTGATGTTAACAGGAAGCTATAACATAATGTCAAATATAACAGTTTTTAACAGTATACTTGACTTTGTTTTACCTACTGTATATATGTGTACACGGAGAAATATGTGTGTTTTAGTGTTAGTGTAGTCATTAGAATGAGCCGGAAAACACCAATTACACTAAGCTAACCGAAGGTATTTGGTCAATCAGTCCAACATTACAGGTGTTTTTGTAATTTATTAGGTATTATGTTGTTTTAGTGACATGTAACTTAAAATGTCTTAAAATGTAACATCGTTTTTAAACAGCATTTTAATCAAGTGACAAGTCAGAACATTTCATTACCTCTTTTACTCTTCAATCTAATCGCAAGCTCAACTTGGTTATTTGGTTCAATTAGCTATGTAACAAATACACCTGACAGTTACTGGGTGTAAATACTAAACTATTCTTACGTAAGAGCTATTCTGTGTGGTACAACCCTTTTTAGTATGGTGATACTTGAATCTCCACTCAGTTAATACTCACATTACAGCTAGGCTGAGTTTGAACTTGTGTTGCAACCAGTTCAGGGCAGCAGTTGGGTGCTATAACAAATGTATAACTTAAACCATACAATTTAGGGTAACTCAGGTCTTAGTTTTGTAGTTTTTTGCCCATCATTTCTATCAGTTTTGATAATACTCTACTTAAAGTAATGACATCTCTACAACAAAGCATGATGTATCCCCAGATCTCAACAACTTGGTGTATGTTATTAATACTGATAGGAATGATGGCCAAAGCTACAAATATAAGGGCCAATTTCAGATAAACCAGAATAATTCTTTAACCCTTTTACCCTAAACTGCAGTAATCCTAATTCTAACATCAGAAAATCCACTGAAGGACAAACCAAAATGACTCCAAAAACAACACACACGCATGTGCCTTAACAACAAACAAGACAGTTTTACAGTGATAAGGTTAAGGATAAGACCAGGAATGATGACTGAAGGCTGGCATGTTTACAGATAAACACTGCAGCCTCAGCACTCCTCTGCTTTACCTCAGCTACACCTTGTGATCATCTGGTGCAAAGAAACAGCCTGAGAGAGTAGGCGCTTTCGGACCGGAGGAACTTCTCCATAGTTCTAAGAACTGTTGGAGGAACAACTCCCCTTTTATTGTGTCCGCACTGCAGGAACTGGGAACGATCGTAGTTCTTAGAACACCATTTTGAGGGACTTTTTTAGCCTCTACTTCAGGGTAGGTACTCTCCCAACACAAGAGTTGCGTGACGTAAGTGTACGTTGATTGGTCAAACACATGAGCCAATGTA
Source organism: Scomberomorus guttatus (assembly GCA_038419695.1). Taxonomy (NCBI): domain Eukaryota; kingdom Metazoa; phylum Chordata; class Actinopteri; order Scombriformes; family Scombridae; genus Scomberomorus; species Scomberomorus guttatus. The sequence continues at coordinate 14,657,102 of CM076462.1, forward strand.
GCACCAGCAACCACCATTGTTATATATTTACATAAAGTATACATATTTTCGTCTCCTTTCTAACTCTGTTATTACCATGAAACCCATGACACACAACAAACACACAGCTTCGATCACGGCGTCCTCCTTGTTGTTATTGTTGTTGTTGTTGTTGTATCTCGTGCAAAAGTGACGTTCTATACCAACCACCAGCCGGCTTAAAACACTTCAGCGTTCCTATTGGCGGTGCAAACATACAAAAAGCCCTTGAGGGTATTTAGTTCTCGGGGGAGCTTCCCAGTGGGTAGTTCCTCACAGGGAGCCCAGAACTGTTTGGTCCAAAAGTGCCAAGTGTGTGTGTGTGCACACGTATGTGCATTTGTTCTGTGTGTGTGGGTTATTGTGTGTGTGTGTGTGTGTGTGTGTAAATTGGTGATGCTGAGGTCAATTAAAGGATACGGGAGCGCTGTTAGTGACATAAGTTACACAACCATGAGTGTGATGACATAAATCTGATATTATGAACGTCTGCACGTGTGTGTACAGTCAAATATGTGAGAAGATAAATGCATGTTGGCTGAGTGCAGTGAGGTAACTGTCAAAGGTAAAACTGCGTAAATTGAGTATCAGTTGGGAAGCAGATAGTGTGTCTGTGTCTGCGTTACGTCCAAATAGTTGCGCTGTTTACCTTGGACACGGCTGTGACGGCTTCCTCCTCCTCTTCCTCTCCTTCTATGTCTTTGTCCTAAGACACACACACACACACACACACACACACACACACACACACATGAACCAGCGGTGAGTTAACACAAATAGCAACCCCCCCCCCAACACAAACACACACACACACCATCCACAGTTTGCAGCAGGGATGCTGTACGTGTGTGTGTGTGTGTGTGTGTGTATGTGTGTGCACGTGTGTATGCGTGCGTGTGTGTGTGTCTGGAGTGTGTGCAGACTTTCCTGTAAAAGAAAGAGGGTAGCCTTTTTGTAGAGCTGTAACATAAACACACTGTGTTTGGAGGGCGAGATGGAGGGATGGATGGAGGACTGAGGAAGAAGAGGGGGAAGCCACTGAACTCAGAGGGGACATTTAAACAAAAGAGAGGGAAAACAAATCCATGACCTATTGCTTTAACAGCGCACATGACACCATTTGCGTATATAAAGCAGAGCTATTTCAGTTTCATTGTGCTTCAGGCTTTTTTTTTCCCATTTTCAGTATATCCTTTGTAAAATATTTGTGTTATTGTCTTATTTTATGTTGAGGGACTTTGTAACTTTCTTTTGATAAGTGTTACACATCTAAAAATAATGATGATAATGATAAATGACAAATACATAAAAATCCAGTGTTTTTTTTCCACAATGACCCGTTAAAGAAGCTATATGGAGATAGTTACACATTAACAAGACTATAGAAACAGAAAGTGAACAGCAAAAGTTGTTGCCAAGTCATCAACAAATACAGTAAGTGTGTAAATAAATAAGCAAATATAAAAATGAGCAAACAAGCACACTCTGGTAAATATTCATTACTTATAAGTACAGCCATTATTTTTTACTGACATTGATATTCTTCATGTTTAATGTTTTTTTTTTTTTAATTTAAAAGTGCTTGGATTAATCCAGTAGTATCATTTATCTAATGTGTTTCTCTCATTGTCACAACTAAGACAAACTAACATATAATAATACTATAATGATACTTGTCACTTGATCTTGTGTCAAATATAAAGCATACCTTCTTGAGACAAAGTCCTGTAAATATCTCTACTTTGAACTGAGATTATGACTACTACACCTAAATTTAGACAGATTAGTTTTCAAAAAAATCAGTCTTTAACAACTTAATTACACTGTTATTACACAGAGGATTAAACCTCATCATGCCAATCCTGAAGATCCATATCCTTGAGTCTTAGTTTAAACAGACCTTTAATGTCCCCAATGATGCCATAACAATGATAAGCTATTCATTCAGAATGCTTTTAACCGCAGAAATACGTTCTGACTGGTATTTACTGTGGTCACAGACTTGCAATTTGCGTTTGAAGACTTTGACTTGACTTGCACTTGTCCTAAACGACTTTAAAAAAAAAAAAAATCATGAGAAGAGGGCAGCAAGAAGTCATTAGACATGCAGCTGAGCCTGAGATTACTGAAGTGGAGCCAGAAATCCTGTAAAATGATCAAAGCTGTAAGAACATCTAACAACTACATGAGAAAGAGAGGGAGAGAGAGAGAAATGGTGGTTGGACATGTCTGAGCAAAGTCTGCTGGGTCTCCGCCACCTGAGCGGATCAAAGACGCACACTGACAAACACTCACACATACTGATTGCTGACTACTGTTAGAGCGTAAAAGCATTAACAACTCGGAACAGAGGGAGAGAGTGGAGAGAGCGGCGGCGAGGGGGGAGACAGAGTGGTGTTTCAGAAAATGCTCCTAACAACAGAAAGCAAGAGGTCTGCTTTCACACCTCAGGGGGCTGTTTTTTTTTTCACTTTCTGTCTCTTTCTCTTTCTAAATGTGTGTGTGTGTGTGTGTGTGTGTGTGTGTGTGTGTGTGTGTGTGTGTGTGTGTGTGTGTGTTTGTGTCAATTTTAGCACAGTGTTGTCTTTAGAAAAGCCAGATTACTAGGCAATAAAGACGCCCAGTGAATTTCAATACTAAAGAACCAACAGAAGTTTCAAAAAGCCCTCACACATCAACAATACTCCGAACCCTGTGCCTCAAAAAGTGTTTAGCATATTTCACTAAACACCACACTTCTTTTATTTTATTTATCCTTTATTAAGACCAGGAGGGTCCCATTGAGATGCAGGATCTCTTCTTCCAGGGAGTCAAGACAGCAGTGTAAGAGGTAACACTTACTATATTTAAAGGAATAGTTCAACATAAATATGAAGCTATGGCCAGGTAGCTTAGCTTAGTATAAAGACTGGGAACAGGACTCTTGCTATTGTTGCTCCTTATTCACACAATGTCAGCAGAATAGGAAGAAACTTCCCGTTATTCCGACTTGGTTACCCCCACCGCTAGCCTTGTTGTAGCCGTGTTACATCATTTAAATAGCCTTAATTAGCTACTTTTGCGATGTTACATACTGTATTTGTAGCAGTTTTTTAACAAGTTAAAGCCCACTATTATAACACCTTGTTGTTGTGAAAATGACAAGCTTCGGTTTGACAGGAGTTTATGTGCTGTGAGTATTTCTTGGCCGGGAGCATTGACTTGGTGGAGCCTTTGGCAGTGTATTTTCAGAGGGAAGTATCTAAAGCCGGCTCGAAAAGTCACTAGATGTCGCTAGTTGACGTCACACCATAATTTGCATATCTGTGACGTCATAACGTAATTACATATACAAGATTTTTTAAAAATCGAAGTAAAGGAAATCAAGTCAAAACTGACTCCAGCTAACTAGCTATATCATTAGCTTTTTAAGCATTTATTTCAAGCAGCTATATCCTCAATATGCATTTAAATCTAAATATTAAAAAACTATTTTATGCAGGCTGTCGCATAGCGAGAAAGTCACTAAGTTGGCAACAAGCTGGCCAAGCTAGCTGTTTCTCCTTGTTTCCAGTCTTTATGCTAAGCTAAGCATCTCTTAACTATTTAACACACAAATATGAGAGTGACATCGAAGTGTATTTACCAAAATTTTGAACTATTTCTTTAAATGTAAAGAGGCTTCACTCAAAGCCATTTTTTTGGCCTGAAGTCCTGTGATGATTAGGTTTTAACTTTTTAAAACAAAGGTTTATCCTCTTCACTTCAACAGAGACCGCAGCTTTATCTGTCTTTTCCTCGTCGCCGCTAATGATTTATATGTGAGGCCGTCTGAAGTTTTAGCTCCAATCTGATCTGTATTCTCATGATCCTGCTTCAAAAACAGTGGAATTAGAGTGGCGTTATTGAAGTATTCAGGTGTGTTAGCGCTTTAAGCCATAGACAAACGGGCACACGACACGCACCTCCTGCAAACTCACAGCTGCCTCTTACAGCCTGTTGAACTTCAATCGTGGGCGAGTGGTGAGAAAGCAAAGCACGGGGCCTGTAGTCGCCGTGTGCTGCAGAGGGAGGAAGGGAAAGATATTGACTTCAAATCCTGTATTCTCTCTCCTCCCCCCTTTTCTCTCCCTCTTTTCCTCTCTGTGTCTGTGGATGGATTATCCCTTTCTACTTGTCTGTCTCCACCTGTCTGCCTGCTGCTCTCTGCCTGTGTCTCTCTCTAAGGGTGAAGCTGATGTGCAGTTTCAACTCACTTTATAGGCACAACATGTAAATCCATGTGTTCTGCCATAAAGCAGAAACAGAGATAACAGTGAGTATAAAATGCAAAAGAAAAAGACAACTTCATTATGTGCCTACAGCATTACTACAAGAGTCAGACAAAGTAACAGTCGTGGCCTAGAAGTTAGAGTCCAAGCTCTCTGAAAAGAGCATTGTCGGCTGGGTCCTTGGACCACCAACATAAATGCTCGTAGGGAAAGTGAACGAGCAGGCCTCGAGGTGCCCTTGAGCAACGTTGAATCTCTGACTGCTGTAGTGCAGCTGCACAGTAGCAAACAGATCAGACTGTGGTTGCTCTGGGCTGCTTCCAGGTGTGAATGTTTGATAAAACAAGGCGAGGAGAGCCAGTGAAACTTGCTTGGATAGATAAAGGTTAAAACCTGAGAATCTATTACAGTATAATTAATCAACAGCTGTCTGACTCGTCTCCACAAAATGTTATACAGTAAACTTGACAAGGATAGTCTTGTGTTATTGTGTGGCCTTTGTGTTAACTGCATTAAGGTTTTTCTTTATTTTGTCCACTTTGTCAAACCAGAAAAGACAAAAGACAGGGCTAACCTCTGTCAGAATTCAAAGGAGCATTTAGAGCGGCAACAATTAGTTGATTAATCAATTCATTGATTGATAGAAAATTAATCTGAAACTATTTTGATAACTGAATAATCCTTTTTTAGGCAAAAATGCCAAAAATCTGCTGTTTTCAGCTTCTCAAATGTGATGATTGAATGCTTTTCTTTCTCATATGTGATAGTAAACTCAATATCTTTGGGTTTTGAACTGTTGGTCAGACAAAACAAAACATCTGAAGACGTCGTCATTGACTCTGAGAAATTGTAATTGTATTTTCTGACATGTTATAGACCAATTGATTAATTGAGAAAATAATTGGCAGATTAATCAATAATGAAAATAATCAGTTGCAGCCCTACTGGCATTGTAAAACATATTCATGATGAGTAATTACTGTAATTACTAAACACTGTGATGTCTAACTAGAGAAAGCTCCTTATTTCTAAAGACTTTCTGAAGTAACTTTTTGAACCTGACTTTCCCCTAAAAGGTGCAGTGTGTAGAATTTAGTGGCATCTAGCAGAACAGACTTGGCAGAAATGGAATATAATATTCATAAGTATGTTTTAATTAATGTATAATCCCATAAAAATAAGAATTGTTGTGTTTTTGTTACCTTAGAATGAGCCCTTTATATCTACATAGGGAGCGGGTCCTCTTCCATGTTGCACCGCCATGTTTCTACAGTAGCCCAGAACAGACAAACCAAACACTGGCTCTAGAGAGGGCCTTTCATGTTTTTCTTGAGTTTCACAGCCACCGTAGGTTCTCCTACATGCTTGGAAGTTGGTTGTAATCTGCAACCTCACTGATGGATGCCACTAAATCTTACACACTGGACCTTTACATTTCCCCTTAAATGTAGCTTTAGTTGAATAAATATTTCTTCAACTGAGCCTAACATGTTTGATTATCTATGTAATTTTATTGTGGCTAGTTAACTCTCTCTCATGAAGTAGATCAGACAGTGTAGCTGCTTCGGTTTGAATAAGGGGAAATGGACTGCATGTCCAGACTGTATTTTCATAACTTTTATCCTGGCTTCATCCTGTATCACTGCTGCCTCTTCACTGTGTTTACAACATTTTATGATACAACCCCTGACCCCTGTATGTACTTTATTGCCATGGCGACTCAGGGAGACCTCCTTGATGACTTTCCCAGGAATCTGGAGTAGAATTCCCTGCTCTGATCTCAGATCAGTTCTTAGAGCCCAAGTAGACCTGGGGACCACTGGGAACAGAGTCACAAACTGAACTCAGACCAGCTCTTCAGAGGTAAGGGCCACATGCATCGTTTCCCAGGCTGGGAGTTAGGAACGGGCAATAAACACAGCCAAGGGTCACAGATCTCGACATTATCACAACAACAGATGAAAAATGCTGGGAAATGGTGTTGGTGGATCTTTCCAACTGCCCACAAAATGACACATTTATGCATCCAGTGCTGGCGTATGCCAGTACACTGATGGAGCTGCAAGGAGTGAATAAAATCAAAAATTGTATTGTTTATCATGCATTCAAAATACTCTACAGTAAACAATTTACTTATTTTTGTCATCTCTGATGTGATTAAACAGAACTATCCGATTTGTTTAACCTCTCTGTCTCTCATTTTTACTTTTTATAAACTATCTGACGTGCTAATCTGTAGTTTTACAAAATCTAGTTAATTAACAAATTGCCATGTTAGTATACCTATTCAAAAGCTTCAATTTATTGATTTACAAAACATTAAAATTGTATCATTAAATGTTCAGGGAAGTAAAACCGAAAAACTACAAAACTTTCTCTGCATAAACCTCAATTCATTGCACAGTTTTAGGTGTTTTGATTATACATATAGCAAACCGATAAAACACCAAAAACAAACTAGCTGATAGCAAATTATTTTGACTCCGCTTTGACTTTCACCTCAGCGGGGTAAAGATACTGGTACTCTCCTTGATACTGACTTTCAGTTTGTATGTCTGTCCAAAATACTGGAGTTAGAAACTTCTCCACATCACGTCAGAAAACAGGCTACATTGGAAAGGACACTTGTGCAAAAATGTTCAGGAAATAAACACATCAGTTTGCTATTTTTTTATGCAGCCAGGACTGCTGCATGCCTTTTGTCTATAATGTGTGTGTGTGTGTGTGTGTTACAATGGATTCTCCCCTATGACCCCCCAACACCTTGACAGAGCCCAGCTGTTTATAAGTGCTGATATGGAGGCTTTCAGACCTCACACACTGCTGCTTACCTGACTGAGTTTATACACAGGGGTTAATGAGAGTCTATTGTTTGGGGTGACACAGAAAATTGATTCAAATGAGTCACTGAAAAGAACAGCATAAACACAACAAGGATACAGTCTGTTCCCTCTTAACAAATAAGTGCTGTCTGTCAATCACAATTATTACGATGCAAACTGATTCAAAGTTGACACAATTTTGAGTCTAAAATTGTTCTTACTGTGCTTTCAAAATCACTATAATCATTTCTTTCATTAATCTATGATATCGCATTTCTATCCCTGTAATATTTCTTTAAGAACACAGGCTACAGTTTTCTATATCATGTTATGTTATTGATCTTTCTTGTAAGACATCTTTTCTTTGAACCGTCAGCATTTTCTGTTCCACCTGAGTCCACCTGAGTGTGAGCACAACACATGTGCTCCTCTTCTTCCTCCCTTCTGCTTCATTACAATGTGAAGTATGAGATCTGTTTGGTCACTTTTAAGGAAGCTGGGCCACTTCAGGAGCAAATTGTCATAAAAAATGACAAGAATAATTGTAGAGTTGTGGTAAGAGAACCGGTTTTGTGCCCAATTTATGATAATATCTAATTCTAATGTTTTAATGGTTTATTGATTTATTATTTATTCAATTTATTGTTGACCCACTGTAAAAAAAATCCATCTAAACAAATCGTTTAAGTTGATTTAGTAGACAGAAGTCTTAAAAAGAAGTGGAAAAACTGTCATACAATGTTTTTTTTTTTACTTAAGCCTCCTCCTGATACACTTGTTTCTAGAAAAACAAATCTGTAACAAGTGAAGCTCAACAAGTGTAATAATGCATTTTTAGTTTAATTATCCGTCAATATTATGCCAGTTTTAAACACCAAACATTACTGTCATTGTTTGCACTGAATAGCGTTGTTTGACTTTCCTTTCCATCTGTCTCATTACCTTGTAGGAGTGATGATAGTGCCAGGACATGTCGTCTTCCTCTGACGCATAATCCACCAGCACTTTACTCTTGCTTTTCTTAAACATAACTCAACTTGTCGCTCAAACAAGCCGTCTTGGTCTTTTGAAAAAAAAGTTGTCAACTTCGCCCAAAAAATCTCAAGTTTCCTCCGAGCAGTTTGGTCTGTTTAGTGGAGAGATCACAGCGACGCACCAGCGAAGCGCGTTCTGCTGTTTTGGTGATTTCTGCAGTAGCGAGAGGAAGGTTTCTCCGAAACAGTTTATTCATTCATAGAGGTGCCAGGAGCTGGAAGGTTCGAGTTTTTTTTTTTTTTTTTTTTTTTTAATGACGCTTACTATTCGTTTCGTAACTGTTTGGCGTACGTTTGGTGCGTTTTTACGCAGGCTCGACCACCTGGACCTCAAACTCCTCCCATATCCCCCCTGCCCCGGTTCCTTGAAGTTGCCATGGCAGAGGGAGGAGGAGGGGGTCATACGTCTCATCTTTGGCCAATGCAAGCATAGAGCTACGCATTCATGCAAAAATAATTTTCACATTCTTAATGAACAGGAGACTGTAAAAACACGGAAACGGACATTTGGAAACATTTAACCTCTTCAGTTCCTGGGGACTCAGGATTTACACATACATCTTTTTTGTGTTTGAAATATATTAAACTGTATATTTATATAGCAATAAGTGCAAGAAGTATCCTTTACTTAAATATCCATTACAAGTAAGAATCTTATAGAAGTACTATCAGCAAAATGTACTATATGTAAAGTATCTAAAATAAAGATACTTAAAATGCAGGGAAATGGCACCTCTACTATTATAATATTACATATTATTTGATAATTATAGCTAATGTATAAACATGTGAGCCAACGTGTTAACCAACGTGGGATTTGCTACTCAAGGGGTCTTAGAAAGATTAAGAGGAAATCTAAGCCCTGATAGATTTATCAGGGCATATATATGTGTGTGTGTGTGTGTGTGTAATTTTTTTTAATCAAACCAAACAAAATCAATTCTTTGGTCAGTTCTTGAGTCCTTAACACAACAACAAATGGATCGTTAATTTGCATTTAATCCAATAAAAAGGCTAAATAAATATGAATTTACACATATAACTTTTTTTTAGATTTTTAGGGTTTGTGGTGAGGTATTCAACTAAACAGGAAGAAAAATCTCTCTCTCTCTCTCTCTCTCACACACACACATACACACACACTCTCTCTCTCTCTCTCTCTCTCTCTCTCTCTCTCTCTCTCTCTCACACACACACATACACACACACACACATACACACACACACACACTCTCTCTCTCTCTCTCTCTCTCTCTCTCTCTCAAAGACCTCTGACGCCAGGGGAAACAAATGACACATTATGCTGGTGGGCTGACCTCTCAAAATAGCCGCAGTTTAGCTCTGGTTAAGACCACTCACCTGATTCAAAGGTTTATAATGTCCACATTATACAGTAAGTCAGGTGGGAATGTGGATTGTTTTAATAACTTGAAGAGAAAAATAACGCCTTCAAATGAAACAAACACTCTCTGTTTTTAGAATTTTTGATCTTTTCTGAAGTCTGTCCAGAAAAGTAAATGTTTTTCTACAGCGGTGTTTTTAGTCAAGCGAGGTCTTACGCAATGTTGCGCTCAGCGTCTAATCAAAATCTAACAATGTAATAATTCTATTACAGCAGCTCCAATCAACAGTAATACTGCAGCAATCCCGACTGATATAGAAAACAGTGCTTGGCTCTATGACACAGATACATACTTTATATCCCAAAATAATCTGTTTCAAGATGTGCTGTATCTTTGTGTGTCTGCATGTGTCGCATGTGTGTGTAAAACAACACTGTCCTTGTTCAGTTTGCTCTTAATTAATCACTTTTTATATGGTTTGGTGTCAGCTCTTCATTAGTGCCAGCTGACACAAACCATGACTGGCTGTTAGGACATGTCCGTCACGAGTCAATAGGCAGGTCAGTGACCTTTGACACCGAAGGTCATCACTGGGTCAATTGTCCGCTCGAGACCAATTCTGGGACATGCATTCCCTCAGTATCTCTTGAGTGGTTATTTACAGTGTAGGTGGCCCTGGCAGCTAACATGCACGTCCCTAATCAATCCTCTTAATTGTCTTTGCCCTAACGACCGGTTTTTATCTCCATAGATCTGGGAGGACACACTGACACTAACATGTTCTTTTTCATACTGTATTTCATACTGTATGAGGATGATGAATTATACCCTGGATACTGTACCATATACAGAAGATACCCTATAGCTAACCTATACCATAGCTTTGTCTTTTTAGCCATGCTAGTAGCATAGTCATGACTCTTTGGATGACAGCAACTATCGAATGAATTGCCATACATTTTTGTTCAGACCTTCATGATTCCCAGAGGATTAATCCTGCTGACTCTGCTGATCCCCTGACTTTTCATCTAGCACCAGCATTAGGGTTCACATTAGGGTTGGCATTGATTGATATATCTTGACAACTATCTGATTGATTGCCATGAAATTCGGTACACTCATTCATGTTCCCCTCAGGATGAATTGTAACGACTTTTGTGATCCTGTGACTTTTCCTCCAGCGCCATCAAATACTGACAAAAATAATTACATAAGCGCTATTTTACTATTTAATATCCTTTCTCTCATTACTCTTGCATACCTTTCTTATGCAAACAATGATCAAGGTTTAAATTTTGCTGACTAAATTCAGTAAAATGTAAATGTAGTTGTTCTTAGGCTATTAGTACGCCTTATCAACAAGACTGGATTACCAACCAGGCCCTGGAGCCCTTAAAATATATACTGAAATGATAGGAACACCTGATTTATCCCATTTTGTAAAGGGGCCCCACATTAAAATTTTGTTTTAGTATATTAGTTTATAGCATATTTTGTCCTTTTATGGTGCATTTTACTGAATGAAACTGTGCATATAAGTTACTCCAAACTAATTATTGATCACTGGTCAGCAGGGGCCCATGTCTTATTTTTGCCTTGGGGCCCTCTACTGGGTTAATCCAGACCCCTTAACAACAGCATGTCATGGTGTGCTGAATGTGTGTCAGCATGTACTGTGCGTGTATTGCTGAGGAGCATAGAAGTGACCATTATGTCACCTGTTGTGATCATTGACACGGCAGGTCAGGTCTGACAAGGTCGAACAGTCACAGCTGGGATTACCCGACCTGCTGCAAACGTCTCATACGATCACAGATGTACTGTACAGTCTGAACTGTAAATCTAGGCCTGAGGAATGTCTAGGACAGCGTCGGACCTGCCCAATGTGCTTAAGTTCTTAATTGCTTAATTCTGCTTCACCGTGCTGTCAGGACAGACGTGTATGTGGCAGAAAATGAGGTGCAGTTTTAAAATGACTGCGGATCGTATTGTTTTTTTGGTCTTTTTTAATGGCATAAAAACATTTAAAAGTTTTCTGATTGTTGACAGTTGTTATGTTACAGGTGTCCGTATTTGGTAGCAAATAACAAGTGAAGGCAACAATTATAAATTTGGAATTTTTCTGTTTTGAATTTGGGGCCCGTTGCACAAAATTTGCAACATGCAAGCTGCGGTCATTTTTTTTCCTTCTGTAAATTTTGACATGTTTCACTAATCAAAACGATGCATGAGCGTATAAGACCTGTAGGACAATTTTGTCTGTAATTTGGGAATGACAATCATTTTTAATCTACACGTAAACAGTGGTCACACGTCTCTTTTGTGAAACAGGCCCCAGGGTCACATAATTGTGTATATTATGGTTTGTACATTCATTTCATCATTTTAATCACAAATGTTAAGACTTGTAGATGGAAAATCAGGTGTTTTCTTTACATACCATTTAGGCCCGTCGTAGTGACACAACCACAGAAAGAGTCAGCTGAGATTAACCATGACTCAACAACTATCTGATGGGATTCACAGGTCACAGGGTTCTCCCGCGCAAACCCACGGGACCACATCACAACTTGTTAGCCAAGGACAGAGATTAAAGTTTTAATTATGCTCAGAGGCCAACTCTCAAAGATGTTCCTCAGAGACTCTGCTCAGTGCAGCTTTAATGAACAGTTGGTATCTGAACAGTGACTTAAAGTTGCATTATATTATTGAAATTACTGTCTAAATTCTGGGAATATTTCCTCATTTTAAACATTTTTTAGAACATATATCTGTATAGAATTTTGAATTTTGGTAGTTTTATATCCACAAAGTATACAGTTTTATCAAAGATAAGGATGAGAAATGAGGGAGAAACTAAAACATCTTCCAGTAAATCACATGAGGTAAATCATTAATGGGAGAAAGCTTGTTTTCAACAAGAAAGATATTACTGCAATAGTTAGTCAATAGTGTGACTTTAAACCTTTAAATAGTTGCAGTATGCACAATTTAAGGACATATTAGAGGTTGAGGCACCTAAGTCTACAAAAACAAGCCAAAGAATCACTCTTACGAACACTTTTCCAGCGATACAGTTTATCCTGCTCAAATTCCCACATTCAACAAAAACTTAATCAAAGTCTTTAGTTTATTCATTAACTTCGTTATGGTTCAGGTGAATTTTAAGTTCTTCTTTTTCTCTCCCTTCTCCGTTTCCTTCCTAACAATGGCTCCGTCTGTTTTTGAGAGAGACAATTATCAATGACAGGCTCATTAAACGCTGCTCCCTGTTGTAGAAGGTGGACAGAGGAGAGCAGAATGCGAGGCTAAAAGTCTTTGCCAGAATAATGTCAAAGGTCAGAGACAGAAGCGGCGGAGGAGAAGTAAAACATTTGAGAATCATGTTGGGGGGTCTAGAAGTTGTAGAGCAGGTAGTTTGAGTGTTGGACACCTGTGATTTTGAAGCGCTGAGTCATTAATACAGCTTTAGCACAAGAACAGGAGGAAAATACGTGCCCTGCCCACAGTTACACCTGTAAATATAACTTGTGCTTTATATCTTTTATACTTTTCTTCGAGAAAAACTATACTATACTTGTAAAGAGCTCAGTTTTATACTTGCAAAAGAACATTTTACAAAAGCAGCATATCCAAGACTTGTAATTGGCTACCCATAACAGCCCCATAAGAGCGTCTATTTACGAGAAGGTAAATTTCAGTCACACCTCATCAATTCTGCACGGCAGACCTAAAATAGAACGGATGTGTCTTGGCATACACACCTCCTTCCTAGTGGTTAGTAACAAGCTGCCAGGTAACATCACGTATCCACACAGTTGCTAGAGCACCTGTCAGTCTTTAATTTAGCCCAGGACACAATTTATACCTAATAACCTACAAGCAGCAGCTAATATTATTGGTCAGTATTTAACGTCATGTTTCTGCTAATATGTGTGTTTGTTTGGTGTGTGTGTGCGTGACAGCATACACTCGTGTTAGCATGGAAGGGGATGGAAAAAAAATGAGCCCCTATACACGAGTCGTGTTTTAATGAGTTTAAGGTAGAGAACATGTTTAAAGCAAGGCTAAGCTCTTCCGCTGTTTAAGAGGAGCCGTTTAAAGGGAGCAAGAATGTGCTGCGTCACTGTGGACAGACACACACATGCAACCACATAAACCCAACAAACAAATCCAGCGGGCTAAAAAAAGGACTTGTGCTTTATCGTGTCAGTGCAGGTTTGCACAAGTGTGTTTGTGTGAATACAAGAGAAATGTTGCCTCGTCTAGATTTTCCTCTTGTCTTTGCGAAATAAAGGATGATGGTTAAAAATACATTTTCCAAGAGCTCCGGCCAAGACAACAACCATAAATTAATGAAGAGCAGACACACAAAGTAGACGCAGTAATAAGAATAATCATATGTAAGATAAAGTGACATGGTTTAATGAAAAATAAATGTTTAATAAGCACGTCTTTATAAGAGTGGTAACAGGTGCTTTTTGAAGATTTCTCTGAGTAACATCTACTTTGTTACATGTGTTCACTGATTACACATCCTGACTGTAACCAGTTCAATATAAACACACCCATCACTTTTGTGATGCTCTGAAGTGGACATCCTGTCTTTATTTTAAAAAGTAATAACATTTTTTCAAAAAGCTTTCTCATAGACGACCTTATGAGCAAAAGGGATTCAGGGCAATTTCAAACATAAGACTACTCTGTAATTCTTGCCCGTCGAAATATTCAGCTTTATATTGATTTTACCAATTTATTTATTTTACCGATTTTATTATAAACTCAAGAAATCAGCACACATTTTGCTGACAAATGTACAGCTCTCAAAAGTGATTTGATATAATTAGAGCTGCAACGATTAGTCGATTAATCGATCGAGGAAATTAATCGACAACTAGTTTAATAATCAAATAATTGTTGTAGTCATTTTTTAAGGAAAAATATTTGCTGGTTGCAGCTCCTCAAAAGGAAGGATTTGAACCTTTTATGTGTCATAGATGATAGTAAGATTAATATCTTTGGGTTTTGGACTGATGGTCTGACTAAGCAAGACGTTTGAAGACGTCACATTGAGCTCTAAATACTTATAATGGGCCTTTTTCCTTATTTTTATAGACAGAAAATTTATCAAGTAAATAATCGGCAGAGTAAACAATAATGAAAATAACCTTTAGATATAATGACATATTGTATGACCCCCCCCCCCTGAGAGAATATCTCTATCTGCTTGAGGTCAGAGGTCAGGATCTGGAAGAGCCACCATGGAGCTGATCAGGCTTCAGTGTCTTGCACAATGATGCAAACATAAGGGTTTGAACCTGGGACTCTACTGCCATTATACACGTAGTCATTGACACATTAGGACAATATTTGCTTTTCCATGTTAACAACAGCATGAACTGCCGCTGGTTTATCAGCCAGATACACGTAATAAACCTATAGTCATTTCCTTTACTTTGCACAATGTGATACTGTCTACAGAAGATATTGCGAGAGGCTGACATGCATCCTGTCCTTATTGTTTTGACACATTGTTAAATATATATTTGCACTCTCAGCCCGTCCTGTGATCCTAAAAAAGTCGGTGTCCTAACTATTACTATTTTTTTTCTTGCACTTATAGAATAACGTTTCTAAAGTGATGCACCCGAGGCAGAGCTGAACACAGGTGTAGCTGTACATCACACATACCTACAGAATATCAGGCTACTCATGGTATCTGCTCTCATTTGATACAGGTATAGTAGTGTAAGATTAGGAGACATGATGTTTAAAACTCCTCCGGGGACACGTACGCTACACGAACGCACACGAGCATACACACACACATACACACTCGCAGGATTGAGCTTAAAAATATGTAAAAGTGGATATGTCCCTCGCTCCTTCTCACCCATCTCTCTGGTAGCAAAGACATTCAGCTCTTTGTTGTTGGCTGTAAGAGACGGTAACAGGAGCCTCCTGAGGAGAAGGCACTGAAACAGACACACAATGGACCTCTGTGTGTGTGTGTGTGTGTGTGAACTTGGAGAGAGTGAGGGAGAGTAGAAGTTGTGTCTGCATGACCCTGACTCCTCTACTCCTGATAAAAAATTTTTAAAAAACCCAGACACACAGGTGCGTTACTCTGACAACCACACTGCTGTATAGGTGTGTTTGTAAGTGTCCATGGGTCAAACCCGTGCTAATCACTGTACAGTAAGGTGTTGGGGATTCTCAGTTTATTTCCAAACATTTTCTCCGTAAAGCTCAACTCTAAGCTCCCATTAAATCCACAGTGGCAAAACTGTAACCCTGACTGGCTCCTACTGGGATAGATTTGGACTTGTTCCCAAAGCAGCTTAGAGCTACAACTGGGTCAGATCTCTGTGTCCTAGCCTTGACCGTGACTTTCTAGCAGCTAACTAACTAGCAACACAAAACAGATCGACCTACCTGAGCTGAGTCAGGGTGAATCATCAATAAGAAAGAAATACCGTTGGAAAAACTGTACTAAACAATCTACAAAACCTGTTTACATGTGATTCACGCAACATGTTGGAGCATTTTCTGAGAGCAATGTTGACTCTTAAAGTTGTGTTCCTGGAATAGGAATAAAAAAAAAAATACCACTCATTCCTTAAAATATTTGGTTTGCTGACCAAATGCCACTGCTTGTGTAGGGGTCGGCGGGGTCATTTCCACTAGTCACACACTGCACAACCTGCCCATTTGCACACCCTATGAATGGAGACTTGTTGCTGCAATGTGTGTAATGGCAGAAAATCTATGCTGACATCTAGTGCATGAAGAGAGTATTTCTTCTTTTCATCAAGGAACTGGTTTTTCAAAAAGTCAAATGAGACACAAACAAACATTGTCTGAAGTTCTGATTGATTTAATAACGCATGCAGAGCATTTAAATCATAAAAAAGGTGCTTTGTAATGCATTTAGAATGCTTCAGGTCACTAAGGCAAACCTAAAAAATGACACCATAACAGAATTTAACTAACTATACAAAATGCAAAATCACAAAATATATAACACTCATATACTTAAATGCATATATACAGCTGAAGCATCCCTGTGTCTTTTGTGAGATCAGATTTACCTGCAATTAAATCACAGCAAAACTGGTTGTGCGGCAAGTATATAATTCAGAATCACCCTTCCATTTTCAGTATCATACATCTACCTGAACTCCCTTGTTCAATAAGAATCCCAGTTGCATGTTCCAATGACATAAATAACCACGCTTCTTACTGTGTCACACTCGTCCGTGTCTCCATTTCAGGTTTAGTGACCCCTCTCATATGTAAGTACAAGCCGGTCTAAAAATGACATGTATCGTAATAGGATCTGTGTGAGGGATCACTGTATCACTGCACTCGCACTGCGCCCTCTTTACATGCTAATCTTTTCTTATATGTTCAAACTATCGTCAAAACCTCTCGTTGCTTGAGCCTGGAGATTATAACACAGTCACAGTTTAACTGCTAATTTTCATTCCTCGTCGGTGATACATTCACACGCTGTCAAAGTTTTTTTTTTCCATTACAAAGCATTGATACAGAGAAATACAGGGGAAAAAATCTATCTATGTTAAGAGACCTTAGTGGTCATTCATCTACATTGATCTTGTCTGACAGTGGTGTGCAACTGGGAGACATCTGGGTGGATTCACATGTTGGTCCAGGTGGTTTCCAGGGTGGCTGTCCTGGTTCCTCTGCCTGACAACAACACAGCAATGCTGTGTGTCAATCCAGCTAGATGTCACCCAGTCCAGCTCAAAATATAGGCTGGTAGCACCCAATGTCATGTGCTACTAATCTCATTCAGCATCACACTTATATGTACATGATTATATGTACAGGATATGTACACAAAAAAAGTGCAAAGTAGCAGTATTTACACATCAAACGTCATTTCTTATGTTTCTGTTTGAATATTTTCTCTGTGCATTGTCAGGAGTGCAGCCAAACAGGTTAAGAGTAATTCAGTCTTGGCCTTTTGTTACACTGGAAAGAGATATCAAGAAGTCAAGAACTCATGCTGTCAACTCCAGAATCAAGAATCAAAGCAGGAAAAATAACAGAATGTCTTGATTCTCTGACTTGAAGATGCTTCTGATGTGACGTCTCTTTCTGTTTCTTTCTTGCACAATCTTACCAAATAAAACAAAAAAAGAACAAACAGGTCACTCCACTGGCTGTCCTCCGAAAGAGGAGGGACCTGGGAGCTCTGTGTTGCATCATGGAAATTGCCAAAATGCCAGAGGAAAAGTAATGGTGATTAAAAGATTGAGGATTTTGGAAGCGATTTCTTGAGCCTCAGCTCAGCTGCGTTTAGAAATGTGCCTTTAAAAATAACTTTAGTTTAATGCTTTAATGAATCAAATTTTGAAGGGCAGCTCTGACTGAATGCTCCCATGGTAAGGCACGGGATGCGGGGAGGGACGGTGGTTCAAGTGCAACATCGACCGAGCTCAGCAGAAACATCAAAAGCTGCCTTTCTGTTTCACTGCATGTCAGTCACACTCAACACAGCGGAGGGGGAAAAAACCTGCACTGTGCTTAAAAGGAGAGGTAGTTTTTTAAATGGGGAGATTTCTTTTACTGCACAAGCAGCGCCTTAAGGCAACAATCTTAACTCAAACACAACAAAATCATAATGAAATCCAGATAAAGGTTGAGATTAAACTTGAACCACACAGAGGGGATTAATGACAGGGATGCACAGAGAAAAACAACAGAAACAAAGAACCTGGTAGCATTGCTTCTCTCAGTGTTGTTGGTCTTTCCATGGTGTTGTTCAGTGTGTGTGTTTGTGTGTGTGTCCGTCCATCTCATCTAAAGAGGTGACTCGATGGTTTGTAGTGCAGCGTGAGTTGACGGGAGCTGTAGCCGGACATGCCGACGCCCATGAGACCCAGCAGGAAGGCCATGCGCTGCATCACAGGGCCCTCCCGGCTCTGCAGCACAGTCTGGGCTGCCTGAGTCTGAAAGAGAGAGCAGGGGTCACAACCCTCGTAGCCACGACAACCACCACCACCAGGCACGATCATCACCAGGGATGAAGATGACCAGGGCTGTGTGTCAGCAACAAGCCTCCTGGCTCTGGCCGCAGGAGAGTCCTTAAAAAGGTGACCCTGGTCACACACCTGTCTCATCCCAGCGATGGTCTTACCATAACGGAAGAGCCACATTAGAATCTCCATTTTTTTAAGTTTCAATATGTATTCAGCTAACCAATACAGTTATTCCCTGTGTGTCAGTCCTCTGCAGGTTTGTAGAGAATGGACATCTCAAAATTCTGAGCAAATCCAAGACGTGTCCTAAAGTCAGATATAAATTCAGTTATTTTATTAGTTAGTCACTATTACTGTATGTGAGTTGCTGAACAGTAAAAACCACGTCTCCAAATTTGGTGATTTTCAGATAAACTCAAGGAATAAGTGTACTGAGAAACTTCTCATACTTCTAAGGCTAAATAAAAAAATGAATCCATTGGATTATCTGAAAAATGCAGTCACAAAGCTGAAAACTTTGTGGTTTTCACAGAAAACAAAATGTTAATTTGTCGATCATAAACGTGCACAAAAGGTTTTACCCTTTGAGTTTTGTTTATACAAATGACATAGATCCCGAGCTATTATATGAACCAGAAAGTATTATCTAAAATAAACCCTGATGAGCTGAGACACAGATAATGAGAACTGATACTGCCCACTTTTAAATAACAAAACCCAAGCCATAGGTGTCTAAATGCAGCTGCAAGTTTCTGAAATACCCAGCAGGATGATTGGGAACATGGATCCCATGCTATTCCTCTGGAGATCCAATTAGAGGGCATTTACCTGAGCCTGGGGAGCTAAAGGCATCTCTGATTCAAATCCATTCAAAAACAGGCTGCTGTAATCCTCTATTCTAAATCCTGACATGACACAAACACACAAACGGGCACTTTGTGTACAGTGTCGAGTCAGTAGAATTGGTTTGCAATGAGCTTTCAGTGCAGCAAAGTGATACAATTCAAAACAAATCTAATATCTGCTTAAGTTGACATTTTCTTTGGGTATGCATAAGAAGGTTTAACTTATACATTTAATACATTTTAAGGCATGATATGTCAAATCTACCCTCTAAGGTTCTGTTTTACTGTATTGCAACACCAGCTGTTCACTGAAGCAGTATAAACAGGGGAAAAAGGGCCTGGACTGTAGATCTCAACAGTTGTTTGTTATTAGAGGCTGTAATGGAATTTGTTCCACTGTTGCACCACTGCAGATGTCCCTTGATGTCTAAGACTAATCATTAATCTATCTAAAGAAGAAAATCACCCTAAAGCATCTTACGCACCTGGAGGTATCTAATATATCCAGGGGTCAGTCGAGGGATGCGAAAAAACATTGTTGTTCTTTCCAGTGCTTCACAGCTGAGACCACAAAAACTCCTCGGCAACCAGCCCTCAGGACGTTCTGCTAGGCAACTTTATCGCTGTGAGTCCCTTTGCTTTCTCGCCCTCCGTGTCTCTCCGGCCTCGGTCTCCTCCACCAGACTGCTGTGTGGCAACAGCAGCAGCTCTCCCCTGTGTCCAAGGATACACACACAAACTCGCTGCTCCCTCGCTCACAGACACACACCTGCGCTGTGATGATCTCCCTAGAGTGAGTTCAGTCCCCATAGGTAGTATATAAAGCCTTGACTTCATTGCGTAAGCTGGTCACATGGTGTTGGCCTATGTGTCTGTCTTCGTGTGTAGGTGCCATTTGTGTCAGCCAAGGATTAGCAGCGCTACTGGAGTTGTGATGGATTAATATACCTGTGAGAGAGGTTCTAAGTTCATTGGCCAATTATATGGGAAATAAACACATAACCCCATCAACGGATGACAAAGCAACAGTGTAATGACGTCTGCAGAGGTCACTGAGAGGCAGGCTGGCAATTAGGCACAATTAAAAAGGCAAATCGCATTGCAACAATGGTACAGAGGGTTCTGGCGTCTATAGGCACAAGAAAAGCAAAAACATACATTCTCATATCTCAGTTATGATTCATCCATCTGTTTCTTATACCTTTACCTGTACAGGTTCATGAGTGTGCAGAAGGCTCTCCCAGCAGGGATTGGTTGAAAGGCAGGAAAGAGAAGTCTCTTTGACATGGCTGGACACAGAAACACATGAACACACATTCTTATCTATGGGCATCCAATTAACCTTAAAACTCTGCACTACTTGATTTATCTTTTGTTTAACCAAAAGACCCCATTGAGATATTCATCTTGTTTAAAAATGCATGCAACCAGCTCACATACATCATAAGCTGAAGTTTAAGGCAATACAAACAACACATAACTACTACACGATAGCATAACTGCCATGTACAATATCTGCAGGTACTGCTTTTTACGCTGATTTCAAAACCATAGTCAAATGTACTTTATGAAGGGGTGAAGCACAGAAAGTTCACACTCTGTGAACTCACTTTGTGTTGTAATTTAAAACATATAGTAAAGATGTGCTAAGAAAGGCCTTTCCAAGCATCCTGTTGACACCAATCTTGCCCTCTAATGCAGATTGTAAAATTGCTGTACAATAATTGGAAATTTCTCTAAGAATTGTGGGATTAATAAAGTTGTTTGTTTTGTATTTGTATTGCAGGCTATTGTAAGAATTATTGTCAGGAAGCAGAGCTTGGCCGCTTCCTTGGGTTATCTCTTCGGTGTCACGGAAACAGGGAACTGACACTGTTTCTTCTAAGAAGGATTTCACAGAGTCATCAATGAAGGCATGCGATGCACTGACAGGTTTGATGCAAGCCGCATCACGAAAAGAACATCTCCTGGAAGACTAATAAACCTACAATAGCTGCCTTGTTTGGCACTCACACTTTGAAAATACACCATGGAGATTATACATTTAGCCTGTAGGAGGAAAATAATTTTCACTCAAGGTGCAAACAGTCTGGAGGCACAAAGGTTATGCTGCGGGCCTAAATTTCTCACAGCAAAGCATAGACGAATATTTTCACAAACCATTGTACCAAGCACCATTGGAAATAGACCAAATAATTGTTTCGACGGACAGCTCAGGATCCCTTACTTCACATGCCATGAGTGGATTAGCCCAATCTTACGGACGTGCAAGACTGATTAAAAGAAAATCTGATCACTTAATTGCACAAAAAACAATGAAATTAAAGTTTTATGCAAATTAGCCTAAGTTAATGTTACTCTTGGGCACAAGAAAATACAAGCCCCTTAATTGTCTGCATTGACAATAGTGTGCAGTTATCATATTCACTCTAGTGTGGTACTTATCAAGGATTGTTTAACAGATTTTTTAATTCCAAAAAATGTTAGTTGGAGCTAAAAGGAGTCAGGGATATACATATATATATAATATATATATATATATATATATATATATATATATATATATATATATATATATATATATATATATATATATATATATATATATATACACACACATATACATATATACATATATACATATATACACACACACACACACACACACACATATATATATATATATATATATATATATATATATATATATATATATATACACACATACATAATGGTGTATGCAAAGTCACTCATGTATGAATGTATGATAGTAATATTATCTAGATAAATGATAATGATACAATGATACTGCTCTTTCATACATTTTTTCTTTTTTATATCAACATTTCAACAACAACATTATAATTATAAAATAATCCAAACATGGATTTTATTTTTATTTAATGTTTATTTTGTGACAAGTATATAGCATGACCTTATGCCACATACGACAGCATTTATAGCCTAAGCTAGTTTTCAATGCCCGTCCCTAGATGCTTTTAAAATACATTAAAATGGATGAAAATTGATAGAATAAATAAATGAAATAAACTAATGAAATTAACAGAAATTATTTGTTAAAAAAACACACAGGCACTTCTGTAGACAGTCGTTACGTCACGAGCATCATTAATACGTGCCGTCCAATACAGAAGGACCCCTGGAGGCTGTAAAATACAACGCGGGCTAATGTAAACTTCAAAAAACTGCGTATTTACCTCCAAAGTTTCCATGAAATCAAAAATATAACTGGGAAATATTGAAGCTCACATGGATTTAACGTCCTGTCGATGCTGTCTCACCACAGAAGAGTGAAGTTTTCCTTCTGAGCTGGTAAAAACAACTAGCTGGCTAAGCTAACAGCTAAAGCTGGTATCTGATAGCTGCGCAGTTTCGTTTCACAGAAAACACCCACTTGACACTAAACTGTTTACTTTAGCCGACTTATCCTGCAGAAATATATCTTTGGAGAGTGGCATGGGCCGACTTTTCCTCAATTTAATGTTTGACTGCTGCTAACTACAACATAACCAAGAGGTAAAGGTTCATATTAACACCAAGTTTTCTCAGGTTTTGAGATTGTAACGTTATAATCGTCAAGTTGTGGTAACGTGGAGGATCGAGGCTTGTAAAAGTGCAGCCATGTCATATATCGAGTAGCTCCAGTCCGCACCTCTCATGAACATAATGTTCAAACATGAGAGGCACAAACTGAGGCTCAATGTCCAAGATAAGCAAGTGATAATAAGTCATTTTTTGATGGCTGTGTTGTGTTTTCCTACTACAGAAATCACCACTGTCACCTAACACCCAAGCATACATATTTTGTTAATGTTTTTCCGGTTAATTACTACAGTTCTTCAAACTTGAATCCTTCATGAAACAGCAAAGAATAAAGTATGTTGGCACTATTTCCACCTTTTAAGCACGTTTTTGAGTTGCGAGCTGAGTTATATTGGTGGCACTGTTGTGGTGTCTTTCTTGTTTTTCCTGTCTTCATACACATGGTGTGTACACTTTGAGCATATTTTAAACATTTACCTATGTACTACTACTTAAAGCTAAGAACATTTGTTCATTATCAGTTTTTAAAAGATAATTAATCATTCATAATGTAAATGTCAAGCACTTTGTCAAACCAGAATTCAACAGCCTACAGTGATTTCTTAAAACTGCTTATTTGTTCTGTTGTACAGATAAAGAAAAACAACATTATTAATTTCATAGTGACATTAAAAATATAAGCAAATCTTCAAATTTGTAAGGCTGCAGCAAATGTTTTGGTATTTTTAATGTATAAATAACCAGTACAGTGTAATGTGATGCAGTTTACTGTATGCACGAGTTCTCTCTTTCTAGTTGATACTGTAAAATTAGATTTTCGATCCCTCCACTAATCAGTTAATTGACTAATTGTTTAAGCTTCAGCACTGTATACCGCAATGCTTTTGGCTACATCTGCATCATTGTCAATAGTCTGCATTTATTGTTTTGTTGACTTTGCTGCTCTGTTCAATATCACATTTAAAAATTACTAAAATGACCTTAACCTCTCCTTCACAGTTGTGGGTTTTATCTGAGCTGTTGCACCTGATCCATCTGACAGACTGTATCTTATTCTCACTGTCCTCTCTGCTCTGTTCCAGCCATAATGAAGAGAAGAAACGACGCACCGTCGGCAGCACTGCTGGTGGCAAAGAAGCGCCGTGATGACAGTAGTTCAGATGAAGAGTCAAGATTATCCAGACAAGGTAGATAATGTTTTTATTTAATTTATTTTCCCACTCTAGACAATGTCTTGCAAGATTTTGGGTCAACTTATTTTGCGCCATAATTTATCATTTATTTCCCTAATTGGGAAATTCTTGTGTTACAGCAGCAGGTTATCCAGGCATTGCACAGGACAGTAAATACTCAGTTAATATATATATATATTAATACTAGAAGAGTGAAATTTATATCTACGGAGAAATAAGCACAATATAAAGAATATACTAGAATACAGTGTAAATAAAATATAAACATAGGATAACATACTATATACATTGGACAAGTGTGTAAAGATGTGCAAATTCACCATGAGCAAAGTTATTGACGGAGCAAAACAGAGTGAAGTTGAGACAGAAACTATAAAGCTGAGAGTTCTCTGTTAGACTGAGGTGAGGTGTTGTAGAAAGTTATTGCTTTGGGCAGGAAAGATTTCCTGTATTGGTCCTTGTGACAGTGAAGTTGAACCACTCTGTTAGAGAAAGTGCTCTGCTGTCTGTCCAGTAGGTGGTGGAGAGGGCAGTCAGGATTATCCATAATGGATAACAGTTTGTTCCTCCTCTCCACCACAACTTCAAAGGTGTCTGGTTTGCAGCCAGTTACGGAGCCGGCCTGCTTAATCACTTTATTAAGTCTGTTGGTGTCGTCGGCTCCAATGCTGCTCCCCCAGCAGACTACAGCGAAGTATAATGCACTGGCCACAACAGACTGGTAGAAGATTTCCAACATCTTGCTGCACATGTTGAAGGATCTCAGCTTCCTCATGAAATAGAGTCTGCTCATCCACTTCTTATATACAGCCTCAGTGTTGGTCTTCCAGTTCAGTCTGTTGTCTGTGGACGCCCACATCCTCTCCTAGAATACACAGGGGTTGTGTAGGCATCCTCTTCCTTCTGAGGTCGATCACCATCTCCCTGGTCTCGGCCACGTTCAGAAGCAGATGATTTCTTCCAAAACACTCCACAAAATAGTCCATCAGTGCTCTGTACTCCTCCTCCCGCCCATCACTTACACACCCAACCACTGCAGAGTCGTCGAGAACTTCTACAAGTGGCATGACCCGGAGTTGTACTGAAAGTCTAAAGGTGGATGTGGAGATGGTGGATGTGTCTACCCTCATCGCTTGCAGCTTCTCCCTCAGCAGCAGTGGCTGGATGAGGTTGGTAGGCAAACTGCAGAGGGTCCAGCGATGATTTGATCCTCTTATTAAGAAGTACTTTCAGGTCACTGGTGATCCAGGGCTTGTTGTTAGGGAAGCAGTCCGGGCTGGCAAGGTGGTGTATTCACAGAATTTGATGTATTCTGTGATGCAGTCTGTCATGCTGTTGATGTCCTCCCCGTGTGGCTCACAAACTGAAAGACTCAAAGCAGCCTTGCAGTGCCTCTTTAGCCTCCTGAGTCCACCTCCTCACAGTCCTGGTTGATACAGGCTGCCGTTGGACAAGAGCGACATACTTTGGTGTCAGCAGGACCAGGTTGTGATCAGATCTGCCAAGGGTAGGAGGGCAGTGGCACTGTATGCATCCTTAGCATTTGCATACAGGAGGTCCAGTGTTTCATTGTCTCTAGTGGGGCAGTTAACATACTGATAAAATGTTGGTAATGTTTTGTACTAGCCAGTAATGGCTACAAAAGCATTGGGATGCTAAGTTTGAAGTCTTGCAACAGTGGATTGAATGGTGTCACATGCTGCTTCCGCATGAGCTGATGGAGGAATGTGCAATCCCCCCTCCTTTCTTTTTACCACTCTGTATAACGTCCCTGTCCGCCTGAACAGTCTTGAAGCCAGGTATAGCCGCAGTGTGGTGCCGCAGAGTGCAGCCATGTCTCTGTGAAACACAAAATGCTGCACTCACGGTATTCCCTCTGGGTCTTGATCAGCACGCCGAGCTCGTCAATCTTTTTGCCCAAGGACCTCACGTTCCCCATGATGATCGCTGGAACGGAAGGTTTATATTTCCTCTTCTTCGCTCTCCGCTTAGCTCCAGCTCTGCAACCCCAGCGTCGCCTCTGCAGCTCCTCCGGGATTTCAGGCCTCTCTCTGGGCAGTTGCACTGGTTTACTCAACGCGATCAGCTGGCCGCATTAGTAAACAATGCCCTCACTCCTGCATGACTCGCCGTTAGAAAGAGTGTAGGAGTTAACAGTGCAACCACCAGAAAAATTGCATAACAAAAAGTAGCCATTGCTGCTCAGTGACTGAAACGAAATGGTTGAAAAAAACTCACACAAACAAAACACTCAACGGGAGCTGCTGCAACAAGCTGCCACCGAGCATGGCACCATCTTCATTTGTTCGTTGATGTTCCTGTTTCTACATCAAAGGTACCTATGTGTGTCTGTTGGTTTTGTCCTGTCCAGACTCTAGCCAAAATGACTCCCTCAGTGACCAGGAAGATCACAGACCAGGATTCTCCATGCCCTCCATATCCTATGATGCTCAAGACACAGACGCCTCCTCAGACACATCCAAGTTCTCTATGTACAACAGTGTGTCACAGAAGCTCATGGTAATGTATCAAAACCCTCACTAACACAAGGTCTTTAACTTTAACTGTCTCAGTTTTTGTGTTCAGATGAAATACAAAATGTTTCACTTTCCTTTTTTAACTCCCCTATTCTCTGATACCTCTTAAACTTTCAGGCCAAGATGGGCTTCCGTGAGGGCGAGGGTCTGGGGAAGTTTGGCCAGGGACGCAAGGAAATAGTGGAGGCCTCGACGCAGAGAGGGAGAAGGGGTCTTGGTCTTACACTGCAGGGCTTCCAGGGGGAGCTCAATGTTGACTGGCGAGATGAACCAGAGGTATGCAGCATATAATAATGACCATTTCTTGTTTTCAGTGGTGTTATGAATTATATTTCTGCCAATTATTTGAATTATGTGTCAATAATTGAAATGTTAATTATGTTGATATTACTCCTGAGAACAATTTTTTTGCTGTATACATCATGATAGTGTTTATATGCGTTTATATGATCTGCATTTCTCTTCTCCATTGTTCTCTCCCTTCGTCTGCCTCTCTTCTATCTCTTTCCCTGTTTGTCCTCCAGCCCAGTGCTGTAGAGAAAGTCGAGTGGTTCCCAGAATGCACTACAGAGATGCCAGATGCAGATGAGCTGAGGGACTGGATGACACTGGGATCGGTAAATACACAGTTGGATACATAGATAAATCCTGTGTTTATTGTTCACCCCTGCACATCGTATATACTTGTTTTTTGAATTGTTACAGAGAAAACTAAAGATTGAAGATGAGACAGAGTTTTGCACCGAAGACCTCCTACACACCCTTCTAAGGTGCAAGGTGAGTTATAAAGTAAACATCTAGTGTTCACTTCTGTCATATTTAAATGAATTTAAAAAAACGTATTTTACATATAAACATAAAAAAAATATATATATTAAAATACCTTAGCGGTTTATTTTAGTTTCTTGGATGGCAATAGAGAGTACCTAGTTTGAGCTGCTTGAGCCGTCATTGTTCGGTATACCAAATGTCCAGGAACGATGGGTTAAAATGACATCTTTGTGCACTTTCAAAAAGTTTGTGCCCTTAAAAAAATGTCTTTAAAGTTTATATATGTGCCGTCATCTTTGCATTTAAAGGTATACTATGCAGGATTTTCCTTAAAAAAAAAAAACAACGTATAGACTCATACAAAAATAATTCCTCTCATTAATCACTTATGACCTGCTAGAAGTGTATTTATCTACAGAGACCCTGCCCTCTGCCTGTATTTCATTTTCTTATTATTTTGCCGTCTTCAGAACGCTTCTGGACATCAACCTTTGGGCAGTGCGCGTGTAGCCAATCACAACGCGCAGGGCGTGAGGTCGGGACTTATAGCGTAGAGACCATCTCTCCCTCCTCTGCTCCGCTCTGCTCTGCTCTCTGTCTTTGTGTCTCTGTGTCATGGATGTATAAAGAGCTGCAGGTCTGTGTGTCTGTTTGACCGAGGGCGGGAATGAGCTACACACACGCAGAGCAAACAATCAGAAAATGACATTTTCTTTATCTCTCTTTCTCTCTCTCTGTTTACAAGCACCAACCAACAAATCCTGCATAGTATACCTTTGAGTGGCTTTGTACATTACTTTTGGTGATAGATTGTTGGCATTTTAGAAACTCCCCTTTCTACACTCTAATGCTGACTACACTGAATGGATCCAAATTATGTGACTGTAATATTGCTGAGTTGTGTAACCGCTGTGTCTGTCGATGGTCAGACAATATTTGATAACCTGGAGGGCGAGGAGATGAGGAGAGCACGGACACGTTCCAACCCATACGAGACGATCAGAGGAGGAATCTTTCTCAACAGGTCAGTCTTTACGCAATTACCAATTTGTTATTGTGGGTTTTCATTTTGCTTAATCTGCACATATTGAAAAAAGTTGAGTTACAGTGATTGTTGTTAGATGTCATTTGTACATGAAAATAATTCTGTGAAAGAAAAATGATATAATACAATAAATAAATATGAAATAGACAGCATAGTTAGTCTGTAGCGAGCCAACGCTTCCAGGACAATGACAACTTTTATTATGTGTTCACTGTATTTAGAGCAGCTATGAAAATGGCCAATATCGACTGCTGTTTCGACAATATGTTCACCAACCCAAGGGATTCACAAGGGGTGAGTTGGTCAAAGCAACTGCTGCTTTGAATTTCTGTTGGACCAGGACACACAGGCCCATATAAACAGATGGCAATGTCTCCTCCGTCTCTCATTATGTAGAAATCTCTGACGAAGGACCGCGAGGGCGAGCTTCTGTACTTCGGTGACGTGTGCGCAGGGCCTGGAGGCTTTTCAGAGTACATACTGTGGAAAAGACGCTGGCATGCCAAGGGCTTTGGCATGACGCTGAAAGGACCCTGTGACTTCAAACTAGAAGATTTCTTCGCGGCGCCGAGTGAGCTGTTTGAGCCGTACTATGGTACGTTCACAAAAACCTCCACATCTCACTCAGTGGAAGGGAAAAAAAGTTACGTTTCAGATGTTGAAGGATTCAGTGAAAGCTTAACCTCTGTGTGTCCCAGGTGAAGGAGGGGTGGATGGGGACGGTGACATCACTAAGCCAGAAAATGTGACTGCTTTCCGAAACTTTATTCTGGAGAGTACAGAGAGAAGAGGGCTGCACTTACTCATGGCAGATGGGGTGAGACTATTTGTGTTCACTTGTCCTCAAAGCATGCAAAAATCCTAAATTTCCATGTCAAACAGAAAATGAGGTGACAGGTTGAAGTGATTTTTAGCTTTCTGGGAGACTTTTGGTTTTGACAGCTGTTTCTGTGACTGTCAGGGTTTCTCTGTGGAAGGACAAGAGAACATCCAGGAGATCCTGAGCAAACAGCTGCTGCTCTGTCAGTTCCTCACTGCCCTCTCTACACTCAGGACAGGTATGTGTGTGCATGAAGTCTGCATACTCGTCCATCAGTGGCTCCTACATGAACCTCCAGCTCCTGATGTTTCTGTAAAACTAATGAATTGTTCAGTATTTTCATCAGTTTTTGTGCTCATGTACTGTATATTTAGGTCTAGGCTAAATCATAGTGTCTCTTTGACTCATCCAGGTGGCCATTTCGTCTGTAAGACCTTTGACCTCTTCACCCCCTTCAGTGTGGGTTTGGTCTACCTGCTCTACCTCTGCTTCGACAGGATCTCTCTCTTCAAACCCGTCACCAGCAGGCCCGCCAACTCTGAGAGGTGGGCCTGCATCTGTGCAAAAAAAAAAAAAAAAATCTGTGTGGATTTATTTATTGCTGCACTTTTCTGTTGGATTCACCAGACTATAATAACTACAAGTCGTATAATGTAACATAAGTAATCTGCCTGCAACATTAACAACTTTTTTGTGGCTGATCAGGGGCTGTGAAGTCATTCTTGAGGGCTGCCCCAAATACATTTTCAAGCATGAATATCTGCCAGTTTAAAAAAAAAAAGCAAGGCTGACAAAACAGTTGATAGATCATGAACACACCCACTGTCGTAATTTGTTCAATTTTATTATTTTAGTGCTGATGGGAAAACAAATTGGCAGCAACATATAGTAGTGGAAAACTCAGTAAGCCACATCATCACATGATATTACATAGAGGCACATTTGACTCTCAGTTTCCAACACATCATTGGATCCCATGTTGGCATTACTTCAGACTCTTTTTTTCCATCCAAACCACATCAGAAAACTGAATTTATGACGTGATTTTTGAGCAGAAAATGTGACTCTGCTGCATCTCAATCAGATGAAACTGGACACTCTTTTCTGTTAACAATCCAATGTATGATTTAGACTAAGAAAAGTGAGTTGTTACATAACATTCTTGCATCAGTGAAGCTGTAAACGTCTTCTCACGCAGGTACATAGTGTGCCGAGGTTTAAAGCCCGGTTCAGACGCCGTCAGGGAATACATGTTCAGAATCAACCTGAAACTCAACCAGCTGAGGAACACAGACAGGGATATTACAGAAGTGGTCCCACTGAGCATCATCAAGGAAGACACCGACTTCTACCAGTATATGGTCAACTCCAATGAGAGGTAGAGACACGCTGTACTCAAAAAAGGCCTTAATTATCGGATTTAAAACAGTGACTGACGGTGATTGCATTAACTCTCTCTGCAGCCTCTGCGCGGTCCAGATCAAGGCTTTGGCTAAGATCCATGCTTTTGTCGTAGATCCGTGAGTAACCTGTGTTGCACACTATTAAACTCTATTTCACTATCGCCCACTGAGTAGGGATTGTGTTCAACTGACTGTGTGACTCTGTTGGTGTCTTTAGGACCCTTTCAGAGCCGCGGCAAGCCAACATAAGGAAGGAGTGTCTCAAGCTCTGGGGGGTGAGTGTGGGATACAGAACTAATGCAGATAAATAATTGGAAATATAATAATGATAAAAATAGTTTTTGTAATTCCACCGCTGAATACATGGTATGTCTATTTCCAGGTCCCAGACAAGGCCAGAGTTACTCCTGCTTCCTCAGACCCAAAGTCGAAATTCTATGAACTGGTTAAGGTCAGTTAATAAATCTGGGATTAAAGAAACCCTGCTGATACATATGAGCTGTCAGTGTTTCCACTTGGTAATTATGAAAGTAAAAGAGAAATGTTAAGCATCTTTGTGCACTCGTCTGTTAAAGTTTGAACAATATTTCCTAGATGAATTTAGTTGTGGTGGTTGAAAAAATCAGATTTTAATACAAGAAAATGATAAATAAAAAAGTGTGTTTGGTGTGAGTGTTCAGGCGGGCTGTCCAAATAAAACTCTAGTAATGGGAGACGCTGTTATTAGTAGGCTGGTTTAAAATGTTACATTTGTCTCTTGTCTTTCTTTCTGTTTTTCTTCACACCTGTCGCACCTCAGAATTCAGATGTGGAGTCGTTCCAGTGTAAACTCACACCTCTCAACTCAAGCACACTCGATAAGCTGCGTCACATCCTGGATCACCGGTGCATTGTGGGAGGTGGAGAGCAGATCTTCCTTCTCGCGCTGGGGGTGAGTCCAAAGAAACACAAAGCACCAAAATGTAGGTCTTAAACTTGTCTTTTGTCTTCCCGCACTACTCCCACAATCGACTTCTTTTTGCATCCATAAGAAACAGTTTTTTTTTTCAAGGTTTTCCTGATATTTTGGCTATGTGCCTCTTCTGGAAAAGATTAAAATACAGAGCTGACAGGGAGATCTATTCACTATTAATGTTGGAGAGGCTAACTTGACTGCCAGAGAGGCTTTACTGTTTCTTTGCACGATAACCGGCGTTTGACACCGATTCCATCGTCTTATCTGTTCTCCCCGTTATCTGCCGACTTATGTAGAAGTCCCAGATATACACGTGGGATGGGAAGATGCCTGTGCGCTGGAGGAAACTGGAGAACTTCAAGCTGGAGCTGCCAAGAGATACACTTCTAAGCGTGGAGATCGTCCAAGAGCTGAAGGGCGAGGTGAGAGGAGGGAGTGGAGAGTTTGAAGAGCTAAAACAGACGAAATGTGGGAGCCAGTATTTCAAAATCTTTATCCTTGGCTTCATTTCTGTTATTGTTTCAATGATAATCTCATTATTTGTCACAAGATGTGATCATTAAGAACTTTGTTGAACTTTTGTTGTATCATGATTTGGCCATTTTTTAAAGTTCTGGCTATCCTCATTTTTCCCTCCAAAACATGACTGTAAAAATAGAGCTAAAAATAACTACAACTGAACAGGCCTCTAATTTGCCACTAATATCTGTGGTTTTACATGTTTGGTCCACAGGGCAAAGCTCAGCGTAGAATCAACGCAGTTCACGTCATGGATGCATTAATACTAAATGGCACTGATGTAAGAGATCAGCACTTCAACCAACGGTAGGACAATGTTACCTCTAATCCTGCACCAAACGTTTCCATCATCATACTCACCAAACCACTAATATCACATATCATATGTCACATATCAGTTCAGGCAGTGCAAGTGTTTTATTTATTTAGTTTAGTTTAGTAAATGAGGTCCATTGTGTGTCCAGGATCCAGATGGCTGAGAAGTTTGTGAAGGCAGTGGCCAAACCCAGCAGACCAGACATGAACCCCATCAGGTATTACTTATTATTATTAGGTCGTTTATGCACAGGGGTCTTATTCTCACTATGAGCACTGGATTGGACAGTATGAGGAGTAAAATGATCGATAGTACCAGTCAAAAGTTTGGACACACCTTCCTATTTACTTGAATTAGAAAGTGTGTCCAAAATGTTTGATTTGTACATGACGCATTTTCTGATTGTGTAAATCTTACATGTTCACCAAAGTCAATATGACATCAAAATCAAACTTTTTTGACAGTACTCTAGATGCTGACAAATACTGGTACAGCATCTCTGTTGAAAATAATAGAAATCCAAGCAAAAATGTGAAGGAACTCTTCA
Source organism: Scomberomorus guttatus (assembly GCA_038419695.1). NCBI lineage: Eukaryota > Metazoa > Chordata > Actinopteri > Scombriformes > Scombridae > Scomberomorus > Scomberomorus guttatus. The sequence continues at coordinate 14,690,092 of CM076462.1, forward strand.
TCATCAAAAATGATCGTCATGATATTTTAATGTAACATCCGTCTTTTTCCCAAACAGAGTGAAGGAGGTTTACAGGTTGGAGGAAATGGAGAAAATCTTTGTCAGGTACGACAAGACGACTAATAGTCAATATGAGCTATTACATGAAGGGATTTTCTAAATGTTGAAGATTTTCTCCTATTTGATTTTTTTTCGTCTTTCGCTCATCCAGACTAGAGATGAAGGTAACAAAGAGTTCAGGAGGAGTCCCGCGTCTGTCCTACACCGGCAGAGATGACCGACACTTCCTTCCAACAGGCCTCTACATCATTAAGACTGTCAATGGTTTGTTTGTGTGTGTGTTTGTGTGTGTGTGCTGCAGCTTAGTGTCAGAAAATGGCAGATTAATTTTGCTTTGCTGTTGCAATTTTAATCGATTTAAATGCATCTCTTAGAGCCGTGGACGATGGCGTACAGTAAAAACTCCAAGATGAAGTTCTTCTATAATAAGACAACCAAGGAATCCACCTATGAAATGCCACCAAACTCTGCTTCCCCCTTCCAGTACGTACCATCCTCTCCCTGTGAATTTCTTAACCATCCAGTTGAATTTGACATTTTGTATCTGAAAGTATCAGTTCTATAGTGGAGATTTTGGTGTTTTTATACATTAGAAAATGATTTTAACCTTGATGATCTTATGAATGAGTAGTATCCTTTCTTTGTCTTCGTCCTCAGCGTCTGCCACTCAGAGCGTCTGTTCTGGGCCTGGGTGGAAGGAGTCATCGTTCATGATTCTCAGACACGGATGGACCCCGAGAAACTGTCCAAAGATGATGTGCTGTCCTTCATCCACCAGAATTACCAACCGTGAAAGGCTCGGAGCTCTGCCGGCTACGACCTGTACACAGAATGCACTAATTTATGGAGGACACACAGCCTTAGAAATCGTTATAATGCAGTTCATTAGTTGAGATTTGAGGGATTATTGAAAAGACTTCAAAGCTGAAATTTAGTTGTTTTTTTTTATCCCTGCTTTTATTGTCCAGTTAATAAACTGCTTTATAACCATTTTCAAGGCCCTCTAGACCCTCCATATGATGTTTCTAAAGAGGAAAGATAACCAGGTTGTAACTGGAGTTCATCTGCTGTTTCTAGCAGTGACAGCTGGTCTCCTTATAAGCAAAAGACATTTGACAAACCACTTTGTCTTTCTGCCTTTTCCACTGCCCTTGGCTCCATGAATTGTAATGAAAAGAAGTCGTCTCACAGGACAATATGGAGACAAAAACTCCTGCCATTGTCTCTACATTGAATTGCATGTCCCTGTAGATCCAATTTTACTGTTTCCATACATGCCATGCTTGTGTGTGCGTGCGCGTGCGTGTGTGTATGTATATATATGTCACATTAGCGATGACAAGAGAGAAGCATCCGCAAATTGAATAAAGCTAGATAGAGCTACAAATGCTAAACTATGCATCTATATCTGTAAACACAGTCCTGCTTGCCTCACTCTACACCTGCTTTAAGCATGACTGTTCCTCCTGTCATCGCCGTAGTAACGAGGATGTGTTTACCCGGTCTCTCACAACAACAAGCTCCTTGTTGCCGCTCCTGCAAATCTGTAGCCGGAACCCCCAAAACAACAAATATACATTTATCATCTTCTAGCTTATCCTTAACATCAGTTTACAGATGTAGCAGCTTTTTCCTTTTCATACCTGATCTGTCATTGAGTGAGTGTGTCAGTTAAAGATTTCTGAAGGTATCCTGTTTTAGGTTTTAGGTTGTTTCTACCCCGACACCTCTGTGTTATTGTGCCTCATATCGCCTGGACTGTGTGTTTCTTAAATACTGCAAATGAGTTATTTTTTTCTTGTAAAGTTGTCTATCAATCTCTGATGTAAATAATAATAAATGGGAAATGCGCTTCCCAGAAATTACTTTCAACTGCCCGGTGAAATTTAATTGATGATGATGATGGTGATAAACCAAAATAATAATAATAAAGGTGTTGAAACTAGATTATGACACAGCCAAAGGATTACACAACAATGTTCAATTGATATGCAAATTAAATTAGCAACAAAAAGCAACTGACAGTGAACCCGGGGCTTTTGTGGTCTGCCCACTTTGCTCAGTTTGTAATCCATCCTGGATGATAACCCTCGTTTGTTCTCAAATTAAAGACCCAACAAGTATCTTGTGTGATTGACAAATGCAAACAAGATATGGAGCATTCGTGCACGTCACCACTATCAATGGCTGATGTATTAGCCTGCTTAAAATGAATGTTGCCCCTAGATTCCTGCATCTTTTTTCAGAACATTCCCATACTCTTTCCCAAAAAGCAGTTTAGCTCTCTTGACAGGATTCTTTCTAACTTTATCTGGGGAGGCAGGCAGCCTCGGATACATACGGCCTTCTTACAAAGACCCAAAGCATTGAGAGGGATGGCTATGGCTGATCTTCTATTACTACTGGGCTAGAAAGTAGTTGTCATGCATGTCCAGTGCAGCTCACTTGAGCATGCGCCTGAATGGGTGAAGATAGAATCACATGATCTCCCTTTTCACTCCCTTGTCACTTCCCCACTACGACTGGCAGCTGGTACATGATACAACAATCCAGTTATAGCTCACAATCAGAATATGGTCTCCATTTAGGAAACAATTTAGTCTGCAAAAAGCCTCCTTAATGGCACCTCTTCACCTCAGCCTATCTATCTTTTCGAGCATGGCATGGGAACGGACTTCAAGTTACCAAAGATTTATAGCTCGATGGGGTATTCACATCATTCAATCAAAGCAGCAAATTTTAATCTACCCCATTCTCATTTCTACCGTTATTTACAGATTACGCATTTTGTACACAGGGGTTATCATCCTTTCCCTGAGATAACCTCAGTGACATCAGTAAACACTCTCATAGCCAAAGATACAAGTCTCAAGGGTCCCATCACAAGCATCTATGATATACTGGCCATTATAAATCCTCAGCCTGTGGCCAGCCTTAGAACCCTCTGGGAACAGGATCTTGGAGCACCTCTTCCTAACCATCTGTGGAAGGCAGTTTTAGAAGAAGTACACTCCTCCTCTTCGTGCAGTAGATATGGGTTTATGCAATTTAAGATTGTTCACTGTGTCCACCTTACCAAAGCTAAACTGGCCAAGGTTTACCTCAGCATCGTCCCCTTCTGACTGGTGCAAACAGGCGGCAGCTACCTTAATAAATAAGTTTTAGACATGTTCTGCTCTATGTGCATTTTTGCAGCAATATTCAACTCCTTGAGTGAAGTTTTCAGTACAACTATTGACCCACATCCTTTAATTACTATATTGACCTGAAGACTGTGACTGGCCATCAAACATGTGTAATGTGGTGGCCTTTACTACCTTATTGGCCCGACGTCTAATACTCAAAACCTCCATCCCATGTCCGATGGATCAGGGATGTCATGTTTCATTTTAAGTTGGAGAAGTATGTAAAATTATTCAATATATGATTTGTATACATGTTAAAAACCAGATTTTCAAAATAAATGAATAAATATCTCAGCGTGTCTGTTTCTTAAATCAGTCATCTTTATGTCTAATGTCACGTGGCTGTAACTGAAGTCTTTTAAACCTTCAACAGCTACTTGATGTTTTAATTATTTTGTCTATAAAACAATCTTTAATCTCAGCAGACATTAGTGTGCTTTTCTGTTTTTGTGGCATCATTTGAACTTGAACACATACTGTGTTGTTTGGGAGTGTAGCTGAGCTCAAACACACCAAAACTAAAATTAAAAGGCCAAAGTCGAACTTTCCCGCCTCCTTTATTTACATTAAAGATAAGGACTCTTATTTTGAAGCCCAGAATCTCTCAGCCAATCAGAGCTCGAGGTTTATGTAACAGGAAGTGAGCGTTATGAAAACAAACGCGCTCCACACCCTGATAACAAGCAGCTGCACGCGCACAGGTATAATGTCTGTTTATCTTAATTCAATCATTTTATAACTTGTGGATTAAAAATATATAAAAACGTTAAATTAGATGGTGGAGAATGACGTCACGTCATTGCATGATGTAAATAATCAACTTGATGTTTTTCCGGAGTTGTTACATGTTTGGATACATAACAAGACTCATCAGTTACAGCTGTGTGAAGTTTTATTCTGCCTAACTCTACTTCTGATTAATTACAGCGGTTGGAAACTGCAATAATTAGTTTGAATAGATCACACAGTCTCACAGTGTTGAGCAGCTGCACAGCAGTCATGCTGAAAGCTGTGGGACAAGCTCTCTTCTCAACTGGACTACAGAATCCCAGATTCACAGAGGAGAAAAAGGTAAATGTTTCCCAGATTACCTTGTAAAAAAAAGACAATCAGACCTTTGGACAGATGTTAATTGTGTTTGTCACACTGTCACGGGACCAGAGGTGTGACTGCTGTGAGTTTACTAGTGCTGAGAGGAAGTAGTCTTTGAACCAAAATTATTCAACAGCTGTGATAATTGGTTTAATTGTTGCAAGTCATTTATCAAGCTAAAGGCCCAACTTGCAATGATTCCTTCTCAGATGTGACAGTCATACTAAACTGATCGACCATCTTTAGGCTTTGGACTGTTGGGGATACTGTCAGTGGTGATCCCATCAAAATGTATAACTCTATTAATATTATATTATGATGATATTGACTATTTTAATATTACGAGGTCACCACTTGAGGTTATGGCTATCTGAGTTTGTAACCTATGCAAATAGTATAGTGTCAAAAATATGTGGTAAGAGCTATCAAATTGTGTTAAGTAGGGCTGCAACTAATAATTATCAGTTAATCTGCTCATTATTTCCAGATCATTTCAATCGTTCAGTCCATTAAACGTCAGGAAAATAGTGAGAATTGCAATTACAGTTTCCTAAAGCCCAAGATAATCACTTGTTTTGTCAAACCAACAGTGCAACACCAGGTCCCACAATTTTCTGACATTTTATAGACTGAACAATGAGTTGTTTAAGAGTTGCAGCCCACGTGTGACTCTGTGTGTGTTTTGCAGGGACAAGACTATGAGACCCGCACCTACCACGCCACTAAGTGGGTGAGCACCTCTCTGAGCGCGATGCAGTGGGACGCAGCCATGAATACCGGCTTCCGCAGGCTCTTCAACTACATCCAAGGCAACAATCATAACAGTGAGTTTTTAAAAAAAATGAACGGTGGGACTCAACTTTTGTGTAGCTTCTAATATTCGTTGTGTCAGACTGAGGTGTTTTTTGAGGCTTTAGGATGTGAACTTGATGAAAACACAGTCAGCGAAGTAAATAATGTTCAAATGTTCCAGAGTGAATTTATGGCTAACTTTAGGTCCGAAGACGAGGGAGTCGATGAATAAATGCAGGAGAAAAACTGCACTTTTGTTCTTGCTCAGCAGTTTGTAACAGCACCGCTGCCTTTTGTCTTACTCAGCAGTATTATTTATGAGAATACATATTGTCTGTGCTGTTGACTGAGTTCTGCAGTGAGAGTGTGGCCTTTTAAACATGGCGTTTAATCCTCCACATCTCCCCCACACATTGCGATTATATGTCCACCATCTGTTCAGGTATTATTACACACCAAAGTTTTGATCTACCAGCTGGCGACTGAGTGTTTGCTCAGTTAATTCAATATATCTGTGCGCCCCACAAACGCTGATCGCATGTCAAGCTGATCATTTTTCATGCTTCCGCTTCCTCAGGGGTCAAAGTGGAGATGACGGCCCCTGTGACGTGTCGTGTGGACCCTGGAGCCGGCCCCGCATGTGAATCTCAGTTCACCGTATCCTTCTACATCCCGGAGGAGCATCAGGAAAATCCACCGGAGCCGAGCGACCCGGAGGTGTTTGTGGAGCACAGGAAGGAGTTCACAGCTTATGTCAGGTGAGGCACAACTGAGGGACTAATTTCAATAGATTAAATTCTAGCTGGTAACATGTAAAAGTGTCAGAATTAGCCTGTTTTTTTTCTTTTTTTTTCTGTCCTACACATATACCTAATAACACAGTATTTCCCTTTATATCCCTCTTATTTCTTATGCCATCTTCCAGGACATACGGGGGTTTCTCCAATGAGAAGATGAAGCACGAGGAGCTCCAGAAACTTCTGGAGAGCCTGCAGAGGGACGGCGTCCCATATGTGGACCAGCCGTTCTACACAGCCGGCTACGACAGCCCCTTCAAGCTGACTAACCGCAGGAACGAGGTCTGGATCCTCAAGAAGGAAGAGGGGCAACAGTAAAGAGTTCAAAGGTCGCGCAACACCCTGCCCAACTGCAAAAGGGGAAAAAAGTCACATTTAAGAAAACGTTCACATTCTCATTTGATCAAATTCTTAGAGATTCACAGTTTCACAGTAACTCATCAATGGCCAAGGGCACAAAATCGTTGCTATTATATGAATGTGATGAATGAAGCTTCAAAGGTCATATTAAGACATCTTTAAATACCTTTCAATACATGCTAAAAGTTACTGAAATACAGACTCATTCAGAGTCTGGAGAAAAAGGCCAAACATCATTTACTGAATAAAACAAGAGGAAGTCGTGGACACAGTGGGGGAATATTTCCAGCAGGTGGAGCTAAGTAGTGAGGAAACGTTTCTCCTTGTTGGTGCAACTTCTTAAGACAAAAACCACAAGTGCCTCTTCACTTTTTAATGAATGACTTCTTGAAAATACACTAAAATTGCAGTAATTGTTTGCGCACATTGCAGATTGATATTTATTCAGTGATTCTTAAAGGTCAAAAAAATACTTACTGTGTTTCCTTGTTCAGCTGCAGTGGAAGGATCATAACAAAAAGAAGGAATTTGCCATTAAAAACACTAATTGGTAAAGATATTGACTAATTTGGACAGCTGAAGCTTCATATTAGCTTCAAATATGCTTTATAAAGGGATTTTTTTTAATGGCCAGTATGAACAGGAGGAATGATGACAGCAAGAAAACTCAATGTTCATTTGTGCACCTGACTGTTGTTTTAAGAATTAATTGGGGGGAAAAATGTGAAATCTGTCCTTTAACTTTGTAGGTTACCCGCAAAGTCTGACTGCAGGTGTCTCTGCCGTCAGTCAGCAGTCGCGTTTCAAAGGTGACTCTGTCGCGCCTGCCTGACAAAATGTTGGTAAATCTCAGTTTATCTGATCTCAGAAGTCGTTTACTGTCACCCATGATGATGAACGTCTGAGTCATAGCAAATCAGGACCAGTCATCGCTTCATCACTGAGGTGTCATTGGCAGCAAACATCCTGTTGATTAACTAATAAGTGTGTAGTTACCTGCCTGTGTGGTTCAAGCTCAGATCTACCAACATTTTTGTCACTTGGTGGGTGTTAGTAGGCAAAGATTCACACTTAGAAGCCGTCATAAATGTTAAGCTTTTTAAATGAGTTGACCTCCTTTTATACATAAAATCATTTTTATGTTTAAAGCTCATGATGTGCTATAAATCATGTTTTTAATCTTAAAGAAGGGATACTACATGGTACTTGATAAAGGAATAATGACATAAGCACTGCACTAATATATGAATCATGATGTTTAAGAATGTAACATTTATCATCTCATCAATAATAAATATAACTCATTCTCAAATGATTGATTATTCTGATAATTAAGTGTCTCCATCTTCACTGTGTAATTCTGTTTTTGTCTTCTCTATTTCATGAGGGATTATTTAATGTAGTTTGGAGCAAAGTTGCCACAGAAAGCTTCATTGTGAGTTGTTTGATCTGCAAGTTTTGATCTGACTGTCATCCGCACCCTGACGATCGTGACCTTTTACCTTCCTGCCACAGTTCGTTTCACCCCTTTTATCCTCGCTCACCTTCTCCTCGCCCTCTCTCGTTATTGTCGTCGCTGTCAGTTTGTTGTCTGCTGAGTCATTTCGTTTTATTTATGGCAGATTTGTTCCCAATATCATGTTCAGACACTCAGCAGAAATTACATCTTTTTTTTTTTTATCCTCTACACACACACACACATCTCCATATTAGCGTGTTGTTCACCAGTCAGATCGATCTCACTGGCTAGTGCCCAGTGAGGTGAAACACTGCTGCGGACAGGACAACGTATAATGAGGCTCACTGTTTTATTCCAAACAGCGGTCTTGTACTTTAGTTTTATCTCTACACCCTCCAGCCTGCTGGAGACCCTGAGTTGATGTAGCGGACGGGGTGTAAAAATACTTCCATGACAAAACTCATTTTCTTGTGACTGAGATAAAGTGGAAGGAATTAATGAAAATTATGCCGTGATACATTATAATGCAGTTTTTACAGATTTTCTCCCACAGTTTCCTCCCACATCCCATATTATTGCAAATCACAGCAGACCGGAGCGCAGACTGGAGGTGTCAGTAGGTGTGTGAGTGATTGTGTTGTTTTGCAAAAGTGTGAAATTTACATTTCTGGCAACTCTTTTCAAAAAGCAGTTATTTTTATTTCATCACATCCAGGACGCCATTTGTTTCCATCCAAAGTAAAGTTATGATTATACAAAATCTACTTGCAGACACAGTTGCAAACGAGGATTATGGATGCATTAAGCAAGTTCCCAACCTGTGGTTAGGGAAAGATAAGCTGAGGGATCACTAGTTGATGCATAAAATGGGAAATAAATCAGCATTTCTATTATACAGATTGTGCTTAGTTTTATCTAAATGTGCATTTATGTTGTAGTTTTGTCTTCAGGATGAAAACCTGAGAAGGGAACCTCATTCTTCAGCTGATGTGCTCGTAAACATTCACAACCTGTGACGAGTGGGGAAAATCTGACATCTAAAACAACCTCTTTTTACAAAGGCAAAGTTTCAGAAAGTCCCACAACTGCAGTGTCAGACTAAGATAATAAAACTCTGAGAAAACAAAGGTGACTAAATGTTTCCTATGAAAGAGTGTGTCAAGTCTCTGCAAGTGGATTTTTATAGCAGAGCGGCATAAACTGAACCTGATGGTTGCCTGAAACTAGGAAATGAATCTAAAAATGTTTGTTTGGAAATTGGTTATCAGTCATTTAAAATACAAGTAAAACTGCTGTTAAAGGCCCTAAGTGAACTATTACTGTTCTATTTACCAATGGACCATAAACAAGTACAAAAATACAAATATTGTATTTCACTTTTTTATGACTAAATAATTAGAGTGGAAATGGCTGAGTCACTTTATAAAGACAAGGGGCGCTGCACCAGGTGCTATTCTTCCTGGACTCTCTGCTGTGCTCTGTTTTTATTTGTCACTTCATAAGTTGGTCTCTTGTGAGGAAACTATACAGCGTGCGCTGAATATAAGAGGAGGGGGGAAGCATTGAAGTGTCAATAGTGTGATTATGGCTGGGAGGAGTTTGTATTGATTCCTGTCTGACAGCCAGATGGACACAGCGAGCGTCAGAGGACACGCAGGTGACTCTGATGAATCAAGGTGGGGGGACCTCATTGAAAATACTGAGAGGCCGCCTGTGGGTGCTTTTCATTAAAGGTGCAGTGTGTTGAATTTAGTGGCCTTTAGCAGAATGGAATATAATATTCATAAGTATGTTTTAATTAGCTGCCATGTTGCACCGCTATGTTTCTACAGTAGCCCAGAACGGACAAACCAAACACTGGCTCTAGAGAGGTCACATTTTGTGCCATCAGAGGAAAACGTGGTCCACGTACTGCAAGTCAGTCAGGATGGTTCAACAGTTGTCAGAGAGCTCTATTAAGGGCAGAGTCTGTGATTCAGTGTGTGTCCTAATAGGATGTCCAGAAGGAGAGATAACGGATGACCCCATGGGGGAGGGGAGGAGAAGTAAACGAGGGCTTCTGGAGTTTTCCAGATGATGGATGAGCGTGGGTGCCATGGCGACGGCGCTAATGAGGCGGTGATTTGGGGTGCTGGGCTGGCAGATGGCCGTGAATCACACACACACACACACTCACACAGAGAGAGAGAGAGAGAGAGAGAGAAATGACACAGAGACCCACTCTTTAAATATCACCTTGTTTTATTACACAGACATACACAAGAGCGTTAGCAGCCTGCCTTCAGCTCCACTCCCACTACTTCACGTCTTCGTCTGTCCTCCCGTCTGCTTTTTACAAACTGGGATTGAGACGTTCCCCGTCATGAGAAAAGCCCTGGGCCTCATGTGCTCAATCATGGCCGGGCGGGAGCTGGGAGACACACTTTGGTCACAGGTGATTAAACCGCAGGGTGTTATGGCTGTTAGGAGGTTATGAAGTCTCGCGCCTGTCACCTCAGTTTACGACTCCGAAGAGGCCACATTTACTTAGCTGTGAGCACCGGCGTGGGATTTGCATGAGTCAAGATTAAGGGCAGTAGAAGGCTTAAGCATAAATATTGACATTATTGCATTTTTGAAGAAGCACCTTTAAAAAAAACAACAAAAAAAAGATAAACGCCTGGTGGGATCAGCTTAATAAATGTGATCCTTCGTCGTCTTGCCTCCGTCACCTTGTTGAATGACTCTGACCAGGATGCTGTACTGTACTGCAGCCCTGCTATGTGAAAATAAATAATCTACAAAAAAAAAGGAAACCACTCCCTTCCAGCAAACAGAGGGCTCTAAAAATGTACAAAGTCTTTTGAAAATAAGTCGAATGTTACTTAAAACTCATTTTCTCTATGTATTTACATACAGAACCATATAAAACTGCAAACGGATAAACTTAGCAGAAACAGCATTATAGAAATCATTTAAGCTCTAGATAGAAGGTTCTAGTAGGTCTCAGCAAACTTAGACAAGCGGTCACGCTCTCAGATTGTGTTCACGTCCAGATTAACAGTCAGCTAAAGTTCAATTTTCAGCTCTTTGGTAACCAACATGATCACGAAAAGACCGGGACAGTAACATAAGCTTTTTGTTTTCTATCCGTCATTTCTGGCTTTACATTTATAGATTCATACTTAATTCCCAAAGACAAGTCAAGACATTGCTTGTTTATTAAAACAATCTTTAAAACATACACAAACAAAGAAAAAGACCTATGCACAGTGCAAAACTAACAAACTAAAAATCAATTAATAGAGGTTTTATGAGCCTTTTTTTTATAGAGTTAATCTGCTGTTTTGGTTGAGCCTTTGTACACCCAACCACTGTCCATTTCCTGTCCATCACTAGGTGGCAGCACTGAGCCCTCTGCACTTTCTATGGACCACTGAACACACCAGCTCTGCAAACTAAACCACTGACCTAAGAGCAGAAAGCGAAAAAACCCGGCGATTAACCGTAGCTGAAGTTGTACCGTGGGAGCTGTCTGTTGTACCACGTCCTCACGTTCTTTCCACGTTATGGGCTGTTTGAAGCCAACACTTGCGAGCCGTGGTGCGTTCGAACACTTTCCAGAGCCAACGGAAGAGAAGCAGAAGCTGAGGAGATTTACATTCCACTCTTTCCAACTTGCCTAGCTACGAAGCACCACAGCAGCAAAGTTAAGCAAACAACTTGTGACTTTTCAATTCCTTCAATTCACCTTAGTTTGCCATCTCACCTTGTCCTTCAAAGACACTAAAGGGTTCCTGCGTATTATGAGAGCCGACAGCAGCTCTGACAGGATAAAAGTAAATAAAACAGCAACTGAGCAATGAAAAACAAACTAACACCAGGCTTAAAAGAAACACTATTCTTTTAACACAAAGGGTGAGTCACCAAACGAAGGAGAGAATGAGAATCATGGGAGTCTTGAAAAGCTGCAGCAGAACCAGTTCTTCACTTCAGACCGATTTCAGCCTGGTCCATGATGGGGTGACCTCTGACCTCACATTAGGTTCCCGACATGTCCACTCCCTCAGAGGCGGCGCTGAGGGGGTGGGGGCTCGGGAAGGTGTCAGAGTCTGAAGAGGGCCTTCTATTGGCTCCTCTTCCTGCCCCCTACCTGGTTACGACGATTTGAGTTCAGCTCCCCGTGTCTGCGGGGCGCTCTCTGCTCTTTAACTTCTGCTCTCTTCAGATAAAGTGCCATTAGAGTCCTGGAGCACAGGGAGAGTCTGGCTTTCTGCAGCGTCTCCGTACTCGCTCTCAGCCAGCTCGCCCTCGCGCTCACAGATAACTGTCATTGGGCTGCTGAGGATTCGGCTGCGTGCGTTATACTTGCTGCTGGCAGCAGAGGGCGGCGTGCGCGAACGCCCGTACTTCATCCCGCTCATCGAGAACGATGACGAAGTTGGCGAGGACAGAGCCAAGGCCTCGTAGCGGCTCCACTCATCTGTCGCCCTCTTGCCGCGGCCGGGGGAGGCGCAGGGGCTGTGGGGCGCCGTCGGCGAGGAGGCCGAAGCAATAGGGGGGTCTAATGCTGACTCGGAGCGTGTGCGCTGGAAGCGTGGGTCAGTGGAGCGAAGCATCTCGGTGGCAGACATCCTGAAGCTGGTCTCGGAGCGGCTGCCCTTCTTAAGGAGAAGAGCCTTGAAGGTGTCACTGCTGGTGGAGGACTTCCGCAGGTTGCGCTGGATGGAGCCTGTCTGACGGGGCAGTGAGGACACCGGGCTTGGGGACACGCTTGTGGGGGTGACGGGTGGAGACTGCGAGTGGCTTCCAGCCCGGGACTTTTCCTCCTCAGACTCCCTGCGACCCAGGACCTTGCGCTTGGACCTGTGGACAGTGAGATGTGGACACCAAGATTAATTACATGCTTGGAGAAATCATGCAGAGTGCGTGAGAGCAAGCTGGATTAATTAATTTGTATCTTAAAAAAAAAAAAGTTTTAAATGTTGACTTGACAGAAGCGCAAGAAGAAAATCCATTAGAGGTATAAATGCAAGAGTTGGGGGCAGTTTGGTGAGGAAACGAGGACATCAAACTAAATTATTCAAATAAAATACGGCTGCAGCATGTGGGATTTCATACAACTGAGCAGAAAGCTCAGGCCAGCCTTGTGATTGTTTCTGTGTTGCAGAAATTTTTTTTTTAACTTAAAATACTTGGCCTGCACGCCTCAAATTTTTGTCCCAAATTTGCCATATGTCAGCACTGCCCCCAGCAATCACGCGCCACAGTATGAATATTAAAGTAAAATCATAAGGAGCAATCAGTGGCATATATGCTCAAAAAAGAAAGGCAGGGCGATGAGGAGAGTTATACATTTTCATCAAAGAGATCCAATGAGTTTTTACAAGAAAAGCTGCAGACGCTGCAACTCTGCAGGAAAAGCTCAAGACGCGGCACAATGAAATTAATCCAAAACACAAACTGGGAAAAGTGCCCAAAGCGGTTTTAATCACACAAGGACGATCCGGCCTCCTCTCAGCAGGGGGTGTCAGAGTAGTTTACTGCGCCACTTAGCCTACACTCTCTATAACTCCTGCACCAAAGCGTAGCAATAAAAGCTGCAACTAGCAGAGTACGGGGGATTAGGGCTAGCAGGGAAACAGCCTTATTAATGTGTAGTCCAGGGGTTGCACTGCTGCTAATCCAAAGGTAGCGCCACCGTAATGGTGGAAATGGGGCTGGCTAATTAAAGGGAAGGGGCTACTTGCCACTTCGCACCTCTCTAGAAAGGATGAACCCATGTCCCCTCTGCACAGGGAAGGAGAGGGGAGACAGAGATGATTAAAGGCATGAAAAATACAGATTCTGTGATAAGGTAAAGGGAGGATTGAAGAAGTAGTGACAAAATACTTAATCCTCAGATTAGATCTGGAGAAAGAAATTCATCTGTAAAGGATAAAGAACCTGTAGAGAACATATTTGGTGAAGGTCAGAGGGAGAGGGAGGATATAAAAGGTTTAACAGAGAACCCAAGTCTGCTTTCCGTTTTAAAAAATACTGAAAAATGCAGTATGTGTCTGCCCTAAATTCAACCTCCATCTAGCATTGTTCCCACTGAGCTGAGCTCGCCACATTAGCCCATCAGCATTACATAACAGTTTTTCACACATGCGTACACTCACACACCTGAATCCAGTGGACCAAGACGGCTCTGTGCCAAACTCACATTGACAAACACACAAATAGAAAGACTGAAACACACACACACACACACACACACACACACACACACACACACACACACACACACACACACACACACACACACACACACACACACACACACACACACACACACACACACACACACACACACACACACACACACACACACACACACACACACACACACACACACACACACACACACACACACACGCAGACAGCCACGCTGGAGAGGCAGGGATACCAATCTCAGTTATAGAGGTAAACAAGGCTGCAATATAAAACACAGCTCAGAGTACTTGATCGATTTCTTTCTCTTGGCTGTATTACATTTGGTTTGGAGGATCTCCCTCCAGACAAGTTGTATTTTCTGTTGCAGCTGTGAAAGCATTTCATTCAGCGTTTTCATTATTCTCCCTTTTCCCAGAGAGAGAGAGAGAGAGAGGGTAAGAAACAAAGGTATTGGACATGTGAGAAGGGGGAGAGGAAACATGTGAAGATGTTAGTTTGGTGGACGGCGTCAGTGTGAGAAAGTTACCTGGAATTCATCTCTTAACATTCAAAATAATGTACAAAGCGTTCTTTTCTTAAAGGTATTTGACAAATGTTTTTAATCTAATGTTAATGTTCGGACGGTTTTAAACAAGTAGTTTAATGACAGAAATGAATCCACTTTTTAAATTAACTCTTGACTGATGTATGCCATTATATACATAGTTGAGTTTTACAGCACAGCCAGGAGTCCATCATCACTTCCCACTTCTCAAAAATCTGTAAGTTATTCTATGTTCTATACTGGGGAGGTTCAATGGAGGAGGAGAGCAGTGAGGCAAATGGTAAACAGTTCTGTCTTCTGTTACACAATCTTCTTCATGTCTAATTAAACTGCACAATAAATCGCACTTGCACACGTGACACGAGTGCGTACATGCACCATAAATACATCGACACATAAAATCCCGTGAAATGAAATCCTGTGATGCTCAAGAGGACTCCCGACCGCCGCTGCACGTGACCGTGAAACACAAACTGGCGGGCTGCATGAGAAATTTATGTGTGTTCTCCTTCTGAGGCACGGCAGCACGTATGCAATATATGTCAGAGACTGCAGTGCACAGGAGCAGAGAGAGACAGAAACACAGAGAGAGAGAGAGAAAGAGAGAAAAGCACAAGCCGCTCTCTCCGGTGGCCTCTAACCTAGATTAGGACCAGAGGGTGTCGAGTAGTTAAATAATGAATGAAGCCACAGACGTTTTTCTCCTGCTGAGAACAAGCAACGCTAATCCGACTACATTAACACAGATGTCTTGGTAAACATCTTACTACGGACTCATGTTGCATCCTAAATTGTCGACTCTACGTGGCCTTTCACTGACTGGGAACAGAAAAAGCAACTCTCTCCAGGGCTGGGAGACTCCAGAGACTAGCTATTTGACAGATGTGTAGATGCTTGCAGATGGGACAGCGCTGGGTAAAGTTATGACTGGAGAGGTGGAGGGCATGAAGAGGAGAGGATGATGAGAGGAGGGGGATGGAGATGGAAAAAGAGAAATCTGAGGGGGGTGAGGGGGGAGGAAGGAGCTTAGAGTTCAGGGTGATATGTTGTGGTTTTTAAGGAGGAGGTGAGAAAGAGGAAATGAGATGCTGACACGGACAGAGAAAGAGGAGGAAGGCAGAGAGAAAAACAAACAGAGAAAAAGGAATGATGAGAGGAAAAATACACTAGCTTAGTGGAACAAACTGGATCGAGCAGCAAGTGAGGAGTAAAAGAGTTGTAGCGGGAGTAGTCAAATGAGTGACAAGAGGTGTAACAGACAGAAGTGCATCATGGTACCTGTGAATGGCGGCAAAGAGGTCCTCGGTGGTTCGGGTCCGTGTGGGAGTCGGGGTCACCATGTTCTCCTCTGAGGCCCCGTTGGCTGATGGGGCCGGAGACGATTCAGCCGTACTGGATTCGAACACGTCACCTGAGACAAAGAAATATTTGATTAAAGTTACACAGTTACAGGAGAGTAAACGCACTTCAGGTTCACTCTGCACAACATGCACACACTCATGTAGCCTCCATCCCGTCGCCTTAACCTGACTGCCTATGAAATCTAAAGTGGTACGGAGGAGGTGCCGGACTGTCTTCTTACATTCTCTTTCTGTCTCTAGGTTTCCTCTCCTTTGCTTTCTTCTCTTCTTCAGCCTTTTTCTCCTCCTCCTCCTCCTTCTCTCAACCTCCTCACTCACGTCTGCGCTTCGACTGCCTGTGCCGCTGCAGGCAGTCTCACTTTACGCGCTCCCCCCCACCCCCCCATCCTCCCCTTCATCCCCTTACCAGATCTGCTCCCCTCCCCTCTGATAGGATGGAGCCCCTCCCCCTCTCCCTCCAACCGCGAAAAGCATCTCCCCTGGGACACTTGCCCCCCCTCCCTTACCTCAGAGAGAGAAGGAGGGATAGATAGGGGAGCAGGACAGGAAGAGAGAGGGGGGGGGCTGAGTAGGACAGATTGAGGATGAGAGATTAACAGAAAAGAAGCAAAGAGGCAAAAATGGATATTTGGGAAAAGGATGGATGGCAGAGAGGAGTCAAGTACAGTGGAGGATGAGGTGTGTGGGGAGGCAGAGAGGAAGAACAATAATGCGGGAAGAAGCGAAGGGACGGTAGCCACAAGATCTCTGCATATGAAATATAGAAGGACGGGTAGAAGAGAGAGAGAGTTGGGGAGAATGAATTCATGAGGATGCAGCTCTGCTGTCCCAGTGATAAGCCGTTTCTCCTGAGCTATTTTCACAGTTTTCAGACCTCTAAAGCTTGTGGTTTCAAGTTTGGCTTCTTTGCTTTGGAGGGCAAAATGAATTTCACAGCTGCCTGAGGAGCTGGCCACACAGCTACTAACCATATAGGATTATGGTAATGGGCTCAAGTAATGAGTAAATGATGGTTCTGACTCAAACTGTTCATCTCATCACAAAGTCCGTGCATTTCTCATTCTGATTTGAGGAAAAATAAATCAAAATCATCTTAAAATAACTCACCTGTGTCGTCCTCCCTGGAGCTGATGGATCCAGTCGTGCTACTCGTTCCATCTCCATCCTCTTCTTCCTCTTCGTGATCCTCTCCATTTGTACGCAGCTCGTGCTCTAGACTTGTGTCCTGGCCGGCAGAGGCAGAGATATGGGACTCATCCTGGATTTCTGTGGATGTTTCACTGCTCTCTGCTAAAGTTTCCCCATCCTCCTCCTCCTCCTGTTGCTCACTTTTCCTCTCTTTCTCCTCCTCTGTTACTTGTCTTTGTGGTGCAGCATCTATTTGGTCTTCTATTCTGGACAGGCTGTTTGTATCTTCATGCTGAGATGGAAGCTGTTCTTGAATTGGTTGGGGGCTAAATGGCGGGACAAAGAAGAGAGGTTTCTTGGAGATTGCAGGGGGCTTCTGTTTGACAGGGGAGCTTTGGGAGCTCTGTGGGGGACTCGGCAATGCTTCTTTTTCTTTCCCGTTTAAAAGAAAGCAACTCTCATCCTCGGGTATTCCATTGTAGACAGTGTCGTCTGTGATACTGCAGTCTAATGTCAACTCTTCTAGGAGCTTTGACACAGGTGATGGTGAGGAATTACGTGAATCCTCTTCTGGAGAGAAGTTGAACATAGTGGGATGCTCCTGGGAGTGAGACTTCTCCAGGGTCTGGGGCTTTAGACCCTTGATGAGGTCCACCCCTGTTTCCTGAGCTTCGGTCCGCTCTGTTTTGCTGTTGATCTCCTTCTCTGGCCGCTTGACTGAGCGGAGCTGAACACTCTGCAGCGCAAAGGGGGTGATGAGGGGCTTAGGTGACTTTGTAGGGCTGCTGGAAACAGCGGGTTTAGGAGCATCCTTCACTGCCTTCACAGCAGATGGGGAGGAGGAAGGTGGGATAAAAGCAGGCAGTGGAGGAGGTGGAGGGGGGCCCCATGGTGGGAACAGGTGGGGGAGGCGGAGGGGGAGGACTGAAGCTCCCATTGAAGGACAGACTGGGGTGGATTAGCATTTCAGGGGATGGAGGAGGAGGGAATTCTGGGGAGGTGGAGCAAGCAGGTGGTGGGCTCAGAGTTGGACCCTGTGGAGTGTTTGGTAACGGAGGAGCTGGCGGAGGAACGGGGGAACCCGAATTTGGTGGTAGAGGGGGAGGGAAGGGTGGAGGTGGGCCGAGAGGGGTGTTCGGAGCTGAGGATGAGGAAAGGGGCAGGGGTGGAGGTGGTGGCGGAGGAGGCCCGGAACTCTTAAGTGAGTCCGAAGTGTTGGAAGAAAGGGAAGTGGAAGAGGAGGACATGGAAACGGAAGAAAGGAGAGAGGACTTCCTCTCAGGTACTTTGGGCTTAGGCCGGCTGCCGGAGGGAGACATAGATCTGACGAGCGAGGGCACTGGGGTTCCAGCTGTGGGGGTGTTAGACTGGCTGGAGTAGCCGCTAGATGGAGAAGTCAGTCTGTGCACCCTGTCAGGGGAGGAGGTGGCCGTTTTGGGCTTCACTGCCAACCCTCCCTCCTGGCCTGGAGCTCCAGGGCCCCGGCTGTTGCTGTGAATCTCACCTCCATTCTGTAGTTCTCCTGGGTGAGGCCCGGCTGACATGTTATCTGCGGCATGGGCCAGAGGGGTCTGTGCCCTCTGGTCTCCGTGGTTACGAGGGTAGTCCATGTAGTAGCCCCAGGAATCGGCATAGTCGGAACGCAAGCTGCTGGTGTCACTGTGAGCAGGCGTCACGTGGCATAGCGAGTACACATTAGACACACCGCCACAGTTTGCGTTAGCTACTAGTGACGCTGCAGAGCTACCTGCACTAATGCTACTCTGACTTCTTGGCCGTAACACCCAAGGGTCATCGTAGTCGCTGCTGGGACTGTGGGAGGGTGAAGAGGGAGAAGCGCATCCTTTTCCTCCTCTCAGCCCCATCTGTAGGCTCTGCTGCAAGCTGGCAATTAGAGTCTCATTGAGCATGGCGCCATTTGGCCCGTTAGCACCACTGATGGCGCTAACGCCTCCAAGGGGCTTTTTTGCACCAGGCTTGCGTTTGAGAGAGTCTGTACGAGCCGGGGGCAGCGGAGGCTTCTTTGACTTGCGGAGGGAGATGCTGCGGGATAGAGAGCGGTCACTGTACAAGCTTCCAGAGTCTTCCTGATTGGCCATCTCACGGCACTCGTACATGCTGTGTCTGGCCGCCCGTCCAGCTGCTGCCCCGTGCCCACTGCCGTGGCTGCGTGAGCGCAGGCCTGAGTCCAGGTGCATGGAGGTGTAATATCCATCGTTGTCCTGGGAATAGACGGAGCTGGAGTCAGTAGTGGTCCTGGAGGACAGCTCTAGGCTGCTGTACAGCTGGTTGATAGGAGTGGAGCAGCTGGAGGTCAGAGTGCGGTGCGGGACAGCCACGTTTTCTGGTGTGTCGTAGATCCACTGCTCTTCTGTCAGACAGGATGGTGGCGTGGGGGCCAAGGTCCTGTGACTGTGTACGCTGCTGTCCGAGTGCCCTGACTCGCTGGCAGGTGCTGCTGCAATCAGACTGCCGTCCTGTGGTATGTGAGTAGGGGTGGAAGTGGCCAAAGCCGGACAGGTGGAGCTGTGGGTAAATGCTGTGGGACTGGAGATTAGGGGGTCAGTGTTGGCGGAGGAAGCTACACTGAGCGGTCGAGCTGTGGGGTAAGCTGAGACTGGGGAGTGGGAGAGCTGACTGGAGGTGTTGAGGGTGATGACCTCAGATGAGCTAGACATGGTGGCGTTGGGGATGAGTGAGGTGGAATAGGCAGCATGTGGGGAGACCACACAAGCTGGACCACCACCCCACTCGCTGGATTGCGTCCCCCTCACCTCCTGAGACTTTGGCCTGGGCAGGGTGCCTGTCCTTGGGGCATTCCTCATGTGCACCACTGTATTGTCAACCTGAAGCTTTCCAATCTGCCTATGGGGTGTAGTTTGTTCCTCTGACTTGATGGGGGTGCTGCTGTAGATGGGATCAGCACTGAGGGACACCCTGGCGCCCTGTCGGGGCAGACTGTGAAAACGGGAAGGGTCTCCGTTAAACTGGTGTGGCAGCATCAAGATCCCGGAGCTGTCACTACTGGATATGGATATGCTTCCCGTGGAGGAGGAAGCAGAAATGCCGGCCATCTGAGCAGCGATCCCCTGTCCTCTCTGAGCCCGAATTCTTCTCATAGACGGGGGTACAATCTTCACTTCTTCTGTCTGGCAGCCTGAATCTCGGGTCTGGGAACGTCGGAGCGTTGAGTTGACACTTCCAACTCGGCCCAAAGTGGAATACTGTCCCGGGATGAACATGGAATGCGGCCGGAGCTCTCCGCCGCGTCCTTTTGCTGCTGTCGAAAGAAAACAGAAGCTATGATAAACATGTGATTGATAAAAATATTTATTATTTTCTCTTCTTGCTCCACTACCTATAATCTTCCTCTCTATAACTTCTCGAGCCACAAAGCCTTCTGCTCTTCTGGCTGGACTGTCAGATAAACTGTGGTCACAGGGAAGCTAATTAATATGATTTGCTGTAACCTTGTCTCATGCGTTAATAACTTCTGGTCTTCTTCATTAAGAAGGAAAGGATATGAGGGGTGACAGAGAGAAGAAAAAAAAGGCTCTCTAATATGCTTCCTCCCCTATTCTGGCTCGGTCTCAGTCCGACAGAAATGCAAATAGACCCCTGAGGTCCAGGACAGGCAGCTGGTAGGGTATGAGGCAGCCAACAAACAAACACATACATGGACACAAATAGAGAGACACACACATGCATACACAATGTTGACATGGTCATGCACAGTCATACAGAAAAGAGCATACAGAATGAGCAAGATAGATATAGAGACAAGGACACACAAACATGGAGACATCACAAAAGACACGCACACCGAACATACCGGCTTGTAAACAAACAATTTGAAGAATGGGTTGGAAAACGGGAGAGGACGTCTAGTGTGTCTCCCATCTGTGGTGGCTCTCCTGTTGATGCTCGTATCCCCAAAACACATACTCTTGCGTCCTTTCTCCTCTCTCTTTCCTCTCTCTGGCTTTCTCTAAACCACACATACACTCTCTACCTCCTTTGCTAAAAGCTAGAGTGACAGCTTGGCTTGCTGCTGCTGCTGCGATAGATTAAGCTGCAGGTCTACTTCGCAGTTCTAGTGCAAGGAGAGGGAGGGATGAAGCAGTGGGACAATTACCCCAGCCCAGTAATCATGACATTCAGAGGCTGTCGTCAGCTGGGTACTAACTAGACTTTAAAGCTCTTTTTTCCGATCAGCCTTGGTGATCTTATCGCGCAGAGAAATGACATTCTCCTTAAACGCTGCTGCTATCCTACAGCTCACAGATGTGTAAATAAACTTCAGCCATGCAATGGCGTCAGCTTAGTGAGCTTAGTGCTCACTTAACACCCAGTTCAGCTGAGTAACTAAGGGTAGGGGACATCTGAACCTTCATATTTGTCATATAGCCTTCATATATTGAGAGGGCTTTGGATCATATGTTCTGTATGTGTAAAACAGAAGAAATGGAGATGTATGAGGCCTTTTTGTGTCCATGATCAGGGGCCCATTGTCTAATAATCGGTCCATGTTTGTAAAAGTAAGACACAGATGGGACACATACTAAGATTCTCAATATGGCCTTAGGATTAAGACACATATACACACAAAGACACACACACAATGCACAGAGATAGGGCTGCAGAAAGTTGACCCCGAAGGATTATGTCCCAATATGTATTTAAGGATGGAAACCCTGCACTTAACTTTTCTTGTGTGACATGATTTTACAACATGAAAAGTCTAACATGAGATTCTATTATGGCAGACGTTTCTAGATGAGAGACCACAAAAACTACTGAAAAAGGATTTCATAAGTGAGTCCTGGCTGTGGATAAACAGGATGGAGCGGAGCAAATGAGTGACATGTGGTGTGTAGAACTGAAACAGGGAAAGACGGAACAACTGCAGGGCCTTGATCCAACACTGTGGACTTGCATGTGTCATTTTCTCCCCTTTCAATATGACTTACTCAGGACAATATTGGTGGTGAGTTCATTCTCCACTCAGTGTATACAGTTATACTTGATAAAAGCGTAAATCCATGGAGAGTAAGGAAGGAAAGAAGTAATGGAAGATAGAGGGATGCTTGTCCAGAGTGTTGGTACAGGTCTGTGGACAGTAGAGGGCAACATATTGCCCCACAGTGATCCATACCTAGCTCTTGGTTGAAGTTGTCAGGCAGCCCTGATATAGTCTTTCTGCGTTTGACCTTCTTGGGCCGGCGGGACACGGTGTCAGTGTTAATGAGGGAGCGCCGGATGCTCGCCTGTCGGTCAAACACTGCCCCTGGTAGCCGGGAGGGCGAGAGCAAGGTAGGCGGACACACAGGCAAACAGCAGTCAGTTAGTGGAAGGAACAAACTCAACAACATGCGGAAAGGTTTTTTTTTTCACAAGCTGAACATGCAGCGTTAACAGAGCAGGAAAGGTATAGGGACAGTTCAACCAAATTACAAAAAAAAAAACCCCTGTATTCTCTCTAGTGGTATCAACCAATGACGCAGCTAGTTTTTCGTTTCATTGCCCAGATTTTGAGATACGTCTCTTATGTTTTCTGCCTTGCTAGATACCACTAGAGGTACATGAGAGAATCTTTTATGTCATTTGGGTGATCTGATTCTTTTATCAGCCAAGATGCTTCAAAATACACACAATTCACCAGCCATTTTCACTCTTAGATGCTTAAACTTTAAAATATCTGCTGCAAGGACTTGACTTGTCTCCCAACAGAGGCTGGAAAATCCTTAACATTTTTTTGGCTGATGGTTTGTGTTAATTTCCAATACTGAATGTGAGAAACCGTAAACGTACATGTAAGATACGTGAGATGTTGAGTACATGCTCTTATCACAAAAACACACATGCACAGGACAGATATGGGGTGAAGCATGCACACACACACACACACACACACACACACGCACACATCTTTCATTCATCTCAATATCCTTCTCGCTCTCTGTCCAGCTTCCCTGAAGGAATTGCAATATCTCACTAGGAACTGCTCTTTTCTGCTATCTAGCTTGCTGGTGACAGCCTGCAGGCGTTAGGGAAATAGAAATTGATATGAGTGCACATAGTGTCCATCACACCCCCCACACCCCCCACACCCCCTCAAAGTGACAGATCTCTCTGTCTCTGATCTCTGTGTGTTTCACTCTCTCTTTTTCAGTAATCTAAAGTGACAGCAGAAGAAGTCAACAGTGGTTTGTGTGATGTGGGAACACATTAACCACTCATTAGTGTCTAAAAGATGGTGGGGACGCAGTAGTATTGGCCTTGACAGCAGCTAAATTCAGATGTTGACACTGAACTGACAGTTTCTGAGTCAAATAACCCAAATAATACACAATATCCCCTCATAGAATCATCCAACAAGCTCTAACAAGTAATAAAAGCATCTAACAATTTAACACCAGAGCTTTCAGAATGAGATGTTATATCTATATGTATGTTTCCTGGGTGGTGGGTAGCACTGAAAAATGGGGCACGCTAACCTCATCTGTCAAACGCCCTGTGATCTGACATAAAGTCAGTGAAAAAGGCCTTGATCCCTGGATAAGCTGTCAAACGATTTCCACACACAAACGCTCGCTCACACACGCATAAAGGAAGGTGAAGGTCAATTTCCAAGAAGCATGATGGAAGGAGGTAGAAAACACACAGAGGTACAGGAGGAGAGACGTACAGAGACGTCCATGACTGACACATACAGTTTTTATCTCTGTGGATGACTGGATACAGCAATTGATTAGTCTAAATCCACTCAGCCACAGAGCGTTGATTAAAGGAACAGTCTGACATTTAGCTTGTTAGCTCCCTTATATTTGCTGAGAGTTAGAGACGATCAATACAGTTTTGAAATGATTGGAATGCATATTTTTCTATTTTTGGTGGAGGTTAGATGTCTCCCCCAGCTGCCAGTCTTTTCACGCTGAGCTAAAATATGTCACGGAGTTATCTTTCTATTAAACTCACAGACATGAAATTGATATTGATCTACTCATCTAACTCTCAGTAAGACAATATTTAAGTGAATTTCCTTTAAAAATGTCAGAAAATTCCTTTAAGACAAACAAAACAAAATGTGTGATGAGAAGTTGATGTTAGAGAATAGACACCGTGGATGTATGAGGCCAGATCCAACTCAAGAGTAGTTTGATCTTTCTAGGTCGCTACGCGAAAATGGAACTAGAGGAGCCGCATATTTGTTTTCCACTACCGACACTAATGGGGATTGGTTCTACAGTGGCTGAGAGATGGACAAAATGATTAGAGGAGTGCTGCTGCCAAGAGGTCATACCTGTGACATTGATGGCAACTATGTCTGTGGGCACGGCCTTGGCTGTCTGCCTCATCTTCTCCTCCGGGGTGGGGAGGGGTGCGGATTTGGTCCATACCACCTGTCCGTCAACCTCTGACACTTCGCCTTCCTCGCCGCCCCCCTGCGGGGTCTGGGGCCTCATGGACAGCTGAGATTTGTCATCCTCCACTGATGAAGCTGTGGACTGGATGAGAAAGAGAGAGAGAGAGAGAGAGAGGGAGAAGGGGTTAACAAGCTGCAAAACATAAAGTGGGGAGGGACAGGAGTGGAGAAAAGAGAGAGAAAAGGGAATTGAAAGAGAGTAGAGGACAGGAGGAGAAGAAGGAAAAAAAGAGGGAAGAGGAGACAGGGATAATGAAAGAAGAGATAGAATGAAAAAATGAAAAAGAAGACGAGTGAGTGAGATGAGATGGGAGGAGGAGGAGGAAGAGAAATGAATGCAGAGGGGAGAGAAAAAGAGACAAGATAGGAAAACAGTGACAGATGTGGGGTAATGAAAGGTAACAGAAAAAGATTTAGTCATATTGAATTACAAAATATCAAGCTGAAATGTAAAGATAATAGAAGAAAATGTGAGTGGGAATAGAACAGAATACAAAAACAATAGAACTTAATTGTCCAAAACCATAACTGTCCAGGATATATTGGCACATACAAACACACTTTATTACACTGCTGTGACCTTTAGAAGCTTGTGGTGCTGTAAACGTGTTTTTTTGCGATCAATCATGCCCAAACGGAAACACACACACAGTCACTCTCTCACACATAAATACATATCAGCGTAAACCGACACCGGTTGGAGATGGCAGGATAAAAGCCACAGAGCAACAGCGGGAAGAAAAACAGAGAGAATCACTTGAGCATTAAACTGTATTCACACACAAAGAGTTCTCAATCATAGCGTAGATTTTACAGCAGAGCCTGTTAGTCAACAGCAAACCTCAAAATACTGACTAAAACATGACTGAAAATATTTTCATGTCCAATTTGCTGAATATATAAGTCGATGTCAGCTCCATGTCAGCTTATATTCTTAAATAAATGTGAATACACACCTGAGTCCAGAGAACAGTGAATGGAAATAATCCATTTTTTTCTGATTATAAATCGATTCCAGGAGCAAAATCATTACTTGTCACTTTGACTGCATCATTCAAACTTTGACCTTCCGCTTTTCTGCCATGAAAAAAAGCCTGATGGGAAGTCTTCAATGCAATTTAGTTGGGCAGAGATGGAAGAAAAAAGTGCAGCAACAGTTTTCCAGAATTCCCTATGTCCGCCACTGTTTATCTTGACATTCCCAAACATTCAGAATGACTGGAAAAGATGGCTATTGTTGCTTTTATACAGACAATGCATGGATGGATGGATAAACGGGGAGGAGGAGGAGGCAACAGAACAGGGAGAAGATGGGAGGATGGACGGAAAACAACCTCAGCAACAGATAATTTGGTAGCAAGCATCGCTTGTTACTTTGCATCATTGTGGCTCAACGAGGAGCCCTGTTTCTCCTTTTGAAGCTGCTGTCAGGCAAAGTTAGGCTCACTGGCCTCAGGACAACAGGAAGTGATGGGGAAAGGGGACAAACAGCGGAACAGAGGAAGGGGGACGGAAGGCAGAGAGGAAGGGGATTGGCCTGGGTAAAAAAAAAAGAGGAGAGGGAGAGGGGGTGAGCGTGCAGAAAGTAGAAAGACGGATAACGAGAGATGGGAGTCGACAGTTTAGAAAGCGAAACAGTATGTTATGAAGGTCAAGGGTGGAGGCAGGAATGAAACGAGCACGGCTGGAATCGAGGGGCTCTGTAGGACAAAAGAGACCCTGATAATTACAGTGGAAGAACCTCTGACCCTTTCAGGACCCCTCATATCACGTGTGGCTGTTTGTGAGAGGAGAGGAGAGGAGAGGAGAGGAGAGGAGGGGAGAGGAGAGGAGAGGAGAGGATGCATATCTGGCTGTCAAACCATTTGCACTTCACACTAATTGTCTGCCAGACAAAAGAGCAATAAATAATAGTTTCTGTCTCTTGTTATTTTTCTGTCCCCTCCCTCTCTGACTCTCTCCATGTGTCACCCTCCTATAAAATTACAGTTCTGTGACATTAGACAAACAACAGCCCCACCAAGTGTAGAGGAAAAACATAAGTCATCATGTGTTTATTACCTCTGCTTGAAATATAATGACAAACCAGACAAAGAGTACAAATTGAGAAAGAGTTGAGCAATCAATTCATCTCGACCTTTTTCATGATGCATGCTGACAATTGCAACAAATTGCGATTGTTAACTATCGGTTAGCCACGTGCCATTAATCCCAATGAAATACAACAGAAACTGATGTTACTGATTAGCTCAACCTCATTAAGAGAGAAAAATCTGGTTGAATTTAACTGAACTAGACCAATGAATAGACACATTTTACATAATTTTCAGTCTTCAGTCTTTTGGTCTAAAACTGTTAATTCCATTTGTAAATATGAATAAGAAAATAAAATTAGGAGCTGAGAGATAACTAATGTGCAAAATTAAAGACTGATTGTGGATAAAACGTGCATTTCCATTTCCAACCACTGGAGGGCAGACAGACACTGTTAAAACTGGCACTGAGTTGCCATGCTGCTGAATCAGCACAAGACTGCAAACCAGCGCTGTGAACACACATACTACACTTTTTATGTCTCAAAATGTAGTTGCACCTGGACAGTTTTGTGTGTCCGGATGTGTGTGTGTGTGTGTGTAAGCGCAGTGTTCATATGTATGGAAGTGTGTATGCATGCTGTGCATATATGTTTACCTTCTTATCATTGTCATCATCCTCCTCATCCTGCAGGCTGCTGGTGGACTGTAGCGGGTCGGAAAAGGTGGGACCCTGAGAGTAGTACTGGGAGCTCCGAAAACCATCTTTCCTCAACTTGTCACATTCTGGAGGATAAACAGAAGGAGAGAGAAATATGTTACAGACAGCAATAACATGTTGATAGCTATGATCTTTGACTGCAAATAGATAGTCAGAGTGTGATACACAATTTTTACAGTTTGGAGAAAGAAACATATGATCAAAAGTTTATTTTTTTCACTGAACTATTCACTGTTTTGCAGGTGTAAAACATGTTTATTATATGTGATAATATTTGTCATTTAACACATTTGACACTCAATAAAATACTCATCTCAAGAAATGTATTATGCATGGTGCACACAGGCTAATTTGAGCACACATTATCCAATAATAGTCCAGTAAGGAAGGGAAACATGCACACAGACATAGCTGTGTACAGTAGAGCACACCATTGGTTTTGTGTGTGTGTGTGTGTGTGTGTGTGTGTGTAGTTTCAGTCACGTGAGTCCCTGTTGGATGCTGCCAAACGCTGCTCACACCTTCTCGCGTCACCACCTGCTGTGACGGGGTTGTGATATATGTGTGTGTCAATGTGTGTATGCCAATGTGTGATAAGAACAGACTTTATAAATGTGTGTGCGTGTAACCAGAGGAGGGGGTATCAGTTTCAGTCTGTCACACACAGATGGCAGAACTGTCCCTCTCTCTCCACCACCCCCCCCCTCTTTCTCTCAGGGGGCTTTTAGCACATCATCTCTCTTTTCCTTTCTCTGCAAATATCTACTGATGAATTCTGTGTCTAGTGTTTTAATAGCTAATTACAGTCAAGTAGTACTACTTCTACAGCCTCGACAAAAACACACAGTAGAGTTTTGTGTGCTTTTGCTGATTTCCTTCTGGATAAAGACGTCTAATAAGCAGTGTGAGGGCAAATGCATTTATTTCCAAATAAAGCAGATAACTTTAACATGAAAAAATATGAACATGTCCCTCTGACCTA
The DNA here is from genome assembly GCA_038419695.1 of Scomberomorus guttatus. Lineage (NCBI taxonomy): Eukaryota > Metazoa > Chordata > Actinopteri > Scombriformes > Scombridae > Scomberomorus > Scomberomorus guttatus. Next base: position 14,718,230 of record CM076462.1, read on the forward strand.
CATCGGTAGCATATCAACTGACAAGCATGCATGTTCTTTGGCATTTATTCAGTGTGTGATGGTGTATTATAGATGTGTACTACACACATGCACATCACTACAACCCGGGCACCTCGGAGATGCTGCTTTTGATCCCTTTTATGTGCCATCTATCTCCACAGCTAATTACCATCCATCTCCATGGAGAGACACGCCGGTGTATGAATAATACTGTCAGTTAATGGCTCCTAAAGGGGCTGGTAAAAGGTAGCTACTGTAACAATGAGCTGATGTGGCAGCCGTGTGGAAGAAGGGATTCGGGAAGCGTGATGATAATGAGGGTGATTACGGGGAGCAGAGCTGTTAAGATGATCGGTGTTGCGTGATTGGGGACGGTTGATAAAATAAATAAGCTCTGATGAGCGGCTTGTTGCTAGGCAGAACTGACGGGAGGGGAGCGGTAAGTGACACGAGAGAAGACAAGCAGAGAGAATAAAGGACATTGTGGAAAGAAATAATATAATGATATGAGCAGGGTGTATTTTACAGTGACATGTAAATTAAATGTGTAATACCGATTGACCCTACCAGTTGTCACATTGTCACTGAGGTGTGTCATATGATAAAAAACTACACCTATTTGGAGCCTGAATAAACTGTAATGACCCACAAAAAAGTTTTTTATTTTGATCCAGGTTATGTGTCCACCGATTAGCAGTGACCCTATGACCTTCACTCGGGACCAATTGAACTAATGCACAATTCTTGGATGCTATTGACAACAATCATATGACCCAACTCGTCTGATGCGTTTCGACCACGTCGGCACGTTTGCGGTAACTCGCGGGCCGCCTGCAAAAGCCTCGCCTCTCAGTACGTGCTGAATACCATGTGAGAGTGTTTCAGAGAAAACACATAGGATGCACATTGTCATCTGATTGCTTTTATTGATTGTTCTGCTTTGCAGAGCAGAGACAAAACTCGTGTACCTTGCCATGCTCATGCTGGTGTAACTGGATATTATGACTGGTTACATGTACATGAGAGCAGGGACTGCACATGGTTTAACCTTCTAATATAACCTCTAAATTATAAAATGTAACATGTAAATATAGAAATGTGTCTATTGTATATATCAGGTATAGTAGTTTAATTGCTACAGAGACAGTTTCATTGCTGTACTTTTAAGAAATGTAAGAGGAAAAAAAGCCTTAATCTATTCTTACATATCTTAACTGTAACTTGTTGTGTAACCTCCACTCTCAACTTCCTGGGAGTGGACAAGGAATTTAAGAGCTAAAACACACACCGAGAATCAAATGGACAGGACAGGTGCTCTCACTGGACACCTGTTGGCTTTCAGTTAGGACCCCTGGGGCTGGGCGGTGACAGGATGAGGTGGGGGCTGCTTTAATCCCACCTCCCAGGTGGTGTTTGTGTACCTAGCAACATCAATATTGCAGGAAGTAGTAATATGCAACAGCACAGGGGTCAAACAATGGCAAAGACAAAAAAACCTACAGTGTGTGTGTGTGAACAGGTGACTCATTTACAAGCATCCGGTTACAACCGCCTACTCCCAATCTATCTCTCTCTCTTTATCTCAGTCTTGTTTTTATCTGCTGACACACAAGGCCACCCTAGTATGTAAACAACAGGCTTACAATGTGACACATCCACCCATGTACACACACACACACACACACACACACACACAACACAACACAACACAGATATGTGTTCTCTCACACCTGCCTCTCAAGCCTTTTTATGAGAAATGGGCGGAAAGTGCAACTTTGCCAGGAACTCTCAGCGAAACACGTGCCAGCATTTACTGGTATTCCCACTTCCTGTCCTGGGAATGTTTTGAGTTTTTTTTTTTTTTTTTTTTTAAAGTTGTCACTCTGTTGTGACTTGACTCCCTGTGTTTGTTTGACAAGAAGGCGGTGTCCCTTCTTGTCTAATCGTACTGGACAAACAAGAAGAAGAGGATCTCACACTGTTGTGTTGTTGACTAAACTTTGGCCTGAACACAAATTACAGGTTTGGACTCCTTTACAACATTGTGGTCTTCACCTTGAATCCATAACAACATTCCCACTAGTGATTGTGGTCAGAGTCAGTGTATATTTTGGTTGATCTGACTGATGACTGACTGAACATGAGGTATATGAACTAATTTTCCTTTCCTGTTTCCATATTTATGTGTTTCATGTTTTCATGTTTATTTCGCAATATGTAATATAACACTTTACTCATTGCCACATATACACTGCACGTGTAAAGACTGGACTCCCGAACGTACACGACAATCACCAAATTGCATATTTGCCCTCCTAGTTGCATTTTCTCAAGCTGGTGTTACAGCAGGGTGTTGAACCATCATCAGCCAAGTTATAATCAAAATTCCTACAGCTTACTGTATAACCAACTGTTACTTTATGGTTGTTTTACAAACTATATTTGGCCTGTGAAACAGTCAAAAGGCACAAAGTGGCTCTCTAGCAGTGGACTGAAGGCTGTGTGTGAAGTGATTTTCCCCCCATGAGGTGTTAATATTCATCAAATATTTGACAGTGTGAACCTCCAGCAATGAAAAACACAGTAAACACTTCTCCCAGCAACTTCCCAATGACTCCTCTAAACCTAATTTTGTCAGGGAGGTGGTCCCTTTTGTCATGAATCTTACCTCGCAGGGCGGTCTTGAGGTTGACTTTGGCCTGGCGGTGCAGATCTTCTACGCAGGGCGGCCTGCTGCCTGGTAAGAAGACGTTCTCCTGCTGGTGCCACGGAGCTGTGTAGTGAACCGTCCACTTGCTCTCCTCATCCAGGTTAGACACCGCTGCAGAGACACACAGATGACGTGCGTTAAAGACATTTTTAAAGACTTTTTTCCCCCTCTATGTCATTTATCTTCTGAAGAACAGTAGGACAGTGAAATAAGTAGATGCTGCAAGAAAAAAACTGTAAAAATACATATGTCATTTGTAGTCAGACTCAAAAATCACTTGGAATTTGCTTAGTGCTTCAGTTGCACCACTTCACCCATTCTAGGATCAAACCCTTGGAAAACAGTAAATCATCATGGATTCGAATATTCCCTCAACAAGTAGTACTGGCTGTTGAGGAGGTTTGTTTGTATTTGGAGGAAAAGAGGAAGGGGAAGGAGAATGAGGTGCTTTGCATCGAGGTGTCAGCCTCCACACCTTCAACATGACACTTATGTGAGGCATCAGAGTAGGCCACACACCTCAGAGGGGGAGGGAACAGTTTGGAGGGAAACACTGACCGGCTGATATCAAGCACAGACAATTTAAACATGCTACTAAAACCTACCGAAGTAAGCTACTTTATCCTTATAAAAACCAGAGAATGTCACTCCAAGAAACAATAAAGCAACAAAATTGTAAACAAGCAAGCCAACTTTTTGATCTCAAAGTCAATTAACACAAAATTGAACACAACTGGTTAAGTTGAACAGAAAGAAAACAACTTTTTTTAACCTAATTCTTAATGTATTTTTTATTTCTAAGAGCATTTCTCTCACTCAGATATTGACAATGAAATATTCACAGGGCTTCATGCTACTGGTGACCTGTAATACTTGCTTTTATAAGTCACTCTGTATACGAATGTGAGCAAAACAGCTGAGGTGAACATATCAATGTAATAAACACACACTACTCAAAAGTTAGGCTTACCAAGTGAGCGTATCCAAGCCAAAGTTGGTGATCGTGGATGTAGCACTATCTCCATTTCAACAGCTAAATGTTAGTAAAGACCTTTAGTCTGTGTGTCCCTGTCCTGACCAAAACATCTCGTCCATCTGACTGGGACAGAGGGAGAAGTCTGGAGGAACCGGAGGGAAGGGGATGGGTCAAGAAAGGGGATGGGAGTGTGTGGAGTGTTTTTGTTTTTTCACAGGTGCAAATGAGCCATAGTAGGAGGCACAGCGAGTGTGTGTGTGTGTGTGTGTGTGTGTCGGGGGAGGACAGAAGCCCTCCGAGGCAGTGGGTCAGGGCGGAGGCCTACGACTGCAAATTAGTCATCAGAGAAAGTGTGAGACAATGTGTAGCTGCTTTGAAGTACATAAAACCAATTGATAGATCTTAACACTGACCAATTTAAAAGAAGTCTTTGACCATCTGTGACCATAAGAGAAGTCAGCAACCTAAGTAGCACAGCTATGTTTAAATTACCAGTTTAATCAGCGAAAATGGGACAGTCCATAAAACTTGGCTGTGTTGTTTCTAAGGTCCTGCTGCTGATGACTAACGTCTGTCTGTACGACTTGTTAAGGAATAGGCGGGCGTTAACTGCTGCTCCAGCAGAGGAGAGGGGTCATTGTGTTTATTCATGTCCCTTCTCACTCAGTTACAAACACCCCATCTACTTCTGCTGCTATCTTCAAACATATACCGATACCACATAGACAACACAGACAATACACATAGACAACAGGCCTAGGTCCAACTGTGGTTGTTTGCTTTAAGCTCTAACAGCCATGTGGGTGCTGTGCAAACCTTCAGGCAATACAAGCTGCAGAAATAAAGGCATCAGGAAATAATTCAGTGTATTTTTCATGACTGATTGGTTGCTATCTTATTGACTCAATCTCTTAGCCGAGGGGGTTATAGAAAACCCCTACTGTCATTTAGGTGTGATGGGTGAGAACTGCTAGATAGTGTGTGTGCGTGTGTAAATGTGATTGTATAACTGTATTGTTACACATGCTGTCTTGCAGCGTGCCTCCACTGGTCAGATTAATCAATCAAATACATCACGAGGCCAAACTGGCAGGTCAGAATTGGAAAGTTGCATAAGGCAAACACACAAAACCCACACAAGGTTCACTACTAGAGGTTAATGTGAAGGTTAGACCAGGTTTAAATCTGCGCCTGCCGCCTCCCGCACAATAACTGTCACAACACACCTATGAGCAAGGCACTGACACCCCAGCTGTGTGTGAGTGAGAGCACATTATTAAAATCAGCTTGCCAGGCTGAATAAGGGTTATACATACCCAATTTCTTAACCTTCTCCCACACACACTCAGCACAGGTAGCCATCCCCCACCCTCCCCTCTGACCATGGGGTTTGAATAGACCTCAGTCAGGCTATAGGCACACCAAGGACATGGGGACTGTGGACACAAAGCCTGTATTGTCCCTCTGCATCAGTCTCCACATCAGGCCTTTCAGTGCCACAATACCCTCTAGCCCCTCAACACACACAAGAGTCCACACCGGACTATGGCGCGAAAGTCTTTCAGAAGTCCACTAATCCTGCTGTCCATTGACATCCCAGCTCTCTCTGTGCCTATTAACAAACACAGACTGAGCGTAAACAGGCTACTGAAAGCTCTGAAGGACACAAAGAACCCGCAAGGTGCATCAGTGCTAAAAATTTGTACAGTGATCCCCGGAAAATGCATCTACACCCACACACACACACACACACGCACACTCTGTTTCATATACATACATTCATATACATGAGGGGTTCGCTGTTTTGATCAATAAAATTGATTGTACTGACGGTATCTATGTTAATCCTGAACTGGGTCCCAGATCGCCCACAAGCCAATCGTGTATTGACTTTCACAACTTTGTGTGTTGCACAGAGGTCAGCACTGCCGTGGTTCAGGTCAGCTTTTCAAACATAACATACAGTGTTGCCATACTAGGCAAAATGATGGTCTTTGTCTTAGTTTTTTTTTTTTAAGAGCCCCTTTACAGGTCATCTTAACTGTAAAATATGAAAAAAAACACATTTTAAATAGTGTAATGTGAGAGATGCACTTATCATTTGGGGTCATTTTTTAAACTTTGACCCAAATTAACTATCAATCCTTTCTATAAATACAAGTTTGTGCACCTTCGATTTTATCAACATCTGTAGTCTCACGTTGACATGGACCCAAATGAACTCTCCGCTGGACTCCGTTGGATGTTGACACTCAGTATGGAGTCATTATCGTGCTGCAAATTAAAAGTACTGGACCGCAGCGGGGGGCCAAGGTGCTCAGCTAAGGAGCAAAGTGCATACATGTGCAAAATAACAAGATAAGAAGTGAGAAGTACAAAAATGCTGAGCTAATGATTAAACAGATCACCTCAGCCTTGACTTCCAACACACACACACACACACACACACACACACACACACACACACACACACACACACACACACACACACAAGCTATAAATACACCTGAGATTAGAGTTGGCACAAGCAGCTTGGCCTGCATCAACCAGATCTTTGTTACACATCCTCACGTGCTTAATACACAGCCTTTAATAAAATAATAGCCTTGGAGTATTAACTAATCCCCCTAAGCATAATCTACATACATGGCATGCACACCTGGAATGATTTCCCTTGATATCAAGATCAAATTAGACCTTATTAAACATAAGAAAACTTCAAATTGTGCCAAGAAGCAGGGAAAGATGCAAACTATTTCTAATAAAGTAGCTGTGACTTGAACTGCTTCCAGCTGCCACCTGTACAAATGCTGTTGGGCCATTTAGTACTAATAGTTGTCGGCTCTGTAAAGTCTTGGCCCAGTGGTTACCTGGTAACAGGGTGCAACAGAGGGTAGTCTCTGGGCTCAGCAGAGGCAGCAGTGGAGGTAACACACCCACAGGAAAACCATTAGTAGTAATACAATTCTATTCAGATCATTACGGCTCGTATGGCTCCACTTTTGATAAAGAAAAACCTTAATGAAGCTATTTAAAACGTTCAATTAAATTAGTTTAAATAAATGGAAAGCTGTGGGAAATTCACACTCTCACACCCAGATAAAATTCCTGTTAAAATGACGTAAAACAAGACTGATTATCTCTTCGAATTTTAACAAACTTTGTTCTAGTTTTAACATTGAGAGAACTACTCATATGATATAATAATGAACCGTATTGAACAGAAGTAAACATATCTTACCCTTCCTTTTGAAGTATTTAATCACAGATTTCAACGAGGTCCCGATAAACACCATTATTCCGGTTGAGTGTGTGTGTCTCTCTCGTTAAAAAAAAAAAAAGTGTCCTAACGAGGGACAAAATTAGACAAATCCAGGGAATAAGAGAAAGACGGGATGAAGGAATGCTGGCATCAGCTCTACTCCGCTCACATTCTCACTACACGGCGGCTTTACGGAGAGCGTGTGAGAGTGTCTACTATTCTGACAATGAGCCTCTACCCCTATCTCTCTCTCTGCCTCTCTCTAAACACACACGGTCCACTCCCCCCCACAGCCACCACAACTCCTCCCTGAGGCAGTCCAGTCCTCGGAGACACACACACACACACACACACAGCGGGAGGGGTGTAGGACCGGCCCCTCTGTTCCTCTGTGCTTTGGTTACCAAGGAGTTCTGGCTGCCTCTCCCTTTATTTCTCATCATCACTCGTTCTCTTGAGTCTTTCTCTCTCTCTCTCTCTCTCTCCGCTCTCTTTCTTCTTTGCTCTGCGGGACTCAGAATATAGCTGAAAGTTAAGCGCGCTTTATTAGAGCGAGCAGGCACGCTCGTGCTGTTTTGCCGTGGATGTCCACACTCATTTCATTCCCTACTTTCTACTCTGCTCTTGCTAAAGTAATCCGTGTGCTGCCTCTTTCACCGCTACGACAGACTCATCTGGGGAATATTTATGCATCTAATTAAACTATCAGCTACCTTCCACCTTGTACATCCTTTTACAAGGTATTCTCAGGAGGATGCGTGCAGCTCTCACCTGCATGCAAACAGGAAACATCATTTTTACCGTACGTCACACACTAATGCACTGTAATTTATCTTGTTTGATCCCATTTTGTATCTATTATGGTGAGTAAAGCACCGTTATTGAAGAGGACTATGCAGATTCAGTCCAAGCTCTCAGCTAAATAAAGTGTCTAAAAACGGATAAAATTAGATTGTGCTCAGTATCTCTATATAAATCTCCTCTTTTATACTGTTTGTTTTGTTTTTTAATGAATCCCTCTCCCTCTGTCTGATCATTCCAAGTCTGCTGTGTGCACACATGGCCACTGAATCTGTGCCACATGAATATAGATCACATACAATCCTCCTATTGTCCAATCTGTTCACAATCTATCACACGCACACACGCGCACACACACACACTCACTCACTCCGGCACCCATCCATTCAAACACACGCCCACGCAACACGCACCTACACACACACACACACCCATAGACTGCCCCTCCTTATGCAGCCGTATTTCTTTTCAGCCCAAATGGTAGGAGAGGGGACGGAGGGGGTGTGTGTGGAAAGGAGGGAGGGAGCGGGCTGCAACAAGAGCTTGAATGGGACTGCAAATGATCCTTGAATTTGTGGGTAAAAAGGTCCCCCCCCCCTTCTCCCTCCCTTCCCTCCCTCCCTCCCCCCTAAAACCTTGCTCATCTGAACCTTTCAGCTATTACGGGTGTGCAGACAGCAGTTTGGATTTGTCTGTGTTTGGTAACATTCAGTGTTTCTGCACAGTCTGCTGTTAAGTATCTGTTTGCAATAGTTGTCTGTTGCACTTGTCCTTGAGTTATGAAGCTCTGAATGTGGGCAATATGTCTCTGTAAATGTCATTTTCTTCATAAAGTACTGCCCTTATGGGTTAATAATAACCTGTCATCAGCTTTCACACACAGACATGAGTCCATACATATAACTGTAGAAATAAACCAGGCTATGTGTAAATGTATTTGTGCAAACAGAGTTGTCGACTTCCAAATTGTAATGGTTATTTTTTGCTACACTACGTAAACTAAACAGTTAATCGATTAATCAAAAATAATGATTGCCAGTTTAATTGATAATGAACATATCTGTACTTGCAGCAATCAAAGGCACTTTAGGAGTTAAATCGATCCGTTCAGATCAACTGTAAACGCGGGTTTATCTCGGGTCACTATGTCAGTCTGAAATGGATAAAATGTGTCAAACATTTCTAATTTCTCTAAATCCCAAGTCTCCATGTTCTGTCAGCAGCCTCCGTTTGGCTTGTATCAAACTGTCTGGCACGCGTACAGTATTAGGATAATTCATGCAGACGCGAGCCCAAGCAGCATCACTCATTAAAGAGCCCATTGTTCTCAGGACAGTGTCAACGCACGCACACACGCACGCATGCGCACGCGCACACACAGTGTGGCAGACAGGTCAACAACTCTATCGGCTGAAGGAGGGCTTCAAATCTAGGCCACCTGCAGGATTAGGGCTATCTATCCATTCAGCCATACGTCCATACATCCTTCCGCTCATTCCCACTGAAGAATGGAAGCCCCCCCACTATACCCCCGCCCAAACAATATCAATCTTTCATCTGTTCATACTCTAAGCAGCATGTGAGGGATGCGTACAGACTCGGCGGAGGAAGCGTGGACCTCAGGAGGAAGCTCATTCAGCGTGGCAAACGCTGAGAGAGATTATTATGAATGGGATTAAAATCAATCCTATACTTATTAGCACTTGGTTATGCAATTAATAAATCTTGACTACCTAAGCTCAATATTTGCTTTCTCTTTCTGTTGAGCAGAAAAATCATGAGATAGGCTTTGTGCAAATTATATTCTTTCATTCTTGCAAGAAAAAGCATTTCCTTCAGATAATTACAGCTGGTGACTGTGTGGTTTTCTAGCCACTTAATTATTATAATTGGTGATAAAAGTGATGACCGTATCAAGAGATCATTAGCATTCAACCACAAAATCTTAACACATGAACAGTAGTATTAGAGCCTATGGCAAGACATGCGATTATGTCTTCAGCAGCGTGTTCACATGGGAAGGTGGTGATTGTGGGGAACAGGAAAGAGGAGAAATTTGGGAGGGGGGGGGTGACATGAATAATTAACAAGTCTTGTTGCATTAGATGTTGTAATTAAGACTTAAGGGTGAAGGTGGCAGAGTGATAATAGAGGAGAAAAATTGATGAAAGAGTCCTGCTCTTCCTCCTGTCATCGCTCTCCTTCTTTCTTCGTGGTCCCATTTTCACACCTCATTTGGATCACCCCATCAACCTGGCAGAGGCAGCTGCACACACACACACACACACACACACACACACACACACACACACACACTCTAGTTTTTTTTTTTTTTTTAGCCCAGACTGCTGAATTTTACTCCTATTCCCTCCAGCCCTATTTCTACCATTCGATCAATCCCCAAAATACACAACTCCCTCTGTTTGGCTGGACCGGCCACGGACCAGCCCGCGGTTGTCCTTGAGTGAGTGATTAAGTTACACCATTGGTTGGCTGGCCAAGTGTTTCCTTAACTCCTGTTTAAACATATGCGTACCAGCATCCCTGCCTGCTCCTCCTCTACCATCCAGTGTGATTGACTTTTCAGCCTCCTGAATTCGCACCCGAAAAGCTGTCAAAACTTTCATTTACAATTTCCACCGTAGCCTCTATGATCATCGACCGGGAAACAGGCTGAAAAACAGGCGCACTGAGGCATGAGGGCACAGTTAAAGCACCCCGAATAACAATCACTCTGACAAAACACTCAATGCAGAGTGAAAAATGAGAGATAATCCGCACATTCAAACAGATGAAAGAGCAGGAGGGGTTAACAGGTTATTGGAATAGTTAGAATTAAAATTAAAATAAGTTACCACAAGTTAACATTTAATATTCAGGAATTCACATTATAGACACTAACACTGACTATCCCTGTAACACATCGGCCACAATTTAACACACTGGGCATACACAGTCCAGCCATATACTAGGTTTTGAACTAGTCTTGTTGTTCAATAGTCTATCAAATATCCATTCAAATACCCAAAGAGTGTCTATCTGCCATCTACACACACAGACACACACTTCTTTCTTCATCTGACAGATTCTATTTTTCTAATTGGATTTAAGAAGAGAGAGCTAAGCTGACCCTGTAAAACCCCTCAACTCTACCTTATCCGCTAATGTCAACTCCCTCTCCCTCTCTTTCCTCCTTCTCCCTCCATCGCTCCACCCCTAATTTTCATTTCTCCCCCTCTCCTCTCTTTCCTTTTTCAAACATGAACGCTTTCATGATTGCTAATGTCATCCAGCCTGTATTGATTTTACTCTCCCCCCCTCTTGTCTTTCTTTTCTTGCTTTCTCTTGTTCGGGCTCTGACCTTGCACACCTTCCCCTCAGCAGAAAACCTGCGAGGTGGAGATAAAGCGGGAAAACCCGAGACGTGGAAAATGGGCCAAATGTTTGTTTCACACACGGGCGCACGCAAACACTCTGCATCTGTGGATGCGCGACGTTGTGGAACACAGAGTAGCAGAGTGGATTTTAAAGAGGCTTGTCACTGGAAGGTCACTGGTTTGAATCCATGACTTTGGGCTCAGTAAACAAAAAGCTCTCAATCTTCTGTAAACAAGGGTGAGATGCCTTTTAGCAAGGCAGTGAACCCTTGACTGATGCATTGGAGCTGTAGAGCAGAAACCCCGACTGCTGATGTTCAATAATGCTAATTTGCATCTGGATTAAACTATTGTTTATATTTCCACTTTATAAAACAATCCTTTACTTAAAAAAGGTGACAAAGAGCCGTCTCAAGTCGTGATCTTGCTTACCTGATCTGCTGAATGGCCAAAAAACAGAAAAATATTTAACTTTTCAAGATAAGAAAAAGACGAGGGAAGCCGCTCTTCAAATTTTCAAAGCTGTAATTAGCAAATGTTTCATGTTTGTACTTCATGTGATGACAAAAATAAGTCCCACTTATAAATATCAAACAGTTTTGGAAGTCTCAGACAGGATATGTACCAAATATCCTGAATACTAAATAAATAAACAAAGTACATCTTATTTCTCTTTCATCTCCTCCTCCTCCAGGTTTTCTGAATGAAAATCTATAATTTATAGCATGTGGAGGAAGCGTACTCGCTCTCTCATCCCGCCCTCCTTTTCTTTCATCCCTACATCTCTGTGAATGAAAGCGAAGCATCGGGGGTCAATGGGAATCCGATCGCTTTGGTCTTCTCCGAGATGTAGAGCAAGGCATGAATTATCTATTCAGCGAGGAGTGAGGAGGGAGAGAGGCGGTAAGGAGGTAGTATGGCAGGATGAAGGTACAGGGGTTAATGATCGTACACTTTAATGTAAATCTGCCATTTAATTTGTGATTTTTCACACTGACGCAGCTTCACTACAGCATCAATCGCTATCAGGCGGAACAAGAAATGAAACTTGTGGAAAAGCACTGTATATTGTCCTTGAGCTGTATAAAAAAAACCTTATTGCAAAAATGAATGAGTCATTACAGAGCTATTAGATTAAAATCAGCAGTACAAAGGCAATATAGAAGAGTTTTGGTGATGTTGCCAGACAACACTGATGAATCAGAAAAGTCAACATGGATAAGAAGGTGACATCTCTCTACAGCGCTCATAAAAAGGTAGTTAAGCCAAGTTAAACTTCAAACTCCCTCCTGAATAAACACCAACTCTCTCTCAAAGATAATACACACACACACACACACCGAAGCGAATGTGTCAGAGAGGCTCGGCTGAGTAAACAATCTGTTTTTCTGGCACTAATGACTTTAGCATGGGCTAAAGTTCCCATGCATCGCACACCGACGCCTTACTTTAAACTCCCGCACTTGGTGAACGACCTTTCTCTGACACAAAACTCTTGCTGTCTCCCTCTCAGCCCCCCCTTGTCTGTCTCCTACTCTCAACTGTCTCTCTCTCTCTTGTCTGTCTTTCTTGTCCTACTCAGAGGTTACTGGGTAACTCCAACCCTCCTTCCTCTCCCCTCCCCACCCCTCTTCTGGTCTTTCCGTCTGACCTACTCCATTGAAGCAGCTGGGATTCCATCACACACACCCCATACATTCACACAGACAATCTCGCCATGCCACAACTGCCCTCGTTTACTTGCTGTCTGCACGTACACATGTGCACAACAACTAGACTTCACACACACACACACACACCGTGCAATACTCAATTCACTCTGTGGCTCTATGAGTTTGGCAGATAATCATTGCAGACCCCAGACCTCTCACTATTCAAAATCAGAAAGTCAATGGCCACAAGGCTTTTGTTTTTGCTGATTTTGAGTGGGCCCATCAGCCGTGTATTTGCATGATTACATGCAAATTAAGGTGGGGTTATAAGAGGTCAGACTGAAGAGGCTGTTGCACTCTATACTACATGTCATTTCAGTAAAAAGGTTTGTGTGTAGTGAGCGTCTAGCAAGGTACAATACTTTATCCACCATTTCAGCAAATTGTGTTATTGAAATGTATGTGTGTGTGTGTGTGTGTGTGTGCCGGGGTATTCTTCTCACTGAAAGGCGGTGGGGCCTCCCTCTATAGGCTGCTCCTCCTTTGTGATCCATGAGAAAACCCTGCAAACTACGCCTTGAGCATGCACGCACCATCACTAACATAATCAGACCGTTTTCTTTGTGTTGTCTGTGTGTTGTTGCTTAAGCATATTCCAGCCTTGATGTGGCGACACACGTATATTTGTGTTTCCTGTTCAAACACCATGTAGCTGTTCTGACACAGTTGATGTAAATTTGTACGGATCAGAGAAAAGGGAAAGCCCAATAGCAATGTGGGCTGAGGAACAAGAGGGGAAAATGGAGATGGTATCAAAAAGCAAAACTTTGCACAAAAGACTTTCAAAAAAAAGGACAAGAAGAAAGAGATGGGAAGCAAAGTTTGCATCCACAAAATGCTGAAAGATTCTTTGATGTGGTGAAAGCAGGGGCCATTTTGCTGAGTAGCGATGCGAGGCAGGATAGAAAAGGCAGCGTTTAAAAGGGACAAAAGAAGCGAGTGAGAGGAGATAAAGACAGCTGGGAGAGAGAAGTCAGGGGCAGAGGGTACGGGAAACAGATGAAGCGAGAAGGGTGAGAGTCAGATGGAGTGTAAGCGCAAAACATCCATAGGTAGAGACTCAATAAAAACAGATATTAAACACAGGAAGACAGACACGCAAACAAACACAAAGGCTCAGCGGGGTTGGCGGTCATGCCTAATTTTCTCTCCCCTGGAGTCTGACCCGGGCGCTCCCTACCGACCCCCTTTGAAATTCAAGCTGGGATAAAAGAGCGTGGAAAGGCAGAAAGAGCAGTTAGAAGATATGTCTGTTTGACCACGTGGACATACAAAGCTGAGAGAGTTAGATCTCTGCTAAAACATGTTGTTGTGTGTGTCATCTCTGTACTATAGCATGGTAGCAAAACAAGAATGAACCTAGGAAAAATAAAAACCAGGCCAACTAATGGCAATAACACCTGGGAGAGCACAAACATAAGGAGCCAAAACTGACAGGGGGGGGGCGTGCAACCGTTAAATAAGCCATTCCTATACATTCATTCACCAAGGAGACTTTTACTGCTTCAGCATGATAAAAGGCAGGTCACTCTTAAAATGTACACGCCTGTTGAGCAGGGAGTTAAAATGTTTATTTTATGAGCAGGTTGATTTGCACGGCTGATCTTTTGGTGCCTTTAGAGAGGGTGGCAGTTTTGTTGCTAACTTGAGGCGTTTTATGTCCACCGTCAGGGTGGATTTGTAGCTAACCGTCCGTTTCCTCCCCGGCAACATAGTTTTAAATCTAATGCAATCTAACACCACTGGCCTGTCACCCCCCGTGAAGTTGGCAGGACAATAGCCTGAAACTGAAACAAGCCTGTGGGAGACCGAAAAGTTAGTAGGTTGGCGTGACAACATTTAGTGCATGTTTTTTCTGGTGTGCTGACTGGCTCAGGACTGTTAAATCAAGCAGCAAAACATTGTTTTTTTTCTTCAAACTACCTGACTGTGAGCTTTAGATGCTAACATCCTTTAAGGGGGTGTGATTGTTTCATCAATATCTGACTTTGTTTGATGAATTCTGGTCAATAATCCCTTGTCTTCATGTCTGACACTATGGCTGTGATGTTGCATAGAGCAAACAGCTTTGTGGCCGAACAGCAAGCAGATCAGTCATTCAGTCTTCATGGTATAACACAAAAATACTAACAGCCATTTCTTAAAGTCAGCAGTTTTCTAACCATTCAGTTATTCCACTTAACTATCCCTGTTCTAAAGTCTGACTAGGCAGGTGTAACATAAGGTCCCAGTGGAAAGCTCCATCCAGCCACTGGTAGTGTAACATAAAGACAGACCCATGGCAGCCCTCAGACTACATTAAGAGCCATTACCATCCAGCCGCACTGTCTCCACTCATATCGACTCCTAGCCCTTCTCCAGTGGAACCTCTGAGGACCAGACACATCGATAACCACCGGGCCTAAGTGTGTTTCTGTCTGTGTGTGTGTGTGTGTGTGTGTACACAGTTCGTGTGTGTCCTAAGCATGCCGATAAGATGTCTCATCCGTCCCTTGCATTATGATGGCTTAAAGCAGGCTGACATCATTCTGCATGTGTGTGTGTACATGTTATAAAGTGCATGTGTGAATGTGTGCCTGCAGCTGTTTCTACAATCTACTGCATTTAGACAACGGACCTCGTCATATAAGACAATCTGGACCATAAAGAAGGTCTAGATTACCTTATTGTATCGCTTTATCTTTTTTTGTCTTTCTCCTATTCACACATGCTCTTGAACATATAGGTTATAAGACATGTGCATGCATGTGCCTATAGTCTACATGCATGCAAGCATGTAACCACACACTACTTATTATGTACACGCTTATACACACACATCACCACAGAGCATCGTCTGTACACACCACAGTATGTTGGCTGCTGCACTGGTTTCCTGACCTACATTTCAACACCAGAGCTGTCTGCTCTTCTCTCCTAAGGGCCAGTGTGTGTGTGTGTGTGTGTGTGTGTGTGTGTGTGTGTTTGTGTGTGTGTGTGCCCTCTCTACACAATCATTAATCAAATTTTATAATTAACTTCACACACAAACCCATAAATCTGACACAAACACACAGATACAATACACTGTGGAGTGCTGCGCTTGAAGTGGTCCACTGTGTGTATGTGTGTGTGTGTGTGTGTGTGTTGTGTGTTTCGGTGACTTTAAAGCTTCACACATCACAACTGGCTTAATTAAAAGTGTGAGGCGAATGATGACCAAGCTGGAATAATGACAGCGATCAATAAGGAGCAGCTGGAATATTACTTCATTTGCTTTAACAATATGATTCATTAGCATCAATACTTCACTGCACATTTTACACTGAAGGTGTGATTTAACAAGACGACACCAACACAAGTATAATCTCCAATCACCTGCAGAACACGACGCAGCTTGGGAAGAAGAAAAACAAAACAAAAAGCAAAGTAATAAACATTGCTCTGTTTTTACAGCTGTATATATAGGTTAAAGTATACAGTGGTGTGTTGCTTCTGCTGTTGTGACCCTCGTGCACAGCTCATGCTGCTGACGAGGGTCATGTCTGATTTAGACGCAGAGGCACACAGACAGACTGAGCTAATTTAGGTTAAGTGCCTCCAGTAGCTCGAGGGCACAAAGCAACAAGCCACCTGGGGCTAGCCTGCATCACAGGGATCACCGCGTGTGTGTGCGCGCGCGCGCGTGTGTGTGTGTGTGTGTGTATCCAGTATAAGTAGCATACCAATGGGAAGCAGGTTAAAGCCCTATCAACTGCAACATGTGCATGTGTGTTTATCTACACTTCCTCCACTACGGGAAGGCAAAATTGACACTACAGCGTTTGACCCACTTCCCACATTGCACCTCACTTCTCATCAGCAACAACAGTAGGTCATTTGGGGAGGAGGAGGGGGAGTTGCAGCGTCAAACCGTCCAATCAAGAATCAGAAATACAACCAATTGACCAATGGCCACAAATTAAGGAAGTGAACGAGACTATCGGCCTTGAGGCGGCAGCACAATCACAGGGTTAGATTTGAAGTCGGAAGCGAGTTCTGGTGGCTGGCATTGATCACTGGCATTAACCGATACGTTTGCAATGCATCACTGGATTTGGATCTGCTCATCAGGCCTTTCACATTGATCCAATTTACATCCTCCTCTCTGTTAGCTGGTTTGTTAAGAGAATGTTCTGCAGATTACACTGCTTTCACAAGTTAAGAGAGACTTTCAACTCCCTTTTAAAACATACAGAGTTGGTGGGATGTGGGTTGTAAGAGTTTATTAGTATGGTATATGGCATTGGTGGAGGATTTTTGGCATGACAGGAAAATTCTAACGCTCAAATAGCTTCTTTTTGTGAAAAAGTTTGTGAACTGAATCTGACTCGGAACACTATGACCAACCCTCATAGACATCAGTTAAGAGAGATTAGGACATGAAAATGTTTTTGCTGAGGCCCAGAGTCATAAATTATATTATTGATTATTGTATGTTAGCAGCACCAGCCTTCAGGCTAGCCATTGAATCACACTATAATGCAAATGATCCATTGTTTACAAGACTGTTACAGAGAAGAGTAAAGTAATAATCATCATCATAATCATGATGTGATATTGTATTGATTCCCTGCAAGGACAAAGGGAGGTCGTAGGTTATGGTAATTTCTCTAAATTGGTTTTATCATTATCATCATAGGTACTGTACATACAGCAGGGTCCAAAAGTCTGAGACCACTTGAATGGGACATGTTATACTGTAGTAATACAACCCTGCCATAATAACACAATGAGTGTGTTGTAATCCCAGGCTAAAAGACAGAGAGGTTTAAATATGTCTCAGGACAGGCTTAGTGCTCAAAGGATGATGTGGATCAGTATCATCTGTAAAACACACCTACGTACGCAGGCACACACACGCCCGCTGAAACTAGCGTGTGATTGGTGGTGTCATCTGACTTTTCAAACACACACGGGGTAAATTTGGACATGTGTGTACGTATGCGCACATTGCTAAAATGAGGTTCCTCCAATGATAATCCTATCCTGAGACCTTGTCTGGGAAAAAAAGCAGGACCCCAAATCCACTTAACCCCTCCCTCCTTATCTCCTCCAACTCCCCCTTCATTCTTCACTAACCCTACCCCTTCGCCTCCCCCTCCCTCTCCCTGTCCATCTCTCCATCCCTCCCCCTTCTGTCCCATCTGAGCAATAATGGAGGGATGGAGGCATTAATAGAGAGAGCAGACCTCTCTTGGATGCAGTGTGTGCACCCTTCTAATGGGCCCCCGGGGAAACGGGACTAGCTCCTTGATCAAATACCCCCAGAATTTAGAGCCGCCATTATTCCAAATTAAATTCCTTATGACACCCCATGTGTCTCTTTTTGGTGTAGATAAATGTGTGCGTTCTGTCTGATGGGCAATTAATCAGATTCTAATTATATTTGGTAATTACCATAATTCCATCAACATGTTAATTTAGTGCCACACACTAAGGCTTTTTTATGTGCCATAAAGTCATTTCTATATTGGTTAAAAAAAGGATGGTTCACAGATAATCAACTTTAAAACATTAGGAAAGTGAAGACTGCTGTTACATCTACTGCACAAGTCCCTCTGCTGGTCTGTATTATAATGCCACCTTGTGGGGAAAACGAGTAACAACGGAAACAAATGTTATTGGTTTTCCAGCAACATCCAGAGAACCTCTTTGAAAAAGGTTAACAACAGTCTAGGAATTTAGCTTCTGCTATAAACAAACAAAATTAGAGTAAAACTATCATCAGGGCACGCTCCCCTGTGGTTTTACAAGAAAAGAAAATGGCTATAGCTTCCCTTCCTCTACATTTGTCCTTCTTTTTTTGTCTCTAACCCCAATCCATCTACGCATGTGGAGTTTAAACCCTCGGAAAGAGACGTTGCCATGGTGAGGACAACTCATTAACGAGACAGATTTAAAGAGCCTCTTAAAATCACTTTCTCTCCCCTCTCTCCCTTCTTGTGTTCCTTTTATAATCAGTCTCTATGGGGGGACATGAGCTTTTCAGAGGCTTTGCTTTCTGAGGCTTAATGGAACCTCCAGCTGATTGGGACATAAAGGGGGCCTGGGGTTGAAGAGAAGGCAGGAAGAAGGAGATGGAGTCTGGGGTGCGTAGTGGAGAAGTGAGGGGTCTGGAGCTGATGAGAGAGTTGGAGTATAAAGCATGAGCTATGGTAGATGGTAGAGCAAAGAGTCTTGAGACTGAGAGAGAAAGAGACTGACTAATGCACACTGTACATCACTGGTACCCAAACAAATAAAAGCAACCTTATATTTCAGTTCAGAGGTTAGTCTTTTTTGTTTTAGTCTCTTTTTTAGATTGTGCACTTTAAGCGAACCATACAGTAGGAGTCAGGAATGTGACTGTGTGAGCAGACAGGGATCAGACTGGTCAGTAGGGCAAACAGGGCCAGAAACCTCAGCGGACCAGACTCGAAGCAGCATGAGGTGGAAAAAAAAGCTTCCTCTAATAGCAGCTCTCATTAAAGAAATGAGCTGTGACTGAGGTCGGCGCGGCCATGGAGTGCTTAAATGGACTTATCCTGCACTACAATACAATTAGATTTTTCAATTAGATTGTCCTACTAACAACAGGAGTACTGTTGAACTGAGTGAGGCTGAAGCAGAGGGGAAAAAGCCGTAGCTGGAGAAAACACAGCTCAGATTATGTCTTGAAATCACATTTGTTTTCAAGGTCTGTTGGCAATATGAGAGTGTTAAGACAGACTCTTGGACTCATCATGTAACTGTTTTTGTGTTTAAGCTCATCATGAGTGTTATGCATACAGTGGATCATGTTAACATGAACTTTATATCACGAATGAGGCAAACAGATGAATATCACTCGACTGCATGCATGCACATGTCTGACATATAAGTACAAACACGCACACACACATCTAAGTATTCCTCAGCACCAAGCATGAACATAGTCTGACCGCTGACCTGTTCGGACCACCTGTCTAATTATTTTAAGACATCAACATACACACAAACCATAAGGTCCTGCTCTTATTTCAGCTCTGCAGTGTCAGCTATGATGTTTTCATCATGTGCCTGCAACACAAGCCAGTTCACAGTTAAACTATCTGCACTTTGCAAAATCTGAGTCAGGTAGGAGGTGCACCAGAAACCAGAAGGAGGAGATGAGAGAAGAGGGGGAGAGAGATCGTAGAGACTGAAACTGAAGATGTGCATGCATCATCTCATCAAGAGCTCTCTTCGTCTTGTGCAGCCAGAATCTGGGTGCCATATGGTGTAGTACTCTGACCCAACCTCCAGGAGGCTCCCTATGTCAACTGGGAGCAGGCAGCAGGGGTAGAACAACAAGCTGATCATACTACAGTAAAATGGAAGTTAATTGAGTGAACAAAGAAAGAAATAGAACACAAACAAACGATGACTTGAGCATTATTATGGAATAATTAGAACAGAAAGGAAAATCTGCCCTGAAAGAAAGAGATGCACAATGAAAATGTAATTAAGACAGCTTCCTGTTTCCCTCCTCTGACACATTTGGTCAATTGAAGGATAAATGTCTCAGTGGATCCTCGTGATTATCTGGCTCTTATATCCTGATGTGACAATCAGGATCATTAGGTAAAACTCAATTGTACACAAATGGGAGCTGCAAAGGTCTCCTACACCTGATCCCTCCTGCCATACACGTCATTCTCCCTGACTCACTCCCTCTCCTCTCTCCTTCTCCACTGCTTACAGTCTCCCAAATGAAAAGCCAGCTGCGCCCAGACCCACTCTATTAATCTGACAACATTATCCATTTACAACAAGCTGTCAAACAACCTCACACAGAAAAAAAAAGCTTTTCGCTGTGAAATCCAAATGCAGATTAGCTTCACAATTAGCTTTTCTAAACCACTGATTTTAGCCGGGCTTTTCCTACGAAAATGTATCTAATGCACAAGAAATGGCGTGCTTTACTTTTCAAATGGCAGAAACCACTAGCCTGACATCGGCAGACTGAGCTCGGCAGATTCAACTGGTTCCCAGGCTAAGAAAACCGCAGTTTGCATTGAAGAAGAACTGGATTGCTGGCATGAGCAGCAACAGCAAACACAGCTAAACAGATAATGAAAATAGGTCCACCAATGCAAACTCAAATGCAGTCAATGCAGAAAGCACCAAAACCCCAGCAATAACTGCTAAGCACCAAAGATTAAAAATGAATAAAACACTTACTAATGTGCTAATTGTCCCAAAATAAGAGCTATAGCTTTGGTTTGTGGAAATTCTTTTTTTGTTGGTCATAAAATATTGGAGAAATTGAAATTTTGACCTGACGATGGCGCTAGAGGAGAGGTTAAGGGATCACCATAGTCAGTAGGATTGATCCTCCAGACATCACGAACATCTGTACAAAATCTCCTCTTAATCCATCCAATAGTTGTTGAGATATTTCAGTCTGGACCAAAGTGATGAATCAACATCGCCATCCTTCAGAGTTGTTGCTGTTGTAATCTCTGGATTAAGGAACACAGACACAGAGAGGCACACACACACACACACACACACACACACACACACACAGAACTCCACCCAACTCGATTACCTCCCAATATTTGTCAGTGATGACTTCATTAGGCTGTGGTCACACATGATGAAATAGCACCTGGTTAGACAATTACTAGCCAACCATTACTTATCAGGCCTTTAACAAGCAGAGACATCCCCGCCTGTTAGAAACACAGCAAGCTATTACCCACTGATTGATCTTCACCTCCTTTATCTCCTATCCAAATTAATGTCTACAGGGAGGTGTACAGGAAAGACGTGGATTGGACCGCAGCAGTTTTGATTCACAATGGATAGACACATAAACATGCACTGACATGCACTCATTCACACAGACACAAACAGGGTTAAAGACTTAATGAGAGGAGGGAGGAGGGAGAAAAAGATTGAGGCAGACAGAGTTGAAGGAAAACAGAGCCTTAACCCATTTTACAGTTGAATGACCCTAACTAAACCCCTGACCCCCCATTCCCGAAAGTGTGTGAGTGTGTGAAATCTCCTTCTTCTTTCCATCTCATTAAGCTGTGTGTCATGCTCTCTTCTCCATTGTTCTTCTACCTCCAACCTGCTATTAGGGTTGTTTTTTTTTTAAAAATCCACATTCAGGACTGAGTGTGTACTTGTCTTTACTCATCTATGTTTGTGTGCATCTGTGTAGGTATAAGCCTTGAAAGGGCAACAAAAGAATCTCATTGTGCTTTTATGAATGGTGTTTCACCTCAACTAAAACCCCTGAGTCAGAGAAAAGACCAGCAGCTTTGATTGGGTTGCAAAAATGTCTTTGTTCAGAAAGATTAGCTAACTGGCCAGCGTGTCACCTTTGCGTCAAACAAGAGTGGAGGACATTGGGGCGCTGGTTTAGAGTAACTAGACGAGTTTAAAAGAGCGGGGAGAAGAAATGTTGGCAGTGTTTCTTCTTTTGTCGCGTGTGTGAGTAGGGAATAGATAAAGTGGGGGAGGGATGAAACTGAAGGATTAAATGTTTCTGTATGGGTTGAGAATTCTCCTCATTTTTAAACTAAATAAGCCATTTAATAACCCACTGGATTATCTGAAAAAATGCTTTTGTCACAAAACTGAAAACAAAACAGGGCTGTTTTTCTTAGATTGTGAGAAGACGTTTTGGTTTTCACAGCGACAATATTCAATTTATAGGAGTTTCAGGTCTTTGAGTGAACACACTTTTAATAGGAGGGTGGCTCAAGAGTTGAACCTGCAACTCTGACAATGTTAACACCATCCTCAATTTGTTGACCTACAAAAAAGCTGGATTGAATCAACCTGAATGATGGGAAATGTGGAACACTGTAGGGGGAGACAATGACAGAGAGCTGAGGCCCACAATCATATTACCCAAACTGATTTTCAGCAGCACTTCCCCCATAAATGCAGCTAATCCATTTCATTTGGTCTCATCTAGTTACTCCACAAGCCTGGCCTCCCTCAGGTGTTCTTCCCTTGGGAGCCGTTGGCACTGATTGGTCGATAGCTGAACCTGCCTTCCCACTAAAGGATTATGGGTGGATCTGGTGGAACACCTGCTCCATCTCTAAACTGATATAAATATAAATGAGGATTTGAGGGGATGTCAAGGAAAGAAAAAAGTGTAACCGCTGACATCTAATGCAACAGAATTAAGATTTATGTAAGAATCGTGTAGAAAAGGAAGGTTTAGACAACACAAAGCATGCAAGACAATAAAAACAGATACAACAGATAGAAGCAGCAGGCAGGCATACGGGAAGACAGAAACAAATACACACAAAGCAATGTATTAGCCAAACTCCCATTTGTGCGTGTTTGTGTGTATGAGAGTCGTCTGTTCAGCGGAGCATGAATACAAATTGACTGGAGTGGTTGATTCAACCTACAGAGCCCAGACAATACTGTACCCATGGCGGCAACATCTTGAGCTGTCATGGCGTGTTAGCCAAAGCAGGCGTGAGGACGGGCCGTGCTCGTCTGGCAGTGTTTTGTTACGCTAAATGCACAGGAATAAGGGACTCGATTTTAGACAGGCGGATACGGACAATGACATTGGAAAGTACTTTATAAGGGGGTGTGGATAAACAAAGAATCAAATGGGACAACTACAAACACAGAAACAAAAGTTACAAAAGCTGTATTGCTCTAAAAAAAAAAAAAACATCTCTGAGCCTTATTTCTCCAATTAACTTTTCATATTTGACATTTTGTTTCATGAAGTTATAGATCACTGGCATTAGTATAGTATAATGTCATCCTGTGAGTAGTACTCCTTCAACTGAATAATGATTATGTGACAAAAAAAGTGTAAAAGAAGAACTATGAACAAAGGTCAAAGGCATTTATTTAAGCCTCTTTTTTTATCCTTCAACACTCTTCTCACTCTCTTGTGATGGCTCCTTTATGTAGTGGCAGAGGTGAAAGTGGGTCACCTCTGTAACCCCAGCAGTGTCAGCTCCATCATCCCCACACTGTCAGCTCGGTTACACTTCCCTGCAGGCCTGGCCCATCACCTCCAGCTGTTAGCTATTGTGTCTTGTTC
The DNA here is from genome assembly GCA_038419695.1 of Scomberomorus guttatus. Classification (NCBI taxonomy): domain Eukaryota; kingdom Metazoa; phylum Chordata; class Actinopteri; order Scombriformes; family Scombridae; genus Scomberomorus; species Scomberomorus guttatus. The sequence goes on from CM076462.1 coordinate 14,742,130, forward strand.
ACAGGGGTGGCCACCCAGGGGGACCATCCTCCGTTATGATGTTCTACTGTCCCAACAGAGGGTGAAGCACGGTCTGGATGCGAGCATGCACATGGACCTACATACACAAACATGCACTCACAAAGAGGTCATGACTCAGATTTCACTGTGCACAATGTGCTGTATTGCAGATCATGTATTTATGCATTAATGACAGAATTCATGTCTCAGGGTCATTCAGTTTGTGCTTGAAGACCCCTGCCACCACACCAAAGGACAAAGGTCTCAGAGGTCACAAAGCCACAATCTGCATCGGTGCCGCACGGGACTCCCAGCAAAACACACACACACACACACACACACAGAGATGCACACTTTGCACTCGAAAAAGACAGACGGCACAGATCACTCAGTTACGAAGGGATGGAAATCAACTAATAGGAAGAGACAAAGCCCGGCTTTGGAAAAGCTTGTGTCGTGACTCCCTGGCACTGTGACATACAGCGTGTAATTATTTCCCACAAACAGTTCAGGTGACAAGTACGCTTAGAAGAGGAGCCTATTTCCCAACCAGGACAAATACCACAATTATTACTGGAGCAAAACAGCAATGTGGTGTCGTGCTAAGTCTTACTAAGAGGCTCACAGAGACGGCTACCTGGGTAGTCCAGCCCTAAAGATGAAGGCAGGAACCCTGTAATCACAGTGTCTACTGTCTCATAGAGCTACTGTCAAATCTTGACAACTGTCTGGAATATATAGAAGCACAATGAAACTCTAACATTACACAACATTTTAAAATTCTGGCAAACTAAGAGTTTCTTTGTTCAAACTCCACAACTTCAAGCTACCAAACTTCACAACAATAAATATGTTCTGCTCTTGAGTCTGTACCTTTGCCATCCTGGTAGGTTTCTATTTTCCCTGGTGAGCCTTTAGCAATGGGTCCGAGCAGCGGTTTGGGTGTCCAGAGAGAGTCCTGCTTCTGGTGGACCTTTGACACTGAAAGCAGGCGTTTGCGTAGGCAGCCCTCTGGCCTGGCGGGCCTGGGGCTGGGGAAGGCCTCGGACTGGAGGCTGTTCCCCATCTTGTTGGCGGGCTGGAGGAAGCACAGAGTTCGCTTCTCGCCAGGGGGGCCCTCATAGCAGGCCCTGTGCCAGCAGCTGACCACCGGCTCCGTGGAGAGGCAGTGCACGTATGCGATCATCCCCGGCTAAGACCTTTGCGCCCCCCACCGCCCACCCTCCCCTGCTCTTTCCAGGACCAAAGCCCCCAACTCCTCCTCCTTCTTGCACAACCCTCTCTCTCCCTGGACCCTTCACTTGAGGTGGTGGGATGGAGGGGTGACTCTGAAGGGTGTGTGTGGAAGACCTCCCCCTTGCACCCAAACCCTCAATAGGCCTCCCCCTCTCTTTCTGGGAAGACAGGTTTGGAGGTTTTTGCAACCCACAGGGGACCCAATCCCCCCTCTGTCTCCTCCTATGTTTTTGTCCTTCCTCTCCCTCTCTCAGGGGATCCTATTGACCTGCATTGATTTGCCTGACAAAGGGAGGCTGTGCACAGTGTTAGGTTACAAGATTAACTCCAGAACAAATATTTCACAGAACTATTGCAGCATAAGGCTATCAAAAATCCAGCATGATGATCAGTTGGCTGTTTGGTGGATATCCTGTCAGCTTGCGAAAACAGAAGTTCTGACCACAAAAAAAATGACCACAGAAAATGTCAGAAATATTCAAAAGATCCAAAAATGATCTTCCAACAAAGGGCAGTGTCTTTACAGTGTGGTTAAAGCATGTTTTTCTTCAAAATACTGTGCTATCCTTAGCAATGTCCCAGAAGCATCCACCACAAATTGCATGAAAGGAGAGCTACAAAAAGTCAAGAAACCATTGTGTGTGTGTGTGTGTAAAAGCCAGTGCATGTCCAAAGATGGCGAGAACCTCATTTAGTAAATTAGAGTTGCCTCTAAATGAGTGTCCAAAAAAGTTTGCAGCATCTAAGAGCATCCTCCGTCCTCTCCCTCTGTCCATTTAAGACAGAGCACCAGCATTGTCCAGTGGCGTCCACATGGCCTCTCCTCTCAGCTCCTCCCTCCTCCCTCTTTCCTCTGCTCCTCAACGCTGCTGTTCTAATCTGTAAACCCAGATTATCCAGCCTCCAGCTCTAGTCTCTGATTGTGACAGACACACACACACACACTACACAGATGGACACCAGGTTGTAGATAATTAACTGCATCACCTCCCGTGTTGAAATGTGTGTAAGTTCAAGAAGACTTGGCACTTGTTTGTCAGCTGGTTAACTCGGATGACGCAAACTCATCAAGCTGCATGTGGACCAAATATCAAACTGCTGCCTCAGCTTTACCTTCATTTGATTGTTGTTACCGAGTGCACAAATCTAGTTGAAAACATTAGCAACATCATGCTTTAAAGTGGCCAAAACACATCCAGCGAAGACATGTTTGAAAGCTTTGACAAATCTAATCGGAGCTGAAGCTACAGAGGAGCACAGAGTGAGGCACAGATGGACTGAGAGGTAATACCTGACAGTCTAACACAAGCAGATGTAAGTGCAGCGGACACCAGATAAAAAGATAAGTGGCAAACAAAGAGATGCACACAGATAAACGAAAAGGAGGAGAGTAGTGTGAGTGAGTGAGTGGTAAAAACTTCAGACTACCATGCCAGGTGAAGGTATATATGGTAGGTAGGTTAAACCTTATTGATATGCTCAGATAGACTAAAAGTCCGGCCTGCAGACAGATATGCAGACATAGTTAAAAAGTAAACATAAAAAATCAAAAAGAGGGGAGAACTACTTAATAGTACTGAAAGGCAAATGTCTCCCTCTGGTGGTGGCTCAAACCTGTGCCACAAAAACACACCCACACACCGGTGTGTGTACTCTATATGCACATAAAATAGTTTAAAAAATAACTTTAAAACGTACGCTCATACTCCCATTGGAACTTTGGGGATAGAGAGAGTGTGTGTGTGTGAGTGTGTGTGTGTGTCTCTGTGTGTGTGGTGGTGGTGGTTGTTGTTGTCCTGCCAAAGCCTCAGCAGATAGCTAGAGGCTAAAACAGCCATTACTGATGGTTATCGTTTCCACAGCATGGTGAGGCAGCCAACACACAAGCTGATTACAAAACCAAAACCACTGCGCGCACACACACACACACACACACACACACACAAAGAACATAATGGACAAACCACAATATACATGTACACACACACACACATACATACATAGATAAAAAAAACAGTGTGTGGGGACACACACAGCTCACTGAGCAAGCCAAAAGATTCTGGCTGTGGCATAAATTGCACTTAACACTGTTGTTGCCCTAAATTCAGAAATACATACACACGGTGGGTCATCCAGGCCATCCAACATCAGGGGGGTGTATAGTCATGCAGATGTACACACATTCATGGAGTCTTCATCACAACAGGAGGTGTTTTTACAGTGACACACAGACAAACTGTAAGACTGTTTCACAAGCAGGTGTGGTTGTGTGGTGGTGACAGCGTTGCGTGAATATACGCCCACACATACAGAACAAATGTCATGTGTGTATTAGTTGGATGTGGATGCTCAGGAACAGCACGCACAGCGGTCAAACTCTCACAGCTCAATGCCCGTGAAAAGGAACTATTACTAATCAGGAGATGTGTGTGTGTGTTTATTTGTTTACATGCTTGTGTGCGTGTGTATATCTCTCTCCTATGTGTCTCACATGTGCACACAGTTTTCTGTATATGTGTGTGTGTGTGTTTCTGAGGGGGCGAAACTAAAACGGAAGGCTTTGGGAAAGGGACAATGGTAGCCATGGATACACATAAGTGTGAATGGAGTGAGAGCAGCACCTGCATGCTGTGTTAGTCTTCTGTCTGGGGAAGTCATCCACAGGGAGTCGGCCATTGTTGTTTGCAAACTTCACCCACGACAAAACTTTTCCAGCATTGTCCGTGGAAACTTCACAGCTAAACGCTCGCCTCCGACATAACTTTTTCTGCAGATTCGTCATCTCATACTAAAAATAAAGTTAAGCCCCCCCTTACTGACTCCTAAACTTCTTCTAAACTCTCTAAACTATCCAAAAAGCTATTGTTTTATAAGCTCTTTTAAGAAGACAAAAGGCTCACTAGAGTCCTGTCAAAGTCCATTCAAAGTCAATAGAACTTCACCATCTATTGTCTACATATAAACACCAGAAAGCTCCTCCTCTTTGGAAGACACCAGTCAACGTTCTAATTCACAAGTTTGCATGATTTACTACTGCAAAAATGTACAAGACATAGACAAGGTGACTTCATTTCCACCGAGGCCAAATTAAACACTAGCATTACCTCAACACATGAGGATTAAGGAATGCAGACGGACTTAAATAAGCAAACAAATGCAGGAACAACTACTTAAACTTGGCAGGGAAAGTTAGGTAGACATGAAGCTGATTGTCTACTAAGTAGCTGCCAATAATTGTTTTAAAATCTTGAAATCCAAGTGTTATTCACAGCTGTGTGATGTGCATTTGGTCCACAACAGTATCACATAGCTGGACTTGGCTTTAGGTGCAATTCATAATTGCCTTATCTGACTTTGTCTTGTGACTCTGAATACAGACTTGTTTAGATTGAGATGAAGACGGGAACACGCACAAACATACAAACACCTCAACGTGACACCAGTATGCAAAGCTATAACATTTAGCCACATCGTGATGTTGATTTTATTAGTTAACATCTGCTATCTACACTTTCAACACCTTTCTCCTGTCCTCTTTGGTCCTCTCCTTCCCCTCCGCTGGAGATAAGCAGCCTGCCACATCCAGTGTGAGAACATCCATCAACACCATTACCCACAAGGCCAGAGGGCAGGTAGTGGGTCAGCCTCAGGTCAAGAGGTCACAATCTCTTCAGACACACAGCACAGGTGCATTGGTTATTGAAGGACTGTCCTCGCGGAAGTTCAAATAGGTTAACAAGGGACTGAGTTTAATGAGGTAGCTAAAAACGGTTGTCAACTTTTTTAATTACAACTTTGAAGTGATTCCTAAAGATCAAAAGCATCTCTGATTTTGATTAGTGCTACCCCCCCCCAACACGATGAAATGTTATTGCCTACCAGGTTGCATAGGATGTTATTTAAGTAAGTAAGTACTGAAAGAGGTTCAAATGAGGCAAAAAATGGGCCAATAATAAAATTCTTGCTTTAATAATACAGTTATACATTTTTCTAATGAACTAATCACTCACCCATTTTTGTCCATAACTGTGCTTCACTATCCACAGGTGGTGAGAATCCGAAGGGGAAATGCCGTGACAGAGTTAAGGTTAAATATAGTTGTAGACATTATAACTATACGGGTCACTGCCCTGCTGGACGAATCCAACACGACTCCTGTTGCCTTTCTACTTATACACACACACATTCCTGGAATTCAATTCACACAAACACACACACGCGCACAGGACGCACACACCAGAGTACACACACACGGATGCTCGCAAACATCTCTATATGTTCAGCATGACTTTCAATTAAAGAGCAGATATAGATACTGTGAAACACGATTTAAAACACGATCCAGCCTCCATAACACTGTGTTCTAGACGTTCAGGTAACAGCTTCTCATGTTTACCCTTAACCAACTGCCACTTTTCGCGGGTTAAAATAACAACATCCCCATCAGCAGATTATACCAGATGTCGCCAATTAATTTAGACTCTGTAAAAACTTCTGGCTGTTGTCTGGTTAACGTGCTCTCTGCAAACCGGCTTGGCGGAAGATTCAATCCCATGCTGCTCATCTCATTTTCAGATTGAAGTTACAGGTTGTGACCATTAATCGGGCTGCCACAACAGTGTTGCTGCTTCTAAACCAATAAAGGGTGATTACAGATACAGATTACAGATGAGTTCTAGTTATTTATACTTGAAAAAATTTGAAAGCTAAACCTGATTACACTCCATAAGAGATTCAAAAGGATTCTCATTTGATAATTTAGTTAATTACACTAAACAAATTTATTCAAACTGGAGGATGTTTCAGGCTATTCCATACAATCCGTACTGACTTAGACAAGACATTCCTCAACAATGGAGCATCTGGGTATGCTGGATCGGCACATCTGCCCTTCCCCCTCAACTGCTGACCACAACCAAAACATCTGAAGCCGTTACTGTATAATGCTCATACATCCGAGTGAACTGCAATCGGAGCGGTTGAACACAAACCAGGGAATGCTGGACCGAGTCCCACTCAGCCAAAGAAATGTTCTTCCCGATTGGACGCGGCCCGAGCTGACCTTAACCGACCTCACTACAAGAAGGTCAGATGAATTCTCTGCGATGTGTTTGCTTGAGGGGACTTGCGTTCGCTAACATGAACAGCCGTGTTGCATTTCTATACCCGTAACACTGCGGGAAACCTCTAATTTGAGTGAGAACGAGGTCTCCAAAATCACTCGGACTAATCCCTACTCGGTCTCATTGAATGTCTGCTTTCTGGGCTAACATATTCTGCTCGAGCGGGGCTCAAGTGCAGAAATAACTTATGTAACATCCAAAGAGCCACACTAGGACAGCTAGCAAAAGGGCTTTCACTAAAATGCAAGGCTTTACTGCAGAAGAGAGAGCGAGAGAGAGAGGCGGGGGGCGAGCGTGTGGTTAAAACAGATGAGAATCCACTCTGGCCACAGCTGGATGTGGAAGAACATGGATTGAAAATGTGTCACATCTGCCCATGAGTTGGCAACCCCAGCCGAGACGGCTTGTTTAAATCATAACATAAGCAGGCGATCTGTAACTGGCAACCAAAAGCAATCTACTGGTTGGATCACGGTGGGTAATGTAAATCACAGTATTTGGGTCAGTTTGTCATGTCTTTGGAAGCTTGAGAGGACTGGTACTGGCAACCTAATCTGACTATGACAATTTATAAACCTTTTTACAATGTGTACATTACGTAGTAATGAAGGAAAAGACGTTCCTGCTACTGCATAATTGGTTGTGTCTTCAGGTTAAAGCACACAAAGTCAAACATACAAAGTTAAACCTGACAATCTTGTATAAATATATGAATTTCCTACATTTCACAAATCAGAATTCATGCTCCAACACAACTCCCACATCTGTTTTGCTCTATATTCCAAGTCTGACCAGAGCCACATAGTGTGGAAAATGTGTAACTGACAACATAAATTACTGCATACAGCTGATGAACTGGGACATTGCCACAAATAGTTACAGTGTTCAGTTTATATTACCTCATTTCTGGAAGTAATAAATCTACAAGCTACAGAAAGAGATAATACTCTGGTTACCCAAGAAGAACAATTTCCTCATTTATGAGATAAGACCAGTTTGTACCACAGATGCAGATGAAAATGGAGATTATAAACATCCTCCTGCTGTTGTAGGTTTTGAGTTTCAAACATATTTTTCAAATTAGAAATCCACACATTTTCCAAATGTTAGGTTATTTCCTGCTCTTGAGGAGTTTGTTTTGTGCTCATTACGATGTAAGCTGACCGTTTCTGGGCAATGCTCGGCCAAATGACGCTATCAAAAGGTTATTCTTCACAATATCGACTACTTAAACATGTAGAGTGGATGACATGAGCATTTCTAACACTAAAAACTCTGATGAGGGTATTATCATTTTAATTCTCTATGTATTAGATTATATTTATCTGCACAGAAAGAGATCCCTGATAGACATGCATTGATCTACCAAGAGAACATGATGGAAGCAGCTGGATACAAAACTCCAAAAGGCCAAAATCAGTGCTGCATCATTGTGCCTACCAAACAGCATTATGCCTCCATCATTTAAGCATGTTTGATGGTGCAGCCAGTGTGCACTAATGTGTGTACAAAACAAAGAGAAAGAAGTGCCTGGGTCATACAGTATAGTGTCACACAGCATAGCGCTGAACAGTGTGTGTTTGGGCAAAAATGCCAAATGAGGCTGCCAGTAAAAGAGGAACGAGTTTTCCCTTTATCTCGCTTTAACTGGTCAGTCAAGTAATAGCCAACACATGGCCCCACTCTGCAGGACAGCAGCCCAGCAACTGCTGCTTCACCAGCTGTTACTGTGGACAACGCACATACAAACACATATGCGCGCACACACACACCGCTCTACACATCACTCGTCTCCGCTAGAATACGCTCCCAAGTTTCAGAAAGCAAATGAAAACTTATACAGTGAGCTGTGCATAAAGGGGCTTTAACATCACTTCTATATATTTTTTTCCAAAAGTCAAGAATGAAACGGAGAGCAACTGGGAAGAGGAGCGGTTATAGAGCAGATAGGTGGGGGGGGAAGGAGAGGTGGGATTCAAGTCAGTGAACCTGAACCATTCAGAGTGGGAAAGAAAGAACAAAGTAAGAAATGATTAAAGAGAGACAGAGGGAAGGTTTCCTTCACTAAAGAAAAACACATGAGGAAGGATATTGTGTAGAGGAAGCCGCTGTGACAGAGATTACTTTCCACAGAGGACAGAGATGGAGTTCAACTTTTCTTTGTCTCACAAAGTCTGGGGGGAAAACCCCACACTTACACCCCCATGCAAACACATTCATGTAAAGTACAGCCACACGTACAGTACACTTACCTTTCAGACAGAACATTGCTTTTCCTTTATTTCTCCATGTGGTCACAAGAAACAAATACTGATTCCTTTCTTCTTCCTTCTCACTCTTTCCTCTTTCTTGCCCTCCTCTCCTCTTCCTCTCTCTCTCTCTACGCCGCTCGAGCAAAGCGTTCACACGCAGACACACAGATCCTGACACATACACTCCTCTCTCCCGTCGCTTCTCTCGCCATCTCCCTCCCTCTCTTTTGCCATTCACACACACACACACACACGCACGCGCTCTGAGTGGCAGCTAGCCAACTTCTACACCGCAGGAAACTGCTTTGTGACCCCCCCCCCCCCCCACTCACTCTGCTTCCCCCCTCTCTCTCTCTCTCTCTCTGTGTATCTCTGCATGTCTCTCTACCACAATCCCCTCCACCCTTCCATCTCTGTTAAGAGGTAGAGAGCCAGAAGTCCAGCCTCATCTAAAACTCTCAAAGCTGCTGTCACCCACAAGCCCCTTGATTGGTCTTCTTAATGCGGATACAAAAGTGCACACACAAGCATATATATATATATATATATATATATATATATATATAAATATACAGTATATTTAGCATGTAAACATATTAAAATGAGACCTATACACTGAGGGCAGACAAAAATATAAACAAAATTACGGAAACACAGAGCACAAGCCCCGTAGAGGATTGTGATTGTAGAGAATCTGGACAGTCAGCAGTTCAGAGAGGCAGGGGGCCCCGGCTTGAGGCCGATCCATTGTGCCCTGATCAAATATAATCGCTTTAATCCCCACAATTCAACTGTTTGTTATCGGGAGCAGCTACAAGCTCAGTGCATCCCAAACCCTCCACGCTGGCCATTTTGAATGACCAGCGGCGTCAAAAGGGACGGGAGACATGAACACTGACTCACACGCAGACTGTGGAAGCACGATCAAGACAAAATATCATTTGCCTTTAGGCGTTTAGCTGCTGCTCCGGTCCAGAACAACTTCAAAGAGTACGACTGTTCTTACTGGAGGTCACCTAAACTGAGAGGAGTGCAGGGGTCTGAGCCTTTACAATATTCCTATGAGCATAAAATGATCATTTTTTTTATATGAGCAAAGAGAACAAAAACACACACAGCTAAGAAGAGATAAAAAGGCAACAGAATGAGCAGAATTGTTGTTGTTGTTGTGGCTTTGTTGAAAAAGTAGCAACCCAGGATTTTGTGATATAAAGGTTGCAAAGCCTTCTTTTTAATACCCTAAAAGGACAGGAGTACCCTCATCAAAAATGACAAATCAATACACAATTAGCACTGCAGCATAAGTATACTTTTGGGGGTCTGTAACATGCCAAAATCCAGCGACAAAAGTGTCAACATAAAGTTAGGCTTACTCCAGACTAGATAGCTGAATACGAAATGGCATTGATTTCCAATGAGGCTCTGTAATGGCTTTCTCTTAGACTGCAAAAATACAGTTGATTAAAGCTTTAAGGTAAAAAAACACTCAAGGCTAGTTACAGAAGCAATAATGTAGGACCCATAAACTGGACAGGGTAATGGTCTTACTTATTACGATTATGCAAGTTACAGTTATTCATCAAACACAACAGAGGAGTCACAGACTTCACACTCCCAGCACCTGCTGTGACATCGCCTGATCACAAGCCCATATGAAGCCTTATTCTAGATACCTGCATAAGAAAAGCAACATGCAGAGTGTATTGTGTGCATTACTTAACGGTTTTACGGCTGCATCCATTAAGGTATGGCACCAAGACTTTAAAAACCCTCCATGCAAAAGTGCTGGAGCAATTATAGCAACTGTGATTGTTTAGTTCATTATAACTTGTTGTTTTTGTTTATATTATTACTGCAATGCATGTCATCATAAAGAATTAGAGAGGCTCAAAGGCTAAAGAGCTAAAAGAAAGTGTTACCTCAATCTCTTCATCAAATCGGTTAGTCTGACACTGCAACACATTTTTTACAGTCTGCAAAGAGTTTGTGTGCATGCGTGTGTGTTATGAACATGCTAATCCCACCCCAATATGGCTCGCAGGCTATGACACGTCTGCCTCGACCAGATGTCACCAATTACGGGCTGATTGATGTGTGTGTGTGTGTGTGTGTGTGTGTGTGTGTGTGTGTGTGTGTGTATGTGTGTGCGTGTGTGTGTGAGTGAGTGATGTGGAGCCCCCTCTGCACGGGTGAGTTTATAAAATGAGAAATGCCACAAAACACAACCCTGGAAATAATCAACAATTAAAACACATACACAAATCCCTGAATAGACCCACCTAACCAGACAATAAAATCTTACTTCATCAAGCCTCCACTTTAATTGGATGCTGCATGGCCCCAGAAATGGCTTTGACTTTAACCTTCACCACAAAACCCCTGGCTCAGAGGAAACACTTTTCGGTCTGTCTAATCACTGCTCTCACAAAGCTCAAGTGGTAAAAGCAGAGAGGTGGAATTGTTTTCCTCTTCTAAACCAATCATGTTTGACTACTGGCAGTGTAAATTTTGACGTTTAGTAAATTTTAAAATACTTTTTTGTTTACTCCCTTACTACTGAAGTGGCTAGTATCAATGTCTATTTCGATGATAGAGGAAAATTTAGATGATGGTTACAACATTGTAAACCTCCCATTTCCAATTCCTGTATTCTGGTTGTACTTTTTGCATCTATTTTGGTTTTGAATTATGTATATATTATTATGTACATCCCCTTTTTGTCACAATTGTGAAGTCTGAGGTCTGATTGTTAATAAAGATTTTAAAAATTGTCTTCTCTAAGGACACTTTAGAACTGAAACGCGTGGAAACACAGATCTTCAGGCTAAAAGGCAGTCTCTTATTTTAAGTACAGGATACGAACACTGCGTTCAGAGGCATTCCAACTGACCACTGTAGTCATTTTCCAAAATACAGTCAGCGGATAGATTACTATAATAGAGCAGAAATCATGTCAAAGGTCCCATGTTAGACACAAAGACAATATCTTAAACTAAGTAAGTCAGTAAGTCAGAGTGCGGCACATCTTCTATGATAAGCAGTGCAGAACAAACACAACATATTGTTACTGTGTGCTGTGAGCTCTGCGTCAGTGCAAGATAAGACTAAATAACACAGATAGTTTGGCTAGTTTGTCACAGCAAACATGACGCTTACACGCAACGAGGAGAAACCTGTATTTGAAAAAATCTGACCCTACCGGGTCTCTCATTCAAAACAGATTTAGTCTTTGGATAAGCATAAGTCAAATCAGTAGGAAAAAAAGAACACACCATATGAAAAAAATACATGATTGGATTTGGGCTAAAAATGACTGAAAAAGATCATTTTTGTTCAAATGACATCATCGTAGTGCCCGTATATGAGGTGATGTGACCTCTAAATTCCGTTGTGGCCTGTGTTGGGACAACATCAGTGCATCCTATCAACATAATCCTGCACCTCTATCCCCTTACAAACTGATATCATGTTCACAAATACAGTATAATCTCTCGTTTTTTTCCTCCACCTCCCCTTTTCATCGTTGAGTCAGGGCATTTGTGGATTAGATCCCGTAATACAAAGGTAATAGGATACATACAATATGATATAAAATGTGCTGAAAAAGGTGGGCGGTGCAAGTCAGAGATTTGGTTTTTTAGTGGCAAATAAAAGGTAATGAGATTTAATATGGGCTAAAACTGGACTGAGATGTGTGGCAGGCTTTGTAGAGGTTTTCGGCAGACAGTAGGTCTGATCTGGGATCAAGTAATAAAGACATTAAAAGAGGATGTTATGTGGGTCAGTGAGAAACAGATGTGACTTACCTGAAGACAGCCATATAATTGTCGGCACATAGGAGAGAAAAGAAAAAGAGAGACAGGTAATTAGAAACAGTTGAAGGCCATAATTAGATGAAAGATGAAGTGTGTATATTTGTATGTACAGTAGTATTTGTGTGCCCCGGGCTGTGGGCCACATCCCCAGATTTCCGTGTCTGTCTTTTAATGAGGCCTTGCTGGTTTATACATCACATCTCCCCCCTACAGCGAATTATCATCTGCTAATCTGGATTTACACATGGACTACATAATGATGATGAGTGTATCTGTGTGTGTGTGTGTGTGTGAGAGAGAGAGACAAATGTGTGTGGCAATGTGTCCATCCCCTCGCTAGTCCAAACTTCAAAAAAGGCTGTTATGCAAGAGTTTGGTCTCATCTGAATCCTCTCAAATTTCACTAAGCACCTCACATAGACAAATATGTCCTAAAAGGCCTTTTCATACAGCCTAAATTCATAAACAGCTCGTTAATGGCATTTTATAATGTGAGACCCAATTCTGGTTCTGGCTGCCACAACACTGGTGTGTCAAGGTATGGTGAATATTTAGGTCGATATGCTGTTGCCCTAAATAAGGTGACATACATGGTGACATAAAAACACACGTCTGTACACGCACAGCACACATGGAGGCATACACACGAAATTATTTCTAAATACTAAATCTCTAAATCTCCAAACTTGCATGTTAACATGGTGCACTCATATTTGCCAACAACGGAAATCTAAATGATTTCGGAATCAGAGTCATCAAGTTCATTTAGATGTTGACTTGCCGCACATTAACGACAGCATATAAGAAGCAGCAAAGTAATCATGTAAAGCGCAAATTTCAAGCTGCCATACAGGCCAGAAAGGGATTCAGTCTCATGTATGTGGTCTCAAAGGCTCTCAGCAGCCTCGCCGGGGCCCGACTGTCCGATCTATTTCTAGACAGGCCCTTCGAAAACAGCCATCTTGCCCCCACGCTGATTGATTCAGACATACAGTACATCTATATAGGGGAGATCAATAGGGTTGATTGGGTAGATTGATCATTTTCTGTCTCTGTAAACAGAGACAGAGAGGGAAAGAAAGAGAGACACAGAGAGGAGGAATGAGTTAAAATTCTTGATTGCAGGCTGAGATTTAAAAAAAAAACAAATGTGACAAGAAAAAGAGTTATACAGCAAGTACGGACAGACGGTGATGACACAGTCACCTCTTTTTCACCATTACTTAACTGTTGCCACATACAGGCTCCTGATCTGTCATCAGAAAAAAAAAAAATAACGTCCCAAATCCGCACTACATACTAATTCTAAATAATCAGGTTTGAGTATGTAGCACTCAGAAATGTCAATATGCATTAGAGCCGACCGATAAATTGGCCAAGTCGATACATCAGCCTATGTTGGCTCATTGATGTAACGTACTGGCATATGTGTCAGCTGATAAATGACAGGAAGTTGAAGTATAGAAATGCACAAGATATGTGTGTCACTATTCTACAGTTTGTCCACCAGGGAGTAGAGACAAGTCTATTTTTCCAACTCAGGCTATAGTTTGCATATCCCAAAAACACTGAGGAGCTGCTTCTTTAGGTCAATCTGGTGGCCTTGTGGTTAAGATGCATGCTTCATAACTGCAATGTCCCTGATTCACTCCTGGCCAGGGAGCTTTGTTGCATGTCATAAAACGACAATACGCCAGGTTTTTGGCTTAAACTCTATGAATTGCTGGCCAAAATGATCAACAAGACAAACGATACACTGCACAGTTAGTTTTGTGTCATTATGCTTTTTGCTCGCAGTGACAATTCAGTTTCAGTTAATCCACTTCAAGTCAATTACAGTTCGCCAGGTCTTCATTGGCAACAGCCAATAGCAGCTTGTGTACCAGACGACTCTCTTACACATGATTGGTTCAGAGTTGTCCCCAATAGGAAGGTCAAACTGGACAGCACCAGGAAACACTCACTCGCACACCCGTTACCTTGGCAACCGAGGCAAACACCCAACTAGTCAAGCTGGAGACTGCGTCAAAATTGCAGGTTTTGGAGCCGCAGGCACTCATTTTAGGGCTATATTTACACACAGGCTGCCCATGTGCCTTGTAATGGGTCCTGGCAGGCGTGTGGAAGCAAGACCCAGATGTTATAAATACTTCAGGTTCAAACTGGAGAGGTATTATTCTTATGAGACGTTTCCTCTGTGTGGTGTGCAGAGTGCATACGTATGCATACAATATGTGTCTATTTGTGTATTTGTTTGTGTGTGTGCGCGCGCGCTACGGCAGGAATAGTTTTATGTTGACCTGTCTCTGACACAGTCTCTGGCCTACAACAAGCTATATTAAAATATAGACGGTGGGTATGCCAGACAGAGACAGAAAGAGAAAGTAAGAGACAGCATCCGCCTATGAAATGAGCACTAAAAGTCTTATTGTCAAATATTAAAGTTTCTTTTCACTGTAAATCTTTGTCTTTGTCCTTAACTTGATTATTGGCTATTCAATTATTTTCAAATGTTTTTTATTAGTTTTATTGTTATTACATACACTTCCACATGTTCGAGTTGGGGAAAGTTCAGTTATGTTATGTACAATGTGTTAAATGTACAAAACCAATAAAGATGTGCTTAAAAAAAAGTAACTACTTGACTTAAAACGCATATCAGTGTCTTTTTTCTTCACTCTCTAAGCATTGTATCCATCACCAGCCGTGTTGTTAGCCATTATCACCAAATCAATAAACACTCCCACTTCCTTCCTTGAAGATTTTACAAGTAAATGATCAATTATTGTAGATTGGAACTGATCAATTTGGATCTGCTTCCTGACTCTCACTAGCAGATAATCAATATGGAAAATCAAACCTATCAGGCCATTAAATTACCAGTGATCACCAATCAAAGCCGTTAATTCAGGTGTGTCAAAAAAGTCAAAGAACAACATGAGTGACAAGATAAGACCGATTCAAAATAAGGAAGGATGATCTTCTTTTTTTTTCAGTTTTCCTGTAATGTTGAAATAGCTGAAGCAATAAAGACTGGAGGCCTTTATGATATTTTGTCTGTTTTACGACAATCTTCAAAAGGTGATAATGAATTTTTGTATATCACAAAGTTTAAAAGCATCTGGTGTAAAGTGCTGAACATCTAAGCTTTGGGTTTAATGTTGACGCTCCAAATTGGTGACCATTATAACTTTGCTCAGCTGCAGCTTCTACCCTTTAACTTTCAGAAAAAAATGTCAGGACCTCAAACTATCCCAGACGTGCAGCTCTGAGCTGTTTTAGGACGGGGCAGGTTCAGAGGTGATAGAGCGACTAGGGAGGATTGAGACACGCAATAGGCGACATCAGCAGCAGTCGAGGGACGAGGGTGGTGAAGTGCTACAGCTCCACGTTCCTGAAGCAACAAAATGGCAACTTATGATCAGGTGCCTCCACGTGTATTTTTAGGACCAATGCGCATTTTTTGAGGCCAAAAGCAACAGTAAATGCATTAAAAATACAGTTTTAGTAAAGATGTTGTCAATAATAAAAATTATTAATAGGCTAAAAATGTTGTGTGTGATCAGACTGGGCGTTCTCACTCTAGTAGCTTTGCAAAGTCTGCATTAAATGCTTGAAGTCAGAGTGAGTCAGATCGTTGTTATACCCAGATTTGTTAAGCCTTTTATCTTCCCACACTCTTTTTAACGGGCAAAGAACAATGGAAAACATATTAGGTAGCAGCTTCTCATTTCTCGATGTTTCACTGGTTAAAAGAAGAGATCATCTGTAGCTAATTAATGTTAATTCAGCTAAAGTGAAAGGTTTGGCTGTTCTCTCGTTAATGTGCTCTCTGTAGTCTGTATTCAGCCAAAGACTGTGACTCTGTCACACCACTGTTGGCCCACAAGTGGACTGTTTGTTTCTGTAGTTCAACAGGGACCGACAGAGCAGTGACGTTTCTCTGGAGAAATTATCTAGCTAGATTTTCAGGTCGTAGGTGCAGGTTATGAACAATAATTAGGCTGCCACTAAAAGCTGTAGTGTTTCTGCCCTCTCACAAATGACAAGAGGTGATTAGCCTTTACTTGCAAATGTTTAAATGCAACCCTAATAAGATTCAATAAGGGATTTGAAACTGGATGTGAAAAATGTTGGACACATAACATGTACAGTATGTATCAAGCTCTAAAATCATATTTTTTTCACGCAAATGTTGTCCACCACTTCCCTTTAAGGTTTTCTGAGTATTTAAAGCATTTTTAACATGAACGCTTAAAATTAGCGACAATTTGAGTGTCTGGCTGTCCTTGCCGATGTGAGTTCAGCTCAAACGGTCCTGTCACCGCAGCTGGAGACGACGGCAGTATGGGTCAGAGTTAATGAAGCGAGTTGTGAGACTAGCATCGGTGTCTTTTTCCATTCTCAGGTAAAGGTTAGGCTACAGTTACAACCATTGTCCCCATGTTCTTATTGATACCGCACACAGAGACATGTACGCACACACACACAGACGACTGGATCAATAAATAATGAGCTTAATCAAAGAAACACAATACCTCTGAGGTTTTCAGACAAGTATAAATAGCGTTCTTACCTCAGGCTGATGTCCAAATCTGAACTAGAAATGTCATTGAAGTAATTAATAAAAACTATTCTACAGGATTATCACTTTGTTTAAGCGATGAGCTATGCAAGCCTCCACATACACACACACACACACACACACACACACACACACATCCTCTCCCTGGCACCAAACCCTGCACTCACATCGCCACCAGCCTGTGACATCACCGGGCCCGTGACATCACCTGCTTCCGGGCCTAACGCATCATTGTTTACCTATCACACGCACAAAGTGCCCTTTGACCCCCCCCAACAGTCCCACTGACCGCGCACACCTCCCGCTCGCAACAAGGAAGTGGCGGGGACGTGGAGACGGAGAACAAGGGGCCATAAAAAGACAGTGACCCACTTTATGCTTTGCTTGTGCATGTAAACAAGTCATTCACTGGCTTCCTGCTAGAGAGCGAGAACAAAAATCCATTCAAATGAGCTCAGAGCATTGTGGCGACTTGGCCTACGTGATGCAGCCAAACCAAATGCTAATACCATGTGGTTTTTGCGGGTGTGTATCTATTGTTACACGTTTGAAATAACAAACAGGACTAATAAACAGTCCTTTGATTCCTTTCCTTCCTCTCTCTCTCCTCACTCTCACCTATTTTGTGTTGAGGCTGGTAGACCCAGTTGTCATCATCCTCCTCTTCGTCTCTGCTGACTGCGTGAAGGTGAGAGTGCGAGTACGTGTGGCGGTTGTGGACGGCGTGGAGCTCATTTTGGCTGTGGAACATGTGTCTGCTCTGGCGGGAGAGGGTGGACACACTGAGCCAGCTGAGAGCCCGAGACAAGCCCGCCGGTTTCTCCTTGCGGAAGGAAGCGGACCTCCTTTCTCCTCTCATCCTCACTCAAGAGAAAGTCCAAGACAGGAGGACGGAGGATGAAAATGTTCTCTTTAAAACCAAGTTTTAATCTGGAATAATAATCCTCAGATGTAGGTTCTTAGGTTGACATAAAATATAATGTACGCACAAGATATTAAGTCCTGCTCATGAGATTCCAAACATTTCAGCATCCAGATTTGCACACATGGGAAAAAGCTTCAAACTATTCAGATTCCATGTTCAGTATTAAATTAGATCCAGGAGGAAGTTCAGCCATAGCCCAGTTTGCCTTTCCTTTGGTTGCACAGCTCCACATCATGACTCTAACCCCGACAGACTCAACTTCCAACCTCTTTCTCCTTCACTTCATCTCTGTGTCACGAGCCAAAAGCGCAGACTAAAATCATCTCCTTTCCTTTCTCTTCTCCCTTTGTGCTTACAGACTCCGGGCGTGATTCCCAAACCCAAAGGGGTAATTAGACAATCCAGCAATCTGGAAAATCACCGCCCCTCTGCTGCACACACGCAGATAGACACACTTGTATGTGCACGCTCACTGTTGGCTGTAATAGTCCTTTGGTGTTGCATGACAAAGTAGATAGCGGTTTTCTGAATTACATTAAGTTACTTTTCAATCACAACAAGTCAACGGTTGTTACAACCATGTGCGCCCCTGAGTGTTGTTATCTCCAGTTGTTAGCGCGCAACAGCTGCCGCGCACCGTCTCAGCGCCAGGCCAGACCAGGAGGTTAAGATGCTTCAGCGTCCCTGGGTCTATTCCCAGCCTGATGAAGTTACATGCATGCTTACACTTACTGACACTAACACACTCGCCTGTGAAATCCTCCCGCCACAAGTTCCAAATAGAGATCCTCTTTTATGTGTGTGTGCGGATGCCAGGTGAAGACGAAAGATGATGCCACACCTCTCGAGGGTTTCCAGAGAATTTTATCCAACTTCTTGTCAACACCTTCCTTTTTTCTTACTTCTCATCTGATATTAAAGTGTGCAGCTGTTTTCATCACAGTCCGCGGTGCACAGCTGTCACTAGTAGATGAGGAAGAAGCATGTCAAGTAGGTTGATAATGGTGTGAAAAAAAAAAAAATCAGGAAGGGAAGCCCACACCTGCTGAATGCGCTCAGCGTGACGCACAGACGGGGCTGATAAGAAAGTATGCGCTGGGGAGGATTCCCTGAACTCCGGTCTTGGTCAGTCCTCCAGAGAATAAGTGTGTGACTGTGAGAGTTGACTATGTGTGTTGTGAGTACAGGGTTAGGATTACACCCAACCCTAGTAGCCACGGTGCTGAAATACGAGTCAGCCCGTCCCTTCTTCCTCCCCTCATTCCCTCCTTTTCTCCCTCCCACTCTCTCTGTGTTTTCTGTGATCCTTGATCTTTGTCCCTCCCCTCCATCCATTTGCCGGCATGGCAACCACTCCTTCCTCCCTCCTTCGCTCCTGAATTCCCTCCCTCACACCTTTTTTTTTTTTCTCCACTTGTCCCTGTGTTTACTTTCCACGTTATCCTTGTCGTCTCTAGACCCTCAGGTGCTTCCTTTTCTGAGATAAAGAGACAAACTTTAGTCCCTCTCAGCTACTGGCAAGTACTACACATTAATGTAGGCCTAACTGCTTGTTGTTTTACACCTAAAAAGACATTTTAATGAAATCACTGACAACTGCAGACTATGAGAACATACTGTGGGTCTGAATGGTTAGACTGTATTCTCTTTGGATAACCAGTGCACAAGGAAACCGCTGCATTTTTAAACAGCTGTTTAATGCACTCATGAGTTGTATGTTCAAATATGTCAAGACAATTTAAGTACACTTCTATGGCATTACCAAAGCTGACATTTTGCCTGAGGTGCTGGAAAAACAACAGGTTAAACAACAAATTTAGAGAACCTGAGCATGACTTAAAAACAGGGTGAAGCATCTCACAAGCAACCCACAAACCAGTTATGGGTGCATCAGTCAGACACAAGAGATTACATGTGAAGTGGTTATGGGTCTTCAAAATTTTAAGACAAATAATCAATGTATGAAAAATGCAACACATACTTTGCTGCCCAGCATATACAGTTGAGGTAGGCTAAAATAGCACGCAGAGGCCCTCTGGGACAAAAACAAATTCTTTATAGGGGCGCTACGAGTGTGTTAGGGAGGTGGAGTTTTCCCACTCAAGTGAAACCGCAGAAGGAGTGTGTGACCACCAAGGTGTGACAATAAACCAGCACTGTGTGTGTGTGTGTGTGTGTGTGCGAGTGTGTATAAAAGCACACGTGTCCCAGCAACCCCATAATCCTAATCAATTCCTTTCACTTCCTTGTTTCCACTAACATAACCCTGATTAAGCCTGAAGGAAATGGGTTCAGCCTACACACTTTTTGAAGCCACAGCTCCTTATTGTGGATCGACTTTTGTGGATCCGTTACACTACTGAAAGTTGATCCTAGATTTGTGGCCAGGATGTGGTGTAAACCGACACTTAAACCCCTGTCGCTCTGTCAGGTCCCCGACCTCATTTTCTTTTTCCCTTTACGCAGGAAATCTACTATCTCAGCACTTGCTGTTTACACAAAGGGACAACTGCCGGGCTACTGATGTCCCAGCTTGACTTACAAACATGAACATGTCAGGAACACACAATCACACACATGCTGTACATATTTTTTTAAGACTTTTGTCCACACTGATGACACATGAGGCCAAAGTCCTAATAATTAACCAGCATTACTCTCTGCAGTGCAGAGATGGAGGGATCAGTTAGACAGACTAAAGTGTGGATAGAAGGATGAAATTATAGTAAATGATTAAAAAAAAGCACAGTTAATAATGTTAACTGGCTTTGATGAGGAAAATTATTAACGCCAACAAGCCAACATGGAGGACAGAGTACAATAAATACAGGGCCAGAAAGAGACACCGTCAGGACCAGTATAGTCTATTGATTTCCTCTTTTCAGGAAGAAAAGCTGTTTTAGTGCCATAACCCTCTGAGGGGAATTGAAAAGTCAAAGGTCATCATAAGAGGTCAGCATTCTGATTCCACCCCCACCTCACCTTCATTTTATAAGTCCCCTTGTTTTCATTTCCTTAAAACTGCACAGAGAAGCAACAGCAGTGACAATAATCAATATGTTCAACCAGATGATAGTGGACATTTAACGGCTTTGATTTGGCTGCTTTTAGTCCAAAGAGAATATCAACATCAGTCTCTATCAGGTTTCAACTGGCAGCTTAGCCTCCATCTGTTGTCTGAGTGATTGTGTATCTACAAAGACCCTGATCAAATACTTGGTATCTGCAAATATTAGTCTTTAAATAGCCAATCAGTATTTTATCTTTTCACTGTATAAATTAAAAGGTACAGTACATTCACATTCACAAATATAAAGATTTTAAGTAACAGATGAAAACTCAACATTTTATGCATTTCTTAATTGATCATAATTGAAATTATAGGCCTGTTCTTCTAATATTTACCCTCACTACTAATTAAACACATCAGTCACAGTATCTGAAAACATTAAAGATGTATTTGCTGTGTAGTTTTTGTCTGTCCTGTGCTTTAGACACGCCATTAAACGTTTAATGGCACCGGATTCGGCACATATATACTGTATATATCACATACAGGTCATTTTCTTCCCCTGTGATGGCCTAACAGTCTCCAGTAATTTAACCAATAACACACAAAGTCTGTTACAGCGTCATTTCAGCACCAGGCACTGCAGGTATCAAGCAACACGTAAGTACCAAAGAAATGTGTACTTTGAGTTTAATGGTGCCACAAACCGTCGACAAGTGATTATATCATCACAGCAAGTGTGTCACAGGGGTGATTAGCAGTGAAACGATGCAGTTATACAGGTCACTAATGTCAGTTTGGCACATTCCTCTCACACATGATAAGAAAGTAGACAAGAGGCAAAGTACACAAAGGACCAGACTAAATCTCAGCTACTGGGTTACTTCAAACTAAATTACAAACAGCAGATATTCACTGACATTTTTCAGTGACACTTTTCAGAAGGTTAGAAAAAGACGACTTTAATACACTGACTGAGACGGTCCTCTGAACCCACTGATTATCGAGATAACACATCTGTCTCTGTAATTTTACTCAAAATTAAAGAGATTTTGCTAAATTGACAAAATTATATATCCGTCACCTCGGTGCATACACACATTCGTGCTGATATGATGTCACTGCCTGCATGACACGGACAGGGGCAGGTGACACGAGAGCAACCTGGTTGCCAAGTGACCCAATCAGACCTCGCAATCTGGCAACGCCTGACATCGATACACACTGACCGGACCATATCACACAAAAAGATAAATACAGTAGATAAACCTGACTACCTGGACGTAACGCATGAAAGCACACACAGCCAACACACACGCGCGCAAAGTAGCATTTAGTGCATCCACCAGCCCACAATTGTCTATTTTTTCACAAAAGCCCTGGCTCAATGTCTCTGCCAAATTCCAAATCCCTGCAGTTTCACAGCGTGTCTCTCAACAGTAACACATTCACAGAGCCAGTTAAACACAGGAGTTCAGCTGCACCACAGCGGAAGGCTTTTATTACCCCGCAGCACCCCGTATTTACTTGGACGGATATATAGGAGTTGCTGTTTGTGTGTCAGCGCATGTGTTTTTTTTTTTTTTTTTCTTTGGCCACATTCTTTTTAGGCCAAACCAGTTTTCAACACCAGTTAATGGGGACAATTAGACTTTATGAGAACACAACTGGTTTGGTTTCAGAACCAACTTCATGTAAAATGAATTCTGTCTAAAACTGATCTTTGGTTAGGCTCTGTTTTAAGGGTTGGGCAGGTATCCGTTATGGTATAAATTGGGATACACCTCCAGGGAAGTAATATAAGTCAAGAAAAATATGCTCGACCTGTGTGTGTGTGTGTGTGTGTGCATACTGTATATTCTATATTAGGTGCCTTCAGGAGGTGTTGGAAACTCAGAAGCAGGGTCTCCTCTCCTTACATACACAGATGTACAAAAGTATTTGTGTACTGTATACCAGCAAGCATATACATACATACTGTCTATACTTTTTCCACTGCACTCATGTGTGGAGCCTTTAGAACAAGCTACTCATGCTGACTTATCAAAGCACATTTTAAAGCCTGTCGCAGGAAAAAAAGAAGAAAATTGCAGACTGAAGGCAGTGGAGTCAACACCGGACTTTCATGGTTTTGCCTTGATGAAAAGACTTAAATAGACATCGATTAGATGTCATATCACATCATTAAACTGTCTCCCTGATTGTGCACTGTATCACATTCTTATCTTCCCACAACACTATAGACAGTATTATCTGCTGTCACCTCTTGACTTCTGTTTGACCTGTAATGCTACGAACTCTGACCTCTCTTTGAACCTGAGAGCTTGGCCTTCACCTCCACTGGCAGCATTTCCTGCTGCCTCATTTATCTTACTCTTCAGCTCCCAACACATCTTTCTGTCACCTTCTTTAAATCTAGATTTCCAACAGACATTTTGCTCTTTTTTCTTCTTGTAACACAAGGTTGGTTGTGTGAATAAAATGTGACAGATATAAACATAAAAAAATAGGGTTATACATCTTTTCATTCAAAATCTCAGGAAAGGCCTCAGTAGGAAAAGCCAAAAAACTCACATTATCTTTACGTTGCCCTACAATTGCCCTTCACTGTCAGTCCTTCAGCAGTCATGTGAAAAAGAGCAACATTAAATTGTGTTGTGGTACCTTGAGTGCATGTGGCAACTGCTACAGGCTCCCATGAGGCTTTGCAAAGAGGTGATGTGTCATTCACGCTGACAGTAATATACAAGGGGCTCTGTTGTGGGGGTGCAAGCTGCCGACAGTGCTGGCTGTGTGGGGTTATGCCTGTTAAAAGTGTACCACAAGCAAAGTATTTGTCTGCATAAACTGTATAACTTAATATGCATCTGGTTTGTGTGTGTGTGTGTGTGTGTGTGTTTAGGGCAAGTCACTCAGTTAGCCATCTGAGCCCCAAGAGGGTCACTAAAGTCTCAGACTAACCTCATATGGTGGCACGATGCACTTAAACTGCCAATAAGAATGATGGAGGGGTGGAAGAAGGAGGGGGTGAGGTCGACCATAAGATCATCATTGTTGGGTGTGCGGTGTCTTGGTACAATGAATCAGCAAGCGTACACAAACACACACACACAGACACACACACACACACACTGGCCATCCCTGCAAATGAACAAAACACTCTCTGATGTAACTGGACCCCGATCAAACCGCAGTTTTTGACGAGGAAGGGGGTGACAGATAAAGACAGTGACTTACCCACATGATAATGGATAAGGAGCAAGGGGAAAAAGTGAGTCACTCAGTATAAAATGTCCCTCTATCAGGTTAGCTGCCTAGCAACTTCAGACCTCCAGGGGGCGGGGCAGGGCAGGGCCAGTAACCCAGCAACAGCCCTCTGCTGGCAGTGAAGAACGCTGTTACGGACCCTCGATTCCCTCTTTGAAGCCTGTTGGATCTGCTGTTATTTCCAAACACAATTGCCAATACTAATATTTATCTATTCTAATACTCTAACACATATTCTAATATGTGTTAGAGTTGAGATTATAAGTTGATTAATCAATCAACAAAAACAATTTTGATAACTATTTTTTGTTAATTGCTCATTTTATGAGCAAAAATACAAAACATTCTCCAACTTCAGCCTCTCACAGGTGAATTTACTGCTTTTCTTTGTCACATGTGGTACTTAACTGGATATTTTGGGGGGATGGTCAGATAAAACGAGGAACTGAAAGATGCCACCTTGAATGCTGGGGCATTATAATGGGTATTTGTCACTATTTCTGGACATTTCACAGACAAAATATTCAATTAATTGAGAAAATAATGATATTAATAGTTAGTTGCAGCCTTAATATGTTTGTCCTTTTGAAATTGTTGCACTGTTTTTCATCTTTTCATTCTCTTGTTGATCTTTACACTTCTGTGTTGTAATTTCTACTGAATTTAACTACACAGCAACATTTAGTGCTTATTTTTTAAATAGCTGCTTCAGCAAAATATCTCACATCCTTAATAATATGGAAATTATGTTCAATGATGCTGTATACTTGTTAACCCTTGCCTTGTTGATGTGTAATTACTATCTCTGACCACACAGGGGCGTCATCAGCCTGAAATGACTCTTCAGAGTCCGGTCTTCTCTGCTGATCAGTGCAGCCTTGGATCTTTGCTGCAAGGTTAAATGGGCTGGAAAATTGTGTGTGTCCGTGTGTTTGTATGTACATGCCTCACACACTATCAGACTAAAAGTCAATAAACAACACTATCTCACAGCCTGAAGGGAATAAAGTATAATAGTGTGTTTATAGTTGTGTACAGTATGTGTGTGCGCAAAGATAGCAATCTTTAGTCAGCGATAACGCTGCCATTTCAAACATTCGAAGGCCTATATGTGACCCCCATGGAGCAGCCCCGTCGGGGACGAACGTGTGCACGCACTCGCACTCGCACTCGCACACACACACACACACACACACACACACACACACACACACACACACACACACACACACACACACACACACACACACACACACACACACACACACACACACACACACACACACACACACACACACACACACACACACACACACACACACACACACACACACACACACACAGGGTCTTGTTACTATTAGACATGGACTAAGCCTGGAGTCAACTCTTGTCAATTCACTCTGGTTAGAAGACAAATCCCCTCATTCCTCTGGCCACGTGCTCCATTATTCCAACATCTATTATTGCGGCAGAAAGCACTGTGCATGTGTGTGTGTGCATGTGTGTGTGCGTGTGTGTTACTTAATTCCATTATTCTCTGGTAAAAGCTGCCAGCTTAGCTGCGAGAACCATTCTCAGGCACCCCTACTGTGTGTATGCACTTAAGACTGTGTATGTGTGTATCTAAAGAATCATGTGTGAGTGCGGTTTATCCACAGAGACAAAGAGAAAAGTGAAGCAGGTGATGACCTTTGACCTCCCACCTCTGACCCAAAGCAGCAGCTGACTCCAAGCATAAGTATGGCTATAAGTCAGGCTGTGTGTATTTCAACTTTTGTGTACCAGCCCAGAGAATATTGGGTTTAAATGCACAAATGCACAATCACAGAGACAAAGGACAAGGAAACACAGACTGGGTGCACGTTTGAGCCACATCTGTGAAACAGCCGAGTCCAGCATGAAAGCTGGAGTGTGCATGATGATGTGTACAGTTCATATGTAGGACTCCCCTCTGTCCTCCCATAAGATTTATTAGGTGAGAGGCCTCGACTATGTTAGTCTGTTTGAACGAAAACACTGAGAACAGAAAGCAGAGAGAGAAAAAAGAGAGGAGGAGAATGTGCAGAGAGGAATGAGGTGATGCCATAGCATGAAAAGAATAAAAGTTTGAGAAAGGAGTGGCACTATAGCTTACAAGACAAATGAACTCCGGTAATCTGAGCAGGGCATTCACACACTCAAACACATGCACACACACACACACACACACACACACCCAGGAGGCCTGCGTCCAGTGGTTAAAGGGGAGAAAAGGGTGCGGTCGACTCCGTGCATTCCTGATCAGTCATGCCTGAGTGGAGGAGCTAGTCCAGCAGACCTGAGGCCAGATGTGGTTTGCATATGCATTGAACTTTTCATGCAGACTACAGTATTCATAAAATCATATACAGATGGCGCAAAAAAAAAAAGAGGACAGCAGGTGATAAAGTGTGAAAACTTGCACGTGAAAGTGTGCAGAGTTAAAGTTAAACGTTCCCTTTAATACAACTCTATGCAGCTCAATACTGATTTGTAGGAAATTATGTTCTCAGGCTCATTGGGAAATCTGGCCTGGCATGTGAGTCACCCTGAGTAAACCATCTAACTTTCATATCACAATGCAAATAATACACTGTGTATCTGCAGATAAACACTGTCCAAAGATTTTTTTTTTTTTTACTCACAAGAAAGCAACTGCAGGATATCTCTTGATAGCACCTAAAATTAGAAATTTGTTCAGAGTAGGGCGTCAAAATGAAATGTACTACTGTTCATATCCTGATTTATAAAGAGAGTGGAAAGTCTAGTTTGACTGTCCAAAAGGAGTTCCGTCTTAAGTGTATATATGAACTGCCAGGCAGCATGTTTGTCATTGCTACAGTGTTTAAACTGGGCTTGTGTAATTCTGACATGTGACCGAACCTGTTGTTTTAAAAATCACACAGGTAGGACTACGCTGGGCGGAGAGAGCATGTGTGTGTGCATGTGAGTGTTTTTTTTTTTTTTTTTTGTGAGTGGTGACAGCTGTTTGACAAGCAGCTGCTGGAGGAAACGCACCCGTCGGGAAAGAAGAATGTTTTTAACCGAACATGCACACACATGAATACAAACTCAAATAACGTACACATGCTGATGCAGACATACAGGTGTGTGCACACACACACACACACACCTTCATCAATACATACACACAAGAAAGACAAAATAAACTCTTTGACCTTCACTTTCAGATGTTTATCATTCTGCTTTGATACTAAACAAAAGTTCACTTCCTACAGATAGTTTATGTAGGCATGTGTGTGTCTGCGCTGAAGTGTGAGTACTGGACGCTGTGTCATATCCGTGTGCAGGGTTGTGAAAACAGCATGTGACAAAACACACGTGTCTATTCAACAGTGGCCTCCCCCGGCTGCTGCTGAAGACAATTTCAAAGTGGTCCCTCAGCTATCACCTCTGTTTACAAGACACGCTGCCTTAATGTCTATACTATAGGTTTCTCAACTGAGTTTGAGTACATACTTTAAGGTTGTGTGTGCATGCATGTGTAGATACAGATTTTGTATGTATTATGTCAAATAATTTATATATTTTAGATATGTAAAATCAGACACAATGCGCTCAACTCCCCAATAAGATCTTGAAGACTGGCTGCTGGATCCTCAATGTAGTTAAATCATAAAAAAGACAGACTAAAGACTCTTTTATACAGAGATCCCACATTATAGCCTTAAAGAAGATCTGTTATTAAGCCGCCTTTGCTTTTTTTTTACACTGAACCAAACAAAGCCAGTATAACGCCGCCCCTGTGTGTGCTTTAACATCGCGTGCCGGCGTTCCAGATTCAGAGGCTGGACGTGTAACACAACAGCGTCAGCTCCCATGCAGCTCCGTGTCCCGCCATGCCGGCTGTCCCTTTTACACAGACGTCGATCTGGCTCTGTGACTGCCTCTGTAGCTGGCTTGTTGGCAGAGCAACTCTGCTCCCCCCCCTAAGCTATAAATGAAGCACATACTGCTACCCACATGCCATTATTTAAAAAAAAAAAAAAAAAAAAGAAACACCACTAGTTGGGACTTGGCAGCCACTTTGTTATGGTAGAATTACAGTGCAATGTGAAATAATTAAATTTTTTTGTTATTTTTCATGAAGCCCTGTGATTGTTCGTCAGTCCACAGTGTGTTCTCCCCTCAGGTCTAATGCTACGACAGGCTCTAGGCTCCCTGAATGATGTGACCCTAAAAGAAGAGACAGCAGACAAGGGACTCATTTTTCTAACTAAACATTTTTTACTTTCTTTACCACATGATGTACCGCCGTGGTTTCATAAAGAGAAATAAACCTCTCTGTGTTATGATTTCAAACAGTGTTAAGATTTTTTTCTCATAGAAATTAAGCGGGACTCTCAGGGGAGAGACTGAGGAATCTAAAAGGGGGCAGGTTGGACAGTCAGACAGAAGTAAAGACAAAGTTCAGCTCATGTGCTGACAGCCAATCTGGCAGCCCACCAGGAGCCCAATCTGGCAACACGCCCACCAAATCCCACTGGGGCCTGCTTACTACAGGTGCTGCCATCTACTTCTGAAGCTTCTTTCTTTGTGTGTGTGTGTCTGACAGGGAGCGTGAGGGAGAAACAAAGTAAGAACAAGGTAGAGATACACTATTTTTAAAAAATAGTGTGAGAGATTATAAAAATGTAAGCAAAGGTGTTTTTTTTAATCAGCATGTGCGAGTTTACAGCCTGCTAAGAGGTGTGAGTATTATGTGCCATGTGTTTACATATATAAAGCATTTTAACAAGCGCACAAGTGGAGGGGAAAACTCTAATAAAAGCTTAGATGTGTGAATTAACAGTAGCAGCATCCTTGCAGTGCAGCCTGTGCGCGCACACACGCTGAAGTGTGTGTGTGTGTGTGGCCCTCACCAATCATTCCTGTTTGTGCGCCTCTATCTGCAGCTCTTCAAGAAACACTCATGAACAATGATTTAAAGAAGACATAAAAGTAGAAAGAGGTGAAGGGTTAAAAGGGGGTTAAAAAGGGAAAAGAGAGAGAAGAGAGAAAGTGATGGAGGCAAAGAATAAAAGATAGAAAAAGACAGCGAGAGCGAGAGACAGAGAGAATTATGCTGATCGAGCAGACGGCAGGCCGACCGTTACCGTGACAATAGGGGCTGACTTTGGGTCTGGCGTCCTGCCCTTTACAGCTGGGAGCTGTCTGACACACACACACACACACACACTCACAGGCAAAAATCGTTATTCTGAGCTCATCCCTCTTATCCTGGCTCATAGCACAACATCAATCCAGCACAAACCTCCTTTAAACGCTGGACTGAGACCAGCTTTAATTTACCAACACACACACACACGCATTCTTGAGTGCAACCTCTTTCCGCCCCGCTGGCTTACTTTTCCTTACTCCTGATCCAAGAACAGCTCCTGAAGCGAGCCATCCCGTTAGCAAGGGATTTAAGAGCAGAATCCAGATCAGCAGTTGCTGGCCAGACCAGCTGGCAGCGCTGACTTCCAGCCGTTACACGCCGGGGTTTCAAGGCGCATTACAGACAAACCATGGATGTAATGGGGAGCACGCACACATATTCATACAATAGATCAACTCAAAATAGAGCGTCTGAGTGGAACACACCCACAGGGAGTAATGTAAACTAAGAGGGAGTTCATATTTGCTGTGCTATGATTAACCATATAACACAACTGGACTGTCAAAACACACACACACATACACTAATCAGAAATAGCGCTCCCCAAAGAAATTCCTCCCACAAGCTGTCAGAAGTTTGAGAGCAGACTTCCATCTGGCCACCCTCCATTTCTCTGCTTATTTCCTTCTCCCCATCTGTCTTTCTCCATCTCTCCACATCCTTTTGTCTCATATCTGTCAGTCTCAGGCTCATCTTCCCTCTTCAACTTGCTTCTCTTTGTTTGTCCATCTCAAATCTCACAGTCACATCCCAGAAATCCCTGTTCCAATATTTCTCTCTGTCTTTTTACCCCCCTTTTTCTGGACCTCTCTCCTTCTCATCTTATCGCGCCGTGTCTCTTTTCTCAAACACAGCCTTTCTTTGTGTCTCTGCGTTGAGGGGGTGGAACACAAACTCTCAGCCCACCTCGGACTCAAAGCCAAAGGCCACTGGTCGTGGCCACCCACCCACATCACATCTACACAGTAGGGACTTTCCCTCTGTGCTTGTGTGTGTGTCTGCACACAGCTCGTCTGTCTGCGTGCCTGTCTGTCTCACAGGTGCATGTCTGTGTCTGTGTATAGGCGTCCATGTGTCTGGGTGAGCATTTCGCGGTGTGATTTCTGTGTATCTGTTTGAATGCGCTTGTCTTTGCATGTATGTACTTGTACGAGCACGTGCGTCCATCTGTGCACACTTTTAACCCAGTCGAGTGACCACCTCCTGCAGCAGACACAAAGGAGTACCAGTCATAAGGCACAGTGAGTCCCAATCTGTGAGCTCACCCTCTGGTGCTCAAACCTCACAAGAGCACACAGGTATTCAGTTGCTAGCCAAAGAAGAATATTGTATTTCCGACAAAATGAACAGTCTCAGCCTACTGCAGGTATTGTGTATTTTTCGTTGTATCTCAGGTTCCACTAGTCTTCTCCTCCTTCAGGGCCTCTGACTGTGTTCAGATTGGCTTATGTTTCTAAGGTGCTTGGGAAGGAAACCTCTATTAGAGCTGGGCTCTGTCATTTCATTTTCTTTATGTGTAACATTGTAATGTTCAATGCTTTACAGTATTGTTCACCAGGCTGAAGTGCGCAGCAGAGTAACATTTTAAAAACATTTTAACAACTGAAGGGTGGTGTGCTGTTAGTTCAAGGTTTCTTCATAGATGCTGGATTCACTATTATAGTCAAGTCTTTATAAATGTAATATAAAAGCTAAATATCTTTGGGTTTTGGTGTGTCGGTCAAACAAAACAAGACATTTGATGACATCGCCTTGAACTCTGGGAAACAACTCTGCATTTTCTGACGCTTTAGTGACTAAATGGAGAGAACGATCAGCAAACGAATCGACCCAAAACAGCCCCGCTCATTGATTTGCAACATTTCCAGCCAATTGCCAGAGACGCCCCAAAGATATGAAAGAGACAGATACCACGTTATAAACGCTA
Organism: Scomberomorus guttatus; assembly: GCA_038419695.1. Taxonomy (NCBI): domain Eukaryota; kingdom Metazoa; phylum Chordata; class Actinopteri; order Scombriformes; family Scombridae; genus Scomberomorus; species Scomberomorus guttatus. The sequence continues at coordinate 14,773,470 of CM076462.1, forward strand.
ATGCAAAATCTGACTGTAAAAAATGTATGTCGTCTAATCTATACTAGTCAATCCTCAAGTCTAATCTCATGAAAAATCCACCACCCTGAAGTTACAGTCCAGGCTCTCTGAAAGCCAGGGAGAACCCTTCAGTATTAAACCCTGGCTACATGTGACACACTGGCCCGCCAAAAACAATTTGGAGAGCGGAATGAACCACGGGTCCAGTGTAGGAAGCACAGAGAGATGAATGAGTCTACTGGCAGCACATCCTCATAAACAGCATACAAACCCAAATCTCTCAAAGCTGTTGATAAAAAAAAAAAGGTTAGGATAAGAAATACCTTAGAAGAAAGCAGCATTTATATTCTTTAGGGAACTGCGGGGATATTCAGTGTCTTTTCGAACGAGACTCCTTTATTAGTGGAGCGAGACAACTGATGTTTTTCAGCTCCTGTATATTACAGCACCCAGTAGCCTCCACAGTCTCCAGACCCTTAATAAAAGTCCAGTCATAAACTCAGCAGACCATACTTTAACTTTGACTCATATTGCTAAGTGAAGGGTACAGCCTCGGTTTAGTCAATAGTGTAAATATAGTTATCTGTGAGTGACACGCTCTCTGTCACTGTGTTTCTAGGGGCGACCTCTACACCTCCCACTCGTCTAGACAACACAGTCACTCATTAAAGCATCAAGCCGTAGTCGCAGATTTCCTCAGATGAAAGACTGTTGCCTCACAACGTGGATTAATTACTTTTTTCAGCAACTACTTCTGAACTTCTGATCAAACTAAGAGAAAGCTGTGAAAACTTCAGTTTACATATATTTTATTTAGTTTATAGGGACAACGAAACAATGTTAAAGGCCCTGAAAACCTTTTCAACTACTTACAATGAGCATATAGTACGTGTAAAAAAAAAAAAAAAAAAGTTCTGCCAAAGATAGAACAGTTTTGTTTATTTCATGCAAGAGATTTCTGTATTCAAATCTTCTGACCTCACAGATTCTGTATTTGTGTTTTCCGTCTGTGCTCTCCTCACTCGTGTGAAGTGGACCAGGCTTACAATGTGACGTCACATACTGTCCTGGACCAATCAGGATTTAGCAATATTTGAATAAAATCTAAAGGAGTCAAAACCAAATTTTTAGGGGCTTTAAGATGTATTGTTTCGGATTTTGTGATGTGGTGATTACTAAAGCTACATTTTCTGCAGTTCTGAGTCAAACACTTAATATTCCTACAAGAGAAGAAACAAAGAGGGAGAGAGAACAGAGAGTTCATCTGCTTTTTTGCCCAAAGGCTCCTAAAATGAGGTGAAAATAGGAGAGTTAATAACCTGTAGAGACAGATGAGTCTGAATGTAGCTTATAGCACTACAGTACACACACACACACACACGCATGAACACACACACGCTTAACCTAATTTCTAAGGAAGCAAGCCCATGAGAGCCTGCATCGTCCAAAATAAACACCTACGCCTGAGTACACACATGCACATCTGCACACACATGCAGACGCATATAAATCTCTGATATAATCTCACCCTGTTCCACTGAAAAAAAGAGAGATATTTGTCATCCAGGTGGCTTCAAAACAGATAAATACTGTCATCCAGTTTAACTGTTCAATTTTTCCATGAGCCATTCAAAAATGCTCATTGATCAACTTTACAGGCAGCTTCCCACTTCTCAACCAAGCCACAATGAAATGTAGTGAGCAACTTTAGATTTTGAAAGTAATGATAACTGCAGGGTAACTTCATCCATATTAACATGTAGCTAAAGTTGTTTTAATGGCTAATTCAACATCTGGTCATGCGCAACACTTTCACGACAACAAATAGTATGAAATCACACAGGATGAGTCTTAAACTTTTGAAGTGGAGGTTCTCCGTCTTTAGAAAAACATTTTTTTTCCTGTTAAATAATGAAAATGTAAATCTTGGGGTCTACGTGGCCGGTTGAACTAGTTGGGCAAGTCAGCTGTGACTACACGCTGCTGGCAAGACAGAAAGAGGACCCGTGTGAAGAGAAGTAATATGGGTCATAGGGGTGTGAGAGCAGGTCAGCGCACTACAGTGAGAAAACACTTTATGGCTGAGCTGAAGGAATGGAGCCTCTGTGGGTGGTTACAAAGACGCTCCGAGTGTGTGTGTAACTGCGGATTCATGTGTGTGTGACTTATAGAGAGGCAGAGAGAGTAACAGAATGGCGCCTGCGGGCTCTGCATGGTTATAGCATTGACAAAATACTGAGGTTAATGATCTCACACACACACCAGGCACTATTTCACTTTCTGTTCCCACGTTAAGAGAACACCCCCTTTGAGTCATTTCCATTACCTGACAAACACACTCTGACACACACAACTCCTCCAACACAGATTCAACAACAATCTTAAAACACACTTCTGTCAGCGCCACAGGTATCACCATAAAATAAATCTATAAATCATTGCTGCCATCAGTATATCGCTCTGAAATGTGCCTAAAATGAGATTTATGTTCCGGTTCGACAGCCAGAATGACAGTATCTGGGGAGTGTAAATCGCATAAGAACGGAGACAAGGACAGAGGTGGAAAAAGAGCAAGAGCAGCTGAAGTGATTTGTATTACAAAAACATCTGGACTCTTGAGAGAAAACTGTGTTGTGTTGTAAATCAGTAGGAAATAGTCACACAGGTACTTACCTGTTGAGATGTGCAGGCAAGGTCATACAGGGGTTAGATAGAAGGTCAGGTGGAGGTCACATCCCAGAATAAAAAAAAACATGTAAAGAGAAGAAGAGAGCAAGAGTTAAAGCAATGAAACATCTTCAAAATGTCCTTATACTCAAATAAAAATACAATCTGGAAAAAAACAGCAGACAGCAACAGAGATAGGATGTTACACACAGCAGCGTTCCCTTATCTATTTAACCATCACTCATCCACCACTTTATGTCATGTTCCCCAGAGGATGAACCCTGACTACCTGACATTCCCTTTAGCGCCACCAGCAGGGCAAAGTTTTCATCTATCCAGTGAATTATCTCAGTGTCAACAAGATGGATTGGCACAAACTTCTGTACAGACATTCATGCTTCCTCTCAGTTCCATCACTCATCCTTTGTGTTTAGTGCTAATTAGTAAATCTTATTATGCTGTGATGCTGAACTGAAGTTGACTCCGCCCCAAATTGCTTGTCAAATAGCTTCGGTTCAGTTTGGTTTATTATCACCAAGAAATCATTTGCAGACGTCGTCATCATCAGGACATTGTGTTGGACACGTCTTTGCTGAAGTACTGTACCTCAAGGCTTCTTCTTTTTTTTAATATTTTGTTTTTAGAAAGTGTGAATCAAAACCCTCCAGGTGTTACAATCACTTCCTGGTGACTTACAGAACCACTCTGTAAATAGTTGAGCTGTCTTATGAATTTTGGAATTTACCAACCACAATGGCTTGATGGCTGTGATCAGTTGCCAAGCAGCTAAAATCCTGTTTGAGAGAGCAACAAAATCCTAATATGCAAAAAAATACCCCGAGGAGAGTTTTGTTTGTGTACTGATCAATGCTTATTAGTACACAAACAACTGACTGAGGACAAATCTGAACGTCGTGTTACAACATGTTTGATAACAGAAGCTTATCAAGAGGTGTCAAGACATTGCAAAATAAAAAGTGACACAACAGGCAAGCACTTAAATGCCCCGTGATTAATGTCGTTGGAGAAAGAGGAAATGTCTATTTACTGGCAGTGAGTGAACAAGATGCTAATGTTTGTGTGCCACTCAAATTAGATTCTGGGTGCGCGTGTGTTCGTAGTTTGTGAGTGTGTTTTCCACGAGCCCTTTACAAATCTGCAGTGGCTTCTGGCACTATTCAAGACGCAGCATACAAAGAATTTGAAGTGCTAAAGCTTTAAGAACGAAGGAAATGAATGAAGAGGAATAAGTAGTGTGCCAAGTGTGATAAGACACCTTTTATCCAAGACTATATGACTCAGTATTCAGCAAAAATGTTAAGACTGATGTAGAGAAACAAAGTGTGTAATTTTTCTTTTCTCAAATCAGAATCAGTTCTGAGTCAGTGATTCGAGTTAGTTTTAGGAAAAGAAAACTGGAGGAGCTACATGGAATTTGGGAGACAAAGACTGTTTCATTTGGTAAAACTTCATACAGGCTACTTACTAATAGTTCATAATAATATGTACGGAAGTAAAGATCTAGTACTAGTAGTAACAGCAAATTCTATTGGTTGGTTTGAATTTTTGCTCATTTGCATCTTAAGGAGCAAAACAGTATTTGAAATTTAACTACAATCAAATAATTATATCACATATTGAATTTCAAACCATTGCAGTTCATCACACACTGTGCCTGACGAATTGCATTACAAATACATTTGTTAAACACATCATGTTTTGCAACCAGCTGTTCAATATGAGCTTGGCAAAATTAAAATGTCTACAATTCCAGCACAATCCCTGCTGGCTATCTTTCCATAAAGGAGAAAAGGAGAAAAAAAAAAAACAGCATACTTGACATGAAATTAGATAATGGAACAAAGTTAAAAGAAACTGCAGAGAAGAAGAGTTTAAAAAAAGGATTTTGAGATACAGTCAGAAAATTGAACCTCATCTATGAGATAAAAATAAAACCACACTGGGGGAGAGGGAGAAGGTAATAAATGCATGGCAGCTAATAATGTAGATTTTTTTTAAAAAAAAGGGAGTGTGATGTGTGTGGGAAGATAAGAGAGAAATGTGTTGATGAGTACTATTGCAGCACTGCTAATAAGCGATGTCACGACTTGGATATGTGGTTAGTGGAGTGCTGAAGTATTTGGTGTGTGTCTGTGTGTGTGTGTGTGTGTGTGTGTGTGTGTGTGTGTGTGTGTTGGCAGAAAACAGAAAGAGAGAGAGATCCTGCTGTGTGATTCAGATCATTAAAACCACTCCTCTTGCTACACAAAGGTTGACTGGGCAGTCACTATTAACAAGTCAAGTTGTCCACACACCTTACTGTTGCTGACACCTATACGTCTGCACTGACTTAAGAGCTTAAAAAAACATCCTTATATTTTCCACCATAGTGAAATTGTTATTTTAAACTTACTGTACATGTGCTGGTTGTGTCTTCTTTCTGTATTCTACACAGTTAAAAGCAGTTTTAACTAACAACATACAAAGTTTAAATCTAATCCAACCCAACACAACAGCCCTAAACAAAAAATGATAATTATAAGATTAAAAAAGCAGTATTTGATAGACTGTTAGAGCTATGCGTGCTCAAGAATTTACAAGAAAACATGCTTGACATACTGTGTGTGTTAAATTCACTACAGTGACTCATACATAAATTAATGTATGACTAAAAATCATTCAACGCATCAAGTTCCGCATAAGCTGAGCGTTTAAAGCGGAGGCAGGTGTAGTGTGTCATGTGTTTCCAAAGATGAAACCTGTAATTAATAATTCAATAATACAGCTTGAATTATTCAAATGATGGATGGTAAATAGTTACAGTGTGTTACTGTAATAATATCATCTCTTGGCTATAACTGCTGACCTGCCAAAGACTGTGAAACTGCAAAAAGAAAACAAAAAAGCCACCTGGTCGCCATGTCAGTCAATAATCAGTATCTGCTCAAGACGATCTTACCGCTTATAAAACACTGCATACTCATCTTCAAATGCACACTTGACGAATGGCCAGTTAGACCAGTTTTACATGACTCAATCGTCAGTAATAAAACAAATATTTTAGTCAAAGGAGAAAAGCCGATCCACTTGTTACCACACAACCAATTAACCATCAACACATATGCCAAATATGACGTAAATTAAAGAGCTAAAAACGCTTCACCTGCAATGACAAGACTGTCTATATCTCTCCATCCACTCTTCTGCCCACCATTCAACTCATGTTCCAGTCTTCTGCTGCTCTTTATCATGTATGTCATCACCGCAAACAGCAGCTTTAACAAAGCAAGCACCCCTCACAGCCTACACTGCACTATTTGCTGATTAGCACACGCTTTAGTATCTACCCTTTCTATCTCGCCCTCCTCCTTTTTTCTTTTTCCCAATTCACACTGTTCACACATGTATTTTTCCATTTTAGCTCTCTCTTTCACCCTGAGCTGATTTATTTTTCTTCCACCAAGTTCACACCATCTTCTCGCTTTCCTCAAAGATGTGTTATTTTTTTAAACCAGCAAACTCTGCCAGGACTGGTTCCTCTGTTGGTGCTGTAAAGTTGTGAACATGCGTGTGTGTGTGTGTGTGCACAAATAATTTGCCTAGATTCAACCACACACACACACACACACACACACACACACACACACACACACACACACACAAGAACACACTTTTACAAACACGCCTACCTGCACAGGAGTTCCTCCTTTGCTTCCGGCTCCAAATCCTAATCCCTTTAACAGGCATGATGTTATCTGATCACTGCACTACTGCAGCAAACATGGTACACGGTTTGGCCCCAACATACCATGGCACCATTAACATCATATACACACTGACACACACACACACCGCCGCTCACAATCACACTTGGCAACCTCTGCGCCGCCTCGCTGCACGCGTGCAGAGCCCACACACACGTTGGCCAATCAAAAACCTGTCACAAAGAAAGAGGGGTGTGTGTGTGAAGAGGGAGTGGTGTGTTCCAAGGGGGCCCCTAACTGGTGACCCCCCAACCCCAGGGTTGCTACGGTGATGCAGTTGCTATCTGCCAGAGGCTGCTGTTGCCGAGGCGATGTGGCACGGCCCGTACTCTCTTCTAACGGATCCTCAAGCCCCCTTTCAGTTATCAAGTTGGGGGTCATCGGCACATACGCGGGCAAGCACACACACTCTCACACACTTCTGAAATAGGTTCTTTGTAAGGCAAAGCTGCTGAGCAATCAGGCATAAAGAACGGTCGAGTTTAATTTAATGTGGGTAACTCTGGTATAGCAGAAGCTGGCATGCATGCAGGTGACTGGAACTGAAAAAGGTGCAAGTACACAAAAGAAATTTTGTGTTTAACTGAACGCCCCCCTCAACTTTGATTCCCGAATTTTATATGCACCTTTTTCATGTTTTTAGGCAGGTATGTTTAGGAGCATTTGCAGCTTTAACAGTCCTGTGCTGGGATTCTGGGTCTCTCTTCAACAACACTCAAAATGCAACTTTCTTCACTTTTCAGCCCTCTCCTTTCCTCTACCCCCTTAACAGCATTCTCAACTCCTCTCCATCTTCTCCTCTCCGGTACTCAAGCAGACAAAGAGCTCTCTTGCCATCTGATGTGATTATGGAGGCCTTTCACAAACACCACTCACACACATTAAGCAACAGTCAATGTACTGAAGGAGAAAAGATTGGAGAAACAGGCTTGATCAGTGAGAAACATGGTTGTTTCTTCTAACCGCACATATCTTGTGCATATAATTTCAGATTTGTCTCTGTAAAAGAAACCCTAACCTATGTTTAGAGCCAGTGAAAAAGGTAATTATGTGTGTGAATAACTCAGCACCGGTGCTTACATTGTTTGCTTTAATCATAACTTGCAAAGCATCCGGAAACCTTTTGACGATCCCTTTCCGCAGGCCAATTCATCACTACTGTTCTACTTTTCCAATCCAGCAGGAAACAGCGGTGAGAGACGTGTCACGTCCTGTGGCTGGTGACGCTACACTGGACAAGGGAACAATCAGAGGGAACAATTTGAGGGAGGTGATTGGATGAGACAGCGGTGCGATACGAGCGTTTTCCTCTGGAGGTCTGAGCGTACGGTCAAGGGTCTAGGGTGCAGAGAGGATGGCGACAGGGACAGGAAATGGAACAGGATGTAGTTGACAGCGCCATCACCCACAGGATGCTGACAAATGCATCTCTGACAAAGGGCTGGTTTATGGTTAACAGTCTGAAGTGTGAACAGGGAAAAGAGGTTAACTTGCATGCAAATACTAGGTACCAGTAAGATGAACTGGTTGAACTCTTTCCCTTGTAAAGAAACAGTTCAACACTTTGCGAAATATACCTTTTCACTTTCTTGCCAAGAGAAGATTAATATCACTCTCATCTTCCCCCGAATTCATACTAGGGCTGCAATTAAGGATTATTTTCATTATTGATTAAACTGTAGATTATGTTCTCAATTTATTGAGTATTTGTTTGGTCTATAAAATGTCAGTTTCCAAAAAATGCAACCCAAAATGTCTTATTTTGTCCTGACTAACAGCCCACAGCCCAAAGACATTCAATCTACTTTCATAGTGGACTAAAGAAACCAGAAAATATTCACACTGAGGAGGATGAACCAGAGAAATTGGGATTTTTTTCTTAAAAAATTACTCAAAACTATTAATTAATTATTAAAATAGTTGCCAATTATTTTTCTGTCAATCAACTAATCAATTAATTGACTTATCATTGCAGTTTTAATTCATACACTAATAGACTGAATCTTAATTAATGTCATTATATCCCACTTTTCCTTCACAATGCTTTGTCTAGCCTCATCGTCACAGCTGTTTTCTGTCTGCCTAGAGTGTACATGTCAACAATCCAATACGTGCAGAAATATTTGAGACAACTGTGGCACCAGCATTCACACACGCAAATGCACATATGCACATAGATACACCTATGTTTCCACAGAATAAGGATTTCCTCCGTCTTTTCATTCTTCACGCATTTCCTCTCTTCCTTCCTCTATTCATTTCCCATGTGCATACCTAAAAAAATTCCTGGTGGCACAGTCAACACAGATACACCAATATGAAAATATGAAAATGAACACAGAGGAGAAAAGAGAAGAAACAACAGCTACATGAAAAAGAATAGAGTCAAAGAGTAAACAACACAAGAACTTCAAGACCTCTAAAAATGCCAAATAGGCCAAGATGTGTTTTGAATATGAACAAGTACACATATACACACACACACACACACACACACACACACACACACACACACACACACACACACACACAAACACACGAACACACGAACACACGAACACACAGAATCAAGCTGTGCTGCTGCTGTGGTTGAATGGGTTTGGTCTGACCTGACACGCAGGAGTGAAAACACTGCCACATTAGCTGCCTTGCATTTTAACTCAGCTTCCATACTGTGGATGTGTGTGTGTGTGTGTGTGTGTGTGTGTGACCAGAGCTTTTCTCACCCTCCTCTGCATTTGATGTCAAATTCACACTCATTAGCGGCATGAGAAAAGTCGACAAGGCCTTCAATCAGACACACAAACACAATTTGGGATACAGACTCACACACACACACACACACACACACACACACACACACACACACAATAGAAGAAAAGTCTTGCTGTCTGGCACTAGCGAGACCACAGAATGAAGCAATCAAAGATGTTTGATTGAGCTTAGAAACATTTGATCAGGCGTGTTTCCCCCCGATTCCTGAGTTACATTCAAACAAAGCGGTAGACAAAAGAATGAACAGATAAAAAAGAAAAATGCAGACAGGCAGGGAAAACAAGTACCAATTTGTCTAATATCCGACAATAGTTTTGGCAGTAACAGAGTTGTTGCGCCCTGAGGCAGTATGTGCATGTCAACTTGTGTTTGTGTGTGTCTGGACAGCGTCAAAGGAGGGCTGTGATAAAGGAAAGACAGCGAGAGAGTTGCTATCAGTAAATGTCACCACCACACAGTAGCAGGGTACACTGACCACACATGTAACCCCTCTCTAAGGGGTTCAGCTCTTGTGAAACACCAAGTCTCGGAAAGAGGGAGCAGCGGTGGTGTTTGTCCATAAATTAATTTATTTTATTGCTTTTCACTTAGAAATGCCAGTTGAATGTTAATGTTAAAAATGTGCTTTTACATATCAATATATCATTAGTAACCTGTCCGCCATCTTGCGGGCCGTCCCAAAGCGCTTATTTTTGCTCTGAGAAGCGAAGATCGAGGAGTGAGGAGGGATCTGTGAGGAGCCATGAGCGAGGATACACACGAGGAGCCTTCACGGAAGTCTTTTACCGGCCGACACGCCCCCTTATTGGAAAGCAGTTATTGACTGGACGCTGCAGCTGATCGGACTGATCTGATACATCACAACATCACCGAGTGGAGACAGATTACAGATTAAACTCAAGTGTATCACTCCCTATGTTTTGTTTTCTGATTCACTATCTACTTAAAAATCTGTTAATTGTCGGTCTGATCAACCATAAACAACTTTCTTCATCTATTAAGATTTTTCTTTTAATGATCTCTTATTTCTCTCATTAACACATTTGCTCATTTCCTCTCTCCCTGCATGGTTTCCTGGCGTCTCTCCCTGCATCCTCAGTGGGACGGACTGCTGACAGCGCTGTCAGCCCGGAGAGTCAATCAGCCGACTTCGCTAACATTCAACACTGGAGCTGAGAGCGTCAGAGTCAGAGCAGGAAACGAAGTCGCTGTGCATGGTGCCGTCCTCCGTTTCCAATCACAGTTATGTATTTAGGTCATTTTGAGACTGTATACAATAACACAGCTAAAAAGAATTTTTAAAAAAGGCAAAATGCGAATCTGGGGCTTCTCGACTGATGCACCAAATCATCGACGTTTAGGGGGCAATGACACAGAATACACATCATCACTGTAAGTAATGTAAAAACACGCCTCTCCTCTCCTCAGTGATTTATTGTAGTGCCTTTACAATCATACCAGTGCAATAAAATAATTAAACGGGCTACCAAAGACACTGACTGTTTATCATTGGTGGTCACAATATTGAGCTCTTTACTATCATTATCATTTCCATCTTGGCCGTGACTATGAACAGGAAACCAAACTAATTAAAGACGGGGGAAGAAGCAAGTGAACAAATTCGAAAAATGCCGGAGTGACACAAGATACAGAAGTGTTACAAAAACACACACACATGTGCACACACACCTGAGGGAAAGGACATGATCCCTGTGCAGAAAGTAGATACGACAGTCATATCTAGGCAAGGAAGTGTCTTTTAAGTGTGAACGGGGAATGTCAAGTCTGGAAATCGAACACTACATCTGCTACAGTCTGCATTTATCTTTCTACACTGGTATATGGAAATGTGACCTGATTCCATTTACAGTGTCCCAGTGACCCACAAGGAAAAACAAACCACAGAGTGCAAACTGGAATGTGTTTGTGTGAGCGGATATGGGTGTTCGTGTGACTTTATGGTGTTACTACGTTTCAAGCTGTCTGGGCCTTACTATGAATGGCTGGTAGAAGTGAGCTCATACAATGGGCTTCTGTGTGAGAAGAGTGATGGGGAGGAGAGATTAAACCAGAACAGAGAATGAGGCGAAATGGGAAGGGCCAGCAGCACACGTCTATCTAGACTTAGACTTTGTAGTTAAACACAATGTCAGAATACAACAGGAGCGTCCGTCAGCGTAAAATGAAAATCCATTCTTCGGAAAGTCAAGAAAGCCTATAAAGTATTTTCTTTATAGATGTATTTATGGTGCATTTAGACGTTACATGATTAATTCCAGTCCAGCAGTTGTTTTTGTTTGTTTTTTTTGTCAGTGTGCTTTACAATAACAGGATAAAACAGGTAGAAGCTTTCAAAAATGCACAAGGAATTATAAATAAGGGGATAAAGAAATAAATATATTGTTATATTCTAGCACAGCTAGCTGTCGCGCTAGCTAAAAGAAACATTCCACGTGACAACATGCGCTGGTGGTTAACTGATGAGAGAGGCAGAAACCTGCGGTGAAGTGGTCGGTAAACTAGGCTAACTATAAATATTATATACTGTATATTTATGATTTATAATTTCATTTCCTAATTTAATCTTGTTTAGATTTATCCATTAGTTTTTAGTTTAGTTGGTTAGTTTTTTATTAGTTTTTATGTTTAGAGAGAAATAAAGAAGTAGGTCTATCCTGTTGAAGAAGAGATGTCAGTTATTTCATAGCGGGCAATGCTGTGAATTTATTTTGAACTGTTTCATTTCTTTATTTATTTATGTGTTGTTTTAAATGTTTAAAGTGAAATAAAAAAAATGAGGCAATAAGAGCTTGATTTAAACAGAAGTACATGTGCTGCCTGTCTCATTATTCCGACAAATCCATATGGTAGCCCAACGTTACATGTCGGCAATTCAAATAGGCCGCAATTCCAATCTTGCATCATATGCAGCTGCCTTTAATTGACTTTTAAATGCTCAAAAATATGTTCCCATGACTCTGTTGCATTTGACTGTGTTAATGTGGTCGAAATCATAACTGAAACTCACGCCAATGGATTTTCTGATTGCCAGATAGTTAATATGAAAAAAAAAGGAACAAATAGTCAAATATTCGTACTGAACAGCCAAATCTGATTCGACTGACAATATTCTGAGTCAGGTACAGTCCTAGTGTCTGGGTGAGTGTGCTAAAAAGCCTTTCAGAGTATCGGGGTGCAATCCTTTAATTGTTTAACCGCACATGTGGCAAAACTTAGTCAACTACACCCAAAGAACTCCGCCCAAACTTTGGCAGGGAACGGAAAGCTATTGGGGTTGAACCACCCAAACCACAAACCAAAGTGTTGCCTCAAAAAAAAAAAAAAAAATGCACCCCAACTTGTCTAATCCTTAAGGAGTTGCACGAGAAACAAAGGGATGAGGCAAAGAGGAGTGGAAGAGGAGAACTGCTAAGACCTCGTGTGTCACCTCCCTGCTCCTGAAATTGCTTCCCCTCCCAATTCTTCCCCAGCCCGCAACCACATGAAAGGCCTGCTGGGTTGGGTCCCCATATGGTGAAGGAGACGAGAGGGTGTGTGTGTGTATGTCTGTTTGGACGGCTTAGCTGGTTATGGGGGCTCTCTCCGACCTAGTGCCCCCAGCCTTAAGAAGCCATGCAGACAGCTGTTTTCCTGGAGAGCCTCTCTGTCTCTCTCTCTCTCTCTTACACACAAACACACACACACACACACTCCAATTAGGACACCCAGTTATGTTGTTAGCGGCTGTTTACCATAAACTCCCCTCTGCTTTCCTCCCTCTCGGCCTTCACCCTGCCCCCTTCCCCTCCTAACCTCTCCACTTTGCTTTCTTCTGACTCCTTTCTGGATTTCCTCTGTCCCCCCTTTCTTCACCCACTGACTCATTTTCTATGTCACATCCCTGAATGCATCAAGATGAGTTTATACCACAAAAAGCGTAAAGTAAGGCAGCGGCTGTGTATGAACCCAGTCGTATCTGGGGCAACTTTTGGAAGCATTTTAACTCTTTACATATAAAGTTGAGATACAGCATTGGAGCATGTCTGACATGCTTATTCATCCTCATACAGTGCACTAAAATGACCAATACTGACAGGTAATGACAATGATAATCATTTATAAAAGGTCTATAGATTTTGATCTTTTTTCCCAGCAGTTTCCGACACTTCTATTCTTACTTTTTATCCTCCTCTCACCTTCTCAGCTCCTCCACCTTATCCTTTCATTTCCACTCCCTCCCTCCCTTCCTTGGCTCCCGGTCTTTCTATGGAGCCACTGAGATGTGACTGCTGCAGAATGGTCAGCTTACTGGGAGGGCTCAAGACTGGCCAAGAATTTCTGTGTGTGTGTGTGTGTGTGTGTGTGTGTGTATGTGTGTGTGTGAGTGTCTCTCTCTACTTGTGATTTTAAGCGTGTAACTGCGCTGCTCTGCCAGGGGGAATTAGCCTCTATTTTCCTCTCTCTGTTGTGTATAGTCCTGTCTGACCTGTCAGCCTCAACGCCACACACACTGGTCTAAAAAACACTTTCAGGACAGACGCATAAAGAGAGAAAAAAGTGAGACGAGGAGGGAAGGGACGAAGAGAAGAGTTGGAGGGGGCACAGGAGGTGCAATGAGCTAGTTGAGTCAAAGAATAAACGTGAACAAAAGGCTAAGAGGAGAACGTTAGACATTAGCAGTGCCTCTGGCCTAGAAATCTGCTTTATCTTTACAAACTGCTGATTGTTTGACAGCCTTTGACAGTTTAATCTACTGTGACTAGTGGCTGGTCTGCTGATTATTGGTAAACCCTTGTTATGAGTTGACATACAGACTTAAAGGTGTTTTATTCTCCACAAAAAGTTATGTTTTTAACCATTAGCTTCCTCATCCACCTGTGAGGGTGGTATCTTAAAGACTGAACAGATTTCATGATATTTGGTGGACACAGCCTGATTCTTTGACTATCTTTAGATGCAACAGTAAACTGTATACATTTTCTGCGTTCAAGTTTCCATATACATTCTTTTCCTGTTGAATTTAATAACTTGTAACTACTACATGACTCAGGTTTTTTTCTCCACAGCTGTGTGTAGGAGTCAAAATGATCCACGAGAGAGGAGGAAGGAAGTTCCAGACAGGTTTGTTTGGTTGCATTACTGTGGAGTCTCTGTGCTGTGTTTCCTTGTTTTTAATTTACTTATATGAGAAAAAAACAGAACACAAAGAGGGGAAAAATAAAGGGAGAAAAGGGTAAGAGAGGAGATAACACAGAAGACAAAATAGCAAAATGGATGAGAAGATAGCAGCATGCAGCAAAAAAGACCAGACTTATTCATAAAAGATTGATAAAAGAGAAAGATTGATGGATTTCTCTTTTCCTGCCAGCCCTAGGGGATCTGACATTTTCATCTAGTCTACTCATCACTGCCTCAGTCTTCCCACAACAAAGACCCTCAGTCCCATCGCCAGACCTCGAGGGTCTCAAGGACCCAGAGGATCTCTGTTCCCCCAAGGCCAAGAGCCTTTACTGGGCTTATTAACCTGTTTCACTCCCCCATCTTCACCCTGGACCTTTGGGCCTTTTAGATCAAGTTTTTCCAACAGTCCCAGGAGGTTGGGGGTAGGGTGGAGGTGAGGCCCCTGACAGTAGGAGTGCAGCTGATGGGGTGAATTCAGCGCAATTCTAGCAGACAGTAGGGCATATTGTCGAGACTGAGGGCGCATAATTGAAAGGAGGGGGGCCTTTTTCTTTTATGTGGTGCCGCCCTGTTAGCTTCTGTGGGCCTCATTGAGGTTAACGGATCAAACGAAGGAGGGATGTTTGAGAGTCTGTGTGCGTGTGTGTGTGAGTGAGAGAGAGAGAGAGAGAGAGTCAGTTAAGGATGGTTTGGTGCATTGAGTAGAGGAAGAAAGATGGGCAGAAACAGTGTTTGTAAATGTGACAAGACTTAAGAGGTTATGACATAGTTTAGATGATCTGTAAAACAAATAAAATCAGTTCATCTGCATATACACACCAACAGTAACATTTCCCACTTTTCTGAAGGAAAGGAAGCGCCACAACCTGCACTGGAGCCACAACTTGGATCAAGTAAAGCAAAACAATGAGGAGTTGAACTAAGATTACACCCTAAACGCCACGACTCCATACAAGCTACAGCTTTGGAAACAGTGCAACCTGAAACACACAAATCCTGAATACAGACAAAATGCCTCTGAGGTAGGAACCGGATCCTTCACGTACACCAGTGAATCCAGCCAGAGTGAAACTGCCCTGCAACTACTTTAGCTAGGTTAATAGTGCACAATTGTCACCTGATATGCTAGTATCACTGCACGAGAATGATTCATATCCTCCACCTGAGGCAAATGCATTCAGCAATGTTTACGTATCTTGCAGCTTATTACATTTATCCGTCTACATGCAAAGGCTTTTACTCTTTTTTTGGAATGAAAATAACCCTCAAAGCCCAAATATCAAACCACTGACAGATAACTGACATGAAAATGATGATATGTTGTTAGATTATTTATTTTATATATCATTTATGTTACAGCTCAATTTCACCACCTTTGAATTATTCTTTTGCTCTTATGCAATTTCGCTAATTACATTTTGCACAGACTCTCTATTGGCAGACTAGAAAGCTAATGGGAGGGTGGTGCAATGGTTCAAGTCCCATCTACTGTCTATGGGTCTGGGCAAGGATTGAGCGATCTTTTACAAAATGGAGGAACTGGATTTCCTATTCCTATTGAGAAAATAAACACATATGTAGGCGTGTTGTGCCCAAACTTTGAAAGCTTTGTTGAACCAACATCACTGAGGATCTAAAACCTTTTGTTAAAAAAACACCTGGGGCTAGGGAACACATCTAATTTAACAGCTGTAATAGTAATAGCTTGCTTCACACACACACACACACACACACACACACACACACACACACACACACACACACCCTCCGTCTCCCTCCACAGATAGAGAGAAGGAGAAGGTCAAAAACACAGCTGATTCAATATGCCAAGACACAAGCTGGCAGTGTCCTTTGAAAGTAGACGTTCAGATTTGTGACTTAAAGGTTTGATAAGTCAAATCTCCCTAAACAACAGTTGCTGAAGGCACCTCTGGAGCAGGAAAGTCAAAATCTGTCTCGGGAAAGTGTTTAGGCAGGAAAAAAGGCATGTTTACATTTAAAACCTGAACCCCTTTTGAATCTGCAGACCAGCACAAACCTCAGCGTCTGGGACAGAGAGAAACTCTGGCCAACAACAGCAGCAGCTAAATGGCAATGTGGCCGTAGTACGTGAGCAGCACTCGCTCGCAGCATTTCACTGGGACGTGGATTAAAAGGGGTTTTATATTATAAAACAAGTTCAAATGCCGACATTCAAACACAGTTCAAAGTAACCTGCAATTACAGATATCCATAATTACATGTCTCCTCGCCCATCTTATTTATAAACCATCAGGTAAGACACATGTACAGACACACACATCGAACTTTGTCTGTTCGGCTACACGTTCTTTGCTGGGCAGTAACAGGAATGGGCGTGCAGACTCCAGCGGGGTTTAAGGAGATTAACTATTCTATAGCCGTATGAAATTATATTCCTCATAATCCCCATCACTGACTCCGAGAATCCCCTCTCACTGTGTGGCATGGGAGGGCCTCACTAAATGTGCTCCCTTGTTCTTTTGTTCATGCACCCAAACGCACACACACACACATATATCCGGACAAAACAGCTGGATGTTTAGAAAAACACTAACATACAGATGTGTAGGATTACACAATGAGTGCGTATGTGTGTGTAAACCTGACCCACACAAATAAGGGTGGGACAAACGGTTAATACCTCAGTAAACTATGATACAGTCTCTCGCAATATGTACAGACAGTAATACACCAATGTGGTAACATGTTCTGTTATGTAATAATGAGGTATAGTGTCTTTTTACTTCATCCAAATGTGCATGTTTTATCGCTTTAGTTGCTTTCTGCAAATCACTTTATAATTTAGTAAGTTAATGTACTGTAGTATACAGCTGATTCCAGCTTTTTTTTAAAACTATCTTACATCTTTAGAGGTTTGTTCGCCCTGCAGTCAAACTGATATTAATCAGCTTGTGCATACAATGACAGAATTGCTGATATCTGATTATATCATGATATAAAATATTGTAACAGAAATTCCAGCACAATGAATAACCATGACTCTTATGTTATTAGAAAACTTAAAATAATTCTTCTTTATGTGTGTTACTGTCTTGTATTAACATCTACAAGCAACCTATTAGAAATGAAACTAACTGTCAGTGTGTCCCTGTGCCCTGTGTGTTTAATGGCTGCCTGCAAACCAAATTTCCTTCTGGTTTATAACAAAGTTGAATGGCTTCCACGAGACAAAATTCTATCATTATTTATGAAGAAACTAAAATCTGAATGTAGTTAAATAGATCTAGTTAGATATACCCAATGGGACGATCATAATTCTCACTGGGAAAAGAAAATACTGGTGTGGTCGTAAAACTGTCAACGCTAACCTCAAGTGTTGTTATCTTTTAATGAGTTATGATGCAGCTGGCTTCATCCACTAATGACATGTACTGAAAAGCATAATTATGCTCTCAAAGTTCTGCTATTGGGCTATTGACTTGTGTGTGTGTGTGTGTGTTTATTCATATTATTGTTCTCTGTGTGTTGTGTATGGATATGTATGTGTGCCCTTGAACCTCTTTTTTCCCCTTCAGGCAACTTTCATGTTTAATAGACTGCATCACAACCATAAAAGCACTCCTATTACCTTCAAACAGTGTGTGTGTGTGTGTGTGTGTGTGTGTGTGTGTGTGTGTGAGTGTGAGGGAGAGAGAGAGAGATAGTCACTGTACATGTGTCTTTAGCATGGTGCAGAAACCGTACATCTATGTCTGCTTTTCTGTACTGTTTCCGAAAAGAGATGGTCCCAGACTTTACCTACAGTATTAGGAACACTTTTTTTTTAAAATGTGAGTGATTCATAAGGTTGTAGAAGAAGAAAAATGACACTGTGCAGCATAAGGAGATGAGAAAAAGATGGCAGAGACAGAAAGTGAGAAAGAAAACATGAGTTTAGATGAAGGATGTATGAAAAAAAAGGGAAATACATGAGAGAAAGAACACATGGGAAACAGAAAAATTGAAGGAAAGGAAAGGGAGGAGGACAGAGAAACATTATATGGTTGTTATGAGAGGGGACACACACACCTGTTTTTCACATATACAACCCTGGAGGTTTAAAGGGAAACTTCAGTATTTTTCAACCTGGATCATATTTTCCCATCTTTTTGTGTCTAAGTGACTAATGGAGACAA
Organism: Scomberomorus guttatus; assembly: GCA_038419695.1. NCBI lineage: Eukaryota > Metazoa > Chordata > Actinopteri > Scombriformes > Scombridae > Scomberomorus > Scomberomorus guttatus. The sequence continues at coordinate 14,792,014 of CM076462.1, forward strand.
CAATTTTTGAAATTGGTCCAGTATTGAGCGAGAGCGCTGTAGCTGGCAGCCACGAAACGGGCTGCAACATAATCCACTGGGACAATTGCATCCCGTCAAATGTACGCCCACTAAAAGTGCTTGTTTTTGCCTCTGACAGGCTCAGTTTGTCATTATAAGTGTCTGACAACATTATGGAAAGGACCTTTCTTTCTTTACCTTTATACGCCTGATCCGTTCTGTTTGTTATTGTGTCTAACCAAGTCTCGGCAGGTCGAAATCAGCTAAATATTCAGCCATGAAGTCGGAGAGAGGAGTGCCAGGAGGAGTTTGTTGTGTTGGAGTACAGAAAGTGTAGCTTAAGAGTTTCAAAGTCATTGCTGAATATTTAGCTGATTTCGAATAACAACTCAACTCTCACAAGATCTCAGAACGAGACTTCTCCTTGAGCGAGACTTGGTTGGCGAAGAGAACAAGGAAGTTTTGTTTTTGAGCGGCATCTAGAGCACGCCTCCTGGCTACACCGAGGCGGAGACTGGAAATCCAAGCTGAAATAGCCTGTAGTTCTTCTTTGCCCTCAACTGCATCACTGTACACGTCAAATGATGGTGCTGGTGCTGGGAGAACAATAGATTTTGCAGTGGCAGGCTTTTTGCACTATATCCCTAATTTGGATAGCTAGAGAGAAAGTTGAAAATCGTCAAAATGGGTCCTTTAAGTGCACACATGTATGGCACATACACATACACACACACACACACACACAAAACCTACACAATGAGGTCTCTGTGGATAAGGGCAGACGAGGAGAAACAGACAGCAAGACTTGCTACATAAGAAGATTCAGTAGTCAATGGGGATTCCTGTGTGGAGTATGTCATATATCACAGTGACAGTCGCTTTCTCTCACTTTTTAAGGCACACACACACACACACACACACAGCTTTCTGGGGTGAGATGGATGATGAGCCAAGAGTACGCTTCAGGCAAGAAAAGGGAAGTAAAAAACATCACATTATGGCTTATTTGTTTTGAGTAATTAATAGACAAATTAGCACACTAAATAAATGGATTCAAACAGTGTATGTGTGTGTTTGTGTGTGTGTGTGTGTGTGTGTGTGTGTGTGGGATCCAGCTGCAGGCTGACATGTCCAAACCAAACAAAGTCAGGATGAAGGTTCGATTTAGAGCTTTTTTTTTCCTCTTCTCTTTTCTGTTGAGCTCTTACGTCTATGTGATGCCAAGTTTTCTCATGAAAATTAAGAAACCTGCACTGAACTAAACTGAATCGAAGAAAAAAAAAGGAAAAGAGAAGTAGGAAACACTCCGCTACACCAACACAGCTGACAGAGACAGAGAAAGAAGACGGTCATTTATTGTTAGTCTCATAAGTCTCTCCGCAACTCTCAAGCAACTCCACAGTAGAGATGAAGACGGACAAAAACGGACGAGCAGATCTGATGAATGAGTGGGATTGTTGGAAACTAAGCCAACAACAATGTTAAACACCTGTCAGAAAGAGGCTAAAGTCTTTAACTCTAAACCAGACAAAATTTCAGGATTTCCAAGAGAGAGAAATTAGAAATATGTTACTAGAGTCAACAAAAAATGGGAGTCGGTAGGTATTCACATTGGCATTTTACCATTTTTATTTAATATTTTTTTCCTACTTCACTTTAGTTTAGAGGCCGAAGGCATCAAAAAAGATGCTGCAACTTAATCAGAAAGAAGACCCCTCTGCGGACGTCCGCACACACCCCAAAATCTGTGACCGCACAGACTGTATGTGACAACTGTACATGTGCTAGAAATGCAAACAGGAATGCCTGTCTCATCTACTGTATGTATGAACTGTACTCTTATTCTTATTACAGTGGGCTGAGTTGGTGTGGGCGTGTTGTTTAAAGTGCCAGTGAGACAATGAAATACGATCCAGCAAATCTGGTTGGAGTAAGAGATTTTTGCGTTTAGAGGCTGATCAGAAAAACACAGCGCAGCGGTTTGTAATACTCACAGACTGGATTTTACAACTCTGGAAAGTTATCAAGCTGCAACCCCGTTTACTAGTGCGCACATGTGAAACGCCTCTGTGTGTGCGGACCCCCGATCGTAGTATGTATGGAACCGTGTGCACGTCCATGGTTCACATGCGAGTCCACAGCTGTCCGTGGACACAGAACACAGGAAGCATGAATTGGCCTTAACGGAGTGGGGGATCCCCTGAATAGGGGCCAACTCAAAAACTGTGAGTCAGTTTCTGTAGGAGATACACATATTCTACATGTACACTGCAAAGTTCAGCTGCAAACTTTTTCTCATTTTGTGGGAATGTTATTAATAATGTAGAGCATCATGACTCTAAACAACACAACAGTTGCAGGGAATTTGTAAATAAACATAAAGTAAGAGGTACAGGACTGGACTGATTTCAACGACAAAACTGACCCAAGCCATAAACACATCGCGTGATGCGAGTGTTGTGCTGTACGTGTGCATGGGAGTTGTGCAGTAGGGGGTGGGGTATGTATACACAGTATATATAATAACCTAGGTCAACATGTTGACAATGGACTCTTTGACGGTTTGCAGGAATTGAGGACAACAGATTGTGTCACCATTCTCTGACACAAACACACAGAGGGCAGGGCGGTGACCAAGACAGGAAACCTTTTTGACACAGCAACAAGTGCTCGAATGGATTTCCAAATTTTTATTTACATTTTTTTTCCTATTAATCAAGGATGATGTCCTGACATATTACACCACCCTGCTGCCCAATGAGCACTACACAACCTGATTGAAATTTAACCAGCCCCCCCCCCCCCCCAGTAGTGACCACTCTGTCTTTAGACTGCCTGGAGTAATAATAAACACAACTCACTCACACAACAGTGAATACCACCATCTCCGCTGCTGATAGTTGATACATGTATCACCACTGACTCAAATCTCGGACTTTTCCATCACAGAAGCCGGGGGAAACCTATCTGCCTAAATCGTACCACAATCATCATTTTAATCAAAAAAAAGATAAATAAATTCTACTGTGTATCCAAACTATGAGGCACATTCAGCTAAACATTATGTCTGCTAGCCTAAGACAAAGCTTTAATCACACTCTTGTTATTCGGCGTGTTTATTCAGCTAAGGGAATCAATGTCACCAATGTTTACAAGACTAAAAATATTCCTGAAAAGAGCCAAGAGACAGCTGTGTGTAAAGAATTATTTGCCAATCTAAATATAGCAGAAACTCCACCCCAAATTGTCATCTTCCCACGACAAGTGCAAATATTCAGCTTGATCCCAAATCCAACTGTTGCTTGGTTCATTTAGCCTACACGACAGATTGAGAGCATATTCTGCAGGTTTATATTGATAATTCCTGTGTGATTTGATGCCAGCCGGGATGAGACTCCTGCTACATTTCTACAGCTTCTAATGTGAATCAAGTGAATGGCTGCAGGACGTACCACTCGCCGAATTTGTGTGCACGGGCGTGTGCGCTTGTGTGTCTCCGTGTGCGCAACGGTTAAGTGGCACAAGTGACAGATGTGGCAGAAAATCCCTGTTTATTTTTCCTGAAGCGGTCATCGAGTCAGTGTGTATGTGTTTTTCCAGGCCTTGAGTGCAGTAAAGTGCAGATGCTGGATAACAATAGCCTTTATGTCCACTGTAAGATGAGCTCCCACCTGCTTCTGTACGTCACAGCGTGTTGTCATTCACATCCCTGCTAAGCCATAATATTATGCCGGTTATGAAACGCTTCAACATCTAACACTCTACAACGTTGTTCATGCATCTTTGTAATCAAGCGGAGTGTAAGTTGTGTTTAAGAGGGCTAGAAGTCATCACAGCATCTACTAAAGTAGGGTTATAGTGACAGTTTACTGTGTTACTAAGTTGTTGCTTTGTGTAACAAAGGATATAACACAACCATACAGTAGCTGGCAATGTGTTTAAGGTTAATTGAATAACAGTTTCAAAAAAATAGCCTAAATATACAATAACCAGGACAGGAAAAAACAGCAAAATCTGAAAACACAAATTTATTTATCTATGAAAATGTATCTGAAATAGAAGGTAATTTAGTGCATCAGATGACTTAGATGACAAAAAATACACACTATATTGTAAAGACCAATGAACAAAGCTGTTTGCAACAGCTGGGAAAATGAACAGCTGCGTATCTCAATGACGGTGTGCGCTGAATTACACAGCCGATCTCGAACTGGCTGTAAAGCTGCTGTTGTGTGAACATCAGTCAGTCATTAGTTAGATCCCAATCATTGGAAGGGCATTATCAAATCACTAAACAAAACAAATGTTAACAATACGGATTTGATCATTCCACTGCTTGATATGAATTATGTTAATACCAGTTTGCTCCAACAACTGTTTTTACGAGCCAACGGAAAAATCGCCACGCTCACTGTTCACCGTGTTGCTGTAGAAATTAAATATGTCTGGTACATCACCTGAACAGCTCTTTTGGTGGTACGTACACAGCAAAGAATTTACCAAGCTCCACCGCAGACTCAACTTTCAAACCTTGTCCATTACAATCACGGGGGAACACATTATTCTGAAACAATGACAACTATGGATTCATAACGGTAACCCTTGTTCTTGATGCATGACAAAATACAAATACTGTGTGTTCAGTTTTCTTGAAACTGACATATATATATATATAACACATATGACAGTAAAGCATACATTTTCTCTTTTTCTTCACCAGAAACACATTACACTGCTGCATCCACACATGCAGTTATAGACTACAGACCTACTGAGCCCGCCTGCCTCCTCCATAATTCAGACAATGGAATGAAAAACAATAGACACCAACAACATCCCTGCAGTTTCCCTTACTTATTGTGTGGCTCTATTCGGAAATGGATGGCCTAGTACATATGCTTCCAGACATTAAGCAAATGTTACTTGAAAAACTGGCCTATTGTAAACCATAATAATACATTAATTGGAGTATTACCTCATTGTGGTCATACATAATCAGGGTGTGACGTGCATAATTATACTGATTGTTTGTGCACGCAAGAAGAAGCAGGGTGTAGTTTCAATCCTCCGCTCCTTACAAGTAACTAAGAGTTAAAACTAAAAAGTCTACTAGGTAAATCATCAAAAACATTTAAAAAAAGAGAATGTGGTAAAAAAAAAAAAGCATAAACAGAAGCAGAGCAAAAAGGCAGAGAGATATAAAAAGGAGACTACAGAGAGACAAAAAGTTTAGAAGAGAGACAAAGAGCGAGAGAAAGATGAAGGGTGAGCCGAGGCTTTGTCTTTGTTGTGGTCAGCACGACAGTATGAGCTGACATCAAAGTGCAGAGGATGGACAGAGATGAGAGAGGAAAGGTCTGGAAGCCATATGAAACAACAGGAAGACAGAAAGGGCGAGAGATATAGGGCAGGGAGTAAGAGAGAGGGGAAGAGAGGAAGGGACTTTAAAACAGAGGAAGGTGGGAGGGACGGCTGGGGTAAAAAGGGAGAGTGACTGACAATGGAATATGCTGAAACATCATGTCACATCTGTGTACAGAGCAACACACACACACACACACACACACACAATTAACACAAGCTGTACAAATGTTGTGTCAGATGTTGTGTGTAGGAATATGCAACCTCTCTAAAAAGGTATATTTGCTAATCTTCAATTTGCCTGGTTAAAAGTGGGTTAACAAAGCCTTAACAACAGCTAGCACAGGCTCATCTGTTCTCAACTCTACTGTCCATTTATCTCCTGTTTGTTTCTCCAGAGGAAATACATTTGGAACAGAACATCTGGCTATTTTCCAGCCAAAACTACAGTTGTGTAAAATCTGGACCATGACCTTGAACTCTTCAACTACAACTGAACTGAAATGCATCATTCTACAGTATGCACAGTAATAGAATAAATAGGCTGTAATACATCTAAACATTTGAACAACAAGACAAAACTAAACACCCAAACAGGAAAGATCGGGGAGTCAGAGGGATATCCCACTCCATGTCTGAATCTTTCTCCAAGCGGAGGTCACCACAGTGAGGATTAAATTTTGCTCATCTCCCCACTGGCTGCTTAAACCCTGGATTACCGCACAACTTGCCAACCTGCAAGTTGTGTGTGTGTAAAACTTGACAAAAGACTTTAAAAATGGCAAGCCATGTCTAAACCATGCATCAGTTAGGTCCAAACAGTGACTATTTCAGGGGCATTTTAAAGGACAAGAAGTACGGATGAGGAAGTGGAGGTTCAGATAAATCAAGGTCATCTGTTCTCTGCTTACATCAGTCGCCATCTCACTGCTGAAGTAATATTCCATGGTGTTTTCATCACTTTCTATAAGTGTATAAGTAAATCCCATGACTTGTCTTTTACTCAGAAAATTACTGAGAGCTTAAAAGTCTGACTAGAGTTCAGTCCAAGCAGCAACCTCCAGGGCTGAAAAATGAAGCCATCGCAGAAGTGCCAAAAACTGCAGTTCCTTGAATGGCCACTTGAAGCTGGCTCCAAAAGCAAGTCAATCCCCCTAGACCCTCGTGTTAAAATACCCTACTTTACAACAGATATAAACATGTTTACAGCCTGGTACAAAAAACAGTTTTGGTCTCTATAGCTAATTTCCCCGTTCATGACAACAGTATGGGGGATGAATTTTTATATAACTCACCGTTTAAATGTTATTAAGGCTTAAAGTTATGCATATTTATTGCGCATTTTGGTTGGCTAAAAAAAGTCTTGTTCAGTGTTTGGTTGCACTAAAAGACCCGTTAAGGAGTCGAATGTTCATTTTTTTCCGGTAATAACATTTTGTAGCTTAATGGTTTTAAGCCTGTTTTTCGCTAGCAAAAATTAGCATTAGCATTATCCCAGTTAACCATAAACTGTAAGTGCACCGTGCTAACCAAGCTAGCAGCTAGCGTTAGGTCCAACTCCACCATCTCGACCAAATATAAAGATGGCAACGGTCAAAATGCAAAGTCCAGGCTTCAAAACAGGAGTCCACAAACCAATGGGGGACGTCACGGTGGCTACGTCCATTATTTTTTTACAGTCTATGGTTCAGTCACACTATGTGCAGAAATAGCCATGAAATGCAACCATGAAATTACCATGAAATGTGGAAAAACAGCTGAGAACCAATATATAACACTGACATGAAATAAGTGACAAAATACACTAGTACATGTATACCATAGAGAGATCTGGTATTCACTGATTTCCTAGCAGTCTGCTCAGGCTTAATACCACTGCTCACACCAGGGCTTACACACAGTCAGCCCCGCACACATACACACACAACTCTAAATTTAGCCTTTTTCTTATTAACTTTACTGTCTCATACCATCAAGAGCAAATCAGACTCTGACAGATTTAGTTTTATTAAGCGGAGGAACTGCAGGACAGAGCTGAGTGGAAGCAGCTGGAGTCAGGACATAACACGTGATGATCATCAAGTATTTAATGGAAACACTGACAGCCTGCTGAAGGAAATGCATATTCTGTACATACACAAAAACAAAAACACAAGAGAGGTTTAAGATGTTGAGGTTGCGCTGCTGATAATTAGTCACTTCCTCAAACACACATTGTGCCTGACGAACAACACTTGCATTCATCGGTCATCTCTCTTTCTTTCTCCCATGGATTTTCACTCCCAAAAAACTGCTCTGTTCCCCGGCCAGGGCTGCGTCTACGTCCTGGGCGGTCTGCACAGAGGCGTGAGAGAGGCCGGCTGCATGTATGCACACACATACATACACACAGTCCAAGTCAGATGCTGGTCAATGGCGATATTCCTTCCTTCTTTGAATGCTACAGGCCTTTCCCACTCTTTTGCCCTATTTTTCTGACCCCCTCCTTTTGTTCCTTATGGGACCAGGTCAACCTCTAGAAGCAGGCCAGGCTCCCTTCGCTGGAACGATCCATGTGGGAACTGACTTGTGGATTCTGGCTGCGTAATGACTGCTCTCTGTCGATGAATGGAGGGCACCACTGCAGGCCTGAGTGAATAGTGACTAGGGGGAATTGAGATGGGATAAACAGGGGTGTGTTATGTGTATGCAAGTGTGCGTTTGGGTGGCAAACAGGAAAAGAAGTTTGTCGAAAAATCCATAAACAGCTATTAGTTTATCCAGGCATGACTGTGCTTTAGTTTTCTTTGTCATGTGACAGGGGATGCAACTTGGATCTCGCTCAAGCAGTTTAGTTTCACTGTCGTTATCGTCATTACCGAGTAGCTCTGTTTATGTACAAACACTCATGCCCAGTGTAGTGCCTGCCTGGGAAAAGATGTCTAATGTCAAATCAATGGACAAGCCCATCTACGCACACACATACACACACAAACACACAGGTCCTTGAGAAGCACTTCAACATGGCAACACACACTAAACGTGATAGCATGCTAAAGATGAAAGATCATCAGGCAAAGACATACGTCTATAAATAGAGGGAGGAATGCACTGCCAGTTTTGCATGTGTGTGTGTGGGTGTCTGTGTGTGTGTGTGTGTGTTAGGGGTGGTAATTAAGATGAACTCACGATATTCTTCCCACGATAACGATATATCACAACAAAGGCGATTCTGCGATACGCAATATATCACAAAGAAATCATCTAAGATATATCACGATATCTGTAGATGAAGAGGAAAGAAAACATTTTTCAAAGAGCAGGAAATAGTCAGATAATGTACAATGTTTATTCACTCACAGAGCAGCTGGTACAGTTAGTAAGCCTGATAAGAGACAACAGAGAGAAGACGTCATGCTAATAACCCAAAGATTTATTCCTTTTCTGTGGCAGTCAACACAACACACGACCCGCCCATAACTAATTGTGCTACATTCAGAGCTTTACAAAATATTCAGGCCTGACGAGTGATGACGGTAGACTACACATTAACATGATAAACAGCAGGGCTACGGCTACGTACTGCTTCTAGTGACTGTCAAAGCTCCAGCGGACTCTCTGTGTTTTTAGCGCAGACACAGAGAGCAGCCGGTTATTTTGCTTGCATTTCTTCTTCGTTGTCACCAACAGTTGCAGATAACATATCGCAAGTAGAAATTGCGATATGTTGCAATATCAATTTTTTGTCCCACCCCTGTGCGTATGTGTGTTTGAGAAAGATGGACTATATGTATTAGCAGGTCAGCTGGAAACATGTGTCCACTCCAGTCTTTTTTGCTTTGTGTGTGTGTGTGTGGCTATTTTAAAGCCCCACAGCAGCAGGTAGCTAGTGGGCATCAATATATCTTACAGGGAGTCCCTAGGTCGCTCCTAACTTCAATTAACCTTCACTACAGTTCGACCTACTTTCAATATTAAAATAGCAATACTCCCTGTTCTACCCAGTGATATATTTCGCAAGACAGACTTCCCTTAAAAGTCAACTCCAAAGTTGTGACATGTCAGTAAAGGGCCTTAATCTATTCAGAATCTGAAAGAGAATCATGTCCCTGGTGCTCACAACAATGGACACGATACGAGGCCTATCCAGAGTTCTCCCAAAAACAACTTAATTTACAGTTCTTGAAAGCGTCACCCTCTACAAGTCATGTTTTTGCACACAGAATGGTTTTATTTGGAAAATCTAACCATAAATTTGATCTCCTCTCAGCTGTAAAGAGCCACTCCCTCAATCCTCCTCTCATATTCAGAAAAAGTATTATGTTGTCACCATGGATGCACAGTCCCAAGACTGTACAGTCTGTTCTTGTTTTTATTTCCAGTGTCTTTACGGGAGTTATATTGTCCTTCCACAGAGTCCTTAATGTCATTAATGTATCAGGATGTAGCAGCAGCAATCTAATAGCCAGCCATAGCTGAGGTGACCCACGTTGGCCTGCAGCAGAAACCCAAGCTAGCCAAACAAGACTTTATTTAAACTCTTGACTCTTGAGTGTCAGGTGTTCTCCTCTGAGGCTCAAGGGAACGACCTCTGCCCTCTGCACTGGTGACCAGTACTTCAGCACAAATGGATTAACAGTGGCGGGAGACAGTCAAAATACACACGGAGAGGAAATCCCATTTGCCTATCATGCCCCTGTTCAAACTGTCCTTCTGATGATTACTTTGACTGCATAGGCAGACAAACAGCAAGACGAGACACTCACACACGCATACACACTACGTCCTTATCTAAATGTCAGCCCCCCCAGCATATAGGGGCCCCTCTAGTTGCCCCCTCACCAGTAACCTGATCCATCTCCAAGCTGAGGTTAGAGTAGGAATCCTGACCAACAGTAGTGGATAACAACAGGGTGACCAGTCACAATAATACTTTAACGTGCAAACTACAAACTGATAAAATTATGTAATACGTTCTTCGTGCTGACAAGCCACTTATATCCCCAAGGCAATATGTCATGACACCTCATTAAGGATTTGATGAGATTAAAATTAACACTAGACATACAAGAAGGAGGGGTGAAGTGTTGATTACTACTGTGTTATCCGGTGGGTAAGAAGATGCAGACGGGGCTACAATGTACCATAACTTTGTGTATGGATGCTTTCTCTCTGGGAGCCATGTGCATTACACACTAACGTTTATTCAAATACCCATTCAAAACAACTTCAATAGCTGCTCTGTATTATGACACATTCAAATCCAGTACTCCCTTCCTGGAGTAATGCTAGGAAGTGCACTTAAGAAGCCAGGTGTAAAAAAAAAAAAGAGTTACGCAGTCAAGCATACATGTCTGTGTCGTAATGAATCAGTCAGTCAGTACTTCTGTACACCCGGGGTTGGCTTTAGGGCTACGTGGGAGCTGACAACTGTAAATCACCACATAACACACCACATTCCAGTCTACTCTCTCACACCTTGTCTTCTTCAGCTGCTATTTTCCACTGAATGACTGAGTGAATGACTTAAAAAAAAAAAACTCCCAACCCCACCAGGACTGTATCAAACCTTCAACAGGTACAAATAATAGGAGCAGGTAAGTCATGCCATGCAGTAACGCAGGGGTCTGGTAGCTGCCATGTAGTTGCTCATCATACATCACATTTTGCTTGTGTCTGGGAACTGTCTGCTCTGCTTATCATTTCCCTGCAACAAATCTGTGAGTGTGTGAGTCACCGTCAGACCCAAAACCGTGTGAACAGATAGGAAGAAGGGCAGCAAAAAAGGAACAAAAGCCAATGAGTCAGAACTCTAATCCTCCTCCACCAATGTTCAAGCGAAATTTGGGCTCGTCTTCTTAATCCTACTTTGGAAACATATTTCAGAGGCAAATACGATAAACAAAGGCGCCATGCAGACAATCAATGGGAACCTTACCCCTTAACTACTCTGTTTATAAAGATCACCACATAACAACCTGTTAAATAGGAAGTAGTGGTATAAAGTTACGTTGTCAGCCCAGTTGGGGCACACAGGCTCTCCTACAGGTCTGTATCAGAGCACACAAAATGACAGGCTTATCTCTCAATTCTTAGGTAGCTGCTGGCACAGTCGCCATAGTACGAGTCAAAGTCTGAGTTAATATGTAACTACTGTGTGTGAGACTACAGGAGGTAGGTTTAAATGGGCAGCAAAACAAATCACAAAACAACAAAAGTCAGCAAAGGAGATTGATTTTCCATTTATCAGTGTGTTGACCGACTTTGTTTACATGCGTAAAAAAAACAGCGAGAAGTAATGGAGAAAAAGGTTGCGGGGCCTTCTGTGATCTCAGTGTCCTCCTTTGAAGCCCTCAACACAGATGGTCAGTACGTTGAGAGGAAATCCATCATTTCTGACAGAACTCGACGCCCCTATTAACATAAGTCCAAATCAAGACAAACAAAGCCATGTGTTCAGGAGACATTGGTCACTCCTCCCTGGTTCGATCATTCTCTCACCTTGGACCTGACCAGCATCTCTCCACCCATGACTGTTATTATGACACTCTAGCAAAGCTCCTAATGTAAAACACACCTACCAGATGTTTTTTTTTTTCAAATGAAAACTAATTTAACTTAGTTTATATCAGTCTGTGGTGAGAAATCGTGGTACTTAAGTGCTTTGGTCCAGTGTATGTACATTTGTTATAAGCATATTACATGCCTATGGGTCTAATTTATGCGTTTATGGTGATTTTACTTGTTCTTCTATAAAACTACTATAGTATGAGGCCATAAATAAGAATTTACAAGAGATATACCCAAGTTCTCACACTACAAGACAGGCTGTAATATTACTGACATTTCTGAAACACCTACAGGCTATCAACAAGTGAGCAGCAATGCAAACTTACGGATTTGGATTTTCTTGGGGTCTAACTTGCGGACTTCGCCCTGCAGATTGTGCAGCCGCCCCTGAATCCTGCAGGATCTTCTGAACACCATCCCTGCCTCCATCTCGATGCCCAGGAAGATGTCGCTGGCATGTCGAGAAAGGTCGGAAAGTTGGTGAATTATGCCGGTCAACGTGTGACAGCTAACCTCATCCAAAGACGAGAATAAAACGGGTCTCCGCAGTTTGCGTCTCCCGGTTTCGTCCCCATGTATCCAGCCATCCCTCGCCGATAACCTAGTAACACGCCGCGGCTCAACGCTCCTCTGATGAAAGGGCATGTTTATTTCATACCAATAACTCCAGCGGGACCGAAAACTGTTCACGCATAAACCTCCCAGCAGCTAAAACATACCCGCAAAGACGCATCGCCTTCCTGTAGCCCGTGATACTTGCGAGGCAGCATAACCCTTCAATCCCGCCATATTTTTGTTTTTCAAAGCATGGGACTTTGTGCTGCTGTACACTGGAGACGTTGCATCCCAAAGTCTATTCAAATTCAACCAGACAGAGTGCAGGCTGGGGAGAGGAGAAAAAAACACAAGGAAAAGTAGGGGGGAAAGTACAAATAAAAACCCGGAAAATACTACAACCACCTGTGGTAACTGGAGCCGGAGCCACTTACACAGAGGAGAGTTTACCTGCCTCCCTCCAGCGGAGCGGACTGAAGAAATCCAGGACCGGAGCTCTTCCAGTCTGGAACCGGAGTGAAGACCACCGACAAACTGAGAGGACACTTAGAGGAAATCATGAGACTGAATAAAGTCACTATTTAGTTCATTTTATGTCTATTTAAAACACAATATGTCTTATAAAGTTACTCTTTCATTTGTCGAAATCCAACTGAAAATTAGTTCATTTTGGGATGAAAGGAGGACTAATTTTCTTAATTAAATTTTAAAGAAATTATTGAGTATCTTTCAAAATTGTTTATAATTAAGATAATAAGTTAGGGCTCATTTAATTGGTATTTTAACAGGCATTTCCACATGAAATACAACTAACTCACGTTAGCGATAACCTATTAAAAAAACTTTACATTAAACTTTACATTCAATTACATTAAACCTCTCTTGAACCCATTGTTTTTGTACGATATCATGGAGTTTTTAAGGATTAAAGTACATTAATTTTAATGTCTTTACGAAATTAAAGACATAAAAATTACCTGATTTTCAGAGATGTGACGTTAAGCTGCATTCCCTATAACGTTAACGCTAGCTAGCTACGTTAAAGCTAACCTAGCAAAGTTAGAGCAGTTTTGATTTAACTAGCGTTACTTAAATACGTTAGCTAGATAACTTAGCGCCAGCTAGTTAGTTTAAGTGTTACACACCAGTTTATTATATTTGGTGTCTCGTGAATTGTTTGGGAAATTTAACTTTTCTAATATTTAACAAATGAGCCGCGAAAGACAGCGCTTTCCTTCCTCACGCTAGCTAAAACTCTGAGTTAGCATGTAATTTTAGCTAGTAAAATGTATCAAACAAGGAGGGACAGTAACCCACAGCCACCAACTACAATGAGAAAACACTACCAGGGTATTTTAGTTGTTTGCCCATGCCTTTTAAAATAACCCTCTCTGAACACTTGTCTGTGATTTATCTCTCCACTTTGTGTGTGCAAGGCATGTTTGTCCGGGTCCTGTGTCCAATCCACCGCCTGGCATGCCCACCATTGCTCTTTAAATTCCACAGAGCAAACTCTCATCATCAATTGCATACCATTCACCCAGCTCTGTTTTAAAATATGCAAGCCACAACTGCAGTGGAGTTTTTCCAAATATCTGGATGACAATGTGCAGTTGGCACATGTGTCTCCACAGATTTTTATGTGCCCCCTGGTGTCTTTAAGGGAGCACAGCAACTTAAAGGGCGCCTGTAAGATATTAAAATCCACGAAAGTATTTCAGCTGTCATGTTTCTCATTACTCAGCTAACTGGAAATCTTCAAATTCCTCTCCTCCTGATATGTTCTCTGTGGCAATAGTTTAACGAGTTACTCAACTCTGGGGCGTAAAAGGCTGATACAGCTGCATTATGGAAAACAGAGCAGGCAAGGTGGATTGTCCTGTTACACTGGAGTAACATCCGCATGTTTCCTTGCCTCAGCACAAAATGTGTTTGACAGGAAAGCGGTATGAGGATGACACATTCAACACTGGTGGAAAATGGAACAAGCCCACATTGTTCAGTTGTTCCAAGGTCATTTTTTGGTGTCCTCCTATTCCAAATATTGCCTCTTTTCTGTTTAATCTTCTGAAGCTTCTGTAGCTGTTTAAAGACAAGGCAAGGAGCCCAATGTTTGACATGCTGCTGCAGAAAAAAAACAGGTGTAATCAATAACATTAATCAAAGGATGGGTTCACAATTTTTAAAATAGTCGGGCGCCCAAATGAACATTGAAAATAGTTTTTTCTTGCTGTAATCATTCCCTCCTGTTCATACTGAGCATTAGAAGATCCCTTCATAATGCATTTACAATGTAAGTGACGAGGGCCAAAATCCACAGGCCTCCTCCTGTGTTTAAAAGTTTATCTAAAGACAATACGAAGCTTCAGCCGTCCAAATGAGTCAAATGAAGCACATATCTTTCAAAGTTACAGTCTTTTTAGTGCCAAGGTCTGTCTTTTTGTTACTATAGTTTCACTGCAGCCCAACAGGGAAACATTGTCTGAGGAAACACAAAGAGGGAATTTGACGCTAAAAAGACTATAAATGTGGCAGATATCCACTTGATATGACTAACTCAGACTGCTGAAGCCTCACATTAGCTTCAGATAAACTTTTAAATACATTTTTGCACAAAATGAATTTTGGCCCGTATCACTTACATTAAAAGCACAATTGAAGGTGATCTTTTACAGTATGAACAGCGAAGAAAACCTCTTTCAGTGTTCATTTGGGCACCTGACTGTTGTTTAAGACAGACTTGAAAAATTGTCAACCTGTCCTTTAAGGATTTTTGGGAATTGTTAGTTTCATTAGATCCACCTGTGCTTTTTTTACTGCTATGACAAGAAAAAGGTCTTAGACACAAGCTTTAAAAGCTAGATGAGAAGAAATTAAACTAATGAAAAAAAAGGAAAAGTAAGCAAACTGTCCAGTCCTAGAGATGAACATAAGTTTAATCAAGATTAAATATATGCCCAAAAAAGATCTTCCGACTCATAAGAGCTCCAAACAAGTCAAAACAATACAAAAAGATGAGCATTTCTGTTTCTGTCATGTCAAATAGAGTCTTACAGTTTCACACTTCCTACGAGTTTTTGGACTTTCATTCGGGGTAAAATGTATACATATATCTCATTCACCATACTCTACAGTGCATTGATCCTCAAAACCATAACCTTCTTCCACATCTAAAAACCCATACATAAACTCATTTATAGAATTATTTACATACAAGGCTTGAACAAGTCAACTCAAACCATTCGGTGAGTAGTGAGAAACTTAAGAAAAACAAAACATCACACATCAGAAGATATGGGAACTTTCTTGAACTTTATAGCTTGGTTAAGCCATAGGTAGTGAGATTTTTGTTACACGAATCACTGAATGGATAGGAGGCAGGAGCGACCTCTTAATTAAATAATTTGACAAATTGACACCGAGAAAAAGGACTTTGCTCAACTTGCAAGTTACTCGCCTCTGTGTCTTTTTTTTTTTTTAAGGTTTGGTTACACACATAAAAATGTACAAGTGAAACCAAATATATCTGACACCCAACGAACACATTCCCCATTCAGCAACACATCATTCAGATTTAGACGGAACACAGTTCATACAGCACTGCTGATAATGCACCTGGGTGGTAAGTTCAACAAATGATGGAAATGCGACACGAAGCTGAACAGAATTGACTTAACTGTGGCAATGAAATTCTTTTTTTTTTTTTTAAAATGTAGATGACACAACTGAGTTAGTAAGCACATCATCCAAGACACAATATTAAGTCTACATCATCTCAGTTTATTCACAATACCATATTTGAGATGACAAATAGAATTAATTCATACCAGGAACAAAAACAACTGAACAGCAACACTGTCTTTCAGGTTATGGATTTTTGATTTGTGAGTGCTGAAGAGATGTAACAGTGTGTCATGACCTCCAAAACATTGGCGGTTACTGTACTTTGATTTGTGTGTCAGAGCTGGGTACAGCATCTCCAAACACACAGAATGACACACACACACACACAAAAAAAAAGGTTGTATTAAGATAACATCTGTCCTAATACTAGCTCATTTTTCACTTGATACTTTAATAAAGAAGTGACGAGCAAAAGATCTGGAAAGCTGATGATGTAACGTAATCTGTCATGTGGAGTAACCATACAAACGGGGACTGTGAAGAAGTGAGACGAAATCAAATAACATCCCATAGATACAAAATTAATTTCTAGGAGAAAGGGAAAGCAAATATTTATTAAGTTATTTGTTTTTAAACCTCTTATTCTGTATCACACACCGAGATGCTCGAGTTTGACAACCATACTTTTCCATGTTATTTTGTACCCACTCTCTTAACACCCATAACTTTGTTTGAAGTTCACTAAACATGGAATGGAATGACTTCTTCCTTCATAAATTCTGCCAGTAAACTCCATTAAAAAAAAAAAAATCATTAACATACTTCTGGTGCACAATCAGAGAGGATTCATATATGCCTGTTGGCTAGGGAAGAGAATAAGGGACTACTGTTTAACAACAAAACGGATGATTAAGATTGTGTACACTGGTGTTTTTAATGTGTGTGAGACTTGGCAAAGACCAGAAGCTCTCTGCGGAACAAAGGCATAGTGTTATGAAGTACATTTGCAATGTAATTTGATTTTCAACATTGTCTGTGTTCTCGTGGGATAAACAACCACCATTACCACCAAACAGGAAACGCTGGCTCAGAGCGCTGGACTCGCCGGGGTTTCCGTTCATGGTCATGAAAGCGTCATTCGGGGGCAGAAGCAGCCGCAAGGCCACGCTGGACAGTGTTGGGCTGAGGCGATGACAGGAGAAGGAGCCCAGGGTGAAAAGTGGTAAAATACAATATGAGAGCAAAGTCCTACAGCCTGGTCTATGTGAGCGCAGCAAGGACAGGTGGTGAATATACAACAGGAGTACACACTCCTTTTCCAAGGGCTCGATGACAGGATTTATCATGGGTGCATCATGGGACACGCATACACATACAGTACATACATATTAGTCCAATCTCCAAACCAGGGCTCCAGATGTGTCTCTTTGTCACCCTCTGGTGGCTGTGTCCAGAATAGATCTGGTATCACTTTCTCCTTCACGCACACACGCATACATACACGCTGCCATCGCACAAATCTCCACCTACACACACACACACACACATATATATGAACGTACACACTCCTTGGCTCCCCCTGTGTCTGTATTCAGGCTTATCTGGTGTAGTAGACTCTGTAGTAAACACTCTTGGAGCGCCAAAGTGAATAGGAGTTGTCAAACTTCAGCAGGTACACTCCGCGACCGGGGTACTGGTGGCTGCCGGCATACACCTCCTCGTGACAGTCCCGCCGGTACACCGGCACAATCTCATCCACCTGGGGCTTCCCTGCCTCCTTCTTTGCCTTCTCCTCCTCACTAGGAGGATCACCTGTGGGCACAAGAGCAACAAATAAAGTTATGTAGGGAAGCAGGAGAGATTTAAATTTGTGAATTGCAAACAGAAGGCTCCTAATGACACTTTTGCTATGATGATAAAATCATAAAAACATTTAAATGCCTAACAATGTGTATGGCTTACATCATAAACCCCATCAGATATCCAAATCTCATACGCAAAACTTGCATATTACCAAACAGATACATGCGGTTTATGACTAAATGTGACACAACCTTCTGTACACACACACACAACTGCTACACCAGCATACATTTTCTAAGTAAAGTTAGAAGGGCTGGTGTATCTGTTCAAGGCTAATGCGGACAAAAAAATAAAACCAACAAGACCCTGCCAGTCCTGCTGCACCACATTGCCATTATTCATTACTATTCACACCATTGCTCTGGTTTCCAATAAAAACACAAGCAGGACCTCCTCTGCTCCAGGGAGTGCCCGTGGATGTTTAACTATGGCGTAGGCAAGATCTGGACATTAGATAAGAATAAAACATTCCCGTTCAAACCAACGCACTTGTGGAAAAGATGGAAGTGTAAATAACCACGATGAATATTTCATTAATTGCAGAATATGTGGTGGTTATGGTGAACAGCATTTATAGCAAATAACTTTGATCATAAGGAGAATTGTGACCCATATATACCATTTTATACCCAACAGTGAGGGAACAGCTAGTAAAGTTTTACATTCCTGGGAAAAATAAGACCACACTCAAAATTCCTACAAGTAAAATTGACTCTTGAAGCTGATGTTTTTAACCAGGCACATATCAATATGGCGTTCCAGCCACACCTGAACATATTTCAGGCAAAACCACCGCAGACCTGCTCACACATGCACCTCACCTTCATCATCCTCGTCCTCATCACTGGACTCCGACACGTGCACGCTGACCGAAGCGGAGGCTGCATCTGTCCATTCGAAGAAGACCCCAAAGCCGATGTCATAATAGTCCGTGGCAAACTCCCAGAACAGGTAAGAGCCTTCCTCGTGGGTGGGTACGCGCACCGTCACCACCTCGCCGCGCCCCACCGTGATCACGCTGTCGGCGTCCTGCCGGATTTTCTCCTTGAAGTCCTTGATCTGTGGCCGTGTCCACATGGAGGGAGCGGCTATGACTGGTGGGGAGTCTGCTGTTATCAGGAGAAAGAGAATTTTTCAATGCGTTGCAAAAATCTGCTAATACAGGGGGTCCTATTAGGATAGAGATATTAAATATTTATTTCCTAATTATTAATTTCGTCCCAGCATACTCAGCCTGAACGCCAAAATAGCAAGCCATCTTCGTTGTCTTTTTATGCTGTGTGTGTGTGTGTGTGTCACAGAGAGAAACCGTGCATATGCAAATGTGACCAATGGCAAAGAGTTTTTGCATACACAGCCATCCATCTTTCCTCTAAATATTATTTTGAGAGTGGGAAGCCGGCCACAGCGGGTTATTTCAGCTAAGGATGTATGTTTTGGAATCAGACCATGGTGCAGCTGCTGACACTTCTGGAAGCAGAACGTGTGGATGATACCTAAACCGGCAGACTATCATGTGTCACTTGTTCCAGCTCTCCTCCTCCCTGCCCTCCAGGTCACATCAACAAGGACGCAGCAGATAAGAATCAGGTTTCAGGTTTGGTATAAAGCTTTGTTAGTGTGACACAGAGCTTTCCTTCTTTACTTTGTAGCCATTAGCTGCACAACAAGGACTAATGTAGATTCTTTCTGGTGAGGTCAACAGTCGCTCTGTTAATAGTGTGTTTACGACTGGTTTTGTTTTTTTTATAGGAGACAAACATTAAAAAAAAAACAGCCCACAAACCTAATAAAGGCCCGTTCTCTGAGACTTCCTCTGCCGGCTCGGGCTCAGGCTCAGGCTCCCGGTCCATGCTCTCCGAGTACGAATCTGACTGACCTCCATTGACTGTAGGGGCTTCCTCGCCAGCAGGTGGTGAAGCAGCACATAACGGTCCCGCTGCTGAGGCGGGGGCAGGTTCGCCACTGTTGAAGTTACTGGCATCCAGGGTGGCCTGCATCATAGAGTCAGCCTGCTGCTGCTGCTGCTGCTGCTGCTGCTGCTTCTGTAAGGCCGCCTGGGACAAGAGGAAGATGACGCTGAGTCACAACATCAAATGAAAGACAACCCAAGAACGTTGTTTCTACTGTGCTGTTGGATGGAGCATAGTCTCCTGCTATCATAGACATCTGTAGGCATAAATCTATAGTCATGATGAGTTTGTGCAACACTGAACTCTTGACAATTTACCTTGATTATCTGAGGAACTAATCTTTTGTACACATGAAGAACAGTGAACAGAAATTACCATTCAGTTGACTCCCTTTTTGGCATGCCAAAGGCTTTTATTGCTACTTAAATCTTTATTTGGGAATGATTTGAAACACAAATACGCACACACACAAACAACATGCATGAAAGTCTATCAATCAGTTACTGATTACCTGTTGCTGGGCCAGCTGGACCTGGTAGAGCTGCTGCATGTACTGCTGGTAGTGTTGCTCCTGGAGCTGACGGATGAGGCCCAGCTGTTGCTCAGGGCTGTTCGGGTACTGCTGGGCAGCATACTGTTGGAACTGCACCGCTGTCTGAGCATTCAATGCCGCCATTATCTGTTGTCTGGGAAATAGAACAGCGAGGGACAGTTAGTGAAGATGGAAATACAGAAGAGAGAGAGGAGACAATGGTGGACAATGGACAGTTGTATGGTTTTAACATAGAGAGAAGAGATGCAGTGAGCAGGGAGATTGTCCAGTGTGGACCAGGTTTCAGCCAAGCACCGACTCTGCTAAAGTGCCCAGCTTGACAAAGAATCTGTTGCAGCTCCAGAGCTGAAAAGACAACACCCCTGTAGATGTCAATGTCAGGGGAGTGTGATGATCATGTAGACGTCAAATCAATATATTGATAGCCGAGGCACGTTATGCAAAAACACACAGTGACACAGACACACATACTTCTGCTGTTCAACCCGTAGCCTCTCCTCCTCTGCCTGTCTCCTTTCCTCTTCCTCCCTCCTCAGCCTTTCCTCCTCCTCAAGCCTTCGTCTCTCTTCCTCCTGCCTTTGTCGCTCCCTCTCCTCCTCCTCCCGCCGCTGACGCTCCTCATCTTCTTTCCTGGGTAAGCGCAAAGAGACAAACAAAGGATATAAATGATAGAAACTAGAAATATTCATACACCATCTGTCAAAATATGAAATGTGATACATTTTTTTGTGAGAAAAAAAAAAGACAGATAATTCTGCAGCTTGCGAGAACAGACAAGGGACTCTAAGAAGGTCAGATATAACCGGTCCACCCAAACTAAGTGCTGCTTCACATTTTGCTGGCTGCATATAGGATAAGTCTGTATTTACACACTGTAGCTGAGCGATCTCCCTCAGGGGAACTGAATTGACTACCTTACCTTTTCCTCTCCTGCTCTTCCCTCTCAATCTTGTGTGAGGTGACGTAGGGAGCAAAGAGGTTACAGCACTTGTTAAGCAGCTTGACAAACTCCACCATGGCCTCCTCCTTCTCCATGTTACCCAGGGAGGCCCACTCTTTCCTGTGCACAGAGCGAGAATGGAGGTGATGAGGGGACTTTTTTTTTTTTTTTTTTTTTTTTTTTTTTTAAAACATGGTGTTCACAAAACAATATATATTTATATCTGTAGCATTTGTAATAACCCCCTTTTCTCTGAACAAAACCTCACTTTTACAGTCAAAAGCATTTTGTCTGATTTAATTGTAAATATGTTAATAAATGTGTTAATTGGACTGTTAAATGGACTGTATCAGCATATGACTTCAAGTGTCCTGAAACACAGCAAAATTGCTCAAATGTCTACCAGAGTTTAAAGGTCACATGCACAAGCATGCACACACACACACACACATACAGATGTCTGCTGGGGTTACCTGCGGTCATTGCCTAGGACATCAAAGAAGCCAACCTCAGGTGAAGCATCTGGATTATAGGGGCCCAGTAACACCTGTTTGTGCAGCGCCACCAGCCGAAGCTTCTCCTCATAAGTCGGGTGGAAGGCCTTACCATCTTTATCTGAGAACAGCAATTTGGAAATAGTTTGCATTTATTTGTTTTTATGTCTTGCAGTGAAAGGCACTTGTGAATACTACACTAAACCTTTGTGTTTTTGTATGTACATTGTGGTAGCTAAAAAAGTAGTAGCATGCAGGGTATCATATTCTTGTTCCAAGACTATAGAGTGAAGTACATAACTTAACTAATGATTGTGCCCTTTGTCCTTTTCAAAACACAATGGACACTATATAACGCAATAACAACCTCATGGAAAGATCACTTTAATCACACTGAAACTTCAAACTGAGGTCAAGAAGCCATTTATGTTTACAATCAACCAATTAGACCAACCCTAACTGACTAAAAATACAAAGCACAGATTACTATCACACAGAGTGGCAACCAGGCCCAAACCTGTCTGCACAGTCTTCACAAGTGCTCTGCTCCAATAAAAACAGTACGAACGGCCAGTGTTCAAAATGGCTTACATGTGTTCAGGAAGTGACACAAGCATTGACATTTTAGTGGATTTCTTGTAAGGTTAATGTCTGCTACTGTTTGGCCTGCTATTGCTTATTACATATCACTTAGCAAGATGGACAAAACTCAAATAATGGCCCGGTTCCAGGCAGCTAAATCGTCTCCCACATCTCAGCTGTTCAAATGAATGAATGAAGTGAAAAGAGATGGCAAGTCAGTAGCCCGCTGAAATAAGGCTTTAAACATAAATCAGGACATATTATAGCTGTTTTTTTTTATTTCGATTTCATTCTGTTTTCATTTTACAAAACCATGTGTTTTTCGAGCTGTTGTAAAGATAATACAATTAACTGTAAAGGTGGGTAAGGCCTCCCAGCTTATATGCATACAAAGTATACTGATCAACTCGCACTTTCTTAATAGACTCCCTGTTGTAGTAGCAGCGTGAGTGATATAGATAAGAGGAGGCAACAGCTGAGCTGTAAACAGGCTAATGGTCACAGACTAAAGCCCGGTGAAAACGTGGCTTTAAGAAACACTGTTTTAAAGACATGGAGCTGAGACTATGAACCGGTTTTAACCTCAGAGGTAACTTTAACTACCCCCGCACAGCAGGAACCCTGTCAGTGACTAATGAGTTAAGAGGAAAAAAAATCCGAGTTACCAACTGACATTGCAGGCTCCCTTTAGCCGTTGCAGATGCTGGGCAGGGCGTGTTTCACTTCCAAACAAATCATTATGTGCATTATCGGGGTGGGTAGTGCCTTTACATTACTGGAAGGTGGAGCAGGCGCATGACCACCAGACTCATGACATGTCAAGTTACTCTTCTCCAACCCAAAGCAGGGTACACACAACACAAGTGAGGCAAGAAGGGTGGAAATGTGCCCCGACCGGAGGCATACAAACTTGTTTTACCCTTTAACAGCTTGTTAGAAGTGGGCTGGCTACTCATGAGCTAGCTGTGGAGCTAATATAATGTTGCGGCTGACAGCGGCTGACAGCTAGCAGCTAACGTTAGCAAACGGCTAACCTCGGCCAGCGACGTCTCACCGTTTAACGGTTGGTTCGAATGTGAGCCGTTATTCTGCGTTAAGAATGTAAGATTGCATCAAACATTAAATACCTTTAAAGAATTTAAGGGCCATTCCGTACAGCTCCTGCAGAGAAAAGCCCCATTTCCTCTCTATCGCAGATTTGGCAGACTCTCCATCTTCGCCTTCGTCGGCACCCGGCGAATCGGTCCCGGGTTCCGCGGGCTCGGGGTCCGGCTCTTCAGCCTGGCTCTGCTCGCCCTCCGGGTCCGGACTGAGGGTGAGGCCGTCGATGGAAACTTCGAGCCGGCTGGAAGAAGTAGCACTGTCGAGGTCGCCGCTCTGAACCTCTGTCGCCATCATGTAGACTGTCAGCTGAAGCAGCCACGTACCTACTTCCGTTTAGACTTGGCGGAAGTTCCGGGAGAATTTTTTTTTTTCGATGTAAATAATGACGAAGCCGGTAAACCAATAAATAGACATATTCACTAAGTTATGTATCCCACCAACAATTTGTCTCAAGATTTGTGGATATCGATAACAAATGTGATTATTTTTGTAAAAATGAAGAAGACAATTAATTTATTCACTTATTCATTTTTTTCTTTCTCCCTGTTTCGAGTGTGTGTGTGTGTGTGTTTTGTGTGCGCGCGCGTGTGTGTGTGTGCGTGTGTGTGTGTGTGTGTGTGTGTGTCTCGTTTTGTTTTTATGGGCTTGGGCATTACCTAATAAAGATATCAAACAAAACTAAAGAGGACACAATTTCACATCCATTTTATGAATGTCAGTATACTTTAGGATTCTGGGGGGGCGATTAAGGATTATATTGACACTCAAACCAACTATTCAATTAAGCTGAAAGCCAAGGACTATACTATGAAAACAAAAAGCAGAAAGTTCAGGACTGTCAATTTATTATTGTTAGTGGGAAAATTTCACATCCATGAATCCAAGTTCTCGAGGTCTTGCCCATCGTTTGAACTTTTCATGAATGAATTTAGAAAGTATTTTGAGTCTATCCATCTTATACACAATAACAAATGTGCACATAAAGTAGTATGCTCCAAGTGTTTTTAAAAGAAATCAGATTTTATTGCCTACCTTTTCTGTTCTATTTATTTATTATTATTACTTTAACCCTTTATACTGTTACCATGTTGACTGTATGAACAAATTGTGAGGTGAAAAGTGAAGTCAGGTCCTTTATGTTATCTTTATTTCATTATGATGTCTAATTGTTTTCTGTTATTGTATTAATGTCATACATGTTGTAAGTGATGCTTCCTATAAATAAAGTGATGTGGGAAAAAGAAAAAAGGCATATTTACTGAAGTTAAGTTAATTATTTCAATGTGATGAACGCCGAAATTAACAGCAAAAAAGAAAAGAAATACAACAATTATATACGCCTCTCCCATGGAGTGTGACAATAGTGATTTAGCTTAGCTTTAAGTAAAACTGTCTTTTCAACCTCTCTTTAACAACTTTATCTAGTTTCCCCTTTATGTCTTAAGTACTTTTTAAGTTTAAAGGTCCCCTCCACACATGTTTGAGGACATATGAAAATACTCTGCTTTGACTAATAATTTGTGTCTGATATGGTTTTCCATGAAAAAGTTCAATTACTTCCTTAAAAATTTTTAAAATGACATCTACTCCTTCTGCCTCATTAAAAATGCAATCTATTCATATGCAATACGCCACAGTGTCCGACAGTTCGAAACTATTACATTTAGCTATTCAGTACCAGCTTTTCCAACCCCTCTTTTCTGCTGATTTACAAAGTGAAATATTCAAACCATTAAGCTCCACTATTCCATCAAATTAAAATATTCTAGATGTTTTGTGCATAATTTTATACACATTTTCCCAAGATTCAGTCTAACATATTTGGAATATTTTAAATCTTTGGGATCTCCATTAAATTTAAACTGCTATTATGCTGTTTATTTCTTTCAGTAAGACTTTTTTTGCCTTAACATTCACAATTCTGCTCATAAGCTGTGTACATAATAACAACATCCATCTCCATTGTTACACTCGACCACTAATTTTGATCATATTCTTGCACCTCTACACACTGAGCACATTTTTATGAGGAAGCTATTACTGCAGCTCTATGAAATGAGTCAAATCAAATACACAAGGACTGAACTCATAACAAAGGCCCATAAGACAGCTGTGATTTTAACATATCCCTGCAAACTTGTGAGGATCATTTACCTGTCTGTTAAATGTATAGTGGTCAGGTTAAACTGTAGGTTAAGCCTTTGAAGGTGTCAATATGCTTATGTTTGTGTCTACAGAGGCAGCTGCCCACTGGAGATGGCCAGTACAAATCCACAAGTGTTTTTGATGTTTGACAGTGCAGCCTGCGAACTGTAATATCTGCATTAATCAACTTAGAACTGTCTACTTTTAATCTAATTAAAATGTAAAATCTCTATCATGAGCTGCCAAGTGGAAAATTATAACTCAACACAAACACCAAATGCAAAGGTGCCAATTCATTTTGTGCACTTGCAATGCTGAATTCCTAGTTTCGTTGGCTGTGACTGAAGAGCTTTGTGGCCAGAAATGAACGTATGAAGAGTATAGTGTTAATTTCATGATCTGATTTCTGATCACTGCCCCATTACAAAGGATCAGGAACTTCAACAGCCTGATTTTAGCATAGCAATCTGGTCTGTGCACACAGGCAATACCCAATTAGGGCCACCAGACAAAGCAACCTGTGAACTGTGAATGACTCTACCAACAAGCACATCCTACCTGAACAATGCTGCATGTGTCAAGGTACAGAGATCAATAAGCGCTGTTGTGGAAGTGAAATGACATCATGGCTATCCTATAATTTTCCCACAGAGATAAACAAGAAATTTACCAGCAATAAATTTTAGGTCTCTTTCATAACTGCATAACTGACTTTAAAACCCATTTTAGCCAAAAATCCAACCTACTTCACAATGACTTAAACCCAGTTACAGCTGTTTTCCATTAATCTGATGAATGGGGATGTGGTTAAAAGTCTTGCAATCATTTTGTGTTTTCAGTTTATATTTCAGCAATCATGTGAGCCCGCACCCAAAATGTAATATATTATAGCATATGTGCAAAAATCACTCAAAATATCACTATTCCACATCAGCTTGGATTGTTATTAAGATATGACCATCACATGTCATTCCTGCAAATCTTGTCCAAATACGTGGGAACAAATTAGCCTGTCTGTGGTGCTACCTGACCTCTTCACTTGATCCTCTCCCCGATTCAAATGACCAACTCAATAACAAGTGCCCAAGCCTGAGTACTTTTGAACCAGGTTTGTGTATTGAGTTAAACTTTGTTGTCACTGAAAAGGGGGCAGAAGGCATTTCCTACATACATCAGATTTGAGGAGCAGACCTCGGAGGACTTGAACATTCTTCAAACATAGTTTATATTCTTTGACATTTAATCCCAAGTGAGAGATACAGCATCAAAAAAGCCAACATTCACTACTATGTAAAATCATATACAGCCACACAGAAAAGTAATCTGGTTTTCAGGATACAAGTCAGACTAAATACATTTTGATCAAGCAATTTGAAAAAAAAAAAATTTAATCACCCACTATACTAATTTTGGAGAATATACTAAACAAATATACTCATTATCAAATATACAGTATTTCATCAGTTATGCATAAAGCATATCCTGCACATAGAAGTGGCCATATTCTGTATATATAAGCATATGCTGTATAATAAATTGTTAAAACGTTTTTTGCCTGAACATTTTATTATTATTATTGTTGTTGTTATTAACCGAATAGATCATTAGAAACAGAAGAAACTTTATTTCTGTTTCTGTTACTATCAAGCTACAAGCTGCAGCCCTTGTGAACCTCTGACCCGTTTAGGAAATGGCAGTTTCCGATGGTCTCTCTTTGAAGGCTACAGGTCCATTATGGCTTCATCCATTCCAAAGCGGATAAATGTTTTCTCTGTCGATGTGTATTGAGCATGCAGATTCCATTAAAACCCCTTTAAAGAGACCTGCGGCCGCTCCACCATTCAAAGTGTGATGCCTTCACACCTCCGCCGGCCTTCAGACGTCTGAAGTTGCTGCACGGCTGCTGCAGTGCCAGCCGGCACTGATGGCTGCCCCATTCACACATCCACACAGCATCACCTTTGATCACAGGGGGATTTAAGTCCAGCGAGTCCAGCACAGGTCTCAAACTCAATCTGAGACATCGAGGATCATGTCTGCTGTTCATGGGAATCTGCGCGTCGGGGATCTGAATCACTTCCAGATGTATCACGAAGGGGCTTTGCAGAAGAACAGCATGGTGAACTCAGGTTGGTGGCTGGCAATGCTGGGATTCTTACTTCATCTCAAACACGTTCATTGGCTCAACTGGCTGTGATACTGGTTTCAGAAGTGTGGCTAAAGATTGTGACAACCTGATCACATAAAAAAATAACGACATCACTGCTGATTCTGTGCGTAATTTACGCACAAGTTTCCAGTTTCGTTTCTCTTTGAATCCGGTTTATCTTGGTTGTCAACTAAATAATACGTGTTTGTTTTCAGATTACGGAGCCTCAGATGTTACAAACTACTTCAACTCTGCAACCTCTGTACCGAGGGCGGATAAATGTGTGGCAATACTGACCCACAGGAGAAAGAGGACCAACTTCACCCAGCAGCAAATTGAAGTGCTGGAGAAAGTTTACTCAGACACTAAATATCCTGACATCTACCTACGAGAGAGACTGGAGGCTCTGACCGGGCTGCCAGAGTCCAGAATTCAGGTAATGTCCACTTTAAATGCCACATAAATGAATCCAAAATAGTGGTATGATTATTTAAATAGGCCATTTGATAAAAAATGATAGGGGAGTAAATGTAGCCAGATACAAAACAAAACCGTTAATGCTTTTCTTGTTTCCCAAATTTCAGGTGTGGTTTCAGAACAGAAGAGCAAAGTCTCGTCGCCAAGTTGGCTCATCAGTGTCCATGAAGGTCGCCAACCCGCCTTCAGGCTTCAGCCAACTCCAGAGCAGGATGGGTCCCGAGAAAGGTGATTATTACAGCCATGTTTTGACTCTTTTGTCTCACTTTTTTTCACTTTGGAGTCAAGTGGACCTGCTCAATTGTAGTTTTTTCCCTCACATGAAAATGTAGTCCTTCAATTTCAGTCACATTTACTAATGAATATGGCAGTTTATTATTGAAATATCTTCCTTAATGTATTTTTACACCTGATTAAAAGTCACCTTAGTTTTCATAAGCTGCTTGAAAAACTTAAAAATGTAAAAACACAGCCATGTTTCTTAACGTTATGTTCATTCTCTTGCTTTTTCTTTCAGTTTATGACAACCACCATGGTGCTGAGGCACACAGGGTAGGAGGTTTTGGGCTAGAGGACAGTGTCAGACCAACAATGCACCAAAACACTGAGGACACACACAGGACCAGTCTACCAACCAATCCCAGCAGCTACGAACACACGGCTGTCTCCTGCATCTATGATAAGGAGGGAAGCAGAGTGAAGCCGGAGCAGATGCAGTGCCATGAGCTGAGTGTTAACGTCCCCTGCTGTAATGTCCATCTTTATCCCAAGGAGAACGAGCATCAGCCCAAAATCCAACCCACCATCACTGGAAATCAGGTTTCAAAGGTTCTGGTGGAATATGACAATTTCCCACCTAACAAGACCATTGGACCAGAGATGAAAGTGGTGATCCCTCCAATCCCGACCCAGAATAACTTCAGCAGGTCGTCACCAAAGGATACTGGGTGCCAAATCCAGTATCCCCAAGTGAGGGCCACAGGGGACAGGTTCAGTCACTTCTCCCCGATCCATGCCACTGAGGCACAGGACTTTTCTGACTCAGACTCTGACTGGGAAAACGAGGCCATGGCTGGCTTTGGTGGTTTTATGTGATGTATCATAAGAGCTGATATAAAGAAAGCTACATGTATCAGAAGAGCTGGTATACAGTTGTTTGTATGCATAAAATATGTTTTATTTATTGTAAAATTGTATTAAACTGTTGGTTGGTTTCATGTGAACCTTATTTGTAAATAAAGACTAAAAAGTAGAAGACCAAATACCGCTTTGCAATATTATGTTTAATATAAAAAGACAGGAACATTTATATACAATTGCCCTGAGGCACTCTCATATACAACTTTACAAAACTGAAAAAGGAGATTCTCTAGGAAAAAACTGTTGACTTGAGTTTTTAGGGTTACATCAGTGATGCAGGCTTAGTGTGGGGGAAGTTGCAGCAACAGCCATGCCAAATGTGGAAATGCTAAGATCATCTTCGGGAGTAAAAGGCATCAAAACCCCAGAGTTCTCCTTTTATAAAAATACCAAAATCTCTTTTCAGTGCACACAAAATTACAAAAGCCATTTCTGAATACACAGCAGAAATGTTGACGATAGTCCTAATAATCAGATATATTGTACAATTATCTACAATAAACAATTTTATAAAACATTCTTTAGCCTCCCCTGTGCTTACCATCAGTGGAGCAACAGAACACAACACTTACAGGGGGAAACTTTAGAGATAGCAAAATATTGTTTCAAAACCATACACACCTACTCAAAAAATAAATAAATATGGACTATAAAAACTGTAAGAATCGATGTTTGGCACATGAAACCAATAAATAACCATTGAGAGGTTGGAGATGTGGACTTGTGGCAATAGCGAAAGACTCTTTCAGGTTTGTGTTCAATTGGGTGCACAAACATTTTCATACAATAAAATTGGTGGGTAAAACACTTATGACATCCTCCCTCCCATCAGCGCTAAGCTTCAGGAAACCTGGGCAGAACTCTGAGCCTTTTCCACTGGGACATCCAAATTCAGACTGTATAGTGGTGGTCCTCGGCATCCACGTGGGCTTTTGTTTTCAGTCTTTCGACAGTTCAGGTGAAAGCACCGTCCCAAGAGACGATTTTAACGTGTGCATGCACCTGCGTGTGGTGAGGATGATGCAGGCGCTCAGACTGCATTGGTGTTGTTGGCAGCAAATGCATGCAGATTGCCCAGCTGACTAAGGCCACTCTGGATGTGTGCCACGTGGATCTCGACATTGTTCTGGAAGCAACTGTAAATATAGAGAATAACATAAGTGATGATTAATAATGCAGCTGACTTGGATAATAACAGGAAAAAGAATATTGTTCGTTAAATCACGTTTGCTATTAAAACACATACAAAACTATGAATAAGTCGCACTGTGTTGGTTTGAATCATGACTGCAGAAGTGTAGTAAACATTGCAGGGTCATTTACCTGAGGTTGGAGGGATCAATCGATGCCTTGATGTCATTAAGGGAGTCTGTTAGAGATTTGAACTCAAATGAATTCAGGTCTCCCCCATCTGCCAAACACTGAAACAACAGGTTATCAAAGTATTAGTGTATTATTTAATTGTTTCGTACATATAAAAAGGTGTTGAAGAAAGTTCACATCACACTTATTAACAAATTGATGTTGCTGCCAAATTTATAAGGATCTCTGCCGGTTGCAATATGCAATTTGCAATATGTTGCAAAATTAACTCACTGACAAGTTGTTTTGTTGGCAGGAGCTCAGTGTTTATATATCCTTTACCTTGATCTGTAGCAGCAGAGCAGTGAGGCGGGAGATGAGGTGTGTGAGGCTGGGGTTTGTCACACTCTGCTGTCCGTCCTTCAGGGAGTTGCTCTGCTGCACCATCTGCTGGGCCTCATCTTCACAACGCCGCCGCAGCTCTGTGGGATGGTCGGCTGGAACCATGCCCTGATCCGGAGCGAGCTGAACAGACACATATCGGTCATTCATATCTTAGACAAGGCTTCAATGCTTCATTTTTCAAGACATAAAATATTGCAGGTAACCACACTTAACCGTATTTAGCTTCAGGGGCAATAGTTAGTGGTATGACTTACCTCACAGCAGAACTGCTGAACTTCATGAAGCACCTTGTTGAGATCTTTATTGAGCTGTTCGAGCTCAAGCACTGTGGTAGCATATCGCTTCTGGAAGTCTAGGTCAATAGGCATGGAGTATGACTTCTAAATAGAAAAAAAACACATAGTTCAAGTTGAGCTTGATGTAGGCATCTCATTTGTTCACAAGCATTATTTTTAGAGTTGTGTTGATTGTACCAGTTTCTCTGCCTCTGTGTTCATTTCTTTTAAGTGCTTGATGTGCTCTTTCTTGATCATGAGGATCTTGGACAACCTTGTCTAGGAAACAAAAATAAGATTTAGTTAGCACCAACTGATAAAACTTTTAGGATGTCAGCTTTTAGTATTCAATTTGACAGGAAATATTTACCACTTGGACCAGGAACTTGACAGGAAATCCTCCCAGAGTATCTCCCTCAGCACCAGTCAGTTTGCTCCTCCATGGTGACTGGTTGATAAGAGGGTCATTGTCCTGTCATTAAAAATGGACAATGGAGTCAACTAAGAGATTTGCAAGTTTTCTAATAGTTCAGTAGTTGCAGTAGGATGCTACCTACTTAAACACTGAGGCTCAAACTGAATCAGTTGTTATCAGGACAGAAAGTGTACAGGTATAGCAGATAACACAAGAAATGAAGGTTTGAAAGATTTGTGCTGTAGAAAGCTTTTTCTATGGTGACATGACTGCACTGCCTGAACCGTTCTTATACAGTAAATCTCACCACTGACTGGCGCATTTAAACATTCTTTTGCATGCCTACATTTATGGTCTAAATCTACTAGATATTTGGAACTAAACCTTCTCAAAATGACTGGCTCCCTCACTCACAACCAGGTGTGTGTACAAGTTCTCACTCACACACACACAGCACATGTATATTTGTCATTAAATGTAGGGTCACAGTACCATGAGGACAGGAGTGGTGGCGGACGGGTAGGGCCCTCTAGGCGGAGTCATTAGGTTCTGCATGTAGCGTGTCGTCCGGTGCTTCTGGGCAAAGGCTGAAATAGGCATGGTCTCATTGGGCTCATTGCTCTGGAAAAACACAATCATCACCAGATGCTTAAAAATGTGTCATAAAAATCCTTACAGCTATTGTACATCTTTGTTTTTTGACAATTTCTTGTTTTATCATTCTTAGTTACACCGCATTATAATTTGTATATGGTAAAATGTTAAAAAAAGACTAAAGTTGTTATAACCTCAAAACTGAATGATATGAATGACAAGTAACATGCAAGTCTTACCAGGACTTCATAGTCAGGCACAGTGTGTGTTCCCAGGCCACTGCGGTCAAAGGTAACACGATAGGTGGCGGCACTGGTGTCAACTGCATCGATCTGCCCTGTGAACAACCCATCATGGACGCCTCGGAGTCGAGCTGTTGAGAGAGGCACATAAATGTCATATGGAACCCACTAAGTAAGAGGAAAACAACACTAAGAGTCTACGACCATGCTAGTGGCACTGTGCGACTGTACTTCAGCACAGCGGTGCTTTAGGCTATAATCTAGCGTCTTAGTATGCTACCATTAGTTATTTACAACCAGTGTTTCCCTTATATTCATTTTGCAGCGGCACACCACTAATATGTATCTGTTCAGCTCGCTCCAGATAAGGGCATGATTCCAGCTGACCGCCACTGAGTGTCACTGATAAAATTTCACACGATTTTGAGTCATCCTCCCTCTCCTCATTCTTAAAGGCTATCTACATGAATGGTACTGGTACTGAGTAGCGTAGCTCCGTTAAGGAATAGGGCAGTACGTAATGTGTGTGTGTAGCGAGTGTGTAGTTGGACGAGGTATTGGACGAAGTGTAAATTAAATCTGATGATGGTGTTACAGGAAAGGTTATGGGATCTACATCCATCCAGTAGTCATTGAGATACTACTGGGCCAACTGACTGATCGGCTGACATTGCCACCCCTCAAGCCATGCCACTAGCATAGCTGAAAAGTTTCACCTGCTAGGAAGACATCAGTCAAATACTGAAGTGTTAACAGGGATGCAGGTAATTCCAAGCTGCTGACAGTAGTGCATGTTCATATCAATCATCTTACCAGTGACTTTGGTTCCTATGATGAGTGGTAGGGGGATTTCATCAGGAAGGTCTTTGCAGGTCGACACGTCAGACAGTTTTCTTTGCTGCAGCAGGCGCATCTTCTGCCTCTTCTGTCTCAGTGCTGTCCGCTCTTCAGCAAAGAACGCTGATGAACACCTGGGCGGGACAAAAGAGCATTGGCCTTCATCTCTACACACTAATTCTTTGTGAGGTAACTGTGTTTTGAAAAATATATCTATATATAAAAATATCTGACAAGAATGAAGATTAAAAATGATGAATGAAAATGTTGTGCACGGGCTTTAAACCTAAAGATTGCAGCGTACCGTCTAGGTTTCCCCATCAGTCTCCTGATTGTTCCCCACTCAACTCTTGTCAGCTTTCTTGTTTTCAGGTTGGGGAAAGACTCCTTGAGACACAGGCAGAATTCATTGTCGCCCTCAAAGAGAGGTCTGGAAGAGAAAATAAAGGTCTTTTAGGAGAGAAATAGATGACAAAATATTATATGACTAAACAATGTAATTACAGGTGATCAAGAAGCTTGAACATTGTTAAGGCATCACAGAGTTTGCAGGGATATAATTAGTCTAAGTTCAAAGTAAAGGCTTTTCTTCTGGATTAATTTAACAGTTCTTGTATAAACAGATGATAAATTATGTGATGGTGTGTAATGTATTAGCTTTGATTTGCTCCTGGCATTGACTGTGCATTCAGCCAGTTGGTGAGCTGAGCTCAGATCACTTTCCGTTAATTTCCTCTATCTCATATTTATGTGCACCTATTCAAAATTAATTATTGTCCTCTGAAGGTGGAAGTGAGACTTTACCTGTCAATATTGGAATAGAACCATTCATAGATGCACCATTTGTGAGCTTTGGGTAGCTTTAGGAGGTTTCTTAATCTCAGCCCTATTTTCTGAGATGCCTTCTTATCAGGTGTCACCACAATAGAAAACTTCTGCAAAGAAAAACATTAATACAACAGTCATTCCACATTCATTCTGAATAAATAACATAACAGGTGCCTTAAGTAAGGTAACATTTATCCTTTAGTTGTATAATAAATTCTCATTTATTCTCCCACTATGACATGATATGTCATTTCCTGCAATTGGTTCACCCTTAGGTCCATCATTTACTTCTTGGGTCTGCATCAGAGCTGTAAAATCATCACCATAAACTGAGTGGTTCAACAGGTGTCTAGTGACAAAGCACCATTTTTAAAAGGCTTACAATGTGCACCTCACTGGCTTTGTAGATTCTGTTTGACAGGAAAAGCAGTGGTATGGAGTTGAATTCTACTCCATGTCACAGTCTCATACTTTCATCTAACAAATTAGAAGCCTCATTGTTTTCTAATATACTCTGTTTTGCCATTACATTGAAGCTGTTACTGCTGTATTAAGCTACTGCTGCTGACAGAACACTTAATACTGTTGCTACTTGACATTAAAAGCGTTCTACTAGCAAACCACCAGCAGAAAAAACACACAAAATGCTACCAGCTGGAGGTTGCTATTGCCTCCAATTAATTTTCTATAAGAAGTGTCAAATCTATTACAGTGCCTGGCAACCTCATCACATTCAGTGTGTTTTTAACCTCATAATAAATCCAATATTGGAAATGTTAACATAGACACTAAGGCTAACAACTGACAGGTAACTCCTATCTATCCTATCATGTCTCCTGTTGTAAGGGAGGAGTGAAGATGCAGTCACAGTTTGGTGGACAGAATAACTGCACACAATTACAAGCAAGCTGTTGTTTAGGATAACAAGGATAATTCCCTATTTAAAAAAAAGACTCTCCAACTCTGTACTGTGAGTCTCACATGGAGATAACTGTGGTGGACTTGGCTGTGATGTGATGAATGACTGAATCAAGAATGTAAATAAATGGTCAATATCAGACCTGGTACCAATAACTAACTCTGTCCTGTTTTGCTAGAGTGGGTTACATAAACTAGGTATTACCATTTTATGCCTGCTTAAGCCAAGGCCTACATAAGCAGTGGCAAATCTGCCACACAGGCAGACTCAGTGGCAGTTCACTTCCACTGTTGAATACTTTCTGTAGAGCGCCCACAACCTCATACAGCTCACACGCAATCACAAGGTGACTTCTGGGACCAAAACAAGCTCCATGAAGTAATGTTGTAGTGCCTGCCAAATATTATCTCTCTGACACTTTTCACACCGCCCTCAAAAGCAATGGGAGAGTGGGAGGAGACAAATTATTCAATATTTTCACTATGTAACACTTTCATGGTATGTAATTTTTACCTGTGGTGTGGTGGTGACCCTCTGGCTCCTCCGAGGAGATCTGGAGGGGAGACGCTGCTGTGGCTGCTCATCTTCCTCCCGAAACAAACGGCTCCTCTTTGAGCTTCGTGTGGGCTGGAAGGACAAATGTGGACTGGAGTTTATGAATAGTGCCAACAATGCTTTAACAAATCTATGTGTGCAGCATTAGTTTGTTACTTTAAAGAAATTGATTTAAAAGAGAGCTTGGACACCACGGAGTAGAAAAAAGAATATATGAAGAACCACATTTCTGTCCGTCCATTTTTTTTTTTTAAATTAGGGAGAGTTGGTGTCAACGTGAGGTTTAAAACGTTTGGGAGAGCACAGCATGCTACTCTGCTGCTACTACATGTGAAAATTATGCACATTTTTCAAAACATCTGCATTTCCACACCATGTCAAGTATTCGGATAGAAAAAGACAATCACAAAGAAACCACTTTACAGCGACCATATAATCTACACTGGATCAATCTGCAGAATAACACTTCCATATCCAACAACTGCTTAATTACTGAGTAACAGACAATTTCATTCAAAACTTAAGACTTGAGAAAGCTCATCATGTTTCTACAGTGATTTGTAGATTAAACACTGCAAATATGCCAATTCATATACTTAAAAGCATCAACCTCTTTCATTCTATGCTTCAAATCAGTGACGGCTTCAAAGAGTATTTCTTCCTTTAGCCAAAAAGGAGTCGAAATATGTATAAACCAAGACTGATATATAAACTAGATGTGGCTCAAAAGCACTTTTTCTCCCCAAAACTGACCACATGCTCTGATTTAACATCCAGTGATGTAACACAGGGTGGACAAAATCACTATAACTTATATTTTTAACACAATTCAATATAATGCCCATACAACAAATCCCACCTTGACCATTATCAATTGCATTTTTTAGACTGTTTATGAGTTGTATTGATTCCACTGTAAGATCTTTTTAGAAGCTAAGTTCTGTGTTGTTGTTGCAGTACTCGACTGGACTGTATAACCATTACTACTGTCTCAACAAAAGCTTTACATTCATAATATTGTGTGTGACTGAAGCTCCTCTAATGCTTCACCTTTTCACGTTTTAATCCTGACACCGAACTGTCGGTATGTCTCTTACCGTGTCCATTGTGAGGGAGGAATGTCGTCCCCTGGTGTTGTGAGCTCTTGGGAAGCTGTTCTTTTCATTCAGAGTGTTGGACAAACTGCCTTCTGTATGAAAAACCAATGCATATATTCAAGATGGTGTGAGGACAAAACCAAAGGTGAAAATACTCACAGTCAAACTTCAGAATTAAAACTATTTGCAAATCAAAGAAGATTCAGAATATTATTTCTACAGTATCCCAGGTGTCATCAGTCACAAATGTAAGGAAGTGTGGGTGGTCAGTGTAAGCTTGTCATTATATATACACTACTTTAAACAGGCAATAAAATTCATGTATAAGTCAACATTTAGGCAGGCCAGATCAAAATCAGCATCATCTTCTTTGGTGAAGTATGTTTAGGCATACAGGACTCTCAATGTACTTACACAGTACCAAGAACAAAAGTACAGTAAAATAGATAATGAAACTGCCCACATACCTTTTAGACTGACAAGTGCCTCTGCTGAAGAGCCTGAGGGAAATGACACATTGGGTTACATTAGATAAACACACATATAAAAACACTGCACGATGATGCAAAAGATTAGCTGTTAAGTTTAAAGTCAATGTAATGCGTTTATTTATTTGAGCAACCCCAATAAAACGTTTGCAAATTGCTGACGTCTATGAGAGTGTCCTTTAAACATTAGCCAGCCAGGTAACTTGAGTAAAATATACAGTAGCTAGCGCAGTGAGTTAGGCCTATACCCCCAGTTTGAGCTGTCAAGCATCAGCTGGACAGATCATATGGAAGAAATGTGCTAAACATGCTAGCGTTACACTATATTTAGTTACGTTAACTACGTTCGCATCGAGTGGGATGTCTTATTCAAGCTGTTAACGTTACCGGCCAGTTAACTCAGTCGGTTTCCTTTCAGCACCATGTCAAAATGATAGACAGCGCGTTACCGTGTAACGTTAACCAGCGCTAACTAACGATGAATAATATAATATGGAAGGTTGTACGGAAGACTGAGAAAAAAACTATGCGAAGCAAAACAGGCAGCTAGTAGCTACCGTGTGTATTTTTGACAGTAGAGGCGTTGTGGCAGCCCTTTTGTTGTTACTGAAATGACCTAAGGTTAGCAGACGTTAGCTCGTTGCTAAGCTAACGTTATTTGTTTACCCAGTTGAGCTGAAGTAACTTGCTCAACTCCAACATTAGCCGCCGTTAGCCGCTAACAAGCGTTAGCTGACTTGGACAGACCGGTCACATCTCTTTGCGTCTAAAAATAACTTTATGAGCTCTGCCCAAAACTTACAATATTCATTACACGAACAACTGTGGTAATTTATAACCAAATATGTATTTCACCACCACTGGACGGCTGCGTGTTTACAATGCAAAACTCCTTGAATTTGTGTTGTTACTCACTCTCGTCTAACAGCTGGTCCATCTCCGCCATCTTGAACTAGCCGCGCCGCTTTTTCAAAGACCTTGTCAAACTGCATTCTGGGTCGGGACGTTAACTGGAGGGCGATTTGAGAAATAAAAATCCTTTAATTTGCCCAAACGATACTTAGGGAATCACTAACTACCATTTATTCACATTAAATATGAAATTGACTTAATATAAATCCAACTTTTCTATACTAACCGTTGAGGGGAATGCTTGTAAAACTGAATCACAGCATCCCTCCATTGTTTCATACAGCACTTCAATTACTGCTGTTGCAGGTTTAATTTTTCTTGTATTTCATTCATTCCGGTGGAGAGGGATGTCAATTCTTTGCTCAAGGTTAAAGATCCCCTCTAGGCATGTAAAGATACTCTGCTTGGGACAATAATGTGTGTCTGATATGGTTTTTCCACACAAAAAAAGTATAATTACCACTTTTAAATCCTTAAAATTACATCTATTCTTTCTCCCTCATTAAAAATGCAGAATCTATGAATATGCAAACATTTAAGAAATTTAACTGCTAAACACAAGATGTCTCCCACATTCTCAGTGTATGTGCACTGGAGGCTTCAAGTTTCCACATCACACTTCTATAAGTTGAATATTGGACCAGGATTGGCTCCCAAACTATTTGTGATGTCACAAATCATACTCATGTAATTTCACCCCTTAAAATCAGATTTCAAGCGAACACAGAGAAACTTTCCACTTTCAGCAGATGAATGTGAAAACAGACTTCTAGTGTTGAACAGCGAAGCTCAAACATCCAACTGAAGGAAAAAAAAAACATATTTTCGGGTGGAGGGGGACTTTAAATATTTACTCCATGACTAACTAACCCAAACCCTGTTTGGGCAGTCATACAGAGCACCACATTACCACTAATCCAATCCACTAAATTTGTAGATTTCATGAAAAACAGCATTTCTGGTAATAACAATTCCCATGGCTATAGACCATGGATGTATTATACAGTAGACAGCTAGATGTCTCGTGGTTAATGGGAGTTTTTTCTTATCTAAATTGAGAAATTGGAGGATGTCATATGCTTAAAGATTGTTAAACCCTTTGAAGGACATTTTGGATTTCTGATTTTGGGCTACATTCATAAAATTGACTTGACAAGTAGGTAACCACCCAACCATGTGTCAGCAAGCTTCCATCTTGCAGAAGTCCTTCAGTAAGCTCACCAGCTCCTGGAGTACTTATCAGTGGCTGACCCTGACCTATGACCTCCAGCGAAGTTGAACAGGAGAAAAGCAATTATCCGCAGGGAATCAATCAAGTACCTGATTACTTCATGCAGATTAGTTTCTAAATAGAAATATCCCAACATGTTCAAACATACAGCGCAACAACACACAACAGAATATTAGACATGACATTTTTCAGAACCTTGAATGTTTTATTTTGTTTGAGGTAAGCAAGAAAAGAAACTATGAAAAATGTACCATATTACATGGCAGTGGTTTCTTTTACAGAATACTTGGCGTAGACACTAACCGCATTTTTTTTCCTCCATACTTTTTTTTTTTTTTCCATTTTCTGCAAGGAAGACAGCTTGAGAGACAAACAACAAAACAAATATATACATGTCAACCCCTTTTACAGTATCTTTGAACCCAGAAGTCTACAAAATGTCCATTTAGTTGCTATTCTGGGAAAACCCTAGCAAAATATAAACACTGGTGTGTGTGGATGTCAGCAAAAAAAACTTGCAGTACGTCTTAAACTTGCAGTACTACGCCTCATTTACTACAGGTTTATTAAAGAATGAAGAAATAACACTCTTCTCAGATTCAAGATGACCACATGTGAGACAGAAAACATTTTCTGAAGTTCATTTCTAAACCAAAAGCTTTTTATGTAGAAAGTATGTATGCTTCAACCACTGTATTGAGCTGTGATAGGTATGCAGGTACCTAATGAAATACCAAGGAAGGCTATCAGCTAGTAGACCTGATGAAAAAGTAATAAAGTGACTAGAGATTTCCAATGACCATTGTAAAGCGTGGTATAGCATCACTCCTTTGCCAAACATCTTCTTGTTGCAGAGAATGAAGCCCGGGCATTTGGAGGCGACAGTGGTCTTTGTTTTCACTGAAGAGGGTTCGGACACATCCTCTCTCTCTCACCACAGGGACGTCTGGTAGTTAAACTTGACCTTCAGGAGATACTTCATGTTGATCTGCGCTACGTCATACACAATGTACCTGAAGGAACAGCGGTTAAGGACAACAGGGAATATACAGATAATAGCACCAATGGTGAGATCATTGCATGCAAAAAAAAATAAAAATAGATGATTCAAAGTTGGAGATCATGAACTTAATAACACTGATGGCCCTGTAGCGTCTTGTGAAGGAGTCTGGTTATGACAAAACAGTGCAACACCAAATAGAGAAACTCCCAACTTTATTTTATTTTATTATTACCTATATTGATTATTGAAGTGATCAGTCCTATTTTGCACACCTGTAAGACAAACTGTGATCTGAGTATTTTAGGCCTGAGCCTGTTGCACATTTTTATGAGCCTGATCAAACGCTGAGCAACCGAGTGTGCAGTCTCTAAACACTTGTGGTTTAAGTGGTTTATTTTTACAGGTATGATTTCCTGTTTGTATTTTTGCCTCATGTTAAACTCAACCTTCAGTCTAGTTTAGTGATTTACATGCTTGTTGTGGCCACAGTGGCTGATTTAATCCAGGTATGAAACACAGTTGGTGTCTCTGAGTGATCTACGGAAGCTATGCTGAACAGCAGAACAGACGTCTCCCAATGTGAACAGACACCCAAGATTCAACCTGCACATTTCTATGAATATTATTAAAGAGTAAATTATAAGTAGAAAAACTTTGAGGCCATTTGGCAAAATTATTATGAATTTCATGGGCCAGAAGGTGAGTGTTAAAGTTGAAGGATACTCGTTGTACAGTAGACTTGTGTCATCAATGTTAGTATGGACTCCTTTTCCCAGAGGCACTTGCACCCCGTCTAAAGTGACAGCAGCACTTGAATCAGGAGCAGTTCGACCCAAACCTGCAAAGAAAAAAAAAAAAAAAGAATTAAGGTTTAAAGCAGAGAGGAAACCAATACTTCAAATTATCAAGAAGCACTTAAGTTGCCACTTGCACTGCTATAATAATCAAAGTGTTAAAGAATCAGCTCAATAACACGTTCATTTATCTTCTCATAGCACATTTTTTAAATCATTGTTCTTGAATTACTGTGTTAAGAAGATTGTGTTTTAACAGGAACATGAACAAAACCTTTGAAACCAAATTCCTTTTTACTTTTTATAAGAAACTTACAACAAAATCTGTCATAGTGTTTCTCACCTTTAACACTGTG
Organism: Scomberomorus guttatus; assembly: GCA_038419695.1. Classification (NCBI taxonomy): domain Eukaryota; kingdom Metazoa; phylum Chordata; class Actinopteri; order Scombriformes; family Scombridae; genus Scomberomorus; species Scomberomorus guttatus. The sequence goes on from CM076462.1 coordinate 14,833,716, forward strand.
CTTGCCCTTAGGTAATTTTGTGATGTGGGATGCCTTCTTCAATTCATGCCTGCATTTAAAAAAAAAAAAAAAAAAAGCAAGACATTCATTTACACCATCACCACAACAAGAAAAGGTTGATATTTAGGCATTGTTTGTCACTTACATGTTGCCGAGGGCAACTTCGGCCAGCAGTAGGAGGCCTACAGGGTCTGACTGGGAGGTGTGACAGTAGTTTGCACTCTTGGACACCATGTCGGCAAAGTACACACCTTTGCCGAACATGTAACCAGTCTAGAGAAAAGGAAAAGCAAAATAGCAATGTAATACAGAAATTAACAGGTATTCATTTGTTATTATCAACAACAAATCTGGGTGCAGCTTCTGGTTGCCAACAAAAACTCACCACTGGGGCCTCTGGCGGGGCAATGCGAAGACCCTGAGACAAGATACCAGCGTAGTTGGTGGTGCGCGAGCCGTGCCACAGTAGCTGGCGATTGTGTAGCTCTTTGAAGGGGCGGTACCGTTGTTGCTCTCCCTCTCGAACGATTTTGAAGATCTAAAAGACGAGAAAAAGTCAGGAAATACAAGCGACTGATAATTCATGCCCTACAGGAGAACTGACATAACGTTTGTGATAGAATTACTAATTATAAGCATTTAATCATGTTAAAACTTTTTCCAATAATGACTTACTTCTTCCACTTCCAGTGTGTAAGTGTTGTGTGTAGCAGCGTGGGTGTTCTTAACATATTGCATAATGATCTCAGCCTCGTCTGTGGCCTTGTCAACAACCTGTGAAATAAACATATCACAAAATCTTTCCATACATAATCTCTTCATCCGTTGCCCATCTGAGCATCATTCTAGAGAAAAATATGCACGATCCTGCACATTATCCACGTGTTACACTCCTGACCTCAATATTGGTTTTGAGTTTCTCATAGTTGATGTCGATGGGATCGTTCTCGTTGTCCTGGGCTCCTCCTCTCAGCAGGCTGTATGCCACCTCGATATCCAACAGGTTGTCCAACATCTGAACTTTAGCCTGGACAGTGATGTATGCAGATGTTATAAATCCATTTGGGTGTGCAGATTCTGCACTGGGTTCATAGGTAAGATGACAAAACAAAGAGAGAAACTGTACAGTATGTGTGTCCTTACTTGAATGTAGTCCAGCGTGTTGAGCAACGGAGGTTTTTTCATGCCAAAGTCGTGAGGTATCAGGGTGTAGAAGCGATTGGAGAGATCCAATATCTGGGCCTCAGGCACACTATTTGACACGGCCTAAAACAAGAAATAATACATTCAAAGCGTGTCAGGAGGAGCATTATGTTGGTTTATCACGGGAGTCCAATTTCATCAAAAGGGAGGGCAGAAAAGGAGAGAAATGTGTTGATGTAGGTGGAACAGGGACAGAAAGGTGAAAACTTGAACGGCCCTCCAGGAGGTGCTGTTTGTTTACTGACCTGCTGTACGTCAGTGAGGAGAGCGTACGCACTCTGAATCTGCCTCTTACTCAGCTTTCCCAGCGGCATCTTTTGGAGGTCAATCTGTAGACAGGAAAAAGACAGGTTCAACTAAATAAACACAATAATCATCACCTTCAACTCAGCAAGGAAAGAGTAGAATAGTGTAGCAAGAAACTAAAAACATGCTGAAGGAATTAAACTTGACCTGTCTAATCATTTTTCCTCTGACAGGTAGACGCTCACATTAAATCTGCAAACAATCTGAAAAAAAAGCCTTACCTCAAACTCCACCATGGCCTTCTTCATGCTCTCCACATCAAAGATGATCTTGATCAGTTCCTGGACAGGTCTGGCCAGCTTAGACTTGGTGCCAGCGCTGGCCGTCAGCCTCTTCACCGCTTCCTCGTCCTGCTCGGTAACATGAACGCCGCACAGACAAACCAAATCCAGTCAGGCACAGAAAAACACACTGTGGGATATCTCCTTTCCTAGTTTTGTGCGTGTGTGTGTGTGTGCGTACCTGTCCGTAGTCGATCTCTAGCGGGTAGAACTTATTGGGATATTTGGTGAAGTTGGAGGCGCCCCAGTTGTTGCCTGTCTTCTCCTTGTACACACCCAGGAAGTTGTCCAGGGCTGAGTTCTTGTCGTGAAATTTGTCCAGCTTGTTGCCTCCGATGGTCGTACCTACTCTGCCCCAAGACCTGAACACCCAATACCTAAACACAGATGACAGATGGGAAGTGTAGTGTAAATACCGTTATTGTAAATCAAATTAGTGTCTGAAGTCTCTCTAACTGAGCAGAAGTGCATTTTAATAACCTCCACACAACAAAAGAGAAAATGACCTTTTCTGTACGTCATCCTCCAGCAACTGCAGTTTATAGTAGGAGTTCGTTCCTCTGACGATGTCCACAAGGCCCAGTGTAGCGCTGTACATTTTCCCACTCTGCTCCAGGACGTGAGCGCTGTTCTCCAGACCTGAGAAATTGAAATCAATCAATCAAGTTCAGAGAGAGGAAAAAAAAAAAAAAAGGACATAGATGATTTTCCCATGTAAGGCACTCATGACTACCTGAATCTGGATCCACAGCAGCTCCTCCTTTGACTGTGAGTTTCATCTTCTTGGCTTTGCTGCCACCTGTAATAGAGTAGATGCAATTATTTGCAAAGTAGTATTTAATGTACCTGAAGTTACAACTATTTTCAGACCAAATCTAATCAGATCACATAAGAGCGGTTAAATTCTAAGGGATTAAATTCAGATGAAACGTGACCGAAACACATGCAATAACAATATTTTCTAAGTATTTTATTTCTATAGCTTTTACCTTCCTCCTCCTTCACTCTGCCTGTGCTCTTGGTAGCCAGCGTTCCGGACTTGGAGGCGGCAGACTGAGCCGGAGCCTCGACTTTGACCTCTGCCCCCCAGGGTGAGATGGCGTGCAGGGAGACCAGTTCCTGGAGCGCTTTGCCCGACGACTTGATGTCTGTGAGGAAATCTTCAGAGACCACACGCACGCCGGCGTCCCTCACTTCCTCCATTTTCTTACTCATCTTCTCCACCTCCTCTGTAAAATGGAAATGTTATAGAACACATTATTATTATCCTGAATTTGATTCAATAAGCTTTTGAATAGAACTAAGGGCACCTACTGACCCTCGTATTAACAATCAGTTTGTTGACTGTTTGTTGGTTACTCACTCTTGGTGCTGAGGCAGAGAGACGCCTTATTGGCCGTGCCGGTAATCTTTCCCCCCAGCTCCTCCACAGCAGCCTTTAGATCATCCTTACTCTTGGTGAGTTTGCCCACAGTCAACAGTTTCATACCAGTAAGAGGCTTGTCTGTGGGACACAAACACATACATATTTTAAGTCCTTTTTTCGATGTCAATAACATTGTATAGATGTATTTCAACTATTTAGACAATGGTAGTTTTGATTTGTTTATTATTATTATTATTATTATTACATTTATTTAAGATTTTCTCATGAATTCAAGATATATTTCGGTATAATTTACCATAAAGTCCAGATTAAAATAAGATGTTTTGAATCAAATCACAAGCTCAGCTTACAGATAGGATATAAAATGTGAATGAATTACATTATGTCAATATTAACATACTCCTTTAGGTTTCCTCACTTACCTGAAGGTGCTCCCTCTGGCAGTGGCTTAGTCGGGGCGCTGGATGCACTCGCCAGGGGTTCGGCTTTGGCTGCGGTCAGGGTTTGGGTGGGAGCCTCCTTGGGGTACAACCTGTCCTGTCGCTTGAACTTGAATTTTTTCAGGAAGGGAACCTCGTGGAATTCCTGAAACGAGAAATAGGGAGGAGGAGGGAGGATTTTCTTAATCTTGTCAGCTATAGCACCCACTGATTTGTTAGAGATTTAGTTGGTGAATAGCTTAAAGACACTCTTCATAAGAAAGACTTGACGACACGACTCCTGCTCGCTGACTACGGCCGGTCATTCAGGCAGGAAATTCATCCTCAGCCAAAGTCGTCCTGAAATGAGGTGACCTACCTTGGGGATGACCCAGTCTTTGCGTGTGGGTGTTGCAGTTTTGAACACGCACTTTGTCCAGGCTGAGATGTCCCCTTTACAGTAATAAGCGTCACCCTTGAACACCAGCTGGCCCGTGCACTCCTTACAGGCCTCGAGAGCGCCGAAGGCCATGCCGTCGGCCAAGCAGTCGACCACCTGTCAGAGTTAAACAACGCTTGGCATGAAACAGATCTAACAGGAGCTACAAATTTAAAAGTAATTACATTTGATCATATAATTTCCTGTCAATGCACAACAATTAGAGCTACAGTTAACACATAACATGAATTTTCAGTTGCATTTTCAGTTCCAGCTAAATTAAACCACTTCAATATGTCTGTCTGCATTTTGTTTAATATCAATATATTATCAGCAGAGGAAATAAAAGCTGCCAAGTAAAAATGAGGCCTGCTCACATTGGACTCTCCAGAGGGAACCTCCTGGCTATTTGCAATCAGCAGCTCCTTCATATCGTTGGTTGAACAGTACTTCTTCAGCTTGTCTTTGATTCCCCAAATCAGCTGGCTTTGGTTCTGTAGATGCACCATTTGTTAGGCTTTGTTGACATAATGTGAGATTCACTCAAAAATATGAAAAAAAGTACCTTCAACTGCTCTTCCAGCTTTGTCTTTTTATCCTCTTCCTCCTTCTTCTGTTTCTTTGACGATCCATCCACCGCATCAGCTTTACGCTTTCTGTAAGAGCAAACAGATGTTCAAAAGAGTTTCCTTCCAAACTTTTTTCCCCCCAACTTTTTAATAATTCTGCATGGACAAAAAAAAAAGGAGAGTGAACAGTGAAGTGTTCTGGAACAAAAGATCCAAATTAACTTCATAATGAGGCCAAAAGGGACACCGGATGTTAGCAAAGTATGGGAACAAACAAGCCCGAATCTGACACCTTTATTCATTAGGCAAATTCATTAGGGCCCCGTCAGTTAATGGACACACACACACAAGCTGGTACATGTCTCCACAATCCCATGTGTCATTGCTGATATCATCCACCTTGACCCCCCCCAACCCCCACCTCCACCCCAAGAGGCAGACAGACACACATCAGCATGCACATTTTATTAATGACCATCCAGTCTCCCTGTCTGATGACAAACATCCCTTATCAGACAACAACTGACATCCAGGGGGAGGATGGGGATTCTATAAAAAAGGGTCCTCCAGTCTTGCCCGAACAGGTCATCGCTAATGTGAAGACAAGTGTAGCGTGTCAGGACGGCTGCTGTCATAATATCACATTTTTTATTAAACACATCCATACTTCTGGAGACTGGTGAGTTATTTTACTGCTTTCATGCATCTTATTATCTGAGTTAAATGTCTGCACAGTGAAGTTTGAGATGTTTAATCTTTTATCTCTTTTTAGGACAACTATGGAGAACACCAGTGCTCTGGTGACGTTCTACCTATCCCATCCCTCTTCCTCCTCTTCCCTACAACCTTTCTGGAACTCCTCAACTACCTCCTCTGTACCTTCACCTCCGCCTGCTGACCAGGTCATTTTCCCTAACGTGGCGTACACGGCGGCTGAGCTCGTTATCGCCTTTTTCTCCACCGTCGGCAATTTACTGGTCTGCGCTGCTGTGGGACTCAACCGCAAGTTACGCACCGTCACTAACTACTTCCTGGTCTCGCTCGCGGTCGCCGACATCTGCGTGGGCACGATCGCCATTCCTTGCGCCATCCTGACCGATATTGGTTTGCCGCGTCAAAACCTCTACCTGTGTCTGCTCATGCTGAGTGTTTTAATAATGTTCACGCAGAGCTCCATCTTCAGCCTGCTGGCCGTGGCTGTGGAGCGCTACGTAGCCATCTTCATGCCCCTCCGCTACCAGGTCCTGATGACGGCTCGCAACGCCGTGCTGGTGATCCTCGCCACATGGGTGCTGGCCTTCCTCATCGGGCTTGTGCCTCTGATGGGCTGGCACAAGACGCCACCTGATTCAGGCTACTGCTTCTTCGTCTTGGTGGTGGACATGACCTACATGGTCTACTTCAACTTCTTCGTGTGCGTGCTGACACCCCTGGTCATCATGTTTCTCATCTACGCCCAAATATTTCTCACCGTCAAGCGGCAGGCGCGACGCATCGCTTCCGAGCAAAGTGGCAGAGGGGAGGGGCAGGCGAGGGCGGCGGCAAGCATGAGCCGCGAGATGAAGACGGCTACGTCGCTCTTTCTGGTTCTTTTCCTGTTCACCATCTGCTGGATCCCGCTCCACATTATCAACTGCTTCCTGCTGCTCTGCCCTCGCTGCCCCGTGCCGCTCGAGCTGCTGCTCGCTGCCATCATCCTGTCGCATGCAAACTCCGCTGTCAACCCCTTCCTGTACGCATACACAATGACAGCTTTCAGGGACACCTTTAAAGCTATCTTCTTGTGCTGCAGGACGATGGGAGACAGAGAGGCTTTAAATGTGGCCGGTGGTGGCGATAGAGGGGGTCCGGCTGCCCGAAACACACACCAGACCTGAGACCTGAGACAGCTTCAATCCTGTTCTTCACAATCTTATACAGAAAAGTACTGTTCAGCACTGCAATTCAAATTTGAATAAAAGATTAGTATCACTTCTTCCTCGTCTCACCCTTCAGATTTGACAGCGGGGAGTCTCTTCTTCAGCTCCTCCTTATCTTCTGCCCGTAGCGCGTTGAAACCCTTCAGCTGAGCGGCGCTGTATTCAGGCTTGAAGGCCAGCTCCTCCCTGCGGCTCACGAAACACGCTGTGTGGTACCAGCGGTCGATCAGGCCCAACTGAGGTTTCTCCGGGTCCACGGTTTTCTTAGATACACGAATCTGATCCTGAAGGAGAAGCCGGATGATCACAGACACTTCAGTAACTCACTGGAACAACCCACTACGATCAAACATACACAAATATGTAATATTTATGTCATAGATATATAGTATTTATACACACATAAGATCTATTTTATATAATTTACTTGCAGATTGCAGAGAGAAAGCTATTAATCGTACTAAAAAATGTGACAGTAGAAACATTTGAACATCAACTCTGGTGTGTGCAAATAAAAGTTTCTACCAACCTTTTCTATTTTCTGCTCGCAGCCTTTGCATGTGCTGCGGTTCGACTTGGCGTATTCCACCGCAAAGTCATTCAGTGTCTTCTCTCCTTTAGCTCCACTCTTCTGGTCTCCTTTTCCTACCAAGAAGCAAGTTTTCATTTTCATATCAACTATTAGTGATCCAGGAATTAAAGAAACAACATAACTGAAAAGTGTTCTGATATTTTACCAACCTCCTAACGATTAAAGGCAAAAGCAGAGTACTGACCTCCAGTAGCGCCGCCACTCTCAATGGCCTTTTTGACCTTTTCCTGGTCCTCCCAGCGGAGGTCAGAATACCCAGCGATGTCAGCCGTGGACTGAGCTGCCGCTCGCTGCCAGAAGCAGGAGAAGTGGTGCCAGTGGGGGACCTTCCCATCAAACATGGGTGACTGCGACACAAAGAACAAACAGGACAAGTTTAATGTTTACATAATGTTTAGAGTGAACAACAGCTCACTAGAAACATCTTTAACTGGGACATTTTTCTGTGGATATTGCTGAACTAGTGAGGGGAAATCTTTATTTTGAATGAATCGTTTATTTTTCAAAACAGATAAGAGTAATATTTAGGACACTCGGCACAAAGTGTTCCTTATTTTTAAAGGAATCATGGTTAAATGGCTAAATTACTACCATAGTGTCTCATCATTGCTATAACTATAGCATAAAACCTCTGTGTGTACATTTATGCTCAGGTACATTACCATTAGCTATAGAAACAGGAAGGCTAATAGTCTCCCTTCAGAGGAAAAACTTTATTTGATTGAAACTGAAGTGTATTTTATGTTTTATGTTCTCATTATATGATAATTTCAGGGCTAAACTTTATAATAAAATGTCGTTAATCTCTAATGATTCCTTCTGGTTGGATGATTACAGAAGACTTGAGTCGTGTTTTAGAAGAAGAAGCTGTTTTGTAGCAGTTTTTTGTAAAGTTGTAGATCTTGGGAGAGACCAAATGTTTTTGTTTGCACTGTAATGCTGTTGTTCTTTTCTGACAGATGTTTCATTGTCGCAGTGGTATTTTTGGTGCCCACGTGAAGTCCACGGGCACTCGTGCGCGCATTACATCATAATCAACCACTAAAGTACCGGCAGTCGATAAATTTGATTACTTACTGAAATGTGGTCATTCATTAAAATGTTGCAAGCAATAAACAATCCCAGCTATGAACCTGCGCACACGCCGACTGAAATCTAACAAGCTGATTCATTTTAGTAAGTTTGGATCAGCTTGAAGAGTCAAGTGATTGGAAATCTGGAGCTGCTCCACAGGCCATGAATCAGGAGGCTGATTTTTGTGCAGCCTCATAAGGAGCTTTAGCTTCTAAGTAAATTAATTCCTTTGCGGGGGCAGCAGCTAACTTTCATGGATCCCAGGATGCATAAAGACAGAGTGAGGCTTCTTTTTTTTTTTGGTGTGAGGTTTGTGCTGCTTTAATCTGATGTCCTGGATGTAACCGTGCCATGCTCTCCCACTGTGCTACTCTTAAATGATACCTCCTCATTTAAAATGAACATGCTTGAATACACATATTCTCTAAATGTTGGATGCTTGTGTCCTGCAAATATGATATGGAGATCAATAGGGATGGGATAGGATGGGATGGGATGGGATGGGGGGGGTGGGGTTGCCACTAGGTTTTTTTTTTTTGGTTTTTTTTGTTTTGTATTGTTGTTGTTGTTTTTATTGTGTTTTGTTTGTATCTGAAGCAAAATGAACCATAAAAAAAGTTGATCACACACACACAAACACACACACACACACACAAAAAGAGAAAAGCTCAACGGCTCTTTGTGAGCAAGATTCAATAGACAATGTCAGCCATTTAAATGCTAACGTGGGCCTAACCAAACACAACTGAAACCACACTAAAAATCATATATACACACAGTACGCAATGAGTTGATTAATAAGCACTGTAGCGCAGAAAAGCCACATCATTTCCACAAGATATCTCCCTGGTAGTAAGCCAGCTAACTGAGCAGGTTTCTTCAGACGCAGTGGTCCAGACGTCGTTCAGTTACCTGCACCATGATGGCCATCCTCAGCGAGTCTTTAGCGATGTTTTCTTTGCATTTCTTGCACGACGCGCGGCCGCTTTTGGCATATTCTGCTTTGTACAGCTTGTCCTCTTGGGAGTCTGCCATAGTTGTTCAGTATTAAAAGCAACAATTTAAATCGACTGACTGTGAGGCGAACTTTCTCCGGATGACGAGGAGCCACAACAATCAATGCGCAGCGCACGCAGAGGAGAGAAGCCCGCGTCCCCGCACGCCGCCGAAGAGGGTAGACGTCAGTAAAGAGCTCTCACTCTGTCGCTGTTTCCACACACCAAAACGTAAGGTAGCAGTAATTACAAATCTCCACTCAACATTTCACTGTGTAACAAATTTTTACTTGTTTTTTTTTTTGTTCCTGCCTGGGTAGTAAGTGTTATTTCCTAATTGCTTATGCCTAAAAAGTAAAGAATATGGTTATTTTTCCCTTTAAAGTTAGCTTTTGTGATCTGGACAATGATATTACTGGGAAAACAGGCAAATTTGCACGTTTTCATTCACATAAAGTCAGAAAAAAACGACATGAATCACCGGATACGATGATGGGAGACTGATGGGTGACAGTGATTTACAGTATAATTGTAAATCTTGAAAAACTAAATCTTTTGTGGTCACTTTTGTATAACTTTGGTATATATACGTGTTCATTTTGCACATTTCAAAATGTCATTGTCCAGGTCACAAAAGCAAAGTTTGAAGGGAATAATAGCCATTTTCTATACTTTTTAGGCATAAGCAATTAGGAAATAACGCTTAACTACCCAGGAACAAAAATTGTGTTACATAGTAAATTAATCATAGCTTCAATTAGTTCTCTGAAATTAGTCACCAAAGTATATCAAAGGTTCACATTTTTTGAAGTCTGTCTTATAATAATCGTCAGGTCCCACTATGAACATTGTAAGAAGTTTTTCTTGCTGTAATCATTCTCTCTGTTCATATTGGCCAATAAAAGACCCATTCTCAGTGTGCTTACCATGTAAGTGATGAGGGGCATAAATAAAACAGCAACAGGCAATCCTTGGTTAGACACACACCTTGAATCTTTAATCTTTTTTATTTTATTAGAAGCGTTAAAAGAATTAGTCTCAGTTATGTAAATTGGGTGCTGAGTCAATTTTTTTCATGAAGAATGTAATGCTAGGGGGGGTCTCAGTATTTATAAAATCTTGGCCCAGGTGGTGGATAAAACTTCCTCAAGTTTATATTTACATATTGCCTATTGTTTATTGAAGTTGACTTGCTGTGTCAGGGCCTTTAGCAGCCAGACCGGTTGATTTATGTAGTGTTAATGTTAATTCTTCTGTCTCTCTATCAGGAAAAATCAAAGGTAAGAACATAGAGGTTAACCCTCAACACAGGCCCCTTTTTCCCACCATCGTGTGATTCATCTTCGTTATATTGACGATCAGCAGAATACCCGCGCTAGTCGCAGCCAGGACTAATCGAGTCTAGACAAATCGTTCAGACTCTGAGAGGAAGCAAAGTCAGAGGCAGAGAACATACTGGACCACTGTTCAACTTAGTTTTGTTTTTAAAGAACTGGACTTTGTTTTTTCATCCCAGATGAGGCTGAGACAGACATGTTAAAATGAAATAAAAAACACAATATGGTCCCAAATAGCTCAATCTGCTGTCGGCTATTTCATCTTTATCATAGCTATCACATTTTTATCCATTTTGCCTTTTTTTATGTAGCCCTTTCCGTAGGTAGTCTGTACTGTGATAGTGCAGTGGTTATTAGATTTTCATTCGAGCAAACAAGCACGCTTGGTTGGTTGGTGCCTGCTTGGTTGGTGCCTGTGTTGCTTCAGAGTCACGAGGGTCATGCTGGCTGTGGCTGACATAGCTGATCTGCTTGGGTGGAGCAGAGAGGCCTGTCCCTGGTTCTTGGAAAACTTATTGGTGGTGTTGTCAAAATTATACTCGTGCTTTGTTGGCTTAGTTGGCAGCTTCTACTGGAGGTCACAGATTTTGCAGATTTTTTTTGCTGCAGTGGAAAGATCATAACAAAAAGAAGAGATTTTGGCACTAAAAAGACAATAACTTTGAAAAATATTGATTTGGTTTGACTCATTTGGACGGCTGAAGCTTCATAAACCCATTTGCAGTTTGGTAACATTTTGGCCCAACAAGTTACTGGTATTATCATTATTCATGATGCAAGGTCTCTATTATTTCCACATAACACAGGGTGAAGGGGGGGTTGAGCTTCATAAATAGGCTCACATCACATCAGAATGAATCATACGGACGATCAGATGAAAACGAACCTTGTGGCTATATATGACACAGTCACATCACATCGATATGATGTTATATGTTAATTAAAGTGTCTTGTCTCTGATAAATAAAGTAAAATGAAATACCACCACTCACAGTTTCATTGCCGTCACTGATTTTATTAGCCGAAAATGTAGACTATCAAATGTTTGAGTAAAAATTATGAAAAAAATAAGCACAATATTCCCGGGGAAAATGAATGAAACACATTATTAGCATTTTTTTGCTGTTACACCATTACATTTCCAGAAAGCCAACCTTTTAGAAAACACGGCCCATTAATTCTCTTAATTATATAAATCTGAAGTATTTGACATACTTGGATGAGAACTCTCAGTTACTTTTCTTTGCATTTTGATCATGGATTAACTTCTTTTTTTTTTTTTTTTTTTTTACATTTTTGAGTTGAACTTTACTTGAAGTTAAAACAAATAAAAACAAGTCGAATACACAAAACACGTTTTCATAGACACATAGACACAGTCAATATGCGACAGACCTAAAATATAAAGTATAATGGAAAAAAAACAACAATTCTGTGTCCTTTAGTTTTACAGACGTATATAATAACAGGAATCATATGTAAGGAGAGATCAGAGCCACAGAATATAACTGTGCTTTTGGCAAAATGGGTTCAACAGTTAACCTCCTTAAAAGAAGACAAGTTCACACACAGTTGGAAAGATAACTGTATCGAGTAACGAAAGCGACGGTAAACTGAAAGGACTGCTGTAAGATTCGTCACATGTAGACGTTTGACAAAAATCCAGAGCAAAACTGATACTGTAACATGACATGAAATACAACTTTAATTTGAGCCGTACTCCAGTGAAAAGCATTTACGCAAAAATGTGAGCACAATTTGAAATCTGACCATGAATAATGTGACTTTTGTTTTCTGAATTATGTTAATAGAGTGAAATATGGTGACCAAGGTCCCATTTTTGAATATCTTTTTTTTTGAAAATGATGTATTAATCTCATAATAGGCCTACAAATGTACTGAAAAATGATGAGAATGACAAAGACAGATAACACAGTAAAAAATAAGTAGTCAGTATTGTATAGGCCATTGGAAATCTATGAGAGGTTGAGCTGGTTGTTTTGAGGTATTCTTTGTTTTGGCTTAGAGGTCCAAGGACTCGCTGGAGTATTTATCCAGCAAAAAGAAACACATTGGTCTTTGCTAGTTTTGTACAAAATTAACTTAAAAACTGAAGACAGTGTTTATAATGTGGATGTATGGCAATAAAAACAGAAAGCAGTGTTCTCAAGATGCTTATTCAACCTTAAAAAGAGGCCAGTGGGGCAGTTTGGTTCAGAACACACCACTCTATTGTGCATTCAGAGATTACAGCTCAGCTTCAGAACTCAAGAAATATCTCTATGGATGAGTTGCCTTTAATTTGAACCTTATTATTTCTTTGTTTTTTTAGATGACAGGAAGGCCGAGGAGGACACAGTCATGGAGGAAAACATGAAAAGAAAAAGGCTCTATTAGGATCGAATCCTATGACCAGCAGCAACACTTTCTTTTTGTGCAGCTAATTGTGTTATGGCAAAACAGTAAACCAGTTAAAGCAATATGGCTGGACTGTGTCCTCCTCTACCTGCAGTTTTATTTTTATCCTAAAAGTCCCCGTCAGCACTCAATGGTGCAGGGCTTCAAACCGAACCCCCCGTTGGTCTCTCTCAGCTTCTCCTTGTGTCTGGCTTGGACGAGACCAAACACCACTCCTGCCAACGTCATGCGTCCTCCTGTCCGTGCCCCCAGGCGGCCATCTGTTGCAGCGTTGGCCCTCTTACTGCGCATGGTGCTGATGAAATAGGTGCGGACCTTCCCCTGGCGCTCGCTCACCTACAACGACAGCAGCGGTCAGACAATCCTTTCCAGATGGCCTTTAAGCATCTACAGATCTACGGTTACAATATAGTAACATGTACACACTAAGATTTCATCCCTGTACTCCTTCCTCTTGAAGAAGACTCTCAATGCAACCTAAGGAACCTTTGACTACACTTGTCCCTGTATGATTTAGCTGATTTCTTTTCCACCAGTAGATGTCCCCCTTGGTTTTCCTTTCCTCAGTTTATTTCTACACTTGTGGTTTAGCAACTGCTTTCACCTGTGTCTAAGCACACATGAACCCGTCCACTCTTGGACCCTGTCACAGGTGTCGCCATAGTTACAGTGGCCGATTAGAGCTTTTCTGTATACTGTTTGTTCAGGTCCCAGGTCTTTCTCATGGTAGAAAATATCACATGTCATAAAAGAAAAAGCACACATATAATTACTAACATTAATAACAACCAGTTTCAGGGCCATCATTAATGTTATTAGTTACACTTGTGTTTTTCCTGCTATAACAAGAGTGTGTATCAAACTCAAATTTTATGTATAGAATATGTCTTTTTCACAGCAGACATTTTGACTTATTATATTCAATTGTTGAATAATTTGTGTAGAGTAAAATAATTATCTATGATTATTGATTATTGCAACTGTTCTGATAACCTTTGCAGCTCTCTAACTTTCTTTTTGTTTGTTGTCCAGAAGCACATGAGCATCCGAGCTGTGTGCCTCTCACCAGACCAGGAACAGAGCAACACACTGCAACTTGCAGAGTTGTTCATCTCTTAGTACAACTACCTCAATAAGCAACAAACTGAACTGCAACCACTGACTGGAAAATCTGTTTTATTGGGTCTACGTAAGATCACTCCTAGCCTACCTGTGTATTAATGGCAACTGGAAAAAAAGGACATTGGAAAATTGAAAAATTGCCAGTACTCTCTCTCTCTTCTCTCCCTTTCTCTCCCTGTTTTCTCCTCCTTGTCTGTGCATGCCCAAGCAGATGTCAGAAGAGGCCTAATTAGCCAGAATAACAGGAGGCATGTAGTTGCACAAGGCCTGTTCCACATTGCCTTTAAACAGAACACGTAAGCAAGTGTGAGGTCATGCAAGTGGCTAAATTTAACACTGTTGTAGCCAACTGACAACAAAAAGCTTTTGCAGTAAGACTCTTCTTTGTTCTGTTTTCAAAAATGATGAATGTAAATGAAAAATATTATACTTGCTCCAACCTTTTTTAAAAATATAAAATGTGAACGCTGAGATATTCATTCATTAGCGCTCTTCTCTTAAACGTGACACCATGAGTTCCTGATGCCCTGCCTTCACATAAGAATCTAACTGAACCTTAATGAACCTGACTGAACGTTGAACCCTTCCAGAATGGTTCCATAACCGTCACCCTTGAAAAAAAGTATTTAAACACACAGCGCTGGTAAGTAGCAACAGGATGAACAGAATTAGCCTCTATCTGTCAGCCACTCACCCCCTTGACAAAGATTTCTCCACGCAGCTCCAAGACAAAGCCCCACTCTGCCAGGATCTTCCGTGTGGCCTCAGGTACCTGGATGCGTCCGCTCACCCCTGTGCTGTCCATGCGGCTGGCCAAGTTCACTGTTGACCCCCAGATGTCGTACTGCGGCTTGGTGGCGCCGATGACGCCTGCAACCACTGGCCCATGGGCAATGCCTGTTTGAGTCAAACAAACACAACTCTTTACTTTAGAGTAGGTCTATGACATGTGAAATTTTTGGAGAAAGTAGTTTATATTCACGATCCATTCTTTACATGAGTGTGTGTGTATATGTGTGTATAGGAGGTCGGCCACTAACCCACACGCAGTTGAAAGTTTTTGGCCGAATGCCTGTTTATCTCCTTCAAGGTCTCTTGCATTGCCAGTGCAAACAAAACCAGCTCACTCATGTGATTCCATTGATCCACAGATTCCTGAGAGACAGATAGATGGATAGTTCGATACAGAGAGAGAGAGAGAGAGAGGATGATGAAGATACTAAAGCAGCTACCAAACGTGTTAGTGCAAATGCAGTCACATGTCAAAGGAAACAAATAATGTGAAGAAGAAGATCTCCCACCTGTCTGTCTGGAGCTAAACCAGAGGCTGCCATATAGCAGCTCCCAATGGTCTTTATCTTCTCCACGTAGTGGAAGTACGACTCCTCCAGCAACTTTTTGGCAGAGACATTTAGAGATAATGAGATAAAATTATACATTAATCTCATGTGGAGCAGCCAAGTTGCATAATGGATAGCAATCCCATTTGCAGACAACAAATCCTGCGTTGAACCCCCACTGAATTAAACACAGCATAATTTATTTTTACCAGCTCAGTGACAAAAGAATACCACATAAATATACCCTATATATATATATATATATATATATATATATATAAATATATGCTGATGTAATGCATATGGTCAAAAAGTAATCTGAATCTACTGTACAGATTCCCATACTCACCTCATCAAAGCCAGCAATAATCTCATTCAGTAGTCGGAGGCAGTCCACTCCTTCATGTTTGATCTCTTTCTGCTCAAAGTACTCATTGAACCCAGCGATAGAGGCAAACATAACACCCACTTCATCATAGGACTGGGAGTAAAGCTCCTAAAGTGAAAATTGTGTAATAAACATTAATCTTGTATTCTTAAAAAAAAACGATGTGTGACTTATTTATGGGCTGATGAATTCAGTATGACATTTAGTATATTTAGGTGACCCTAGGCCTTACGTAGCTTACATAGACTACTTTCAACAATACAAAGACACTCTCAACACAGCCTACCTACCCAACCTACTACTCACACCTCATACACTCTGGCTCCACTAACCCCAAGTCTTTTCCAAACAAAAACCGACACCATCTAAAGCACCTTCCCTGCCCTCTCCAACACCCGTCCCGTAGACTCCAGTACATCCAGAACTCTGCTGCTCGCCTGCTCACCTGCTCCATATCAACCCTGTCCTCCAGAACTTCCACTGGCTCCCTGTCCTACAACAGATCCAATTCAAAGTCCTTCTCCTCACTCACAAAGCCCTCCATAACCAGGCCCCGTCCTACCTTACCAACTTGCTCCACCACCACACTCCCTCCCGCAGCCTTTGCTCCTCTGATGCTAACCTCCTGTCTCCACCACTCAGACTAAGTACCGATCTGTCCATGTTCAAACCACTAATCAAAACTCACCTTTTCAGAACTTTAATGTGTGATTAATGTTGTATGCCATATGTTTCTAGTGTGTTGTTTTCTATGATCATTTTAACTTATGGAAAGTGTCTTTGAGTACCCTGAAAAACACTCTATAAATAAAATGTATTATAATTACTATGAGAAATAATAAAACATAGGAGGAGATGTGCAATCTGTCAGTGGTGTGGTCAAAGGTGTCAGGGTGTCTGCACCTCATCATTCATGCTCCGGTCCAAGAAGTGTCGCGCCACGTGCACCGGCAGGATGTTGTGCAAAAGACACTCATTGTGTTCCCGCAATTCCCTCATGTCCTCCACTTCCTGCTGGGCCTGCAGACGCCACAGAAAGTCCAGTCTGGCAGTGGCTTCCCACTGTAGAGCAAAAGGCAGATACAACACCATCTTAAGCCTGTGTAATTCACTCTCCTCTACCCATAATGTATGACACAACTAATATCACAACTATAATAAAAAAATTCTAATACAAATAGAAACTTAATTTCAGCTTAAAAAAGGAGAAACTGCACTGTGACTAACAGTACCTGTCGTCCATTGTAGAAGACAGCAACAATAAACATGGTCATTAGAATGATGGAGATTCCTTTTCTCCTGACATAGTGAGACCTGTGCAGCAGTAAATGAAGAGAAATGTGGAATACAGACATTTTAGAAAATTATGTATCTAAAACGATGTTGAAAATGCTCTTAAACTGAGTAGAAAAAGTCACTAAGAAACTATAAGCTACAGTGTTTCCCACAGTTTGCATTCTGCATACTGTACGCTGACCTGTGCAGCATATCGTGGCGCGTGAGAGTGAGGAAGGCCAGGTGGATGAGGTAGGAGTAGACAGCCACCGCCAGCAGCAACACCGCCAGCTTCAGCAGAGAGTTCAGACGCAGGAACACAGCACAAGTCACCATGGCGATCACGCCACTCAACACGAAGACCTGGCGGGTTAGAGAGGTGAAGGAGGGAGAATGAGGATGAATGTGTCTTGACGACGAGTAAGAAATGTAAATATGGTAAGAAAAGAAAAGTCAGAGATGTGTAACAACACAAGATGTCACTTGTTTGAAGAAAAAAAAGTAATATTTAATACTGGACTAAACGTTTGACTACTCTTGTCCTTACCTCAGGGTAAGTACAGACGGTGAGTGGATGTGAGGCTGTGCTGGTGCCGTCCATTACGTCAGCCTCCTCTGTGTCCGTGAGAATGCACCATACCTGCATCCAGACACACAGCACAAAACACACAAATCACATGAAAAGTATGCAAAGGCAGAGCAAGGGACGACAAAACAGATTTAGATTTAAATAATAGATTCAAGATGTTTTTGTATATTTAGGTTATATTTGGATTGAAGTGCTTATCAATGAGCTAGGTTTGGTCCTGCCTAGGATATCCCAGTGTTGTTTAGGCTCTCACCATGTCTATAGAGACTAGGCCAAAGTTGATGATGATGGCGGTGAGGGTGAGGAGGTTGCGGGCACTGTTGTTTTCATGGATCCAGCAGCAGAGGTGCTGCAGTGCCACAGGAGTCCACTTGAACTCTTCTGCTAGGGCCAAGAGCAGCAGCAGCATGTAGGCCAGCAGAAAGACTGAAACCTGGAGGACGGCGGGGAACAGCCTGCAGACGGAGAGCAAGGTAGTGACATGAAAATGTTAATCAGTGGTAGAATTAAGAAACAAGTGTAAGATTTTGTGTGAATATTACTCTGAAAAAAGGGTTGATTTAAGGGGCTGTAGCATGGATATTTTCAACTTTAAATGATCACTGTTACAACAGTGCAAAATCTTAGAGGTTAGACCAGTTTAAACTTGAAATTATGACAATATTTTGAGCCAGAAATCGGAGATATTTGACATTTGTTGATTTTCATTAATTTCTAATGAAGAATTTATTATACAGTATGTTAAAGCTGCAATCCATAACCTTCACCTTCCATACCCTTGTCATTCTGATAAATGTATCAAAACTATAGGAAGTGCAAAGGATGTGAGCTCTGACTTGACAATGTTGGTTGCTTCCTACCTGGGGGCAGGGATGAGGGCCTGGGCAGCCATGAGAAAGAGGAGCATGATGAAGGAGCAGACCAGGTTGGAGTTGAACATTTCATCTCTCATCTGGGAAAACTGGGCCATTCAGAAGAAATCACACAAGAGATCACACAAAGTCTTTTGCTCTGTGGCATTTCAGGTACTTTCAGGTGCATAAACATCATTCATCTCTCACTCATTCACGGCTGCTCTACCTGTAACTTTGTTGTACTCTGAACCTGCCTCTATACCTCCGTACCTTGTCCTCAATGTGTGTGTCCTTGAACACCAGGGTCAGTGGAGTGATGTGCTCCTTGTGCATGCGCTCGCTGCTTCGAACCTCAATGGCATGTTTGATGCGTTTGTTAATCTCCTTGGAGGTGGAGTGCCATAAATTGGGCAGTGAGCCGTTCGTAAAGGAGGCCAAGATCTATGAGGAAAGAATATGAACGGTGTGAGATCGATCAGCTCAGTGCTAAGGGACTCCTCTTTCAGTCTTTTATGGTTAAATAAGAGATATATCATTTTACTATCTGACCCTAAACACACAAGACTATAAACACAAAGCCCTGCACCTACACTATTCATGTCAATGACGTTCCCAAAAGGTAAATCCGGGTCCCAGGTTCGGATCGTTTTCTGGACTTTGGGAGGCTCAGCGTGGTCAACTTTGTTCTTTTCCTCCTCAGGGCAGATGAGGAAGGTGTCAATGTTGTGTCTCCGTAGAAACTCGCTCCTGTCACGGCCATGACCATCCTCTGTCTTGTAGGTGCCTTGTAGAGAGTCCAGAGTCGCTCTTGAGATGTGGATGCGTCTGGTTGAGAGAGAAAATTATTGGTGATCTACAAAGAAATGCTCTACAATTATCCGATCTTAAATGAAATCTTAAATGAAAAGTATTTATCTTATTGAAGGTCTGGAAAATTATGGATTTGGTCACAACACCACTACATTGACATGGCAAAAATATGTGATTAACCCAAGCGGCGATCGACTGTGTTACATCAAAGCTTTACTCTATTGGTGGCTGGAACCAGCAGAGACCACTCACCCTGGTATCCCCCCCGCCTCCATCATGTTGGCGATGCCCACATCCCAGGACCAGACGTCAAACTGCCATTTCTGCAGGCCCAGCACCCCACACAGGACAGAGCCCGAGTGGATCCCAATCCTCATGTCCATGTCAAAGTTGAGCCGCTTTCGCACATACCTGGATGTTGGTGATGTTAGAAAAATGATCTTCTGTTGTAGCTTAATGTTTTGATGGTTACTGTTATGTGGTGGATGATCATCCATCATATGTTGCAGAGAGCTTTGACAGTTCTAGTTAGAATAGGCAACTTCTCCAAGTGTGACGTGGAAACTTGAACTTGGTTTTTACCTTTTTCCACAGCTAAGCTAAATTTTACAAACTACAGACTTATATATATGTTACCCTTTCATCATTTGAATTTCTTGTTGTTTAAATACATTTTTATATCATTTTCTTGCTGTTCTTTCTTTAAATGCAAAGCTAGTGATATTAAACTGATGCTTGTTTTGCAGGAGGACAGTATTATAACCCCTCATTGACTCCAGCCAGTTAAGCTTTGTTAGACTAACCGTATGGCGTTGATCATAGCCAGACCCATCTCAACGCAATGACGGGCGTGGGCACGCTGTGGCTCAGGGACCCCTGACACACAGTAGTAACAGTCTCCTAGTATCTTTATTCGTAGGCAGTGGTGCTCCTGTGATATTGAATAGACGAGACACCAGAGAAAATAGAAAATGAATGGTTATTGTCTAATGGTTATTAGACATGTCAAAAACGTGTTATTTCCAAGAAACATAAAGTATAACATGAAGGTTTTCACCTCTGCCAGACGGTCAAAGCGTCCAAAGAGCTCGTTGAGGGTTCGAACCAGAACCTGGGCAGACAGGTTCATGGACAACTGAGTGAAGCCCTTGATGTCTGCGAAAAGGATGCTACAGAGAGAGGTGACAGAAAAGTAGTTGCACACATTTAAATTGTATTTGAGATTTCTGTTGGACTGTTTTGTTCAAGTGAACACTAGACAAGGCTGGTTGGAAATCAATTTTGCCATTTGAAAAAAATGACATCTAATCAACATTAAAAAAAAAAAAAAACATCCACGAGGGACTTTTAAGTGTGTGTGTGTGTCTGTACCTGACATCTTTGTACTGGTGAATGGAGATCTTGTGAAACTCCTGAGGATTGAGTTCATTCTCCAAAGAGCTCATGTCAGCGATCATCTCCAAGGCAACAAAGCGGGGCAGGATCGACAGCACCAGGCGCTCCTATTTGGTGAGATAATACTGTAAGCTTTAGAGTATGTGACATGGAAACAGTGTGTGGTATTAACAGCATGATGCTCATTTACACACAAGTCACAAGAGGATTTGGGGTGCTCTGATGAAATTTACAATATGATTAAATTTTCCAATTCTACCCTTTAAATGATAAAACTAGTGAGGGTTGCTTAAAAGAGGATGATCACCAATGTGCTCACATAATGGCAGTGCCACATCAGCCTTCACTTTACCTGTCTCTGGTTCTCTTGCTCCAATTTGAGGCGACCTTCGATGCAGCGCCGCGTCTCCAGGAACACCTGTCTCTGTACGTGGTCTGTCAGGTAGTGGATGAACAAGCCAGCTGTGTTCATACCCAGGTACAGCAGGCCTTTGGCAAACACCTGCATCCAAGAGAGATTATGCATTTATTCAGTTTATTTAACCAGGAATACCCAGTGCAAGTGGGCTTAACAGGTGCCTCGGTGCACCTGTGTAGACTAAGCACTGAATGTGAAACTGAGCGATCAAATTGATTACACTGCAGCTACTTATCTATAATGTCTGATGTATGCAATTGACATTTGTAGTATTTGGTTTGTTGTGTGGTCAAATGTGTTTTGTTATGTGACAGAAAAAAGTTGTTTCCATTTATTTATTTAAATTAGTCTAACAAAAGCAATAGAAGAACTGAAGAAAGGAAGAAATGCACAGATAGAGAAGAAGGGTAGACTATAACAGTGATCAATCGGTGTTGTGCATCTGATTTTTATATAAATATATATGAGAGCACAGAAAAAGTCAGCTCAGGTTTTTTAAATCTGTAATGAATTTGGCCAAAATGTAGTATAGTATAATCTTATAGTAAAGCAATAGCATAAAGAAATTTTATCAAATAAAGGAACATTTTTGTTCTGATATTGAATTAATAGAAATTTCAGAAAAATAACACTTGCACTAACACTGGCCACCATTTTTCATGACTTGAGTTAGCTGATTTTCTCACCTTTCTTAAAAGCATAGCGTCATTGTAGTAGCGCACTATCTCCACCAGGAAGTGCACTGCTGAGGTGAGTGAGCCGGCGCATATGGCCCATAGCAGAGGTAACGGCAGCAGCGTGTATGTGGCGAACAATGTGAACAAAACATACCACGATGGGTCTTTTTCCAGTCCATACACCAGTCCTCCCAGCACCTGTGCGGTCTGCGACAGCCAGCTCGCTAGGCCGGCGTAGTGAAGCCATCTTGGGGACATGGAGTCTTTACAAGTTAACACAACGATGCACAGTGTTATAGCAAACACCATGAAAATGCACGTCAGGCAGCCACGCAGAGTGTCCATGACGTCCTCGGGGGCCAAAGCCAGGTACAGAACCAATACGTGTAGCTTAGCCACAGCATCGATTATGTTGGTGACGGCTAACGAGTTGCGTCTTTGGTGAGAAGAGTGTTGCTGGTAGAGTTTCTCCAGGTCACGGGACTTGAAGGTGTGCCTCAGGGTGGGTATGTAGACGCCACGAATAGTGCGGCCCCAGTGCACGAAGAAGTCGGCATCGCTGGCGTAGTCGTTAAAAGAACTCCTGATGCTGTTGTGTGTGCTGATGGAACCACGCATCTGGCCAGGGTGGACTCTGAATGTGGAGGAGCGCCGTTTTGTGACTCCGCGTGAGGCCTTGTTGCGGATCTGTCTGTTGATCTCGTCCATGTAGGTGTCGGTCACAATGATTTTGCGTGCTGGCTCCACACCCACCTGTCAAAATGACAGAAAACTGATGTTCACTGTAACATCAGGCACTGTTCACACTCCATATTATTCCCCTTATACATGAAAAGTAGGCTTTAACATTACAGCAATGGCTTTACGGCAGAAACCAAACTATTTAGGCCATTTAGAAAGTATTAAATGTGGTCTATGTGGTATGCAGTACTTTATAATCATCACTAAACTTTGCTAGTTTGAGGCGACCTTCGACCTTGGACACTGATCTATGAGCAGTGTTTGCAAATTCCACTTTAAAGGGTTGGATGCGGCAAATCTACTGATGACCATGGGATAATCAATCACCTGCGCGCTGAGCTCCTGCTGGATAATGATGTGTTTTACAGCATTCTGCCACAGTGTCTTTTTTCGTCGCAGCCCAGGGGACAGTGTCGCAGTCAGGCAGGTTGGCTCGTGCAGCCCCATATGGGAGACCTGTGTTGTCTTAGCCAAGGTCACCATGGTGATGACCGTAGCTGACCTCAGCTGTTGGTCTCAGATCAGGAGGAGGTGGCAGCCTGGAACAGGAGAAATGATTTTGCAGGAGATGAGAGAAAAAGGAGAAGAAGGTAGCTTCAGTGAAATACAGTACACCACAAAATGTTTTTCTAACAATATCAACATAATATATAAGAACATTCATTCTTAAAGGGGCACTCCACCAATTTTATACATGAAGGACAGTTCTGGTTAGTACAACTCAGCCTGTGAAAACAGCCGTGTAATGTCTTTTGTGGCTCTGGAGGAGCTTTTTGTCAAGACAATAACCCTGATGACATCACTATGATGTTATCTCAGGTTGGAGACTACAAATTTTAACCTGAAATTTTAACACATTTTTCACCAGCATGCCAGCAGCCATGCCAGGTAAATAGAAAACTCATACACCAATACAACACACAATAAAGAAATCACCCGGAAAGCTCGCGCTGCTCGACATAATTTAAAAAGGAATATAGCCTACAGGGACCGATAGAGGTGGAGTGTAATGTCCACAGTAAGCGGCTCTGTCAGGCTGCAGGAGATAATTCTAACCGGGATGTGTCAACCAGGTCCCTGAGCCGCAGGTCCACGAGCTGCATGTCTCATGCCTGGTTCTTTTCTCCACCCCACTGAAAGTCAGGATATTTTGACCTCTGCTGCTTTGATTTTGATCATTCTTTGCGTACAAGTGCCCCAACTTTACGGAAATGTTCCTTTAAGCATGTTCAGATCTTCATTTCTATAAAAAAAGAGCCACACAAGTCACATGAAAATGCCACAAATTGAGCAAAACATCATACTTTAATTGTAAGCACAATTAAATTCAGTTCACTTTCATAAATTTAAGATGTATAATTTCATTGTAAAAACTTTGAAAGAATTTGGTTCATGTTGCTGTTTGTTTCCTTTTTAACGATTCATGGTTTGAGATCACAGTTTACCCGCAGTCTTATTTACCACTACGTCATCTAGTGAGTGTGAATATGTTGCATGTGATTGATTTTATGCTCGTGGTGGCTACTGATATCATCAACAAACTGGGCAACACCAGATATGTGTCCAAATAGTGTAATTGCAGCTACAGCTTCTAAACGAACTGCATCTTTTATGTTTCAACCCTGAAATTCTGATTTGTGTGGACAAAGCTGAGTATGCTGCAAACATTCGGCATGTTGCAAAGAGCCACCTGCTAAGCTCCACGTGTTGACGCAGTGTGTGCCAGAAGAAAGGCTTTCCAGCAAATTATCTGGCGGCCAGATTTAGACCTGAGCTGGTTTAATGCCCAGAGTTAAACTCCTCCAGGTCCTTTTGGCGCTAGATGCAGCTGTCCCACCCACTCACAGTCTGATTCTCATCAAAAACCATGAATCCACACTGCACAGCCTGAATATGATGAAACGCTTTGTATTAGAGGACACATATTTTTATGCAAGTCATTATGAGCTGAAAAATAGTGTATATTAAACCTGTGAGTGAATGCTATAATATGGCAGCATCTTTACTGACTTGATCACACAGCAACCATTATAGTTTCTCTGCTGTGGAAGGATCTCCTATGCCAGTCACACAGCCAATTATGACACTTATGAGTAAACAATATTAAAGTAAAATACAGGCTTATTTCCTACATTTTAACGTATATTTTTGAATTTAGGCTCCACGTGCGCCATACTCTACGCCTATTATGGGCAAATAAGAGCTGTTTACAGTTACAAAACTGACCTGTATTGTTTTGCATATTGTGTATCCACTCATGTCCAGCTTTTGCCATATATATTTGGCCAGCCCGTCATAATCCACAATTGCTGATTCCATTGCACAGGAAGGTTATTGAGTAATCCATAAAAGGGAAAATTAAGCTGAAGTAGTCCTCCCTCTGTTATGCCGTATCCAGAACTTATGAAGAGAGAGCCAAGATGTGTAGAGTCGTTCCGGCAGCATTGTAGGTCACCACCTGCACTGTTTTGAAGTGAAGTCAATAACTGCCACGAAGCAGAGCTGCAGCAGTGAAGAATGTAAAGAGGATTAATTAGTCAGCAGCCACTCTCGCTGGCCTGTAGTCAGTGGCACCAGGACGACGCCAAGATAAATTCAACGCTCTCACTCTTTGGCCAAGTCAACCAAGTCTTTTAAAAGCAGGATTGACACTTTTTAATCAAATTACGATGAGTGCTTTTTCATTTCCTCTACTCCAGGCATGTGCACAGATAGAGCCCAGGTGGTGCTCAAGCACATGCCCTTTTGGCCTCTGACTACATACGTGTCCTTTTTGCGAGACGTCTTTTTTCTATTTCTCAACTTTGGCCCATGGCATCAATTCTCAATTAAAAACGTGTTGTAATGTCTGACAACTGCATTTGAGTTCTAATTCTGTGAGACCGCATGAGCCCCTGCCCCTCCGTCTTCGACTTCCCTTGTCACAGCCACCACTGTGAAACCTGCAATGCGGAATTTTTACACATAAATAAACGTCCGTTACATACAAGCCCTTGTCAAATGAGTTTTTAATCTGGTGTTGTGGTTTGACATTCCCGCGCTGGCCGAATGAATGCGTGAATGCAGACTTCCGGCGGCTGAGCCGGCTAACTTCTGGTTAGCTCTCTGCTAACTTGAAGGGGGATAAAATAATTTAACTAATAATTTATACTTTCCAAATGTTATTGGATTTTTCACGGGGGTTGTGTGTCACTCAAAACAATTTATCCACTGTTTTACAGTCACAACAGTAGAGACGGAGTAGGCTACGGTGGAGCCTATGACGTGTCGACAGTGTTTTTGTAATTACTCTCACTGCCAAAAGGGGGAGACAAAAGTCCCGCACTCCAGCTTTAAATTACGCAAATCGAGCGCCCTGCGGAGCAGCATGATCCACGTCTCCCTGACCTGCCTTCGTTGGTGACGGCCAGGTAATGACAGTGTTTTCCCTAAGCATCTGCATTGTTTGTCACTGTTGTGAAATAAAAATTAAAACATCTCAATACAGCCAGCCTAACTTACAGTAGGCGATAGCCCACCATTAAGCTTAACAACAAGCAAGTTAGTCTGGTGTAAAATAGCGTCGTCCATAAAAACGAGTGAACTCTGGTAGGCTAGTTAGTTCCTTTGTCAGGCACCTGAAACAAATAAATATACATTGCATGGTTAAAAGTCTATGCAATCATATTGTATATCTCTTCTCTCCTCTGCTCCTTACTCCTTATCTCTTGTTTCCTCCTCTCCTCTCCTCCTGTGTCAGCAGCTCTTCTGTTAGCAGCAATATTCAGGCTCCAAGGACTTTTGGGGGTGACAGGCTTTAAGATGTCACCAGAGCAATTAGCTGCAGGCTCTATTAAAGCCCCCCCCCCCCCTTCTCCCCCTTCATGCCCTGCACTTAAAGGTCCAGTGTGTAGGATTTTGCATCTAGCAGTGAGGTTGCAGATTGCAACCAACTGAATACCCATCCCCCTCCCCTTCCAAGTGTGTAGGAGAACCTACGGTGGCCGCGAAACTTGCGAAAAAAGGAGTAAAGCCCTCTCTAGAGCCAGTGTTTGGTTTGTCTGTTCTGGGCTACTGTAGAAACATGGTGCTGCAACATGGCGGCCTCTGTGAAAGGGGACCCGCTCCCTATGTAGATATAAAGGGCTCATTCTAAGGTAATGAAAACACAACGATTCTTATTTTCAGGTGATTATATATACACTAATTAAAACATACTTATAAATATCATATTTCATTTCTGCCAAGTCCATTCCGCTAGATGCCACTAACTTCTACACACTGCACCTTTAAATCACCATCTGCCAGCCATCTTTAAGGTAGTACGACTCCCTCTCGCTCCTCTTTCCATCCAGTCTCTGTCTGCAGTTTCCTCTTTGGTCCAGTTGAAGCAGGACAGCAAGACTGATAGTTTTAATTTTCATTCTCTGAGGGGGTTCCACTCTGAGAAAGAGTCTGAATTTATTAGTGAACAGGACTCGAAGGTCAACCTGATGAACTTTTACTTCCTGGGTGTAAAAGTGTAGATTTAGATCAAGCTTAAGTTGATTTTATTCCTAAAAAACTGCAGGATTTGTTCAGATGAGACAAGTTTTTCCCTATTGATTGTAAAATTCATCAAAGTTGCTCCAGTTGCTTCCTTCGCCTACTGAGTGTGTGTGTGTATGCGCGCGTGTGTTCATACTGCAGCAGTAGTCGCTGTGCTGCCTGCTGACCCAACAGACGTGTAATATGAATTCATGTATTCAGTTATCAGTGCCCTTTTTTTTCACTTGCGCACGTGCCCCCCAAAATGTCTGTGCACGGCCCTACTCTACTCCTACTCTGACATCATCATAAAAAGAAAGCAGAGGTGCTGCCCCTTCATTGCCTCAATACTCTGGGTTATATCGGTTTATGTTTGTGCAATTAGAGACACAGGGGTGAGTAGTTCCTTTCAGGCTGTGTACAATTAAACACATTACCTCAAAGGCCAACAAAACCAGACTGACCGTAAAAATAAGCAAGCTGAATCATCTCCCACCTGGTAACAGTATCCTGCGGTGATTCAACATGGACCAAGCTAATGGAGCAACACTAATGAAACTGCCTTTGCTTAGCAGTTAAAATCAGGTGTTTCTGAGAAGGCATAATAAGCAATCTGACCCATATTTTTAAGATGCAACAATTGTGATTATTGTACAGAATGACCTTTGGGATATGATTAAAAAACACACATTGTGCGTCTGTTGAAGACTATGGTTGTTCATTTGGACCTGAAGGAAAGGTTCACCATTTTTCAATGTGTCTTGCAGATGTTTCCCATCAATTATAATTGTGCATTACACAACTTCATCAATAGCTTCTCTGTGGCTGCTTCTTAACGGACTTGAGCACAGTCCAATGGGACAATCATTTAGGCGCTTAAATGCATGTTAAACCTGAGTTTTGAAAACAGAAAATGTAATTAAGATATGTCAGATATGTCTCTTTGTTCCAGTGACAAAAACAAACTATGCTTTCTGTTTTATTGATGTTATTTCTCTTACCTTTATCCATGCAAGAAAAACATATTTACACACTCAAATGAATAAAATTTGACTTAGAATAAACTCTTCGAAATTTGTCATGGCTAGTGGTCGGTGATACAGCCATATAGTCTTCTGCTCTGGATGTATTTGTTGTGTCAGGCTGGTTAATGTTATGCAAAGCATAACTGTAACCACTGCACAACTGTCTTGTTAATTTAGTGCAGTGCTGTAATTAACGATTATTTTCATTATCGGTTTGGTCTATAAAATGTCAGAAAATGGTGAAAAATGTTGATCACTGTTTCCCAAAGCCCATGGTGCAACCTCAAATGAACATTTAAGCTGGAACAAGAGATTTTTTGTATTTTCTCTTAAAAAAACACTCAAAATGATTAATCGGTCATCAATAGTTGGTGATTAATTATCTGTCAATTGACTAATTGATTAACCAACTAATTGTTGCAGATGAAATTTAGTGGCAATGTTGGATACTGTTTTATTGTAGCCTACTGTTTTAGTATTGTACATCACATATTTGTCTTGAATATGCATCTTAATGTTGTTATCACAAGTTATTCTTTTGCAAATGAGTTTTTCAGATTAACTGGACACAGTTGACAAATGTACCTGTTGATGGTATATTTTTATCGGCTTTAAACATGACACAATCACAACATAAACATATAAAGATCATTAACATAGGTCAGATCAGACATGGATCAAGAGAAGAAAATATCAGCGAGAACAACAGGTGTGGTGAAGCAGATCTTAGTATTGATGATAATAACTTCTTACTGGGCCGATAGCATCAGCAGGACTGTGATCCCTATGGTTGTAAGCTGGTTAAAGTTTTTGTGACTTGCTTTACTAATTGTGTCCAGGCAACGCATAAAGCCTCTAAGGCTGATCTAATGAGTTCCCATCTGTCCCAACGTGACTGTGTGGCTCAGACCTTTCCTGCTTATTACTGTGCATCTAAATATAGCCCCCAGGTCTAAGGCAATTAGCTCCACAATAACTGCTACTACATCAGCATACCTCTCGTACACTTGGCAAGCATACACAAAAGCAATATATTTAACGAGATATCATAGTTACTAGAAACAATGAGGTAGAATGACTAAATCAGTGTAGACCATTTTGGAATAACATAACCTTAGTGTTCATTATAAGCACTTGAAGTAAATGTCTGTGAGTGTCTGTAACTGTTCAATTTTATTTGGTGACTATTTAGAGTGCCTGTGAACTTATGTCCACCTGAGGGAGGAGTTAGGATGAACGACAAAACCCCAAGAAGCTAATTAGTATTAAGTCTAACTGCATTGGCTGTCCACTAATCAGCTGATTCTCATATGCACTCAAGCCAAACCAGCAACAGAATTGACTCTATGGCCTACGTGCTTGCCAAGCATTTCACTAATGCCGGATACCTAGCTCTATTTGTGGCTGTTGGTGTATTTTAGATGTGCTGTGTAAGCGTGTGTGTGTGTGTAGGGGCCTAAGACTAGAGTTGGACGGCGTTGGCATGCTTACTTTCGTTGGCAGTCGTGCAGAGCTCTTTATAAAGGGTCAAAGTGAAACAATGGTAAAGCCTGTGCTATAACACTTTCATATTGGCACTTTGCTGTCTCCCACTGTACAAAATCTTCAATAAGTTGCATCAGAAAGACTTTCAAATGAATGGATTATGAGATGATGGGCACCTGTGTAAGGACACCTAAAAGGTCCCTTCTCCTACCAAGCAGCCCCCCCATCCTCAAAGACGGACATCTTACATATCACCTTTGATGACGTTCATAATTTACGCAAAGTGCTGCAATGTGAATTTCAACGCTTGCACTACTAGCAGCTACTTAGTGTATTTTGGCATGACAGCAACCTCCCAAACACCCTTTGTTTTGAACTTTGGCTTGTGCACCATTAGCACAAATATAACTCTCCTAGGTGCTGTTATCCCATTCAAAGTGGGGCTGAACTGATAAAGCGATGCCAACAGCACGAGCCAACAATACTGTCACATGAAAGACTCAAGGATACGATGGCTTAGTGGCCTTTAAAAGACCCTGGGAAGTAAATGCCTTGGTGTGCTAAGTGGTTTGCTGAGTGGCACCAAGTTTAGACTTTAAAAAAAAAGGTGGCAGTTGATGTGACACATAATGCGCACCAATTAGGATGTGTTGTCCTGCAAAATGCTCAGAGTTATGTTATGTTTAGGGAAGATAATCTCAGAAGTTTGCAGATTTAAGAAAATCCCCAATCGTATCTTCTTGACTCACTGCTGTCACCAACTGGTAGAAAAGAAGACTTGTTGCAAAAGCAGGATGTCCCATCCTCATCTATACAGTCTAGAAAATACAGATATTTAAAAAATGTATTGAACTCTATTATAGCCTTTTACTTATTATTAATTTCATTTCATTATTTAATTGCTGAACAAATCCATTGTTCCAACTATCCATATTGTTTATCCGTATCAGCCTATTTTACACAGTTTTGTAAATCTGCACGTTCTTCTTACCTCTCAGGTTGATTTTGTTTTCCATTTAATTTATCTATATATTTTGTATATGCTGTACACTGATAGCATCATCCCCTTTAGTCATTGCTATTTGAATTTTGTTTATTTTTCTCTTCACATTGCTTTATTACATGTTTTCTTGTTATCTCTTGGTTGTATGGTTCTGCTGTGACATGTGAATTACCCTTGGGATAAATAAAGTATCTATCTATCTATCTATATATGCATTAATTATGATATAAGATTCTGAATTATATTAATAAAAAGGGAATTGAAAACTCTTAATAAGTTAGAATCTGCATTATTTATTTAGTAATAAGAAAACATGTACATCATACATTAATAAAAAAAACTACACATTCAGTGATTTGCTGATTTGTATAATTATAAATGTTGCTTTACATCAGTAATAATATTCACAGTAATTCAGCTTTAATAAGGTGAGTACCCATATGATGTTATGCATACCCCCCTTCCTTATTACAATACACTCATAATGTATAAAACACTGTAAAACCTGAAGCATTTATTTACTTAATTGCATATGACCTACCAATTGTATTTGCTTGATATTTTGTTTATCCTTAGAATATTTATCAAGTAAACAAAATGTATGGACAGATCCTGTATGTGTTCAAACATGACTAAAGCTGTCCAGTGGTGGGCTGAACATATTTACAGATAGCCAGTAACGGCTGGTAGCTGGTGGAACAGTCATGCTGGTTTAACTGGTGTCCTGGTAGAGCCGAACTTTAGTCGAGGTGGATAACAATCACTGCCATATGCAACACGTTTGAAGGATTTAAATTTTGTTCACTTCATGGTAAGTAATGAGTGTTGATAAGCCAGGGGCTTCTCGTTAAGCGAGTCAAGCCAACGTTAGCGTCTTTAGCTAACTAGTAGCATAGACGAATGCTAGCTAAACTTAATACAGTGCCGACATTTTAATAACATGAGTTAGCCGTTTCAAATTTAGTAACGTAAAGTTAGGTACACATCGTATCGAAACAATGGAAAAGTAAACAAAACACTTATTAGTAGAAGACAGGAAGCTGTACCATCAGTTAGCATCGCTAGCCTTGAAGCTAAATTAATTTACTGGAAACAGTCATAATTCTAAATTTCTGCCCGGTTGTGTAAAAACGTTAACATTACATTTCAATATTTGCTTGTTACAGGTCAGGTAACGCTAAACGTTAACAACTGGGGCCACGTGTATTTTGATGTTCACATATGTTCTAATACCAAAACTATTATATTACTAACTTCCACAGGCCAAAGACAATCCGGCGGTTTTCCTGATTTTCGAAGCGCCGGTGGAGACTCACTTCGGGGCGGAGGTGCCACCCCTTTCCCTGCTTCTGTGAACCTGGAAGAGGAACGCCGCCTTGTGACTAGCATCCAACATGACAGGTGGGCAACACCAAACTTCTCTACACCTGCTCTGTCACTGTCTGTAGCAATTAATTCAAGTCATTCAGGTCAATGTAGTGCATTGCAGAAGAAGTGCACTGCTGAGTAAGTTAAAACTATACGAGCTGCCTACTCAAAATCCCCAATAAATCACTGCTGACTAAGAACATGTTTTGTGAAAGAAGCTTTCTATCAGTGTTCCAGGTGTGTGTGTATGTATATGTGTGTGTGCTGTGTATGTTACTGTTGTGTTAACCTGCTTAGAAATTACACACCAGACATTTTGTCTGTGTTGGCATCTGCTGATTGCCACATTCTTTGAACCTCAAGCCCACTGACTGAATGGCTGTCCCATGGTTCCCCTCTCTCCTTGTTTCTTCCCACCCTCTTCTCTCTGTGCTGTCTTTCTCTCTCGCCCAGAGAGAGACTTTCGGGTGGATAGTGAGGTCCATTGTGTTAGTGAGATGTTTATTAATGAGAGAGACGGCACACAGAGAGCAGAGCTGCTATTGAGGGACTAATCGCTAATCTCTTCGTTAATACGGTCAACCTGTCTATGTACTAACATAAATTACTAAGAAGCCTCAAGACGGGGACATTGGAGTTGTTGCTCTGCAGGGACCTGTAGTGAATTTGCGAGTTTGCTCTGGTGCAAAACTTTACGCAGAAGTTGGAGTTTTTTTGTCCAGGCTTGACTGAGTATAAGTGTATGTGTGCGTGTGTGGTTTAATGCAGCCAAACCAGGCAACTGTGGATGCATGTGAGTGAGTACAATTTTTTTTTTTTTAGCTTATCTGTTAGGGAATTTGCGAAATTAAAGGGGACGGTTAAGGCTTACTTTTCAATAGTTTGTTTTATGTTTCATGACTGCGTGGCTTGCTGAGGTGATTTGTGAGACAAGAATTACATATTTTTAAGTCTGCTGCTTGTAGTGTTATAAATCTGTGATTGGATGTGTGTGTGTGTTTGGCTTTACTTAGGAAGTTATCTGTGTCTATGAAAGGAGTAGTGTCAGCCTGAGTGTTTGTGGGCTGTTGTGTGTTTGTTTGCCTGCCATGCCCTTGCCTGCGCCTGATGTCCCGGCCTCTCAGAGGCTGGCACTGGACTGTCGTACCCTTCTGGACCATCGCGTTGGCAAGGGTAAGTGACAACACCACCTCCTCTGTTCTCTCTCTGGCTCCTTCTCTTTTTCTAAGTTGCTCGGACAGAACAGTAATTCACTGAGAAGTTGTTTTCTTCCACTTGGTTCCATGATTCCTTACAAAAATATGTCTTGCCCCAAATGGAAAACTGCTGTTAGGGGTTTGACCCGCTCTGAGTTGCTCTGATTCAGCTTATTTTTATAGCTCATTGAGAATGCATGAGCACTTTAAAGGGCCAACATTGAAAGGAACACTGGCTGCGATTGGTACCTAGCACAGGCTGCTGTTGAACTGTGATGAATCATTAAAGGGAAATTTCATTTATTTTCAATCTGGGCCTTATTTTATTACTTTTTGCAAAAAACAGGAAAAAACAAAGCTTAATTATGAAATTATCCTTGTTATTCAAGCACGGTGATAGCACACAAGTGACCATTGTTATCCAACCAAAGTGGAAAAAAACAACAACAACTAATTACCCACACAGTAAATGTAAGGATACATTTAGGTTAATACATAATGACAAATATGCTCCAAGCTGGAGTAGAAGAAGAAGATGTACTTTATTGATCCCCTTGAGGAAATTGATCCTCTGCATTTGACCCATCCTAAACACGCGCACACACACTAGGGCCGCCCGGGGACCCACTCCAGTTCTTTTGCCAGTGCCTTTGTCAGGGCCACTGACAGGAATATTAAACCTTTGATGGAAACCCATGTAAACATGGGGAGAACACGCAAACTCCACACAGAAGAAACTTGGGACAGCCGGGGTTCGAACACAGGTCCTTCTTGCTGTGAGGCAACAGTGCTAACCACTTAGCCACTGTGATAGTGATAGTGTCTGTACAAAGCTGCAGCCTGCAGCCCAACTGTAACTACACCTGTAACTCCACCTGAGAGCAATTGTCCACAATCTTTAATTCATTAAACCTGACCTGATGTAGCCCAGTTTCTTCTCCCTGCTGTAGCAATGACAGCTCAGCACTTACCATAGCTTTCTCACACCATATATAAGCTGGTCGTGTCTTGGATGTTTCCAAAAAGTGGACTTTTGTTTGTCTTTTTTAAGTGCTGATAGTCAGCATTCAAAATTCAGGCAGTGATATCTCAGAACCAAAGTTTGGAATAAAACATTGGCAATATTCAACTTAAAAAGGGTTAAATTATATTTCTAGCACTCGCTCACGCTTCACAAGGACACTGCAGCATCAGGTTTCTGGTTTTACTGCACATCCATTCAATCGAGGCAGTTATGTGAGCATCATATCTGGCTGCATGTTTATCACTGTTATGACTGTGTGGTAATACAGCTAAAAGCATGAATTGATTTGAAAGTTCTGTTTGTTCTGTGTATTCATGTGCAGACGAGAAGCTCTGCCATCTGACTATTGCGTGCCAGCTGCTGTACAGAATTGTATTTATGCAATGTAGTTTTATATAATTGGACTTGGAAGCGAATGAGTAGACACTGCCATCTTGAAAAGGATCATATTTCACATGTTTAGCTGTTCCGCTGCTTCTTAAAAATGCAAATACTGTTAAACATTGTTATATAATTACACATTTTCTGGTGGTAATTTGCATTAAAAAAGCTATAACAGTGTTGCAGCTGATAGAGGAAAAAGTTTATTT
The DNA here is from genome assembly GCA_038419695.1 of Scomberomorus guttatus. NCBI lineage: Eukaryota > Metazoa > Chordata > Actinopteri > Scombriformes > Scombridae > Scomberomorus > Scomberomorus guttatus. The sequence goes on from CM076462.1 coordinate 14,868,461, forward strand.
CCAACCATGACACAATGAGGAAAACGGAAAAGACAGACATTTTGATGGTAGGTTATAAAATGGAAGGAAATGTGGTAAAAAGTTGCATAAGCATAGAAGGAAAAACTGAAAGTAAGTTAAGCAGGAAGCATGGGAAGATTAATGATGGAGAGGAGGGAAAGAGTGATGCTGGCAGGGGGTGGAGAGAGGGAGACAAGATTGCGTGGGTGGGAGGTCTTCTCCCTTTTTATCCCTGTGGTGCACATTTCTCTCTTATTCTCTCTTTTACCCCCTTCTCTGTTTCTTTCCCTGCAACTGAGAGAAATGAGTGGAAGTGTGTATGGGTGTGTACAGAAGCGGCTGCATGTGAAATCTGCACTACCACCTTGAGAAGGAGCGTTGTTGCAGAAGACGAACAGGAAAATCCAAGGTCATCACGGCACGCTTCTCTGTAGCGTTGCCTCTCAGCCCCCTTTTGTGCGTGTGTGTATACATGCCTCTGCGTGCGTGTGTGTCTGCACGGCAGAGAGCGCGCGCGTGTGTGTGTGTGTAAGTCATTGCATCGAGCCAGGCTCTGCACCAATCACGGTGCGCATTCATATGCCTTTCAGCTCCAAGCACACGTGCAGGCATTTATCCCAGAGTGAGCGGCGTTAGTGTTTGTGTGCATTGTCAGTGCCTCTTGGCACAGCAGTGTGTCTGTATGAGTGACTGAAGCTGCATTAAGGAAACATAAGCGTCTGTCGTGAGAGACTCCAACGTCACGACCGATGTACGGTAAGAATAACAATCATTCTTCCATTGTGTATTTGTGTACTTCCGTGTAAGCATGTGAGTAATGTTAAGCATCCAGCGTTTAGCCAGTTTTCATAGAAAACATATTTTCTCTGAGCTTTCTTGTGAGAGACTGCAGCTCTCACCAGAGAGTAACGTCTCCTGAAAGCACATAATGGGAACTTGGACTCTTGTGAGGATACCCTACTAAATTACAGCATTAGCTTATAAGGAGACACCCCCTTTGAAGATGTTTATTTTTGGTAATAGATACATGTTTTGTCTGACACTTTTTACTAAAAATGTTTTCTTCTGTTGTATCTGATGTGGTGACATTGTGTTGTTCTCTGCACTTGTAGCATATTAAGCTAACTGTTGTAGCTTGAGATGTAGGCAAGCACACTGTAAAGGTGTTTAATTTTCTGTTATCCTTTAATTTTTCATGATTCTTTAATATTTAAAGTCGCACATTTTTCTAATGTTATGTTCAAGCTTCCTTGAAAATGGGGAAAAAATGAGTGTGTCTGCTGTTAAAAGTTTTTTGTACTTCTTGAAAAAGTGAGCAGATGTCCTTGGTAAAATGTTGTCATTTACTGTAGGTCTGGTGTTACTGGGAAATGTTGATATATGGCTCATTGATTAGCGCTAATTAAAAATGTAGTTGGCTTTGCTTTGAGTTTGCAGACTATTGATTGGTAAAAGGTTCTCGGTAGTTGGCTAATGAATTATCAACGCAGGCACAGCGCACTGGAAGATCAAGCTTGCTCTGGCTTTATTGTGCAGTGCACTGATGAGCTACTGTGTGGAAACGTGGCTACGGGCTTGAGTCCCTCATAGCCCAGTTTCAGCGTCCGCTTGACCGTGATTCATAGTGTGTCGGATTGGCCTTGTGTCATGAGGATTTGTTGGCAGCTGGGGTCTGTACATCAGTGTGTCGGTCGCATTATATCAGCCATGTTGTCTGCCACCCACACTGGATCGAGTGTGTGCTTTGAATCTGACTTTGTGTATGGATTAATGGCCGAAAAGAATGTGCTAATAATATATATGCCTCTGCAAAGTGTGTGTGCAGTATGTATGCCTGTCAGTAGCCTCAAGATGCGTCTTCAGTAGGGAGAGAAGGGTGGATAGATTGACGCCGTATTTGTATATTCACTGATTTTGAAAGATTGTCACTCTCTGCATGCCTTAGCGACAACAATTCACATTTCTTCCTCTGTACGTTGAGTGTCACGCTTTCCCTAATGCTATCAGCCTCTTCTCCATAAATACTCATCTCCTCAGCTGCCGTACAGCTTTCCCAAACTCATCGAGCGACAGCTTATGTGCATATTGGTAGGCTGTCGAATCAGCCGTGCTCGTTATTCATTATTTGCTTAAACCCTCCTTGCCTCTTGTCTCGTACTCTGTGTGTGTGTTTTGTGGTTTCTGGCATGTGCTTGCATTTCACTGTGTGAATATCCTGTTTTAAAGATGTTTTGTCCCTTTTTTGTTTGCTGATGTAAAAATAGCGGGACTTGGTTTGTCTCTCCCCTCCCCTCCACCTTATGTAATAACACCCCTGAAGGGAAACTTGCTTTGTAACCATCTCGAGAAGTGTCATGTATTCTGCACAGGTAGACGTACAGTGTATACAGCGTTTAGGTGGCTACAGTCTGTGTATGCTGTTTGCTTCTTCGTGTTTGTTTATGTGCGTATACTAAGTGAGGCTTGAAAAACCAGTGCTTTGCATGACTCCAGGTGAAGGTGGGGTCTGACTGTGTAATGATGGGTATCTTGCACCTACACGAATATACACACACACACACACAGATCCAAAATGTGTTTAATATTCTCCTTGCAGGCCGTTAGGACTATATTTACTCTCCCTTGTCAGCCACGTGACTTTGGGTACAACAAGAGCAGCTTTGGGACAGCAGGTGCAGATATCACACTGCAAGATGTGCTGGGCTACTTGTCACACTCCTACCTTGTGTTTGTTAGTGTGTGTGTGTGTGTGTGTGTGCGCGCGTGTGTGTGTTTTGTAATAAGTTTGACTATTTTATTCCTTTAAAATAAATTCCTATTGATCTACCCTCTTCTTCTGGTGAGGTGGAACTTGTTTTGTGGTGTGCTTTTGTCCGGATGTGTGCGGCACCACAGGGCAGTAGCCCTATTAACGCCATGTTTTTGCAGATACTAACATGTCTTTCAGAGCTATGTATTTTTTGTTTGCCCCTATTTTTCTCACTTCAACATTAGGTTTTTCCCCCCTTTTCTATCTCTCTCGCTCACTCTAATGTGGAAACGTTAAGCTGACATCCTGGGGGAAATGGAGAGTGTAATCTGTTAATGTACCAGCCCATTGTTAAAAGGATAAAAATAGCATTGTGATTGGCTGTCTCCTTGCTGTGGTGATTTGAGGGGTGGAGACCCCCCTCACATGTATACACAAAACGCACACACACGTTTATTCTGCATGGGTGTGTAGCTTAGCATCCAATCAGTGAAACACAGCGATATCTCAAAAGTCAGAGTTCCCCAACTGTGGTGCACCAAGCTGCAGAGATGTCCGCCTTCTCTTTATTCTTCTGCTCCACTTACCAACAACCGTTAATTTATTGTTCCTCTGTGTCATGCTCCTCAGTGTGTGTGTGCGCTAGCATGCTTGTGTGTGGGTTTATGTGTGAGTGTTTATGGAAGAGCGGAGGAGCTCGATATCCAGCCCCTAAATGTGTTGTCAGCTTGCCATGCAGAGTGGGTGGATGTCGTGAGACCCCCTGTTATGTTTGCTTTTTACTGCTGTCATCCAAATTCTTGTCCACCCACCTTGTTGCTCTCTCCTAGCTCTTTCCACACTAACCCACCATTATGAGCACCAGAAACACACTTTCCTGTTTTTTTGCATAAACTTATTGAAACTCTGAAACAGCACACGATTCTCTAAAAAGGCTTGCAGAAATATGCTTTTGCATCACAGGTTGAAGTCATCATAAGCATATTAAAAGCAGAATGTGAATGTTTTTAAATTGTGCAGTTGCATTCAGTGTTATATAATATCCAGTAGGTGTGATGTGCAACCTCACCTTGATACGACTGCTTTTCATCAACAACTGCTTTTTGTATTTCTTCTAAACTTTTCTATTGTAGTGTCTCTATGCTTAAGTGTTTTTTTCGTCACAGTGGTATTTTGTTCCCACATTTCTTATGTTACTTGTTTTATTTGTTCTATATTATTGTGCTGTGTTTGTGTTTTTGTGAACTAAAGGCAATTTTCCACTGTGGTGGACAAGTTCTATTCTATTCTGTTCTGCTCTGCTCAAGGTCCTTGAAATGCGGAAACTACTTTTTGCTGTTTTGATGTGAATTGACTTATAAAATAGGGTTTGGACAAGATACAAGATAATATCAATTTGTCGAAATTTTGCTGTAGCCACCCGGCGGCATATGTCCCTTAATATCTAGTTTTATTAGGGCATTGTGGACGATGTAGGATTGCCTTATGAGATTTTTGTGATGATGTACCTTTTTATTCAGTGGATTAGCCAAACATTTCATCTGGTTATTTTCCTCATCAACAGTTTCTCAACATATTGTCCAAAAACTTTACTATATCATGATTTATATTGATTTTGCAACATAAACTTGCATATACAGTGATAGAGGATTTGTATCCATGGTGCCCACCTCTATTTAAAATGAATGGCTGCAGACTAATAGGATGTTTTAGGAAGCCACAAAAGCAGAACAGGCAACGGCAGCAACTTTGTCACACTTGAAAATAAAAAATGTTATTTTTACTATACTATAAATATCACTTAACCCATTGTAATGGAAAATGCCAGTGCTTGTAGTGCACCACAATAATATAAAATAACATAGTATATTGATACATCCACTGAGCTGAAGATTGAAGACTTTTGGAACGGTACCACTACAGAAGTTTCCCCCTGTGTTATCTCTCCTCTCCTCCCAAAAATCTATTTCCTCTGCTGCTGACAGAGAGGACAGATTTATGCTGGACAGAGAAGATGCAATAAGTAGCACTAATCTGTGACTCATTCAGTACATCACAATCCACCTCCCCCATCACACTCCCATCTCTATCTGTCTTTTTCTCTTTCCCTGTCTGTGTCTCTGTCACTCTGTCTTTGTCCTCCACCCTTTTCGCTCTACACTTGGGACCTGCTGGATTTTCATTAATTCATTGGCGACTCCTACACTCAGGCCCCGAGCAAGTACAGCAAGGATGAGAGAAGGATGTAGGGAGAGGTTTGGTGGGTGCAGGAGGGGAGGGAGGGAGGGAGGGAGGGAGGAGTGCACAGGCTTCATTAGTGTTTGAAGTGATGGAGGAAACAGGAGCAGCGCTATGAATAGACACACAGCTCTCAGAGATAAGCCCGAGCACTAGCAGGGCTCCTGTTGCTGAGTTCAGCCGAACTTTTAGAGGGCCTGTAAACACAGCGGCCTTTAAGTGGTTAAGATGTAAAGATGCCTTTTACTCTATTAAAAAGCTTTTCAAGACATCCTGTCTACGCTGACTCCCCTCCTCCCAGGTGTAGGTCACTGATAACATACCAGAAGGCTAGTGAATGTCGGGATGTAGCCCGGAAGAGAAAGTGTTATTGCCTTTAGAGCCTCACTGATTTGGTCTAGAAAATGGTCACACACTTAAACAATAGGCCATGTATTTCTATGTCTGAAATAATTACTTATGACACAGAGCATTTTCTTAAACACTCATATTGTTTGTCATTGTATTTAGCAGTGAGTTAAGTATACAATCACATTTTAACCATCTGTAAACTTCAGTTTACTTAATAGACTTAGTCATATTCACACAGATTGTTTATGTATGTATGTATGGATGGACTGAAATTACATTCAAGCAACATATTTATTTTGTGTGAGTTGTGCGTGTTTGTGGTTGTTCCTCATGCCTCCTTTTTTTTTTTTTTGGTTTAAATTTGTTGATTAATCTGCTGATTATTTTGTCAATTAATCAATTAATCATTTTGTCCATAAAGTGTCAGATAATGGTGAAAAATGCCCATCATTTCTTTCCCAAAGTGATGTCATCAAATGTTGTTTTGTCCGGTCAGCACTCCAAAATCCAAAGATATTTAGTTTACTATCATGTATGACACAGAAAAGCTTAAAATCCCCATATTTGAGTAGCTGCAACCAGCAAATATTTGGCATTTTTCCTTAAAAAAAATCACTAAAATGATTATTTGATTATCCAAATTGTTTCTGGGAAATAAACAATATTGCACAGAAAAGCAGCTCAGCTTGTCCATGTGCATCGGTGAGTCAGACATGTGGCAGCTGATTGCCTCCACCCTCTGTGTGAAATGTGCACAGTTGGTCCATTTTATATTGAGTAATATAAATGTTTTGATTTTTGGGACAGCAGCATTAGCACCAGTTGAGGCTGGGTGTCTCAAAGTGTGAAGAGTGTGTTAATTACAAGAAACGAGGCTTGTTGCCGGTTGTGTTGGTTGATCAAAGAGTTGTTGTATATTCCCGTTGGTCCGCTGAAAAGATGAAATGTGTTGTCTTGGTGTCACGAGGCAAGAGAGACTTTAGGTACATTATTCAGATTGGATAAGGTTGACACTGGGAGGTGAGGGGGTGGCAATTTAGGCAGCTGGTAATCTTGTTAATGTATGGTCAGTATGCTCTCAAAATGGGGTTTTAGTGCTGCATCAGCGAAAAAGGTTTCAATATGTGTAACAGCAAGTTAAAATAATGAATAATGTAACGTTTTTTCTTTGGGAGAATAGAAGGAAGGAAAAGAACGTTGGTATGAAGGAAGGAAGGAAGGAAGGAAGGAAGAAAAGCTGTTTCTTTGCAGATTATTTTGCTTTTGACTAATCTCTGTTTGAAGTGTCAGGCTATCAAACCATGCATCAAACCTTACTGCATTTTTGATGGTGTAATGACCTACTTTATTTCATTAGCTTTTGTAACTCCTAAAAAAACTTGCATATCTGTTTGATGTAGGCAGGAGGATAATAACTTATCCAGAGCTCTATGAAGGGTTAAATGATTCATCTGGGGTTTTTAGAGGTTATCCCTTTTTTCTGTTTTCTTCGTTCTCCCAGGGTCCCCTTATGACTCACCACTGCTGAATCCCCTGGACCAATCAGAATCCAGCTTTCACCGACTGCCTAGCTTGTCAGAAAAATCACTGCTCAGTGTGTTGCCCTGCTCTCTTCGAGGTTGTCCTGACTGCATTAAGAGAAAGAGAGACAGAGTGTGTGTGTGTATGTCCGTGCGAGTGTGTTGGCATTGTTGTGGCTGTAACTTTTCTCGTGACAACATTCTTTCCATATCTTGCCTCCCTCAAATGTCTTTGCACACAATTACCTTCACTTAGTCTGGGTTTTGTGTTGGGCAATAAAAAGCTGTTATTGTACATCAGTGCAGGGACGGACCGAGGAGGCGACAACCAAGCTTCTGTTTCCCAGATGCTCCATAAAGATGAACAACTTTCATGTTTCTAACCTAAGTTTGAATAATGGAATCATGACTGTATTGACATCGGTGGTTGTTCTTCAACATTTGGCCACTTACGCATTTTTGCAGGGTATTTAACTATATACAGCTCTGTAGTTATTTTTTGTCCTGACACAATGAAAGCTATGGATAGAGCTCTGTCCGTCTGTCTTGTCTTTCAAGCTAAGAAACTCCATAAAAATTTCCATCTTTGCTCACTGCTACACTTACGCTTCTCTACACTTCAGCCGACCCTTTTCACATCACAGTAGTCCAGACACAGCTGCGCCTAATAAAATTAACGATGCGTAAGTTTGTATTTAAGTGTGCCACTTGTGTGAGTGTAAATAATGACTAGACTATTGTCAAGCATTGCTCAGTAGCTTACCTATCATTATTTTAGCTTTTCAGCAGCAGCTGTGTTCTCTTCGCTGCCCACTATAAAAATATAATTTGACAGTTGTTACAGCTGCACATTTTAAATAGTTTGTATAGTTTATTCTTTATTTATCAAGTTCCAAGTCTGTGGAGATACAGTATCAGTCATTAATTAGTCATTAATGTGAGTCGCTGCCTTTGAATTATATCAGAAATCATTGAGTCATTACTGTGCCAGTGTTCACTGAACCGGTGATAAGTGTCCAAACACTTATTAACTATATGGCAATTTTAACTCTACCTACTGTATAGTGTCTATAACATTAAGTGTGACTTACAGAACACAAACTTACAGAACATACTAAATAGTGCTGCCACAGAGAAGGGATGAGAAAAGAAGACAAGTTCCCTCTGTTATTTTTCTTCCTGTTTGTTTTTTTTAATGCATTTCTGTCAGACATACTGTACAAGTCTAATTAAACATCTCTCTCTCCTGTTTTTCCTCCCTCCTCCCTCTCCGTCTCTTGTCTTCCTCAGGGGTTTGTGGTTGTTGCGGGGCGCTCAGGCCTCGGTACAAGAGACTGGTAGACAACATCTTCCCAGAAGACCCAGAGGTGAGAAACTGAAGTGACACTTTCTGTTTCTATAGAAATGCTATTTTCTAAAGCAAACAGCAGCTCAAGATTTATTAACTATTCCCTTGTTGTCTGCATGATTATATAGAAATTGTGAGGAGTTTGCTAATACACATTGTTGAATTCTGGGAAAAAGAAATTATCTGAACATAGTAGAGCGTCTTCATAAAGATTGGTTTAGTTTACTAGCTTATTATGTTTGGAACAGCACAAATTTCTTAAATATGTGAGAAAAAAATAGTGAGCAGTAATGTGCTGTACCGGATTTAGCCGATAGCTTTCCATTTGTAGTCGCTAGGCAGATGAATATAAACACAGCTTTATGTTAACGTCTTAGATTTAGGAAGAACAATGTAGAGGTGAGAAGAAAACTTTGCACCGCCTCAATGCAAAACTGGCTGCTTCAAAGCTATTGGTGTCAAACCACAGACCTCATCTTTGCCAGGATTTTCTGTGATTAACTGAGATCTGATACAGATGACTCATAAAGAGAATTAACTTGGGAGGAGAGGATGGAACTGATTTGTTGCAGAGGAAACTTATCGTTAGTGTCAGATCATCGGCCAAAACTGCAATACATGGGAAATGCTAGTACACACAGACTTTGTTTCCCTGTTTTGTGTGTGCATGTGCGTGTGCACCTGTGCATTGTGCTCCCAGAAATGGGTTCTAAGTTTGGGTCTAAGCTACATCACTGAGACTGTAACTAATGGTATTCCAGCAGCTTTGGAATAATGAAGCCGTTTGATGACATTTACTCGAAATTGTGCCACACTGTGTGAGCTTGTGTGTGTATGTATGTGTACACAGATCTCTAAAATAATCCTCTGATGAGCGAAACAGACTTTTTTCACGGCATTTTGACTTGTCATAGCAGGAAAAGCAACTAAAGGTGCAACTAATAACATTAATAAGGGCCTCTTTCATTTAGGGGTGCCAGAAAGCCAGCATGCACAAGTGCCCTGGACCTTAAAAATCTTAAATTAAATGCACTCATCACTGTTTTTCCTGTTATGAAATTGACATTTTATGAGAGGCAAAAATTCAAGGCATTTTTTATGTTTTTCTCTGACATTACATTGTGTTGTTTTATGTAAATGATGAAGGAATTCTTGCCAGCAACGCCTCCTTCGCAACATTACAACACCATTATCTTATCAAAACATCCTCATTTAGAGAAGGTCACCAGTGTCTACAGTATATATATGTCCTGTAACAGTTTCCCTTTTTTGCTTTCATTGACTGCATGTTGCAGTCCTTGTCTGAATGCAAATGGGATCTCAGCGGACTATAGATGTTTTTAGCTCTCTCCTCTCCCTGGCCAGACTGAAGAGCAGTGAAGTAGGTCAAGGGGGGAAAGGAGGCGGTGAAACTCAGGGATCTAGTTATACTCATACAATTTGGGTTTTGAAAAGAAGTACATTGCAGTACACACACTACTGCATTAGCTCTGAATTGTTTATGGAATAGTAAATGTATTAGCTTTTTTTTTTGTTAGTCTTAACCGGCGGCCTCTTTGTTTTGTGGCTGGCATCACATACATTCCCGCTGGCAGCGAGAATGATTGCATTTTCATTTAGTTTGAACTACCCCTTTTAGAATTGTAAACCGTACATGTGAATGAGACCCTAAAGCTTTCTTATTTTCTCTCATTTTCCCTTCTCTCTGTTTTTCCTCTCCCTCCGTCACCCTCCTAGGATGGGCTGGTGAAGGCCAACATGGAGAAGCTGACATTCTACGCCCTGTCAGCTCCAGAGAAGCTGGACCGTATCGGAGCGTACCTGTCTGAGAGGTTGTCAAGGGATGTGGCCCGACACAGATACGGGTGAGCATCGCCAGTCAGTTGCCAGACAAAATGGTCTGCAAGAAATCATTTCAGCAAAAACTGTTTGTACATTTTGTGTATTTTTTTATTCTCTGCCGCACATTAACTTAATTGATGCAAGTTCAGCACAATTTAAGCTAATACACTGAAATTCAGGGGGGTGAAATTGTGGTTGTCTTGATATAAAGTAATAGGAAAAGGGGCACATGTAACAGCTTTTCATCCAGAGATTTACCCTGATAGTCTATGAAAGAGCTGAGGATTAAGGTTTATTATATTAACCTTATAGGTCATGCTATCTGAATAGTGAACCGTTAAAATATGCCCTTGCTTTTAAACCCAGTATTGATGTATGCTTGACACTTTTATTTCTAATTTCTAATTAATAATTATTTATTGTGCATTTTGTGCAGTAGTAGTTGAGTAGTGTTTTTCTCTTTTCAACACTAGTCATCATGGTAATCTATGATGATGTTTCTGTACAGTCTGTACTTTCTTTTATATAGCACAGAAGTTGTTGTCTTATATGACTCATGACTAGGAGGCACTGTGTTATTTTCGCCAATGCAAACACCCTGTACAGATTACATTTACACTTGGCAGAGTCTGGCGGAAATCTGTTCACTATGTGACACTCCAGAGTTTGTCTGGCAGAGCTTATTACATTTTTGATTTCTGTCGCTGGGTGCATTCACTTATTTCAAGTATATGAATTTATTTCAGTATCCATATAACATATCCAGGCACATTATATTTGCCTATAGGGTGTTAATGGTGTTATCCGTATTTCCCTGTGTCCCTCTTCTCCTGTTCAGGTATGTGTGCATAGCGATGGAAGCCCTGGACCAGCTGCTGATGGCCTGCCACTGCCAGAGCATCAACCTGTTTGTGGAGAGTTTCCTCAAGATGGTGCGCAAGCTGCTGGAGTCGGACAAACCCAGCCTGCAGATCCTGGGAACCAACTCGGTGAGCCTCCAGGATCATCACATCACTTATTTTTTTAATCTTAATCTAACCTTGAACTTTTTAAGTTTTGGAAGTTTTCAGGGAGAGAGCAAATGCGCTATCTAACCTTGTAGTAGTAGTTTTTCTAAGGATTTACAGTCGCAATTTACTGCAAAAGCCAAACACAGATAACTTTGTACTCTAAATATAATTTAATAGGCAAAAAACATGTGTAGCCATCATTTTTGGTCTCAAGCTAAGATATCTCGTCGTGCTGATATAAATTTAGATAAATACCCACACACTCAAACTGTTAGTCGCTAATGTGTCTAATGTGCCTTCGTTTCTAAGCTTTTCTGCCGCATCAAACTCTACCCATTTCAGTGGATTTAGGGGAATTATCTAATCAAAAGTTGACAGGGCGCATTGACAGCGCAAAGTAAGTGATGTTAACCTTGAGAGGAAAACTGCTTTAGTATATGAGAAAGATCAGAACTCAGCGAGGGAGTGGGAGTGGGAGTGATGAGTATCCTCTGATGTGGGAAGCAGCTATCAGCGCTGTCGGCCAGGTCAGCAGAGGACACATAAAGGAAATCAGATTAGCTCCAGACCACATTGGCAAAGCTCTGCAGTTATCTCTATATAGATTGACGAGACATGCCAGCATCTCGCGCGTAATCTTCCTGCTATTAATCTCTCTTGCACACACTCACGGTAGTGTATTAAGGACAAATGTAAGGCCATATACTGGTGCACTCATAATCATATACACACACACATAATTAATCGTGCATCACATTGCTATTTACCACAATTAGTGATAGAGCTTTAAAGTTTTGCTTTCAGAATGGCTTTTGTTGAACATTGTAAAGATATTGATTGGGATTAGTTTTGCTGTAATTGTTCAGTCTTAACATACAGTCGGGACAGACAAAAGCCCGGGCGTCCTCACACATAAAACTATTCATAGACTGGATTTTTCTATGCAAACAAATGCAGTATGTTTGCATGGCAACAACCGCACAGCAGCCTGTCTTCATTTTTCCTTCTTAGCGTGGACTGTACGTCTCATCTGAAGCAGATCAGTGTCAGAGAGAAGTGAAAGGGGAGGATTAGAGAGTTTATCACCATAGGACTAAAGCCCGGGCCAGGTTTTCTCACACTCACTTTCTGTGACCTAAAACCTGTGACTGTCAAACACGAGCCAGCTTTTCAACACACCATTACATGACTTAGTGTTTGTGTCAGCTCACTGTTACTTTTATGGATGGGTCTACGATAGAAAAAAGACTTAAGGCAGGGTTCAGTTTCTTCTATGTGGACTTTAGTTGTAACAGAACCCTTTATTATCTCAGCCCTCCATCGCCTGTGGTTTTAGACGTATACTTTAAGCTTTCAATCAGATAGAGAGCCTGTTTCAGCAGACACAGAGTTGATACATTAATACCTGGAAGCTGCCCAGTATTTCTACCAGTAATACTGGGCAGTTTTCAGGTATCAACCGCTGCAGTAATTTTTTGCAGCAGCTGAGTAGCTTCACAGGAGCAGTTCTGGGTTCACTACATTTAATTTACTGAAGGGTACTTCATTTAATTTCAAAGCCACTCCAAAAAGTAATTTTGTACACGGAAAATGGATTCACTCGGTTATTCTTCAGATGTTCTGTTTCTACATAAACCCTACTGTTGTAAACCTTAATGCACTGATCCCACCTGTATTTTTGAATGGGGAAATACTGTATGTATTTTGATTATCATCCGCTTTACTATCATAAAATCTTGCTTTATCCTCTCGCTTCTAAAGTAATCCAGTCAATAATTTATTCATTGGAGAGTGGTGTGAAGCTAAATGTCAGCGTGTTTAAATGGTGGCATTTTGAGGCCCAGTGGGAGAGCCCCCCTCTGCCCTGTGCTTTTCACTCTTAATGAGATGTTTTGGCGCTACAGTTTGATATTAATTCAGGAGATATTCACCATGGGGATTAAGGGTTATTTCATTAAAGAGTGCTTAATGAAATAAAAAAAATAAAAAACTCTTAAGAAACTTTTGCTTTTGAGTAACAGACTTATTACTGTAAATCTCTGGTGTTGTAGAATAGTTTCTGGTTGATCTGAAAATGTGTTTTCTTTTTGCCCGTGCCTTCTCAGTTTGTGAAGTTTGCCAACATAGAGGAGGATACGCCATCGTACCACCGCAGTTATGACTTCTTTGTGTCACGCTTCAGCGAGATGTGCCACTCCAGCTACGAGGACCCTGACATCCGCACAAAGTGAGCGGACAGATGCTTGATTAAGCAGGAGGCAGAATTTATTATTCTTATTCTTATTATTGTTTTCAGACGACTACAGGAAGTCCTATTTTTAGCCTACCTCTGCCCCTGGACATTTATTTCACTTCTTCTTAAACAAAGATTTAAAAGAAATCTTGTTGTCATCTGCTAAAAATAGACAAAGTGACATATTTGAACAGTTAAATATAGCCTTGCAGAAATAACTGAAACTCTGACGGATACAGACTAAAAAGTAGATAACAAAAAAAAAAAAGATTTCCTAAAAATAATCATCCATTTATAGATTTAGTTACCAGTCACATGATTCCCACTGTCTGTCTGTCTGTCTGTCTGTCTGATTGTTGCCTCCAGGATCCGGATGGCAGGTATCAAGGGTCTGCAGGGTGTGGTGAGGAAGACTGTGAATGATGAGCTTCAGGCTAATATCTGGGACCCTCAGCACATGGACAAGATCGTCCCCTCTCTGCTTTTCAACCTGCAGAGTGGAGAGCGCACAGAGAGGTGAGTGCTGGTTGAGTTCATATGTATTTCCTCAAATAAAAGACAGTAGTCAATTAAAAGCCGGGTCTCCGATAATGGCCGGGGGCATGGTTGACACGAACAAATAAAGGCCGGGCCCCAAAAACAGGCACCAGGGTTGATAAACTCCTGGTGTCTGTTATATAATGTGTATGCCAGCTAAGCATAAATAGTAGTTAACTGGAAGTAACTTCAGTTCTATGAGTACATGTGTAGCCCTGCCGACCGTCACAGAGAGGGGAGTGGGACAGAGAAGATGCAATATTGTTTAAATATGGGGATTAAACATACTTAAAATACATTGCACCAGATTTTGGGTGTAAACTATAAGGTGCTGTTGTAAAAAGGGTTGAGTTAAGATTTAGGCTATTTTTTCTCAACGTTATCTTTATTGGTTTTGTGACATAACAACCCTTGAGCTGAATAGTGCAACAATGTACAAAAATGTAATCACATAAGTGCCAAATAGATTTAGACTATTTTTATATGTTTTATAGAGTGTTTATAGAGAGCCGAAGTCATGTCGTCACATCCAGTTAGCTTGCGTTCCACTAGCTTCTGTAACTCAAAGCAATTTTTGGAGTTTACTTTAAATATTCTAAGACTGCTCGGCATCCACTACATAAGTTGCTATAAGACATAAGACATTGTTTTCGTTGTGTGCACAGAAAAAAACTACAGTCCTCATTAAAAGAACTACAAGCGCAGCAGCACGGCTACCTAACGTTGCCGTAAGTTGGTTTTATCCATATCGATAAAACTCCCCAACACTTTCTTCTGAAGTCATTTTTGAACTTTGTAGTTGTAACCTCTGCTGTGTAAAGACTTGTACAGCGTTCCCTCCTCTCTGACCTGCTGTTACTACAGACATGTCTGAACTAGCTCATGGACTCGTCTCCTCTGTTGAGCCAGTACGTTTAGCAAAACATCTAGGACTTATGGGAAACAATGTGAATCGTCAAAGGCCGCTAAAAACATACATATTGAATAAACAATGATATTAGATTGTTTTTCAGAAAACTGCCACCCTTATCTAAACATATAAAGCAAACCACACAACATAGTGAGAAAGGTTCTGTTCAAAGGCTGGATTTTTAGTTATAAGCATAGTTACAAATGTCAGTGGGATTTTTAATTAGGTTTTCCTACTTCTGGAGCAGAATCCTAAAGTTATTATTATTATTATTGTTATTAGGTTATGCTTTATACTGACATTTATTTACTGTATAGTGGCATTTTATTGTGTGCATTTCAAGATTTGTGGTTTGTAAAGGCCAAGTGACTTAAAAAAAAAACTGCAAATTCTTCAATTGAAGTCAGGTCCCAGGTGTTACCGTATCATCCTCTTACAGCAGGCCAGGCTGTGCCATTTAACATGTGGTGAGAAAGTTGACGACACAAAATGGGTCAGTGTTGACCCGCCATGCCTCTGTCTCACAGTCCAGAGACACTGTGCTGTAGCCTACTGATGCTGTTTATCTTACGTTAGGCCATATTTGTCCTGGCAGTCTAGCCAGCCATCACCCACGTCATTCATCATCATTATCATCACTGAGTGAATCCACTGACAGCTCTGCTCCCCTTATGGGCGTCTGTTTTCCCACCTGCAGCATCCAAGGACAAAAACACCAGGAGGTAGAAGAGGAAAAACTGAAGGAGAAAGGGGGAGAGCATTAAAAGGGAAAGCATTAACAGAAATAGTGCAAGAGTTGCAGAGTCTGGTGCCTCCCAGTCTTGGCAATATTCCACATGTTGAAATTCACTTTGACGTCAATGCCGACATCTGAAGGTTAGGCGAGCAAAAGGGGAGGGCAGCAAGAGGAAGATTGGAAGATTGGGTGGAAGGCGGATAATAGAAAATAGAGTGATGGAAATGGGGAGGTTATTGAAAGAGAGACAGATGGACAGAGAGTGACAGAGACAGACACAATCCAACAGAGAAACACATTTCCCTCTCGGCTTCCCTCTGCTCTGTGTGTATTATGAGGCCTGCCCCTGCTGTGCATCCTCCGTTCCTCCTCACACTGAGTTTATCCAGTCATTGCCAGCCGTACAATCCACAGCAGTCAGTGCAGACTCTAATTAAACTCACAGATGGTGCGTTTTCTCTACATTAATCCCCATACACATGTACAAGTTCATTTAAAGATCAAGTTCAGACACAGTTTTTGCAAAGCCTTTTGGCAGTCCAGACATTTTTTTTATAGAGCAGTTATTTATAGCTTTCTAAGGAAGTGTTATCTTTTACCCACAAGTACCAGCATGTACCAAGTACCAAGCAATTTTCCTCCAGACATTGCCTCAGCAGAACATTTAAACTGAAATGGCCCTTATCTTTAAACATGAATGTAACACACGTCAAAGACTTGTATAACTTGCTAGTTTTTCACAATAGTTGACAGTAAGTGTTTAAAATTTGGATCAGAAAGCAGAATTTGTACAGGATGTGTGATTTGTTTGATGAGAGCAGATTGCAGTAGCCAAGTAAGCTTTCAGATACTGATAATGCTGATGCAGTCGTCTGCATACTGACATTTGCAAGCGCCCAAAAAAATGTTTTCATTGATGCAACATTTCGAACCGCGAGGGGTTTGTCAGACAATGTGAACAAAAAGCAATACATGGACACAAAATG
Organism: Scomberomorus guttatus; assembly: GCA_038419695.1. Classification (NCBI taxonomy): domain Eukaryota; kingdom Metazoa; phylum Chordata; class Actinopteri; order Scombriformes; family Scombridae; genus Scomberomorus; species Scomberomorus guttatus. The sequence goes on from CM076462.1 coordinate 14,884,921, forward strand.
AGCTCCTACTGCAATTTGGAGATCATGGGATACAGTACCCATTATCCACAAACAATTAGCTAATTGCAGATTTCCTCTCATGCCAACCACTTCCTTGTGAGTTTCCAAATCATTAGTCTAAGCTGTGCACAGAGAGGATATCAATGTGACCTCAGAATGAAGTAGGTGTTAAAGATGCATATTTTGCTAGATACGGGTCAATGAGAATGACTTTGCAAGCATTATTTGTTTCTGCTGAACAAACATGCTAAACCTTTAACCGTTAGAGACCCGCTATAGACTCATGTTTGTCGTTTTTAGGTGGGGATAAGGGATGTTTAGGGGGAGATAGCAGGTCAACAGTATATGCCACATAGAAGTGGTATTAATTAATTAATTAATTAATTAGAAATGCAGCTCAGCACTGTCTGTCAAGTTTTTCTAGTCATAAATCTGTAATAATAATTGTTTTGTTTAGGTGCCTATTCAAATTTTAAGTTTAGAGTGTATAAGGGTTTAGGACATTATGATGGGAGTATATGATGGTCTTTCCTATGCTCAATTATGTGTCATAAGTTGTTGCAGCATTAGTTACACAGATTTGGTGCAAAATTGAACCATTTTGACCACTCGAGAATTGATAAAAATGGTCAAAAATCCCTCCAAAATACCACATTAAGACACCAAGACCTTGAGGAACACCATAGAAAAATTCATGCTGTGGAATCAAAAACCAATGAAATGGCTACTATGGCTACTATTCATCACACATGAATACAATTGGGATCACTGAATCCACAAGAGTCCCAGCTTTCCAGTCATACCAAATTTATGCAATTCCAAGACTGCAGAAATGTTATAAATAACACATTTATTCTGCATGCAAAAAACAGCATGGTTTTTGGCTGGAGTTTTCCACCTTTGTTGCACTGAGGTGAAAAATCTCATGAGAATATTTCATTTACAGTATAGTAAATTTCTTACTTGGCTTGGTTTTGCTGTTTTACATTCGCCTCTAAAATTTCAGGGTCTTTGGATTTGAGTTAAGTCAGACGACCGACTGAGAGGCAGGAAGTCGCACTCCCTCCGCAGCAGCAGCAGACGAGATGAAAAAGCTAGGCTGTTAATAAATAATGTCATCATTGGTGGACCACCCAAGGCCAGTCATGACCAAGATAGAGTTATGGCGGATGTTTTAAATATGCATGAGAACAAAGAAAGGCTGGACACAGTATAAGTGCCCACACATACACACACACACACATGCGCTCACACAGCCTCCCAACAAATGTATAAACTTAGACATGGACATGTCTCCCCATGGTGATAACAGATGTGCAGTACACACATACAAATGCCTACACACAGGACAGACAACACAGTCAGTCATTTTTTTACTGCAGAAGGAAAAGTCACCTCAGGAGTGAAGGCTGCAGTGACGCAGCAGTCCAGAGTGTTTCTGTGTAAGAAATAGAGCCTTTGTGGAAACGTTAGTGTTATTCTATGAAATTGATTTCAAACTCTTGCCTCTTTGCTTCATTTTCTCTCACGCTGCCTGTACCCCCCCTCCCCCCCCCCCCTTTCCCCACTCCCTCCTTCTCTTTGCCTCCTCCCTGCTCTTTCCTCCCCCTCCCCTCTACGTCTTCTGCTGTCTCACCTGCATTGCTCCCTTCCAGCCGCTCCCCCTCTCCGCTGCAGGCGTCGGAGAAGGAGAAGGAAAGCCCGGTGGAGCTGACAGAGCGCTGCTTCAGGGAGCTGCTGGGACGAGCCGCCTATGGCAACATCAAGAATGCCGTCACACCCGTGCTAATGTGAGACAGCCCCACAAACTCTCTTATTTACAAGATCTGTCCTCTCGTTGTGATTTGCTCCTTGATGCGTTTGTTGTTGTTTTTTTTTTGATGTATTGACTAAACCCGAGGGGAAGGATGCATCTCAGGGCTCTGTTGCGGCACTTTTAGCTTCACACTGATTTGCCCGAGGGGGGCACAACAAGGTCAACACAAGGTTACTTATTTGTTCCTGACTAGATGCGAATGCATGATTTGCTAGTGTTAATTGTGCATTACTACTGTATTTACAGCAAAGTCTGCCTTGCAAGGTTGTACCTTTCTGACAAGATATTGCAGACTCCATGCTCTTTCAACAACTTTATCAGGCTTCTCGTCATCTTTTATGATATTTTAATTTAACTTTGAATGTCTCTGAGCCTGGTCCTCTGTGAGATTAGCTTTTTTAATGTTAGTCGTCTCTCCCTCCATCCATCTCTCGCTTTCCCTTTCTCTCTTATTTGAATCAATTCAGCTCAACTGTTTCTCCTGAAGTGTAGTGTTTATCTGTCTCAGTCGTTCTTTCACTGCACACGCTCATCTGCCTGTATCATTGACATGAATGCTTTCTTTATTGAGTTCACTGTTCATTTTCAATTTTGCCTGTTTTGTATCTACCTATTAATTTCCCCCCTTGGCTTCATTCTCAGCTGGTGTTTATAATCATTCCTCCTTTATACTGTATTAATGGATATGGCTTGAACAGCTGGGTGTCTATAATGTTAATTGAAGTTAAAATTAAAGTTATACTGTAGCAACGTGAGTTCAGAGATCTGCTGAGGAATACAGTAGATGAAATGTGAACCATGTGCTTGCAGGTAACAGAATAGAGCTAGACCTGCTAACCTGCAGAAAATATGTTGATTTTTATAGTTTAACAGTTTACTTACTATCAAATTTCAAAGTTTTCCTCAAAAACACTTTTAAAATGCACAGGAGTTGGAAATATATACAATTTCAGGGACTTTTAAAGTTAGTAATCCTTAAGATTTCAGTCCTGGTTGATTTGGTGACACTCATGGTTACTGGTGGGAACAGAAAATGCAAGATAATACTACAGCAAACACTCCTCATGCAGCTACTTTGCCTGAAATACATCAGAAGATCAACTGGTGTATCTGTTAACAGTGCAACCAAAAAAAAAATCTCAAGTTGTTTTAATAAAGACATCAGTCATTCAACAATTGTAACCGATCTGATTTCATGCTGCGCACAGCACATGTAGTTTTCCTCAGATCAACAAGACATAGTAAAGTCGGTTGCTGAGATGTTGGAGGTGTACAGCATGTTGCTTGCAGCTCTTCATCTAACATCTCACTGTAGTAGCTGTTCCCTCTTATTCCATTACTCTCTGCAACATTTAAAATTGATCCGCTGTCAAAAAATGCAGAAAAAGACCATTGTCTCGTTTTGTAGACACATTTTTGATTGAAGGATTTGTGGTCAGCGCTATCTTTGTTGACCTTGAGTTTCTTGGGACTGCAAAAAAAAGTCGGTCATTTTATGCCTTTAAACTGCCAGTAGGAAGATGACGGAGATGAGGGAGAGAGAGCAACAAACCAGTGATGTTGCAGTTCCTGGTTGACATCTTAACACCTAAAACATGGAATGTGAAGCTGGAGCAGTAGGAAATGTTGGTTAGCAGTAACTTAATACAATTCTGATTCTGGGCTGAGGCAGAGTGAGGCCGATATCAGTGAGATACAATTACAAACTAATGTTGTATTACATGCTGCATTGCTTCCTGTGAGTCCCGTGTGTGTGTGAAGGTAACTTGAATGGGCATGGTGGTGAAGAGGTTATAACTAAATAATTACATTGAAAGGTTATTGATTATTAAAAATATGAGCATGAGTAGTTTCAGAAACAGGGTCTGATTTCATGAAAATCTTAAGGATTACAACTTGAAGCCTTTATTGATTTATTTGAACTCCAGAATCTCTCTGAGTGCAACTGTAATTTCCATTTTCTTGTTCAGTATTAAATTTCAGTTTCTTTTGAACACTCTTGATCTTCCCATTTTCAGTTTTCTCTCAATTTCCCCTTCAATTCATCTCAGTTGTCATGTGCTGTGTGAGTCCAGCTCTCGTCCATCCATCACTGTCCCTGTTTCCGTCTGGTTCAAGCTGTAGTAATCTGTCTCACTCTGTCCCCGCCTCTCTGTCTCTACTTAACGAATGCAGGTTTCCTCTCTTCAGCAGGAATGACCTTGATCATGTTTGATGGATTTCGATATCCTGCTCATTAGCATAAACACTCTTGACTACATTCATTGATAATAGACAAGAGTTAAGTGCTGAGGTGCCCCTAAATTCTACATTCAACATTACAATTCATCATTATCGTGTCTCTATTCATTTTTATCACATAAGCAACTCTCCTGTACGTCTACTTTTCTGTTACACACATGGAGTCACATTTGGGAAACTATAAATTTGCTCTCCATGCCTTTCTGCTTTCCATCACCACCGGTGCTGTATAATTACATCTTCTGTATCCTCCCTGTCCCTCTCCTTCTGTCTGTGTTCCCACAGGCACTTAGATAACCATTCTCTATGGGAGGGGAAGACCTTTGCAGTGCGTTGCTTCAAAATCATCATGTACTCCATCCAGGTGAGTGATATAGCACCTTCATATCCTCAAAGACCTCTTCCTCACGCCGCCCCCCCCCCCCCCGTCTCTTTCACTCTGTTGACCTTATGTCCAGGTCCAAATGGAATGAAATCCAGATTTACACATTAACCATGTTTTATTAGTTTTTAAGTGGTTATAAAATGCTTTAGGGGTGCACAGTAGAAACACGCTCCAATATTAATGGAGTTCTCACTCGTTTACGGCCAAAAATAGTTGAGAAAATGACTGAGAGATGTGTGCAGATTTCATTTGGGCATCAACTCTTCTTCTCACAGCTGTAACTCAACTCGGCCCACAGCCTTTAGTTTGCTACCTGCTTCAATGACTTACTGTTATGTACCATTCATTTACCTCTGTTTATTTCTACTTCTTTTAGTCCCAGCACTCTCACTTAGTAATCCAGCAGCTTCTCGGTCATCTGGATGCTAACAGCAAGAATTCGGCCACAGTGCGAGCCGGGATAGTGGAGGTTTTACTGGAGGCAGCCGCCATCGCAGCCAGCGGCTCTGTAGGTGAGCGGACTTGTACACTACGTGCTCTACTGGCTGGCACGATCAGATACATCAGATGTTGATATTAATTTTGGGGTGACTTGTCTTATTCACTTTGTGTGTGTGTGTTCGTGTAGGCCCGACAGTGTTGGAGGTGTTCAACACTCTGCTGCGGCAGCTCCGCTTGAGTGTGGACTACGAGTTGACCGGCTCCTATGATGGCAGCACCAACATCGGCACCAAGATCATCAAAGCTCATGAGGAGAGGCAGCTGCAGGAGGCAGTCATCAAGACCATCGGTGAGTCTGTGGGTGGTGTGTGTGAGACAGATTGTGTGTGTGTGTGCATGTAGGAGGATTTTCTGACAGGCTCCTGGACTGAATCTGTTTGTCTGTGTCTGTGTTTATACCTGTGTGTGTGTGTGTGTGTGTACTAGTATTAATTTCTTTTTTCCTCTTCTTCCACATATCTGTTTCTGTTGTTTGTTGTTTTTCTTTGCTCCAAATCCACTTCCTTACCCATCTGATACTCATCCCTTTCCCTGTCCTCTATCTCTCTTTCAGGTTCATTCGCCAACACTTTACCAACCTACCAGAGGTCAGAGGTCATGCTCTTCATCATGGGCAAGATCCCTGTCCCTGGAATTCACCCCGCTCTGCCCTCCACAGGCTCTGGGTAGGTTACCCACAAATATCACACAATGCACAACATTTTCTCTTTGTATGTACCCACGACACATATTACCTTATTCCTCCCTCAACCAACAGTGCTTTGTAAATAAATCTCTGTAGACCTAAATGTTGGTGAATTAAAGGGTTGAATTTGAATCTTAATTTGCTCTTTCATCTTCAGGCCTGAGGGTACCAGGATGATTCAGGTTATGTTACTTAAGTCCTTGGTCCAGGTAAGTCTGCATCCTTGCATTATTATTATTATTATTATTATTGTTAATTCAGAATATTTCAAAAATGTGGCTCTTTACAAACTTACGAATTCTTTCTTCTACTTGAATTTACAAATCTGATATTTGCACTTCTGCTTCACATTTTTTTTCGCATCAGCTAAAGAATGTTTGCACCAGTGATGTCGTTTTTACCAACCTGATATCTGTTTATGAAAGCATCCATCCATCCACGTTGCCGGGGCTAACAGGAGTTAGCATTTTGATCAAAAACCCAATGCTCAGTCCAAACCCAAACTGAAAACAAGCCTGTGGCTCAACATGTAATTTGTGTACATTTAAAAGTATTTTCATTTATATAAACAAAGTGACATATCAGAATTGCTGCCACAGATTAACATCATGTACATAGTGCTGTTAAGCCTCATTAGACTTTCTCCCCAAACTCCAGAAATTTTGTGGTGCTCAGATTTAAAAGTGGGCAGCCAGAGGAGAATAGGCTGCTGATGAACCCTCTGATAATGTGAGATTATTTGTGGCCTGCATGCTCTATAAAGGTTGACCCACAACCCTGTTGTGGTCAACTTGAACTTCACCAAAAATGTCCCGTGCTTCTCAATGTCTCAGGTGACGGCGGGTTTCCAGACCACCAACATGCTAACAGCACTGCCCAGCTCTTTCCTGGAGCCTCTGCTGTCTTTCTCTCTAACCGAGGACCCAGAGATTCGGCTGCTGGTGCTCCAAATCCTCCTCGGTCTCATTGACAGGCACGACAACAGGCCCAAGTTCTCCAACATAAGGTGCGTGGCTGTTTTTGTGTGAATCTGCAGGAACATGTTTGTAGTGTGTTGGAGCTCGGGTTTGTTTGACTTACCAACCTGTGCTTCACTTTTCTCTGCAGCATTATCACGGACATCTCAGTGCTGAAACTCAAAGTTGACAAGTGCTCCAGACAGGATAACTTATTCATGAAAAAGGTACATGTTAGATCCTGCATCTACCACTGGAATTCAATACAAAGTCCAGATGAATTTGATGTCTCAGCGGTCGACTCTGTCATCATCTCTCTGCTTTTCCTATTTTGAAAGTCATTTTACTTTATCTAATATAGGTGAAATTAAAATCGTCACAAATCAAAAGATTCATTCACACATCAAAATATGTTTCTTAGACTTTTAATGACCATATAAGTATTTACATTTGTGAAGTCCACTCCATAAAACCTAGAGTACTTAAACTCTGGAGTACCCTCTGTGACTGTCTGCGCATCCTCCACTCACAGCACGGCCAGCAGTTGTACCGACACATCTACTTGGGCTGTAAGGAGCCGAGCAGCGGTCAGCAGCACTACGAGACCCTCTTCGCCTTGTTGGGTCTACTCAGCGTGGAGCTGGCCAACGAAGAAGTGGTGGTGGACCTCATTCGCCTGGCACTCGCCTTGCAGGTATTGACACGCATGCACGCAGTCATGTAATATTTTATTATAATTACTTCTAAATATATAGTTTGGGAAGAAAAAAATTCAGCAGCTGCTGTTATTAGTTCTCTCTTAGCTCCCCTGGTCAGTATTATCTGACACCACCTGCGTCCGAGGATCCTTGCTGATGTCTCTTTGCTTTCCTGTGCAGGACCTGGCTCTGTCCACTGACGAAGGTCTGCCTGTTTTTAACCGTTGTGCTGTTCACGCCCTCACCGCTGCCTACCTCAACCTCATCTGCCAGCTCACCACCGTTCCAGCCTTCTGCCAGCACATACATGAGGTCTGCCTCTGGGCTTCTTTGAATATATGTATATGTGTATGAACAGCGATAACATTTGTTAATGCGCTGCCTCTCTCCTCTGCCCCTCAGGTAATCGAGGTGAGACAGAAAGAAAATCCCTACCTTTTGCCTGAGGATGTCTTCGTTGATAATCCCAAGTATGTATAAGCCATACCAATGTTACATGTGATATTTAAACATCTTGTCCTACGTATATATTTAAAAAAAATCACCACTCCCTCCTCCTTTCTAGGCTCCCATCCTCGCTTGAGAAGGTAGAAGGTGACGTGTTGTTCCTGCAGTCGAAGATCACTGAGGTCCTCGGAGGTAGTGGTTACAACACAGAGAGACTGGCTACGCCTTACGTTCCCCAATATACTGGTAAGGAGCCCCGATAATATATCCCTCGTTTTATAGTGTAACATTGTGTTCAAAAGTCAAAGTGGCAAAGTAAGTAATTCTCAGTGATGTGCTCCTCTCTGAGTAATAAATAACAAATCATTGTAATGTTTTTTGGCCTGCCAGCTTGTTAGAACTTTGTCAGGGTGTTTTATTGATTCTTATATTGAAGTGCAAGGCTGAACTGCTCCCCTGGAACCAGTGGGGATTTAATGTTCCAGCTCTTGGGCTTGAACCAGGATCACTGAGTTGAAGGACAGTCTCTCGCTCCAACTCAAATATCACTCTGTGGGTGCTAATTAACTTTTATAATAATTTGGCACAGATGAAGACCGTCTGTCCAAGAGAAAGAGCATCGGGGAAACCATCTCAGTGCAGGGTGACGTGGAGTCCCGAAACAGTCCAGAGAAAGAGGAGGTAAAGCATTTACAATTATTTCATGGTCTTAGGACTCAAATATGCAACACCAAGATGCTCTGATGGAAATTGAGTGTATTCCAGTATAGAGCTTTGCACCCCTCCATCATTCACTGTATTGCTGCATCAAACTTCTTTTTGATTCAATTTGTTGCTTTCTATCTGTTCTGCAGAGGACACCAGCAGAGGAGATCACATTTGAGACCCTGAAGAATGCCATCGGTATGTCCGCTCACTCATCAACATTTGTGGTTTTTGAGTAGTAGTTCTAGTATTACTAGTTAAGTAGAAATAATAGAAGATAACATTTAATTTGGGTAACTTGTCATATTCATGAGCTGCAGGAAAAAAATCTAATGAGCTTCAAGCACTGATTGTCTAATTTCTATTCTGCTGTTTAATAGTGTATTCTGTCTCCCTCTAGTGGACAGTGTGGGTATGGAGGAGCAGGAGAGGGAGCGAAGGAGGCAAGTGGTGGAAAAGTTCCAGAAAGCCCCCTTTGAGGAGATAGCTGCCCACTGCGGTGCCAGGGTACAACAAAAACGTTCTCCTTCTATCTTTATTCTTTTTCAAACTGTTTGTTTTTTACGTTTCAGCTTTTTATTATTGTCTTACATGACTTTTTTTTTTTGGTCCTGTCTAGGCCACACTGCTGCAGAGCAAACTGAATCAGATCTTTGAGATTACAATCAGGTAAGAGACGGTACTTTGAGATATTCAAATGAAACAGGATGTAATTGGCAGTGATACTGACGTGGATGATGAAGATGATGACTCATAACAATAACGACTGTTGTTTCTTTCCCCCTCTTTTTCCAGACCCCCGCCCAGCCCATCTGGAACCATCTCTTCAGGCTACGGCCAAAGCCAGAGTCGATCTGTACCCATCTACGAGATGAAGTTTCCCGACCTCTGCGTGTACTAGACAGCGAGGTTCCAGAACTATTTTAACAGCTGAGGTCACAGGAGGCGTTTGGAGGTGCAAATTGATCCTCACTGTAAAGGCGACTTGACGGTGGAATCAAACAACCACAGGGGGATGGGAGGGAGGAGAAACCACAGTTGTTTGAAGCCAAACTTAAAGAACAAGCCACTTTTTTTGATTAACTTAACTTTTTGCCCTGCAAAACGCAGCCAAAACAAGCTGGCTAATGTCAGTAAATGCAGCCGTAACCTAAACTTTTATTTCCCCTGGTGGAACTCCACTGGGTGGATTTTTCAAGTTAGACTGAAAATTATTTTTAGTTGCTTTACAATGATTTCCTATCTGAATTGACCTGCTGCATGTCCTCTAACTGGAAAATTTTAAAAGCACTGCAATTCTTGACAATGTTTTCTTTTACAGGGTGCCATACTGCCCTTGATCACAAAAACAGATCTTTATTTGTTTTATTTGTTTTAATGTTTATTGATTTTATAGTCAGCAAGAGTGTATGTGAATTGTAATTTTGGGCGACTGTGTACTAGTGCGGCATGTCTGAGTGAAATGTGGATAGATAAATACAAATATGAGGCTATTCCTTCTTCTCCAGTAACACTCAGCTCCTTAACATCTGTCTACAGCGTTTAAGGTTTTACCGTAATGTTTTGTTTTGCCTTTTTAGTGTTAGCCAAAAGTGCTTTTTTCTTTCGTAACGGGCATTTTTTTTTTTCCTGAATCTAATTTAACTCTAATATTTATTTTGTTTTTTATTAGCAGTGGTTTAAAAAAAAAAAAAAAGGATAACTGTCGACCTGCGTGCTATCCTCCCCAAAGTGAGTGTGCCTTATAGGTGACTCAAGTTAAAACAGACGGTGTCACTCAGTCTGAAACACATCCTGCGCCACACTAAACTTCTGAAGTGTTTACCGCCATGTTTACCGGATCAAACACTAGAATAACAGTAAAGGATCCTTTATTTTTCTCCTTCCCATATAAATGTGTATATACAGAGAAATATATAAATCTTTAAACTGATGTACAGAGTAGGGAGGTTTTTTTGTGTGTGTATATATACTGTATATTAATTCAAATTTTAGACTGCCACTGTACTGATTGTGTCCATAGATAAGGGAGAAAGCTTAGTTAGTATTCAGATGCTTTTTGTTAAATTCTTGTCCTCTAATAAGCAACCAGCAGCACACGAAATCAAAAATATGTATTGACAAAGGTCTGAACAGCCCTCAGTAGAAATCTCGAGGCCAGTGGAACATACTAGTGAGGTCTGAAAGTGTCCTGCTAAAGTACTGATGAGCCCGTCTGATGGAAAACAAGTTATTTTCTACTTCATTTCTAGCCAACAATTTTTGAGACATAACCTGTGTTGTTGCCATTACATCCGGAGTCGTGCTGGAATGAGTTTGCACTCTTGTCTTATCTTCAGCAAGATTTGAATACGTCTAAAAGCCATTTTGTGTGTGTGTGTGCACAGACACACACTCCCACATCCACAGGTATCAAAACAAAGTATAAATGGCAATAATTTGGCACTAGCCGGGCCAACGTGGCTCAATTGTAGGTAGCAGATCCTTTTTTTTTTTTTTGCGTGTTTTGAATTGTGCCCTCTGTCGTGGTGCTGTGATGGTTCGGTTTTGTGACGTCGTGAGAGACCGCTCCCCGCGCTTCTGTGAATTAACTGCATCGGGCGTGGCATGTGTTGCATCCATCAATGGTGTCTGGTTTGTCCCCGATTGTCATGTGTTACAGTCCAGTTTGCTCCGTTCGTTTTATTTTTCTTACGACGTCTGTGTGTATATTTATGTCCACACATGCCAGTGTATCAGATTGTCTGTGTGCATGTATGAACTGTTCACGTTTACCCCTTTTGTCAGTGCAGGTTTTTTTGCGTGCGTGTGAGTGAATGTGTGTCTTTTTGTTCCCGTGTCAATATGAGCATTCATGCAGATGTGTGTCTTTGTTGTCATTACCCAAGACCAAACTCTTCAGACGCAGTTTACAGTTTTGTCCAGTGACTCCTCCTTCCACGTTTAATGAAGAACAAGCTATCTAAAAGAGCAATGTGCAGCTGTCTAAACCTTCCAGTGACACCTACAGTTATGTGATGCCACACTTGTAAAATTGTCTTTCAGCATCTTGCAACTTTCGCCGTGAAAAAAGGAAAAAAAAAGCAACAGTCTGCTTGTTGTCATTGCATAGTGTAATGTTGATATTAACTGACAGTAATCCAATCTTACTTTTGCCATTACATGTCTGGTTAATAGATCTGTTTACAAATGTAGTGCTGTAGGTCAAATCTATTCATTCTGTGAACTTTGCACTTTAAAAACTGGATTACCTAGTGACAAAGGCAGCTTTTACTTGGAGAAAATGCCTTATTAGTGTCATACCTGACTTTGCATGCTAGTGATGTAGCCGTGTTGTACAATAAATTTGTCTGTAACCATAAAAGTTCTGATTTCTTTGTGTTTTCTAACTAATACTGGTTGATATGCAGAAGGCGGACATCATCATGCATGGGTATAAAAAGAATTGTTGACCCGAGGTTTGACTGTGAACACAGATGACAGTGGTTAACCTTGAGGGCGCAGTCAGCTGCAGTGTCCAACACAGTTTTTAGCAGTTAGTGTCTAAAGCAGTGCTCATAGTGTAATTCTCTACTTTGTTTCACAATACAGTCATTGATACAAGTAGTGTCATAAGATACAACCCTAAGAACATGTATTTTAGCAATGTCTTTTGTCCTGCTTTTACAGCCTGCAACAGAATATCTGGTAGGATAAGTCATTAGCCTAAAAACCAGTGGTGGGAGGTAACTAAGTACATTTACTCAAGTACATTTTGAGGTACTTGTACTTTACTTGACTATTTCCATTTGATGCTACTTCATACTTCCACTCCACTACATTTCAGAGGGAAATATTGTACTTTCTACTCCATTTTTCAGATGAAGATTTGACACAATGGATAATATAACAAGCTTTTAAAATACAACACACAAGTTTAAACCAGTGGTTTCCAACCTTTTTGGCTTTTGATGTCTTACAAAAAGCAGTGTGTAGTTGGGGTCACATTTCAGATGTCTGTGAGTTGTTAACAGCTCCACCAAATAGTGATTTTTCCCTCTAAACTTCTCCCATGGTTTCATTTCAATAAATGTTCAAATGATCTGAAATTTCACCAAAAATCAAATATAAGAGGAAAAAGTCCAAAAACTGAAAACAGATTTGTTTATCAGAACTTTGTTTTTTCTTCTTTTCTCTCCCATTAATCATCTCATGACCCCTCAGATTTATCTGGTGACCCTTTGCAGGGGCCTGACCTCTAGGTTGGGAACCACTGGCTAACTCTTACCAGGCACCCCATTTTTGTGCACGAGCCCAAAAATAATGTTAGGGGGGGAAGTGGCACAATTGTGACACTTGTTTTCACGAAATTACTTTGAGACTGTGTCGCTTACAGGCAAAATAGTTCACGTGTAGTTTGGAGGACATGTCTGCTCTTGTCTGCTCTTGCTCATGTCTAGTGCAAGTTAAATCACTCAGTAAACAGACACCACATAATTAGGCAATATAAAAATTAAACGGTGTGCCTGTTACAACTGTACCGCCGATTAGGAACAATTGAAACATGCTACGGGTCAGTTGTAACTGCAAATAAATGCAGTAGGAACATGTCATACCTTACAGCAAGGAAAGGCACGGACAATTTCACCTGAATAGTAATTTGGATGAAGATTATGCCCACGTGCCTTCTTTGGGAGGGAGCAGACTGCGTGAGTTCAAAGTGAAATTTGGAGTGCATGAAATAAAGTTATAGTTTAGTAGTAAAAGACAAGAAAAGGTTTTTAGATTTATTACTAAAAACTTTGGCACAATGGACCATTTCTTTGGATGGGAACATCACTGAAATCCACAGCTGATCAAGCTTGGTAAGAAGGCTAGTCTAGCCCAGTGGTTCTCAAAGTGGGGTCCAGGGACCCAAAATAAGAAGGTTACTGTTCTTCAACCCTTTTTGATTACAGTCATAACGCTGATCTCATTTAAAAGGTAAATCTTTAAATTTTACAACCAAAAAGTCAGAATGAGTATAAGTGATCCTGAAAATAATGTCACCATGCAGACACAGTTAGCAACTAGCTGGTGAACAAAGTGGAGCTTTTAGAAGCTAAAGAGCCAGATATTTCCCTCAGGAGTTGATGGAGACCAAAAACGGAGTGAATATTTGACTTACATTCACCAGGTGGACAGAAACATGACTCCAAATTAATGATAGTGTTGCTCCGTAACTGCTGCCTGTGTAAGTAAGCAACTGTTTCCACTGTTTTCACTGTTCACTGGTTGCAGGACACACGGAAACTCAACTTTGAAGTCTTTACAATGCTGACTGTTTTTCTGACTCCTCTGTCAGCGTCAACCTCTAGATTTATATGTTTGTACATTTGTCTCCCTCTCACCACCAGTGAAGAGATGAGTACGTCTCAGGAGTATAAATCCCAGCTCACATCAGAGGAGGCTGGTCCATAGAGGCAGAGGAGGCTGCTCCTCCTCTATTTTTGAGAGGCAAGAGCGAGATCAGAACATAAAAAAGAATAATTGGTTGAAATAAACCATTACCACATCTCAGTATCATTTATAAAGGAATTTTTATTCTCTTCTTTGGAAAAAATCCATTATTGAAATTCTGATGATCAACAGCGACACCTGCAGGGCAGGAGGGGAAAGGGCAGTGTGGGTGAAGTGGTGGTGGTTTCATGCTAACCTGTTATTTGCCAAAACACGTAAAATGACGGTACAAGGGAGGACGTCCTCCCTAACCAATCAACACCTAGAATAAAATATTGACATTGTGTTGGTCCAATGATAATTACCTCTACCACTGTATTGTACGTGAGTGCGACAAACTGGTGGTAAAGAGATAGATTCATATTTATATATATACATTTACGTTTCCCTTTTTTTAATCGAGCATTAGTTAGCTACTTCCGTTAGCCAACGCAACAGTTAGCTTGTCGTAGCAGCCCTGAAAGACTGTTCATCTTAATGAAGGAAAGAAGAAGACGTCAGATAACGTGAGTCAGATACACCTTCTCTCTCTCTCTTTGTCTCTTTGGTCGCTAATTTCTTCTCTGATGGTTAAATGTCTCTCTGTGGCTGTTGTGTGAATTTATGTCCTTAACAAGAATGCAGCATAGAGTTCATACAATGTGCTGTAGGTAGTTTGCCTGGACATGTTGAGGAGTTACAGTGAGCTGTCTGGACTCACATGGAAAGAATCTGATTTGTTTGGAATGTATCCAGTTTTTAAATTGAGTGGTTGTTCAGACACCTGTTGATGTTGTGTGATTTGTGAATGAGTGTGCAGGAGGTCTGGCTGCTTGCTTGTGAGAATTTCTTCATTCTTGTTTGCTTTTAAGATGAGCTGTATATTGAGTTATTAGCTTACAGTGACTAGAATTAAGACTTTTTAAATACTAAAAGCAACTAAAAGTGTTTATAATTGTGACAAAGTCTCATGTTCATCAGTTGTTTATATTATTTTGTCTAGCACTTGTATATTAGCCCTACCAGTATATTCGTAATACATATTTTTATATGTTATGTTTTGTCATTTTTGGTCAGTTCTTAGCACAAAGTCCACTTGTTGTAAATTTTCCGGAGCTCTCAGCTGTATCTCATGGCCTCCATCAGGTGACTGGTGTCATTAATAATTCTCCTTTCATGTGAAATCAGTCAGACAATTACCATCGTTGTATGCCACAAACATAATCTTTAATGTTATTATAATTTACAAAAAGGAACCACTCTGTAAACAAACTGTATGCTTTTTTAAAATACTTTCCTTTACGCCCACCTCGAGCCCTGGGATGGCATTCATTGTTAACTTCCTTTTTCAAAACATTTGGATCAGTAGTAACTTTTCTAACAAGAAAAAAATATTCCTAAGAAAGCTTTCAAGTCAAGGCCAAAAAGGTCAAGTCATTTCGATGGGTGCATCAGATGTTTTATTTAACATAAAACCGCCTTGTTTCTTGTTTGCTTATCTTACGTTAAGGTTGTCGTAAGAGAAACCTTTGTCCAAGAAAACACATTCAACAACATACTAATAATAGTGACAAGTTTTTGTTATTTAAAATTAAGAGCTGTGGGTACTAACATGCAATGGCTATTAGACTCTTTCAGCTAACCCCCCTCCCACCTTCTCCATCCTCCATTCATCCCCTTCTCCTCTGCACACCCTTGACTATAATGTTCCTGAGGAGCTTTGCCAGCTGCCCCTGAGGTTTTTCCTCCCACAGCTTCATAAAGCTGTCATTACGTTTAGAGGCAGGTGGGCTCCCCCATCTAAAGTGACTCATCTGATAAGTCCCATCCTTTCTCTCCTGTGGGGTCAACTGGGCATGTGACTTGGAGCTGATCTTCGCCCTGGGCAATCCCTGGATTTGAGTCACGTCCTCATTGGCGTCATCCTCCTTGCTGCTCAGCTGCCTGCGAGCCTGACGGGGGAAGCTGCCCTCGGAAGAGCCTCCGCCCTCCAGAGGTGAGGCAAAGATTTTGACTGGCCGGCGTTTGCGGCCAGAGGGTTTCCCCCAGCGGAAATGCTCCATTGAATAGGAGCGCCTCTTGTCACTGTGGGCCCTCAGCTTTTTCTCTGGTATCTTGTCTCCAAAGGGTTTCCCCCAGCGGAAATGCTCCATCGAATAGGAGCGTCGCTGCTCGTGGTAGTCTCTCAGGTCGGACTCTGATACGTTGTCTTCAGAGGCCAGGGTGGCCAAAAGGATGCTGAGTAAGAGGTCATCATCATCATTAACCTTCAGGGCCAATGCACTGAGCTTTGGGAATTTAGTCTGGATCACAGACATGCAGAGGTGAATGCAGTCCTGTGAGAGAAGGGATCACACAGACACCAGTAACGTTTGAAAACTGAAGGTAAAGTGTGTGAATCCTTTGCAGGAAGAAAAGTTAATGAGCAAGGTGACTGTATTAAACAGAATAAGTGCACTGGGAAGATCAATGATTGGAAATTTCCCACAATTAAAACAGGATAAATATGAATTGAAATAATTTTCGGTGGCAAAAATAAAAGATTGTTAGTGCTCAACCAAATTAAATTAAAAATTAAATTAAAAAACCCAAGTCAGGAATTTAGGAATCCTAAATTTCAACAGCCACATCAAACATCCTGTGTGTACAGTAGAATATATCCAAACTGTTTGGACATGGACACTAGTCCATGCCTTCATCTGCACATGTGTAGATTTAATGGTCTTGCTGCTCAAGTCCTACTATAACACCGACCATTAAAGGTTAAAAAATCATCCAGATCTCTGTACTGACCTCCAGTCTGTCAAAGCATTTCTACTGCAAGTACTGCTGCTAAGACGGCAACTAACTATTCATTTCATTGTCGATTTTGTCTTTTCTCGATTCGCAATATCAGTATCCCAGAGCCCACATCAATGTCATAATGTCAACATAAGACAAAGAAAAGCAGCAGATCCTCAAGCTGGAGTCAGAGAATGTTTGGTGTTAAACAATTAATTGATTATCAAAACGGTTGTTGTATAATTTTCTATTGATTGATTAATCAACTAATCTTTTCAACTCGTAATTTCAACTCACTTGTCAATCATTTAATGGTTTGGTGTAACTTCTTTGAAAGCACAGTGCAAGAACAAACCTCCTTAAGATCTTTTCGACTTGTTTCAACTGTTATCACTTTAAAGCCAAAGCTAAAAATATATGTTTGTCACTGCTTTTAATTCAACTTAAAGCTATTTTTAGCTCTGCACAAAAAATGCTGTTTTTGACAAGAAAAAAAATAAATCTCACCTCGAGATCAATTTACTGCCTGTTTGCAGCTTTCGAACACCTCACATGACCTTCCTATGCAGATAGAGTTTGTCCTTTTGTTGTGGAATAGCAGATGTTTAAATTTCTATTTTTCTTTAGCACTTTAAGGACTTCAAGTTGCAACCTCGAAAGATTCAGAAAAGAAGATTGTGATACGATCGAAAGCTCCAAAACAGTCACTAAATGGAGCTCGAGGTGAGGATGTTTTGTCAACTGCTGCTTCCAAAATCAATAATGAACTTGCTCTGCCGCTTTTTGTGATATATATAATGTCTCTCTTCACTATGAATTACCCTGTGAAAGAAATGTGCTATACAAATAAAGCCTTTGCACTAACAGAGAGGAAATAGAAAGAAAGTTAGACCTACCAGTATCCTTCCCCTGTTGCTCAGGTCGTTGCAGATGGAGCTATCCAAGCACACAGACCCGAACCCCGGGACGCACACATATGCCATCACCACCACTAACAACCAACATAGACACACCATCGTCAGCCTGGTACGGAGGAAACAAACACAAGCGAGTATATGAGCAGAAAAGAAAGCAGGGAAAATCTCTTCAGGGGAAACAAAAGGCTTTAATAACAAGACAGTGTGACTGTCTAACACCCAAACATTCACGTTGTCATCCCTAAATCAGGAGAAATTGCTACGTTTGTCAAGACGTAGCCTAGGTGTCTCTTGATCATTGCAGTATTGCGTAACACTTTCCTCCCTTCCTTATATAACTTGACATGTTTCAACACTCTCTTTGAGATAAGTGGTGGATTCATAGCTTTGTGTGTCATGGCTGAATAACACCAGTAATCAACATTCCTCTTCTAGCCAACATCGCGCATATTGTAACAGATGGTCTTGTTTATCAGCGGCGCGTTCATCTTATTTAAAAGTAGTTGATAATGAAATCGCAGGAAAATGTAACAGTGTTCATGTGGAGCCATGTGCTAAAGGAGGCTTGATTCGGGTTTGCAGCTTTTAACACGTAAGGGACTGTACAAAAATTACTGTGGGGTAGGGGGCAGGTGGAGTCAGAAATAATGAGGGAGGATTATGTTGTTTTTCTTTTTTACTGAGGGTAGGGTAGTCTGAGCAGGGGACGGTGGGTATTTTCCTTCTTCTCTGCTCCATATTTATATTTTAGCAAATCCTTTTCTTGCAAAATGTAGTGTAGAAAAAAAGTTGAATGTCTACAAAATGCTTTTCGTCTGCGCCATGGACCATAACAATCACGTCTCTGTATTGGGGCTTTATTTTACACTAACATGTAGTAACATGTAGCTAACAGAACCATAGTGTCAGTTTTGAGAAGCAGTAGACCTGGATTTCTGCCATCATAACAGAACTACAGTAAAGTTAAACCTATAATATAACGCAAGTTTAGCACAGCCCAGCCTGATCTCTTAGAAATTACGTTAAAATACTACGAAATTGTTTTCCCAATTACGTTGTTTTTTTGAATGAATGAAGCACTACATTTATGTAACGAGAGGTCGGGGTGGATGATGGACGCACAAAATGCAGAACATGAACACCGAAGACGAAGGTTCTCACCCTGAGTCTTGTGTGTTGTTAAGTTTAGGCAACAAAAGCACTTTGGTTAAGGTTAGCGAAAGATTGTGGTTTCGGTTAAATGTTAATAAATTGACTTTTTTTCTCTATTAAACCAAGACCATGATTTTTCTCTAACCTGAACCAAGTGCTGCCAGTGCTGAAGCAAAACCATAAAAAGGTTGAATAATGCTGTAGTTACTACCAGTGGATATTATACTGCAAAATTGGATATTTTGGTGGAATAAAAATGAAATATGTTGTCAGTGAACATCTTACTCAACATTTTTGTGGCATCCAAGATTGTTGTAATGTATTTGCTGTTGCAATTTAGTAGTATATAAACAGAATTTCTAGGAAACAGTGTTGCCCAAGCTCTTCTACTAATGCTTATTGAGTGACATTTGCAATAAATGTTCATTTAGTAGCTCTTAGTCCAAAAAGAGAGAACAGCTGAAATGCACGATAAATAAAATGCATAATTTATGTTTTGCATAATTTTAATTTTGGGCTATGTAAAATTCATGTTTTTTCAGCAGGTAAGGCCTGATATCGGGTCAAGATAAGAGAACAAAAGTCATTCACAACCCAAATCATTTTCTTTTCTTACAGTCCCTAAACTGTGTTAATATCCAAGTGGCCCAGAATTTAATGCAGTAACCCTGCTGGAAAAAAAAACAGAAACAAGCAAACAAACAAAAATGAATGTACCCTTCCTTCCTTCCTTCATAGCTGTGCAAGGGGAAGCAACAATGATGATGACAGTAATTAAGCACTTTGTTACAGCAGTGAACAGACATCAAATTTCCTGCCTTTTAATAGAAGGATCCGCAGCCAAGAATTGAAAGGTCGGTGAGGTGAAACGACTATTAAAAGACAGGCAAGTGGCCAGCAAAGGTTACCTTTTGTGCTACTTCAAGGAAAGCAATCAATGCACATACATGGACGCATGCAAGCAAACATATATGTATTGTTGGAGGGTGCATTCATGACGGCCCCCGCACATTCCAGAAACACTATAAGTGATTGAATACAGAGAAAGATATAGAAACTTATTCTTTCAATAGATAACAGCATTCAATGACTTCCCTTCAGATGCATCTCCACCAGGCAAATGCCTCCCCTCATCTCTTTGTTGCAGTGTGTATTATTACTTCTTCTTGCTGCCTGTCCTCACATTAAAGCATGCAATCAGAGACAAAAGCTATTTTATTTAAAAGAATCCCGCAAATAGAGAGATCTTCACTGGTCTTGTGGTTAAATTTGACATCCTGCTTGTCATCTGATTCCACTAATTCCACAGATATTAACACTTTAAAGCTCTTTGTTCTACACAGGGAATGAGTTCATTTTCTTTCCTTTGTTGTGCTCCCTCACTTCTCTATTATTCTGAGGAGTGACTCCTCGGTGGGCCATCGTGTTTGTAACTCTGGCAGAGACTCGTCTACGCTCTTCCTACAGTATGACTCACTCAGCTGAGCTCTTGCTCTCCACAGACAGCATATTCTGATAAAGAAGCCTAGGAGCTGCAATTAAAATAGATGGAAACCGTATGTGTTGATGATGTATGGAGGTATTTATAGACAGTTAGGTTAGTAAAAGTGTTGTTATATATTCATGGAAAGCAATTCAAATGTCACCTAAGACAACTATACTTGAATGATAATTTACAGAGCTGGATGTGTCAGAAAATGCCCATAAATCCTTCATCAGACTGTTAATCAATGCATCTGTGCTTATTCATTCAGAAAAACAAGACGCTGCCAACAATCAGACACAATTTTGATCCATGCCAAAACAACAGGAATCCACAAGCAAGTTCAGGATAATTTTTTTTTTTTTTTTTTTTTTTTACCTTTTCCAATTCCTTTGTTATCCTCTTTTCTTGTTTCTCCTCCCTCCGTTTGTCCACAGATCTTTCCAGAGTGGCGACTCTTAACTGTGATCCCTCTCTTTCTCTCCTGCTTCCTCTCTGGTCTGTGGCTCAGTAGTCTGCTGTTGCTTCCTCGAAGAGGAAAGCTCTTTTTATAGACACACGAAGTACAGAGCTTGGAGTCTCAAGGCCTCTGGGTGTGATTGAGGTAAGGGGTCTTCTGCTCCATCTGGGCGGGGAGGAGTTTTGTTTGTGTGTTTGTGTGTGTATGGTAGTTAATGGCCACCCACACACGTTCTAATCAATGGAGCAGCTCACGTCACCGGACAACAGGTGAAGCATTAGAGAACTATTGTCAACTTGCTACCCTCCTCCTCCTCCTCCTCCTCCTCCTCCTCATCCTCCTCCTCCTGCTGGTGCTTTCTCTGGTTTGGGTGCAATCTTAAAAGTCTCCTGGATGGGTGATTATTGGGACATTTTAGTGCTCTCAGGTAAATTTCTTGAGAGTGTGTTTACATTATACACAGATAAAAAATGTTCATTAGTGGACTCGTGTCAATTCCTGCTCTAAACCCCTCAAAGGTCAGCCCTAATCGCTGACATCTTAACCCCGAGAGCAACAGCTTTTCAAAAAAGATGGAGAGCCGGGGTGAAGTGTGCAAATCAATTTGACTGATTGGATCGTTTTTTTCTGCTGTTTGGGTTTACCAGGTACTCATGCATCCCTTTGTGGAAACTTCATTAGGAAGTCCTGACTCACTGGTTAGACGTCATGACACACACACACACACACACACACACACACAAAAGAAATCACTTTCTTTTCACCTATTCAGTATACACATTCAGTTTTCTGTTTGCTACAGGCGTATAGATTTTTTTTCCCCAAGAAATAATATACAAGGACGAACCACACCGAATAAGTGTAGGTGTAAGAGACACTGATTTATCTGTTTCCCTTGATGATACACAGTCTGTTATGTTCATTATTACCCCTTTTTTAAACTGAAACAAACATGTCATCTTTATCAGTAACTAAATAATTAATAAGACTTGAATAAACATTGAAAAAATTTAGTAAATGCAATAACATTTTTTAAAAAAAGACCTGTTTGCTACCTTAAAACCTGTTAACCTGTTTAACGTAGTTACCATATACAGTAAGCAATTGTAAGCTTTAATTATTACGATTATTGATGCTTGGATCTATATTAATATCTTAAACCAACTAAATGGGATGCAAAAATAATGTTTATATATTGGGTATAAAGACCAATCACAATCCTATAATATAAAAAAAATGTCATAAATGTCATCTTATACATATATAAATAACTATTAATTACTTCTTTAAAGATTACATTATATTTTTTATGAGAAATTCTTTGTTGTTGAAAAGGTTAACAAAAAGGTGGATCAAAATTCATCTTTCACTTTGGGGTAAAATCCGTTAAAATGACGACTGCACCTGTGATTTATTTCATACTATCCCGACTCCTACTTCAGAGTTTTTGATTTTTTTAAAAGATTTTCTTTTGGGTAACTCACAGCACCGTTTAGGAATAAATATACCACAAACTCATACAGGGAAAACAGGATTTTCTCTTCCCAATTTTAAATGGTGCTACTGGTACTACTACTTCAATGTAAAGTATATGAGAACATAGTTACCAAGTAGTGAAGCCAGAGATAAACCAAGCTGGTTCCAGATGGAGACTGAAGTTAGTGGTGGGCTATTTCACTGGTCCCAGCTATTTGGCACAAAGTTGCTACAACAGAAGAATCATCCTATTATCACTAACACTAAATCAATGGTCGCTGGGACTTAAAACTTAAAATGTAATTTAATTGGAGACAAAACAGTTAATTGGACACTATGGTGACCCGTCCATGGATTGGAAGTCATGTCTGAATAACATTAATACAGCCTATAAAGGAAATGGGCAATAAGTTTATTCAACTGAAAATAATACACAGATAGCATCAGACACCACAACACCTATATAAATGGAACCTAATACTAGTATATTCTTGCTGGAGATGTGAAGGAAATGGTGCCTCTATACTATGTATACTTTGGACATGTCCAACACTAAAGGACTGGTGGAATAATATCCAAGAGATTGATGACAGATGTTTGAAGTCCTAAACCAAAAGTTCTCTGCGAAACTGTCTATCATGGGATCAACCATTGAGCTCCAGGACTCTCTTCCTTCAAAAAGAGATGGATTATTTTGGCCCTTACAACAGCCAAACAGATACTACTGAGACACTGGAGGAAGAAACGCCCGCCCCATAATGACACATGGTCTACAACAATGGCACAGATGGCTGCTTATGAGAGAGTGACATACTCTCTACTGAATAAGCTTGATTAATACTTGTCTACGTGAGACCCTTTCGCCGATTGGTTATCTGTAATTTAGTGGTCAATGTGGTAATCCAGTGTGATCAGTGGACTGTTGTGCTTATCCTTATGTGTGAATTGATCCCTAAAATTTTTTGTTATAGAAATCTTGAGCTTGTCTATTCAGAAACTCCAGGAGATATGGATGTCTTATGCAAACACAAACCTGATCGACCTAGGAGATAGCATTTACAGGGGTAGACCCAGTGAAATGCTGCAGCAGAATCTGAAAGAAAAGAGTTGAACCACTCTCTTATTCAGGCAGCGCCCAGACGACCTTCTCCCTAGTCACAACATCGCTAAAAGATTGTTTACTTTAGCGCTGTCTCTATGGCAACAATCATAAAGCCAGGTTGGCTAGACTGGGAAGATGACAGCTGTCTGTCCCTCACTGTCTGCTTGTCTAAGGAGCATTTCATACATGGCACATACAGATGGGTGACAAATTAAATGAAAAACTGGCCTGAATGCTTGACCCCTGCAGTGAGGGGATTTGGTGGCTCTGTTATACTGTGGGGGGCATTTTGCTGGCATGGTTTGGGTCCACTTGTCCCCTTAGAAGGAAGGGGTCACTGCTAATCAATACGAAGTTGTTCTGAGTGATCACCTTTATATGATGAAACATGTCTATCCTGATGGGAGTGGTCTCTTCCAGGATGACAATGCTCCCATCCATAGGGCACGAGGGGTCACCGAATGGTTTGATGAGTATGAAAATGATGTGAATCACATGCTGTGACCTTCACAGTCACCAGATCCCAACCCAATTAAACACTTATGGGAGATTTTGGACCGGCGTGTTAGACAGCGCTCTCCACCACCATCATCGAACACCAAATGAGGGAATATCTTTTGGAGGAACGGTGTTCATCCCTCCAGTAGAGTTCAGAGACTTGACACTTTAGGTTGGTTTTTCCTTTAATTTGTCTCCCGTCTATATGTAAATATGTCAAAGGATAAAAAAAATGGAGAAAGCATACCTACAACATTTTTGAGAAATGATAACAAGGTTACATAAGACAAAAATGCCTGACTGTACTTTGCTCTTTTATCAGGATGCCAAAGGCGTTTCAAAGTCTTGAATTAAGCCAGAAAATCCACATTTCACTTTAAATCTCTTATCTGGTAGGTCTGCAGCCAAAAAAAAAAAAAAAAAACAGAGCAGAGACAGGAAATCTTAAAGTATTTTTAGAGTGTGAGAAAAAATGAAGAGACCCCTTGTTCACAGCGTTTCACCCGTTACGTATCATAACTCACAGCAGTTTATCACCAGGGGAAGAGGACACAATGAGGTTGAATCTTTTCATATTGCTCAAATAACACAGACCATTCAGACCAAACACTTCAGCGCGCTGTAGTTTCACCTTGCAAATATATCGCTTCAGTTAGCTTAAGTTAATGATCTTTTATGATAAATGTCTTAAAAACTCTAAATGACTCAATCATCTCAGAAAACAGCTGCTTCCTCAACCCTTCCTTTATCTCAGATGATGTCATGTTGCACAAATGGACATAAATCAAAACTCCAATGACCCACCGCACATTTTTGAATGGCCCTGCGCCTCCACCCTTCCTATAAAAATAATAAACTGCCTTTAAATCCCCACCTGATATGCACCTGATTTACAATTTGCAGGAAATGTTCTTCACTGCGTTATTTCTTAGTTCACCATCCTGTCAAGATAACATGTTAATTTCAGGGGTGGTTTGCAGGATTATTTAAGTTTTATGGTTTCTTATCATTGCACATTTTAATCCTGCATTGTTGTCATTTTTGCCAGCAGTAACTTACAGTGAGGAAATACAGATTTCATATATCATCTGCACACATTTCAACATTAAAAAGGTGCATAAAGAGTTTCCATAAACCCTCATTAATAAAACACAGATAAGATTTACTTGAGGGTAGAATAAGAGACAGAATACAGCTTTTTGAAAGGCTACTACTTGTTGTAATAAACTCAAAATACTATAATTGCATTTTGATGTCTTTGTCGTGTTTTTAAAAAAGATCTTTTTGCTTTTGTTACATCACAAATAACAGGCATCATGCTCAGTAGGAGGAGTGTGAAACTCCACACAATCAAGACTGACCGAGGCTGTTTGTAAATATAACTGAAGATATGTAAGTATGATGATATAAAGGTGAGAGAAACTACTTTTTTTCTCTCTCTCAGCAACAAGAGCCAAAGCCTCCATAGATATAACCCACTTAACCTCCATGCGGCCTTGCTCTGATTGCACTGGGCAGCTCCTGCTCGTGAATCTCAGTCATTATTGTATCTGAACATGCATGCTAAGCCAACTCTACGACGGATACAGAAAGGTTAAAAAACAAATGGAGATGATGCATTCCAGCAGCCCTTTGGAGGGTAATTCCACCGCTCAATAACGATGCAACCCCCAGATAAGGCTGCTCAGGGTGTGAATCACTGCCTAATAAAGACTTGCCATTTAACCAACTGTCATTTATACAAGTGTTATCATCACAACGATCTGCAGAGGTTTTCAGAGATCATGAAGGCCAAAGAAAGATATGATCTCACCTGGAGAAGACATGCTCAAACAAGTTCAATGTTGAGACAGCATTTGTTTTATACTAATATGTAGGTTTGCACACAGATTATTCAAAATGTTAAAATATGACACTGTGTTGTACATAATTTGATGAGGAAATACAATGTGCACACTTTATTCCAAAAAGTAGAGTGTGAGGAAGCATATATTTTGATTGAAAAAGTTAATACTGATCTGATTAAGAAACAAGGGCTAATAAGAACGTATGGTTTCATCATAACTGAGTGAAGTATGGAAAATTTAAAGGGTAAGTTCACAATTTTTAAGGTCTATCTTAGTCAGATGCCCAAATGAACACTAAAACAGTTTTTTGCTTGCTGTCGTTTTCACTGCTACCTTGCACCCAGGCAGATTCTCACATAGCACGCCCACACATACACACCATTGATGCACACAAGCGCACTGCTAACGTTAGCTAGCTGGCCCGGATGCCAGGCGGGTCACACGCTGTCACCACAAAATGTTCGGGAAATTGTTAACTTACCGAAAAGCGTGGCAGAGTTATGTGTGTAAAAATGTGTGTGTAAACAAGATAACTGGCTAACAACATAATCTAGCTTTGAGACACAGCCCTCAGGTCCTGTGCTAAAAAGACTGAAGCTATACAAGATATTCACTTGATTTGATTAACCCCGACTTTTCTGACATGAATATTAAACTACGGGAAGTCTTTATTTACATGCGGGATGGAACATTTTAATGGTATGACACGAACATTTAAAACAATCATTCACTCATTCATTTGACCCTGAATACTGACCTCATCTGTTCCATATCAGCACTGATATTCACACACAAAGAATTAAGGTCAAAGGGAGTGAAGGACACTATTTCATACATGACAACACCCTTCAGCCCTCTGGTTATCACCACCCATCAAATTCCTAGACATGTGGTGTCGGAGTAACCCCCACGTTCTGAGGAGCAGACCATTTGACTGACACTCACATGACCGGTGTGTGCTCTGACCGAATGAATTCCAGTCCGCTCCCCTGGTGAGAGCAGATGCATGTGGAGTGACTGACTGAAGCAAGCTCTGCATATTGTGATGTGAACAACCCTTTGCTGCAGCTGCTGTTCACGTCCCACTAAATCAGTCAGGTATTTTGGTCAACTGGGCCAGAATCACTCAACTATAACTATAACTACCATTTAACCGAAACCATGTGACAACTATAAGAATAAAAGAGTCTGTAGGCTTCCTATATAATACGCTGGTGTCACAATGAAACACAGTCATGAGCTAATAAAGCTGATATTCTCATTTTAAACTCCCAAAATCTGTCATCACATTGTAAGGAATTACTAATTATTATATATATTTGACCACCCAGACTTCAGCAGTGTTGTTTAGCTTACTGAGGCTCTGTCCACCCAAATATGGACTGATCCCTCGGGGGGGAGAAATTCACAGAAATTTGAGAAATGCCATTTAATGCTCCACCCGTACTTAGTATCTCCAGATTGTTCCTTAAAGGCTCACACCAAAACAGCAGATAGGATTCTCACTCCTCGACCTCCCCTGAATGAGCTTTTATTCCATTAGATTTCATTTTAATGTCACATTTCTCTGAAATGGCGAACACTGTCTGTTTCACATACATAACAAAACAAAGACATTCAACGATCAGTCAACACAGAGTCTATGATCTTGTGTTCGTTGCTGACAGGGAAATTGAGCAGGTGTGCCCCTACAAATTCAAATGGACAATAAATTATGTTGTCCATGTTGAGTATCTGTGTGCGAGGCTGGCTCAGAGACTTCACTTTCTCTGCAGACTCAGGCTGTTCGGTGTGGGTTACCGAGATCATGTGAACATCCTACAATGCTGTGCCGGAAAGCATCATTAGATACGGTATGACATCATGGTACGGCACCTTTACAGTCCAGTTAAAATCAAGAACTGACAATATGGTGAAAACAGCAATGAAAGTACTCACACACTATCTATGAGTGAACTGTTGTCAGACATGCACACAGAATTCTGAAGGACCCTTCACACATTATATATTCTGAATATGAACTATTTCCTTCAGGTAGATGTTACAGGGCCAGCAAATGTAAAAACAACCACTTTAAGCTTTCTTTTCTCCCTACATCTATAGCACCTCTCAACAAACAACCTGATCAATCCTTACTTATGCAGCTGTATGTAGCACTATTGTTAAATTTCCCCTCAGGGACAATAAAGTATATCTTATCTTATTATATCCATCCACATACCTACATGTACTGACATATACAGTATATACATAACATATATAACCCTAACCCTAACCCTAACCCTAACCCTAACCCATACAAACACACGTATGTTGTATGTTTACAACATACTCATAAACATATACAAACTAAATATAATACTAAGACACAAATTACCATGATTCACCACTTACACATGAACAGAAATCCATTTACGAACCCACATAAACATTTTTTTTTAAAAATCACATCACAAAAGACTACACATGTGGAGACCCCCCAAAACTCCCCTTCTTCCCACCCCACCCACCCCTCCTGAACCATTTGGCCAGTATAACAACTAACTAGTAAGAATGTTAGGATGTTACCAGATACCAGATACAACCTACTGAACATCCTATTATGCAAATATGCCAATACCCAGTTACATACTAATATACTCAAATATCTACATACCTACTTCTATAGATGGCTGGATGGACAAAACAAGACATGTAAAGACGTCACCTTTTGCTTTAAGAAATTGTGATTTACACTATTTTCTGATGGTTTATAAACCCAATAAATGGGCAGATTAATCAAAAATGAAGATAATTGTTAGTTGCTGCCCTACATTCAGCCAGACAACAAAACAATGCTGTATTACAAACAGTGCATCCCACAATTCATTGCGCTATGGCAAAGAAGCCTGCCTACAAGAGTAAGTTGCAAGTGCGTAAATATAAAATTTAAAGTTTTGCAATGTGTAGTTGAAGTTTGTAAAATTTATGCTGCTATTATCTGTTAATTTACAAAAAGAGAGATCAGATTTAATCACTAGAGGGCGCTGAAGGGAAGCTAGTGTGCTAATGTGGAACCAAAATTACCAAGCTAGACTCACAGGTCAGCCTCTAAATGCTTTGCCCATAGAGACTGAGGACAATCTCCCAGGTTTCGTTTTTAAAACTGGGTGGAAACTATTGGAGTGTTTAAAAAAAAACCCTGCATTGCAGAACCAAGCCAAAGTCTTTAAGGCGGCCCTTCATATTATAGCGATGACATGCAGTTCACTATGGAGGAGAACACGGGGAGAGCATCATTTCTGGTAAGGTGTGTCCTTGACAAAATTTAAGGGCTGTAGGTTCATTAGCGGCTGTTCTCACTGCCGTTCAAGCAACTACTGTGCATTTAGAAATCCCAGACTCCGGTAGGCGATCTCCGATTGTCTGGTATCACAAGACTATTACCAAGCAATCAGATTTGCAGTGTTGTAGAAATTGAGTGCTTGTTGCCCACTTTCAGAAAGTGCTGTCCATCTCCTCACACACTCCTTACACACTCCTGCACTCACATTCAACTTATACAAGTGTGATGTGGGAACTTGAAGCCTGCAGCTCAAGGAGTAGATGTAATTTTAAGGATTTTAACAAGATAATATCAGACACAAATTATTATTCAAAGTAGAGTATTTTATATACATCTTAGAACATGTTTGGAGAGGATCTTTAGGGTTTAGGGCACACTTTTGGAGTGGGGTCCAGAGTAGCAAGGATTTGGTGCCTTCAGGTGAGGTTCTGTTTGCTGTATTCACAATAAATCTTGGAGATTCTCATTTCAATAACACTGAAATGCAGAAAACACAAAAGAAAATGTCCATTGCCTGGCAACAGCATCGGCTGAATCTCTTGAACCCCAAACATAATGCATACTCAACTTTCTGTCAAAAAAAAGCACTTCATGAGGCAGCATGTGGTCTCTGTGGCTGAAATAATGGGGCTGTAAAGTGACCATCACTGCATCATTATACAGTGATTTTCTCAGACAGTCTGTGGGCTGTTAAAGAAAAATAACAGCCATGTCAACCCAAAGGTGGGTACGTTTTAAAAAAACCCATTTGTATGTCAGATGGTGCCACATTTTTCCCATTTTGTTCATTTCTGGAGTTATTTGGTGTCTGCAATTTATGTAATAAATGAATCATAAAAATGCCTCACCACCTTTTTACTGTTTAGTCATTAGCCAGCCAGTCATCCTCTATTTGTGATGTCCTCTGTTTCTTTCCAAGTGCATCTGAGCACAGTCATTGAGAGAGAGAGAGAGAGAGAGAGAGAGAGAGAGAGTCCAATTATTTCCCCCCCAAAGCTGCAGAGTAGGCTATTACATCAACTCTTAAGGCTGTTAGTCCTATAATAGGCCACCTATGCTTGAAAAGGATAGACTTACTTTACCTGTAACCTTTTTACAAATTACAGATCTCACAGTTTTTCTCATTAACCAGAGCAATCCATTACATGCTCAGTGTCAGGTTATGCAACTGTGCGTCATGAACAGGCTGACGCCAATTCAAAATATTGCCGGAGGAAGGAGGAATATCCCATTTGGCCAATGTGTGTTGCCTTGATTCCCCCCTTGCGTCATAGGAGGAAGGAGCTGAGGTTCA
Organism: Scomberomorus guttatus; assembly: GCA_038419695.1. Taxonomy (NCBI): domain Eukaryota; kingdom Metazoa; phylum Chordata; class Actinopteri; order Scombriformes; family Scombridae; genus Scomberomorus; species Scomberomorus guttatus. Next base: position 14,915,147 of record CM076462.1, read on the forward strand.
AAGAAGAGATGCAAGTGAAGGAAAGTGAGGATGTTTACATGTTCCAAAAGGTTATTACAAATCAGATTTTATGAAAAGCTCCATTTTCTCCAACCACTCTATAGCTTAAGGCGGATGTTTTTAAAGTTATCACCTTGGAAGAGCAAAGGTTTTGTAGGTGGGACACACTGGCTCAGCAAGACACGAATATGTGTTTTCAAAAGTACCCTTTTACTGTGGCCATGGCCTACCAGGAGACAGAATCCATGCACCTTATTTGAGGGACAGAAATCCTGGCTTCACACCAAAGCCCACCACAGGTTCTTTCACTTAGTTCAGCAAAGGTCAACGTGTTCCTACTTCAAGTTTTTGTGTCCCAGGTTGAATGTTTTTCTGCCAAATCCCAAAGCAGAGCTTCATAGAGGAGCTGTTCTGGCTTGAAGCCAGACATGAGGCTGCCTGAGGCGAACTGATGGACCATGCTTCATCACACACCAAGAAAACGCAGGTAACAATGAGTTGTGGATCTGTGCAATTGGTGTTTGGTATTTTAAGTATATTTTTCTATTCTGGTGGAAACCCTTAACGTCTGGGGAGTTAAGTCATTTTCAGTGTAACAGGAGGATTACAACTTTTTCATTTTCATTTCATTTCATTCAGGTGTCCTGGTGGCCTAGTATTTTTTACTTATGGGTTGTTTAATCTATATTTTATTACTGCTCATATGTTTATAAGATATAGATTAAATCTTAATCTGAAATGTAACTAGTAACTACAGCTGTCAAATAAACATAGTGGAGTAAAAATATAATATTTCCCTCTGAAATATGGTGGCGTGTAAGTATAAAATAGTATAAAATGAAAATAAAGTAAAGTACAAGAACCTCAAATCTGTACTTAAGTACAGTACTTTAGGAAATGTACTTAGTTACTTTTCAACACTGCAAACAACACAGGGGGAACTATAGAGATTTTTTATGTACACTGGTAGCTGTTCATTAGTGAACTAATGACTTGACCGACACGACCTAACATGACTTTCCTCTCCTTGTTGCATCAATAAACCTTTAAACAGGTGGTCTCCAAGCATGTGCCACTAATGACCCTGTGTTTCCAGGTTTTCACTCAAGCCAAACTACAGCAGATTTGATTTCATCGATTGGGAGCTCCTCTCTGACATAATTTTTTCAATTGTTTTGTTTGAATGAAAATCCGAAGACACAGCTCATAATGGGGATCTTTTAGTGGCAAGTATGAACAGGAGGAATGATTACAGCGAGGAAAACCTCTTTCAGTGTTCATATGGACACCTGACTGTTGTTTTAAGACACACTTGAAAATTTGAACCTACCCTTTAAGACTTTAGGCTAACATAAAACCTGCTTTACAAACTTGAGGTGTGGAGTTTAAAAGAAGTGGGCGTTCAGGAGGCCGAACCAACTGCATTATGGGAATTACAGAATCCAATGTTTTTGGAGCGTTTTGGATCCACACAGGGACTAAAAGTCAGGATGTTTTGGCCTCCGCTGCATTGATTTTTAAAAATCTGTCTCTTGTGAGTTCCCCAACTTTATACAAGTGCAATGCTAAATTGCTGGAATACATCTTTAAGATTTTTTTATTTTTTTATTTTGCCCTCATTGAAACATAACAACATAAAAGGTCCTTGGTTAGAATAAAATGGGTTAAATGGTGTAAGGACTAATGTTAATAATAATCCAAAAGTATATAATATCTACTTACAATATTTCAGTACTTTTACTTAAGTAACATTTTAAATGCAGAATATTTTACTTGTAATGGAGTATTTCTATAGTGTACTACTGGTACTTTTTGGTTTGAATACTTCTTCCACCACTGCTTTTTGATATCTTCTAAAATCAAGCAACATGCTTCCAGCGTGACATCATTATTTTTGTGAGAAGTCACCACCATCACACCCCATTTGACATCCTATTATGGACAGATATTCTTCATTTCTTTTCTTGAGAAATCATTTTCCCAAACAGCAAAGGGGATGAAAAGATCTCTGTTCAAGTCAGATGTCAAGGGTTTAATGTTGCAGATGTTGCTTTTTTTTAATAACTTCATATTTCTGGCTCCCTGTTCCTTTGGACCTTCTCACAAACAACAACCTCCTTTACCACTTTCAGACCCAAATGTGTTATTACACAATGTTCCACATCTAACTGGAATTTATGGAAAAGATAAATGCTGTGAATGTACTAAACTGAATCTGTTGTACAGTATCAGTTAGTAACGGAAACTATGCCACTGTGATTAAGATGGTATCATCTGTGGTTTTACTTTTAATTTATTATGCTGTACTTTTAGATCTTTTTTAAGCTGGCCTGAGCCTCTTTATCTCACTTTAATTTACAGGTTTTTGGATACAGTTATTTAAAATAAAACTGTCTGTACTGACATTTAAATCTACAGTGACTTACTGGATGAAAACTTGTGTGTGGTTTGGGCCCCCTCTCTCTTTAGTCATTTTATTTATACAGCATTTCATCATAATCACAGTTTAACATTACCTGCAGAAATAACAACACTTCAGACTTATCTTATGAATCCATAAATTTCTCAAACATGAGGGAGAACCACTTGTGCCTTTCTGGGAGTGTAAAAAGCACCTTAATGTCAGTGAAGCAGAACACAGCACTCACACTATCGGGGTATAAAATGACATGCGGTCTCTTACTAACAATGCCAGTATTTTAAACTCCCACAGCATCTCCCACAGGACATCTCAGGAAGCACAGTCCTCGGCCTTTTTCCAAGATCCCGAAATAGAAAGTAAAAAACATGTTGTTTCTCTCGGATTTCAGACTCAGCCAATGGTCAGGGTCGATAGCTGAGGCACACCCTTTGGTATCTTTAAAAAAAAAGGAAAACAAAAACTGGTAGATAATCTTACACTTATATCATCATGTTCATGTCCATGTAAAGACTTTTTTCTGGCGCCCAGTCTGATGAAATCATTTCGAATACTGGGGTGCCCCAAGACTGCATTTTATCTCCTGCACTTTTTTCTATGTATATAAATTAAATGTTAATCCTAACCCCCTAACCCTAATCCTTAACCCTAACCCTAACCCCCTAACCCCCTAACCCTAACTCTAATCCTTAACCCTAACCCTAACCCCCTAACCCCCTAACCCTAACTCTAATCCTTAACCCTAACCCTAACCCCCTAACCCCCTAACCCTAACCCTAATTCTTAACCCTAACCCTAACCCTAACCCTAATCCTTAACCCTAACCCTAACCCTAATTCTTAAACCTAACCCTAACCCTAACCCTAATTCTTAACCCTAACCCTAACCCTAATCCTTAACCCTAACCCTAACCCTAATTCTTAAACCTAACCCTAACCCTAACCTTAATCCTTAACCCAAACCCTAACCCTAACCTTTACCTAGCCCCAACCTTTACCTAACCCTAACCCTTACCCTAACCCTAACCCTAACCCTAACCCTAACCCTAACCCTAACCCTAACTCTAACCCTAACCCTTACCCTAACCCTAACCCTAACCCTAACCCTAACTCTAACCCTAACCCTAACCCTAACCCTAACCCTAACCCAACCCTAACCCTAAACCTACCCCCCTAAACCTAACCCTAACCCTAACCCCAACCCTAACTCTAACTCTAACCCTAACCCTAACCCTAACCCTAACCCTAACCCTAACCCAACCCTAACCCTAAACCTACCCCCCTAAACCTAACCCTAACCCTAACCCCCTAAACCCAACCCTAACCCTAACCCTAACCCTAACCCCAACCCTAATCCCAACCCTAACTCTAACCCTAACCCTAACCCTAACCCTAACCCTAACCCCCTTACCCTAACCTTTACCTAACCCTAACCCCTAACCCTAACCTTTACCTAACCCTAACCCCCTAACCCTAACCTTTACCTAACCCTAACCCTAATTCTTAACCCTAACTCTAATCCTAACCCCCTAACACTAACCCTAACCCTAACCCTATCCTTTACCTAACCCTAACCTTTACCTAACCCTAACCCTAACCCTAACCCTAACCCTAACCCTAACCCCAACCCTAACCCTAACCCTAATTCTAACCCTAACCTTTACCTAACCCTAACCCCTAACCCCTAACCCTAACCCTAACCTTTACCTAACCCCTAACCCTAACCCTAACCCTAACCCTAACCCCTAACCCTAACCCCCTAACCCTAACTCTAACCCTAACCCTAATCCTTAACCCTAACCCTAATTCTTAACCCTAACCCTAACCCTAACCCTAACCTTAAGATGTATTCTCACATGATCTCATGATGTCCTGATCTCACAAATCCAGCTGCCTCACAAGGTAAGGCTCACTCGTGATGAGATGATGAACAGTGGAAGGAGCACTGCTGTGAGGCTGATAGAGAAGACTGCATAGAGCTTACAGTGTCTCCTCTCTGTATCGTGATGTTTCCTTCTAGCTTTCCCAACTCCTTAATGTGAATTCAAATTTGCACATGCTGTCCCACTAACTGTCCTCAGGAATCTCCTGCTAGTTCACACTGGGACATATAAAACAGATCTTTGGAGATTAAAAGGTAATGTGACAAATATCATACCCTGCAGTGGTTGCAGGAAATGGTAAGGGTATTTTAAAGACAAAAAAAAAAGCCAAATCAAAGAAATGTGTGTGTGTTGTTTTCATTATAATGATAGTTTTAGTCAGCGCTGTTTTGGCTGTTCTAAAGTTTGAGTTTAAGGTTAAAGGTGATCAAGTATTTGATTTTAAAACCACCTGCCTGAAGAGTTTGTAGTTAAGGGAAAACTTCTGAAGCATATCAGGCAGATTTCATTTAGATTCATTCAGTACTTTGTTAACACATGTGTTTTTAAGTTTTTTACTTTAGAATTATTATTGCCCTTTTGGTTGACATACTGGTTTTCTCATGCTGATTGCTGTTGCTGTGAACTGTTGGCCACAAGAGGCTGCAATTTGGTCACAAATAAGGCCGGGTTGTCTTTATTCTGCTGAGAGTTGAATTGTTCTTATTCACTGCAAACTTGGTTCTTTGCACTTTATTCATTACGAAAGTCCACACGCAAATAAATAAAATAGCAGAAATTTTTGTTGAGAATGTGAAATTTCCACTGTGTGTGTAAAAATAAGTTTGGAATTAGTTAAACTAAATAATAAGATAATAATCACTCATCCTTCTAACATCACTTCTAACATCCCTTTAATAAACCTGTGGGGGCTCATGATGGTAATTCTGTCCTTTTTTTTTACTCTCCTGTGGTGTCATTAAATGTTCTTTTGATATCCTCATAGATTTTGATGATTAATAACTTCCTGTGATACTTGAAGTGTATAATGAGACCATCATGGATTCTCACAGAGGCACATAACAGCAAGTGGGTGACAGTATATTGCAGCAAATAAAATATATAGTTGTGGTGGACAAGGGGAACATAAAAAATAAAAATAGAAATTTACAATCATTAGTATGTAAGGCCATGCAGATACTAATATACAGTATGATAATGTACTGTTATTATTTCCAGGGCTGTAACCACCATTGAGGACACTGCGGGCGGCCATGTCCTCTGTATTGTTGTTGGATATGTGAGGGGTTTAAGACACTGAGGAGGACCTGACGTTCTACAATTACACATAAATTACACATAGTGTTTTTTTTTAAAAACTTTGTTCTTGGACTTAAAATGTTTAAATTTGACTGTTTCTTGCAAAAAAAGAGATAGAATTTCACTAAAACAGAGAATTTCTCCCTCATAATTACTGTATCTTGCAATGTGCAGAAAGCTTTGAAATGGTACCATGTTGTGAGATAAAATCTACAGATGTACAAAATGTTTAACTGAACAATTAATGAAATAAAAAGAATTCAAATGAAAATCTTTCCTTTTTTGGAGGCTGCTTGGGTTGTGCTGGAGAAATTGGAATAAAATCCCGGCCCTACTGCTAATTTTCTATTTAAATAGCACATAGAAGTCTTTTCATAATATAAAAAATAACTAACTAATAAAAAGTCATGGAATAATCTTATATATAAGCTCAAATTTCAAAATATGCTATATAATGTGTAAAATAATATCCACAGTTGCTTACAACCTAAAGTCTACATGCTGTAAAAATGTAGGTTATGCAAATAAATTGCCCCACCGAGGTTGTAACTCACGCACGGCCAAAAGGCAAAAAGGGGGGGACATAAATATGTGAGGGGACCTCCTTTGTTCGACGTTTAGTCACCTCTGTGGCCCCTGGAAAACCATTAAACGAGGAGGACTTCTCCCAGGAGCCCGGCATTCCTCAGATTCCTCCGGTCTGATGTCAGAGCAGAGGGGACGGCGCTCCAGAGGCATCTGGACCCGCTGCTGCCTTCACGGTACCCGCCCGGGCTGCGAACTTTGAGCTCTGCTGGCGTGTTCGGAATTTATCCACACATTTCAGTCTTTTCAGTTGGGGAAAAATCGTCAAGTACACACACACACACATTTCTTTGTTTTACTGTTTCTTATTTAAAATGTGCGTTATTTTGACCATAAAGCAGCATGGAGCTGTTTTTTTCTCTTTGCTGATGTGACAAAATAGTGTGACAGTGTCAAAATATGCAAATCCATCACCCATTTGTCCACACTCATACTTCACACCAGTGGTCGCCTGTGCCCTTTTATACCCTTTTATTGAAGTGAAAGTACAGAAGTATTGTCAGCAGAAGTAAAACGAGAGTGTTGTATTATTACCATATTAATGCTAATGTTCTAGCTTGTCAAGATGAGGCTAATTTTCACCTTTTCATGAACTGCTGGAGAGTGCAATCTATAAAAACTCATCATAGCCTTTTTTTTAGTTGTTGATCATACATTTTGTACATAATATCTGAACTGGCAAAGTAACTTCTAGCAAAGAAATGTAGTAAAGGAAAAGGTACACTATGATTAGACACTATGATTAGAGGAAAGTATGAAGAAATAAGCATCATATATCTGTTTTAACTGTCCTTTGAATCATTTCGTGACCCCTTGGATGTGTCTCGGGTTTGGAAATCGCAGCACCTCCTCGCAAAAGTCGTGATTACGACATTCTCTGCAGCCTTTGAATGCAGCATATGCTCCTCTCTCTCCTGTCCTGAACGCCTCCATTGGACTAGAGGGACCACTACTATAAACATACCAAACGTCCCAGCGAGAGAAGAAGACCACGTCGTTGTTATCCGCGGCCAAGTTGGAGAACTATTATGACTGTTTTTTCTGCTTTTTGCTTTTTTTGAATACCCCCCCCCCCCCCCCCCCAAAAAAAAAAAACCCACAGAAAACTTAAAACAGCAACGGGACTTGAGTCTGCGACTTCCTTTGCGACTTTTTTTTTTGTTGTTCTAAGGGTTGCGCTCATATGATTCCAGAGTCTGTAAAGATTTTGTTTTCCATGCGGGGACTTTGGAAAAAAGACGTAATGAGGATTATCTGTTTGCTGTGAGGTTCAACGCCGTCGAGCGAAGCGGAGTTTCTCCAGCGGGGAGCAGAAATCGGCATGTAGCGCAGGATCAAGGGTGAGTTTCTTCTTGCGAACGATCCTCACCAACTCCGTTTTCTTCTCTCCCAGCGTCTAGACGTTGTTGAAGCAGGGGGGCAAAGCACTTTTTTTTTTTTAAAAGTCCCAATCAGCAGTGCTAAAAATGTAGGCCAAATGGCAGGGCCACGTAGGGCAGGCAGGGGATCCCAAATATTTTCATGCCAAGCCCCCCCACCCCCCCCTCCTCCACTTCATTAAAATACAGAGCCCCAAGTCACCCTCTGCATTTGATAAGATGTGGCTTTTTAAGTGTGAATTCACGGAGAAGGGCTACTAATTAACCTGTTGCTGCCTGGATAACGGTGTCCTCCAATCAGAGCGGCCTTTCTCCAGCGTTAATGAGGTAATAGTGAATTTCTAGTCTTGGCTGAAGGGACCTCATGAGGCAGGAGCCCCCCTAAGGATCCAGTTTGGGCATTTTTCCAGGAGCCAAATGGGCCTGACAGAGTGTACAACACCTGGAGTATCTGACCTCTACTCTGTTACATTTTAGTGGTCATTCAGGTGTAAAAAGGAGACCTGGGAGTGAGAGCTGCCCTTGCATTCATCTCAGAAGCAGCATAACATGACGGTTTGACTAAGCGTGGAAGGATGACATGGTGTGTGTTTGTGTGTGAGGGTGCCTGTCTGCTCCACAACCTGCTGGTGACATTATCACCGGGTTTGTTCCTGAACTGTTTGTCCTATACTCACATCCTGGTGCGCACACTGCGCGCGCATATTTGTGTGAATGTGTATGTTAAAGTGTTTGGACATGCAGCATCACTGTAAAAAAAAAAGGGGGGGGGGAGTTCTGTAAAGGCAAATATAGCATAGCTGCAGGAGGCGTAGGCCATACACACACACACACACACACACATCTGGCTGTCTTTATAAGCTCAAAGGCATGCTGTGTAAATTATATGGTGCCAGAGCAAGTGGCTTGGGAGTACACAGCAGCTTTTAAAACACTGGTGGAGAATTTAAAGGACCAAAAGTCAGAGTAGTTGGCTCTGTCGTAGCCTGCATCCAGGCTCCCCATCACCTCACGGTCCTGCCCAAAGTGATTGCTTCCATAGAGGCAGTGTGTACGGTTAAGTATGGGATGTTTAAGGTCAGCAATGCTAAGATTATAATAGGTGTTTACAACATAATGTGAGACTGTATGTAAAAGGAAAAGTGCCTATTGTTTGTGTTGCCAGTGGTCATTCGAGTCTAAGGGCCATTTGATGACTATGTGAGGCGAACACACACCTGTAATTTTGGTCAGGACTTGCTCATTGCTGTAGCACAGGAAGGGACGGATGAAAATAAGCAGCAGCAGCAGCAGCAGCAGCAGCTATTGTTGTTATTGCCGTAAAGGTTTAACTGAAGGCCAAGAAATGTAAATAATTCCTTCAAACTCGACTTGAGGTTCAGTTAAATTTGCAAATTGGACGATAACATGATGAATTAGTGATACCGAGTTGTTCCGATACACAATTCAGTTGTCCAAATTGATGATAAAAGGCAGCTTATCATTAAAAAAGATGAGAGCACAGATTATGTCTACAGTATTATTAGAAAATAACAGATAAAATACTATTATTGTAGATTCATCACTTTAATGTGTGGCTTTGCATGTCAGGAAATGTGCTGTAATGCAGTTAGCATTGAAACTGTTAATCGATTGACAGAAAATGAATTGACAACAATTTTGATGATCGATTAATCGTTTTTCATGCAAAAACGTGAGGATTTACTCATTTTTTTCAGTTTAAATATCATCGTAAATGTAATATCTTTAGGTTTTGGACTGTTTTGTAGGACAGAACAAGCTATTTCAAGATGTCACTTTGGGCTCTGGGGAATTGTGGGGGGCATTTTTCCATTATTTTATAACATTTTATTGACTAACAATTACTTGATGAATCTAAAACTAATCAACAGATTAATCGATAATTAAAATAAGAGTTAGCTGCAGCCCTAAGTGCAATTATTTTTTACGACTGTCACATAAGTTTTAGCCGCATAACCCAGTTTTTTTTTTTTTAATCATAGACCAAATATCCACTAACATGAATAAAACATACATCTTAACTTTAGGAAAGCGGCAACTTCTAAAAAGGTTAATAAAAAATCGGCAATATAGGATATGTTAAAGTAAATATGATAATGTTACGTAAAATAATATATAATATTGCTCAAGCTGGGTGTAGGTATGTGGCTGTAGTGTGTGTGTGTGTGTGTGTGTGTGGTGAGTGTATTCAGGGCTGCAGAGATGCTTTTGTTAAAGGGCCTAGTTGTGTAAGTTAGCGCTGTGCCCTCTGGCAGCTGGCAGACAACAACAGAGCAGAGAGCGTGCTGCCGCATGCCCAACTCTCCCACACTCCACCTTCCAGGTGCTATCGAGGTAGTCAGTCACTGCCGCGGCAGGTCGGACCCCTCTCTCTCTCTCTCTCTCTCTCTCTCTCTCCACTCAGGCCACAATTTAGACACATGTGACGATGTGGCTCACATATGTGCAGTCTCACATGTAAAGTGCACATTTTTAGGCTATTTTGTGAGGAAGTGTGATTTTTTTTTTTTCTTAATAGAGCATCAAGCAGAGAAATTTTCCATTTGATGTCAAGTTTAAATTGTGTGAATTTTCCCTTCCTCACAGCCATTATGTGTGTCAGCCGGATGTAAACAGTAGCAAAACCAATGTGTTGCTGCTTTCATAGGCCTGTAAACTCGGTGCTATTGAAGTCCCTGTGTGTGTGTGTGTGTGTGTGTGTTAGTGCCCGAGGGTTCAGCTGTGAGAAAACAGTCCGCGGCTTTTTCGTGATTGAGCATATGTGTGTGTGTGTGTGTGTGTGTGTGTGTGGCGTCATATGTGCGTACGGCTGTGTGAGTGTGATGTGGTTCCCAGGAGGAGGGGGTGGAGGGTGGGGGCGGGGGTTGGGGGGGGGGGGGGGGGGGGGGGGGGGGGGGCGGGGGGAGTAGGGGATGGAAAATGTGAACAGCACCGTGGTTTGGCTGGGACAAACGTGGTGGCTGACGGCTGATGGTGCCATGTTTTGGAGAGCCGCCGCTATCAGCCTCACTGTCCATATTTACTCAATCCTTCCCTCCACCCTCCCCTCCAACACCCCTCCACCCCCGCCCGCCCCCTCTTCTCCAACTGTACCAACATGATAAGAGCCTGAGAAACAGAGATGTCCCATCTCCCCTATCCTTTCTGCTCCATCCTCCATATCCTTTTGCTTATCTAAAGCCTTCATTTTCTCATCGGGGTGCTGGGAAACACCAACGCTTTGTGTCCATTTTCGAAAGACACACGATGCCTTTTTTCTCCCACCATTCCTCTCCATCATATCTCCAGGCTCACTCGCCCTCCGTGACATCAATCCCCAGATTTCAGTGCTGCGGGATGAGTCGGCAGCGCTGCGTCATTCTTGGTTTGGAAAACCAATCTCTGGCCAGTGTTAAGCTGGATCCCGCTTTGATCTTCCTCCTTCTTCATGTTCTAGTGACAGTGTTTAGATGATGGCTATGCCAGGCTGAAATGCTGGGCATTCCCTATCTATCACTGTCAACTAAAGCACAGTGGTACTGCTCCTCAGCATGTGTTTCTGTTATTTCCTTGCAGTCTGTATTCTAATAGCAGCATTTGATTTAGACTTTGTTGAATTTTAGTGATTTTCCCCCTGTGGTGTCTTTTCACACTCTCACGTCTCCTACTTCTGTGTTAAGTCATAACTCAGTCCAAAGAGTGACTACAAAGCAGTGGAAGTTGAGATGTTAGCATTAGCGAGAGAGTTTGTTTACCTGCTGCTGCTGCTGCAAATCATCTGGATGCATTAAAGGATAAAACAGACCCAGAGAATTATTAGCAAAAAATGTTTATCTTCCCCAACACCCATTTAGATTAAAGTAAAGAGTAAAAATGTGCGTCTTCTTGCTTTTATGTATTTAAAGGTACAATTTCTGAAATATGCTCTGTTTTTGTGTGCAGATGTATTACTTTTTAATATATTTCCACCCCCCAGTTTAACCGCTGGATCTGCGCAAAAATGTGTGTGTGTGTGTGTGTCTGACAGAGACAGAGGGGCAGACAGGATAAGAGAGAGTGTGCGTGTGACTGACGAGGCTCCTTCGCTGTCTAGATGTCACCTCTGCGCGAACACTCCCCGATCTATGTGTTTGTCACCGTCCCTGCAGTTCTCATGTAGTAGAGAGAATATGTGCATGCTTGAGTGTGTGTGTGTGTGTGTGTGTGTGTGTGTGTCTTTGTCTCAGAGATGGAGAGAGAGAGAGAGAGAGAGAGAGAGAGAGAGAGAGAGAGAGAGGAAAAAAAAAGAAATAGAGAGCTGGAAAGTGAAAAAGCAGATGCGCTTGTTGCAAACACACCGTCTGGCTCCACCATCTGTTTGCAGCTGCTAATGTTTGTGTGTGTGTGTGTGTGTGTGCCTGTAAGGGAGCATATAGTATCATGCACAGTATATTGTTTGAGTGTATATTTATGTTCATTCCTTTAGGGTGAGGAAAGTTTACTGTCTTTTTTTTTTTAGTATAAGTATACATACATGCACACACACAGACAGACACACACACAGATGTGTCTGATAATAAAGAAGGCCTTGGTGGTGTGTCCTGCTGTCCTGTAGCATGCTGGGAGTATCTCTGCGTCTATGTGTGCATGTTCTTTAGGATAAAGTCTGTCCAGGGCCGTGTTTACCCAAAAACACCTACTGAGCTTGTCTTAGCTGCGCACTAAACCAACGGGGCAAAAGAGGATCAAAATCCTAAGAAGATTTTTGGAGGGAAACATCAGACCAAATCTGACTGTTTTGGAGCAGCGTGGGTGTAATAGTATTTTCAGATTCTTTGTTTTAGTCCTGCTGGGCTAACAGATGGCGAGGTTACCACATAGGGTGATACGGTGACTATATAGAGTGTGTGACTGCTTAAATTAGCAGTTGATTGACAGAAAGTTAATCAACACCCAATTCAGAGTTTTTCCCTATTTTTGGACAGTTTGTCGACTAAATGATTCATCAGTTACTTTAAAAAAAATAAAATAACGGACATACCAGAGGAGGAGGAGTATCCAAAAATCAGAACAAGCAACCTGAGTCCGTAAATAATACTGGATTTGCACCCCTGCTATTTGATCCAGGCCTGGTTTGGACTGGTGGACCAAACCGTTAAAAAAAAAAGAGGACGCTGGAGTAAGAGTAGTTACAAGCTGTGAAGCACTTAACCCGTTTGTTTTGCTACAGCGCTCATGTGTAACAGGAGGGGGTGGAGGACGGTGGACGGTGGACGGTGTTGGTATTTGAGACGGAGACAAGCAACGCAGATCAGATTGATTGAGTTACACACGCTACACTTGCGTCCTCAGCTCTCGGCGGCCTGTGTCTAATGGTCTTAGCAGTAGGCGACAAAGTGCTGTTTTGTTCCCGCTATTGTGTGGATGTGAATGGAGCAAAGCGACGGACTCACTGCCCTGAGAGAGAGAGAGAGAGAGCAAGAGAGAGAGAGAGCATACACAGACCCCAGATCAGCAGCTGTGTAGACCTGCAGAGACGACTCTGCATGTTTGCATGTTGAAATAGTTATGTACAGTTTTTCTTGTGAAAACATCAAGCAAACGCAGCTTTCTGATGCAAAAAGCTACGTAATCAAATGTTTGTGTTCATTTATTGTGATTCTCGGTGATGTTTAGACAGCCAATTAGCGACTAAAAGCAACAGTCTGGCTGTGGTTTCGTTTGTGTAATGCTGCCTGACCGGCTGGCTGCGGTGTTTGTCGCAGCATGTTTTGGTTTGGTTAATTCTCAGGTGGCCCTCTGCGTGCTGAATCCACACCTGAGTGGGTAGAGAGGTGACTGGCTGCAAGACATCACACCCTGAGGGGGGGAAGCCTGCGTCAACATTGTTTTTCAGCTCATTTTATATCCTTCTGCCAGCTGTTAACACATAGTTACTGCTGCTACGCCTGTCAAGCTTTTTCAGGCCCCGCACGGCACACACGCATGTTATAATGATAACGTGAGCCGTCACCACTTGAAATTCTTAGTCATTTCTGAAACAATGGGTCCTTGACTTCATACGGGGTTAGAAAAAAAAAAAAAGCAGGTTTCTCATTTCTAGTTGGTGACCGTCGGTTTTGCCAGCTGAAATGACAACTGTCAGCTTTAAATGTTTTCATCTGACTTGTTAAAAAAAAAAGGTTTTTCACAGCAGAACCTGGAAATAAAGAAACAGCACAGTTCTTGTATTGCAGCGTCGAGCTAACAAGTATCATTAGCTACTTTGATAAGGAAAAACTATAAGTAACACAACCCTGTTAGCCGTTTAGCGGTTTGTTTTCACTCTTAACATTACAAGAGGAAAGGCTTCAAGCATGAGGACTAATGTGTTTGGTAACACTATCTCAGGTAATGGTGCTGAGCCTTAACTGCCCCCAAATCCAATAAAGAGCAGGACAGAGCTAATGCTGTTAGCCTAAATTCTGATAAAGCAGCATCCTGGACTGGCTTCCACAGTTTGAAGATATATTGTGGATGTGCGAGTCGAGCTTTTCGAACGTTTATAACTCATAAACTAAGTCAGTAATTTCCAGTTATGACGTGCTCCTTCGCTTTGGAAACAGATAAACACACTGCTGTTGTATTTTAGGCTTCAAAAAGCCCCCCCCTCGCCCAAAAAAAAAGACCAACCCTCGAATTCTTAAAATGCTGAGTTTTATCAGTCTTACTACAAAACCATGCAACCTCATCAGCCATCTTTGTTTAAATTTGTCATGTTGACATTCCGTGACGCACAAGCAGAAAAATGCTTGATAAAATTAATCTGACGCCACGGCGGGCAGAGCACACAGCACTGTTTGTCTAGCTACACATGGCAGCACACGCAGGTTTATTAATCTAGTGTTCACTTGAAAGTATGCAGGTCTGTCAGGTCAGACTAATCTCCACTAATTTGCTTTTATGACTGAACTTTGTGCTTGTTTAAGATCTTTAATCTTGATTGATTTGAAAAAAAAAAAAAAAGGTCACGTCATCACACAATGCATCCGCAAACAGTAATGAAAAAAATGATATACTTGTGGTAAACGCACAGAAACACACAATGACTAGAAAAAGTCGAAAGCCCCTCTCTATTTTTTATTTTTTTTTGGTTTTCACCTTTTTGCCCCTCGCCGCACCAGTGCAGGGGGACGAATAAAACAACACAACAAAAGATGGGAATGGTTTCATATATATTTAGCCAAAGCTTTTGCTACCCTGAAAAAGAAAAACAACTCTCTTCCCTCAGTTTTCCCTCTCGCTCTCCCCGTGCCACAAAATTACAACGTGCAAATTCATAAACGTATACGCTGTTTTTGCACGCTGGAAATAAACACGATCGGTCGGGAGAGAATGTTACTGCAGCGCTGCAGCGGCGTTAAAGCAGCGTTTTTTTTTTTTTGTTTTTTTTTTTGCGACGAGGAGTGGGTTTGGTCCCAAACTATTGTCTGTCTGTCTGTCTGGCTTTACTCAACCACACACTCCCAACCGTGCCACTGATTACTAGTTTAGAGTTGCACTAACTGCTGTCTGGCCCCTTGGCTAACCTCTGAAGAACCTGGTGGGTGTGTTGTGATCTTGTGTGTGTGTGTGTGTGTGTTTGTGTGTTTTGCGGTGTGCCCTGTTCATGCATGTCTATGTTTGTACACTACACAGTGAAAGTATGTGTCTTTATTTGTGTCTTTGTGTGTTTATCTGTATACTTGTTGACAGTGATCTCGCGGGCCTGTGTGCTTGGGAACTTTTTTTTTTTTACTTTTTTTTTTTTCCGGCATTCGGGGGAGGTTTTTACCGTCAGCTCGTGATGTCACTTCCCTTAAACCAGCGCCAGAGGGGAGGGTTAGAGAGGCTGTGGTTCAGGTCAGGTGACTGCTGGGGTCACGGTGGCCACATATCCCAAAGCAAAGCTGATTTACTCACCCACTGTAGCCTAATTATTCACTTGCTGTGGCTTTCTCGCTCTGTGTTTGTGTGTTGGCATGAACGCCCAATAAAAAAAAAAAAAACACATGAATTAGATGATGCCACATTACAGTGAGCTGTCTCACATGGATTCAGGAGTAAGGAATGCGAAACGGCTCCCAGAGGGGCACGGCTCTTACAAAAGCCAAACGTGAAGCAAGTGTAATTCAAGTCGTACCAAAACAACGCGGCTGTAAGTCAGCGGTTTGCAGCTTCTTGCCCTCTTTCATTCAAGACTCGCTCCCCTGTGTCTTTTTCTCCCGCTCACTCGGCCTTGTTACACACACACACACACACACGCAGGCACGCACGCACACACTTTCCTTCCTTGTGGTGCATACTTGTGTCAGGTGTGCTCTGTTTTTCCAGTCAGAGTAGAGAGGAATCTGGGCCGGGGTCCAAGCTGACTATCAACAGCACATTGCCAGAGCCCAGGACAAGAAGAAACACATCCACTCCATCTTTACTCCTCCTCCTTCTCCCCCCCCATCTCCTTTTTTTTTTTTCTCTCCTCCTCTGATCACTGGAGCGTTGTTGTGCCGTATTTTGGTCTTCTCACTCTCCTGTTTGTGCTCCTTCTCCTGCTTAACATACATTTTCTTAATTTATGAGGCATCTTCCTGTTTTGTCTCTCCATTTTTTTTCATGCGCTGTCCCCAAAGTGTTTGTAATGGTTTGCCACTTTAGTCAGTGTTTTTGTATGGAGGAGAGGTTGTTGTTTCCCTGCTAAGGAGGTGTGGAGCCTTTTTTTTTTTTTTTTTTGGTTTTGTGGTCTAGTTCCTGTCGAACAAGGTTACAAAGTGGCCACCACCCTTAAAATGACACCGCTTTTAGCTATTTGAATAAACACCAGCATTATTTGTCCTTTGATGACTTTGGCTAAATCACTCAGGTTAAAGCTCATTATTTTTTAGGTTAGAAACTGGCTGGCGTGCATATCATATACAACAGGTGTGAATAGAGTGTATATACCTGTTTGTGTGTGTGGTTGTCCCTACTTCAAAGCTCTTTTCCTCATCACATCACACAGACATGAAAGCTGAAAGAAGTGATGACTTACCCAGAGATGTGTTCAAAGTGTTCCCCTGTCTCAACCTTAAAACCACAGTGTGTGTGTGTGTGTGTGTGTTGGCTTTTCTTCTTCATGATGTTGCAGTAATTATCTCCGCCAGGCGTAAGCCTGGAGGGGATCATGCGTTTGGTCGTGAGTGCGCGTGTGTCCCCGTGTGTGTGTCTGTGTATCAGCCTAATATTTTTTGGGCACATTTATGACTGTATGCACAAGGACCTCTCGTGGTTGCGGTGATTAACAATTTTTGAAAAGCCTATTTTACAACGCCGTTTCTTATGAGCCTATCATAAAGCTTACACTTTCATCTTTGCAGCAGTCCTCGCCATTTTACGATATGCGTTACAACATAGCAAGAGGCATTTCCGGCAATCGGCTGGGCTAAAACCTAGTCTGTTGCAGGCCACATGTGTTATGATCCACTAAAGTTAGGCACAATGCAACATGAATAAATCCCCATTTCTGTTATCTTTGCCGCCATCTTGACTGTACTGGTGGAGATCTGCACTTTTCTTGTTTTTTTTATTTGTTTTTTTTATTTAAATTCTTTGTGTTGTGGCAATAGCTGATAAAAAAAGCGTGTGTGTCTGTGGCAGCATATGCCCCACAACTGCATCTGTGTGATCTTACACACACTACTACACTGTATGCTACAATGTCTTGCACTGTGCTGCTGCTATTGGGGCAAAGAGAGAGAGAGGGAGAGAGGGGAGATAAAAAGGAAAGGAAAGGCCTCCCACACAGGCAGATATGAGACTTAGAAGCTCCATTAGTTCCTCAAAGCCAGCTGCCGGGTTCAGATGGATGTCTGTGCTCTGCCGTTTGATGTCCATTCATCCATAGCCTTACATCTCTGCCTCTGTCTCCCAGCTTTGCCCGACGCTGGGCCTCATGGGGCTGGACAGAGCGCAGCTGCCATAACTATAGGATAAAGCTGTCTGCTACTGTGCCATTCCTGCCTCCGCTAATGCTGTAGCACTACCGCTGCTGCTGCTGCTGCTGCTGCTGCTGCTATCGTTGGTGATTCCTCCAGCCTTGTCTGCTTTTTTTGTTTCTGCGTGTTTATGGGAGGTAGGCAGAGTGATAATATAGGGGGAATATGGTGTAGGAGGGTTTGATAGGAGGATTGTTTACTGATTAGAGCACCATGGAGCTTCTGCATTCCTGTGGGCTCAAATGTGAAAGGACAGTTTGAACAGAAGCAGTAAAAGCAGTAAATTAAGAGTTTGAGTGTTGTTGACGAACTTTCCTCTTTTTTTGTCATCTCTCCTTACAGCACTCCATTCATCCTCCTCCTCCTCGTCGTCCCTTCTCCTCCTCTCCGGACATCTTTGGGAATGGGCCAGCGCCTTGCCAGGGTGCATCTCTCCACCCGGTGGTGTGGCTGGCGTCGTGCGAGAGTGAGGAGGGCAGCGGTCAGGTCATAGAGCCTGCCCACCCCTCTCTCTCTCTCTCTCTCTCTCTCTCTCTCTCTCTCTGTCTGTCTCTGTCTCTCTCTCTCTCTCTCTCTCTGCTTCCTCGCTCCCAAAGTGACTTTTGACCTTCGACTCCGCCGTGACCCCGCCCTCACCTCCCGTCAGTCATGCCCTTCCGACTAAGGCTGCGGCGCACACGGCGCTACAACGTCCTGAGCAAGAACTACTTTGTGACACGGATTCGTCTGCTGGACAGCAACGTGATTGAATGCACTCTGTCAGTGGAGAGTACGGGACAGGAATGTCTGGAAGCGGTGGCCCAAAGGCTGGAGCTGCGGGAGGTGAGGAGAAGTCATTCATTATATGACACCAGTACACTGCAGGGAAAAATATGTTGATATTTGGCTTTGAGGAAGGAGGTGTCTCCTTGACAAAAGTGAAAAATAATCTGCACAACTGTTCTGAAATGTATACAGGCCTGCTAAATATGGGCCTTTGAAAAAAAAAAAATGCTTTCACATATTAATAGATGTCAGATCGTGTGTGTGTATTTGTGGGTGTGCGCGCCACGCGTCTCTCCCCACACCCTGTGTGTGTGTGTCTCCCTGCCCTCTGCTGTCTCTCTCCTGCAGGGTCCTTGTCCGTCTCTAACGAAGCGTGGCTACCTCTATATACATACGTGTGTTCGGGGGCTGCTAACAAAGTGAGAGAGAGAGAGAGGGGCGGTGTGGTCGTGCGTACTCACATAGTGTTGTGGTATTTGCCAGGTGTCAGTGATGTTATAAATAAGGTGGTGTGACGCCTCGGCTTCAGCGGCTGTCTACCCTTTTGCATGCACGCTATCTCAGGACTCTGTGTGTGTTTGTGTGTGTGTATCTGAATGTGCTGTTTTCATCTTTACGCCTATTTACCTGAGGCTCTGATTGTGTGTCTGTGTGTGTTGATGAGATTCATGTGTGTGTGTGTGTGTGTGCTTGCCTTTGCAGATTTTACGATTTTCATTACAGTAGAGGCAAACCACACGGATGAAACAGGAGTGCTTACCACTTTGTGATACCGGCGACACACACACACACACACAAATTACAGAGAAATTTTTCTGGGGGGCTCTTGCGTGTTCATTCAATGGTTTGTTTTGATTAGTGAAATGTGTCTAAATCAACATGACAGGAAATGATCTCATGTTGCAAATCGCAGCTTGCATGTCGCACATTTTGTGAAGCCTCAGATCCGTATGAACAGGCCTCTATGGGATTTATTGCTTGCATCTAGATGATCAGGAGCGTCATATGTGAAGAATCCATCTGAAGCAAACCAGTATTCTTAGTCAGAGTAGGAGTAATCGCTAATTCCTGCAGCCTGTTGAACCCCTCACTGAACCAGTACTGTAATCTATACATGTTTTAGATGAAGTGTTTTCTGAGAAGCCCACAAATTCAATTTAGTTGATCATATCGCTGGAAAAGACCTGTAAAGTTCTTTTCTGAGAGTTGTTTTTGCTGTTCACTCAGCTGAATTATGTTTCTTTTTCAATTAGCATATCAATCTCCAGATAAAATAATAGGCCAGAGACTTGGTTTTCATTTTGATTTAGCGAGATAGGATTGTAGCCCGTTTCTTTTCTCCCAGGGTTATCTTACTGTTAATGGGTCTGGTCGAATATTTATGTTTAACAGAGTTCCGCTGATGACGTCAAAGGTTTGATCAGATTTGAAGCAGAAATATGTGCCTGTTGTATTTCAGCGGTTTATTAATCTCCCCTCTGTTCTCATTGCTTGTCCCAAATGTACTTCTCAACTCATTTCCTATTCCCCTCCTCAATCCGTTTCTCTCCATCCCTCCAAACCCCAATTTCCCATCCCAACACTTTGCCTTGTACATCTACCAAGTCATTTCACCTGCCTCTTTGTCTTTCACTCCATCCTGCTTACACAACTCCTCTTTCCTTCCCTTCCTCTTCTGCCTCCTTTTCCTTCAATTAAATCCCTTTACTTTTGCGCCACACTGATCCTCTCTCCATCTGTCCGCTCGTTTTAGACCCATTACTTCGGTCTGTGGTTCCAAGGAAAGACCCAGGCCCCGGCCCAGCGCTGGGTGGAGCTGGAGAAACCCCTCAAGAAGCAGTTGGACAAGTTTGGCAATGAGCCGCTGCTCTTCTTTGGAGTTATGTTCTACGTACCCAGTGTCTCCCGGCTGGAGCAAGAAGCCACCAGGTAAAGAATCTCCAAAAACACCACCTATAAACCAAAAACACGGGCGTAGTGCTCAGAGATTTCACTTTATATACAGAACAGTGACCGCCTTAACTAGCACCACTTTGTCAATTTAGTTATATTCTGTCAACTGGCTTCATATGACAAAACTCAGCTTCTTCTTTCATGTGACTCACATCCAAAATAGTCCATGTCATGTGTTCTTCTCTGTAAACTTTTAACTGTCAACATCAGAAAAGGATTTTGCCTATAAATACACCAGACACAGTGAGTCTCCATAAGTAGCAGCTTTGTGCCTTGCACACGCTTACCTTTTAGTTCAATATAAGTTAAGAATCTGCCAGTTTAGAAACATGTGAAATCGTGTAAATGCATCCTTACATTTCCCATGTAGCCTCAGCCAAAATGTCCTATTCCTTATATCCAGTGCTAGTAAGAAAATCTTAAAAGGCCTTTACTGTCCACAAATATTAGTCTATGTACATAATATCATGTGCAGTTTGAAATTGAGGTGTCTGTGATGAGTCGTGTAGTCATACTGACACTGATTGATGCCATAATGTAGGAAGAAAATGCTTGTGAAAGGGTTAATGTCTACATTTTCATGGTGTTGCAAAGTTTGCCCCTATTCGCTGTCTGTGGCACATGAGGAAATTGCTTTGCATGGCATTATGGGAAGTCCAGGTGACACGGGTCTGACCAGAGATGCGGAAAAAAAAAAAAAAGGAGGGATCAAAGTTAAAAATGTTAATGCGAAACTCGCCTGGCAACCTTGCAGTGCTTTGCTGAAAAAATGACAATGAAAATTTGACGCAGTGGCGGATTTGATGTGTGGATAAATGTCTGTGGAGATGACTATTATTGTCGTTTCTCAGATTTCTCTTTTGCGTCTCTTGCCTCGAAGATTTTAGACAAAAAAGTCACAAAAAATGTGTTTATTTCCAGTGGGTCTTCACTCTAAGGCTGAATATTTGATATATCTTTTGTCTCAAATCTCCTCCAGCATGTGATGACCCGGTTTCACAGACAGCCACATTTACATCCTCAACAACATCCATTTTCTTCCCGTACCGCAGTGTGTGTTACGTGTGTGCATATTTGTGTGTGTGAGTGAGCGCGTTCCCTAAAAGGGCATCCAGAGGTCAGCGTGTAGCGGACGGTCATCTCAGATTGCTCCTCATACTCGCGCACACACACACACTGACACACAGAGACGCGCAGGTCTGCCTAACACCGAGCTGCTGAATTTGCGGCTTCGCTGGATGTGGGAAAGGTCGATTGCAGGTCACAGCTTGACGTTTTGACGGTAGAGTTGACTTCAAGGCGTGTGAGTGTGTGTGTGTGTGTGTGTGTGTGTGTGTGTGTGTGTGTGTGGGTGTACGAGTGTGTAAACCATTTACACTGATGAATTTCCTCTGTATTTTGAGTGGCAGGACTAAACACGCTGTTGGTATACTTAGGTTGAAATAAATTAAATTATCTTGTATCAGTGATTGGCATGATATACTCACTGTGTGTGTGTGTGTGTGTGTGTGTGTGTTGTGTGTGTGTGTGTGTGTGTGTGTGTGTGTGTGTGTGTGTGTGTGCGCACGCGATAGAGAGTGTGTGTCTGTTGGTTTGTTATAAAGAAGCCAGGGTGCGCTCTGGTAAGGGGATGGTATTCCAGGAATCCCCTGCGGGCTTTTATGGTGTGTGTGTGTGTGTGTGTGTGTGTGTGTGTGTGTATGGGGGTTATGGGGTTGAAGGGGTTATGATGGGGCCTTAGGGGCAATTTAGGGAACAATGGTCCCCTCTTTTTCTCAAGACCCCCTTTTTTTTCTCCTACAATCCCTGTACATAGTGTCACCCCTACTCCTTTTTTTTTTTTTTTATCAGAAGCAGATCTTCACATCACCCCAGCCCCACATTTTAACTCTCTTTCTGTGCGTCCCTTCCTCCTTCTTTCTTTCTTTCAGTCTCCCTCTTTCTCTTTTTCTGTTAGTCAGGAATGTTGGCACAACCGTCCAGCGTAGGAGGCGGACCACACATTCCTCCCAGCAGAAGTGCTGGGGGTAAAGGGGGTGGGGGAATGTCTGGTTTACAAAACACACACACACACACACACCCACACACACACACGCACGCACGCACGCACGCACTCGCTCGCTCGCTCACCTCACACACCTCGCACACTCTCCCAAGAATCCTCTCAGAAGCCAGCTGCAGCCCTGTCAGAAGAGTTAGTCACAATACTCCACATTGTAAGAACATACACGCTCCCCGAGGCAAAACTTCTCTAAAAGCCCCGTCTCTGCTTTTCTTCACATCAAGTTCAAAACAATTCTCGCAACTTTTTTTTTTTTAATAGGTTTTTTTCCCAGGTCTAAATCAAGGATTTCAGCGTTTTTTGCTCTTATACTGTCAGTGCTGTCCTCTAAGAACTCCCATCAATCAGTGCGAACGCGATTGCGACTGACATCCATCCTTTTTACAATGAAAATAATTTATTGACTGCAGGTTTTGATTTGGTTCACATCCAGCCTGTGTTTGCCTACACACCTGGTCTGATAGTGGGAGGGGGGAAAGGCAAGATTTGGAGTGACAGAGGCAAAGAGCAAGACAAGTGGGGACAGAGAAAGTAAAAGTTTGGCAGCAAGACTCGGCTTTGGGTTTATACCTTGTTATTTATGTGGTTTCAGCTCGCTGCCCGCATGTGTTTTTGCTGGAACATATACATATTTATGTGTCCGCGTAGAAAAGTATGTTTATACTAGTGTGTAAAAACAGAGTGCGAGAGAGTAGATTTAGTTTTTTTTGGGACATTGTTTCATTGATATACTGTTTCACAAAAATGAAGGGACCCTGGTGCATGCACAAGAGCTGCACTGTTTTCCATTTCTTCTATTATAAGAGCAATTAAGTGATGAGAAAAAAAACCCAAACTAAGATGTTCTATTAAGTAATAACAGATTATAAGGTTTTAGAGACAAATCCATTGTAACTTGTTGCCAGACACCACAAAGACACAGCGTTGCCTCTGTCTCCCCTGAGTAAAGGAGACTGAGACTGAGAAGGTAATGTGGCTTTTATAATGTGGTCAGGTCTTTGAAGTTCAGTGTTTGACTGATGTGTAACCTGATACTAGATCTCCTTCTCTTCCCGTCCATCCATTCATCTGTTTCTCCTTCCCTCTCCGACTCTCTCCCTCCGTGCAGCTGTGAAAATTACCCAGAGCAGGGGGTTAAAGTCTGCGTGTGTGTGTATGTGTGTGTGTGTGGGTGTGTGTGTACTGTCTACATATTCACACCAGTAATCCAATTATCATGCAATGAAGGCAGCAATGCAAGAACGTTGGTGCCCATGTAAACACTGAACTCCAGTTATATTAATGCAATTATTCTCAGCTCACTAATCGTATTTGTAGTATGATACTGCATGTAGAGTTCTCCACATTTAGTCAACTTGTAAACACTTCAAACACCTTCATTAAAGTTTTTACTATGTTTTGTCAAAGATATTTTTGTATCGCCAAGTTTCGCTCTGTTTCTTTCATTGCTTCGTCACCCCCTCGCATTCCCAAGGATATAAACAAATTTGTGCTTGAAGTGGCACTAAGTGTTTTTATCTGTGAGAACATCTTTATACAGGCTCTACAGTGTTGAAGCTATTAAAAAAACAATGCTTCAAAAGCTCTAGTTTGCTGCAGTATTCACAACAAGACGGCCAGCAGGATAAACCAGTGGTAACATAAGATTAGGTTTGAGACGGGGAGGGGAAGGGAAACTCCTGATGTTGCAGTGTTTTGATTAGAGTGTGAATTTCTCTTTTTATTTCTGTGTGTGTGTGTGTGTGTGTGTGTGTGTGAGGTGGGAGGAGATCAGAATCACTTTTCTGTATGTGTCATTCAGTTGCCCAGTGCTTGACCCCTAAACTTGTACTACCTTCCATATATAATACTGACTTGTAACCTGATATATTGCACCACGACTCGTCTTTTTTTTCTCTCTCTTTCTTTCTGAAAATCGCCTCATTTTAACCGCAGAACACACATTCATCTTGCAGAAGGTGAGGTGTGGAGTGAGTGGATGAAACCCTCTGTTCCTTCTGTCTCGCTGATATGAAGGAGGGGCAAAGTGGCCCAGAGAGAGAAAGTGAGGAACCTAAACAGAGAGCTGTTGACGGGGAGCGAGGCCAGCTGGCCTCAGCAGCCCCCAAGGCTAACAGCACCAACAGCCTTGAAATCCTAGCTTTGTTCGGCTAGTTATCACTAACACACACACACACACACACACACACACATATTCCCTCACACACATGCACAAACACACAGCTGTACTCTGTTCTGCCCCTTGCTGATTCAACACATTTCAAAGTGAAATCCTCCTGCCTCCCACACAAGCCGTCTGGACTCATCCTGGGGCTGAGGGGGTGGTCAGGGTCATACCACTGCAGAGGTGGCGGGGGTGGAGGAAGGGGGTTGAAGCATATGTACGCACACATTCATGCATGCATGCACATATGCTCGCAGGCTTGTTGTCCGGGGCCACTTGGACATCTGGCAGCATGTCTTGAGCAGGGCTTGAACATGAGTGGGCATATAAAGGGCTCTTTGTGCCTGTGTGGCTGCCTGCAGTGCCAGCAGAGCGCCCTGCCATGGTGGAAGTCACAAGTAACTCCTAGTAAGGGAAAGCTTTACCTCATGTCTATCCATGTATATTAACCTGCTATTACAGCACGGTGATGTCATTGTGACATACGTACATGCCAGGTGTGTGCCGCCATAAGGACGTCTTTGTGGACATGTATGTGCAGGCCTACAAGGAGGCAGGAGCACGATACTCTATAGCTTCAAAAACAAATCAAAAACAAAGGCCAGTTTTAGAATACGTTTTAAGCGTAGATTCACGCAAATTACATCAACACATATTTTCTCACAGCCATGCAGATAGTTATGGTTTTATTTGTCCAGATACCATTGTTACAAAGATATTTTTGACCGTGTAAACCCTGCTCAGGAATAGTAGCTGTAACTTTACAGGCTTTGTATCTAATATTTTGCAGATCATTATCTGCAAAACATATCTGAGGACAGAATTGCCTTTATGTTTTTAAATATTTAGACATGAGTGGTGCCTCTTAAAATAGATGCATATCTTTCTGTAATTGAATCCTTCAATATGCAGCATGTGGATTTCATATGTGGGTAGGATCATTTCAAACGTTTTCCAGACGCCTGTCGATGTTTTTTAAGCCTCATACACTATTCAAGCTTTGTATGGCTTTATATTGTAGTTTAATGAACTTAAATGTGTGCTTGCTTGGTTTATATTAGCGTTGGACAATAAACCAAACGTATCAAATTGAATTATGAATCTTTTATCTATGAACTAACAACAGCCACAACAACCACTGACATCGAAACAGAAGAGCCATCCAATCTGCCAACAGCTCATATTGTAATTAAACAAGACCAACATTAAAGCAGTAGTGTGTTTGTAGTAAAAACTGTTGTAATATTTATTGTGATGGGGTGAATCACGTAATTTATCTTGATAGATATATCGCCCAGTCCTAGTTGTGCTACCGTACAGAGAACAGTCTTCATTGAGATGAAGTGGGTGGCTAAGGAAGTCTTCCTGGGTGTTAATTTGATATAAGTCTGAGGGTCATGAGAATGTTAACAGGAGGGGAAAACAGGAAAATATATTTCTAATGCACAAATCAGTTTTATTGTTTCAGACCTTTTTTAATCTTTGGGTTATCTTTTGGGGCTAATAAACAAAGTGAGAGGGGATAATCACCCTTTGTTTGAACTGGTTGAAACCTGCAGATATACGCAGCTTGTGTAGAGTTGTGAGAAGTAGACAAAAGTTTAAGGGCCAAAAGTCAAAGAGGTTGGGAGCCGCTGTGCTATAAGATGTTTCGTGGCTGTTTTGTGTAGTTTGGGCTCTCCCATGAGCACACCCTGAGACCTCTCTTTACTGCCTTTCACTGTCACGCTTTCACTTGTTCATAGTTATTTCAACAGTTTACTGTCCGCCTCTTCACCGCTGGCCTCATGCTGTTACCATCGAACCTCAGAATGAGAACCAACCACTGTCAACCTCAACATTTCCCCAGACCCCATACGGAGAACGCTGGGAAAACATGGAGCGTTTGTAAAAACAAAGTCCACAATCATTTGAAGGGTTTGTGTCCCGCGAGGCTCCTCCCCTTCCCGACCGCATCAAGCCCCGCCCCCTGCTGCAGCCGTGGTGGTTGGGGTTGGCTAATTAGAGGGTTGCCACGGGAACGGAATGGCAGCTTAGCCAACGGGTGTAATGACAGGGTGAGGGAGGAGGGCGGGGGTCAGATTATAGGCCCGGGAGTACGCTGAGAGGAGCTCAAAAAAGAAAAGAGCAAGAACAAGTGGGGGAGAGGGGGAGAGAATGTGAAAAAGAATATGAAAATGAAAGATGTGAGGAGGTAAAGGAGGGCAAGAAACTCTGAGGGTGAATTAGAAGTACAGATGGAGCTAAACAGTGGAGTACATGTCAAAAAAGAAAAAGAAAAAGGTGTCTCACAGCCCACATTGGAAAGACTCAGCCTGCGGTCGCCATGGCAACAAACAGGAAACGGTGTGCAAGTTTTATGCAGCTGAGCCTGGTCACCCTGACAGTTCTCTCTCTCTCCTCCTGTGTGGTCACTCCATTCTTCAGAAGACAAACATCCAGTTGGACCCGAGCTAAAAGTGGACAAAAGGAGCTCAGAAACCTAAGGAGCACTGTGTGTTTCAGCCTCTTGGCTTTGGGACTTTTACCACTTTTGCCTCTTGGCTTTGGGACTTGTGTGAAGGCTGCAGTGGCCGCAACAATCTGAACGGTGTCATCATATCAGCTTACACTCGGCAAAACCACCAGTGCCCAAAACCACAGTGCACTGAGCCCTGGTTTGCCTCACAATTATAAGGCTCTTCTTTTGTCCAGCTTGTGCTGGTCCTACCTAAGATTAAACCCTGTCCTTATTAGCATCAGCTCAACATTTGGCCTCAATATGACATGCCTGCTGTTAACTAAAAATGTACTCAACTATAAAATCGTGTTGTTTAGTCCCTACTGGTATACATTTGGCATTCCTCTCAAGTCAAAAATGAGTCACTGGTATTTCAAATAGAGGTGATTCACTCATTCCTCGCTTGGATTCTGCATCAGGCTTCTCTGGCATTGTCTTAACCGGCTAATGCTGTTGCCAATACTGTCTTGACGCATACTTTCTGTTGCACAAACCAGAAGCAGAGGAATACGTCTCTCTGTGGTGTCTCAGTGGATGTTTGCAAGCCTTCAGTTGCTAATGCGCAATGCCTCGAGCGCAGCTCCTCTTACTTTCTTTGGATACAAGTGTTGAACTGAAACCCATCATGTTTTCCAACTCAATTTTATATAACTGGTGTTCAGAGACTTTGTGGCTATTTGGAAAAATAACATTTAGCACCAACTGCATTCTGGTGAGTTTCTGGAAGCTAATAAGAGTGCTATGCTACCACCCACTTAGTCAGATTTTTTTTGTACAGTTAAGCTGGTAGAAGGGCTGTGGTATGCAGTCTGTTATGTAAAAACATGACTAAGACTCATACTTAAAGTGATACTTAAAACATACAAAGAAATTTACCCCCAGGGATTAATAAAGTAGCTCCCTACCCACCTTAACCCAACTAACTGCTAACATGCTAATATTTAGCTGGTATAATGTTTACCATTTTTACCATCTTTAGCATGCTGACATTTGCTAATTAACTCTAAACACAAAGTACACCTAATGGGCTGACTATAGCTGACTAAAGCATCACATCTGAATAACTATTTCTTTTTTCTTTTTTCCTTTTCTCTGTGCTTCTTTCCAGGTATCAGTATTACCTGCAGGTGAAGAAGGAGTTGCTGGATGGACGTCTCCACTGCACAGTAGAGCAGGGGATCAGACTAGCTGGCCTAGCAGTACAAGGTAAGACACACACACACACACACACACACGCATGAACAAACAACTCATGCGAATAATCTACCAGAGGGAGACAGACAGCACAAGAGAGAAAGGGAGAGCACAAACTCACACTTTCTCAGGTCATCTTGACTTCACTACCTAATATGGCTGCATACCACGGGGAGAGCCCAGTCCACTTGAGTTCCTATGGTATCAGTCTTTACACACACACACACACACACACACACATACACACAACTTCACTCCATCTCCTCGATCTTGCTCCTGGGTGCTGTCTGTGTCTCAGGGGGGAATGTAAACAGACAGTTAGCTTATCGCTAGCTCCAAGGTTAGCCTCGGCAGCATCAGGAAGAGCCTTATCTGTCGGGAAGTGAGGATCCTCGGCTGCAACCTCTTTTTTTGTCCAACACACAGCAGAACAGTACTTACGATGCACTTACAGGCCCTATCTGGACGCCTGAGCATGTTATGGAGGATGAGACATTTATTTCTGGTAATACTTAACAGTGAAGTAGGCAAACTCCTGATCCTGACAAGGAGTGAGTGAGGAAAAAAATCAAGAAACTAACTACTAAATAGCCTAACAAGTAGCCTTTGATTAACTCTTATAGCGTAGTAGAAATATAGTGTTATTATAGTACATTACATTGTATCCCTAATGTGTAACTGTGCACATATCTTCCCTAGAAATGTTATATAACTCTCCAAAAATTTCATATAATGTAGCAAGCCTTAAAGTTACTGTACATTTTGCAGTTTTAGCTACTCATAGTCATCAACAGTCTTGATATCAAAATATATTAAAAAATACAAAGCAAATATGTTGTTTTTGGAATATGAATTTTTGGCTCGGTGTTAATTGGAAAGACTGTAATAATCCTGACAGTTTTATCCTCTTATGTGATGAACTATGAAGATGAAACTTTTTAGAAGAAGTCCCATAAATACCAGTTGTTTTTATGTAAAAACATGTAAATCACTAATGCATTGTCAGTTCTGTTTTCAGAGTGCAAATGTTGGTCATTACCCTAAAATATAGAATAACAACATGATGTGCAAACCTTACATTCATACACACAGAAACCATTTTGTTCTTTGTCTATAAAAAAAATGATAAATGTGTGTTTTCTAGCTGACTTTGGAGACTTCACTCAGTTCATGTCTCAGGACTTCCTCAGGGAGTACGTGCTTTTTCCAGTGGTGAGTCTTCAAACCTTCACTGCTCAAATATATACAGTATATATGTGTGTGTGTGGGTCTCTATGTGTGTGTGTTGCCTGAAGGCACACATTCTCGTGTTACCCGTGTACCTCCTCCCTCTGCATACCTGATTGACAGGCAGAAAACAGACAAAGACTGGATCAGAGTGACAGTGAGACACATATAGAGATCATGTGAAAGAATTCTTGTTCTTGTTCTCACGTTTTCTTCACCTCCATCACCTTTTTCTTCTCCTTCCTCTCTTTTCTCTTACACCTACTCCTACTCCTACTACCTCTTCTCCTCCATCCTTGCCCTCTCTCTTATTTTTTCCGCCTAATGTTTTGCTCTTATCATCCTCTTTGGTTTTTATCTCTTAGAACTGGCCTAATGGAGAAGAGGTGCTGGAGGAGTGGACTCAGAAAGTGGCTGAGGAGCACAAGAGTCGCTGGTACTGCCAGCTTCATCTTTATATATATATATATATATGTGTGTGTGTGTTTGTGTGTGTGTGCACATATGAAAAAAAGAGAAAAGATCTAGAAACAACAAGATTCTTAGTGCCTGGTACTGTTTCTGTCTGTACTTTCCAGTCGAATGCAGGCAGCGGAAGCAGAGCTGCTGTACATCAAGGAGGTAGAGAAACTGGACGGCTTTGGCCAGGAGAGCTTCCCCGCTAAGGTAGATAAAGATACCTCCACCCTCTTACACACACACAAACACACACACCTCTACAGAGTATGCAGTCTCTTTGATTGCGGAGAAGACTTTTAAGTGTCCCTTCCTCTACAGGACAACTACACCAACGACATTTTTATCGGCGTGTCCTTCATTGGAGTGTTTGTCAAACACCGAAATGGCAGATCCATCATGCTCCACAGGCAAGTCTACCCCCATATTTGTCTTTTTTTTTTTTTTTTTTGCATGTATGACCTTTGACCCTATTAGTGATCAAGGACTTTTGATATGAACAAATGAGAAGGTGCATGAAAATAGTCTGGATTTAGTTTATGTGGGAAAACTCAATGTGTGTTTTTGTGTGACAGGTGGAAGGACATTGGTACCATAGCACACAACAAGTCAGCCATCACAGTGGAGATAACAAGCAGAGACGACACCATCATTTTTCACATGGTGAGTGTTGTGTCTGCAGGTGGTCTCGGCATATATACACACACACACACACACACACACACACACATGCTTCGTACAAGGTTTCTAGTGGGAAGTTCAACAAAAAAAAAAACCCCAAAAAACAAACACATTCTTGGATATCCCTGCACACAGAAAAATTCAGTCTTGATTTTCTATAAATGCAACTGCTGTGTTAATTTAAAGTATCAATATTTTTCTTTCTGTGTTTGTATGTGCAGGAGGATATGGAAATGGCCAAGTACATCGCTCGTCTTTTCACGGCCAGACACAAGTTCTACAAACAGAACAAGATCTGTGCAGAGTGAGTCTCGAGGCCACCCAGGGAGGACAGCTGAAGGCCATTAGAGCATTTATAATCAGTATTATCTTTGCATATGCAGCATTTCATTTGTAAAAGTTCAGCAACCATTTGAAGGTTGTGAAATGAGTGTAACACCAAAAACAAATGGTATATTTGCTAGATTTTAATGTTCCTTTCTAGAGTTCATCATAGCTTTAGTACTTTTATTCTAAATAAGCTTTGTAAATTCATCTGCTAATGCATCTGTTTCTCTTTAGGCCGACTCACTCACCTGCACCGCTCAGGAGGCGACTCACCTGGACCCACCGCCTCTCTCTGGTACTATCAACCCCTCACAAGTCTTTCCTCTCTTTGCTATGATTTAATATCACTGGTCATTGAGTGCTGTTTGTTATTATCTGTATAAATGAAACCAAAAGCTGGAAGACAAAGGGAGAATTTGGGAGGGAAGTCAGAAAAGGCCGTGGTTAGAGATCTGGCCCCATTCTTTCACTCAGGGCAGCTCTTAATTGTGCCATGGAGTCTTGGTTTTAATGTTTTGGTGGTGTGGTGGGTGTTGTTGGAAAGTTTGCAAGGGTGTTGCTTGGTCTGATTTCCGGTGCGACAATGAAGGCAGTGATTTGTGCGTCTCCCTCCCTGCTGCCCAGACAATGGCTAGGCTAAATGTGGCACAATAGCTGTTCAGTCAGTCCACTCGAGTGCTCAGATGTCTGTCTGGAGAACCACAGGCCCTGGCGGTTGACAACTGCATGGCCCGAGAATAGGTCGGAGTCGGCCACAGTCACCTGTTGTGTAGATGTGTTAAAACAGAATAAACCGCTGAGAAAAAATATATAGTCAATGGGGAAAAGTCACATTTTAAGAACAGTTTAAAGGCTGTTGCTGATATACATAACTTAATAAAGTATAACAATGTCTTACATCCTTAATGTGTGTCTTCATTTAGCCACGGCCCCAGTCCTGTAACTTCCAGACAATGCATTCCCAGTATGGAGAGCATTATCAGGACACACAGAGCTCTCAAGGTATGTGCAAAACACACACACACACACACACACACACACACACACACACAGACACACAGAGACAAACACAAATGCATTCAGACTGAGCTTCAACCCCTCCAGCTCACTGCTTTAACCTCTGTGATTTAAGATGTCAGCCTCCCTGATAATAAGTGAAGCGTTTGAATGGAGCTAATTGTGTCTTTCCCATCAGTCGTGTGACTAAGAGAGCTCATTTGTATTTTAACAATCTCCCAGCCAATTAGAGCCCAACGTTTGGGGCACTGAGCAGTGACCTCATCTGTGCTTCACTCTTTCATTGACTTGTTCACACACTCACTCCGCCTTATAATCCAAAGGGCTCCTCTCATGTTGGCTTGACAGTAAAACAGAGCGAGTGGAAAAACATTCTGGGTGTGCTACCATGCGTGGGTGTGAGATCATTCTGGAGTGAGAACGCAGGCATCGCACTCTGTTTGTGTGGACTGAGATTATGCATGTCTGCCTGCTTGTAGGCTTGAGATAGTTTCACACGAGAGCAAACACCAGTTTGTTATAGTGGGAAGGAAATATTTCAAATCTGTAAAAAAAAAAACGTCTCTCACAACTTCACAACTTCTTTCATTAAAAGTCCCACTTAATTATAAAATGAGCTTTTCTAGTTTGACACTGTTTGACGCTGTTTTCACATTCATCTGTTGAAGGGGAAATCTGAGTTGATGAATTAACAAGTGTGATGTTAAAACTGAAAAAAACATGTCTGCAGGGGTTCTTTAAATGGATTTATCACATAAACAAAAGCTCTTTGTCATTTAGAGTTTTGTTTATGATGCTTCTCTGATTCTTTCTTCCTCCCTCTTGTGCTCTTTAGACAGTATCTTCCATGACGACCCATACTACAAGTCAGAGAACAGTCTGGACCTCTGCCCGGTGGACTTTCCTTTTCGTAACGGCACCGTGCCCAATGGAAGCATGTACAGCAGCCCCAGCCTGAGCTCCCTCAATCATTCTCAGACTTTCGTCCCGCCCTCGCCCATGTCCTCCAACCTTAGCATCCCTGGCAGTGAGCTCATGCGCCCGGACTACATCCCCAGCCACCGCCACAGTGCCATCATTGCTCCGTCCTACCGACCCACGCCCGAGTACGATGCTGTCATGCGGCAGAAGCGGCGCATGCTCCCAGCTCACCATGACCTCCACAGCCGATCGCTGCGTAGCCTGAACATCAGTAATGCCTGTGCTTACCGCCAGCCTGAGGCTCTGGTGTACAGCCAGCCAGAGATGAGGGAGAGGGCCCCTTATGGACTTGGGCCCAGCCCAGGACCTTATGCCCCACAGGTATAGGTGGATGCTCTGAATATATTTTACCACACCTGTTTGTTACTTGCTCATTACTGCATTTCACACTGTTTCTTTGTGATGTCTGCCTTGCAGATCAGCTACAGTAAGCCAGTGTCCCATGGCCCCCATCAGGGAGGACCAGCCAGCAGCCAGGGGCCCTGTCATTCACCCTGCATTAATGGGGGTGGAGGCAGCGGTGGCGGTGGAGGTGTAGGAAGCTCAATCTCTCACACTGTCAGCACACCTGAACTGGCAAATACCAAACAACAAGGGGCAAACGCGGGAAGCTATGCAGCCACGGCTAACATGCTGAGAAACCACATGTCACGGCCTCCTCCACCTTACCCTTCCAGCTCCTTCCGCCCGGCCACCAGCACGCCGGACCTGGCCAGCCACCGTCACCGCTGCATCGGGGGCAGCAGCCCAGAGCTGGTCACCCGCATGGTGCAGCTGTCAGTCAAGACCTTCCAGCCGGACAGCTCGGCCGTGGTGCACCAGTCACTGCAGGAGGTTAGTGAACCATTAACCGCTGCTGCTAAACACCGCTCCACCCTGGGTAAGAGACACAGCATGGAGGTGATCAGCAGCATGAGAGGAGGAGGAGGTGGCATGGAGGGCATGGTGATGAAGGGCATGAATGCTCCGCTTCATCGGAGGAATACTCTCAGAGAACATGTGATGCCCCCTCAGCCTCAATCCATGTCTCAGCCTCAGCCTCAGCCCCAAACCCCTCAGCCACAACCCCAGCCTCCACCTCAGCAGCCAAAAGAGTTGCCTATGCAGATGCCTACCCAGAAAGCACAAGAAACGTCTGTAACGCCACCAGGGCCCGTGGCCTACCAGCATCAAAAGACTCTCTCCAATGCTACCATGCTGATCCACAGCAGTGAGAGTGAAGAAGAAGAAGAGGAGGAGGAAGAGGAGAGGCCTGAGTTGGACGTTCAAATCCCAGGTCTCAACGAGGACATCAGCATCAGTGCTCAGCTCCAGGCTGCTCTGGCTAAGCTGCCCAACAAACCCCCTCCAGAGTACCCTGGTCCTCCCAGACCTCCTAGCAACGCTCAGATTCGCGCCCACACCCACAATCACAACCACAGCCACCACCGCAACCACAATCAAGGACCGCAGAGCAACCAGGGACCAATGGACCCAAGCCAAGCCCAGGGCCGGGCGCTCAAACCCGGGCACAGCCAGGGTGGTGGCGGGCCTGGAGGCGGTGGTGGCGCAAGTGCTGGTGGGACACTGACCAGAGGGGATCAGGGTGGGGTGAATGGAGCCGTTTTAGGCCCGTCTATTTCAGAGCCGGACCTGACCAGCGTGAAGGAGAGGGTGAGGAAGGAGCCGCTCAAAGAGAGGCCGGTGTCGGAGATGTTCTCCTTGGAGGACAGCATAGTGGAGAGGGAAATCGCTCAGAGGGTAAGACATTCTTTTATTCATGGTTTGATTAACAGGCTTGATCATGTCATGCTGTGTAACTATGTACCCAAACTCTAAACAAGAAGTTAAATCACAATCACATCATGAGATAGAACTAAAGTAATCTAACAAGAACGTAAAGGAAGAACATCATTCAGTACTGGACAAAAAAAAACAACATACTGGTCCAGTTAAAATTGCACCCTGTTGTTTGCTAGCTAGTTTCATAGCTCCTGATTAGCAGTAATCCGGGGTTCAGCACTTGAGAGGGTAGCACTAGGCTCTGAGTCCCCCCAGGCAGCTAAAACCCCCAATAAATCCTACAGATTATGCTTTGGGTTGGGTGTTCATGTGTAGGTCGGCTCTCTGTTAAGGCGTAAACATTTGACGCAGCACCAGAGTCTAGGTATAAGTTTAAATCATATAATCGCCTCACTTAGTAGCGATGAACCTCTGTTCAAGATGGACCTGATGGGCGTGTAGTTACGATGTGATTCAAACCCACAAAATTCCCCTAAACATGTTTGTGTTACTTCCATCCAAAACTCCAAAGAAAATCTGATGCTAATATCCCTCATTCATACCAGCTGGTTTATTTCATACCTACCCCTGGTGACCCCCAAGCTGTTGTTTTGACTGCCCCACTGAAGGAGGTGGAAAGGGGAAGGGTGGAGCTGTCCTGGAGGTTTAATAGCATCAGAGATTAGGAGAGGTAATCCTTAGAGGAAGGAGGGACCGTGCAATGTGGGTCAGAGTTTGGCTAGCGTGGTAAAAAGAAAAAGAGGCAGAGTGACAGGAGTGTGTGTTCTGTAAAGAAAAGAAGACTGAAGAGGTAGGTGGGAATAAACAAAGGGATGAAAGATATGAGGAAGGACAAAACGAGGATGAAAGGATGAAAACTTAAGTTGACGGTTGAAGTGAGGTAGATAAGAAGCTGCAAGTCGAGTCTTAATAGGCTTTATGTACGGGTCTTGTTAGTTCACACCTTTGGACAGAATACAAGGGGACGACCAGGTTTGCCCTACACACAGGACGCACACACACACACGCACACGTGCACACGCACGTCAAATTCTCTCCACCCACTTTTGCAAATGCACAATGCACACATGCAATGCTGTACTCAGGCCACAGCAGGTCAGCTAGTCTTGCAATGCTGCCGGTACCTGTAACCTCCATACCGGGATTTTCCTCTCTCTTGAAGACGCTGGAAAGGCAGAAGATGTCTGTGGACTCCATGAAGAGACCGCTGATGATGGCCGCCCTCAACGGCCTCTACGTGGCCCGAATGCCTGTCCCAGAGTGTCCCGGGGAGGACGGTGCCAAGGCTGCTACAGACGAACGGGTAAGATGCTCGGTCCTGCTGTAGAAACTGTATGTCAGGTTGCTTGAGATTTAGCAAATGTCCTTTTTTGTTTGTATTTCAGCACGACAATATGTGTGAATGATTCATAAATAGCTTTAAAAATGATGATGTTATGGTTAAAATAATTTACTGCCTCTGTTTTGCTGCGACTACGTTACAGTTATTTTACTCTGCCCAAGTGTTCTGTGATGCATTATGCTGCTAAATATAGGTTTATTCACATAAGTTCTCATTTTATGATACAAGAGATACAAAACAGGCTTTTTGGAGTTCTTTTTCACTCACAATTGTCCAAAAATTATGTAAACAAAATTTCAGAATGCAAATATAATCACACCACGATTATGCAACTGAATAGAATAACTGATGAAGAAGAAGAATTGAACTTTAATTCAATTAAAGAATTTAAAAATGTCCCATATTAAACCCATATTTTACTTTTTATGATTGCAGCTTTGCAGGTAGGATCTTTTAACCAGCAGCTTTCTCACCTGTTAGCACTGGCATGGAAAGACCTTGTATGACGGTTGTCGCCATAAAACTCAAAAACACGGTCTCACACGATCACATCAATTTAATGCATTCCGTCTCCCAAATACGGTCTATTTGTTCGCTAATGAGTATGGAGGTGTGAAACCCGGCCTTTGTCCCGACTGTTGCTAAGCTAACGGGGGCAAGCCCTAAGTGGGCTGTGGAACGCGTGGCATGGTGGTGCTTATCGCCTCTGGGCCCGCTAGTATGTTAAGAATGTGACCCGAGAGAGAGAGAGAGCAAGCGAATGAGTGAGCCACAGAGAAAGAGTGATAGAAAGAGAGAGAAGGACAGAGATGCTGCCCTCTCAAACATGACCGGCCTAATAAACACCCCCTCCAGGATGAATACCACAGAGAATCACCACTGCAAATTCTGCTCTTTTACAGCTGTGTCGGTGCATTATACATGCTTTAAGTTCTTTGATATTGAAGTCTGTATTCAGCTGTGAGTGATGACGAGAGTTTAGAAATGTGGACGTATATTATAATGAGATTTCTGGAATGCACTGGTCTGAATAGTCTCTTGTATGGTAGAATGTAAACGAATAAAAGCCTCTTTGGGGGAATGAAAGAGAAACCTCTGAATGATGTGTTGCTTGGAATTCAATGACTAACGCCCCCACCCCCCCCCCCCCCCCCCCCCACCCCCTCTTCTCTCTTTCTCTTCCTCTCTGTCTCAGTGTAAGACCTTGGAGTTGAAGCTGGAAGAGGAGCGGGTCTTCACTGAGTATGAGCAGGTGCTCAAGAAGAGGGCAGACTGTGTTCTCACCACGGCAACCCTGCCCGAAAACACAGAGCGCAACCGTTTCCGTGACGTCGTTCCGTATGAACAGAATCGGGTAGAACTTGTACCCAACAAGGAGAACAACACGGGCTACATCAATGCCTCGCATATCAAGGTGCGCTCATGGGGTCAAGGGTAAAATGTGAAAAAGTGGGGGATGATTATTGCAGCTACCTTTCTGTGATCCAGACTCGTATGTGATTGATTTGACACTTTCTCTGTGTTTGCTCATGAAAGACATGTTTTTTTAGGGTATGATTGCTGCCCTATGAAAATTATGTATCCCCAAAACTTTTCATGAACTAAGAAAAACAGCCCTTTTTTGTTTTTGTGACTTCATTTTTCATAAAATCCAATGGGTTTTTAAACGGTTAATTTAGCTTAAGAGGAACACTTAAGCTAAATTAATTATCTGAGGTTTTCATTGACAATATTCATTATATATATATAGATAAATAACACCATAAAACTGTTCTAGTGGGTCATACAGTCTTTATTATGTCAACATTACATCCTGGATTTGACTTAATGTGTCACTAATATAAAGAAAACCAATAATTCTGACAGGCACGAAAGTCTTATTTAGTAATAAAATATTTCACAAAGGGTTTTATAAGATCCAAAGTTATTTGTATGACTCTGAATCACAGCTACAGTCTCAAACTGCTTTGCAGCACCCACATCATACATCATATATTAAACCGAAGAGCAAAAACGTGATGCATTCAGCTTTCCACTAGTCTTTGTTGTGGTCATTTCTAAGCAGGGAAAGGCTCGGAGGAAAGGATGAAAGGCAACTATTGAAGGCTGTTTGTGCCTTTAAGCTCACAGCTTGTGGAATTCCCAAGGAATGTGGTCCAAACTCCAAACCCTCTTAAGTCAACCTGAGCTGCTCTCACTAGCCCTCTATTCATTCCCAGTTGCAAGCAGTGTGTGTGCGCTCAGGCTTGTGTGTGTCCGCATGAGTTTGCATTTCGTTGTGTGTGTGTGTGTGTGTGTGTGTGCGCCTAATTGCAGTCCGGAGCGCGAGTGCGATCACCGCGCTGAATCGCTGCCTATCACGGTGTAACCCTCTTACTTCCCCCGTCATTTTAGGTAGCTGCCGCAGAACAAAAGGCCTTGTTTATTCCCCATCCATCTCTTAATACAGTGTTTACAGTCACGAGGTGGTCTGAGGAATCAGCTGGGACATGCTCCTTATGTAATGGCACTCCAAAGTCTGTGTGGTTGGGGGGTTGTTAGGAAAATGGGAAGTGTTTCAGGCCTGTGTGTGGCCTTATGATTGTTAATGAGGGAAAGCAGAAGAAAGCTAGAGAGGAGCTGTTGAGTTTTTAAATGAGAGAAAAGGGTCACAGTGTCGAAGAGGTGTCCATACTGCCCTCCAGTGGTGGATGTGACTACTGAGATTTTGTCATTGAGTATATTTTAAATGACAAATGTATTCATTTCTGGTTTACATGTGAGTTTTCATTCACATTTGGTTTAGATTTAGCTTGTTAGTAAGTGAATTTGTATGTTTACACATGTTTAGTCAGATTCTTGTTTCCACTGCAGTTACTATAATCTCCACTAATTGATTCTTTATGTGTGTGTGTGTGTGTGTTTTCCCAGGTGATGATCAGAGGGGAGGAGTGGCACTACATTGCTACCCAGGGCCCACTCGCCAGCACCTGTGCAGACTTCTGGCAGATGGTCTGGGAGCAGGGGGTCAACGTCATCGCCATGGTTACAGCCGAGGAGGTACACACACACACACACATATGCACACACATGGCACTCGCAGATGCGGATATTTTTCTGCGAGCGACAGCTGGCGTCTGTCTGTGTGTGAGAAATAGGATGAGAGTGAGAGTGTGCGCCTTTTTTCTGTCTTTGCGTTTGTGTTTATGGATTAAGCTTCTCTCTTTTTTTTCCCCTCATCCCCCTTTTTTTTTTTCCTTCTTCCAACTCACCGATCCATCCTCATCCTCTCTTCATTCCAGGAGGGTGGCAGGTCCAAGAGTCACCGCTACTGGCCCAAACTGGGCTCTAAACACAACTCGGCCACTCACGGCAAATTCAAGGTGACGACCAAATTTCGCACCGACTCAGGCTGCTACGCCACCACGGGGTTAAAGGTCAAACACCTGTTGTCTGGCCAGGAGAGGACGGTCTGGCACCTGCAGTACACTGACTGGCCTGAGCAGGGCTGTCCTGAATATGTCCAGGGATTCCTCTGTAAGTATTATCGCCCATTACTTTTTTTTTTGGATCTGTACATAAATAATTTCAAAACATAAATGATGAAACAATTAAAGACACAAGATGCTGAACAACAAAAGCAGAGAAACATCTCTCTTAAGCCTAGGTAGACACAATCCCCACATCTCAACTGCATCGTCTTCTCTTCTCCTCCCACTCATTCTCTCCTGCAGCCTACCTTGAGGAGATCCAGTCTGTGAGGAGACACACTAACTCCATGCTGGACACTTCAAAGAGCCTCAATCCTCCTGTGGTGGTGCACTGTAGTGCCGGGGTGGGTCGCACCGGAGTGGTCATCCTTACTGAGCTCATGATCAGCTGCCTGGAGCACAATGAGGTGGGTGGACGGTGGGATTACAGAGCAGTTAGACTGGAAACAGCACTGTTTAGAAAAAAAAAAGTGTTGGTGGGGGTGTTTTCGCTTCAGGCACTGGTAGGATGATCAGTTATAGTGACATCAGTAGATGCCAAAACACTGGGCAGCAGTTTATAATACTATGAGAGATTTTACAACTTTTTTTTACAACAGTATAAATTCAGTGTTCATGTTACAAAACAGTCTATCAGGAATGTGCACTTACACGTATTTCATTGGTCAGATGATGCTGCATTATGTTGCAGCAAATGTGTAACCAGGTTCAACCTTTTTTAGCTGGACAATCTGTTTTGCACTTTTTTTTTTTTTTTTGCTGGAGGCTTGCTAAATTTAGCAAGCACCTGATATGTTGATGAAGAACTTGTGACTTTAGAAGAGACTGAATTGGATAAATAAGGAAACGGTGAAAGCACGAACACTTTGTTCACCTTCGTAGACTGTGTTCTGTTTTGCAGTTTGTTCTCTTTTTATATTAGCCGGCAGACATGAATCAGTTACTGTACAGAGTAAGGCAACTAAATAATAATACGCAATGTGAAATGTGCCTGAAGTTGGGTGATGTTAATGGTAACAGAATGCATTTTACACTTCATACCCCTGCTGGTGAATTATTTCTCACTTTGCTCCTTCTTTCCACTTTTCTTCTTCAGCCAATGGAGGTTCCCGCCATGTTGTCAGAGCTGAGGCAGCAGAGGATGCTGATGGTGCAGACCATCTTGCAGTACAAGTTTGTCTACCAGGTCCTCATCCAGTTCCTAAAAAACTCCCGCCTCATCTGAGCCTGGGCTCCTGCCCTTTGACCTTACATGACGCAGTAGATGGCGACAATGGTACTTAAAATAAGCATGAGGACTGTACGACAGATCTGGTATAACTAATAGCTGGTTGGAAGCAGATGCAGAGTCAGAAGCAACTCAGTTTATGGTTTTGGAAATTCTGGTGGATTTGTGTATACAAACTCACCTCAAGGGAGGAAAGGATTTGTTTAGGCCTGTATAGAAATTGGCAACCATTTCTCCCAATCAAGTTATTACATTTTCCCTCCCCTGGGTTTTAATCTTGGACCTGGTCCTTCTGTGTGGAGCGTGCACGTTTGTGCATTTTCTCCATGCTGGTCAGGTGAATAAGTAGCTTGTCTTGCTCGCAGGCGTGAATGTGTTTGTCTGTCTATTTCTTGAGAAATCCGAATCTCAGTTACAGTTTGGACAATTTTCTTGCCTGCTACATTTCTCATTGATTATTTAGCCATTGTTAGAAATGGCATAATGCTGTATGAACAGTAGGTGGCAGCAGTATTATTACTATACTCTATACTCTGAAAGAGTTTGCCAAACAAAAGTGTTCTTAAAATCACTGTTCTAAAATATTCCTTTTATTTTTAACAGAGTATTGATTAATACAGCAAATATTTACTTCAGCATTGTTACAAATGTTTTTTTTTTATTTATTTCTCTCAAGATTGTGGTCACCTTTGCCATTGAACGGAGTATTGACAAGCATGTAAATCCTTTTTTTTCACCCTTTGAACTTGTCTTAATTTTTTTTTTTTACAGTTTTTTTCTGTATAACCTTCCTTGTGATTGTCATAAGGATTG
Organism: Scomberomorus guttatus; assembly: GCA_038419695.1. Taxonomy (NCBI): domain Eukaryota; kingdom Metazoa; phylum Chordata; class Actinopteri; order Scombriformes; family Scombridae; genus Scomberomorus; species Scomberomorus guttatus. The sequence goes on from CM076462.1 coordinate 14,956,638, forward strand.
CTCCCTTTTTCCTTCTGAAGTTGCCTCATTCGATACATTTCTAGTAAGATCCCTCTTACGCGTGCATGCACTCAAAAAGGACATTTCAACAAATACTTATTTCAATCTTCAGTCACAGTTTCTTGTGTCCACCACATCTCTTACAAAAAAAAGCGTTTCAAAACTATAAACAGCATTTAGTCCAATGAATTGGAATCAGAGATTTCACTGTTTACACGTGCATTCAATAGAGAACTGTGTCCTTATACAGCAAACACTGTATATACTGTATCATTGTGCCTTATTGAAATATGTAACTAAATTCCATTTTTTTTTACCTCCTAAGATGAAATCTTTGAATCAGTATTTAATAGTCTTGTGTTTTGTCATAAGAACAATTTTAAACATTTCAAAATCATTTACATAACGCTCAGGTAAGAGAATGCTGTTGTCTTGGTTTTGTTTTTGAAGGAAAACGGTATCAAAGTGACACGACTGTCCATTTCTGTCCATGTCTTAATAATCTGATCCAAACCCAAAAGATGACTGTGTTGCCATGTTCCTAAATCCTGTTTATAAAGTGACACTCTGAAGAATCTCCTTTTTACATGTTACGTTAAATATACTGTTTTATTTTTCTGAACCATGATGCAAAGCCAGTCATGTCCAAAGTAACTTTTGTACATACAGTAATGGGCATGTGAGAAAGGATTTCTACAAATGTTTTATATAGTTTTTTTTTTTGTTTTTTTTTGACTTGGTACCTGAAAAATACCGCAACATAATTAACTATGCATGCCTTTTTATATTTCAATGTATATATTCTCAGATAAGTATAAGCTTTATGCTCTCTTGACATATAAGTGTTTTGTTGCACTTCTGTTCTCTTTGTGACAGTATTTCCTCACACGGCATTCCACTGTTTGTTTATATTTAATTTTTTTCCCCCCCTTCATTTGTTTTTGGCAAAACTCCCAAATACCTTTCAAAGTATGTGTACATATGTTTTGTATATGCGTATTCAGTGCATCAAGTCTTTTGTTTTTCTCTCCCCAGACATGTATGAAACTGTCGTACTTGCTTATTATGCAATAAAGCCTTATTTTCTTTAAGACTGTGGCCACATCGTCATTTATTTAGGCGTTTTAAAATCTTTTTCTTTTAGCTGTTAATGCTGTGTGTGTGTGTGTGTCTGTCGGAGAGGTTTTCTTTCACCTCGCTGTGCTGAAGACATTAATTAGCGCAGAGCAGTCACACGGGGTGTTCATGCAAACACGGTGCTCTGTTCCAGCCCTCCGTTGTGAAATAGCACAATCTGCTGCTTTAATAGGCCCCTGGTGGTGAAGCCGCTGCCCTGATTGGTGGACGGGGATTTTTCTTGCATTGACCCCCTGCACACGTATGTAAACAACTCAACGCTAATGGATGGCGGGTCCAGCTGATGTGTCAGTCACAAGCCAAAACAAACATCATTAATAATTTGAAAAACAGCTTCTCAAAAAGCACCTTTCTCAATTTTTTTTTTATTTTTATTTTTTTATACACAACTGAACATTAAATTCATGCTTGATACTAAAATATCCTGCATACAATAGTTGTTGTGGACATAACAGGAAAAAGTTGAAAGTTACAAAGTTAAACCTCAAAAATAAATATTTGCATAAAACCATGAATGTTCTCTTTCTTTGTTTCAATACCAAAAATAGTAGAAAGTTCCTATAGCTCTGTAAAGCTCCTAAACAAAGGAGTGTATGCAGTCCATAGGGATAAACCACGTTACATTATTTCTTTGCTCTCTCTTCATTTTTGGGCCATCTCTTTGCGCAACTCTGTCAGATAGAAGTGATCCTTCCCGTGAGCCACTTCCATTATGGCCAGTGCCTGTAAACACACACAAATATCATTTTTACAACATGTAATTATGTGTGTGCATGCTTTCTAGGCCTGGTTAATGTTCCTACTTATACCTTAATCAGACAGTTTCAGACCATATTTTGTTTAGGCAATATTCTTATGTAGCTGGTTGTGTTTAGAGTATTTAACATTTGAGAAGAAAGCTCCTTTTTTAAATAAAAAAAATTAGGTATCAAGTAAGGTATCGAAAAACATTTTGCTATCAGTACAGAAATTCAGGCACACGTTAAAAAAATAAAAAAATCAATACCCAGCTGTAATGATTTCTGTGGGATACGTTACCTTCTTGAAAGCGCTGAGGCCCATTGATTGCTTATCCAGTCCCATATAAAGTCTGCCCAGCTTCAGGTACATGGAGGACACATTCAAAGAGTAGGCTGGATACAGCTGGCTGCATTGGACAGGGATTTTACGTGTTATTTTACTCAAACGCATACATTTTTGCTTTAAACGAGCAAAAAGAAAACTGTCACAAGGAAACCCAAGAACCCTAATTTCCTGTAGTTTTTACTATAAAGTCAGTCATCAAAAATTGACTTAAATGAAAGAAATACCCATTTTAGAAAATAATAAAAGCAGGTACATGAAAGTCCTACTCATTTAGACTGGTATAATCTAATATCTGACCTGCAGGTAATCGTACATGGTTAGAGAGTGTGTAGCGAGATGTGTATTTTCGAGGGTTCACTGTTCATGGCACCTGTAAGGTTTGAGGATCTTCTCGCCGTATCTGACAGCTCCTTCCAGATCTTGCATGTAGAGACAAATGCCCATGGCCTGGTACATCATGTGGAGCATGTAGACATTGGAGTCCTGAAAAACGGCTCCCATCTTGTCCAGGCTCTGTTCACACATCTCCAGCAACTCACTAGGGGGTGCCACAGAGTCAAGGCTGCGTCAACACAAGCTGACGTTTAACAGAAATGTAAAATGTCCTCTAGTCGTGTAACCAGATGCTTCACAGTTTGGGAAGCTGCTTTGGTGGATAATCAGGTCTGTAATAATCTTTTTAGAATCACCAATCACAACTTTACTGTATCTAATGAGTAAATTCACACTAATCACTGATATCATCATTATTTACCAAATCCTGCATGCATACTTTTCTACTTGATATTTCCTCTAACGGGAGAACTCGACCCAGCTGTATGTATTCTTGATAAAAATGAAAAGACAATGTTATTATTATTAAAGGATATCTTTTGTGTGTTTGAGGGCCCGGAACTCTCTGATGGTTTTCCTGGCGTAGCGCACCATGTTGTTGATAACGTCTGGCTCGATGGGGTCACTCCGCTTATGCACTTTCAACTTCGCCTTGTCCTGTAGGCAAAGACAAATAAACCGAGCATCAAGTGCCGGTTCTAAATTTGACATGTATTACAATGACAGTTGTGCTAGTTTGTTACCCACTTTTTTTTTTTACTCATCACTTTTTCATGGGTTCTTACTTTGGACTTGCTTTTACATTCCTGACAGTCACAGGTGAAGTAATAAGACTCTCTCAGCCTGCTGTTGCGGTCATCTGTTGGATAGAGGAGGTCTATGTAGCTGATGAGCACCTAAAGGTGCAAATAACACACAGACACAGCACGTGGGAATCTTAATTAACGCACACTCTCCATTTCATGGACATTTCTCCAATTCTCTGCCAGACAGCTCTTAAACCACAGGTTTAAAGGTTTGAAAATAACCTCTTTGCCTCCCCCTTCAAGCACTCACACACTGCTCTTCCTCAACAGCATTAACTCGACACACTGATACGTAAATTTGTTTTACTTTTTTTTTTTTTTAAACTGGCAGAAAAACATTCAAGTTGATCGATTCCTATATATTAAAGGAAGATAAAAAATTGACATCACACTGTGCCATTTAAACACAGAAACCTTTACTGTGCTGTAGGGTTACTTCAGTTACTTCTTTTATTTGGTTGGCTGCTCACCAAATGAAACTGAGCTCGCAAACAGACACTCAGACTTTCACACTCTCTGCCCTCTCTTAAAAAAACATAGCGCCCTCCTCCACACACACACACCAGGAAAAAAGAAAAAAAACAAACATGCAACCCCCTCTAAATGGCAGCTGTCCCCTTTGCTCACTTCATCTCCAGGCTTCATGTCCTTCACTGCCCGAACCTCGGCTGACGTCCCATTATATGTGACTATGACGCTGGGGAGACAGCTGTGGTTTATCAGTGCCACACTGTGGGGGGAGACAGATACCAAGAGAGGGAAGGAGATTAGAATAAAAATACCTCATTCTGCTTTCTCTTTCTCACAATGGATGAAGTAACAGCAGTGAGAAAAGTGCTTACTTACAATTTCTCATTGAAATGACATAACAGTGACATAACAGCTACTGTATATTTTTAGGTGGTATTACCACTATGCTACAACATCACTCGTAGAGAGGTCTTGAGTGTCCCCGAAGTATGTTTACGACCTTGCTTTTATCTGAGTGGCACGCTGGAAATAGCTCAAAAAGGGGCTGACAAGGCAAATTCACCTTCACACAGCCAGTTTTAAAACTTAGCAGCCTCAGCAGGGAGCTGATCTTACCACCGAATGACCAACTGGAGAGGAAAAGTTGTTGGAGTTGGCTCCTCTTTGGAGATCTGTCACTTGCGACATGATGTGCCCAATACTGACTTTTACAGCCTAAACAAATACAGTAGTAATATGGCTTCTCTATGCAGCTGTCCTTGAAAATACGATTGGTTACTTCTTCTTTGTGAAATAATATCACTCCGTCCTCCCTCAGTAAGTCTTTCAAGTACAATGACTGGAGTCTGACTAACATACATCCAAAAAAGGCCAATAACAGCTACAAAACAGAGAAAAAAAATCATTGATATTATGACAACAGAGAACCATAACAGAAGCTGTTTAAAGATGGGAGATTCTCCTGTGTTGTTGAAACAGTACTGGGTGAAAATGTGCCCACACTATATGTGCGTGTGAGTTTTCCTACTTACTCTGGGTAGATTGCAGTACCCATGTGGGACAGTTCATCATCCTCTATAGTGAAACCATTACAGGCAACCTGATGAATAAAGGACACAGAGGAGAGAAAGAAAACAATATAAAGTAACATTAAATCCATTGCCTGTTTTATTGTGATTGTTGTCACCAGTCGTTTGTGTGTGTGTGTGTGTGTGTGCTACCTGTGAGAAGAGTGTGAGCAGGTCTTTGTGGTCGGGAAACTCCAAGTGTTTGGAGTAAAAACGATGCAGTCCGGCTATGTCTGCCTCGTTCATCTCTCTTTTTTCATTATCTACGTCCTCCACGTCTTTTACAGGAGAAGGACAGACATTTTGATTTGATTAATCAATTGTGGCTTTTTAAAAAAAACTTTTTTTTTTTTCCAGCAGCATCTTGTAGCTGTACTTATTTTAAACTATGATTCCCACTCTTGCCAGTTTATATTAAGAAGTGGGGTAGCAACAGCCAACTAAATGATGTACCTTTGCCCAACAGCAGTATGGCCACTTAAGAAAAATTGCACACTTCATCTTTAAATGTGTGTCTGCATTACTCATCTCTTTACAGCGTGTGTACGGACTAGCTTTGAAGACCCATAAGGAATGTGAGCAACAACATATCCAAATAACAGACAGGCAGAGGGACAGTTAGTCAAATTCAGCCCTTCTGATGTTCTTTGATGGTTTAGAAAAGGTTTTCATTGGGTCCATATTAGAGCCTGACCGATACTGAATTTTTGGGCCGATGCCGATATTGATATTAGGGAGTAAAAAATAATAAAATATATAATATATATAAAAAAAAAAAATATAAACACATTATTTGCAATGATCCCACAAATATCAAACACTTTTGACAAAGATATGTAAGGGAGGCAGGATATTTTACATATTGGATAACATGTACGCCAATACCCATATATTTGGGATAGGCCAATATCGGCTGATAGTATCATATATATTGGTCGGGCTCCAGTCCATATACTGCAGTTAATCTGTTAAGACTGTAAATAGATGAGGATAAACAGCTCTCCTTTCTTCGTCTCTCGTGCTATGCCAAGGCAGGAACACATTGTCACCATGCCATCCAATAATCTGCCAGTCTGTGTGTGTATATGTGTTTATCTGTGTGTCTGCTTGCGTCTTGCTACTGACCTGCAACACCAGAGTCAATTTATCGACATTCATCAGACACTCACACTGACTGGTAGGATTGCCAATATGCGTAGCTGCACTTTTTCTGTCTGGTTTCTATATGGGATATATATTTATACATACAATACTTTTTCAATTCGGGAAATAATTTGAAATATTAGTTAAGATACTTTTCTAAAAGTCTGAACCACAACTGTGAATTTGACTTACAGACACATAGGCACGGTGTGTCAGTCTAAAGTGCTCCTGCTTTCCATGCAAGTCAAACTTGTTATGTTGTCTAATGACCTATAGGATATATATAGATGGGGCCATGGTGGTCTCTCTCAGTCTAATCTGAATGACTGAAAGACTGAAGTGCAGAGACTCTGAGTCTATGAACACTAGAGCTGCAACAATTAGTTGATTAAATGATTAGTTGACAGAAAATTAATCAGCAACTTTTTGATAATTAATTGCTTCGAGTCATTTTCAAGAAATATGCAAAAATTGTCTTGTTCCAGCTTCTTAAATGTGAATATTTTTTGATTTCTTTAGTCTTATGATAATAAACTGAATATCTTTGGGTTGTGGAGTGTTGTTCAGGACATTTTAGGTTACAAACAACTAATCGAGAAAATAATTGACAGATTAATTGATAATGAAAATAATCAATAGTGCAGCCCTAATGTACACAATTCTCACTTTTTTTCTATACTGACAGACTTTATGCTGCATGCTTGTGCCTGTGCGTTGATGTAACAATTACTCACGTGACTGCATCTCGTCTACCAGCAAGATCTTCTCAGATAAACATCGTTCCTTCTGTGTTTTCTGTGAAAAAGCAGAAACGACCTCAATGAAACTACCTGTATCTGCAAGACAACACGCTGACAGGACATTGTGCGCTTTTTAACCGTCTAACCTTCTTGGCGAGGATTCGGGCCACCAGGCGGGACATGTCTGACGGGCACCATTTCTCTCTGAATGCAATCATTGCCGAACACTCCAGCTTGTGCATGGCCCAGTCCCCTTTCTACACACACACACACACACACACACACACACACACACACACATTAGATACAATATAATTGCATAAAGCCATTTTACCATATGACAATATATTACAATAAGACTAAAAATCTACTTTCCTATTCTTATAGTGAGGCAAAAATGTAAAGTTTTGAGGGGGGACGCGCAACACAAGGGTGTATCCTCTGCACTGTGGACAATTTAGGATATCTTAGACTTACCTTGTCTAAGCTCTACAAAGTCAGACCTGCGAAAAATTGAATTAGCCTAAGCTGTGCTCTCTGTCAGCCTCAGCTGTACTTAGACTTAGCTGTGCTTTGAGCCGCACGCTAACGCTAGAATGAGGTGTTACACATGCAAACATTTAGCATGTCATCGTGTTTAGCTAACATTTTTTCAAATACAGCTGAGTAATGGGAATTAAATCATTTGTTTTATAATCAATCAATCTTTATTGTCACCAAGTGGGAAATTTGGTTCGCAGCCAGGTAACATCACACACCCAGAGCCCGAAACATTTCTAGAGTCCAGTCGAGAAAAAGCGTGGCAAGAGTTCAACATGCCTACGGCCACCGAAACACAGGAAGATTTAGACCTTTTAGCCCTTACAGTTGGAACTGTAACTCAGACTCCCTGAGCAAAGGATGATCTGGGTAAGTAGTCTGAGCCTTCCTAAGAACATATACAAGGAAATACTGTACCCATGAACTGTGACAGACATGAGATTTGACCTGTGGTGGCACTAATTCAAGGTGTCACCAGAGTAAGTTGAGTTCATCCTCTAAGGACTATGAATAGTACAAAATTTTATGAATGATTTATGAATCTATCTATCATTCTGATATTTCACTGTGGACCGAAGAGTTGGACTGACAAAACAACTGGCTGTTTCATACCTGGCATTTCACATTGCAGTAAAAGGCTTGCTTGCACTTCCCACATCTTGCCAGGCCCTCTTTCCTAAAAATGACACACAAAAGAAAAGGTTTATTAGCTTATGGATGACATACATATCATATATCATATCATACAGGAGTTACTGAAAGATCCTCACACATTCAGGTGCAATCTAATTTTACAGACACACAAACAAACAACATTGATATCAGACATCAGAGCCCATTGGAAGTCAAGAGGCATGCTGAAGATGACTAAACGTTTCAGATTTAATTTTATGAATGTGTTTGTATGTGAGTATCTGGTTGCTTGAGTGCGTAAGTGTGTGTATGATCATTTTAACATCCCGTTCCGTTATTCTGGGACAAGAAGCAGCAGTTGCTAGTAGCCTGTCGTAACTGATAGCAATGAAGGGCTTTAAAACAGTCTGTGGTATTAATAGAGCTGACCTTATGACAGACCAGCTGTCCCTCTACCACACTGAAACAGTAAAGTAGTCCAAAATTATACCCGTATAATTTTGAGATACTTAGGTAGTTACGCCAAGTCCAACAAGCTGCTTAATGCTGGGTTTAACTGGTGGGAAAATATGACAGACTAGGAGATGGGAACGCACTACCTGATGTAATGTTTAGTTTTAACATCGTTTTTTACCATGATGACTGATTTAACATGTTTAAGTGTCTGGCCCGTGCAAAATAGGGCAGGTCACCAAGGACTTGTGGGCACGAGTTATTTTAGGACGCAAATTTCTTGCAATCTGATTGAGCATTGGGTAAAAGCAAGCTTTTTAAAAAGATCTCAGATTGTCACTAATCTCAACAAATTTGAAGGTGATCTTGGAGAGTGCTCGAACAGTCCATGACTGTAAACTGGAGAATGTTGTACAGATCTGTGACAAGGTGAAGGTCTATTTATCTGAAATGACGTTACAGTGATATGGTTACATGACACGGTCAAGTAGAACTTTTAAAACACCTACTTTTTGTCACCTGATAGTTGAGAGTCACTGGGAAGGCTGCACAACTTTTCACATTAATTTAAAGGGATGGTCATTAAAACAGCAGCATCACTATTTATAGCAGTTTTATTTTTAAGCTGATTTCACACCAATAGGTGCTCATATGGACCCGCAATCAATTATTATTACAGTACTGTTGACGCAGAGAGATGCAAATGTAGCAGCTGCATCCGTGCCAACTTGTATGATCCAGTGAGAAGAACAATATTAGCTACTGACATACTGACAGAGAGAATAGATCATTATATAATGGAAAAGGCATGTTAAAAAATGGGATTGATGATTAAACTATTACTGCTGTGTGTAAATATGAAACTATTTCAGGAGAACACAGATACCTATAGTAATTATTGCCTTACAGGATTACCCCTGAGACTATTATATGTATCTGCACAATAGATCACCACTAGACTAATATTAATTGAAATTTATTGACCAAAAAAGAGGCAAAGAGAGGAGAGAATATTTATGCTGGGATGCAAAACCCACAGCCACTCTGTGAATTACCTGGTGAGGCAGAACTCACAGTAGGAGCCTCTCTCCTTTAGTGACAGCACGTAAGAGTACGCCGGGCTGGAAAAGAGGAGCTCTCCAACTTTAAAGGCTTTGGTAACGCGGAGACCTCGTCCTTTCCCCGGGCTGTTAAACCTCTCAAGTCCCTTGATGCAGTCCGTCATGGTGTCTCCCTCCTCCGCGTTGACTTCCTCCAAAATGTGAAACTGCGACAGAAGTGAGATGTGGCACCTCAACCCTTGGGGCGCCCCCCTCCCAATTCACGGTGGCATCCAAAGGCACATAATGCGCACAGTCGCAGTTTTATACAAACAAACAAACAAACAAAAGTTTTTCTTTATTTTTACAGATTTTACTTATAGCGCTAAATAATACATTTAGGGAGCCTTATAAAGTCATTTTACAAGTGATGTGTGTCGGTTCTGGGGGTTGGGTGGGGGGCATCAAGTAAGGGAGGGGGCAGTGTTCCTATGGCAACAAGCCTGATTACCTATCCCCGCCCACCCCCAAGCATTTTCAGGAACCAAAAGGGCAAGCAGGACTCCCTCACTATCCAAAATTACCTAGTTATCGCTGTCATTTTAATTAGTTATTAATTTTCTTTGTCACATAACAGACGTTACTTTTCATTGAGTCTCATTAAATGCGTGAAAAAGCGCGAAACAGCGCCCCTCTGGGTTGTAACGGCTGGTAGGCTAAATCAGTCTGTGTGGTCAAAAGCGGCATTGCACTCTTACAACCGAGGCAGTGAAGTTGAACGTTGTGCCAAACATTTAGATATTACTCATGCCACTGTGAAACTGTGGATGGATAAGTTTCTTGAAAAGAATCTCTGAAGCGAGCTGTGAACCCAGTTATACTCTGACCTCATAACAAACAATGGAAGGTTGACAAAATGTTTTAGTTGAATGAAACAATCAACAGAGTTAGCTTGTTTTCGAGTGTTGTAGCTAGCTATCTTGTTTGTCAGAGTTAGCTAGTAGCAGCAATGGAGGGAGAAGAAAATTTATCAACAAACAAACAAACAAAATGACCATCACTGCAACAAGTGCAGCGGGGACATCATATGACATGGATGAATATGGAAGAGAGGATGATGGGTTTGCATCAAATAAGGTGAGTCAGATGCACAAACTATCTGTTTATTGTTTGCTGGATGGTTAAATGTCTATGTGGTTGTCATTGTGCCTTTAACACCTTGCTGTTTAGTTGTTGTTGTGTAGGTTATATTATATAACCACTGTGGATAGTTTACCTGCATAGACACGAAGTTGTTGTAGGACCTGCAGGCCTTTGGATATTTTGACATTTTTTCCAACTGTGCATTGACTGGTCGTTGCAGTCACTTGTTGACAATGTGTGATTTGTGAATGAGTCTGAGTAGAAGGTGTGCTAGTGAGTTTTGTTTTTAAGCCATGGCAAATTCCCACATGTATCCTCATATCACCCCAAACCATTCAAAAATTAAGCCAACTGGAAGAGCTATATGGTAAAAATACATGAGCTGACCTTCCTCACTCTTTAAGCTCAAATGTAGAACATACAGTATGTTCTTTAAAAAATGCCATAAGAGTTGCTGTGAGCCTTTATATTGGCAGTATCAGTAGCATATACTGAATACTGGTACTTTATAAGGCTTTATAGGCATAAAGAGTGAGTATTATCTATCTAAAACATGCTGTTTGTGGTTACAGTTTTTCTGCTGTTCATGCTATTAGCAAAAAGGGACACAAAATTGACCATTTCTTCATTATTGGGTAGATAGGGAAAAGTTATGTAATTCACTGATTCTCATTCTTGTTTTTTTTTTTTTTTCATGTATGAGGTTTCTAAGACTGTGATTTCTGAGTGTATCCGAGCCAGTATTCTCACTCACTTAAAGATATTATTTCAACAAGGCTGTGTTTCCTTTGTGCTGCCACACGACTGTTGTGAATGTCCGCTATGCTCTGTCAAGGATGTGAATGGGGGCTCTGGTATCAGGTTCAACAAATGGTATGAGGTTCACGTCCTGCATCTTCCTCAGCCTCGAGGAGTGGTTGCTCCAGGACTCCCTTTTTTCACTTGATGCAGACTATGAGCTTTCATGAAAGTGTTGTGTGACGTTTTCCATCCACCGTGGTTACAGGTTGCATTCATTAGACTGTATAACCTTTCGTGCAAAATGGGTCGAATTATAATTAGCAATTGTGGCTGAACATTTGAAGTATGATTGTACTTTGAATGCAATGTTGTGCTGCTGACCCTGTGTACTGGGCCTGTTTCCATGTGCCGAAAACAAGTTTACTATAGTAACTTTTTTTGACATCCACCTCAAACATCAAACAATACACACATTTGATTTGGGAAAAAAACAATATAGAGTGGTTAGCATAGTTCATGTCCTTGGTGTTGGTACATTTCAATATAGGTCAATGAGGCCACCTGCTGGTGAAGGCCAAGAATGTTTTGGCAGTTCATAGTGACTCTGAGTACAGTTTAATTCTTTGCGTTGTGACAGCTGAGAGTTTGTAGATCAGTTCACTAAATGACTTCATCAAGTTAAATATTCAACAAGAGCAGCACTGGTATTGACTACATGATGACACTATGTATGGTACTTTATCCACAGAGATCAAGTGAGATTAAAGGATAGGTTCGCAGTTTTTCAAGTCTGCCTTAAAACAACAGTCAGGTGCCCATATGAACACTGAAAGAGGTTTTCCTCGCTGTAATCATTCCTCCTGTTCATACTTAAAAGATCACCTTCAAATGTGCTTTTAATGTAAGTGATGGGGGCCAAAATCCACAGTGTGTCCACACAGTCATTTAGTGCAAAAAAGTGTTTAAAAGTTAATCTGAAGCTTATATGAGGCTTCAGCAGTCTGAGTTAGTCAGATCAAGTGGATATCTGCCACATTTACAGTCTTTTTAGCATCAAATTCCATCTTTGTGTTTCCTCAGACAATGTTTCCCTGTTGAGCTGCAGTGGAAGTATAGTAACAAAAAGAGGGAATTTGGCACTAAAAAAACTGTAACGTTGAAAGATATTTACTTGTTTTGACTAATTTGGACAGCTGAAGCTTCATATTGGCTTCAGATAAACTTTTATATACATTTTTGCTCAAAAAAAGAGGACTGTAGATTTTGGCCCCCATCATTTACATTGTAAGTGCATTATAAAGGGGTCTCTCTCAATGGTCAGTATGAACAGGAAGAATGATTATTACAAGAAAAACCTGTTTCAATGTTCATTTGGGGCACCTGACTATTGTTTTAAGCCAGACTTGAAAAATTGTGAACCAGTCATTTAATACAGAGAGCCCTCAAGTTCCTTGCTGGTGTCCACTTCTGTCACATTGTGCCATCATGTGGGAGTTTATCGTAAGTGCACCTTCAAATGATTAAGAATCCCAGTCATGGTGCATCACAGTGCACCGGTCACCTTAGATACAGACAGATTATCTGACAAAAGTGAGATCGACCAGCACACAGAGGTAGACAGGGAGAGCTCAGGTCAGGGAGTTGATCTTGAGTAAATTGAAATATTTCATAAGCAACCATGCAAACACATTACACGCACACGTGCCTGCTCTCTCGCTCTCTCTCTCTCTCTCACACACACACACATAAACACATACAAGCACAAACCACAGTGAAGATTTGTCCCTCATCTGTATCTGAAGGCTTTATCCAACCTTGCCCCAGTTTCTCCCCGGTTTATTATAATTCCATTTTTCCAGTCTTTCAATCTAAAGATTTGTTCCTCCTCATTTTTTAATAACGTGCAAGCAAGGGAGGCATGTCCCTGGGAGATTATTTCGTCGTCTTTGGCGTCTCGTCTTGATTACATCAGAGGAACCTGATTTGATTTGGAAGAAACCCCCTGTTCCAGTACTCGATCTCTTTAGACCTCCCCACTGTGCTGATTTCTTGCTTTGTCAGAGAGGATGATCTTGATGAATATGATCTGAAAGAGAGGGAGGGAGGGGGGGGGGATTAGGTGAAAGGATTATAATTTCCAATGACGAGAAATAATAAGAAACAATAAATCCTAAGTAGATTTAGTTCTCAAGGAAACCCTGTTAGGGAAAATCAACAGAATAAGAGACAGGACAAAGGTATTAAATAGATACAGTAGACCTGACCTGCTTAGTCTGACAGAGAAGTTGACTTCTTCTTTGTCTTATAAACTGGAATTCAATATTTTGCACCATAAGATCTGTATTGTAATTTAAATACCACCTACCATAGGTGTCATCTAAAATTCATTTGACACTAAAGTTTGGACATATTTGCTTCATGTTCTTGCAGAGTTTGACTGGTCTTATTAACAGACAGAAGCAAGCATTTACTGCCTTAAAACAGTTGTACTCATGATATGATGTGGACCCACAGAACAATGAATGTCCTGTGGATAAGTTTGTGTTTTCTGTATGGAGTGTGTGAGTTTCCTCTCGTTGTTCCAGGAGCCTCCCAGACTGAGGTGCAGGTCACATGGACTGAAGACTAAATTGCTCTATTAAGTGCAAATAATGGCACAAATTTGTTTGTCTAATAATTTTTTTAATCACTGTCACTGTCAATCAACTGACTATCTACAGGCTAATGCCAGAGACAGCGCCTCTAAGTTTCAGTACATGTTGTGCAGGCTCTTGAGCTGCTACAACCGACTGTATACTGTACATGTACTCTCTATATTGACCAAATTGTATATGAGTAAATTCATTATATGTGAGTAATTTATTATTCATACAATATTTATTCCAGTGTTCTTTGCACTGCCAAGCACTCCTGCACATCTTACACTGCAACCCTGTACATACAGTATATAGTTGTATGTCTGTCTGCATTTGTATCCTGTAAATTTGTTCTCTGCACTGTGAACCGGAGTCAAATTCCTCACCTGTGCAACATACTTAGCAAATAAAGTTGTAGCTGATTCTGATTCTGAAACGACTAACTGATGGATGATTGACTGTTGCTCTTGTTCGCAGTTGACGACCACTTGTAAAAATTGCCACAGCATGTGCAGAATAAGTTTCATATGTTAAAAGTTAATGATGTAATGATGTAGGAACGTGAACGAGGCAGGATGTGTTTCCCTGCCTACCATCCAGTGCATGATGGGATAGACTCTTGGCCTCTGTGAGCCTGATTGAAAATGAGAATATGAAAAATAAATGTTTTCAGTATTAAAAGCTCAATAATATAAAGAGAAGGGGGTGTGAACAAAAGCAGACATGGGAACAGAGCACTTCAACAGGGGGCACCATACAGTACAGATTAGTCCCTTAAATATTAGACGACTGAGGGATACACTGTGATGTCTCTAAGCATTGTACAGGTCAAGGAAGGTGGACTGATAAATTGTTAATGAATGGAAACAATGAAACGGTTATGGTTTGCAGTACCAGTATTATTCTCTGTGTTTTTATCACTAAACTGAAGCGAGACAACACGAGAATGTCTAGTGTCTCATTATTTATGTCTTCCCCCTGCGCCAAGCATATTTTTCACCAGCCAAAATAATGAATTTTACTTTTTGTGCCACATATACATACTCCTTGTAAATGTCGCCACAGCAATAGCTATTTAAATAACAGCAGCTAGCAGCAAACCGGCGGCAAGTGACAGTTTAGCGGAGAGCTGCGATGTCGAGTAGCTGATGCCCGTACGGTAGTGCTGCGAAACTAGGAGCGCTGGAGATGGACTGTGGCTCCTTCGCCTCAGACTGTCTCGAGCAGTTTTGCGGCACTGTGGCACTGCACAGGTAAACAATATGTGGTGCGTGTATAGGAACAAACATGAGTAATTTCCTCCGAGCCATCATACCAGATATTTTATTACATGACTATTCTGGTACAAATGTTTACCTGCCAATATGGCGAATAGCCGAGCCTTCTGAGATTTATTTGCTAAACGGAAAATCTACCCGCATTTGGTGCTTGGCTGGTGTTAATTTCAGACCCTGCTTATTGCCACGCTGTTGATGGATATGGGCTAGGCATTGTCACATTGGGGACCTCGTAAAATGGCAGCTGATAATATCTCTGTGCTGTGAGGTCACAGACGAGGGTTGTGTGTGAAATCCAGCGCGGTTAAAGACATTTGTTTCTTTCAGTCTCGCAGTAGTGATGAACTGGGCCCTAGTCACCTCAAATTCGTGACCTTGTCATCGCAGGCCATTCCCAGGCTGCTGGTGCTAACTAGGGGTCATCAGCAGGGCACGGCTTCAGAGATGGACAGTGATGTGTGTTTGTGTCTCGTGCAGAGAGAGGGGGCTGTGTTTTAAGAGGGGTTGCATGCCAAGACCCTATGTAACTGTCCCTATATTCCCCTGAGCTTAGCCCAGTCAGTATACAGTAAATCCACATTCTTTCTGATGAACTCACTGACTTGACTGAGACAATGTCTACCATCCTGTCCCGTCCCTTATCAGCCAGTTAGGGAGCCAAGCCTTAAGCCTAACCCCTATGTCTCCACTCCTGGCTGGGGGGGAATGTGACGCCTGCCTGCCTGCCTGCTTGCCTGCTTGGCTGTCTTAGCCCAGTGGGCTTTGCAGGCGCGGAGCCTCATCTCCCACTGTTTATCCATGTGTCTTTGCTTTGGCTCATGCCTTACACTGTAGGCCACTGTGGGCTGAGTGGGGTCCACTGCCCTGTGTCACCCACCTAAGCTCTGCTTTCACCGGAGGGCTTAGCGCCTCACCCCTCGGCTGCTTTATGAGCAGACAGTTGGGCTAATCTTTCCCCCTCTTTCTTTCTCCTTGGGTCTTGCCTCATCGCTTCTTTTGGCTCCTTTGGTCCTCTGTTTGTCGTCTAGTTTACCCTCATGCCTTTCCAGAGCTGACACGGATGTTTCTGATTCCCCAGTGCGCGCACACACACACACACACACACACACACACACACACACACAGAAAATAACACATACACAGACAGAGAAAAATCTCAATTTCTGCGTTTCTCCATTACCTATTTAACAGATGAAAGACGGAAAAGGATGTTATATAAGACGCTGGTTGTTATCTCCTACAGTACAAAACATCCGCTTTTTTCAATATCAGAGACATTAAAATCAGTTAATAAGGAAGTTTTTTTCTTAATATAATCTCTTATCTGAAAGAAATGAAAGAGGTAATTTCTAGATACATTATATTTCTGCACTATCTGATTAAAGGTCATGAGGACTCCATCTTCAAAGACGTCCCTGAAGGAAGAGATACCCTTGAATCCGAATGTTGGAAACCTGAATCTAAGACACCTGGCAGAAAGTCATGGTTATTAACCATTGGACACTGTCCTCCTAGCATTAACTGTATTAATTGTTATTGGGTTATTGCAACAATTTTTGACTGATTTCAGATTTCCTAGAAATAGTAAATTTGGGAGAGGACATTTAGACAGCGAGGCTTCAATATCCAGCCAAGTTGAGGGAATATTATTATGAACCCAGTCCATCACATATTGTAAGAGGGCAAGAGGGTTATTTTTTGAGCTCTGCAAGATCCAGACCACCCACTTCACTTGGGAGAGTCAGGTGGACATTTTAATTAAAGGTCTTCGTTTACGCCAAATGAAAGCCAAACCAGCCATTTATCTTAGGGATATTTTTTTTAAATGGGAATCATTCTCATTGGATAAAGCAAACAAGGGAGAACGCTAATTTTTAGAAGTGAAACTCTGCCTACCCAGGATATAGGGAGTTCCACTATTTGACAGATTTAAGTGTCCACAGGAATTTAAATTTTATACCAAGATGGAACAAAAAGATGAAAAATAAATGTTGACAAATGACAGTGTTTATTTTGTAGGCCTGGGACGATATGCTTATCTCCCAATTCAATACTATCACGATACTTGGGTGCTGATTCGATTCAAAACCGATTCTCGATTGAATGAATAGAAAAGCGGGCGCTATTTTCAGTCTGTTGCTCCAGTATACTGCTGCCATTGGGCAGTCATAAAGAACCATCACCCATTTAATGAAATTGCTGCCTAGACCAAATTACTTCGGGGTAAAGAACAGATAAGGCCGTTCAACACGGTCGAAGGCCTTCTCTGCGTCTAAGGAGACCACAAGACCGTCTATTGCTCGCCATTATCTGAATCATATCTTCTGATGTTATTACCAGAATAACAGCCTGTTTGATCTTCTTTAATTATGTGAGGCAGAAGGTCTTCCAGATGAGTTGCCAGGACTTTGGATATGACTTTGAGGTCAACATTAAGCAGTGAGATGGGTCTGTAGGAGGCACACTTCCCCTTTTTGAGAATTAAAGAGATGTTGGCCTCTCGTAGTAATGGGGGCCAGTATTGTATGAATGGTTTAGCATGTCTAAAAAGGGATCTGATTGATTTCTTATATTTCCTAATATATTCCTTTTTTGCTGTAGGAAGTCTCGCCTCTAAAACCTTCTGTTGCTCTGCAGTTTTGCGTCTCTTGCTGGCTATGTAAGAAATTGTTAACCCCCTCGCGTAGGCCTTAGAGGTTTCCAAGAGCAAAGACGGGCTACTGGCTGAAGGAGAATTGAGAGAAAGAATTCTGATGTAAAATAATCTATGACTTTGTGATCTTTTAAAATGAAAGGGTTTAGCCTCCAGCACCGAGACTGTCCCCTAGCATTTTTAGGTTCAGTATCTAAGTGCACAGCTTCATGATCAGATATGACAATATTTCCAATTTTGGAAGAGACAACCGGTTTCAGCATGGTTTTGGGGGTGAAAGGTAGTCAATTCTCAAATAGCACTTATGTGGGTTAGAGAAAAAAAGTGTATTCTTTAATTGCAGGGTGAAATGTTCTCCACACATCCACATAACCCAATTCTTCTCAAAGACCAACAATACGTTTTGTCTGTGGAGAGGCAGGCAAGGGACCACTGGGAAATCTATCAATCAACGGGTTAGTAAGGCAATTAAAATTGCCTCCCATAATAATATTCTCTGTCGGCAAATCAGCCAACTTCGACATTGCATCATTGAGAAAGTTAAGGGGGTGATCTGGAGGGCAGTACACGTTTAGGATACCAAATTCCTTTTCACGAGTAACAGCTTTGATAAGCACAAGTAGCCCATATTTGTCCTTAATACAATCTGTCGGCTTAAAATATTGGCTCTTCCTGACTAAGATAGCCACTCCCCTGCTCCACTACTGCAGTTTAAGGGTTCTATATCTGTTAAATGTGTAACTTGTAAAAGTGCTACATCAACATTTCCTTTTTCAAAGGTGCCTGAAGAGACTGTAGCTGAGCGACAGAGTACAAGTGAACTATAATACAAATAACGAGCAGTAACAGTGCTTTTCAAACAGGCAGCTGAGAAGTCTTGAAAAAACATAACTTTAGACCCCTTTGTACATTGGAGCCCGTGCTCTCTCGATTTTAACCCGTCCAGCCTTGGTTTCCATGAGAAGGAAATTGGGTAGCCATCTTTAAAAACATTTTGTTGGTCGGGTACCTTCCCCACCTTCAGGCAGTCCCATAATACATATATTTTTCCTCCTGCCTCTGTTTTCGAGGTCATCGATGTGTCCAACCATGCTTCACATCTTCTCAGGTGCCTGAATCCACAGGTGGGGCTGGTCAGAAGCCTCCTCCATCCCCGAAATTCTTTCCTTGGCCTCGTTGGCTCTCTTTCCAAAGTTTTGCAGCTCCAATGCCTGAGCCTGAAGAGTCTGGGATAGAGGGCTCAGCCTTTCATTGATGACTTTTGAAATATTATCTGTCATTTCTTGAATAGTTGGGCAGGGTTGATTGCGCCGGTCTTGCTAGCAGCTGCTAGCTCTTCTGCACCTGGTGGGAGGCTAGGCAAGCTCACGGTGCATTCTGTCCTGCTTGATTTCTTGGCATTTTTCGATGGCATGGTGTCAGAGAGACTCAAAAAGTATTCATCGATGCTCATATTATTATATCAGATGCAAAAAAACTAGACTGATACTACTTACTGTGAAAAAATAATTAAAATGATCAATATTGTGGCACAGAGCTTGGCGATGTGGACCGTCGGCTATGCCGCCATCTTGAATCCGGTCATGTTGGCTACTCTTACTCAAGTTGTGCTTCAGGTTGCAACTAAACCAACTTTACACATGATTTAAATAAAGAGTCTAGACTGCTCTATGTGAAAAGGGCCCTGAAATAACTTCTGTTGTGATTTGGCGCTATATAAATAAAATTGACCTGATTTGCAATTTGTCTTTATTGACTTTTAGTGGCTTCAGAGTTGGCTCTGACTTATTAACAAGGACTAATAGGAATTCATTTTTGAATAGAATAATGTTCTTTAAAGTCAAAATTGTAGTGTACCCTTTCTTAATTGATTGTAATAGGCTATAATTAATCTGCTACATTGTTGTAAGTCGTAACATTATGATGACATTACTCAACTCTCTAACTCAAAGACTTTGATTTGTCACTCAGATTTGAGTGTTGACCAAAACTCTAAATCACTTAAGACTTGAGTTGGATTTTTTCAGTTTTATCTCATCCCTTCCTTTCTTCCTCCCCTTGCTTGCCTTCTACATCTCACTCCGCATTCTTTCCATCTTACATTTGCATCCATTTTACCCTCTCCCCTTTATCATCCCCTCTTGCTCGCACCATCTCTCTCCATTCTCTGTCCTCCGTCTTTCTCTCGTGCTCCTCCCCACCTCCTTTTCCGCTTGCCTTCCCTCCTCCTTCGTCTCTGCGCTGTCCTCTTCAGCCGTCCGGCTAAACTTAGAAGTGACAACAGTTGCAGGCTGACACCAAGGGCTAAATAAGACCAGAACAATAGCTTCGCCCCCCCTCCTCTCCTCCTCTCACTCCCTCCTCTCCCCCTTTAATAGACTGCCATTGTTCTCTCCCACCACTGTTGCTCTTTCAGGGAGTTTGTTAGCTATGCTAATGAAGGTTGGGCTTGTGTGGGTTTAGCGAGTGGGGATTTGATGCTCTTTAACTGGGCACTTTTAGAAAGTAGAGGCGATCATAAGTGTGGCCGGGTGGCTATTTACCACCAGTCAAATGTCACAGACGTGTGGATGTGATACAGCAGTGGAAGAGATCTGTTACATTTCTCAAGCACTTGTTTGTATTTGATATCTGTGCACTGAAACTATCATAACCAGAATAGTCAGCAAGATGTATAGTATATGGTATTATGCAAGAATATGTACCACTGCCCCTCTAATGTGCAATGTAATGTATGTGTCAGCATGTCAGAGTCCTTGCAGAAAAAGAGTCGAGTAAGACAAGATGCAGAGACTACAGTAAGTATAGTGCAGCCAGTCATCCAATCAGTCAGTAAGTCTGTAAATAGCCTGGCCGATGGCTCCTTTGAGCTTTCCTCTAAGAGGAATTCTCTTTCTCCTTGGTGTATTAATAGTGCCTGTGCATTGTTTCCTACACCAGCACTCCTGCAATCAAAGGAAGTTGGCCTGCCAAGTATACAAATATTTTCCTTTGTCCCTATGTTTAGCAGGCATGTAAGAGTCAGTTATGTGTGTGTGTGTGTGTGACTGTGCATGTGGATGTGGGTGCAAGTGTGTGCATGCTCATGGATATTATGTCAGGTTGTATGTTTATTTATGTGTGTAATCGTATATGTACAGTGATATATCCTTTAATTGTTTGCGTGTGTCTGTGTGAGTGTATCAGTACTCTCGGACAATGACCTTTTTTTTTTTTTGAGAGGTCATGTGCATAGGCAGGTTGTTGGTGCATCGGTATGCTGTTTGGTAGAACACATGTTAATCTGTCGTACAACCTGCTACTGTTGTGTTCAGCATAAGGATGTTTCTTTGTTTTTTTTCTATCGCCAGGTTTGAGATGTAGACAAAAACGCAGAGTTATATTGTTGTCTGTGTCTTTAATGTCCAAAAAGTATCCTCTTACTGTCATTTTAATCATTTTGTCCACATTTTATCTCTTCCATTTATCGAACAAGGACATTATAATCACATTTGTCTGATTGCTTTATAAATGCTTTTGATGTGAGTGAGATATTGGAGTCCACCTTTCAATAAAGTAATTAGCTCTATTTGAATGGAAATCATTACATGTTAATGCTCTCTGTGGCCCAATATTTTCATTGTAATTGATGGCAGCAGCCAAAATGTGATTGCCTGACATTTTAAATGTCACAAGGACAGATTTAGTAGTTTTAAAATATGTCAAAGCCTTGACCTGTCTCTGTCATTGCTGCTGTGCCTTAAATTCCCCCTAAATTGGGAGTCAGAGACCTCGACACTATATTATAAGCTCTCACTCTCACACACACACACCCCAGAGTAAAGCAGGTTTGTTGTCTTGTTGCAAAGCAGTTATACACGTGAGCACACGCTCATGCAGGCCCTCGCGTACTCCTGCAGACATTAAAATACGCAGGTTAGTCGCACGCGCACACCCTGTTACACCCTGAGTGAGGCAGGTTGGTCGTCCAGTGGCCAAGTGGTGGCGTTGAGGCATCATCGGTCACTTGGAGTCTGCCAGTGACTCACCAAGGGCACAATGGAATTAGTGAGATTCTCCGCAATGTGACAGCTTGCTTTGGCTAAATGGTGTAATAATCTACCCCTCCTCTCACAAACCTCCAATAGCACAAGCACACATAAACACACACACACACTCACGCACACACTGATTCACTCCCCTCCCTTTCGCCCTCCCCATACCAACTGGCACAGATAACATTGTCTTAAGCTATAAAAAAAGATTTTTTCCCCTCCCTCCATTGCAGTAATTATTGAATTAATGCAGATGGAGAGAGACATCTGCATGTTAAAGTGTTGGCCTCTCTCTTATGCACAGCAGATGTTCCCCTGTCATTTACTCAAATTACGCTGCTTAGATACACGGAGGGGGAGAGAGAGAGAGGGGGGGGGGGAGGGGGAGGAAGCGAGAGAGAGAAAGTTACTCGCCAAGGCGACATTGTCTTACAGCCGTCACAGTGTCAGCTACCAAATTCATGTTGCATCTGTCCTTCAAGTAAACCCCTACCTCCCCCCGAGATGTCCCTGTTTCATTTGCGCTATTATTATTATTTTTTAATTATAAAGGCAGAGCAAGTTTATTTGCATAGCACCTTTACAAGCCAGAGGCAATTCAGTGCTTTACATGAGACAAGGATATGCACTAGAAGAGCAATGAAAAATATGAGGAAGACTAAATTATTTTATAGAGGAATAAAATACAATATAAATTGACAAAACTGATATAGAAGTAGTTTCAGTGCAGTTTTGATGCAGAAATAGGAAATAAAAGTGCAAAGAAATGCACCAAGTGGTTGATTTAAACTTCAGCCTGTATCAAATAGAAGCCAACAAATAACCTTTCCACTGTCCAAACAGTCGTGCAGCATCATATCAAAGATCTTATATTCATGTAAATATTAACAAGCTGACCTCTCATTGAAAGTTTAACCTGACAGTTAACCTCTTGACCCTCATTGCTGGTGGGGATGTCACAGTAAAGATAAGACTGAAGGGACAACATCCTCTTGAAGATAATCTGTCGATTATTTGAAGCGAGGTTGAGACATGGAGAGAGACAGTGTGTGAGTGTGTCCCTGATGACAAATAACAAGGGGACCTTCTCCTTGGGATTATATTCCAGGTTGGTTTGGCCTCATCTCTCCGGATTACGTTGATAAAAACATTCTTGTATTATATTTTCTGTGCTTATTGTATTAATACTCTCAGGCAGTTCCCAGAAAAAGCTCCGTCCCACGCCTGCTTTAAGGTAATCTTCTTCCACTTGAGCTTTTAAAATGTTTTAGGCTGTCTTTGTAATACCTATTCTCTTCTACTCTTGAGGTTATATTTAACCTCTTGTCTAGACTGAATTGCTCTATCATTCTACACTGTAAATTATACATTATATCTTTGATAAATGCGTGGATTCGTGTTGAGCCTGACCAGACTTGCCCAGTCAGTATATCGGCTAAAGGTTTAGAAAGTTTTGAAGGCACATAGCTGCCCTGGAGGTATGATTTATGCCATTGTCAGATGAAAATAGCGTTGCTTCAGATCCAAATGTATTTCCAGGATGTGCTATTATTATTCTGTTGTAATAATAGGGTTTAACTGTACCGACTTATTTACAGTGATAATATAATAGTGATATGATACAGTATTCTCATATAAATCAAAGCATATTTTACCTTTCATATTAACCAATAAAGCACATTAGCAGTGTGGCCAGTTTATGAAAGCTTGAGTCAGTTAGGTCCGGTGCACAGAAAGCAATAGAGTTTGATTCATACAGATGTATACAGGTGCTTCAAGGGACTAAATTGTAAAAATGCTGCATTCCAGACTCAGAAAGATGGACTATTGACTGTCTTAAACATGCTGTGGATTCTTGAGCCAATGAAGACATCTTCAAATTGGTTGTTTTTTTTCTGACCAACAATCCAAAACCGAAAGGTGTTCAATTTACCGTCACAGAACACTAACAACTACTCACATTTGAGAAGCCTGAACAGGCAAATTTTGGCATTTTGCAACTTTTCAACAATTTAACAACTATCAAAATTGTTGCAGATTCTGTTGAATGACCATATGATTCATCAACTAATTGTTTCACCTCTAAGCCTGACCCAAGGCAGTCAATCAATGCCACACAAACATGGCACCATGCAGCGAAAGGGAAACTGTCAGTGTTAACTGTAATTCAATTTTTAAAAGTTAATTTGAGTCAGATTACCACATGGCATGGTGTTTAAAATGTGTTGTGCTTGCAGAGAAAGTTGCAAATCCACAAAACAAACCGCAACGCCATTTCCTTTCCTCCATGTCCAACTGAACTGCATGTAGCTGGAGAACTTTGTAACATGCTACCACTTAAAAAAGCTTTAAAACATTTAATTAAGATCATCTTCTCTGGCAGTAGCTACCGTACATCACATTTTAAATCTGTATGATATGAAGTGTATCGCAAGGTCTACCAGTCCTGGTCATATTACTCTGTTTTGACCTGGCTGAGCGTAAACAGTGGACTGTGCTTGCACTCACATAATCTGATGCTCGCTTTACTTCATTTTCCTTCGAAGCACGCTATGACGTCAGCCCGTCCGCACACATTTACCCGCACACAGAAACACACACACACACACACACACACGCTTCCCCTACCTCCTCTACAAAACCCAACAATCCGGTGGAATCCGCAAACTTCCTTCTGTTCTCAACCCAAAAGCCTTAAAGCCAACAGATGCTTTCTCGTTATCACTGCCAGTTATCACTCTTAGCTCTCTCTGATAAGACTTTACTTTCTGACCCAGATGTTAAGGAGTTCAATTTATCAGATGCACCAGAGGAGCAGACAGGGAGGTGGAGGGATGAGTGAGCATCAAAAAATACCCACAGGCTTGAGAGATGAGACGTAATATGCCTTTTTTTTTTTTTTTTTTTTTTTGGCCTGGTGTTGTTTCTGAAGCGGCGTTAGTGCAGTAAGGAGCTCAGCGTCTAAAGAGGCTTTGGTATAGGGGGAAAGATGGGCCATATTACAGTGGGGCCAGAAGCCTGCTTGATTAATGGGCCAGGATAATCACCTCATCAAATCACTCTCACTTATTAAATCTTGTTTAATATCGTAATGAGGGCCCTCCTGAGCTGCTTTGGTAAATTCCCCCTCTCTCCCCAGCTCTCCATCGCTCTCGCTTTCCCTCTTCTGCCTTTCTGCTTTTAACAGGAAGACTGATGATGCCAAGTTCCTCTTTGTCCTCATCTATCTCTCTTCCTTTTGATGCCCCTTTCTCTTTTCCGTGTCTTGTCTTTGCTATACTCCTTAACCTTCAGGAAAAAATGAGAGATGTACAGTGTGTCTCCTTTTTCCTAACCAATCCTGGGCTTTGTGTTTAGAGACTACACAGTAGCTCAACAGTATGCATAATTTCTATATGTACAGCCTCAGTCTATTCATTTAATCTCTCTTATTTATGATGGATGATGTGCTAGATTGTATCATCATAAATCACTGTGTGTGTGGGTCAGGACCTGCTTGAGGAGTGATACCACTTCCCAAGGCTTTGGTACATGGGAGTTTATGGAAACACTTCAGGTGAGGTAATATCTCTCCTGTCTCCTTCTGTATGATTTGTGATCTCTATCTGTAGAATCACAACATACTCGCCGTTACTTCTCCGTGTGCATGCGTGTGCCTATGATGGGCTTGCATCCCCTTCACTTGACCTTCAGCGGGCATTGTGCTACCAGATGATCTTCCTCAGAAGAAAACATGCCATTGTCTTATTTATGGTCTTCCATGTGTCACGCCGAACCATCTTTGTAGCACAGCTGTGGCTGCGCGCTTCTTCCAAGGAAGGGAAAAGTATTTCTCCTTTCCTCTATTGCCCCACGCCTTTACTCCTATTTCTATTGTGAATTATAGGTGTCTTTCAATAGCCAACCCCTTCCACCACCCTCACCGCAAAGTTGGACCCAGTCCTTTGTCGTCTCTGAAGGCAGGCAGGCAGGCAGGCAGGCAGGCAACAACTGGCTCAAGGTGACCAGTTCAGGCTTGAGAGGGAGGTTAGGGCTGCATCTTCCCCCTGAGTGCCTCCCATTTTTTGCCTTTATTGTTGGGGAGCAGCTGTCGTGTACCTGGACCCCATGAGTGGCGCCTATGCTGGGTATCTTGGCAGCCAGGCTCCCTAGGCTTTGGATACCAGAGTGAATCAATTCTTAAAGATGACTGTCTGCGTGCTGTGTCACATGGACAGGCCCAGAGTGAAGGGCTTAGGGGGCTCTGGAGCTGGAATGCTCTTTGATGGAGGGGCTGGAGAATGAGGAGGGAGGGGAGGAAAGGAAAATACGGGGGGAGGAGATGGTCCTATTGTTGTGCCAAGGAATGCCCTTGACGGAGATAGAGGGGTATTGTTTTTATGCCCATGAACTCTTTTGGACTCGGAGACTTACAGATGATGGAGGCGCGCGGGTGACGAGCATCTTAACGTCTTGACCGCTTTCACAAACGCCACAAGTTGTCAGTTCCTCCTTTTTGCTGTTAACTACGTGTTGAAAGTCGCTCTAAGATGTGGCATGTGTGAGCAGCTTAGCGTCGAGCAGCCTTGTGAACGTGTTAAGGTTGGTTCAATTATTGGGTGGCCGATATAGCCGCCCCGTCATAATACCCACAGAACCAAACTCATTCTCAGCAGAGATTGACAACAGCTGAGCAGGACGTTGATGACCTACCTGGCTCACAGGCCTAACCTGCCTAATGTCCACTGAGAAACCTGAGAAAGTGAAGATCATAAAGGATGACAAAAACAGATTGGCACGTAAGCTAACCACCCTGCCTCCCTCACTCCCTCCCACACTCTCACTCTTTCTCTTTCTCTTTCTTCTTACACCCCTTCAGAAAACAATACCCTTCGGACCACCAACTCCCTACCTCTCTACCTTGGAAAAGGCAGGTTTATTAATAGTTCAGAGCAGGGTGCTTGGGGCAAGCTGCATGAGAAGGTTAAGGATGATGGGAGTTAGCAATCTGGGCTCAGCCAGCAGCCACAGCAGCAGCAGTAGCAGTAGCAGCGTCTTTTTTGGAGAATGAGCCTCATGGCCGTCCCGTGTCCGTATCCATTTCATGACATGAAATACCACAGGCCCTGGCCAGAAACAATGGCTTGTTTGGCTGGCTGGAGGCAGTGTGGGAGGTGGTGGTGGTGGAAGGGGGTGTAAGACTGGCTTCCAGCCCCTGCAGCTGTCCCGGTTGTCACTCCTTGTCTTAAGGCTCACTCCTGGCTCAACGCTCCAGCCCATGGATCAAGGGGATGTGTGTCGGCACATGTGTGTGTGTGTGTGTGTGTGTGTGAGTGTGTGTGTGTGTGTGTGCATGCGCATCCCGAGCCCCGAGAGATACAGCGAGGCGATTCTCGGTACTCAGCAGTGTCTGAAAAACGGCCCCAGACACAAAAGGCAAGTTGAACAGTGTTAAGACCCCTTCGGTATGGAGCAGACCCCAGGCATGAGGTCATCAGCCTTGGTTTAGCAGCCTTTGTCCTACAGGCTGATTGACAGCAGGGGTGGCTATCAAAGACAATTGTGTGATTGGTTACAGCCATAGATGTCACTCAAGATACAGCAGGTCTGCAATTAAAAAATACTCATGATAACTCACTGAATTTAGTCTAGAAACACAGATTTCAAACCCAGAGCATGGTGCATATAGGGTAAATGTAAATTACATACCAGCACACTGTAAGCTTGGTAATGGTTTCACACTTCTACCCTGTGGGCCTCACCTTAATATAAATTATTAGGTCTGTGAATCTTTTAATCTGTGTTGATAACAGGTGATAAACTTTAATACTCCGCTAATATTCCACGAATAAGCCTGTGTGTGTGCGAGTTGCAAAGGAGAAAGACAAATCTCTTCCTGTCTCTCTCTCTCTCTCTCTCTCTCTCTCTCTCTCTCTCTCTCTCCCTCTCCCCCTTATGTCTCAGAGATTAGCCTTTGCTCAAACACCTCCTGTTCATCTAAGTAATTAAAACATTAGAATTACGGGATTATAAACTGCTTTCGATTTAATCCAGCACTCGATGCTCCCACCATCTTGCCAAATGGGTCAATAGGAAATATAATGGGCCTCTGTGATTTCTGATTCAGGGATCTGGAAGAGGCAAAGGATGCCAATAATGGCTATTAAAAGAGATGTGTGTTTGTGTGTGTGTGTGTGTGTGTGTTCGAGAGAGAGAGAGAGGGAGAGAGAGACAGAGAGCCCAGACCAGCTTTGCCCTGAGTGCCATCTGTCTTGGACCCACTAGACCCAGTTTAGACTGGAAGAAGCCAAAACCAGCTCAGTCTCTATCTCAACCCCCAGTGCACGGTTATGTGCGCGCACACACACACACACACACACATGCTGTGTACACACACACACACGCCCCATGACCTCTTCTTCTCTTGAAGTAAATCTAACAATGTGTTTTTGGGAAAAACATCTAAGAGGCACCTGCAGCTCTTTGATCTTTCTTAGAGATTTTTCGAGGACGGGCCTCGCTACTCTTCTGCTGTGTGCGTGTGCGTGTGCGTGTGTGTGTGTGTGTGTGTGTGTGTGTGCGTGTGTGTGTTTGTGTGTGTGTGTGTGTGCGCGAGTGTGCTTCACAAGACCCTATAACAGGTGTTTGCCCCCGGGCCCCTTTAAGGCCTTGTATGAATGGATGTCCTTATATCATTTAAATATCATTTATATATCAATTATCCTGCCATTGTCCACCTTTATTGCGTGTTCTCACATGTGCAGACACACTCAAAAACTCTTACTTACATCCACGTTTAAGGCTATTTTAAGGCTTTTACATCCCTCCCTCATCACTTTGGTCCCCCCTCACCTCTCTTGGAAGTCAAAATGTAAGGTGTGCTGCAGCATCACACACAGTCTTCTCACCTATACTGTCTGAATTTAGACCAGTGACCAGCGCTGCATGATTTTTGTGTGTCGACGTTTGTGCATTTACATACTGTACGATCCTGCTTTTTTGCGAGTGTGTGTGTGTGAGCAGCGTGTATGCAAGCATGCTCTCTGTCTGTGCGTGTATGTTCTGTGTGTGTGTTCATTACGGTTTGTGTTTGTGTTCCTCGCAACAAGGGGTCCAAGTTGACACAGTGACAGTTCCTCGCAGAGCGACAGAGGGGCCCTGCCATCCAACAACAGAGGCTTTGTCGCTCTGCTCCTCTTGGCTTGTTATGGACTTCCTTCTCTCTCTCTTTCGCTCTCTTTCTCTCCCTTTTTTAGTGAGCCCATTTTCTTGTCTGAAGTCTTAATTTGGGGCGCTGGCCAGTGGGGAGAGGGAAGAGAGGCGAGGGGACCAAGGGAGGGAAGAAGGGGGGGGTAGCAGAGAGGAGGTGCGGAGTGGTGATGGCTGCAGACGGACGGCCCTTTGTTCCTCCTTTCCCAGGCTCCTCTCTTGAGCCTCCGAGGCTCCAGTTGCGTTGGAGCCTTCCAGAGAAAGAGAGAGAGAGAGAAAGAGAGAGAAGAGAGGAAAGAGAAAGAGAGGCTGGGAGGAAAAAGGGGGCACAATGATCTTTCCAACTGGAATCTTTCAATTCCACAAAACAAATGCACACACATGCAAGAGATGTGCGGATGAAAAGCGGAGAAAGGAATAGAAAAAGAAAGAACAAGTAAATTGGGAATAAAGAGAGAATAAAGAACAAATAGAATTAAACAAAACCAAAAAGATTAGGACGGGATGATGAAGACATTTGAGTGTAAGCTGCGCATATTGACCACTAGGTGTCCACATCACTGATGCCAAGTGTGGGCAACCCAGAGTTAATCCCACACTGTGCCAGTGGCTCTGGAGCATAAGACCAGTGTGCTGCTCCATCCACAATAGATGAAATCCAGTGTTTAATTACTAACACATGCAGAATGAATCCATCTGAGCAATGTGTAAATCTGTTTTCATGGCTTTTGATTGAAACTGGAGTCATTTTCTGTGGAAAATATAATTCTAGGCGCAATAAAAAAAAAAGCACTGTTAAGCAAATAAAAGGAGATGCACACATACATACAGATTATCATCCTCTGTAAATAAAAGTCCTCTGACTGAGAAAAACTTCAATAATATTGTGCTGTTTTAGTTTCAAGCCCACAATCATTTTGCAGGAGTAGGTGTCAAAATGGTTCAAACGACGGACAGCTCATTTGGTAGGAGGATTGCACAGGAAAGAAATCGAAATGAGGTCCTGAGTCGTTGTGTTTCTTCGTCACCCATGCATGGGGAGTTACATCAGTGCTTGTGTGTGGTGATATTTATCACATTTTTTTCTGATTGTTATTGGGTTATAGTGTTGTAGGAAAAAAAAGCGTGATAAAAGCTTAAAGAAACCTTTTCTGCTGAAAAACACAACAAAAAAAACCAACAAAAACAAACACACACTCTTAACACCAAAATGTTCTTGAACCTGAGCGTGTGATAACAAGCGACCACGAAGGGAGGAGGGACTTGGAGAGGGACCTTGGGGACCGTGTCAACGTTTTCTGTGCCGGAGCAGGGACAAACATTGGGCAAACATTGGGAAAGGCTGGCAGCCTCTGAGATAGTGGGCCGTTGATCTAAGACTGAAGAGCTAAAGTCCACTATCTCCTGTCTGATACAGCAGCCAAGGTCTTGCTGACACACAGAGCCACAGAACAAACATGGATACCTGAAGACAATGACCCTTGAACCCCCAGCGGGAGAGGTGGAAAAAACAGGAAGTGGTGAAAGTGACTCCAGTGACTTCCTCCCTGCAGGCCAAGAATGAATCAGGTGGAATGATTGTAAGTACATGGGTCATTGTACATAAAAAGCGCACACACAGACGCACACACACACACACACACATTGTTCAAGAGTGGGAAGCACAGATGTGGTGTGTGTGCATGTACCTGTGTGTGCCTGCGTGCGTGCATGTGTGCGTGTGTGGTGGAAGAAGCGGAGAGAGTGAGTCTTCAGATGTAGCGACAGATGGTATTTGATTACAGAGCAGACGGTCGGTGTTGTACAAAGATGCTGTCTCAGCCCAACGTAAGGAGCTGTAGCCTCCGGTTAAGGCAAGCGGAGGGAGGCAGGCGGAGGACAAGAGGGAAAAGGAACACGGGAGAGAGGAAAAAAAAAAAGAATAAAAGCAAGCAAGCAAGAAAGACACAAAAGAAGCAACTCCAAAAATGAGCATCAAAGCAAAAAGAGTGAAAAGCAGTCAGGCAAGAACAAAAGGAAGAAAAGGAACAGAAAAACGTTCAGGCGTGGTGGAAAGTACAACAGAGGTCATGATGAGAAAAAAGGAAAATGATGCAAAGAAAACACACCAACCCTTTTAAAGATTTTCTCATTTTTTTCTGAACTGACTTCCAAACTCACTAGCAACAAAAAATGTAAAATATAAGAAGAGTTTTTTTTTCGAAAGATATACTGTATCTTATAGCAAAATCTATTTTCATTTGTAATTGTGGAAGTTTATTTTGTTGCTGATATATGTAATTGAAATCAGTTTAGAAGAAAATTAGATTCTCCTGGGTTTTACAAAATGTCATTTGTACCTGCATATTCAAACATTTCACTAGTTCACCAACACACACACATACAATTTTCCAAGAGACTTGTCTTTCCAAGGTGAACCTTTATGTATTATCTGTCTTTATTAAGGAAATCTGTAAAACACAATTTAAATTTCACAAACTTTTCAGTTTTTTTTTTAATTCAACTGTTTTAGGTTGAAGACATGATTTCATTGTGTCATTTGTGTGTGTGTGTGTGTGTGTGTGTGTGTGTGTGTGTGTGTGTGTGTGTGTGTCCCTGGGCCTGGCAATTGTTGCATTTAGCCTGATGAGGTGGCATCTGCAGTCGTCTGTGGAGCCTGTGGAGAAAACTAGAATGGGAGATTGGCACTATGTAGCCAAACCCCTCATTAGTGTGTTGGATCACTCAGAGAGCAGAGCAGCTCTGATTCACTCACACCGGACAAATTATCTATACAGTAAATACACACATTGTGATCAGTGATCCACTGGTAACTAAAAAAGTTCGATAAATAAGATAGTTATATCAAGGCAAACCACCACCACTGTAAAGATTTTTTTTAAATGCCGTATCTTTATTTAACTTAAGCATTCTTATTAGTTGTAATCCCATTACACACACACACACACACACACACACACCTCATTGTAAAAATTATATCTTTGTCCATGCGTATATGTATGGAAGGTGATATAAATAAACGACAAACATTAGCAAGTTTCTACTCTCTTTTTCATTTTTATTTCCATTTTTTATTCATTTTGCACAAGCTTGCATATATACTGCACATACATTCAGTTCATAGAGGGTGAAGGCACGAAAGGCAATTTGACTACTGGTTGTTTTTGGGCTGGGCCAAAGCAATACAGGGGAAAAAATCTCAAGAGAAAATACAAAACTGCTTCAAACTAGTTTCAGCTTTCTAGCCCACCCTCGGCCCTGTCCAGAAACAAAAACATGACCTTTTTTTTTTTTTTTTTTTTTTTTCTTAATCTGTCCAGTTCCATTTAGCTGCCAAGATCTCCATTTATCATCGAATGAGCAACGCTAGAATACTATTTTTAAAATTCACTTTTAGGTAGGATTAAAATCTTTTAAAGTTGGATTCTACTTAATGAAATGCAGTACAGCCTTCCCTGTTTGAAAAACAAAAGAAAACAACATCAAATAAATTAGGATAAATTAAACCAATAAATTACACAAAATCTGCAAGACAAATAGACACCAATAACAGAAAAAAAGCAGCCATGTCATGAGTTTTATTTTACAATCTGTGTGTAACTATTCAGACTGTATTTGAAACATGGCTGTTCCAGTTGGAATTACTGCACTAGCATCGAATAATAATGTCATACAAAAAGCATCAACAAAACACTATTTACATAACATATTGCTAAGTTATACAAAGGCAGTATTTATCACTGTAAGTCCACATCATTGATATTTACAAAAAAAGAGGAGCGATGTAATAATAAAAAAAAAAAGAATTATTACTGAAAGCATCAAGAAACAAAAACCCCTTTCAAACAGGTCAGAAAACAGATCAGAGGAAATTATCGCAACACACACACACACACATGCGCGCACACACACACACACACACACACCAAACCCACGTTGCCAACGCTTAATGAGAATCATTTACATGTCAGGATGGCGATCCCAGGGGTGGGGGAGGGGCCACAGTGTTGAGAATTGTGTCACTCACTGGTTCACAGGTTCTCATAATAGGTCTTTTCTCTCACACAGACACACACTCATATACATCTACACACACACACACACACACACACGATGCAAAGCGTACAGAAATTCCACAAAAGTCCAAACTTTTCCCAACTGTTTGAACCCGGTAAAAAAAGGGTATAAATCGCTTTTTCTGTCTGCAGTCTCTTTTTTTTTAAACTGTTACTGTACAACATGTGCCCCCTCCATGACACTAGTCTTCTGATGACAATGAGTTCTTGTCTCTCTCCCGGGTCAAATCTAGACCTGCGTCGGCGGCGTCTGCCCTTGTTTTTTGGACGAGACCGGGTCCACAGACTGCCAACGGGCCACTCCGTGACATCATCATTACCCGACCGCTAGCCTATAAAGCATCGTTCTGTCAGCAAAAATTAAAGAAACGGATGCTGGTGCAACTTCAAGGGCACTGCCGACGGGAAACAGACCCCCGTTAAAGGCATGGCAGGGAAAAAAAACAACAAAAAACTGTGGGTTTTTTTGGAAGAGTGGTTATGAGTCCAGTTGGAGAGAGTCGGTCATCTCTCTCTCTTTTTTTTTTTTCACCCTTCTTTTTTTAACCACTCTCACCCCCATAGCACTCTGAGTGATAATAGAAAAAAACTGTACAGCTATTCTTTGTTTCATCCTGACAGTATTTACAGTAGCAACAACAATAGTTCATACTCTGAAAACAGATTCCAAGTTTATTTTTCTGATCTCAAGGAGAAGACAGCCATTCAGCACAATATACAAAAAGAAACCAAAAGAAAACTGGTCACAAAACCTGCAAAAAACCTACCAGCTATTGCTCCTAATCTACCAACAACTCACTTATTCAGAATACAGATTTAAACAAAGCCATCACTAAAAATACCCTCGAGATTTCTTTTATGAAAGAATTTCTAACAGTGCCTTCCAAAGAACTTCCACTACAGTATATATTTTTTCCCATAGATTTGTATTTTACAATTCTTAAAAAAGACTATATATGTATTTTAATAATGTTATGCTAAAAATCAAACGACCCCAGAAAAGGAAAACTTGACAAAAATATTTTCAACGCGGTATTAAGGTCTTTCTAATCCTTTTTTGCACATAAATCTTCATTATCCTGAATTAATCTTTTTAGGCGCAGGAACTCTTTAACTTCAGGGCGGGGTTGCAGGAAGGGGGAGGGTGTGGAGCGATAATAATCTGTGCATCAGATAAAAGTGTCCTTTCCTTTCTCCTTTGTTTGCAGCGCTTTAGAGCCCTTGGCTGGTGCTTTGAGACTCTGAGACATGCAGGGCCTAGCCCATCCTTCAGTGAGAAAGGTGTCCGGCTCGCTCTCTCAGGGCTCCGGATCTTAAGAAGAACACTGTCCGGGGGGAGGAGGAGGAGGAGAAGGGGGAGATAATGAAGGGAGTAGCTCTCTGTCTTTCGCTGTCTCCTTTTGTCAGGCGCTTTGTCTCGCTTAGACAAGTCAGCAGGTTAAGCAACCTGCCCCTTTTGATCTTTTGTGACACACAGACACACTATAAGCCAATGTCGCCAAGGTGAGATCAACAGCCAGCTCGCACGCACTCCAGAAAGTATTCTGGTCCTCTCATTGCATCAAACTTACCTCATCAAAAGGGCAGCTAAGACTAATTGCTTATAAAAATTCTTAAAAGCCTGAGAGGGCGGATGAAAGTAATAAAATTATAGATAACACACGTACAACTCAAGTGGAAAATCTGGTATTAGAATCTCAGGTAGAAGTGAAAGGAATGGCGTTTTTTGACATTGCACAGTGGCTTAAACAGAATCACACTTTGGGTCTTAAAAGCTGCCAGTGTGGGACGGAGGGACAGAGCGGAGGGTTTCAGGTGCATGTTGCTCCTCGCGCTGTGCCTTTGTCCCCGCTCTTTGTAGTGCTGAGAGCTTCTCCATCTACCCCTGGGGTGAGTGCTCACCTTCGACCTCGTATTGTTGCATTGAGAGAGGAGCTAGATCACTCAAAGGCAGGTGAACATGGAGGGAAGGAGCTGTGTGTGTGTGTGTGTGTGTGTGTGTGTGTGTGTGTGTGTGTGTGTGTGTGTGTTGTTTGTGGGGGGAAATTCCACTTGAAGCAAAATTAATGAACGCCTGTGTTTCAGCTTTTTTATTCACCTCTCTCTTTGCCCTCCTTGAATTATCTTCCTCTCTATGATGCTTCTGTTCATATGTATTCAATTATCTATTGTTTCAGCGACACTGTACTTTAGATTGCCACAGTATTGTGATATATTCAAGTATCAACTGCTATTGAAATACCTTCATAATGTAATTTACACCTTGTATAGGTTAATGAAAGCCTGCCATATACACAGGCTGACTGCATCTCACACATGAGCTTTTTAGTCAAAATAGTGCTATTATACAAAAGACAAAAAACTATGCAGTTATTATTGTGTATATTCACCAATCCTGAACAGATAAGTAGATGAATACTTTGTTGACAGCTGAACAAATGACTCTTTCGGCGGCAGCAGTTTACTTGCCAAAGCTGGAGTGGCTACAGAAACGTAGCCATTAAAAAGACAGCAAGTGACACAATAAAAGGCCGCACTCCTTCTGCGTACGTCTATTCTTCTGCACCGTTTACTTCATGTGTTTCTGCATCCTAAACTGCTTTTCTAGTATTGTCAGACTGGTCCTATGCAGCGCAGGCTCGTCACTACAAGCGAATGGAGAAGCCCACTTAAAAAAAAAAAAAAAACCCCAAATCAAAACAGTTTCCAGGCATGCTGCCTCAGACCCCAACCACCAAAAAAAAAAACAAAGAAAACAGATCCAAAGTTCACTTCAGTGACGGATAAACAGAAACAGAGTATGGAGGAGAGGAGGAAAAGTGGGCAAAATATTTCAGAATCTAAACTCTTTTGGAATAATATTAATAGCAATAATTTATTTTTTTCTGCAACGGCATCAAGGGACAAACAAATCTCGAAGTGCCAATCTTCAGCAAGCAGTGATGACAAATAATAATAATCATAAACAACAATAATAATGATCATCAAAATAATAATGTACACCCAATAAACACAATGCCCTACTTGCAGGGAAAACACACTTCAAAACATGGTAGAGCTCAGTAGCTATTTGAAACCAGTCCAAGTCCCACAGACCAGTACAGACCAGTACCACGAGCACAGTCTTAGTCCAGTCAATAACCTCACTAGGCCTGGTTTTTGTGTGTATGTGTGTGTGTGTGTGACTGTCCTGTTTGGGACATCTTCAGTAGCACAGTCTATTGGGCACCCACTTTGCAGGGACAGTTCATTGGGTGGGAGACCCACTGGATTGCAGGGACACCCCTGGGTGTCGTGAGTGAAGTCTATAAGGAACCCAGCCTATGTTCTTAGTAGTGTAACTCAGAAACTCCTTCCACACACTGAGGACCTAGTTAGTGTTGATCATACAACAGGCCAAACAGATGAGGGTTCACACGGTCCAAAAAACACCCAATAAGATTAGAGTCTCTTCAGTTCAGCAGAATCATAGAAAAACAAAACAAATAATAACCATCATGATAATTATCATATAAGAACAACAACACAATAGCTAGGTCATTTAGGAACTGCCACAGAGGCTTCAGATTGGGAATGCTACTTCATAACTTTCATACATTCAAAAAATAAAAAAAAATAAAAATAAAAAAAAACAGGAAATCAAAAGTAGAGTGGGGAAAAGGAAAAATAAAACAAAAGAGAATATCATTCTGAAATTCTATGAAACCAGAGGAAAAAAAAAAAAGCGCAAAGCGTCGAGCGAGGAGGAGGAGAAATCGATTTACTCGTGTAGAAGCTCTTGGAGACAGTTGGGGGACTTGAAGATCTCGGGGACCTCGCTGTCCAGTTTGCAGATGACCTTGTAGATGGCCTTCTTCCAGGACGGGTCGACGTCTTTGCCGGCCACAATGGCGTTGAAGAACTCTCTCAGTGTGATCTCAGCCACCTCCAGGAAGCGATTAGGGACCTTGATAGACAAAGGAAAGAAAGAAATGGTTATTCATCTGCGTATAATTAACCATTAAATAAAAATATAACGTAACACAGACGTCTCCCAGATAATTTAACAATACTGTAGGTTTTGTTTTATGGCTACCAGTTTTGATCATTCCAACTCTATTTCCAAAGTTTTATCTGTCAGTGGTGAATGGCTCTAAATAATACGATACCCATGAGACTCAGCTACCATTCCAGTCAGAAAGGTTTCGGATAGCAAAGATGTTTACTCAAAGTCTGAAAGTTGTTTGTTTCAAACTGGAAAAATGTTTTATTGGGTCTTTACAATGTGCAACTGTAGCTTCCAGTCCAGGATGTTTCTTACTGAAACGCTCCTTGGGAGTCATAGTTAACTTCACGTTAAGTTTTTATGAACTCAGGCTTGTACTTTTTGACTTTTTATCACAAAGAACCAGATATTTTCTACCGCAGTTGCTCATCATTTTTGTCCTGATGATTCAACTGGTAGAGTTTCATGTCCATCCAAGCCTTGAAAGTGCTCTAACTGTCACTTAACATTGTCTATGCAAAAAAATTAACAGGACTTAAATAACTCCTCCCACATCATTTCATTTTGCAGTCAGTAGTGTTTTGCATTATCCTTGTGCTGCTATTTTCACAGTGGATGTAAAACCATAAATCTTCTGTCTCTTGAGTATCTACTTCCTTAAAAGCCAATTGAGGTGTCGGCCTGAGAAAAGTCACTTCTTGCGAATTCTCAGGTTTCTCACACCTCCCACTTCCCTCCCCGCAACACGGTGAGCGTCACATCTTTATGAGTGCTACTGTAAATCTATGACCAAACAAGACAGCAGAGCGGAGTGAGGAGCGGCGGAGAGGTGCTGGCGAAAGAGGAAGTACTAAATGCTTTGGGAACGGGGAGACACGCCGCCTCTTTAGTGTCCGTGACAGCAGCGCTCACCGACACCATGGAGATGATTAGTCTGGCAAAGATCTGTGACACCTTCCCCCAAGCCAACACTCTGTCACACACACACACACACACGCGCGCTCATACAGGCGTGAGCACACACACCAGTGCACACACCTCCTTGTGCCAAGGAGATGACACATCCTGTACTGTGACAGAGCTCTACATAATGCTTGCTACACACACACACAAGCTACCTTGGTGTATTTGGCTGAGTCTCTTTCCTCGACTCAAAGCTCCAGGGCGACGCAGCCTTCAGGGGTCACCTGCTTGGATAATGCTGACTGTCTCCCTGCCCGCCTCCCTTGATGCTCACACACACACACACACACACACAAACACACACCGTCGCACACACACACATATACAGCAGCAGCAGCTTGCTCAAATGCCTGACAGTGCCACTCCGCTCCGCTCCTCTCCTCCAGTGTCCTGCAGATACTCATCAGGAGTGTCAGGACACAGCAAGGTTAGTGGCCACTGGAACACACACACACACGCACAGACACAGACACACACAGACATGTACACACACAGGCATGCCTGTTCTCACACACATATACACACTTATACACACATGGGACAGCCACCCGCCCCCCTCAGGGTGATGAATGGAGGCTAAGATGCCCGTGTGTCTGGGGTGTGAGTGTGTGTGCATATCTCTGTCCACCGCTCGAGTGAAAAGGTGAGTCGTGAATAAGGAGCTTGTGCGCTCTACGTGTGTGCGCATGTGTGTGTTTGACAGCGAGAGAGAGAGAGAGAGAGAGCGAAAACACAAGCTAACCCAATTCCCCAAATATTGAATTCCCCTCTGGTGGGACAGAAGTGGATATAATTCATTATTTGGGCTGCTGTCGTCTCTGAAATACTGGCACAATGACCCCGGTGCGAGGGCAACTTTGTGTGTGAGTGGTATGTGTGTGTACGGGCATGCGCACACTTTTCCCAAAAGACCTCACTAACGGGCCGGTGCAGCGCAGCGCCGTAGCCGTTAGACGCAGGGAGTGCCGCATTACTAAGAATATTCCTGCATGGAATTTCTCCTGACGTTTTGACTATAAAAGGACAGCAAAACGCTGACTGCAAGGAGAACGCAATGTCAAGGAGAAAAGGGTATTGGTATTTCAGATCCTCTTGACTGAGAGAGCGAGAGAGGGAGAATGGGAGGGAGGGAGAGAGAGAGAGAGATGGGGAGAGAAGGAGGGGCTGAGAAGAGTCTAAGGAGAGAGAGCGCAGCGACAGAACAGAGGGAGTTATTCCTGTCCCGTAAGCCTTTGTTTTGTGAGTATGTGTGAGTTGTGTATGTGAGCGAGCAGCCTCCTGACCGGCAGTGAGCCTTAACTGTTTGCAACCCCTCCCTTGTCCCACTCTGCACCCCCCCCCCCCACTCCCCTCTCTTCATCTCTCTCTCTCTCTCTCTCTCTCTCTCTCTAGGGTCAGCTGTTGGGCCTTTGTTCCAGAGGCATTGTGGGGGATTATCCAGTGTGTCCGTTCATTCGCTCTGCTGTCCGGTAAATGGGGCCAATCGCGTGGCTCACAATCCTTCATACATATTTCATAGGGCTTTTTAACAACTTCTCAGCAGAGCCCAAAATTAAAGGACAGATGTACAAAGAGGGGAGGAGAGAGAGAGGGAGGGAGGAGGAGGCCGAAAAATGGTAGAGAGGGAGGGATGGAGAGTTGTGTGTGAGGAGTGACGCCTGGAAAAGGCAAACGAGGTGACAGAAAGTGCGTCCACACTAAGCTGGCTAAATTTTGTGACTTTTTTAAAAATCCCTGTTTTAGCGAAGAAAATTTTTCAAGATGACGACGCAAGCCTGCTCAGTCATGGTAAGGGGCTGTGTGGCAGGAAGTTTAAGATGACTATCGTGTTCGGGGTTGACCTCTTCACGTGTCACATACACGAACTTTCTGCTGATAAAGTCGTGCGGCGCTGTGGAAAATACGTGATTTTTGTTCTGCCAGGGAGAAGGTGTGAGGCTACGAGAAAGACAGAAAGGATGGAAGGTGTGTGTGTGTGTGTGTGTGTGGGGCAGGGGGTCCAAAAAAACAAAAGCGTTCATGAAAAGAGATATTGTTGTAGCTCTACCCCTGTGTAACACAATATGAAGAGAGGAAGGCAGAAGGAGAGAGAGAAAAGAACCAGCAAAAGGGATTGATCCAAAAAGCAAGAGGAGGCGTAAAGCTGGTCTCTACACATATATGTCCTGAACCTTTGCATTGTGTTGTTTGTTGGGTAAATATCAAGAAAGAAAGGGGGACTTCTCTGACAAGAGACAGCGATGAGGCAGTTAATCACTCTCATTCACTGACTCCCCCCTCTCCCTCACAACTCTCTCCCCCATTCTCTCCACCTCTCTCCATCTCCCTCTCTTGTGACAGGTTGCTTTGAGACAGAAGGATAAGCTCTTTTTCAGAGAGAGGGAATCGGATTTCCTGCTTTTTGATGAGATAATAAAATATGACGGAGGACAATAGGAGCCTGTGGACGGCTTGCTGGGAGCTATTCACTCCAGCAGCAGCCCCTGTCTTAAGACTGCTTAGACAAACGTTTAAAAAGGTAGCCAGAGGCCCGAGCCCTCAAATAAAGGCTACTGTTACACACACACAGTGTGCAAGTG
Organism: Scomberomorus guttatus; assembly: GCA_038419695.1. Lineage (NCBI taxonomy): Eukaryota > Metazoa > Chordata > Actinopteri > Scombriformes > Scombridae > Scomberomorus > Scomberomorus guttatus. Next base: position 14,997,362 of record CM076462.1, read on the forward strand.
TGTGTGTGTGTGTGTGTGTGTCTTTGCATGTGTTTCGGCAAAGCCTGAGAAATCTCTTCTCTCTCGGTGACTCAGGGTTGGCTGTTTGTTTGGCCAACGTGTTTCCCCCCCTTGCTTTTGGGAACTGTCAGGAGATGTATTGCACCTTCTATTTACACAGCGTTGGCCAAACAAGACAAGACCCTGGAAGATAAGGCTGCGTGCGTGTATGTGTGTGTAAATTGAGTGTGTGCGCTAGTGAGCTGTAGCCTTGAAGGATGAAATGCAGGGACACAACATGAGCCCCCACTGCCAGCCAGGTTAATTCCTAACCCCAACTCAGCCTGGGAACATCAACACTTCCCATGGCTTTTTTCGGTCACTGTAAACGTATGCGTGTGCGACGGGGAATTTATAGATTTTGTAGTGCGCCGAATCTGTGGTGGTGTCATCTGCCATTGATGTGTAATATGTATCTTTAAAGTGACTGTACCTTAAGATCAGTCTCACTTCTGCTAACAGTGAAACATATGTTTAAAAACTAGAGTTGAAACTGAAGTTGAGCAGGCTGGTGACATTTCAGTGAGTCAAGCCAGGGCTTTCCGAACCTCGAACACACACTCTCTCACAAACACACACAGGCCCCGGTGCCTCACGTATCTGCTCCGATCAATAATCTACAAAGGCCTTGATAAGCCCTTGGCCCACACTGTCACTTTAGGTAAACACAACCCATGTCCCCCTTCTTCCTACCCCAACCCCCTCTACTGCTGATAAGACTGTGCCATGGCTGAAGAGTCCAACCAACTGGTTACGAAAAGAAAGGGCAGAGTTGTAGTGGATCCTTTTTTTCCTCCGCTTTCTTCAGTTTCACAACATTACGCTTCTCCTAGATTCTCCTCAATTCTTCAAATATCTCATTCATGAAGTTTGTAACGCTGCTTAGGAGGCTGCTGGGACAGGAAACAGGCCTCAAAGCTGGGCAAACACCAGCCACCCTCGCTCCACTGATAGCCTTGAGAGCATGGAGCCTTGAGGGGCTGCCGTGTATACATGTACGTGTGTGTGTCGTGCTGTCTGGTTTGTGTATGTGAGCGTGAGCACTAGCGTCACATGGGCTCTTCTCAAGGTACACCTCTGCCGGGGAGTCAAGGACAGGACAGGGTCGAAGATGCTGATGGAGTTGCTCTCCTATCCCATCTTCCTCGCTCCTCCCTCTACTCTTCCTTGCCTCAACCCCCCACCCCTACACACACACACACACACACACACACAGGCTGTGAATTCATATCATGTCAGGGCCTCTTCTGACATCTCTTTCCTCCCCTTTGGTTTATAGAAATAGGGGGTTGTAACGGGGGTCCCGGCTTTATATGCAGCTGAGCCAGAATCACAGACAACAGACATAAAAATAATCTGTACACAGAAGCAAACAGCAGGGGAACCCAGAAATCACAGTACAAGCCCTTGTTTAGAGACTTAAAAATTCATTGTCTGAGCTTGGATAGAGGGACACAGGCTGAGAGAAAGCGATCTAAACGAGGGGGGGGGGGGGTCATGGAGTAGTGTAATGGGGCCTCTGGAGGTCAGGAAGTCAGCCCGGCTCAGGGAGGCCGAGAGAGCAGGAGGCAGAAGGGAAAGAAAGGAGCAAGGGAGTCTGGAAGATAGGAAAAGGACATCTGGAGAGGAGGAGGAGAACAGAGGGAGGGAGGGAGAGGAAGAATAGAAGGGTAGGAGGAAGGAGGGTGTGGGTGGACGGGGCAAACAATAAAGGATGGAGAGCAAGTAGCTGCGGCGAAGGAGGGAGGACGGATGGATAGAAGGAGATAGGAAGGAAGGGCAAGTTAGAAAACAAGATGGCAAGAGAAGAAAGAAAAATACTAAACTGCAGATTGGATTGAAGGAGGGAGATTTGGCATCAGCAGGGGAAAGGGGAAATGTGTGTGTGTGTGTGTGTGTGCTTTGACACATCTGCAGCTCTGAAGCACGCCCTGGTCATTTTGGCATGAGTCCCTTTGCCATGCTTCATTAGTCTCACACACACACACACACATGCGGAGGGAGACCAAAATGGTCCAGAAATAATGACATAATCAGCAGCTGTGCCACAGAGCAGGCTGCCCCTCACAAGGTGACCAGGGACAGAAGGAGGAGGGGAAGAAGGAGGGAGGAGAGGGGAGAAGGAAGGAGGAGGAGGGGGGTGTACTGATGAAAAGCGGGGAGGAGGGAGGATGAAGTGTTGGGGCGAGCACAGCGAGAGGATATATTTGTGTGTGTGTGTGTGTGAGTGTGTGAGCAGGTGAGAAAAGGAAAGAGGGGATCATGTAGTTCTTTATGTTTAAGTGATTCCTTGCTACCTCTGGTGCCCCAGGCTCTACACACAGCTCTGGTCATTTAATCAGAGCGCAGAATAAAGTGGCTTATTCTCACATACACACACATGTGCGCACACACACACACACAGACCACATGGTGAAGAAAAGACCTGTCAGGCTACGTCAAGCGGGGGCCCTCAATAGCCCCCGGCTATTCACTGAGAAGCAGATGATCCTGCTTTCCATTCTTTTCCTAACTCTTCTTACCAAGAGAATTAAAAAGCCATAACACAACTCGCAAATGACACTCAGAAGGTCCAGGGTAATATCTGAAGATTTGTAGAGACGTATCTATTGTTTTAAAGATCGATTGGGTACAGCAAACGCACTCGTGTTGTTACCGGTCTCTCTTTAAAGGGTCGGTTTTCACGCAAAAATCAATTTTCTCATTTACTTCTAGTAATATCTTGCCTTGCAGATGGTTTTGGTTTTATTAGCCCAAGTTTTGCTCCAGATAATCAACAAAAAATCAGTCTACAGTTTTCATTTCTTCAGTAGAAAGTTGTTGTTAAAAGTTTCACGGTTTGCTTGTTCAGTTGTTTATCCAGACAAACAAGGACACAGTCTCTCAAGAGACATGTTGCTGATGAATTTTTAAATGTAATTTTCCAATGTTTTGGGCACTAAAATCACCTCTATTGTATTAGAGTAAATCCAGATATCTTGAATGACATGAATATTTTAAAACCTGGACAGATGAAATCTGTTTTTTGTCATTTGTGTTAACTGACCCTTTAAGCCAATCAGCATCCCTTAGCTATTACTTCTAACATACTCATGACTACAGTATTGTGACATGTTTGAATAAGAGTACAAGTGTATCGTATTTTCTTATTGAACTCTGCGTCCCAGTCTATACTGTGTCATTTCTATACTGTCATGTGGCTCTATTGGGATTAACAGGTGCTCACATGTGCATGTGTGTATACAAAGACAGCAAATACTTGTACTTATTATTTGTTGCTGTATATGACAGCGTGCTGTGCGGCTGTAATATGCATACATGATAAACGTAGGGGAGTTTGGTGCTCTGAGACCTTTTCTCAATGGGTGAGAGAGACCAGGGGAGTGATGGGAGATACTGTAGGTACGAGGGGGAGAAAGCAGGTAAAGGGAAAAGTGTGTGTGTATGTGTGTGTTGTTGACATAAACCCACTGGCAAATTGTATTGGTGGTATTTTTGGCAGCTCTGAACCTAAATCTATACCGCCAGCTTTTCATCTCTCTCTCTCTGTCTTCTACCTTTTTTTTGTCTTCAGTCACTCTTCAAAGAGAACCCTAGAGCCTTTCGCTGAGAGCAGCACACCTGTGTGTGTGTGTGCGTGTGTATATACTTGTGTATGTTTATGCATGTTTACGTCCGCATCTGTATTTCTGTCTTTCCCTGTGCATCCAGTGCAACGGCTGTGACCTTTTCACCTCAAATTCCCTGAGGTCGAACCCCGGTCAAAGACACACACACACACACACCCCCGCCCCTCCACACACAAACACACCATCATGCCCTACGTGGTGAGAAACCCCAAAAAACAGAACAGGAATGAAGGGGAGAGCAAGACAGGGAGGGGAAAAGCAGGAGGAGGAGGAGAAAACAGACATTAGCCTCTCTGGGTGGAGAACAAATGGAGCCCCGAGAGGGAAGTGAAGAGGAGGAACAAGGGAGAGAGGGGGGAAGGAGAGGTGAAGCACACAATGCTATGGGGCAAGGCAGTTGGACAGACAGCATCTGCTCTCAGCTCTCTGTGGCTCTTGTAATGGATGGAGAGTGGGAGAGACACAGAGAGAGAGGGAGAGAGTGGGAAGGAGGGAGATGGAGAGACAGCGGCAGGAAAAGCAGGAAAGAAAGAGGGAGGAAGAGAGATAATAGAGGGAAAAGGCAGAGGACGCTTGAAAGGGAGGGGGAGAGCTGGGTAAGGAAACTCGCAACGGAAAAGTCAAACTTCACAAAAGTTTTCTGCCATTGTTTTGGTGTAAAACAAAATAAAAACACAGCTGATAGTTGTGTATCCACGGAAGGGCGTTATCAATTGAAATACAATGATGACAGATGGATGGACAGACAAAAGAGGAAGAGGGACAAAAGAAGTGAGACATTTTTCCAATAGGAGAAAGAGCAGCTGATAAGGGAGGACACACGATACCTGCGTGTGTGTGTGTGTGTGTGTGTGTGTGTGTGTGGACGAAGGCTTCTCACCGCTTTCTCTGGTACCTCCCTCTCACATAGAGATCATAGGGGCTTCCTCTTTTAAAACGCCGAGTTGTGTGTATGGATGGGTGTATGCGTGTGTGTGTGTGTGTCCTCTGTGGGAGGAGTGGTCACTGACAGAGGAAACTTGGCCTAGTCTGTCTTATGGAAATCTGAGAGTTTCCCAGAGCCATCATAAAACTGCCTCTTTATCAGACCCCACCTCTCCCTCTCTCTCTCTCGCTCTCTCTCCCTCTCCCTCTAACCCATTACCAGGTCACACACATTCCTGTCTTATGAAAGATGATGTGTGTTGTCATTGGGGGTTCAAAGACAGACAGAGGGGGGCTGCGGAGTAAAAAGAAAAGGACACTAAGCGAGAGTTTTCACTTGAGTCCTCACATGAAAGCGCTGCCTGCTCAAAGTCAAGGCTTTGGGAGGCCGGGTGTGTTTCGGAAGACTTTGATGGTGATGGACGGAGCGAATGAGAAGCGGAGAAGAAAGAGAAGAAGAGAGGGGATCAGGAGGGGGGCTGAGAAAAGAGGAAAGTAGAGCCGGGGTCTAGGTAATTAACGGCAAGCTCTTTAATTACCGCTGGTGTTCATTGTGCCAGAAGGAATGTGACAATTATGCCATTAAAACTTCCTAATGGGGGGAAAAAGCGAGGGAGAGGAGGAGGAGGAGGAGGAGGAGGGGGAGGAGGGTGGGGGGGGATAACGGAAGACATGCAAAAGAGGAGGATGAAAGAATGAAAGGATAGAGGCAACAGAAGGAAGAGAGAAACGACGAGAGGGAGTGAGGGAGGAGGGATATGAAAGGAAAAGGGGGAAACAATCGCGACAAAAGAGGAGCTGGGAGGGAGATGGGGAGCGTATTAGGCCAGCACAGTGACAGAGCAGATTAGCATCAAACAAGAAAGGCCACAGACGTGTGTGTGTGTGTGTGTCTACGTGTGTGTGTGCGATTACTGAAACAGAGGACATATTCATTCCAAAGACGCCACCAAGGTGGATGGAACTTTGATGATGCAGAATCTGGCAAAGGGAAAACTCACTGTGTGTGTGTGTGTGTGTGTGTGTGTGTGTGTGCGCTTGCTGAATCTGCGTAGGCTCCTGTTTCAAGTGGTGGTGCAGGCAGGTAGGGGAGGAAGAAGAGGAGGAGGAGGAGGAGGAGGTGGAGGAGAAAGGGGAGAGATCCACAGAAAAGGGCCTTGGGGGCATCCTGATACACATCCAGTACATTTCCATCTCCACATTACCTCTATGACTCACACATGCACACACACACACACACACACACGCACGCACACATATAAGACGGAAAAACATAACAAATGTGTCCATGCACATATATAATACACACAAACACACAAGTCCCACACAAACATCAAACAGCAAAACACACACAACCCACGCACCCGCACTCACAAACACACACGGTCGCACACACACAAATAACACCCACCCACACACACACACACACACACCAAAAGCCACACACAAACACTTACACGCAGAGTCTTCGTGCTCACCAAGGCGGTTGGTTTGTCAGGGGGGGTTAGAATTTGCATGGCTGGGCAAATTTTCCTTGTGCTAAACTCTAATCAGCTCCTGTATCTCTCAGACACCTGCCCAGCAAAAAAAACCTTAATATGCAAAACACCTTCCCTCCCTCCTCCACCCTCGTTCCCCCGCAGCAGCTCCTCGGCCAACAGAAGACTTATTCACCTGCCCTCTCTCACTCTTTTCCTCTCTGTCTGTCTTCTTGCAAATTTTCACATTTATGTATGCAAATAGGCTGTTCCCCTTAAGCCTGTTTCAACAGTAGCTTCCTGGTGCCAGGAGAAGAGTGACAGTCTTGTCTGAGGCGCGATGGGAAATTTTATACTTCAGAAAGACGCAAGGCGAAAAAGATGAGCCGCCGAAGTCAGTTTGGGCAGTTATGGGATATTTAACGTTCTTTTTTTTTCTTTTTTTTCCTCCTGTGTGATGTCACCCTGTCTGTGGTTATAGTTTGTTTTGTTTCACTTTTAAAAAGGAGAATACAGTCATTTAGAGCTATATCCTGCTGAGTTGTGTCTGCCGTCAGTTAAGATTTGGCCCAACTGTGCTCCAAGTAAAGCCTCCTGTAGTTAAAACATTTACTTATCATTAAGCTACATAAAAAGTTAAACCTACTATGAATTTAGCTGCTAACGATGAGCTTGTCAAGCTGTGTATTTTTAGGAGATTATTTCCCAAAAGGCACTTCCACTTCCTGTTGTGGGTGTCAGGTGATGTACCATAAGCAGAGCATAATTTGATATGAAAACGTAGAACGAGCTCTGATTCCAAGAACAGGAAAAAAGAAACCTACATGATTGGAACGAGAAAAAAAACACTGTTATTATCCTTTAATAATACCCTTCTTACTGTGGTACGCTTTAATTGTTGGTGGTGTGAAAATCTAAACTTTTCTGCGGCTGTTTAAGGTCACTCTAAATGAGTTGCTAAATGTAAAATGTCAGCGCAGGGTTGCAGGTAGGTGTATGAAGGGTCACTCTATTCTTGAATTAAAGAAATAATTCCTGCACCAGTCACGAGCCGCTGAACAGGAGGAATCGTGTCATTTTTCTTTGTGCTTTGCTCTGATGGACTTTGGGCTTATTGAGACCTCATATACAAGTGCTTCTGCCTGCCAGAGTCTTTCAAAGCCTCCCTTAAGAGGGTTGAAGATGGATGTGGAGAAGTGTGTGTTTGTGTGTGTGTGTGTGAGTGTGTTTGGGTGCACACAGAAGAGCCCCAGTGGACAAATAACAGACAGAGAGAGATAGACGGAAACCGAGAGAAAGAGAGTGAAGCACTTTAAATGTGAGCGCTGCAAAACTCCCACTGCTCACAAGGGCACTTCTCTCCTGCACGTCATCTCTCTTTCCCCCCCTCTCTCCTTCTACCCTTCTTTCTCCCCTTTCCATTCCCCCCTCGATTCCCTTTTTCCCCTCCTCCCTTCATCGTTTTCTCCTTTGTCTCTGAGCTCTCACCCTCTATCCCCTATCTATCCATCTCCCTCTTCCCCCTCTCCCCCTCTTTCTCTCCCCTTCCTCTCACTAAAACAGTAGGACGCTTAACCTTGATAACAGTGAGATTTTTTCCCCCTCAAAGTGACACACACACACACACGCACACACACACACACTGGAGAAGTGCTTTGCCAGCATGCCAGGCCGGTCCAAGGGACGGCTGTACCCTTCGAGGTGAACAGGACACTGGGAAATGCAGCAACAACAAAACACTCACACACATGCACACTCTCACATAGACTCGATCTCTCTAACAAATACACACACACACACACACACACACACTCACACACACACACACACACACACCCAGATCACTCTAGGTCCTTCTTAACACAAGCCTTTTAAAGGTCTATTGTCAGCTGACATTGAGAGAGAGCTGGTGATCCTGAAATGTTTCACAAACACACATTTACACGCTTACACACACACACACACACACACACACACACACATCTGACAACACACGTGCAGGTGGCAAAAGGAGAAGTGTGAAAAATGAAACATATTAAAGGTGAAGTTGCCTGCCGAGAATTTATGATTACAATATACAGGAAGAGAGTCCCACACACACACACGCATCTCACCACAGACCAGAGGAAAATGAGGACAGGGAAGTAAAATGTGGTTTAACTTTCTCAACCCCCCCCCCCCACACACACACACACACACACACAGACCACTGAGGGGAAATTGACAGTGAGGAAGAGGCAAGAAAAGCAAGGTGTCACTAAGGTTTCTTCCTCATTCGATGCGAGTTCCTGACATTTTAATGGCGAGAGCCTTCAGAGAAATCAAATGCCACCATATACATTATACTACTGTGTACTTCGTGTAGCAGGATGTATAAGAGACTGAGAACAGTCACAGTGAGGAGGTGTCAGAGAGGGCACAGTGAGACGGTGTCACACTACCCGTGTGCATCACAAGGTATCGGGTGAAATTCAACGTTTTGTTTTTTTTTGATACGGACTGCGTTAGCTCTTAGCTCCTCCTCTTAGCACGTGCAGCTCTCATGATTTGTTCAGTCGCTGAAATGTGTTTACCTCAAAGTCGTTGGCCTTGTTGTAGTGCATGTTGAGGGCTCGGAAGAGCTCGCAGTCGCGGCTGACACTCAGCTCCTCGACTCCGGTGGTGCCGTCGTTGATGGACTGGCGGGCAAACTTCTCCATCTGGATGTAGTAGAACTCCCTGAAGTTGCTGAACCATTTGATCAGCTGGGAGGTTATGCAGCGGTTAAACTGGAATAAGAGATGAAGGGGGAGTTAGCACTATTTAAGGTGTTAAAAAGAAAAAAAAATCTGTGTGCTTTTATCTTCAAATATCACTTGAAAGCCAAAGACATTTTGAGTGGACATAAATGGTTCCTGTAACTACAAAAAAACCCCAAACTCATGCAGCGTAGGAGGAAGACTAGCATGTCTAAACCTTATTAAGCCATAGATTTGAGTATGAGGGGAAGACGAGAGGGTGACAGCATGTCATTTCACATCAGGGAGTCGAGACGTGAGGCAATAACTTAAAAGAGTGCGGAGAAACCAGGAGAGAAAGATAAAAGACGAGAGCAAGAGAGAACACAGGTCGTGGAGTGAGGGAAGATAATAGAGACATTAAGTAAGACAGCGAGCAAGGAGGGGGGAGAGCGTGTGTGTGTGTGTGTGTATGTGTGTGAAGATTGAGGTTGTGTGTGGTTCATCTTCCCCACTGGGAGCAGACCTCCCCCCCCCCCCCCCTATCATAACCCTGAGAGTGGAGGGAGAGGTGGAGGGGAGGGGGCGAGACCGCAAACACATAATTGACCAGAAAAACGATTAAGTCATCATCTGAAGCGCCCTGGCCCGCAGGGGGCTCAAACATGTACTTAACCCCGTTCACCAATTACACCCTGATTCTCCTCCCCTCTCCGCACCTCCCAGGCAGGAAGAAAGGAGAAGAAAAAGAGCAAAAAATAAGAGAGAGAGAGAGAAAGAGAGAGAGAGAGAGAGAGAAAGACAGAGATGATAAGCTGTGTGGAGAAGGCTGTGGCTATCTGATCTGTGCCGCTCGGCTGGATTCAATAGGGCGAAGTAAACCTATTAAGAGCCTCAGCTGGTCCCGGCTCTTTTTCCGCCTGGTCTCAGCAGTGAAAACACACTGTCTAAACATCCAAATGCTAGATAAGGACCTCAGGGGCTCAGGATAGCTGCCTAGTCAAGTTACCCTGAAATGCTCTGGACCAAAAGCTTCACACTCAGATTGAACACTTTTACTTCTTTCCTCAGTGGCCCCCTCTAAATTACATCTCGCTTGCTTTCAAAATTCTGGCCTCTGAAAGCTTGGTATCCCCCAACCATCATCCACACCCTTCGTCCACACACACACACACACAAAGACACACACACACCAACATAGGCCTTCACTCCTCCCTCCCCTCTGCTCTTTTTGTGGTGCTGGAAGAATGGGGGGACAAAACGCTACTAAACGCTGAGCGGCGTGCTCGCTGGGGAGGCAGAGCGGTTTTGACATGGAGATTAGGCTCTGGCTATTGTTTGACAAAACACAGACACACACAAACATGCACACACACTCTTCGCGATCTGGGATGGTCAAACACACACCACACGCAAGCAAGCACGAGAAGATGGGAGGGCAAGGCAACGGAAGCAGAAAAGACAGGCAGAAAAGTTGACGAATCAGAGGAGGGGCGAATAGTTGGACCAAGGTGGGACGGGGCTAAAGGAGAAGGCCGTGCCTTTCTGGAATGATCAGCAGATGACATAATGGCGGAGTGCGAAAGAATAAGTCCGCTTGACATTGTTTGGCAGGGGTTTGGGAGGGTGTGTGTGCAGGGGGAGAGGAGGGGTAGCATGGTGGCTGTCCTAAAGTGCAGGGTGAGCATAAACGGGGAAATGAGGGAGGGGGGGGGAGGGAGGGAGGAGAGGAGGACGGGTGCAGGTCAGCGCCGTCGGACAATGGCGTTTTGCTGTGGGTGGGGGCAGAGGGTCGGAACGTGAGCAGTCAGCAAGCTGGGGTCGTGACATCGGAGCGTCAAACAAACAAACTACTGACACTTACAAATACATCGGCTGCACGGGGCTATTCTTAAACACACACAATGTAGCAGACAGTCGGAGTGTGACAGAGCACAAAAACACCATTTCACTCAAGTTGTGCCTCTCCAGTTACGGCGATATAAACCTTTGCCCCGATGTAAGATCAGAACAAGTCTTCCAGGGTGTGAATCTGAGACATTAGTGAATTGCTGGCCCCCGTGTATCCGAGCATGTGTGCGCACACGCATCTGCACGCGTGCAAGGTTGAGCGCTACATACGGAGATTAAAGTCGGCGAAAGAGTTACCATTGCTCATGCCGGAGACCTTTGGTGTCACTGCAGCCGAGTGACGGATAGATTTGTCACTTTGGACAAGGATTACTTTATTAAACCGTCAGCTCGGGAGAAGATGTATTAGGGTCTGTGCAACTGAACTGAACTGCGGCTCAATCACAGCACAGAGCACACAAAAGATCCAATATTTACTGTACGTACGCATACATGTACTAATTTCATTATATCCGCATCAATTTCACTCCACACACTCAGGGACTCAATTTTGGCAAGTCCCCCCGCAGCTTCCAGCAGTCTTGGTTCATTAAGTTGCTGGTGGGGGATACAGACCCCCTGATAGCGGCTAAGGACAAGAGTGTTCAGTGTAAAAGGAGGGAATCGGTTCAAAGGAGCACATCACTGCAGCTCCTTAATCAGAGTTGGCAGGGGTCAGCCAGCACAGACATGAGATGCAGCGAGGAAAATGTGTGTGTGTGTGTGTTCGCTTGGTCGACACACTGCGTTTGAGCATGTAAATGTGTATACGGATGTGTGTGTGTCTGTGTGTGTGTGTGTGTGTGTGTGTGTGTTTTGGTGTGTGAGTGTGCCTGGCTGAGAGGCAGATGAGAGAGAGACAGCGAGAGCGTGTTTCTCACACTCACACTCAAGAGCCTGTGAAAGGTCAGCGCTTAGTGCTAACAGCACAAGATAGAAAGTGACACACACACACACACACACACACACATGTTCTGCTCATGCACAGATGCATACTTAAGTCCAGAATAGGAAAACACTCAAGTATTCTTGGTCTAAACTATATTAGTCGCTTGCCAAAAATATTCAGTAGCTTTGACTGCACACTTCAGCTAATATATTCATATGCTGAATAAATTGGTTTTACAGTTTTGTCTTTTGGTTTGTTAGGATAAAAATGTTTAACTGAAAAGCATTTAAATGCAAAGCCAAAGTGTGTCTCTGGCCAACACTTTCTCTGACATAGTGGTCAACAATGGAGCAGAAAGCACACAGATGACCTCAGAGTGCTAAGCTACATCCAGAACAACCGGAGAGGAGAGCAGAAAGACAGAGAAGCCTGTACGGGCCTCCCTCTCTCTCTCTCTCTCTCTCTCTCTCCCTCCCTCTCTCGTAAGCCCCTTCACAGTCATCAGGGCTTTCCAACGTTTCCTGTTTTCGCAGGGGTGAATTGTGGGAGATAATCTCCGGCTGCCTATTGGCTGACTGCACACAAAAAGCGGCCCTGGAAAGCGGGCTTTTGTTACTGCGGCGACTCAAATCCAGCGGCTGGCTTTTCTTTCTCCCCGGCCCCGCCGAGGCACACATACCATGCCACACCATCAGCGAAAAAAAGAAAAGAGAAGGAATGACATATAGAAAAGGGAAAACCCTCCTGACCTCCGTTACTCTACAGCACATGACTGGCCCAAATACTGAGGCTCGTAGCTAAAAGAGCGACAGAGTGATAGACAAAGAAAGCAGGGGATGTGTGTCAGGCTGTTTGCTTGAAATGAGAGGAAAATATATATCCACAGTATATAAGTGACCAAACTGGCTATAATTATCATACACACTAAATCTGTTTACATAGGCAAGAACTTTAGCTGACTTTATTAAGTAGTATCTTTATCTAATCTGTTCATTAATCTGTTATGATTATTCACCATGCATCAACACAATATCCGCATTAATAATGAGATGTCTTAAAGCTTCTGGGATGATAATATAGGCAGTCATTAGCAGCCCCAACAATGGTATTATGACACATCTGTCAAAACATTTCAAAAACACCAAAAGTCAAAATAGTCACAATCGTCTTAAAAGGAGCTTAATCAAGGGGGAACAACAGCTACAGCGTCCCACATTGTTAGGGCAGCCCACTTCCCACATTCATTAGGTTCTTGACAGTCAAGACCTGATTAGTCGAGACCTGATTAGCCTTCAAGACTTTTGTCTGAGGACAGCCACTCGCTAAGAGGCCGCGCTGGCTGAATCTAATTAGTCGGTCTCATTCCCATACATGTCTACTAACTTACAGCTTGAGTCCATTGTCCTCTGCTGCAAACAAAAACAAACCAATGTGACTCATAATCCCCTTAACTATCTTGACCTTGTTTAAGTATTTGATGAGACCATTCATGATGAGGCCACCTCCTTAGGAATTATTAGTCAGTGAAACAAAGTGGTTCAAACCTTTAGTAGTAATTATTGCTGTAATTGTTCAACAGCAAAAAAAACAAAAACAATGTCAAATCAGTTGGACGCTGTAATATCAGAGGAGTTTTCTAATGAAACACCATTTACAGGTGCCTCCCTGTTTTGCCAACATTTTCATTCTAACCAATGATGTGCTAAGAGAACGTCACGTGACCCGTGAGTCATGGTTGGTGGCGATGGCATCCAAGAGGGGGCAGCTGGGAGAAAAGGGAACCTTTATCTTCTGATTTGAATAAGATGGCCTGGATCTGTCACAGTGTTTACCCCTCCGTATGGTCCGAGAGGGGCACACACGCAAAACAACAACACCACCACCAACAAACTCGGTCGTGCACACTACAACGGCCATTGTGTTGTTGTTCTTGTTTTTTTGTGCAGCTTACATATTGTGCTTTGTTTTCCAAATTTACTTCATTAAACTCCCAGTGGAGATAACGCTCATCCTTGCCATGTTCCCCTAAACCGACTGTTTCTCTCCCCTCCCTCTATAAAACCATCCTCCCCACACCTGCTCAGATAACCACTCCTCTGTCTCTAGGCTCCATCCTCCTCTCTGCCCTCTCCACCCTTCCATTACTCATCCCGCTCTTTATCTTTAGAATACTCATAGGCTCTCCAGCTCCCTCATGTAAACCCATTCAACTTCCTCTTCTTTCATCTTTTGCATAAAACCATAACTTGGTGAGGGAAAGGGCCTCATTTCAAGACAGACAAGCATACACTGTTCATGGTAACTGAAGCTGGCACATCACAATTAATAAATCAAACTTCCCCTTTTAAAGCAGGTGCGTTGGCAAAAGCACGAGGATGAAATGCGGCAAAAGAAAAGAGGTAAAAGAGTGCTATCTATCCTTACACTTGTTACACACAGCAAAAGCAGTCACCATGTAAAGACGATTATGGTAGAACAAATGAATAAAAATAGCAAACAGACCAGAGACAGTCACAGAAATGTGGACCAAAATAAAAAAATATTGGAGGATATTCAGCAACATTTTTTGGCAAAAATTGTAAAGTAAAAGAAGTGAACATGTTGTCTCACCTTGACATCAGAGAAGAACATCTTTAGCATATTAGAGCTCGGATAGCGGGTGTAGAAAAACATGAGCTTAGCCTTCTTCAGATGATTCGGGGATAGACCCTCCTGGATCTGAAAATAGCTACCATTAAGGATATTAACATTTGTTTGGAAGGAAACAACTTATGATAGATGAAGCAAATGTAGCAACAGATATTATCACAAATGCAATATGTACCCGCCAATAATTGGCAGTAAATTTGGCAAGAATTGATCACTTGGATTATGGGTAACCAAATTTCCTTTCAGGCATGAATGCAAGGTTGCTGGAGGGGTGGGGGGGGGGGGCTGAAGAAAGCGAAGTGCACCAAAGCAAAACCATTTGCTTGCAATTAGCATCGTCCGTATCAGGTGTGAGAGCGTCACGGTAAATAAAACGCTGGCCAGCACTACAGCCGATGCTTTTACATAAGGAGGCTCATTTCACAGTCAAAGTAAGCAAACGCCTTTGCCTACACCCTATGTTAACCTCCACCCAAAAAAAAAAGGAGGAACAAAAAAGAAGACATTTGCATATCACAGACAAAGACAGCAGTTAATGCCAGTGACGGGCAAGAAGGCCTAATGGTTTGGCGACAACACATGCCAAGACTGAATATGACTGTCTGATGTTGGCTTCATATCAGTGACAAAACAAGGTCTAGGAGATAGTCCCAAACAACAGCCCAAGCGACACAAAAAAACCTTCTCACGCTTACACAGGCCATATTCAAATACATATCAGAGGCCTTGTCTTCCTAATGGATCGCTTGGATTGAACGGCAGAGGGGATGGAGATGGGCTGGTGGGGGCACCTTGAGGGATAGCATGGTTCCAACCTTCAATTACATCCCCCTCCTCCTCCCTCTGCTCCACCCCTACTTCCCCCCCCCCCAGCCTCTCTGCCGCTGCCAAACCCTTGGAGGAGCAAAAGAAGGAGGAGGAGAAGGAGAAGAGGGGCCCTGAGGCTTTGGACTCAGCCAGTGATGAGGGGACTGAAACACATCTGCGCCACCGAACGGCCCAAGCCATTTCCATGGTGAATTAACAGCCGTTTAATGCATCTGATAATATCAATCTGGAGGATAAGACATTGAAAAGGGAACGGGGATGGGGGGGGTGGGCCGCATGTTAAAACCTCAGGCTGTTTCAACAAGGGTTTTCATCAAGCTGAAGCAAGACAGGGCTTTAAATGACACAAAAGATACAGCCCTAAGTTTTCATGAAGACTATTTACACTTGAGTGGACAAAATACATTGCTTGACATTATTTATGATCTACTCGGGTGGCTATGATCGTTAAAATCAGTCAAGTGTCCAGATGTAGCTGTAACTATAGAGTGGGAAGAAGGCATCAGCTGCTAGATTGGATTGCCCTTGGCCTCAGGGTTACACAGCAAAGCCAGCAAATGCTGAACCATGCTGGGCTGGCTCCTTAAAGACCCTGTCTACTTTGTCTGATTCAGTGAGAGAGAGGGAGAGTTTGTTGTATACGCGGCGAGGGTCTTGTGGGGGAAACCCTGGCAGACTGGTGTTACTCTGTCAGGCCTGGCCAAAAGAGCAGCACTTCACTCTCCACACCACACCATCTGCTCCAAGTGGAGGGGATACAATGGATCCTCAGACAGAGCGAGGGCGAGACAGAGAAAAAGAGAGCTCTTTTTTTTCAGTAGGGCAAGGTGGGATTTGTTTGCTGTGAAAGCTCTGCACTTAAACTTTTTTTTGTTTTTGCTTTTTCAATTAGGATTAGCATCGCCTTCCCTTTATCATTGAAATTAAAAATGATTTTAAAACAAAGACGTCGAGGTGTTACCACTGCAGTCATAAACACAATATCACCTCTCTTCCGTTGACAATTAAGAAGCTTCATATCTCCTGATGAGACATTTTCATCTCCAATTCACTCACAGCTTGCAAATGTAATTGTGATTGGACTTAGGGGTGGCGTGCAAGGCTATTATTTTGTCATGATGGTGCACTCATACCAGCTGGCCCACTGTTCTCCTGCCACATCTGACAAGACATCATCATTCTCACAACACTTCCCCAAAGCCCAAAGTCATGAGAGGAAAATAGCTGCTCCACTTCCTAATTCCAGGTGTAAGGACAAGAATATTTGGAGTCGGACTGAGAACAAATGAGGAAATTGATAGCAGCCATCTGCTCCACAACGTTGCCGAGAGCTGGTGAACTTGAACACACCTCACAAAATGTCTGACAAGCTGTCTCTGACTTCTGAGGCTCAGAAAAAAAAGAAATCTACACAAATGTCAAAAATTCTACATCAATAGAACCAGCTATAAACCCACGGAGAGTACAAATGGAAAGTACTGATTCATAAATATACAAATTATAATTATAATGTACACAACTATATCTTGCAAACTTTGTTCCTAAACCTGTGGAATAAACTCCGGGAATCAAGAATAAAAGATGAAAATAAAAAGCCCCCAACAAGAACACATGTGGACATATTGTTCTGCCTATTCTTTCCATTTATGGGAGTACATCTGTTAATGCCCTGAATTTATAAATGCTACAATGAAAGCAACAGCATCTGGCATATGTGGTTATCGTTTGATTGTTTTCTACTTTCTCTCAGTCTCTGTATGTCTCTCTCTCCCTTTTCTCTTTTCATCCCTCCATCGGGAGCCTGTAGAAGCAAAGGATTATGGATCTCTGGAAAGCGTTCACCCTTGGGTCAGAAGACAAGACAAGGCGAGGTAATGAAAGATAAACAGCTCGCTGCAAACACCTGTTAACGTCCGCTTCAAAGAAAAGACAGGGAGGAGGGGGGTTTGCAGGGAGGGAAAACAAAAAAAGAAGTATTTGGCTGCCAAGCAACAGCCGAAGGGCCCCCCGGGCTGTTGACAGATCTTTATGAAATGAAAAAAAGAGAAAAGAAACGACAATGATTGTGGGCTTTTTACAACAGCGATGGATGATAAGAGGAACACAAGAGAAAATACAAGCAATCATAAATATACATCTTTACTGAGTCCTCAGGCGAACCTTTTGTGACATGCACACGCACACAAAAAAGGCTCTGCACTCAGGTACGCACAATAAGAAAAACAAGGCATCCTTAGTGTTAAACATATTCTCTTAACTAATATACCACAGGTAAAAAGCTGTAGGGTTAATTTCTTTAGCTTATAATGAATGTTAATGACTTGAAGACAAAGCTTTCTAAGGACAACCAGTGTGACACGAATCAAACTTTCATAAGGGTTAAGGGGTGTTGAATACTTGGGGGACTAAGGAGGTATGGGGGAAACAGAGAAGGGACTGAATGTATCAGTTTAAGCTATTAGTCCCGAGTCCCCGGGGGATTCAATTTGAGCCTCCCATAGGGGATAGCCTTTTTATCCGCAGGGCATGATTGGGGCACACTGGGGTTAAACTATAAGGGAGGCTATATAACACTATTGTGTGCCAAGTTTCGGGATGGTATCTCCCTCCTTGTTCTTTCAGGCCATTTTTTATAAAAAGGAATTGGGGCAGTAAATGTCGTGGGGACCTAATCTTCGTGAGTAAGTGATATGTGACAAGAGAGCTTTTAAAGCACTTAGGATTGAAGATGTAAGAAAGGCTGTGAGAAGGAAGAGGTATGAGTACAAAAATAAATACAACAATGCAGTACAATGGAGAAGAGAACAGCAGTGGGAGGAAAAGTGATTCATCAACAATTTCTCAGTTTCTTAGGCTAGTCTCACAAAGATTTGATTTTTAACTCTTTGAGGTCCAGATTCACACCTGTCCATACAGTTACCGTCTGAAATCAGATTTTTCCTGGCATATACAGGCATGAACTAACACCACAGAGGGTTAAAATAGCCCCCTTAACACACATTTACACACACACACACACTCACCACCCAGAATTTTTAAAGGATACATTGCTGCCTGAGTAGGGTGAGATGTCAGCCATGTCCTGGAGATCGCTGCACTCAGACTTGATGAGGGACAGGGAGAGTCCCTCAGCCGTGCTGCCAGGGTGTGCTGGTGAACAAGAGCGATGGTGGTGCCCCAGGTGGTGACCTGATGCCATCTTGGTCCTCAGGCTGGTGGTCTCCCGGGACAGGTCCATGGAGTCTGGTGAGGAACGCTCCTTGCCTGGGTAGCCACCTGTGGGTCCACCCAGGGGACTCTGGAAAGGGTAACCCATGAGAGGCAGGGGAAACGGGTGTCTGAAGGATGGGGGGCTGAAACCCATAGAGGCAGAGAGCGAGGAGGGATGAAGGGAGGGATGATGGTGACCACCATGGGCACCCACAGCTGAGGACTGGTGGTGGTGCTCACTGGGCGTCTTTCTCACGACTAAGGGCAGCGCCTCGGTTTGGTCATTGGCGGCACCTGGCATCCCGGGCATGCCAGCAAAGGAGTCTAGTGGATTGGGAATGATGACATCACCGAAGCACTGCAGCCTCTGGTTGGCGGTGTGGAAGTTGGGGTTGTCTCCATTGACAGCGGTGGGAAACCTTTCAGGAGGTATGGAAAGTGGGGGGAAGGCTTGCTGGGGTGTGGGGCGTGGAGGCTTGGCAAACACCTTAACCACTGTGTCCACCACCTGGGTCATGGCTGAATTGAGTTCCTGCTTCAGTGTTTCTGCCAGCTGTTTACCTTCAGCATGCATGGAGGAGCCTGGACCTCCCTGTCCTTTGCTCCGGCCGAGCCCCTCTCTTCTTGGCTTCTCTCCGTCCGCCAGCAGAGCCTGCTCCTGAAGCAATGCCCGTGCCCTGTCTAGGAAATGGCCTGGGTCCAGGTCAGACATCTCATTGTCAGAGCGCAAGTCATCTCCACCCCGATCATCACCGCCGGTGTCAGACCTGGCTGGGCTGTCCTCGGACATGTTTCCTATGTCATTATGGAGGTCGTTGTGGAGGTCGTTGTGTTCCGAGTCATCGGTTGAGTCATAGATCTGAAAGAACTTCTCCTGTAGCTGGCGTAGCTGCTTCTGCATGTCCTCCAGCTGCAGCTTCAGTTGCCGTCGCTCCTCCTGTTTCTGTTCCTTCCTCTGGCACACCAGCTGGGTGAAGCTCTGCTGTTGCTGCTGAGGCAGACGCTGCTTACGCTTGTTCTCTCGGCTGCTACTGCTGCACACCTCACCTCCCCGTGGGCTGCTGGGGGCCTGCTGCTGAGACTGAGGAGGTGGACAGTCTAGCTCCATTTCCCGTTCCCCATCCATCTCATGGTCACGCTCATGGCGGGAAGCAGGTACCACCACACTGGGTGAGTGGCTCATACCACGAATAATGTTCTCTACACGGGCTCGCTTGGCACGCAGGTGTTCATCATTGAGACGTTCGATGTCAAAGGTGCCCAGGCCAGGAGGACGGCCAAATGGTGACAAGCATTCCTGAGGGGTGCTGTCTTGGGAGGAGTTACTGCAGGCATCCTCCTGGGGAGCATCTGAACTTGCATTGGAGAGCCCTGAGCCGGGGAAGCCGACATCCCCTCTCTCACCTCTGTCCCCTCTTTCTCCCCTTTCGGGTCCTCCTCCATTTTTAGCCATGTTATTCTTGAGAAGCTGGGAGATAATGGTGGTGCCAGGGAAGGGCATCATGGTGTCCTCGTACGAGTTGGCTCGCTTCAGTAGCTTTCGGAGTACATTGGACTTGGACTCACTGTCGCTAGCTGATACAACGCCAGGCCCACCATGTGGCTGCACTACAGAGCACTCCATGGAGTCGGTGTCTGATCCGTGGTGAGAGTGGGAGCTCAGAGAGTTCATGGCACTGAAAATGGCTGCTTTGGCGCGGGCAATGTTATCAGTGGTTGTTGTTGCTGTGGAGGAGGCTGTGCTGCCCACGGTTCTCTTAACACCAATGTCCACACGTCTTCGCTTGGTCTGTCTGTTCAGGAGGGAGTCGCTGTCATGGTCCGGCATCACGGGTTGCTGCTATTGGGCCATATCCCACAAAGCCAGTCCTCTAGGATCAAAGCCTCTGAGTACCTGTAGGCAAAAAAAAATTACAGATGCATGACTCACCAAAAGGAAAAATATTTTCAGAATCTAAGTCCCTCACTTACTCAAGCAGGACATGGCCTAAACCACTTCAGTTTAAAAACTAAATCTAAATTAAACAGAAAGCTTGAAAGTTTCTGAGTGACTGAAACATTTAAAATCCTTCTCCCTCAAGAGAAATGCATTAGCCTACGTGCATGAACATAAACTATAGGATTTTGTCTAAAACCAGCAATTCCTCCTAATGTGTTTCTACAAGAAAAGAGACATCCGTGATTACATTTTGGCAGTAAGGACCAATGACAGAGGGGTAAGGGGAACAGGCAAGATGGGGTCAAAATTAGGCCTTTGCTCGACATTCCAGGGCAAAGTCCTACATTTTATCCTGTCCCCCGTTACATGCCGCGCGACACTGAACCAGTTCCCACGGAACACAAAGCTGCATAAAATTATGATAATTACTTAAGTACTTGTCCTCATTTCCATGTTTGTGCAGTGTGAGCCAACATGGGAGCTATTAACTCACAAAATAAAATAAAAAGAAATAAGGCTAAGATGATCTAAAAAAAAAAAAAAAAAAGTGGTGTACAAAGGGAGGCAAAGCACATTATACATGTCATTATAGACCCTGTGCTAAATCCTATTCAGGAAGTGAGGTCAATTCGACAAGATATTCTTATTTTAAATCATGTTTATACGTTGCGTAAATTCAAAATGCAAGTCCTGTGTTCACATTAATCAATATGGCCATCATATCTTAAGCAACGGGCAGAGTGACACATAAAAGAAACACAAAATAGGCCTATTGATTTTGGTGCCAGCGTGAGCTCACTTCTGTGTTTTTTGTTTGTCTTTTCATCTGGCAAGGGCAGTTAATTCTGCTCAAATGAATAGGTCACAGAGGTCAACTCTGGCAAGGAGCAACTTAAAGCGCTCTTACAAAAACCCTAATGCCCCTCTGAAAGCAAAACGTTTTGTCAGTACAGGCCTGCATCAATAATGCTATGTAAGCAGCGGTGGCAGTGTCTTAGTCGGAGCCATATCAGATGCGTCCAATCTCAAATGCAGTGATATTATCAAATACAATTCAATATATACGCCTCTCCTTAAAATATTAAAATCTTTCTGAAGATAGTAAATTTAGGAATTTGGCATTTTTTTTCGTATTACCATAAAAGGCAAAGGCGGTGTAACAAAATTGCATTTTTCTTTATACACAAATGTCAGTCATTATTAAGACTAACAGGAGCTCAAACAAAAATAATAAAATATTCTAAAAACAGTATTATTTCCTTGGTTTAAATTTTACAGGCGCCTGCAAATATACTCAAATGTTACACTGTTTAAAAGTGACTGAAAGACTTATTTACACTTTACAAAAATGTACAGTTTTGAATACAAAGATGTCAAATGACTGACTCGGATCCCTTGTCTGATTTTCTAATAATATTTTACATATATCTAACAAGTTGTTCAAAGACTTCTCCTTTGAAGGCTCAGGTTCAGTGGTGGCTGAGGTGCACACAGCATGGAGAACTCAACTCCTGTGTGATTTAAAAGCATTTTCTTGGACTGATTATTTTGCTGGCTCTAACGTGAAGAAAATACGTAATCTTAACATGATAATTACCAGTGAAAAGTCGTTTTAAAAAAAAAAAAAGTTAAAGGCTTCTTGTCACTAAGCCTCATAGACATATACACACTGTACACACACACACACACACACACACACACACAGACACACACAACTTTGCGGTTGGCTTTGTTAGAAGCGGTGTGGTGATGCAGCAGACAAGTGATAAGTGATGTATTGGCGCTCTGGAAAAAAAAAATAATTGTAATTTTGTAAATCGACAAGATTAAACAGTTACAGCTCAGATTAATAGAAGCACAGGTCGGTTTAAATGTTTTCCCCTTGAAGAAACACTAGTCTTCTAAAATAAACCCTCCCTGATAAATGGCTTTAGCCCAAGTCTCGACAGCCACGTCCAACAGCTCAGACAGGAGGTGATACGTCTCCAAGAAAAAACCTTGACTTGATCGTCTCAGGATCTTAACAATGACTCTGAAATAGTCACCAGCACCTGTCTTTTCCGACGGCGCACCTGTCTCCTATTGCCCATGCGCACTCCCTCTCTCTCTCTCTCTACAAAAAAAAACCCTTTCAACAATTTCAATCAACTATATGAACAATGAGCTATAGATCTTCACTCCAACTTTTACACCGCATCTATTATCCTCCTTCTTTTTAAACCTCTTAGTTTATAAGAAACATGAATAAAAACATAAGAGAAGTTCAGGTTTGAAACTTGAATTAAAACACTGGGCTATACTTGTGCAGTAACTTCTAAGAGTTAAATGAGAGTCCGCAAACATTTTTCTGCGCGAGAAATAAAAAAAGTGAGACCTGGCTGCTGCTTCGAGCATTTTGTTGCAAATGACAGACGAAATCAAAACCTGTGACAGACAGAGCTGCGTACACTCTCCCAACAATACAGACAGCGCTTTAGCACAAATGTCCAAATGTGTTGCCACCGAGGAAAGACAACACAATCACAAAGCAGGAGACATGACAAACTCTATAAGTGCCTGGACGCGGATTTAGTGTGAATGAAGAGTCTCGTATAAGGTGTTAAAGCCTACAGGACAAAGACAGTATGAGTTAAGAGCAAATTGACGGTTTTCAACACGCACAGGAGACGAATACAAATAAATCTGACTAAAACCAACACGTTTTAAAATCACGTTTCCCGTTTGCAAAAAAAAAAACAAACAAACAAAAAAAAAAACCTCACGCTTCCCAAACTTACTTCGCAAAGTTGCAAATCAATTTGATCTCCGCTTTGATGAGGAAGGCTGGGCTACCGTCCGCAAATCATCCTCGCAAAAATACGGGCTGCTCACGCAACTCTTACCACATATCAAGATGAGGGAAGCGATACAGAGCAAATAATGTCGTATAGGTATGATTAGCTGTTGATCACAAGAATATATTTCCCCGTTAACGATGTTTGATTTGTTTTGTTTTTTTTTTTCCGCCCACCGTGCGCAGGCGAGGCAGAACAAGAACAAGAGAGGGAGGTATCCGAGGACAAGGTTACTTACCCTTTAGATGAAGAGGGGGACAACCTGAACTCCTACGGCAAAAAAAAAAGAGAGAATATACGCGGAGAACGGCAGATTGCTGGATGCTGGGATAAGAATTTCTCAGAGAAGGAAGAGCTGGAATAAAGTCAGCGACGCGAGCGAAAGGAACAAAATAGGAAAATATAGAAGATGAAAAGAGCTCTTGCGCGTCGGTCTCTCCCTCTATCCTCTGCTGTAACTAAAAGAGTGAGAGACATAGAGAGAGTGCAAGAGAGAGAGAGAGAGAGAGGGAGAGAGAGAGAGAGACGCTGTGTGTGTGCGTCTCCGAGGCGCACTGGATGCAGAGGACTGGATGCTGGAGCGCTCCTCCGCCACTAAGATTCACTTTAAGACGCGGCTGAAGGAAACAGGAAGACGTGCGCGTCATGAGCGGCGTGATGTAACTGTCGCAACCTACCAATAAGAACCGTCCGTCCGGTCCGGAGGACAACGCACTGAAGTTGACCAGAGAATGGGACTTGAGCATGCAACTAAAGAGAGAGAGAGAGGGGGAAAAAAGGAAATACCACTCTTACTAATCATTTTCTTCCCAATTCACCGACTGCGCGAGTAAGAATCGTTACGCACTTTGACATTACACTATGCCGCAATAAAACACACACTTCTTCATGTTATTTATTCTCATATTTAGTCTTAAATGTGGAAGTTTCAACAATAAATGGAAAAAGGCTCAAAGCTGCTCGATTCCAATATGTTTTAAATAAAGTGTCAATACTTTTGAAGAACGTCTGAATAAGAATAATTACGATAATAACTGCTGAGAAAATTCATAAAAGAAGTCTTTGAATTTTGCAGCGACATTATTTAGCACTGTTGTAGATTTATTTAATACATTTAAGTGGAAAAAAACGCATTTTCACATGAATGCAGTATGAAATAAATTGTTATGGCAGATCATTTCTGTGCCGTTTTGATGCAAATGTTTTTCAGACATCTTCCAGCCTTCCGTGTTACAGTAAAATCGCAAATTAACAGTCTGTTTTACAACCCAAACGACTTTTGCATGTTTCCTTTATGTGTGCGTGTTATGTTTAGGAGAGTCTGTTAAAACGCATTAACATTCTTTCAAGCTCAGTCATTTTTAACGATTACCAACTTTGAGGTTTAATATTTTTCTGTGTCTAAATAACGATGCAAAGCGTATTTATATTTTAAACATCAATATGTACAGGAAAAAAAAAATCTGCAAAGACATCTGGTACATATTTAGATAGACCTTCTGAAAGGGACTTACAGTAGTGGGTCACTTGGGTATTGGAGGTTCAAAGTGGCATGTGGAAATATTTTACGCGCAGTGAGTTTCTCATTGGTTACAGCAGAGTCTGATTTATGAACAAGCAGAGCAGCACAGAGGCTCACAGCTTTGCTTTGGAATTTAGATTATCCAGGGAAGCCAATATCTGAGGAGAGCTAAACGTCTCTTTGTGAAATGCACTGTTAAGAGCCGAAAATCATCATAAAAAAAAAAAAACGTCTGTCACTCGGATCCACAGCCTGCCACTAAAATACCCCCGTGCGTAAAGATTGCACGCTCATCAAAAACGATTATTAAGTGTGTTATAGATATAAAACTCTCAGTAAACGGACAAAACAAAAAATGCACCTGCATTTGCAGCTCTAAAGAGTTTCAGTAAATTATTTGACAATTCTCCCTTTGAAACTTCTCCACCTGTAACACTGAAGCCTGCGGACACTGACATCTGATCCTTTCCACAGCAAAACCTGTTTGACGCTTCTGATTTATGAAATGATGACGGCTGCTCGTCCTCATTCTTACAAATTGGATACTTATAATTATACTCCAGTTTTTGCGCTGTTTGAGCCTTCGACCTTTACAACAGGTGATACACACAATTTGTCCACGGATATATTTCGGATATGATTGTTGTTTTGTGCCATTGAAATTAATCTTTATGCAGGAGAATTATTTATTTAATCGACTTCAACAATAATTGTGGATAACAGAGGTCACATTTGGGCTCAGGCTGCATTCCTGCAATTAGAGAATGCGTAAAACTCCCTTTAAGTACATGCAAGAAATTACCTTTAAATGTATTAAATAAGAAACGTTAAGATATTATTATTAATGTCGTTATTAATGTGATTAATACTATAATAATTATTATTAGTATGTTACATTTATTCGTATGATTCAGCTGGGTGTAGACAGTTAAAAAGTTTTTTCATGCGCTTGGTTATCAAATGAGCGTGCTTTTGCCTTTTTTTTTCTCCTCCAGATTTTCACATAGCATCCATTTGTTGCACGTATAATCTTCTTTTTTTATCCTCTGCACAAACAGGATCCTAAAGTACTTAACGAGAAATCTTATTTTCCATATGCCTCTCTGTCAGGTGCCAAAAAGGAAAAGGCGAGTCTCTTTTCCATGTCGCAAGCAAGTGTTTTTTAGGACGAACGAATTGCAACGAAGTCAGCAAAGTTTAGTGTCTGGAGTGTCTTTTCCAAAGCAGGTGTCCCGGCCCCCTGCTCCCTAACTGGCCTGTGGCTGATTTGGCCTCGGCTCCCCTGGGAGCCGTCGGTGCGCACACAGGCTGGAAAAACAGGCCGGGACATTAAAGAAACCCGTGTTTGGAAAAGGAAGACTCGGATGAGGTGTAGAGGAAACGTGTTGGTTAACACCGGCTGCTCTTATCGCGGCCCATTCCAGGTGGATCAACCCATGCATTTATTCCACTCTTTCCCCCCTCTTTTGGGTCGAGTGTGACACACCTCGATGCCCAAGACTGATAATGCGCTCTGGCATTACGCACTGATGGCTGAAGTTATTGACATATTTATTAGAGTTGGGCCCAAATACAAAAGGAGGGAGGCAGTGAAAACAATATTTCTCCCAAAGGTGTTATAAAGGTACGTTTTTATCACTTTCTGACCACAATTAAGAGGTAATAAGTGCGCGCACGCGGTGATGGTATGCCGGAGTGGAGAGGAGCCAGTGTCCTATTTTTCCTCAGTATTAATTTGGATTAACGACGCTTCAAGACTCTTATTATTATTATTATTACTATTCTTCTTCTTCTTCTTGTTATTATTATCATTATTATTATTATTATTATTATTGGGTTTTAAGACATTGTCTTTTGGTTCATTTTAGGGGATAATTTAATGCAGAAATTCAACAAACAAATTGAGTTTTGCTGACTTTAAGTTACATGAATGATTATTGAAAGAATTAATTTTATTCGGGGAGGAACCAATCTCTTGAGCCGCAGCAGTTTTAAAAATGGCCTCAATCAGATAATGACTTGATGAGCTCCTACAACAGCTCCATTTCTTTTCACAGACACAGTTTTTGAGAGAAATAAGAGAGAGAGAAAGAGAGAGAGAGAGAGAGAGAGAGAGCTATTTGCGAAAACACAAGCAGGGAGAGATGGTAGCGCTAAAAGCTGTTTTGTTCCGGAGAGGTCTCCGGGTCCCTGAATAAAAAGGTTTATGAGACGAGAGGAGAGGAGAGGAGAGGAGAGGAGGATGCAGGATTTGTCCGAGTGTAAGTGAGTAGGCGTCTGACTCTCATAGTCTCTAAGTCCTTTTCGGGCCTCATGTCCAGCACTTAATGTATTCAGCTTTCACCGTGACAAAAGATGAGGATGCTGGAGGTAAATATACACCCCACTTGTTTTTGTTGTCAAGGCAAAACCTATTTCGGCAAAGGAGTCTGGATGACATACAAGAAACGTATAGGCTATTGTCTCGGCGCTGTAGTAAAATGACAGCAATTTACATATATGTTATTATTAGTGATATTACTTCTTGGCTGTGATAGCCGGCACAGTGTGGTCCCCGATGACCCACATCCCTCTTTCTAGGCTACAAGTAGTGGTGATTATAGAGGCTTGTGCGTGCGCGCGTGTGTGTGTGTGTCAGAGAGAGAGAGAGAGAGAGAGAGAGAGAGAGAGAGGGAGAGAGAGAGAGAAGTTGGTCATCCTCTGTGGCCTGTTTTACGCAAGCCATTCAACGAGACATACTATACACACACACACACACACACTGACACGCACACACACTCTCTCTCTCTCTCTCTCTCAAATTCAAATATGCTTTATTTGCATGAATGGGGAGCATTGTTGCAGAAGCAAATAGCCTATATATGAGACGATGTTAAGACAACGTGACAGTGAAAGATGAGAACATGCGCAATCCAAACATTAATTAACCTAATGACAAATTTCCAATAACAATAAAACGAGAAATGGAATATATTTGTACAAGTATACGCCTACATAAAAAGTTCCACTCATATATAACAATGTAAAGTCTCTTGAGACCATCTCTACGTGCCTCTCACAGTGTGAGTGGTTAAATATTGCAACACCTAGCCTATCTAGATATTAACAGACCCTGTTTTCAACATTTAGACACACAAAAAAAAAATGTTTTCTCTAACATTAAATAAAAACCTTCCACGTCTGCCCCGCGTGGAAATAATAGGCAATTAAAAGAATGCTGCTCAGTGAGGCTGATGCGGCTGCAGTCAAACTCATTAAAACTACAGATATGTTGCACATCATTAGTCTTGTGCAGAAATCTCGAAATTTGTCTTATTTCCTCAGCAGAAAACTTCTTACAACCTTGAAAGTACATACACATTTTTAAAATGACAATGACAGGAGCGAGGCTAAAGTCAACAGGAATGAAGGGCGCGCGCACAGTGCACGCACGCACGCACACACACACATGCGAGCGCGCGCACGAACACCCACAGAGCGCCTTGGAGGTGCTTGAGCGAACAGACATGCTGGGAAATCGCCTGGAACTGTATTAAGCCTGACGTCCTTAAAACAAACAATGGCACCATGAAATACGGGCTTATGCGCTCAAAGTCAAAGACCCCCCTCAGCAACTCTCCCTGTTTATCTCTCCCCCTGTCTGACACACACACACACACACACACACACACACACACACACACACACACACACACACACACACACACACACACACTATTTCTTGGGGGTTACACACTCAGGCTCGCAGCTCCATTGGGAGGGGACCAACTTTGCTCCTATGAACTCTCACCTGTCAACATGGAGCAGAGGACTTTACTTGGTAAACACGAAAGGACTTTAGCTGTTTACTTCTGGCGGTGACTTAGCCTATTTCACTCACTGCAAGGCCGCGGTCACAGCTGGTACAGATCAGATCAGAGCGCATTTCAAGGCGAGGTTAACCCCCCCAACCCCACCCCCCCACCCCCACGCCAAACTCCGTTCAATAATGTGATAATTTAACGTGGCCGTTCTTTGGTTGAGTTATTTTGTGCCAGTGTGTGCCTCACCAATAGGCTTCACCTGACTTGTGGATCCACTTTGGCCGCAATAGCTCGCTACCGCCCCATGCTGTAGGCTGTCTCCATGGATGCTGGAGGGAAGTTAAGAGTGATAAAAATTGTAGTGCGATTACAATGACGTTTATTAAACGCATGCCGAATGTAAAGATGGCTTTCAGCGATTCATTTGACTTCACAAGTGTTTTTTTGTGACGTATGAATTTTGTGTCCATAAACAAAACAACAATAAAGTCCACATTTTTCAATGGAGTGTGGCAGAAAGTGCACTACAGACCGGTTTCTGCGTTTGTCCCCTTTATATATTTCCACAGCAAGTCATTCTCCAGTACTGCTATACTACTTTAAAAGATAAAAAAAAAAAAAAAAAACACGGGCTGTGGCAGATAAGCGGCGGTCTGTTTTCTCTCCTCTGATCAGCGGTAATTATATTTGTTGGCGTGGAGGTAAGTGGTGCTCCCCGGGGGGCGTATTGTACTCGACTCAGTCCATGTCATAAAATAAAATTACAAGGAAAGGAGAAGATATCCTACAATAACAGGCGAGTCGTAAAATCAAAGAGTAGCTAAATTAAATCTGAAGGGAAAAAAAAACCCTCACGGAAAATACATTAGGGGTATGACGGACGGGGGGCAGGGGGCTTCAAATAAAACGCAGGTTAATGAGTTTTTAATAGCTTCTATGACTATATGGTTGGTTAACAGGCACACACACGGGCTCTCTCTCTCTCACACACACACACTCACACACACACACACACACAGCTTTCTGTAGCTGACTGAGGCAATTAAGAGTAATTAGTGATCAGTTACCTGCGCTCCAGCCTTTCTGCACTCCCCCCAAATACTATAAAGAGAGGCGTCTATAGGGTATGAAGTGACATGTACAAGGCTTAAGTAGCTTTAAAGTGCTTCTCTCACCACACACATTAGTCTCCGGTTATAAGTTTAGCTCTCTGCAACAGTCTGCTCTCCTGTTACAGCAGTGGACATTCACACGTCTCGTACCTGTTGGCACCCTCTTGTCTGGTTTATGTATCTGTGTAACCTTTGACCTCCGGCGTGGATGTTTGGCCTGGCACCCAGCAGGCCCTCCGCACCAGAGCGGCCTTTCACTGGTGACCTCTCTTGACCTTTTTGTGACCTTTCACACCATAGGAGATTTAGTTGCCTTGGGGGAAGACAGGAGGAGGGTAACCCTGTTATAATTGGCCTGTAAACAAACACAGACAGAGACGCAGACAAACCCACATATAGACTGAGGAGAGAGTTGTTTTCCTGTGAAATGAAAATGAGCTCTGTTAAACTGAATCAGTCTATCTTTTGTTTTAAATGAATTCCACTAGGGCTTCAACTAACGATTATTTTCATTATCAATTAATCTGGGGGTTATTTTTCGACTAATCGATTAATCGCTTTATCTATAAAATGTCAGAAAAATGGTGAAAATGCTCGTTATAATTTCACAAAGGTGACGTCTTTAAATGGCTTATTTAAACAGTCCAAAACCCAAAGATGTTCAGTTTACTGTCATGTATGACAAAGAAAAGCATTACATCATCACAGTTGAGAAGCTAAAAGCAACAAATATTTTGTCTTTTTTGCTTAAAAAAATAGTAAAATGATACTATGAAGTGACATATTTGATTATCAAAATAGTTGCCGGTTAAGTTTCTTTCGACAAATCGATTCATCATCTAGTCGTTGCAGCGCTAAATTCCATTGACCACACTGTGCATTTTTATATAGTGCAATGTACTGTATGTGTGTACCTTGTAATTAATCAGAGCAGCTTGACCATCTATCCTCTGTTGGGCCATGCATGAGCGTGCTCCAACCACAGGTTAAAAACCAGCAGCCTATAAAAGCACTTCCATTAAACATACGTATAGACACACACACACACACACACACACACACACACACACACACACACACACACAGGTAAAGAGAGCGATAAAAAGAAGCATACACACACAGGAGCAATGCACACTCAAGTACATACTGTGCATATACACAAATACACACACACACACACACATGCGCAAACTCCCGGCATTTTCAAAGACTTCCCCGTGGACAGAGGCGTCTGCCAGCGCTGCTATAAATCACATTGAGGCTGGTGCTGAGGGCAAGGCGCACCTTGTCCACATCGCCCCCACTCCTGGGCTGAATAAACCATAACATCCTGCCTCTCGTGCTGCCCGACGCCCTCTGAGCACGACCCTAGAGAAGACCACCCCCCCACCCCCCCGCCATGCCATCCATTCCCCCTCCTCCTCCCTTCCTCCATCTCATCTCTCACTCCATCCCTGCTATTGTTCCTCCTCCTCTGTCTAATTCACCTATCTTTAGGATTGTCGGCTGTTTTAGTAGTGGACGTTTGGGCAGGGCTCTGCTTGTTTGGAACAACACACAAATCCCCCTCCACCACCACCACCACCACCACCCATCCAGCCACCCACCCGCCCGCCCTCCCCGTCTTCATTTAACACGTTTTTTCCATTCCAATGACTTCCTGCTTGAAGAGTGGAATGAGAGACTGAAAGAAAAAAAAAGGGGAGAAGAAGAGAGAACGAACAGCAAAACAGCAGGAAGCAAGCGCTTAACAGGAGGATGCCGACACCCTCATCCTGTCGTGTGCCTGCTTGGTTCAGGTGCTCTGGGCCAATCAGTTCCCTCCGCTCCCCTTACCTCAGGGTGTGCCGAATTTGGCTTAGAAGGTGCACCTTCCTTCATGACCCCCTCTGGAGGAAGTATAATGTTTCTGGAAAGAAAGGGAGAGGATTTTACTGCCCAGCCACAGGAGCCAAGTGTACAGGCTCATAATAGAGCACTAAACCCCCTCATCACCCAATGGAGACATAAAGGTGAACAAAGAATAAAGAATGTGTGAAGTGTTGGGTTATCTACTGATTATTTCCCTTGATTTTCACTGCTGCAGAGGGAGAAGCTAAGTAAACAATCCAGCCCAGTGGTTGGTTCTTGGCATTCTGCTCGAAAGTCTTATTATAGATAAAACACACTTTGGAAAAGAACCCCCCCCCTGTGTGTGTTGCTTGGCGTGCAACCACACAAATGATTACTTCCTCTAGAAATTTAATTTCTAAGTAAAATGCTCAGAATTGCCAATACATTCAGTGACATGCAACAGTGTGTTTTAATCTGTAAAGTCATTTTGTTAGAGAAAGGAGATACATGTTTTAGATGTTGGAATACTGATTTTGGAACAAAACTGCTCCTTTAGTCACCTACAAAATACATGCATATACATGCATCAGCACATACACATATGTATATGTGCATACACACATACATACATAAGTCCAAATCCTCCCCCCCACCCCCCAACTCTTGTATGCCTGGGTTCATCCACCAGAACACCAGAGGAGCCTTGAGAGGACAAGAATAGCGAGGCATGTGCCTATTTGTGGCATCATTGTCACAGAGATAAAAGATTTCACTGTTACACACACACACACACACACACACACAAGCATGAGCAATCACGCACTGCATTCATTACCAACAAAAAAAAAAACCCTTAAATGTCCACACACCCACACACACACATGCACACATACATACATTGACACAGGTCAACACAAAGACACACTTGGCAGTTCCTAGAAGAGACGGTAATCTCCTCTTTATACACCTATAAGCAGCTCTTTCTCTCAGTTGCATGTAGTGTGTGTACAGTATGTGTGAGTGCGAGTGTGTGTGTGTGTGTGTGTGTGTGTGTGTGTGTGTGTGTGTGTGTGCGCGTAAATGCCACACCGCAGCTCCATGCCTTAACAATGGACTAACCTGACTATAAATGAGCCGCAGTGACACCTGTGCCGGTGCAGATCCAGTGTTAGGACAGAGGAGAGTGCCATAATAGGACGCTGTCTCCTTTGTTCTGTAGATATGAATAACCGCTCTAAGAATAATGTCCCCTCCTCTGTCCTGTAAATGTTCGGAGATTGATTGTTTCTCTGTCTCAAGGTGCCGCTTGTGTTTTACACAGCAGCGAAAGTACCTGTGGGATTGGTGTAAGGAAAGGGAAAAATTCCCAATTCACAGGGGTTAAATCCCAAGATACTATAAATCCATTTGGAAAACGTATTGCCTGAAGCTTTCTATCTTGAAAGTGCACTGTATAGGTGTTAGTATTGTTTGGGGTTGTCTGCAATCATTTGAGAAGTGCATCTGTTGCAGGAATCAAATTTGAAAAAGTAAAGTCACATTTGGAGGAAATGTAAATATATATTTGCGTTAGTTTTCTTCCTGCAGTCTCAATTGTGAATAATTGTTAAGACAGTTCATTATTAATGAAGAAAGAGTCACTGGATGGTATCTACTGTTTAAACCCTGTGATAAACTAGTTCATGCTGTGAAGTCTAAGGAAAACTATACTCAACATGTATTTTAAATCTGACTTTACAGTTGTTTAGACTCAAAAACGTTGCTTCAGCACCCACAATACTGT
The DNA here is from genome assembly GCA_038419695.1 of Scomberomorus guttatus. Classification (NCBI taxonomy): domain Eukaryota; kingdom Metazoa; phylum Chordata; class Actinopteri; order Scombriformes; family Scombridae; genus Scomberomorus; species Scomberomorus guttatus. The sequence goes on from CM076462.1 coordinate 15,030,441, forward strand.
TCGGTTATTCTGTTATTCAGAGGGATAGTGATGGTTGTATTACTCACCCTGACTTCCCTCACACACACACACTAATACACACACGCTGCTGTTTTCAGTGTCTTTAGCTAAGCCAGAGGACAAGTGATGCCCGGGGCCGTTCCTGATCCTCTTGGCCTTTTCCTTGCAGGAATCTCCTCTTCCTGTACGGAAGTTTATCGTGGTCAGCCTGCCTGTCACTGACGCCTCCCAAAGGAAAGTCACAACGGCTTTATTCACCCGCTGACCCGTAAAGAGGACAGAGGAAGAAAAAAAAAAAAAAAAAAACAACAGACAAGTGTGTGTGTGTGTGTGTGTGTGTGTGTAACCTGACTAAGGGCTTCTTTTCTTTCCAGTAAGGAGGCGCGATGAATCTTGTACACTCAGCACAACCTCTGCGTGTGTGTGTGTGATGTGTGTATGCGTCTAGTGTCATGTCCTTTAACTGACCCCGCCAACATAAATGCATCTTCCCTCCCTCTTTTCAGCCTCTTTTGTGTGTCCAAATAGAAAAAAGAAAAAAAAAACAACACATCCTCGTATCAGCCAAGCGATGTCCTTTTATCTGAACTCTAAACGAACAGATCAGTTCTTATTTTTATGTCTTTTCATCTCAAAGTCGAGGTCATGCAGCCTTGAAGAGAGGAAGCAAGATAGATAGATAGATAGGCAGAGAGATGATGTCCATCTGCTCTGGTGATCTCTCTCCAACTGTATCTGGCATCAGCCTTTTCTCCATGCCACTACGGTCCCATCAGCCCCACAGGACCCAGGCACTGGCCTTGTCTTGACCCAGTTCAGGGCATCCATTCTGGGCTTGCCGACTCGTTCGCTCTCCCCCTCTGTGTGGGGGTTCAACAGAGAATCCTGAGATTATCGGATGGTCACTTAAGAGGGAACGAGAGCGAGTGAAGTGCTGTCCACTTAGCTGAAGATTATCCTTTAAAAGGAAGGGATGGCGGCGGAGATGGAGGAGAGAAGGAGAAAAAAAGGATGTGCTTAAGAGATGGATGGAGGGGGCGGATGGAGGGAGAGATTGCGAGAACCCGTCAGAGATAGATAGAGAGAGGGCAAATGAATCATATGGCGATAAAGTGTGTGTGGGAGAGGGTTAACAAAAAGCGAGGAGAGAAATACGGCATCGAGGGAAATGTCTAAATGAAAAGCTGAGATGGAGATGAGGTGACAGAGCGAGAGAGCGGAGGAAGGTCGACAGAGAGGCAGAGATGGAGAGATAAAGAGAGGAGGAAGCAGGAAGGATGAGGACAAGAGCTGGATTAAGCAGTAAAAACAGTGATTATGAAGTGTTCGCTACCCAAACTGAGGACCTTTTGCTGTGCTTTTTTTGGGTGATGGGTTGTATATGCCAACTTATATATTGTCAAACATTACTGGTGTAAGTGGCAGTCTAGAGCAGGATCTGATTTGTAGCTTAATTACAGAATGAGTGCTAGTGAAGTAGTTATATGTTGTCTTCTGTCTAATTTCACATCCCACAGAGTTGGTTGAGCATCATGTGTATCACGTCTGTCACTTAAAGGATAATTCTGGTTAACTGGGGGTCTTTTTTTTTGTCATTTTGGCAGTCATTTCTATTGGTTATGATACTATTTTTTACACACTAACTTATCTGCTGAGATGTGGAAAAATGGTGACATTGCTGCAATAAAGTGAGAAGTCAGTAATTCAGGTTATAAACATGCAAACAGTTTAGTCCGATTATCCAAAAAACTTTCAACCTGTATTAATTGATTTTTTGGCCAACAACAACACAATATAACCTTATAAAATTGATGGGGAACAAGTGTTTGCAAACAGTGGCCTACTTACACATCCATCACACACAGTGTTTGTTTCCACCTGTGTCCACTTACAAATGTGAGTTCAATATTCACTTTTTAGCTCACTACCTTTTAGGGAAATATCTGGCTCTTTAGCTGCTTAATGCTGCACCTTTGTCTGCCTGTTGTTTGATGCTACGCAGGTAGCGTACGGTTGGTTTTGGGGGGTTAAGGGCTGCCTGCTGTGTGCTAAAAAAAAAAAACGACGCTGACGAGAGCGGTGAGAGTGAAGCTGCGGGCCTTGAAACCAAAACATTGAGCTGAAAGACGGCAAGACACTCTCCCACAGAGCTGAGGGGAACTGCAGAGTTGGCTGATGATTATCTGTGGGTTCATCACTATGAGCGACCCCTTCCATATACACATAGTCCATTGATCCATGGTTGATATAGAATATTGATTGTAGCAAATTTAAAGCTCAAACCAAAAGTGAGCGCACACAAAATGGGAATCACAAAACCTCTGCAGGCAGTGAAGTAAACCAGTGAGGTGAAAAACATCAGTGAGCTGCTGCCTGATATTTATAAGCGGTATTTATATGACTGATATTATAAATTTATAGTTACAGGCACATCCAGTACCTAGGTTGTCCCATGATGTTTACTAAACTGTTGAGTGTTTTTTGGTGAATCACACCGAGTTGTCACCGTTAGTCCATGGCTGCATGTCAGGATAATAACCAATCCCCTCCGTCCCCGTCATGGAGAAGGCACACTCTGTTTTTCCAACCCGTCCCTGAACAGCTCTCCACTCTCCTCTTGTTCCTCTCCTCTGTCTGTCTTCCTGCTCTAGCATACGTCATTTTGCTTGTGCAGGCGTGCGTTACACAACCAGCTCCTCATGCATCTCTATCCCAGCCTTGCAAACTGTTGGCGAGTCGGTTTGTTTACCATGCACAGAGCTGACCATAAACAGGCAAGAAGCCGTGTGTCGGAAACTGCGGTAAAAAACCCCAATTGAGACGCATAATCCGAATGCGCTGTATACATGTCCAAATAATGCTCCTAAAACCCGAATAATATCAGCATATCCCACATGTCTTAATCTGAAAATGCTACATTCGGAATAAGGCCTAATTTGGAATATCCAAATGGAATATGCTGTTTACGTGACCTGTATCAAATTCGGAATATTGTCATATTTGGAATAACAGTGGAATATTAGTGTGTGACAATAAAAACTCTCGAATCTCTTGAATCTTGAAGAAAACTACGGCAAGTACAACAGGTCAAAATTGAACCTGGAAGTTGGTCTATAAAGTGTGACAACTTGGGTAACTTTATTTTTACGGCTTCCCTTGTTTGTTCAAAACCTATCTGATCATCTTACTGCTCGTCTTTTCCTGCCACGTCGGACATCTTTGTAGCAATGTCACCACATTCCCAGACCTCAGCAATTAACCTTGTGAGCATAATGTTATCACTACTAATAGGAATGATGGCCAAAAACTACAAAAACAGGACCAAAATTGTAGTAAACTGTAGTAAAACCTGCCTGAGGTTTGGCTTCCCTGAGGCTGTGGTACATTAAAGGGGTTGTTTGACATTTTCTTGTACCGGAAATTGTTTTAGTTCATACAAAAGTTTTTGCATGAGTGTTTTTCTTTTTTTGAGCTACTGAGCGGACATCAGTTTGTTTTATGATAACAGGTAAAATAGCCTTTTCCACTGGAGACATTTTGACTTGTCATAGGAAAAACACAGGTTTTACTGACCTGCTCTGTTGTATTAAGCCATTCAGTATGTGCTTCTTTCTGACTCCAAACATCTAAAACATCTGTGTTGTTTTAAGTGGAAATAATTATGTCGTCCGTTTCCAGTTAAAGATTTACCATCAACAGGTATATTGTATCTTTTTCTTCATAGAGGGATGAGGCAGAAGCGGTGGGTTCACTGTCAATGCAAAAAGCTTTAAAATCCCAACACATTCAAACTCCACCCATTCATGAATTTATGTGTGACTGAGTGAACTGGGAGTGTGTGTTTACGTCTTTTTTTTTTAGGGGGGAACAACTGAGAGAAAGAGAGATCATTCCCCATCATTTGATTAGATCAGTGGTCTTGCCAGTGTCCAATTATAGTATTCCCCCGGTAGACCGAGGCATGTGCATGTGAACACAGACACACACACACATATACCACTTGTGCACTGTCTAAATATTCCTCCCCCCAAAAATTAGAGGCTAAAAGCTCCTCATTCACAGTCTTTATATCTCTCTCTCTCTCACCCTGTTCATGATGGGAAAGAGGACAGTCTCAATGGAGGAAGCAAACGGGGTTCAAGGATGAGAAGGAAAGAGAGAGAGAGAGACAGGGGTGATGAGGGTGCTCCCCCCCCCACCTACCCACCCACACACACACACACACACTCTTGTTAATCTCCTCATTTTCATTTCTCTTACCATGTGGGATTAGAATGATTTTATTTAAAGTGTCAGCTTGAGCTGCCGGATTGAGAAATCTGGATTTCATAGGGATTATTATTACAGAGAAAATACACACACACACACACACACACACACACACACACACACACACACGCACGCACACACACACAGATTTTTTTCTTCTCTGTCACTCACTAATGACCTGCTTGACCAACAAATGGTATTCATCCTCAAATTCAGTGCAGGAGAGATGAACCGACATTGTGATACACTGAAAAGTGTGTAGCAGAGAATGAAGGATGTGTGTGTTACGTGTACACTATGTTATTTGTGACTTTGTGATACCCACATTTTTCTTTCGAACCAGTCTCAAGACACACTTTTTGGAAGCCCACCCAGGGACAAGACTTCATCTGAGTGTGCTGTAGTACGATTCTTCCCTCTTTTTCTTTCTGTCTTTATCAGACCATCATACAAATCTCTTTTCACTCTCAGCCAGGCCAAGTGAAATGAGGTGAACATACTCTAACCAAAGCTTCACCCTTCTGTGTCAGATTTAACATCTAATCTACATTAGGATAAGGCTTTCACCGCTCAGGGGAAAAAAAAAAAAAAAAAAAGGAAGAATAAAAAACGCCATCACCTTTTCATCCTAGGGCCAAGCCTTTTATTCCGCCTCTTCTCATTACATTAAAGGATGAGGGAGGCAGTACAGTGGCTGAGCGGTATTTAAAGACAGCATCCTCTTCATCTGTTTAATTTCTCTTTATTTAAGAGACTCCCTCCGCCCCTTCGCCGCTCCCTCCCCTCTGTTTAATTTCTCTTTATCTAAAGACTCCCTCCCTTCATCTGACTGATTGATCTTTGTCTCACTGCAAATGACGTGGAAGAGTTAGTTACAGCAAGGTCCCTAATCCAACCTTTGTGACGGGGATGCTATGTCTGAGTGCAGACGGGGGCGACTTTGGCTCTACAGATCTAAGCCGTTAACCAAAAACAAACAAACAAAACCAAAATTGGAGTTTAAAAGTGTTAATTTCCTTGAGCTATTAAAGAACCAACAATATAACCAACAATGATTCTAAAGTAGCAAGAAATACTTCAAATAATAGCAGTGATTTTCTCAACCTTTTTTGGCTCACAACACTTTAAAATGGATGTCTAATTGTATCCTGAGCTGCAAACACGGAGGGAAAGCAGAGATTTGATTGTTTATCAGAGGAAGTCTGGACAATTCAGAATCTCATAAGGAAAATCAAAAATTGGAAAAACAAATCTGATAAAATACAAATGATAAGTTTTTATTGTAGTAATATAAATAGACGAGTGTCGAGCTGCAACTGATTTTCATTTAATCTGATTATTTTCTCAATTAATCATTTAATCTATGAAATATCAGAAAATAGTAAAAAAAATACCATCACAATTCCCTAAAGATGAAAATAACCTCTTCAAATTGCTCGTTTGTCCAATCAAGAGTTCAAACCCCAGTCATCCAATTTACTGTCACACAAGACAAGGAATATAGGAAATCCTCACAACTGAGAAGCTGGAACCAGGGAAACATTTCATATCCATAAATAGCTTAAACAATTAATCGATTAACAAAATCAAACAGAATTGTTGTTTCTTTTTATCCAAACAATATAGACGAGCAGTCCAGAATCTTGTCAAAAACACAAATTTTAAATATCCTTCACAACCCTGAGATCAGTGAGATAAGCTCACTGCAAGTTATTTCCATTAGACATCATGTTACTTTACACTGAGATGACAGCCAGAGTGGAAGATCTCATGATGTCAAAGTGCATTTGCGGGCACAAATACAAGCGCTTAGACGAGCATTGAGAGTTTATCCTGAATGCATGAATACAAATAAACACGCACGCATATGCACATACACACCCCTTTTTAAGAGCAAGGTCTTGGGAAGTAGGTTAAGCAGGCCGGGATCACCTCTCGCTGCTCTCTCCCAGCTTAGAAGCACTGACAGAGTTGGGGTGGGAGGGATGGGTGACGGAGGTGGTGAGAGGGTGGCTGGGTAGGGCGGGGAGGGGAGGGGGGGGGGGGTGGTAGAGAGAGAGAGATGGAGAAATCTTCCAGTGGACATCTGTCACTGTGAGCAACTTGTGAGCTGCTTTTTTTCAGCCCGCTCTGTGACCCACAGATTCTCTTGCATGACTGACCAAGAACTATGAGAGTTTTAGAGGGGGCCTTAGCCCCTGCACAAGGCCAGGGAGACCCCATACAGTTAGGTAAAATCTCAATCACATGGGAGCACACATGGAGGATATAATAATAAATCTACTCTGTCTTTGGACATTTATTTTTGTATCCCTCCGCCGTGCTGGTCCAAGTCATGTGAAGATTGCTCACTGACAGTGTCCAAAACAGGAAACGCAACAGGAAAATGGGACAACTTTCAGCTCTCTCGCGTCACAAATCATTTTTATTAAAATGCCATATGACACTTCTGTTGCGGTTTTTGTGACCATGTGTCTACATCTGAGGATGCCGTTGGTGCTGAATAGAGGGCTGCACATCGCAAAATGCATGCATGAGAACATTTCTCCCCCTCCCGCAGGTGTTTAAGCTGTACAGTAAACAATAATGCTTTGACACACACACACACGCACACACACACATATATATATATATACACACACACACATGAAAACACAAAAGGCTCATTGTGAATCTATGTGTGTCCGCTAACCCATCCTTTTTAATCTGGGATTATGGTATTCCCATTGTGATGGAAACAGAGGAAACAATGCTTTATTTCATGGGAGGAAATGTGCAATAATGATGTTAACACCTCAATCTGCCTTATTTCACCATTACATAGGTCTCTCTCGCTCTTTCTCTCTCTCTCACACACACACACACACGCACACATATGCAGACACACAGTTTTCCTATTTATCCCTTTATTTCTGCTGAGCAAGCCTTGACACACACAAATCTAAATCTCTTTAGAAATTCAACCCAATCCAAATTTTATGAATTATATTCAGTTTCTTTTGCAACAAAGAAATTCTGTGTGTGTGTGTGTGTGTGTGTGTGTGTGTGTGTGTGTGTGTGTGAGAGAGAGGGAGAGTCTTTGAGCCTTATTGTGAGCATACACTTTACAGTATAGCTGCTCCCATGGGGTGTAATCCGACACTAAAATCGTCCATTAACACACTATCAAATCTATTCTTCTCTGTTGTGTCACACATTCACGAGCCATTTGTGGCTTTAGTGCTTTGGCGATGCAGACTCTTTAATGTAGTTCACAGTGTGCAGTAATAGGATGCCGTCTTCATGGATAAAGACTTTTTCAAATCTTTGGCCTTAAAGCCAAAATACAGACTGTATGACTCTAGATTTGTTGACAGTAGCCCAGAACATTACGTATAATCACACTAAGATTTTTTAGGATTTATATTTTCTTGACATAAAAGATCATCAAGTCCTCTATTTCTATCACGAAAGCACAGATCAAATGCTGTTTGAATTCAGGCCAGTGGATCATACCGAGCACTCGTGTGTTTGAGAGGTAACGGTGTGCTGGTCTGTGAATAAGACCTCTGATGATGGCTGTATTTTTATTGTGAGGCCCCAGGTGCTGCCAGCGTCACACATGGAAACTCATGGCACCGGTATCCTGGCACGCACCGGCCAGACAGACCAGGGCCAAGACGTGGTGTGTGTGTGTGTGTGTGTGTGTGTGAGAATGTGTGTGCATGCTACATGGATAAAACAAGTTCTGGTGGTGTGTATGTATGTGTGTGTGTGTGTTTGTGACTCCTGTGCCCGAGAGATGGCCAGTGCTGGTGTGGAATGCAGATGAGTGTGATTCAGCCATTCTGATAAAACCACTGCGCTAATGCTAATCCACCTCTTTATATTACGGATCTAATCTTTTCTCTATGTCATATTCTCCTGCAGGGCTTTCGTATAGGGCTCATTTAGGTCATGCAATGCATTTAATGCCTGTTGAAATAAGCAAAGATTACTACAGACACCAGAAAAATCTATTCTACTAGCATCACTACGTAAAGAAATAACCCCAGAGCTTCTTAAAGCCTCGAACAATTACTTTTCATTGTTTGCGTCTGAGCATTTACATTGGTGCGTTTTTATTTCAAGCGCATTTAATTACGGTAATAGCGCAGTCGTGAGTGCATGTGTATGTATGCCTGTGTGTTTGCACATATGTATGTGCGCAGGCATGTCTGCGCACGTGTGTGTGCACCAGCTGTCTGATCAGTAATCAGTTAGCAGTGGGCTAATGCAGCCTCCTTAACCCAGGGGCCTCATAAGACCGCCTCTGGCCCAGCCCCTCTCTCTGCCAGGGACAAATCCATTACCCACAACAAGGACATCAAATGTCAACAAACATGCACGCATGCACACACGTGCACACACACACACGGATACACGCACATACAGATTGTATATAGTTATTCCAAGGCGTATTTGATTTGTGACATGAAAGGAAAAGGTCTCTATGAAATGCTACAATTACGATATGGAAAGAAAACACATTCGCAGTTATTATTGTTTCAGAGACACGCCTTTGTGATTAGTTGTCTAGTTTAATGCCGGTTATTAGAGAAAAGCTGGTGGTGTTAGTGTGTGGATTATGATTGGTCAGTTGTGGTTAATCAGCAATGTCTTCGGGCTCATTCTGAAATGATTTCTTAACTTAAAGTTTATTTTAGGGGTATTATTTGGGAGAGAATAAAAAAGATCTTCTAAGTGTTTTTTTTTTTTTTCAAACAAGAGAAGCATGCTTTAAAGGAAAAGGAAAAGCTCTCCAAAGGGATTGTGGGCATTTTGTCAAGGGCTCTGTGAGCAGAAATGCCGTTCTACAAAGGCTAACATAAATAGCACATAAACTGCACTAAAAACAGCCCCTCAGAAGCGGCTCAAAGACTGAGGCGGCTCCCCAAGGGTCTGATGGTAAGCAGCGACGTTTACATATCAGTGGCCCTTGTAGCATGTACAGTGATCTGGCAGGTTGGAGAGCTTTGATGCTCTGCACCCAGCAGGTCGGGTGTATCGATCCCCAGGGCGGTGCTGCTTTCTGGGCTGGTTTGCCTGGGTGACAGGGCCCCCTCCCGGAAACCTCCCTGGTGCCCGTACCCACCAGATGGCCTCAAAGAGGGACCAGAGACACAGGGCCAACATCCAGCTCTCAAACAGAGGAGCAGAGGAGCAAATGGCCTGTTAATATTTCATACAAACACTCTCACTCATCTCCAAGCGAGGAAACGGACACGACTGAGAGCGCAGCGTGAAGTGTGTGAAGGGGCAAGTGTGTGTGTGTATGTGTGTGTGTGTGTCTGGGAGAAATCAAAGACATTTTGATGAAATATGAATAGTTTTCCCACTCAGAGGTGCTTCACAGATAGACTTCTTGTGCATAGTAATCTCTAATCACAGGCTTGTTAGTTAAAGGTGAAACTGTGGCCGCAGATCTAGTAAGAGATGCAAAATAGATGGACACAATCACTAAAAACAGCCTTCAAATAAGAATAATAAAACCTCCCCTCTACTAATACACGAACCCCCCTCCTCACCAACACACACGCACACACCTCCCCAATTACTCTCAGCACCAGATCCTTCCTTAAGCCTCTGCTGTATCTTGTGAGCGTAACCTGCTCACTAATAGCCCATAACCCCTGTACAGATCAGTGGAGGTTATGCTATTTGCTGGTGGGTAATTGCCCTCTTCATCAGTACTCTGTCTGCGCAGGCAGCAACGCGGCCAGCCCCGGGGTCCTCCTGATGTCATTAATGTGTGATTAGGGCCGGTGGGGAGCAGCAGTTAGGAGGTTAAAAAGCCCCTGACAGCCCTCATCATCGGCGAGGAAACCCTGAGACTGATGCAGGGGCCGCGCAGATGGGCGAGAGCGTGCGGCTGCCAAAGCCCTAACTTGTTATTCCTCCTCACTTCCAAAAATCAAGCCACGCTAATAAATGCCGCTGACACGGGCATGCACGTGTACACCCACACTGACACAGGTACATCCGCAAACAAACACACAGTATAAAACATCTTCAAGCTCTCTTGATTGAGGAAGAAATAATATCGTCTGGAAGAAGACAACTATTAGGAGAGAGACTGGGAAGGCTGCCAAAGCGTTCATCAGAGTTTAATACACATAAAGGCACAAAGTTTTGCCATTCTTTTAAACTTGATGACACTGATTGGACTTGAAATGATGAGTTAGTCATGGGAATAGAAAGATGACAAGTTCAACTTGACACAAGCAATCTAAACCGCAACCAAAACTGTCTGCCTAAGTGCTCAATCATGTCAGGGTTTTTAGGATTCCTATAAGTTGTCATCTTTAATACATGAGACGATTTCCAGCCCCGACCGCGCAACAAAGTCATTAGACTGGGAGGAAAGATGAAATATAAAACAAGCGTCCCTCTCTGCCCCCTCCCCAGTGAACAGGTGGCTGAGTTGAATGAGAGGGTGCGCTAACTTGGCTGTCACCGTGTTTTCCAACAGAACCGCTGCCTTCTAAAGCCAAACCGCCGTGAATTATACATCTATGGCAGTAATTCTCTCAGAGGAGAGAGGGAGAAAAAGTGAGAAGGGGGGGGGCTAAGAGAGTTAGAGAGATTAATGGCTGAAGCGGTTGTTTTTGACGCAGCGATCCTTGGCTCCGCTTCCCGCCCGCCGCTTATTGGCTTTTCAGAGCACATTTATTTATTTCGTTAACAAGAGAGAGCGGCCACGTTGCTGTCACTTTTTTGGCTCGCTCAGTGCCACAGCAGTCTTGTCATCTCCTACGCCGTGGCGTGCGCCTTTGAACCCTGCCACGGACTACAGAGTGAGAATATTAATAGTGCAACAAACAAGACTTTAAAAATAGCAGGGTTCTGTCAGAGGCCAAGTGTCACTGACACTTTTTGTCCAACAGACTGACCTGTAGGAGGGTGTTGTCACATGTTTCATGACATGTTTTCAAGGACTTCAGAAGTAAGCAATCAAAAGGCATTATTTTATATTTACTGCATATTAAAATTAATGCTTGTTTTGTTAGCTTTCACCAAATTCATTCTTTATTTTAGGTTTACTTTTTTATATTAAACACAAATATGGGTGAAGGGGGGGGAAAAAAAGACAGCTGTTGATGAAGACACAGCTGCAGAATGTGAGGATGTGAGTGTTTGAGGGGTTTTTATTGAGTTTCCAACAGGTGCCAGCAATTAACTGTTAATTGCACAAGATGTCTCAGGTCATCAGTAAGATACCATAGCTACTACAGTACAGGAAACAATGCACTTGGCATAACAGAGAATGACACTTTGATATCCACTTTGATATCCATGAATATGAATAATGACTTAGACTTGCCAAATTTACCCAGGATATTGTTTCACTTTAAAGGGTGATAATAAGGCTTGACACAGATTATTATTATGATAAAACTTGCATGCACTTAGCAACCCTGGTGAATGAAGGCTCCTTTAACTCTCACTTAAAACAGAGGCACATTAAATTTGCTCTGGAGTAACAAAAGAATTAAATAAATTACAGGAGTCTTGCCATCATTTGATTTTAGCTCAAGAATTCCTCAAGCTAAAGTAAAGACAGCGAGTAGCATAACGTGAGATAAAACTCCGACTGAGTACAATCTGATGTGAATAGTCAATCCATGGACTAATCTGTATTCAGCCTCCCAAGGGAGTCCGCACAAAGGGCCGTCACTGGCTTAGCCAATAAACTTATTCAAGTCAGTTTCAACACAGCGCAGCGTGTTCCAACATAATCTGTCCAGGAGGTCGTGACCTCCACGTCCCCTGCCTGTGGAATAAAGAGGACCTCAGGCCGGGATGACAGGAGAAGTCTTCCAAGGAGTTCATGTTACCACATGTCATAATAACAAGAAGCTACTGTTCCCCCGCCAGGCTCCTTCCCCCTTTGTCTTGGAGGGGCTCTGGACAGGGGCAGACAGGACACGCTGGCAGAGCTGAAACTGAATATTATCATTGGGGGGAATCTTGTTTCATGTTACTGAGCTGCTAGGCCAGCTAGCTGCGCTGAGCCCATTGGATGGGTGCACTGTCACTTCACCTGACAGGAACAGTTTACTTTCAAAACCTCAGAGGCAAGACGTTATGTACACACACAAGCACCTATTCAAACAAACCTACACATTCTGGTTTCCTTCCTTGACCGACAATCTTATTCATAGGCGCTGCACACCTTTCAAACGCGCACGCTGTACATTCACACACAAGCGTTGGCCGCTTTACTCCCCCCGCTCACCCTCCATGGCGATTGAGAGGTCAATATCTCACTTTACCGCCAGCTACACTTTCCTCTGTCACTCACAGCTCCCACTCCATTCAAACAGCAGGTTAGCCCAACAAAGGAGACCGCAGGGGAGCTGCCCGAGCCTTCCGCTTACACACACACACACACACACACACACACACACACACACAATACATGCTCACATGCACACAAACACACACATAACGCAAACAGTGCGAGCTGCGGCACTGCTCAGAGCTTGACGGGTGCTTTGTGCTCATCCGTCAGCCGGCCCCTGGGTCCTGAAGATACCTTCAGTCAGCAAGACCGGCTCCCTGAAAGGAGGGATTCACACAGCTCTGAAATATTGATGCCAGGAGGGCACCTGGAGCACGCCGACCTTTTGACCTCGCCTTTACATTCTTAGAGGAGGAGAGGAGGTAACAGAGATGGAGGGAGGCGGAGGAGGCCAGAAATGACAGGTATGGCCAGGTGGAAAAGTGCAACAGATGAGTTTTGAGGGAATTTGTTTCGCTGAGGACATCAAAATGAACAAATACACCAAAATGTTTCCATGCATATCACAGCTACTATGCAGAAAATTAGTGGAGCTAAAAAAGTTTATACAAAAATTTGTGAAATAATTACCTTAATTTAAGAGGAAAATCTCAAAAACACTCTCTAGAGGACAGATAGCGCTGTGTTAGCCTCTGACTCTAGGACAGAGAAAGGGAGTGATGAGAGAGAAAGATGGAGAGGGGGTGGAGAGGGGGAGAGAGGGAACGGGTCGGAAGTTTGACATTCCTGTGGGCGATGTGTGTCTCGTCAGTGAACGCGTTTGGATTCTTTTAACGGGAGTCGATACCCCCTTCCGCTTCCCAAGCACTCACTGTGAGCTGAGCCGGGGTAATGCCATTGAACAGGGACAATGGGGCCTCTTAAAAGGCAGCTTTTAACTGGGCGTGTGCACGTGGATATCAATACAGCCGATAGTTTTCCATGTAAGAAGATCAAACACAGAGACACTGGGTGATTCTCAGTGAAGAAGCAGACAGATAAATAAATGAAATGACTAGAGGGAGTTTATTTTAAAGAGAGAAAAGTGTTTCTGTTTTGCTGTACAACATACAGGCGTTCACTTTCCATCCCCCCTCCCCCCCCCCCCTTTTTTTCCCTTTTTCTCTCTGTCCCCCCTCTTTCTTTTCGCTCACACACATGCTCCGGCGTAAGCTCTTCAAGTTTAAAGCATGCGTTTCAAAGGCGCTTGGGTGCCTGTATCACTGCTTTAGACAAAAGGGCCAGCTCTTAGGAGATAGAGGGGACATCTGAGGCAGAGAGAGATCGGGGGAGAGCAGAACAGAAAATGAAAGAGAAAGAACGAGGAGGGAGAGCAGGGTTAGAGAGACAGAGGGTGAGAGACAGAGAAGGAGAGAGTGAGGGAGACAGGGGAAGAAGAGAAGGAGGGGGCGCGATTGCACGCTTTCAACTGCCTTTTGTGGGCCTCTCTGCAGATGTCACCAGCTGTTCCCCTGCATGGAGGGTTCCAGAGCGTGGAACATCGCCTCCGGCCCCGTCCTCGGCCACCTTTCAAGTGTCAATCAGACAGGAGGGGTTGGGGGGTGGTGGTGACTGAGGGGTGGAGGACCGGTTGAGGGAGGCAGGAGAAAGGGGGGAGTTCAGTGGAAGGGAGGCAAAGGGGGCCAACAGACTGGGCTTCGGTCACTGTCCTGAGAACAGTGCCAGCGATTCGCCATTGATTTAACCCCCCCCCTCCTCAACCCGCTCAATAACAGAGAGAGGATGGAGCCAGCCGTGTGCGGCGTGCAGACAAAAGAGGCCCGTGGGCAAGGTTAGCTGGAGATCACACGGCTGCTAGGCTACTGCTTCCACAGCGCTACCGTTAGCCATACTGTTAGTGATTAGCGATAGCCAATGCCCCCAACCCAACCCCCTCCTCCCCACCAACGCTCCTTGGTTCAACACACGCAGAACCGTGAGGGTGACCTACGATTATGGTAGAGGGGTGGGGGCACAGCAGTGGGAGCAAGAAAAGTTGTCATTGCAAGTGAACAAGCAAACATAAAAGAGGCGGACATATGGTGTGATTGACACTGAGACAAACAGTGTCTAACGATGAGGAGAAGGTATGCTTAACACCGCTTAACCTTGGAGCGTCTAGTCGGCTGACATAACTCCAAGACACTTTTATTGACGACATCAATATCTACTGTACACTGCTGTGTGTATAACCTTCTGATCCAGCCAGGGATGATGGCACTGAAACCTGCAGCACAGAGCCATTTAATCACCCAGACAGGGTCAGTCGTAGAAACCCACAGACAGGAACCCAAACAATTCTTCCATGGTTTATATTGGCAGACAAGTTTGCGATGAAAAAAAGGTGACGCTGTCACACTGATGTGATATGATTCAAAGCCTGAAAAAACACTCCGATTCCCTCGTTTTACTGACAGCCTAAAGTGAGAGTCACTGACTCTCAATGCATCTTATCAGGCAGTGTAAGTAGGTCTATTATACACACTATTGCCGCTGCCCTGCTGATAACCTCTGTGCCGAGGTTGTAAAACAAAGGCCTTTGAAGAGGAGAGGAACCGGTGGATTTCATGTGATTTATGTCTTCTGAAAACAAGATGGCTGTGCAGAGGTCCCAGACCATGGCTGACCTTAGTGTTTCCTGTCACCTCCTCGTGTATCTGCGTGTTGCTCTTTGTGGGGGTAGATACACAAAAACAAACACAAACTTAGATGTCATTTATGAAAGTTTCCGCCTGAAGAATACACTTGTCCTAAAGTAAGTGTCAAGACTAAATCTGAAGTATTCAAATAGAGTCAAAAAAACACAACTTTATTTAAGCTGTGCCACCAAGGCAAGAAATCAGAAGATCAGTTGCATTGTTTGTATTTACAGACTGTCGACTGACTGTCTAGCCGAGAGAGCTGCAGCGTGAATGAGAGGAAACTGTTTATATATAGAGAACAGTTTATATTTAGCTGTGTGCGTTTAATGTAATTTCAATGACTTGTGCTAATCTTAAAGAACAGACTTTCAGCATTCAAGCATTTTTAGAGTTTGCCTCAAACAGCTTTACTGCTATTTTCTTTATAGTAACTTAGTGAAGGGTTCTCTCTTTAATGAAATGTATCGGTTTAAGCAACTCCTTGTGGTTTATGCTCATTAAAAGTCGATCAAAAAGATACTTTCAGTGAACAAGAGATGACCCCTCTTCGTGTTGGCGTCACAAAACAAAAGGAGGCCAAATCACTCTGCCTGTCAGACATGTAGCAAAACAGAACTTCAGTCAAGGGGCCAGCAATTTTCCAAGGGGTAATATCCTTAGGCATTAATCACCCCAGTCATAAATCAAAAGAGCGTGACCACCTCTCCACTTCAACGTACCGCCGCATCCCTCCTTCACTTCCTATCCCCTCTCCCCCTTCCCCTCCCCTCCCCTCCCCTGCCGTGCATACACTCTGCAGTCTCCACAGTTAGAAAAAGTTGAAAAATCATAAATCAAAAGAACGACCTCAGCTATCCTGCCACACGCCATCGCCCGCTTACCCCCTCCCCTCCCCCCATGCCGCCACACCATCACCCTCTCATCCTCCTCGACCTTCTACCCATCAGAGTTCATCAAACGCGTCAGAAATCAAGAGTGGCTTCCTCAATATTTCCTCATCATCCAACCCCCCCCCCCCTCCCCACCTCCCGGATTTGTAACCACCACTGACTAAACCCAACACCCACCTCCAGCTTGAGGTCATGGGGTCACCGCGAGGTCTCGTGGCTGACTGGCTGAATGTGTCTTTGTCTCACTGGGTTTGAAGCTCTGCTAAGTTTGGGAGCCTGCTTGATTTGCGGAGGTGGCCCCGTGGTCACCGAGTCCCGTGTTTTTCTGATCCCCTCCCGCAGAAGTGAAAAATAGCAGGAAACGTATATCTGTCATTGTCCATTCAGGAGATCACCTGTAAGGAAACGAAGCGGCCAGCAAGTGCTGACACAATCATCCCTGCGCCTAGCAACACATCCTGGTTCCGGCCCAGACGCGAGGGACCGTACAGTACGTCTGAGTTGCTCCACTTCCTGCCCCACAAGGCAGAGGGAGGGGAGGGAGGGGAGGGGGGGTTGGGGATGGACGGCAGGTTATCACAGGCTGAAGGGGGAATTCTGAAGAGAAAAAAAAGACTTTTGTGTTCTGGGGTTAGATGAAGGATTGGAAGGTCAGGCCCCGTGAAACAGATAATATCCAAATGTTTTTTCAGTCCTATATTTGCAAAAGAAACTCCAAAACAAGTATCGCTGTATTGTGGGAATAAAAAGAAATATTACAGACACCGGATTTGAACAAAAAAATGCAAATGCCATGCCCAAGATATAAATAAGTTGTGCCAAATAGAGCATGACTTCATAAGACACTTGTGACACCTGCTGTGTGCGTGATTCGCTGCCTTCTCATACGTTAATCTCTCCGTCACCCAGTGCTGTTGATTTACCTCAGGCAGTCACGCATGTTTTGGAGTCGACTGGTGGTTTTTCTTAACCCTGACTCAGCAAACGACCACTGTTTGATCTTCTCTGCTGTTGTGATGTCGTGTTCCTCCCATTACAAAGAGTACCAGGAAACAGTGGCCCCTGGAGAGATGAGAAAGAGACCCTGTTTATCCTGAGCAGAACCCATACTCGTGATTACAGCCCAGCCCTGCACCTGGCCTCAGTGACATGCCAAGTACACACACTTTGGTACCCTCCCCAACCATACACACACAAACTCGCTCCACTCACACATGACGAGCCAATACGTACAATAAACAACGTATGCCACCAAACACATATAAGAACTACTACTACTGGATTATGATAAAATATACACAGTAAGAAGTCACTTACACTCTCATATGATCATTACACATAATGTTTGATGCTGAAGTGCAGGTGGGTAAAGGCACATTTTACGTATTTTATTGTACGTAATTTCAGAATGCCCTCCTAATAATTTCCAAGTTTCCGTAAAGAACAAAGTAATTGCCGCGCCCTGGTTGCCAACTGGTTAAGATGCGAGCCACGTGATCGCAACGTCAGCGGTTCGAATCTAGCAGCGGACCTTTGGTGCATGTTGCCCTCATTTCTCTCCCTCTTCATTTCCTGTCATCTCTCCACTGTCACTATAATAAAAAAATGCCCCCCAGTATATGTATGTAAAAAGAACAAAGTAATTTTGTACTAATTATAGGGAAAGTTCAGTTGGCACATGGCCACACTTGAGGGTGGGAGGGTGGGGCTGTCTTCATAGAGAGGAATGAGACACGATGAATCATACAAATGAGGATAACAGTAAACACTTTGGGACAGTCTCTCCTCATGACGTTGAACTCTGTTATACACACACAGAAGAAGAAGACGGTAGTTGTTGCGTGAAGAATGAAAAAAGAGAGGAGAGAAAAGTTCAAATCCTTTCTGGCCTCGGACCACATGGTGAAGCGGAGTGGGCCGTCCTTGTTAGATTGTGGCAAATTACAGAAATTCTGATGTTGGAAAGATTTCTTGGGAACGGGGTTTCAGACACTGTCCGACAATCCAACAATCACTTCGCTTGAAGCAGGCTGACCCCTTCAGACTTCTTCCATCTCCACAGCACCTTTATTACACGTTTCTAAGACTAAAACCAGCAACCACTTATGTTTTCTGTTCGGAAAATGTGATGAAAAGCTCCAGTAAATTAACCAAAGTAACAAACAACATATTGTATATTTTGGTCTGTATTTTTTAAAGCTATCTTTGGCATTTGGCTTTGGACAGAAATAAAACTCAACAGCTGGTGGTGAATAAATAATAAGAGGAGGCAAGTGTCAGAATCCAAAAGTCATTCAGTCTCTCAAGGAGCAAAAGCATTATTTTTTTTCAATCACATGTATCAACCTTGGAATATGTTAAACAGCTTACTAACCCCTGTGGGAATCAAAATCTGGCACACAAACACACACACTAAGCACGCACAGTACATGAGCAACGCTTTCTAAGAATTTTGAGGGCGGCATTTATATGGTTGTGTGTGCTGGCCAGAGATGAGCTTTATTTGTTCATGCTCTCACCCAGGAAACATATTACACTCTTACTAAAAATACACCCTCAGAAACCACCAAACATGTTGAATTAGGGCCATAGAATCCAATTTGGCAGCCGGGGTTTGTATTGTGTGGCCGGTGCAAAAAAAAAAAAAAAAAAAAAACAACAAAAAAGAAAAACCAGAAGTGCTCATCTCATCTTTGTGCTTGTGAGGAGTCACATTGCAAACGGGGGCAATCAAAGACTCGCTGAGAACTTTCAACACTCTTTTTAGACCCCTTTTGAGCTGAAAGAGCTGTGAGCAGGGTGTAGCTCCACATCTTTCAAGCTCCTTTTTTTTTAATTTACCTCTCCTTTCCTCAGTGACACTCAAGTTCACTTACTCTGTCTCCGTTTCTCACCTCTACTGTTTCTCGAACTCCTTTCTTGCTTTTTTTCAAACCTCTTATATTATCACCTTTGAATTTGGGCAAAACTTTGGAGAAAGAATAGATTTTGAAAGTCTCTTTTTTGCTCCTCTCACACGCACAATAACAAATGCCTCTTCTTTCTCTCTCTCTCTCTCTCTCTCTCTCTCGTGTGCTGGCTGCCAGCTATGGAGGAGCTCTATTGTCTCTTGGACCAGCACCTGTCACCACAGTGTTAAAATGCAGAGGAGAGGGGCCGAATGGAGTAGGACGCCCTCAGCAGGCCACTGGACATGTGTGTAAATACTTCAATTTGCATGCACGCACACATTAACACATGCACATACTCACAAGTTATTCCTTGTTAAATTCGGGAGGGGTGTATTGGAGGTGTCGTGGAGGTCATTGTAGCTGTGTGTGTGTGTGTGTGTGTGTGTGTGTGTGTGTGTGTGTGTGTGTGTGATTAATCCACTGAGCAAAGACAGTTTGAGCTGTTAAACAGCTGAGTGTCAAAGGGCTTTTATCAGGGCTAGTGGCGCCTGGCCTGACACACATACATACACACACACACACACACACACACAATTTTTAATGCCACTCATACCACTCATATACCATATGAATACATAGAACTAGACCGCATGTACACACACTCACACGAGCACCGTGTAGGCGTGTAAGTAGATGGAAAAAATTTCATTATAATTATTGTAGCGAAGAACACACACAAGGACACACATGCATACACACACACACACACACACACACACACACTCTTCCAGGTCCATCTTGCCTGTCCAGACGCGGTGGTAAACCCAGCTGTTGCTACTTCTCACTTTCAGAGTACATGACAAGAGCATGTGATGAGGATATGCAACAGCAGTGCATGCGTGTGTGTGTCTGTGTGTGTGTTTGTGTGTCTTCTTGAAGCCTTACTGTATTATGGACAGTATCACCCACTTCACTACTTTCTCTTGGTGTACAACGTCCACCAGCTGTTTTTTCCTCAAGATAGTAACTGCATTTATTTATTATTTTTAAAATACAACAATTTAATTGAATTAATTGAAATGCAGTAACTTTTTTTCAATCGTAATCTGCAGTCGCAATGAATATTTCATTCATGTAGCACAATGTGTCCTGTTAAATGTTAAGTTTCCCTTCAAAAAGCGACATCTGCACTGTGTTTTTCAGTATTAGACGTTATTGTCACGGTTGATGAGTTGTTTCCATGAGCTGGTGGAGACTTTTCCTAAATGGTAACATTTGGGATGCCTTCCCTTTCTCCAGACTTTAAGCTTTATTTTTTTACAAAAGCCATTACAATTACTAATGCTGCCATTACAAACAGAGGATGCAATATTACCCTCTCACAAAAGATGTAAGTAGTGCTGTTATTATAACTGCGGCGAAGGAAAATACACTGACAACTGGCTGCACTTGATTCACCGCTAACACAACGTCAAAGCTCGATCAGATGTAAATCTGTGGAATCCAGAAGGTAAGAAATGTAAATTAGTGTCCTTTTGAGAGAAACAGATAAGTTGGACAGAGAGAGAATTTAATGGAATAATTAAATAGTGATTAAGTAAATGTCTGAACACCTTAGCCAATAAATAGCAGGATATCAGAAGAAAAAAATCTGTCGTATACTTGTAGCGTTAGCAGCACGGAAAAATGTGAATGAACAAACAAAGGATATTCTATTGGCTGTAATCACAGACAGATTATCTACATTTCTCAAACTACTGCCTGTGGACTGTAGATTGAGGGATTTTGTGGTATTATAATCCTGAGTTGAAATGCATTAACATCATGTTGTATGGCAGTGAACATAGTATGATATCTTTAATCAACTGTAGGTTATAAACTTATGATTATCAAAGCAAGACTATGTGACCTTTGCTGAACAGTGGCCACTGTGTATTACAGGATGGCAGCACATTGAATTTCCCTTCAGCTGCTTTATAGACCTAAATCAATGGGTGACCTGACTGAGAGACCACAAAAAGAAATATGTCTCTCTGGTGATGTGCGCTGTGCCTACTTCTTGTTTAACCTTTGTGATGAAGCCATTTAATGTTTGTGATGTAGAGCCATAAAGTTCTAAAGTTGTCTTACATTTAGCTAACATTATCCACAACAGCCATTAGGGTTAAGCTACTAGTCATACTAAGGCTGTGGCGACAAAGAACTGAGTATATCGTGTTTTATTGCTTCTGAATTCAACTTTTCATTTGTAAGAAGATTTCGTTATCTCTTCTTTGAAACGTTACATCATCTTGGTTTAATCCAACTTTTTAAACACACCGTGGGCATCTGAAGTCGGTCGCTGTTTCATAAATGCTGAGTGATAAAACATCATGTGATGCAGAAAGGCCGTAATAGCCTGGCATAAGCTGCTTAGTGTACAAACTTGCTATGTTGTGACTGCATGTCCATGCATACGTGGCCAAGGGCTCCTTTGTACATCACTGTACATTTCTCATGTCTGAAACACACACACACACACACACACACACACATACACACATGCAGACATACAGATGCACACACAGAAGCAGAGCTTCTCCTGCACACAAAATCACACAGACACTTGCACAGCCTGCACTCC
Organism: Scomberomorus guttatus; assembly: GCA_038419695.1. Taxonomy (NCBI): domain Eukaryota; kingdom Metazoa; phylum Chordata; class Actinopteri; order Scombriformes; family Scombridae; genus Scomberomorus; species Scomberomorus guttatus. The sequence continues at coordinate 15,052,058 of CM076462.1, forward strand.
TCCCCCAGTATAACCTACATCTTTATCCAAATAAAGGCATGTTTCAGATTATCATGCTAATGCAGCGGCATTGTTTACCAAACCACTTTCCTTTGGCCTCCTAGACCCTCCTCCTCCCTCCTTCTCTCCCCCATGTCCCTCTCTTCCTACCCCCATCTCTGTGCAGACCTCCCGATTGTGCATTTGCAGCCCCCGAGTCCTCCACCCAGCCATTATCTCCTCTTATCTCTTTCTAAGTCGCCCCTGCCCAGAAAATGGCCTCATATTGTTGCTCAGAAAGGAGTTAAGATGCTCTTGGCCACACTGAAATGCTCCCAGCAGATGTTTCACCATTTGAACGCTTTTTATTGCCTGGGCTTTCTTCCTTTGAGGGGTGGAGGGAGGGAGAAAGAATAGGATAGATGGAGGGGAGCAAGGATGGATAGATGGAGGGGAGGAGGTTTTAAACATTAGAAGGCCAACAGCTGGTTGCTTCTCCATCCCTGGGTGCATTAACCTCTTTGGTCCTCTTGCAGCAGTGCCAGTACAAGGAGCCTCTCAGCATCTGGAGCTTAAGTAGGGCGAAAATATCACTGTCACCATAGCGGGGGGACAGCAAATCCTGGAAACAGGCTGGAAGATGGAAGAGCAGGTCATGCCATCACAAATGATGAAGACACACCAGGTTAATGAGTGTCTCATGCAGCATGCAGTAAGATTAAAAAACACAAAAAACAACCCTAAAAACTGATATTAATTTCTCATGTGACTTTGTGTGAAATGAATATTAATTGTAAATATTACAAACAAAAAAAGATATATGGTTTTAGAAGACAATGTGTTTCACAAATTAACTTGTCTTTTAGTAAATCTGTTGATTATCTTGCCTCATAACACTGACAGGCGGTTTTAGTAGCAAACAACTTGACTCATCATCTAGTTCCTTAAGGCACCAGTATGCTCCAATCGAAGTCCTTGTCGTTATGGTTGAATATCCCAAACATCATTGGTCGAACAACATGTCGTTTGAACTAGTTTGTTTCGAGCATATCCCTGCTTTCGGTTTGCTGAGATTAGCCTATTTTAGCTCAGTGAATCAATGCCTATGGGATCACTCGCAGCTGCACTCAAAAGTAGTGAATAGGTTTTTTAAGTTATCCATTAGTAACTACAGCTCACTACAGAACGTCAGGTACAATTTTGTATGGGGTTGAGAAGGTACTATACTTCTGGAGTATGGATATGTACTGAAATATTTCACCTGCTCATCTTGTTTAATGTCACAGAGCATTGTTGTAGTCATATAATATGCATGTAAACCTTCAAATTGGACAAGAAATAGAGCGGTGAAGTCAAATCAAGCAAGAAGCTGAAGCACTAATTGCAGACTGTGTTAGATTGACCTGAGGGCACTCTTACACACTGCATACACACACTTTCACACACACACACACACACACACACAAACACACGTCAGTCACCATTCAGCAGCCGTCACTTTGAACATCCAAAGTGTACCTTTTCTTGAGTAAACATGCCGATTGTCTGTGCCTCTCTCAACCCCTCGGCAGCTGCTTCTCCTTAAGCCATTGCCATGGCCGTCATCATTACCATCATCATCATCATCATTATAATCATCAGCCTGCTTAAACACAACACAACAAAGGTAGAGACACACAATGGGCCTCAGTAGCTTTGAGGAACATATCAAGGCTTAGTGAGAGAAAAGACTTTACAGGGTTTACATCTTTATTTGAATAGGCACCCTTTGCCTCATGCAGGGCTTGGCCCTTTCTTCATCTTTACTCAGTATTGGGTGTTGTGTGCTCAGGGGAAAGGTGTGTGAGTGTGGGTGGGTGAGCGCGTGACAATAGGGGCAGGTGCTCCCGAGTTTACCTTGGTGTAGTTTGTTGGCTCAGGGAACAGACACACAAACACACAATGCTCAAGGAGACGCTCTCTCTCTCTCTCTCTCTGACACCTGCACACTCGTCTATCATCAGTATCATCATGAACTCTTCCTTTTAAAATGGATGTGTATCATATCACTCGTGCCTGAAAGTCACCGTGCTTTTATAGCTTTGCCAGTGGCACAAGTAGATGACAAGCATCCACTTCCTGTGTTGAAAACACACATAACACACTGTACTCCCTTTTTAAATCCAGTTATTTAATTTATTTAAAGGGCCACTCTACTGATTTCTCTCTCAATTTACTAGTTACAGGGAGTACTACACAGCTTGAAAACAGTTAATGTCCTTTGTACTACAAGTCTGGGGGCAGCTTTCTAAAGTAGAAAATTACTCATTATGCTTTTTATTGAAGACTACCAAATTTTAAAGATGTTATCAAGCTGCACCAGCTGTGGGGAGTGTAGAATTTAGGATTTTGGAACTAACTAACCAACATTAGTGACAAAAAGTCAGGATGTCTCAGGTCAAGGTGTCGATATGCTTCAAACGAAGTGACAGTTTTTGAAACCGTCCGAAACCGTCAATCCAGCAAGCTACTTCATGTAGAGATTTGTAGGATTTGAACTTCTCTCTCAAGCTCTTTTTTTTTTTTATTCTTCAAACTATGTTCACCACTTTTACACGAGTGCAACACCATGAACGCTTCGGAGGAAAAACTGTCCAAACGTGAGCACTCTTATCCCCATTTGAATAACTGTCGTTTCTCGCTCCTCTTTATGATGGCAGGCTTTTCACCTGCTCTTGAGTGTGGCCGCTTGCAAGAACAATAAACATCTTTGCCTTTAGGGAAAGTGGTGAGAAAATACTCCATATGAAATAGTTTGTTTCAAGCATACACCGGCTTTTACAAGTGCCCCAACTTTATGGAAGTGCAATGCTAAATCACTAGAGTGGCCCTTAAAAAGCTAATGAGAGAATTGAGACAAAGCTGCTGGAAAAGTTTCTAAACAGGTGATTGGGATTATATTTAGTTACAAAAGATGAACTCGGTAAACTTCACACACTGAGCACCTTTACAAATCATTAAATCTAATTATTGCGTACAGTATATCTCTGCCTTTCTCTTTTTTTTGCCTTGTTTATCTCTCTTTCTTGAAACGCAAGGAGCATTGAGTCATTTTCTGGCAGCCGCAGGAGATGAGGGCTGAAATTGCAGGAGCAGACACTTCCAGGGCCAAGTCTCATACGGCAGCACAGCTAGAAATTAATTAAAACAGGGGATGAGAGTGAGAGAGAGCAAAAGAGGGGGGGCGAGAGAGAGAGAGAGAGAGAGAGAGAGAGAGAGAGAGAGTGGGACAGACGGAAAGGGATCACAAGGAAAATATAGACACGCAGAGTGAAAGGATGTTGTGCAAAAGCATTGTTACGTGTGTGTGTGTGTGTGTGTGTGTGTGTGTGTGTGTGTGTGTGTGCGTGTGCGTGCGTGTGCGTGTGCGTGCGTGCTGGCTTGCATGTGAACACCAGTTGTCCTCTCTCAACTCTGCCACAGACAGACAAGGGGAACAGTGCGATCCTGACACAAATCCTTGGTAAGGGTCCTTTTTCTGCCCTCCCTCCCTCGCCCTTTTCTCTTTGCCATCAGTAAATCCGGGTTTCACTACAACTTAAGCACTTAGCTGTAATCCCCATGAAGAGGCGATAGCCCTGCACAAGTCACTTTTCGACCATTAAAGGCATACAATAGGGGCGTGTTAGGGACTCACTTAAATGGATTGAGCACAAAGCCTGTGCTTGATAAGTTTTTAGCCGGGAAGAATCCGCCGTTTACACCCCTCCTTTTGTGCATTCTCTTAGATGTACTTGTCTCAACAGTCTAAGCCGATTTTATCCCTTTTTTGCGTTTGTTTAATTCCTGCAACACAGAAAAGCTTTAGAATATGTCCTATTTCTTTCTCCCTTTCCCTTTTTTTTTCAAACAAATGTCACAGTGAAGGTTGACAATGAAGGATATCTATATCCACTTCCTACAAACTAAACACGGGGGATGATAGCCTCTTCTTGATATTTCCAAAGCTCTCCCTTCAAATTAAGCCACTGTTTCTAATCTTTTAACATGGCGCATCAGCCGGACTGAGGGGAAGTATTTTGATAAGCTTGTCTCCCTTGGACGAAGGCTGTGGAGGAAGTGGACTCCGGACTCTTCAGAAAACACTAATACCCATCCTCCTCTGGGGGCAGGGAAGAATGCGTTACAATACTGCTTATCAAAGCAAGAACACTGAAACATAAGCAGCCAAGAAAAGAGGCCAGGGACAAAACAGGCATTGTCACTACTCGTCATTTGCACACTGGCCATAGAGGAACATTTCGGAAAGACAATCCACAGTTGTCGCATGTGAAATCAATTAAGGATACAGGCCGTGGAAAACCAGGATATAGGATCACTCTGTTGGGGACTCGCTGTACGACGGCTGTATACAAGTTCCAAATTTTTGGGGAGTGGGAATTTTGTACATTCAAGGACATGGGAGTAGTTTTTGGGATACATGGAGGTCATTATTTAACACAAGTTGTCCAATGCATGTCCCGAAATACCTGTACGTCCCACTCCATGTAGGAGGACTCAAGTCTAGTTTTCTGAAGACCAAATAGGGTTGGTCTTTGAAGGGGTTAAAAAGTTCACATACATATCATAAAATAAAAGTGCTTGTCCCTGCAATCCCTTCCTGACCTGTGAGAAAGTCCAACGCTGCACGTCTGTGTTTGTACTTGCTTGTCTGCATTGACCCTAAGACTCTTTTAAAAGGCCTTTAAAGAAAGTGCTTTTAGTCCGACAGATAAAGCCTGAAAGAGAGGAAAGAGGAGAGAAAGCGCGATGGGCACTGCTAAGTCGCTGAGAGCCGATCTAATCCAGAGGTTTGAGTGTTCGTCGCTCTGCCACCGTGTCTTAAAGCAGATCTCAGTAGGAGGTGGCGAGATGCTCCTCTGGGCTCAGGACTCTAATGGTTTGATTAAGCTCATCCAGCCAGGCCTGTGCTGCAGACTAAACCTCCATTTAAGGACCAGACAAAGACAGGACCACGGGGACGGATAAGAGTATTAAATCCAACCGCCAGGCTCACAAACACACAGATCATACACATACACAATACACATACACACAGAGCCAGAGATGGCGTCGTCAGTGTATACGTTCATCTCACACACACACACACACACACACACTGCAATGCATATGTTTTGTCTTTTACCATATTGTGGTTCCTTTGCATTCATGTTGGCGTCATAATTTCTAATGAAATTGTGATGACATCAAAATGTAGATAAAGAAAGAAAAATAACTAATGATCAATTACAGGAAATGAAAATCCCACCCTGTAATCATGCTGACCATTAGAAGATCCCCTCCAAATGCATTTACAATGTGAATGATCTTTGTGTCTTGACGGACATTGTTTTCCTGTTTAGCTTCAGTGTCAGTGGAAGGATGAATGTGGCACTAAAAAGACAGTAACTTTAAAAGATGTTGACCTTATTTGACTAATTTGGGTGGGTGAAGCTTCAAATTAGCTTCAAATAAACTTAAAAAAACAAACAAAACATGTGTCAATGTTCATTTGGGCACCTGACTATTGGTTTTGGACAGACTTGAAAAACTGTGAACCAGCATGCACAATAACAACACACCCATCAGCACACACACACACATCAGTGTGTTGTCCACGTTGCATATTGTTTTGGAGAATAAAGGGTTAAGTCCGCCAGCTTTCCCTGACTTTGCTGGCTGGGCTGTAAGGCTACTAAGTAGCAGCTGTCCACCTGGCGAAGGAAGACCCCTCTACTGCATACACACACACAAACACACAAACATAGCCATACACATATATGCCCTCTTGAGGAGAAACTGCTCTCAAACTCTCACTCACACTTGTGTACAAGCCTGTCTGCGTTGCGTACGCGTGCACGAGCGCACACACACACTTGCGTGGAGGAGAGGCCCAGATGGTCAGGGAGGGGAGCGGTGCCCAGTGTCAGGGAGAGAGAACGAGAGAAATGGAAAGAGAGAGGGAGAAAAAGGGAGAGAGAGCGAGATAGGGAGAGAGTGAGATAGTTGGAAAGAGAGAGACGAGGGACGGCAGCCAGACCCGAGTGGAGGAGAAACAGGAAGACAACATCACACCATTCCAGCCAGCCAGAGCTGCAGACAGACAGGAGAAAGGGGCCATCTCTGTTACCAAACACACACAATCTGTAATCACATGCCTCCACTAGACTGAAGCCTCCACCAGCACTTCAAGGTCTTAAAGGCAACAATAAATGATTTAAAAGGAATAGTTGGGAAATATGCTTATTTGTTTTCTTTCTGAGAGTTAGACAGAGGTCAGTACCACTTATTATGGAGCTGAGGTCTGGCAACCGCGGCACGACAACAAGACTCTGGGAAGTCGCTGCACTCCACACCAAGAAATAGTTACATGTAACTCCCTGCAAAACCACAAATTGTTGTTTTGCATTCGCACAGATTAAACAAACACAATGTGTGTGAGATTCAGATCAGATTCAGATCTGATTGGTAGACAGATATTTGAACTTTGGAGTGAGCCATGCTAGCTGTTTTCTACTGCTTCTAGTTTTTGTGCTAAGCTAGGCTAATCGCCTCCAGGCTCTAGCTCTGTACTTACTTCGCAGACTTGAGAGTGTTATCGATATTCTCATGTAACTCTGGGAAAGAAAGCAAATAAGTGTATTTTTCAAAACGTTGAACTTTTTTTTATACTCAGTATGGAGTGCAGAGCTGGAATCAGGACTTTTAGCCTTGGCTAGCACAAAGACTAAAAGCAGGGGGGAACAGCTAGCATGACTATTCAAATATACACCAACTTAGACCTCTAAAGCTGACTAATTAACATGTTGTGTCTTGTTTGTTTAACCTGATCATTAGCAGAATTAGAAAAACCTTGATTTGTGGTTTCTTGTGCTAGCCGAAGACGCTGTTCTTCTTTAAGAAATAGCTCCGACACCTTTTTGTTATAAAAATGTGTCTCTACACAGAGCCAGAGCAGGCAGTAGAACAATTTCAAACAACGAGACAAATAAATACAAGTTACTGTTAAATCTAGTTCAGCTGAAATACTGCAGAAATATTCTTCTGAAAAGCAAAAACAGAAAAAGGAAAAAGACAAAACAAAGGCAGGCATGTGAGCAGTGAATTGTTTCTGGGATGTGAAACCCTTCGTCCAGATGGCGATATTTTTTTTTTTCCAGCCTTAATTCATTTATTTCATGTCACAGTTGTGCTTTGATCGCTCCTCTCTAATAATTAATGTGGTTTTGCTGCGCGCTGCTCTTGAAGTCATTGTTCCAGTCTCTGCTGTACCAATGTGAGCTGGCTTTGACTGCTACACCTGATGGGAAAAGCACAGCACCCACCTCCCCACCCCACCCCACCCACCCCCACCTCACAGCTCACCCTCCTTCCCTCTGTCTATCTGTTACTTTTTCTGTCTTTCTCTGAGCTTTGACTCGTCTCGGAGGGGTCTCACTGCATTCACACATTTCTACTTACACACACACACATTGGGTTGTCTGGTGTCTCTCCAGAGTGGTTGCTGTACAGTGGCTGGCATGTGTCACTCATCCATTATTGATCAGATCCAGCTGCCATCATCTACTACAGATACACCATTGTCTCTCTCTCTCTCAAACGCACTTTCACACACCCACACAGGCAAACTTGCTTGTTCACTTATTAATCTGTATTCTAAAACCATATTTTCTATTCATATATCTAAAACTCAGCTTATTGGCTCAACATCATCTCATAGTTCATAATTATTGTTGCTATAATTACTCTTACACTAACTTTGAAAATTGTGTCCTAGATACTTGGGTACCTTGTTCTAATAAGCCCTTATAAAGGATTTTAAGTATATCAATGGTTAATAAATCATCAATAATGCTTCATAAATCAGCTATAAGACATTAATAAAAATGTTTTGCTATATTGTGAAAAAAATCCCTTTGGTTGGTGTTTAACCTCCACCAGCGTGACTTGCTTTGTCTTTTTAGCTCTTTAATTAATCAGAAAGATCACAGTTCCACATTTCTGACTTATTGCTTACATCTGCAACTTTTTGAGGGTTTCAAATACAAGAAAAAATAAAATGGCTATTCAGTCATTATCAGTCTCATTAACCATTTATTAACAACTTATTGTAATATATCACTGCAGACTTAGATTATTGTAAGAAGAATACTTTATAAATGGCGCCAATCTGAGATTTTTCACAAATGTTATTCTTATTTATGGTTTTTAATTGATTTATAAAGCATTAGTAAATGATTAATAACTAATAAAGTCATTAAATCCTTTATAAAGTGTGCCTTATTATAGTATAAGGATTTTCTAGAGGAAACTGAGAGAAAAAAATGAATTACTGTCAGATCCAAGTAGTGTCTGTTATATTGTTATTCATTACTTTACATGTTGTTTGCTTTTTGTGTGTGCTACTCTGTGCACTTGCCCCTGGGAGACAGAGAGACAGAGAGACAGAGAGAGAGAGAGACAGAGGGAGACGCACTTGTTGGTTGAAGGTTTAGGGGTGTAGGAAGAGGGGGTCTGAGAGAGAGGGTGGAGGGAGGAGGGAGATTTTGCCCTGCAACTTATCCACTCAACCATGTCTGTTCTACACCCCCTCCAACCCCCCTCGCTCCTCTCTGTCTCTCTTTCTTTTTTTTTTCCTTTTTTTTTTTCCAAATGCAAGTCACCGTGAAAAATGTGCTGGTCCAATATTTGCACAGAAGTGGTGCTGGGACAGGCAGATAACCTATCAGTATTTGAGTTTGGCTTCCCATGCTCCAAATAGCCATCCTCCGCCTGTTTAGCTTATTGATTGGCTTGGCAAGAAACTAGGTCCCCTCAGCAGTGACCAAGGTCATACAACACATGGACTCTGTGCCACCCATCCAACCCCCCCTCCACCACCACCACCACCACCACCACCCCTTCAACACCCACCACAATCTCTTCCTCCTCCTCATTTGTCTCTCGCAAACACACATGAAGTGCACGCATGTATGTATGAGCGGACTCGTGTGGATACATTCGCTCTATCAGACATACTTTCACAAAGGCGAAGGCATTAACATTGTAATGAAGTCCTAAGTGTGGGAGCTATAGAAATGAGTCGGATTAGCGCTCAGCATGAAAACGCTCAGAGGGCTCAGAGAGATTCAGGGGTGGTTCGATGAATGTTTGAGAAAAAAAAAAAGTTTCTTTTTCTTGCATGAAACATTTGTAGTCAGTTGGATTTAAAATATTCAGTTTATTTTGAGTGATATGTGTATAAATATACTTTTTCGTGCTGAATTCCTACCTTATGAATTGAAGTAATGTCCTCCACCACTGTATATGAGTGCGTGCGTCTGTGTGCGTCTGTGTGTGTGTGTGTGTGTGTGGGTGTGTGTGTGTGTGTGTGTGTAATGACTCAGGGTATAGACCAGAGGCAGCGTCCTCCCCTCTTCTGTGGGAATCAATGAGATTGAATTCTGAAGGTTTTCTCAGGGGCATCAGCCCTGCCTGTCAATACTGCTCTGTGTCACAAGTGCATTTTCTACACACACACACACACACAGACACACACAAACACACTTCCAGTTCACTGTCCCAAGCCAGGACCTCACATACCCCTCGACTACATCTCTTCCAGTCCTTAATTAAGCTTGCCCCATTTTCCCCTTTTTCACATCTGTAACCGCATCACCCCGTCCTCCCACTATTTTTCTTTATTTTCTAACTCACCTCATTTGGCTTCAGTTCTCCCTCCTTTTCTTTCAAAACTTTTCCACCTCCTGCCGTGTGCCCTCCTGTAGGAATGTTACAATCAAACAACAACACCAGCACCTGCTTATCAGTTGCATTTTGTGAATTCCATTTATCTGAGTTCATCAACACACTAGTAAGAAAAACTTTCTTAATTGGCTTAAAATGCACTTATTTGTCAAACTAAGAAACTTTTGCCAGTGGTAGTTTGCAACATGATGCATGAATTAAAAATGTTTATTCTTGGCCTTGGAAAAGTGGTTTGACAAAAAAAAAAAAAAATCGAAATGACAGCTGAGCTATTTCCAATTGAGCAAACTCCATCTGCTTGAAGAAGGCTATGGCATGCGGTTGAAAGCTCTGGAAAAAGCGACTGAGCTGACCTTTAATTATGATTTCATGCCACACTTTGATGTGTTGTTTTTATTGCATTTTTGTCAGTGTCAGTAGACAGACACTATCTAGGCAGTAAAGAAGGAAAGAAAGAAAGAAAAGAAAAACGAAGAAACAAACAAACGGCTGTCAGATGAAAATTAATTGATAAAATTTAAAGGGAAATTCTGGTATTTTTCAACCTGGGTCTTAACTCATGATTGTGGCCTTCTTTGCACTCGTCACCACCGTTAGCTGAGACACAGGAAAGGCAGACTCCGGCAAAGCAACATACATCAGGGCAAACAGTGGGAGCCTCCTAAAGCTTTCTAAATACATGACAATTTTACACAAATCACCACTTTCCTCTGTGTCAGACTAAAAGAAAACACAGAGGTTAACCTTCTGAGTATAAGCATTGTTAACTGCATGGGGATCCTCGTCAGGGGCAACTTGCTGGCTCCCCAAACCAAAATACTGTAATTTCCCCTAAAAGTGTCTGTTTTTGTCTCCTTTGGCAGGGAGGTCAGAGGTCAGTTGTATAACATCTCTGAGAGTGATAGGGATTCAGGGCCTCGCTCATAAATACTTGAGCAGCTATTTTGAACGTGAAACTGATGGCTCCTTTTTGTTCTTTTCTACTCTCTATTCTTGATTTGTAGTTAAACTCAGACATTGTAACCTGTGGCTAGTGGATGATGAGCGGGACAAGCTGTGTGATTTATGACTGCTGCTCTGATGTTCTGCCGCGCTCCACTGTGACAGATATTCCTGATATTCCCAGAGTCCTTGCTCGGAAACCCACTGGGCTCGGAGGGGAATCGGTTAATCCCCCCCGTTTCTAATTTGAAAGGGCCCTTGGATACCTGCTGGCTGTGGGCTAAATGTCACACGCACAAACACACAGATACAAGAGATACACACACATAATCACTTACTGTTGCACTTAAATCTGGCTATGGGGAGTTTGAGTGTCATTCTCCGGGAGGAGCGAAGGCCCCTGGGCCACAGCTGTGTGTGTCTGAGTCCGATCTGGTACCCTGCCACACGGAGGGAGGCCTTGGAGCCCGAGGCTTGCCTGGAGGCTACAGCCAGGCCTTGAAGGACATGAGATACAGAAAGAGGAGATGCTGCCTCTTTCCTGCACCAAGCCAACAGATTGTGACAGAAAATACAGACTATGTTCAGTTGAACGATAAGAAAGTTTCTCTTTCACGTCCTTCATGTCCACGTGTTTTTTTTTCACCTATCTTGTAGAACCACAGTGCAGCTTTACACATATGTGTCCCCTGTCCCCTACACCCTCCACACACACACACACACACACACACGCACGCGCACACACACTTAGAGTGTTAGCCCCCGTCGCTAAACAGCTGTCTGAGATGTGGCGGTGCAGCACACCCATGCTTCATCATTGTCATCTCCCTATCACCTGCATTCCTTCTCCTCCTTCGCCTTCTCCTCTCTATCCCTCCATCCATCAGCATTTTCAGACACAGGGCTCTGACAAGGGCACATCCGTCCCCTGGCCATACATCACCTTTATAGGGGAGGGGGGGGTGGTGGTGGTGGTGGAGGGGATGTGGAGGGGGGAACGTTGTGCTGTCCCAAACTCCTTCACAAGTTGGGACAGAGCCAAGTTTCTGTTTGTCCCTTTCTCATTTTCCTTTGTGTCCTAGGAGTGGGTTTCTTTGTTTAGTGACACTACGAAACATATAGTTTCTTGTATTCAAAAATCCAAAAATGTCTTTAGGTTTAACAGTTTAGGTGTTAAGCTATCCAATATTTGCTCCAATCCAGTGGAACTTGCAAACAGTGCTGCAGTAAAATTAGCTTAATTTTTTAGATCAAAGGTCAAGGGTGAAAATTTTAGTAGAGCTACTACAAGTACGAGTTTTGGTGTGATGAGGATTTAGTGTGACTTTTAAAATGTTGCTTTTTAGTCACAATGTTACAGTAGCTCTTTGTTTAAATTCCTCTTTCTATTCCTTTTGCTGCCGTCTGATGCACGGCTTCAACTTGGAGGACCACTTCAGCTAACCCCGCCCTGCTGTTCCTTCAGTGTCCTCCTCTATCCCGTCCTCCCTATCCCTGTCTCCCTCACCTGTTTCTTCACTTTTCACACCTGGACTCTATTCTTGGCTTTTTGTTTACTGCTTCTGTTTTCCAAAGTCCCGTCCTCTCTCTCTTCCTCTATTCCCCCCTCTCCCGCTGCACCATCTATCACTCACTCCCTCCTTCTCACCTCTCCCTCTCCCTGCTACCTTCTCTCTGTCTGTCCTTGCTCCGTTTTCTCCTCTGGCTCACCTCTCATTAAGCCCCCGTGCCTATTGCCACCATGCCCAGTGTCCACCCACGCGTCTCACACCTCTCTTTTCTCGCTTTTTGTCTCTTACAGTATCTCTGTCCTTCTTTCTCTTTGCCATGTTTCTATCACACCCTTATGCACCCTTCCTCATAGTCATGCTTCATCTACTTCCATTTTACATGGTTCCTTTATACCTTCACATGATATGCATCTCATATCTGGATTGACTGAACAGGAGAACCTAAAAAAGACATAATAACACAAATAGACTTAAAATTGATGTAAAAATGCAACAACTATGTAAAGTGAAATCTGATTTCTTGTTCCCCCGACTAAACTGCAGATTTGCATTGAGGTATATGCTGATTTAAAATGTTTACATCATTTAAAAGTGACGACAAGCTCTACGTCATGGATTTTACCAGTCTCATATTACAAAGTTGACAATTTTTATTTTACAATGTGTAGATAACAGAGTAAACAAAATAGACAAATACAGTACAATACTGTATGTAGTTTGGATGAAACTCAATAAGCATGGGACAAGAGTGAGTGTGTGCGAGAAATGTGTATAATGTCACCCATGTGCACATGCAGGGTACCTTTAAATACTTTTTTTTTACAAGAAATAAGTGGGTGCCATTAAAAGAGCTCTTGTAAGGCAATTTACTCAACTTCTTGAGGTGATCAACCCTCTTTAATCGAGGAAAACTCGAAGCTGATTGCTTTTCCTTTTCTATGAGGATGAAATCTGTGACATTTTCAAGCAACATTAATGTATAGTATCTTCTGTACACGCTGCACAGCTGCTACATTACACATGTTGTAATGTCAACAACATAGGACATAACAGCATAAGATAGAATGCAAGTGTCAAGTATCCTCAAATCCTCCAAGTAGAACCACTTCTGTCTCAATAGAGAACTGGATGCCGTGTTTTCTCCATCAAGTCCATTATTTATGATATTGGAACACTCTGACATGTATTATCATGCGTATACCATACCTGCTAATCAGTGTCAAAAAAGAAAGGCTCTGTTCAAACTCGCTTAAGTCATTTTAAACCACAGTTAGGAACGTTTTAGCTGTGTGAATTAACTGGTGATTTAGCACAAAGTACTGTTTCTATGGTTACCTGAAGTTTAACATACCTTGTACACAGCTGGAGGACAGTTATGAAACCATGTTTGAGCTGTCCCGTTTTAAGATTTTAACGGACTCCTGCCAGCCAATCAGGAACGGGTATTCTCTGTGGCCCTTTTATAATCAGCCTTCATGCATAAAATACATCATACATCAATTTCTTACTCACAGCACCTCCAACCCCCTCCCTCCCACGCATGTACTGTATGTGTTTAGATCATCCAGCAGCCTTGCCTTGACCGCACGGCTCCTCCATTGATTACTGCCCATACTTCTTCGCTCCAAAACACAATGCATCACAAAGACCAAACTGTCCGTGAAGGGCTAAAATAATTGTTTATAATAGACCCTCCACTTGCTATGACAAGAGTGCTATGATGTGTTTTAGGGTGTAGACAAGAGCTCCCGCTTTGTGTTCAGGTAATTTTCTTTCCAGGCGTAAGTGGTCAAGGTCTGGCGTTTTTAAAACGCATGCGAGTGATGTGGTGTGCGGGAACCGTATTGTTTCAGGAGATGCGCCAATGTCCATTTGGAGAGCAGCAACACTCGTCTCCCCACTTGAGGAACAATGGAATACACTTCAGAGATGCTGTGTATGAAGTATGTTTATGAGTGCGCTCGGACAATGGGGGACGATGTTACACAACACAAGAAATGGGTTTGGCTCTGAGAGAAATGAGGTGGACCCAGCAGACATCCTTGACATTCACCAATAATTAAAATCCGTTGACATGGTGAGAAAAAGACTGATTCACTGGCAGTGTTTACAGTAGCATATGATTGCAGAAAGAGCTGTGGCCACTTTGAGTGCAGGAGAAAGTGGGCTGGAGTCATTTGGGAGTGGGGAATTGTTGAGGTACAGTGAGAGAGAACACATTGTGTTGGTGTTTTGTTTGACATAAAAGCCTGCTAACAGCTACTGTAAACCAGGAGCTCTGCCAAGACTCACAGGTGTCATCAGGGATCTGGCTACGTGCCACATAGAGAGGACCCAAAGGCCCTGAGGCTCACCTGGAGGTGTCACCCTACCGCAAGATGCACAGAAAACATCAAGGGGAGAGGTTGGGACAGGATGGAGATAAGGAGGGAGATAGCATCTGAAACTGAAAAAGTTATCGAGCAGGAAAAAGAGCCAATACTGGACTGGGTACATGTAGATTTAAAGTTATTTGTAACGTAATTGTATGAAGCCGTGACACTGACTTCACTTTATCAAATGCTGAAAGAGGTGGAAGGAATATGGAAAGGATTTTTTCACACTAATTTGTTGGGTGATATAATGACATGTTAATGATCCCAGCATCTGGCCGTTTCATCAAAGGTGTATATTTATACTGAGAAAAAGAGGGTGAAAAATACAGCATGCAGAACAAATGCCTTTGGTTAGGTCAGAGTGTCTTCTAATGACCTCATTTACTAACAACAAACCCTGCAACCAGGCAGGCAAACACACAGCCCAGCAAGACCTCTCCTTTATCCCCGCGTGACAGTGGACAGAGGAAAAGAAGGATGGAGGGAGAGAAAGGAAGAGGAGGCCAAGAGGGAATAAGGAAACATGGAGACCAAGTGAAAAAGAGAACAGGAAGAGATAGGAGTGGTGACTGAGAGAAAAAGAGAAAGAGGGAGGGTAAAAGAGGAGAAAGGATAGATGGAGGCAGCAAGGTAAGAGAGCCTAAAGGAGCAATGCAATCAAACAACACAAACACAGTCTCCGTGTGACTGCTCAACCTTGCCAAAGAAAATAGGTTACCTCTGTTTCTCCGGGTGCCCAGGGGAGGCACAAACTGGCAAGAGCTGTGCCCCTGTGTCATCCTGTAAACATTTAACCACAAAGAACTGCCCTGCAACACTACTGACAACACTCCCCGAACACTTCCCTCGTCACACTGGACAATGTGTGACGTGTAATGTGAAATGTGTTTTATCTGCACACACTGGCTTAACATTTTTAGTTAAAGGCTTACTCTAAAAAAAAGTTTGATATGTCACTTTCAGTTTGAAATTTGGTTGAAAGTAATTACATCGCATAATGGTGGACACTGTTAATGTCGTCGATGAAAACTATATTTGCTGAAACAAGAGATGAATAGAAGGACACATTAATTTATTGCTGCTATAATGCAAAATCTTATTCAGTGATCTGTGGAATCACAGATTGTTTCTTCCTGATTAGTAAAAACATCCTCGCCACCCAAAAATATTGATTTACCTGCTTGACTTTCACAGCATCTCACATTTTAGTAACGTTTAGTTACTTCTAATGCGAGCTAACATTACCGACTCTTGGAGGAAAAAAGTAATATATTTATGGACTAAATTTATCTATAATCCCACTGAAAATTAGACAAGAAAGGGTAAACTGCTGGGATAAAACGCCAACATTTATAACAAGATAAGCTAACGTAGCGTTATCACACGCTCAGGATTTATCGTTAACGTTACTTTCAGTTGGCTAGCTTTCATGTTGCTATCTGTAGGAATGAGTGCAGGATTAACGGAGGTGATCAAACGTCTTCACATAGATGTTCGCTAAAGGAATATTATTTAAGCTGCTTAAACTAAACCTTGACATTTTGGGAGATACGCTTATTTGCGTTCGGGTGGAGAGTTGGATGGGAAGAACGATACAAGCTACAGCCAGCAGCCTGTTAGCTTAGCTTAGCAGAAAGACAGGAAAAGGAGAAACAGCTAGTCTGGCTCGGTCCAAAGGCAACAAAATCTGCCTACCAGCACCTCTAAAGTTCATTAATTAACATGTTATGTCTCATTTGTTTCATCTGTACAAAAACCAAAGTGAAAAAACAATAATTAACTTGTATGTGGTGAAATAATTTTGGGCTGGGAACAGTAACTTCCTGGAGTCTCTGCTGGTTTACTGGCAGTTGCTCATAGCCAAGAAATAGTCTTTAATATTTATACTGAGCTACGATAAGACGGAAGAAGACATAAAAATGAAAAATGCATACAAATTTGACTAAAATTTCACTCTTGATTACACTCAAATTATTAAATGTGACTAAAACAAATATACATTTTGTCAAAAGACTGAAACTAAATAAAAATCAGACAGTGCCAAAATGAACATTGACTAGATTGAGTTCCGCTGAGCACAAATGAAAAAGAGGAGCAGATTCAACTGCAAAGGTTCACTTCATTTCTTGACAGCGAGCATAAGTGCATCCAGCCGTCCCTCCATCTCTCTCTCCTTCCATCCATCTGAGCATCGCTAAAGCCCATCTTAATCTCCCTCTTCCACAATCACGGAACAAAGAGCAGAGTGCTGGCAGATCCTTGTTTTTCTAACTAATGTCGATTACATATTTGATAAACATGCATTTGCATTAGCATTAGCCGAGGTCAGGATTAGCAGCGTTCATCCTCAAACTGTTCTGTCTCTGTGCTTCGACTGTTTGTTGATCTTTTTTCTGGCTGTGCCTTTTTTTTTCTCCTCCTGTTGTTTGTGGCCATCTCAAATCCTAAAGGACACGACTCCACACAAGCGACGGCACAAATATTTGAAAGGGTGATTAAAAATCGTTTGGGAAAACAGATTATTGACTGTTTCTTTTTTTTAATCAATCTCTAAACACAAACAGGCTGCTTTAAGGAGTCAAAAGGGGTCAGAAACAGTTAACATTTTATCTGTTAATTTAGATTTTACACCACTTTAGATGTCCCATGAATAACTTTAGTTATCAGTTTGTTCTATATCTCAGATTTGCCTGGTCCCTCGGTTTCATGGACCCTCATCCCTTGATATGTAACATTTTTGCTGCAAAATATTTCAACAAGTGTAGAGGCCAAAAAAAAAACCTTTGTAAGTATTTCATAAATGCTCTTCTTCGGTCTTTTCCTCATCTCTGTACAAAGGAAATTAAAAGGAAGAATTAGCTCCAGACAGCTGGGGCCCACGAAAAGTTTCAAGTGCCTCTGTTGACCGCACACAAAGACACTGATCTGCTTAGCAGGCTTAAAACTCTCTCTCCCCCTCTGTCCTTTCTCTCTTTCTTATGTCAGGCTCTTCCTAAAACCCTTCTCATACCCCCCATACACACACACACACAGACACACACACACACTCTGAAATGCCTCAAACACCGCGGCCCAGATCGCTAGTCCTGAATGAGGATCTTAAAGACCTCTCCCGACCACCTATTAAACAGCTTAGAGGCATATAATTGTCAACCAGACGCTTCTCTCCAAAATGGGTTTTTAAAAGCCACATTGTTCCTCTCCGCCACCAAAGGTTGAGTAATCCTGAGGCTTAAGCAACCGAGAAATGGTCTGTCTCATTCTGTTTTTCTCCAGCTAATAAGATCCTTTCCTTTATGAATACTCCTGCTTTAATTGTTTGACATTAATGCTAATCAAGCCTTTGTCTTTCCCTGTAAGTTGTCTGCCAGACTTGCAAGTATTTGTTTCACATTTCCTCTCTGTTTTCCTTGATAATTTATCCTTCAAATGCATTTTCTTCCCGAGATTTGTTTAGAAAATATCTCTAAAAAGTAGGACAATAATAATTGGTGATGGAGGTAATTATAGAACATTTAGTAAGGAATATGAAGAGAGCAAACTGATGCCACAGTGATGTAATGAGAAGCCACATTAGTATCCAGAGTTGAACCTAATTACATTTGTGGAAAACAATATCAGACAAGAATCAATCAAGGAGTCCTGTGGTCATTGCTAATCAGATTTTATTAGTGTCCTTATTGCTCGCTCATGGATCACAAATGTTCTATTGTTGTAAGGAAAAAAAAAAAAAAGAAATTAGCCAGCGACTTTCTCCAACTGTTTGCTTGTTTAATTGGGGACACGACAAAACAACTGCTCTGGAAGTCTTGCTATGTGGAAGATAATTTAAGGGTCGGAGTACAGGGGAAGTGAGGAGAGGGGAAAAAGCCACTTGCTCCTTAATTAAAATTTTTTGGTCTCCTTCCTCCCTGACTAGCCAATTACCATATTAGAGACCTATTAACCTTATCAACGCAGGCAGAAAGACCCAGAAGATTCTGCCTCTAATAAAGCAGCATTGTGAGACGGAATCCAAACGAAGACATTTGGTTGATTAAACTACGTAGATGCATAAATTGATTTCTCTGTTTCAGTGTCTTAGTTAGTGCACTCATTAGTCTCTCTGCGTGCAGAATGCATTTGCACAATACCCAGTTTTCTGAAGTTATATTATAAATGAATGCATGCATGTATTAATATAAGATTATTTTTGTGTCATGTGGAGCAGAGAGTTAAAGTAGTCAGCTTTTGTTCCTCTGGTTTTCCTAAGACTCAAAGCCATCCCATCTCTCCTGGCTGACTCACCAGTGATCTCCACAGAAAGAGATTTTTTTCTTATATTTCCATATAGGCAAGTGCACCTCCAACACTGTTATTCCTGTCACAGAGAACTTAAACCAAATAAAACGATTTGAGAGATTAGAATTGTTCAATTAGCTTTCATTGAAGCCAAGTGATTGGTGGAAATGAAATCCCGGCTCTCCTGCTGGATCTCCGGGTCTCGGGGTCAAGGATTTGTAGAGAACGTGATTGGTTGCTCATCCCTCCGAGAGTCATCCAATTGCTGGTCCATATGGACCCCTCTGACCCCTCCAGCCTCCTCATCCTCCCAACTCCATGGCTCCATTTAGCAAACAGAAGCTGCTAAAGGACTGCTAAGTTGTACTTCAGCGGTCCTCCAGTCCAATCACTCATTTACCTGAAGTGATTTTATCACTCTCCAGAGATAATCATGGAGAGTCCGACACAAAGTGCTGGGTTATTGAACTGACAACGAACAATTAACAAAGTTACAAACCTTGTCCGTGTTCTGGCTGTATGGTAGAAACTTCTTAACAAGGTATAACTGGGGTGAGTTCGGGGCATAAAATATGCTTTATTTAGATGCTATAATGTAAATAAATACTGCCGAGTTAAAACTAGACATTAGTCTCTAAGTAATGGACGGTGGATATCCTCTCCAGATGGATTTCTCTCTGTCAAGTAGCTCTAAAAGGTTTTGGGATTTGTGGAGTGGGCATGGCCACTGGTTTTTGCATTTTGGGTGCTGCACTCGCAGTGGTTGGTCTGAGGGGAGGTTTTAAGAGGGGAATTATCTGGAATGGAGAGGTTGGAATGAAGGCGATTTGTGTGTATCTTTGTGTGTGAGTGTGTATGAGAGAAAGAGAGAGAGAGAGAGAGAGAGACCATGCTTCAGTGGTCCCTTTGGTCAGTGTGTGCAAAAACCCACAGAGGGGCCCGAATGCATGGGCCGTTTTTGAGAAGGCTGCCTGCATCAGCTTTGCTCAGATCTCCCCTAATCCTTCCCACTTGAACCTTAGTCCACCACAGTCTGCATGCCAACAGATTAACACAATACGCAAAGATAATTCAGCCGGCCCAGGACTGACAGTGATCCCGCAAATCTCTGAACGGCCAAGGGAAGATACCTCCCCAAAACCCAGATTAAGTCCACAGATCTGAAGCCTTAGACCCTCTTAGGGCATATATTAGCATTACTGCTGCATGATTTATTTATATATTTATCTGATTTTAAAAACAGATAATGCTGCCTGGTCAGCTTGAGTGTCACAAAATCTGCCTTGGGTAGGATGGAGGGATGAGACCATATCCCAGATTGAGGGAACAAGTGTGGGAGGTGGAGAGAGAAAGAGGGAGAGCGCTCTATAATCCATATTATATGCTGCCGAGAGCCGGGGAATTATTTAAGAAGCTCTTTGTTGTACTCCTTTTGGAAGTGTCATGTGGGGATGGGATGAGGGCGGCCGGCCCTATTCTGTGACCGATTATGTGATTTCAATTAAGAGGCTAAAGATTGAAGATTGGAGAATTATGATTTCCATTTTCTAAGGATATGAGATTGAGCGGGATTCAGATAGGAAGGAGAGAGAGGCAGAGAGTTGAAAAAATAGATTTTGTTTTTTTTTTCCAAGTCTATCTAATAAAATACTTACATGCTATCTGTATGCTGAGAGTTATTGGTTGCTGTAATCATTCCTGTCCATACTGGTGATGAAGCAATACCTTTCTAATAGAAGTACTCTGTACACAGCAAAGGTATATCTACCAAAAGTGATATTTTTTTTAGTACAAAGTTACCTCATGCATGTAATGCAATTTACAGGACAAACATGCCCACTAATTTGTCTAACTCAGACTACTGCCTCATATTCGACTGAACTTTATATTCTTGCACTGAAGGAGGAGGAATGATTACAGCAACAAAAAACAATTTCAAAGTATATTTGATACGTGAGCATTCAGCCCTATCACAAGACAAGAATGTCTGAGGCCTGTTGCATGCGTTTCACGCTGGGCTCTGCAAAAATACACATGCAACACAAACCTCCGAAATGACTTGATTGAGGCACACTCACAAACCAGAACAACATATTTGTTGGCTTGTTTTTCTGTAGTAACCCAGACCCAGTCAGCCATTGACAATTAGACAACCAGCTTATTTATAAAGACAAGCAGGACAAGGAAGCAAGTAGAAAACAACATGCATGCCGCACAACAACGTGCTTAAACAAGGAACCGTCACATGCCGCATTTCCTACTTTCCTCTTCTACAGCTGTCTTCCCGTGTGTTGCCGTAAATTTGTCCACAGTGCCAACTTGGGCAACAAATGCACAAGAGCATGACTCGTGCGAGTATGAACACAGGAGGTGTTAATATAGTCCATTGATCCAAACCAGCATTTTTCATACATTATTTTCACTTTCTACCATATCAGTGCGTGGAAACTATGGAAGGGTATGATATGAAAGACTATGGCTGTGGTAACTAAGGTTAGGGTTAGGCAACTAAAGTGTATTTTGGAGTATTTTGTTAAAACAGATGTGAAAAAAATCCTGTTTATCTTTTAAAGAAAAGCACAAGTATGTCCTGGCTTCATTCACACACACGACACAGAAATGCACATAGACAACATCCAATTTGAACAGCCCCCAATTTGCATCTCCACTCCCTCAACTCCTAACTTTTTTTTTCTTTTTTGGGAGAGGGTGGGGGGGTGGTGGTGGGGGAGGGGGGTGACAAAGTTGCCAAACTCCTTCCCCATTGTGGTTTTTCCCAGTGCGGTGCTGGGATAGTTTGGAGAGCTTGCTGTGTTCCCGCGGCGACAGACTGCGGCCCCTCTCTGCCGCGCTCAAGGGCCCTTGAGGCGGCCATTATCTGGACGCCCGCCTCGCCGAGGCATATGGGTAATTACTGAGCTAATAGAGTGATGGAGGGAGAGGCAGAGGCAGGAGCCTAGGCCAATTAGATGATGCATTAGTGCTCTGTCTTTTGTAAGCACCTAATGTGTGGGGAAAGGATGGGGTAGATAGAGAAAACGTGTCATTTCTGAAGGGTCAGGATCCTTGAGCAAATGCAAACAGTCTCTCTCCCTCTCTCACACACATACACACACACACACACACACACACACACTTATGGGACTCACTTGTGCACGGTAGCTGCACACACATTCACACAAGCGTGTGCGTGCAAACACATGTAGATACTGAGACCACATTTGCACAATTGCACTTAGAATGTACCAAACCACACATACACACACACACACACACACACACACACACACACACACACACACACACACACGTAGACACACTGATTACTGCGCTTTGTTTTGCTCTTTTCTCTAAGTGTCTGAAGAGTGTGAAGTCATAATTATTGCACACTCTGGCTCTACCTCATGCCTGCATGAACGCATAAACACATACACACACACACACATACACACACACACACACACACACACACACAGACCAAATGCAGATGAGTCCAAATAAACGAGGAGACCCTGCCCAGTCTATTGAGGTCTGCTATGAGAATCCACTCCATCAATTACATTAAAGAGGCTGCCTAATGATGGCCACAGCTGTAATCACGCTCAGCTGAAGCATTTTACACCCCTATTCTTTGTTTTCACCTATTATCATCCATCCCACAAAGGAGAGAAATTCTATCTCAAGCATCGGCACAGTGTTTTGAGTTAAGAATGTGCTTTTTTGTCATCATCCAGTTTTGTCAGATTGTGAATCAGTGTTTTGGCAGTTGCAGCTGGAGTCATTAAAACTGGCAGGCAGCGGGAGCAGCAGAAAGTTGTCAATTTGTTGCACAGTTTTCTTGTTTCAGTTTTTAACTCTCACAGGTTGCAGCGTAGAGAGATAGCGGGTCAACTCTTATGAGGAATTTGGATGTAAAACCAGAATTCTCTTGTGTTAATGGTCTAGATCTACCGCACTTGAATCTTTCTTATACAGCATGTGCTAAAACTTTGAGATTTCCCGAATGTCCCACTTGCACGGTTTACACTATAATTATCGCAGTGAATTATGATCTCGACCTCTCCAACTTTTGTAAACAGCAAGGACTGAGTCACTCATTACAAGTGCCAATCTTTCCCAGCACCACAAACATGTTCTCTTAAATCACATGCAAAGAGCTGCATGTCATTAACTTAATTATTATTCCACTGTACAATTAGCATCAAAACAGTCTCATCAGAGGGTGAACACAGCCAGGACTTTATTGCTGGACGAAAGCGTATGATTAACACTCCAAATCGACTTCATTGTTACACTCGTAACAATAACTCCAAGGACCTTTGCTTTCCTCTCCATGTTGCCTGACCAAGGTGGCCGGCCACTTCAGTATCAACCCCACAATTACAGACGTACTGTACAGAATGTGTGTGTTTTAGTGTGATGCTGAATATTGCACAAAGCATTGTTATTCATTCAATCCCAACAGATGAAACTGTAATAGCCATGTATTATTATTCCCGATCAGAAATAGCAGCTCTCATTATCAAACAAAAGACTCTATTACTGATATCATTATCAAAAGGGGAAACGGAGGAGGGGGGTCTATAGCTTACAGCATTTAAATGACTTTGTTTCACAGCCCCTTAGTGGGATTTTACTGTTGTCGTGATTGGCACGTACATTTTTTTTTTTTTTTAAAGGTCAGCCTCACATCTTTGACCTTGTTGCCGCTGAGTGACAATGTGTGAAGTTAGTGGGCGATTATTTGTAATGGTGAAGCCATGGCTCTCCTATGTGGAAATACCTTAATTGCACCTAATTCAAGCCCATCTTTGATGTCGGGGGTGGGGGATAAAGTCAACTGTGCTTCCATTTTCGCAGACGCATTGATCTTTTGTGCATGCAGCTTCAGGGAGGTTCAAAAACATTCCCAGACTGAATCACCTTGAGGAGCTTGCTTCAGGCGGTCTTAACACGTTGGACTTGCAAATGAAAGCGGCTCGCGGATGGGAGCTGGCATGGAAATATGTTTTAAAGACCCTTGAAAAGGTATTGTGACCGCAAAGCACAACCCCAGCCACTAAGGCATGTCTCATTCATACAAATATTTGGATTTTGATTGCAGAGAATGTGTGGAGAACCAAATGTTTTTCAA
The DNA here is from genome assembly GCA_038419695.1 of Scomberomorus guttatus. Lineage (NCBI taxonomy): Eukaryota > Metazoa > Chordata > Actinopteri > Scombriformes > Scombridae > Scomberomorus > Scomberomorus guttatus. The sequence goes on from CM076462.1 coordinate 15,076,045, forward strand.
AATTATGTTATTCCTCAAAGGAAAAAGTTTCTTACTAGCAGCAGTTTTTGCCATCATTTCTGTCAGTAAGAATTGGAATGTACAATCCAAATTAACCAGCCCGTCCTCAAAAGAAAAACAACAGTGTAGGTTGAAAATTTGGCGAAAACGACCTATAGTTACATTTGAGTGATAGACGCCATCTAGCGGCCGTAGTAATTATTAACGGGAGAAGTGACGCAGTTCAGATGACGTCAATATAAGGTGAAAAATTCCCATAATCAGAGGCGGCGGGTTGGGTGGATGGCTTGATAGATAGATGGCAAAGAGTGGACTTAGCTGCAGGAGACCGCTGTTCACTTCCTGTTTCCAATTGCGAAAGTCACGTTACCAACCGCGAGTCTGGACAGTTTTTTTTAAAAACGTAACTACAATTGTTGTGGTGTTTACTGTTGCCATGACGCTGAAGGTTGCCTAACTTTAAGGAAGTAGTAACTTTAACCCACACTACATTTCAAGTGATCATTTTAACCCAAACCACAATCTTTCCCTTAACCCTAACCAAGTGGTTTTTGTGTCGAAACCTAACCAGACCTTAAACACAGCGTTGTCACAACATAAAACATTATTATTTTTTAACAGTAACATTTGTAACGGTTTTGGAAAGCACTGATAGAGGCTCCTATGTTTCACTCTGGTGTGCATGGCACATGTAGTCGTTTAATTATGAGGATGTGTTGAAATAGACTGTTAGGATCTGGGAAGTCTGACGAGGCAAGAAAAACAAACCATGTGTGTGCATAAACCATATACACTCATTTCGACACACAGAATTGGTTTGATCGATTTCTTCTTGTGCTTGAGAAGTGTGCACATTTAAAACCACTCTAGACCATGTGTACCAACAAACCTCTAGTGATACACAGATGTAAACCAATTCCTAAATTACAGACGCATAAGCCTCAACTCTTCTGTCAATGATTCAAGCATAATTGATAGATTGTTGACTGTCTTTCCGCCATTAGTACTTCTATTTTAATTTCTATTTGTTTTTCTTGTACAGCATCACTGAGCACCAATGGCTCCATATAAGAGTTTCAGAGGATCAGTGAATAACAATCAATCTGCATTTATAATGAAATTTAAGTTTTTATTGTATTTAACTATGTCAGGTTTATTGTCTACCACAGTTAAAAAGCTTTCTTTATTTGACCATCACGTTAAGGGAAATGTTTTTTTTACCTGGTGCCATCTGTATCTTTATTTATTCATTTTTGGACGAGCCACTTGTGAGAGTGTCAAATAAAACAGTTTGGTTTAGCTTAATTATATTTAGTACTGCGGCGATCAAGGTTTCTCATTTACAAAGACCAAGTTTGACACCATACAGTATATTTGGGGTAGCAACATTTTAATCAATCCCATGTCTTCGTACGTATGTCTGTGTGTTAGAAAGATTTACATACTTTCCATAAGCCTGAAACGCTGTTCAAACAAGCAAACAAGCCGGTAGGTTTACCCTCCTCTACATCCCCCGGGTTGTTAGTGAGTAACCGAGTAACGGACTCTGGGACAGCCGAGCCGAAAACAAAACACATGCTAATGTGTGACCTGGCTCTCCAGTCTCACCTCCTGCGATAGAGAACCATAGTCCTCAAGTACAGCCAACCTGGTCCTTAATCTATCAATGGGAGGCCCTCCTCTCCCAACATTCAGACACATAACCATCCTTACATCCTCCAGACAGAGAGCCCTCTCCTCTCCTCCTGTGCCACCCCACACACAGTGGCCCCTGCCCTGGGTAAGACCAGTCCCCATCTCCTCTGGGCTGAAGGGCCCTTCAGACGTCTACTGAGAAAGAGCAGAGGGGTGGGAAAGAGAAGGAGAGGAGACGAGCAAAGAACAGAAAAGACTAGAGAGATGTGTAAAAAAAAAAAAATGACAGAGAGACGTGAAAAGATTGAAGGAGGAGGTAAAGGAGATGCATATTGCATCGGGCCCCTGAGGGTTATGGCTATAGTTCATGTTGTGTATTAATGTGTGAAGCGTTAGTATTCTCTGTCATGCTAATCTCACTGTGTTTCTTTGTTGTGTTGGCTGGTGTCTGCTAGTGTCACATACACTCATCTCTCCTCTCTTCCTTTGCTTTCTTCTCTTTATGTGCTCCCCTTTTGGAGTGGGCGATCAGAGAGAGTAATAGGGGGTAAACAGTGCTGTTGTCTAAAAGGATCACATTTGAATAACTAATACATTGTTAGCATTAGCATACATTAATTATTCAGCCCTGCAAAGGTGCTAGCCATTTTCCAAATAAGCCTCAGTTGTTTTTTTCAGTCACTGTTTACAGAAGGAATGCTTCCAGGAATCAGGGCAGATGAAAGAAAAAAAGAAAAAAAGGAAACTGTTAAAAGCACCTCAGCTTGCCATCTTCAGCTCTGTAGACCCTGGGGCTTACGTCCGTCCTCATTTCACATTTTTTATGCAACAATCAAAGAGGAAATTTTCAGAGGTGTGGACAGTGCTGAATAGTCAGCAAGCTGTTTTGCAGTTTCCTCCTGATTACTTTATCGGTTTGAAATCTTGGATGGGAAGAGAAATTGCGAGAGCGAGCCGAGCCAGAATTTCCTGGAGGTAGCATATCTCTCAAGTCTCAGTTGGTGTGGATGGAGGAGAGGAGGGGGATCTCCTCCTGCGTGTTTATCCACAGTAATCAGGAGTCTGTGGAGCAGGAGCGGAGGCTTGGCAGTGGGGGGACCCTGCCACATTAGAGAGGAATGAATAGCAATGTGCCAAGCCTGGCACACCAACACTTTAGACACAGCATCCTTTCTGATTTGGTCAAAACTTTAGGAGGGAGAGAGAGAGAGAGAGAACGAGAGAGACGTTGAGACTGTTGATCTGGAGCAAACTGGACCAATGTTTCAGTTTTGTTGTGTTGTTTTTTTTTTTTCGTTTCGTTTTTTTTGTCTTCTCTCCGCCCATGAACTTTTGCAGCAAAGCAATGGGGAGGAACAAAAGAAGCCGTTCTGGGTTGACAAAGAGGAGAATAGATGGTATGCGAACGACAAGCCGCCATCTGCTCTGGAGGACGACCAAAATCTTGACACACTTCAGCAATCCCACAATCCCCTGCTCCAGGAGCGTTCCAGGCGCCCCATTCATACTCTCCCCTCCGCTCCCAGAGTCTGTGTGATTTCCCCCTTTTCTCTCCTCCTCAATTAAGTCATTAATTCCTTTCTTCGCCCCCCTCTTAATGACCGCAGAGGCACAAACAAGCCCTGGTTGCTTCCTATTGAGGCCCTGTGATTGGGCATAATTGCTGCGAGGGCCTAAGTATGGGGAAGCAGGAACGAGGGAGGAGGGATGCATTGTTTTTTGGCGGTGGCGAAGAGGAGAGCACAGAAGAAGATGCACATTAGGCAGGACCCTTCCTCTCTTGACCTGCGCCACATTAGTGTCAGTGCACATTCGCCCGTCCTTGATGGAGGCGCGATGAAAATGAATTGAATGAATCCGGACTTGAAGGACAAAAAATAAATAAATAAGGAAAATGCTAGAATTTAGCTTCACAGGAAAAGAAGGGGACTGCATACATCTCCATGTTAAATAGACAGTCTTTTGTCCACCTCCTAATTATTATGACACATCATGCCCTCATCATGCAAGTTTCAAGACTGCCATGTGTTGAGCGCTTCAGGGGGAAAGGTGCTTTTGTTGGCACTAAAGGGAAACATCGGTCAAATATCTGCGGTGCTCATTACAAGACCAACAATTTGCACAAGACCTTTGCAAAGAAATGCTTTTTAGAGCTTTATTTGTTGCAAAGTGTGTGGTAATCTCCTAATATGTTCAAGGCACCCAGCATGTCTTTCTGTGATCCCACTACATTCTTTCAGGGAGGCGAGCTCTTCCTCCCGAGTTTTTGGACTGGTACTTGATCCAGTTAAGGAAAGATTCAGGATTGGTTTTGACTGTTGCTGGCTCACTGCAGGCAGCTAACATCTAATGGCTTCTAGCGAGCTATGTCCACCAAGGATGCCCTCCAAGGGAAAGGGAGTCCAACATTCCACCCTAAAATCAGCCGTCTTGTTTGGCTGATTGTGCATTATGTGACCATCTGCAAAAAATTGGGAGTGTGTGTGTGTGTGTGTCTGTGTTGTTGGGGCTCGGTTAGGGGGGTTGGGACTGGAGTAGCTGAGGGATGTGCAGGGAATTAGACAGTCTTTAATAACACATTTTGGGGATAAATGCATTTTTGAAATACTCACAGATTGCTCCATTTATAGATGTGGAGAAGTAGAAACAGAGAGAGAAACAGAGGGAGAGGGGAACAGATAGAGTAAATCTCCAGATTAGAGATTAGCCATAGTAGCAGATTTAAAGGGGTGTCTGGTCCTCCGCCAGCCTGCTCAGGCATCTATCTGGCTTCTGCTGGCCAGGCCTGCCATGGCCGTTCTAAGTAGATCACTCAACCCTTACTGAGGACGCCATGTTACCACTGTTATCTCCTATGGTGTCTCTTTCTTCCTCTCTCTCTCTCTCCCTGTTGTCACTCAGCTCTCAGAAGGAGACAAAAGGTTCTGCCCGAATCAGTCCTAGACAGAAGACGGGCTTGGTGGAAAGCATTTTGTCCAACCTTCCTGGCTGGAACTCCAGGCTTTTTGGGCCTTCCATATGATTCCCCCCCCCTTAAAATAAAACTCCAAAGCCCCCTCGCTAATGTCCAGATCAGAGGAGCAGTTAAGCACCGCCGCCGACAGCTCAGTTTGCTAGTTTCGGGAGGGGTGGAGGGGATGGAGAAAGGCGGGGTAGGGGTATTTACTCCTTTTTAACGTGTAATATCGAGAGAGGGCGTTTGCGTGATGCAATGAGTGATGTTCCCCTTGGCCTAATGATTATCTTTGACGTTTTTAGGCCCTTTAAGCAGTTCTTATTGGGAACTAATTCCTGTTTTTACGTGGGTGTAAGTAATCTGCTGTAATCGGCACATTCACCCAAACACACTCGCATATGTATGCACAGGAAACCAGTGGGTCAAATAACCATTACACACACTTGTGGTGTAAATCCCATTGAGGCTAAGCTGTGGGGTTGGGCACATGGGGGTGGCTCTGGAGGTAGGAGGTTAAATATGATCTGTGTGAACTTCTACCGCCTCAGTCATTTAACCCCTTTATATCGTTTTAATCGGGTTTGGAATATGTTTAAACAGACATTTTGGGCATCTGTTTACTTCCCAAATCTCTTGAGCATACAAGCTCATTGTCAACAGCTGGACACAACTGCAAGTACTGGTCCAGTGACTTCACATAAATAACAACACTATAATTTAAGAATTATCTGCTGTGCGTCAACACGTGTTCAGTTGCAAATTTCGCTGAAAACTTTTGTGGTTGAAACATAATGAATATTCAATTGCTCTCTTGAAATAATGTGAAAAAAGTCAGTGTATTGCACAGTTGTGACAGAGCCTTAAACAAAGACTGAGCAGCTCAATCTTGCCCTGCATTATTCTTCTCTAAGCTGCTTACAACCCAGTTGTGGTCTGATACAGAGATGAAATCTTGGAGAGGCGTGTCTCTGGACCCAGGAAGCGGTGGCCACTGATTGGAGAATAGAGCTTTTGGATGGACGATGTGCTCTGGGGGTATCACACACACCCCAAAAGACGGCGGGACACAATGAGAAATCACAGCTCTTTCACTTTCCGTCCATCTGCCCGCCATGGAGCGTGCTCAGTGTGTGCCACTTGGCTTAATTCTGTCCCATCAGCCACCACAAAAGCCCCCCGATCCAATCACAGGGATCAGACCTGGGCCAAGACCATGAGACGGGGAGCCAAGGAACAGACCAGAATCAACAGCCCATTCTCCCAAGATCTCACATACACACACACACACACACACACACACACACACACAGAAAATAAGGCAGCATGAAGAGACACAGAGAAGAATATAGAAGAGAGAATGACCTGGAAAGTGCGGACAGGAAAGTGAGGATTATTTCCACCGTTTTTTTTTTCTTTCTACTAAGTTCAACTAGCTCTGACTCTGCCTCCAGGGATGGATGAAGAGATGACAAAAGTCAAACAAAAACAGGAGAGGAAAAGTTACCATATGTTAGAGTGATACAGCTGGTACAGAAGATCAGTATAGGAAAATGAGGGCAGAAAAATGCTTTTCTCAAATACCACACATTCCCTCTCTCTCTCTCTCTCTCTCTCTCTCTCTCTCTCTCTCTCTCTCTCTCTCTCTCTCTCTCTCTCTCACTGGCTGACTGTTAATTGTATGAGAGCAGGTCATCAGTTGCAGTGCATTAGAATAATGGAAATAGATGGCAGAGACCTACGGATGGCAACACAAGCCATCTTCCCTATTTGCATGGCTGTGTGCTCCGGGACAATTATGTCATTATCACAGACCTCTGTGTGAATGTGTGTGTGTGCAGGGTGACAGGTGGGCAAATGAAGTTACTAAGTGACAAGGAAATCTAAACTCACTCTTTTTCATTTTCTCCCTTGCTTTTTAAAATCTCTTTAAAAAACATGTCCTCTGTCTGCTCCGGCTGCATCTTTTGAAAATGTTTCATTTTACACTGTAAAACCTCAAAATTCTTGTGCCTCCAACACATTTTTTTGTAGTGATTCTTCCTGAATTTCACTCTAGAAAGTGGTATCTGAATGTAATGCTTTTGCCAAGCTTAAAGGAATAGCCGAGAGTTAGATGAAACAATCAATACCACTCTCATGTCTGTACCCTGAATATGAAGCTCGAGCCAGCAGGCTGTTAGTTTAGCTTAGCATAAAGACTGCAAAACAGCAATTTCGCACATAACCCCCGGTAAAAGCACTACTTAATTAATTATTATTATTATTTACACTGATATAACATGTTAACTACTGAGCTTCAGAGGTGCAGTTAGGCAGATTATGTTTGATTTAGACAGAGCCAGGCTAGCTATTTACCCGTTTCCAGTCTTTATGCTAAGCTAAGCTAACCCGCTGCCGGCTGTAGCTTTATATTAAGCACATAAGTATGACAGTGGTACCAATCTTCATATAATTCTCAACTATTCCTTTTCTGTTTTCTCAACAGACCATGAACTACACTTAAATGCAAGGGAATTCCCATCTTAGCCCAAAGTCTCTTCCACCCATCACCTTGTGACCCTGCCAGGCTATTTAGGGATCCAGACATGGTCTTCCTCCAGTTTCCAGGCTGCTGGTGAAGAAAAACCGGAAAAACAAAGAAAAATAGTTAAAACTCATCAATGACAGCATCTTCCCTCCTTCCTACGGTTCCTCCTCCACCCCTGAAATGAGTGAGAGCTTTTAAAAGTGGCGAGACCTCATCAGGAACCCGAGACTTAAGAAAACAGTGCAAAGAGTAGAGAGGGATGACCTTCGACCCAAACAAGTGTCCGCTGCCTCCGTCGTACACGGCAGACACTTCCTGTACTCATTAGGACAGGGAAGAGGAGGCCACCTGCTAAACATGCGCCGTCACCTCTCTCATGGTGGATACGGTGTGTGTGTGTGTGTGTGTGTGTGTGTGTGTGTGCATGTGTGTCTCTCTCTGCTCTGTTCCTGCTCAGAATCGATCCAACTAAAATAAGTAATAAGCTATTGAAATCCCCACAAGCCAGGCGCTTTTCACTCTATTTTCAAAACACCCGGAAACATACTGTTCATGTTTTGATGGTGGCAGCCGGATCACAGCACCATCTGAATTAAAAAAAATTAGTATTGACATAACAAATCTGAGCAGGTATGAACATGGACAACAAGAGGCCATTAAATCCATCAGCAGAGTCTTCAGGCTGTTTCGGTAGCGTCAGAGATGTTAGACAACATGCATTTATCTCACTAGCAGCAGGCATTGTGGAGAAAAGGTGCGAGGTCTTTTTTTTTTCTGTGAAACCTCTTAGCGTCCCATAATCAGGAGTGATAATGTGTCTCATTCTATGCTAATGTGTGTGTTTTACAGCAATCAGGCGACAGGTGATGATAGCACGCGCTGAGAGATGTTCTGCCGTGTGCATGTGCGGCGGGTGTGTGCGAGCGTGCAAGTGTGGACGCAAGGCACCATTAGTGACTTCCCAGGTCCTCTTCAGGAATACAATGGGCGGCGAAATTGCTTTAATGGAAAAAGGCTAATGTGAGACGCATACACACGCATGTACACGTACACACACATGAACACACCGCCTTAGCAAATCACTCAAGCCGGTGAGAGGTAGAAAAAGGGAGGATATTATCACTTACACTTGAAAAAATAGAGATGGAGGAGAGAGAATAGACAGCGAGGAGCGAGTTGGCGCTGCTCTTCTTCCACTTACTTCATGCTTCCACCCACTAGAGTCAGTAGTTTTCCAAAACAGAGGCATAGATTCTCAAGTTAAGATACAGTGGGTGATGATTTTTTTTTTTTCTTTCTAACCTGTCTACCTTCGTTAAAAATGCAGGTGTGATTTGTGAAGAGAAACAGCGGAGAGATGACTGTTAGGTAGATGTGATGAAAAATAGCAGTTATCACTCTGTCGACACATGTTCAGGTTTTTTTTTCTTTTTCTTATTTTCAAGTTTGTTGAATGAGTACTCTAGAAATGTATTATCTCACAAGTGGACTCAAAACAGAAATGTTCAAAAAAAAAAGGTTAAGACATGTCATGTCAAAAAATGGGGACTGAAATTGCAACAAGCGTACATGAGATCGTAAGTAAAAATAACACTTCTTAAAACGGATAGTAAACTGATATTGATGTGTAAAATAGGCAGATTACTCCTTTAAGTGAAGTTGTACAAGGTTGTTTCTGCTGTTTTCTTGCTGTTGCCTCATCTTCCAAAAATAGACAAAATGTGTCAAATGAATGAGATGAATGTGGGTTCAATCATTAAGGCAAATGTGGGCCACTTTTTTTGCAATAAACACACAGTTAAGAACATGTATCTGGTACAGCATCATGGCCTAAACCTGCAGAATGTGAAGACAACTGATGGGCATTAGCATAACGTGAACAAACAACTCACGTTCTCTTTTCTTTGAGAGACAGGTCCACACACACACATGCTCCTGCACTACTCTGTAAGACAAGGCACGTTCCCTCCTTTGCTTCTAAATGGTGTCATCTGTGCCCCTGCTCAAGGCTGGCAAGGCCTGCAGCATCTGTTTGACTGCAGGCCATGCCATAAGGTGCCAGGACTCCAAGGATCCTCCGCACTCCCTCAAGAACCCTGCTCTATGCCCTGCTAACCCCACCCCTCACCCTCAGACGTCGCACTTTCTCCCCCGCTACCTTAGAAACCATCACCAAACCTGAAGTCCAGCTAACTCTGTGGCCTCTGCTTGTCGCTACCCAAACTCCTCTCCTCTCTTCTCCTCTCCTCTCCTCTCCTCTCGACATCTTTCTCACCTGTCACCCATCACTTCGGTCCCACACCCTCTTCACCTCCCCTGGCACATCAAAGTTGCCCTCCCACCTGGTTCCCTCTTTCTCTTCATTCCCTAATTTCATCTGGCCCCCACCCTTCTCCTCTCCACCTCCCCGACACCCCTTCGTCCTCCCCTCATTTCCTGTCAGGATGTGTGAGATGTCATCTACCTCCCTAATCTGCTGCCACTTTTCCCCAGCCTCCCCCCCCAACTCCCTCTGAACCTCCCCTTTTGCTCTCTTCGTCTCTCCCCTGAGGGTGAGTGAGATGTCGTCTGGCTGGGACTGTAACTTTGTGTGTGTGTGTGTGTGTGTGTGTGTGTGTGGTAACAGAATGCATCTCATCGCCAAGAAGACTTGCGCCTCGGAGGAACAGACAGATTAGCAGCTAGATTCTTGCTCCCAGCGCGGCATTCAAGCTGCATTCCCAGGAACGTCTCCTTAACAGGCATCACAGTCCCCTCCAGGTCGCCCGCGGCAACCTCACAACCCCAAACACAAGGAGAGGAGAAAGTGATCTGATGGCACTCTCTCTTTTTCTCTGTCTGTACCTCTGTTATTTTTTCCTGCTCTTTCTTTTTTTGGGATAGTTAAATGCCTTTGCCCCTGAGCTGTTTGCGTGTGTGTGTGTGTGTGTGTTGCCCTAACAGGAACCCCTGCTGAGGCCTCTTCAACCACTGCCTGATAGAGAGACACAGAGAGAAAGAGGGAGAAAAAGAGAGAGGGAGAATAAAGGCCTACGAGGAGACACAGTCAGGGGGGAAGGGGAGAGGGGAGGGCGGTCTTATGACAGAGGGGGTCTGCGGCTAACAAGCGGTGTGGAGCCACAGAAGGTGTGTGTAGCCGAGCGTGAGGAAGCAGTTGAGACAGCACAGGCCCACTGAGATGACCGTGGAGCTAATGCTATGTTAGTGAGCTGCTAACGGCATGCCTGGGCCCTGGTGCGCCGCCCTTCCACACAGATCACAGAGGCCTACAGCACAACGAAAGGAGACACCTCAGGTCTGGGGGGGAGGTATTACTAGTGACACGTCTTTTGGGCACCGGTTGGGACTCCTTTACCATCTGAGCCTCTCGTATCATGACTCACACGCAGACATGCGGGTTATATAAAGAGACCCCTAAATCCAATGTGGCGGGGAAGGTGAGGTAGAACAACGCTCAGAGCAGGAAAAATAACTGGCACTTCGAGTCGAGGTATACGGAGGACGCTTTATGCGGCAAGGCACCTTGGGTAATTTGACTTGAAGGGAGTTGAGACACCTCCCAGGGTTAGCAGGCATTTAGGCTGTACTTACTCTCACTATATCCCCAGAGACTGTTCTCCTGTCTTGAATTAACCCCCCTTCACAATGCACAAAGCTGAGAGTGCACAGCAGTTCAAATATCAGTCACATAGAGTAACGCTCATAAAACTATCTTAGAAAACACACAAAAAAAATACTCTGAACATCAAGCCATGACTAAAAATAAAAATACAGAATATGCTATAGCCAAACATTAAACTGAAGCACATAATTCTTCTTCATCTTGAGCAGTTATCACTGATGCACGAGGAGATCTCCCACAACTTTGTCCCAGTGTCCCAGACAGACGCACTGTGTGTCCCACACAGTCTCAATGACTCCTTCACTCTTTTTGTAGTGTCTTGCCCAAACGCCTTTCAAAACAATCAAGGTTCAATAGAAATTACGGCGCTCCCACCCTAATTACCCCCTGAAAAAACACCCATATCGTAAAATAAAACCAACCAGATAAAAACAAAACTATATTCTATAATTAAAACAGTTTTAATACATAACAACATAATAACAAACTAGGATTAAAATGACAGTGTATGTCCTCCTTCCAAATTACCAGTTGTAATAATATTTTAGTGTGTGGCAGGTGGTTCAGTGTCTGAATGTTGACATTAATGTAAAATTGTGGATTAAGTCGTAGATCTCATCTTTATTTTCAGTTTTTACTTGTGTTATTTCATTAGAATTTTTAATCTTAATTTATTTATATTCATACATTCCATTAAGTTTGATGTTTTATTTTAATTTTTGATCTTATTCAGTTGTCGGGCTTGTGCAGCTTCTCTTTCTCTCAGGTGTTCAGGTGTAATCGTTTTACTCCTGATTGCATAACGTGTGCGCTGAAAGGAGAACTCATAGATGTTTTATTGTATTCTCTGATAAAGGCTTCACACTGAAACACCTCTGTAGGTTTGGCTGCCCATACGTTATAAATAAACATGAGACATGAGATCTTTTTCAACACTAGTGGAGTTCCTACTTTGTTCCTGACGAAAACACGGACTAATAAATACCTCGATGCAGCAGAAGGGACTGAAAATGCGCTACTCTCAGGGTCAAAGGTCATACATGTTAAGCACGTTTTTGGGGGTGGCTTACAATTTTTTCTGTCGACCTCTCTGTGATCCTGCTGTATTGTCTTGAGGCGGGAAAGCAGAGCATCACAGTAATAAACCATACAGCGAATGAAGGACCGCTGCAAATGGAGAGAGCGTGGTGCACCAGCACACAGTCCTGTAGGTCAATGACCTGTTAGTTAGATCACTACACCCTTAAGGCCAATTTGTGGTTAATTTAGGGGCTGTGTTTACACACATTTACTGAGACAGATTCTGAGACTGAAATGTCTTGCACAGGTACCTTGTCACTGCTACAGAGCACACAGTTTCATTTACTCAGTCTTGCGGAGGAGCAGAGGTGAGGGACAGAGCTGCTCTGTACTATCTGTTCAGATCAAGGCACAAGACAGCCCAGGGCACCAATGACCACGCCACTTTGACAAGTACTATTACATCAGTTAATTAAAGTCAGACCAAGAGGAGATTTAATTAGACCTCTATTTTTATCTGGAACTGCTGATTTTTGCTAAGATATGGTGTATATTCGATTTCTACACTCAGCAATATTGGTGTTAAATGTTTAGATAATAAGTCATTGACCATATTAAGGTTATCATATCATGTGATCCATCTCACAAATATCAGTAGATTTAATACAGAATTTAACACAGAAAAGACACATATGTACTTACAGTTTTGACTGAATAATGATTTTGTACCAGCAGGTTTTGTTTGTGGCTCTTTCTCCTCTTCGGTTTATTGATATCGTTTGGTTATGATCCCTTCCCTAAGAGGACACTGGACACCAGCTGCTGCCGCCTGTTACACTACAAAACCACATTTTATCTAAAGTAGATACAATGGGCAGAAAGTCTTGGGGCAAAATGAAATATTTAAATCTTTCATTGAAAAATCTAAAGATAAGGAAAGTCGAACTTGAAGCTACAGCTGTGTTTAATTGTCTTGCAGGTTTGGAGGCCTGGATATAAATGAAAACTAATTGATTAACAGTGTATAGAATGATTATTTTTCCTGAAGTTAAACTAATTAAATCCTTAAAATCCGTCCTAAAGAACAACTACTCAGGATATAAAGAAAAATGCCACTTGAACTGTAATACAGCATTATCTAAACCAGCGCTGTTCACCTGTACCTCACCGTGTGCTGCTTTTAACATTGTTGACATGTAGCTTGTGTGTGTGTGTGTGTGTGTGTGTGCGCGCACGTGCGCAGTGGTAAGGATGTGTGTGTGTTTGTGTGCATGTGGGGGATAATGAAGAGGCATTGTGTCTCTTCATAATGACATCATGGCTCTGACAGAAGCTGGAGAAGACGCCCGAGGTCTCCGAGCGGAACTCTTCAGCTTGGCACAAGTGTGTGTGTATGTGTGTGTGTGTGTGTGTGTGTGTGTAGTGTGTCCCTCCCTGGGCTATAGGAGTCCTCCTGGGCTTTGTGAACGAAAGTCAAACCGTCAAAGACAAAAACAAAACCTGACCACCAGCAATATGAAGCAGAGGGCAGGCCATTTGGCTGCTGCCCGCTCGCCGGTGCCTGTGTGTGAAAGCGGTGGGTGCGAGGGCTGAAGGGAGGAACATTTGAAGAGAGGGCGAGGTGGGAAAAGACCACAGAGAGAGAAAGAGAGACAGAGAGGGCGACAGAGAGGAGAGGTCCAGGAAGTTGCAGAGGGGTTCAGGGGTCAATTCAGCCTGCAGGCCTGGGTGACGCTTTCAGGGCTCAGAACGAGAGAAGCCTGTATTGCATCATGGGAGTCCTTGGCGTGTCCTCTTAATCTTGCCTCTGACCAGACGGATCCTTCCCGGTGGCTTTGTACACACACAAAGACACACATACACACACATATATAAAACACATACACCTTAGTTCTTTGTGTGTAAGGAGCCAAATCCCTGTGGTGGGAAAAAGTACTCAGATCAAAGTACTACAACAATGTAAAGATACTCCATTACAAGTTACAGTCCTTCATTTAAAATTCTATTTATTTTCAGCAACATGTAAAGTATCAACAGTAAAACTACTTGTTCTGCAGAAAAGACCCATAAATCATTATATATGATATATATTAGATGGTTAATACTGATGCATCAATACATAAGCAGCATTTTGCTAGTTTTGACTACTTTATATATAGTTAGGTAGTTTAGTCCAGTGGTTGCAACCCAAGGGGGTCAGACCCCCTCCAATGCATCACAGAATAAATCTGGAGGGTTGTGAGATAATTAATTAAACATTTTTCTTTAAGTTTTCAAATGAAATGAAATATTAAGTAGTTTGACCTCCTTGGACCTTTTTATTTAAATGAAACCACCTGCAAACAATTAAGTAATGTTTAAAATGTGACAAGAAACCCCTACAGAGGGTTGGGAGCCACTGGTTTAATCTTTAACAATGTGTTGCTGATTATAAGCTTATATACTTTTATCAAAAGTAAAATCTTAACCTGTTAAATAACTAGTAACTATAGTGTATACATGCAGTGGAGTATAAATATAAAGTAGCAAAAATGGAACTGCTCACGTAAAGTTAGAGTACCTCAAATTTGTACTTAAGTCCAGTACTGATTAAATGTACTTATCTACTTTCCAGCACATAGGTCAGTTTTGAGAGTTTGAGATATTACAAGGGCAGGATGTCACATCATGTGCTGAACCACATGAAACACAGGAAAATAGATTCAAGGTTTGTATTAAAAGCTGTTAAGGTCCGCATCAGACAGGAAGACATTCTTCCTGTACAGCATAAAATATGCCTGAGGTGATTCTGCAGCTATTGTGGACACACTGAAGGCACATCTCACATCCACGCTGAGTAAGATTGACAGGTTTCTTCTCTGAGCTGAAGTGAACCTCTCGCCCTGAGTGTGTGTGTAATGAGAGACAGGTCTTATGACAAGCACTAATCAGCCCAGACTCTTGACCCTGTGGCAATGAGGCTGACACAAGGGAATACACCCCGTCACTGCTAACAACTCCACTGACCTGTGTGTGTGTGTGTGTGTGTGTGTGTGTGTAGACGAACATGTCATTTCAGGTAACAGAAACATAGCAGAGTTCATGTTCAGTTCATTCAACCTGGAGTGGAAATTTTCTTCAAGATGTGAAAATATTCCAAAACAAAAAAGTAATTATATTGGATATTACAGCTGCAACTGACGATTATTTTCATTAATGATTTATCTGACAATTATTTTCTCGATTAGTCGTTTCAGTCTATAAAATGTCAGAAGATGGTGAAAAATGTTGATTACAGTTTCCCAAAGTGACATCTTCATTTGTCCCAACCAACAGTCCACAACCCAAAGATCACTGAAGACTAAAGAAACCAGAAAATATTCACATTTAAGAAGCTGGAATCAGAGAATTTGGACATTTTTTTTCTTAAAAAATGACTCAAAACGATTAAAAAAAAAAAGAGACTATTTAGAAACAAGACTACTAAATAAAATACAGCTCAGGCTGGTGGGTATATCATCAGTTTTGTAGGTAATTGACAAATTAAAATTCCAGCCTAATGGTGCTGCTATCAAATTAAATGTCATGTCAGTCCATGTAATAGTTGTTGACTGGACGAAAGTGGTTAACCAACCGACAGACTGATATGCCGCTAACACGGCTATATGGATTTGTAGTTATGTGGAGTTATTTATCCACACCTGGAATTTGTCTGGTTTACTTCTCGCACATCACCATCACTCCCAAGTTCAACTCACGTTTTTTCTTTTAAACTCTTTTGATGAGTCAACAACTTCCCTTTTCTCCCTGAAGTCCTTGGCTCAAGACAAGTCATGGAAATCGATCAGCAAGTCAATTTGAGCTAATTGAGTTGGCCACCATTTTAAATTAAGTAAAAAAAAAACAAAACACACTTTTAATCCTAGTTGACTTTGTTATCACAAAGATGTAACATAAAGGGAAGTCAACCGTCTCTCTCTGCATCGCTTTGCCTGATCATTATGGACACTGTCCGGTAAATACACACGTTGAGAGTGTGCCTGGATGTACGCTGCTGCTCCATGCTGCGTAATAGAAAACTTAAAGGCATCTTCAAATTATCAAGACTTTTGAAAGCTGGTAGTACCATAACTGAATCCTAAAGCAGCCCATTTGTACCAGTCGGCCGCTGAGGATTTACTGTGCTGTGTGTATGAGTTTGCGTGCCTTTGCGCCGACTCATATTACAGTCAGGGTGACACTCAGCAGGAGTGACAGCGGCTTTCTAGGAGTATCATCGGTCCTGCTGATAACAGAGGGGCTGTAGCCTTAGAACAAACATTAGACACACTCCCAGCTCCTTGCATGTAATCCACAAAAGGCAACATCACAGCTGTTCATCATCCAGGTGTGTTTATTGTTTTCCGGAGTGCACTGACATACAGAGAACAGTGAACTTTCAATAGAAACAGGAGAAAAAGAAAAATCAGATCTCACTGTGATGTGTCTGATAAAAAGGGTTAATAGGTGGAATATGGACCTTGTAATTTACAGTATCTGTCAGTCAACATGTATCATAGCGCAGTGCAGTGCAGTGCAGTGGAGTACAACAGTGGAGTGATTATCTGTGTATTATTAGAGAAATGTATTTAGATGCGTTTGATATATAAGTAGAGCTGATAAATGGCATGTAATGTAACCATGAAAATGTTCACCGTACAATTCAGTCAGTATAGATATTATAAAATCAGCATTTAAGTCCCGTGTGGCAAGTTAGCAGATGTGTTGCTCAAATAGAAAACATACACAATCAAATAAGAAGGATTTGATTGATGAGGCAGTAAGTGATTGACATGTTGGACGTAATCAAGGCTTTGATACCTGGGTGTACCTTTCAGTCAGCACATCATCCTTTAAAGGGGTATTTACAAGACAAGACGTTATTTATTATTTGATAGATTTTTTTTTTTTCATCGTATTAAATATATTACATAAATCATATTCTTGCAAGCACAAAATGCAGTTTTGTTCAGTGCAGAGTTTCCTCTGATATTCATAAAAAAAAAAAAAAAAGTACGATTCATAAAAAGGGCTGGTTTCAAAGATGTAGTTTGAGCCCAGGGAGAATGTTTATGCTGTATGTTAAACTGGCTCGATTCCCAGCCAGAATCTTAATATAACTAAATACTTCACTCCACAACAACACCCATCTACTGCCTCGTAATATTTTGTTCGTTCACCTTGCATAGTGTCCATCTCTTAGTGCTGTTAGATATTAGAAATTATATCTGCGTCAAGATCAGAGCAACACAACCCTAGTGTCAAATAAAAAAGCTCAACCCGTCTCACTTCCATTAATCTCAATGGGCACTGTTGGCGTAGTCATCAGCCAACCTTGTGAGGAATGATAGTGTTTTAGGTGGCAACAAAATGAGCGTATTGCACATGGGTCTTAAGCAAAGGTGACTTAAGCTTGAATCAGTATGAATGGGTAAGATACAATACTTAATAAATGCGGAGAAAACACACAAAAAAATGTCACCTATTAATTTTAGTCGTGTCATTTTGGCTTATAGCTACTGTATGAGGAGTGTAAAAGCAACAATGTTCTAGTGGATCATCACTCATACAAGCAGTTACTGTATAAATTATTGCACCACACATGATAAGTGTTCCCTGCACCAAGAAATTGACACGGTAAATCCTCTATGAGATAAATAAAGGAGCAATTTACAAGGAAAGTAATACTGCTGGTTGGCAAACTTAATTAAAAAAAAAAAAAAAAAAATCCAATGGCCACACACAAAATGAGAGATCTGTGCAGATATGCATAAATCTGGGCACAGAAGTGGATTTACTTTAGATCTGTTTGTGTTCTGTCTGACTGGAGTTCACAGTCAGTCTCCCAGCATGTAGCTCTGGTTTCTACAGTCCCACACTGCGCCGCATCTACTTGGGCCAGTCCACTCTGGCAAAGAAGGGGTGGGATTTGATATCATCTGCGCCTGCTACTCCTGCCCCCAGTCGCTCCATCGGGTTGTACTGGAGCAACTGCACAGAATAACACGAGAAGAGGATTTTTTAATTAAACAGGTGACAAATAAAAATCACATTGACATTAAAGCATTTCTCAGCCAGTGAGACAAAGTAGAGACATGGGAACTAAGAAACTTTACAGCACGACAAAACTTCCTGTTAACTTTTTTTTTTTGTTACAGCATAAAGAAACCTGCAGAATACAGAATTTGCATGTGCATTGTATTGGATTGTGTGGATTGAAACTCTGTCATCAAGCGGTTCAAATACTATTTTACTATTTAAGTTATTAGGGATACTATAGTATTTATATGTCCAATCCGTCGCAGCACAAGCACATTTAAATCGTGGCAGATTTGTGCTACATTAGAAGCAGATAAGTCCAGACTAACCACATTAATACACATCTAAAGATTACCAGTTTTGAGGCTTTGCAATTAGCTTGAAGATATTAGCATGGTGCAAGCTCTGTCATTAAAAATGTCCACCATATGTAGTGTATATACACGTACACATTCATATATAACCAGTCAACATATTAACATTTTCTCCACTTTTAACTGCATGCAACTTTTGTAAGGAACTGAATAAATACAGTAACACAAAAAACTTTTTGGGTGGGGTAAATCTATTTGGGTGGGCCACTGAATTAAATTCATTACATGCAAAGGCTGAAAACATCAGTAGCACACTAGATTCTCACCTGCTCCAGCAGTGATCTGGCCTCCTCTGAAACAGACTCGGGGATGTTGAGAGCCGTGTGGCGACCGATTCCTGCTGGATGGCACTGGAGCAGGGACTGTGGAGAGGGAAGGAGGGGTGGAAAGAAGAGATAACCATCAATCCAAACACAGAAAAACCTGACAGTTTGAGAGCTGAGGGGACAGATATACTGTCACCCGCAGAGCCTAGGTCAATGTGAGAGCGCCGGGACTGGACAAATAGGAGGAGACCAAAGAGTCGGAGCACCTGAAACAACACTGATCACAGCAACTATAACAAGGACGTGATTTCACTAGTGTTGCTCTTTCTTGGAACTGCTGTGTGTGTCAGACAAGAGTGAGTGTCACAGAATGAATGACATGGAAAAAAACATGTTTTTTGTACATTATTACAGAACAAGTTTACTGGAAGGGCCAACAGTTCAGCAGCAGTAAACATAAAGTCTTTTTTTTTTTTTAAAGTAAAATCTGACCGGATCAAACTGCCATTTCAGTTAACAAGGAACAAAAAAAATAAAAAAGTAAAAAATCATCTCAGAAGTGAGAGAAAGGGAGCACAAGACCTGTAAGTGCTTTTCTAACCACAGAATATAGCGCTATTGTTAAAATAATTGACAATAATGACTATAATCACTGTATGTTGTAACCGTGCATCTACATCAACAATCTGAAAATGCTAGAACAGAACGTGTGCGGCAAGTGAAAGGCGTAAAACTGTGTGTTTTTTCCATCAGTTAGGTCGGCTTCCTCTCGCTCTCTCTCTCGCTCTCTCTCTCTCTCCTGATACGTGCTGCAGGAGTTCTGGCTGGGTTCCTAGCCGCAGTCAAGACTGCTCCAGGCAAGATCTTATCCTGCAAGGATCAAGAGACACTATGTGTGCCTGTGTGTGTGTGTGTGTGTGTATCCTTGCCAGGGCCCTACCCTGACATAATCATCAAAGGAGACATCTGTGTGAGTTTTTTTTTCCCCAGGTAAGTGGGTGTGTATTGTTCAACATAATAACACCAACCTTACACCTCGACTCATGTTTGGGCCATTGATGGGTACTACTGATGGCTGATATGAAAATATGCCCGGTGGCAATCAGTTAGAATTTATTCAAATTTAATAGATAGTGAAAAATTGAAGGGACACTGCACCTGCACTGGCTGTATGTGCGTGCTACTGTGTGTGTATTTGTTCTTCAAGACAGCAGGAAGTTGTAATTAGCATGTATAGTACCAGTCAAAAGTTTGGACACGCTCTCTCATTCAACTGAATGGGGAAGTGTGTCATTGTTTTACTGGTACTGTACATGTATAGCAGCTGAATATGTATCTGTTGTCTTCCAAACAAAAGCCCCCCCCCTCCTCCCAAGCCTATCTTGAAAGATGGTCCCGTAGACAGCCCTCATCCCGGACTAGCCGAGCTGCAGCACCTTGAGAGCTGCCCTGGTCTTCACCTTCCACGCCGATCTGAGGTCGGCGTGCTCCGAGCCCAGCGCTGCTCCAGGAGCCAGCAGAGAGGCCCGGGGAGAGCTGACCCCCTGGCCCAGCAGATGGAGCTCAGGCTGGGGGAGAAAGTCACACCGACACCCCTGGCACTCCCCGAGAACCAGAGTAAGAGACGGCAGCCAAGACGCACCTCACACACATGCACGCGTTGTGCACAACACGCCCCGAAAAACAACAAACTCGGCCCCGACTCAAACACATACAGAGACGCGCGGCAGAATCACACACAACCTGGCAAGACCATAAAGAGTGTGAGAGAGTTGAAAGCCAAGACACCTACAGACATCCCACAACACCTTTGCAACAAAGACACTTTTTTTTTTTAATACTTTTTGACTCACCGTGCCCGTCAGAAGCTCAAACAGGATGGCGCCCAAACTCCACCAATCACATGCAGCCGTCTCCTCACTGATGCCTCCCACCTCTGAAACAACAGCAAAATGAGAGGAAGACACAAGATTAATCGGTATATTAACATGCAGAGAAATAGCTTGTGTCGACGGAGAACAGAGGGAACAACAATTTACTTGTGTTTGATGTAAAATAAGAAAATAATCAAATATGTATATTTTTAAAATATGTATTGATCTTAAACTTACTTGCTAAATGTGTCAAACCCCTCACATGATTACATCATTTAAAGCATCTCGCTTTTAAACCCTCAACACTGTTTCAGAATGACATCTTTAGATTACTTCATATTTCATTGAACTGACTCGAAACGGAGCGCAAAAAATGTGGACACAGTCACACACACACACACACACACAAACAAGTGTGTGTCTCATAAAAGGGTGATTTGCATAATAAAAAAGCAGTTAAATTGAGGAAACCGTCTGTGCTGCAACTTCACACCATCTGCATGACCTGACCTCAAACGCAAATACACACCCTCATACAACACACACACACACACACACACACACACACCAAGAAATATAAAGCAGAAACACAAGACAGCAAATTATATTTTTGTTCAGTTTTCTTCACTGCTGCACTTCACTTGCTCCTTGAAATAATCCACAGCGCCGACTTGTCTGCCTTTAGTGTTATTTCTTGACAGCCTAAAATATTTAAAGGCTCTCGATAATAACACAGACATCATTTACTGTTTCTTCCTCTTCTAAATAAATTCTCTCTTGTCGGGACTTCTGCTTAGTCTTTAATGGTTGCTTGTACGCACGCAAGGTGAACTTTTCCACTCACAACTCTCCAGTTTAAGTCTACTCCTGTCGGACACACAAGCGGTGAGACGGACAGCTCGACTGTGTGTATGTAAGACACAGAAACCAAGAGAGATACTCATCTGCTAAAGTCAAAAGTGTGTGTGTGTGTGTGTGTGTGTGTGTGTGAGTGTGTGAGTGTGTGTGTGTGCGCTAGCTCCACTGGGTACCAGATGGCCTCTTGTGCCGCTCAGCTTCCCTCTGCTCTGCTCTCTCCAGAGGGAGGGGGCTCGGTCACCAGAGGGCCGGAACCCAGGGTCACGGCTGTGTGTGCCCAGAGACCGGGCTCCTCAGCTGGGGGAGCATAAGAGACAAAGACCCCTCATCTCCTGGAGGCTGCCGGGAACTCCAGGGGCCTGTGTGGCTCTCTTGCAGCCAAGGTTAGAGCGGGCTATGATACTACTTGCACGTTTTGTATACACACACACACACACTTATATATAGACGCACAAACACACACACAGCCAACTGAGCAGCCAGTCTTCAGGGCTCCCCAGGACTACTGTTTTGACAGCCAAGGAGAGAAGATCGTCATTGAACGGACTAGTGATACCTGCGTAGTTATGAGCCAGAGGGGAGATACTGGACACACACACACGCGCACACGTCTCAGAGCAAGGTCGATGTCATCACAATGGATTAATGTCTAAGGAGCTGCAGGGAGAGTACAGTGGAGCTGGCTACACTTACCGCTCTGTCAGAGCGAGGCAGGGAGAAAGGGAGATAGAGAGAAAGAGGATGGGAAGGGGAATTAACCACATCCACAGGCCATGGGTCATTCAAAACCCCACTATTACAGCGCACTGTATAATCTTTGAGAACACACACAATTACTATAAAATTTCAACCTGGCATTTTCAGTTCTTGAACACTTTCAAAAGGTATGATGAGAAATCTAAGAAAACAAAATATACTGAAGAGGTACAACAATACAGTGTGTTCACCTCATGGCCTCTTCTTCTTCCCTTTCCCCTAAACAATGCAGTTCCCTCCTGCTTTGTATCTTAATCACACTCCATCTCCTCTCTCCTGGGGGCCATAAGGAACTTTCTCTCTTCTCCTCTTAGACCGACTTCCCTAAAAACTTAACCGACAGTCATTGTTGAAAGAGGAAGTAAAGCGTACGCAGGTAGGAAGTAAGGAGGGATCGCTACACAATATGATGTTCCAAGACTGTGAGCGTGTGTCTTATGAGCTGACGTAGCGCCGCTTAGGTGTTGCAAATTGTTGCTATAACTAAATAAACAAATACTTTGACCCGTCTTCACTATGAGGAAAAAGTTAAAATATTCAAATAATAAAGCAGAAGTGCTTTCAGGGTACAATTTCTTACTTGGAAGAGCTTTTCAAAATACTGAGATGACAGCTCAGTGACAAAAAGGGAAGTTAAGTTTATCTTCCATTTTATCACACCGTGGCTGAGCAGGTACAAGGGGAAAAAAAAGCGAAAACAAAAGCACATATCATGAGAGTCCTCAGTAACTGACTTGTTACTCAGAGGGGAAGAATACTGAATTTCCCTTTTCTTAGACACTGAAGACAATCGGTTTTGGCCTTGCTTCCCTCTCAACAGAACAATAAACAATTCCTGTTTCAGCTCAAATTAGGTTTTACCACCTTGTCACTCAGCAGCTTGTTTTTTTTCTTACTAGGAAACAAAACATTTGCCATCTGATGTTTATCAGTGATGACAAAACGGCGAGAAAGTAAATAAGCAGAAGTGCAGAATAAACAGATTAATACCCTGCCACTGTATTTTTCCGAGTCCACTCCCGTGTTTTTTGGGTGTGAATGTGTGCGCTTTGAAAACATGTTTCCCTCCTTCTCACACACTCACACACACACACACACACACACACATATGTCCACACACGCACATGCACATACGGTCACAGCAGGCCCCCTGCTAGCTTTCTGGCAAACAGTCATAAATCTGTCATCAGGAATGAAGCCATCGCTAGAGCTGACCCTGTCTGGATAAACAGCAATACATAAAAAGGGCAGAAGAGACACACACTCACTAACCTCTGCGCTTGTGTGTGTTAACAAGCACATACATCAGATATATGCATGTACCCGCTGTAGAGGTCTGCAGGTATGGAATAAACACAAGCAAACAAAATAGATAACAGCCGTTCCTTTGTGATATGTTCATACCCGAATTTAACAAAAGCAACGAAAAGGTGGAACGAAAAAGACGAGAAAAAGGAGAGAAAGTTGCCAGTGTTTGAGTAGGACACTCAATAGATGTGGAAGTGGTCTTTTTCGCTCAACAGCAGCATAACACACCCCCTGCTGGCTGGTAATATGTATTTCATTCATTGATCCACATGAGATCAACACTCGTTTAACTAACGAGACCTTTCACACCTGGGCTGAGGTCAGTTTCATTCCACTTCAGTTCACTGAAGAGCTGACAGTCATATTTTTTTTTACTGGGAATCTTTGGTCGTAAAAATATTCTCGAATCAGTTCTGTTCATATTAAGATTTGAGTGAGCTGAATGTGGACGCAACCTAAATGTGATTCAAACTGTACCACTCTAATGATGTTTGTTGTGTCAAAAGCAAGACGTTGTGCATTTGCATTCATTTGATTACACCTAAGTTTCTCTTTTCCAACCACACTCATCCCCCAGACACTGTCCAACCTGGATTTTTCCCATGTTAGTCATCAAACTAAACTACATCAAAATTTACAGTCATTATAATAAATTAACCAACGTACAATTAATTACTTAAAGACAATTATGATGATTGATTAAACGTTGAAGTCTGGTATTGAGTGAAAACACCAAATGTTGAAAAAATTCTCATGGCTTCTTAAACATGATTTGACCACTTTTAAATTGACTCAAAAAAAAATAATTTATAGATTATCTTATGATGAAAATAGTCATTAGTTGCAAGTTAAAAGTTAATTGTATATTTTGTCAAAATCCATTCATTCATATATTCTCCAATATTTTTTCTAAGGTACCTGCCAAACCTACCATCCCCACATTTTCACTTGTGTAAAAATCCCTCATTGCTTATAAAAAAAAGGAACATTAATTACACAATTACTTAAGTGGAAATAGTCTCGGCGTAGCACTTAGATTTTAAGCTGCATTATGCATCCAGGTCCTCGTGCTGAGCTTTACTCCTGTATCTTTAGGTCATCTACTGCTGGCCATTGGAACATATGTCTATGTGCTTTTATTTCCATTAGTAGGCTTTTAAACACACTGTTGCTAAGGGAATAAAAATGCACACTTTGGATATTAAATAGAGCATTTTTTTTTTGCTTTCAGATTTATTACAACAGTGGCATACTGTACATTCTAGACACAAGGAGGATTTAAATCTGAAGTGACCTTCCTGGCTTGAGAGAGAGGATGAATATGAGAGAATAGCTTAATACAAGTGCGTGGGAGGGTGAATGGGTGCGAGGGTCATTGTAAACGTCTCAGAGTGCGTCTAGTGTTTTCAGCTAATGTTTTTCTTTTAATCCTGCATAGTTAAGAAAGATGTAATTAAACACATCACACATTAGCTACCCAACAGCCCGAGTGTGAAGCCATACACTTGAAGCAGGAGCATATTGGGAAAGGTATCCACCCATAGATGTCAAATGTGTGTGTGTGTGTGTTTATGCGCACACACACACACACCCTCCACACACAGAAGTGCTAAGTAGGGACATGGTGTTGTAGTCTAGCAGCAGTTTGTTTTAGGCAGCTTTTAAACAGCATGCCAGAGCTGCCACAAGCCTGCTGGGGGCAACACACAGGGTTACCATACCAATGGCTCACTGTTGCGCAGCAGCACACTCTACAGGACGACTAGAGAACTACAACAGGATCCAGCTTTTCAAAACTGACTGCAGGAGACATTGAAAAAACAGTTACTTCCAGTTTATCCTGCTGATATTAACCGATCCATGTGTCAATCTAAGTGTAAAATAACACTGCTATGGTGTATACTGTGTGTGTCCTTTATATATGGTTCATTTAAGCTAAAAACAGCAACAGAACTGAAGAACAGAAAGGAAAGAGCACCTGCGCACGTAGATTTCTGTCATTCTAAGAGTAAAAATTAATCAAAGTGTTCATTTGGATAGTTTATTCATGTTGATGTCATGGGAACGTGGCCTACTTATGGCCCTACATGCCTGCAGAGAATCGACCCTCCACACAAACCTACTAACTGACAAACACACAAAATGAGGAAGTGTAGAATGAGTAGATAGAGGAAAAGGTATGCATGTCTCACCTGGTGCACAGTACATATTGGCAAAGGCCTCTTTGTCACAGGACTCCTCCACATCACTCCAACTACAGAAGTAAGTAAGCTGAACATGACCTGAGGAGAAAGAAATAGAAAGTGTTCAGCTCAGAGTTGTGTGAAGTGTGAGACACTCTTCTGACGTTCAGCCTCTCATCGGTCGCACAGTCAAGTGTCACTCTGACTTTCTACTTTTCAAACTGTTTGCTCACCTTTAGAGCACTTCCTTCCTCCGTTCCTTTCTGCATCCCTCCGCGAGCTTTTCAAGCACACAGCCTCAGCGATTACTCCTGTTTAGCGGCTACCCGTTAACGCTATCATTAGAACTAATGGTGTCATTAGGTAGCCGTGGCCATTAGCCTGGGCTAGCCAGACTGATGCACCACACTACTCCGTTGATGGGCCCTTTAGAACAATAATTACCACCAGGGAGACGAAAACAGCCACTCAGCTAATTAGACGCTTGTTGATAACGAGGTGGAGAGAGATGATTGTAGGACCACAAAAGAAGAAGTTGAGGGGGAATCTGTGACCTCCTGGTAAAACAACATTTTCTCTTCTGGAAGAGCCTTCATTTTGGTAAACAGATTAGATCATGGTTTGATAGAGAGAGTCCTGCTCTAAGACCAGAACCGGCTTTAAGGCTGGAATAAGCAGAGATGTTAACTTCCTATCTTGGAAAAGGTATTTGGTCAACAAATATGACATCCACATGGTACAGCAGCTTCAGAGGAATGCTTACTGTAAGAGAAATATGACTAGATGTCAACAAGCGACTTTAGGATTTTCATTAGATCCTTATTGAACTATTTATGTCTGAAATACCTCTGGTTAAAATCTCAACAGACAACCTAACAGTCGGTAAGTTATTGTTTCTGCTGCAGCCTCTGTTCAGTGCAACTAAATTGGCAGAATTCATCATTCTCCTGTTTTTTTTCAGCAGTTGAAATTTCAATTTTTTTTTACTAGCCGTGAGAAGATTAACCTCAAGTTTCCTGGTTTCTTGCTAAGTACAGTGCAACATTTAGATCTCTAGCCAATAATTGTTGTCCAGCTTTAAAAGTAGCTCAGTAGCTGTTCGCAGAGGTTTGCATTTTCTCAGTCCATTCAACTTTTACAGAAATCCTTGTCTATAACACTGAGAAAAACCATGAGAAAAGAGGCTTTGGTAAAAATGGATGTCTAACCTTGGTGGTCGAGCAGGATGTTGTTGGGGTTCAGGTCTCGACAGACGATGCCCTCTTGGTGCAGAGAATCCAGGGCTGTCACCATCTCTACGGCCCAGCATCGCACAAACGCCTCCGGGATACGAGCTTGGGATGCAGCCAACGACAGCTCGTCCAGCTCTGCAAACAGCCGCGATACTTCTTTATCAAATGCGCTGCCACCTGTATTACTAATAATTCTTGATGATTCACCATCAAGATCTAATAAACCCTGAACCACCGCACAGGCCTCAGTGCCGTTTGTCGCTGGGACTGAGCCTTCACTGTTCCCATTAGGGTTTGAAACCACCTCTGCGTTTATGCCTGTGCTGGGCTCTAGTTTCTCACTAACAGAGTCAGTAACTGGAATGCGTGCATCAAGCAAGAGGTCATTATTTTGGCATGAAGGATCAACCCCCATTTTCTCTGAGGCCTTTTGTCCATAAGCCAAGCTGTAGTCGCCCCACAGTGAGGTCAAGGGAGAGGAAGACGCAACACTGGTGTCACAAGTTGCAGAGGCTGTACACGAAGATGAAAGCTCCTGCTCTAGTGGCTGCTCCTCTTCTTCCTCAGGCTGGCTGTGAAGCTGTAAAACATCAGGCTGGATGAACTTTTGAGGAGAGGCTGTGGCCTCAAGGCCCACACTCACCCCTGAAGTCTCTAATTCCTCCTGTAAAGAGTCTACAGTCCCGCTCATTGCAGGCAGGTTGACCAAAAGGTCTGGTGGGTGACCCTCATCCTCGACTACTGCCTCTTTGAATGAAATGACTGGCACTGACTCATTGGAACCTTTATCACTACAGTCTAACCCCCAAAGCTCCAAGCTGTGGCTCTTGACCTCCTGAGCCAGCTCTGGAAGATCCTCAGTGACATCTGAGCCCAGGTCAGATGTAGAAAAGAGGGGGACCTGTTTGTTTGAGGTGCGCTGCTCTCCCAAGTCGAGGCAGGTCACCTCGCTTGCACTGTCTTTGCTGTCAATACGAAAAAACTCCATTGGCGTGTGCTTGGACTGATCCAAAGACAGAGGCACAGCAGGTGAGGACAAAGGACTAAAGACGTCGGTCTGGTCCTGTCCCGTGCCATGGTATTGCTCATTGTCGTTGTTGGGGCCGCTTTTGTCTGACGATTCGGTGAAAAAGCCGAGTTCCTGAGAGCTGATAGGTGAAGAGAGGCTGTCATTGCTGAGTAGTGAGCGGCTACGTGAGGAAGTAATGGGCACTTCCAGTGACAACATTTCCTGTTCACTCTTCTCTTCCTCCTCCTCTAGTGTATCTGGTTCTACTTTCTCTTGTTCGTACTCATTGCACAGTGTTAAATAACTGTTGGTGCACTCTTCCTCAGAGGTGGCTCCAGAGTCTGATTGGGCTCCAATTTGTTTGATCCTGGGAGGGAGAACGCTTTTATGTGGGGACGTGATGAGGTCCTTCCCTTCCTTCTGCAGCCCTGAGACAGGATCAGAATCAGTAACAGGCCCTGAGCCAGAACTGGCTGAATCTACACCCAGCTGTGGTACAGCATGTTGTGGAGAGTGTACTGCTGCTGTGTGGCTCTTTTGGATGAAAGGAATGTCAAAGCTCTCCTCTGGGCTGGAAGTGCGCAAATACTTTCCAATGTGAGACCACAGTTTTCCACCTGAAAATGAAGAAACAGAGCATTAGAAAAAATAAAGAAGAGTGCATCTAATAACATAAGTAAACAGAGAAGGAAAGGAAGGAGAAGGTATGAGAAATGAGAAAAAAGACAAGCTATATCAGGGTAACATGGTCTTTTTCAGGAACATTTTTAGGAACCTGTGTTTCTACTAAAACATGTATATTTAGTTCTTGGATCCTAGTTTCTGTCTCCAAAAAAAGTCACTGCTCTGGGGGAAGCAGCACTGATCAGACAAAAGCATTCATTCACACTGGGTGCCAATAGTAGCAACATTGGGTTAGGGATGGTTTATTGATGTTTAAACAAAGTTATATACGTAGTAGACGTCTGGACCACTCTTAAAGTAGTTTCAATGCGGTTACATGCTACAGCAGAAACAGGGTCGAATTAACCTGCTATGAAACCTGTGGCAAGAGAGAGCTGTGGGTCCTCACGGGGGCCCTCCACAAACCGCCAACCCATTTTGCCCCAAGTGCCATAAACCAACCAGTATTTCTAGGCTGGAATACGACCTATTATTACTATATGTCAGTTAGTTTTTGATCACTTCATTTAATACAAATTTGAATAGATGTTAAAAAATATGCACCATGTTAGTATAATACAAAGTGAAATATTAAAAATATAAAATCTAGATTTTAACACAGGGCCCCTCGATAAGACGGGACCTCAAGATCTTATGACCCTTACCATTTCATGTTTTAATTGTGTTATAGTGGTTCATTTTTATCAGACTTATTAATAATTAATCTAAGTACCACAAAGTACTGCCACGTAGACAACTTGGGCCCCTCAGAGTCTGGGGGTCCCTGTATAGTTGCTTTGCCCAGTTGGTAATCAAGCCTTGAGCAGAAAAATAACCAGTTATTCTGGTGGTTTCAGTCTCCTTGCCAATCTCTGTAGGTCTCTTCAAGCATCAGAGTTGCACAGCAGTAAATTACAAATGCACATGAAAACACTATCATCCGTTTACCTCATATTCACGGTTCTTCAGGAAAATGCAGAAGATGGAAATACAAAAAGAAATGTGCAATAGAGACTTTTAGTTCCTGACTTTGGTTTCTGGGGCTTCTTAGTTACAGGGACTATTTGGAGAAAATGCTCATTAGTTTCCACTTACGAATGAGTAACCAAGGTAAACAAAACAATTGCGACTGAAACCAATTTGGGTATATGGGGTTGGGTGTGTGTGTGTGTGTGTGTGTTTTAGGTTCCCGATGGAAAGTTGATATTCTAACGTGTCTCTTTCTTACATGTGCGTGCACACAGACGCACGCACACACACACACATATGCAGAGACACGCACGCACACACAGACAGAGCTGTGAAAGCAATTGGAAGCCAGCATCTGTTGTGTGTGATGAGAATGGATAGGGAGTTCACAGTGATGATAATGATAGCGGGGCAGCTCGATGGTTTAGAAAGTAAAACCATCCACATGTTGTTCTGTCCAATGTCACTCAGGTCACTGCCTCTCTGCGTCTGCCTGTCTATTCTCATTCAACCCATCAGCTACTATGTTTAAGCACAGCATCCTATAGAAGCATAAGGATCAACCCTCGGTTTTCTGAATCACAGAGCTGGGATGCAACTGTGGTGAATCTGTGTCTTTTCTTGCATTTGATTAGCTTTATTAGATCATGTCGTACAGCCCCGTATGATATTCAATATTGTCCACTAATATTAGCGCATGGTGGTAATGGAGTACACCAGATTGAATAGGTTACAGGGCATCAAAAAATATGGCTGCATTTCATTGTACGCACTCACCCACACACACACGAGCTACACACACAACCTAGAGTGAGTGGGATTTAAGGAGGCCCAGGTGTTGGCATAGCTAATAAAGCATGGCGCCACCTGGTATTCAGAATAATGACCTGTGACACACACCCATCTCTATCAAACATCTGTCTGGAACAAGGGCAGAGAAAGGGATGGGAGAAGAGAGAAAGAGGGATCAGGTGAAGGAGGGGAAAGGACAGTTGGAGGTAAAAAAAAAAAAAAAAAAGACAAAGGAGGGGAAGTATGAGATATGTGTCTTACCTTCAGCGTACTGCAGCAAAAGGAACACAGTGTCTTCAGAGACAATGAACTTCTTCAGCTGCACCATGTGGGGCACAGAGTGAGGCATGATGGTCCTCTTAGTCCTCCCACAGTCACTGCTCTTCCTCAGACCCTGCAGGGAAGAAGAGGAGAGGCGGTGAGTAATTAAAGTGAGAGTAAGCGCAGAAACCAGACAGTGCATTTAAGGACAAGAGGAGAAAAGGAAAATTAACCCAAATGAGGAGGGCATGGAGGAGGAGGAGGAGGAGGAGGAGGAGGAAGAGGAAGGTGAGCATTGAGGTTGTACAAAGAATAAGGTGTGAAAAAAAAAAGAGGAAGCGAGTGTGGCAAAGGAGAAACCTCCCATTAACGAGTTGCCAGCTATGCCCCATGGCAACCCAAAGTCACTGGATTCATCAAGCCACATACAGCGCGTGACTTTAAAAGAGCCACACAAATCTATCAGTGCTACACGTAAAGTTCACATTGGCAGCGAGTGTGTGTAGAGATGCTCGTATGTGTGTGTGTGTAGTCATCTGTGCCTGCGCTGTGCGTTGGCGTCTGGCACACGTCTCACACCTGAGAGCAGAGGAGCTGACAGGGACAGGCCCATTAGAATCAATTACACCGGTCACACACAGGGGCTTCTGGCACACTTCACACTAACACTTACAGATTCACACACACACACACACCCACGCACACACATATTACACTTACTTTCAGGATGAACGTCTCTTGTGTTCTCTTGTCCATGACCAAAAGAACCTGTGATGGAAGAGTGCCATTAATTGCCAGGCATGATCAGACATACACAGTCTAAGATGATATAGTGGTTATGTCCTCCAGAGCAGCGTTTTTCTGTGACTGGGTCAGGGCCCACACAAGGGTCACTGCAAGATAAATGTAGGTCCCTAAATGATACTGGAAAAACTGGCATTAACACATCAGACCCTGCTATGTTAACCAAACTAAAGTCCCAGCCACAAAACACTGACTAAATTAAATTTATAGATGTCCGTATGCTATATTAGCCAAAAGTAGAGCTGAAATGATTAGTTGAGTAATGGATCAGTTGATGGATAGAAACTTAATCACCAACAATTTTAATAATCATTTAATTCTAATAAAGTAATTTATTAAGCAACTTTCTAAATTGCTAATATTGCAGTCTAAACTTAATTTTTTTCCACAAACTACCACACTGAGATACACGTATATCAATTTTCTACAATGTGACAATAGTTGCTTTTCCAGAGTCATGTCACTGTAAATTAAATATCTTTGTGTTTTGGATTGCTGGTCAGACAAAACGCAATTAGGGTATGTCACCTTGGGCTCTGGGAAACTGGGTATAAAATTGGTATTCATCACCGTTTCCTAATGTTGTACAATATTTTTTCATTTGATTAATTAAATCATTTTAAAGAATAATTGACAATTAATTGATGATGAAAATAAGAATTAGATTAGATTAGAATCTGCCCTAGCCAAATAGCCTACGATATCAAAAGTCGCAAAAAAAGAAACAAAAGCAAATATCTTAAGAAATGCATTTAAAAAGGACATATGAGCAATCGGTAAGACAAAGGGCCGCTCATTCAAATTTATGTTCATATTTTCAGACGCACACCTTTCTTTTCTGCGCGGCAAAATTTTTCAATTCGGGAGCAGATGTTTTACTTGAAAAATATGTCACAGTAATGGCTACCAGTGCCATCTCTAAATCCCGACTTTTCTTCCATCTGTACCAATATTCCAACAAAAAAGGAGCTCCATCTCTCACGTCACTTCCCCTTACTTTCTCCCTCTCTCTCCTCTTCTTCCTAACATTTTCATTTCCTCCCTCCTTTAGCCCTCCTTTTCTCGCTGACATCTCCATTGCTCTTGTGCTCCATCACCGTCTCAGGGGAGAGCTTGAGCGTATGTGTGTAACACAGTGTCTCTGTGTGTGTGTATGTGTGTGTGTTTGTGTATAGTGTGGTGCATGCGTATGTTTTGTGGGTGCGTTCTCTCCATGTGACCCTGGCTGGGACCAAACAGGTGCAGGCTAAATGGATATGAATGGAGCTGTGAGTAAACAGAGTGGCTGTGCTAGCCAGGGCGCTAATATAATTAAGACACAAACATCAGGGAAGGGGGGAGGCGGAGAGGAGGGGCAGGGGGTGGGGGTAGTAGGGTGAGGAGCTCTCTCCATCTGTCCCCTCTGTCCCCATTAAAAGTGAAAGGAGGAGGAGGAGGAGGAGAAAGAGGAGAGGAAAGCTGGGCCATTTCTGGATAGCTTAGTTTCTGCTTATGGCGTTTTTTGTTTGTTTTTTGCTGTATGTCCGCTTTGTTTCTGACATATTGTGGATTTTCCGTGCATCTCTGTAGAGCAACACATGTTGGTATTGTGTCAACATTTTCCTTAGGGTTTTGCGTGTGTGTGTGTGTGTGTGTGTAGGATGAGCATCATTGATTCAATGTTGTGTGCCGCTCTCTGAGCTGCTTGCCAAGTCATTTCATGGCTGAGTGGTGAAGTTGCTTCGCCGGCAGCTGGTTGAGAGGACCAGCAACCTGAACTGACCTTGTGGTAGTCATAACTGGCGCTAAACATACACACACTCAGCCTTTACTATACCATCCAGTAAATCTATTATGTTTTATCGCTTCAGATAAAAGAGATGGTCGAAGAAGGAGAGGACACAAGGAGGAGAAATTTGAAGATGGATACCATCCACATATATTTGGGAGGGGCGATGAATAAATAAATCTTTGCAATCACAGGACCCAAATGTAATTATTTTGTTAGACCACAATTATTGTTTTGTTTTCACCGTAAGAATTATCTCATTATCAATTATCTTAAGTTTTTTTATTCTCCATTCTGTCCTTCCATTATCATTGCAGTACAGCACACTGAGCGACAAGAATGTCATTAGAAAGCCACATACAACGCTGATTACTGATCTTAACATTGTGATCTATTTATTTGTCTTTTCATGTCCCTTACTCGCTGTCTTGGGGGGGACAAATCGTTAATTGTGATTATGGCTGGAACAAGTCAAATCACAAAGTTTGGCTGAAAGTTGAAAGACGTGTCAATAGCAAACTGACCTTGTCTATGACCCCCAACACCCTGTAAGTTCTCAGCTCCTCAGATGGACCCTGCTGGCCTCCTCTGCTAGTGGAAGGGCAGCACTGTGCCCCCATCGCCTTGAAAAACAACAACATTTAACAGTGCAGTTATGGTATGCAGTTATGTCATAGTCATTAGGTACCTTGACCCTCTCTTGCAAAGACTGATTTCAAGATTTCAAGTAGAGTATTGTTGAGAGCAAGTTTGTTAAGAGCAAGAAATAGACAACAAATGTAAGATGGTAGGTTATCTAACAAAGTTGTGCAAAGGAACAAAAGGCAAAGATATTCTCTGTATCTTCAGTAAGGCCAAGCAATCTCCTGATAGGTGCACTGATGTTATGTTATGTTATAATAAACCCAACCACTCTCTGATACACTGCTTCAAGTGGCTTAAGGACACTAGTGGATACATGCATATTAAGCACATTGGCATTCCCACCCACTCACCACTGTCTGCGTTGACCCTTGACCCATGTTGCTTCTCAGATGCTGACTGGATATCTGCTCTGCACGCATCAGATACTCTGCAGTCTTCTTCTTCACTGCCTCTCGCCGCGTGGGACTGGGCTCACCTGAAAAAAGGGGTGAGTGAGATCAATAGTTTTCAATAGTTTACGAAACAGTTTTTATAGTGCAGGGATGAACATTCCTGTACTAGAATTATATTAACTGACAAAATGGTTATTTTTGTAACAAGCTAATGAACCCCCAAAGAAAAGTGTCTTTTAGGTTTTCCTGTCCACACTTTGCAAGTTCAGGGGTAGAAAGATTTTTGTGTTTCCTAGTTATGAGGAGAACTACTAAGTGAAAACAGTTGTATAATGTCATCATTGGCTCTGGAGGCAGCTTCATCATGTTCGAATCTGGGCTTGGAGACTACAAACTTTTAAATAGAAACCCTGCATTACAAAATGGAGACATGAAGTTTGAAAGAAGTGGGTGTTCACCACACAGGGAGGAACCACTATATTAGTTTACTCAGTAAAATAGCTGCTGCCCATGAATTTAAGTGCTGCCCTAGAGACTTTTTCATCAAGCTCTGGTCATTGTCACAGTGACAGAAACTGTCATCGTCTTACACAAAAGTTGTGTCACTGCTGCACATTTGTAGTGATGTAATTAAAATTCAGTATAATGGTATGGATAAAGAATTAAAGAACTCCTGTATTGCTTTTAACAATAATGCACCTGCACTTGAATAACTTTCCCTTCTTTCTTTGAACTTTGGGTAACCAGAGTAAAAGGCACTCTTGTGGACACCACTGATCTATTAGAAAGTTTACGCAGCTCTCGACCAAACTGACCTTGCACTCCTTGCAGCAGCAGGTCCACTCCACTGCGGTAGCAGGAAAAAGCTGCCTGGTAGTCCTGCACTTTCTCCTTCTCTACAGCCAAAGAGATGAGCTCACTAGCTTTGTCTAGGTAATCTGACTTCACTTCCTTGGCTTTCCTCAGACTGCCAGAGAAGAGCGGCGTTCGGCCAGGCCAGCTGACCTCTGGGTTGGGGGCTGAGGAGGCAGGAGCTGGGGCGGGAGATGGAGTGCGGCGTTCGTGCAGGGAGGGCAAGCGAGGGCTGCAGCTGCTGCTAATGTTAGTGGCTCCCCCCTGTGGCTGGTTTGGGGAGGTGCGGCCTGAGGCCATGCCATCATCCAGCTCAGCCAAAGAGTCTGTGTCCACAGCCAGGGAGGTCAGGTCGCTGTCACTGGACGGGCCTGGGAAGGAAGAGGATGTTAGAGTTAATACAGACAGATACTTTAATGCACACACTAGCAGCTCTATATATGAACAAAAAGTTGGGAAATCTAATTGATTCAAACTCCTCTACCTCCATACTCTGATGTGATGGTCAAATCATCTGCACCGCTGATGTCTCTTTGAACTGAAAAACATGTCCACACATCTATGAGCATGTTTGAATTAACAGTGATAGTAAATTAAAAGGAATAGTGATTTTGAGGAGGAGTTATTGTATGTAACCCTACCATCAGAGCTGCAGTCTGACAAACTGTCTGCCAGGAAGTCAGAAAAGGGCTCGGCAGGTCCAATGAGCTCTGAGCCGTCGTGGACCTCGCCTCCCTGGGAAACAATTTAAAAAAAACTTTCCAGTCATAGTCTGTCTACAGATTATGTTTGTGTTTATGCGTGTGTGTGTGTGTATGTGTGTTTGGCTACCTTGAAGAAATCTTGGATATGCTGACTACTGTAGAGAGCAGGGATATTAGCAGAGAACTGTAGCAGATCCTCGGAGCACTGTCGCCTTTCCTCAATCACTGAGTCATCGAAACGACCTACGCATGCATACATGGATACAAAGACACACATGAGCGCACATGCACAGTGATATTGCCCTTAAACGAATGATCATATCAAATAAGAGTAGTGCATGCAGGCTGAGTACTAACACTAAGCTGCCTCAAGGGGGCAGAGTAATCACTACTTCTCTAGGATTTATTGTCCTAAAGCAAAGTCTGTCACTATTACAGTTTCACTTTCACCACTTTAGAGAAAATCACCATACTCATGACTAAATGCTTAGGTAGGAGGATTTAAAAATCTTATAAGAAAAGAAGGGTTTTTGGTCTTTAAACGTTAATCTAAACCAGGGGAAATGTTTGAAACAAGTAACCAAAATCATAAAATGCCACCAAACAGAGCACATCCAAAACCCCAGTATTCCTTATAATTAATTATTAATATTATTAATAAAATCAGATGTATACAAGTGCAGCACACGCAACAAATTAAAATGATCTTCCTGGTGTACTGCAATGTGCTCTTACATATGATATATATACACATCAAATTAAATTCCTTACCAAACACTTTGGCCTTGGCAAAGGGAGGAAACAGCTCCGACTGGCTACATACATTCCTGTGCAGCTGCCAGAGGTTTTGATGAAGTTTCCGGAAATCGCTGTATCTTTTCCACACCGTTATCTACAAAAAGAGGGAGAGGAGATATAGACAGTCAATCCTTATGTCGTGTTAAACAACACTAAAAACGTTAAAAAGCAGAATTTTAACCACTCTATCTTGTGAAAATGAAATTAATGCTCCTGTGTTCCAACATTAAAACAATTTTCCACAGCCATCTTGTGCAGTGAAATTTAAAAAACAAATCACAACATTCTCAAGCAAACATGGTTTAAAAAAAAAAAAAAATAGTTGAAATGCCTAAAAAGTTGAAATGCAAGTCCGGTGTGCTAAAGTCTTGGTTGGGCGGCTGGTGTGAGGCAAACTGGGCTGAGCAACACTTGCAAACAGGAGTCCTGTTCAGCAGTGGAGGTATATTTTTTCTCTTGTCTTTCTCAGACTCACATGCAGTAATTGACATCATGCCTGCTGCATTAGCGCTGGTTCCAGGCTAGACTGCATTCCTCTGTGTGTGTGTGTGTCAAATAAAGATAGTATATACTGTATATGTGTCTTTTTCTGTGAGTTTTTAGTCACACTATCAAGAAGGGGAGTACTTTAAAGAACTGCACTGTATAGATATATATACAGTGTGCTTGGAATGTGAAAAAAGCACTACATTCGAATAGAAACACTGCATTCAAGTGAATGGAAAAGTGGTCTCAGACTTTTAGACCCCACTGTATATTTTGAAATGACTTAAATAAATACTGAATAATATGAATTATGTATATTACTATAAATTATATAATAGTAATAATAAATAAAACTATAAATAGTGAAATGTGACATTACACTGGTCTTGGAAAGTCTCACATATAAAAATAATGGCTTTGTGTCTTACCTCTTGGACATCCTCTGGGTTCTTCCTGGAGATTATCTGTGTGGAAGGGGGAGAAGAGAGCTTTACAAACTTCCATGTGAGCGGCTCCTACCTACAAGCACAGTACCAAGCTGTGAGTGCTGCTGGTTTTGCTGCTTCTTGTGGGGGTTGTCGAAAGCATGAGCAGGGACACAGCTCTGAGTGTAACAATGAGTGCATTATAAAGCGAGTGATGGTAGTCTTGAGTGTAAGAAGGAGACATCACCAGCACTCATAACAAGCAGGGTGGCAGCCAGGCGGAGACAAAGAAACTCAGCCGAATATCAGTAAAATCATAGCACACACACAGTCAAAGCCAATGGTGGAAGTGCTGGTGAATTAAGGGATATGGCTCTCCATTGCATCATCAGGGAACAACTTCTCCAATTACCAGCACACGATATGAGTTGCTGTAGGGTTATGCACGGCCATGGGTGGGCTGTCCTTACAAATTTACAGCCCGGATGTCCAAAACTGCAGTTAATTTTTTTTTCTAGGATCTTAAAATAATTTATATAGAAGCAGCCAAAAGTAAGGGACGGATACAGAGCTTCAGCCATGGACATGTAGGCTAGGTTAATAATGGTGAGACTGTGACATCTCTCCTGCTCAGTTTAAATAGTGGGACTGACTTTATATTAAGGATACTCCACAACGTCAATCACTTATTTCAATTAATTTAACCTTGCCTCAAAAATATGAACCAGCTATCTTGTTACTGTTATGTGTTTTGAATAAAAGCCCCCCCTGCTTTAAAGCTCGTCTACCGTAAACTAGTTAGCTATCAAGCAGTTAACACCGTTTAGGTCGGATTCAATCACTCTGGTTAATATTGCTAATGTGACGTTAGCAGCTATAGACACCCCACAAGGAGTAGAAACCCCCATTTTAAAACATAAGCAAGCCTGAATGTGCCTGTTAGTTACATCTACGGTGTTCATAAAAGCTGTTGCCACTGTCAGCTAATCACTAAGAGGTTACCACTGTTAGCTTAGCTCAAGCTACACAGCTAACAACACCTAGCATTAGCCTAGCTGTCAAAAGCCCCCATCCTCTCTCTCTCTCTCTCTCTCTCTCCACTTACCCTTGCAGTGACTTTGTAGACAGTATAGCCTTTCTGGTGCTTCTTGGGGTCTGTGACAGTATAAAACCGAGCAAGTTCTCCGCTGTCCCGCTGTGATATCATTCTGATAATAACAACATTGCCAAAGCTACCAGCCGGCTAGCTGTACACATTCATTCCCTGACAGCAGAATGACAAGCAGGCAAATAGGAGAGAGCTCCACCCCGAGGAAAGCCTGTGAAACTGCAGGTAGAAGTGCATAATGTACATTTTTATAGACTGTTACACGATAAAAAAAGTTTTATATATTGTTTGGGATATTTAGTTTATTGAATGAGTGATTGATAGTCTCTGTTATATAACTCATTTACACATAAATCATGTGGGCACTGCATACAGTGAACACAATTACAGTGCAAGTACACACAGTGATAAATGCAAATATATTAGTGCTATATGATCTTTCTAATACATACATTTGGTCACAGCATTAATCATAGCCTAAATGAGCAATATGTAATCATGAATTCCCCTATAATTCTTGTCATACATGGTGAAAATAAATTACTTTTTAGTATGAATCGTCTCCATGCACACATGGCAAAGAATTTTGTGCTTGTATGAAACAGAGGTTAAAGTAAGACAGCAAAGCAAATCAAATCAAAACAATATGATAATCAATAATAAAACTGGTGAATCAACAAGTGAATAGGACATCTGATCTCTGATTAATAATTAGTACCAAAGGAAGAAGATATAAACAGAGCAGATAAAACACGGGAAATGGTCCACACGCTGTCTTGTAAAAATGATTATTCCCAATAGAAATAGGGGTGTTAAAAAGATTTAAAAGATTGCGATGGATTGGATCTGTTGCTTTTACAACCACTTCACATTATTGCAATCCAGAGGAGTAATAGAATGATTCCTGCTGCTGGGTTCAAAATCCAGAAAGCGCCTAGTCTGATTGACGCGTTGGTATTCGTACAAGTGACAGTCGGTGTTTTCATCATCTCCCTGACAATGCCATTTGGGTTAAAAGAGATGTTCTGTGAAAAAGAAAAGTTGAAAAAATATATTTAAATATCTCTTTTATGATACTGCAGAAAACAACTATCAAACAAACACCAACAAATGCTTTGTTGTCACTGACTTAAACACCACATATAGGAAGATAATAAAGACTTTGCATCCATAATCATTAGATACATATTTAAAACTCTCTATACTCCACATGGGACAAAGAATTAAATGTACTGGACACATTCAAAGCAGCAAAAGTCTTCAGCTGAAAGACTATTTACACAAATACATTTGATGTATTATTGAAATTATAGGCTATATAAATAGTCAGCAAAATGCTTTAAATAAACTTAGAAGGAACAGAGTGAAAGAAACGGGAACAAGAAGAAGCATTGAGGAGAATGAGAAAAAAGTTATGAACAATCATCAGCATTAGACAAATTTAACATTTTAAAGCCACAAAAAGATCAGAGAGTTATATAAAAAACAAAAAAACAAATGGGTTCATTTTAAAATGCTAATAATGGTGATGGATTTGTAATTATTAACGGTTATTGATGAATGAATTCACGTTGGAGCCAGTTTAGAAATATTTAATCACTTATGAATGATACAATATTAAGAGAGACTGTTCAGTGTTATTAAACATGATGAAATACATTTCTGGAGAAATTATAATATTTATTTATTTATTTAATATTAGTTTCTTTCTCGAAATGTGGATTTAGCAAAGAAAAGAGACAATCACATGATTCTGACTGATACTTACTATATCATCAAGGACCTGCTGAACCTGTGGCA
The DNA here is from genome assembly GCA_038419695.1 of Scomberomorus guttatus. NCBI lineage: Eukaryota > Metazoa > Chordata > Actinopteri > Scombriformes > Scombridae > Scomberomorus > Scomberomorus guttatus. The sequence goes on from CM076462.1 coordinate 15,116,189, forward strand.
GGGTCTTCAGCAAACTCTCATACTCAGCAATTCTTCAAAAAGAGCATATCAAGAAATATGTCATGAATGTAATCTGCAAAGTGATTGTAAACCAGCATTAGAGCCAGATTCGGACAGTGAAAGTGTGAAGGACCTGCATCAGGTCTTACTGGTAGCTTGTGTCCATTGATAGATTCGTCACATTTGGGTTGCTAGCACATGCAGTGATACTGATCGCAGGGTAGAAGAGCAGGAAGGCCAGGCACATCTCATTGGTAGTTGCTAACCCCATCTTAAGGAAGAAAGAATGAAATAGGGCAGTCATTACAGACTTAAGATGATTTATTTTTGTTCTTGTTATATGTGGGAATGAATTCAACACAAAGTGTAAGACAGCATGTGCTCTAATACTTTAGTATTATGTGTGTTGTATATTAGTTTAAGGCTGTTAATCAGTCTTCAAATGATGCTGTATTATTTTGTACACAATATTCATTGCAGCATTATTTAATCCAATTGCACTAAATGATGCAGGTGTTCAATGTTAATGTGTGGAATTCCCGGCTTTGGAGCTATTAAAGTTTTAAATGTCATTTCAATAACCAAAATTTGACTCGTACATATTTAAAATCATTATAATTTGCTAATTTGTTACCTCAAAGTGAACACAATAGTCTCCATGTTAGTTCTGTGATTTTACTTGACCAACACTGATTTCATTTAAAGCATGCAGCGTGTTTGATGACATTAGGTCATGCAGCATATACTCCACCCACCTTCGTGAATCCTGTACGATTGACAGTATTGTAGGTGCACTCCACGACAATATCATCCCCCTGTAGTGTAATAATCAAAAGAGTGTAGGAACGTCTGAGAGATATTACATTATTTACAACAGTTATTTACAGCACTCCAACAACTACTGACAGAGCTTCTAATCAAGTACTGGAGCAGCAGTTGGAAGGAGGTATTGCACCTAACAAAAAACAGATATTGCACTGACAAGGTGTGGATATTACACCTCAGTGTAGCAGCATGTTATAGTAGGATAAGTGTTCTGATATTTTTATTCCTCCACTCCTCCTTGAAAAGTTCTTGTGAACATATCACTCCAAAGTGTGCTAAGGAAGTGCTTACTGTTCATACAACAGAGCCATCATTAAGGTAATGTGTTGCACCTGTGCATTCCTTTGCAATAACAAGTCAAAATGCCTGCTGTAAAATAGGTTTATGGAGGCTCACCGGCTTGATGGTCTTGATGTTTCCCAAACTGATAGTCTCTTGCATCTCAAAGTTGTAGTTCTCATCCAAGCCCAGGAAGTCTATCTGCTTTCCGTTTCTACATAGACCAAGAAGTAATTACCAACAATTTGTTACTGAGTTTTTACATAAAGAGGCAGTTTAATTTAATTTTTCGGTTTAGATATTGACTGACCCAACCTCTTTTTCTTACCTGAAGTGGCCAACTCTGACTTTCCTCCCAGCCACGTGAGTGTGCAACATCACAGCAAACACGTGGAGGTCAGGCACAGGATTTATGAGCTAGGGTTGGAAAGTAGTGACTATCAGGAACACGGTTACAAACAACAAAACAATCTACCTCTCAACTTGTCTCTTAAAAACCACCCCTGCCTTTTGAAATCCACATTGAGCCGCTACATACCTGAGAGAAGAGAGTGGTATTACACACACCATAGCTGTGGAATTGAGTGGCTTCTGGAGGAATGTTGTAATTAATATCTCCAAATGGTACGATCCCTGTGGTAAGGGTGCCCACATCATGCTGACGGAGTTGGTCTGTATAGTGCAGTCTCAGTCCTGAGCTGTCTGTCCTGCCTGTACAGAGAGAGAGAGACGAGAAAGAGTAAAAATGTTGTACTGTGGTCATGTAATGAAGAGTCGACAGAATAAAGAAATGCATTTTTTTTAAACGAAGAGACGCTATTGGCTTGACCTACTTATACTTTACTTATACTAGTGACTAAAAATCTCTCTAGGCCCCCAACTTTTATGGAAATGCAATACAAAATTGCTTGAGTACACAAACTGTGTCAGTGGCATTTAGTGCACAGAGCAAAAAATACCTTAAATCCTTCACAGAATGAATAAATGTCTCATCTGTAACCTAAATTTGACATATATCGTAATATCACAAATTCAAGAAATGTTAAAGTTATATATTAGACAACAGAAAAAGGAGTGTGTACCTGCTTCCTCGGTTGGGTTATTGTAATGGATTTCCAGCCTATAGAACGTATCACTGAGCTCACCTCCAATAGGAATACCAGAATGTTCAGGGAGCTCAAATACCTGAGGTTTCAGGGATAAATTGGAGATCAACTTGCACAAACACAACACTGACATGACTGACATGGATATTCACTGAAGACGCGTAACAAAATTAATCTAAGAATTCAGAGATGGACCAGAACTAGAGAATGGATGCTTTATGATCACTCACTCCTCCACCCACTCCCCAGGTAGCCACCACCCCGAAGCAGTAGTCCCCTAAGTCGCCCCTGAAACACGGCTTGTCGTAGGGTTGTGTCACATAGAAGGGGCAGCTGTAGAGCAGCATGTGATGAACGATGTCAGGGTGGTCAATCACTGGTTCAACCTGAGGTAAAATACAGTTTGGTTCAGAAGGTTTAAAGAATGATGAATAAAGGTAGAAAGGGGAATTAAATATGGAAAATCATGGTGCTTCCAGTTCATTTCTATATCCACCTTTTCACTTAAGGGACTAGTTTTATATTAGGTATAAAACTAGTCTAACTGTAACTATTATTCCGTCCAGACTTGTATTGCATTTGAAATCTCAAATCACTCAAAAGAACACTTGAGTGAGGTCAAAAAATCTCATGTATAGAATCACATTACCTTAAATATATGATGTTTTTTGTTTAAGTATGGAAACTTCATGACCTTGCAGTGGTAGTAGGTATGATTGGGAGGGATAGTGATCTGCAAAAGATAAAGATAAATGTGAATGAAACACATTTTGTCTATGTCTTAGTTTGGACGACTACTCGTATCAGAATAGTTTTGTAATATTTCTACACATTCATACAAACTATGTTGAACAAATAAAAAGTAAAAAAAAAAACACCTTTCCTGTTAGACAATTAGGGAATTATGTAATCATGTGTCAATAAAGGAAAAATCTTACATTGTCCACTGCGGCAGTGAGATACTTGAGGTTGGGTAAGGTCGTCTTGGGCATGTAATTCAGCAGGTTGACCTCCTTGGTGCCTCTGCGGGCCCTGTGGTAAGCAATCTCATCTGTTGTTCCATAGGCATATATGAGCTTAATGGGTTTAGCCTAGAAAAAAAGATGGCAATTGTAGTCAACAGATATAATACAATACAAAAGCAACAGCATGAAAGAGGGATATGGCATGTTCCTCTGTTAGCAAAATGGAGCAATTATTCAACCCCTTTTTTTATTTATTCAAGCAATAGATGGTGATGTTTAATGTTCGACACAACACTTCACTGTGCGTAACCGCAATGTTAACATGCGTCCGGGTTGTATTACCAAAACTGTATAGCATTTCATGTGTTCAGTGGAAAGCAAAATCTCCATTGTCTCCATATCTGAAAACACTGTAAAGGAACCTTCAGGTGAGTGTGACAATAGAACTCCCATAACAGAGTTTACATGGTTACCAACATGAAATTTAAGATGTACATAGAGAATTAGATCAACAATACAAAAGACTATAGTATTGCAAATAATGAGCCCCAACATTGAAGAAAAAGCACACAAAGAGAGTAAACTTGTGATTCAGGTTAAAGTTCCATACTCTAAAACAACAAACAGAGTTTAAGTGAGGAGTAAGGAGTTGATGAATGGTATTGGCATGTCTTCATTGCCATGGAAACAGCAGCCTCATGGAGAGGGGCGGAGGGCGGTGATGTTCAACCCCTTGTTTGTTTTATAATTTTGCCATTATACTGTCTAAAGTTTCAACCAGCCTGACATCTGCACATGTGACATTTTGTTGTGTAATGTGAAGATTTCCACTCTTTCACATCAAGCATCAGTAATTCGGAGCAATAATTTTGCAACGAAACTCGACCTAAAGAAACTCAACAGTCACTCCTGCTGCTCTTTAACAATGTTTTTTTTTTTTACTTAAAATTATGCAGCATGCTTATCATCCTTGCATCAAATTCCACACAAGCATAACAGGTAGGGAGGTAGGGAGGAGAATAACTGAATGTCTTACAGTGATGTGGAAGTCTTGGTCATCGCACGACTGAATGGACCTCCAAAAGGTCATGATGGTTTGTCCTTCACTCTCAGTTAGAGACAGGAGAGTGTAGCTCTGCTGCGTGTCCACTACAGGCATGGAGTTCCCTGTGGCATGACGATCCTAATTGACAAAAGACAACACTTTGAGAGAGCAGAAAGCCCAATACTGGCCTAACATTCTGTTGTGCTTGCTGTTGAACACAGAAAAATTAGACTTTAAAAATGTGCCCATAATATTGGGGGGAAAAAATCAAGTATGAAAAAAAAACAAATTTCTACACTTAACATCTGGTAATGGCTTACCGTGAAGTAGTGTCCACTGGATCCAAATCCTCCTATGACGATATCCGACCCCTTCATGCCTCCGTTCGGACTGAAGCCAAAGCCCACCCAGCCAGTTGTGTTGACCACCAGTTTGAATGTAATGCTTCCTTGCATATCATCAAAGCCCCACTTCAGACAGACCAGATGGTCGTTGTCCAGGTACTCCATGAAGGGCAGGGCATGATCTGATGCCCCTGCTCCTTTTGTCCAGGCCAGGCACAGGTAGAGGAAAGGAAGCAGAGAGAGCATGATGTCTCTGTGAAGTTGGAGTGCTTCTAACTGAGCTGACTGTCTGCCGAGCTGCCAAACACCCTCCCACCCTCTGACACACCTGCAATGCTAGATGAACTCAAGTGATACAGGCAAGAAGTGCTCAGTCATTTACATTTGCCCTGGAAGAGGAACAAATACCTTTGGTGGAAAGTAACTATGTATATTTACTCAAATACTGTACTTAAGTACAATTTTGAGGTACTTTACTTGAGTATTTCCATTTATTGCTACATTATACTTCCACTCCACTACATTTCAGAGGGACATATTGTACTTTCTACTCCACTACATTAATCTGACAGCTTTAGTTACTATTAGGATGAAGATTTGACACAATGGATAATATAACAAGCTTTTAAAATACAACACATTGTTAAAGATGAAACCAGTGGTTTCCAACCTTTTTGGCTTTTTACGTCTTACAAAAAGCAGTGTGCAGTTAGGGTCACATTTCAGATGTCTATGAGTTGTTCACAGCTCCACCAAATAATGATTTTTCCCTCTAAACTTCTCACATGGTTTCATTTCAATAAATGTTCAAATGATCCAATATTTCACCATGAAATCAAAGATTAGAGAAAAAACAGAAAACTGAAAACAGATTTGTTTACAGAACTTTTCTTTTCTTTTTCTTCTTTCCTCTTCCATTAATCATCTCACGACCCCTCAGATTTATCTGGTGACCCTTTGGAGGGGCCCGACCCCTAGGTTGGGAACCACTGGACTAAACTAGCTAACTGTATATAAAGTAGTTGAAACTGGCTCCACCTCCAGCAGCTACAACAGTAACATGCTGCTTACACACTGATGCTTCAGTATTAATAATTTAATGATGTCATATATAATAATATATCAGTCAGAGGGACCAAACCACTACTTTTACTTTAATACTTTAAGTACATTTTGCTGCTAATACTTATGTACCTTTACTTAAATAGAATTTTCATGCAGGACTTTTACTTGTAATGGTGTATTTTTACATTACTGCATTGATACTTTTACTTAAGTAAAGGATGCATACTTCCTCCACCACTGACAAATACTGCACATCACTTTTGCTGTGAGCTCAGTCACACTCTGTTTTCAAGAATTCCTCAAAAATTATTGTCTCTGATGACAGAGTTGTCAAAATCTCCAGCCTCCCACTCAATGCTATAACAAGCCTTGTCATAAATGCTCTCTTTCTGTAACAAGCTGTGATCAGGGGGGGCTGCACACTTCACCTACATTCAGTGAACTGTATCCCCCGTCAGCTTCCTCCTCTTTGATATCAACCTGTTCCACAGGTTCTGTTTTCCATTGACAGACAAATGAGACCTCTGCTGGACTCAGGTGTTTGATATATGAGGAGGTGACGAGGAGGGAGCAGGAATGAAAGGTGCACTGTGCCTTTCATTTTGGCCAGAGTCAAAGTAGTCAATATATTGACTCTGGCCAAAATTTTCTCCCCTTGTCACCTTCTCATATATCAAACATTGATTCCAGCCAAAATCTTTCATTTTATAGGAATGTGAGTAGTGCTGTACTCAGATTCTCACTGACAATCACAGTTGAATTTCTGTTGTGCAGGAGGAGCCTCGCCTACTTTACATGTTATGTTTGTTTTTAGTATTCCTTATCAAGACTAAGATTATTCTAATGATTTCACCTTTAATAGGTTTTCTGTTAATTGGATTGCTCACCTTCAGCAGTCCAATCACTCATATTCTTGAATATATCCTTTTTATTAGTATGTACAGAGCATATATAGGGAGATTTTTAATTGCATCCATTTTCTACACCTCAACTGACACTAATTTTTACTTTTACAGCTCAAATACTGACATTTAAACTGTTGTCTCTCCTTACATACTTGTCAGACACTTGGAAACTATCGCTGGTGCTTCAGCCTCAGCATCGACTTTACAGTTCAGCTGACATTTCAGCTGCTTTCATCCGTCACTCTTTTACATGACATTGCAACTGCTTTCAGCTATTACACTTCAAAAGACACTTCAAACCCTTTCAGTGCATCACTTTGACTGCTTTAATTGCTTCTCAGATGCAAGCAGTTAACATTTTAATGTGTTTACAGTATTTACACCTGCAATTTTCAGCAAAAAGGGTGCACAGTTAAATTCTCTTTCAAAAACTTTGCTTTCTAGTTTTGTAGTATAAAGCAGAAGGTAGGAAAGATGTGAGATAGACAGAATAACAGACTACACTATTATTAGTTATTTTTTTGTCTTTTTGTTTAGATTTGATAGTCGGAAAGAACAGTAAGAATGCCATCCTGACCACAAGATCTTCAAAGATGGACCTGTAGCCTGTAATGTAATGTAATAGCACATTTAGTCCAGCAGAGGCCGACATCAGTGTAAGAAATGAGCTCAGGGTCACTCCCTTAGAGCCGTTGAGCCAGCTGTGAGTTGTCAACAACATTGACAGTAAAAACACTACAGCAACTACTGTGAGATTAGAATAATACAGACAAACTTTGACTATTGCTTAGACTCAAATAAAAAAAAAATTCAAATAAAAATCAGCTAAGGCTAATGTAGTGTGAACCTCTGAGAATATATAAGCCTATATACAGTATATCTATATTTTTAAATATCCTTCTAACTAATAGGCTCAAAAAAATTAGCAAACGAATTAGAAAGATATAGAATATTTTTAAAAATACTAAATATTGTCTTAATAAGCATATTTAGCTAACTTGGCAATTTAGCTAATAGCCTACATCTTTTTATTTTATTTTTTTTCCTGTAAACTATTTTTCATAGCTACAAAAAATATTTGCTTAGTTTACGACTTTATATATGTATTATAATATATATATATATACTATTAACCTATTATTGTTGTTGTTTCAGTGACTTTATATTCGTCATTTGGTTTAATTATTTAGGTTTTATGTATTTCCACGTTTATTATTATTATTATTATTATTATTGTTATATGCATTTTTTCTGTAAGTTGAGTGATTTCTAATTCTATTATTTTATCTTATTTAATGTAAGCAGCCGTGTCTTGGAGGGCCATATCGGACCCAGACTAGCTTTCCGGTTTCTCTCGGCGGTGCAGGTCACTCCCTCCGTGCTGTCAGCAGCTCTACGCGGTTCAAACTTGCAGTCGCACTCAGCTACTCCGTCTCTGTCGTCTCTGTCATCCAGGTTTTTGAGTTCCTACAGGGCAAACTGTCTTTAGTAATGTGTTAAAGTGTGCGGTGCGGCGGCTCTCTACCGGCAGGAATTACCGTGTTTTCTTCGTTTTTAGTCGGAACGCAGCGGGAGGAAATGTCCAGCTGAGGATTGGAAATCCTGAAAACCGCAGGGCCTGTGTTTGTAATGATTGATCAACGCTTCGACAATGGCAGCAAAGGTAGGTCTGACAACTTTTCTAGGGTGCATTAACGTCAACCCGAGTGTAATGTCTTCTCCAGTTTTCCCTCTCGGTTCTGTTTTTTTTTTTTTTTTTTTTTGTACGAAAGTTGCGAGCTATTGACTTGGAGAGGCGAGTTGTAGTTTCTCGCTTTAGGTTTACAGTGAGTCCTGGACTCCGTTAGTTTCACATTATTAAGGGTCTAAAACGTTTTAATAGTCCGGTTTGGAAACGTGTAATGGACGCGTACAACACATGTGTATGCTGTAAAAGTGAAACGAATGTTTTTGCTGTACATGGAAAATGTGTCTCACTAAGAAAGTGTCTTGTGACATTTTACTACCTTCCCAGTGCGGGTCACTTGCGCCTCCGTGGAATGCTGGGAAATGTAGTCTTTGGCGTGTGTATTGCTTTAAATAATTATTTTAAAACATTTTCATAGACTGAATTGTATAGTGGTCAGTATTGCATTCAGTTTTAGTATTAATACACTAATAAATTACTATTAGTATTATCAGCCTATGTATATTTCAGTTATAATAACTTGAAATAGTTGGGTGGGCCTGGGGCTTATTTTTGATTATAATAATGTATTTGTGCTCCCAGATTAAAGTTAAACATGTTTAAAGATATATAAAATACCTTTCTTGGAAGCATAAGTTGTGTCTGGTATGGTTTTGCCACAAAAAAGTTCAGTCTCTTCCCTCTCTCATTGAAAAATATTGAAACATTGAATATTGCAATATTGTTCATTTCAAAGGTTCAACTGCCAGACACAAGTGTGACTCAGATTTAAGGTGAACACGGAGAAAGTGCCCCCTTCAGCAGATGAATGTGAAAATAGCCTTCTGGTGTCAAACGCTGCACATGCATCATTCTGCACAATAAAGGTCGAACATCCAAGTAAAGCAGCATAAACACATTTTTGAGTGGAACAAGGCTTTAACTTTCAATAACATCTGCGCAAATGACATCATGCCACCACTTCATTTTTATCACCAGATCATCAGACTTTAAAGCGGAAACAAAGCGCTTTCACGACAGAAAAATAATATCTGATAGTATCTGAAACATTCACGAGTCTTTCTCTTATGTAGTTCCTGTTTTAAAAACTTCCTTGACTCTTGGGAGGTGGAGCACTAAAATAGACCTCTGTTCAGGGAAGAGCGAATAGCCTTGCATTCCATCTCACTCGTTAATGAACAAGTAAGCTGGTCGAGGACTGTGAATTTGACACTGTTCTGATAATGAGTGGCACACTCGCTTTTTAGTTTGGATAAGAACTGGCAATCCAAATAAATATAAATAGTCAAATTCATGCAAATACATGAGTGGTTCGGCCTAAAATCAGACATGAAGTGAACTGTGTCATGTTTAGAACTGTTTTCTGTTTATTATCTTTCACTACTGTTGTATACTGCATGTTTAGCCTGTGTGTGTGTGTGTTTGTGTTCCTCTGGGACCCCAGTGAGAAAGACAGATTAGTAGATGTGGGTCAGTGTGAGAAGAACTGCAGGCTCTGGTATTAAACTGAACCAGCTAATGTGTTGGTTCTGGCCTTGTTTTTGGTTGATACTTGTGTCTAGTTAAAAGTCAGCATAACAAGCCCAGAAGAACTAGTTTGGCCTGTTTCAATCTTCCCTTATTTCACATAAGAGTCAGACTGCTGAGGCTGTAATTGAGTGGGTTATATGTGTGTATATGCTTATGCACATATACATGAATGTATATGCTGATGTGCTGCCTTCAAAAAACGTTTCCATCATTGTGTGTGTGTGTGTGTTTTTTTTTTCCCCATGATTGTGTTCAGGCACAGGTTTTATATGACTTCACTGCTGAGCCTGGAAACAACGAGTTGACGGTGAAAGAAGGCGAGACAATCACTATCACCAATCAGGTACAGACACACTAATGCTCCTCCATTTGTTGTTTTTTCTTTTCAAATTTGACTTTTATTTCATTTCTTTTGGTGTATGCTGGCTTTTTATTCAGTTTGTTTGGATGGTATTGTTCTGTCTGGTTTTCTTGTGGGTATATTTTTGTGTTCATCTTGAAAAATGTGTATTTTGGTGGTTGTCATCTGCGTTATGTGACAGTTAAGGATTAATTGGGGGACACTGGCACAGATTAGAAAACTAGTTTTTAAAGTAAGTTACTTTAGAGCTGCCTCAAGTTTTAAAGTTAACTATAATTTTAAGTATAGCTGCATGTATTATAGGCTTATAATTTAAATGTACTGTTCATGTGTCTCCTCTGTAATATTGTTATTAAAAACCAGCAGTCCTTATTAAGGCCCTACCAACATGATCTCAGGCTGTCTTTAAACCAAGTGTCACAAACATATACAGAGGAAGGAAGGGAAAAAAAACAGAGGGAGCAAACATGATCTCATCACAGCCAGTCGCCAAAGGTTCAAAGGTCACTAACTGTGTGCTGACCTACATAGTTTTCTAATCAAAGTCTGTCTCAAGCCAGTCAGGACCTACTGTATCAGAACAGAATCTTTTTTTCCCACTAAATAAACTGACGCTGCAGGAATTTGTCCTGGGGGCGTTAAGTGTGTTTACAGATTCTTAAGGTAACCTGGTTATTGTCAGCTTTCTGCTCTGTTCTTAAACAACATGTACGTGGGAAACTTGGTTTCCTTAATTTGAATGAGGCATTAAGAGAAACACGGTTAACACAGCTGGGTTTTGTTGGGCACACCTGCTTTGATGGTCACGTATACATCAAGCACGGTTTCTGCAAGAGTGCAAGTGTGCATGTCACATGCTTCATACAGGGAGAGTATTGCTGTTGCAGCAAAGTAGTAGGACCAAAGAAAACATCTTTACTCATAGCATCATGTCATTGCATCAAAATCAATTAATTAAATCCAAAGTGTGACTGAAACTGCAATAAATGAGTCTTTATTAGTTGGTTTGCGTAGATAATCAATATACTTTAAGTAAAAAGAGACATGCACACACGAGAGAGACCTTTTTGCTCTCTTATTACAGTGCCTGTTTTCTTGTTTTTGAATTTTAGGCTGCAGCATTATTCAGAAATACTGTATAAAAAAGGAGAATTGTAATTACTGACCTGCAACTGCATGTAAACATGGCTTTTAGAGTTGTCGGGTCATTTCAGAACATGTAAACACTCTGAGAGTTCCTCCTTTAACCTCATTCATTTATACTGACATGTCTCTTTTTATTTCAGCATATTGGAGGTGGCTGGATTGAAGCACAGAACTCCAGAGGGGAGGTTGGATTGGTGCCAGAAGACTACATAGAGGTAAGAGAGACAGTCACTCGGTCTACGGTGATAATTTGACCATGCACATTTCACACCCCTTGCTGTATTTGAAATGGAATTACTTACAGCGGATTAAGCAACAAAACCATCTGCTATCATGCTTTGATGTATGAGTATGCGCACTCTGTACCATCAGAGTTTTAAATATTTAACGTTTCGGTGCCTCCATCAGTTAGATATTTGTCATACATCTCTTGGTTCACTGCGTACTCTGGTGCTGGCTCTTGCCTGAAACTAAAATCTCAACAGGATGTGCCTCCTTCAGAATTTTGCTGATTTGAGTTTTTTTGTGTGTGTGTGTGTGTGTCCATTTTGATCCAGTAAGTCAGACTTCATCATGAGGATATGATTCACTCTGAAGACACTCAGGAAGAGTCAGGGAGGGAGCTTGATTAGAAGAAAAGTCAGGGAAGTGTGGTTAATAGTGTAGCCTCACCCTGAACAACATTCATTGCAACATCTAACAACGTAGTGTATGTGTGAACAAGATGGAGTTTGATATTATCCGTCTGCTTAAATCCGCCAACAGCGTCATGTGGATACGGGTGTTTGTCTGACCCTTAGTTACCTCTCCAGCTGCCCCCAGACTGTTTTGATTCCAAAATCAGAAAAACTTTGTAACGACCAATTGCAGTTGTAGCTTATGTAACGTCTTTTGTTTTTATATAATGAAAAACAGGACACAACACAGCATTCTAACGGTGAAAAAGAAGAGCAACAAAAACAATAGGATGGTGAACTGCAAAAATAGCCAGCAGGGTTGGGTGTGGTATTTTTCATATTGACAAGTGGTAAAAACGGATTTAAATGTATACATTTTTAGCCTCACCAGTCAGTGCGTGTCACATTTCGGATAAACTGAGAAAGTGAAAAACCCAGTTTGCAAAGCCAAGGAATGCCAAGGAGACACGATCACATTACCGCAGAAGAATGTACCTTTAAAAGTCATTAGATGACACTGGAATATCTGGATTTGTTCTTCTAATGGGACCGTTTCCTGTGTCTCCATCTGTTCCTCGTCCCTCCCTTTATAGTTCGGTAAGCCGACGCCATCATTCCCAGGAGCAGCGAGCACCACAGCACCTACTCCAAGTGTAGGAAATGTTGCATCTCCAGACCTGTCCTTCTTTGATGCCTACGCTCCCGCATCAACGCCTGCACAAAACCAGGTAATGCACTCACCTTTTAAAGGTCTGCGGTTATTCAAATTCATACTGGTATTATATCAAATGCTGCTTTTTTTTTTTCTTGCCCTGTTGTCAACAGTATTAAATGAACATAAAGCCCTAACTTTTCTAAACTTTACTTGAAGCAAGCGTAAATACACACAACAGTGCCACGCAGTGCAGTGCCTACATTCAAAAGTCTGTGTGATGGGGTGATGTTTAAGAAACAGCAAAAAGCAGAAGTGAGTGTAGAGTTTTACTGACATTCTTGCAGCATGTGTGAACCCCACAGATACAGAAGTGAGAGCAGCTGCTGTGACAGATATGTCACCATGGTCATGTCATTTGAGAATAACGCAGGTTTTTCTAGTAAAATAGAACGTGGAGGAAACAAGCTCTCTGAAATCTTTTTGTTGTTAGAAGGCAGGAAGTTCCACAAAAATGAGCGTACTGCAGGATCAGTAGAAATTTGTGCACAGTAAGAGGTTTAATCAAGACAGGAAATGTGTCAGACATCAACCCTCGTGCTCTCTTACTCTCTCTCTCTCTCTCACACACACACACACACGCACACGCACACACACATGCATTTGTTGCCAGCATCACTTGAACCCACCCCCTGCTGAGTTTAAACCTTCACTGCTGGCGCTTTGTGATGATGTCACCTTCTCTTCCCCTCAAGGTGGATGCTGGGGGCTTGAGTCCCCAGCCGGACACCCCCGACACCCCAGTTTCCCCCTACCTTTCGTCCCCCGATGAGGTAACAGCCACTTGGGGGTGGCGGGCTGGGGCTGCGAAACTGAGACCCCTCCCCACCCCCAGCCGTTTATTACCCCAAGTCCCCTCCATCTCTTGATTGGTCTGCTTTTGGCAAATTCCCCTCCTACTCCCGATGCCTGCAAAAAGCATGATCTCACGCTCACCTCGCACTACAGTTTACAGGCACACATGAACACCATCATGTCAACAACACCTTTTATCTCGATTGAATGATCAGCACCACTGTAAACACTTTAAACTTTACAGATCAGAGTCAATGATGCTCCTATCTCACGTTGATTAATCACACTGGCAAATCATTAGCCCTCATCACATGCATTACTCAAGATAATTATGATTACGATGATCTAAAGGATGCAAGTAATCCTCAAAAATGCTACAATGACTGTTGTCTTACAGTAAAAGTGCTGCTACATCTAGAAAACACCGTCAGATGGCTGCTCCTCATTGAACCGCTGTGTTCTTTTGTTAACGTCTCTGCAGCGATTTTTCTGCGAAAACTCTGGTTCATTTATTTTTCTGTATGTTTATTATGTGGTGTGTTTACTGACCCTGCACTAGTTCTGTGTTCAGAACGTTCAGCATTAAGCTAATAGCAACCCTCAAAAGGCACATGTACACTCTGTTGCATGCCTAGGCCCACAACCTTTTATAGTGGTCTATGAATGCCTTGCAAGCTTTGGATGCAGTGGCTTTTTTGGCCTGCAAGCACTGTAAAAAATGTACGTGTGGTCTGGAAGTTGGTTGTTTGCAAGTATGTATTATTATTATAAGCATGTGCACCTGTTCAAATGTGCAGCATCATGAGTTATTTTGTAGTTACTGCATGTGTTCAGCAGCTTTTTGCTATTTCATAGCACAGAGCAGTCATTATCAAGCTGATTTATCTGATTTAACTGTTTGAGGTCAGGTCTGCATCATGTGTTTGAAAAAGCATGTTTTGTTTTGTTTTTTTTTTTGTTTTTTTTCAGACTACTGTCAGATTCTCTTTTAACAGACTCCAAACTCCGTCCACACTGCTCTCTCACTCCTTCTCCAACTCCATCCTTGATCTGACATTTCTCTCCGTCTTTCTTTTTCAGGCTAGCAATGGTAATGATCCCTGGTCGGTGTGGAACGCAGACCCTTCGGGGGGCTCCTCCAACAATTGGGCATCCAATCCAGAGGGCACCCAGACTGGGAAAAGCGCTGCCGGTGACCCCTGGGGCTCCACATCACAGAGCCACCCTCAGGCTTACCAGGGCCCAGGTAAGAACAAGTGTTTAGAATAATATGTGTCAGTACATTCAAATGAAAATGCAGATAAACTTGTGTCATTTATAAATTCGCTCACTTTTGGGTGACACCGCCTGGCATTGCCTCAACTTGCTGTTGACTTTCAGTTTGCTGATATTTTGGTTGATTTTTATAGTCATCCTATTAGCAGTTTGAGACTAGTTGAGAACAAGGCGCAAGTGTGGATACAGTTTCATAACTGTAGTGGATGATGTGGTTCTGGGATCCCAAGGCTTAAAGCCAAATTCAACAAGTAATCAAATAAGGAAAGCCGTCTGCTTGATATGCTGCGATACTGCAACACAGATATGGTGAGGGAATGTCAACAATCGTGTATCAGTGCATCATTTCTTTAACATCTGACTCAGCCGTCTGTTGGGATGCCAGGTTGGATTATCGTAGGAGAGGACGCTACATCCCACAACATCCTGTGTTTTAGTACACTTCTTGTTTAAATGTTTGAGTGCTTTTTTTCAACAATCCGATCCTCTAGGCATTTGGAAAAGGTCTCTGTTTTAGATGTCATGTCGGTCTGTTTTCTATGATATGAAGGCAGACTATGTGCTTTTTGTCTTATGTCAAATAATCCTCAAAACCAACATCCTTGGAGTACCAGATTGCATTTGCATCATACAACAATATGACGAGGAATATTCTTTATACTCAGGAAAGAATACTGTTTCCTGACCTTCAACTTAACCTGATGCTTACTGAAATGTCTTTGATAATATATGGTAAACTCCTCTAATCTGGAGTTCCGAGTAGTTTGATCCAGCAGTTATTATTTGGCAACACTATTTCACGCAGGTCCTAAAAGATTTGGTTACTTTAACTGCCAGATGTGGTTCTGCTCAGCCTTCTGTCTCTGGCAGCTCTTTCCGCAGAGATTCGCCAGTATGTGGACAGGACAATCAAGTCATGATTCTGTTTTTGCCAGACTGGAAAAGTTAGCCTCACGCATGACTCAGAAGGACAAATTACTTGACCTCTTTTTCTTAAATTCTTCAGTTGTTATTGTAAAAAGAGAACAGAAGGAATACTAAATAGCGAGGAGAAGAATTAACAAACTGTTCCTTTGTTTCTCTCTTGCCAAAGACATCTACCCATACCCTTACCTTATCGATTACACAGGTATCCCGTGCATCGCCTGGTGGAAGCCTTTTCCTAATTTTTTTTGTGTGTGGACTTGTAATACATACTTAAGAAGATTGAGAGTTCCCAGCAAATATTTTAAGGGCATGATCTACATTCTTAAAAGCATGCGTGTGAAGCATTCAATTTGTAACTTGATATTAACACTATATTAACTATATTGTGAGTGTGGGAATGTGCAAGTTGTGACTGGCCTCTGGAATTTAAGAGATATAAATGCAGTTAGATTTGTCTCAAGTCAAAACCACAGTGTGAAAATGTTGTCATCTCTCAGGCTTAGTTGGGTGTTTTTTTTAATGGTGAGTTTTATGATGTTTTGTCTCACAGCATGTCTGCCCTACAAAGACAGAGAGCAGTAACCAGAGAGAAGGGGTTTAAAGTTTTGAGGCTGGTTAGCTAATTTGAGTCAAATAGAACAGATAGATAAATTGTAAATGTAATGCCTTTTGAGGCAGATTATTTTATAGTCTTGACTTTAAACAAAACCTTTAAACATTCAGGGGCTCAGCTGATGGTTACAGTTCTGCTAAGCTAGGCTAGTAACCTTTTAGCTGGACTAGTTTAGCTGCTATTATTTCTCCATTGTGACTGGATTTCAATACCGTCTCATTTATATGGCATAACAAACAAATTACTTTTTTTTTTTTCTCTCTGAAATTATACATTTATATGACATATCTTTTATTGTTTTGTTGTAAAAGAAATGTCAGAAAGTCAGACATTGCTTTTTGGCTTTGTAGAGCAGATGTGCCACAGCAATGCGATGATGATTTTCTAACTTGCCTGTTGTGTCGGTGTGGAAATATTTGTTCTGATTGCCTGGGGCCATATTCAGACTTTAAGACCTGCTTCACACCACAGAGTCTGAATTATGCTCTTAGTCTGCATACTGTATCTGTGTGCTCATTTGTCAAACCTCATGTGGAAAGTGCACTGCTCCAGGGATAAACATGCTATACAAGTCTTGTTTTCTTTTTTTAGTAGCATTTAGTAGCATTGTTTGATCCTTTATTGGTGAGTGCTACATGCCCTCAAGTTATCAGCTAAAATATAAGCACAGAGACAAGCTATGGAGAGATCTTGGAGTCACATTCAAATATTCCTCCATTTTATCTTTAGATATTATAACGCAGCAGTCAATAAAAAGTAGTAATAGAGTGGAAGCTGCTCAGTTAATTTTCACACATCAGAGGTGAATTCTCACTCTTGTTGTTTACTTCTTGTGGTAGGAAAGACCTTGACACCTTGTGGAGTCGGCTGCTGAGCGCAGAATATGTACTTTCTGTTTCTGTGATCTAAAACACAACCATGCATGCTTTCATCTGACCTCAGGAGCAGAGGATGATGAGTGGGATGATGAGTGGGATGACATGAAGTCCACTGGAGGTTACACTGAGTCAGAATCTGGAGAGAGTGGCGCCTTGCAGAGAGGCGGAGCTCATGCGTCTTCAATGAAAATCTCCCTCAACAAGTAAGGATTAATAAAGCAGTAATACACACAGCTTTGATTCATAGATTATAGGGTATTTATGAAAAATTCAGCAGCAGAGGTGAATTCTTTTGAATTCTGCTTGGACCAAGCCATATTTTTACAAGCATTTCTCCTTGAAGCAACAGTAACAGACAGTATTTGCTGTCAAAAAACAGAAACACTAAAAACGATCACATTATAGAAATGTCTATTATTCATTTTGTAGTTGTGGTTGACATAATTATGTCTGCAAGCACAAACCTGTTTAGACCCACAGAAAGCTGCCTCTAGCACTGTCAAAAAAAAGTGTTTGACTATGGATGGATGAATGTAAGAATCTGATAAGGAGTAAAGAATGTCTAAACATCACTTTTTAAACTTGATTTTCTCTTTGAGCAGGTTTCCTGGGTTCTCCAAGTCTGGGCCAGAGCTCTACCTTCTATGCAAGCAGATTGCTAAGGGCAAAGACAAGCTATCGATTTATGTACGTTATCTCTAAATATCTATGTAAACAATATGCTTACAATGAATCATCACATGTCTTAACTTGTTATATCAGATGTAGATGTAATCCTGACTTGAGTAAATACAACATACTGTATCATAATGCAACAAACTAAAAGAATATTGAAGTTGTCATTGCGTGGTTGAAAAAGAAGTGTTCAGCCTGTATTCAAAAGTTGTACGGCACTGACATGGTTTCCTCTTTTTAGCCACCTGTAGTTCATGTTTGTATGTCATCAAAGGCACAGTAGAAGGTTTTGAAACTTTTCGTGTTATTCTCAGATAGGAGAAGTTGGTCCGGTGTGGTCATACCCAGAAACCCAGCTAGACTGCGTGGTGGCTGATCCTAAGAAAGGCTCAAAGATGTACGGCCTCAAGAGCTACATCGAGTACCAAATCACTGCCAGCGTAAGTATCCATCCACGCAGGCATTTATTAGACTATGAATGTGAATCTGCATGAATCTATTGAGTAAAAATGAATGATTCCATTTTGTACTGTTTTGTTATGCCCCATCAAACAAGTATCACACAATAGGGTAAGATGATGATATAGTGTTTGATCCCAGATATGGTATCCGTAAGTCATAGCATAACTCATTGTTATTGGTTTGCAGACCACAAACCGACCAGTCAATCACAGATACAAACACTTTGATTGGCTGTATGAGAGGCTCCTGGACAAGTTTGGGTCAGCCATCCCCATCCCCTCTTTACCAGACAAGCAGGTAACAGGTAAGTGCCTTACTCTCTATCCCCCTCATAAATGTGACACACCTTTACAGTTTGGAAAATATGAGCATGTTGAAGACGACGTATTTTCTTTATATCCCTCTCATTCAAGGACGGTTTGAGGAAGAGTTTATTAAGATGCGTATGGAGCGGTTGCAGGGCTGGATGAGCAGGATGTGCAGGCACCCGGTTGTTTCCAGCAGTGAAGTTTTCCAGCTTTTCCTCACCTACAAGGATGAGAAGGTTTGTTATGCCTCCTCCACTTGTTCTCCCTCGAGGTCTTAAATTATGTGTATTTTGAGATTGTAATACTAAAGGATTGAAAGTCACTGGCTTGAATATTTAAACCAACCATTTGATGGAAAATCTTTATAATGAGATTTAATTAAGTAGATTTCAAGCAGCTGCATATTTTGTACTATAGACCATTTATTCAAGAACTAAGATGCTGATAATTGACTGGTGCAGGACTGGAAGATGGGGAAGAGAAAAGCAGAGAAAGACGAGACAGTGGGAGTGATGATCTTCACCACAATAGAGCCCGAAGCTCCAGACCTGGATCCTGTAGAAGTGTGAGTTGAATCAAAATTAGCTTTAAACCTTTGCAAAAAGCAAAGCGTAGCTCAAAAAGCACCAATGTTTGCACAACCGTGTGCGTTACTGTATGCTTACCTGCATATGGTCATATGGGTCATTGTATGTGCAATGTGCCCCCTCATCCACAGCGAACAGAAATGTGAGCAGTTCAGCAGGTTTACCAAAGCCATGGATGACGGGGTGAAGGAAATCCTCACAGTGGGCAATGAGCACTGGAAGAGATGCACAGGCCGTACGTACACACTGCTCTGAAGCTAAATAAATGCTTTACCCCACACAGACCACACCTGTAAATTACTGTTTATATTTCAGAATGAATCATTATGTTGAATATTTTGCCAACTTGATAAAATGTATTCACACGGTGTGCATGTGTGTTCATGGTTTATCTCTTTCCCTCACCAGCTCTGCCTAAAGAGTACCAGCGAATCGGCAAAGCCTTCCAAAACCTCTCCTCTGTGTTCACCAGCAGCGGATACCAAGGTACAACAACGAATACAAATATGACATCAGATGCCGTAGGCGTTTTCCCAGATGCAGACTAGTTGTCTTCTCACAGGTTTCACTAACATTGCTGTCTGTCTTCACACTTCACAAAGATTACTGTAATCAACATGTGTAATGATCGTAATGTTGGCAGCAGAAGTGCTGTAGATGTAATTTCCTGTGTAGTCATTATGTGGAAATCTGTTTTGAAACACACTGACACACAGATGCTCTTAAGGAACATGGTGATGACAGAGTTTAACCATATTTCTGCTGTAGGTGAGTCAACCTTGACTGATGCCATGACAGCAGCAGGAAAGACATATGAGGAGATTGCTCAGATGGTGGCAGAGCAGGTACGCACATAGTGTAATATTACTGCTATTCCAAAAATTACAGTTATTTCTGACCTTTTTCTGACTTTTCCTGTTGGTATTACAGTCACAGTAGGTGCAGAGGTGACGATTGATTTAGACCCTAAGAAATCTTTTTATATTTACCCAAACAACCTTTACTGTTAATGCCTTGAATTCAAACACAGATCCTGTCGGGGGTGTTCTTGTTTTCCTGCAGTAACAAAACATCAGAGCAGGACTTTAAGGTCTCTGGTGTCTCAAAGGTCTTAAAGTTTATTTTAAGACTCCTTTATCAGCCACATCAGGTTGTGTTCACTCTCAATTCACAATATTTCACATGTGCCTGTGAACATTTCCTGCTTGCAGTGTTTACATCCTAGCTGTGGCTTATTTATGACCCCTTTAACCCAGCGTCCGGCTGGTAAAGTCTGTATCTGGAAAGGAAGAGACCAAGGGCAAACTTGGTTTCTAGTATTTCATAAATCCTGTTTTGACCTATGACTTGAATGTGTCTTTTCTGACCGTTCTGTGTAGTCCGATCAGAGTGGTGATGTGTAATAAAATCAAATTCGGCCCTTTTTTTTTTTTTTTTTTTTTTTTTTTAATGTCCCAGCTGCATCCAGAGGGAGGAATCATCTGGTAAGCCTGTGCTGCTCCAGGCACTTTTTGTAGAATTGTTGGCTTTAGTTTAGCCTCGGATGTGATACAATTTAGTGCTGGAGAAAGCAATTGTGTCGACATGGATTCATCTCAAAAGCCAAAAGTCTGAAACAAGGCAGTGTATCTGTTGCATTGAACTATGGAGGCTGCATGCAGCTTTCCATTGATAAATTCAAGGATAAGGGAAGAATGTAGGTGTAGGTGAATTTCATATATAGATAGCCATATGTACTGCAGGATAAATGATTAAATCAGACGAATATCTTTTCCTTTTCTATTATTCTATTGGTGTTTTGTATTCCTGTAGCGACTCCCTGTCCAGTGTCTCAGTCTACAGGATGTTCAGCTGAATCCATGGTCTCTTACTGAGAATCTCCATTATTTTTAACTACCCTGAGTCTTCCTATTTTAGTGTTTCAGTGACTCCTATGACATATTTTTTTCCTGTGTTTCTTTCTTATCAGTTTCAGATCCATGTGTTATTTCCTGTTTTAGATTCACGTCATTACCTCACTAATTTCAATGTCATTATTGTCCCAATTTTAGAGTCTCACTTTTTTTGTCTCTGACATTTATCTTCCTATGTGTGTTGCTCCCTTTCCAGCCCAAGAAAGACCTCCACTTCGTCATGGAGACCAACAATGAATATAAGGGTCTGCTTGGATGCTTCCCAGACACGATTGGAGTCCATAAGGTACAGCAGCTCCCGTTCCAAGAGTAAAGGGGGAGCACTATCAATACAAATGTTTAATATTATTTACTTGTCATTAGGAGTACTATTCAGCCAGAGTTTGATGACTTTTTGAAGTCTCAATGATGTCAGTTGCATTTTGGGAGCTTTACTATCACTAGAGACTTAAAATGAGGATATTTCAGCCACTGGTTCAATTTTGACCTTTTTTTTCTTTACATCTGTCCCTTGTGAGTCCCCCAAACTTTATGGCGTGTAATACTAAATTGATGGAGTAGCCCTTTAAGTTGTTCAAGGGGCAACTAATTCTGCTGCATAAGTGGCAAAATGTAGTGAAAATGTAGTTAACATAGTAGTTTTTGTTACTAAGATATCAGCTTGTCCTTTTTCTCCTATTTAAATTCCTGGTTGCAGATGTGATAAATGATTATTTCCACAGAATATAACTAAAGACTCCTGTGTTGTTGTTTTTTATTTAAAATTCTTGCAGGCAGCCATAGACAAGGTGAAGGAGGCTGACAAGTTGGTGGCTACAAGTAAAATTACCCCTCAGGACAAAGTCACGATGGCTAAACGAGTCAGCACCATGTCTTACGCTTTGCAAGGTACCACACTGACTCACCCAGGCACGTTAAAGTGGTGGAGTTTATCATGATCATGTCGTCTGATTCAAGTGTTTCCCCCTTTTTCTCTGCCTCAGCCGAGATGAACCACTTCCATAGCAACCGTATCTATGACTACAACAGGGTCATGCAGTTGTACCTGGAGGAGCAAGTCAAGTTTTACGAGACGGTAAAGGCATTTTTATCGACTATCTATCAGAGTAAATTGGAGTCTGTAACAGTCTGTCTGTTTTGTTGCCTTATTACCTGGGGAGAATACTAAACCGTCCCATGACACCCACTGCTCTCGTATTTATGTTTTTCTTCTTCTGAACCCACAGATCGCTGCAAAGCTGAGACAAGCACACAGTCAGTTCACTACAATGTGAACGCAACGGCCGGCAGTCTCGCACTACAAGACAAGAAGAGTTAAACCAGCTCGACATCCAAAATATTCTCGCTTATACTGCATTCTTTTCCCTCCCTTTAATTTAAATCTCACTTCTCTCTTTCTCTCGCTCTTACCTCATCTCTTCCTTTCTGCTCATGCCGGCAGTCCCAGCTCGTATTGTTACTTTTGTACGCTGCTCTCAGAGGTTTATGAACTCAAATGAACATGTGCGACAGTAGAAAAGGCTTTGAAAAGGCAGTGATAGCAGAATAAAACGCACTATTTACAGACACCCCTTCCCTGTCCAAGGTCCGCAGCTTGTGTCACAGGAAGTAAACAGTTTGTGTCCATGAATTGCCTCATTGCACGAGTTAAAGCCCAGAATTTCTCTAATGTGATATAAATTTTTGTACAGCTATGAGCAAAAATATGCCTGTAGCCACATTATATCTACCTATTTTAAAGCAATACTCCACAATCCTTCATGCATCATTCCAAAGGATATACACATCTACACAAAGTCATTTGCCTCTCGGTCAGTGGGGACAGGTGGAGGTTTGATTTCTGAATGCAGCTTGGACAGCGAATCAGAGCTTTACTGTTGTTGTCTTGGCCAATATTGGGTGCATTTTAATTTTTGTTGATATAAAGAGAGTCCTAACATTGTCAGTAATGGCAGTGGGGCATCCCTTTTAAGAATGCAAGTCTTAGAGGAGTTGGCAAAGGCATAGTATGTGTCCTCTGTATGTCCACTGCTGGCTGTGCTTAGCCTCCTTTCATCCCGCACTTCCTCAAAAGCTAACAGGAAGCCCCACCCCCTTCCTATCTTTCCCACGTGCCTTGCCCCTTTGAGGAAAAATAAAAAAAGCTCAACTTGGTTGCCCCCAGTCCTGCGTACCATGACCTTTCAGTTTACATTTCAGGAGAGAAGGGCTCATTATTTTAAACATTGTATGTTAAAGCCAAAAGTCAGCGACTTAATACCGAGTTTAGTCTATGCCAAACATAATTTCTCTCTCCCAGTACTCCTGAAGAATGTTTGTCCATTTTTTTGACCAGACTATGGTGTTTTTATATGAAGGTGTCAACTTTAAGAGTCTGTACTATATAAGAAGAGTTAGGGACGGAGCCATGGATTACGTCATGTATGCAGTTTTGCTTTTCACCGCTCAGTTTTCAATCAATCTCTAATCTTGTTCACCCTTTGTTTTCTTATCACTTGATACATGAAAAAAAAAAAAAAATATATATATATATACAGTATATATTCTATATATTGAACCTATCAGGTGCTTCTTGTCATTTGAGATACTATTTTATGTATAGAAGTATTTGCAATACCGTGTAACTCAGAAAGAGGAGCAAAAATTCTGTTTTGATTTATTAAACAATGATTTGTACTCATCGAGAGTTTATTTGTTTCCATGCGTGTGTGTTTGAAAGAAACCTTGTCTTGTTCTCTGTAGAGTTCGGACTGTACAGCACACTACGCGCTCTCTGATTCACTCACAGTAAAGCCCTTATTCGCTTAAGCAGATTCTTGCGTAGAGATGGATAGGAATGAGAATGAGTCGGCAGCCTGTGCGAGGGGTCAAAGAGTGTGTTTGTGCAGTCTTGTAGTGGAGGAAGTGAAAGAGCCCTTTTACCCCACATTCAGCTCTCGCTGCCATCAGGTGCAGCTGGATGTGTAACCCACATAAAGCAGCTAGGCGAGAAGAACTTAAACACTAGACAGACCAAACACTATAATGTCTTTCAGTTATTTTCAGTTTTTGTACTGTTGTGTTCAGAGTTAGTTGCACTACTTTTAGTCAAGTCATGATGAGGATTGCACTATTTAAATTTTCTTTTGCAATAAAAACTACTGTCATACAGCCTATAAAAATAATGCAAAACAATGATGATTTTATTTTCCGTATTGTACAACAGTTATAAGTGAAACGATTGCAATCCTGCAGCCTGTTTTTTGTATCATTTGGCCCGACACTAACTTTGCAACAAAAATTCTTTTGTAGAAGTTTGAGCGTTCTTCTCTGTATGAAATAGTGTCCTCTGTGACACACGGTATATATAGTGTTTATTGTACAGCACATATGTATGTATACACAGTCCTCGAACAACACTTTGGGGTCATATCGAATACAGTTCAGTGTTCTTATATCATGACTTACTTCAGTAACAGCATTAATACACTTTATATTTTAATATGAATTTACACAAGGAATTCAATTTTGAGTGGGCTGAGATTCAAAATGAGGAAAATAGGGTAAAGGAGTAATATTAAATAGTACATGCAATAAGTATACACCATATGCAGAGCATTCATTAAGCAGTTTCACGTCTCAGTGGCTGGTAAAAACCACAAGCCCCTTCACTCTGTCAACATATCACACAAATGTGACTTTTTATTTTGGCTAAGGTGCTAATGGTGTGTCAAGTGTCAGAGTATCAAACTAAAGGTACAAAATAGAAGTACAAAATAAGGAAGAACTCACTTCCCATGACACAGACATGAAAAATGTCCAGAACTAACTTCTCACAAATGTGTGAAAAATGTCCATGTCCCAATTGGAACTCTGCAGGTCTGCAGTAAGTTTATGTTTTTCCAAAAATATGCAGAAAATAGTTGGAATATTGAGCGTATCAGCCACATTTGCACATACACAGTTCAAAAGTAGCAGAAGAGATGCCATTTCCAGAGGTTATGCTGTACTGTAGGTGTACTCACTACCAAAAATAAAACTGTTGTTGACATAAATGACATTCACTTCCTCCTGACAGCAAAAAGATCACTGGGCATCACTGTCACTATGGTGTTCCAGTGAGATGTTCATGTCACATCCCTATTGCCACGATACAGTTCCTGTGTCCTAACCGTTGTCATGGTGACATTGGTTCAGGGGGACAAACGGGTTCGGAAGGTGCGTGGGCGGATCATCATGGTGACTTTACGTAAGGAGTAATAGTCAGAATCTCTCCAGGAGTACCAAACAATCCCGTCAGGACCCAGGGGACCCCGGCCTTTAGGGGTGTAATGGCCTCCCTGCAGGATAAAGAAGTAGTAAACACTCATGTCTTGAATAGTATAAAGTGATGGGTAATATGTGTACCCTTACCCTGTAGTAGACACCATTAAGGTTGGCGTAGAAACACTGGTTGTACCACCACCCGCCGTGTGAGATCTCAGCACAGATATTGCCACTGTCAGGTGTACTGAAGCCCAGCTTGTCATGGTACCAGCTAAAAGAGTCCTGCACTGTGCCACTGAAGCCTGACACATGGAGACGATACTGATGCTCCTCATCTTCCAAACTGCACACACACGCACAGAGGAACAGTGAGGAATGATGCAAGAGATACAGATGACTGTGCATGTCTTGCTAAAATGTTCAAATTGGTGCATGTGTTGGTCACTTGTGCATGACACCGACCTGAAGCTCTGGTAGAGGGCATGTTTGTGCTTGTTGCTCCAGTCCTCCAGGTCGATGCGGAGGCTGTAGTCTCCCTGGGTGGTCAGCTCATGGATGTGGTCATTACCCAGCCAGAACTCTGAGTGGAGGTCACCAAAGCCGTCTCTGTAGTCCCTCCAGGTGCGGTCAAAGCTCACTGAGCCGTCAACTCGCCGCTGGATCACAGTCCAGCCGCCACCTGAGGCAAAAAGAAGGCATCACACTGGAAGAAGAGCATATGCCATGTTTTGATGTATTTCTTTCCCTCTGCTCAGGTCAGCTACAGAGCAGGTGCTTGAAACTTGTGGATGCTTGAATCCTTGTGCAATGTGTCAAAGTTCATATACATGTACAATATGTGTGACTCACCATCTGTGTCCATATCACAATAGACCTCCACAGGCATGCCTGCAAGCGAAGGCACCACTGTGTAGAGGCCTGATCTCCTCACTCCATTGTAGTAGATGGATGCACAGTCTATGGGACAGTTCCTCATATGCTCAACCTCTGAGGGAGGAAAAAGTGAGACAGGACTGGGTGGGAGGAAATCAACAAGGGGGGTTGGCACCCTCTGCTGGAAGATCATGATACTTGTGCATTTTTAAGAGTGTATACCTGGGTGGAGGGCTTCTTGAGCACTCATAAGAGGGTTGGGACGGACAATGTTGATCAAGCACCCGGGACTTCTTTTTACTTTCTCCACCAAAAGTGTCAGATTATGGACTTGGTTCTAAAGATAGTCAAACAGTCAACATATCAAGAACCACCCAGTTTTGTTTAAAAGCCTCTCCCTGAAACAGTAACAGAGGAACAGATTCAGTTGTGATGGGACAGTTCAGCATACCTGGAGGTCTAGGATCAGAGTGCCCTGTAGGTGCAGCAGGGTGGTGGCTTCAGTGTAGTGCACCTCCAACTCATGAAAACGCTGTTCCAAGGAGATGTTCAAATGGGTCCTCTCCTCACTCTGACACCGTGCAAATTAAAACACAGACACGGAAACACCCATAAGACACTGTGTAGGCAGTAACTGAGATATATGCCAGAAAATCAATCAATCGAAAATCCATTTTTTTCAAGGTTGATAGGATTTTCTGTCCTGTATTTAAACTAGATTATATCTTGAATAAGTTTGTACATTTCTTTTCAATTTCTACTTACATTATTTAAGAAAATTGGCAAAAAGAATTGTGTAAAATATCTCGATTCTCCTTTGTCATCTTTACCTGCCTGTTTGACCACTTCTCTCTGTGCACACATTAAAGCTCAAACATGCAACGTCTGCCGGTGCTGCCAGGGCAAAAAGGCCGAGCCCTCTCTTAAAACTTAAAGCCAAACACTTCAGTATGTGGTCTATTCCTAGCCTGGACAGGGAGGATAACACTAACTCCCATTACCACAAACCCTGAAACCCGCTCCTCTGCCCTCCTCTCATGTACATCACACACACAACACATTAGCCCTGGCCACCATCCATCCACCTGTGGCCACTGGCAGCTGAGACTCTGTTTGTATAGGCTCATTGGCTGAGACGCATGAAGCAACACGTGGAGGAGTAGCAGGCTAATCCTGTTAGTGACTGAGGTCAAGGACATGCTGGGGGGGGGGAACCGTGTTCATGACCAGGCACCATGTTACAGTGCAGAACACCACAAATGTAATGTGTTTCCTGTACTAAAACACACTATAGGAGAGTATTTTTCCAACAAAGTGCACACCTTCCACTTTTAACAGCTAGACAAGGTCAACAGAACTCCTTTCTTTGACACAAATAGTTTAAGTACATATAAAATCAAATCACTTTCAGGCTTATTTTATGTCTAGTCTGAACTACCTCTCAACAAAAAAGGCCCTGAGCAGAGGAAAAATGAAGTAAATATTTGACAAAACTTCTGCATTTTAAAGGGTATATTCAATACCACATACAGTATACATAGAGGAACAGAATAACTTTGCTTTCCAAATGAGCAAAAACGTTCTGTTGCATGTCTTTCCTAAGAAAAAGGATCTTTTCACATTGTCACAACATCCAATCAGTATCCAGGTAGACTAAAGCAAGTCCTCAAAGTAGTTGAAAGGATTGTTGCTGATAGTTGACCCAGGTCTGCTAAGTCGATACGGAAGTGTCACCTGCAGCTCGAGGACTTTGATGCGATGCCGGTGGTTCCTCAGCTCCTCCTGCAGCTCGGAGATGGTCTCCTTCAAAGCCACGATCTGCTGTTTTCTCTCCTCGTTCTCGTGCAGCCAGTAGGACACCTCATCTGTGCAGCGAAACATATCCGGGCATCTCTGCTCGTCCAGCTGAGGCAGCGTTGCCACCAGCCGACACATCCCATTCTCCATCACCTGTTTGGTGAATAAGATTGGATCAAGAGCAGCCTCGGATTGCTTGACAGACTGACAAAATATAACTACAGCTTTCAAATAGCCCAGTGAGGACTGGGGCTTTTTCTCTGGCAAATCAATAAATTCAATTTTCCAGCTATCTTCTTCACATTCTTCACAGAAAAGATACGTTGAAAACTGCCCACTGCATCCTTACACCAGCAGAAACAGAAAGGACTTCAATGGTCAAAAACTTAGTGCAGATATGATCAGCAGCGCTGTAGCTGATCAACTAAATTCTGATTATCACTCATTTCAGATCATCATCATTTAAACTGAGAGTAAAAATAACTTTTTTCTGCTTAGAGCTCATTAAATGCAAACAGTAGCTCGATTTTTCTTCCTTTACAATTAGCGTTGGGCGATCATGGGACAATACGTTTTTCAACCCTCGAAGATTTTGCCATACTGTTCATTTTATAGCTATGCTGTAGCTATAGCTATCACTTTAATATCTCTTGATTTATGCCATTGTGGGCAAAGTTTCAAATCAATATTGCAACATTGTATTTTTGCATCACTGTGCAAAAAGATACACTCCTGTCTTGTTTTTCACCCATAAACTGTTTCACAATTGATTTTTCAGGACGTTCATCTAATCACGATATATATTGTTATTGTGATATAAAGTTACGATACGCTGTACGATAGAGGATATATATTACGTTACATGATGGAGGATTGTAACCATATCAGCCACAACTACCAACTGCATGATAATTATGTGAATGCTTCTGGATTTTAGCAGCTGGTCAAACTAATACAGCTACAGTGTTTAAAGACATCAGTTGACTTCATTTGTCTTCATTCTTGACATTTTCTAGACTGTATGACGGCTTGATTAAGTGAAAATGTTAAGTGATGCTTCAATTAGTTGCAGTCCTAAACAGAATTTTACTCTCTTGTATAATGTCACACTTGAGGAAGCTCATATTTTTTTCTAAATTCACTTTGAGTGATCGAACTGTTTCAGTGCCATAAATGCATTTGAGAATGAAACATTATTATGACGCTTTCACAGTGCTGACACATCTCTGGAGTAGAAAGAGGAACCTGAAAGGCAGTAGGCAGAGAGCATCACTTTGTTGTATAGCCAGAATGTTTACAGTAATTACCTGGTTACTGTACTCCCCACATTGGGAACCCCCGCCATTGCGCTGAGTGGTAGTGGTGTCTGCTTTGGCCTCTGGAAGCAACACAATGAGGATACAGAGAGCAGAGCACACGCTCCAGCCGGGAGGGTTGGTTAATGTCAGGAGAGACATTGCTGCCACTGTGTTAGTCTGTCCCTGCCTTGTCAGTGAGAGCGGGGGTGGGACTCAGGTGCTTCACCATGAGAGGCTCTGCTGGCTCTCCCTACAAGTAGGAATACAAAGAAAATGTCTCTATTATGTCCATAAAATAGAGTGTTGTGTAATAACAAAGACCTGTTTCATTCTGTCTATCTCTGAAGCACTCACACACACACACACACACACACACAGATACGCATCTCTTTGCCTTTGTCTCAGTACAACTAATAGGACAGGAACTTAAGAAAGTGAGATTAATTAAGAGGCAGGCGATCACTCAGTCTACGACATTACTGTAGTTTGTCCTCAGGTAACTGAATTAACACACACACAAACAAGCTCAGCCACGTCATGCTGCTCATGCAGCCAAACTGAGGTTCAGACTTCAACTAAGCTTAAATAGGAGGTACAGTAGGTGGTAGTCTCCATGTTCCCGAACGGTTTATTTCTCTTACTCAATAACATACATGCACAGATAACCTGAAACACAATGTGGTGTTGCTCTTTGCAGCAAATAGCTGAAAAAAAAGAGACTTCGCTATGCACCTGTAGCACATGTGGGAAATGTGGTGTACTTACCCCAGTCACAGACAATCTTTGACCCCATTCCTGGCCCATTTCGGGCCGAGGGGTTCTCTCCATTTTCTTTTTTCTCCTTCTCTGTAGCTCTACCTGTATCGCTTTCTTTCTCACTCTGTGTGCCTCATGCTCATCTTCTGTCTCTCTCCTTCCCTCACTCTCTCTCTCTTTCTCTCTCGGTGTAGACATCTTAGTCCCATAATCCACCTCTAAGAGGATTCACGACTGAGGGATGGAGGGAGGCAGTCGAATAGGGAAGTGATAATAAATTTATGGGGAAAATGTTGTAAACGTAATTTTTATTCACTAGAAATATGTCTTTCCTCCTTGATATTAGGCTAAAATTAAATTATGGCTCTGTCCTCACCAACTATTATTACTACTAACTACTATTACTAGCAATATATATTAACTGTACCCAATGGATATAAAGAATTTTACTTAATAATGGGATGAATAAACTGATTATGTTATAAGAGAGTGCACAGTTTTTATTTAAGAGAGTCATACTATAACACTAGAACAGAGAAAAGCGGGACTGCAGTCAGTACATTGCTGGAGAGCGTGCTGCACGTATATTACATGTGTCAGCAGAACGCCTACATACATCAGCACATACAGTAAATAAGCATCACCTACAGGCACAATAATCCTGCTCAAAGCTAGTGGTAATGAAGACTGAAGGGAGTGGGAGCATGAGGGGTGCTGATCCTATTACAGTGGCCAAGCCGCTCTTTCCATCTTTATGCCCTCCACTTTGACTCTTCAACATACACGGTGTCTTTGTTATGAAGCAATCAAGTTGCCGATGACAGCCCCACACTATCCAATACACTGTTATAAAGTGCACATGTCTCAAATCTGCTGTTTGACTGTATTCTATTTACTATTACTATTTATTGTCCTTAAAGAGGCCCTGCAGAGAAGAACTGTCAAATAGGTTTAGGGTTCAGCAGACCACACAGAAACAGTGCAGCGTTTAACTTTGCAATTGCATTGTAAGGTTAGCACATATTAACTGAGATTTACATATAATCTCTCAGGAATGCAAAACAACAGTTTTAATTGGTCCCTCTTGTTGCGCCGGCTGGTGTTTCTGCTGTATGCGGGCAAGAGAAACTGTGTGTGTAAGGCCACATGGTGGCACCGTGTAACAACTTAATTACCTGCTGGCCTTGACTTTGGCTGCTGAAGTGCCCCAGAGGAGATATACGAATAACAAATAAGTGAGCAGAATTATAAGAGAAGAAGGGAAAGAATTTTCTGCTGGATAAGATTTTGAAGCCAGAAGAGTTGGGGGGCTGTAGATAAAGAGCAGATTGAGCAGAATTCATGCAGAAAGGTTGATTATCAGGTTTTTACGAAGGAAAGGTATATTCTTTCTTCCTTATTTCAGCAGTTTACATCATCACTTAAACTCTCACTGCGCTTCAATAGAAAACTACATATACAAAGTACAGTGCTAGTGTATGGAGGACAACAAGTGTCATACATTCCAAAGTTTATCTGAAGCTAATATGTGGCCTTAATAGACTGAGTTAGTCAAATCAAGTGGACATTTGAGCATGAAATTCCCTATTTTTGTTACAATCCCTCCACTGCAGTTCAACAAGTAAACACTGTCCAGGGAAACACAAAAAAATTTGAAACATGCTCACTTTATATGAATAACTCAGACTGCTGAAGCCTCATATTATCTTTAGATGAAGGTTTAAGTATATTTTTGCACAGAAAGAGGACTGGAGTCTGTTGCTTTAAAGAAATCATCATGTTTGTCTGTAACATGCTAAAATATAATAGGAGGACAAATAGAGAAGAGCTTACTCATTAATTTCACTTACCAAGCATCTACCTAAAGCTAACATTAGCTCACATTAGCCAGCATAAGCTACTGGTCACACCCATGGATGTATAAAGAGAATTGGATACAGCATTGGCGGCGGGGCCCCGTTCATTCATATGAAAGTTGCTCAGTGGCACATGAATCCAAAAAAGCCACTTTCCACTGTGAAGAAATACCCGGATGAAAACATACTACTCATGCTCTGTGGGCCCAATCTGTCCATGGAGCATACTCAGTAGAGACTTCTGCTAGCCAAGACCACCAACTTCCGGTTTAGCCCTCCGGCTAACTTGAATGGGGATAAAACATTCAATCGTGCAAGTCTTCTAGACTTTCTAAATGTGATCAGACCGAATGGATCATATTCTGATAGTGAAATGAGTCATTAGCAGGGGTTGTGACGCTCAAAGAAATGTATCCGCTGATTTACAGAAGTCTCTTTCACAATGTAAGTCTGTGGGAAAAAGTCTTTTTTTTTTGGCCCAATAGCATCATGTGACGTTGTAATTACATAGTTTGGCCACTTTGCTGTTCCTGGGGGCTTGGTCATACCAGACCAAGGAAACAAGGGTGCCTTTTATTGTTTATGACTTCACATTTGTAAGAGGAAGATTGTGTTATTTCTACTTTGAAAAGTTACATAGTCACGCTTTAAGGACATATGTGAAGGGTACAATTTAGTCAGTCTGACCTCTGTCTTGTTTTAGTCCCGTTATTTAGAGACATTTTACTCAAATTTTAAGCCTGCTGCTCCAAAGGTAAATTCATTATTTTAATCTTATTTACCGCTTCTGATGACCTTTTCATGTCATCAACAACACAATGAAACGCTGTTTACTTTGATTCTTTGCATTTTAAATGAGTCATCTTAATGAATTATTCATGATGCAAAAAAAGTCAAGGTAAACATTTGTCATGATATTAAGTGTTTTTTCTCAGCATGTTGCTAAGAACTGAGGCTAAGTGATGTGACAATTTGACAGGATGGAGGACAGGTGGTGATGGTTTAAGAAGGAGGTGGCAGGAGAGGGGATCAGGGCAGGAGGTATTTCACTTCTTGTGTTGGGGACATGACGTGTGTGTGGAGCACAGTGAAAAAGTTCACATACAAAAAATAGAGTTTGAATTGATTTATCCAGCTCTCTTCCTCTGGCTAACAATACAAGACCTTTTGTTGAAAGGCTAACTGGCCCACATTGTACCTAGAGACCAATCATGTGTAACTAAGGGCCAAATGTCCATCACTCGGCGTGAAATAACTGTTGCTAAGGATAAAGCAGCTGTTGCTCCACACTGATGTGGAAAGAGGATTTTGTAGTTAGAGGGTTCAATGCAAATAGGCTCTAAGAAATACGCCTGGTTCCTGAGAAAAACACTAATGTGAGTGTATGTGTTTGTAGTTGAGAGAGAAAGAGAGAGAGAGAATAACACTGTGTGATAAATGTTTACTTGTTTTTTGTTCCTGGGTAGTAAGTGTTATTTCCTAATTGTTTATGGCTACAAAAGTATAGAAAATGGCTATTATTCCCTTCCAACTTTGCTTTTGTGACCAGGACAGTGATATTTTTATCTATTTCTAATGGGGAAATGGATGAATTTGCACATTTTCAATCACATAAAGTCAGAAAAAACAACATGAATCACCGGATACAATGATAGGAGACTATATTTGGGGGCTGATTTGTGAAAATGATTTACAATATAATCGTAAATCTCAAAAAACTGCTCACTTCTTTTGTGGTTCACCTTTCTATAACCCTTGTATGAATACATGTTAATTTTGATTCATATGTTGTTTTTTCTGAAATTATGTGAATGAAAATGTGCAAATTCACTCGTTTTCCCATTGGAAATACGTAAATATCATTGTCCAGGTCAGAAAAGCAAAGTTTAAAGGGAATAATAGCCATCTATACTATACTTTTTTAGGCATAAGCAATTAATTGGGATACATTAATTGGAAGCATTCTGATTGGACGTTGTCTCTATTTTCCTTATAATTAGTGCAAAATTACATTGTTCTTTCCAAGAAACTTCTTAGCAAATAATTAGGAAATTACCTGTAAAATGACCAAAAATTCATGTAATTGTGCATGCACCACATGTACTCTACAGGGAAAGTTCAATTTGCACAAATTAAACAGCTCATCAAACTATGATACCTGATATCTAAAATGATAAATTAACAATCAAACTTCTGCATAAGAATATAAATAAATCAAGTTTCATTACAGAAATAAACTGTTGGTTTACTCTACACTGACAGAGGTGAACAATGCAGTCAGCGTTCAGAGCTGTGGTTGAGAGCAATGTAGAGAGAAGGTGCTTTTGTCAATGAGACACGAGTGTAATTCAAAAGTACTGAATATACAGGACGTACATTTTACTGGACAGATTTGCTTTTAGCCTCAGCGCTCGAATGCTGCTAATTTGAAAATGCATCATATCTATTTAAAAATACAGAAAACCAGATGAATATTATTGACGGATGAATTGCTTCAACAACCCACCAGCGCTGTGACTTGCACACTTAACCTACTATTTTCCAATAAGATAATTTAGCCACAGCTCCCCTTTAACACAAATCACAAGTAACCAGTCATCAGTTTGTGGTGCTCTGAATGCAGTGAGCGTCTCTAAATATCAATCAGTCAATCAATCAATATCAACCAGTATGCATCACCTATTCTCTGGACGGATATTTATCTGGAGCACATGTCATTACACCGAGTGGTTGCTCATCATCATGCAACCATATCCATCAGATTTCAGTCTCTTTTGGTCTCTCTCTTACTGTACACACACACACACACACACACACACACACACACACACACACACACACACACACACACACACACACACACACACACACAACCAGAGATTTCAAGGTCTAGCTTAAAGCTTTTCTGGTGCAATAAATTTGAGGAGACACTGGAACTAATCTGTTCTATTCATCACTCCTCCAGCACCCCATGTATCATGTCAACCTTATTCCCTGAATGCACCACAGGTGCAAGACTCACAGATTACTAGCGTAAAAGGCAGAAACAGCCAGAAGAGGTGGTTCAGGATAACACAGCCGGTTACTGTCTTTGATGATAACAGCTTCAGAGATCATCTCCTCGAACTGAAGTGGGTCACACAGAGCTAGAGCTATAAATCTGAGTCCTAATCTAACCTACCTTAAACGCAACATCTGTCTTCACCTCAGTAAACGTAGAGATGTCATTTCAGTTTTACAGATAATAGAGGTAAATTAAATGTAACAAGGATTTTTTTTCAACATTACATTCTCCTCCAGTGTCTCTTTGAACGATTTATGAGATAAACCTGAGGGCTTTTCCTTCCTCTGCAGCAGGCACTGATTACAGTGCACTTCAGAAAAATCACCTGATCTCATTTGCGAGTCGTCAAACATGCCGCTGCCTCCGTCACATTACCTTGCCTGAGGATGGACCTAACCTAACCTACCTCCACACTGCAGCGTGGATAACTCATGTCTTCTAAGTAGTGTTTCAAATAGGCAGCTTAATCAGAATGGACATTGGTCAAAATGTCAAGACTATACAATTCCTGTTTCCTGCCATGATCCTGTGATTATTCATGATAATTTCCATCATTAACCTATTTTGTGGGTGCTTAAGAATTGTGTCAGCCATCCCGCAAATTCAAACCTGCATTCATTAATTTTTTTTTGCCTCTTTGGGGTCAAGGGAAACCAGCTGTAAACACACATTTGCACGTTTGCTAGCACGTTTGCTAGCACAAATTATTTACACTTTAGTATTAGTATTTATTTGGAGTCATGTTTGTGTGATGAAAGCAAATCCAATATTCACTTTTAACTCTGGAAATATTTGGCTCTTTAGCAGCTAAATGCTCCACCAGCTAGTTGCTAACTTTGTCTTTCTGTCGTTTGGTGCTAGACATACAGCGAGTTTATCAGAGCTTTTTTCTGCTGAAAAAAGGTGCATGCTGCTACAGGAAATGACACTGATGAGAGCGGTGAGAGTGAATCAAAACAGTAAAGTTGCAGGCCGGAAAAGCAAAACAATTAGCTGAAAGATGTTACAATCCATTTAGCTGAGGAGGTTTTATTCTTTGTGGGTTTGTTGCTATGAACAACTGCTCACACACATATACTGTACATAAAACATATTGAAGAGCAGCTTTAAACATTTGAATTTCAAAATTTTAAAAAACTACCTTTAAAGTGCACATTTTAATGCAAAACCTTACAGTTGTGTGTCAGCCAGACATCTCGGGGGTTAAAGCTGATCTGTCGTGTTTTACGTCAAGCAGACATATACCTCACAAACCCAGCAGGGCTCCATCCTGCTTCAAACCTTCCTTCCACTCGTCTCTTCTAGTCGTGCTGTTTGTGTGTCCTGAGGACTCACCGGGCTCGACATCTGCTTCACACGACAGAAACAGCATTTCACACGTACAGAAATGCTCCTCCTGAACTGACAGACCAAGAGGAGAGTGTGTGTGTGTGTGTGCATCTTTGTGTACGTGCTGCACAGGAAAGCAGGTTTGGCCAACTGTACATTATGCTGGCTTTATGTCTTCACATCTGTGAGTACATTCACCCGTTACATTATCAAATACACTTTCACTAAAACATGCCTTATTATAGTGTAGAGAATGAACATCTTTCAGGCCCTTAGAGTTATTGAGAGCTTTGAATGCAGAAAACCACGAGTGAAATTCTGTACAGACATAATCCCTTGATGAATACTGAATGAAAATAATCTATTTATAGACATACCAGTCTAAGCATAACCATCCAACATGTAAAAGGAGAATCAAAT
Organism: Scomberomorus guttatus; assembly: GCA_038419695.1. Classification (NCBI taxonomy): domain Eukaryota; kingdom Metazoa; phylum Chordata; class Actinopteri; order Scombriformes; family Scombridae; genus Scomberomorus; species Scomberomorus guttatus. Next base: position 15,152,907 of record CM076462.1, read on the forward strand.
ACAATCCCTTAAATAATAATGGTCCTCAAGGTTGATGGAGTGTTATCGTTAGCATTGAAATCACTATTCTTGTGGCTAGTTTAAAAGGTACATTTAAAACTCTTGCTAAAACAAATAGATTTCTGTAGAGACAATAACTATATTAAGTGTCTGATCTTGGTTCAGTATTGTTATAATCTATTACAGAGGATTAAGGCATTTTGCCTATGACTTGTTAAGCATACAAATGAGAGAATCTATTGTGTCTAGTAGATTGGGTTTTGAAAAGAAGTTCTACATAGCAGACGAAGATGGAAATTCATCAAGAACAGGGAGTAGTGTGGACAATTCAACTTTAATCCATTTTTTTCCTCATGAAAGCTAATTTTGTTTTTGGTACATGTATTCACTAAAAAACCATTAATGTGTTCAGGGAATCAGAAAGCTTGAATTGTACGAGATGGTACGGATGTTTTTTCACTCATATTCCAGATGTTCATGCTGTTTGTGTTTGTGCAGCCTTGCATTCTGTTCTCTTGTGCACCAAAGCATTAAAAAAAATAAAGAACATGACTTTTGAGGCAGGCTGACATATCTTGTTTTGTTCAGCAGTTGCCTCTACTACAAAAAAAAAATAGCCTCAGTAAGTTGTTTTGTTCTTTCTCGGAGGTCCTCTGGATAAGGTGTAAATCAAAAGCAAGAGGGGAAGAGAAATAATACAACACAACAGTAGAAGGAAGCTTAAAGAAGCAAATGGAAAAACAATACAGTAACAATATGAGTACAACCACACTTTGTTTTCTAATTCTTAGAAATGGACTATTTTTAACTCTGGCTATTTTTAACATCCAAAATTTGATGAAGGCAAATAATTGAATGAAACGACTGCTGTATTTGTCCCCACCTGATGCACTTGTGTCTATATGCCCTCTGGCCAGCTGTAACATGGGGATCCTCAAAGATCCAAGAAAAAGAGCAACACCACGCACACAAAACACCCACACCGTCTGCTGCAAGTGACTCAAAAACACACTTTCCACAGTATGACCTGGATCACAAAGACATAATAATGTCTACTTAATAATTGTAAAGGTTATGTAACACCTCAGGCATCCTCAAGGTTGTAGCTGGTGACTCACAGCACTTTAGTGATCTGTTGCTGTGAAATGCTTTTTCTTTTTAGCGTCATCCACATGCACTCAAATGCATGAGAGTTGAATGCTGCGGATCTAGACTGTGATGGATAATGAATGATAACCCTCAGCCCTGAGGTATTTTCATTTAGTTTCAGTGTCTGTCTATTTGTTAACTTACATGAACCAAAACCAATACCGAGCTCAGTGAGGACACCGACCTGCAGCTTGCCATGCTATCACTGATATGAATATATTTTTGTTCAATTTGAAATCCAAGTCTCAGCTTTAATTGGAGTAGGTTTGCATCAATATGGAAGGAACTGTGTGGGAGATACAGACCTTTTAACACACAGTGGCCAAAGTTTAGGGGTTCAAAAATAATTGGATTACACATGATACGCAAATATAATATTTTGTGAAGCCTTTGCAGTCAATGACCGCCTGAAGTCTTCAACCCATAGACATTAGCAGACGCTTTGTATCTTGCCTGCTGTCTGGACTGTATGTGGTCTTATGATGATTAAAAAAAACAACCCTGCTGTCTCTGGTTTGTTATTAAGGAACTAAATATAAATTCTCCAGTAAGAACTCAGTAGCTCCTTGTTATTTTTGTAGGATGATGCTTTACTTTTACTGCACTTGAGCACAAAAATGGTAAGTAATGATGAAGAAATGAGGGATAATGTAGTAGCTTCTCAGTATCTTGTACCACTTTACTTGAGGGGCACAAATAGAGTAACTAATGTTTAAATAATCGGTAATAAATAAGTCATTACTAGTTTTGTGTCGCTCAGTGTCTGGTTAATCAGGAACAAATCATAAAGAAAGTGGTCAGTATGTCAATTCACAGATACTTATGAACAAACCATTATCTAATGATTTATTATAAAGTGCCTCTCAGTCTAATCACTCACCATTATCTACTATATAGTGCTCAATTCAGGGTTAAGTGAAGAACTACTTATAAACTTATTAATTAATGAACTGCTTATTAAAAATGAATGAATTATAAGGTCGTTACTGATTCGTTCCTCACTTATTTCTTAGTAACAATTTTGCATACTGTGTTGTAAAGTGTTACAGCACAGCAGAATGAGGTGCTGAATGAACGTTTTATGAATGTGGAGTCTCTCCCCTCCTCTGCATGTCCCTCCTCTCTCCCCGCTGATGACGTAAAACGGGACTGTGATTTTCCATCAGTTGCATTATCCATACTGACTGTTTTTCCTCCTGCCTTTGCCTCTCCTGATTATAGAGAGAAGATAGGGCCGCCTCCACAGAAAAGCACATAAAGAGTTGCTGCTGGTGGAGCGAGAGAGGCGAGAGGAAGGGTGTGGAATTATAGCAGTGCTGACTTGTTCACAGACAGCCACAGCAGTAAACCCTGAGAATAGATGCAATTCTCTGTCCAATACTGCATCTTAAAAATCTGAAATTAAGTCCTTTATTGTATTAAAAGGTTTTAATTGAAATCATAAAGAGGACTACCTGTCACCAGCCCCTCTTCTGACTTCAGTGTCTAATCTATGTGCTCTGCTCTCCTTCTGACATCACACTGAATTCACTGACCTTGTTTTGTGTTGCTGTTTGGCTTCTTGAATGAAATGGGTTAACTGCACTCTGTGTGCTTTGTCCGCTTTTTGTTATTTGCTATGTACGTGACAACGACTCATACTTGAGGCGTTTTATGTAATCAAGTGTCAAGTGATTGTATGCAGTGTGAATGAAAATGCTTAATCACACTTCAGTGTTTTCCACACTGAATTAGAGCAGCTGTATTAGCGGTGAGTTATCTGAAGAAAACACTGGTAATTATCACAACATTGTGGTAAGGTAAAAACCTTGTATCTCCTAGATGTTGTTGTAATTACTGATAATGTTTCTGAATTTTTGGGACTTACAATGCATTGACTTCTTCTTAAGTGTGACTGTCAAACTGTGTGTGACTGTTTTTGCCATCTTTTCCCTCTGAATAGCAGGGACACAGTGTGTATGAGAGGTTGCATATGTCTATGCAAATGTCAATGCTTGTCTTGTTGACACAAGTCAGATACCAATTGAGTGAGAAAACAGTGAGTCAACATTATATGCTAACTTGTTACCTAACCAAGTGGCTCAGGAGGTAGAGCAGGTCGTCCACTGATCGGAAGATCCGCATGTCGAAGTGTCCTCGGGCAAGTTGCTGAACCCCAAATTGCTCCCGATGGCACAGCCATGTGTGTGAATGTGTGTGAATGCTTAGATTAGATCCTGATGGGCAGGTTGGCACCTTGCATGAATGAGTCAGCGTATGAATGTGCGTTTGAATGGGTGAATGTGACTTGTAGTGTAAAAGCGCTTTGAGTGGTCAGAAGACTAGAAAGGTGCTATATAAGTGCAGTCCATTTATCTTTTACTATTTATATCTGGCCCTTTTAAATTTCTGGGAAAATGTATCAGAGATCACAGTTGAGTATATCTTTACCGGTTCACAGGAGTTTAGAGAACTTTATGAGAAACTTTAATTGGATGCAACACTGTTTTTGAAGAGGAAGCTAAACTATATTCATTTTTAAGCTTACTGGCCAATTTGGCTTGGAGTGTTCCTTAACACATGAAAAATGTGGATAGAAACAGGCTTAAAACAGGCTTAAACATTTTAAATTAATAACTGGTCCAATCAAACTCAAGAATTTTGAACAGATGGTGTGAATGGAGCAATTGTTAAGACTGAATTGGTTTACTGTATAGAACTTTCATAGCAAACATTAATATTAAATGTATAACTGTTACCTTCATAAATGGCACTGGGTTTTTTCTCTCTATTCCCATTCTTTTGGTAAATATAATTACACATTACCTTTATTAAATCTTAAAAAAAACAAAAGGCAACACAACACAAGAAAACTGTACAAAAGGTATAATTCCAGTAAACTTGCTTGTCACTGCAGAAACCATGACACACGCACACATATATATACGCTCACCGGCCACTTTATTAGGTACAACTGTTCAACTGCTCGTTAACACAAATATCTTTGCTCTAAATCCTGAAATAAGTTTATCTGAGATAACAAACAGTACTTATTGATCGTGAGCAGTCTCTACATCCTATAAATTAATATATTTTTAAAGGGCATAAAGATGTTATTAAAGGTGCAGTATGTAGAATTTAGTGGCATCCAGCGGAACGGACTTGACAGAAATGGATTATAATATTCATAAGTATGTTTTATTAGTGTATAATCACCTGAAAATAAGAATCGTTGAGTTTTTGTCACCTTAGAATGAGCCCTTTATATCTACAGAGGGAGCGGGTCCTCTTCCACGGAGGCCGCCATGTTGCACTGCCATGTTTCTACAGTAGCCCAGAAAGGACAAACCAAAGTTTTGCAGCCACTGTAGGTTCTCCTACACGCTTGGAAGGGGAGAGGGAGGGGTATTCACTTTGTTGCAATCTACAAACATTACCACTAGATGCCACTAAATCCTACACACTGGACCTTTAAGTAAAAAAAGTAAAGCGTTACCTTTCTTCATATAAATGTCCTGAAATGTCCCTAAAATACTCCATATTACTTGAGATTTCTGTAGCACTTCTTGACATACAGAGCAAACAATGGGCATTTTATACAACTGTACTTACGTATGTATGATGCATTACGTTCAGAAATGACTTGAATGGGATCTCTGTGTGGGTTTCTCCATTTTGGTCTCCTCTTTGCTGCAGGCTGCAATAGCAACATCATATGATCAGCCAACAGACCAGGTCAATTGAGTTTAGTTCTGTTCAATCTTATACTCAAGATCCAAATATGATTTGCTCTAAATAAAAAGCTATGGCCAGCAATAAGATACAGTGCAAACAGACAATGAAACAACTATCACCAAACAACAAGAAAGTGGTTCATTACTGCACAGGCTGACAATAAACTAACAGAGAGGATGACAAATATTTCAGCGAGCGGCATATGCCATGAGTTTGTAAATGCAATACTGAGCCACAAATTACATTTTGCCTGACATGACCTGGTAACCACGGCAACAACACTACATGGTCATTTATGGAGGGGAAAGACTCTCCTTCCTGCTCAGATGAAGTTAAAAAATAAATAAATAGAGGGATAAAAATAAAAAAAGACCAACAAAGGATATTTGCATCAGGCTGCAGATGAGGCATGGAAACCAGCTTCTGCTACCTTCTGCTTTTATGACTGACAGTGAGTGATGAATTTCTATAATCCCTCAGACCGCACGTCAAAGTATAACCATCCACCCACTCTGGACTTTTAACTTATAGCTCTCTCTGCCCACATCGTTTGTGGTATGCTTTCTTTATCATTTGCATTTGCATAATGACGAGCATGTGTTTGGCCATTCTGCAGCCTGGCAATGTGTAATTAGAGTATTCTGCTGCCCCCAACTATTAAGAATATTAAACAGTTTTTACTGGGTATTTCTCAAGCAATCAGAAACTAATTGTCTCACTTAAAAGCTGGGAATCCTCTATGACTCATTGCTCATACATCAGCTGATGTAAAATGCATTATTTTAAAGTTAATATAAAACATGAGATCTTCCTCGCTGTGGTTATCAGATAAAAGCTCTATCCTCTACAACAAAGGTCAGGTAATTAATGAATAATATTAATATTCATGAGAAGGTAAAGAAGTGATATTAAAATAAGATGAGCATACTTCACAGACTTTGTGTGGCGTAGTGGTTCAGGTCCATTTATAGAACGCAAATTCAATACTACCACTACTATAAATATAGTGCTTTTCAGTAAACTCGACATTTAAACCTGCATGAATATAGATTTTTTTTTAGCTATTAGGGGGCAGCAGAGCCAGCTGTAAACACAACATTAACATAGCATCACCTTAAAGGTTTTTATGGTGAACAGTCGCACATCCAGCACACATGGAGCAACATTAGCATTCATTCAGAGTCGTGTTTGTGTCCACGTGACAAATTGTGTCCGATATTTACTCTTCTTTCAGGTCTTTTGATTTCCACCAACTTCTGAGAGGAACATCTCAGATAGTGTATGTTCAGCAGCTAGTTGCAAAGCTTTTCTGTCTGCTGTTCTGTGCAGTGGGTTTATCACAAACAATGCAGATGAGAGCGGCGAGAGTGAACCCAAACCTGTAAAGTTGCGGGGCATAGAACCAAAACAATGAATGACGGTCTTGTTCTACATCTGTTTTGGTTTGCTCTTTGAATGCTCAGCTGGGATCACTTATTTTTTTACTCAGCACATCCACTGCCAAAATGATGCTAGTCTGTCATTTCAAAGGTCTTGAGTTGAGAGCAACAAGTTCTCTTGAATCCATAAGTTTAAAGTTTGATATTCTGTGTTACTTAAAGACATTAACTCCAAACTCTAATCAGTCCCATGGCGCCCTTTCCTCCTCATGTACCTACTCTCACTGTTTTTACTGAAAAATGACATTCCCTTCCACTGGGTTGAGATCTGGTGCACGGCATATAATTCACATCATGTTCATACTCATCAAATCATTCAATGACCTCTCGTGCCATCTGTGGAAGCATCTGCATTGGTCACGTTTCTTCACTCCTTTATGCAGGTTTTTCATTAAATTTTTCACCCATCTGTAGGTTTCGGTCCCTAAATAATTAATTTGTATGGAAACACATCTGCACGTGGTTTAATAAAAATCACAGCAACCCATTTTATAGATGCAATAAACAGAGAATAAGATGCTCCAAGAATAATGGCAGCATTATTCTGAACTAAATGATTTGCTGTAGCTAACAATATTTTACACATTCTGAATAAGTCAGGTGTACTACAACAATTTGTAATGTAATTTTCATAAAGTGGTTTACTCTTGCTGTGTTATTTCATAATACACTATCTGCTGCTTTTAAATAGGTGGGAAGAGCGGTGGAGAGACAGACCTACAGATAATTTACATGATAAGCAATAGAGAGGAGGAGGGAGAGGTTAAGACCAAGTGGCTTTTAATAGCTCAAATTCTGTTAACTGCACAGAGCGGCACATTCAAGGTTATAATATTCATTTCAGCTTTGAGGGGAGACATCTGCCGGGGACTGCTCTCGCCACAACAGCTTTAGTGTTGATCAACAGGAGAGTGTTTTTAATGGGATATAATACGCTGCTGCTTTACTCTATATGTAACCAAGTCTAACTTAACAACCTGACCTGAAATGCATTCAGTATTCCCTCCACAAACCACAAAGGTTTTTTTTGCTTTGTTATCCAGCAGTGGGTTGCTAAGCAATTAAAGTTCCTCAAGGTATTTTTCTATTTAACAAATTTCTACTGTCTTCAATGTATAAATTATGTATGAAGTCAAAAACAAATTACTACTAGAACATATCCAAAAGCTGTTTAAAAGGAGAGAAAAACAAAATGATTCTGCTTTTGTATCCAGTTTCAACTGGATAAAGAACCGCTCAAAACCAGATGGCACAAAACACTCAAAGCACAGCAAAGTAGCTAATTAAAACAATTTATCTGGTGTAACTCGGCTGGCAGTGGGTTAACCACCTTGGAATAATGTATGAACAGTCCCATGTTGGAATAACGGGAGGTTTTCCTGTTCTTCCCATTCTGCTGATATTGCAGAAATGCAGAAATGCTGTGGTCACAACTGAGGCTCATCAGGAGCTAAAACAGCCTGTTTCAGACAGAAGCTGAACTGAGGAGCTGCATAGAGAGCCAGTGTAAGTTAAATTAGTTTATTTTTAACTATATCATCATAAACCAGAATAAAAATATGAATCTGGAAATATGCATGATACATCCTTTTTAACGTCAGCCATTTACAGTGCTAACCTCGGCTGCAAGTAAATGTTAAAAAATGTTAACTAGTTATTTGTAATACATTTCAGTAAGTACAATTGAACAGATTAAATTATCTATCAAGGCTGTTAATTCACTTAGGGCATGATGGGTTCTCTCTATATACAGATGATGATGATGATGAACACTCGATAAAGTTAATAAGCCTTTTTCCACAGAACATTTTGACATGTCACAGGAAAAGCACAAGTGCAGATAATAACATTAATGATGGCTGAATTTAGCTGCTTCAGTTTCAGGGCCCTTGTATCGCGCACGCTGACTCTCACTGTCACACTGTCACAGCTTCCTGGGACACTGTGTAGAACAGAGCCATCGTTAATGTTATTACTAACACCTGTGCATTTCCCACTATGACCAGTCAGAATATCTGTAGGGAAAAATACCTATTAAGGGGGACAAATCATGTATATGAAGTTAGTTGGGGTTTTTTTTCACTTTACATTAAAGCAGGAGAATGTTTAATTTCCACAACAGCAGCAGCATTGGATGTCTCGTCTGCAGTCAGGATGGGAGAGAAGGTCAAAGGCCACTGAGGAGGGAAAGGATTCAGATAATTCGTGCTGTCAGTCAGTTTCAATTTCAGTTCATGCTCATTTCACTTTCCCCAAATTTTATATTTAATTTGATTTTATAGACTGTTATAGACAGTGTCCCTCCTTGTCTGAGAGCCTGAGACCTGTTCCACTGCTTACAGGCATGAGACAACGAATCAAATCAAGCATTGTATTTCAGCCAGATGAGAAGGGTAATTTGATTTCTCCAAATTCAGGGGTCATTCGTGGTAACAAACACACAAGCCTTCACTCGATCAGGACAAGTCACTCATCCCTACTCAAACCTACTGTTATGTGTTTGCCAGCATGGTAGACGGCCACATAACAGACAGAAGAATTACAAGTGCCCTCAATCTGATTTTAATGAGGGATAGCAGGTTAAGGCAGCTTCTTAAACATGATTAAACAAATCTTTGATTTTACTGTCATTGTGAAAGACTTCCTCTCTTTTATACTGCACTGTAACGAGAACAGCGTGTGTACAGGCATAGGATTATGACACACGCTTGGCAAAATGTGGCGTGTTTTAGTGCTGCCTAAGCAAGTTGTTTCATATGAAGTGTGTGTGCATGTGTACTACAGGATGTGTGTTTAATACCAGATTCCGACACCTCTCTTATTTTATAAATTTTACCAATCAGTTTGTCTACTTATAAACTGCTGAACACCAGTTTACTGCTACCAAAAGCACCCCTGTTTTTTGTGGTGCATCAGCGGCTGATGAATTGCCGCAATGAAATAGTAGAAGGATGCAATTTTTCTGTCACTGTTTTCATTTTCCAGTATTTTCATGCGAATCCTGAGAGAGATGTTGAATACATGTATGAATTATAGATGAATTTGATTCATTTTTACATCAGACAATCCGGGGCATTCAAGGTCTCTGACTCAAAAATGTGCGTCTATCACCAGCTATAAGGCCATGGATCTGGATCACCAAACTCCATATAAGATTTCGGCTTATAAATGGGGAAAAAAAAGGGAGGTTTTACATGAGATGATGTGAGACTAAAGGCAAAAGGTGATCTACGGCGCAATCCATCTTCCCCACATTTCATTTATTTAGAAAGCAAACATTATTTTTTATAAGGTAATACCCCTGAGGATTGCTGGTGTGCATCAAATTTCCAAAATTAAATGCCCTACACCTACTGACATCACTGACATTGTACTAATTGCATGAAAACTAATTGCTATATAAATGTATATAGGAGGTATATAGATTTATTAAAATAATAGTCTAATTTACAAGTGAGCCAGGAGCCTTGTAGCTCCCTGAGAGTATTGCACCTTGTTGTTCTTCAATCTCACATTACACCCTGGTTCAGCTAATGGAGCTTGAGAAGCCTACAGTGTCTGAGGCAGAAACATTCACAATTACAGTCCAAAACACGCTCGTTCGTGGAAATTGACTCAGGCAATTGGCGAGACATTAGTTGCAGAGCTGTAAACAATATCCGAGTCTTGCTGTGAGAAAATGTCGTGTCCAACACCTCATCGCGCAACACTTGAGGTATGAAGAAGCAACATTTCTGAGAATTACCACGTTAATCTGGCCCTGAAACATCTGTTGGGATAGCCATTTGGTTGCAGGCTGAAAGCATAAACAGCCCGGAGCACTTCTGTTTCTCAGCAGCGAGAAGAGATTGTGGGAGCGAACTGTTTATCCTCGCTGCATGCAGTGCTTGTCAGAAAAATATGTATTTTTCGTTCTTTGAACTACAGCAGTCAGAAAGAAACTAGCTTCAGGAGGAAGATGTCTTCAGTACATTCTGTGTTATTCTGCTTGGCACAGAAAAAAACAAAACAAAAATGCTTTATCTTGAGTAAAGTTTGGATTTCAGCACCTTGAACCCATCATTACTGACCATCTCCACTGAAAAGCCATTTTCATTCAGTGAATATTGAACCTCAAAACTTTGTTCACCACTAGCTCCTCTTACTCAGTGACCTTATCAAAATGTGAAAGGCTTATTGTGTCCTCACCATATGACACTGAAAAAGGCCCGGGGCCAGTATTCAGTCCTTTTCTCAAGTACATGCTGTAAATTGCTCATGGATATTACCATGAGTAAAAAAGGAGGAAATAGCTTTTGAAAAGTACGTACCAGGTGCATTGTGGCGAGTTCATCTACAGTAAGTAACTATTACGGGTGTGTGTGTGTGTTTCGTATGAAAGCAAGATGGGGGTTTTCAATTCAGTTGCCCGGCAACACAAAGTGCTGGTATTGCTTTCATTTTTCTATCATGACTGTCACGAGCATCAAGGAGCAAACACAGGTCACTCAGTCAGAGTTCGAACACTTAACCTGCCTATGCTCTTTAAGACGCTTCGCATTTGAAAGCAGATGAGAAAATCATATCATACAAGTCAGGTGTGTTCTTTGTTCAGTGTTTGCTGTGAAATTCTAGCTTCACACTTTGGCTGGGATTTTTTTTTTTTACCTCTAACAGTCCTATTTGTGCATTCACATCATTGCCAAACGGCACAACTCAGATTTTTCTGCAAAATGCAGCATCACGGTGTTGGAGGCACTATGATGTTACTCTACACCACACCTCATATTCCAAAACATAGTCCCATTTAAGTAAGTTTAGTAGCAGATCTCTTTCTTTTGTCTGACTAAGCTTGAACGTCAAACCGCCCCGCTCTTTAATCACTTAAATACAACGACCTCAGTTTCACAGTGAAAAAAACAACGACTCACTAGTGTTCTCTTCAGACTATGTGCACGTAACATTTGAGGTTCAGTGAACAAAGAAAGATTACTGTGAGACGTTGTGAGCAGCGAGATACAGAGCCACGGGAGCAGAACAGATTGCAATTAATTGCTGGAGTGTAACAGAAAATGATCCACTTGAAAAGAATGATGAGCTCTGAGGAGAAAAATTGATGCTACCTTTGTGTGACTACAACTATCCCACAACTATGTCAGTCTCTGTGTATTTTGGGGGGGATTCTAGAAAAGGTATCAGCTTAACGGGCTGAGATGTTCTTGTTTTTTCATCGCAGTAATGCCGTTTTTAATGTGGGCAGTCATCAACTACAAATGACGGATATTTAGGGATGTCTTCTTCTTTAAATGTATTTCTGAACACCAGTTTTATAGCGATAGTGATGATTATGACATATTGTTCATACAAAACACAACAAAAAGTGGAATACAAGCCCCAGTAATAACTATATTCCAGATGTGAGTAGCTTTGGGCTGTAACACAAATCAAGTCTGTCTGGTTGTTTTAAGTGTCTTAAATTATCTTTAGGATTATAAATTGATTTATAACTGCAGTGTTTCACTCTGATATTGTGATGTATTATGAGACATATTTTGTGTTCCTTTATGTTGTTTGTCTGTACTCGTTGTTGCTGCCTATCTTGGCCTTGAGAAATAGATTCTTGTGGTTAAATAAAGCTTAATTTTAAAAGAAAGAAAGAGGGATTTTTAATAACCTTTTCTGCCTTTTGTGTTTACCAGTTTGCTCCCATGAAAGAAGTTTTGTGAAACTACTATACTACTGTATAGATTTTTCTTACTGTCAACAAATCCAATAAAACTACTAAAATCTGTCTCTCAGCACTTTCTGACTTCGCTCCTCTGCCTGGTGCTCTCAGCCCCGAGCCCATTCCTACTGAAGATGTAAATCTAAGTCGCAAAACATATGCTTTCCTTTTTGCATAAGGGTAAATGATTTCTTAAAACAGCTGGGCACTGAACATCACTCAAACGGGAGTAAATAGTGTTTTTGTTGTTGTTGACTATTTTCAGCTGTGGATGTTAGCAAGCATTTAGCGCAGCAGAACAGTGTATGTGGGACTGACTCAAAATAAACTATAGTGCCCATGTTCATGGTAATGAAGAGACATGTAAGCCAGTGTAATGGTGGATGTGTTTTTAATAGTTTTTAGACAACAGTGGAGATCTATGGCATTTGGATTTGTTGACATAAGAAAATATAGAATATCACCAGACTTTTCACTTTTCCTGTAATATGAGCCGTTACATGAGCAAGTGAGAGACAGAGTCACTGTAGCAGCTGTGTCAAAGAAGAGACAATTGTTGACTGATGTAATATACAGACTGTTGGTTCTGTTGGTACACAGAAGGCTATTGACTAACATCTGGCAAGCCACAATCTGTTCCCAACTGTTTCCAACCAGATGGCACCTGTTTTCTGGTGTGGATGACAAGATAGTAGAAAGCGCACAACAAAATCACCTGAAGATGAACTGCAAACACTGCTGAGCCATTTCCCTATTCAATGTGTCTGCGAGCAACAGAGTTAGCTATTTCTGCTGTGACCTACATGGCAGGCAGCAGCGAGATCTAAAACACCCACACGATTCATCAAACCGATGTGTAGCACAATGAGTGTTGCAATGAGTGTTTAAAAAGCAGAAACAATAATGTCTGGTCTATGCTGCAGTGCAAGTCAGTAATGTCTCTGTGAAATGAGAGGTACTGTAAGCACCAGAATAAATTTAGTATCCATGTCCACATCCACAGTTTGGGTATTTTATTAAATATAGTTTTTAGGATGCAGTGTGTTGTTCGGGTTCTCCTGGAGAACAAAACCTAATCACAGGCTTGTATGATCTGGATGAGACAAAGGCACACACACACGTACAAACGCTGCCTTCCAAGTATGGTATGTGCCACCAAGACGAGCGTGTTATCCAACAGATAATGAGCTGTTGGGCTGCTGTGAGTTGACGGCTCCAAAGGGAAATGGGTAACCACGAAGTCGATGTGATAGAAGGAGAAGGAGTTCTGTGGGCGCCTTCTTATCAAAGCACACCACATAATATCCTCGGGCAAAAGCTCGTTATGCAATGTGCAAATGTGCCCCGTCACACATGCTTGAGCAGACTTGTAGTCAAAGGTTTCCCTCCCCGATGTCTAAAAAACAACAGCATTTCTCAATGAACATTTGTCTCTGCAGCAACATCCTCTTTGCTAAAAATCAAAAGATCTTTTGTTTTTCAGTTTGTGTCTGTCGGGAAGAATGTGGTTGGAGTTAATCCTTGTGTGGTGTTTTTGTTACTTACCCAGTGTCCGCAGGTCTGGAGGACCCACAACATTATTGGGTTTTTAAATCAATACAGCCATAACAATTTATATAGAAATACTTCACAGATGTTGACTTTATCTCAATTATAAGCAATATAGACAGTGTTATGGTTAATATTTGCCATTTACCTCTGCTAGATCACGTTTATCAATAAAAGTGATATTCGTTTTTTGTGATAAAATGTGATTTTTGGTTAAACTATTACTATATTAAACTATTATAATGAAGACATGGGTGTAATAAATCATGTTTACCTTGAACAAATTTAAATGAAAGAAGGTTTTCACCATTACTGATGTTTATTGCTTTGAACTGAAACAAATTGGAAGAAAAATGTTTTACATGATAAATGAGCCCCATCAAATACATATTCATGCCAGTCTACACAACAACAACTGTGTGTGTGTGTTGCAAATGTATTTCTGGCACTTGATGCATGTTTACTGTGCTTCCTGTCTTTCTTGGGTCCACACACATCGCAACGCTTCCTTTTGTTGCTACTGGCTGCAACCTAGAATGATGAAAACACTGATGAATTTTACTAACTAATTTTCACCCCTCTCTCTCTCTCTCTCTCTCTCTCTCTCACACACACACACACAGATATACACCAGGGAATCTTCACTTTGTTTTTAGTGCACTTACCTGAGTGAGCACTTGTCTCTGTCTTCACAGGCGAACGACAAACAGCGGTCAGAGACAATGACAGACCAATCAATAAACGTCTGAGAGCTGAACCATACAAGTGAATTGGGCTCTCATATTTAATCTGTGTGTGGTGTTCAGGTCTGTGGGACCCATTTTCAATGAAAAATTTTCATTGACATACACATTTTCATTGAGCACCCCCCTACAGGTTTATATTACATATGTGGTGTTCAAGTCATAAACGTGTTGGAATTGTAGGTAAAAAACAAGTTAACATGGTAAAAATGAAAGAAAAAGGTTTGCTGTGTACCTTCACTCTGTATGTGTGTGCGTGTGTGTGTGTGTGTGATTGTATATTTATCCACAAACAGGCAGAGAACAAGACTGACAGACTGTGGGAGAGAAGAAACTGTAGAAAATCAAACAATTATTAAACCCATCACTTTTCTGCTCCAAAGACACCTCCTTAATTAATGAATCAATCTCATGTCAAGAGTGAAATTAGAACCATTACAGAAAGATGCAATTCTGTCAGTTTTATGAAAAGTGCCTATAATTTCACCACAGAGCGCAGTTATTTAAAAAGCCGACGTCCTGTGTTGCTGTCGCTGCGCGTCTGCACGTGCACACGCGTGCACACACGTGCCCGCGCGCTCTGCAAACCTCCCTGTCAGACACACAACCCCCAAGGAAAAGTTCCTTATTTTCTTCGTGACAGGAAGTGGTGCTGATCCCATAATAATCTGGGATCCTGCAGGAGGAAGAAAAGGCTGAAAAGAGCAGAGTCACTGGTAAAAATAATAAAAAAGAAAGAGCCTATGGTGTCTATTATCACCATGAATAAAGCAGTATTCGTACAGCTTCATCCGCACCACCTGCTGAAGTTTTATCCTCAGCTGACAGGGATTCAATCTAATACATGCCACCTTTAGTTTATCCTTTTATTATTATTATTGTTACAGTCACATGGTTGTCAGTCTCCTATTGATTGGTTGCAAAATGTCAAGAACACCAGAGCATCTACTACTGTATGAGCCTGTCAGAGAGAGATGCTGAGGAGAGAAAACAGCTACATAAGAAAGTTGTCGTGCTGCTGAGTCTGGAGAAATTCCTTTTGTCAAGACCGCAATAGATCTAAATGTACTGAATGACCTCACTAGCTTCTTTCTGTGCAAGACCACACAATATTTGGATGGTCTGTACATTGACTCCTCTGTCTTTACTCTGCAACATTAAGTGTAACATTCAAATCTGCACAGATCTGCAGAAATCTTTGTTTATTCTCGCTCAAGTGCAGTTTCTGTATACAGCATGTAGCCACACGCCTCCGTGGCACAGAAGTCCATAATCCTTCGTATAAAAAAGGCCAAACCTTTGCGCTAATATTCCTTCATTGTGATGAACATGTAGTGTATTCTGACTGCATATTTGTTGTCAGGAGAGGAACTCTGTGTCAGGCAGATCTTCTCATGTTTTTTTTCATTTTCCACTGCTTTGCTAGTTTGATGACCTGAAAGAATATGTGTCCAGCTGACCCCTCTTAAAGGACACGTTGACAATTTTTTCAAGTCTGTCCTAAAACAACAGTCAGGTGCCAAAATGAACACTGACACATGTTTTTTTTTTTTTCGTGCTGCAATCATTCCTCCTGTTCATGCTGACCATTAAGAGATCCCATTAAGAGACCATTAAGAGGTTAAGCGATCCCTTCATAATGCACTTTCACCTGTAAGTGATGGGGGACGAAATCCACAGCCCTATTTAAAAGTTTATTTCAAGCTAATATGAAGCTTCAGCCATCCAATTAGTCAAATCAAGTGAATATCTTTCAACGTTATTGTCTTTTTAGTGCCAAATTCCTTCTTTTTGTTACGATCTTTCCACTGCAGCTGAACAGGAAAACACTGTCCATCGAGATACAAAGAGGGAATTTTTTACATAAAAGCCTTGGCAGATATCCACGTTACTTGACTGACTCACACGACTGAAGCCTCATATTATCTTCAAGCAAACTTTAAATGCATTTTTGCTCAAAACAAGGACTGTGGATTTTATCCCCCATCACTTACATTGCAAGCACATTTGGAGGGAATCTTCTAATGGCCAGTATGAACAGGAGGAATGATTACAGCGAGCAAAACCTTTTTCAGTGTTCATTTGGGCGCCTGACTATTATAAACACATCACACCACCAAAGAAAATTGCAACCTGACAGGTATTTCCATGTTGATATAAAAAGAATGGAGATGATCCTCACACTTGTTGCACAGACACAATAATTGGATTCTTTAAATCGTGACCCTTGTATGCCTTTTCTTGTGATGAGCACGTACCTTTTTCAGCAGAAAAGCAGCAGAAAGTTTCTTATCTGTTACACTGCATAAGACTAACATCAACATTTTAGCTTTACTGCTATACTTAATTATATTCTCTCGGACACATATCACTGCTTTTTTTTGTGTGTGGACTCACAACCCAGCAGTTATCTCCTTTTACCACCTTGTGTAGTAAAATGTGTGTGAGTTTATGTGTCAGCTCAGTCAGCAATACCCGTGTCAGCCTCCATTAATCTTCATTAACCCCCCCCCCCCCCCCCCCCGTTGCCAAGGTGTGGCAGTGCAACAGAGCATTGTGGGATAGGTGACACTGACACCTCAGTGAAGAGCACAGGGACAGAAAATGTGCTTTTCTTTACTGTACATCAAAGTCTGAATTCTGCTGTAACACATACAGTGGAGAGAAAATCTGATGGTCACTGCCAAGGAAAAACTTCAAGCGTGTTCCAGACAAAAGAAACCTACTGTAAGAAGTATTTATAGCAAAAACTAAGACATCCGTACAGTCTAAACCCACGGATGTTTTTGCAGCCAGAATCTCCTGCTGTGTCTCAAGAAAAGACACAAACTGCATCCTTGGCAGACATAAAACTTAAATGTAACATATAAGTTGTGAAGAGGTCTGTTGTGAGTACTTGACTTGCTCTCTGCCTGAAGTTTAGTTTTGCTTGACAATGAAATTATAATTAAATTTTCACTAAATGTCTATTTTTTATGCTTATTTGAAATATTAATACTGTAGAAGTGAAACAAACCGTTACAGTGTTCATTCATCTTCGTTATTCTACCCCGAACGTTTGAAGCATCGTGTTATTTGAACCAAAAACTCATTTGCACAAACACTGATTTAACTTCCAGTCGGTCCAGACAAGTCTAACTTAGCTCAGACTTTAAGTGAAACATAACTTGGTGTCGCAGAGATGCAGCTCAGCAAAAGCAGTGAACCTTAAACCGTTTCAGCGGTGCAGGCCTGAACACTAAATTGTCAGTGTGTTTGTCCGGAGTTGATATGCAAACAGAGCAATTTTCAGTATTCTGAATTGAGGGAAATATTGTAGACCTTACTCGCTTCAACTCCTACAGTTTCTTTCATAGTCTATAATCTGCAAAGGGTTCCCTTGAGTGCCTGATGAATACCTATTCAAGCCTGTCAAGTAATTATTGTAGCAGCCCAAACTGCTTGCAGACTTCTTTTTCCACTGCTCTCCAGGCTTTTATACTTCAAAGCACCGCAGGCGCCAGCGTTAATTTCGTATTCTGTGTTACTTTGATAGGCATGCTTGGGCGCGTATTTGCAGGTGTTTCATGTGTACAAACACATCGCTCTCGGGTTCACGTTTATTTCGCCCAGTTGTTCACGATGATTGATTTTTGCAGTTGACTGAGCAGGATATACTGTGAAACCAGGATCATTTAGAGATTTTTATAGAATTTGAGCTCTGTCGTCTTTCAGAAACTAGTGACTGAAAAAACCAGACCTGACAGTGAACGGGCAACGCTGTGTTAAACACAGTTTAATAAGGGAGAAGCTTGAGACCAACATCAGTCAAAGAGTTTCCACATGAGTGCTAACTGTGTATGAAACTATGTATTATCTGTTCTCGCCCTTCACCCCAATCAGAGTCACTGATCTATACAAAAATAGAAATCACAGTCAGAAAAAGACTGCAATTAACTGGACTGATAGATTCACTGGAGCCAGAAGGGTGAAGGTTTTCTTTCTTATTAAAGCTTTGCCTAATAAAAGTTGTATAATTCTGTTTATTATTAGCTATTTTAAAGAGACTTTCATATATTTATGGCCTCATTCAACTTTAAATTAAGTAGGTTAGTCTGTCTCCATAGGAATCTTTTTAACATTCACATTCAGAGTCTGTATCTGCGTGGTGACACATACAGTCATACTGTATGTGTCAATTAAGTGATAGATAATAAAGTCATCTAAAAACAATCATTATATATTCATTACAGGGGTTTGCTGCTGATACTACAGCTCATAATTCTCTGCAGGATGAGGAAACTGCAACCTCAGTAGAAACATTTCAGGTAGATTAAGCAGGATTTGGAGTAGAGATGTAATTTATTTGTCAACCCTCTGAGTTGTCTTCACAATGCAGGCTTGCAGGAAACAGTATAAAATATATAAGCTTAATCGTAGTAAACTCTCAGCATTCGCTGATCTTGCTGATCATCCATTTTCTTACCTTTCCAACACTATTGCTGTCAGACTTTGACCACAAATGTTTCCTGCATGGCGCTGCGTCTGTAAACATGAGGGGGATTGGATTGAGAATAATAGCATCCCTTACTTACTCCAACTGTCTGTTTATAAGATACAGTATATAATGCATTTTGCACTTTTTATTGCTGCTATTACCCACAGTAATATGATGCAAAACATTTACACTGAAGGATCTTGGAAATTAATGTATTCTTAGTTAAAACCACAAAGCTCTGAATTTAAATTCTAATTATCGTCAACTATCTGTGAGAAACCACTTTGTAAGCCGCTTGTGTCAAATAGGTCACGGGTGAACACTAAAATGGCTTACTACACCCGTGTCTGGCATTTTGCTGTGACAATGCGAGACATTACTATGGTAATAGGGTCCATTAATGCAACAATCTCACCGATAATAAGATTACTGTCGTGTAACAAAAGTCATACGTTCCCTCGACAGGTGCTGTCCTGTTCGAGGGAAACAGTCAGCAAATTAGGACAAGAGATGCAGAATCATGAGGCTCTACTTAATGAGGAGACTATTAATGAGATAAGAAGGAGTCGAATGCATTCATCAGACTTTTCTGTCCAAAAATACCCAGAAAAACAATCTGTGATGTAGCAAGTTTACTTCACATAAAGCTAACGACAACATCAGCGTAACTGCGTCAAGGTGCTGAGACAGGCTCAGCCAGGCTGTTGCTTCATCCTTCATTTCTTCAGAGTGTTAAGTAACTCTAATTTAATTTTGCACAGCTACTTTACATCCACAGATAAGACGCTTTCAATGTCAATGGAAATTCAAGTCATTTATCCTGTAGCTATGTTTGCAATTACATCCAGCTGCTTTGCGTGTGACTTCACCACAGATTGCAATAACAGATAGCAAAGAAACTTGAGCTGGCAGGCAGTTTAGAGATAATGCCTTCTGTGTCATTATACACTGTATAAGAGTGGGGTAGTAATAGTTTCTCTAATAGCGGTAAAGGCTTTTAAATGGGATTTTTCCTCTTTTGATATTGATGTGAAATATGATTGTTTTGTCTGAATGACTTGGTGCAGACTACAGGCTATGAAGTCATGAAAAAAGAAAAAAAAAATCACTATGAATTTACAGGTTTTTTGGATTGTTATCCACTGCTCTGTTTTCAGGCGGTTAAAGAATGACTCCACTGCGAAGAGTGACAAGAACAGATGAAAGCAGCTCAGTGGAGAAGACTATAGAAAAAGTTACAAGACAGCCCTAAAGCAAAGCCACTGTGGCAAAAGATTTACTACGGTCTCATAGCACTGGCAGGGCTGAAGTGTTGTAGTCTGGCAAAACATGACAGCATAAATCTGCCCTTTTTCTGAAGTATATTTCAGCAGCGGAGGCCACATTAAATGTAGCCACATGAACATGTTCTCCCCTGGTTTGACCTGACCTCTGACCCTGCGGAGGACACGCAGAAAGAAAATTCAATCTCAGTGAACACTTGTTGACTACATTGTAAAATAGATTGGTACAACCTCAAAGCCTGTGCCTGGTTGAGTATGATTATCTGCCGCTCAGAGACATTTCCATTTTTCACTTGCTCCCCATCTGTCCATTGGCACTGCGGCCCACTGCACCCATAACACACTGCCCTCTCAGAGGTAATCTACAGCAAGCTGTTATCTGTGCAAAATAACTCCCTCCGGAGGGATTCTCTGTGTTACATCCTTTTCATTAGATGCTGCTGCCAGAGACATTCAATTAACAAGAAATATGTATTTACATGTTATTACAATCTCGCATGCAAGTCACACGATGACAGCAAAAAAAGCATTATATTAAAATATCTGTAGCTATAGCACCCATGGCTGCAATTACAGCAAAAACAGTAACCATAGGAACAGCAAATCAATTACTCTCCGGATGAAATTAAAATGTGTATTGCACATTTAAACGCTACCTACTGGACTTGTTGAATGCAGAGTGATATTATTGGATGTGAAACAGAAGCCAAATTATGAATCAGATGTAAAAGATAGGCCCTGACGATGTGTTTACAGGGCGTCAATAAAACAGTAAAGAGAATTTTGAAACAGGTAACACAAAGAAATAATTTAGCATTGTTAATGTAATTATTGCATCACATGGCAAGCAACAAAAACATTATTATATTTTAAGCTGGAACAGGTTGTCCAGCCATCATACAAACCTTTACTGTGCTGTAAACATCCACTGAGAACGATGGAAAATGGAAAAAAAAAAAAAACGTGTCTTCTTCATATCTTCTCCATATGTAAGACTCAGATATCCTCTGAGCATGTGAGCGCAGATCAGGTGCTTCACTGATTCAAAGTAATTTCAAGGAGACGAGAAGACGAGAAGGACAGAAAAAGAAGAGAATGAGAGGCGAGATCAAAGAAGGAGCAAATGGTTATTGAAATCTGGACACAATCCATTGAAAGCTTTTTGAGTGGTGGAGCATTGTGGATGTGTGAAATCTATTTATGGTTTCATTACTGTCATACTGCAGACTGCAAATTTTTTTTTTTTTCAATTTTTCCTGAAACATTTCTTCTTTCTTTTACATAGGAGGCATTCTTTCCTCAACAAACTCTGAGACTGAAACATCAGCAGAAGTGCAGCTAATAAGTTATTCTCATTATTATCTTTCATTTTGCACGTAGATGAAGAATGATTAGTTTTTGAGCCAACTCCCCTATAGCGTCATTGACACTGTCTCTCTGTGTATGTGTGTGTGTGTGTGCATGTGTGTGTGTGAGCACCAAAGACAAACAGCACAGCTGCGGAAGTCTCTTAATTCAATCATGCAAATGCGATCAATATTGCAGACACACACACACACACACACTCTCACGAGCACAGAAAAAGGAGCTGAACTGCAACTGACAATCAAATTACAGAAAAATCCATGTCAGCCTTGTTTTCTTCATTCGTGTCGTGGTCACACCTACATGCCAATGTGAATAATCAGCCACAGCAGGGACATAAACCATACACACTGTTTCACTAATCCACATGAATTTAATTAATGCACTCGCCCCTGACAACTGCCCCTGAAGTCTGCTTGTACTAACTGATAAAGACGACTGTTGCCTGGATGTGGGGTGTGACTGGGATGTCACCAGTTTAAATCACTGGAGGAAAACACTCCCTTTTCTCTCTCGAGCAGCAGCATGAAAATGCCTCCTGAGAAAGAAAGAGAAGAAAAAGTAGTAGGCAACAGTGGACAACCCCAGGTGATTTAGTAGAAGGTTCCCTTGAGTGGCACAAATTACAAACATATGCCAAATTTAGTTTTTGGTTTTTTTGTGTGTGTTCTTGCACCTTGCAGCATCTGTCTGTGTGCTCTTGAGCAAGGCACCTCTACATGGCTGCTCAGAGCAAGGCAGTGATTGACATAGATTGCAGGTTTCTGGTGTGATTGTGCAGCTGAAACGTGCTGTTGGATGATTCCATAAACAGAAGTGGTCATTCATTATGTACAATCATACTGTACAAATTACACATCTTGATTCTGAGCTTCAGCCCCCTTTTTTTTGCACAACCCACAACTCAACTGCGAGACAGCTTGAAGCACCTTACATATTATGTCCATCCATTCTTATGTGAAATGTTACGGTGTGTGAAACGTCTGAACAGCGATCAGCTTCACTCTCTCTCTCTCTCTCTCTCTCTCTCTCTCCCAGCAAGAGCGCACACTGTCCTCACCAAAGCAGTAGGAGCGCAGCGCAGGGCAGCGCATCCATGCTGGTGAAGTACCTCCCCTGCCCAGAACAATACAGACCTCCATAAAGACACCGCACAGGGCACAATGTCTCCAAACACCTGGATGGATTTCATGGAAGCGATTTGTTCCACTTGTTTCTTTTACGCTCGATCTTAGCGCGTCTGTTGGTGGGAACGCGATGTCCTGGGTGTATTTTCTCCGGATATTGTAAACCGGAGGGCAGCGTAACTCGCTGAAGCCATGTGGAGAGCGGCCACATCCCTCGGTGGGAGCACCGGAGGCAAAAAGCGACTCTTATAAGAAAGCCTTGTTTGCTACTTTCTTGGAGAAGAGATCCGTCGATGAGGAAACAAAGAGAGACGAGATGGTAGAGAAGTAAGTGCAAAAAACAACCAGTTGAAATTCAAAACTGTGCTGATGGAAATATTACAAATATTTTGAGTGACTTGTATTAACCTGCTGTCAATGTGCTCCTATGGGAGTGATGCTGTTAAGAAAACATAAAGATTAATTATGTTTCTGCGCTATTTAATTGTGATTTTCTACTGATAGTTTAGTATTGTTTTGTAATGTCATCTGTTTTTTACCTATTTGTATCATTATATTATTACTGATACTTTAATTGTAGCTTTTATTATAATATATGTGCGTGCATGTGAGGCTTTATTTTCATTCAGACAACCCGACAGAAATGAAGAAAACGCACATTTATGTAATACTACCAAGCATCATAGTAATAAAACCTACTAGGAATTAATTATCTGTTTCCATGAGGTTATTTCACATGGGTGCAGCTCACTGTTCAGAGAGCTTCTCCATAAGTTGTTTACTGTAAAAGACTGGCTATTAGGACCTCATGGGGTGGTTATGCAATTGCTGCTGTAGCAAGCTGTTTGGGAAACGGGATTGTGACAAAGAGTGCTTAATTTTTAATGAGCTTCCATTCAGTGGTTGTATTCATTTGTACCTTGGGATCCAAAAGCAACAAAAAACGCGATAGCATTTTAATTACAGACCTGAGGGGGAGATATATGTGTAGTCTGCTCCATTGTCGTTACAAAACCTTACTGAGTTGGATCCTTAATGGGTAAAAAATTCACAATTCTCCTCATTAAATCCAAATAAGAAGAGGAGACTGACATGGAAATACATGTTTTTAAGTTTCAATTTCACTGTAAACGTTGGTGTTGGAGAATTAGAGGTGGCATGAAGTGTGTTGCAGACCAACCATATGAAACAGTGCTGTAAAAGCTCTGTGACTGAAAACCACTCCATCTGCAGCAGCAGATCATTAAAGGTTGTACAGTGGCGCTGTGCTACTGCTTTCTTTTTGGAAGAAATGAAAGAGCATCATGAGAGAAGCTGGCTGTACAGTAATAACACAGAACAGGTACATTAAGTTCCCCATGTGTCAAATATTTATAAATGACTGAAAACCTGAAATTCATTTGCATTTTAAAGGTGAGGAAATAATAAGTGCTAGCATGAAGAATATTTTTCAATAGTGTTCAGGGATAAATCTGTCTTAGAACAATTTTTAGATCCTCAAATCGTTTCTTCACTTTACATATCTTACTGCACAACTTGGTTATAGATAGACAGATAGATAGATAGATAGATAGATAGATAGATAGATAGATAGATAGATAGTTAGATCCACATTAATCAGTTTCATCCTTGCAGTGGCCGCACCTGACCTTCTGGACCCGAAGTCTGCCGCCCACAACTCCAAACCTCGCCTATCGTTCTCGGCCAAACCAGTGGTGCTGAATTCTCCAGAGGATGAGTGTGACACCCGGACTACTGTCATGAGGTGGAAAACAGTGTCAGCCATCTTCTTCCTGGTGGTGCTTTACCTCATCATTGGGGCAACTGTGTTCAAAGCGCTGGAGCAGCCTCACGAGAGTTCCCAGAAACTGGCTATCCTTGCAGAAAAACTGGAATTTTTGGCCATGCACGCCTGCGTAAACTCTTCTGAGCTGGAGGATCTGGTGAAGGTGGGTGGAAGCACCAACACAATACTAATAATTATATTCAAATGATTTCTCTTCCACAGGACCTGATGACTGACAAATTTTATTTAAATATTCCACATTGTGTGTGTGTGTGTGTGTGCAGATTTTCTGTGAGTTTGATTTAAATATTCCACACAGGGAGGAAAAGACAGCACAACACATACTGAGGTCTATATGTGGATACTGGTATTTGGACATTATATTGTCTAATACTTGGCCTTAGGGGTTGTTTCTCGCTGTGGACACAATGACTGTAAGTAAACACAGAGCAGCTTTAACCCAGCGGTATTTTTTCAGTCTGTTAAGCAACTGAAACCTAGTGTGTTTATACAGATTTAGTCTGTAATCCCTGGAGGCTGTTTTAGGAGATTTCCATATTGGGTGTTAGATCTTACTGGAAACCATGGACGGATTATGAGCGATTGAGGCCCCTTGCCACAAAGGCACAATACATAGCAGCACCCCACCTCCCCTCTGTGAACTTTGTCTTTCATTTCACATTTTACATAACTGTTAAGTGCTGCTGTTGGTTGAAAACTTCACCCGAACTTGAGCCTGAAGTCACTAACCGTGTCTGTTTGCCGTGTGGTGCTGAGCAGGTAGCGTACAGTAGGTTTTTAGAGCGTTTTCTCCGAAAACAGCTGCCTGCTGCGGCTGAAAACGGCACTATGAGAGCGGAGAGAGAAACAGTAAAAGTTGCAGTCAGAAGAGCTGAAACTCGCTATAAAGCTCAGAGTGATAATTCTCTATAGGTTCATCACTACAAGCAACGCCTCTGACATTACACATTATAGCTGCTTTAATGAGGTGCTACTCAGAAGTCAAACATTTAAATTGCTTTAATTTAAATGTAGAATTACTGTAGCCAAGGTATGCACTGCTAAGTTGTAATGTATAAAAGAATTACAAATAAATATGGGATCAGATTTCAACAAGAAATTTTACAGTTGTCAGACAGATGCTCTGGTTTAGGGGCCCCCTGACCCCTCTGGACCCTTGGCCTGTGCATGGTTGGCCTACTTGGTAATCCAGCCATGCAACTTAAAAGATGTTACCACAGATTAAGCCTGGAAATCTCAAACTGAATTTAAGTGATAAATTGCAGTGTATCAATATTGTGTGAGCAATATTCTGATGAAAGAGATCCACTGAGTTTATGACTCTTCCCTTGTGGATTGGTGGATCTCACCACCACCAACCCAACTTGACAGGGTTGATGAAAAGCATTTCCTCTTGGGGAATCAGGCCAGCATATTGGATTTGTGGATGAAGATTACTTCTCTAATGTGCCAGAACTGAAAGGTCTTTCATCCCAGGGGAAACCGATTTGTCTACCACTGCTAATTTTGGCCCCTGAACCATTTCCCTGATGTTGTCATATAGCACCAAAAACTTCCTCCCAGCTCACTAAATACACACGTAAAAAAATTAAAACAAAGTATAATAATGCTTACTTTTTATAGAGCATGTAAGTCAAACACTTATTTGTAATCTATATGGTCAGAAGGATTAGAGTTTTTTGCAGCTTACTGACTGTATGTACATCAGTGCAGTGCAGGTCTTTATAACAAGGTATCTTGTTATCAACACACAACATCTCGTAATAATGGAAAGAAGTGTCATACGGTTATCGTAAATGAGATGAGAAAGATCTCGTCATAACAAAATGTTGTTCCCATGATAACGAGGAAAACCTCATGTTTAAGACTACAGTTAGTGTTGCCAGCAGTTTTAGCTTAAATGAACCTATGAAATAAGCAGAGCGACTGCGTCCTTAAAATTCTTTCTTTTAAGCCTAAAAGCAATCAATGAAATTGCTGTTTGGCAATATAGCATAACATGGGACTTTCATTAGTTAGTGAGACTGGAGGTGAGATTTTATCACATCTAACAGAGAATTATCTCCAGTCGAACCATTTTAACCACATTTACAGTCAAGATGTTGCATTATTCCTTATGGCAGAGCTTCCACCATTAGTTTAGTTAGTTAAGTGTCATGATGAAAAAAATGACCCTTACATACTGTTTGGGTCAAATTTGACCCATTTTTACATTTGAAAGCAATAAAAAATACCATAAATGACATTCTTTATGTCCTCTAAGACTTTTCCTAATAATGGAAATATTTCAAAATCATTTATTTTTGTGCAGCTGGTATAAATATTTGTACATAGAGGGTGTTCCAGGTCAAATTTGATTTATTCAAAGGGATTTTAAAGACATTAGAGGGGGTCAAATAAAAGTAAAGGCTGGTTATGTGGAATCTTGAAACAGTGAAACTATAGATTGACGTCTCTGTGTATTTTTGTCATTGGGACAATGGGGACAGAGCTCAAGGCGGACCTTGACACTGTCACGAGAACTGCCCTTGTCCCTACCATATTGCTACACTTGCCAGAAGCATCTGCAACTGCAAACAAGCCTATACAAATTAACAAATCAAAGCCATCAATTACTAGGCAACCAACATAGTGGTTGCCCATCATAGTCCTCCCTATAGTGGAAGGCAGCTTTCATAGGACTATAAAAAGTACCCGAGCCCCTATTCCACCTATTTGGTGGAGTGGAAGGAGTGATTTGGTGGATCTGTTAATCCAAGATGAAAAAAGGAGACAGTGAGTTGAAGAGAAAGTATTAGAAGAGGACAGCATAGACAAAATGGAGGAAAAGGCCCTTGCACCTCCTCTAATGCTTCTCCACACACTAACCACAGCAGCTGCAGCAGCACAGTAGTCCGAATCTTGCCCTGATCAGTCTGCAGCCCCACAGTTTATTGTCACAACGGGACAAAAGAGAGGGAGGTGCAACTTCTGCACAACAAAAACGGACTGTAAAAGTAGTGTTCTTTGCTGTTTTGTTTGTTTGAATTTTACAAACCAGTTTATTGTTTTGCTTTATGACTAATACACTTACGAATTGATTGTGTACAATTGACAGAAAAGGAGGACATGTGGTTTGGGGGCAGTGTTGATTGATGGTTATAATGAAACCTACTATTCAAAAATGTTGTTGCATCCTTCACTTTCAATAAAATTCATAGAAATAATTATGGCTGTTTTGCTCTCCTGTTTTAGATAACATGAGATCATAATATAGTGTGATTGTGAATGTATTTTCTCTATAAACGAATAGTGTCAAACGTAAAGAAAACTAATGACTGACAAGATATCTATGGATGCAAAATACATTTGTGGTTCAAAATTTGGTATAGGTAGACTTGAGCCAGGTCAAAAATGACCGACTGCATACTATGAAGGGATATGTAAGGTTTGATGATTCATGCCTTCTGGTTGTAATGAGAAAACTTTCCTGGCATAATGAGATGCTGTATGAATTATTTTTAGTCATGCTAGTGGCGTGGCTATAGGGATGGCAATGTCAGCCAGTCAGTGAACCCCTTTGGTCCAGATAATGACTGGATGTATTGTCATGAAAGTGTCATGAACCTTTATGAACAAAATGTCTTATTGCAGATATTGCAATAATAAAAATATGCAGTATAAAATAATAAATATTGCAGGTTTAATTGGATGGAGGTGTAAAGTATCTGATATCATTTATAATTCTCTTGTCAGTCTTGTGGGGTTTATATTACAGTTACAGTGGCTTGAGAAAGCAAGAGAGGATAGAAGTGCAATATTTAGTTGTTGGTCAGGCTGAATGTAAAATACAGTATTAATTACTTTGATTAATTTAATTTGAAAATGAAAATGGAAGCTACAAAAACATTTAGACTTTTTTGAAATACAAATTGTGATTTGAATTTTTTTTACCAGGAAATGTTCTTCACTGTGTTGGTATTCATTGAAATTTACTTGAAGTCCTTGATTATATAAAACCAACCCAAGCTGACAAGGATTTATTATTGAATCCAGTCTAATGAGCAGTGCCCATCCGTGTAAATGAGATCATTTTACAAAAGACGGCCTGATAACAGATGACGGTTATTTGAGATGCAGAGTCAATGTTCAAAGATGGTGGTGATACCTTTTGTCCTGAGATTAAATACTGATAGATAATGTCTCAAGGGTTTAGTTAATGAATTTGAGTCCCTGAACAAAAGGAAGCAGCAGGAATCCAAATTTTACCTTCAACATGTACAGAGATAACAACCTTCCCCTGACCAAAAAAAAAAAAAAGAAAAACCAATGATTTTTCAGGTATGTAGTGTTGTTCAACACCTGTTAATGCTGGTCATCATTCGCTTCATTTTCATTATGATTATCGCCATTTCTCTTTACTCTTGGCAGCACTTAATGTGCATTGTGAAGCAGTCGCTGTGATTGTTGCTGCTGCTTTCGCCAGTGGAACAAGCATTTAACTTGGTGGAGCTCAATTAGGTTGGTGACATTACCTGGTGTAAAATTATTAATGAACAAAAGTATGGTACACCGTTTAGAATTAGCCTAAATCTGCCAGTATGCTTCAATAGAAGTGCTTGTCGGACAAGCTTCGGAAAATTTCGTAAAACGCTTTTGGATTCCAGCGTGGTCGGACAAAATGTGGTACCAACTCTATTTTCTAGCATAACTGGGCCTTAAGGATGTTGTCTCCAGTATTATATGACCCCTATTCTAATATTTTAACTTCCTGTTAGCCTTCTTTCTTATTAAAGCCAAAAGTTAATTGGGGTGAAATTACCCCCCTGTCCTATAAAATGTCCTTTCAGTCAATTTAATGTTTGTTTTTAGGGAGTAGGACTCAACTCTGTTCATCACTGACCTTTCCACTGAGTCATTCTGTGTTCATTATGCTTTGGATACAGACACAGAACAGTTTACAGTTTAGTTTTGTGTGTGTTAGTGATGGACATCAGAGAAAAGCTGTAAAAGATGCTAAATTAATTAGTGGCTCATAAATTTCTGATTTCACCAGCTCCGGAAAAATGGGACAATTTGCCTGTTGTGAGCCAGTTTCTGTATACCTCAGTAAGATCTTGCTCACTGTCTTTGGGCTTTTTCCAGGCAGCAGACAACAGCTCTGCCAATCATCTATCAGACAGTTAGCTCTATGAGTATGGCAGCCCTTTAGGCAATGATGATTTATTGATACACAGTTCCAACATAGGTGTATCCCCCCACTCACTTTTACTTAATTATGTATCCAAACATACACACACACCTTTGAAGGCTTCCACTGATCAAAAGCCAGTCAGCAGAGAATTGGGGAGAGATGTATTCTCAAAGGGAGTAATTAAAAAAGTGAGAGATGTCAAAAAGCTCAGACGATTCAATCTCTCTTGGCTGTTTGCTCAGCTCGGACACTGCCAGTGTGGTCTCCACATTTATCCTGTCTTATCATTTCCCGTGGCTGTGGTTACTTTGCATACAACAGAGTGCCAAAACAGTGAATTAATATAGCCGCTTTGGCTGTGAAACAAAGTGGCTGACTGAGCCAAGCCTGTCTGATTGTGTGGTTTGCTAAATAATGTTTTTAGGGGCACAATGGATGTATGGGTTTCAGGATTTTATCTTTGAACCCTCTCCTTTGTTGTAATTTGTGCTGTTGTAAAAAAAACAACAACAACAACAGATAAGGCACTGAACTATTCATGGGTTCACCTTTGTACATAATGTTTGTACATTCATATTATTTGCATGTGTATACCCTAATCGGTTTTGTCTTTCTGCTTGATTCATTGTGGGTAGACTGTTTCAAGCTAATGGATACACTGGCCATTTTGTTGCCACACAAGTGTGATTTAAAACAGCATTCATTGATTTTTTTTTGCCACTTGGGAGCAGTGCAACTGTCACATTATAAAGTTAACACGGCTAACTTTTTAGCAAACAATTGACCACATCCATGAGTCATATGAATGGTCACTTTGTGAGTTTAACACCAATATTCACTCTCCTTTTAGTTCTGTTTTGGTCCCAACCAACTCTTGAAAAAAGATCTGCTAAATGCTCCTCTGCGCTCACCAGCTAGTCGCCAACTTTGTCCGTCTGCTGTTTGATGCTGGGCAGGAAGTGTTCAGGTGGGTTTATCAGCGTTATTTCCAGTAAAAAAACGACCTGCCAGTTGTTAGAAACGAGGCTGATGAGAGCTGTGGGACTGAACCAAAACAGTAAATCTGCGAACTGTAAAACCAAAACAATGGTTAGGGTTAGGCAACTAAAATACCCGGTTGTGGTTAGAGAAAGATCATTGTTAAAGTTAATGAAAAGGTCTGTTACTAGAGGCAAACTCCAGTCTTGGATTTGCGACACGTCCATCCACCACCCCGACCTCCACATGCTTACTTTCCACCTCGCTACATAAAGTGCACACAACTTCCTGCGGTGGATCTGAACATTGACAAATTGTGAGGTGCGAAATAATGTGAATTTTTGTCAGGTCAGGTCAGGTTGAGTGGATAAGCAACACACAATTCCTTGTAAAAGCGTTCAACAACATCAGCCTACCTTCGCTCCACCTTCAGATCATGTCAACATTGTGTTTTAACATTAGTGGTTGTTCCCTAAATTCCCAATGACTCATCCATTTTTAGCGTTCATACACTCGATCTTCACTGCCTTATCGAGCACAACAGTCGTGGGTTAATAAAAGGTTTCTCAGTTTCACTAAGGATGATGAATCGTAGCAGACAACATCCTGACATTGCAGTGACTCTAAATTGTGTGTGTGTGTGCAGACTCAGGAAAAGCTGACAGTGCTAGTTCAGGAGGACTGTGGGTGTGGGTACATCATTATTGTAGCATTAAAGCTCTGTTCCTGGAGGTTTATTGATATTTAATATAAATAATGGAGACCTTCAAAAAGAGCTACATCCACACTAATACAAGCTCCTATATTCATTAAAGGTGCACCACAAGAATGGAATATTTTTAACAATTTTTATTGCTTTCAATCAGAAAAAAAATATATAGGGGAATAAAAGCTTTAGCCCAGCAGAGTACTCCTGTGTAATTTATTAGCATCAGCTCTGTGTAGCAGTACCGGCTGTCTCCCCGTCGTCTCAAAGCTTTTCTCTTTCATTTGTCTCAGTAATGATTCTGTAATCTTGAGATGCCACTTGGGTCAAGAAACCTTTTGCTTGACTGCAGTGAACTGTTCTGTGTTAGCCAGAGTCAGTTTTTAAAAAACCTGGGCGATCAGGTCAATACAGTATTCAGAGGAAATGACCATTTGTTAAACCCTACCCAACAGCTGTAGTTACTGTTGCTATGCCTGCCAAGCTTTCCGTTCTAGCACAGCATGTATACAGTGATAAAAGGGGCAGATTTAACGTTACCACTCAAAATTCTTTGTCATTTTTAAAAAAAAAAACGGGATTTCAGACAGAGGTCTGAAAAAGTCAGCACCCTTTAAAACTCTTTAACCCTTTTAACTGTTCGGGTCAACTTTGATCCATTTTTACATTTGAGATCAGTGAAAAACACTCTAAACACCTAAAGTGACCCAGAATACACAAAAATATTTCAACTTTTTTGTGCAGCTGATGTACATTTTTGTACATGGAGGATGTTCTGGGTTAAATTTGATACATATTTATTCAAAAATTCTGAAATCACTACTCAAAAATATTTTTCCCATTCATTGAAATCACGATAGTGGTTATGTTCTCCTGTTTTTGGTAACATAGGACCATAATATAGTATGACTGTGAATGTTTTTTCTTCATAAGAAAAATACGCTCTCTGCTCTCTGAAAGCTTCATTAAGGATTAATCGCCCATTTATTAATGGCTGATAAGATTTATATGAATAAAAAATAGATTTGTGGTTCAGAAATTTGGTATAGAGACTATAAGGGAATACTGTGAAGTGTCAGAATATGAACAGTATGTAAAGGTTCAATATCGCTTCTGCAAGAGCCCCATGTGCACCACTGCAGCATGTAGAGAAATCAAACGGTTTATCGAACGATTCAGTCAGGAGAACAGTCCATTAGGCGGTAAGAAAGCATGTATTAGATGTTAAAGATAGATGTACATCTTTCAATGTATGGCTCTGCGCTTCACAGCTCCTTCTGTCTATTATGTTATGTATGTATGTGAAGTTGCACAGAGGTTTGTTTTCCCTCCAGCTGCTGGCTTCACTCGCCTCTTGTCTCCTGTTATAAGAGTACAGCCCTGAGTGCAAAGTCATGTTGCTGTTCTGTTTCCTGTGCAGCCGGCTGGTATCTAAAGGGCTTGTCACACCTAAATGCTCCCCACCACACACACACGCGTGCACACACAAACACACACTCACACTTACTGATCACCCGGGTAAGACTAATCAGCGCAATACAGGCGCAGCTGGGTCCCACATCATAAACACAGTCACACTCCAATTTTGGGGACAGTCAAAAAGAGCTTATTTTGTTGTCAGGAAAAATTCATATCTCTGGTTTTTTTATACTACCAAAAACAGAGCGTCATAGGTCAGTGCTCTGCTTTGTTATACTGCTACGCTGTACTAGGCTAACTGCATGTTGTAACCGTAACTGCAACTATTATGTCTTCTTTTCTATTTCTACACATATTAAATACACAGTATTTTAGTTGTGGGTGTGGAAGCTTTGAAATAGTTTAAAGGCACCTGTGATGGGGCTCAGCTACGAAAGTAATATAAAGAGTAATGTGGCTTATTACTTTTGGTGTTGAATAATTAGTAAAGCAATGAAGCCTAATTAGTTTTTCAATATGCAATGAGTAACTGATTACATTCCTTAAGTAACTTGCCCAACACAACATTTAGCCCATATGATTAAAACCATGACAGCTGTTGCTCTTCTGTTAAGAGTACAGGAATTTAAAATCTCAACCTTTCTCATGTATTTCTTATTTTAACGGAGGTGACAGATGCTCATTGTTTTTCACAGATTTTAATTGGTTTTGGTTGGATGTTTACCTCAGCTGTCATCTATTCCCCAAGAGAGTTGATGCACACTGTTAATTTTCCTGTGTTCCTCAGACTCCTTTTGAGAGAGTGCATTATTAACTTTTTTTTTTTTTTTTTTTTTTTTCACTTTCCACTCTAGCAAGTGGTTTCAGCAGTCCGAGCAGGTGTGAACCCATCAGGAAATTCATCCAATCAGATGAGCCTCTGGGACTTCAGTTCCTCCTTTTTCTTTGCTGGCACTGTCATCACCACCATCGGTAAGAAGGGTAGTTTCTTATTCTTTAGGAATTCAGTCCCCATTTTTTCCTCTTTGTTTTGCCTCTGATGTCAAGATGTCACACTACAAAACACAAAATGTGAAGACATTTTCAAGACACTTAAAATGGTAAAACATTTTTGCTTGATTGCTAAAAAAAAGTGCTTTATAAGCACCGTCCATTTATTATTTTTCTGCATGCAGCCAGCAAAGACACAATGTAATTTTGATGACCATTTTAGCATGAAATTACACTTGCTAAACCAAAACGTCCCAATCAGCAGCTTTTCCAGATTGTGCTTCATTGTACCAGGATTGCACTTGGACTACTGTTTATCAAAGTTGCAAAAATGTATTGGCCACACTCTTTTGCCCTGTAAGCTTACACTTGCTCCCTCTTTTCAAATGAACAGAGCATGTTATATTCATCAGCAGAAATTAGGTCTGTGACTCATAAAATAACCATACCTGCATGCAGGTACAGCACCAGTGTCCAAACTTTTGATTGTTCCCCGTCAAAACCGAGGATATACTGGCTCAGGGAAACAGGAAGCCAAGGCCGTTGCTTAATAGGGCTTAAACACATAGTTTAAGATGCATTTGTTTAAACTCTTGGAGGATCTTGCCTCTGCATTGGTCCATAAGAGTCGTGTAATCTGTGTCCATGCTAAAATAATGTGCCTCATTTGCAGCTTTTGCAGTGTCTCCTAAGTTAGGTCCTCTGCAATACACTTAATCTCCTATTAACTCACAACAACAGAAATTAAGTCTGCAACTAACAAAATAATTATAGCATGTTGTGATGTATCAGTTAGTGTGTGTGTTGGACTGACCTTCAGTGCATATAGAGTCAGTGTTGCTGCTCTGCTTGGAATAATTGTATTTGCTGTTGCGTTTTTGTGCTTCAGAGATGTTGCAGCACTATGATGTGTTTTTCTCCAAAACTGATTAAAGGAACAAGAACTGCGAGGAGGTCTGATAAAAAATTAGAGAAGTGTGGTTTTTAAGGGCCCGTGTTCATTTGCTCTTGTCTCATCACTTAGTTACTGCTGTATAATCAAGGAGCTGTCATCTGCCTCAGGCTGTAGCACATTCACACAGCCTGAGACTCTAACATGCTTCCTTTTCCATCATATTTTTTACACTATCACTCTCTCTCTCTCTCTGTCACCTCCAGCTGGAAGAGCTTACCAATCAGAAAAAAAGGAGCAGCTCACACACACATTCACACATACACAGCTAGTCTGACAGCTCATCTGGTGGACTTTGACAGATCAGTACATCTATTCAGTGGGCTGCTGGACTCCATTTCACATCTCCAGCATCCTGTCAGAGCTCATTCTCCACCAGAAAATGCAATAAGAATTTAATTTGTAATAACTCGATTTGGCTTTTTTTGAAAACAAGTGAGCTCGTCTATCAGATGAATGGCCTTCATGTGTAGGATGATAAACATTTTGTCATGAAATTGCACTTACTGTAACCCAAAATCTGCTCCAACCTCTTTTTTCTAAAATTTTCTGCACTGCACCAGGCTTGTGCTTGTAGCTCTTATTACCACAGCAACAGCACACTTACATTGATCTTATCTGGCTCATCCAAGCAGACCTTAAAATATCAGCTTGTCTGTTTTGGGCTCCATTTCACATCTCTAGGATCCTGTTAGAGCCCATTCCTCTATCAGAAAAAGTTATAGCTTTGAAATGACTTTACTTTGCCCTCTGGTTGAAAAATATGTGCATTTTTGTATCAGATTAAAGCTGACTGTGTGTAGAGAGAGAATAAAAGCTGCACTGTAAGGTTTTCCCTTTACTCACCTGAGATATAGTGTGTTGACTTTATGGTTTTCACTCCAGCAGTGCAGTAAAGTCGAGATTGCTCTTTACAAAAGGAGGCCTACAAAAGGAGGGTTTACTGAAGTTTGACTTGAAGTGTTTTCTCAGGAAAAGGCCTGTGATTGATTGCTGAAGCAGAGAAAAGGAAAGCTCCAAGGATTTAATTTTGTTTTGAGTACACAGATTTGTCTTGTTTGCTTTTTGGAAAACTCAAACATCTAGGAAAAGGTTGCAAGGCGAAGTTGCACAGAAATGAAAAAAAGGGGTCTTTTTTCAGCAAATAGCAGTTTTTATTGCTTTGATGTTCTGCAGAAATTCACTCCCAGATGCTGCTTTGTGTTTACTGTATTACCTTCAGTTTACCTGTGTTCTCCTGGCTTTACTTGATTCAGCTAGAGGTGGAGCAGGAATTCAGATTCACAGATTGATTTGTCTTTAATTGGATGTGCAGTATTGACGCATCTGTTCCGCCCTTGTTTTCATCTGCTGTATATACTGTATCCAGAAAATGTACTAAAACAACTCTTATCTTCGTTGCCTCTCCCACCTCTTTCCGTTCCTCTCATGGGAGTAGAAGAAGTGTATTATTTCCCCCTCTGGGATTCCTCAGTCATGTCTCTCCGACAGTTATATTCCTGCTGAAAAATCATATTTCATAGAGTGTATAGATCAGAGCAAACCTCCAGTGAATCATGCTTTGTGTCTTAAAGAAAATTATTATTATTCTTTTTGACAACCGGGGTCATGCGCTGTTTGCAGCAGAGCACAGGGGTGATTTTCCTTTGTAACAAAAATATATACTGTACATATCTGTTTTGTTTTTATTGTATTTGATTTCATTTGGTGGGAGTATACTATGAAAATGTTACTTTCTCTCAGTGGTGGCATTCAGAGAATTTACATAATCACATTCCTGTTACAAGAGGAAATCCAGCATTCAAAAATGTGTTTGGGTAAAAATGCAGAATTATTATCAGCAAAATGTTCTAAAAGTATAAAAAGTAAAAAAAATATACATCATGCAGAATTATAAATAATATAATATAATACAAATATGATATATTTCTATATTTGAATACCATAGTAATAACAATGAGATAATGTTTCCCCAACCACCTAAACCCATTATGACAGGGTTTCATAGCAGTTCTGCAATTAAATGATCCAAAAAACAACAAAAAAAAAAGAATGAAAACAAGCTAACCAACTCTGTGTCTTTAATAAAACTTAATGAAGTCGCTCACTTGCATCACAATGAGTTTAGAAGGAAGTCATTAAACTTTTATTATCAGCTCTAACTGCGTTCATTCCTTCAAGACAGATAGCACAAACATGTGATCATTGTGTAACTTAGCGTGGTGCCATTCAGTAATGTCGTGAATGAGGTGGCTGCAGTGACTCATTATAAAGTGGAAATAAAGTGGAACCGTGAATGTATTATTCATGCAGGCAATGCTGCAGTCAATTGTGAAACTAATTGAATGACTTATTGGTATTTGACTGAATTGGTGTTTAACCTTAAAGTGCTGCTTTGGAAATGTGTTTTAAAGCTGAAACTGTTTTAGAAAATCCATATCCTCTCAAATGCTGGAATACACTTTTTTAACACTTATATATAAGTCCACATATCCTTTTGAACAGTGACAGCTCCCAAGTGTCGGTCTGTTTAAGCAGGTTTACATATTTTGCAGTATTATTTATATGCAGTTGAATCCAAGAGCAATGAATTGTTTCATGTGCTCTCTTTAAACAGTTACAACAAGGTGACAAAATTGCCTAATGAATACTAGTGCATGACACTAATACCCTTTGAGTAATCCCAGTCTTAACTTGCTTTTCATGTCTGATATTATGATGGAATATGAATACGAGCTGAGAATATAAACAAGACTGAATCTGTTTAATTCGGTAAAAAAAAAAAGAAGTGAGTGTAGCTTCGAATTAGAGAGCTGCTGTTCCTCGTTTGTTCTGCAGTGGCACCCAGAGGTGTTAAAAACCAATCTAGCATCCCGTCTCCCATTGAACTAATCATGAACTTAACCAAATCTGATTGACAATTTTGGTGCCACCGTACTCCCAAGTGAGGCTTGAAAGTAATTAGAAGGCACCCTGCAGCTCCTATCCTTAGACAGATGACTGCATTAATAAAGAAAAGTGGGTGTAGTTCATTATGCAGACCCCTTCATGAAACATCAAATAATGAAACTCATATATTGTTGAATGTGTGGATTCATTGTTTAAGTAATCTTAGAAGCGGAGAGATTTTGTTTACCCAGAATATGGACTTCCCATCTGATTTCTCTAGCTGCACGTGATGACAGGTTTAGAGAGAAGATGAAGGGCAGTGAACCGGTGAAAGACTCACATTTGTGTGTGTGTGTGTGTTTTTTTTTACCTTTCATTTCATTTTTCTCATTTTTCATTTATGTCAGAGTTGCTTGAGGACAGAGGGTGTGAATTATAAACTCTACTTGTGAGTCAGCGCCTTTTCATGACTTCTATTTCTCACGGCTGCAGTTTCTCAAAAATTCAAAGCATCATCTGTCTGCAATGATGCTTATAACACAGTCAAGCTTTGTGAAAAAAAGTTTTCTTGTCTATCAAGTTCAGCTTAAAGTCATTTTGCATCTTCTTCCGGCTTGGATGCAGATATGATGTACATTTATACAGTATGTACAACAAATAGAAGTTAATATACATTGAAAGCAGGTAACTTTATTATGTCACCACTAATTTATGGCATTTTAAATGAAGTCCTGCCTCCTGAACTAATAGATACTGTCTGTGTCTCCTCTCTGTCAGGATTTGGGAACATCTCTCCTCACACAGAAGGTGGGAGGATCTTCTGCATAATATATGCTCTGCTGGGGATTCCTCTATTTGGATTCTTATTGGCTGGTGTCGGGGACCAGCTGGGGACCATTTTCGGGAAGGGCATCGCCAAAGTAGAGAAGATGATTGTGGTGAGCTTGTTTTAACTCACGCGAGGATGTTTTTGTTTGTGAATCGCTTGCACCTGCTTGTATGTTTACCTTTGTGCAATGAGCCGTTATGTAGATAACACCGTCACACTTGGCGGCTTAATTATCCAGCAGCTGTGAAATGAGCTGTTCTTATGAAGCACTCCCATACGTAAGTGTCAGTGTAAACAACCCTAAACACTACAGGAGAAGATTCACGTTCACAAGTACAAGATTTGTGAGGAAGGAGTGGATGCAGTTTTTGGGTTGCCATGTCAACAGACTCCTGGACATCAATCTAAAATGCAATTTGTTTCAGTATTGAAAGTTCAAAAATTACAGTTGTTTTCAGATGATTTTTTTTTTTTTTGTCTTTGCTTAAGGCAGTGACATAAGCTAGCAGCACACACAGATCGATACATCACTCTGAAATAATGAAGGTAGGCCTATTTACCACAGTACAAGTCACACATGGACTTGGGCATAAACACACATGCTCACAAACACGAGGCAGAAGGCACCATTACTCAAGTTAGACATAGAGAATATAAACAGGCCTGGTTGATGGTTAGTCATTAAGTTTCTCCTGGAAACTCAAATGACTGCCTTGAAAAACCAAAGCAGTCAAACAGCTGCTCGATGCGTACGCACAAACCTGTGCTTAAACCATGTGTACGAACGTTTTAAGCACAAATCTGGGATTGATCAGTATTTTCTTACTTGAATTTGTTCTTACTCTGCAAACAAATTAAGAACTGTTTTAGACCATGCACACTTAAAAAATGATATGGTCAGTATTTATTCAATGTAAACAGTAAATTAGAACCACAATTATTTAATAAAAGATTGGGCCTAAATATACAACATTTAAAAGAGTGGAATTGCTAATAACACACAATGTATTTACTAATTATAAAGTGAATAGCTAAGATGTTGTAATCCATAAATCATCATTAATATATTAAAATTGTCCTGTTCTCACTTTAGATGACAATAGCTCATATATCATAGTTTCCATTTTGGAATGTGAGACCGATTAATTTCCGCCATCAGATTTGGCTGTGATACATTGATATATGCAGCTGGTTAACCAGCAGCCTGTTCAGTGTCCTCACAGCCTGACAGGTCAGTAGTGGCACAGAGAGGAGCGCTCTGCTTTTAGTACATCACGGCCTGTTGTGGACAGAGACGAAACATGATGCGCACCTGGCACAGCAGTAGAGATTTTTTTAGATCAATTCCACAGTTTTACACATTTACCAACTTTTCATTTTGTTATGGACGTACTGTGTGGTAGTGGTGCAACAGGTATGCAGGCTGTATACAGGACTCACAATCAGGCTCCAAACGGTTTTGCCAAAGACATGTTTACCAGCCAAATCTGCCTTTTCTGGCTTCTACTCCTGAAACTATTGTTTGTATTTCACTAGCAGTAAAGTTTTTCAAAATTTTTACCATCACGGTCCTCTTTACAATGAGTGACAGCTCTCTCCACTGCTGCTCCGCTCCAACAGAGCTTTCTTTATATAGAGAAATGGGATTGTGTTAGTACGATAATTACTGATAGCAGACACATGCCTGTCAATGTCAATTTGGAATGATTCTGATTCACTAACATACGCATGGTGGTAAGAAAAAAATTGGTGCACGTCTCATGAATTTGATGGTAATTTTGCGTGCGCACTTATTTTATGCACAAAGTAAGAACATTTTTTACGAATATATTAGTGAATGAGGTCCATTGACTGTAAAGGAGTTTACACACCCACACCAGGTTAAATGCACCAAACTGATAGATTTTATTTTCACAGTATAAAAATTATTATCTGCCGTTTGTTTTTGGCCCTTTACCAGAACCACCTCTGCTTTTTATGAAATGCATAATTTATCAAATGGATTGTGCAGCTAATTGATGACTCTATCTGGAGGGATGATAGTAGGATAGGGATGAAGTTTATCATTCAGATGGATATAATAGAATGGGCTTCATGAAATATTAAAAAACAGACCTAGAAAAAGGCATACTGTAGATGCTGATAGTATAAAAAAAAGCTAGTAAAAATCAGAAAATTATATTTTAAAAACCAATAAGTGTTAAAGTGTTAAAATAATAAATAAATAAATAGAAAATGATGACTAATATTAAATATATCCTAGTCCTGAGGTGAGGAGCAGGTAATGTAAGAGTCAGTAAAACACAGATCTGTCGAAAAGTGTTAATTGGTGTAATCTGCAGCATAGCCATTAAAATTAGCACCTGAGTTTCAGTAAAACATCATAATATTCAAAGATATAAGAAAACAAAATTATTGGGCTTTATGATGAACAGAAAAGCACTCGTTGTTGCAGTTATGTATCCTTTTTCTTTACTGTGAACAGGTTAGAATTAGGAGATGAGTTGCTTTTGACATCACCTGTCGAGTGAACCTGACTTGCCTCGCTCAGGTGTTTACAGAAGAGGGTAAATTCTCTCCAAGAAACAGTCCATGTGAGCACAGTGACATGTACAGTATGTAGGCTGACGAGTCAGCTTATTTTCCGCTCCAACGTGAGGACGGAGTTGTGAGTTAAATCACGTTTTTTAATCACGTGTCATTTGTACTATCAAGTATCACAGTCTTAGATGCACGAGTCGCCTAGAAATACATGTACAGTACCAATCACACTTTCTCATTCAAGTGAATGGGAAGGTGTGTCCAAACTTTTGATATGTTATGATATGTTTCACCAGGGCTGTAGCAATGATAGAGAATCTCCAGAACATTTCACTGTTATATAAGTTCATTTTCTAAGTGTCGGATGTTCTTCAGTGGCTACATGCAATTATGTTTTCAATTTGCACAGCCATGAGTGTAGTATGAGTGGAAAACCTCCTGGCCATTAATTTCCTGATTATGGACACCTCGAAGGGCATTATTCCGCTTATAACATGGCCACTTACCAAAGGAAAAAAGAAAAAGACCATTCATTTATATTTTTGTGCATTTTACAATGAAAATCTATCTTTTTTCACAAGCCATAACTCCCTGGTAACACATGAGGGTTTGACTAATACTTGGAACAATCATTACCATCCCATAAGGTTCTTATGCAATGGAAACGTTATTCACTACCCCAGTGAGCAGGAAGACAATAGTCCATTAAGACATTCTCAGTGTAAAAGCACTAACAATAGCAACGTTTCAGTAAACAGATTCCCAGAAGAAATCAGTTACTTGGCAGAAACAAGTAAATTATGAATTTGTTTCATTGCCGGCTCTGTGGCTTCCCTCCCTGGGGAGGAGGAGAGAGGTTGGCAGCTGGTTCAAACTGTGGACTGTAACAGCTGCTGAGGTGGCTGCTTTACAGTGACGACGCTGGCCTGAGAAACCACCTCAGATTCATTGGTCCCTTTACGTTAAGGCTGTAAGTATAAGGCTTTAATTGTATACTACTGTGCATTACTCCACTGCATCACTTAGTCAAGTAAGGATGTTAGACATCACAGACGCAGCGATCTGAGGTCCGCCTGCTCTTTATGCTTCCACTTAGAGACACTTAGGATTGGTCTTACATAACTGGAAGGGAAAAGGGCATGATATACAGGGAACCAGCTGAAAGCAGTCACCTCAAGTGGAAATGCAGCACAGAAAGCAGCAGCAAACAGAAAATACACTAATGTACTGTCACATTAATGCAAAAGAGGGGCTGCAGGGCTCACTTCAGATTAAAATCCTTCTAGTTACAGTTAAGAGCTCAGCCTGTAACTGTAATGAATCAATTATGATATGTGGCACTATGAATGAAAAAGTTAAGTCATCGACATCGCAGCACACGTGAGGCATGTCAAGTCACGTGACACCTCACCCCCAGCTTGAGTGGGCGTGCCAGTGAAAGGTTATGTCACATGAGCTCCGCAGCCTGACGTTTGAGAAAACGGCCAATGTGATCCTGGAAAGAGGTCGTGAAGGAAGTGACTCATCGAAATGTGAAGTAAGGAAAATAAATAAATAAGAGGCCGTGGGGAATCGGGGAGCCGGATAAATGGCAGCGTGCTTTCAAATGTTAATTTCCTTCACAATGATGATTTAACGTAAGAAAGGTCGTGTGCTACAAGAAATCACTTATGCCTGTGGACTAATTTGGAAAAAATGCTCTTGTTGGCCAATTAACATTTTAACAAGAAAACACATAGATAAGAGTGGATGAAAGAGCTTTCGGTGTAACTAATCGCACTGCATAATAACAGAAAAGCATCAACCCTTTTCAAATTCAGGCAAATTATTTGCATTCATAGCCTCTGCAGCCCTCAGTTCCCCTGTTCTGAGCATTTCCCTCTCACTCCGACTAATTAAAAAATGTATTTTCTGTTGCTGGAATTCATCTCTTCTTTCTGTCAACACTTTATTTTCTCCCCAACAGAAGTGGAAAGTCAGCCAGACGAAGATCCGTGTCATCTCCACGCTGCTCTTCATCCTGTTCGGGTGTCTTATCTTTGTGGCCCTGCCAGCCGTCATCTTCAAGCACATCGAGGGCTGGAGCACGCTGGAGTCCATCTACTTTGTCGTCATCACCCTCTCCACCATTGGTTTTGGAGACTTTGTCGCCGGTGAAAAAGGTCACTTGGTTTTCTTTTGTATTCAGTTTAGAATGTATCTAGTTTAGAATCAGTGCATCTGTATTTGACTTATTCCTCAGCCAGTCTAACTCAATAGATGTTCACTGCAGCGACGAGCCTCCCGTCGGCCAGCTATTGCATTCTGCGCTTCACATTTTAATACATGTATTCTTTTTCTAACGCATTTGAATCCCTGCAACATGTTTTTATCGTTGTTGAACCAAAAATCTGCATACTCAGAAACACATTAAATAACACAAATAACACATTACTGTGTATATACTGTATGTGTGTGTACTGTATATGTGTGTGTTGGTGCATTTGTGTGTGTGTATGAGAGAGAAAAAAAAGTGACCATGTGTGCATGTTTGAGTGCACGTGTGTGTGTGTGTGTGTGTGTGTGTGTGTGTAAGCAGGTGGTATTAGCTTGATTTGACCTGCATGACACACAACAAGAGAGAGGCAGATGGGAAAAATCACAAACACTTAACTGCTAGATTAAATTTCCCTGAGCAGGCCTAATGATTATAGATTAGATTACGCCACCTGTGCCAACCCCAGTGGGTAAAGTAAACTAATCAGCCTGGACTGCTGTTAGTTAAACTGGTGCTGTAATGGGTGGTTACCTAACTGCAAAATGAGCGGACTAGCTGTACTGCTTCATCCCAGTTGATTTGTTAAGGTTCAGACCATGGTAGGTGTTATTTAAATGTACTGAAGATAATGTTTGCACATTGATATAAATCAGAGCCAGACCAGATTATGTCCCTCCTGTGTCACTACTGTTCATAACATGTGCTCATTTGGGCTACAGATGCTATACCAGGCAGGTTATAGATAATAGATAGATTACAGATAGGTTAGTTGATGTATGTTGATGTAATAGCTGTACAGGATGATGTAACAGAGTTGTATAACCCACTTGGTGCTGCTTTTGTTCTGCAGTTGGGTCAGAGAGTCCAGAGTATCTGGATTACTACAAGCCGGTGGTGTGGTTCTGGATCCTGGTTGGCCTGGCGTACTTTGCTGCCGTTCTCAGCATGATCGGAGACTGGTTCCGGGTCATCTCCAAGAAAACTAAGGAGGAGGTACGTGGAGCTGTGCTGCAAGAATGATACTTTAGAGGTGATGCAAATTGGAAGTAAAGGTGGAAAAACGAAGATTTCACCTTGGAGGTTCACAGGTTTTTCGCAGAAAGGTGGTGAGGATTTAAGAGAGTCACTGATTGGCTGAAGTGTAACTTCATGTTCAGCTGCTGCTGGTGCTCATTTTCACCTTTTTATTAGTCCAGACCCAGCACACACACACTGGAAGTGTGGAGGAAGTGAGGGAAGTAGTTGTGTGAAAAGTGAAAAAAAGAGACTTTCAGAGAGAAGATCAAGACCAATTCTGACATTGGAAAGGTAGTTTCAGAAGCTCTCAGACGATCCAACAATTAATCGTTTTGAGCATATTGAGGACTTTAAAGTAGCACTACAGCCTGCCAACATTTTGCATTTATAGAAAATAAAAATATAAAAATGTGCTCTCAACTTTAGCTGCAGGGGTAACACATTCTTTTTTATATATTTAAAGAAAACATCAATAGTGCAACTACCTGCATACACTACTGTTACACCTGTTTTATGCTGAACTCTTCTAACTTGACATAGATATAATGCTGTAGGAAGATAGATATTTACAGTTAGTTCACAGGTGTCTCCACATCCATCTCCCCTCAAAGTGAAAGGGTA
Organism: Scomberomorus guttatus; assembly: GCA_038419695.1. Taxonomy (NCBI): domain Eukaryota; kingdom Metazoa; phylum Chordata; class Actinopteri; order Scombriformes; family Scombridae; genus Scomberomorus; species Scomberomorus guttatus. The sequence continues at coordinate 15,197,635 of CM076462.1, forward strand.
ATACCTTACAGTGTTGTCTAGTTCACTCCTCGAGCCATAAATCTGAAGTGATGAATCTCCATCTTGGTTGTGCCCTGTGGGGTAAATACCACCCTATACAAGGGTCGGATTAAATATTTGGTGTGTTTCCAGTGGCTGCTGCTGAGTAATAAGATACCTTGCTCTTCTGGCAGGTTCATTATTTACATGTAAAATGGCGGGGAGAGAACCACACATCAACACACAGAGACATGCACCACATAAGCAAACGCAGGCACTCTCATAAACCAGCCACACGCTCATCCTATTCATATATTCCATATAACTCAAAAGAGGGGAGATAGCTGTATCGGAGTCTGCAGTGGGAATCCTTCCACAGGCATAATTAGGAGTACAGCCGTGGAGGCTGTGAGCTCTACAGAGAATTACATTACTGAAAGAAAAGGTTCGGTGGGAGGCTGGCGTTTGGGGTAGGGGGAGGGGGGGATGAGCAGGCTGAGAAAGTGAGGAGAAGGAGGTGGAAGCACGTACTCGTGTGTGTGTGTATGTGCTCTAGTGTGTGTGAGATGTGCGCACACACACCATAAATTTTGAAAAGAGCTCTGAAGTCTGCTTTAAACAAGCACACCTCGGAGCATAATAAATAAATAAATAAGCAGCCTGGACTGGCCTACAACAATGCATTATGATGGTGAGATTAATGATGTGTTCACTTCTCTCCCAAGGACCATAAACAATAACAAAGTGTCAACCAGATACAGTATATAGTCTCCAGAAACCTGGGCCATTCGGTCATGCACTGCCCACTTGTTTATTGCTTGAGGGTACCGCAGTCACGTTTTTTAGAGAAGATCTCAACAGAGAAGTGATGGTCGGTGAGGTGCAAAAACGTCTGCACCTTGTCACATCTGTATTCCCTCACCAGCAACAGCCTCACCTGCTCCAACTGTGTACATCACAGTCACAACAACAACCTACTTATACATCCCAGTTTTTATACTCATGTCATAGTCAAACTTCTTATGACAGCACATGTTGATTTCATGAATTAAAGAAGTAAAAATGGTTAAATCAGGACGGGAATAGTTAACACTTAGTTTTCTCTAACTAAATCATGGGCTATATTGTTGTAATAATAAATTACTTGAGAACAGACTGCTAGATATTATGTTAATGAACCAGTGTCAATGTCATAGATACTTGTGAAACACTTAAATAACTGTTCCTGATGAACTCTGAATCTAAAAGGCAGATAACCAGTACGTTTCCGTCCTATTTGACTTTGTTTTTTTAATCCCCACATCTGCAGTTGAACTCTGTGATGGATGAATATTTATTGCAAATAATAGATGAAGGTTATGAGGTTCTTTCATGAGCTTTGCTAATTGGAGCGCAGCCAAGACCTGAAAGAAAGCTGAGGGCAAGAGCTGTTAAACAATAGTCTGAACAGATTAATGATCGTGGCATTTATGTTAAAGAATGAACCCAATTAGCTATCGGTCAGCTGTTCACATTTAGGTGGTCTTTTCTATTAACCTATACTGTCTGAGACCAATGAATACATTTAAAAGAAATCCACATAGCTATTGTGCAAATTTAAAAGGCACAACAACAAAAAAAACTCCATCAAGGATATGACTATGTTTCAACCACACATGGTCTTCCTCAGGTAAATCACACCTGTATATAAAGATATTTGTGGTCCATTTGGGAAGAAGACAGTGTTGCAGATAATTGTTACTAAAAAGCCTCCGCATGGTTAATAATTACAATCCCATTTTCTAAAATATTCCTTTTTCATTTGTAGGAAGACAGTGATTTATAATTATTTGTTGAAATGTACTGAAGCTAAACCATTCTAACTACAGGTGCAAGTGTATCAACATGGGGATGATTGTGTTTGATCACCTGCAGGCATCAATCTTCGGTCTCTCTCTGCAGGTTGGGGAGTTTCGGGCTCACGCAGCTGAGTGGACAGCAAACGTGTCAGCAGAGTTCAAAGAGACCCGGCGGCGGCTCAGCGTTGACATCTATGACAAGTTCCAGCGCGCTGCATCCATCAAGCGCAAGCTGTCATCCGAGCTGGGCATTAACACGTCCATCAACCAGGAAATGACCCCTGGCAAGAGAACACTGTCGGTCAACCTGTGCGAGGACAGAGAGATTTACCCCAACTTGACTCTCTCCCTCAGTCCTGTCCCGGGGGCTCTGGCCAGGAACGGCAGCCTCTACCTAAACGGTCTCAGCCCAGACTACGCCGACCGGCGGGAGATAGCTATCATCGAAAATCTCAAATAAGGAAACTGAGTGAAACACATGATGGAGGACAGAGCTTACAAACATATACATGCACACACGCTCTTGTGCATATTGACAGTGCATCTGTGATGAATTACCCATGCGCATTCATTGAGTGGATTGTGCTCCAATTATTGATTGGGAACCTTGAGAGTGTCTTAGACACAGATCAATCATCATGCTCATCATGCTCACTTTCTCGTACATGTTTAACATAAATACACACACACACACATACACACAAAACATATGGTGTGGTAGTTCGCAAGTTTCTCTCATTCTATGACAGAGTCCAACTTCCTTTCATCATTTCCGTGCCAGCATGGTCAACAGCTGTGCTAGTTGGGCTGAATCAGAAGTAAGCCCCTGACTGGAACAAATGATTGTATCAGAGACATGAGTTTAACAAACTTCTCTCATGAGCAGGAAGAAAATGAAAGCCCATATTGAGGTAGCAACATACTGAACAGCTTCTTTAGTCATATACCCACATACAAACCTATGAACACAGAAATAAATGCATTCATCAAACTTAGAAAGCAATAGATGTATCTGTGCTTATATCCTGTTGATTTTCCAGAGGCCCTAAAATCTGCATCAGATAAAGAGGATCCTCTCTGCCAAAAACAGTCCAACATCAACAATGAACACTGGTTCTCAACGACACAGCGCGTCTGTGCTGAAGTATTTCAAAGGAATGTGGATTTTTTCTTTAAGTTTACACTTCTTACAGTATGAATTGATATGCCTTGCATTCGCTGGTCAGTCTGCCCTCACTAAAGAGATGAATGTTGACATTTTTTGTTCCTTCAAAACTGACATTCACCTTTTCAACCTAAAGAATAATCCACCTGTGCCTTACTGAAAACCGCGTGTGAGATGGTGATGCATGAAAGACGCTTTGTCTGTCCACTCATACTTGTTATATATGAGCACAGTAGTAACGACATACAGTATATTTGGGGAGGCATCTTGGAAAACACAGTATGAAGGAGATATAAATAAATATCAATGTGTTGCGACAACATTAACCAAACAGTGTCAGGTTCACTGATCAAACCCCACTCTCCCCTATACCAAAGTAATGATCTTGCTTTTCTGACAGAAATCGCAGAGAGGTCATCCGGCTCACACAGGATCTGATCAAAGGATCAGGAGTGTTTTCTCTTATTTCAAAATCCCATCCAGCGGGTTCCTAAAAATTCAACCCACTCTCATGTTTTTTTCATGAAGCTGTAATATAGATACAGAGCTTGGTGCATCAAAACCATCTTTTTTTCCCAAATGGAAATAAACCTTTGCTTGAATGGTACTGTAGCAATGAAAGCTCTGGGGCTGCAAAGAGTATCTTTGCCTCAGTGCTTTGTACGATATAGGGTGTTGAGGAATATTTCCTCAGATGAGATCTGTTATGTCTTGCCAATACTGAATGTATACCATCAGAAACCTCTATTTGTGTATCACTGCAGTGAGTAAATTATCAAGACTCAAGAGGCGCTGAGAGCATAAAAGGTCCATCACCTAGAAATAGAAGAACTGATTCAGATAAATGCGTCTCTGAAGCTGGTTTGGTGTTGATTAAAGGTGTCATCCTGGCACAGTTTATAGCTCTTATAGATTTTGATTTCACAATATAAGAGGGTCCTTTTTTATTCAGGCTATTTGGATTGTGGATTGTTTTTCATGCCGTTATGCAAGGATGTTTTAGGTTCTGGTGTCTCCCAGTTGGATAGTTTGGATTGTGTGCATCATGGTTTTCTTTCAGCGCTTTTATTCTCAAAACATTTTATAGTTCTATTAACAGTTTGTAGCATTACAAAACACATTTAAAATTCAATGTGTCTTACAAGGCAGTATGTCATGTGGCAGAACAAGTCTACTTACTTGTCTTCTATACCAAATGTCTGTAATTTACGAGTCAGCCGGTGGAAAAGAGCATGTCTTGTGTCAAAAACTGACTTCATTTGGGTTTTGTTTTGTTTTGTTCTTTTGTTACAGTACATTTCAGAACACAGCATCATTCTGTATGATTTAATTCCTTAACTAAACAGCAGGAGCCGGTTGCACCAGCTCTTCATAAATTAAAATTTATTTATTTATATTACTGTACTTAAGTGTGTACTAAATGGAGATTTGCACATCACTAAATTAAAAACAGTTGTACTACACAAACTAGGGCTTACATAGAAGTTAGTTGTTAACTGACAAAGCTTTGCTAATATGTTACCCGTTTAGAGTGAAGACTAAAAAAGGTAATATGATAGGGTCGACAGATTTAATCCGACACTTGGCTGTATTTTTGCTTCTCAAAAATAGTAAACCTCAAATTTCAGTTGACTGTATGACCAAATAACGTTAGCTAGGTTAGCATAATCGGATATTTCCCGCTCTTTCTAAACTAAATTAAAGTAAAATAACAAATATTTGACTGTGTATGCATATATAAATAAAACATGTGATATCAAGTAATATCTAAATGTACAAAGTATTGGCACTTAAGTTTAATAAATCATTCAGCCTCCTAAAACAAATTTGGACGTTATGCCATAGCTCATGATGCTACAGTGACTTCCTGTTTACATTGATAATTGCTTTTGATTGGGCGGTGCTACAGAGGTTTTTCCTCAATGATTTCCATATTACTAAAGTCTTTAGCAGCCAAAACATAACTTACGTTTTAATGGGGCAACTCGGTTTAGTAAGTCACTGGTGCAAAATTAGCTAGTAGCTGCTATAATGGATTTATGAATATCTGGTGCAACCCAATTCAGGACAGTATTAGTAGGTTACAGGTTTGCTCTCTTTTTCTCATCTGAATCTCCTGGTTTTCTTGAAAGGCTGTAACTTCTGGTCTATTGCCTTAAGCATGAGCACGGATTTGTGCAGAGCCTGACTGACTGTACTGTAAGGTCATCAGCTGTCATGTGTAATCAAGTCAAAGAGGGGTCACAAAGTAACTGAAGAAAAGATAAAAAAAAAATAAGGACATGAGATGCTTTCAAACAAGGTTGGGTTTCTAAAAATATCAATATGCTCTTCTTTTTGTGTTCATGAAAAGCAATCAATAGCAACAAAACACTCACTGTGTTTCATACTGACTTGCAATACACTGAAAGACAGACAGCTAGTACATTAATGCTGAGTTGCCTGGGGGAAAGCAATCCCAGTCTTAGTACAGCCACCCAAAGCGAAGACCCCAAAAGTCATCCCATTAGTTTTTCCCAGTCAGCCGTGTGACAGCCACTGCGAGGCGAGCTGTCAGCGCTAACGAACGTCAAGGAGAGCTGTCAATGGAGCATTACATAATATGTCAGGCCGTGTAAAGCCAAATTAAACGACCAAATAGGTCGTTTGACCATGCAGTCCAGAACAACCCATAGGAGCGTTTTCTAGTCAAGCGCCTCTATTGGAGGTAATCGGGCATCAACATTTTTCTGTGCTTTCCAAAGCTGTTACAAATCACTGTTAAAAAATAATTATGTTTTATGGTGTGACAACGCTGTGGTTAAGGTCTGGTTAGGTTTAGGCACAAAAACCACTTTCCACAGTTTCAGTCATATATCTAATGTTACAACGTGACAGTCGTGGCTGGAAACGCGAAGCGAACAGCGGTCTCCTGCAGCAATGCCCACTAAGTCCACTTTTTACAAGTTAGGATCTAACCAGCCACCCAACCCATCACATCTGAATATGGAAATTTGTCACCTTATATTGACATCATCTGAACTGCACCACTTCAGCAGGTCATAATTACTATGGCGGCTAGGAGGCATCTGTCACTCAAACATAACTATAGGTTGTTTTTGGCGACTGATATTACGACCTATTGTGTCATTTTTCTTGGGACAGGCTCGAGTATACGTGTGCATGATTGTGTTTACAGTATGAATGAACGTGTGAATGCCCGCGTGTGCAGGGGGGGTATGAGAGAACTTATTTCATTTCCACCCACACAAGCATTTTCACATCGCATCCTCTTCTTTTCCCAGGGTGACAGTTTTTAATTAAGTCTGTGGTTCGCTTCAAAATCCCAGCTCAAGCATGTTGAATGTATCTATCCATTCATGATGGCAGAGATGAGCCTCATTAAGCACATTCATGATTTAACATTGTATGCAAAAAGAGCTCAATTAGCTCAGTGGGTATGCTGTGAAAACAACTACAGGCTCTTTAAAGCCACTAAAACGATGCCATAAAAACATGATTATTTACCAATCATAGTCATAATGATCATAATGAAAGATAACAGTGTTATTAAGTGGTTTCAGAAAATAAAAATAAAAATGTGCAGCAGTGGAGATCCATTTCTCATAAACCACAATTTTGATTTGGATTTGGCCATTTGCCTAAAATTTGTGCATGAGAATTTTTTTTTAATGAGACACATTATGACAAACAAAATAAACTGTTTATTCTGTAATTTCTAATAAAATCCCATCTGTAAAAAAAATGCCAGTATACATGTGAGAGGTCATGTACACACGTGCACATTTTTTTAATAAATCAACATGATTTCAACGAGTGTTGCATGCTATTTTAAGTGTTACTGTACTTCCAGTGTTTATAGATCGGATGTGTCTATAATCCCAGGCTTTGCTTTAATTACAGAATGGCAACCATGTGTTTCCAGTATGTTAATATGTAAATGTGGGTATTACCCCTCAAATCATTACAAACTTTTCAGAAGGTTTAGAATAAAACATTTTATATGCAGAAAAACAAGGGTCAGTGATTTCTTCCAGTTCAATTTCTTTTTATTATTGTCAAGAAATACATAGTTGGGGACTATTTTCAGAGGCAGATTACCACACATTTGATGCAGTAGTGAGCAGGACAGTGTATGTGAGATTGTTCACTGTAATGAAAGAACCAGTCAGCAAGTGCAAACATGTGACTCATCTATATGTTTTTAAGACAACAATGGAGGTCTGTGGCACAGGGGAATAACTTCAGGCTTTGGCTACAAAGACAATACTTGTTAATGCTGTATTGCTGGTTTTTTCCTGAGGTTTGTAGACATTAGGACAAATAAAGATTATTATCAGCCTTATCCTTTAAGGATTATTCCTAAAAAAGCTACAGAAAATACTGATATATCATAATATGATTCTTGTTTTGTATCGTAGTATATTGCATTCATACACCGCAGTGTCTTATGTAATGTGTTGTTGTGAATTTTCCCATAAGAGCCTCATTTTTCATAAAGAATTGTACAACATTTGTTGCAGATAAACAACCTGCAGCTGACTGTTCTGTGCTGCTCAATAATGAAGGGCACAATGATGTTATAATCGCATGAACACGGTGACAGACACTGCCTGATAATGCTCAAGACTGGCCAACTGAGTCACAAGTTACAACATGTTCTTCATGGCTCACCAGCACAGCACGGACAGAGAGAGCTGCTACTCATCAGTCACTGCGTTGACACCTGTATCTTCATCTTATAATTCCTGTTTTGAGGATTCTTCTTTGTGCTGTACTGTTAAATGCTATAGGACAACTTTCCAACAGTCCATGTCAACAAAATACATAAACACATCACACAATATAAAGATAAAACCCACTCTGATCAGGGTCTGTGACGGTTTTCCTTAACATGAGCTGACAGATTACTTAATGACTCTAAAGATAGAGTGACACGGTGCATCACTTTCCAGCCTCTGCCCTGTCAACAGACAGACACAACCATAAGCACATCCTCAGATGCTGCATTACACCGAGAGGACATGACCCACGACTCGGCACTCTTCAAATGGGAGCCAGTGTGATTCACTGCTGCGAGTTGATTGTGGACTGGCTTTGTGCAGACACGGAAAACAACCAATCTGAGCCCTTTGTTGGCTCAAGAGTGATGTTTTTTCGGCTGTTTAACATGCAAAATCTACAGACTCATTTCATTTAGTAAATTCAGTAAAGTAAATGTACAGGATTTGTGTTTGAGGATATGAAACCTTAACATTTTAGTGGGAAGCATTATGAAAATACAGTAAGGAGTAGACTATACTGCCTGTAACTATATTAGTGAACCCATGCAGTCACTCAGAGCACTCAAACTGCTGCTTTAGATATACTTAGATGCAAAGAGGGAGTATTTAGTGTCCTACAGACAGACGCCCACAGAGACAGCCTGGTTGGAGATTGGTTGGTTCATTAGTGATTCTGTCTGAAGTGACATCAGAGACAAAACGGTGACTCAGCCACCAACCATCACTGTCTCCGGCTGGAGAGGTACATGGTGAGAGCGGCGGTTACCTCACATATCGAGAGAGAGCTTGAGCTGTGTGTGGGTGGATAGTTTGTGTGTGTGTGTGTGTGTGCCTGTGTCTGTGTGTGGAATGACTTCATGTGACAGGTCCTTTGCAGACTTTCTAATTTTACAGTATTATTCATCTTATAATTGGCCTCATACTGTCTTTTTCCTTTTCTATCTTTTTTTATTTTTTGTACTTTGGATTCAGTTTCTTTGCACCTATTAAAGGGGACCTATTATGCTCCATTCCAGCTCTATATTTTTATCCTGTCTCTTAACAGGCAGTTTTAGCTCCTGTCTCTTTAAGGCCCCCCTCCCGATGAGCCCACTCTGTTCTGATTGGCCAGCTTTCCAGAAGCCTGCTGAGGAGCAGCTGTATCAGTCTTGTTAAGTTACCGCCGATGCAAACCCAACATTTCCTGCTTTACTGCTTCATATTAAAAGCTTTTAAATGACTAAATAGTGGGATACTTTTATTGTGAAGAATTTACAGGAAATGAAAAATGTTCCTCACAGAATTAGCAGAGTTTCGTTAGCAGCGCTAAAAGCCAGTCAACACAACATATGGTTGTGGAGATATTTGTATTTTGTATTTGTATTTAGAATAGAAATAATACAGAGAGGAATAGTACAAGCAGAAACAGCCACAGTGATAATGATGTTTGAGCTGCAGACGACCAGCACACCTCCAACAAGTAAACAACTTATTTTACTTTGCCCTGCTGTGTAATGGAAAAACACTCACAGTTTGCCAGCTCAACTCGAGTCATGGCTCGGCGTGACAACCCCCAAAACAATGGAAAAACGTTAGCGGATGTTAGCGGAGTGGAGCAGTGAATTCGTGCACTGTGTGTGGAGCAGATGACCATATACAGAAATCCGTCATGAGCCGACGTCGGCTCGGACTGAAAGTAGAAAAAAAATGTTGGAAACCGAGCATTCAGAGCAGTCTGAAGCCGGTGCTTTTTTCTCACAGGGATTACTTACATTTATCTCATTATTTGACACTTTGGCCACGTTTAATATAAACGACTGACATTGTAACATTAGATATATGACTGAAAATAAGGAAAAGCATAATAGCCCCCCTTTAAGTAGTACTGAGCCTCGCTGCTGTGAGCACAAAAACACACTGTTGTATAGATTAGAGAAAATCAGCTTTAGAAATACAGTTCAAGTGACTCTATTGTGAGGCACCATGTGTTGTTAGCGTGTGGCAGCCTACTATTGACAGCTACTATTGACAACCTCAGCTGAATAGAACTAGTGTTGCTGCTGATTCATGAAAAGGGAGGACATTTGAGACATTTGTGCAAAACCCCTGAGTGTATTGAATTGAGCAAGGGTGCATTTTATTGTTTGTAAATTCAACTTTTCTTTTTCAAAATTACCTTGTTTTTGCTTTAAAAGTATACTTTTATATTATATATATTTAGCTTTATTACACAGAGATGAAATACCACTTTCATGTCCATGCGCTAAGTATGGAGCTAGAGCCAAGAGGCAATTAGCTTAGCGTAGTATAAAGACGGGAACACAGAGTAAACAGGTAGCCTGGCTCACGTTGTACTTTATTTGCTAGAGCCAGGTGGTGATTATCTTAGCATTAAGACTAATAACAGGGAAGAGCAGGGACTGTCCAAAGCTCAAAAATATGCTTACCAAACACCTCTAAAGGCCACTAATTAGCACATATCACATTTCTTAATCTGTAAACAAACGTAAATAAAAATGACAATTTGACAATTTGGAGAAGCTGTGAATGTTTTGTTACTCCTTCTAAATATTTTTTTTAATATTTCTGTTTGAATACAGGTGCAGAAACATGATACTGTATGTGTTAATTAGTGGCCTACATGTGTTTGGTAGGTGTGTTTTAGAGCTTTGGACAGCCCCTGCTCCCCCTGTTATTAGTCTTGATGCTAAGGTAAGCTAAGCTAAGCTCCATAGTCAAAGAGTAGTAGGACATTTTGGGAAATACACATATTTGCTTTCTTGCCAATAGTTAGATGAGAAAATCGAAACCAATGTCTGTGAATGTCAGCCAGTTTTAGCTTAACTTAGCACAAAGACTGGAAGCACTGGCTCTGTGCAAAAGTAAACAAATCTTCTCCTTTCTAACATTATGTTTCCCAAAATGTGTAACTATTTCCTATAAAATTAACTAAGTACTGGGGAAATCAGTGTTTAAATCAAATTAAATTAGCTTAAATTAACCAAAGTTAAAGTTTTTACTATACAGAAACAGTTACAATCCAAACAGTAAACACAATGTTTTTGAATTATGTAATTTGAAGTTGCAAGTTCATATTCAGCTCTCCTCCATGCTAAAAAAAAATTGGAATTGTACTAAAAAGGGTTACAACCCCTTATTTTGATTGACCTTTTAAATCAGATAAGCACAAAACCAAGTCTAAAAGCTAACTTGACAACAAAGACCAAACCTGAGGGGGGTGATTTAAACTTTGACCTTTCCCTGATTCTAGCAGCATTTTCCTGTCTTTTCCAGGGTGTTGCAGATAGGATATCCTCTCATGCTGAGAGGATGAATGACATCCTGACCTTTACTGATTCAATACTCCCTGTGGAGCATGAATAGATATAGTTAGAAAAGATGTCCTTGATAAACAATAATGACAGCAACCCAGTCACATGGTAGCTTTTTAAACATACTTTTAATGCTATTTTTAGTGTATAGCTGATATGCTCTAAAATACATAGGATTATCCTTAATGTATAAAAGGTAAAGTAGTGTCACAATCCAAAAAAAGAAGAAATATTTATGTACTTTCATCATTTTGCTTTGTGATTTTGGACATTGCACCCACCACTCTTTGCAGGGGTTATTATACAGTCTTATGACGTGATAGTTGCCATCTATTCCAAAGTATCTCATCATTTGACCTCAAAATCCTGCAGATGTCTAGTAAGAGGGTGAAGCATCTATGAGAGGCTGTGCAGCAAGAAGTCTTTGCCCAAGGCATTAAAGTTGACTTCCCAAGCTCAGGTCTGAACAGATTTCTACTCCATTAGACACATTTGTGATTTAACAGCACAGCAAAGATGTCAGGGTCTTTCAGTGCCCTTGAAATGTTTGGGAAACTTGCTGCTGCTGCAAGTTTCTGCTCAATCTCTTTGAAATAGGTTGAAGGAATAGGTTATCTTAGGTCTTCCTTCTATAAACGATTCACCATAGTGCTCCTGAAAGAGCTATCAGAAATACAGATAATTTCTTTCAAAAGTCTTAAAGGGAAACTTCAGTATTTTTACAGGTGTTTGACTGCGCACTTTTTTTGGACACACTCCATGAAAGTGAGACTTTTTATGTCTTGAGAATGAGGCTTGGGCACTTTTTCCAGTTATTAATTCCAGACTTTACAATATTTCACAGAGGGCTTGCTTACTGGTTTTTGCAAAGAATTAATCACTCTCTATTTTTGTATCATTCTGCATTGACATACCTTTCTCTTTGGCCAAACCATCTAGCAGTCTCCTTTTTGTCTGTAATTAGCTGTGCAGCTTTACCCGTCTCTATATCCCGACAACAAGCCTCCACACAGTCAGAGCCAGCACTAGCCTGTTGCAGTTCAATGCCGGTGGTTGAGGGGCGAGGCTCAAACGGAGCTGTAGACGTAACGAAGTTCAGTTTTGTTTTTGCTTCTTCCGGTCTGTTTGTTATTATACTGGTAAGTATCTAACCCGAAACAGAAGGACCAATCCCAATGTCCACACTCACAGACTCACTAGACACTTCGCTACGCTTTCTGTGCTCCAACAAAACAAACTCTTCCCTCCTTTTTCCAGATCTCACTCAGGTTTTCTTCATTCCTTCTCTCTTCCTTTTATTTTGATCCAGAGGCTGCTTTACAATGATTGACAGGGCTGATAATAGCTAATGTTATGGAACTATCATGTATTCAAATGAAACATTTACAAACCTCCTCTGATTATTAACTGTGAATTGGCAGGCTATAAATGAACCCTTAGCTATAAAACAACAAAGGCCTACATTTCATGGCTATCAGAAACTTTAAGAAAAACAAATGAAGTTGATCATCAGAATTCAGTTGGTTGCAACCTCACTGCTAGATGCCACTAAATCGTACACTGGACCTTTAACGTAACTTACATGCAAATAAATTATTGAATTAACATAGGTCTACAACTCAAACGAAATGTACTTTGAAAACCCATGAAACATTAGCTAAATAACACCAATACACCAAAACACCTGAGAGGGGAGAGGTGAAGGAGTGGTCTGCCAATTCTACGCTAACTGTGCAGAGAGCCTTTAAGGATAGCACTTATGAGCGTTCATGCGCTACACAGTGACGTAATGACCCTTCCTTCTTTTATAATTTCCTTGGTCAAGTGAGGAGCAAGGAACAATCACTTAAGGGAATTGGGATGTACCCATAGAGAAAGAAAGGAGAAGGTGACTCCTGAAAAGGTTTGCTCATGGTAGACTCCCACAAAGCTCAGGCAAAAGACAGAAACTGGGCAATGAAATCATTGAAAGCCAGCAGGCTAGCTAATCATTGATCAGGACTGTGCTACACAGAAACAGAAACCCACTCAGACCACTTAAACATAAATGACCAAGCAAAGCAGAGAGCAAACATAGGAGCTTAAGTAGACTGAAAACATCAGGTGCAACCAATGATTAATCAGGTACACAGGTGTAAATGCTCTAATTAACCCAAGACTGCTCGGTAGAAAAAACTCAACCAGAATGAAAGAAAGAACAAAGCCCTGCTGTGGCACAAATTATCTGCTTTCCTTGGTGGTCTAAACCTCAGACTGGAGTCAATCCTCTCACACTGAGCTCAGCAGAAACTTCCCACAAAGACCTGAAGATAGAGAGAAATTCACAGAAAAAACTCAGGATCGGGCACCATCTAACCTTTGATTGAACTGTTGTTCTGTGTGAACGTTTGTTTGATCATGTCAGGTTAACACTCACATTCTGAGTCTGGAGATGCATTGACAGTGGTGGTATGATATGATACTCTATGATGTAACATGTGAGACATACAGTGCAAGATTTTACAGCTCTGTGTGATATCTCCAGTTTTGCAGGTTTGATTCATACTTTCAGTGCCCATTCATTCGTTGTTTCATTGGCAAATAATGTTGTATTTACATCTTAACAACACTGTCCTTTACTGCCTTATCTAGTGTCTTAGGAGAGTGTTAACTGCAAATCCCCTCTTTCACCTAGCGCAGAGGGGAAATCAAAGGGCTCTCCAATGTCCAGCCGTTTGAGAGTGGGGAGGGTCTGACCTCTCATTTAGGAAATATTGTTTGTTTGTATTTTTGTTTTATAACTGCACTTAATTCTCAACTTTGTGGACTGTTGTTGTTAGCATGCTAGCCAGCTAAGGCTGGTGATATTCAATGTGTTCTTATTGTCAACAAATTCCATGAAAAGTACATAAATGAGCCACACTGTTGACCTGGGTGACATTTTCCCTCATTACCATAAACATGGGCACAGTCATTTATTTTGAGTCAATCCCTCATACAGCATTCTGCTGCTGCAAATACTCCCAAAAGCACCAAATGTGTATTAATCCGTGGCTGAAAATAGTCTCCAACAAATATACTTGTTACTCTTGTTTGAGTACAATTTCCTAAAATATACAATGCCCAGCTGTCTTAGGAAATTATTTACCCTTTTTTAAAAGTGAAAATATATGTTTGGGACCTGTTTTTAAACATTTACATCTTCATTTGGCACAAATGGTCTCAGGGCTGAGAGCTGCAAACAAGGTCAGGAAGTCAGAAACTACTGAGAGACAGATTAATGCACTGCTGGTTTTGGTGTTTTCATGGGATTTGTTGACAAGAAAAATATAGAATTTACCAGATTTAATCCTGTTTACTCTGTTTCTTTGCTGTCCCATGCACTGCAGGTAAGACAAGGTTATCAGCAAACAAATCTTCATGCTACGTGTAGGAGAGCAGGAAACCACAGTTCACCATTTACCATACTGTATATCCTCTGCGGCACTATTGTCAGTGCTGTATGTGAGAAGACTTAACTGTGTATTAAATTTTAGACTTGAAGGTATCTTGTATTTTTCTGCAGGAGGGAAACATCTGGTGGTGTCTCTTTCCCCAATGGAAGGTATGACTGCTTTCACTCCGTGTTGTTTTTTAATCTGATGTGGAAAACTGGTCTCAGCAGGCAAGTCACAGGCATTAACAGGAAGGAACAGGAGGACTCCTTCCTTCTGCCTTAAAACCTGCTGCTATGACGGACAGCTGTACCCCTCCACAGCCTAACAATTCAGCTGCAACCAATGTCAAGTTCATCAGATTAAACCCCTCACACTGTCCCAAGCCGTTTTTCTCTCCGATAACATCTTTTATTAGCACAGTATTTTCCCCCTTATGTTGCACAAGCTTTAAAAGCCTTTCACACTTGGGATTTGATTGTATTACAATTGACGTGGAAGTACACAAAACAGCAAACTCAGGCATACTGTGTGAGCACATTTTTATTTACCAAACATAGTCATATAGAAATTCATCAGGATGTTCCTTTATGATTTTTCAATAACAATCAAGGTGCATGAAAATAATCTGCACATAAAAAGGAGGCAGATATTCAAAAACAGGACAAACTGCTCAAGAGAGGCTGTTTGTGATAGTTTATAATAAAAAAAAATCAAACTTTAACAATATTCAAGCATTTAACAGTGCTTTGCTGTAAGAAGTTAAGCAGGTTTATCTTTAAAACTAACATAGATCCAAACAAAAAAATAAACTTGTACAACACAGATATATATATTTTTTTGTTTTCTTTCAGGCTTGCACAGATTGCAGTGTATAACTCGAGCCTTTACTCTCAGCAAGCAAGCATTTGGACGGGTGTTTTATGCAGTGGAGAGTATTAAAGTGATGATGTTATTAACACTTCCTCATCACGCACCAAATCTCCCTGCACTGACTTTGGAAACAGAATGTCCTGACATCTCGTTTGAACACCTCCACATATTTTTGGCCCCAGGCCATGCCACCTCGATTGTTGACTCAGTACAGAAACAGAGGAACAGAGGAAAAAGGTGGTGCCATGTTGTACTACTGTAATTTAATAATCAAATTACAGTGTGAATTTTGAAATGGGTCATGTTTTTAGCCATGCTAGCGGTCTGATGGGATACCACTTCAGTCTGATTGCTATGAAATTTGGTACACACATTCAAGATCCCCAGATGATGAATCCTAATGACTTTGGTGATCCCCTGACTTTTCCTCTAGCAGCACTATGAGGTTTGTAGTTCACAGGGAAATATCTCAACAACTATTGGATTGATTGTCATGAAATTTGCTCCACATAGTAAAGTTCCCCAGAGGATAAATTCTAATGACTTGGTGATCCTTTGACTTTTCCTTTCCCGCCACCAGCAAGTTGACATTTTTGTTTCAGAGTGAAACTTTTGGATGGATTTCCAAGAAACTTTGTACAGACATTCACGTCCTCCTCAAAATGAATCCTGATTTTGGTTATCCTCTAGCGCCATTGAAATATCTCAACAACAACTTCTGCTATCGGATGGATTGCCATGACATTTGGTTCAGACATTTACGTCCCACTCAGGATTAATTGTAAGGACTTTTGGTATCCGCTTACTTTTCCTTTAGCACCATCATCAGGTCAAAATTTTAATTTGTCCAATATTTCAGTTTATGCAAAACTAATGAATATTGCATCAGGCTCTGCTGTACTTTGTGTTTAGTGCTAATTAGCAATAACCGCTACACATCAACATGCTAACATTATCATTGTGAGCATGGTAACACACTGATGTTAGCATTGAGCTCAAAGCATTGCTATGCTCACAGAGCCACTAGCATGGCTGCAGACTTTTAGTCTTGTTTCAATGAAAAGATCAAACAAGTTGGACATTTTATTTTCACCAATTTAATCTCTAAATGCAACAAACTAGGGGTTTGTATTTACCTCCCTATCATGGTTCTAAACAGCATATTATTTCTGTTGATCCAATGGCCATAAACCTGTTTTGGCTCAAACTGAGGTTAAGCAAAGTCTTGAGAAAGCCAATTCTAGCTAGCTAGAATTATTCTGGTTTGGATCCATATTTGGGTGATGTTGCGACTCCTGTGGCGTTTGATCCTTAAACCTGAGAAGTTAGAAGTTACTGTCCCAACCAGAGAATTCCTCCTCTGCCTTCGTCTGGTCATGAGGGAAACGATCAAAGTTGATGTAGCAGGGGCCCTGCAGGAGGAAAGATAACTGTTGATTAAAGAATTATGGAAGAAGTTGATACATACAATATTGTTAAACCATGACTAATAAACAATAGTTAGATGGTTTTAGGTAGTCCTAAAAATCAAAAAGGCTTAAAATTACACCACAAAATCCTCTCTGCAAGTGAACATGCAGTGATCTTTGGTTCAGATTTCCTTAAACCACACGAGAACGAAACGCTGAGCTGGTGGTTTGACTTGCCTTGCGTATGAGCCGGACTGTGGGAGCATCGAGCTGACCCACACGCAGCTTGTGCCAGTTCATATTACTGAACCACCTGAAGTGAAAAGATGAGGGAGATTACAGGTCAAAGATGGAGACAGTGGGAAATTACTGAAATGAATCATCCTAAAGTGAAAGGCTCCTTAGGCCTTGCCTTCTCACCCATATGGGTGAGAAGATCACTTCTTCATTACATGTTGCCATGGTTACCTGTGATGCCGGACATCTTTGATTCCATTCTTAGTGTTACCTAACCTCTGACCTGGCCGAGGTCTGCAAACAAAAACACACAGCCAGAGGACATTTCCATTTTATTCATGAGCTTAAACTTTTCAAGAGATTTGTATTAAAAAAACATTTAAAAAATACCAGTACATTACAACATTGTAACGATTAGCACATATCTTCTATAATTCATGCTGAGATAACTATGAAATACCCAAACTTCTGTGTAAGTTTCACATTCATATTACATGACCCAGTAAGTTATTCAGCCAATACACTGAGTTAATTTTGAATGCACATTGTCAGTGTATAAAATTTTAATCATATCACAACAGTAAATATATTCCTCTAACCTGCACAGCTTACTAATGATGGACTTGGCTGCCTCACTCATGTAAGGAGGATACTTGAACACCCCGTCCAAAATCTTGGCATAAATCTTCTGAGGCTCTGAACTTGAAAAGGGAGGGCTGACAAGATGAAAAGAGACAGGTTTAAAAATGGCACAGAAGTCAAACAATCAATCAGTTGCTGTTCGATAATCTGAACCTGTGTTTGCTAAAACTGAAAAAAAGACAAGGCTGCAGATGTCAGTCACATTTCCCTGCTGCCACCTACTGGTTAACATAAAGGCTTGACTCATTCATGCATTAGCTCACTTCACCATATTTGTCTGTTATCAACCAAAATCCTAATTTAGCTTCAGAATTTAGCAGTTTTGATCATATATTAGTGCAAACTCAAGAGATATGAACCCTATAAGATAGCAGCACGTGTCCTTTCTTTCAAACAGAAAGGGAAAGTGAAAAATTAGGTCTTTCAGTCAACAACTTATTAGTATGAGTATACATGTAGTATTAATAATACCTTCCTGCCAGTAGCTCAAAGATAAGGACGCCAAGGGACCAAAAGTCAACTGCAAAGTCATGTCCCTGGTTCTTGATGATCTCAGGGGCCATGTACTCAGGAGTACCGACAAATGAATAGGTTTTCTCACCACGCACCAGCTCTTTAGCAAAGCCAAAGTCCACCTGCATGGAGACACACACACACACACACGAAGGGAGGAATATTCAAATCATAGACACAGATCATTTGCATTGGAGCAGCATCTGTAGGTGTAGCCTCTTGATATGTAAATCATTTAGTGAACAGAAACGCATGCTCAAACACTCCTGACAAGTGTGTTGTACTTAGAGGTTAAATAGTATAGAAATCAGCACACACACACACACACACACACACACAGAAATGACTCACCAGTTTGACGTAGCCCCTCACATCCAGCATCAGGTTCTCAGGCTTCAGGTCTCTGTACATGATGCTCTTCTTATGCAGGTAGGCGTAGGCCTCCACCACACAGGCAGTGCAGAACATAGCGATGGGCTCGTCAAAACGCCCTCTGACAAAACAACCACAGAGACATACGAGGATAAACTACTGCTCTCAAACATCTTCTCCTTCCGCTTGTTTGCTTTCAAAACTTTTGTTACCTTCTGCCACTTTCTATTGTTTTTTCTTTTCTTCTGTCAGGCCGGTAACAGCTCTTGGGAGCTGAAGTTTGTTTTATGGTTGTCACTATAGGTTGCTGCGGGTAACAGTGTCAGCTGTAGTATATTTCTCTGTGTCGGATAGTGGCAGCAACAGAACAGTAGGTGCAACTTCAGAATTTCAAGTGGTGATCTCAAGATAAATCAATAAAAATGAATAAAAAATTAAACTAAAATAAATCTACCACAGAAACTGGAACAATTCTGCATCTCTTTCCCTATCACACTATGACTTGGATGAAAGCTTCAGAATGTCCCTATTTAAAGTGACTTTAGCACCAGTGGTTTTACCTATAACCCAACAAGTAATTAACATCAGTGTTAGCTTGTTGTCCTTTGCTATCATTAGTAGCTAATTTATTGTTTTTGGCAAAACAAATTTGTATCTTTGTATCATCTGCATGACATTCCTGATCCTGTGTAACAGCCCACCCCAACACCTTGTTTAAATAAGACAAATATCTAAATTAGGGTATGAGAAACTCTCAAGAGTGTCGAAGACATTTTTTTGGGGGGGGGGATATGTTTTCTCACACTTCTTTGAGTTTGGTCCAGATCTCCCCACCACCGCAGAACTCCATGACCATGTAGATGTATCGTGTGTCTTTGAAGGCTCCATAAAGCCTGAAGAAAGAGAGAGTTAAAAAAAAACATTTCAAGTTCTCTTCTCTTTACACAATGTAATTAAACAATTACAGTCAGCGTCTTTGATGGCAGATACCTGACGATGAAGTCACACTGGATGGATTTAAGGATCTTCTTCTCAAACAGCATGTGCTCCTCCTGTCTCTTCGCGACAATGTGCTTCTTGCTGACTCGCTTCATGGCATAATATTTCCCATGGTTCAATGTGGTCATCTTAGAATAACAAAAAAGAAATACTAATCACTACTAAGTTGTAATACAGCGCTTTGTGAAAGATATTTGAAGTCAGTAACTATCTTTACTGGGTCCATGCTAAAACAAACACACTCACCAGCTCAACGCGGCCAAACCCTCCGACTCCAAGGGTGACAGGATCTCCGTGATAGCGACCCTCCTGGTACAGCACAGGGATCAGGTCCTTAAACCTCAGAGTGGAGCTGGGACTAAGCGAGACAGAGAACTTTTACCTGATGACAATTATTTCATCTGAGATCCTAAAACTAATTTGTGTGATTCATATGACAGTGTTTCGTCTTTCACAGCCGCTCACCTCAACTTTGGACTCTCTGGAGCCTTCGCTTCCTGCAGCACTTTGGAGCTGGTTGTAAAAACAAAAAGTGAGCAGGAGAGTCCATTACATTTAGACTACGCTCTAATCTCACAAGATGGTGGGAAAGAGCGATGATTGTGAAAGGCTTTACAGTACATACTCATCAAAAAGCTCCAGGTGCTCTATGGGAATTGTCTCTTCAAATACCCTGAAGAAAAAAGGAATTTTAATCAATCTATCTGTCAATCAGCACGTTGCAAATACACAACAGGAAGCAAACAGTGCAAACAAGGTGACACCGACAGAGAACAGGTACATTGGAGGAATTCAAGCATCTTTCTCTGCAGGACCAGCAGCCGTCTCTGCAGACTCTGAATAAACAAGAATAACACATCCGTTTACATTCAGAATGCACTGTCGAGTCAAACTTACTCCTTGTCAATGGAGAAGCAGGTAACGGGGCCGTCAGCAGTGCAGGTGGCAGTTCTCAAGATCTCGCTGCAAGAGGGAAAACATTGCACACGTCAGCCCAGGAAAACAGGATGTCATCACTATGACATTTGTCAAAACCTCAATGTGGAAAAGTGGTTTTTTTTTAGCTGTTAAAATTGAGGGGAAACTTTGCATTAACACCTGAAATCAGTGACAGCGTAAACATGCTTTACAGTATGTTTTGCTTTGCTGCAACAGATTGGCACATCTGTATGATCATGGCAGATGATTTGTTGATATACATGCTTTTCCAGCACATAAGTACATGTTAATACAGAAAAGTAACTTCTTCCGAAAGAGTGAGGAATATTGCATATTAATTAATTTGTTAAATTCTAGGCTGCACAATTCAGAAACCGCAAAACCTGCTAATAAAACAACCAAGCTGACTTATATCCAACGATTTAGAGGCAAACAACACGAAGTGGATGAAATTTAATTTGTAATAGAAAGCCAGTATCAAACCAATGTTTCTATATAGTTATACTTATTTCTTTTTTGTTTTTATGCAGTACTTCAGACACAATTTGTAAGAGTTGACAAATATAAGAAAGCAAGTTTTGCATTTTCTACCCAAAACTGCCTGCATGTCTACAGCAGTTTTCAAATGACTAATAATTTGTGCTAATAAGAGGTTTCTATGTCTGTGTAATTTATGGAAACTTTCAGGATTCTGCTCAGTGCGACGGCAGAGTGATTTGATTATCTTTACTGACTGCACATTTAAAGATAATCTGCAGGTTGCACGACCGGACTGTCAAAGACGACAGTGGATGTTGCGCAAGGCTCTCGCAAATGTGTCGCGTTGCCATGGTTACCGTATAAGGGCCTGTTCCCCGAAATGTTCCCCTTTTCCCATCCTACGAATCTGCTTCTGATGCCCGTTCACGTTCTTCGTCACCAGGACCTGAGGGGGGAACACACATGAGAGGGAGAGAAAGAGAATGAGTGCATATAAATATATATATATATACTCACACACAGGCTGGTATTGAATTTAAATATGCAGCAGGTACCATATTACCTCCCCTTTGAGGATGATGTAGAATGTGTTTCCCTCTGATCCTTCTCGAACTATAACATCTTTATCCTGGTACTTCACCTGGAAAAAACAAGAAAAAAGAGGCAAGAATGTAAAGATCAGAAATTACAGTTTGTTCCAGGATACTGAGATTGAAAATATCAACATTTTAGGAACTCCTGTTTGAGTTTATTCAATGTCTTCAATCTTCATTTTATTAATGATTTGTATCACATGACACGTGATTTGTAGCACTCAATATTCACAGTTGGACATTAATTGCTCACCTCCTCCATGGAGTCAATGATTTTGGACAACTGGACATCATTTAGGTCCTTTAGAGTACGAGACCTGTGAGCAGCATGAAAATATAGCAGCAGAGTTACAAATAAGAGGTGTTATAAGTGCCAACACTGCTACGGCAGGGTGACATGAAAAGGAAACAACCAAACCAAGACATTAAACTGAACTAGCTGAAGAGATCTGTGCTGTCGCTCAGGCTATAAACTTACGTCTTCAAGAAGCCCATGAGCTGCTCCCGTTTCTTCTTGGACTTGTTAGTTATGATGGTCCTGTAAGTCTGTCGCTCCATGCACCACAAACGCACCTGTGTCTTTGCTGCAACATGAGCAAAAGTGATAAAAGCTTAAGTTAAGCCTGTAAAGTCTGGTTAAAGTGAGCAGGACTTTCATTAGTAAAGAGTATTCGGGGGTGTTATTGACCCTGACCTACTGGGGCCTTAAGCAGAAATTAGATCCTTTTCTATATCTACATTGCATCCAGTGCACTCAACATCTGTTTCCTTCTAAAATCTTAGAGTCTGCTTTGGCTCTTTGTGATTAGGTGCCGTGCCTCCTCATGACTCACAGGTAGCCGAAGCTACAGCAGGAGATTTAGAAGAGGCCGAACATGCCTGGACCCTTTATGTTTCCTTCTGTTGGAATAGGCTGTTGCTTTCAACCAGTGCTAACAGCTATATGCTGGACTGAGGTCCCCACAGCACCTCATTAATCACACATTAACATGGTGTTAATGCTTTTGTATGAAGATAAAGAATCTTATCATTACATCCGCTTATAGCAGCAGGACTCATCATTACGGGGGCTGACCTTTGACTGTTGCTGTCCGTTTGCAGTTGTACAGGATGGCCAACTCCCCAAACACATCACCAATGTTTAGGGTTCGGAGGTTCCGGCCTGCCTGGGTGACACAGAGCTCACCAGCTAAAAAAAGGGAGAAACAGAGAAAAATAAAGATTTTGATTACTATACCAATATACTATACCAATTTCTATACCAATTTGTTTTTCATATTAAAATAGAAAGGCTTGGAACATCTCTCAGTTTTAAATGCAAAGAAACTGAAGTACAAGCACACAGAAAGACACACATTAACATACACTCAGGCCCCCACCTGCCACTATGTACATGCTGTCTCCTTCAAAGCCCTCTTTAATGACTTCATCTCCTGGGCTGAAGTCAGATGCCACTAACAGATCCACCATCATGGCTGTTTGCTCGTCGTCGAGGCGGCTCAGGAAGTCGTTCTTCTGGATGGATTTGACGATCAGACTCGTCTCGCTGGTGACGGAAGGTGAAGGAAGTCGTCATGATTTAAGGTCAGTTTAATTCTTGCTCCCACGCAACATGCAAGCTGTTCATACATTACATAGGTATTTGACATGTTATTAGGAGGCAGTTATGCCGGAAAAATAAAATAAAATGTGCTGAAATAGGATTGTTATCTCCTCAGCAATGATTACTAACGTGACAGTTTTCTTGATCCCGGTGCGAGTGATGTCCAGGGTTTCAGGGATTGGTTCGGGAGCGATGACAGCCGCGCGACTCTTCCTGACCTCCGGTTCATTACCGCTCTGGGAGGGAAAATCTAAACAGGGGCAACGCAAATGATGGGTTAGCTAAATGGCTGCCATGTTTCAGCTGAATGTTATATCAAATATCCCCTCTATCAAGTGTGTGTGTGTGTGTGTGTCTCTGGTGCCCATGATGGCCTCTTACCATGATCATGATATTGACCCTGCAGCTCCTGCAATAGTTTTTCTTTCTCATGGAGTCGTTGCTCTGTGAGGATAAATCCAGGTCAACATGTTTAGTGTGCAAAACATCACAAAGAACATCTTAATATTGTGTTGCAACCTTGAAGTTGCATCAAACATGCACTAATGTGATAAAAAAGGATTGTTGTACACACCCAAGTCTTTGTTTTGCCTCTGCAGCTCCTGATTAATCAGACATTGCTTATCTAGCTGCTGCCTCAGGTCCTCTAGCTGCTTCTCCATGCCTACAATAGAAAAAATACAGGAAAATAAAGATCTGTGTGAGGAATGAAAAAGAAGAGAGACAGATAAACTGCAGCACAATCAGTGGTAGGCAGGTAAGAATAAGCTTGAACTATGCATCTGCACACAAAGCCCCAGACATCATATTTAAACTGTATGTAACTATGCCAACTGTTTTATTTAATGTTACAGCATCCAAGGCTTTTTCACAAGGCACTGAACTCCGCTGCACTGCTTGCACACAGCAAGAGCCCCGCTGAATAATGCAGACTGATGATGGACAGTCAACAGGGTGCTTTCTGAACGCTGTCACAGCGTGCCAGCTTGTCCTAAAGATCTATTACTGTTCCTAAGACTGATAATGGCACAAAATGGTCAAAATCATATAAAAAAAGACCTCATCAGTGGTTGCTTTTTGCAGACTGAGGGCTTATTTGTATGGTTTTGTTATCTCTGCTTGTGTAATAATGTGCGACATTAACAATTGCTGCTCTATAATTTAGTGCTTAAGTGTTGAGAACGGAGCTAACCATCCAACAAAAGTCAATATCGCTTTATCCAGGTGATCTGTTGACAAAAGCCCTGATAACGATTTTCATTTTGCTGTTAATGGAAAGATATTTATGCCTCTGTTGACAGGTCAAACATGACGGTCAATACAAATACAAGGCCACAGGTTACCCCACCAATTCACTAAACACACACATCCGTGCCAGGGAAATCACAGTCGGACAAGCTGTTTGCCTGTGTCCGTCACATGACCCCAGTCACCACTCCCTCACCCTGAACATTGGACAGCTCCGAGATTAGACGTGATGTTAAAGCGAATCATAAAATCACGGCCATCAAACCGCTAAAGGGGAAATATAAAATGGTTCCTGTTCCACTATTGAAGAGGATTTGTGTCTTTGATGCAGGTGTGGACAGAAGGTGAAACTGACAAGGAGTGGGGATAAGAAGCTTTAAAAACACCTTTAGAGCATTCCCTGTCATCTAAATTGGATATGATACTTTCCATTGCACTGATGATTTATAATCAAAGGACTGAGATAATAAACTTCAGCACATAATACAAAGCTGCATTGCCAGGAGAGACCTGTGCCACAGGAAAGACAAAGCTTTGATGGTCATTAAAATTTTACAGGAAGCGTAATGGCAACTAAGAATATGTCACTACACGTTGCACCATACTTGCCTTGAGGGTGTTTTATTAACCTTTCAGATTCAAACAGAGCTGTGCGCAAACACAATTTGTAGGCTTTCTCGGAACTTGCAGCTATAAAGGAAGGCAAGGGGCATGATAACCTTTAGTGGCCGCTGGTCAACATTTAATGAAAAGGAAAACAACTCTTAGTTTAACTCTGCACTTTCAGCCTGGGGCGTCTGGGATTGAAACAGGGATCCCGTGTGTAGTAGTAGTAGTACGCTGCTGGCTGTGTATTGGCTGTATGGTTTGTTTATTGTCAGATTTTTCTGTTTTATTTCGAATCATTACGTCGGACAGACTTTACCCGCAGTTGATTTTTGCTCACAAGAGACAAATAAAACAAGCTGTTTGTGTCTGACTTTCAGCTGCACAGCGGGAACATGATGCCAGACTGATCACCATTATACTGATACAGACAGCATACTGAACACTCCATACTGCCTCATATCTAATTCATGGCCATGTGTAACTACTGCTGAATTCTCATAAGAGATACAAACCTGTATGTGTCTGGTATGCGCTCTTTCACTGCATAATAAGATTTTTGCCACGTGTAAAATCATGTTTTCACTGAATAGAAACCATCAGACCATGACAAAAAGGTGTTTTTTGGGGGGGTTTTTTGCGGTTTACGAGCCTTTTTAAAGCAAAGAATCTGTACTTTATACACACCGAGCCACATAACAAGATAATGGAAGCTGTCATGACATATAACTCTCAAAACACACTGTGACATGTAAGAGACACACTCACCTGCGGGCTCTGTGTGGATCAGGAGAGAAGATCAGTGTCTATCCAGACTATAAAGGCCGCATGGATCATAGGAGCCGAATAATCACCCTGAACTGCTTACAATATCCACTTTCAGCTGTAGAGAAGTATACGCTGTGTGCACAATTTCTACCACCTGCTTGACCCCAGACTGACTACAGACTGGACACACCTGAGCAGACACAAGCATGCAGTCTGCAGTCTCTCTAGCATTACTTCTTCTTCTACTTCTGCAATTCTGCTCACATTGCCATGTCTGCTCTCCGGCTTTTACTATTTTTACTTCTCGCCGTCTCTCTTCCTCTCTCTCTCTATCTCTCAATCTTTCCTCCTCTTTCTGTATCTGTCAATCTCAGCAGCTCTGGTGTTGAATCATTAACCATAACCTGAGGCTCCTCCCATCACACCAGGTAGAGGAATACAGAAGAGAAGGAGGAGGAGGAGGAGGAGGAGGAGGACGAGGAGGATGGATGGACTGGAGAGAAAGCTAAAGTTGGGGTGCAAAAATCATGCTCAGCTGACATGATGCACAGCTCTAGTGTGTTTTAATGGCATTTTATTTAGGATTATGCTAGGGCACTTGTTTTCTCTGACAAATCATGTGTATATTGTTGGTTTTCACATTGAAAGATAGTGATTTCTGTGACAATTTAGCAATTATATTATATTTCCTGTTGACGTAGAAGAGAGGTAGCTGAGGAAATAATCATGGCAGGCATAAGTAAACATTGTAAAAGATGATAAAAAGGGGGTGATATGAAGAGAAAATAACAAGAGAAATTATTTAGATACTTTCTCAAATGCTTTCTTCTACCAAGATATTTTTGTACACTACAAAAAAATGGTTCAGTTTTTGAACACAGTCTCTTTACAGAAGGATGACGAGGGTCAGGTTTCCTCTGAGAGTCACATTCACACACCTGACAGCTGGAGTTGAGGGGTATTATCTAAACTGAGGGCAACCAGGACAACTCACAGATTATATCTAGCAGAGCTGGAAAGTGCCTACTTCATTAGGTCTCTATTTTTCCACAGGATAAATGCCACTCGATGTTTTCCAGGCCGCAGCGTCATTAAACGAATCTAAATGAGGCTGAAGGGTTAGCATTGTGACAGAGGGCGTGGGTCTTTATTGTTCACAGTTAATTATTGATACTCTGTCTGGTTAATCAACAACATTAATGACCCACCACTCTGTGATAAAAGGGCTCAGGAAAGGGATTTCACTCGTGGAACTGGAGGGAACTGACAGGCAGTGCACGCGTTATGAGATTTTTCCATTAGGATTGACATGGTGATTTAGAGTGTATTAATTAAAACAAACCCAATTAAGTGTTGCTGTTGATCACAGCTACACATGACAAAGAGAAGTTTAGCATTAGGGATAGGCCTGGAGGTAAATTCAAGATACAAAATGACCAGCTGAAATAAAAATCTGTATCATTGTTCTTTATTTCAAGTGTATTTCAGTAACCTACAATCAAATAGACAGTCCATAATGCCCAAAAAGGTCTTTAAGTGAAAAGCCTTAATTGATATTGCAGTTACACTGTGATTGTGATTACAGCTCACACAGAAGTGAAAATGAAAAATGTCCATTAAAAAATACACAGCAATTAAAGGCAACTACATCTGCAAGGCAACACTTCATGCTTATTACCTAAAAGCCAAAAATTAGCAGCGTTTCTTAATACGTTTACGTTCTTATATCACAGCTGAAAGCACTTCCTATCAAGAGTTAAACTGCAGCTACAGCTAAAAATAATCATGAATAAATAACACCTTGGTATTGGCACAATCAAGTAGTGTGTGTATGTGTATTGCCAGTGAATAAAACCTTCTGCATATTCTCGACTCGACATTCAGTACACATGACTGATATACATACTGACCTGACATTTACAATCAGTGATTCAATTCTGGACAAATGTCCTCCATTATCTACAAAACTACACATCAGAAATGTGTCATCATTCTCTCTCAATCAGGCATTGCCTAAACAACAATGTGCAAATGTACAAATTCAGAACCACAAGATATTAAAATGCTCCACAGCAGGTCAGAAGTCCTCAAGTACCACACTGAGCTTTACCGGATTTTACATGTTAGCTTATTTACCTGCCAATACGCATATTTTACATTACAATCAAGTATACTGCTATTAACATATCATTTTTTACATGTATTGATTCCCTTTTTTACTTTAAAACAAAACAAATCAGGTGGTAACCTTAAAAATCTTAAAATTCCAACTGATGTTTAAACTCAGTTCATATACAAGTCATCTCTTCAGCGTATATTACAGTGTATATTCTGCAGTATACCTGATATATATATATATATATATATCAGGTTGAAATTGACAGGTCGAACAGTTTACGTCAGTGCATGGCATGCATTGAGAAATTGTGTAAAGTACACATGCAGGGATAAAACATCATCCTTTAAGGCGTCTTACACTTCAAGGAAAAGAACTCTTGCAAAACCAAAGTAGCACGAGGCTAAAGAAATGCTAACATCAATCAGGCAATATTATATTTATTATATTTTTTATATTAAACTAATTTCTGTTTTAAATACCATTTTTCCTTACAGGGAATGATTTTGCTTGGTTTGTTTTCAACACATAGGAGGGGACCTGTGCAGTTGGGACGGCACTGATTGGAGAACGGTGTGGAAAAAAACAATATGATTAAAAGCAATTCAAACTCTATTGACAAATAATTTAAAAACTATACATTTTCTTATTATATTATGTAGATACAATATTAAGCATCAGCTTGTCAGTTAGCTCTAAACGTTTTGAAATACTTCAGTGATTGCTCATTAAAGAGAACCTGAGACGAGACGAGGTAGATTAACAGAGTTGCAGTGAGGTCATGTGATTGTAAAATACAGTTGGTCATTCTCTGTGCAAGCAAGCAGGCGACCCAAACATGTCTGTGATGGGATAAACGGCATGCCATGCAAAGCTAAGTGATGTTTTTTTTTTTGTTGTTGTTCTAGTGCTTTAACGTGAATTCATGTTCCTCTTAGCAAGCATTCTGTTATTCAATCAGGTTTAGAGTACGGACAGGATGCAAGATGATCAGCTCATCTGCTCCTCCTCGATGCCGCAAGCTTTCTTGATGTCCCCCGGGTGTTCGAAGACTGCTTGGACGAACTGGCTGAACAGGCGCTCCATGTAGTTCTCGCCGCGTGGAAACAAACCCTGGAGGAAGGCTATGTGTCCGCCGTGGGCCGTCAACAAAAGAGCGACGTTAGGCAGGCTCTGGACAATGGTCAGGGGAAAAGCTGTGAGGGCAGAAAACACATTATAAACAGTCAGACAATCCAAACATCAGATAGAAGACAGGGAGACTGAAACATATGCCATAACATAGAAGAACACAATAAACAAAACTACCATGACAACTAAAATTAGGAATATAAAAATGAGACTACCAGGTAACCAAAGACTAAGGCCGATTTCAGACCCACAGCTCAGTTGTCTTTGTAGACTCAACAACGCCAACGCTATCTCCGTCTTCTCCTGTCGCCCACTCACCGTGCTGCGGGGAGAAAGGGTCGTCAGCAGCATTGAGACACAAGATGGGTACTGCTGTGTTGGGGAGTTTTTTGCCTGGGCTGGCATCGCGGTAGTAGTCCGTACAAGATTTATAACCAAACAGCAAAGAGGTGAAGCGTTCGTCAAACTCCCGGATAGTACGCGCCTAGAAAGAGAGGGAGGAAAACAGGATGAGTGGAGGGAAGGCAATCACACATACGGGAAGATTAGAAACTATGACAGAGACGTAAAGAACGGGGCCATACCTTCAGCACATAATCAACATCCACTACTTTCTCCAGAATCTTCCTGTGCCTGTGAGAAACAGATTTTTAAAAAGAAACTGGAATCAACAACGCCAAATTTTGTAAAGCTAAATTCAGAACCACTTGTCTGACCTGTTGACAGCCCGACACAGGCCGCTTGTGAGGTATTTGTTGAAGAGCAGACAGTTGAGCGGTTCCTCCATGGAGGCGGTGGACTTCTGCGCATCCCAGGGGACAGAGATGGTAAGACCCGCCACCATCCCTGACTCTTGGCGCTTACGGGCCAAGTAGTTTAATAATAACATGCTGCATGTGGTGTACGAAAAGGACAAAACAGGAAAAGATGACAACATTTTTTTTTTTTTTTTTTTAAATTGGTAAGGTAATTAAAGGAAAGCGATAGAAAGGAAACAAAGATAAATTTGACCCATTTCTCAGAGAAAAATGCAAGCCAAAAGAAACCCTTACACCAACTCACCCTCCCAAAGACACACCAGCACCAAGCACAGGGGCGTGTGGGTAGAGTCCTTTGACATGGTGCACGACACACTCAAGATCTGAGGTATTGGCTGCGCAGTAGGTGACAGGCGTCTGAAGCAGGCAGGAGGGCAGAGGAGGAGGGTTACGTGCCTTTTGTCTCTTAACTTTTCGTTTTAAAAGGAGAAAGGCTGATCTTTTTCTTACTGTCAGCAAGTCAACAGTGCCTTAGTCCATCTCTCAATACTTTCTGACTTCCCTACCCTGTTTGGGTTGTCAGATATACAGTATATAGTTATTAGAATGTTTTTTAAACTCATTAATTTCTCAAAGTAATTTCCTAGAACAGCAGAGCACTGCAGTTTTTAGATGTATATTATGTATATCAGGTATTTGTTAAGATTCATTGTCATTTTTGGGAAAATACAGCATATCTTTAGCCTTATCCTTTAATAAGCCTGACATAGCTTTCCAAATCTATATTTTTTATTTTGCACAGTTATAAAACTGTCATTTTATAATGTTTAATTGCACACGGCAAGAGGCAGATTTTGGGTAAAAGAGCCAGTAGTTCCTGACATCTAAAAGACTTCTTCCTGCATATTGGCAGAAATGGGTCAACCTAATGAACACCTTTCATATTAGGAGAGCATCTCTACTGTCAGTCCCGCACTTCAGTTTGTTGAAATGAACAAAGGAAAAGGGAAAGTTCACAGTCTTACATGACAGGACTATAATTCATTAAGTAATCATTGTACTTACAAGCAACTCTTCCCCTCCAAACCCTCTGTTGTTGAAGACGACACATCTAGGAGAGAACATGTGTATGAAAACAGCTTCAGCAACAACTGAGCTACCTTTCTTCTCAAGTATAAAATCAAAGTAAGAAAACATTCTACAGTGATAGACTGATTTACTTAAATGAATGAATTGGCGAGGAACATGTACTGACCTGTAGCCGTGGCGGCTGGCCTGGCTAATAGCGTGGAGCACGTAGGACTGTTGACTGTTCCCCGTCAGGCCAGGGAGGATCAGCACTGTGGGGCGAGTAGAGGATTCTGGGTAGGCCGTACTGGCCTGATTGTCCACCCAGTCCAGAGAAATCTGACCACCGTCAACCGTACGGATGAGCTCACTGTGAGATGAAGCAAGAAGAGAGGACAGTACGCCCAGGACAATCATGCAGATGATAAAAAAAGATAAAAAGATGACTGTGTCAGCCAGCAAGAGGAACATAATAGAAGGTTTTTCCTACTTGCGATAAGTGACGGGAGGTCTGGACTTGATGAGGGCACAGACCAGGGTTTGAAGCCGGCCTCCCCAGCACCACGGAGTGGGACTGAAGCTCTCAGCCACCACAGGACAGTGCTTGTGGAGGAACAGACTGAAAGCCTCGCTACAAACCAGGGCCGGTGTCTGAGAGGAAAAGAGGTTTGGAAACAGAGGCGCTGTTAAATTAACAACCTGCGACAGACGAGAATGCATGTAAAACAAGACGGGTGAGGGGGAGAGGTATGGAGTTTCAAAAACATGTGTGATGTAGCGAAGAGTACAGCGTTCTGCAAAACAACTACTAACATGTAGACTACGACATATATAAAACATACAATGTGGTGTTATTCTTACCATACACTGAACGTGATAAGTGCTGAAAGAATTAGTTGATTAACTGATTAATTGACACACACAAAATATTGATAATCGAAATAATCATTTCAAGTCATTTACAGTCTGTTTTATATCATTGTAAATTGAATATCTTTGGGTTTGGGGACTGTTGAACACCTGGAGTTTTGGGAAACTGTGATGAGCTTTTTTCACTGTTTTTTATAGACTGAATAATAGATTAGTTGGAAAAAAAGAATCAGCAGATAAATCAATAATTACCATTACTGGTAACACTTTATTTAATCTCCCCTATTGAGCTTTTTTAAGCAGTAAATTTAAACACACTGTAACGTAGTTGTAAGCAAATATTAAGTATTTCTGAATATTTGTCAACAATGAAAACTCCTTTGAAGGATCCATAACTTGTGTATAAACAGCTGAATGAAGTGAATGCTAGATAACACTGTATATAACTAACAAAATTATATTAGATTACATACACAAAGCATTTAATTACAGGTACAATTCAGGTGGTTTGTTATAAATAAAAACATATTATTATATATGATTACAACTATGTTATATGACCTTATCAAGCATTCATTATCATTTTATATACCTGTTATGAATGCTTTGTATGATGGGTTATAGTTGTTGACAAATACATTTATTAAAAAAAATGTAAAATGTCTGCTTATGTCTACATTATAGCATGTTTTATCTATTCATTTTCAGATGCTGCTTATAAATGATAAATAAGGGTTGTCATAATTAAGTGTTACCAAATAATCATTAGTTACAGACTAAATTATAAAGGATCAAGTACACTGCCATACAAATTATACATTACTATGATATATGTAATTTTTCATTTTGAAGACAGTGCAAACACCCAGAAAAAGGGGGGTGAGAAATAGGAAAAAATGGACTAAAATAAAATGAAGTTGAATAGGATAAGATAAAAAAAAAATATTGAATTAAATAAGAAAAATGAAATAAAACAGAATAAAGTGGATGTTGCTGTGGTTCAGTTTAACCTTGACCGCAGAGACTGACCTGGCTCTTGCGGCCCCACAGATAGTACAGTGCGGCCGTGAGGGAGCAGAGGAGCACCGTGTAAGGTCTGGAAACACACTCCCAACATGTTCTCCATAGCTCCAAATGTGACAACAGCATGGCAACGATCTGTGTAGCTACAATAAAAAGCTAACCTGGTAACCTGACGTGATGAAAATGACTAACCGACACAACGGAACAGACAACTGACAGAGAGACTTGTAGTTCATTCCCGGCGGCAACCTGCCTTCATCACCACCGTTTAGCGTTACGGATGAGATCTACAGACGCTCCGATACTCCCGGTGGTCCCATCGGCTCGGACAGACGGTGATAAACAGCAGATATCCACCTCCGAGCTCTTATCTCTCAGGTGTGTTTCTCCGGGACAGAAGCGGAGCTGCCGCTTCCTGGTTGTCAGATGACAACCGCAGATCGTGTTGTAGCACCGTACTTCACGGTATCACTTACATCACAGTTAACGATAATACTGACTCCCTCAGCTATTATTCACTCCTCTTCTGTTACACTGCTGTACAGAACACCACGGGAGGCTTTTAAGGACATGTACGTATCACTCTTCTCAGTTTATGGAACCGTTAAATACACTTCATCAAAACTCTTCTTCTACTATTCTTTTTAAACCCTCTCTTCAATTTGCCCACTACGGCAAGCAACGTAGGTCACAAAGAACATGCCTCTCAATATTGTTTTCCATTTACTGCCTTACAGTGTGTTTATAGGGGAGCTGCAATGTCAAAGTCTGCCGCATGACACGGTCTGTAAATACAGTCTATGGTCCGCCCTCCCCATCACAGACAGACTCTGCTGCTACAAATATGCAGCTTATCAGGTGCATTACTGCCACCTTGTGCTTAGGAGTGTGGAGCACAGGCTATGAATCCTGTCTGTTCGATAAAATCAGAGAATCTTCTGCTGCATGTACCATTTGACACGTTCATTATTGCCTTTATATCAAAAATCCTGTCTTTCAGACTTTTTTTTTTTTTAAATTTCATCCTTTCTCTTCTGTAGTTTTTATGGCTGGCCTTATGGCTGGACTCATAAATGCATGATACTCCTCTGCTATCATTGTCAGACAGGCATGTCTTTTGGGGAAACTCCCTGCAGATTAATATGGTCTAGAGCAACCATTTTAATAATTGATTAATTACTCACTGTAAGTCATTTTTCATGCAGAAAATGCCCCAAAAGTCTGGGCCCAGCTTCTCAAATGTGAAGATTTGCTGCTTTTCTGAAAACTTTTTTTTGGTTTTGGACTTTTGACAAGACAAAACAATTGGAACAAGAATTTGTAATGGCCATTTATCCCTATATTATTTATATTTTATAGAACAACCAATAACTGATTAATTGAAAAAATAATCAGAAGATTAATCAATAATGACAATAATTTTTAGTTGCAGTCCTATATTTCTCTTTATTCACTAGCTTCACTTCATTTAGGCTGTCAGTAAGTATACTATAGGCTACATGCTATAAGCTTTTTTGAGGGTTTAAACTATGTACAAGGACATACATGAGGGGGTTGCATTTCCCTCAGTAGCCTTATCTTTTCAAACAATACCTAAATGTATGGAGCAAGTTCCTACTGATACTAGTATTAGTCCTAAACCAAATAATGGATTTTGAGGCCAATACCAATAGGGTTATTTTCAAAAGTTTGAAAAATCAAATATATCAGCCGATATTATTTTAACATAAACACACAAGTATGTTTTTTAAGTATCCGCAATTATTAATTAAGAATTTTGACTGAGATGTGTACTAGGCAGGGCATTTTACAGTTTACAGTTGAAATATATTGCCTCTGGTGGACAAACTGCGCAAAGACACTGTTTCTAAATTAGCATTTCTGTACTGCAAATTCTTGCTACTACTAATAGCAAGAATACTAATACATGAATACAACATATATTTGCGTTAAGATAAAACCAGCCAATGTATCAGTCAGGCTCTAGTTCTTAGTAAGTCTTTCATCATTTTGATTATATGTGCTATTAGGCCATGGAATTTTGGATTTTCTATAAAAGCCATTATATTCACTTATTTTTTGCATTATTGTGTCCAGTATTTCTTTTTTCATAAAGCTACATATTATTGCATGTTACTTCTTCTTATAAGATCAGTGACCTATTCTAAACTTAATTATTGTGTCTCTCATTGCGCACTAAGTCTCAGACAAAGTCTCAGTTAGGAGTGATGGGATCCGATTCTTTCATGAAGCCCAAAATTGTGTTTAAGACTTATTAAATGAGTGTCTCCTGAATATCCTACACAGTGTGTGAACACTTTAATTTGTGCCTAACAGATCTCAAATATTTTCAATGAAAAATACTGTCAACACTGTTGTACCTGGAAATGGAGGCAGAGTGAGCACTCCTTCCTTCCTTTAAATCTCAGGTATGAAGCACCATGCAGCCTCTCAGAAGTGCTGCCTCTGGCTCTGTACTATACATACATGAGTAAATTTCTTACACTATAATTAACTCCTCATCTGCTATGTTAAAACACACAGGGCAAATACTAAATAGGTCCACATGACACATAAAGCATGTAAACTGAAGTTTCACATGGAGTCTCACTCAGAAAGTCACATTTGTACCTTTTTAATTATCATTGACTTGCTTTTATTACTGTCTTTTAACTTGACTTGTGAATTGAATCAAATTGAACTGGATTATTACTCAATTCACTCTGCAATGGTTAAAAAGATTAAATAGATAAATGGCTGCTCAGTATTTTCTCAACTTTAAGCATGAAAACCTTTCTACTCTTTCAAATGAACAAGTTTAGCTTTAGCTGGAAAAAATATGTTGACTGAAAAAAACTAAACCTGGAGATGAACACAGCAATTTATTTAGTTTAATAATGAAGCAAACACAGAAGGTTTTGTTTCACCATGTTGTGCAGTTTATTCCTTGATGATTACCTGAAATCTCAAGCCAATTCTGTCCTTAAAGTGCAGTCTTCATTTTAAATGTATCTTGACTGACTTCACTTGTCAACTGTCTGCAGCCAGGACTCATTTTATCTAGTTGAGTGGGATTCCTGTAACCACCTCTGACTCAATACCACATTCATTGTTTCCACGCTTGATCTTGAAGAAACCTTAAATGGGAACACATGAGAACATGATTTGAGACCAACTCTTCTTGACCATATCATTCTCATTTTTTATCAAGAAACATGACGTTGTCCAGTGTTAATCTCTTTTAATGTGGTACCTTTGTCTCCCCAGTCACTGTTCCAGGAGTTTGCAGCCAGCCAGTAAGGCGTCCCGTTCTCCTCCCCCCAACCCAGGATTTTGATGGCATGACCACCCAGCATGTCCCCAGTTACATGATGGTACACACCTGTAGCAACATAAAATACACAGCTCAAAACCTTCATTGACAACAGTGTTGTTTTTTCAAATTTTAACGTGTTTACCACAGATTTTCAAGATTTGAGAAATCTGAGAACTCACAAGACAATTGAAGAAAGAAAACAAATAACATTGGAAATGACTGACTGACTGACTGTGAGGCTGTATTTAGGCACAGCAGTAGTTTGAGCTAAATGTTAATGTTGGCATGCTAACATACTCACAACGGCAATGCTAACATGCTGATATCAAAGAGATGGTATAATGTTTACCATGTTCAATATTTTACTTTAGCATGTTAGCATTCTAACATTTACTAATTAGCACAAAACACAATGTACAGCTGAGGCTGATGGGAAAGCCCTGAGTTTTGCAGGTATTTGTACTGTAGTACTGGGTATATTGACATTTTGACCTGATGATGGCACTAGAGGAAAAGTCAGTGAGTCACCAAAGTGATTACAATTCATCCTGAAGGGGGCATGTGGGTACAAAATTTCATGGCAATTCATGGACCAAAGTGGTGAACCGACTGACTGACATTGCCATTAGCATGGCTAATAAATGTTACTCAAAATTTACTTTTCTTACTTTTCTTTAATTTCTTCTTTCTTGTGAAATACTGAATACTTTTATCTCTTTAGTACTGTACAAATCCTTGAAATGAAATGATCAGTATAAAGTATATAAGCCTCACCAGTCTTGTACAGCAGAAAATCTGCATAGACAGAGAAAGCTGCCTCCACAGGCCCATTCTTGTACAGCTCTGTCATGATCTGCTCCTGCTGGGACGGGACGGCATAGGTCCGTCTACCTGAAGAGGGAGACACAGAAAACAATCACAGAAACAAGACAAGACACAACACAAAAAGCTGCTGTGGGGAAGAACTCAAAGTACCAAAGTGTTTGTCCTTCTGATAGGATGGTGAGTATCCATCATTGCATTGCTCCACACACTTCGGAGTCTCCTGTTCGCCTTGACACGGAGGACGAGTCCCGTTCACATGATGTTCACAGGGAGCGATGGTGTAGGGCCTGCAACCTGCACACACAGTCACTATAAATGACTTTACTCCCCAAAAAACAGCAAAAACTGAATCCAACTCACACTTGTGATGAACTTACCTATGTTGGAGTTATACAGGCCTCCTGTCACGAGCCCTTTCTTTGCCCAGAATTCCCAAGCAACAGAGGGAAACCCACCAAAACAGCTGCAACCACATGCATATACATTACCCTCACTGCCTCCTAAATGCCCATGTCTTTCTCAGTTCATGTGTCAAATTGGTGGAGTACCAACTCTTTACCGGCTAAATGTAACATTAATACACACACACACTGACCTAGTTAACACTGAGACTCACCCCATGCCACATTCATTACAACAGGATAGCAGATCTTCAGCTGAGATCTCCAAAGAGATCTTGCCACCACTGTGGATACATAATCTGTCAGATATCGCCTCAGCTGCCCCGAAGGCCTGTGAATGTCAAAGAAGGAACATTGGTTGGAGAACATGGTGGTTCTAAAATTCATTTAATTTAGCTTTGTGTTTCCCTAAACTCACGCAATCTACTCTAATGTGTATTGTGTCTCTTACCCAGCAGGACCCACAGGAGCCCTGGTCTCTGATCTGCTGGATTGTGGGACAGTTGGGCCACTGCTGGCGCGGGTCGAAGCTGTCTGGAAGCTTTATGCCTTCAACATTGTGGAGCCTGAATCAGAGAGGATGGTCAATGAGCACTGCAGATAAGAAGATCCTGCTGATTGTCACCTGATTGGGCATGTGAGAGACTGCACATAAACGCATAAATACACACCTCATGCATGGTGTGTAGTGCACTGTGGTTTAAACTTACACCTCTGGCAGCTTGGGTCCATTCAGTATTGTGCCACACAGTCCTTTCACATAGCTCATATCAACGTTATGAAAGTTCTGCCCGGCCTGGAGCAAAAGTAGAGGAGTTAGAATCAGAGATTGGGAAGGTGCCTCTTAGTTAACATTATGAAAACTACATAGGGTGATTAAGATGGTCTCACCGTCCAGGTGGTGTTGGCCTTGTTTATAAAGTCGACCATCTCCGAGGAGAGAGGAGGCAGGTGAGGCCGAGCCCAGGTGACGGAGAGCGTCACAGTTACACAGAGGAGGACCAGTGGACGCATCCTGCAAAACTGACTACAGTCAGTGAGCCATCTATAAAGTGGTCACCTACAGTAGACTGCAACATGTCCATCACTCCACAAAAGGAAGACGGCTGCTAATGTTAAACATTCGCCTCAACATTGTTGCTGTAATCACACAGTTCAGTTCACATCTTGTTCATTCTTCTTAAAATGTTGAAATGATTTTATCCTACATTTCCTCATTGCTGTAACATCTGAATTAAACAAATATAGTTTAAAACAAGCACAGAAAAATCTTATTAAAACAAAGTGCCTGTAAAGAGATCATTTAAATTGATAACAATTGAATAAAAGGGTAAAACAAACTAGCAGATTCTGGTTTACCTGTGTTGTTGTCGCTTCAGTTGATGTTTCTACTGTATCTCACACTAAACAGAGCGCCAGTCCTCTCACTTCTTTCTGTCCTTTTTACAAGCCACAAGTGATGGAATCACGTCTGTTTAACAAATGCATTGTCAGTATTTATCTCATGTGACTTTCAGAGGTTTCAAAGGTTGACAGGTGCTCTTAAAAGTACAGTATGATGGCAACATGTTAGGAAGCGATGATAACTGGAAGATGTGCATTTTTACCTTTTACTTCATGAATCATTCCTTTTCTTAATTTTATGTATGACTTCGTTCATGTTCACAAATATAACCAACCCAAAGAACAAAGCACATCATATTATATGAATATTGAACCTGTGCTTTAAAATATAAGAAGGTAATTTTACAGTCTGGAATCCATAAAATCCTCCGCTGATGTTCAAAGTTTAACCCATTTAAAGTAACAGGCTGTAAACCAAAAAACATGGCTGCACAGTTAACTTTCAGATTGTTTATTTCCTTAGTTCAAATATGTACAAATCAAAATTTCACATTACATAGCAATGTTTGTAGCTCTCCTTTGGTTCTGTTCAAGGTTACTATGTGCTAGCCTTTCTACTCACCAAAGCTGTGTTAAGGACACTTAGCTAGCAGTCTCAATATGCATGTCTCTGACATCAAATGTGTCAGAAATTACATTTATTCAATATATTTTCTCTTTCTTATTAATTCAAACAGTCCATGTCAAATAAAACTACCTTGGAATTGCACCATTCTTTCCTTTTTCAACTTTTCAATGTATACAGAGTGAAAAAAGACAGAAAAGTGTTGACACAAAGCGCAACAGTGAGTGGATTCCGTCCACATTATTAATGCTAATACACAGTGCAAATGCTGTAAAGTGCACTGTTGTAACAGTTCCTTTATTTGAGTGTTTTTACCTATAGAAACATGACAAGTGGAATATTAAGCTAGCTTTGACTTGACATGAAAAAATATGAAAACTAAGATTCGAGACAAAAGCTTAATGAAGTTTCGTGACTGTGTTCCCCAAAAATCCTAAAATGGGCAGTTTTGTGTTTTTTGCATTTCAACATTTTAGCCCACTTAAACTGAGAAAATTAAACTATTAATTTCAGCCCTAAAAATATTCAAATATACTGTATAATTTCCCTCAATTCAAACAAAATGTTTAAAACAAATCAATCAAAAAAAGAAAGAAAAACTTTATCAACATAAACATCAAACAACAAAACGCCCTGAATTGTTTCAATGTGTCATTTATGCTGGTGAATATACCCACACAAAAACTGTGTGTAAATAATTTATCCAGTTCCAGGATGGACTACAACAAATCACTTTCAAAGGAACTATTATGTGACCAGCCTGCTACCAGCGACCCTCCATAATCTAGAGTTAATATATCCATTGTCCTGCGGCGGCCATAATAAGGAGGGCAAATGGGGGGGAGAAGTGCTTCAGATTCCTCCAGTCAGAGGAGAACTGGACATCCAGAGAAGCCGAGGGGTTTTCTTAGTCTGTGGGCCCCAGGAAAGGTGAGGCTGAAGAGGTTCACTGTCCCTGCATGTCGCTGGTGCCCTGCGCCTGTGCTGCAGTGGTGCTGAGGTACTGCCAACTGAGAGCGGCGAGTAGCATGGCAGCAGACAGGTACATGGGCGACAGGTGGTGGGTCCTGGAGGGGAGGCTGGACTGTGACAGGGCGGACTTCTCACGGATTAGCGCCAGGATGTGCAGGGTCTTGTCCCGTGACGGGTCAGTGAGGGAGACCTTCTGTAGAATCTGCAGGCGGAGAAAACAAGGTTGATTGCGTTAAAGTGCACCAATATGATGGCAGTGAGACAGCAAACACAAAAACACACTTACCTCCTGGCTGTACTGGGTGATGATGGTC
Source organism: Scomberomorus guttatus (assembly GCA_038419695.1). Lineage (NCBI taxonomy): Eukaryota > Metazoa > Chordata > Actinopteri > Scombriformes > Scombridae > Scomberomorus > Scomberomorus guttatus. The sequence continues at coordinate 15,238,170 of CM076462.1, forward strand.
TGCACAGCTCTCATGTTGGTGGCTTCCATCATGAGTGTGACAGCCTGTCCCTTTCGGATTTTTACTACTCCCTGGAACACCATGGGGTTGTTGTAGCACGTTGATAGTGTCGCTATTGCCATCACCTGGTCAACAGAGAAATAACATGGTAAAGTGGCAGAAAAATGAAAGAAATTAATTATTGATAGACAGTTATGTTGAGTAATTTTTCAAGCAAAAATGCCAAATATCTGCTTTATATCACTGTAAATTGAAAATTTTCAAGCTTTGGACTGTGGGTCTGACAAGATGTCACAATGGGCTTAACTTTTTTAACATTTTATAGAAGATAAAATTACTAATCTAAAAACAGATTGCCCTCCTTAAAAATTAACCTAAAGGTAACACACAGAGCATAAAACAGCACACCAAAAATCTGTGTCTATACCTGCGGAATGGCACAGAAATTGAAGACGCTCTGGTTGCGCAGGCGGGACAGGTAGGCGATGACATCTGGGACGTGGCGCAGAGCATCAGTGACCAGCAGGTTGAGACAGGACAAAGCCGACTCCAACTTCTCTGGCTGTGCCAAGTCCTCCAGGCGACCTGCAAACTGGCTCCACGCCTGCACGGAGACAGAGAAGAGACATTTACACACATCATCACACAATCTATGTAAGACTGATATGTTCGACAGAGTTGTCCATACTAGACGTCATAGGAGTATTTTCTTTAACTATCATACTGCATACCTGTGGGCTCAGGTCAGACACGCAGACAAAACAAACTCACTCATACCAGAACACGTTCCTACCTCTTGCGGCCAGAAGGCACGTCCCTCTTGTGTGTCCTCCAGATAGTCTCGGATGATGTTGGTCTTCTGGAGGAACAGTCCCATGGAGTTGGCCAGCTCGGTGTCGCGCCCCACTTCGGGGTCCTCGAGCTGGGACGCAGAGAAGAGGCGAGACAGTCCGATGCCGACCAGCCCTGCCACATAGTGGCAATACTGCACCGAGGAAAATAAAGACAACATGGCATGAGCTTTCACAGTCATACTATGACATGGAGGAAGCAATAAAAATACTTCGAAAACAGTTGCTCCTGTAAGTCAAGGAGCAGTATTCTGTATAGCTAAATTTAACCACTTAACGAATTGTCTGTTGGATATCTGCTCTAATTGGCTAGTTTACTTATTTATGTCTAAAGCTACAGCCAGTATAGGCTGCCTAAACCTGTTTGTCTAACAGATTTAAGTAATTCGTCACTCAATTGTTATGTTTCCGAACATAACGGTGACACAAAGCTAACATTCACCTGGTCCCACTCCTTCATGGATCCCACTTTCTTCTCCAGGAATTCGGCCATTCCTACTCCCATACGGTGGCAGATATCTGAGATGACGTCTCTGTACTCGTGAGCGAGGTTTCTGAACTCCAGTGATATCTGAATTATAAGGACACACGCAGATTATAGTCACTGACTCATCACAGCCTTTTATCTGAGTGACAAAGGTTTTATTCTGCTTTTCAGTCTCATTCCATCATAGAAATTAGACAACTAACTTGTGAACTAAACATTGAAAATCAATATAGTATTTTACTGTGTATGCCTGACTATCTACTGACCGTGGGGAAATCCTCCAGAACCTGCCGGTCTTTCTCCTGGCTCTCGCTGAAGGACCACTCGTCCTGGTACAGGTAGGTGTGGAAATCATTCAGCATGGGCACCTTCTTGTCCAGAGGGATGCTCATGTCGTCCTCCACTGTGTCCAGCGCCCGCAGCACCAGGTAGAAAATACAGACTGCATGTCTGGATCGTGGAGACACGGGAGAGGAGATGAGAGGATTAAAACATGACTCAGTGTGAAAGCTGACTGAAAAGTTGCTTTGTCGCTGATTTACAAAGTGGCAAAAAACAGCATGTGTGTCAAGGAGGGCTCCGCAGATCTGGTTAGGCTATATTTAGAGGATTCCCTTTGAGATATATAAAGTACGCACGCCGACTAAATATGTGTCTTTACAAACAGCTGTCATTTCTCTACTGACAGTTGTGACTTGAACAGTGGTCTTAAATTGTACACACAGCAGCAGCAGGCTGCCCTGTCTAATCAACAGAGACTAGAATCCTCCAATAAAAGAAGTAAACTAATACAGTGAAGATGTACAACTGATGTGTGTTTGAATTGTTTTGACTCGGTCCTTAAAAAGGCTCGGGTCAGCCATGGACTGCAGTTCATTTTGCTGTATTGAGAAAGTTGGCTGTGGTTGAACTGATAAGGTGTCTATTCCTTGTGGGTTTTGGTGCATAGTTTATATATATATACATATAGTTCATTCATTCTGAGAGCCTGACACACAAACATATGCCATCTATTTTTAAAGCCATGCATTGAAGCTGCAAATCTGTCTGCTGTCAGACTTTACTGCAGCTCCACAGGAAATATCTCCACGTGATATTACACCATGTGTGCAATTGTGAAAGTTTTTTTTTTTCCTAATGAGACTAATGCAGGCTAGTCTAGTCCAGTGGTTCCCAACCTTTTTGGCCTGTGACCCCTTAAAATAAAGCAAAGTCGACCATCGGTTAATCGTTTTGTCCATAAAATGTCAGAAAATGGTGAAAGATATCTGTTAAAGTTTCCCACATCTTCAAATGTCTGGTTTTGTCTGACTAACAGCCCAAAACCCAAAGATATTCTGTTTTTTCATCATGTTTGACAAAGAAAAGCAATGAATCATCACATTTGAGAAGCTGAAACTAGCTTTTTTTTTTTTTTTACATTTTTACTTAAAAACTGACCAAAACTATTTTAAGTTGCTGATTAATCTTCTGTTGATCGACTAATCAATTTATTGACTCATGTTGCAGCTCTAGAAAGAGGATTGTTTTATTTGAATAACTTTTAGAGGCTTGAGGAGGTAAAATACAGAAATCCACAAGAAATAAAGCAAAAATTAGAAGAAAGCCTGAAAAATAAAAATCACAATTTCGTGTCCAAAATATGTTTTTTTCCCCCATTGATTTATCCAGCAACCCCCAGGTTGGGAACCACTGGTCTAGTCAATGCTGCTGACTGTAGTTTAAATTAAATTTATGTCAAGGACCCCTAAACTGACACAAATTAGACCACAGAGCTCCATTTAATAAGATTTTTGCTTTTAGATGTTTAATTACAGAAAGTGTATGAAACCCATGACCAAAATAGTCAGACATCCTGTTATTGTGTTACTTATGGATGGAATTATAGCGAAAATAAATTATTCCCCTTTTTGCTGGGGACCCCCTGGAACCCTCCCAAGGACCCTTGGTGGTCCCCGGGCCCCACCTTGAGAACCACTGGTTTAAATGTCCATGTCCATGTGTTTGTATTTACCACATTAAATAGTTCTCTTCCACAGAGAAGTGCTACGGGGAGGGAAGAGCTACTCCAGCCAACGCCCCTGAGTTGTGCACTTTATGAAAGCAACATGCCTGCAGACACACCCCTCACCTGGAGCGACACAAACTTAGCCAGGCTGCAGCTTTACTCACCTTAACTCCCCGTCCAGCGCCTGAATCACAGCTGCAAAACTTCGGCTGGTTTGGTTCAGGTAAAGGTAGCAGGTCCGCAGGCTGTCGGTCATGGACTCCTGGCAGGAGAGACAGACGAAGGCCGTGTTTTGGTAGAAGCCTGCGGGTCTGAGGGCGCTGGAGGGTCGGGCGGCCTCCTGCAGGCCCCGCTCCCCCAGCCTCCAGCTCGGCAGGAGGGACCGTGCAGTGGACCCCGAGCCCCGCGGCGCCACCGAGAGAGAGCGCTTGAACACGGACAGAGAGACTGGACACTTGCAGCAAGCTCCGGCCATACGAAAAGACGCCCCGCAGCACCAGCGACCCCGCGGCTATAAAGCGACGCAGTCCATTTGGACGCCACAGCTGCTGGAGGAGAAGCTGCAAACACGCAGTCCATGTAGAGGACAAGCGAGCTGAGGGGTCGAGCGAGGTGAAAAAAAAAACTTCGGGGAGGACGTTGAGGAGAGCACGAGCTCAAAGAAGCGCGCCGCTGATCTGCGAACAGCGCGTGCAGACTGTGTGGGGTGAGCGTGCTGTGTGCAGACTGCTTGCAGATCTGCTGTTTCTATGACACAACACCGTGCACAGGCACTCCGCCCACCTCCACCCAAAACAAGACCGTCGCGTTTCACAATCTGCGTGTTGCAGGGAAATCTGGCTGCTAAACGTTTGCACATGAAACTTGTTACAAGGTTCATTCGCGCACCAAAGCGAAGCCAGAGGGTCTTAAAATGGGAAACACATGAGCCTATGAACAGATATATATCTGCAAATGTTTATTCGCTAAATTTAGCATCGTAATGATTACACATGCACATACATATTGCATTGAAAAATACTACCATCTGTTTATTCTTAAGACTGGTATTAATATAGAACAACAAATCATACTGTGTCAAAAAGAAGAAGCAAGCTGTTTAGGGAAGTTTGCTGCGAATGAGAGCGGTGTCTGCTGACATCTGGTGGGAGAAGTGGGAAGGACAGCTGGATGTATGGGTGGAGAAGCCTACAGGTGTTACAGCAAAATCTGTGACCTGACCTCACATAAACTGTGACGCTAGAGCAGTGGTGGGATAAATCTGGCCCTCCAGTAAAAACAATTGGCCCCTGAAGAAAACCTGAACTGTTCACTTTCGTAGTTTCAGTAAATAGTAAATCTACTATTACATCTGTAGCTGGTAGTGTAACACAGAGGTAAAGTTGCTTTAATTCTGTTGGTCCTCACTTACTAATGGGGGAAAATTACATTTCCCGTTGGATACAGTCCTAAAAGAAACAGTTTCATCTATCAATTATATTCTTTAATTAATTTGAACAACAATGTCAAAACAGGCCCCTGGTTCAATCTAATTGCTGCTCCTACTTGATCGTGTTTGAACCAGGAACCAGACTACTTTTGCATGACAGTTTAGCAGTGTTGGGGAGTAACTAGCAACATGTAACAGGTAATTAAATTACAATTAAATTGTAATCTGTTACAGTTACTGAGAAAAAATGTCATTAAATTACAGTTACTAATCAAAATGTTGGTGATTATAAAGTGGTTACATCCCAATATATTCTTTTTGGTAAAAAAGCTTATATGTAGATTATAACATTCATTTTGTTGCTTTGCATCTTTTCTTTTTGTTAAAATCAATATTTCAGAAGCTCTGCAAAGATTTTTGTTGATTTTAAATCTGAACTTCAGAATTCTCTGTAAATAAAAAAAAGAGATATTGAAAAAGAGTCATTCAGGAGTAACCAGCCCTATTGATAGTTCACCACTCAGCATGGAGCTGAAAGCGGACTTGGTTACATTTATCCTTTACTGCAGTCAGTTTGTTGTTTGTGATCTACATACTTGTGATTTTGTTTTGGTGGCTGTGCTTTAAAATCAAAGCACCTCCATCATAACTCAAGTTATATTGAAGAACTTTTCATAAAAGTTTGACAGTAATCAGTGTTGAGTGCTGTTGTGAGCTTTACACTGCCTGGTTAGACACTTGTTTAACAGCTACTACCAATATAAGGAGCAAGATGCACCTCTGCAAAGCTGCCTGGTTTGCATTTGACACTGTGGTAGTAGCACTTACAATATGTAGTTAGTCTGTCACTGTGACACTAAATCTAAAGCAATAATTTACATAACATTTGAGCAACAGATGTGTGACAACAAGCCGTCTACTTGTGGAGAACTGCCTAATCTTATATACATGTTTGCAGAATGTCATATACAGGCCTATCCAACACTGTCACGATTAACAAACAATGGCATTTTCTTGTATTAAAAGTGAGATGCATGCATTATATAGGCTAATTATTGGCCAGTTCTGCCAATCAAAAGGCCTATGGAGGACTTGCTGCCAGTTTCCTGCTGCAGGCTCTGTCTGCAGCAGGGTCACATTGGTGTTAAAACAGTGGGATTAGCCGTCAAACATGCGCACAGCATCTCTCCCTGCTGCTGAACCCTACAAGCTCATTATGTAACCTAAATCCCAAGTCAATGGTCATCTCTGGCCGTGTGTGTGAGCCAGCGACACATGAGTGAGCGCCGATAATTTGACAGTCCAATTAGCTGACTCTGTTTCCATCGACTCATTAAGGAGCTAAACGGAGCACCATATAGGTCAATCCATCACGGTGCAGGCCGTGTACACTATAAGCATACGGGGACCTACTTGTTAATTGGCCTATGTGGGTTTGCCGTGGGAAGTCGGTCTGCTGACGCTGTCAAATGCGGAACTTCGTGTGCTACTCGATCCATGCGGCAAATGTGCAAACGCAACCATGTCATCAATGTCCACGTGACAAGTTTATTTCTGTATATGTTCTCGAAAAGGAAATGTTTACTCACATAATCCAATTTTGGCATGACGGCTCTGCATCCCCCCATTTTAAACCTGAACAGGTTGAATATCTCTTCCGGGTGGCCCAGTGACTTCAGGATGTCCATGTTGCTTCAAGGTGCTCAGCTGTTGTTCTGTAAACCCGCCGAGATGTTCCCCATCCAAACGATGCTTCGCCGAGATGCAGCAGCAGCAGCAGCAGCAGCAGCAGCAGCACCGTAAACAGAATATTGGTTTCAATCACCAGCCTCGTCAGATCGAGCGACGCCTCTGATTGGCTGGCGAGTCATGGGCATAGCGGGGAGCGTCCAATGAGCGTCCAGAGCGTCTGGTGTGATGCCCCGCCTCAGCGGACTGTCAGAGCAGAGCGGCTTCTGATTGGCTCTTTATTTATCCGAGAGGGAAAACATACCTGCTCAATGAAATTATGTAATCCTATAACAATGATACCTGTTGGGTGCCTCCACTGGGCAACATGTGTAATACACAATTAAGAAAAATATGTTTTAATTAACTTGGAAAAGTCATTTTATTGGTCAGGTATGTATTTATCCTTTTATGCTTTTTGGACTGACTGTGAAGTATAGTGTAACTTTTTTTTAAAGCGACACAAATTAAGGTTACAGCTGTTATTATTATTATATATCCAATCCTATGTGGCATATAAATAATTCATATGAATGGCACTGTCAATTTCTAAATTATAAGATAAGAAATGTATTGATCCCTGCATGTAAATGTAAGTGTCATAGTATCAGAAGTAGAAGGACAGGCGCATACTATAGATAGGTTACTTTAAAAAAAAAAAAACTTAAATACATTATGAGGATCTATTAAAAAAATGAAGCACAAAAAAGAAAAAGGTACTAAATACTAACTGTATTGAGACAAAAACAGTCAAAAAGTGAGGAGACAAGGATGTTGCAATGGAAAATTGAATGTAAAATTATATTATTTGCCTGTTTGAACTATATTTTATGAGTTAAACTGACCTTAACTGATACACATTGTGGAGTAAAGCCTGCTGAGTTTGAGCTGAGCTGCTTCCTTGCCAAGTATCCCGTCAGTAAGTCAGCCGAGGACACCCAAGATCCACAATATCCAAGCATGGACAGGAGCATACTCAACAATGCAGGTCATAACAATATACAGGCAAACACACACAAAAAAGGTGACAGAGTGTGTTTTAAACAAAAAAACTGAATTAAACTCACTGATTAAAATATGTGGCTGCACATATTCAAAGTTATCAATTAAGTCGATAAAACTGGAATTCTGGATGCTTTTCTAAATACTCAAAAACTAGTTTCATAACAGACAGACAAAATTTTTTTTGGTAGGTTATTTCTTTGTTGTAACAATGCTTCTTGGCAATAAATCTTATACCGTTGGAAAGCCTGTTTATTTCACTTTTAAATGGTGCCACATTTGTAAGGAACATGCATTTGTGGGATGAGCAGCAGAGCTGAGTATGCGGGTTGCGTCCATGAAAAATTTGCCAAATCTTCTCTGCCAATGCCAAACAGCTTATTCTGGCATTGACTTGTTTGGTGTTTGGTGGATTGGATGATTGAAGTTTGAAGAAACAAGCAGAATCTGGACTCATCACTGAACATAACGTTCCTCCACATGTTCAGGTTCAAGTGCACGTGTTGCTGACACCAGCGCAAACGAGAACGGTGAAGGGCAGTCATGGCAGGCCTCCCGGCAGCCCTGTGAGACCGGAGATTGGCTGCGTGCAGTCTGTTCCGGATTGTCTGGGCAGAGAGCCGTCGGCCATATTGTCCTGCAAACCTTGACTGCAAATCTGTAGAAGACAGCCTACGGTACCTAAGTGCTGACAGGGTGAGGAAACGGTGTTCTTGGGGTGTCGTCTTCTTGGGGCGCCCACTTCGCGGCCTGTCTCTGACATCCCCCGTTATATGGAACTTGGCCTTCACTTTGATGAGATGAGATGGTACTAGGGCTCACTCCAAATAATGCCGCAACTTGGTTTTGCGGAACACCAGCTTGAAGTTGCCCTATTGCACGGGCCCTATCCAGATCAGTCAAACGTGGCATGCCGATTCTTGGAGCAGATACGTACTGACCACTGTAGCAGGGCCCATGCTCACAGGTGCAGCACCTGGGGGTACCAGAAGCTCAAAACAAGCGTCAATAGCAACAGCAAAATAAGCTGTTTGGCAATGGCAGAGAAGATTTGGCAAATTTTTCATGGGCACAACCCACATACTCAGCTCTGCTGCTCATCCCACAAATGCATGTTCCTTACAAATGTGGCACCATTTAAAAGGGAAATAAACAGGCTTTCCAACAGTATAAGATTTATTGCCAAGGAGCATTGTTACAACAAAGAAATAATCTACCAAACACAAATTTCCTTACTTTTTGTGCTAGGTTTAGATCAGAAAAAAGACCTTTCTAATAGGTCACAGCAGACATTTTGACTTGTAGTATAAGCACACGTGTTACTAATAACATTAAAGGACAGGTTCACAATTTTTCAAGTCTGTCTTAAAAAATGATGAGGTGACCAAATGAACAATGAAACATGTTTTACTTGCTGTAATTCACCCTGTTCATGCTGGCCATTAAGAGATCCCTTCATAATGCACTTACAATGTAAGTGATCGGGGACAAAACCCACAGCCCCCCTCCCTTCTGTGCCAAAGTGTATTTAAAAGTTTACTTGAAGCTAATGTGAAGCTTCGATGCTCATATGGGCACCTGACTGTTGTTCTAAAGCAGACTTGGAAAAAATGTGAACCTATCCTTTAACAATGGCTCAAGTGTTGAGCCAGGATGTACAGTATAATCCCAGGACACTGAACCTGTTGTGGCATTGCACTTTAAAGCACATTGGCCTCAGCCTCAAGCCGCAGTAGTTGCGTGTTGGTCACGATATGACATTTTTTGTAATGTTAAAGTGTATCATGGCCATGGCCATTGGCCATGATGGCAGACTACCAGGTGATGACAAAGTGTCATTTCCTTTTTTAGGAGAACAAAGAAACACACACAATCCTGTCATCCATGATCTCTCTCTCTCTCTCTCTCTCTGTCTCTCTGTCTCTCTTTCTTTCACGCTGATGCACACAGACAAAATGTCACACTGATGTTGGATTTTGCACTTTAATTGCATGGTAATACTGAACATGTTTTTCCGGCTGATATTGATTCTGTGTTGAAACACTGTAATATTTCAGTTCCTACACAACCACAACCTGACGCACAGATAAGCTACTGTGTCAGAAACACCCAGATCCAGTCTAACATGTTATTCTGCAAGTTTTTGTTTCAAGCAACAGTCTCCTGATATTTGTTTACCGGTCTCTACATATTCACCTCCAGTCACCTCACAGAAATCTTTCTCACTTTATCATAAAATCTCCTTCACAGTGTCACAGTATTACAAGCATACATGTCATGACAGATCATAGAATGTTGGTTAACCACGTGAAACACTGGATGTTAACCCAGGACAAATTGTGTTAATTATAATTAAATAGGTTTTGCTCAAGGTGACACAGCTGTGAACTGCAGCCAAACTTCGGCACAGTGTGTGTGTCATGTGTGTGGGAACAATATGGCCCATAAATTAAACCTCATTTCATTTCCAAACTTGAAAAAAGAGGCACAGAGGATGCCATAAAACAGTTGATGACACACACACACATACACACACACAGACACACACACAGTGTGGCTTGGCTGGGTTAGGCAATACATAAATACTGTGCAGGTGTGGTTATTACCTATATGGCCGTGAGCATTACCATATTAAGGAGCTCAGTGCTGACAGTCACAAACCCTCAAGGAGTTATCTGAGAGTCCAGCAGTTCGACTGGTTTGTCAAAGCTGTCTCTCTTACAATCAGGGATCACTGAGCTGCAACTACCAAGAGAAAGCAGGAGTACAATCTTTAATTTTGATTATTCCTGAACTACCAGGGGTGAGGAGTCTGGATAAAACCATGTGAGTAAAGTTTGTTTTTACTTTGAGAAAACCCTGAAAGAGAGGCTGAGGAAAGTTTCCATGTCTCAAAATATGTGTTTAACTTTGTTTCCTTTGACATTTTTGTTTGCAGAAATAGCTGAAGGCGTTACACAGGCTTTTACATTAATTTTAACCAAACCATTAACTGGTGTCATCCCCTGATATTAGGTCATAGATGTCCTCTGAGCCCTAAAGTAATTGAAATTAACAGCCACTGGACACAAATTACTCTGTGTTTGTTTTCATTCAGGTTGAGCCGTAAACGGCCTCTGTTTGATGGGTGTGAGAAGCAGCTGAACTCAAAGAAATGTTTGGCCAGTCTGAAAACGCCGCTGGACAGATATCAGAGCGACAGGTCAAACAAAGCCACACAGCATGCCAGACTGAGGTAAGTACTGACTGAATTATTATATGTTCATGTAGACAGTGGAAATGCATTAAACAACGTGTTGTAGCAGGAGGATGACAGGTTTATTTATCTGGATTGTTTTAGGTCAGAGAGGATATTTCAGGTATCACATTTTCGGTTCCTGTTTCATGCTAACGATACTGTTATTGTACAGCTTCTTGGAAAAAAACAGTGCAGTAAATGTGAGAGTTACAGTATGTTTGGTATGTCATATATGACATGCTTCATATATCATTATCTTTGACAAATGCACTGTATTATTTTCCTTACAAAAACTCCATACTTTTCATATGTAATGCCAGCTGTTCAAAAATATATATTTCAACCCTATAAATATGTTTATAGAGCATTTTACATAAATAGATTGCATTTTACATCACTTTGGATTAGATTAACATTGCATTTTCACATATTTGTCAGTCAGTGGGCTCAAATCAATCTGCAAATGTTTTTTGAAGACGTGTTCTTTGAAACCAGATTTGTAAAGAAACCTGCATGTATTCTGATGTAAGCATGATTTGCATTACACAAGTCAGGAAAATTAATTTATGATCACCCTGGTTTGTTCATTGATGATACAGATGTATAATTGAATTGAAGAATTGTCAACAAATTTTAATTTTGTATTTGTATATTTACGTACTAGATGACTTGTACCATTTTCTACCAAAGTTTGAACAGTTTTAGTTATTTCACATAACTAACGTAACTTTTATGAGAGCTATTTTTGCTGGTTTGAAGTGGACGGGGCTCAGGTGGAGAAATGGGATGTCACAAGTCACAAGTCTAGATTTACACCAATCAGGATTTAGAAATATTTGAAACCAGGTTTTTTTTTGTTTTTTGTTTACTTTTTTTGATACAGGGCAAACCACTGTCACCCCTGCACATGTGAATCCCGTGCAAAAAGAGGGACCGAACAACTGACTGACACAAAGAGCTTCTTTGAGCAGATATCATGCTGGGCTGACACACAAAACTCTGGGAAGAAAGTATTAGAGAGTCTCAAGTTCAGACAAGCCAACAGTGAAATTTTCCTCAATGAATCAGTCAACAAGAGATTTTTGGAGTTCCACCACGACATCTCTGAGGAGTGCGGTGCCAAAGATAAGCAACATTCATGGGCAGTTATTGAGAAACGGGAGGAGATTGTCATGTATGGACCATATTATCCGAACTACAACAACGGAAAACACAGCGAAGACACTATCATCAAACAAACCCAGGAACTTCTGGATTCAGAGGCTGTCTCGGAAGACTGGAAGGTGTATGTTTTCACCATGAACAGCCCGTGTTTGGCTAGAAACACTGAGCCATGCATGTTGAGCTTGGTGCAGAAGGCTCAGAAGTGGTGGAGTGTGTATGGAGTGAAGACTCATATTGGTTATGTGAGATGCTGGGGCTTCAAAGGAACCAAAGAAAATCTCTTCCGGGGTATCAACTACAGACAAGTGGATTGTATAGATCAGACTGAGGACCACGAGAGCTACGTTAAAGCAGCTGAAGAGAGTTCTGATCTTAATGCTTTATGTGAGAATCTGTATTCTGCTGTTAAACACCTCCTGAGGTCTGAGAACTTGAGTTTCCCCTTGATAACCTCCGTGCAGGGGCAGGACTGGAAGAGTTACTTTAAAAGTATGAGCAGTATTTATGAATGCAAACCAGAAGACGAGAAAAAAGTCTTGACACAGGAGGCGAACACCATGATTGAAGCTGCTCAAGTTCTGCTTTCAGAAAAAAGTGGAAGTTTCAGGGATTATTTAGAAAAAGGACAGGCATTTGCACTTCATTACGCTTTTAGCTCACAAGTATCCGACGCCACTCAGGATCAAATGAGACTCACGTTTCAGCAGTGCTGGAGGGAGATGGTACAGGATAAATATGCCGAGTACATCAGGGAGACGCTGACTGAGGACTTCAATCAATGTACTGTGGAGCTTTTTATCAAAGATATTGTAAAGTTCACAAAAGATTTTTTTCAAATTGGAAGAATACAGTTCTCAGAGGAAGATTCAAAAGCTCAACAAGTCTTTCGGTAACTTTGGCAAGATCATTAGGAAGTTAGTTTAAAGGAGACATATAATGCACATTTCCAGGTTTATAGTTATATTCTGGGTCTCTACTGGAATGTCTTTGCATGATTTACAGTTTTAAAAACTCCTTATTAAACTCATACTGGCCCTTTATGCAGCACCTCAGTTCAGCCTGTGTCTGAAACAGGCCGTTTTGGCTCCTGTCTCTTTAAGCCCCCTTCCCAATGAGCCAGCATTACCACATGTATGATAATTATCATTTTTGTATAATAATTTTGCCCTCTGTATGATGTACGGCCGCTAACGCTAAAAGTCCCATAATGTATGATCATTTGATAATTTTGTGACACTTAGTAGTTGTAATCAGTCTAGGCTATCTCATTGTAATTAATTTCCCGACAGGATCAGGATAGTAAAACGTGTGTGTGACTACCCCATTCCACGCATGATATAACTGTACAGAAATTTTTATTTATTTTTTTTTAAACAATGTGGCTAGATTTGTAGGCAGTGTCAAAAAGTCACTCATCTCAATAAATATGTGTTTTCTAAAAAAAAAAACACATTCACACCCATTTGTTCTCTTGGTTATGACTCACATACGATAATTTTCCTCAAAAATCTGGTATGATACTTTAACATTTCCCATCTGGCAGCACTACGATGAGCCCACTCTGTTCTGATTGGCCAGCTCTCGGAAGCTGCCCCTCGGCAGATATACGCCGGCTGCGAAGGCTACGTCAACAAACCATGAAACAAACTATAGCAGTGGGATTTCACTACTTTTTCTCATTATTTACCAAAAATGTCAAGTTCTCAAATACTGCACATCCGTAGATGTTTGAGCTGGAATACGATCTGAAATATGAGAGTGGACAAAGCAAACAACATATGGAGAAACCTTAGCAACAACCTTAGCAACAAAGACTATGGAATGGACATTTATGGGCATGCGCGACGAGCCGATCAGCTCGTTGGCAAGGTAGAAAAAAATGTTGCAAACTAACTAACTAACTAAGCGTTCAGAGCAGGCTGAAGCCTGGGCTTATGACTTGCAGGGAGCATTTCTGCATATGTTAACCTCAAGTTTTAGAAATTTGACCATGAATAACATAAATATCTGACATCATAACAGTATATAAATAACAGAAAATCACAAAAAAGTCCCCTTTAAGACAAAATATTTCACAAATTTGAGGTGGAATGAATGACAACAATCCACAAACCATTTCATCATACATATTTGCATTCTGTCACAATGCTTCGTCTTTATTGGTTTTGCTCAGTAGAGCTACAGGTACACACAGAGGACCGGTTTCACTGAGAAAGTCCACATGCGTGCATCCGCCTCTCACTGTGTCCTCTGTGTTTACTTACAATATATCACAAATGGTGTATTATACAATTATACTGGAGTGGAGTTTTTTTTTACATATATGTTCATATATTTGTTATGTTGATAATTACATGTGAAGGTATCCCAATTTTACATGTCGCCCCCATGCTTGTCACAAGCATATTAAAGCATTAAGTATTGCTAAAATACTGTACAGTCATACAGAACTCCTTCATACAGTTAATCAAACAACTTTCAGCTAATAGATGACATTCAGATGACAATGTTGTTTGGGGTTGTGCCTGTAATAATAAATACTTGCAGGATTTTTTGAAGTTGCCAGAGAAAGTCAGCCCTTCTTGTGCATGCAAGTCTACACTTGTGTCAGCAGAGGGAGCTGTGTGCCAGTTCATCCACATCACATTCATCATGTGAAACTTTTGCTGCATAGGTAGTTAATCATGTATTTTTTTTTCTATCAAATATATGTCAATATTGACATTTGTTTGTTTCTTTCTTTCAAAGACACACACACACACACACACAGTGAAAACTGTACCGGAAACAACAGGCCACCAGAGAGTGGTTGCTATTGCACTGGGTTAGTGTTTTTTACTGGAGGCCGTAGCACCAGAGTTGTGGAGTGATGGATGTCTTAAGCAAGTCTCTGAGTTTGTCTTCGTAGAGTTAGACGCACTTCTACTTTAAAACTCACGGGTATCAAAATACATGACGATACCTGACTATAGTCAGTGATTGCCAATCAAGTTTGTATATTTAAAGGGTCAGCTCACCCAAATCACAAAGAAAGTTCTTATTTACCTCCAATGATTATCTCACCATACAGATAGTTTGGGTTTTATTTATTTTGAAACATCTGCTGTGTCGACTTCTGCTGCCTCACCCATTACAAACTGAATAGTAACATGCCTTATCAGAAACAGGTTTTGTGTGTGTGTGTGCATGTGTGTGTGTGAACTGACCCTATAAGTAGACTTGCTCCAACACCTCCATGGTGCTACCTTTGACATAAAGGTTTCTTGTTATGATTTTTCACGTTATATCTGTGCTTTTTTTTACCTTGGCGATTTGTCCGTAATGATATGCAAATCATTAAAATGAAGAAAAGACAAATATATTGAAATAGAAATAAATTCAGGGAAATAAAGTCTGGCCAGTACTGTTATATGTTAGAAGCACTTAACGATCCCGCACTGACTGGTAAAACAGGTGAGAGTGACAAAAAAGTTCCCTTTTTTTTACCTGTTTTTCATATCAACAGTTCATGGATGGACGGATGGTTCTTATCACAATGCTTCTCTTTAATGATCCTCCATTCAGTCCTCTATTGCTCTGATTCTACACGCAGTATCTCAGCGCTGTAAAAGATCTACATTTCTGTTGTGGCGTCCACATTTCTGTCCCAGAGCGTTGCACTGAAGGCACTGTAGGAGTCCCTCAGGAGAGCTTATACGATACACTTCAGATAGGTCGGTTTTGAGATGCTGGGTCTGCAGGTCTTCTAAGCCAAGATTAAGTTGTTCCAGGGTTCAGCTTTGGAGCCAGAAGACCCGCTGTGGCCTCCAGGGGACATCTTGAGAGGAATGGCCCCTCCTTGAACTGCCATGTAGGCCGGCAGGGCTGAGATCTGGACAGGCGCAGAAGGAGATGGTGAGAAAACCGCTACGTCTGAGAGATATTATCCTTTAAAACTGAATTAACTTAAAGGCAAGACAATAAAAATGAACTCATATTTAGGAATCACATCCACATAAAAAAGAACTGTCTCACAAAACATGCCCTCTATCCAGGTGTCTTACCTGTGTGTGCGCACTGTGGTGTGTGTACAAGCTGTGAGTCTCCGGCTCTGTCTTTATCTGGCGAGGCTCGTCTGTGGTGGTGGTGGGGGCGCGGGGAGTGCTGCTTGGTGTTACTGGAGTCCCCTCACTGCCTGGAGTCCCTGTGGTGCACAGAGCTGATGTTATCACACTGCTCCTGCTTTGTTCACCGTAGATTGAAAAATGACGGAGTGCCCAAAGTCACCTCTATATCTATTTTATATGTTATTTGTTAGATTTTTTTACTGAATATAAATGTCTTTGCATGTTTTGAAAGCTGAACCAAGGCAAATTCTTTGTATTTCTATACTTGTCAAATAAATGATCTTTGAATCCTTGAATCCTTATGCATGGGAATCAGAAGTCTTTGGGATTGTGAAGGTAATTATCTACATAATTGCAATATCACAGAAAATCTATGTGTGCATGTCTGTCATACATACGTTGCTTTTGTTTACAATCTAAGTTATGGTGACTTCTATACAGATGGAAACAACACAATAAAATATCACTCACAAAGAAAAAGTCTTAGCCATGCCCCTGTTTATGTACTGTAATATCTATATCTACATATATAAACAAATATGAGCAAATGTGGTTTGGAAGCTGACCAGTTTGGGACTTGTTGAGGTTCTTGGGTTTGCGTTTGCGGGTCTGGATCCCCTCTTTCTTCATAGCCAGGGGTCGTGGGACCTGTCAAGACATCAAGACAAAGGAATCGGTCAAACAGCAGATTCAAGCAGGATCCGTGTAACACTCGGAGATGCAAAAATGTTAATGAGGTGAGATTCAGTTCAGCACAAAGATGTGCAAAGGAAAAAGGATATGGTACAAAAAATAGATATTAAGTCTCCTGCCTTAAGGCATTCTCTACATTTTTTCATACATTTCTAAAAGTGCTATTTTAAAAAACACTCTTTTTATTTCCCTCAAGCTTCAGCCTCAAAGTTACATTATTTCTAAATGTCTACCAGTGTGAGAAAAAGTTAGTCTGTGATTTTTTATTGATATCTTCTCATTTGGACTCTCCGGGTGTATTTTTATTCGCATGGCATGATGTCAGCTTGATTCAAATATGTCAGCTCAGCTTTAAGCTCAATTAAAATCATATACAAGCATTCTGAAGGATCAAAGATGTACTTTTTCTCTTTGTCTCTCTTACCCCGTGGAGTTTCATGTAAAGGCCGCAGGCGTTGCAGACCGGCTCCCCCTCTGCGTTTCGTCGCCACAGGGTGGTGGTGGTGGTGTGACAGTTGGTGCAGGACAGGCCCACCCTCCTCGAAGCAGACTGCAGCGTATAAAACATGTCAGATTTATCAGTTGAAAGAAGAGAAGAAGAGAGGAAGGAAATTTCTCTTTTCAAGTAATCATTTATTGAACACTTCACTGTACGGCACATGTTAAATGACAGAAGTAGAGTAAAAAGTGCTCTGGTGACACCCACCAGTCGTCTTTGGGGTTTGATAAGAGGTCTGTTGATGCCGTTCATCTTGTGGTACAGTCCGCAGGCATTACACAGGTAGTGGCCCGTACCATCCCGCCTCCAAAGAGGGGTCGACATCGCCCCACAGTTCACACACTCTCGCCCCTCAGCAAAGTCATCAAACAGATCTGGTGAAGGATGACAAAGAAAGAAATAAGTCAGAAGCCAAACATCATGTTTCATGCATCTGAAGTGTTTTTTTTTTTTCTTTTTCCTCAAGCTTGATCGGGTTGAAACAGCATTTTTTCTGCTGTCATGTAGAATCTGTAACTCCACTTGGGTGTATTTTATCTTTTGCTATTCCTTTCCGATACACACAAAAAGCAAAGCAGGTCCGCTTGATATTACAAGCCCAAACCAAGAACATTTCTGTGATTCTTAAAGAGATGTACTTCCAGCTGGACGTACGCCACAAAAAATTCTTTCCATCCTCTCTGATAAACAGTTTCCTGCACTGTCAAACCCTGACAGATTATCAAATGCAGTGGCATTTCCACACCAGCAGGAGGTGCAGGATGCGGTCTGTAACAGGCCCCCACAACAGCAGCCTGGAATCCCTCCTTATCTCACAGCTCCTCCTGGAGATAAAGAGCCGGCTGGAAATAGAGACGGAATAGAGCTCCATCATTTTCAAATAGAGACTCTGTGTCTATCACATCTGTCTTTTTCTTTCAGATTGCATGACATCTGATGAGTGTAATCTTCGCTCTCATCTGGCACATAACAGAGTATCTCCAAAGAACCACTTGGCCGCTCACAGGAAGAAGACATCAATCTGTGGTGTAGAAACAACAGCTTTTTTTTTTCTCTTCATTTAGCTGTGATAGCAACAGCACAGGTTACGCTAGTTGCTTGCAAATTCAGGGTGTGCTGAGTTATAAGTCATGTTGTGTTTTTAACTTTCCTGTCCATAATTACTTTTCTTCAGATATAAATCTGGCCTCCATCTGTGCCCCCTCCCCTCCTTCGCTGCAGGGTTTAGCTGGAATGGCAGGCGATGCATATGCAGGCCTCCTCCAAGGCTGAGAGCAAAACAGACACAGCAGGGCGAGCTAGCCTTGAGCCAGGCAGCAACTGTAGCCAACACAACGCAACAACACAAGACAATACACAAACGAAATGCTGCCTTATCTGCGTCTATCTAAATGGAGGTTTTTTTTTTTTTTTCCGTTGTATGAATGTCAGTGTGTGTCTTTATCTCTGCACGGTTTAAAAACACCCCGCACCAATGCTTTAGGAGGGCAAAGGTTAAAATGGAAAAAAAAAATGCTCAGTTGACTGTGATATATGTGAAGACGTGTCTTTCTGTACAGGTTTTAAAATGCTGTTTAAATAATGTTTTTTTAATGGTCACAGTTAATAAGGGAATATAGTGGCAACACTTAAAAGGAACCAAGTTCATTTTCTTAACTGTAACTTACTGTGATGCCTCCATTACAGCAGTGATGGCTGTAATTACTTCAGATATTGACATTTTACATGCAACACCTACAGTACAATACACTTACAGCATTTTGTGTTGCAGTTACCTACTGTAGACCTTTTTTTATGTTGACAGAAACTGCAGTTCAGATGGCATTACATTTCTTTCAAACCACATTTAATGTTGAAAATTAACATATAAACATAATTTATATGAGACAGGGTTTCAACTTTTATATTATCTTATACTGTTATAATCCATTAATAAGGCAGGCAGAGGCCTTTGTTCCTTTAAAGAGAGGAAAAACATGTTTAACTTTCATTTCTTATATATAATATCAGTGTGATAATGCAGCTTTATTTGTGTAGAAACTAAAGTGATGAAATTATTTTTAAAAAAAGACTCTTGTAGTTGGAGGAACAGTTTTGGTGTTTACAAAAAATAATTTTCCAATTTGAGTTTGATTACATTTAAGAAAGAATTATAAGATAAACTAAAGAAAAGCTAAGTGATACATGTTAGTTTTTTTTTTTTTTTAATACTATGAATATGTTTTAAAAACTGTTTTTCAACCCAAAGTAATTGTGATGTCTCTGGAAAAATTAAGACATATATAAAACTCAATATTTGTTTAATAGTAAAAATGATTTTTAAAGATGTTTTAAACAGTTTAAGCTATTTAGTAAATGTAATATAACATCACTGAGCACAGTTTGTTTGATAATTATTAACAGAGTAATTTAATTATCAGACAATGAAGTTTCACTCCTCCCATTCACCAGCAGAACAATAGTGACTCAGATTTAATTTAATTTGATGTGATTCTCAAACAAAGAGACGAGGCCTGTTGCTGGAACACAAACGCATTTTCTTCAATCTGTGAACAAAAGCAGCTGCTGAACAGTTTCACAGATTTAGTGAGTTGAGTGTGATTGTGATCAGATGAAGAGGTCAGAGCTGATCAATGCTCTCATCTCTTACATTAGATGGTCTTTTTCTCTTTCTTCATCAAACGGTTGGAGGGGTGGAGGGCCTTGTTAGACGGCTGTTTGGAGAATCACCACACAAACTATTCTAGGTCACATGCTTATTAATGAACACTGGTTGATGTTTGAAAATGGGGAAGTGATTAGCTGTTAACCAACTGTTAATTTGATTTTTTTTTTAAACATACTAACAATAAGTCATGTGTCAGAATGATCCAACCCATCAGATTAGGTTATAAGTGATATGATACTGAATTGGGAATATAATCAAATATACTTGACTATAAAGATGAAATGTAGCTGCCAGCTGTACAGAAAATATATATAATGGAGAAAAACAAATAAAATCAACACAAAACTACACGTTGCACATCGCAGCTGTTGGAAAACTGACAACCTAAGCAAAATCAATGTATTGTGAAATCTCTGTGATCCATATATCGTCCAGAGTACAGCCGCAACCTGCAGCTATAGGCCGAAATTCACATCCAGCACAGCCACCTGCCAGAGTTAAGCTTCACCTGCAGGTCACAGCTGCTCCAAACTCACATGTATGTGTGTATAATAAAGAAATGTGATTCTAAAATTGAAAAAGGATGAACTGTTTTCAATAAAATAAATGTTAGTGGGATTCCCCCATATACACTTTAAATCAGATATAATCTAATCTCATCCGTGAGGCCACAGTTAAACACAACTCATTAACCATAATCCCCATAAACTGTTATCAATTCAGGTTCAGTTAAATATTAATATCCATCCCTCTATTGGTGTTTGATTTGTAATATATATACATATATATAGATATATATATATATATATACAAAACATGTTTATTACAACTCAGTTATATGTTTGGTAGTTGTCTGACTTGGTGTGGCTGTTAAAAACATAATCTCCATATTTAATCTGGCCTGTTGGTTTATTTTTATTCATGATTTTATGATGGTTTTCTGATCATAAAATATGGTTTTAAAAGCCTCCTAAAATAGAAATGTGTGATGTAGATCAAGTGTTTTTTTTTTCAGATGAATTCTAACTTTAGACATGAATTTCATTGGGGGGTTTTATGTTGCTTTGACGTGTAAAATGTCAGGAGACACTTGGAATAACAGCGAATGAAATATACCAAAAACGTGTGATAATTGCAATGTATAATTGTAATTATAATGCAGCAAAAGTGTGTGTGAAACGTTGTGCATTTTATATTTTATAACTTTCGTGAAAATACATTTGTGAAATAGAAAAAAAAAACAACAAATCAAAATAAATAGATCAAACGTAACAAGCAGGTTTTAACCCGTTTGGCAGTGACTCGCTGCGTCTGTGGAGAATTTATGCAAAATCATTGATTTATCTCACGTGGCAGAAAGTTCATTAGTGTTGATGAAGCTCTGCGTTTGTGTGTAGTTTAAATAAAATGGGATAAATCTAAAAGAAAAAAACCTGCTCGTCCTGTTTCATTTAAATTTGAGGTTCATTTTCGTTCAGCAGAAATTTGATAAATGAATAATCCCAAAGTTTAAACTTCCCTCATAACTCTCGGGCGCTTTTTGATTCGTTTTACTGCAGGATTTATCTTCTTTATTAAGGATTGATCTGTGTGAAATATTAATCACGTATTGTGTTTATTTAATTGTTACTTTTTGAAATATTATCACTCATTTTTCGATCAGTGACAATTATCTTCTGTTGATTAATATTGTTTACACTGCGAGTTTATCTCTGCAATGTGCAGCCCGAGTTAGCAGGCCAGCATTTTTTAATGTATTTAGAAACAGCATTTCAGTAATGAGAGAGTAAGATATGCATGTTAACATGTGCTCAGCAGGACTCAAAATTATTTTTATTTAATTTAATTTATTTTTTTTTCAAGATATAGCTAATTCAGCAAAAAGTTCCCAATTTTTCATTGAGGCCCTGGAACATGTAGCTGTGTTCATTAACTAGACTTTATCCTCATGAATCCTTGTCAAAGCATCATGTTATTTATGAAGCACATCTGCATCTTTCTTTCCAAGAGGTGACTGAAGTTGACCAATATGGAAAATATTTACTTCTAGAGCTTGTACACAAGAAATATCTCAATGCAAAGATTAGAAATTATATATTGTAGCCTAATTTGATCTTTCTCTTGCTCACCGATATTTGGGTGCCGTGTTGTGCCCGTGGGAGCGCCAGTTTGGAGACCGTGCAGGACTGGGCTGTCAAAGGGGGACGCCGGCCACGTTCCGCCCACGTTCGGGCTCATGTAAGCCGGGTAGGGGCTGTGGTACGACCCGCTGAGACCCCGGGCGCCGTAGTGCTCCCTCCCGTTTGCAGAGATGTTTAGCGGGCTGGTGTAAGAGGCTGCAGTCTCCCTGGCCGCGGCCACCCCGGAGGATAGAGGCGGGCTGGTGGAGAAGGTGAAGCGCGGAGACACCGGGGAGTGGTTGTACGAGGGCACCGACTCTGCGCCCGGCTGCGCCCAGGCGGAGTGGCTCGACACGGGGCTGCTCTGCTGCGACGCACCGGGCGCCTGCAGGTAAGGCAGCGCCGGGATCATGGGGGTGACGACCCGGGTAGTTGGCACATAAACCGGAGAGGCGCCCGCCGAGGCGTTGTGGAGAAATCCGGCCTCATAGGAGGGGGGTCCGTGGTTGGTTGTCATTATGCCCTGGTACATATCCTCTCCGTGAAGCTGCACATCCGTGTTGATAGAAGGAATAACGATAATATGGATGCACTTACGCACAGATTTGCTGAGTATTAACGCAAAAAAAAGAAAATGCGTGGTTTAATAGATCCGTAAAGCTCTCCTGTCCTCACAGAAACACAAACCTGCTCTTCAGTCAACCAAAGCAACCGAAACATTCATAAAATTAAGAATAAACCTAGAGACATGAGAGAGAAGAGGAGGAGTGAGAGACTATACCTTGTGATCAAGATCCCAGCTGTTAACATCTCTCTCTCTCTCTCTCTCTCTCTCTCTCTCTCTCTCTCTCTCTCTGATCACTGATCAGAGGGAGAGATCTGATTTAATAGCAATAGCTTTTCAATAGTTTTATTTGATTATTTGATTATTTTTATTATTTTATGTATATTTATATTTATATTATTTCATTTACTGAATAGTGATTTCAAATAATTATGTTTTATCTGCCATGGATCAGATAAAACGCAATTTCTGTCTGTTTTGTTTCTGTAAAATAGATTTCAAAAGTCATTTTAATCGGAAAAAAATCTATTAATCTCTAGGCTACTTAAATAAAACCATTAAAATATTCTGTCTGTGTGTTTGCGTTAGACAGACACTGAATTTAATAAATCAGTATCGAATACAAATGCTTATAAAACGTAATGCATGCAGTGTAAATGCAATAATATTGAAACATCAAAATGACAGAAGTTTGTTTAGGTTTTGTCAGTTTCTTCTATGCAAATCATTCAATAAATCCAACTCCTGACCACTCGCCACTTTTCGTTAATCTAAAATTATCTAGACAGATAAAAAGCCAAAAAAAGCTTCTCAATTGTCCCTAAATGCTGATTGTTAGAAGGTGAATTATATAATTCATAATTCATAAGATCTTATCGACAGAATCACAATAGGCCTGATACTGTGGGCTATCTTGGTCGTAACTTTAGTTTATTTTCAGTGGTGTTTAAAGTTATAATATAGCTTTAGAAAAATCATATTTATATGTTAATGTGTGGTATTAATATTTGATGTGTGGTGTTGTAACTGAATTAAAACCCTAAAACATACACACACAAAAAAATACTGAAAAACGTAACAGCAGTGTTTGATGTGGAGCTTTGCAGGCTAAAGAATTGGTTATGAACAAAATTTCGATTATTCTGATAAGAAATCAAGATATATAGCTTATAAACGTGTTGTGCTCCTTATCATATCAATTAAGCTCGCACAATCTCATCAGTCAGTGCAAGTAAGTGAAAAGAATTCATCTAACCAATAAAGTTTATGGTTGGAAGAATTATACAAATTCTTCTTCTCAGGCATCTTACAGGAACATTAAAGCTACAAATATATATCAGCCTACGTGTGGCCTTCAGGGTCTCACAGGCCATCGATTCGTCTCCATTTCCTATTACATGACGTCTTGACTTCCATATTATGTTGGACGGGCTGTTTCATGTCTTCTAAGCGACATTAAGCTGTATTTTTTCCCCCTTTCTTATGACAAATATGAAGAATAGTGTTGTGGACGCTTGACGCACCTTCAGTCGGAAATCTCCGGCTGTTGTTGTCCTCACGAGGACAGATTTATATCTGTCATCAACGCCAGTCAATGTAAACACACGAGGCCATTTCATTGTGCAGCCACTTCCCACTGACAGCCTCTCACTGAATTATGTGACTCTGCACAGGCTGCCAATAAAGGCCCAGTGTGTGTGTGTGTGTGGGTGTGTTGTGTGTGTGTGTGTGTGTGTGTGTGTGTGTGTGTGTGCTGTGGGAGTTTTGCAGTTAATGTACAGTAGCCTAATAGATGGAACTAGTTGAACTTTATTATCCATAAAAAGACTTTTTTTTTAATGTAGCCTATCATCTAACGACTATTCATTCAATTTTCAAATTGATCAGTTTATTGTGATGCAAATCAGTGCAAACAAGACAGAAAAGTGATGCATTTGTTCATAAAAATAATACAGTTTGCATTGAATATTATGGAATATGTGATTTTTTTTTTCACAGCAGACATTTTGACTTAGTAGGAAAAGCACAGGTGTGACTAATAAACATTAACATTGGCTCTGGTGTATACAAGTGTCCCAGTAAGTCATGACAGTGTGACAGCATGCACAATACCAGGACCCTGAAACTGAAGCAGCTAAATGGAATTCAGCCATCATTAGTGTTATTATTTACACCTGTGCTTTTCCTACTGTTACATGTCAAAACATCTTCCGTGAAAAAGGCCTATTAATAAATGTTTTAATAGTTTTCTCCCGGCTGATACAGTATATACGCACAGGTGAAACTAATGGCAGTAATGATGACTCCATTCCATTTAAAGGAACGGGTTCACAATTTTTCAAATCTTTTTTAAAACACCCAAATGAACGTTGAGACATGTTTTGCTCGCTGTAATCATTCCTCCTGTTCGTACTGACCATTAGCAGATCCCCTTTCATAATGCGTTTACAATGTAAGTGATGGGGGCCAAAATCCACAGTCCTTGTTTTGAGCAAAAAAAAAAAAAAGTTTATCTGAAGATAATATAAGGCTTCAGCTGTCTGAGTTAGTAAAATAAAGTTGATATGTCCCAGTTTCAGTCTTCTTAGTAAAAAAAAAAAAAAAAAAAATCCTGTTTGTGTCTCGACAGACAGTGTTTCCCTTTTCAGCTGCAGTGGAAGGATCGTGACATAAAGAAGCAATCTGGCACTGAAATGACTTTGAAAGATACTGACGCTTCATATTATCTTCAAATACACTTTTAAATATATTTTTGCAGCACAGAAGGAGGGCTGTGGATTTTGTCCCCCACCACTTACATTGTAAGTGCATTATTACGAAATCTCTTAATGCTCAGTATGAACAGGAGGAATGATTACAGCAAGATTAACATGTGTCAGTGTTCATTTGGGCACCTGACTGTTGTTTTAGGACAGACTTGAAAAACTGGGAACCCGCCCTTTAAGTGTGACCAACCAACCATGCACATGAATGCAACCATCATCAATGGAGTTAATTACACCTGTGTTTTTCCTACTACTGTATTATATATCTATCTATATATCTATGAGTCTTTATTTCTGTTACACTTGGTAGGCTATACAGTATTGATTCTCTGCCCCCCTTCCCCCAGCCTCTCTTGTAAAAGTCAAGGCAAATAGAGCAATATTTCCTCAATGGAAATGGGGAACTGTCATCAATGTGTAACTGGAGGCTGATAATACAACCACCAATTGCTGGCTAATACTATTAAGGCGTGGGTCTGTTAGCCTGCGACAGCATAAAGAAGCAGCAAAGTCAGAGATGATTCATGCTTTTATGGTTCCTCTGAACGTATAGAAGTTCATCTGCGTTACATCTTGTTGGCGTGGAGAGATTTTCTGTTCCATTTACATGTTGTCCAAGAACAAGATAATGGGCAAGATAATCAGTCAGTTTTCAGCATTCAGCATAAAAAAAAAACAAACTTTGGCCTCATTCTTCTTTCAGATACAACACCCCGCCATCTAATCTGACCAAATATAGGGTGAGAAGTCGACAAAAATACCAAGAATTCAAACAGAGTTCATCCTCTTTTCTGTAATTGTACAGCACAGTGTGTGTTTTGATTTGTGTGTTTGTACATGCCAGGCTGTATCACTGACAGTGACAGAGGCCAGAGCCCAAAAACTCACAACTCTGAGTGTGTGTGTGTGTGTGTGTCTGTGTGTGAATACACATATAAAAAAGCCATGATTCTTTGCAACCGTGTGTGCTCTCTGTGTGTGTTTGCTTGTCAGTGTGTATGAATGAGAAGGTGTTGGGTGAGGGACAAGATAGAGATGCTGGTATGTGGCGGACAGCAGCAGACTGTGTGTGTATGAGAGTGTGTGTGTGTGTGTGTGTGTGTGTGTGTGTGTGTGTCTGAACCAGGCACCAGGAAAACTGTCCCCGTCTTGGCTGGGGCAGAGGCTCAATCATTTGGGGGTCGGTGACTTACTTTGGCCCTTCTTCCTTCCACACACAAGCGTGCGCACACACACACTGAGACTCATGGCTCCAGGAAGAAGACTTCAAATGGTGAGGCAGGAAAACACAGGAGGCAGAATACCCTGTCGATATGGGAAACACACACACACACACACACACACACACACACACACAAACACACACGTCACTCAATCGTACTTCTTGGTATCCCTCATCGGCATGCTGTTCTGCAAAGTAAGCAGAAAGTATTCTTCTTCTTTTTTTTTTCTTTTTTTTACAAAAGTCCTTTCATCCTCTCTGCATCTGTTCCTGCTGAGCTCATCTGTTTTTCTTGTTTTATCTGATCAGATTGATCATCATTGATCCACTCATGTGATAATGATAATGATAATGATGAAACAGTGCTAATCAATATGAACTCATTGTGTGTCAAATGGGCTCATAACGACCTTCGTGTGATCACTCTTGTCTTTTTTTTTGTTATTTCATTCAGTTTTTCTTGTTTGATAATTGATAGTTGATCAACCTTTACAGATTTTTCTAACTCTTTAACTTCACGGAACATTTTAAAAAAACTTCAAGAAAAAACTTTGCACACACATCACATAAGACTGTCATGTTAAAAGCTCAACATTTCCTTCATCAGTTACAGTAATTTGATAGGCTGCGTGTGTGTTTCTATTATCATAGTCATTAAACTAACTCCAGTTTATACTCTATAGCCTATATCCTGCAAAAACATCAACATTTTCATGTCAAATAGTCAAAGAGTGCCAGTCCTGTTATGTCAAATAATGGTGAAACTGTCGCCACACACATTTATTTCAGATTTAGCTTTAGGTTTTGGGGGAGTTAAAGGAATAATTTGGAGAAATATAGAGTGTTAGATAGTAATTCAACTTAGCATTAAAGACTGGAAACAGGGGAAAATCACCCTGCACTACCAAAAAAAATACAAAAAAAAATACACCTAGCAACACCTCTAAAGCTCACTTAGTAACTCAGTTATATTTTTTAATTTGTTAAATCCGTACACAAACATGTAAAAATGTCCCAAAATCTAAAACCATCAAGTTGTGGTTTTATGGGGAGTTTAGGGAACTACTTTTTTACCACCAGTGGATGGACACAGTGAAATGTGCAAAATGTTGAATTATTCCTGTGATGTTTGGTTGAAATATTTTCGTCAGGGGAAGAATAAGTCGTTTTGGTTCAGTTTAGGTTAAGTTAAGGTGTTTGGTCAGGGTTTCACTTTAATGTGTGTGTGTATAAGTGTTATTCTACGGTATCTTTATGTTATGCTTGTGGATTAAGTGTGTTTGACCAGGTAAGGTCACAGAGTCACACCGGGGAGACACGAGATTGCCCAGCAAGACACCTCGGCTTCAGGAGCACACATCATCATCATCTCTCTCTCTTTCTGACTAACACACACACACACACACACACGCACGCACACACACGCACACATCATTAACCAGGAGTGTGTTTTTGAATAAATTATTAACTCCTCAGCTGCAGTTTCTCATATGTGACGGGCTCAAGTGTTGAATTGGACTCTGGGTTCGCGCTGTTTGAAGAGCAGCGCAAACACATCGCACGACACTCAATTACAGATGATAAGAATCAAATTATCAAAACCCCTTTTGTTCCGAGGGTATCCGCTGTTTGTAAAGCTACTTAAACGACTCACTCGCACAAACGTTTGAATATTTCTTTGACGCTTGTATGCTAATATTTGAAATTCCACTACTGGGTGTTGCTTGCTCAAACACCAGTTATAAAATTCAGAATAATCCTAATGCAGTTAGCTTTAAGTGACTCGTTTGACTTGCATGCATGTCACATGTGCAGAATCCAACCCTGAGCAGTCATACCGGCCTGATATCTGACTGACACCCATGACTCATAATGAGGTGCCCCATGATACCGAGAGTGTGTTTGTGTGTGTATGTGAGCTATGGCGAGTGTATTTTTAGCAGTGAAGACTCAGGGATCCCAGGACCTCACCCTGTGATAAGCAGTGGCCAAAGTCCGCTTGCAAACGAAGGGCTGAGGGCAAATACGTAACGCACACACACACACAAATGCAAAGCCAGTGTTTAATAGACTAATATATGGGGCTTAGTTGCAGTGTGATGCGGCAGGCCGAGGGAAAGCTGTTTGTTTGCACGTAGAGGGGCAAGTTAGAGGTAAGATTCGGGTTAGGTAAAGGTGAGGTGACATCATCAAAACAATGGATTCTGGTGTGTCTACGAGGAGGTCAGGCAGAGTTTATGCAGAGAAGGTTAAAGATTGCAAGAAGATGCTGTGGTGTGATGGAGAGAGAGAGGTGAGTGGCTGAACCTTTTTCGTCAATTTCAAAAAAACCTGCCTCTGCTGTCAGTCAAAGGCTGTCTCCTCCCTTTTTCTATACGCTGTAAGAGGAAAACAAAAACACAATGAGGAAGCAGGAGGAGAAAAGGTGCCACAATCCAGGGGATGTCGGAGCGCACATGCCCTGATAACAGCGGTAATATTTCTGTTTGGATAAAGAGAGGAGGGGTGGTGGAGAAATGTTAAACTGAGAAAGTAAAAAAAAAAAAAAAAAAGTCAGAGAACAAGAGAGGGAATGTCAGAGAGGAGAAGGGAGATGCCACTAGACAGGAGGAGCAGTGGAAAACAAAAGAGGCTCCACACTCTGCTCTGTCTTATCTGTCTGAGGGTCTTATCCACCGCTGGCTCTGTTAGTGTAACCCCATTCCCTCCCTCTCCTCCCTCCCTGCTGGCCACTCTCCTTCCACCTCATCCCTCCATCTGCAGCCCCCCCCCCTCCCCTTCTCCCCTACAGCCTGCGGCGGACCCCGTTATCAGGACAGGGCTGACGTCATGGGGGCCCACTGGTGCTGGGGGGCCGGAGACGGAGGCTGATAGCGTAGCAGAGGCTGCCTCCGCAAAGGCTGTGGGAACCACGGACCCAGCCCACCTCGACCCGGTGGCCCTGCACGTCCACACACACATACGAAAACAAACACAGAGGTGAAGATGTACAGTTCAATTCCATAATTGTATGAATGCACACACTGATCTATTTGTACGACTAAATCTTTTGGGGTACATTTTCATATACATCTTTCCAGATCTCTAAAGATGCAGATTTTATAACCATTTTTCACTCAAGACTCTGTGGTCTCTACGAGCCTCTGTAAGATGAACTGAAGGATCTCATCCACAGCAGATATAAATTCTGCAGTTAATGAGCTGTTTCTTATCAAAATTCCCAACTGGTGAACATCTCAATAGGAGGATCTTCTCATCTACTTCTATAAAAATAGTCTTTTTGCTTCACATGTCCTAAGGTAGCCACATTACTATGATTCCCATCATTTCTTTGTCAAAATATTTCACCAGTAAATGACTTCTAGTCAACAAACATAAAGTGCACAAGTTCAGGGAATCACTTAACATGTTTTCAATCTTACTTTTAGAAAAACAATTCCCCAGGACGCCTGATAAAACCGTATATTAGTTATTAACCTGATAAGGGAACTGTCATGTAGGTTGATGATAAAGCCGAGGTTACTTTTTGTGACACTCAGCCCATGTATCTCCATAAAAGACAGTTGCAGTTAATAGATAATGATGTCAGGGTTGGTTTTTATCCACAAGACATAAATTCACTGGAGGAAAAAATCAGGGAATTAATTGCCTGACACCAGGTTAAGGAGGCTCTTAGCCTCAGGTGGTGGAATGGCAATTGTCAGTGCAATGCCAGAAAAGTTGTAAAAGGTGTGTGTGAGTGTGTGTGTGTGTGTGTGTGTGTGTTGGGATGGGTCACCAGGTGCAAGTGTGATCTGTGGGGAGTGAGAGCGGCGCGGAGGGCTGCAGCAGATGAAGTTGGTGAGTTTCACATCATTAGTTGCAGGTGCAGCACTCCCGAAAATGTGCAAACACACACACTCACTGACACACACACAACTCATGTCATCTAAACCTTGTTAATTATCATCCCTTAACATCAGTTAAATGCACTGAAACCTCCCAGCTAAACTCTCCTCAGCTATTCCAGTCTGGTTCGACTCATTTACAGTAATGGGAGTGAATCGAAACCATCAATCTGCCAGTTACACACAAGTATATTTTCACATCTTCCTACGTGTGTCTCTGATGTTTTCGGAGATGGATCTGTCGGATGGGGAGTGGAGACACGCTTATCAGTGTGTTGTCCTCGATAAGGCGAAGAAGATTTGTAACGTTTGCGGGTCGGTCAGTCTCAGATTTGTGTGTGTGTGTGTGTGTCTTTGTCTATTGCTCTTTTCTCACTCTGACCTCTTCTCCGCCGAGCAAGTAGGAGGAAGAAAAGAGTGGCCTTGACAGAGCGAGAGGAGGGGTGAGATGTAGAGTAAGAATCAGCGAAAGAAGGAGGCCGTTGTCTCAGAGTTCTCTTCCAAATCTCGCTGTCATTTTCTCTCACTCTCTTTGTCAGACGCACACTCCCTAAATTTCACTAGCGGCCACAGTGTCCTTGGGTGTAAATAACCATAGAATAAGTGAGAGAGTGGGAGTGGAGGTGAGTGGGTGAGAAAGGGAAAAAAAACAAAAGGTGAACTTGAGGTGCACTCTAAAAATATTTTGATGCATGGGAAAAAGAATAAGATGTAACTTAAATAAAGAAATCAACTACTTGAAATATTTTTTGATCGTATCCAGTAGAAAACTGAATATTTATCAATGCATGTGTCTAAATAAAAAGAAATTGTACATGCTGGAGCCAAAATTATTTAATTATGTAAAAAAAATATCCAATTTCAATTAAGACATATTGAATCAATTTCACTTATTGTATCGTGTTTCTTGCTGGTAATTTTGAAAATGTTTTAGATTTAAAGTTTATTCTTGCCAATGAAAACAGTTGCTGATGAAATAGTCTCACCATGAGGTCCATTTAGTATCTGTTCTGGAGCTTTCAGTCATATCACACAATCTCCCCCAGCAGATGGAGCTTTCTCAGTTGTTTCCATGTATCCATTTTTCTGAGAACTGAGAGCAGCTACTAAATTCACCTTGTTGTAAGAATTCTTAACTTATGAAATATTGTTGTACTAAGGGGATATTACAGTAAACATTACACTTAATGGGTTTGTTTGGGCAGGTTTGCTTAACTTTCATCATACAGCCTCTGGTCCACTTCGGCTCCCAAATTCCCAAATTTGGATTTTTCTTCACAAAAGATACAGTCAAGATAACCGTGAACAGTAAACTGCTGCAAAAAATCCCTTTAGAAACCTATGTGTGATGTTACAGATACATGTTTTTCTTTATATGCATATCCTACTGCGTGTGTATATCAGAATGTGTTTGAGCTTAGAAATATATGTGTTATTCAGTATATTACATGCAGTACAGAGGATTTATCAATTAAAAACAAAGAGCAATGTTGTTTTTTTGCATGTAATTATCAAGTCATCAGTCTCCACAGCAGACAGTAAATTTTGTCCACACCACCTCGAGGGTCCGTGAACACCACCAGCGTATCCTCACTTGGTAGTCTGCCATGCTGTCTGTCTCTGTGCCCCCCACTCTGCCCTCTGAGTGACATGATAAGAGTGGGCCTCATTAGTCTTTTTAATTGGTCCAGAACAGTTGTGGTGGGCCAGTCAGTAGTCTGGCCTAATGCCAGGCTAAAGTAAACCGACCCAGTGGAAACACTGACCAGGCCAACCAGTGCTAATTCAAGCCCGACAAAGACATCTTTTGATTCAGACTGAACCAACTGGGGAATATGCAGTGGCTTTTTTCTTTGAGTTTAACACTAGTGAGGCCAAGCCATTTTCAACCGCAAGCTGTTTTGATCTTCAGATTGGAAACATTTGAGCTACTGTAAAATGGACCTGCTTTCTGTACAAATTAGATTTTTAAAATGACTCAAGGGATCCATGTCCAAACACATCCACTCCCTTTCACTTGACGGCTTGTTCTCTCATGTCCACAAAACCTTGACCAGTCTTCTAAATATATCACAGATGAATGCAAAAAAGAGCAACTTCTTAGCTCTTAGCTTCTTTTAGCCTCATGGAGGGTTTTGCTTTGTCTATTTACATGTGTGTATGTTTGCTGTTAAAGATAAATACTCCAGTGTATTTTTAATTTGCCTATTTTGCTGATATTTGGAATTTGTATTGGCACCTGCGCTGCGCTTTGTCAAACGTTGCTTTTCTCTACATGAGTTTAACTACTTTTTTACAAATTTTTTGCTTCTCTCGTACTTGTGCATGTGTGTTAGTGTGTGCACAAACGTGCATGTGTGAACTGGTGAGTGTTTGTGTGTGTGTGTGTGTGCGCCATGGCGTCTATAGCTTACGGGGAATCCATCAAAGCTTATCATTATAAGTAAACATGACAGAGTGGACAAAATGTCTTGTGCGCCGCCAGACCTGCTATCTAACCATGAGCC
Source organism: Scomberomorus guttatus (assembly GCA_038419695.1). Classification (NCBI taxonomy): domain Eukaryota; kingdom Metazoa; phylum Chordata; class Actinopteri; order Scombriformes; family Scombridae; genus Scomberomorus; species Scomberomorus guttatus. Next base: position 15,271,109 of record CM076462.1, read on the forward strand.
ATATCTGTGATGATGGACTGATGTGGCGCTGGCTTGGACTAACCAGAGTCTGAGTGTGAGAGTGGGAGTGTATGTATGAGCGCACACAGACACATACACACAAGGACACACACATCAAAAGGCGTACACATGTAGACACTCCAGACACAGTAAGCACACACTCAAGTTACCTTTAACACGGCCCTTATATCTTTTGCCTCTCAAAGGAATACTACCTTTACAGTACAAGAAAAGTTGACTTATCGCGCAATGATAAATGGGAAGGCAAAGTCATAATTCATATAGGAATTTATAGCTGTTATTTATTGGCCAGTGTTTGCTGGGGCTCAGTTGTACCTGTGGGTTGTGCAGAGACCAGAATTTTTCTTCTTACTGTACACGGCAAGCCTCTTTTTATGGCAGATGAGATCAGTGGAGAGTTAAGGAGTGCTCTGGGAGATTTATTAGTAATCTTAGCTAATAGTTCATGATCTGTACTCATTATCATGGTCTCCCTAAGTGTTAGAATATAGACCTCTGATAGCATGAATTGCACTATGTCAAGTGAGGTTATCAAAAGTCAGAAAATGGTTTGGGAAATGAACACGTACCTCTCTACCTTTAGATTTTTTAAGAGCCTTTTTCGCATTTGCCCAAAGTGAAGTTTCTTAGCATGTGTGTGTGCATGTGTGTGTGTGTGTGTTGAGGTCAGCCTGTGTGTGTTCCTCTACTTGTTACAACACCACTGATAAGCAGGGTAAACAACCATGCACTGTTTGCTCCCCTACCACGGTCATGTGATCAAAAACACTGATGAGATGAGACAGGGAGTGTGTGTGCTTGAGAGGGTGATATTCTGCTTATATCCATCTTGCCTTCAGGTTTCCAGCACCGTCTGCTCCTTCCTCGACGTGTGGCTCCTGCACTGTCTTGAGCATTTAGGTTTAAGAACTAAAACCCTGGCTGATAACCTTTTGCCTGCTGTTCAGTTCCTGGGTCAAAGGTCATGTGCTGCAGTGCCTCTGCTGGCTTGGCAGATTGACAGTGGGTGTAGTGGCACGGGATGGTATACAGTATAGAGCTGTTTCAAGCCATGTCTCCATCACTTTCATTCCCTCGTCTATCTCTGTAAACTGGCTTGTGCATGTGTGTGTGTGTGTGTGTGTGTGCGTGTAGGGGGTCATTAACCTCATGGTAACCTAGAAGGTGGTCTTTCAGTCAGCCTGGACTCTGCTAGACCACCAAGGGAGTGGCACAAATCTCCATCATACAAGCTCACAGCACTACCGCACTTGGACCATATAACTCAACACACATCTGTACAGCATGTGATGCATTACAAATACGTTTTAAAAAACGACACTAAATTCCTTCTTCAACCAACCACAGACTACTCTGACCAGGATTAGATTGCACCATCTATTTATAAATCCATTTTTAAGTTCATGTGTGAGGTCCTTCTTACTAGCTCTACATAGTTTTAAACGTGATGCACTAAAATGGATTGTAGCAATAAAACTTAAAGCGGCCATAATTGATCTTTTTTATAATAAAAATTTATCAAGTGACATTGTGGCCATCACTCGTAGTGATCCTCGTCTTTATGGAGCTTTATAGTGAGTTTCAGCTCATTGTGCATCTGTCTGGCTGCAACTATTGTTTTGATACACTCTCACTGCTCTCATAGCGCAGTTTTTTTGGCCAAAGGCAGCTGTTTTTCAAGAAAAGGCTCTAAATATACACTGTACACTACTTCAGCAGCAAACAGCAAACAGACACAGTGACCAGCTAGCTGGTGACCATAACGTACTAGTCAAAAGTCTGGACGCACCTTCCCATTCCCTTGAATGCGAAAGTGTGTCCAAACTTTTGACTGGTAAGTACTGTACTGGAGCATTTCACGGCTAAAGAGCCAGATATTTCCCTCAGGAGTTGATAGAGAGCAAAATATTGGAATATTGGACTTACATTCACCAGGTGGACAGAAACACAACTCCAAATGTTGCTCCGTAACTGCTGGATGTGTATATAAGCAACTGTTTGCTAACAAGTCTAACATATCAACTTGAAAGGTTATGATTTCTCTGTGTTGTGTTCGCAACTTGTTTCTGCTGCCCTCAAGTGGCCAAAAAAATCAGTTAATACAGGTTTAAGGAATGTCCTAGCTAGTAAAGACCGTAGCAAGGTGTAAATCAGTTGTTAGCAAACATTTGTAGCACTGTCAAAAGCAATAAACTATGTAGTAAAATATGAAGTCACTTCAGCTGTAACTTCCAAAATAACAGCTTTAAGAAGTATTGATGCAGTTTAGAATGATGAAATTATTATGCTAACGTAACGTTAGCAAAGACGTTACTTGGTCATGTAACTTTTTTGGCATAACTTTTTTAAAATTTGGTGTATATTGTATTGTTTTGGTGAAATGCAATTAAAAAACATTGTAATTAAACAGCATTTTGTCAGATGAGATATGTCGACCATATCCCATTACCCCTTTTACTCTTCACGCTTAATGGGAAATATATTAGCAAGCTAACGTTAGCTTTGTCAGCTGGTTCAGTTAAGTTACACCTGACAGTTAGTGGGAGTAAATATTTAGTAACAACTCATCTCTACATAATTAATAGTTTGTGTGGTGTCACTCATTTTTATCTAGTGTGTAAATCTCCACTTAGTTAACACTTAGCAACTGAGTATGTATGTCTGTGTCATGTATAATTGTGTTGAGGTCACTGCCCCCTGCCAAACGTTTGCACTAATTCCACATTAGTCCATTTCGAATTATCATCCATTATTCAAACATTTAGCCTTTACTGGTTTAGTTACTTATGTATCTGCTCATCTTCAGCTCTGACATTTCTTCCTTTTGTTTAATTTGGGTCCCCATTAACTTACACAAAATGGCACCATACAGAAAATCAACCAATATCAATGAAACATAAAGGTGGAACAAGGCAAACATAAAGATCAGAAAATAGGTGAAATCATTTCACATATGGAAAAGGTAACAAAACATTTATGAGAGATTCATCATTTTTGTTTCAGTGACCTTTTGAACGAAAATCGACCTTTCAACCTATTCTGTGCCTTTCCTTTGATGCAAAACCTTGTAAATCTGTCAGAGCTAATAACTGTTGCAGGTTATGAGTGGTGCTCTCAATCCTGATGTGAATTTATTTAAGCGGTTGCTGTCATTAGCTCTACTGAATAACAACAGTCTCTCAAATGTTTCATGCGCTAATTGGCTTGTTGCACAACATCTGTCTGCATTCTTCTGTCTTCTGGTAAACAAAGAGATAAAATAACTGTCTTATGGAAGATTTGATGCAGGTTTGGTTCATTAGAATGAATTACGAGCCTCATATTTCTTATCAATTATTATTTGTGTGACATATCCATTTTCAGTGTTTAGGTTTTGCAGCTTCTTGCTGCCACAGCGTACTTGACTTTATCAGCGGTTGTAGTCTAAGCCAGAAGTGCATGACGTCTGAGCAAAATGATTTTAGATCTCTTCAAGGCTTGTCCTGGGTCAGACCTTTGTGACTACAATAGCTTAAATAGATATATGCAAGATATCAGCTTTATTTGCACTGACTTAGCAAAACAAGGCGATGAACAAAACGAGAAAAGGATTTGAGCTGCTGTTACTGATGCTCTGTCTGTTGAAATGTAATCATGAAAAGCAACTTATTATTAATTATGTACTGAATGTGTTACTAGTAGTTGGCACATATGCATTCTCAGTGATGCGCACACAAACATAAAGACACACAAAGTCCTGAAAATGTGCCTCATCTTTTCTTTTGTTCCTCTCCTCTTTCCTTTTTCCTCTCAGCATCTGCAAACATAAATTCCTGTGTGTGTTTCTGCGTGTGTGTAACTTTGAACTCAAACTGAATACCCCTGTAGCAGTAATATTAACACAAGAAACAGACAATCTAATGCTACCAAGCTGTCCTGACGGGACAGTGCCATAAAAACCCTAATATCAGAGTCTGAAATGAGACTAGCTCTACACAGATCTTATATGACAGGGAGACCAGAGACACTATAGGTTTGATGGACTTAGACTATTATTATAGCGCTGAGAGCCACATCTTGAAAACATTACATAAAGAGTCAAAAGGTTACTAGTGCTCATCCTTGGCTTTTTTTAGTGCTTGAAATTCAGTCAAACTGCGCTTTTCGGGCTGACTCAACAGCTCTGTTTATGCATTAAAAGATATCTTTGTGCGTCCTTTGTGTACTTTCATTCATAACTGGAAGGAAAACAGTGGACAGTGACATTTGGGAGGCGGTCATGGCTGTCCTGTTGCTGAGTCACATGGATATTTTGATGGTCACGAAGGGGGACGATGATACCCAGAGCCACGGGGTCCCTGCCAACACAAACCCCACTCCCAACCAAACAGTCCCCCACAATCCTTTGCTCCAAACAGGGCAGGGAGAGGAGGGGGTGGAGCGGTTGATGAGAGTCTGAACAGGCCGGAGGAGGGACACACCGGCGCCATGGCGATCCCTAAGACAACTTATCTCCTCTCTCACAATGATAGCGCCTGTCAAAATAAATGCCAAGATACATAGCCAGCCAGGAACTGGTTAACTCCTGGGCTGTCCAATCAGAGGGCCTGCTGCCGGCGTCTCTGTCTTTCCCCACTTTGGAGGGGCTCTCCAAGAGACCCACGTTCCACAAACACACATTATCTCTGGCTCATTGCGCGCTATCTTAAACAGCTTTAGTTCAAACAGGCCTAAAAAACTGTTACTGCATTACATCTTTACATTCAATTACATTCAAGTCAATGTTACAAATATGTAGTGGATAGTAGACGTGAAGTGGTGCGTGCAAACTGAAGAAATTCTACAATATAAATGTTAAAGACACTTAACAGTGTTTCCCTCATTAACCTTTACTAAGCGTGAAATGCTGCAGTGACACGGACGACTTTACTCTTCACAGAGACAGTTTTGACTGTAGTTTGTTGGTGCTTTTCTTTAACTTGTGAAGGAAATTTTTAAGAAAACTTAAAGACATTACATTATTCTTATGAATACAACAAACCCTCTTCCACAATTTGCAAACCTGTTAGTTTCACCATTTGTTGTAAAATGTCGCCACCTAGCGATACAGTTGATTAGGAGGTCCTGGGCTCAGGAGGTGGCAAAGTCAACATTTATTTATTATGCAGTACCAGTCAAAAGTTTGGACACACTTTCTCATTTAAGAGATTGGGAAGGTGTTTGCAAACGTTTGACTGGTACTGTACACTGTATTCTATGTCTAATGTCTGCACCATTAGCAGCGACAGTCTATAGCCGACAAAACCTTTCAAAGTGTAGCAATACAAGTCAATGAGACAGAGCTTCTCTTCCTCCCTAAATGGAGCAATTATACTGACTTAGGAGAACAATGCTGCAATGACTCAGCATCACATTTCCAGAAATCCCCCATAAGAGGTCAAACTAACCTACATGGTGGGATATCAGCAAATCAGCATGGCTACAAAAATGTATCTGCATGCGACAACAAGAGAAAATATATTAGACTCCTGTTTTGTTTTCTGCTTAATTGACTGTATGTACTAAAAGATTGTACTGATTTTGTCTTTGTGTGATTATCCATTTATTAATTTAATTGGGGTTGTTTAAATACAAATGTAATGTGTTTAATAATATGTCATTTAGCCTGGGCAATAATATGACATCAACATTCATGAAAACAAGGCTCATTTGATATTTGACAACACGAAAAAGCTAAAAGTATCATTCTTAACAGACATATTGTACAGTTGTGGTCAAACGAAGTGTGAGGGGATTTCAATTATTTCTACAATTGCTCTTTGAGTTTTGTTTCTTTTATCATTTTTTTATCAGTCTTCTGAAAATATGACAAAATCTGATGGGTTAAAAATATACACAAAGCAACTACACAGCCAATTGAATAAATATTAGGAAATAGAAAGTTCTAAAATGTCATTAACTTTGTGAGACTGCCCCTTATGTCCTATCAGTGCTTATGGTTGACTACAATAGGTAACTTGTCTGTGCCTTTATACATTTATAAAAAATTCTGGAGGAGAGTTTTGAGGTCAAAGTAACAAAGATGGAGTTATTTGGCCACTATGACAAGAAGTGGGTTTGGAAGAGAAAAGATGAGGCATTCAACCCCAAGAACACTGTGCCTACTGTCAGGCATTTCATGCTCTGGGTGTTTTTGCTGCCAGTGCAACTGGTGCACTGCAGAAACAGTGGACAGCGTAAGGAGGAAGATTACCTCAGAAATCTTCAGGACATCAAACCATCAGCTACAAAGTCCAGTCGCTGTGTGTTTCAACAGGACAATGACCCTAAACAAATATCAAAAGCAGTTATAGGATGGCAAGATCAAGATAAAATTATGATTTTTGGCCTTCCCAAAGACCTGATCATGACCCCATTGAATCGGGTGATGAACAGATCCAAATTTGGTCTGTGCAACAAAACAACAAAAAAACAGTTGCAGAAATAATTATAATCCCAAAACAGACATAATATACCACATTTAACAATGTATAGCAAATCTTTAGGCTGCAGTTGTACATTAAAACAATGTTGAACAAGGAGGAACACGAGGAACTGGTTTAACATTGTAGAAACGAAAGCGAAAACTTTCATTGTAATCTACCTGTGAGACGACACATGGTTGGTTGTAGCAGGCCGGTCACTTGAGGTGAGGCCGCTGTTGGCGTATTAATATTTAACCTATCTGTTGTTACGCCAGGTTCATTGCGCCAGATTTTTATTGATGGGGAGATGGTTGGGTCACAGTGAGAGCGAGAGAAAAGGTAGTTCCCTGACCGGGAATCGAACCCGGGCCGCGGCGGTGAGAGCGCCGAATCCTAACCACTAGACCACCAGGGAAAGGTGAAAAAGAGCGCAGCATCAAGGTTATTTATTGACTTGTATAACACGCGTTGGTGTATTTCTTTGTGTTAATATTATTATTTACTACAATATACTGCATTATGTCGACCAACAATCTAATCTTAAAACTAGCTGACGTAAGCTTACGTAATGTAGCTACATGTATATCTTATAGGTAAGCTAGGGGTGAGCTCGTTTGTGTTTTTACAGCGCACATGACACCAGAGGGCGTAGTAAAGGGAGGCTTCATTTTCATGTTAACACTAGCTGGCTGAGGATGCACACAAGGTAACGTTATGTGGGCAAATTTATCCAAGCTACCTGTTTTTATGTCAAATTGAGCGTTTAAATGCATCGTTGCACGTCAGCGTTTGGCGTTAGCGTCAGGCCCGACTGCAGGTAGCTGATATAGCTTATTTAAAGAGAAGGAGCTAATGAGATTTCCTTACCATCTCCACCAGGTTGCTATTGTCTTGTAAACAAAGTGGCTAGCTAGCATCGTTAGCGTCAGCTGGGAGACTGGACCTTGGTCACTTGTGTTTGCTTCGACCTGGCGGCAGCACAGACGGTTTTAACATTAAATCTGTCGGCTGTACCGCTGCACCTCAACGACAGGCTGAAATCTGTGTTGTGTTCCGGTTCATGGAGGAGTTCCCACAGAGCAAGCTGCTGAAAACTAGAGAATGTAGCTAGGTGGGGGTAACGTTGCTTTATTTGAGCCTTTGCTGTGTGGTGGTGAGGCATTTACCTGTTATGTAACACCTTCACTCCACATGTGGATTAACCATAGTTTCCTAATTTCTGTTCTTCAGGGTGTGCGACATGCGTGTAATTGATTGTTTCGTTTCCCTTAATCCTGGGATGGTACAGCTAGCTGGTGGTGTAGCCATCATGGTCTGAGTGTTTACATTAGAGGTTTTCCCAAAATGCTAATATTAGACCGCACTGTTTTTATAGAGCATCATTATATAAGTAACACATATTTACTGAAGCAGCATTAACTATGAGCAGATGTGTCTTTCCTCTGCAGCAGAATGGTGCATTTTCCATCCTGTTGGTCAGCCATTGTCAGCTGAGTGGCCTCACATGCTTATTATAGGATGCTTTCATCGCCCTCCACTTAGGCTGATGAGGCTTCACCATCGGTCATTGGGCTTTTGCAGTCCCAGTTAAGTGTTGTTGAGTTAGGCACCCACGGTGAACCAGCTAATCCCTTCCCTCTATCCTCTGCAGGACAAGAAAGAAGTGTGAGAGCGCAGTGTGAGACCTGATCTTCACAAAGCTGTGTCTGCTGGCTTGGACACACTGAGTGAGTGAGTGAGTGGGTGTGTGTGTGTGGATGTTTGTATGGGTGTGCTTGACTGCATGCAGATTTAGGACCCTGGCCTGATGGAAAAGAGAGACAGGAAGCCGGGATATTTTGCCAGGTAAGGGACTGAGCGCTTTGAATTTGTGTCATTTAATGTTGGTATTTTTCATGCTTAGAAGTGATACTGAACTCCAACAAATCGCTTTGTTTTTGTGGGCTTATGCTCATCTGTTATGTGTTTCCATAGACCATGTAGAGTTTGTCAGATTGATTTATTATTAAAGCCCCAAATTACAAACAACATATTTGCCTCAGAGGAAATTGCAATCTGTACAACATACGGCACCCTCTATTATAGACACTGATTTCAGATAAGAAAAAGTACTTAAAAACACTAAAACACACTAAATTAAGTGAAAACACGCATACAAAATATGGATTCAAGAGGACGTCGGGCAACTTCCAGCTGCTAGATATTATACTGACAAAGATGATTTATCAGCTGCTCTCTAATCATGTCATAGGGTTGTTGTTTTTTTTAATATTGTGAGCCATGATACCCAATTTTTGGTCTGAATAGATATTACAAAGCAATTACAGTGTCGGGTTCCCCCTGAATGATTTTTTGACTATATAAGCTGGTATGACAGCTGCAATTACCACACTTCCCATTACTATGCAGTTTAGTGAATGACAAGCATCAGCTAGTCAGTTTAAAAGGTGATTTTCCAACAGATATTGTTCTATATATTTATCTGTTGGAAGGAGTGTTTTGGCTATTTTAATGTGTATTTCTTTTTATATCTCTCAGCTCAAGAATCACATGTTGCAAAGTCCAAAATATTTTTTTATGAGAAAGGTCTACTCAGTGCATTGCTTGTTAAAAGTGAAATTGTAGCTTTTCCATGATGGTGCACGCTCATTTGTGTGCCTTTACAATCTGCTGTCAAGGTGCATTAACTAATTGTTTTTTCCAACCTTTTTTTTTTTTTTGAATCATGGATTCGTTTTGTTAAGTCACCTTTCTCTGCACTGCAGCCCTCTAACACAGCCTCATATAATATGGATCATGTGTGACCGGGATGGTGTTGACTTTAAAATTGGATTGTGAAACATGATAGCCGGAAAGTGTGGAAAGAGACTTGTCACGGCTACGGTGCTTACACTAAAAATCTGCAGGTCATGAACAAAGAGCGGCCCCCTCACTCTCTGACGTCTACACAGATGAGGTGTTTAATAGAAATGCATGAGTGACTTATTAATGACTGCTGGCAGGTGTTCATTTGAGTGAACAATGAAAATGGATAAACATGATTTAGGCATGTATGATAAGTGCTGTGTAGTCTGGCTGGAATGTCTTAAAAGCCTAAACAACACTTCAGAGAAGTGTTCTTGGATAACAGTATATGATAGCATGGCAAGTTTATTTGTATAGCACAATTCATAAACAAAGGCAAACCAAAGTGCTTTACATAAGGCTTTCAAAACCTCAAGAAAGACAAACGGCATAAAACATTAAAATGCATATTAAAAAGAAGGCAATTAAAAAGTTAGGAACAGAGACATAAATACACAATAGGTATAGATTTATGAGGACTACTGTTTCAGTCAAAGGTAGTGCAGAACATAAAGGTTTCTAACCTGGATTTAAAGGTGGTCAAAGGCGGAGCAAAGACAATATCTTCTGGAAGTTTGTTCCAGGTCCGTTGGTGCACAATAACTAAACACGTGTTGTTCTCCATGTTTAGTTCAGTGTGTTCAGTTTTCTTGGTCTTTGCCTGTCTGGTTGTTTTATGGGGTTAGGGTTTATCAGTTGATTTTTCTAGAAGATTTACTACAGCAAGATATATATCCATATCATGATGTGAAGTTATACACACTGTGATAGAGGGTTTTATACATATAGCACCAGGCACAAACATATCCTTTTAGATTTTGTCACTGAAAATAAGTAAACAATTGCTTTTGTGAAGATCGAACCCTCTACGTACCCAGTAATCGCAGTTGAATGAACACACCCAAAACCAGATAAATAAGTTGATTCATGGATGGATCACCAGTCACTTGCTGAGTGCTGCTAATATTAAAGCTGTTGAGTATGGTCTTGTGATGGATGCTGTGAGATAATGCAGTGAAGCCTAATGGGCATGTCTCAGCTTACTTGCTCAGGCTATGCTTAACAGCCCGGTCGCTAAGCTGCAATTTGTCTTGTGGATTTGATCGGCATTATGTTGGAAATATTACATTGGGGAAAGAATTGACTTGGTAATGGCATCGCATTTCAGTCACTCCCTAATGATAAGGTAGGCAGTACATTAGGTTTAATGGGATGCAGGCTTTGAGCTGAGTTGGAGACTGTTTTCCTGCAAAGGTAGTGTGCAAACCTGTGGGAGTGAGCAGCTAAACAACAGGTGTGAGATGAATAAAGAAGGCACAAGCAGACCTCTCCCAAAGACTGACAGCCACAGTATGCCTGTATGGACAGAGAGCGAACATGTCAGGAAGGAAAATTGGCCTTATCTGCCAACACAGCTACTGCTGCAACATGTAGCTCTCCTGCTACTTGCACCACATGCTGCCTTGCTTCCTGACAAATAAATCAAAGGTCACGTGAAGCGCACACATTTAGTGCCAATAAAAATATTACTCCGCTCTCAACGTTTTCATGTTTTTTGGTTTGTTTTTTTGCAACAATGAATCATGGTGAATGTAATTAAGATTTTCTCATCAACAGAAAATACTTTTTATGTCCAAGTGAAAACAAATCTCCCCAATAAATTAAGCACAAATAAAAGACAAATGCATGAAAGCATTCACTTCTGCTACTTTGACACACCTAAACAATCACTAATGCAGCCAGTTGTTTTTATAGTCGCATAATAAATTGAAGATGATTTACTGAAAAGTCCCAAGACAGTGTAATTGAAGTAAAAACAGTGCGGTCAGGCATAGAAATTGCTAAGAATATGACACAGCTGTAAATTAGCTGGTTGTGCACAAACACTCATGTGAGAAGGGTGATAGTGTGGGAGGCCATTAACAGGTGTATGGCAACTCTTAAGGAGCTACAGGGCTCCATGGCAGAGATGGAAAGACGCTGCACATGAAGCTACTGTTGCAACATTCAACATTTGCAGTTTTGTGGCTGTTGAAAAAGCTCACGCGACATCCTGAACAGTGTTTGCTAGAAGATATGGGGGAGACTCTGAAACAAAGTGGGGAAAATGTTTTCTGGTTTGATGAGACCAAAATTTTTTAAACACACCATCCCCACCATAAAGCCTGCTGCTGCTGGTGGTGGTGCTGGCTTCATGCCGTGGAGATATTACTCTTCAGCAGATTTACAAGATTTAATAGAGAGAAGTAGTGATCAGACACAGGCTGAGCCACAGACAGGCAGGGTAACTGCTGCCAAAAGTGTCTATTGTGTCTAAAGGAAGTGAATATTATGTAATCAGTTATTCTGTGTCTTTGCTTTAGATCAGTTTGTTGAGATTTGTTTTCAGTTTTTCTGTTGAACAATGTCAAAAAAAGCTTAATTACACCCAGTGATCCAAAGTTATCAAACACAATAAAACATAAGAACTGTTGACAGTAGAGCTGCAGAGATATACGATTAGTTGATCGACAGGATCTGCAACCATTTTGATAATTGAATAATCCTTTTAGTCATTTTGTTTTCGGCTTCTCTAATGTAATGCTTTAATGCTTTTCTTTGGCATATGTCATAGTAAACTGATTATCTTTGGGCTTTTAACTGTGAGTCGGCCAAAACAAGACATCTGAAGACATCACCTTTGGCTCTGGGAAATTGTAATGGTCATTTTTCACTATTGTCTGACATTTTGTAGACCAATTGATTTTTTTTTTGATTTTTTTTTTGAGCAAATAATCTGCAGATTCATTGCTAATGAAAATAATCTTTAGTTGCAGACCTAGTTGACAGAAATAAATACCACACTAAAATCACCCTGGTGATCTGTCCAATAATGACCTACCACTTATCTTTTAAGCACCCACACTGATGTCAGCACTGTTTTGGTGACAGCACAAATAAAGCCAAATCTTGTAGGGGAAGACCAGTTCAGCATTTTTATTCTCCCTGTTACTTCTCTCTTCTCTGTAATTCTGCCAGGAGAGAATACACTGTTTACAAAGTGAAGGTTAGAAGGAAAGAGATGAAGGGGAAAAAGAGTTACGATGAAGAAGAGGACGTGATTGGGAGACTCAGAGAAATGCCCCAGAGTGAAACAGACGGTGTTGTCGAGAATGTGTCTGCAGATTCCTGAGTTCACTAACAGATGTGCACTGCATCAGTTAAAGTGGGAGTGTGACCTGAGGCTGTGGGAGAGGCCTGAGCTCTATCTGTCTGCAGCCTTATCGACCCACTCTTGCATTTTTTCCATTAAGGCACTTGAACACTTAAGACGCTTCTTTTTACGTTTTTCTTTATTCTCGGCTTTGCAGGGCAACACTACCCCTATCAGTCAAAGCGTTTGATAAATCAATTTGGCCTTATCTTTTCTTAACATACTCACATCCACACTTAAGGTTTCAGTGTTTCCCATAGAGGACGCATTATGCTTAAGTGCACCACCAACCCGTGGGTCCACCTCAGCACAGTTTGCTGCAACGCTCCCCCTTAATGAACCCCAACAGGGTCTGGAGACACCATTACATCATTGTCTTACCTATCAATTATTAAACAAGGGGTGGGAGGACAGATAGGAGGGGAACCTACTGCTGACACAGCAAAGAAAAGGGAGAAAAAAAAAGTTCAAGCTCAATGTGCTACCTTGGAGCACCTGGACAGAAGGTCACAGCTGCTGTCTATTAGACAACAAACAAGCATGCGCTATCTGGTGTTTGTCCGCAGAGTCGGCGGATTGAGAAATACATGTGTACTGGTGACAACACAGTCTTAAAATTTAAACATTAAAACTTAATACTTTCCCATAAAACGTAATTAACTATAGCATTAACACAGTTTAATTGTGTACGTGTGCCTGTGTGCTCATACATGATCCCAATGCTGAGAGAGTTGTCATGAGATACAAAATGGATCAAATGGAAATCTACAGGCCTGTGCTTACTTTACGCCTCTTAATGAGTGACTGAATCTTTCTCCTCTGGCATCCCATCAGGCTGAAGAGGCGGAGACAGCTCAAGCAGAGTCAATCAGAGAAGAATGTGAATGAACAGAACCCGGCAATCATCTCCTGCCCAGACATCCCAAACGACAATGACAACAACCCCAACAAGAAGACAGACCTCCAGAGAGTAACAGCAAAGACACCTGCAGGCTCAGGTAAGCCCTGCATCAAAAGATGTTGTTTCTTTTCTTGCATTAAAAAAACATTTGAATAAACACTGTTGGACTCTGCGATGTTAGAACTCTACCCTGAAACTTGTAATTAGCTTCTGATACCTTTTTTAAATTGCATAATTAACATATTACTGCAACTAACAAGCTTATTTTCTTGATTTATAAAGAAATAACAACATAATGTCCCAAAGTGATGTTTTAAAATACACATTTTTGTTCAACCAACAGTTGATAATGTAATACAGGGAAAAGTGGCAAATTTTAGTTTTAGAAGCTAGAAACCATCTAATATTTGGCATTCTTGCTCTAAAAAAAATGACTCAGCAATTATCAGCATAGTTGCAGATAAATTTTTTTCCTCTTTGCACACATTTCTGGTGAAACAACCTCAGCAGATTGAAACAGGAAGTTACATAACCTTGTCCTGTACTATTTTACAGTGATGATTTTAGCGGCTGTATGCACAAAGCTTATGAATACCAACAGCTGGGGCTGGTGTTAAATCACAGTAGACAATACTATGATGCTTTCAATTTCAGCCTAAATATTCTATCAAAATGTATTTAGGATAACAACATATTTGGCATTAATATAGCCTATCTCTTAAAAGTGGATTTCTCTTAAACACACAAGAGATTTGTTGTTAGAAGCCAATAATAATTGATTCATATTGACTGAATTGTATCGTTAGCCAGTTGATCTCAGTGTGTACAATGTGAATAACAAGAGATCATTAGTCATTGACTGAAAAAAACAGAGCATCATACCCAGCCGCAGGGTCAACCGCACCTCTGATAAAAGCATAAACTGTAAAATAAATCATGGATGTAGCCACCGTGACATCACCCATTGGTTTGTGGATTCCCGTTTTGAGGCCTCAAGTTAGGCATTTTGACCTTCGCCATCTTGGATTTTTTCAGCCAGAAGTGACCATATTTGGACACGAGGGTGAAGCTGACCCTAAAGCTAGCTGCTAGCTTGGTTAGGACAGTGCATTTACAGTCTGTGGTTAACTGTAATAATGCTAATGCTAATTTTCACTAGCGAAAAACAGGCTTAAAACCATAGACTGTTATTAAAAAAAAAAAATGGACGTAGCCACTGTGACATCACCCATTAGTTTGTGGACTCCCATTTTGAAGCCTCAAGTTTGGCGATGTGACCGTCGCCATATTTAATTTTTGAAGCCATAAGTGACCATATTTGGACGAGAGGTTGAAGCTTACCCTAAAGCTAGCTGCTAGCTTGGTTAGCACAGTGCATTTACAGTCTATGGTTAACTCTGATAATGCTAATGCTAATTTTCGCTAGTGAAGAAAATATTTAAAAAAACAAACTGTACTTACCAGAAAAACTGACCAGCCGGCTCCTTAGAGGGTCTTTTAGTACAACCAAACACTGAACAAGACTTTTTTTAGGTGACCAAAATGTTACAATTAACTTAACTAAAATACACTGAAATAGCGTCGGCTACACCAATACTCTGTGAATCTGGCCTGTGACGCACCCACTTGTCACTGCCCTTAATTATGCATGTACAGTTGTCATGAATGGGGAAATTAGGTGTAGAGACCAAAACCATTTTTGTACCAGGCTGTAAACATGTTTGTTTCTGCTGTAAAGTTGTATTTTAACATCGGGGTCTATGGGGATTGATTCGCTTTTGGAGCCAGTCTCAAGTGGCCATTCGAGGAACTGCAGTTTTTGGCACTTCGTGTTGCCTTAATTTTTCAGCCCTGGACGTTGCCGCTTGGATTAAAGTTATTTTCCTATCCGTCTAGAGCGAATCAGGGCACAAAACATTAATGTTTTTAATTTTGTTAAATTACAAGTCTCTGAGATAATTGTCTAAATGTATTTATGGCCCCAATAAACCTAATCCAGCATACAAAAATGGTTCCTCTTACTGGCATGGTCATAATATAAGCAACTGGTGATGTGCAGTTTTTTTAATTTGGTGTCCTGCATGTTGTCTTTGGCATAACATGCAATGAACATGCATTTTGTTCATTGGGTCATGCTACCATGTGTCTCTGGGTTTGTTTGTAGCATAAATCATCACCAAATGCAGCATATTGACAGTTATAATTAACTCGTCAAACAGTGCGTGCAGTGGGTCAGCCAGCTGTGTAAACTCTGTGTTTTAATAAGACCACATTGTTGTTGCCTGTTGCTCATCATGTAAAATATGATCTTGTGCATTGTAATAATGATGATTCAAATAAAGACATCGCTGTCTTTCCTTTGTAATTATGTTGTGTTGTAGCCAGACAAACAAGACATAACTCTCCATGTCGTGTGTACTTCAGATAAAAGACCATAGCCTGCAATGTCTCAGAGTAAATTACCATTCACAGCCCCGTACAAGTTCACTGAATCAGCTCCGGTGTTCATAAAAGTGACAGTGGTCTCGTCTTTGATGCGGAGTACAGTAAAGTGCGGGCAGAGCTGGAGTCTGGCTGTCTAATGCTTTGTCATGCTCTCCGTTTCCATGGAGGAGGCTGCGGTGTAATGAGGCAGTTAGGGAGTGGTGCGCTAATAGCTTCTGTGTTCTTGGCAAGAAGAAAACGCTGACTGCGGACCTTGTCTACTACAAGGGTCGGATTGCGTGTGCGTGTGTGTGTCTTTTATGATAACTGCTTCAATATGTGTGGGACAGTGTTTTTAAGTTTAGATAATAATAGGAGCCAAACAACCACTGGTGCTGAATCACAAGGCAATTAAGTGCAGGATATTTAGAAGATCGTCTCTGTTGCTTGATAAGATGTACACGTTTGATGTCTGAATCACTGTGTTAATACAACTTCACTGTGTGAAACAGTATTTCCATTTACCACCCTGATGGGATGGTGTCTTTATACCATGTAGTCACCTTTTCTAATAATAATTATCTATTTTTTTCTTATATTATTGTCAGTTTTCTCTGCAAAACTGTTTTCTTATTTCTCTCTCAGATGGTGGCTGTAAAGAGGCAAAGAGGGAGAAGAAGAGGCCACCAGGGACAGTGGAGTTCATTGTGAGTAACACTACAGTGATAACTCCTCTAAATAGCTCGCTGCTGACTAATTAGCAGAGAGGTGGCGGTTGCATCATGTAATATTTTGAGGTATCTGCCTTAAAAGTGTCTTTAAGGACACATTTTACACACAGGAGCTGATCTCTTTTGCTACAGGTGGGACCTAACGATTCCCTCAACAGCATCGCACTCAAGTTCAACATCACCCCAAACAAACTGGTCCAGCTGAACAAGCTCTTCTCTCGCAGCGTCTACCCTGGTCAGGTGAGAGCGCTGTCAGAGCCGCATTATGCTGCTTCACTCTCATCGTTATTCTCTCTGACCGTTGGCTTTCCGTCGCTATTACAGAAGCTGTTTGTGCCTGATGTGAGCCAGTCAGAAACAGACTTAAAGTCTCCCAGTTGCTCTGATCCCACCTTCACAAATGGTTTATCTGAGGAGGCATCACATGTAAGTAGAGCTTGAAATGAACACTGTTGAAACACACACACACACACACACACACGCTGGTGCCACTCACCTGCTGTCATTATCTCTTCAAAACTGCTCTGACTGTGAGGCAATTATGTTAAAGTGAGGCAGTAGCTCTGATGCCAAAACATTATTTATTCCTCTCTTATAATTTAAATTCTGCTCCCCTCCTTGATGGATTACAAGTTGAATCTGCTGTATGAGTGAGCAATTTTTAACATTAACTAAAAAAACAAACAAAAAACAAAACAAAAAAGGGGGGGGATACATTAAATCCAAAAAAAAGAAAAAAGGGGGAAATATGACACACAGGCTGGATACTGAGCACATTTATGTACATTAAATACATTCACACGTTTACCCATACATATACAGTACGTTCACACACAGACACACATGTGTGGATGTGTATGCACGCACAAATGTACATGCTAATTACAGGAAGTGGTCACATATTACATTTTGAACATTTACTGCATCATCACTACATCAGTCTTTTTAAAAAGTGGAATTAGAATTAGTGAAGGTCAAACACTGATGAGGACTAAATCAATTACACTTACAGCAAGCTATGCTAAAGACAAACATAATCAGTTTTCTGATCTGCCTCTGTGTCGTCTTTCAGGATGGTATTCCAAACTGCAGGTCAGCGAGGTCAATCCGGCGTGAGCTCTCCCCGAATTCGGAGGACGAGAGCCCGGCAACGGTTAAATTCATCAAGATGAGCTGCAAATACTTCACTGATGGAATGGTGAGAAGCCTTGAAAATGTGGAATAATTGAAATTAAACAGATGACACCAATTTATTAATCATTCATTCATTCAATAAGAGTTTTTGCTTTTTTTGTTACATGTAAATGGAATACATTTTGATAGGAACATAAGCTAATATTAACAATCTGTAAATGACTCAGAAATAGAAATAATGGCCTTTTTGTGTCTAACAGGTGCCACTCTTGTATGCAGTGTCTGTGTTTTCCCCTCTCATCACTTCTTCCTCTCTGCGTGTTATTTTATTGTTGCAGGGAGTGGTGGGAGGCGTGCTGATCGTCACCCCCAACAACATCATGTTTGACCCCCACAAATCAGACCCCCTGGTCATCGAGCACGGCTGTGAGGAGTACGGCCTGATCTGCCCCATGGAGGAGGTCGTCTCTGTAGCGCTGTATGACGACGTGTCGCGCATGAAGCTCAAGGACGCCCTGCCATCGTAAGACCTCCTAACCTTCTGAGTTTCCTCATTTCCTGTAACCGCTCTCCCACTCCACAGCTCTTATTCCTCTTTTTTTGTTCCTCCTTCCAGTTTATAGTCATCATGTTCATGTCTTATAAACAATAAAGTGATTATAATGAGTCCTTTCAGTTTCAGGAACTTTTCACATATGTCTCTTTTCCACTTCCCTAACTTTATAAAGCACAAAGTTAAAAAAAACAACCTTTTTTTTAAATTTGTCATTTTTTTTAATTTGTCATTTAAAGTATTTTGATTTGTTCCTCATCGTTCTTTCTATGTTTAATTATTTTGTTTGACAACACATTTGTTATTGTGTTTTTTAAGTTGTGTATCATTCTGTACATTTATCATTTATTTTGGACCTTTTTCTCCCCCCCCCCTTCATTTTCATCCTCATTTGCGGTGCGATACTTGTGGTGCCTCGTGACCCCACAGAGACCTACCCCAGGATCTGTGTCCTGTATACAGGCCCGGCGAGTGGGAGCAGCTGCCGTCAGAACGAGACCTAAACCCCTTCAGCCGCTATGAGGCTTTGGATCCAAAGCGACCCATCGTCTTGGACGAGATTGAATCAACTCTGTCTGAAACCGGTAAGATGTCAAATAGTGACATGTGTAGTGACACATACTGTATGAAGTCCAAGCTTCAAAATGACCCACTTCTTAACCTAATTTCCCAAATGGTGGCAAATCTGTGTTATGTCTTCGAACTTTTATCCATCCGCAACCAGCTTTAAACAACCAACTATTTTTGGATGGTTTTCGGGGGGGGTTTATGTGTCTGGTTAATGGTTTTACAATTTTTTGACATTGTACTGGCCAAATAATTAGTTAATTGAAAAAATAATTTTTAGAAAATGAAAAAAGTAATGAAAATTAAATCTTCTGTGCTGAACCTAAACAAAAAGCTGTCTTATCTTCATAATCTCAGCGAGCACAGAGGGCGAGCAGACAGAGAAGTCTCCGTCCGATGAAGGATTCACCGAGTTGGAGCCTACAGTCAATGGGAGCACTGAAGAGGCAGAGGTAACATCCTCAAAAACACCCAACATCGTCAGCAGGGACCAACAGGACCTCTTAGGACCAAGCTGCTCAGGCCGGGGAGATTTCCAGGACAAGTCAGTGCTTTGTAAAACTAAAGGGAAGCTGGATGACGAAGAGGATGAGGGCGTAGCTCAGAACAGCTCCATAGACGATGGAGAGTCAATCCAATCATCCTCAGAGACTGAAAAACAGGGTGACGTGCATGATAAACCTACAAGCCAAGAGGTAACTGAAACCAAAGATATCAAATCTAAAGGGACCCAAGAGCTGCTAAATGGTGTAGATGATAAAATAATCTGCGCACCAGTGGACCAAAACAAGAAGTTGAGTCTGAAGGAGGCTTCGGGGGTTTGTGGGAACTCCGGTCCTAACAGGCAAAGCCCAGACAGACCAGCGGAGGGGGACGAACTCAGTGAGGAGGAGAGACGGAGGAAAAGCTATGAGGCAGAGGTGAAGTCCTGGCTGCTGGAGAGGATGCAGGCTCCAATTGAAGGTTGGAATACTTAATTCATTTTAAACTAGATTCTACTTCATATCAATGAACAGTTTTTGGACATTTTACATGTTGAATGTCTCCCTAATTTTGTTACATTTCCCCAAAGTGCCTCTACGTCTTAAAATGTCCTCCCAGATCACTGTTGATTTTTTTTAAAACCTCAAATTTAGGATTTGAAAATTTCAGAGTCTGGTGACTCCTATGGGTATCATAAAAAAACACACTGACAGTAAAGCACAAGCCCTCATAAGAAAGGAAATTTGTGATTTGGGGCAACTGTTGGAGGCTATATTGAAGGAATACAGCATTAAATTAACCAAACTCTCCTTCTGTTTTTTCCCCTTCTCTGTATAGACATGCTTTTCTCATCAGAGGAGAAGAGTAAAAACCCGCCCATGTTCCTCTGCTTCAAAGTGGGAAAGCCAATGAGAAAGTCTTTTGCCACAGGGATGACCTCAAGTCCTGCCCACTCATTTGGGGGTCGGGGAAAGCAGCCGGAGTACTGGTTTGCTGTGCCACAGGAGAGGTGCGATGATGACTAGCTCATACATTGTAACGTCACGCTGAAATCCAGCAATACGACAAATGCAAACTTGAACACATACACACACACACACAACATTTTTATGATGGTTATATGCAAAAATAACCACATATAAGTTGTTTAAAAAAAGGGAATCCATGGGTCTCCTGGTTGTCTGGTCTTTGTGCTTTTAACCTCGTGTGTGTGTGTGTTTCAGGGTGGACCATCTGTACGCGTTTTTCGTCCAGTGGTCTCCCGATGTGTATGGAAAGGAGGCTAGAGAGCAGGGCTTTGTCGTGGTGGAGAAAGATGAGCTGGACATGATCGACAACTTCTTCAGTGACCCGGCATCTTGCAGCTGGGAGGTGAGCTCAGTAGAACATCAGGTGGCCCGGTCTGTGCCTTCTTTTTCCATCACAGAATAAACACTGTAAGGTGTGTTTTGCTTACATTTCTAATGCAGTCATAAACGGCAACAGTAAGAGACATTTGACATTGTCCAATGAGCTTAATTTATGATTTTGCATGTATCTATTATTTTAATTTTCTTATGTACTTGTTTTGCTTCTAGATCATCACCATTGATGAGGCGAAGCGTAGGCAGAGTTTTGGCAGCTGTGACGGAGACTTGTCTGTAGATGCACTGCCCGTACTCAGTGATACCAGTGATCTGATGCAGGACACGCACATTGAGAAGGTGAATTTAAAACGCACTTTACAAGCAGTATGTTCCGAATCACGTAAAACAACTAACTTACTGACAAGGAAAAGCTAAATTCTGAAGAAGAGTTGCACGTAATGCTTCTTAATCTGATGATCTGTCTGTTCTCCAGCTCGCCTGTCGCCTGCCGGCCCGTGTGCAAGGTTACCCGTGGAGACTGGCCTACAGCACTGTGAAACATGGCACCAGCCTCAAGACACTATACAGGAACCTGGCAGATGTGGACAGCCCTGTGCTGCTGGTCATCAAAGACATGGATAACCAGGTAGATACTATTCAAATGAAAGTACTGTATAGCCGTCAAAACAATGCAGCTTAGCTGGCCTGCTGCGTTTACCCAGTGCCAGCCGACTAAAGTGTATTTAAGTTTATATTCTGCTTGTTCAACAGTTGTTTGATAAATTGCTCGTACCGTCTCCCTTACTGCCGGATTTTGTTGGACTTAGGCAGTTGTATCCCACACGCTCGCTGTGAATTCTCCAGAGAATTCACTGCTTTATTCCCACACGGGCTCAATCATTACACTGACTTTGTACTAGGGAGCTGGCAGGGTAAAGTCCGTTTAATGTCCAGTCCGACTGATTGGGACATTTGCATTTACACTTACGTAAATGCAAATGACTGCAGGCTCACTGGCTGATAATACAGTAGAATAGCAGTCAAATGTAATTTCCACTGACCATCAGTAGGTGGCATTTATGGGCTCAGCACACAGTAGGCAACACCACCTCTTTTTTTTATTCTAGCTTCATTTTTAGCTTTTAAAAACTGAATGACTGCAATAGTGGGTTTTAATTTTACAAAAACATACTGGTATGGTATAGTATGGTAATCTATTTTAAAGTGTCATGCACCAAAAATGTACCCAGTCCGGCTTACAAGATACTATAAATATAACAAACAAGAGCACTAACATACAAGAAGGATTTTTTACTCAACATTGTTGATACAGGCAGTGAAAAAATTATTTAAGTGAACTTTGCTGTGTTTAATGACTAAGTTCATGCAATGTGGGTACATTATGTGTTGTATGTTTTAGTTCCAGGTTTTTCCTGAGGGTAATGTGTTGGTAACATGTTTCATCAGCCATTGCTGTTTGTTGCACACTATTTGTGGAGCTTATTACAGTGTTATTAAAAGTGCAAGGTAGCAGTTATTAATGGTGTGAAAACAAGTCTACTAACAACTCTTTTGGTGGATGAAAACCAGAATATATTCATCTTCTGGAATATGAGTTAAAACTTCAGAGTTTTATCTTTTTCATAAACAAATACATTAAATTGAAATTAAATTAAAATCTTTTAGAAATCTCCTTTTCAAAAACAGGAAGTGATTACAACATTACAGAACATTATAGTCCAACATGTCTGTCACTGTGGGTCCTGGATCTGTGATTTATTAGCTAATTATTTATTTTGAACACTGTCAAGGTTTTAAATAATAGTAATTATGAGCAGTATTACTCAGGCGCATCCTTCACCCCATTCTGACTGATCAAGTCACAAAACAAGACATAGAAAGAAACAAAAACTAATGTTATCTGACTAATTTAAACAATCCTGTAATCATAAAAACAGTCATTGGGCTTTCAACTACTTGTTGAAACAACCATGCAGGTCACATCCAAGCTTGTTCACGATTATGGACTTCAAGGGAATTTCATTGAATCTGACTATTTTCACAGATATTTGGGGCATTCTCGACTCATCCCTTCAGAGTGAGTGAACACTGCTACGGCACAGGAGAGACGTTCCTCTATAGCTTCTGTCCTGAGATCAAGGTTTGTGCTCTGTTGGTTTTAGAGCTCAGTGTTTAAAAGTCACTGTGATCCCACAGAATGTACTGAAATGTGCAAATGTTCAGCTTTATTTCACAAATGACAAATCCAGACGCTGTTTGCTGTCTATTTTCAGGTGTACCGCTGGACAGGGGAGAACTCTTACTTTGTGAAAGGCAATACTGACTCTCTGCAAATGGGGGGAGGAGGGTGAGTAGATTCATTAGCTTGTTTATTGTGGTTTTTCTGACCAAGTTCAGAGTTATTTCAATCATCTAAAACCTTTTGATAAGTGAGGGTTTCCAATCAAATGCTGCACACCTTCTTGTCCAACCCGTCAGTTCTTTGTTCCCATTTTCCCTCCCGACACTCTGCCCTCTCCTCCGCAGTGGTCAGCTGGGTCTGTGGCTGGATGCCGAGCTGTACCGAGGCACCACCACCAAATGCGCCACCTTCAACAACCAGCCCCTCTCCGCCCAGCAGGACTTCAGCATCCACAGTCTGGAGGTCTGGACCTTTGAGTAGCCTCGCCGGCCTCAGCTACTTCTCTATAATCACTCTCCGCTCCACAATCTCAAACCTTCAAACACCCCCGAGTCTATTATGCACCACTTGGAGGCAAACGTAGCTACCCGAAATTACACTTAATGTTCTGTGAGACAGAAAGCAGCCTGTCGGGTTTTTATTTTGACTGCAAACAGAACGGAGAAGTAATACAGAGGTGTTACTCACATCTGGAAGGTGTGATTGTCGACTGCTGTGTTGATGGTCTGAGCCTGTCACGATAAGGGTTCGACCCGCAGGTAGGTTGGCCAGTTAATGTCTGGTTCGTCATCCCTACAAAGGTAGGAATGTGGGAAAATGTGTTGTTGCTCTCAGTTCATTGGCTGCCTTAGACACCTGACAACACCTCCAGCTTTCCCAGCATGCAGACTGCCGTACCACCATAAGCTTATGAGGAGAGGGATGAAGAGGAAGGCTGCTTTTTTTTGACCTTGTGACTGTGAGGGCTAAAAAGAAGTCAGTCTGCTGATGTTACTGTCGAGTTAATCCCCCAAAAGAGTGCTGGTTTTAAGTGTGTATGAAAGAATAAGGTGTCCCACAATGCTGTCGGTGTATTTGTGCGGAAGTAACAATGCTGTCGGTGTATTTGTGCGGAAGTAACGGTTGATGTAATTTGTATGTTTGGGAATGTACAGGATCATGTACCGATAACCGTACAGATGAATATCTTTTTTTTTTAATCACACAATGACCTTGAAACTTGAAGGAAGTTGAAATTGCCTCCTCCATTAAATTAGGTTGAAATGCAGGGGGAACGTTGTAATTGTTTACAAGTGTTGCACTTCCTCTGAAGGCCATCTTGTTTCTCTTATGTTGAGTTATAGACTAAATGAATGATAACGTTCAACTGCATTTTCTCATCATGTTTTCATTCCACGTCCCTGTACAATCCAAAACAAGCGGTGAAGCCAGGAAACGCGCAAGCAGAACGTTTGCAATGACCAAATATGTTTATATTTGTTGTGATCATATTTTATATAATATTTTAGATTTTTTTTTTTTTTACATTTAATTTTTACATTCTGTTTTTACAAAGAAGGTTTAGTTTTTTTTTTTAATGGTTGTACTTTTATAGAAATGTTGTGCGTCAAGAGGCTGACGTATTCCCAACAAGCACTAGAGGTGACTGAAGAAACTGTCGTCGGTATTGAATTAATTTTCTTACGCTGACTCATTTTATCTTTTTGTTTTTCATTTGTCGTCATTGTCGTTCAGAGTTACAGCCAGTAGAAATATACCAAGATGTCACTTTGCACTACAGAATTAACAGTCCATGCTGTATTGTGGCCCCATGTAATTAAGCATTTTTAAAATGTCAAGTTGTTACTGAATGTTTATGTCACCACTACAAGAGGGAAGCTGCCTGTCCAACCACAGGTCAGCGTCTGCTTCACTTAAAATGGGTGGAAAAAGGGATAATCTGTTGGTCTTATTGCACTCTGATATGCCACTAACTAAAAATTCAGATCTACTAACACAGAAAAAGAAATGTTCATATATATCTTGTGTATCTGATACGGGCTTGTAGCGCATGAATATGAAATTCTGCAAACGTTTGACACCATTGTTATGATACCTGCCATACTATTCACTAATGCCAGTTATCGCTTCATGTGAAAATGAGCTTTGTTGTCTTTTAGCTATTCAGTGTTGTAACTGTGAATGCTCCCTAAGTATTATTTCTTGTGAATCCAAAACTGCTGTGTTCTGTGATATCACTAAGGATCTATTTATTGTGTTGTTATTGCAACCACATTTAAACCTAAATAAATGTTAAATATAAACATATATAAAAATGGGAAGTGTTGCGTCTGTTCAGCCTTCATTTTCCAAATGTTTATTTCTATTTTTCACCCTTCTGTGGGATTTAATATCCAGATTATAGTCAGATTTTTACTAAACATTTCATTATGTTCTTATTGCAGGATTGGGGGGGGGGGGGAGTTGTCACTCCCTCAAAGATCCTTTGTTGAGAAGATGAATCACTACATTTTATTTTAAAGTGCACTCAAAGATGCTAAAACTGACTCACTTTCTGCTCTCTTTAATCTGTTTCCAGGCATCACACGAGCATTTTAGTGCCAATGAATTACTACAAATGAAAGTAACTGTCAGGAGAAACGGCACACAGCGTCTCACTTTATACATTAGATTTCATTTTAATGTCAGATTTCCGTGAATCGTGTCTTGCCTCGTAATGTAAACACTGATACACATAACAAAAACCTTTTAACCAGACAACAAAATAATATTAGAAACATTTCTGTTATAATTAATTAATTAAGGAAACTATTAAAACAGGCTACATTTTTCTTCTGAAATGCCAATGCCTTACATTTACTCAGGTACTGTACTTAAATACAATTTTGAGTTACTTGTATTAATTTACTTGAGTATTTGATGCCACTTTTTACTTCCAATCCACTACATTTCAGAGGGAAATATTGTACTTTCTACTCCACTACGTTTATCCAAGAGCTTTAGATTTGACACAATGGATAATATAACAAGCTTTTAAAATACAACACATTGTTACCAGTGCTTTTCAACCTTTTTGGCTTGTGACATCTTACAAAAAGCAGTGTGTAGTCGGGGTCACATTTCAGATGTCTGAGTTGTTAACAGCTCCACCAAATAGTGATTTTTCCCTCTAAACTTCTCACATGGTTTTTATTTCAATAAATGTTCAAATGATCCAATATTTCACCAAAAATCAAAGATTAGAGAAAAACAGATTTGCGTGTCAGAACTTTGTTTTTTCTTCTTTCTTCTCCCATTAATCATCTCACGACCCCTCAGATTTATCTGCCTGACCCCTAAGTTGGGAACCACTGGACTAAACTCTATATAAAGTAGTTCAAACTAGCAGCTACAACAGTAACATGCTGCTTACACACTGATGCTTCAGTCGGCTATTAATAATCTGATGATGTCATATATAATAATATATCAGTCAGGGGGACCAAACCACTACTTTTGCTGCAATACTTTAACTACATTTTGTTTCTAACATTTGTGTACTTTTACTTAAGTAGGCGGGTTGCGTTTCTCCAAAAGTTGACTCAACTTTACCTCAGTGCGGCGCCGCTGCGGCCAAAATGCCCGCAGCCGAAACACACTGTCCTCATTCAAATGAATGGGAGGACTGGCGGTTTCGCCGCACCGCCCGATTTGGTCTGAATATTCAGACACAACCCGACGCAAAAGACGTCACTGCGGAGGAGGCGTTACGGGAAACAACTGTAACAGGAGGGGAACCCTAACAGACTT
This sequence comes from Scomberomorus guttatus, assembly GCA_038419695.1. Classification (NCBI taxonomy): domain Eukaryota; kingdom Metazoa; phylum Chordata; class Actinopteri; order Scombriformes; family Scombridae; genus Scomberomorus; species Scomberomorus guttatus. The sequence goes on from CM076462.1 coordinate 15,297,741, forward strand.
CAACACATAACACCGGCAGCGAGTTTAGGAAGAAACACCTGAAACAAAATGTCCAAGACAACATCGCAAACATGGAAAGAAACAAATCAGACTCGAGTATAGAAATGGTTAAAACGTGTATTTTCTGTTTAATTGCGAACGATCAAGACAAAGCAGCGGAAGTCATTCAAAAGGTGAGATAAACAAAGGTAAAGTTGCCCAAATGTCCTGTATTATGATGTGGGTTTAAGGTAGCCTATAAAAAGAAAATCTGCCTGGATACTAATGCTCGGTTTGGGATAGACTAGACTCGCAGTTTTCTATGTTTGACTAAAAAATTGTATCACAAAATCCACAGGCTTGGTTTCATCTGACCAGGTTTAACCACACCTGTAACTTTCAGTAACTTCCTATTACACTCCATTGTTGTGTCTCTGGGGAGTTTAACAGTGGACAGCTCAATGACAATGTGGTAAAAACAGAACAAATGAAACTGAAAGTTGTCCATTATAACAGCATTTAAATAAAACCCCATAAATTAACATTGTCAAACTGTCAGTGTGGTAATCAGTGAAGTAAACGCGTGTGTATGTATGTGTGTTAACCAGTTCTGTCTCTTCTCTGATATTTCTGTCCCTTCCTACAGAATAATGAGCTGGTGTGTTTCCGGGACATTCACCCTGCTGCTCCTCACCACTACCTGGTCGTCCCCAGACAGCACATATGCAGCTGCTTATCACTGCACAGGGAACACATCGGCCTCGGTCAGTCAGACAATCAGAGATCAGTACCAGCTACTGCAACTACTGCAAATATTACTACTGCTGCTACCACTACTATTACTTCTTCTGTGAAGTTTTAATATTACTTCCCGTTGTAACACTACTAGTACTACAACTGTCACTCTTACTACTACTACTGTTAAGTTGCTACTTCTTACACTACTGATTCATACTTACTTTTTTTTAGTACCGCTAATATTATTACGACTGCTTTTACCTCCATTTACACTGGGACGCTACTATAAACAACAACTACAACAACACTTCTGCTACAACTACATTTTCTCATACTTAACTACTTACTCATTACTTTTACCATTTTACTGCTTCTTCAACTGTTTCAATCTGACAAAACTACATTAAAGGTACTTCATGCTGCCTGTGTAAGTGCACAGATTGTATTTGTTTTATATTAAAGCATTTAATACAGAGTCATGTATTCCACAGTTGAAAGGATGGCCGATATGGGGAAAGCTGTGCTGCTCCACCAAGGGATCACTGATATGAAGGATATAAGGTAGAGACAGGAAGTGTCTGTATGTGTTTGTCTTGACCTTACATAAACACTTCACCAAAGTTTAAAGTGCCCTTCCACTCACAAATGTGCTCGTTGTTACTTGCCGTGGACACTTGAGAAATTAGACTAGTGTTCTAAGCAGTGTTTTTATGTCTTAAAACATGTCAGGGTGGGATCTTTCAGTAAAGAAAAAACTGATCAATTGAAATGTGTGATGCGCCTTTAAGCGCAGAATGTAAACTATATGAGCAGAGCTTGAAATGGTAGAGGAACGCACCCACTTTGTCAGTAATCAAAGGTTGTTATTTGCTGAAGTGTTTCCTTCCTCCTCGAATTTCTAAAACTGCCCTTTGGCGTGTTTGTCGTCATGTATTTTCCTCCGCAGGCTGGGGTTCCACCAACCTCCCTATATTTCAGTAAATCACCTCCACCTCCACGTGCTCGCCCCCACCAGCCAAATCTCACCGTGGATGGAGTATAAATTCATTCCAGGGACCAAAAGTTTTGTCAACGTGAGTGCTGAGGAATAGAAATTCCCTCTGCCAGTTTACTTACTCCTTTTTTCATTGATTTTCCTTATTAATTCTCTTATACAAATAATATTAAAGGTATTATAGTACTATCCTTGCAAAGGCTTTGACATTTTTTATGGTGATCTAGAAATTCAAAGTTCTAATTCTGTTGTTGCCAACTGGCTAAACATCATGTAAATGTAGATAAGGTGACTTCACTGTGCATCTTCCTTTCATCTTGACAGTTTCTACGTCCTAGCCCGCCTCTCTCTGTCAAGCACATCACACGCTATCTTAAACTTATATAAATGTTTTGTCTTTGCAGGAAGATTTGCTACGGAAACGACTAAAACATATCGCTCCCCCAACCAAGTCCCTTTTAGGAAGCTGTATGTGGTCTCCGTGAGCCAGCAGCTCACAAGCTGGACTTTGGATAATTGCAAAGGAGCAACAAATGTCTCACAAGAGTCTTTGAACTGGAAACACTACAGCAATGACAATACTATAAACTGACGTCTGGAAAGAGGAGAAAATGTATCTGGCAAAATTGAAATCCTGCAGAAAGTTAAATACTCCCTATTGCAAATGTCATCTAGTGTGGTTGTGTTGTATACATATTTAAGCGTTTGTATGTATTTGTATACAGTATGCATTTATAAATATATACTGTATATTATAGGCATTTGTGTGTATGAATATGGACAAAGTGGTCAGTGATGTAGGAGAATAATGAAATGACTCTATTGTACATCATGGTGGTGTGTATAATGGTTTGTTGGGATATCTTTTAAAATAGAATAAATTATTTCTCCACAGAGTTTTGTGTATTTTTGTGCATAGATTGAAGAGATTTTCTGTATATATTGCTACAAAACAAGTTTCAGAGGCAGACATCTTAGAAAGTGTACTGGAACAAATACACACAGATCTTGGCTAAAACAAACACATCTCTTTGTACTTTGGTATTATGTCTGACCCCCATTATTCACCCCAAATCCAAAACTAAATATGTACCTTCACTGAGACACACATGTATTTAAGAATATATACGCATACCTTACTATTCTAAAACTGTAAAGGTATTTAAACAAGATTTTAATACACAGGACCCCTCTAAGAGTCATGGCTTCAAGATTAGATTACAATCATCACTATAAAGGCCCATATCATGTCAGTATTTATTGGTCTTTAGTGGTGCATATTCCCCAAAAAATGTAATTGGGGAGGATATTTTGGGATTTGAGAGTTCATTTGGGTTCTCTAACAGAATCAAGGAAGTGTAACTTTACTGTATTGTATCATTAAATGTGAGTTTAAAACAATAATTCAACATTTGAAATATGCGCCTTCTGCCAAGTGTTAAATTAAAAGATTTATACCACTTTTCTATTTGTCCATTCATAAAGCTGAAGCCAGCAGCTATTAGCTAGCTAGTTAGCAATTAGCTTAGCACAGAGACGAAACTGGGAGAAACAGCCTGCCCGGCTCTGTCCAAAGGTAACAAAATGTACAATATACGTTCGCTTCACAGCAATCATTAGTCACTAGTCAGTATTATGACATATTATGTGCTATTGATTTGACTAATTAGGACGGCCGAAGCTTCATATTAGCTTCAGATAAACTTTAAATTCAATGTCTGTGTTTAGAACTGTAAAACGTTGAAAGGTACGTGGATCCCGTGAACGCAGCAGTAGAGCGGCTCGATGAGCTGTCACCGACTGCAGACACGCCCGGACAGTGTACTCGTGACACAGACGCAATCAGAAACACTATAATGAGCTCTTGTCTATAACAGACACACCTTTAAGAACACTTATGGGGACTCAGGGCGCTTCGGGGGGCGAAGATTGCCTTTTCTGTCAAATAGCGAACAGCCAGACTGACACAGAAATCCTGCTGAGTGTAAGTAGAGACCCAGTCCTCACTGTTTACTTCAACTGTAAATCCCTGACTGCCTGTCTGTCTGTCTGTGTCTGTACAGGATGATGAGCTCGTTTGTTTTCGTGACGTGAAGCCTGGTGCCACACATCATTACCTTGTTATTCCCAGGACGCACATTGACAACTGCAAAACTCTCCAGGGGAGCAACATACCTCTAGGTGAGGGAGTCCCAAATTTAAACCTTAAACATCTGGGCTGTTATCAGTGTGCCTGAGTGCTCGGACCTCATGTTTGCGAGCCACGAGTCTTGATAGTAACCTGGAGAGAGATTAGTCAGCAGTCTTTTATTGATTATAGGAAAATGACGCCCATTCTGAGAAGTTATATTATTTCAAAGCTTAAAACTGGAGGGGCATCTTATGTTACTGTAAACTGTGGTGTAAATTGGTGTAATAATGGCACCATTAAGTCATTCTTTGTCTCTTGAGAGGTGACTGTACATATTGCAGTAACATCAGAAAGCATTCTCTCTGATGTCAACATTTTGTACAAAATGATCCTGGGAAACAGGGATAACCTGAACTCCTCTTCTCTCAGATAACTGAAACAGTGAACATCCAGTTATTTTATAATAACTCAATATCATAGGTTTACCTGTCTTTAGTGGACTTGAAAGAATGAGCTGAATAAAAAGCTATCCTTTGGTAATTTTACACACTGGACCATATTGATGTGATGTGTTTGTTGACAGTGGAGCGGATGGAAGAAATGGGAAGGAGTATACTGGAGAAGAATAAAGTCAGCGACCTCGGTGACGTCAGGTAAATGAATTTACCGTTGTGAGATCAGACTCATGCCATTTCAAATGAGGTAGATAGGATCATCTTAAAAATAATTTTCTGTCATTTTTTTGCTTCACAGGTCTTTAATGGGTCTTTTTTTTTTAAGAATTGTTGTAATTCTCTTGTTCTTCAATAGTCCCTCACTGTCTGTGAACTGCTGTTTGAATCTGTGCAGAATGGGGTTTCATCTGCCTCCATTCTCATCTGTTCCCCACCTTCACCTCCACGCTCTGGCTCCAGCCAGCAAGATGAACTTGAAGTCGCAGCTTTGCTACGGGCCGCTGTCTTGCTGGTTCATCACAGTGAGTGATACAGTATGATACAGGTCGCTTTTGTATAAACTTCATTTCTTAGCACTTTTAAATTACTGGACCACATTGTGAATACCTTGTTATGCTCTGTTTCAGGTGGACAAAGTGCTTTCTCAGTTGAGGACTCACAACAAGGTCACATGAAGAGATACAAAGTGTCTGAAGGTGCTTCTTTGCTGTTTATCCGCCTCATTCAGTGCAATTTTAAATCAGTCCAAAATTCACCCGTTTCTCTTATTAACTCGAAGTTGACACATATTGCTGTATTGCTCGGTGATTCAGTACTGGAGAAAACTGGGGGAAAGTCATTTTTTGGTGGAAGCGTAAAAGTACAAACTTTCCAAGAACTACTTGAAATTGTTTAAACATGCATCATAGTCTTATCAAGTGTCCACCAATGAGGAGATATTTTTTTCTATTGAAATGTAAACCTCGATGACTACCTTGATAATTGATGACACATATCTTAATAGTTTGAAAACCACATAAAAGAAGACATTTAGATGTACATTTTTACTCTGTTATATCCAGTATTTATCAGGAAGGACAATTTGCACATTCATGCACAAATCTCACAAACCTGTTAACATGCATGGAACAATTTTTGTTTGTGTGTGTACTTCTTTGTTTGTGTGTGTGACATGGATCAATTATCCTACTGTATCCGATGCACAGGGTACAATCGGTATTTTAATGTTAATATTATATATAATATGAATAAAAGATCTTCATAAACTCAAAATAATCATCTCTGACAAAGTCTTAAGGGTTGCTTCAGTATTTCTGTTTACTTTAATAATCACACTTTGCTGTCTGAACAACACTGTTCAGAGAAAAAACCCAGAATTCATTATGAGAGCGCAAAAAACCCAAACATTAGATTACCATGAGAATACTGGAGGTCCTAATGGTCCTGAATACAGCAAACAATGATACAAGGGTTCCTTTAATTTAATTATTTACTTCTATTACTGTTCAAGATTTACATTAACATCTATTTCATTATTTTACTCTTGTTATTAGACTTAAATGTGCAATAACTTTTTTTGGCCACTTGGAGGCAGCAGAAACAAGCAGTGAACACAACACTGACACATTAACACTGAATAACGTTTAGTTTATTACATTTATTTGTCAGCAATCATGTACAAAGAAAACATTCGTCTCACACAGGGAGAAGAGATGTATTGTACCAGATATATTAGTAACATTAACATTCATTTGGAAGTGTATTTCTGGCTAGTTGGATATTTCCAACAACTCCTGAGGGCAATAGTTGGCTCTTAAACTGCTAAATGCTCCAATATGTTCACCAGCTAGTAGCTAACTCTGTCTTATTTAGGTTTTTAGAGCTTTTTGCTGAAAGCAACTGCCTGCTGTGGTTGGAAATGATGTTGATGAGAGCAGTGAGAGTGAACTGTCTTAAAACAACAGTCAGGTGCCCAAATAAACATTGAAATATATTTTTCTTGCCATAATCATTCCTCCTGTTCATACTGGCTATTAGAAAAGATCCCCTTCAAATGTGCTTTCAATGTAAGTGATGGGGGGCAAAATGTATGTATGTATCTGAAGCTAATATGAAGCTTCAGTCATCCAAATGAGTCAAATCAAGTCAAAGTTACAGTCTTTTTAGTGCCAAAGTCCCTCTTTTTGTTACTATACTTCCACTGTAGCTCAACAGGGAAACACTGTCTGAGGAAACACAAAGAGGGAATTTGATGCTAAAAAGACTGTAAATGTGGCAGATATCCACTTGATATGACTAACTCAGACTGCTGAAGCCTCATATAAGCTTCAGATAAACCTTTAAATACATTTTTGCGCAAAATGACTGTGTGGACACACTGTGGATTTTGGCCCGCATCACTTACATTGAAAGCACATTTGAAGGGGATCTTTAACAGCCAATATGAACAGGAGGAATGATTACAGCGAGTAAAACCTAATTCAGTGTCCATATGGGCACCTGACAGACTTGAAAAATTGTGAATCTGTCTTTTAAATCACTCCCTAACAATTTCTGTTAAAGTTTCAGCCACTTGATGTCACTGGTGTAACTTGCAACTCTGACAGTAGCAGGTTTTATGGAGGGGCAGAGTAGAGGCACCAAGTACAACCTTTAACCCCTCACCAAGAATCAATGGATCATTTTCTTACTCATTTAAAAATGATAAAGCAGGAAACATAATAAAACCTAAACATGATGACATTTCCTAACAGCTTTTGCCTCTACCACCCTGTTCTGGTGTGTTGCCACAATCCTGCGATGTTTAGAACTGTCTGTTGCCCCCCTTTGTAGGAGGTGGTGTGTTTAGTGACTTATTTTAAAATTGGTCCATATTTATTTTCTGTTGCAATGTTTCTGATGTCACTGATGACATAAACATGCTGATGAGGTAATTGGAACCCTGTGATGTCACAAAGACCAACTATGACATACATCAAAGGCTCTGTTCTCAGACTTCTGTTCAGTTACTACAGTCTTAACCAGATACCACAAACACAACAGGAGCTGCTGCACGATTTCCTCTGAGACAGTTGTTCAGAAATATTGGTATTTGCAGTTTCACGTGATCAGTTACATTCAAACAAGGACATGGACATCGCTCAGAGACAAAATAATGGTCAAAATGATCATCACATTGAGGACGCTGTTGCCCTTGCTGAGGTTAACGTGGACATAAACCGGAATGTGGAGGACCCACTTCCTGGAAGTTCCACGTCCTCAGCCAGTGATATTGATGATGAAGACTCTGGTGCTGGCATGCTGGAAGTCACCTGCCATGTCAGAGCAGAAGAGCCTCTGCCTGGACCATCCAGGAAGAGGTCTAGGGAGGAAGATGATGAAGAAGAGAGTAGCACCAAGAGAATCATCGGAGAAATGGAAGAGTTTGGGTACAGCTCCTTGGACAGTGACTACAGCTCCTTGGACAGTGACTACAGCTCCTTGGACAGTGACTACAGCTCCTTGGACAGTGACTACAGCTCCTTGGACAGTGATGCGGATGATGAAGACTCTGGTGCTGGCATGCTAGAAGTCACCTGCCATGTCAGAGCAGAAGAGCCTCTGCCTGGACCATCCAGGAAGAGGTCCAGGGAGGAAGATGATGATGAAGAAGAGAGTAGCACCAAGAGAATCATCAGAGAAATGGAAGAGTTTGGGTACATCTCCTTGGACAGTGACTACAGCTCCTTGGACAGTGACTACAGCTCCTTGGACAGTGACTACAGCTTCTTAGACAGTAACTACAGCTCCTTGGACAGTGACTACATCTCCTTGGACAGTGAAGTTGATGATGAAGACTCTGGTGCTGGCATGCTGGAAGTCACCTGCCATGTCAGAGCAGAAGAGCCTCTGCCTGGACCATCCAGGAAGAGGTCCAGGGAGGAAGATGATGAAGAAAAGAGTCGCACCAAGAGAATCTTGAGAGAAATGGAAGAGTTTGGGTACAGCAACACTGACAGCGACTACAGCTGCTTGTACAGTGAAGTTGATGATGAAGACTCTGGTGCTGGCATGCCAGAAGTCACCTAACATGTCAAAGCAGAAGAGCCTCTGCCATCCAGGAAGAGGTCCAGGGAGGAAGATGATGAAGGGAGTAGCATTTTTTTTCCCCAAACCTTTCAACACTGTGAATCATGATATATTACTGTTAAAGTTATATAGATATGGATTCCAAGGAAAGGTCTTCAACTGGCTAAAAGATTATGTTAGTGATAGAGAGCAATATAATAATAATAATAAGAAGAACAAGAAGAATGATACCAATAAGAAGAAGTAGAATGATGCCGTATGTGAAGGCTGTGAGAGTGAACTGTCTTAAAACAACAGTCAGGTGCCCAAATAAACATTGAAATATATTTTTCTTGCCATAATCATTCCTCCTGTTCATACTGGCTATTAGAAAAGATCCCCTTCAAATGTGCTTTCAATGTAAGTGATGGGGGGCAAAATGTATGTATGTATCTGAAGCTAATATGAAGCTTCAATCATCCAAATGAGTCAAATCAAGTCAAAGTTACAGTCTTTTTAGTGCCAAAGCCCCTCTTTTTGTTACTATACTTCCACTGTAGCTCAACAGGGAAACACTGTCTGAGGAAACACAAAGAGGGAATTTGATGCTAAAAAGACTGTAAATGTGGCAGATATCCACTTGATATGACTAACTCAGACTGCTGAAGCCTCATATAAGCTTCAGATAAACCTTTAAATACATTTTTGCGCAAAATGTGTGGACACACTGTGGATTTTGGCCCGCATCACTTACATTGAAAGCACATTTGAAGGGGATCTTTAACAGCCAATATGAACAGGAGGAATGATTACAGCGAGTAAAACCTAATTCAGTGTCCATATGGGCACCTGACAGACTTGAAAAATTGTGAATCTGTCTTTTAAATCACTCCCTAACAATTTCTGTTAAAGTTTCAGCCACTTGATGTCACTGGTGTAACTTGCAACTCTGACAGTAGCAGGTTTTATGGAGGGGCAGAGTAGAGGCACCAAGTACAACCTTTAACCCCTCACCAAGAATCAATGGATCATTTTCTTACTCATTTAAAAATGATAAAGCAGGAAACATAATAAAACCTAAACATGATGACATTTCCTAACAGCTTTTGCCTCTACCACCCTGTTCTGGTGTGTTGCCACAATCCTGCGATGTTTAGAACTGTCTGTTGCCCCCCTTTGTAGGAGGTGGTGTGTTTAGTGACTTATTTTAAAATTGGTCCATATTTATTTTCTGTTGCAATGTTTCTGATGTCACTGATGACATAAACATGCTGATGAGGTAATTGGAACCCTGTGATGTCACAAAGACCAACTATGACATACATCAAAGGCTCTGTTCTCAGACTTCTGTTCAGTTACTACAGTCTTAACCAGATACCACAAACACAACAGGAGCTGCTGCACGATTTCCTCTGAGACAGTTGTTCAGAAATATTGGTATTTGCAGTTTCACGTGATCAGTTACATTCAAACAAGGACATGGACATCGCTCAGAGACAAAATAATGGTCAAAATGATCATCACATTGAGGACGCTGTTGCCCTTGCTGAGGTTAACGTGGACATAAACCAGAATGTGGAGGACCCACTTCCTGGAAGTTCCACGTCCTCAGCCAGTGATATTGATGATGAAGACTCTGGTGCTGGCATGCTGGAAGTCACCTGCCATGTCAGAGCAGAAGAGCCTCTGCCTGGACCATCCAGGAAGAGGTCTAGGGAGGAAGATGATGAAGAAGAGAGTAGCACCAAGAGAATCATCGGAGAAATGGAAGAGTTTGGGTACAGCTCCTTGGACAGTGACTACAGCTCCTTGGACAGTGACTACAGCTCCTTGGACAGTGACTACAGCTCCTTGGACAGTGATGCGGATGATGAAGACTCTGGTGCTGGCATGCTAGAAGTCACCTGCCATGTCAGAGCAGAAGAGCCTCTGCCTGGACCATCCAGGAAGAGGTCCAGGGAGGAAGATGATGATGAAGAAGAGAGTAGCACCAAGAGAATCATCAGAGAAATGGAAGAGTTTGGGTACATCTCCTTGGACAGTGACTACAGCTCCTTGGACAGTGACTACAGCTCCTTGGACAGTGACTACAGCTTCTTAGACAGTAACTACAGCTCCTTGGACAGTGACTACATCTCCTTGGACAGTGAAGTTGATGATGAAGACTCTGGTGCTGGCATGCTGGAAGTCACCTGCCATGTCAGAGCAGAAGAGCCTCTGCCTGGACCATCCAGGAAGAGGTCCAGGGAGGAAGATGATGAAGAAGAGAGTCGCACCAAGAGAATCTTGAGAGAAATGGAAGAGTTTGGGTACAGCAACACTGACAGCGACTACAGCTGCTTGTACAGTGAAGTTGATGATGAAGACTCTGGTGCTGGCATGCCAGAAGTCACCTAACATGTCAAAGCAGAAGAGCCTCTGCCATCCAGGAAGAGGTCCAGGGAGGAAGATGATGAAGAAGGGAGTAGCATTTTTTTTCCCCAAACCTTTCAACACTGTGAATCATGATATATTACTGTTAAAGTTATATAGATATGGATTCCAAGGAAAGGTCTTCAACTGGCTAAAAGATTATGTTAGTGATAGAGAGCAATATAATAATAATAAGAAGAACAAGAAGAAGAATGATACCAATAAGAAGAAGTAGAATGATGCCAATAATAATAATCATGATAATAACAATAATAATAACTATGTGTATAGCACCTCTCATACAAGAAATGCAGCTGAAAAGGACAAAAGAACATAAAAGCATGTACAAAATGTATGTATTATAAGAAGGAAAATCAAATAAAAATAAAACCCACTTGAAACTAAAATACATAGAATGCATACTGAATAATAAATAATAAAATAAATAAATAATAAAATATGATAAAAACAAATTAAAGCACTGAATATGTAGAATATTCTTTAAAAGAAGCACAGTGGAGCATAAGTGTGAAGCTGACAGAGCATTAAATAGTGCAGCAGAGAGCAAGTGCAAAGCTATTTAAATGCTCAGGTAAAGAGAAACTTTCTTTTCAAAGCTTTTAGCAAAGCCAACAGAGCCTCATTGTCATGTAGAGTACCACAAGGATGAATTCTTGGTCCATTATTATTTCTTATTTATATCAATGATCTTGCTGTTGTATCAAATACCATATTCCCTATTTTATTTGCAGATGACAAAAATCTTGTTCTTTCCCACAAACATCTCAAAACCCTTATCAATGAGGCAAACCTTGGTCTTCTCGCCTATTCTAAATGGTTCCAATTGAACAAATTAGCACTAAATATAAAAAAAATCTAATTTCATTATATTTTCAGGAAGGACAAAGTTAAAGATGAAGCCAAGCTCTTTATTGAGGGCAAATAATTTGATAGAGTATCATCCTCTTGATTTGGGGGGGTAAAAATTGATGATAAATGTTGATTTTGTCTGTTTAAAAAAAGTGATGAAATCTGTAGGAATTATTAGGATAATCTGTCCACTTGCCAATAAATCCTGTCTTTTAACTTTATACTACAGCTTAATATATCTATACCTTACTTACTGCAATGTTGTATGGGCCAGTACTTATCCCACATATCTCCATAAAATCCATAAATTGCAAAAAAGGTTTGTTAGACTAGCCACATTTTCAAAGTCCAGGAAACCATCCTCACCTCTGTTTTATTTATTAACTCCTCAGACAGTGATGTTAATGAGGAGGACGCTGGTGCTGGCATGCTGGAAGTCACCCACCATGTCAGAGCAGAAGACCCTCTGCCTGGGATGATCCAGGAAGAGGTGAAGAGAAGAGGATGACGAAGATGAAAGGAGCACCAAACAATTCAGGCAGTGGCTGGCTGACACGCAGTTGAAGAGCTTGGCGTGACCAGCCAAAATGTTATTTCTACATGTGAAATAAACAGAAAAAAATGTGGATGAGCATGGTCAAAACTTTATTCTGTGACAGACAAACAGCCAGTGGGTGCCAACTACTCTTGGCACCCATCAGATCCCTCTTTAATTACGCTCTACCAAGGCTTCTTCCTTCCTAATTGATGCATTTTGGGGAATTTCTCCTTGTTGAGTGTCTATCATCTGGGTGGGTGTCATTTTTATTTAATGTGGGCACGTAAAGCCATCTGTCCAAACACAAAACTTTAAAGATCCCCTCCTGACATGTTTTGAGATGTATGTTTTTCACAAAAAAGTTAATCTCATTAAAATCCTTAAAAGGACATGTACATCTTTATAAATATATTTATTTATAAATATGCAAATATTTTCAATTCAAAAGTTTCACTGTTGGACTTGAGATGGAGGCTTCAAGTTTCCACATCACATGTGTAAGTTGAATACTGGACCACACTGTAAAAAAAAAGAGGTAAAAAAAAAAAAAAGTCTGGCAGCAAAAGTTGCAAAAACACTTACCGTCAATGACAGTAAAAAACCTTTAGTTATTCTACAGAGATTTTTTTTTTAAAGTACGGATATTTACTTTGGACATTGTCTGCATTTTTACAGTCCAACTGTTGTAAAATAAAAAAGAAACCTCATTATAAAACATTGCTAGAATGTTAAATAAATGTATAAATCTGCACAGAAAAATGAAAAACATTGCAGAAATACATTAAAATTACTTAATTTAAATGAAGACTGTTGTTTTCATACAGTAATCTTTGGTAAATTCATAGGATTATCCATTCTATTCACAAGAACTCCCCATCAAAGTACAGATTTCTGGATGTAAAAAACAAAAAATGCTTAAAATTACATTCAAATTACTCTCCTTTAACACCCATTAATGGTATCTTGAGAGCTTTCAGCTTTTATTTTATGTGATTATCCAATCTATTTACAGTAAATTATTAGTAAATGTTGGTTTTATACTGTATAAAAAATAAGATCACGCAACTCATGCGCATTATAAAAACACATCAAAAACGCTGCCTGTGTAGATTCCCGGTAATACTTATCTGAAAATTGTTAAAATAACTTTCCATGCTTGTGTAAGTACAACAGAGTGGTCAAGGCTACTGCACAGTGCACACACCTGGTAAACAGATAGTAGGCCTGGGTCCTGCAGTGTAGCACCCAGCAGCAATTCCTTGAACTCCACTTTCTCCGCTTTCGCCTGGCTGAGAACGCCCTCCTGCAGGGTGGTGAGGCTGGGTATGACCGTGGGGATGTTGAGGCCCAGAACCTTGCCATAACCATACAGGCCGTATGTGAAGGCTGTGCCTGGGAAAACTATGCCAGCGATGCAAAACAACTCAGCAAGAGGCTGGGGGATGCAAAGTTCAAATCATGATTAAAATACTTATTTTATCAATAAATTTGTGACACATTGATACACTAACATTATAACATAGATATTTTGAGTTGTTCTATTATTTGCACTCTACACACACTACACTATAGATATCACTACCACACTGTAAATCTTTCTGCATTGTTTCTTTTTTTTTAATGCCATTTCTTTATTGCTGTTTCTGTGCTGCTATATTACAATTTTATTGTTATTATTGCTATTACTATTGCTATTGTTACAAAGTCAGACACCAACACTAACTTAGTTGGTAGGCGGCAGGTTACCAATAACTTATTTAACTTACTTCTAGCAGTAAGTAGGAGCAGCTGGGCGGTCTAATGTTTCTTTAATTAATAGTATTAGTAACTTATCAAGTTAACTGGCTAAACTTATTAACACTAGCATACTAGCTGCCACTTAAAGTCTGTCAGGTCACAACTTGCCACAGCCTTTTATTTACATGTTTGCAGGACAGAATAGGAGCATAAATATGTACTGGTCAACTGACAGATGTAACTTATTTACCCTCACTATGACTGATGCAAGATTCCGATTCAAGGCTAACGTTCAAAGGCTAACGTTAAAAAGCTAACGTTGAAAGCTTCATTAGGACCGGCATAACGTTACGTTATCTAACGCCACACAGACTTACTTAATGCATACAAAAGGCAAATGCTAACATTAGCCCTGCCGACTCGACATACATTTCAAAAATCTGACACTTATGCAACATCAACGCTTTAGTTATGTCAAGTTATAGCTGGTGTTGGTGTTGCTATCTTACTCTCCCTTTCTGCTGCCCTTAGTGTTAGCTCTACTCATGACACGTTCAGTTGATATCTCTCTTTATATGAAAATACATATGAAGAAAAACAAAATTGTTACCTTTAGTGAAAGCTGAATGTGAATCGTCATCCTTGAATCAACAGGCTTGGGAAATGACTTGCGTTAAGTTATCCAGAGAAATTGTCTCTCTATGGTCTCTCTTGCTTCAGACAGTGCGCGTAGATTCAACTAAATGTTGCACGGTCATTGGATGAATCACGCCGGGGGGACCCGCCCCCAGAACTCAAAAACAATATCATTGGTCGAGATCGTCACCCCACAGCTTGATTCAACCAAAGATTGTACAAAACTCATTTGTTTGAATCTGCGCGCACTTTCTTGATCTGTCTGAAGCACAGAGACTATAGAGAGACATTTTCTATGTTTACATTTACATGTTTTTTCAACTATTTTGAGGTCTTACATCCATGTCTTACATCCCTTCACCCACATATTACCCATATTACCAAAGCTCAAGCCTCGGCTGAACTGTTGAGCCCTAGCATCAAATCCCAGTCTTGCACACATCTCTCACCTATTGCTACAAAAATAAATAGAGCACACCATTGTAAAGCTTTATTCATATTGAGCTCCCTCTTTATTCACCTTATAAAATCTCTGCTCTTTTGCTCTTTGTTCCCCTCAACCTGTAGAAATGGTGGAGTGACCTAATGACTGCAGTGAGGGCCTTGAATGTTGTTGAACATCGGCTGACTGTGACTCACTTTGGGTCTTAATATTTAGAGAAGAAAAATGAGATCTACAAATGATCGCACCCTCCCAAGGAAAAGACATATTGATGCTACTTATGCCATTTCAAGTTGTGGTCTAACATATTTGATTGGGAGATATCCAATATTGTATTGGAGGCTGTCTCCCAATAATCCACATTTTAGTGGATTTACAGCCTTTATTATAGGCCTACCCCTTCAGTTTTTGTCATCACTGATGTTTTCTCAAATAAGCGTGTGTTGCACATGTCAATTTCTATGATAACAAAAAACACTGTCGGGGAAGCATTTCACAAAAATAACAAATTAAGTCGTCAGCACTCACAAATAAGTGTATATCACTTTTTTAATGATGCGCAGCAGCAAAAAAACAGACTCACTTCAGTCCAATCTATTTATCTTGCTCAGGTTTTCTGTTTTGTAATTTAATTAAACACAAATTAAATTAATTTAGGAATATCTTTCATATAAGCACACAACTGAAAGAAAATAGGAACTCTGAATATATTTTTGGCACAGATGACCCCTTCAAGAGGGTCTCAAGATTAGGTTTCTGTAAGTTGTAGTTAAACAATAGATATTTTCTTATTACTTTTACAATTTTTCCTCAATTGGTTTGGCTCATTTCGTGAGACAGTTTTAACATTCTCAAAGCTCCAGTTGCATTTACAGCTTATAAAAAGGTAAAGCACAACGGCATAGTTCACCTACAAAAGGTCATAACTCACCGAAAACATTTAACTCATGCTTCAAAACAAAGTTATTGTGTCAGTAAATAAGCTAATGCCACCAAAATGAAAAGTTCCTTTGACAGTGTGTAAACAGTGGTGGTCAAAATGTTTGGATGTTTTGTCGTCAGTAGGGCAGTGGACCCTGGAAGTGTTTCTTACATCCAAATTTCAGTCTTGTCCCATTTTTTTCCCATTGACACAGAGTCCTTACTGTAGTAGAATGTAATTTTCCTATAGCGGACAGAAAGCTATTGTGTATCAAACTGAAAACTATTCAGACACTGATTAACACTACAAGGTTTTACATTACACTTTTTACAGCAAGAGGACACTCACATTCCTATATACCTTATTTGTATTTACAGTAACTGTAAAGGTCTTACAGCACAGTAAACTTACACAGCAAAGTACAAGAAATGCATCAGTAAAAAAAAAAAAGTTTTTAAAAATCATGTGCTGTGGAAACCAAAAATACTATATAGTATACAGTAACACAGTAAAGCTATAGTGCTACACTCCTAGACTAGACTCCATCCACCTCACTGGACGTCCTGTCACTCCTGTCTGTCTGGCCACACCTGATATTTTCCCTAGTGATGCAACGGGGGGGGCAACATTGTTATATTGCCCCGCCGTGGCTCGGTGGCCTACAATGTTTCGGCCACGTCTCCTGCCTCTAACCAGATTGAAACCAGCCTCGTCCACAAACACGAGGATGTGAGGGATTTCACTTCCCTCCAGTTCCATTATTCTCTATAATACAGTACACAAAATATCAAGTCAGTTTTACTGAAGAATCATATAGTTAAAGCAAAGTCTCTGCAACTTCAGTAAGTATATACAGGCCTATGTACTGTGAGTATATACAGGCCATAATGAAGGAAAACCCATAACACTGTACAATATATTACTGTGTAGTGCACACCACTGCTTTATCTTTACATACTGGTACCGCAGCTCCTTCACTCAGTTTCTCTCAAATGGCACCCTGTAGAGTTGTTTCACGGTCATCTGATGTCTCTTCAACACTCTGTCTATTGTAGAGATGCTGACAGAGCTGATATTTTGAAAAACACTGTCATCTAAAACTGCACTCTGGATCTCTCTCAGTCTAATAGCATTATTTGCTGTCACCATGCTGCAGATCTCTTGCTCTTGCTGAGGTGTAAAAACTGCTCTTAGCACAAGGTAGTCGTCTATGTCCTACAAATTGGAACTCAGAAATAGATCATATTACTGTATTTGTACTGTCCTATACTGTGTGCCTCATGTATTTCTTACAGTGTGAGTTTCATTGACTTTTAGTTACTGTATTGTTATAACTGGAACATTGTAACATGAATAATTACAGTATTGAGTGAGTACATACCTGTTTTCCCTGCAGAATGTTTGGATAATTGAAGACAGTGTAGACGGGTTTACATTCGGCTGCACTCGGCGGCCAGCCTCTGCAATTGTAAGGCCATTGTTAATTACATGGTCCACAGATTGGTCGATGTAAGATTTGAGAAACTCCCCTTCGTTAGTAATGTTCAAGTTTCACCTGACAGGCAATTTACCAATTTAGCGGGCGTTACAAAACTTCCATAGCAATGCTAGTTATGGAATATACAGTACAGACCAAAAGTTTGGGCACACCTTCTCATTCAATGCGTTTTCTTTATTTTCATGACTATTTACATTGTAGATTCTCACTGAAGGCATCAAAACTATGAATGAACACATGTGGAGTTATGTACTTAACAAAAAAAGAGGTGAAATAACTGAAAACATGTTTTATATTCTAGTTTCTTCAAAATAGCCACCCTTTGCTCTGATTACTGCTTTGCACATTCTTGGCATTCTCTCGATGAGCTTCAAGAGGTAGTCGGTAGAACTGGGCCAAAGCAATTGAGAAAAACTGTAATAGTAATTATAATTTTGGACTGATTGTGCCACCTGGAGAAGAATAAAACTGTATCAGAAGTTGATTAACAGTTTTTTTTCCCCCAAAACGTTGTTTATTTACAACAAAGAGGTACAAAAACAATTGTCATATTGAAAATCTTCTTAGCTTTTTTACTCTTCACATCTTCGATTAAGGTGCCACACTGCTTGAGTTCGACAATAAACCGATGGAAGCACTTTTGGAGTCAGACCATTTAGATTTGTGGATGTGGAATTTACCAAGAATGATCAGAAGCTGAATTACATAGGTAATATTGCTATCCATCCCCACTGAACTCAAAATATAACATCACACCAAATACACTGCGTGCACAATTATTAGGCAAGTTGTATTTTTGAGGATTAATTTTGTTATTGTACAACTACAGTGCTCTTGGTCAATCCAAAATGTTAACAAACCCTCAAACCTGAACATTTAAGTAGTAAAAGTGAAGTTTTGGCTTTCTTAAGAGAATATCTATCTGTACACCATTATTAGGCAACTATTAGTGTGCAGAATTATTATGCAACTAAAGATTTTCCCATCTCACTTGTTTATTTTCACCTGTTAAAGTGAGAATAATAAACAAACACCAAATTTACAAATAAACATTTCTGAAATTTCAAAAAAAAAAAAAAAAAAGAAACCTCAGTGACCAATATAGCCACCCTTCTTTTCGATAACAGTCACAAGCCTTCTATTCACAGAGTCAGTCAGTTTCTTGATCTGGTCAGAATCAACTTTTTGTGCAGCCGCAACCACAGCATCCCAGACACTGTTCAGAGAGGTGTACTGTTTACCTTCACTGTAAATTTCCTGCTTAAAAAGGGCCCAAAAGTTCTCAATAGGGTTTAAGTCAGGTGAAGAAGGGGGCCATGTCATTCGTTTTTCATCTTTAAGGCCTTTACTGGCCAGCCATGCAGTGGAGTACTTTGATGCATGTGATGGAGCGTTGTCTTGCATAAAAATCAAAGTCTTCTTCAAAGATGCAGACTTTTTCCTGTACCACTGCTTGAAGAAAGTGTCTTCTAAAAATTGGCAGTAGGTCTGAGAGTTGATTTTGAGTCCATTTTCAACCCGAAAAGGTCCAACTAGCTCATCTTTAATAATACCTGCCCATACCAGTACCTCACCTCCACCTTGCTGGCATCTGAGTCGAAGTGGAGCTCTGTGTCCGTTACTGATCCAACCCAAGCCCATCCATCTGGTCCGTCAAGAGTCACTCTCATCTTATCAATCCACAAAACCTTTGAAAAATCTGTCTTCAGATATTTCTTGGCTCATTCTTGACGTTTCAACTTATGTGTCTTGTTCAGAGGTGGTCGGGTTTCAGCCTTTCTTATCTTGGCCATGTCTCTGAGAGCTGAACACCTCGTACTCCTTGACACTCCAGGTAGGTTGCAGTTGTGGAATATGGCAGCACTGGAGGATAATGGGTTCCTGGTAGCTTCATGTTTGATTCTTCTCAAATCTTTGGCGGTTAATTTGCTTCTTTTCTTCTCGACACATTTCTTGCGACCCTGTTGACTATTTGCAACAAAACGTTTGATGGTTCTGTGATCACGCCCAAATATCTTCGATATTTCAAGAGTGCTGCATCCCTCTGAAAGACTTTTTACAATTTTTGACTTTTAAGAGTCAGTTAAATCTCTTTTTTGGCCCATTTTTCCTGAGGAGAAGAATCTGCCTAATAATTATGCACAGCTTGATATAGGGTGTTGATCTCCTTAGACCACACCATCCCTCGTTACACAAATACACATCACCTGATATGCATTAAATCCAATAAGCATTCAAGTTTATACAGCTTGGAGTTGGAAATTATGGATAAAATGATGATATGGTCAAAATAATCACTTGCCTAATAATTGTGCACACAGTGTACATCAATCTGTACATTATTACCCATTTTCTTATTTATAAATTTTTTCATATCTAACCAAAATAAATTTGAACGAGCACAGTGAAAAAACAAATATTGTCATCTATCTGAATTACAGAGAACACAGGCATAGTCTATATTTAGCCTTCTTCTTTCTAACACTTCTTTTACAGGGTAAATTCAATGTAAAATACTATAATACAACAAGCCTTTTTCCACTGTAAATCACCCATGACAGAAGACCAAAAGAAAAAAAAATGTTGCTGCAGGAGGTGTAACACAGTTCAATGCATTTCTGATGCATCTGTGACTGCATGGTTTATTCTGAATATCAATATCTCCAAAATATCTCCTAATAATGTAAATTTCTGTGAGACTACAATTCTTTAAAAACTGAAGATTTTACCTGTGGGGGCTGCATCAAAAACAACAGCATATTCTTCATGTGTAGGTTGATGAACATGTGTCCTAACATAGTAACAGCAGGCGGGGGGGACGCTGGATTCTTCACATTCTACGTTGACGTGACACTCTCGCTGCTGCGGTGTATCCCCGCCCCTCCCGCGGTGTATCCCCGCCCCTCGCGCCGTCAACAACTGGATTCCAGATATTTGTATTTTCCAGCCTGGCTAGCTAGCCAACGATGATTCACTGCGTTCATTAAAAAAAACGAGTTAGTCAATCCGGATGGACACTTATTCCCTTTTGTTTTCGTGAGACACACTCCATCGACAGCCTGTGCTCATGTACAGCCAATGCAAACTGAAGAAAGGACCGACGAGAGCGGAGAGATCGCCCTTTAGCTGCCTCTGAAAGCAGCTAACACGGCTAACACCTCACCGAGAGGACGCTAGCTGGCTGGCTGACAGCTGCTTCGGTCAGCTGCGTGCCTTTAACAGTAGCGTAGCTGAGATTTAGTCCGTGAAACAATGAGTTGCCTCTGACATTGGTGAGTATAATTAGTATGTCATTGCTTAGTAATAGCAAGTCGTTGCATTTCATTTGTTTTGACTCGTTTCAGCGTTGCTTTGCGAGCACTTGACTGGCTAACCATCGACTTGTTTGTAGCAGCAGCAGCAGAAGCAGCTGCTCAGAGCCACGCCTGGGCCATTTAAATTAACACCAAATTTATGGCTGATAACAGTACGTGTTATTTTGGCGACCCTTCGTCAGCTGCCTTCACAGTGTTCAATTTTACAGCACTCTTAACAATTTCTCTGTTTGTGGTTCACAGAGAGGACTGAGGCCCAGTTGGTTGTCACATTAGAGTAACCAGAGCCCATCACTAGCAAGGTGGGTCTCTGTTGACTCTGCCATTGAAGATTAGCGGGAGAGCCGTGAGCCAGCTTGCCGATGCACCCCTAGTTTTGACCTGCCAGAGCTGCCAATATGATGCCGGTAAGTGCACACTAACGCACCCCTTGTTCTCCTATCTCAAACAGATGTCATCACTTAGATCATTCAGGTTGGGTTTATGTCGATAATAAATTCACCCTCCCATGTTTAAAGGTCAGTTCCTTCACTTGTATTGATTGGACTGAGTGTTGTACACAATCAAACTTCTAAGTTGGTATTTTCTACACCTCCCTTTTTAATCCACACTTGTTGGGGTTCTTCGTTCACATGTGATGGTTCAGGCAAGATTGATGCAGTTCATTTGTCTCGACCGCTTTCCACATATCTAATCCATACACAAGATCTGTACAGCTGCATTTTGTTGCCCTCAGCTTGTACAGTATCTCTGCGACCTGAGTCCATAGCTGCAGGACTTGATGATTACAATGACGAAAATGTTAAATGTAAACAGTGCCTGTCACAACTTGATGAGGGGGGGGGGGGGGGATCTGAAGTCTAAATGCTTTTAATGCACGGAATAAAATATGTTTTTCTCACAAGCTAAAGATGTGGTCAATGTTACAGTAGCAAATATGCAGTATTGAGCAAGTAAAATGGGACAGGTGAACACACCTTCTGCCCTCTCTGTAGAAGTTATAATGAATTTGTGTTTTTAAAGAAATTCAAAGAAGGTTGAATGATGTTGAAACTAAATAATAACTATAGGAGTAGGTACAGCAGGTTTTTGCTCCAAGCTAAAGAACTATTTTCATTCTGTTGTTTTCCCTGGTGTTATTGTTCAAGACGCAGGACGTTGCAAAGAATAGAATACCTGAATGGTAACCCTATTCCAGTGGCGCTTTGTTGGGACCTCTTTTGTTATCTTTAGTGCAGAGAATGCAATGGTGGGGTAAGTGATAACAGCCCCTTTTGGCCTTCAGGGAGGGGAACATGTAACTCAGACGCAGGATAAGTTTACAGTAGGTGTTCAGTTTGCTGTCATCATAAACGGAGGTGATTCACTCTTTGGTTATCTCTCCAGATGATTGTGCGTTGTTTAGAAATACAGAAATACTTGGACCTTTTCAGTCCTTACAAAATGCTTCATAAGCATGTCTTCAGAGTGGCCTGTAAGTTTCCAGCAGCACAAAGTAACAACATATTCGCTGCGGCCGTGGAGTTCCCAGGATTGACTGCGACGGTGGCCTCGGTGGACGTTTGTACCCCGTGGCACCAACAAGGCTATCAGAGTCAAAGAGCCAGTCGAGCAGAGAGCAGCCCTGCACTCGGGTTCTCGCGTGACTCCAGCAGCCAATGAGACCTTGGCAGATCTAGGTCTGTGTGGCTGCGTCGACTAATGCTCTGTTGTTAAGGGGAACTTTTGAGCTGAGTAGATTGTCAAGTGGCATTAATCTCACACAGTGGAGCTGGGCAGAACGTGACTTACAGGAAAAGTAAACATTGCATCTTATTGTTGCTTTCCCGTTTTGGATGTTTGCTGGTTCAAAATGGCACGCAGTTATAGCTTAAAGCACTCTGCCATTAAAAAGGAAAATGTCATTTTATAGATGTAACTATTACTGTTGAGCCCTTTTCTAAAACTCACCGTGAACAGAGTCTAGTTATTGATTTATTTAACATCTCCCACCTGTTCAAGCCTGCTAGATATCCTTTTATTGGTTGAAGAAGTATAAATTATTAATTAGACTTTCTTAATGCCTTCCTCTATTGCGCTTTAGACAGCTTTCAGTGAAAGGGACATATACTTCTTTTAGGCAGCAGATGAAATCTTTCCCATGGTTCTCTCCATAATAGTATTTGTGTTTCTGTTGGTAATAAATGAGAATAAATTATAACAGATATTTCAGCATTCCTTATTCAGCTTTCGGAAACCCAGGCTGATCGGACTTTTCAGTTCGTTCCACATCATTTGCCACGCCATTTCCTCGTCTTTCCTCTGTATGGTTCAGTGCCATTTTACCCAGATGGGCAGTGTTTGGCATATTTGAGCTGCATAAAATTAGTCAAGAATGTCACAAGCAACCTTGTCATGTCCCAGTAAGCGGTAGCCTTGGATTTAGCTGCTGTATGGTTGTTTGTATGTTGTTTGTGCTTTGTATGTTTGTCTCTGAACACACAGAACAAAATCACGAGTCATCAGATTGTTTACCGAGAAGCTGCACATGTTTGAGCTAGTCTTGGTTTTAATTATTTTACTGTTCATTAGAGCTGCAATGATTAATGTTTTAGTTGCCAACTATTAAATGAATCGGCAACTATTTTGATGATGGATGAATCATCTTGAGTCTATTTTTTTTTTTAATGATCTTATTCCAGCTTCTCAAATGTTACATTTTTTTCTGGTTTCTTTAGTCTTCTATGAGGACAAAAGACATTTGAAGACGTCACCTTGGCCTGTGGGAAACAGTGATAATGAAAATATAAAATCGTTAGTTGCAGCCCTACTGTTAATATGCATTTTTGTCACGTTATGAGTGCAAAAGGTTTGGAATTTAGGCTTTTCTTATACCAATTACTTAAATTTATTAGAGCTGAAATGACTAGTTGATTAATAAAAAAACATTGGCAACTATTTCAGTGATCGATTAATTTACTTCATTGTGTCATTTTATAAAGCAAAAATGCCACATTTCCACTGGTTGTGGCATCTTAAATGTGGATATTTATTGGTTTGCTTTGAGGTCTTTGGGTTTTGTACAAAACAATCAATTTAAATATGTCAACTTTGGGACGTATTTACAGCAGCTTCAGGAAGTTGTGAGGGGCACTTTTCTCTTCTTTTAGTGAGACTTTGTGCTTTCGGGAAGCAATACCCTCCTAGATCCTTTTTTCTTTGTTGTGTATACCTCTTTGTGAGTAAATGAGTGACTGGATTGGTGAGAAGAAATGACTGTTTGAGTCATCCTGCTAGGCATCAGGCCAGCCAAGCATCCCTCTTCCTCTTACAAGTAAAATGATGAATGCCCCATCTCCAAATGTACCCGCTGTAGCATTATGCATC
The DNA here is from genome assembly GCA_038419695.1 of Scomberomorus guttatus. Classification (NCBI taxonomy): domain Eukaryota; kingdom Metazoa; phylum Chordata; class Actinopteri; order Scombriformes; family Scombridae; genus Scomberomorus; species Scomberomorus guttatus. Next base: position 15,321,820 of record CM076462.1, read on the forward strand.
AGGCAAGAGAGACGCTGTATGTCCTTAGCAATGCACAGTTTTCCACATCCACTTTCTTGACTCGACATAATAGCGGCCTGACCCGCCTGCCAGTCACAGCTGTGGCCAAACTACTTTCATTGGCAGGGACTCGTTGGTGTTTCAGCCACTGGCACAACCCAGGGACACTTTACCAATAGAAAGACTTGCCGGCACCCTCCTCCGCTCACACCCACCACCCTTGTGACTCTCTCTCTCTCTCTCCCTCTCTCTCTTTCTGTTTGTTTCTCTCTAGCTCTCTCCCCGCTCCCTCCCCGAATTACACACACACACACACACACACACACACAGCAAGTGTTTTTTCCTCCCAAGTCTCCTCTGCAGCACTTTTCTAACGCACGCACCGCTGTCGGTTTCAGAGGTCCGCTCGGGATGGCGTAACAATTCAGTCTCATGCCTGCAAAAGCAGGAGTGCTATGATGAAGAGATTTGTGACTATAGTGTTACGTGGCCTTGTTAGCCTATCCAAGGAGAACCCCATTTGGGCGAAGGAGCACCACCGGCCACCAAAGAAGGAGATCAGGAAGAAACGGAGGGCAGTCAAAAGAGCCAAGAACATGGGCAGACGCAACTTAGTGAAGGCGGTTGGTATTTCTCCAGCGGTCACTCAGCTGGACCGCTGGAGTTTCTGTTTGCTTTGCCGTCACACATGGTTTTTTTTAGCTTGTGTTGATGTCAAGGTATGATTGACAATATTCTGTGTTGGCCTTCTGTGGTCAGTTTAACCAAATTTGATTGTTTGAGCTTTGCACTTCAGTAATCTCCAGATTATTCAAGAAAAGGTTTGTTTTGACATGCTCTGGAGGACATTTAGTACACTGTAGGCAATAATAGATTACTAAATTGTAAAATTTCATCTTATGATGGGCCAAATATTCCGCTTTATTTACATTTTCTTACATGTTTTCCTTTTATTGAGCACTGCTGTCAAACATTGGAGAAAATTCAAATAATGGCACCAGTCTTATCAGTGCTCAAACTGATGTTGTTGCTGAGCATACTGGGCTGTTTTGTATCCACTATTTTTTTTTTTATTCCTGTACTATGTTGTATCTTATTATGCAGCTTGTTGCATTCCAGTATCCCTTGGGGATTAGCAAAGTAATTATCTGTCAGTAAAATGTGGATATAACTAGTCTCCAGCAGACTTACCACAATGTTTTTTTTTTTCAGATTCTTCTCCCTTTTAAGTATTTTTCTTGCGTTAATGTTCTTGCTTATCAAGACATAAAGATGGCATTCATTACTAGTGCATCTCTGCATTGGACCAGAAAAAACACAGCAGCATGAATTTATAGATGGATGATAAAATCTGTGAGTGTCTGAATTGTCCAGGTAGTTGGGTGCATAATCAGTTGAGTCTCAGAGGCTCTCGGGCACAAATAATCATATTGTTTTAGTTGAGGCTGCAGCAGAAAATGTCAATGAATCACACAGTTGCATCATTAAAACGATGAGTCACTTTGTCTCCAGGAAAGTCCTGGAGTAACGATCTATAGCTCAGTGACTAAACCTTGATTTTATGAAAGTGGCATACACTGACAGTTATTGAAGCACTAAAAATGCACCCCGGGGCCACAAGTCCAGTTATACACTGGTGGACCCTCAGTGCACTTTGCATGAAAGTTTCTACTAAATGGTGCATGTGTAAACTATTCCAGCTGATGCATTTAATATGTGTCAAAGCAAATTGTCTGGTGGGGTTGCTGTGGTTCAGTTTTCAGGTGTCGCTTCATTGTTGCAGTTTATTTAATTGACTATAGCTTGACATTGCGAGCTATATGTAAACAAAGTGGTGTAGTTGTTGATCCTTTGTCCTGCTTGATTATTTAGATCGTTTAATATCTGCGCATTTTACGACTAGTATTGTTTAGGGCTGCAACTAACGATTATTTTCATTATCAATTAATCTTCCAAATATTTTCTCGATGAATCGTTTTGTCAATGAAATATCAGGAAATAGTGAAAAATGTCTGTTTGATTACTTCAAATGTCTTGTTCTTTCTTTCTTCTGTCAATCAACCAATCAATTAATCGACTAATCGCTGCAGCTCTACTATTGTTTGTTTGGCTAAAAGTTGTCTCTTTAATGGATGTTCATCAGGCTTTTAAAGACAGTAAAAACAGTAAAATGTTGAGCAGCTTAAAAAGATACCAAAACATAACGGATCCAGATTTGCCTCTTCAACTCTGTTTACTGACAGCCAGCTGAACCTGCATCGAACTTGCATGAAGACCAGGATCAACCCAGTTTTTTTTCAAACATTTTCACCACATTTTGAACATCTCTCAAACATTCCTGGCTTTTGTTATATGTATATTTTCCATTTTGGTCCTCTCCACTCTATTCTGTGACCTCTTCACGGTCCTGTTTTTATTTTGTGACACAAAAAAGTGAGGCCTGTCACATGAAACAGGAAGGCACACCTCAGCCCCCTAGAGTGCTCTGTGCCACAGAAATACAATAAAAAATCTGCCTGCCCCCGCTGAGGGGAAAAAGATATCCTGTAGAGAGCCATTTTAATCCTTTTGGCATGTTCTTACTTGACATGAGCAAAGAAGTAAAAGCTTAATTTACTCTGCCGGCCTAAGCAAGGCAGATATAAATATCATCACGTCTGTTAAATTGAATATCCGAGTTCAGTATAATGATGAGAACATAACTCTCTTTTTTTTTTTTTTTTTTGTCAAAAGGAAAAGATCAGAGTGTAGAGAGCACGTTATCCACTGCACCTCTCATCCTGCATGTTGGGCTTTATTCAACCAAAATTTTGATTAATCTCATCATAGGATCCAAAAAATTGTTTACCCAGAATCGAGTCATCTAATTTTAAAAATGTTTTTCTGTGTTTTCACATTTGACAACCGAAATTCAAAATGGATTATTAGTAGTTTTTTTTTTTAATGCCTTGCAGAAGTATTTAACCCAGTGAGTCAGTACTTTGCAATGACTGAATCTTCTTAGATATGTTTTTATCAGCTTGGAACATCTGGATTTTATGATTTTCTTTTGTGTGTGTGTGTGTGCGCCTCCTTCCAGCTTTCCTCCTTTAGGGGTAACACTGGATGAGGATTTGGGCGTGTGTGCGTGCCTGTGTGTGTTTTACTTGGAGATTAAAGGGACTGTCTGTCTTAGTGTCAAAAACTGAATCACATCTTCTATGCTTCAGTGTTGTGAAACAGTGAAACATGAAAAATATCCAAGGGGATTGTTGATATTACCATAAATAGTCTTCCAGTTTCAGATAATTAATTAAAGGTGCAGTGTGTAGAATTTAGTGGCATCTAGCAGAATGGACAGAAATGGAATATAATATTCAGAAGTATGTTTTAATTAGCGTATAATAAATAAGAATTGTTGTGTTTTCGTTACCTTAGAATGAGCCCTTTACATCTACATAGGTCCTCTTCCAAGGAGCCTGACATGTTGCACAGTCATGTTTCTACAGTAGCCCAGAATGGACAAACCAAACACTGACTCTACAGAGAGGGCTCTTTGCACATTCATCTGCTAAAGAAAATTTCTCTGAGCTCATTGAAAAATACGAGTTTAAGGGGCGGGCCTACGAGCAGGATTTGTGACATCACAACTAGTTTTGAGGTTAATCGCGGTCCAGTACGCGAGAGTGATGAGGAAACATGAAGCCTCCATTGTGCAACACACATTTTTCAATGAAGGATTTCAATGAGACAATTGGACACGAAAAAACATATTAGACACATATTATTCTTCCAAGTAGAGTATTTTTAATATATCTGATGTCTGGAGGGGGTCTTTAATGACAAATGCCCAAGTTATACTTTCTCTGGACCCAAAATAATATTTAAAAAAAAAAGCTTATTTTGACTAAACAACAGCAGGAAACCCAAGGTAGTCAGTTGACAATGATGTAACAGAAAAGGTATTTGTTGCATTTGTTGCCGTTCGCACCTAAATGATAAATTGATTATCACAATCGCATTTTTCTGTCAGACGGCTCATTGATAAATTGGCCAATTATTTCCTAGTTTTCAAGCTGAAGACATGCTGGCAGGACCATATAGATTAGTCCAAAGATTACATACATATATGCAGGCATATGTGTTTGCCTTGTCACCCTCCTATTGTGCAGTCTGACAGTTGCGGGTACAAAGAAGCATTTGAAGCCCCCTTTTTTTTTTTTTTTTAACGGGACACATTTAGAAAGGTTGATACTTTGGATAGATGTTTGGAAAAAATCCTGAGACACCCATAGAGTCAACATGTCTTGAATGTTGTTTGCTGAGAGCTTAGAAAGCAGCGTGTGATCTCTGCTTTTACTGCTTCTTCATGTGTACAGACAGAAGCATGTGGGGACATGTATTGCTATGTCTTTACCTCCCAGTCCAAGGTGTGTATGTTTAACACTATGGTAGGCTCTAATCATAGTAAACAGCGCTGTGGCAGGCACAGGCATGAGTCCACCAGCAGCTCAAACTAACAGTCGAGGCTGGCGGACAGCGAACTGTGGCGTCAGCACAGTGGGCTTTGTACAACGGCGGAGTGGGATAAGCTTCACCCTCAAATTACACCGTCAGACAAATGACACTTTCTCATTTCTTGTGATACTATCTGCAAGTCATCTTAATTTCTGTCAGTGTGATCTGCCACTTTTTTCATGTTTTCAAATCCCTTTTTCTGTGCTGTATTATACTTCCTGTCACAACAACTAATTTTTCCGACAGAATCATTAAATCTACTCTCCCCCTGACTGTTATTATTCCTCTACTCATCAGATGATACTGACGGTGTACCTCAGCGATGGGGAGCAGGCTGTGACCGAAGTGCCCATCACTCCTGAGACGACATGCCGCGACGTCGTCGAGTTCTGCAAAGAGCCCGGCGAGAGCGGCTGCCACCTGGCTGAGGTCTGGAGAGGCAACGGTAAGACGTGGATGAAGTTGAGCTTCCTGTTATAGAGTGTAAGAGAGTTTATTTGTTGCAGTACACCATATGAGAATTTTAGAATTGTGAGTTTCTGGTGGGGAACATGCCATGTTAAAGAGGAAAGAAGCAGTTAAAGTATTAATCCGTGAAGGGGAAGTAAGAAAATGTTCATCTTATGAAGCGGTAGCCTTTAGCTTTCCTCGCCGATAAAAACAAGCACTCGATCAAAGTATGTTCAGGTGCTGAGCAGGGCCATGCATGACTACCTGAGGGGAGAGAAATCAGTCATGGATAGTCCACAAGTGAATACGAGCAAGTAAGTTTCACACCGTCAAAGGAAGAAAGAAAGGAATACATGTTCCCATTCCCACCAGGTTAGAATAATTTACTTAAAGTACAAATTTGTATGACGGAAAAGGGTTACGTGCCGGTACAGACCGCAGCACTGTCACAACAGATTCCACATGGTCGAAACGATTTGCTCCCATCACCATCCTCGTGCTGACACACCCGGTGTTATCAGCATTTTTTGCTGAGGGGCCACTCCCCTGTTGAAAACAACATCCCAGCCGAGGGCTTTATTAACCCGCGTTATGCAATCGTGTTCGGCTAGTGCCTGACAATGCGGCCGTCTGCCCCCCCCCCCCCACCGCAAACCTCCTAAAACCTCTCTGTCTTTGTCTCGGTCTCTTTGTCTCTTGTTCTCTTTTTGCCCCACAGAGTGCTGTCCTCTTGAAATGCAAAAACTATTCAGCCTGTAGTTATCACAGTTTTCCTAAAGATCTAAAGGCTTATTTTAATTTTGGAAACCTAATCCAAGACACACACTGTTAACACATAAACTGATGAAAGCAAGAAGTGGCTCAGATCTCTTATTCTATGATGTTTTTTCCTTAATGTTGAGTTGAGTTTTTATTTTTCATCCTTTTTAACTGGTACACAAAATTTCGCATTTGACGTACTGACAAATGAGTCTAACATGTCAGTCTTCTTCTTTTCATGACTCGACTGTCTCTGCAGAACGAGCGATCCCCTTCGAGCACATGATGTATGAACATCTGCAGAAATGGGGGCCACGGAAACAAGAGGTCAAGTTCTTCCTCCGGCACGAAGATTCGCCGACTGAGAGCAGCGATCAAGGTGAGTATCGTCTCCGCTCTCTGTGTAGTCACCCCCTCCGCCGCGGGAGGATGGAGTTGAGGGATGTCAGGGATTTCCTGACACCTATACTGGCTGGCTGCTCAGCTATAGATGCTGGTGTCAGTAAGTGTTTATCCGGCTCCCTTTCTCCGTCTACTTTCACCTCACATACCACCGATGCTGCTGATGGCCACTTTAGTTTCAGCTGTCTTTTGTGGTCTTTGTGTTTTCTTTGAGCCAGGATGTAACAGTACAAACAGTTTCACAGGCTCTGTAGTATGAAGTTAAACTGATGCTTGATGGGGCATGCCGGAGGAATAAATCTTCTCCACCGTATTCACACACACACACAGCATTAATATTAATCTTGCGCTATTGTATTTGGATGAAACATATCCACATAAAACGGCAGGTGTAAAATGTGCCCGTGCTTAAAATTGATCACTAAAACCAGCTCAAGCACAAGATCAGAGACTCACTGAGACACATTAAACATAATGTTTAAATGTCAGTGTAGATGGGTTGATTATATATATATAAAGGGGGAGCTAACAAAGCTAACAGGTGGTAGATCTTTCAGAAACTGACTGACTGTGATTCAGGTGAGATAAATTTGGAGCTTGACAAAGAAAAGTGTATTTTTGATGTGAAGGTACCAGCGAGATATCCTGTGATTTAAGATATAACAGAAGTGTGAAGTTTTAAGTCTAAAGTTTAAGTCTTTCCATCAAGCCTTCCTTATAAAAAAAACAAACAAACTTTGAGTCAGGTGCCTTTAGTCAGCAGTGCTTGTCCCAGTTCTCAAATCCGTTCTGTCATGTACAATCATGTCAGTGAATTTTCAAACTATTCATGACAATGGTTGCTGCCTCTGAATCTGCAACAGCGTTCGTCCGTCCGCACTTGTGTGAATTGCAGTGCGTCTCTCTGCCCTGCCTGTGTTTGTGATGCTGACTGTCTCTCTTCTTTTTTTTTTTTTTGCTTTTTTTTTTTTTTGCAGCGAGTCAGCAGTCTCAGGAGCAGACGAGTCGTAGAAGTGGGAACACTGGAGAGAAGCACAACGAGAATGGGGTGAGACTTAATTAGCGTTATCTAAATGATGTTAAAATAGAAATGTGCTTGCAAAATAGCCTGTTGTAATTCAGCAGATGAATTGGGGTTAGAATGAAAGCTGAAAGATGTGAGGTAAAAGTTCGCTATCTGTGGTTACGTGTGTATTTGGATATTAAGCCAGTGTTGGACAGTAAGAGTGGACTGCTCCATTTTCAGACACACTTCCAGTATTTCCCGTCAGGGGAATACCGGCAGTATGGGGAAATACTGGCAGTGTGTACCCGTTGCTGTGTACGTTCAGCTCTAGCTTTAGGATGTGTGTGCTTGGAGATGTGAATGAGTCTGATAAGAGCAGCCTCTGGCGTGGCGTCCTCTCTCTCTCTCTCTCTCTCTCTGTCTATCTACGACCATCTGTCCCAGATTTCACAATAGGAAAGTGTTGCGGTCAAGGAAACAAAACTAATTCAACCTTAAGGGCGGAGGGAAGCATCCAGCGCAGCAGGAGATGGAGGGATTGTGGTTTTTGTTTTCAAAAAAAAAAAGAAAAAAAGATTATAGCAGCATTGCACAAGAGCACCCAGAAGCCATTCCTTTTATTATCCTGAAATGCACACCTGTTTTTTACTCTTTGTGTTGACAGGATATATATTTTGACAACTATCAATGATTATTTTATCATCACAAATTGTTCATTTAAAGAGGGAAAACATGATCAGCTGTATGGCCGGCTCTGCTTAACCTCCTAAGTGCCGAGGCTCATTTGTGTCCGAGTTTCTTCCTAATATCTGATTTAGAGGATTATATTAGTCAGGCTGCTGGATGATATAACGGCCCCTAAGAGGATCATTGCTTTGGCTTTTCCACGGGCTGCTGCCCAAAACCCCGGGGGCTTTCTCTCCACCAAGCAGAGCTGATCGTCCTCTGAGAGGGACACTGCTTCGTAAAGAGCAGAGGTGCCCCAGAGGAACACGCGTTTTCATCTCATTTTTATAGCAGCATTTTAGCTTCTGTAATTAATGATGACAGCGTATTGACGGTGTTGAAATATTTAGTTTAACCTGCCCGTTGGAATTGAAAATACTTAATGTGTCCATAAGATGTTTCTGCCATTAATAATCATTATAAATAACCAGGTTCTTTAAACATTATCCTGGTGATCAGCCATAATCATGCATCACTATCAGCTTCTCACAGTCAGATATGTGCAAATCTATACATAATGTAGAGGGTGGATGTAGTACTGTAATAAGAATACATCCCCCATGAGTGAGGCTGTGGCTGCTCTCTGTCCCTTCGTGGTCTGCTGCTCAGCAGGGTGTTTCTCCAACTCCCTCTTCATCACTGTCTGAGGGTATGTGTGTGTGTGTGTGTGTGTGTGTGTGTGTGTGTGTGTGTGTGTGTGTGTGTGTGTGTGTGTGTGTGTGTGTCTGTCGGTTTCTCCCTCGGGTGAATTGTCACTGATGCGGCGTTGCCTGAGTGCATTTGAGCGTGGCTGTGTGTGCCAGTGGCCTCCCCCGCTTTTTCATCTCAGCCTTGGTTGAGTCACCTCGTCCGCCCCTACCCACCCACCCCCCCCCCCCCCCTCCTTCCAGAGTCTTCATAGGATCCTTATATCTAAATGCCTTAACAAATGCCAGGTAGGGAAACACAATCTGAGCAAGATGGGCAGTATCCCTGCTAGAGATGAGATGATGTATGTATGAGATGTATGCGTTTGTTGCCTTGCTTCACAATCATTCCCTGAAATGTTTAATTCAGACAAGATGAGTCGCAAAAATGTCTTCCTTTTCAAATCGAGGAAGAGCAGTGCATACAGTATTCTTGCATTTTGCAACTGGACTGGACTTTATTATGTCTCCAGCTTTTTACACGCATGTTTAGGATCATATCAAAAAAACTGTGAAACATACAATGAACATACATTTAAACTAATATATTTGTATTCCTCTTGTTATTCTCCACATGTAAAGAGGACTCTATCCACACAGATATTCTACATTTCTCAAACACAATGACATCGTCTTCTCTCTCCTCCCTCTTTGAAGACACTCCCTAAAGGCAAAGTCTAGCAGTACTTCAGCATTTCAATGCCGCTTGTAGTTCGGAGGACTGTGTTCACCACTCACCCAGTATGCTGTTTTATTGAAGAATAGTCTGCCAGTGTGTTGACTGTAGAAACTGCTTTTAAGAAAATTCAGAAAAGCAGTTTGGGGGAAAAAAAACAGAAGTGAATGTGATAGCCAGACATCTTTATTCTGTGAACTCTTATAAAACACATGGTTGCTGATATCTTGTTGTGTTGTAAAAACTTGACTGACCCCCTGACTTTTCAAGGAGCGCCATCAGGTCAAAATTTGTCCAAAACTTAGATTTTTGACTAAATAAATACCTTCCAAACAAACATGTACTCAGCTGTACTCTGATTTGTGCTAATTAGCATATGTTAGCATGCTTTTGGGCACGGTAAACATTATGTCTTCTAAACATTGACATGCTAGCATTGTATTTGTGAGCATGTTAGCATTTAGCTCAAAGCTCCGCTGTGTGAGTGAAGCTGCACAGAACTGCTAGCATGGCTGGAGTCTTGTCAGCACAGCCAATTTTACTGTTACTTGTACTTAGCCTCTTTGAAAAAAGCTAACAATTTGTGGTCGCATCGGGCTGTCGTCGTCTCAGCTTGGTCTACATAACCTTAACTTTAAAGTTTTTGGTTGTGTGGAGTTTTAATAAGAGAATAATTTGCGTCTAATTTGGTAATCGATTAATTTGAGATAAAAATGCCAAACATTCTCAGTTGTGAGGATTTTCTTTCTCTTTTGTGATAGTGACCTGAATATCTTTAGGTTTTGAACTGTTGGTTGGTTGTATAGATCAAACGATTAATCGATTAATGGAGAATAATCAGCAGATTGATCCAACAATAAAAACAACCGTTGCAGCTCTACTAACTATAGTGAAATGAACATTGATAACAATCTGTTCTGTTTTATTTCATCCCTTTTGGATCAAAAGGCTACCAGAGAGGACTTCAGATGGATTTTGATGGAAATCCAACCTGATATTAAACGCCATAAAACGATATTAAATTATTATTAAACAATATTAATAGTCTTGTGGTGTTTATGTGCTCTCTGATTAATGCAACGTTCTTGAAAACTTCACTTTTACAGCTCAGTATTCTCTTCCCCGTGTGCTGAGATGTGAAGCCTGTGCCATGTGTACAAACAGAGAATGACAAATTGCCCCCTGAGCCTCGAATCCGCCTGCTCACTGAGTCTCGTCGCAATTAACGTCCCATCATAATGACATTCAGGGCCTTGTTGTGGAGGAAGGAGAGCCTGAATCTCACTGCTGTCTGTTAAGCGTCCTGCTGTTTGACCCCCTGGCTGCGAAAACCAGACATCTTTTAAAATCATCTCTGCAAGTGGCTTTTTGCGTAACATGTGTTCCTTTGTACTTTGTTTTTGTGTTTCATTCTTATATAATGTTATTATGTAACTTCTTATGCCACATATATTTTTTTTCCTGTCTTATTTGCTTTAAAAGTGCTATTAAAACAACATTCACATGTATATATTAGTAACGTCCATGACATAGACAGATACGTGACACTGCAAGGGCACCCATGGCAGACTTCTCAATGCGTTAGGCGCCACTGAAAAAATTAACTATTTACCTTTTTAGTTTTTTACTCAGAGCAACTAAATGTTGTTGTCTTGGCCAGAGGCAGATTTGTGTATCCATTGAAAGTATCATGGTACAGCTCCCATAGAAGGAAAAAATATATGCCTACATTTTTTGGCCTATTGCAAAACTTACATCAGTTGCACCTGTAACAAGGCAGCTGGTGTCAATATCCAGGCCACCCTGCTCAGATTTTAAGAATATTTCATGTATTGACCTGTTCTCCTTTGTTTGTGTGTGTGTGTGTGTGTGTGTGTGTGTGTAGGTCGGGAATCAGCGCGTGGAGCTCACGCTTTCAGAGCTGCAGGAGATGGCCACACGGCAGCAGCAGCAGATCGAGGCTCAGCAGCAGATGCTTGTTGCAAAGGTAGCATCCTGTCTCCATTGTATTATGTTTCTTTCTTTCTTTTTCTTTCAAAATCAGCCGGGGACGCGAAAAAACTTGCTTCTTCCTTATAAAATAACACACTGTAGTAATTTGGCAACTCTACGCAGGAAGCTCACAACAAGCTACAGAAATCGCTGTTTTTACGGCTTAGATTGTTTTTAAATGTCAAATTGAAAACAGAATTATGAAGAAATTGTATCAGTATTCCATAAAATCAAAATTTTGTCTTCTTACTGGATTTGGTATTAGGCAAACAGACCAAATCTGCAGCATTATATTTAGAAGGGATGGGATTCTCTATTAAAGTTCCATTTCACGCAGCTTTAAGTGATATTTCTCATAATCGAATGTATTTCCATGAGCTGCGTGAACTTGCTCTGACATTACAGGTCAAGTATGTCCAGGCCACAGTCTTGAGGCTTTCTTTCTGAGAGAGAATAGACGCCTGTTGATCCAAAGAGTCCCACCGTGACCTGAAACAGGGGCAAACGGTTATGTAACAAATGAGATGAGGGTATATGAGTCAACGGTGCCGGGATTGTTTGGTCTGTCAGAATTCATACTTCAGTTACTCACAGGTTTACTCAAGCCTGTAAATTATTTAGCATGTTTAAGACGAAGGATGCTACCTCTCGCTGGCCAGTTAGGAAGAGGTCCTTCTTAATTAGTCCACTTGTCAAGATTTCCTCTTGTAATTGGAAGGAACGTGAGCACTTGGCAACAAATCTCCACATAATCGTCCTACCTTGTCACTCTCTGTGACTTTTCAGTACACTAACACAGTCTGACCGCCGTGCTGATGGGTCATGCAAGAAGAAGCCCACTGTAGACCCGCAGATATTGGCTTTGTTGTGGTGTCTGAAAAGTAGGCCCACTCGAAGCCCCGCAGTCATTTGGAAACCTGGGCCTGTCATTTCCTATTTTAGGACCTAAACTGGAGCAGTTCACAGTTGGGTAGAGATATGAAGTCATCTGACCCTTTTTTTTTTCAGCCTTCAGACAGTCTTGAGATGGCGTAACATTTCATTAAGCGAGTACAGTAGAAAGATTTAGCCTACTTTTATTTTTTTTTGTCTGCCACATAGATATCTGTAGCTGTGAAAGCTGTGGTGTGATGTCTTGGTGGTTTTATATTCATGTGTGGCTCTGACTGAAGAAGAAGCAACAGAGTAGAGCAGCTGATGGTCTACTTACTGGTCACCAAATAATTCATTACCAATTCTGTCATTTTCAAACCATTTTTAACAGTATTCGTCCTTTCTTTTCAAACTTGCGCTGTTACTAAAGTTGGAAGTCATAATGCACTTCTTTACCCATGAAATGTCAATCTCTCACTCTCTTTCTCTCTCTCTCTCTCTCTGAAGGAGCAACGTTTGCGTTACCTGAAGCAGCAGGAGCGGCGTCAGCAGCAAACCGTTTCGGAGAGCGAGAAGCTGCAGAGGCTGAAGGAACGCGTGGAGAGCCAGGAGGCAAAGCTCAAGAAGATTCGGGCAATGAGAGGCCAGGTGGACTACAGCAAGGTCATCAATGGCAACCTGTGTATGTATACGTACGATACGTACAAAATTATAGTGACAGTATTTGTATTTAGAATAAAGTTTATACTTTTTGTGAAGGGCACATACAGAGTTTGAGAAGCAAAAAAGAAAAGTTGTGCTCATAACAAAATGGAACCAGTGAACCTGCTAATTAACAAGTGTTCATCAAACAGTGAGATTGTGAATGAGCTGATTGGTTTTTCACACGCAGCGGCAGAGATTGAGCAGGTTAGCGGCCTGTTCCAAGAGAAGCAGGCGGAGTTACAGACGGCCATGCTGAGGGTGGAGCAGCTCAGCCTGCAGCTGGAGGACCTGCGGAGGGGAAAGCTCAACGGCATACAGACAGCCCTGGGTGGCCAAGTAACCGGCGCTGCAGCCTTAGAACTCCGCAAACTCTACCAGGAGCTTCAGGTACAGCATAGTACAAGTATAAGCGATGCCCGACGGGTTGCTTTTATAGTTTTCACTGTGTTAACATCACTCCTGAGCACCGGTGAATCTGCGCTTACGCCTGTTTGCATCCGCGTCCTCAGATCCGGAACAAGTTGAACCACGAGCAAAACAGCAAGCTGCAGCAACAGAAGGAGCTTCTCAACAAGCGCAACATGGAAGTGACACTCATGGACAAGCGCATCAGCGAGCTGAGGGAACGCCTCTACAAGAAAAAAGCTGAGGCACGTCAAAAAGAGAACCTTCCTGTAAGACTAGGAGCGCTCAACACATCACAAGACTCTTTTTGTTGAAATGGTTCTGACAAAGGCTGCTGTGAACCTCTTTGAAATCAGTACTCCTTCATATCCCTGTATATGTTGATTTCCCTTTCAACAATTTTAACATTAAAAAAACGATTCTGACTCTCTCCTCTTATAGCTAAACAGAGCCAACGGGCCTCCCTCTCCACAGCCAGCTCCTGGGACTCTGGGCCGTGTTGCTGCTGTCGGGCCGTACATCCAAGTCCCTGTGCCGGGCCGACAGGAAGGGGGCTACAACATACCACCCGACCCCCTGAAGCCTCAGACTCTGGGCGTCAATAATCAGGCCAACCACGGCCGCGCCAAGTCAGGTTGGTCAAAAAAAAAAAAAAAAAACATCTAGAGTGTGTATTTGTTCTCAAAATGCAACAAAAGGTGAAGCATCAGTGTAGTAATGAATATTATTAGTCATTTTTTCTCTTTTTGAAGGTGCAGGAAAAGTTTTCTTCCATTTATGTCTTTATTCTCTCATTAAGACAACAAGAATATGAACAGTTAGTAGAAAAGTAGATTGTTGTTGAGGTTGTTGCTTGTTTCAGTCACAGAGTAGCTTGAAGACATGGAGTCTTACACCACTACACATTTAACACATCTCGCATGAACAGCTTGTGACTGAAATCCCCTCGCGGGCCCTACTGTTACACTGTCTCCTTCATACCTGACTTCTCAGTTAACTCTCCGCCTGGACTTGATTTCTGTGATTTCATTTTTCCTTCCTCTCTAACCTCACTCTCTTCCCGTGTCGTGTATACTGTGATTACCTCCCTTTTCTCTCCTCTCACGTGTCTTTGTAATGTCTCTTGTTTCACTGGGTGCGGGGTGGGGTCAACGCTTCCTGGGGCAGACGGTGTGCGAAAGCCTCCCGGCCCTTGGAAGGTGTCTGATTTAGACATCGTTGTGGACCCGGTACCCCCGTCCCTTCCAGAATCACACCCGGGCCCTGGAGCCTCCTCTGGCTCTGACGGCACGTCCCGTGAGTGCACAGTGCTGCATAAGCAGAGGGATGGCACCTTCTGAACCTTCTCTCTCAATTAAAGCACAGGGTCCTCAGCACGCTCTGGAGATTTTACTCCAAACTACAGCCGTATCTTACCAAAGTCAGTCCTATAATCTTAAAAATCTTAAAAACTTGCTTATTTCTTTAATTGGCCGGGATTCCAAAGAATGGGTTCTGCCTAATTATACCATGAACCTCCTTACACTCTAATCACCTGTGGATGTTTTCATACTCCACAAAACTGATAATCTTTATAAGTAATGGGACTGATTTTCTCCTCTAGTCTCAGGCAAAATGAAGCTTACATGCACAGCTGTGGAATCTGAGGAGGAGATGAGCATCTGTGCCTGCTTAACTTGAACAATCGCTGACTGGCAGAGGCAACCTTGTTTGGCGTCATTAAGCTCTCCTGCCAGAACAGTACTGAGCCAGTTTTTTTTTTTTTTTTTCATAATCTGGCAAGAGTACATGTTGACATTTCATTTAAAGTGTTTCCTCTGCGGATTGGCTAATGACGTCAAAGTCAGTGTGCTGCCATCTTGAAACACTTTGCTGCCATCTGCAGAAATTTGACACTCTTTATCACAATTGACATCGTGCCCCGTATGAAGAAAGCGTCACTGACGAAGCGCTGCTGATCCCGTGTGCGTTTGTGCACTTCTGAGAAGGTTCAACGAGTCAAGTGCCTCATAAATTTACTCATGCAAAGCAGTCCAAAATATTTGGACTTTGTGCTTATTTTGTAACATCCCCCCAGTCTGCCAAACTTTAACCTTCACGCCATTTTCTCACAGCGACCAAACACTTTACATGACAAGTAAATTCCACTTGTTCATGTCAAAGTATCATTGGATTCACTTAGCAACTGTTACTCCTAATAATCTGTGAAGACCCAGATCAGTCTGATTCCTTTTAGACTCTGGTTAGTGTTTGTTGAACTGTCTTCTAATCACTGCTAGTTTATTATTTCTGTAAATTAAATCTGAAGTTAGAACTTCACAGGAAATCATTCAGTGAACCATGTATGTCGGCTAATTAGTGTCAAAAGATTAGAGAGCATGTTGGAAAATTTGCGAGAGACCTTTGGGTTTATAACAAGTCATATTATATTATTCAAACTGATTTCTGTTGAGTTGTACGACCTATTACTGTTGTTTTGTTGTCTTTCTTTTTCCATTCTCTTTCTTTTCACCCTGTCTTTACTGTCTGATGGTGCATTTTTTTTAATCAAGTTTTTTGTAAGGAATCAGTTAAGAAAGAAAGAAAAAAAAAAACAGCACTGACATAAGTTGCATAGTTACTTACATCCCTGAATTGTCTCCTAGCTCACAATTTAATTACCAAAAGTAACTAAATTAAAACACTACATGACTAAACACAAGCATAGTAGTAAAATACTAATGCAGATACGTTCATTCCCATCATTGCTGTGAAGCGAAGGGTCAGGATTTGTGTCCTATTGATCAGTAGCTCTTGAAACGTTTAGTTTGTGGTGTTTTTTGATAAATTAACAACCTGCAAAAGCCAGTCTTTATACAAGAGCGAAGAAACACACACATTGCTCTTTGAATGCATGAATAGTCATTTCATGAGCTCATATTTAAGATCGCACAGACCTTCAACACAGAACTTTTAAAAAGATGGAAAAATTGACCTGACCATCAACTGACATCAATATTTTATGTGTTAATGGTAGAGATACAGAGCTTTTTGCAGGAATTTGTGCTTACAAATGTGAAAAATGAAGCGATGAGTGTGTTTGAATGTCTCACAATGGTTTCTGGTTAATAGGATACGCTTCTCAAAATCCTGAACCCTCCGTTTAATACCAATTCTAGGTCAAAATGGTACAAATGTATGTGCAGTGTGTGTATAAAATGTTACACATGCTCCAGTTCCAATTGTTTCACTTGCTGCGGTGAATCAGTAACACTTCAATTATTAAAAATATAAAAATAATACCATTTCGACCTAGATCTGGTGGATATGCTTTGTCACTACCCTGAGTTGTAAGAGAGACTTATTCTGTTCATACCACTTTTTTTCCCCCTCTGCTACACACTTACTGTGTCATGTTTGTGTCGTAGCTAATGATACTGGTTGGCCTACTGTAGGCAAGACCAGCACATCTCTAAAGCCTCCTGAGAGAAGAGACTCAGGGACTGACACCCAGGGCAAGAGCCCTCCCTCAGGCTCCCCTGTTGCTCCAAGTGCAGAAAAGGTTAGTGTTCTTTCTTCAAATCCCTTTTAATGTATACAAGGATGTTCATTGTTTTTGTAGCTGTTAACCTCCTGGTGTAATCGGTAAAGAAAAGTAATGTGTGTTTTTCATGCTTCTTTATAGGTGCTAGACTCCAAAATGGCCTCCCCTGCCATACCCAAGCCACAGCCGCCTCCATACGGCTCCCACCTCACCTCCGCAAACTCAGCTAGCTCCTTGGACCGCCGCAAGGACGCGCCACCTCCTCGCCCGCTCCCGAACCCACCGGCTCCCGCTTGGCCCCGCGTCCCCCCTCCACAGGCTCATCCTCCCAGCAGATCCAGCAGCGTATCTCAGTGCCGCCGAGCCCCACCTTCCAGCCGAGCGCACCGCTCTTCCCTCCTGGGCTGAGCGAGCGACTGGATCCCCCGCCAGCTGTGGCAGTACGCCCCTTCATCCCAGACAGAGGATCACGGCCTCAGTCGCCCCGCAAGGGCCCAGCTACCATGAACTCCAGCTCCATCTATCACATGTACCTCCAGCAGGCGGCACCAAAGAGCCAGCCACTCAAGCCTGCTCTCAAAGCAGGTAAGAGCTGAGCAGAAAGAGACTGCTGTCATGATGGGATAGTTTGATTGTCTTCTACTTTTCCCTGATTCTTTTAAATTGATTACCTTTGGGTTTACAAAACAAAAAATTTGAAGATGTCATATTGAGGTCTGGAAAATTCTTTCACAAGCAGTTTTCACTAACCATCTAACTGACAATCAATTAATTTTATTCTTAAAATTATTGATAGAATAATCAGTAAAGAAAATAATGATTGTTTACAGTCTTAATCTCACTGTGGATGTTTGTTTTTTCCATGTCTTCACATTTAACTCCACAAACTTCCTTGTGCTGTCTCTAGTATACGGGAAGCCTGTTCTCCCGCCGAGCTCGACACCTCCCTCGCCCCTGCCTTTCATCCAGGCTGGAGGGGCCTTCCCGTTGCTCCAAGGCCCACCCGGTGGCGAAGATATGTTTGACGGTGAAATGGATGATCACGATGGCTTCCAGCACCTGGAGCCCTCAGCGCCTCCTCCCAGTGTGGAGAACATTCCACGACCACTCAGCCCCACTAAGCTAACACCCATGGTACACTCCCCGCTGCGCTACCAAAGTGATGCCGACCTTGAGGTGCTCCGTAAAAAGCTGGCCAACGCTCCGAGACCCCTAAAGAAGCGCAGCTCCATCACCGAGCCAGAGGGCCCCAGCGGGCCCAACATCCAGAAACTGCTCTACCAGAGATTCAACACTCTCGCAGGGGGCATAGAGGGAAACGGAGTCGGTGGATCAGGAGGTGGTAACGGTGCGGGTAATGGAACACCATTTTATCAGCCAGCCAATCCTCCCGGCTACCTGGGAGGTGACTCCGTGGCCGATACAGACAATGGTAACCTTCCGTCTGAGACGCTGCTACCGCCACCACCCGGGGCAGACGAGCCAGGCTCTGAGGCTCCACCTCCATCTACCGACGCTAACGACAACCAGCCGCTGCCTTCACCACCAGAAGGACTTGCGGACCCGGCCGAAGCGGAAGCACCAGAGGACGACGACGACGACGACAACAACAACAACGTGGGAAGCTCTGAGGCTTTGCTGCCCAGCCCTGTGCCCGAGGTCAGCACTCCAGAGGAGAGCGGCACGGTGTTGTCACAGCCCCTGGTGAGAGGCACATACACACAGACTTATTATTACATTTGTAGAGTTACATCTGAAGTATTTTCAATGAATAAAGTCTTGTTTCGTCTCTCCATTATTACAGGAGAAGCGCACAAACCTGAAGAAGCCCGACTCTGAGCGCACCGGCCACGGCTTCAGAGTGAAGTTTAACCCTCTGGCTCTCCTGCTAGATGCCTCATTGGAGGGAGAGTTTGACCTCGTCCAGAGGATCATCTATGAGGTACGCTCTTCCGGTGTACGTATAATTTCATTTAGCGCATATTTGCATTTCGGATAAGCATTCATCTATTTAACTGGGTCCTTCTCTTTTCCAGGTGGAGAATCCCAGCACTCCCAATGATGAGGGCATCACACCTCTGCACAACGCTGTGTGCGCGGGACATCACCACATAGTCAAGTTCCTGCTGGATTTTGGTGTGAACGTCAACGCTGCAGACAGTGACGGATGGTGAGTCCAAGCTCTCCAACACCAAGAGTGTTTGATTATTTTGAAGAAATTTTACTCAGTTTGCCTCATTGCGTTCATGTCTCTGTGTTTTCCTGCTTGTCTTTGCTCGAATAGGACTCCACTTCACTGCGCCGCCTCCTGCAACAGTGTTCATCTCTGCAAGTTGTTGGTTGAATCGGGGGCAGCCATCTTTGCCAGCACCATTAGTGACGTGGAGACGGCCGCAGATAAGTGTGAGGAAATGGAAGAGGGCTACATCCAGTGCTCCCAGTTCCTATACGGTAACTATCAACACTATTAGAACACTACTCTGCTACAAGGACTCGTTCACTTCGAAATGAAAATAACAATCTAACCCTGAATGGTTATTGCAAAAAAGCAAAAATAACGATTCTTATGATACATGCACTCTGTCCTGACAGTCTGTTTTTGGACTCTTTTTGTGCAGGAGTTCAGGAGAAGTTGGGTGTAATGAACAAGGGGACGGTGTACGTTCTGTGGGATTACGAAGCTCAGAACGCGGACGAGCTGTCCTTCAGCGAGGGGGACGCCATCACTATTCTGCGACGACAGGACGACAGTGAAACAGAGTGGTGGTGGGCACGGCTTGAGGACAACGAGGGCTACGTACCCCGCAACCTGCTGGGGGTAACAACAAAATATATATAATACTTTTCCCATGTTCTGATTTGTTTAGCCCGGTCTATGACAGTACAGCAGAAAATTAATTGCCAACTATTTTTGATTATCGGCCAAGCGTTTTGTCTTTTCAAGCAAAAATGCCAAACATCTGCATTTCCTGCTTTTTTCTGTTTCATATCATTGTAAATTAAATATCATAAGGTATCTATCCTCCGGCTGTTGGTCAGACAAAACAACACATTTAATGAGGTCACTATGGCCATCTTTTTAGTACTTGATCGTTTGTATTTGGACCAACAGTATTAGGACTGTTGGGTCAAAACCAGTCATATGAATATGTTTTCTTCCACTCTAGGAAATTGTGATGAGCATTTCTCCAAATTTTCTAAAATTTTGTAGACAAAACAATTATTGAGGGACTAATTGGCAAAATAACTGAAAATTGTGTTAAATTTATTTAGATTCTGGCAAATTATCAAGTTATAATTGCAATATGAGTAAATTCTGGTTGACTTTCCAATAATATCAATGTTTTGCCAATGAATCTGGTTTATTGTTGTAGCTGTTGTTGGGTGTGAATGAGTCATAATTGTAACAATGTAAAAACATCTAAGTCAAATCAGTCATATTAAAAGTTTCTCTTCTTTCTGTTTGAATCCTTTGCAGCTCTATCCTAGGATCAAGCCTCGTCAGCGCTCCCTGGCGTAGTGTCCCACTCCACTGACTTCTGGCTAACAGCTGGACTAGTGACAAACCCGAGAGCTGAGAACAAAGGAGCCTGGTGCTCCATCTTCTCCCCATGGCCATAATCTCCCCTGGCCTCGTGCTTCTCACAAAATCCTTTTTTTTTCTGAAGCAGTGGGCACCGAACTCTTGACACAATTATTTACACACATACATAGACGCACACACAGCGAAACACAAGCACTCCAAATGCGAAAATCTCTTAAACCACTCCATCCCGACCCCCCTCCTCCCACCTTTCAACCTGTTGCTGTCGTTGCCCCGACTTGATTTTTACCCCAATTCAGTGTCAGCTCTGTAACAGACATCAACTTGAAGAATAAAACACTAACCTCGTCTCAGTATTTCTTGCACACCTCTTCAGCCATCTACATCCCTTAATGGTGGCACTGGTTTCCATGACACTATAAAATAACTGGAAAAAATCAAAAAATGTTTTTCTTGGTTTTGTCAATTGGACCCCTTACACAACAAAAAACCCCTAATGCAGGAAAAACATGCTCTAGCGAGATTTTTGTGTTTGATTTTTACTGTACTCTAACCACCAAAGATGAATATAGATTCAACTATTTAAATTCTATTACTCTGTAAGACCTTGCAGAATTGTTGAGTGAGATAATCAATTGATTTGCTGCTATTGGTAATGATTAACAGCTCCAGGCAGTTGATTTTAAAGTCCTTCTAGATATTCTCGTGGAGCAGAAAATGTTGTAAATCCTCAGTATTCACTACACAGCCCAGTCAGAATAAAGCAAATGTATTAAAGAAAAGATGAATATCGATTGACAAATTCACAGTTTGTTGTAAATTGTATTTCATGAACACCATTGCAAGACTTTGTTGATTCAGTGTCTTCTGTTCAAAACGCTAAATCTGGATGCAGGAGTGTTGTTGTTGTGTGTTACGAAGATTAATAAACTTAAAGCGCCTACCAATTTTAAGTAAGGCTTCGGACAATAATCCATTTTTTTCTATAACATGAGATTTCAAAGATGTGTCGAGCTGTTTGAAACACTGTTTGAATGGGCAGTTCAATTTACGTCGAGTATATATTTTTGTAATCTGATTATGCCTATAATGAATAGCTCACATGCTGCAGTGTCCAAAAGGTGTGATGGAATTGGGTAACAAACAAGTATTTTGTTTTAACAAAAATGGCTGCCAAATTGAGAAGCTGTGTCTGTACAACATCTGCAAAGTGCGTACAAAGATGCAAACACGACAGATCTTGCTTTAGGTGAATTTGAAAATAAAAATGAGATATTGTCAGTTCCACAGTGCTGAGGATCAGTCCTACAGAGACAGAGATATGATGTTGATGGTGTTATAGGGGCCAATTTAGCTATTTTCATTAATTTTGCTCAAGTCATTTACAGTATGTATCATGTTTTAAATTAGTCCAGGCTTTAAACAAGGTTGGATCTTATTTCTAAGAACTGTTTGCGTTTGTATTGATGTTTTTAAGAAGACCTGTGAGCAGGATCTCTCTACATGAAATGGAGAACTGGAAAATATTTCATTGAATCCAGGCACCGGAAATCATCAGCTAAACCATCTTACAAACTGTTTACCTAATTAGACACTCATCTTCTAATGACTTGCATATTCACAGAATCACAAACAATTTTTTTCTTCTCCTAGCTCTCAGATTACCAAACATGGCCGTGGTCATTTCGCTGTGGCTGTGACAACCTCCACTTGAAACACTTAATCTCAGGACCAACATGGTGCTGCTGACAAACTAGTGATCATATTTCTAGTTTTACGCTCAACAAACATCATCTTCATTTTGAACAACAAACCAAACAAAGATGCAGTCCAAAATCAAAATGGTATCAGTCAAATTATTGATTAATGGGGCAGTTATTGTGTCTGAAAATGGAAAGGTTCAGATTCAAACTTCAGATTCGCTTCAGACAATCCTGAATTTGCCCAGTCCCCCCCCCCCCCCCCCCCCCCCCCCCACCACCATCCCAGTAACAGCAATACAGTACATGTACAGTACTGTACATGTGTTATCTATCACATTATTGAACATCTAGAGTCCATCAGCTTGTTCTGAACCGTGAGTGACTGAGTATTATGCCAAGTGTGCAAGTGGTCTGGGCTGTTTCATGGCTTAAACCTGTACATAGTGTGAGGAGATGTGTTATATGTCTGTTTGCTGTATGGACAAGTAGGCTTCCTGTATAAATGCTGTACTCACACATTCAATTCTGTAAATGTGAACAATAAAACAGAAGCTGTGGCATGACCAATGTTTTTCAGTGTCGTAACAGCAAGAAGAGGGACAAACCTGCGTGAAACAGTGTTTACTGATGTTATTGAAATGAAAATAAAACAGTCAGCCAATTTAACCTTTAGTTGTATTGGAGGGTACAGACAACTGTTAGGATTGATAGAATTTGAAATTTTGAATTTGATACAGAGACTGTTTTAATTTAGCCAATAGGAAAGGAGCTCTTGTGATTGCCAACCAATCAGATTCATCGGCGCCTTTCCAGAGGACCCGAGTACAAAAACCTCCGCCTTGTGTAAAACGCTAAGGCTAGTGGGAGGTAGCAGCAACTAGCAGTAGATCGATTCGCCAACATCAACGTTATCTTCACACTTGAGAAATATGGTGAGTATGTGAAGTTGTCTTATGTAGTCATTGATTTAACCAGGTTTAGTGATTGACCACATTAATTTTAAGCTAGCTATCAATTTACTGAATTGGCACGATTTTATTTGGCGAAAATTTGGCTTCAAGGTTAAAGCTAGGTTAACATAATGCTAACGTTATATAAGCTGAAAGAAAAGTCAAGCGTTAAGGCATAGAGCAGGTTCATGTTTCGTAAATTTGTAAATGAAGCGTAGCTTGATTGTGTTTTTGGTTTTTCAGTAGTGTGGCTGTTAGTGATACTGGCTGTAAAAAAACTCAAATAATGGTCGAATCCTCAACAGCGGGAGTAATGTTAGAACTGGTTAGAACCAGTTCTGTGGTTGTCACGTCAACGTCATCTTCATACCGCACTGCCTAAAGAAACATGGTAAGTTAGCTAAGTATGAATATGAGGTTGTCTTATGTATGATTGAACCAGGTCCAACGAATGAAAATATATGGAAGCCCACATTAACTTTAACCTAGCTGTCAATTTACTGAATTGGCAGGAGTTTAACTGTCACATTTGGGCTTCAAGGTATTTATCATCCTGGACCATATTTTCCCACCTTTTTGGGTCTAACTAACTAATGGGGACAGACATTTTTCGCAGCTGTTGGCTGAAGCACTCTTGCTCAATACTGGACCAATGCCAAAAGTTTTGTCCCCATTAGTCACTTAGACCCAAAAAAAGATGGGGAAATATGGCCCCCTTTAACCTTGCATTAATATCTCATATCCTGATTGTATCTAGATATGATTTTAACCTGATTACATTTACACCTGGTTTTAATATGTGTCTCCAGTGTCCATATTGAGATCCGATTGAGATCTGATTGCTCTATCCAGCTTAAACACCGAACATCACATCCTCTTCTCATTTGTGCAGGTCCAAAAAAACAACAAAAAAAGATGGTAGCCATCCGTGAAGCTGCACTATTGTATGGACTTTTGCCTGCTTTTTGGAGTGGAGGAAGAAGCTGACACTTGGTCTCATCTTGACTCCATCTACAAGTGTCTTAATTAGAGCCCAACTGATATACCAGTCAGCCGATATTATCGGCCAATATCCAATATGTGCTGATATATATATATATTTTTTTCAAAATTAAATTGGCAGCATTTTATGTATATTTGATCCTTTTTCTTAATTCAAGTTTAATATATACGTACATAGTATGTTTTTTTTATTCTGTGTCGACTGTTTCAGTACACTGATGTCATTTTATACAATAAAGTTTGTTAAACTGTAAAATATCATGTCTCCATTACATATCGTTGTGTTCGATAAGCACTTTTGAGGAATCATTGCAAAAAAATGTGTTTATGTATATATTCTGTATATATAAGATTATCGGATGATATATTGATATTGGAATTTTTTTACTCCCTAATATCGGTGTTGGCATCGGCCCCAAAATTCCAGTGTCAGTCGGGCTGTAGTCTTAACATCTATAGCTTTCTTGCTAGTAGCTTTGCTCGCTAACTGGCTAATGGCTGCTACCTCGCTGGTTTGGAACAGTTGCGTGTAATTACGTATTTCCGCCCATGTAGTTGTTGTGTGTGGATTGACAACAGAATTACATTTACTCTTGTGTTTAATGTGGTCACGATGCGTCCCTGACCACCTCTGGAGGTGGTTTGGCCAATCGGATCACAATCCATCTTCAATGCATCTTGGGTGTATTTACACCTGTACTTTCATGTGGTCAAGCATGATCTGACTACAATCCAATCACCCAAAACGCATTTTAATGCAAGGTGTAAAGGGGGTCATAGGTCCAGGTTGAAAAATACCAGAATTTCCCAACATGTCAGCACTCAAATAACGTGAGGATCCTCAGCGGTGGGTGTAATGTTAGAACCAGTTCTGTTGTCATGTCTTTAATTAAAACAGTTGGAGGTACTTTGCAGTGTATTTCATAAATGTCTTGAGAAGACCCAAAGCATTCACACAGAAAGACGTTTTAAAAAAGGCAATTAACCCTACTGCAAACTTAAATGTTAGTTTAGTTAACTAATGTACACACTACTGTTTTAATGGTCGGACAAGTTAATATCAGTGACGATAATTTGTCAATTAATTCTTCCCGTTCATAGTTCAAGAAATTTAGCATTCACAGATGGATCTTATCAATCCATCTATTATTTGTCATCCTTTTTGTCCATATTTCTGTAATTTTGCTGTCTTGGTCTCTTCTTTACACAAGATCTATCTGATGTCTGTCTGTCCTGGGACAGGGATCCCTCCTATGTTGTTCTTCCTGAGGTTTAGGGAATTTTTCATAATTTGAATCTAGGCTCTAAGGATAAAGGATGTTGTATTACTGTAAATTGTAAAGCCCCCCGAGGCAAATTTGTGATTTGTGATATTGGCTATACGTATTGGGCTATTGATTTGACTGTCTGTCTCCCCTACATTTTTGTAGCATTAAGGGAATAAAAACACATGCACTGTCTCACAAAAACCACAAACTAGAACCACATGTGGCTGTTAAAAGATTTTCAGTATCCCCTTGAGGTCCTTATTTGCGGTCTGTCATGTTGTCTAAAGTCCCCCTCTGTTTACTTAGAGTGTAAATGAATCAATGTGCAGTATTTATCAGGTTAGTTCATCATAATGTTCTTTATAAAAGATCCATCAGTGGATCTTACCCTACAGTACCTCCTTCGCCGTTTTTCAATATGTGATCAGTAATCTGAGCATCTGATTAGTTTATACTAGCCGAAAGTTATAAATGGCCTGTTTTCCTCCAGTGTGAGTATCTCAGTGCATGTAGGTCAGGCTGGTGTCCAGATTGGCAACGCCTGCTAGGAGCTTTACTGCTTGGAACATGGTATCCAGCCTGATGGACAGATGCCCAGTGACAAGACCATTGGAGGAGGAGATGATTCCTTCAACACCTTCTTCAGTGAGACTGGAGCTGGAAAACACATCCCCAGAGATGTTTTTGTGGACTTGGAGCCCACTGTCATCAGTAAACTCTTGATTAAATACCAGAGTTACTGCTTGATTTTGGTTAGTCAAACAAATAATTTCAGATTGAACCTGTCTCTTCAGTTGAGGTGTGAACTGGGACCTACCACCAGCTCTTCCACCCTGAGTTGATCAATAGTGACAACAGTACATACTGTATATGCTTTGTATCATCTCAGATTCACATTGTGAAGTTTACCTTCACGCCACCAGAGGGCACACAATCATTATCCATAAATATTAAATGAACTTTTAAGATATATTTTTCAAATGATGTGAGCATGAGCCCTAATTCCATTCTCCTCCATTGTGTTAGCTAACTATCTTGTAGCCCTGGGGCTACTGAGCTGCAAACAGAACTATCAAGCTAGCAGAGGGGTGTTCTTTACTTGAAGGAATTGTCTTTGACAGAGCATAACGTTGTAGACACCGATGAGCAGGAAGTTTAATGTCACCAAACAACAGCAAAGCTTTATTTTGTGTTTTGGCCAGCTCACAGAATAACTGCCTAGTTGATATAGCTGCTAAAATCTGCCAGCAACATTGGTCATTTCAAATATAGACGAAAAGCCTGATAATGTTATCCTCAGTAATAATAAGATTTTGCCACAACAAGCTCCATGTTTGAATTCACAATAACACACACTTTGATTGGGGCTTGGGTAAGGTCAAATGTCAGGTCAAGTAACATTGTATTTCTATGTTCTAATAACTTACAAATCAATTGGTCCCTGTTCTAAATCCCACTATAGGTTTCAGTCATCTAAATTACATTACTGTGTTATATTGGATCAATGTCTGTTCCTCTGTCCTCAGGCTGACCAGTGAATTGGCCTTTAGGGCCTCCTGGTCTTCCACAGCTTTGGAGGTGGTACCGGCTCTGGTTTCACCTCCCTGCTGATGGAGCGTCTGTCTGTAGACTATGGCAAGAAGTCCAAGCTGGAGTTCTCTACTACCCAGCTCCCCATGTGTCCACTGCTGTGGTGGAACCCTACAACTCCATCCTGATCACCCACACCACCCTGGAGCACTCTGACTGTGCCTTCATGGTGGATAACAAGGCCATCTACGATATCTGTCATAGGAACCTGGATATTGAGCTTCCTACTTACACCAACCTGAACAGGCTGTCATATTGTGTCCTTCATCACTGCTTTCCTTCGTTTCAGTGGTGCCCTTAACATTGATCTTGTGGAGTTCCAGACCAACCTGGTGCCATATTCCTGTATCCACTTCCCATCGGCCACCTATGCTCCCGTCATTTCCGCTGAGAAGGCTTACCATGAGCAATTAACAGTGGCAGAAATTACCAAGGCCTGCTAGTTTGTCAAATGTACAACCAGAGAAAATAAAGTTTTGGATCTGCTGTATACAAATGTGAAAACCTCTTGGCAGATCAGACCACAATCTGGTTCTGCTTACACCAGCATACAAGCCTGTTGTTGAGCAGCAACCAGTGACTGCAAGGACGGTGAGAAAATAGTCTCATGATGCCATGGAGACACTGCAGGGTACCCTGGGAGCCACTGCCCACTCCCCCAGCCCCCAGGATGATGTCTCCTTGGCGTCTACTCCCTCACTGCCAGCAACAGGGGGAGAGGCCTCGGGGCTCCTTCCTTGCACTCCATTGCCCCCTCACTGACACCCACTGCTGACCCAGGCCACGTACCCCACTCCCCAGGCTGGATCATACATCACAGCCAACCAGATAAAACATGAGCTGGAGAGACTGCACCTGGGCAAGGCCACAGGACCTGATGGCATCAGGGGGGCTTGTGCTGACCAGTTATGTGGAGTGCTCCAGCACCTGTTCAAAATGAGTTTGCACCTCAGGAGAGTTCCTGTATTATGGAAAACATCATGTCTGGTGCCAGTGCCTAAAAAGTGGTGCCCCACAGTCCTCAATGACTACAGACCAACCCCGCTGCCTCAGGGAGAGGCACCGGAGATCATTCCTGCCAAGTGCCATCAGACTTTACAATTCATCTGACTTTGCCAGGCCCGGTGACATCACGCTGTCTGTGGATTAACAGACACTTTGTGGACTGGTGCTCTACTGGTTTCAAGGTCGGAATCAACTACCAGCTGCCCACTGTAGTTCCTGGTGGAGACCTGGCTGAAGTTCAGAGGGCTGTGTGTGTGCTGAGCAACACCACTGCTATTGCAGAGGCCTGGGCTTGACTTGACCACGATGTGCGCCAAGCGTGCCTTTGTACACTGGTATGTAAGTGAGGGTATGGGGGAGGGAGAGTTCTCTGAGGCCAGAGAGGACATGGCAGCTCTGGAGAAGGATTATGAGGAGGTTGAACTTGACTCTATTGAAGGTGAGGAGTTTTAAGAATGAATAACAGCACTTTCTAAAATGTGTTTATTTTAGTGTGTTCTTAAGTTAATGCAGAATAGAGATGTTTTCTATTAAAATACCAGTTTGGTTATGTTCAGAAGAAGTTAAAACATCAAAGTGGATGTTCAGATGGAGGTCCAGGGGGCTATATTCTAAATAAAATTCCTGTGACGTGAAGCTGTGTGTCTGTGTATATATCTGTTTGAGGGGATTGGAATTTTTTTTCATTAGTCCTTCAATATTCAAAACATGCATGTTTTGCAATGTATACAGTACCCACAGTGTTTATATTTATTTATATTGAAATGTCATATTTAAATTGTGATTGTGTACTTAAGCTATAGTTGCCCTCAACAGATTTTCAGTGTTTTTGATTTTACAGAAAAAGCTCTATGGTTGACATAAA
Organism: Scomberomorus guttatus; assembly: GCA_038419695.1. NCBI lineage: Eukaryota > Metazoa > Chordata > Actinopteri > Scombriformes > Scombridae > Scomberomorus > Scomberomorus guttatus. The sequence continues at coordinate 15,350,447 of CM076462.1, forward strand.
GTAGTTATAAAGATGCCATGGTGCATAAACTGGATGCTTATACCTCTACAGTCACTAGATGGAGACATTGTATATCTTTATTTATAAACACAGTTACATTTGTTGACCCCGGGGCTCTCAGGATAAAAACAATATCTCCAACATTAATTTCTAATGGAAAAACAGGATTTTAGCACTTAAATGCTTGTTTATGCTGGCTGTACCAGGTCAGTTTAGTCTGTGATAAACAAACCTTTGCTTCTGTAAAAAAAAAAAAAAAAAAAAAACCAACATTTTTTGGGTTTATGGCATAGTAGTAGGTAGCCTATGACACTGTTGTGATTACTTGTAATTTTCCAGATTTAATTATAATAATCCAGATTTATATGTTTAACTACTATTATTTGATCACAACTTGTCTTGTCAACTTGTACTTCACTTCATGTTACCTGTTGGTACATCACGTTTAGTACAATACGTTATTCTGTTCTGTTTTGCTATTAAAAAAAGGAGATGACTATCCCGTATCTACATTTTTATAATATAAAGTTTCCATGCTATGCTCGGCGATTACAATATAATGCATTTTGCAACACTATAAAAACATAAAGATAAATAAAAACCATCCCAACTCAAACAATTACAACTTGAAAGCATGTGAATTCAGTTTTAGTCATATGAACTTTAAATATAACGCTGGTATTTCAAAGGTTTCTATGAGGAGGATTATTTACATCCTACACGACTACCATATAGCATTGGATTAACAAAGCGTGGCGCATGCGCATCAAGTGTTCGAGTAACTCGATGACATCACGGACAGCCCGGACCAACCAGTCGGTTGAATCATCTCTCTGCCGTCTGGACTGTGTGTTTCTTTTTGTTGCTTCACTTTTTTTTTTCGCCTACCTGGTGAACTTGTGGACCCTGTTAACAAGAACAATGTTCACCGTGACGAGGTAAGAGTGCTGTCGTTTGGACAAAAGTGTAGCCATAACAGTTGAGACATTACTCGCGTGATTAGCCACACCGGGCCGTTTGGTTGCAGTGTTGGTGGTGACCTCCGTACCGGTGTGGCCGGTCAATACAATAGCCATCATTAACGTCGGCCCCAGAGTTTACTGAGGCTGTTTTCGGGTCTTTTGTTGAGCTCATAAAGCTTTAGCTTCAGTGGCCGAAACCTAGGTGCAGACAGGAATCAACAGACAGGAGTCGGGTGACATTTGCATCTATTTTGCAAAGTGTTTGTCAGTTGGGAATCTGACCTGTCCACACACGCAACCGCACTTTCCAACGCCTCCATACTAGCTAAAGCCGTACTGATGCAAACGAGAAACGACTTTGAGGTCCGGCCGGGGACCTCTAGGGGTCCCTGAGAGGATCCTAGTGGTCCCCCAGCAGAGTGAGAAAAAGTTGAAAAGGCATTACTTTCATTAATCTAGATGTGAAAGGTGTGTAAGCTCTTTCAGAGTTATGTAAAGCAGTGTCAGGTCATATCTACTGTACAGTGTTGTCCTACCATGATCCAGTATAATATAATGTTGGGATGGGAGGCAGAGAAAGCTCATAAGAATCTGACTGGTAATTCATTACTTGTCCTGGAACCTGCAGTATAGTCTGACTGATTTTTTTTAGCAATATTTGAGAGTTAAAAAAAGATAATTTTTCCATAAATATCCCTTAAATTTGGTTAGTAAAGAACTGGGACCAAGATATGTACTGAGCAGGACCTTTTTTACAGTTGAAAAATAAACTTGACACTGGTCTGGAGTGGACAAATTATGTAACGGAGACACTGTTTCTTAATTGCTTTCAACATGTCTTGGGCATTTTGATTCTGCAATGTCTTGCAACAGTTGACGTGGCTGATTTATCAGGTTAAAACGACTGGCCATACTGCTTGATCACCTCTAACTTGCAGCTGCAGATCTTTGTGTGTATTGAGTTGTGATTTTAGGTGTACAATATGCTCAGACTTTCACTTCACCTAAAACAAATGTTTGAGTTGTATTCATATGGATATTCATGTGAGTACTCTTTACACGTCCCAGGACCATATAACTGTACAATTACTTGGCCGTCACAAAGAGCCCTACAGCTGCCTATCCCTGATAAAAGGATCTCTGGAGCTTTCAGACATATGATACTTCACCTGTTCTGAGTTAATATTCACTTGTTTCTCTGTGCTGAGAAGTAGAATGACTCACTTCTTAAAGCCATGAAGTTACAGGTCGGTCAGAGAACACAACACAGATTATCACAGTATAATCATTCTAGTGGTAGGCTTACGCTCAGTCAGGCGGTTATCAGAAAAGGCTTGCATTCCCGAGAATTAAAATGCTCTAAATCATTGAGGGGCCTGTATGTGCTTGTAATGGGCCACTGCCTTGTGAGAGGGCTTACTGTGGTGTGATCTGCAGACGTGTTTTCATTGTAAACAAGGGAGAAGCCTTACGTGATGTACCGCGCTGTTATTTTGTCCACAGTGTTAATGCTCAGACAGGGAGTTGGCTGCTTACAGAACAGCATCGACAGGCCCTGACATATGAATTATGTGTCCTGTTTTTCTGAATAGGTGCACATTGAAGATGATTAGTCTGTTGTAACTGCACAAAGTGGTTTGTGCTGCACGCCTTTCCGTTAGCACCCAGCTGACATATATGCAGGCTACCGTTAAGTGTTGATTTATCACAGATATATTGGTATTGGTATATAGTGACTGTGTTTACCTGGCTGTTAGTCCAAAGTCCTAATCATGTATTCTTGCCTAACAGATGAGCAGGCACAATAGGCGTTGCATGTGCCTCGACAATCCACAACAAATGACGAATGACCTGTTGCTAGTCACCTTTAGCAATCATAAGCACAATCATAAGCGACACACTCTGGCGTTGCTTCTTCTACACATGCACAGCCTTCGGCTACAGCAACTACCAACATGTTTTTGTTGGCACTGGTCGATTGTTGATATTTCATGTCATCCCCCTGTTGTCACACAGCAACACAAGTCTTTTGTGCTGCTGTCGGAAACGGAATCTGACAAAAACCGTCCCTGGTGAAATTGACCGCAGCATTGTGACTCAGTTTCAGTTTGCGCTGGTGGAGAACACAAGTATCAGTTGTACCTGTTGGGATATAAGATGCTTTGCCCTTGCTTTTGGCAGCCATTCTCAACTATTTTGAATGATATTTTGGGCATTTTTTGCTTTTATTGATAGTAGTTGCAGTAGAGAGTAAAATGAAACATGGCGAGAGATGATGACATGCAAGAAAAGTCCCCAGCTGGCTTCAACCTGGGGACGTTGCGATCACATGTTGCGTCTCAACCTCTAGTCCACCAGGACAACAGCCATTCTCTATTCTTGCAGGATGAGCTGTAATGATATCCCCCCCCCAAAAAGTAAATAAAATAAAATGTAACTAGCCACTTGGCAAAAGAAAACTAAGCTTCTACAGCTGGCAGTGAGAGCATTGGCAAGTGTTTCATGATGGATCAAATGTTAGATCAGCAATCCCTGTGAAATGATACCAGAAAAGTGGCAAAGCGTTCCTTTTCAGTTCTTGCGAGCGTCAAACATCAACGGTAGCAGTCCATAAACGGTGGCAGTGAATTGCACCTGCCCCTCCGTCCGTCGGCACACACATGCACTTCTGAAGCACTGTTGGGTAACTGGGTTAATGAACTGAGTGTTGAGTTTCACAGGACTGGTAATGCAGCAGGGGGGGGGGGGGACCATCCTCTGTGGTTGGCTCACATTAAGGACTACACAGTGAAAGAGTAAACAACAGCGCCAACAACAGGGGGGGGGAGGTACACTCTAATTATTTTTTCAATGCCGGATGTCATTTAGGAGTGGCTGTAACACAGCTGAGCCCCTGAGACCACCATATGTCAGCACGCTCTCTAGATGTTGTGGTGGCATTAACGCACAGAGGCAGGTGTTGAAGCACAGCCCTGTGATGACTGACATCCTTATAGAAGATCTCAAGTGTTATAGTGATTTGTTTTTAGCATTTTGTGCTGTATTTAGGTGTATAAGAGATGCTACTACTGTAAATAACATTCTGTGGGAAACTGTTTAACCATTTGAAATATATTGGATAATGTGTGTAATTGCTTTAGTTAAGCATTGTGTGGACATTTAGTGGTTTACAGAAATGTTACAATTTCAATATGGTGATATAATTACATATGCAGTGACAGAGGATTTTATCACCACCCCTACTTCCAACTAACAGTTTTTTTTTCCCATTTTCGGTTAATTATTTTCTTGATAAGTCATTTGGTTTATAAAATGTCAGAAAACAATGAAAATGCCTCATGATTCAGTCCAGAGAACGTTTGGTTTTTGTTGCTTGAAAAATGACTTAAACTACGAATTGATTGTCAAACGAGTTGCTGATTATGTTTCTGTGGATCGACTCATTTTTTTTAACCTCTACCTCACACACAGTAGTAAAATACAAGAGTAGAGTGAGCTCTCTAAAAATGTTTGCTTTAATTCCATATCAAAATTCGATTGCGTCACTTCCAGGATCAAATGAATCAGAGCTGAAAAGAAAAGTTCCTCCATGTCAGTATCGTTTCTTCTAGGGGTCTTCATGTTCTCAGATGGTCTCTCACTGTATGATGTGTGTTGGATCCTGTGGGATAAACCGTGGACCTGCAGCACTCTGCTGGCCCGCCACAACAATAGGCCTGTATGACTGTTTGAATGTGCCATTCTTTGTGCGGTGTGCTTCACTTGGGCCAGACAATAGCTTCATTTAGCATCCCTTCTCTGCCGAGGCCTGGTCCGTCACCATGGCACCCCTGCCATGCCACACCCTGCCCCCAGTCTGGCCCAGCTTTGCACTTGTCCCCGCTGTTGGGACAGCTGGGGTTAGGCAGCCATTGTTGGCCACACCCAAGACCCAACCTCACATTTTGAGGATTATTGATTTGCGGATAGGCTGGAAAAACCTCAGATTGTTGCAATTTTTGTTTTTAAAGGTTGAGTAAATAAACCGAAGGCTCACCTCCTCATCTCCTAACCTTGAGCTTGATTTAATTCTGCTAAACATAATTTACTGGAGGGAAAAACAAAAACAGAAAAGAGCTTTTATGATCAAAGGGTTTCCAGCAGTGTTTTATAGCAGAGGCGGGCCACCTTGCCTGAAATAAAGATAATCCCCACTTATCATCATAAAAAATGAATATAGCTTTTGCGAAACAAAACATAAATCTTAAGGTAAGAACAGAGTATTGTAGAGCAGAAATGATTAGTTTTATCAATTAGTTGATCGACAGAAAATGAATCACCTACTACTTTGATTAATAATTTTTAGTCACTATTTAAAGAAAATAAAATCTCTGGTTCTAGCATCTCAAATGAATATAATACAAATGAATGTTTTCTGGTTTCTTTAGTCTTCACCGATAGTAAACTGAATATCTTTGATATGTTGCAAAACAAGAGATTTGAGGACGTCTATTTGTTGGGAAACTGTGACTGACATTTTTCACAATTTTCTGACATTTTATAGATCAGATGACTAATCAATTAATTGGAAACAATTGACAGATGAATCAGTATGAAAATAATTGTTATAATAATAGCCCTAGTATATTGCATAAACTAATTTTAAAATAACTTGGTACTGATGGCATCTTTTTTTATAATCTGCCATTTGATCTGTTTTTTAAGCATAGCAGAAAACAGCTGTTTTTTATATTTTATAGTTATAGGTCTTGTTTCCTTGTTTTCCTACCAGCACCTTTTCAGTTAAAACACAAAACATACACTAAATCCTCGATGTTGGCAGATGAGTTTAGATACCCAGCCGGTGATTGCACGCTGCTTGTCCCCTCCCAAGACCACTGACTCTTGACCTTCCTGCTTGTTTGGAGGTGAAAGGGCAGCTCACCCTGCTTCCAGCTCAGCCACTCAGCGGTGGCAGATTTTTAATTAATGGGCTTTAAGCTGAGAGCTCTCAGACTTTCTGGTGAGTAATGGATCCTTCATGGCAAGTCATTCACCCTTTCCCCAATTTTAATTAGCAATAAAAAAAGCATTGCAGCCACTAGAGGATGTGAACTCAGTCTTAAACAAAAACCAATGTGAAACACTTAAACACTCACTGCAGATATTGTGCACTATCACCTTCAGGTTGCTGTCATTTCACACCTAAATGAATGTGATTATATTTTAAAGTAAGAGCCTAATGTCACTGTCAAAATGCTCAGATAGAAATAGAGTTTAATATAAACCCTATAGATCCTCCTCACATGCTTGCCAAAAATGGCACCTCACTGAAACTGGTGCACGTGTAATCATTAAGTGTGTTGAGCTTTTTCAAAGTCCAGCCGAGTCACTGATTTTGCCGCACAGACTTATCTCCACAGAGCAGGCTCCCTCCAGAGAAACAAGCCTTGATCTGCAGTGTTATGCTTCTATAACTAGAACTGGGTGACCTATGAAATTATATTTTGGGCCAATCTGAACTTGTTGCAGTTGTACCTTCGAGAGCACGGTACAGGCTGTGCTACTTCTGATGCCTGCCGTGAACACAAAGAATATATGAGGAGGTAAAAACTTTACAATCTAAATGATATGTCCACAATTTGTACAGTGCAGCAAATAGTCTTAAAGTAGATTGACAAGACAACATTTTTATACACCACAATGAACAAAATATTAGAATGTGAGGTTATGATAACGTATATATTAATGTATTTGTATGTTGCCATTAGTCAGATATGACTCTCATCTATACATTCAGGAGCTGAGATGCAAGCAGAAAATGACCCAAGCTTTCTAAATAATACCATCTTATCCAGTAGACAGTAGCACAGTAAATGTATTCTATAGGAAATGGTTTCTCTCAAGAAATATATATATATATATAAGACCACATTACACAAAAAGTGACAGCTCTTTATTGAACACAGATTAACAGAGAACAGAGCAGTGAGCTGTAAACTAAAGATGTTTATCCAACACTTGAAATATTAAGTCCTCTAACTGCCTGAAGTTCAGTAGAGTTATTAATGCTCTATGAATATTGACACTCTAATAAATGTTTCAGTTTTGGGAAATAGCCTTTCTTGGTTGAGCGCCTGTTATTTCTATTACCATAATTGTCTCAGGCTGTTACAGTATATCACATGAGAGAGGCTGTATTTATACTTGCTCGGGTTGGTTTCTGACTTAAGCATGTCTTTTTTTTTTTTTTCAGCTTGTAAAACCTTTAATTAATAGCCTTGATTTCTTTTTTTTTTTTTGTGCTCGATAGCGGCGTTCATTTGTAGTTAACAAAGTTACAAAATGACTGTTCTGTTGCCAGAATGGGAATATTGAGGCAAACCTCACATTATCATGACAATGAGCATCAAAATTAATCACTTGGGTGCCTCAGCCACAAGATGTGGAAAGAGTTTAGCCTTGCTGCGATTCGAACAAAGGGAGCATGTGGGTCCTGTCCTGTGTGTGTGCATGTGTGTGTGTGTGTGTGTGTGTGTGTGTGTGGGGTGGGGGGGATCCCATAACTGAGATGCTGGTTTTAGGAGGGTGGGAGAGGGCTTTATGGGCCAAGTGGGATTCATGTTTCAATCCTTGCACGCCTCCATCCCTTTGTCTAGGTCACATTATTAATGTTAATTCCCAAAGCAGAGACTCTGGAAATTAGAATTTTGTATGAGTTTGCAGTTTTGGTGGGTCTGTGAGCCGTCTATCGTGTTTTTCATTTATTTAATGTTGTTGCAGGAGAGGTTCCAACTGGTTGGATGCCATTTTGCCGTTTTGTTTGCCGGCAAATTTTGTGCACTCATCAGTTCAGGCTGCTACTTGTAGTTATGGTAATAACAGCTCAATCACTGAAAGCTGACGCACGTTCAACATATCAAAGTAAACCTTATCACGCCAGTACAGCTTCGTGATGTAGCCTGTTTTAAAAGCAGTTCAGCTATTTAATACTAGAGCTTACAACACTTCATCTGTGCAACGTCTTATCAGGGAACATTTACAAAGACGATCTAAAAAGTGACTGAAAAGGCGTCCTAGGTGTAGACTTCGTCATCTGATAATGTCCTTTAACATCAAGATATGAAGCTTGTTTTGACGTTGGTGTAAGACAAAGTTCCTGCGACTCCAACTTAATGGGTTAGTTTTTCTAATTTAAAGCCTTTAGGGGCACATAATAACGCTTTAAAAAATACTCAGGAATTACATGTCGATTTGGAGAATATGCGGTGCATCCTGTTTGATCAATTTCCCTCAAAGGAACAGGTCAGATGCAAACATGTTTCTTCCTCAGTCACAAACCAAAGCGTTGTATAACGGGCCTTGAACCAGCAGACAGATATCAGATTCAGCAGCAGGCTGTGTCAGAGCACGGCATGCTTTATCCTGCTCTGAAAATGCCGCCCCGCCCTCCAGAAAGCACGCTCAAGTTCTGACAAGTTGTCGAGGAAGGACAGAGAAATATGTTTAGGCTATATCTCTTGTCTTTTTTAAAAAAAAAAAATTCATGAATTGATGTAACTCTAATTAAAAACTAAAATAATGATGCAGTCATTCTCTCTAGTCTGGAGTTCACAGTAGCACTAAGGTCAGGATTAAGTTGAGTAAAGTTTAATTCTTTGGGCGTGATCACGGATGGAGTTAACTTGCTTTGCAAAGCTTGATTAGAGATAATCCTTTACATAATATATGGGCATGAATGCACTCTTTGGTTTCCCTCTGTCATATGTATACCTTGCAGGCTGAGATGTCTTTGGTATTTTTACAATGGTAATGTCATTTCCGTTAACTCAGTTGGCATCATTGGAACTGGTAATGTCAGTCATGCACATTCTTATTGAATTTGTGATAATTTAAAGGCCCCATTTAACGGAAGTTAGAGCGTCTTTAGCTTCTGCACTGTGACGTATTTCCCAGTGAATATTTGAGCAGTGTACAGTTACAAGAGGGATAAATCAAGTCCTTCGCATTTGATTGGACCACTAAAAAGCGGGTAGTGCTTAGAGTTTAGCGCGATACGCAGCTGCAGAGAGAAACTACAGAGGACTGTTGGCTCCACACACACCCAAACCTGTTGTTAGACCAGGAGGAGGACGAGGGAGAGATGAATGAAATAGACCTCAGCCACATTGTTTTGGAAATGAAAACAAAGTTTTCGCCCACTGATATCCAAACACATGTCTCTTCTTATCTCTCTCCATATTTCTCCGTTAGCCACTACGACCCACAAACGGTTGTGTGTGTGGTGCGGTTTTATATGACCAGTGTGGCTAGCTACTCGCCCCAAAGTCACATGTGATTGGATGAACTTTTGTAAACGCCCCCGTGTGCAAGATGAGTCATCAAACATTTGAAACCGTTTTACAGGGAGAGAAAAAAACAGGGATTTTGATGTAAAAAAAATACTCTGATACTGATTTTTTTGACACATATTTGGCATATAACAACAGATAGATGAACAATTAACACAGGGACACAGGATTAAAACTGGGAAAATGTACTTTTCATTTCACATGGCCTTTTAAAAAATGATGAATCACAGCCTGGGTTTCTCATATTGACAAGTTGACAATGTTCCCTGTTTATTTGAAGTGCTGTCACAGTAGCCGGCTCCAGGAGCAGAAGATGTCCTGGTTTCTCCAGGCAGGTTTTTAGGCTGCTGCTGCTGCTGCGACAAGCAGGTTCCCACAGTATAACATATCTGTGTGATAACATTACTGTAGAGAAGCCGTGAAAACAGCCTTGCAGTCAGACAAAACCAGCTGCGTCAACAGCTAAATGTTTCTCAGGCGTGATTGTGTTACAGCTTCGAGTGACAACCATTGTCCTCCATCTTTCTTTCTTGCCTCACTGTTATGTAACTTGTTATACTTTCACCCGTGTTATGACTTAGAGGTGATCTAATAGAACAACTGGTTCATATTTCAGTGCTCTAACTCCTAACATAAAGTGTTGTTTGGGGCTGTTTTACAGTTTAACTTATCAGTCTTTCTTTAACAAGATTGCAGTGATATTACTCCACAAAAAGTCCAAATGCAGTTGTGACACTGCCACATGCAGCACGGCCTCTATGTTGAGTGCACTGCTACCCTGAACAGTGTTGTTTGTATCGCAGCTGTTTGCCTTGCGCAGACAGCTGAGACGCCACAGGACAGACGCTGTCGGGTCGATCCTGTTAAACAGCAGGTGTCCTTGTTAACATCCCCAAACATCCCTTTCTGCCATTTGTGTGTTTTGGTTTCTTTTTTTTATTTTTTATTGTACAGCTCAACTCTTGGTTTGGGTTTCTCAACTGGTTTTGATTTATATTTTGTTTCCGCATGTCTGCTCTCAGATTGTTTCTCTCCACTGAGATTATGACACACTTTGAGATAAGCCGCTTGCAACTCAGTCATCCAGTCATGCAAGATGGCCGCGTTCTGTACGCCAGCTTGGTTTCACCTTAGACTTTGCCTTTGTGTCAGTCAGTCATGTGTCTGGCCGGGTATAAGCTTGTATCTGTGTTGGCAGTCAAAGACGAGGCCAGGACCTCAGACCTTTTCACACGGATTTAGTCTACTGAACTAATTCTCCGAGCATCCGTGTGTCACGTTAGTTAATAGGCACTCTGTGCTTTGAAACTGTCTTCACCCTCAGAGCAGACTGGATACTGATTGGATTATGTTGGATTAACTTTACTCTATTTGATTTGTTTGTTTGTTTACGTGCAACCTCTGGTGTAATACTGAGTGCATTATGCAGTCACTTCTTCCTTCTCTCTCTGCTGGAAAAACCTTAACCACTGATTTCTCAGTGCAGTGAGCTTGGCCTACATCTGGAGGGATCAACAAGTTAAGCCGCAGCCTTTTCACCCTCAAATTCTGTCAATCTGTTACAAGCACGTTCACTGCAGCTGCTGCCATTCACTTCATAATATTTTTGCAGCAGCGCCTTCCACCTCTTCCGGGAAGATCTTTTATCTATGCAGCTCTAAATTGTCACGGTTTACATGTGAATGAAGAGGCCAGTTTACAATTTGACAGTCTCCCTACTTGTGTTGTCGTCATTACACTTGGGATGTTCTAACTGATTAAATGCCGATTGGTTTGAGGACATTATCGCTCTAAATGTGGGATTTACAGGCTTGTTTTAATTAGATAACTGAGCAAAGAAACTGCAAAAAATTAACAAGTATGTTTTCAAAAGTTGGTGAAGTTCAGACATACAAAGATAATCAGACTTGGATTTACTGGCTTTTTCTACCTTTTTCTAACTCCATCTGCTGAGGAAGACCATGAGATGTATCATACTCTCTGGGAAAAGCTAATAAGTGGACCTTGAGTTAAGATTTTTTTAATAATTTCCTGCGTTTACTTATTATTTGCAGTTCAAACTTAAAGTGGACTTCCTTTTCATGTTTACATTTGCTCAGCTGCATTCTAGAGAGATTATGGGATGCAAAAAAAAAAGTGGTGTGCCTCTTCTGGGATGGACCTTTCTGTTCCATGTGGTAATTACAAGCTTTTCAGAGGGTGGGTAGAGACCAGTAGGACCCTTTTTCATCCTGGCATTTAATTAGTGATGGTTAGGGTCTCCTACAAGGGAAGGGCCGCACGGGTGGAATTTATAGATATGGCCCCACCCTGAATGAAACATATGTACGGTGTGGCCTTCTACCACATGATACGAGCCATAATATAACGTTCCCCCCCTTCACACATTCCTTCGCAGCAGTCTGAGCCACTTTTTTTTATTTTTTTATTTTGAGGGCTGTCACTCACGATTCAGCCGAGAATACGGTTGTTTTTAGTGTGCAGCACAACTTTCTGTCTGTTTGTATCAGTTTCTGTGTGTATGGCTTTTGACCCTGCGTGTCACACTGTAAGCAAAACGATAAACACGTCACCAAAGGCCTTTTATTCACTATATAACCAGAGAAACTCGGTCAACAAGCTTGTAATCACAGCTGAACTTTTGAGGGTCATCTACAAACTGTAGCCAATCAGATTTGCTTGCTTCCTAGTTTTCCTGTCGATGTTTCCAAGCTTCAGCAGTTTTCAGCTTTTAACTTCTTAATACTGTTATTCCCCACAAGTGCCACTAGGCAGCTTGTTAGGTCAACACATGACAAAAAAAAAAATCATAAAAAACCAATATTGGCTCTTCAAAACCAGAGAGAAATGGGCAAAGTTGAGTTTTGGCTGCGATTGCGTGCTTAATAATTAACAGAAAAGTTCAGGAAAGAGAGAAAAGGTTCACACAAACACAGTTTTCTTTAGGGTTCAGTTTCTGTTTGAGTGGTGTAGTACAGTATGTTTTGCAGCTTAGCTACTTTCAAATTTGAAGATGCAAGAGCCTCAGTGCCTAGAATAAAGAGGTCACTATGCATTACAGTATGTCACTAAAACTTCTTGAACAGCCTGCAGCTCACTTAAAAAAATATATTAGTGAGTGTGAAATGGAAAAACAGTCCTAAAGATTGTGTGTTGGTGATCAGTATTTTATCCAGAGTGTAATCCAAGTCCATTTTCATCATCCATAACTTATAAACTGGATCTATAATTTGTGCAAACAGGTTGCCAAAAACAGGGAGGTTAGAAAAACACAATGTTTATTTCATGAAGTTCTTTAGCTTGTGTTTTTATCACATTACAGTAGACACGTAAAGGTCTTCTTACCTTTTTTAAAGGTAAAGGGACAAAATAGACTGTCTATGAAAAGTGTCACCATCCCCTGTGTCCCATACATTTCCTGTCATATGTACCTGGTGCCCCAGAGGTCACCAAATTATCAGTCCTGGCTTTTATTGACACGGATGATCCCGGCAGAACAGAAGCCCTCCATGGGAACGGGACCTGTCTGTTATTCCAGCTGCATGACATTCTTTTCAGAGGAAGCTACACAGGACTGTACAGCTTCCAGTTGTTATCTATTCATGACTGCACCGGCGCGGCTCGTCACTGATGTCTGTAACACCAGCGCTGTAGAGATAAACTGTTTCACATGAGCCCAGTTTCTCTTGAATCAACAGCGCAGCCTCAAATATGGAAACACAGAATCTGAGCAGAAGGTTGCAATCAGACGACGAAGAGTTATATCAGCTAGCCATAACATGTGACTTGGAAGCGGTCCAGAATTTTTAAAGCTGCAGGCAACTTTACACGGTGGCATCTCTGAACGGCTGAAAGAAGCAGCTGTTGAATGACTTTGAACTTTTAATAACCCAAAAAAAAATCATGTAAAGTGACGTTGCTGACCTCCAAACAGCATAGCTACTCATGTTAAGGAAACTGGGTGGTTTTGTGGTGTTCGCTCACAGCTGTTAAGGAAAAAGTTTGTATTTTAGGTTGGATTTGTGAATTCCTTTTTGGCAGAGAAACGTCTGAGTTCAGAACTTTTTCTGGGCGAGCAGAGTAAACCCACAGTCTCAATTACAGCCTCAGTTAGAGGCCATATGATACTCTTCGGTGTTGCCGCCACACCTTGTGATGAAGCGGATTGTCCAAAACAGAGTTGCATAACATTTGTAACAAAAGCTTTATGTTGTTCTTGTTAGCGTGAAAACCCCGACGGTAAAGCTTGAGTCACTTTTGAAGAAGAGGGAATGAATGACTGGCAGATGGCACTTATTTTGTCAACACCTGTACGGAAACCTGCAGGACCTGAATCATGTCGACGACTTCTGTTCTCTTTTGGCTTCATGTCTGATTCTCTCACCTCCTATCTGAACAGGGATGGAGAGGTGAATCACCATCCCTCAGACACAGTCTCAACAAAACTAACAATTCATTTGAATTGTACAGCTGTTGCTTTTATTGTGTTCACGCCCCCTTTTTACACAAAACTTTGTCAGTGTCTTGGTCGCCTTCTGACTGAAAAACCAGTACCCCCATCTATATATCAATCATGAATGTATTTGAACAGCAGCACTTTCACCAGAAGTCAGAAACTTGTTCTTTAGTATCCTGAGATGTTTCCTGTTGTACAGTATTCATGTCTGAAAGAATATAGACTATTCAAAACAATGTATTTAGGCGCTGGGATAAAATCCGCCATTTTTTTGCCACTTTTTTGAATTTAATTAAGAGAGAAAAGATAGTGGAGCAGTAGTTGGATAATAGAGTTTTCTGACAGACGGTAACCTTATGTGACTTCAGTTAAAACACATGAATGGAGAACCTGACGTGAGTTATTACATTACTGACTCTGGTGTGAAATATTACAGTGAAGGTCAAATTACTGCAGCATTGTGTGTGTGTGTGTGTTTGCTTCAAGCGAGATACTTGATGATATATGATGAGCATCTTGCATAGGAAACCAAATTCCTTTTTGTGTTTTTAATTACTTCTGTGTTTGTTCAGTCAAAAAAAGAAAACCCACTATGTCAAAATGCGGGACTGTTTATGGATGCTGGATGTAGTGAGTCAGTAATTCGCCGAGCTGCAGGAGTGATGTTCTCGCTGTAAGTCATGCGGGAGTGTCTGGGATTGTTTAGATTAAAATCCTCCTGGATATTTTCATAAGTTGCCTGGATGGATCCTGCGCAGTTGTGGTCGTGTTGAAGGTGTTTTATTGTTCACTGGAAGAGGTTGAGATAGATGATAGGAAGTAGTTAAAATCTATTCTTTCTGAATTTTATGTTTCACAGATTACTTCATTTGCTAGGAACCTCCGTCGCACTTTCACTGCCACCCATCTCTCTGTCTACCTCCCACACCCACATTGACGCCGCACATGTTTGACACCTTAGCTTTATTTTCCTCCTGCAGCTCTCCAAACAAGTCCTCTCCAAACAAACCCTAAACAAGTTGTCCAAAGCCAGAGGAGGATGGGGGGGAGGAGGGGTGCGGAGGGGTGTGGGGGGGAGCTGGGCGGCGGCCACGGCTCGGCTGCATCCTATTAGGACTGGGAGTGTTGAAAAGGGGTGTGGCCTGGAGCCAGTAACATCTGTGCCTGTCCCCTCTGCCCCCACGGCATTCTGCAGAGAAAGACAAGAGAGACGGAGGCTAGGCAGGGAGTGGATACGCCGAGCACAAGTTCTCACCGGCCAGCTGGCTGTTTTGCAAGATCTCAAAACAGCAGCTCATGCTGTATGGCATGTTTATCCCTTGTTTGCCCCCCCCCCACCCCCCTCTCTGCCATCACAGAAAAACAGCCTCCATCTAAATGCTGCCTCTGCTTGGATTTTCCTCTCAGATGATTCTGACAGCCTCTGGGATCCAAGGTGCTTATTAGCCACTGCAACCCCGAGCGGTTGACTTTAAACCTGCGTGGATTACACACCTTGCGAAGGAAATGCGTGTCTAAAAGCATCGTTTGTTTTTTTTTTTTTTTTTTCTGTCGACAGTGCAGAAATCTGGATACTGCAGTGAGTTGAGGATATAAAGGGAATGCTCAGAGCAGAACAGAGGCGAACTCACTCCTGGATAGGGTAAGAATGAATCTCACTATTCTACCCTGTAATCAAATGAATGCAAGGGAAAGACTGAAGCCGGCTATCTGCTGATTGGAATGTGTGTGTGTGTGTGTGTGTGTGTGGGCTGCATGTGACCGGCAGATAGTCGGAGGCTATCAGTCTGCGTTGTGTGTGTCTGTGTGTGTGCATGAGGGGAGTAGGGGCTGCTGGTCTGCCTCATCACTCCCCACAATACAGACTGGATTCCACTCACCACGACGTAGGTGATTGTGTCATGTCTGTCTAATGAGGAGGTGTTGGTGCGGAGAGAAAAAAAAACGGCGTTGCCGTAGTAACCCGGGGAGGGGAGGATGACAGGGTGCTCCAACCGGGCCCCGGGGCGGATTTCACGGTGAGAGAGTTGTCTTCCCTATTCAGGGAATGCCCCATAATGACAAGGCTGGTCTGTAGATTGGGTGAGGTGGTGGTAGAAATATGTGTTCACACAGGCTGCTACCTCCCACCAGCTCCTCTCTGTGGTTTTGGCGATCGCAGCCCCGTTATCAGTGTCAAGTGAGTGTGAGTGTGAGTGTGAGAGAGAGGATGGCATACTTTTTTCCATGAAGGGGGGGGCGTGCGGAGTGCAGATAATCAGGTCAATGAAAAGGAAAGTCACCTTGAGCAGAGAGGGGTCTCCTCGATGCCACTGTTCATCTTTCTCAGGTTCCCCTCCCTCTCATCTTCTCTCCACAGCCCATGTATATTCCACATCGCATGTCAATACTAAATAGACTGTAGTACTACAAAGGACTAAAAGCTAGTCTTTGTAATTCAGCTGGATTTCACGGTGCTGCTGAGTGACAGCAAGCTAGATTGTAGCCTGTAATCCTTAATGGTTTTGTTATTTGTTTTTGTCCGCTGAATTAGAGAGACAATCCTATTTTCTCCCCTATAAACATCCAGAGCAGATTAAAAAGGAGGGTAATGTGCGGTGGAAAGGGGCTTACATTAAATCACCCACCCAGTTTGCACCAGTCACCCACCGCTCTGGTTGCCATAGCAACTGAGGAAGAGGTAGGGATTTTTAAAGGACAGGCTGCAGCTCATGGTATCCTAGAAGAGATTTGCAAAGCTCTCCACGCCCTGTTATTGACGATCTGAGTCTGTTTTACTGCTCTGATATACATTTGTGACTAAAATTGCACTGTGCCCAGCTGGAGTACACATGATAATGTTTACTTATCCTTCTGCCACGCAGAGGGAGATCATCATGGCTCCTATTGTTGCTTTATGACGTTTTCAGTTGTTCAAAGTCCATAGATCATAAGTGATCCAAAGGTTTATTTCTTTGCTGGTTTTTCTTCTACAATTCACAGCAGTTTTTTTCCCAGTTTCCTGTCATTCATCACTGATTTACACTGATGCCGATCTTCTAATAGTTGAATCTTTAATGTTGGTAGAAGCACCAATGAAACCTAGATAATACCGATTCAATGATAGTACTGATTCTCTTCTCTTCCTGTTGATAGTCAAGGGATAATTGATCCTCTAGTTCAGTGGTTTCGGTTTTTTTTTAATCAAATGTACCACCACACCCCTTTTAAGAACATTGTAAAAATGTTACTGTAATGTTTTCATACAGTTTAACTCACTTTGGTCAAGGTTGCATTCGTACCGTTACCAGCTGGGCCTTCCAAACACGTGTCCATTACTTTTAGCTAAGAGTTTCGACTTCTCTGCTCGCTTGCTAACTAGTTTTTACGCACTCTTGGTTGCAACATGTCAAATCATTACGTCAAATCATAATTTCTATCCCACCACTCCACAGTCTTTCCATGAAACAGCTGGCAAGAAAAGAGTGCATATAGCCCCAGTCGGGAATCGCTGCTCCAGTTGCGTCTTTATTACATATGCAAACACTCTCAGTGGCATTATCTCTTTCTGATAACCAGAGTATGCTTTCCTGGTTATAAAGTGATGGATGTGACTGCAGTAGTCTGACTGGTAATCCGGTTAAGACCCTTCTCTCATTATAAATTGATGTTTCTTCATTCTCCAGTCTTAATGACAGTACACATCATTTTCTCACCATCTGCTCACTGAATATACTTTGGTTGGTACAGTACGCTCCTTCTAAAACACTGTGGATACAAATCTGAATTGCAAATTAATATAGCTGAGAAAAACAACCTTGCAACTCATAACACAAACTTGAACCTTCATGACTTATACATACCATTAAAGTAGTTTTTTTTTTCAAATGTCAACATCTATGCTAGCTGTTAAAACACTCCCCATTTTGTTCAGATTTTTCACAATTAGGAAGCAGCATGATGAAGGGCCACTTTTGCCTTATGTGCTATTTTTAAACTAAACTGTTCTTTTTTTAGCATTTTTTTTTTTGGAGCACAGCCAATGAAGCGAACACAGATGACTAATCTGAAACCCTGGCAAGGATATTGTCGCGTGTTTGAGTAGTTTCCTTCTTTGCCCCGAGTCTAACCTCCACTTGAAGGGTTGACCCGAGGAAGAATGCTAACATGTTAAGGGTGGGGGGATGGAGAGTCTGTCTGCAGAACGAGTTTGACAACCTTGCCCGTGGAAAGAGCAGCAGCCTTTTAACCTGCTTTTTAATCTCTGTCCTCCCTACATTTCAGCCGCACACTCCCCAATCCTAAAAGCAAATTTTTGCTTTGTGCCATTTTTCATTAATGTAAGAATTAAAGGCGTGGTTGAAGATAACATTCAGTGTTATCTTTTATTAAAAAAATCTGCTGTCTAATCTATGACCATAGGCAATTAAAGGATCACGATGTTTGTTCAAAGCGTCCAGGAAGTATCCTGCGGATCATCATGAGAGGTATAGTTAATAGTTGTGTGCAAAACATGCTACTGTTGCACATTAAAGTGTCAAAGTTAAAGCAGACATATGGTAAGTGCCATTAAACAGACCATTTCCAGGCTTTCAGGTCATTGTGGCATCTCTTAGGGGGAAAAAAAACTTGTAAAAGGATAAGAAGGTACCACACATTAAATCCACCAGTGATTGAATTTTTCCAAAGCAACAAAACAGCTTCACTGACAAACATCTGTCTATAAGTGCTGGATTTGCCCAACTCTTTGTCCCTGAAATAATGCCATGGCCTCCTCCTAGACCAAACATTTCAACAGTTCAGATTATCATCTGTTGGTCGAATGAGCATTCAGTTATAGTTTGAAGAATGAACACAATAAGCTGGTCAAGTTGCTTTGATCATAGCGTTTATCTCTGTTTCCTGTTGGTGATTCTTTTTTTTTTTATCAGATGATTAACTTTGAAAACAGGTGTGTGTAGAGATGCAGAGGCTTGGTTTTCAACTGATAATCTTTCCAAAAGAAACGTGTGAAGACCACGAGTCTGTGTAATGAAGAAGGATGTGGGAAACAATCAGATTACCTTCATGCAACATGGCAAACAGAGTTCCCTGTTTTCAGTTACAGCAGATACTGCAGTGTCTGTGTGCTCTGTGTACGCAACAGTAATAGTATTTAGCATCTGGTGCTATCAAATTGTATGCTGAATATTACCATTTAGGCCTGTGGCTGTTTGTTGGGTATTTTTTTGATTAATAAATTAATTTAGTTGTCCATAAAATGTCAGGAAATAGTGAAAAATGCCCGTCACTGTCTCTCAGAGCTGAAGAAGTTCAACCAACACATACAAAACTCAAAGATATTCAGTTTAACATGATGCAAAACAGGCAAAAGCAGCAAAGCCTTGCATTTGAAAAGCTGGAACCAGGATGTTTTGCTTTGATAAATGACTTTTGACGATTATAACATAGTAGTTAATTTTAATTTTCTGTCGATTAACTAACAATTAACCATCTAAAACACTATACTGACTATATACTGACTATAAACTACCTAATTCAGAATTTATGAGGTTGAAGTAGTTGTTTTTTTTAGATATTTTTAACTTATTTAGCTGTTTGTTTAATTGCACGACCCTGACATACTTTTCTAATATTATTGGTTTAGCCAGGATGTTGTATAAACAGCCCTGTTGTTCCAAATGAACACATACAGTATATCAACACGTGCGCGACAAATGGAAAAAGTCCCACACAGAAAGCATCCTATTGTATTTCAGCATCTACAGACACAGCTCAGAGTTCCTACAGTAACACTAAAATGTATCTGCTGGTGGAAGAAACGCTTTCTTTGTCTGTCTGCTCTCTCTGCGTCTCTGTATGTTAATCCTGTAATCTGAGAGCCACTCCAGCACTGCTCCCTTCAGCCATGTGACATTAACGCTCCAGAAGCAATGCCTGTGTCATATCTCGACACACCGCCCTGTAAGGTGAAGGCACACGATCACGCACGCGTCCGAGCAGAGCAGACCTGCTACTGTAAGTAGTTTTGATGGCTCTCTGACTGGTTGTCGCTGAGAAGTGATTGATTTTAATCTCCTCTTAACCTGCCAGTCAGCATTTTCTATCATGGCCCAGTTATTTTCTGATGTGTGTCCAAGTCTGCGTGTGTTTACTCATTGTATACTCAGGGCGCCATTAAGTAATTGGCAAAGCGAGCGCTCTGCTCTCCAGCTGTGCAAGACAATTAGGCACCTCTGCTGTTTTTGCTGTTGCTAAATCGGCAAAACACCACTTTTAACATTAAAATAATCACCAAATTACTACCTACAGTCTGTTCAGAAATAACACGGGTTATCAATAAATCAGTTCACTTCAGTTTGTAGTGACTGGTCTTCTCTTTGACCAGAAACATGATTTGGTTTTTTCTTCCCTGGGAAAAGTTTAGCAATACATGTACTACAGCTGCATTGAGAAATGGACTTTTTTTTTTTTATTACTTTTGATTGTTGTTTATTATTGAACGTTTTGTGGTTGAAACCCAATGCTGCTGCTGTCAAGTCAAACTGTTTTGAGTTTCGCAGGTTAAGCAAGCGCTCGGTGTCCAAACACTGTGTTGCTGATTGATTTTCAGCTGGGCAGCTCCAGGCTCAGGCTGTGTATTTTCATGAAAGGACTACCACCAGCCTTCGCTGTGTGACTCCACAGCCTTTTGTTTGCAGCTGTCCAAATTGATCCAGAATAAATTGCCAAGTGCGGTGCACAACAATCCTGGGGGTTTCCAAAAAGTCCATAAGCCTCTTGTGTTGAAAATGAGTGTGGCTTGTTGCTGATAGTGCAATCCAGTGTGAACTTTGTTTCAACGTACACATTTATACTAGATGTTTTTCAGTGTGAGAAACACAGTAATGCTGCATAGTAGAAAAGCATAAAATGTCTACATTTTCTAGTTGCTTTGCATTGGAGGTACCGTGATGAGATGATCATCAAATCCCAAATCTGATCCATCCCAAATCCTAAATCAGAAAAGAAGATTAAACTTCTGTGCGCCAAATGCCTTTCTGGTCAGCCCATCACACAGCTGCAGCCATATTCTGCAACACATGAAATAATTTGGGTTTCATGTAGCTGAAGTGACAGGATGATTAAAAGCATGAATAAACGTGAGCTGGACTGTCCTAGGGTCGAGAAATGGCATAATAATAGTACAATTGTACTTTATTGATTCCATTTTTTTTTTTTTTTGTGAGAAATGTCATCTTCATTATTGCCGTCCACACAGAGGTCAGAGGTCAGGGCCAGACAGAACGACGTCCCTGGAGCGGGGAGGGAGTCAGTGTCTTCCTCAAGGATATTTCAGAAAGGTAGATGAATGATAATTATAGTACTTGAGCCTAAAAGGGAGTAAATAAGCAGACTGCACTGTTGACTTTGCATATCTTAACTCAGGGTGAAGCAACCCTGCTGCCTAACATGGCTTTCTTGAATTGATTGCCATTACTGCCATAATATTCACATTTTTCCCCTTTGGCTGTAGAACAGTTTTTTTTTATAATGCTGCTGATGAATTAGGCAGTTGTAGTAGCTGTAGACATCAGAAATTAAAAGTACATCTCGGAGCCAGAAACTCCTGAGAGATAGCAGCTGGTGCAGAAGAAGGTATTTCACACACATGTTTTCAATACACTACTGTCCACTGTGTTCTCCCTCCAAGGTTGAATTCTCGTCTCAACAGAACACATTCGCTTATTAGCGTCAGCTTCAAGTTGACCTGTTACCATTTAAAAATTATACACAAAACTACCTATTTATAACAGCAATTACTTTATAACAGACTACATAATTACTTAGTTGTATGGATTTTTTGGGGGGGGATTTGGTTTAGGTAGGGAAAAAATTGTTTAAATGAGTATTTTTACTGCACTGTTTCTTTCAAGTCTGGCAGTATTTAGTACTTCAATTTGCCCTTATTATCCGTTTCTACGTCCTTGGATGCCAACACCTCCAATTTCATGCAATAAGACCACTTATTATTAGGAGTACTGTGGCAAGGAAAGGGCACAGTTTGATTGGCCTTTGTATGAGCACCCTAAGTAGCACCAGGGAAATCTAAACCACATTTTCCAACACACAGTGTGCTGTCGAGGGCTGCACTTATTGATTTTTTCCATTATCGATTAATCTGCTGATTGTTTTCTGGATTAAACGATTAATTGTTTAATTGTGGTCTATAAATCCTCACTAAAAATGTCCATCACAATTTGCTAGAGCACAAGGTGACATCATTCAACCAAAAACCACCAAAAAAATCAATTAACTATAATGTAAAACCAAGAATAGCAGAAAATTCTCAGAGATCCTGGAACCATTAAATGTTTCCCACTTTTGCTTGTTGCTTTTGCTAATCGTTGCAGCTCGATCACACGCAAGAAGAGTTTGAAGAGATGAGTGAAACAGATCAAAATCAAAGGAAAGGAAAAGGAAAAGAGGCTTTGGCGAAGCTACAAGGAGACAGCTGGATGAAAAGTGTCGGGTCAACTTTGAATTCTTGCTCTCTGTTCTCCATTCCCCTTTCGCACATGTTTAGTAACGTGAGCGCGAGCTCCGTGTTTAGCTTAAGATGCTCCTCTCGACTTCTGCCTTTTCTCCAGCGGACGTGACAGTTCAGCAGGTTTAGCGGAGAGATCTTCAGCAGGCACAGCGCTCGGGTTCAGACTCACTTTACAAACACTGGGATTCTTTTTACAGTTTGGACTCGCGCCAGGTCACCCGCCAAACCACATGGTCAAAAAAAAAAAAAACAACAACAAGGCTATCCGAGGATAGAAATCTCCTACAGACAAAGAGAGAAGTGTTTGTTTGAATATGGGTGGGCGGGTTTAATTATTGGATGTGTATGAATGAAGGAGCACAAAAAGAATCTGTGTTGTACTGTAAGCAGCAGCCTACAAGAGGCATGATGTTTCTCTAGTGCAGGCCAAGAGTCTATTTATGTCAGTATAAACACCATTCTTGTTGATATGGAATAGATATATGGAAAGTGCAGCTGTTACATGGCATTATCATCATTTTGCAGTTGTTAACATTTCAAACATGCCTAGAACAAGGATAATTCCTGGAAATAACCATTAATTCTGCTAACTTTCCCTCTTCGGACAGCTATGGGTCAGTTTGGCTGGTTAGGTTGTTCATTGTGACTCAAGCTCAGTTAGAGCAGGTGACAGTGGAAGGTGTTGTTCAGGGTCACAGTGCTCACCTGGCTATGAGAGGAATGTCCTCTTGTTCAAACAGGCCTCTGTTATGTTGGGAACCTTGACCGTCTGACAGACAACCTCCGGGGGGCTAATGTCAGAGCACTCAGGTCTCACAGGTTAACAATTACAGCACACAGTCTGCACGTTCAAACGTTCCCTCTCTCTTTTCCTCCCTCGTGCTTCCCTTCGCCTTTGTGCCCTCCCCACATGGCCCGAGCTGTGGCACATCCACTGGTTCCTGTAGCTGGATGGGGACCAACACTGTCCCGCTCTAGCTCCAGCGTTTACACAAAGTTTACAGCTCGCTTTAGCTAATGGAAAAGATGGGCAGTTTCGTGGACTAATATGGTCAAATAGGGCTTTGAAAGGCTTCCTCCCTTCATGCTAGAATAGATGGCAAGCGTGACGCCAAGCAGCTGCTGCCGAGGCCTCTGGTAGTCTATTTGGAAAAGTCAAGGATGTGTCAAAATAAATACACTATTCATTGTGTTAGTAAGAGTGAGCTGCTGTGTACTTTATCCCACGTGTGGCCTTTTG